>OX243861.1:20000000-24877500 GCA_945859645.1 Amphipoea oculea | reverse complement strand
TTTTTGCAATACTTTCTGAGTGGCCTGGTATTGTTGTTTGGAACAAACTGGATGACTGAAAATACAAAATACATTATGTCAGTATTCTGTACTTTAAAAGTACGAATTTAGTGTAGTGTAGTGAAGGTTGAGCTTTTCCTTTAGTCATTCCGGTGTTAAGAAATCAGATTGGTATATAGATTGTTTTCTTACGTTTTTCATTTATTAACGAGCAATGCGTATTCTATGGAGAGGTCTAACAAGTTCGCCACGGTCTACATAAGTTATTGGACAAGGAACTATATATTATCATTACTAAGGAGGTAAGTTCCATATTGTTCCCATTGCTGAATAACAAAGAATTTCTTAACGCGGGGAGAGTGGGGTCTTAATTAAAATGAATTCCTGTGAGGAGCGAGTAGCGGCGTAACGAGCCATTTGTGGCTATTAGCAGAGAACAATTGGACGAACACGCGAGTGCAAGCAAGTTTACTGAAGATCAGGAAGCCATTTATTAACGTTTAAAAAAGAAATTTATTGTTTAAACAGCAACGGCCGCGTCTCCATAATATTTGAGTCTCGTTTATCTGTATCACTTTCACGTCCTATTTCCATCACACGTTCGGCTTCGGATATTAGGACGTTCCGGTATTGCTTCCTATCCCTGCGCTCCGCAATGCAATCTGTGGCTCGCTGCCGGAATCTGGGGGCACGGCAGTGCCCCCGCCAAGACGAGCCAACTAGCCAAGCGAAGCGCAAGGGCACTACCTACCTTTTCTCGAAGCGTTTCTCGTCGTTTTTTTTAACCCTCATAACTTGGGTTTGGATTATACCAGATAAACAAAATTCTCGGGATATGATGTCAATAGTAAACTTATTAAACACATGAAGTTTCAATTGCTTAGCTCTTATGCTTTAGATTATATTGATATCTAAAAAATTCCGATTTCGTCACTGACTGATGATCATCAAAACTCTTGGGGTACCTACTTCCTGAAGTCCTAGAAAGCTGAAATTTGGTATGTAAGCTAGTATTAGTACACAAACAACAAATAAATTCTAAAACTTGGAACTTTTACCCCCCAACCCCTTAAAGGGGATGGAAGTTTGTATGACACTTCCGCAAATTTTGATGCTAGAGGTCTGAAAATTGATACAGGGACTCCTTGTTATAAATAATAAAATACATATTTCAGAATTTTTATTAAATCACCCAAAAAAAAAAGAAAATTACATTTTTTTTCATAAGCAACTTACAAAAAGATGTGAAATCCTACCAAAACCTTTTCATGTAAAATGTTGCCAAGACGAGACTACATAAGTATGGCTCGCACTGTCAAAAAGTTATCAGATCTCATGTAGAGCCAAGCTTCTAACTCTACACGCACTTCACAAACTCTCCATCTTAGTCAGAACTCAGAATATGTGGCTTGGCCGTTTCGCTACCATCACATGGGCGTAAGGTGAAAAATTTATTCACTGTTTATTACTCTTCTGTTATACTGTGTAGTAATGAAACGGCCAAGCCATACTTATGTGGGACCTCGTCTTGGCAACATTTTACATGAAAATGTTTTTGGTATGTCTATTTCCGTATGCGGTTCCTGGCTAGATTTCGATTGATGGTGATAGTTGTGCGTGGATTGGGTTGCTGGTCTGTTTACGATGCAAGTTCATCGCGGAGCAAGCCGTAGGTTCGTAATGCCACTCACGCGCGCGCACTGCACTCAGTAATTAACATTAAAACAACCTGCGATTAACGGTCTAAACATAAAATAAGACATTTTCACTTCTCATGCTCTAAAAGTCCGTCTTTATGTTGTGCTTAGGCGACATAAAATCGGTTTTTATGTTCTAGTGCATAAAGTAATTTTTTTTCTAAGACTAAATTAATTAGGCCCAACCGCCACACGCACAATAAAACTTCGCAGATTAAAGTCGTGATTTATTTCATTTTCTTTAATTTATACCACTTCCGTGTTTTCTATCGTTAATTTAATAAAATCAGGTAAAATAGTTGTCATTTATTATTTAAAAAGGCAAAGAAACGTTTTAATTTTTTGGCAGTATGAAGTACCCAAGTCGAATAACAAATGTTGAAAATTAAAAAAAAAAACTTTTAAAAAGTTTCGTGGCGGTATTATCTGTGGTGGTGGGAATTAGCTATGGATGCAACATTTTTGATTAATTATGTACTTACTGTATACTTTATGCCTGTTTCATTTTCTCGCAATCGAAGTGAAAAGCAGAGTGTATAACTCAGGCATAAACGAGCCATTTTACCCCTCGACTTAACTATCCACCCTCGCCTGCGGCTCGGGTGGATATAAACGTCTCGGGGTAAAATAGCTTCTTTTATGCCTTAGTTGTACAATCTGCTATTATGTTCTAGCACTACTGCAATACATTGCATCTTACTTTTACGAATCTTCTAGAGGCATCTTCAGAATATTCCTTCTCGGATTTACCTAATACCTGCAGTCTATCCAAGTAAGGTAAGTTATTCGCAAATATCCAGGATATTCTCGTCTTTCGGTTGACTGCATATCAAGATCTGAGAAAATTCGACTCCTGTAGAATTACAGAAATAGCAGTTGAAATGTATTTATAGAGCGTAATAACTGATGGCAGCCATAATCACACTAATATTATAAAGGCGAAAGTTTGTGACTGTGTTTGTATGTTTGTTATTTCTTCACGCAAAAACTCCGGAACGGATTAGAATTAAATTTGGCACACGGATAGTTTTTAACCAGGATTAACACATGGGATACTTTAGATCCCGATATTCCTACGGGAACGACACTTATGCGGGTGAAACCGCGGGGCGCTGCTAGTGAAATATAAATGAACAAAGATTACTGATAATATCGTTGTCAAAGGGCTCCACTAACTACAGTCGTGGGAGAACGCCCATTTGTTCAACAAATGATTTATAGAAATTAAATTAATTGGTGAGGAGACTCTATGGATAGCCGGCGTTCAGGTTGATAAGTATAGGAAGCCACGGCCCCCCTCTTGATTGCAAAATAACAGTGTTTACTCCAGCACGTGTGCCACGCAACTTTCTAGAATATATTTTATTATTACATCAGCTAGGTTTAAAATCGCTTAGCACATAAGGGTTGGCAATAAATAATAACATTGTAAACTACCCCCATACTATGTGACTGCAGGCAACTGTCAAATAAACGTCACATTAAATATTTACCACCATGGATGATTTTATTTATTTTAGGAAAACTGACAGCTAAACAAATACAGTAAGTAAGCGAAAGTTTGTGAGTGTGTGTGTGTGTGTGTTTATATATTTGTTACTTCTTCAAGCTCAAACGGCTGGACCAATTTTGATAAAATTTTGTATGGAGGTAGCTGACACCCTGTATTAACATATAGGCTACTTTTAATCCCGATATTCCCACGGGATCGACATCTACGCGCGTGAACCCGCGGGGCGCAGCTAGTACAAAATAAGGCCAATTACAAGTTTCCACATTCATTTCCAGTTTGCGATCCACATTCAGACATTGATGTTGTAGGTACTCAAACGTTGTGAAACGATTTATTTAATTAACAAACACTAACAATAAGTATTTCGCTTATAATGTTGGACTTGGCTGGCAGTGAACTTCATAAAGTTATTGAATGAACATGACATTCCTTTTGTGCAGTGGACAATATGTATAAAGAGTCAAATTAAATTATCTAGCGAAAATCTGCAGGCGTGGTGGGTATAGATATCTAAATACTATAAAATAAAAATATTTAATGATTTTTGGGGTTCAACGACCGCTGGAGGTTTGGTACTTGAAGAATGAGTTGAGAAAATCTGATTTCTTTAGTTTCGTCTTGTTGAGATATCGATATACATAATTTGTCTGTGAAGTTTACACAATTAAAAGCTGATTTTTTAAATTAATATTTCAAGTACCTACCTACCTACTACACTAACTGCGGTGAACACAGCACAAAATAAGTCGTCAAATGAATTTATTTTATGAACCCGATGGATGTTTACGAATAAAATTAATTTAATTAATAGAAAACAAACAGGTCATTTGTCAAATTAAATTACATTCGAAAACATCCTATTAGTTTCTTAGTATGCTTCTTCGGTTCAACTGTTGGTAACTATTTGAAATGATGTTTATTTTGTGGTAACGTGTGGAATAATCGTGTGAAATATTTCGATAAATGATAAATTTATTATTTGGTAAATTTGTATTGATGAGTTCGATTTTCCTTATGGCTATGACGTTCCCTGAGAAGAAATTAAGAAATGCCGAAATCAACTCATGGGGTCGTGGTATTGTCCTATTGAGAAAAGCACCAAGATTTGATCGGATCTGTCCTGCCAGCACGCAAATTAAAATCAGTCATCGCGTAGCATACTCCTATATTTGGGAGCTCTAGCTACGACTCGACGAACATTACTATTAGCAAAGTATTTGGAAGGGTGGCCAATTTGGGTAGGCCCCTTGAAAAGCTCAAACTATCGGACCATCAACTCTGTTATGTAAAACAATGGCCCACACACAATCGCAATAATAATTAAAATAACAGAAGACATTATTTAAATTGATAATGTTATTGTGTATATAAATAATTAATAAAAAATGCTGGTATAATGTGAGTGGTCGGTGCATGCGAGTGTGTCGTTGGCGGCGGCGGCGATGGCGGGCCGGCGGCGGCGGCGGCGGCGCGGCGCGGGGCGGCAGGGGCGCGGTATTGATCGCGCGGACGACTGCACCACCTGCCACTGCAACTTGGAAAATTCGCTTTTCTCGCAATACAATCATTCGGACAATACCGATAACACCCACGCGCTCCTGACTCCATTTCGCCCGCTCTGACAATAATAATTAAGTATCTCCCTCTTTTCAGCATTCAATTATCTCTAGCCTGCGGCTGATAGGATTCTGATTATTTTCTTTTAGCTCATATTCATTGATTTCAGTTCAACAAGAAAACTCAATTAGTTTTTTAATACAATGAGATTGTTTTGATTTTTCAATCTGACAATAAAACCATTGTGTACAAGATCTATTGTACAGTCAGCATCAAAAGTCGATTAACACTATCATTTTTACATGTTATTAAATTGACAACAACTTTTTTCAATAAACTGGTTTTTAGCTTTTCACATAATAGACAAGAGTACTTATAAGTACCTATAGATATTCTAAAAAAAAAATCTTCTGCTGGAATTTTGAACAAATATTTTGCTCAATAACTAAGATTAAAAAAACTGAAGTGTTAATCAACTTTTGATGCTGACCGTACCATCGAAGAAACTTGCATCTGTCCAATTTGAAAACAAAATCCCGTGCACACGATGACCACATCTGTTAGAAGCTTTACTACAGCTGCCGAACGCTACAAGCAAGAATAACCCTTGCGATATACCTATATATGTAAGTTTCCTCAATAGTACCTATGATTTAAAGTGTTTTATATCAATCCAGAATATTTGTGTCATATTGAGCCACTAGAAGCACAAGAGAAACATTTATTTCTATTAACACAATCCCAGATTTATATTTATGTATTTTGTGCCCGTCGTAGTTCAACATTCGTACCTACAAGCAAGTTCGAGCCAAGGAAACGAGTTAGCATACTGCGTAGGCGACACGCTGCCGACTTCAACTGAGCTGCATCACGATTGCGATCTTTTACAAACACGTTTTTACTTTACGTGGCAGCATTTTGATTTACAAACGCTATCAACCTCCCGCCTCTCAAAGTTATGTTAGCACAGTAAACGCGAACATTCGTACTGAGATAATTTACGCGCGTTTGATGAAAGGAAATGGTTCGCATTCCCTGTGTATAAGTACGTAGTTAAAAGTAAAAATACCTAGGAGCAACAAATGTCGGTGCCATGCGCCACATGGTACTAAGCCGCAATTCAATAAGCATGACATATCTATCTAGTGCTATAATGCAGCGTATAATATCAACGTGGTGCATTAATCACGCGAAAACTGTATATAAGACGATATTATGTAGATATATTACATTAATCGGTCACATGCGTGTATCGAGTACCTATCGAGCGTTTGATACCATAGTACTTATTGGTCGGCAAACACCGACTCAGATGCAGAGCAATTAGAATACTCAATTATTTATTGCTTCCACATGTGAACTTAGGTGGTAGGTTTTACATTCTTATGATCATTGTAGACCCTGTCGGGCACAGAAAAAAGGATGGGCGGCAGTAGATAGCTTACAACACTGTATCCTATACCCTTTCGTATCGGCAGGACATTTAAGTAAAACGTGCTATGAGCACAACGTCCTAAAAGCAAAGAAATACCTGTGTGCAGCCAGCTCGTCCTATTAGGGCTATTAGCAACATGACCTAATAGCAAATGGTCCTAATATCATAAGGACATGATAGCAACACTTACAATAGGCACCTATACAAAGGCAAGTGAACATTATACAACCATCACACGCCAGATAATGGATTATAAGCAAAAAAGGCTTCAGAGAGGAATCTGGGTGAAATTCATCTGATTTGCGTTGCTCACGACAGATTATGGATTCTATGAATTTACAGTTACAATATAGAACAAAAAACTTTTTAATGAGATGATGGAATTTATGGGTGAAAACAATATAGAAGCTGAAATATTTCTTCTCCTGCCTTTCTATTGAATTAAGCTGTTTCATATTATTTAAAAACTATTATTTCACGTTTGGCAGAATATTAGAAGACAGATCTCTCCACCTTGAAATCTGAAATTGTTCATTGAATCAACGCGAGAAGTGCATTACGTCTATGTAGTGCGTTAGCGTTACGTGTGTAGTGTCGTTAGGTATCTCAGTATCTGTAGGTACCTACATGCTTTATTTTTTGCCTTCTAAACTCCCAACGTGCACTGCGTAAGTGCACCGTGTCGGTTGGGCGTCATATATGTAGTTATACCTACTTACATTCAACAATGAAGAAATAATGTATGAAAGTCGCTGGAAAACTAATCTGTGTCAAGTGTCTAAGTATGTCCATATGGGCAATTCTCGTAATGGTAAGAACGTTCACAGCATAGAGGAAAAGTTTTAATAGGTTCACAGTCTGATCTGTCTCAATCTGTCAAAAATACCTCTAATTTCCTTGCATTTTTGACAAGTTTTTGACATTGATTGTCGCGCTGAGATAAGACTGCGACTAGATTTTAATAATAATAATACCCCATCGCCGTATCTCTACGTTGACGTCGTGGTGAGGCTAGCGCGCTCCGAACTCCAGGCCTGTGCCGGAAGAGTTTACTTTGGCGGAACAGGTCTAGGGTGAGGAGCCAGACCAAAAGAGATATAGAAACCCGCAGGGCAGAATGTGGCGAGCTGTTGGGCAGTAGCGATCCCACAGACCCTATCACCCGGGAGGAGTCTTGTTCCTCACCTCTGGCTTGCCTTTATTGGCCGGCTGGAGTAAACAATGACGAGGAACAGAGCTCCCACCTCATTCTTGCTTTTATTGGCCGGCTTGAGTGGAGATTCGCAAGAGCAAACGTGCTCGGAGGAAGGAAGTATTCCAGTAAGATGCTTGTAGGGATCTTGACCGTACTTCCGGGATTGTCCTGATAGCCGTGGAATACCTCTCCACTCCTCATAAGCACTTCAGGACATGTTGCCCCCTTGTAGCTACGTCACTATGTGCTGGCGACCGTTTCCGGGGGCCCATTATTGAGTGTGCAAGTCACCCCCTGCTATTTTATCCGTGTTATAAAACATTAATTGGGCTGGGGTCATGGTTCTTCCATAGTTCTTGGTAGCCGGTCCACTTTAGCCACCCAAACCCATAGCCCGACTTTTTGTTTTTCCATATCCTGCAATAGTCCTACACCAACCGGGGGTTGTCCTTGGGTGCACTTGCATAGTGCATACAGGGATAATCGTCGGTTGGTGCCACATTTCATTAAAGTTTCCTAAGGGGCCTCTGCGGGTTGGCTTCGGCCCCTCATACGCCTTCCAAAGGACCGGGACCCCATGGTCCCGAGATATGTAAAATGACAAATAATAATAATAATAATAGCTTTATTTCGGGTGGCATAGACCCATAGAAACCTTAACCTAATACACTTAAACGTTTTCAATTACGGAAATTGGACTTCAAGTCAAAGGGTACCATGATTAGTTCTAGAACATGTCTTAGGGTACCTATGAGTGTGATTCTGTATTGGTTCTTTGTTTAGTTTGAAATAACACAGAATAAGTTTAGAGGTATGAGTGAGTTACTTTCAGTTACCTCATACTTCTAAACTGGTGACCCAGACATAGTTCTCCACTTTCATATACCTATGGTTCTCCAGGTACTTCTGTCTAGAGCCGCACGCACTATATTTACGAAAGTGATTCCGATCTTCTATATTTTTTTTGTCACTACGTTTTGAGACATCCATTTTGCTCTCTAGACGTTCTTGCAAAATCGTCAATGTTACTCTGGAAATAGAATGTATTACATAACATCGACAAAAGATCCCCGTGAGTCGTGACGATCCCCTTGATACTCGGGGCAAATATGTGTCTAGAATAAGTTGTTTTTAAATAAGCTATTTTTCTGGTATGGAAGCCTTATAAGTCAATTCACGTTCTTTTCAACAAAACAATACATTAAAATCGGTAAATGAGTACTTTTCTTTTTTGTTGAGGGATTCCGCAATGTACGTTTATTTTATTCACGTAGCAACGACGAGGTGGAGGGTGGCTGTCGAAGGAAGAGGCGCGAGGAGGTAGCGGCCAAGACCTTCAACTAGCGGTGCTATTGACCTGCAAATGGTTTTGTAACATCATGTGAACGTAATCGAGTGTTAACGAGTGCCTTCGTTTTCGGCGTGTACTCACTCCGGTGCACAATAACTTGCTAGCCGTACTGAGTGTCACACCTCAGTACATTCTAGTCGCTCGCCTCTCGGGGGTATCTGCGCATATTGTTCTAAATTGCTTTATCCTGGTCAAATGGCTGTTGAGTGATTTCACATCCTGCGTCACAGAACTAATCTTCTCAATTGATTGTTATATAACAATCACTAAAGAAAATAGATGTCGAACAAATACGTCCATTATAGTACAAGTTGACTGAAAACCGAGGAGGTACTCCAATGCAACAACTTTTTCTCTCGGCGGAGGTTGAGAGGCGACAAACACAATGTAAGGCAGGACAATGGTGCAAATTTGGTGGCATCGTTCCTTCCGGCAATGCGCACAAGGTCTGGGTTGATCGGGTCGACGTCCTGCGCCCCGCGGCCCGCGCCGCCACCCCCGCCGCCCCGCCAGCTGTCTCCGCCCGGTTATATTTAGACCGGATGGCGGAGTTCTCACTGAAACAGTTTCTCCCCTCTGTTTGCATAACGCACCAAATTGTGTGACGGACTGACTCCTTTATTGCACGACAATGATGGCCACGAAGTGCGGGTCGCCGCTGAGCTTGATTCGTTTGCATATTAATTAGGCAAAATTAAACGCGATTGTTATATCAGTGGGGTATTCATCGGAGGGGAATGGAGCTTCGAAGCTACTAAATTGGGATTCCTCGAGCGCCGCTCGGGCTCCATGACTGTCATGACACAATGCATGCAACACATATGGTCGTGGACGTAAACTTTACTAAGATAGTAAATCAAATGGACGATCGATCCCAAAAAGGGCAATGCACCGTTAGCCGACTAATGCAGTAAGATGCAAACGGCTGTTGCGCTTGCACAGTTAAACACACAACGACGCATGACATATCGACGCGATTCTCACCACTAATATCTACCGGCCAGCGCATTATAGAAAGTAAATATGTCTCGACAGTAATGACTATGTTAATTTCGCCGCTCATGCACGTTAGTCGGCCTAAACGATACTTGAAAAAACAGAGCCGTAGTCAAATAGTCACAGTATGTCGAAATGGTGTCGTGTACAATTGAAAATCATTGTTTATTGAACAGATGAAAAATAATGCCAGATATTTATACTTGCATTAACACCTATATCATCTTTATTGTTGCTTATTTATCAATATAAATTAAATAACCTTCAAGTAGGGAATGCCGGTATTTCCAGTAGGCAAGTACGTACCTATGCTGTCAAGGAGAATTTATATATTCATAGCTCTATTAAAAGGTCTGTTGACATCATTGCCTTTATTATGTTGACCATGTTGACATGATGCCGCTGGATATAATTACTGTCTCATGATTAGTAGGAATCTTACATACAAGCCAGTAAATATTTGTACTATACCTACCTGGCTACGTTCCTGATTTGAATAAGTTGAACAATTGTTACACTAGGTATGAAGTTATGAATTGTGATAAATCTTACAGAGCTACCATTTAATATTAGGTATAAGTACTTATTTATACCAGCTTCAAATATATGTTTATGCGAAAGGAAAACCGTAAAAGAATTGAAAAGGGTGTCGTACTGATAGTAGATAGCATAAAGGCTCCCGCAGACAGGCGCGATGCTACGTTGCGACGCGATTCTGGTCAATAACAATTTCCATTAAGTTTTCATAGGAATTTATTGTATCGCGTCGCACTTATCTGCGAGATTTTTTCCGTTTTCTGTTTCATATTCATAATCCCCGACAAAAATTCGAATGTAGAATGTAGGCAGTTATGGCATCAATATATTTATCGGCAACACATGTAAAATCTATCCCTTTGAGAAGATGCGTTGAAGTCCAGCTGTCCCCCGGCGGCGCGCGGCCTACACGTCTCGTTGCACCCTAATAGGTTCGTATACATTCCTGATTCACATTGCACACACAAGCTCGTGTCCTAATTGGACTTTCAAATACCATTTAATGCGTGATTAACTGGACTTTCTCGTGTTTATTTGTGAATCCTAATTGCCTTACTACCGTTATTCAAGAACACGTGGCGGCGAAATCCTGAATTCGCAATCGTCTGTATTTATTCCATTTTAATTCACCTTTTGGGTCAAGCTTCGCGACGTACTGTCATCGTAATTATAAGCGCACCTGCTTTGTATACAGGGGCAAATTAAATTAGCTATCGAAACTCTGCAGACGTGGTAGGGGAGATAAGCCTAAATCGGGTACCTTAGTAAAACTATTTGGTACATTTTACGTTTCTAAGTATTTTTTATTTCACATGTCCCTTAGCGTACCCGTTTTAGGCTTACCTCCCCTAGGTACCTATCGATAAAACTAATCATGATAAAATAAAAATGATTGGATGTTTCTTTTGGGGTCAACGACCGCTGGTAGCGTTGTTACTTGAAGTATCAGTTGAGAAAATCTGTTTTCTTTGCTTATTCTCGTCATCAAGTCAAGTGAAGTTTACAAAAAAAAAAAGTGTTTGTTAAACTGTCATTGCAAGTGACTACACTAATTGCGTTCGATGACCATACAAAAAATCATCAAATTAATTGCTTTTTTGTTATATCATGTTTAGATGTCGAAAATTCGAAACCCATCACGTCTGCGGAGTTTCGCTAAGTACCTAATTCAATTTAATATTAAGATAACTTCCACTTTAAAAAGGAATTATGATTACGAAGTCCATGTTATTATTTTTGTCATACTCTTGACAGAACTTCTATACCCATTGAAATGCTATTGGGGGAGGAACTCTGACCGAGAAGATCATGGATGATGCACGATTAACATCATAGAAAAACTTTTTTACAAAAAAAAAACCGACTTCATCATTTTGTAGTGATTTTTTTTTAAGTCGGTTTTTTTTTTGTAAAAAAGTTTTTATTTTTTACTTTTTAGTTGTACCTACCCCACACAAACTCAATTAATACTAGTGCATTGAAGAATTGAAGACACCGACTAGAAGAATCATCAAAATTGGGATAGAAATGACGGAGATGCAGTACATTTATGTACATAACTTCGTACATAAGAATAATTACCTAATGTAATATATACTAAAACCTTCCTGAAAGTATGTAGATCACATTAGTGAAAGAATTATCAAAATTGGTTTATTAGTTTTTGAGAAAATCGCGGACATACAAACATACATACATACGTACATACATACATATGGGTCGAATACAGAACCTCCTTTTTTAAAGTCGGTTAAAAAACATGGAACTTACCCGCTTCTATTTGATGGTTTATCGAAGCTGCATTTTAATAAAGGTGATGGAATCTGAAACAAAAATAGTTTTTTTTAGAAATGCAGAAACAAAATCATACGTGCACTATGGATTGAATTACCTCATCCATTAAAAATCCAGTGGCATCTGTTTGTATTGTTACCTTTGTTTATTCGTACATAAAATAATATAAAAAAAACACAGCCGTATTCCGGAAAACTGCGTTCCGCCTGCGGGCTGTGTTGCCGGAAAGTTATTAATTGAATGACCACAAAGCTTCGATTGCAGTGCCTGCTGTTGATTTTAACCAACACATTTTAAAATAAAAGTTAACGTGGAACACAAAAGCGAGGCCGCGGTCAAAGCGAAGTCTAAAATGAATAAAAACTCGGTTTGGACGTGGTTTGCACGCTGGCGTCGTGGTAAAACAAGTGAAGACTGCCATATGCGGGACTTGTAGTCGTCCACGGCGACCGACCAGTTTATGATCTAGTGCAAGAAACATCAAGGTAGACTGCACTGAAAAACTTGAACTATATTATGCCTCTAATCTCTGACGGGTTAGGCATAGGTACACACACTTTTCGCCAGTTATGTTTAACCGGCTGAAAGCAGTAATTACAGAAACAATTAAAGCCATTGTGTCTCGCGTGGATCCACGTTCATTACACATACGAAGGGTTAAGTCTATTGCCATCAATCAGGCATTACCGCGGGCTGCTACTGAGAACAGCTTAGGTATCTGTATTGAATTTATACGTTTTTAGGTACATAAGCACTCAATAATCAACCGCTCGGAGGATTGAGCAACAAACATCAAACTATCACAATAATATTTTAGTAGGAAGTAACGCTTTCATTACGGCAGGGATTGCTCATTCATGCACTCTGAAACACGCTTTGAGCGGCTTTGAAACAGGTTGTGATTAGTTTTCAGTCTAACTAGATGCGGCTCGCCTGAATTTCAGGCGCTTTAGAATCCACGCGGCTCGTAACAAAAGCATGGCTTTTACCTGCATTTGACAAGCTCTCTGCGTTTCAGCTTCAGCCTTTTGAGTTGCCATTACTCGTATTTCGATTCATCGGCATTCGGCACGAGATAAACGCGACGGTGATAATTATAATTTTGGATGCAATTTCAAAGCGTACGACATAAATGTATTTTGGGAGGGGTGTTATGCCAGAATTAACGTTGTTGCTAAAATATTTCTTAAATATATAGCCCCTTTGAATAGAGTTTAGTCCAAATAAACGCAATGACTACTTAATTATATGAAATGTTATTCAGTTAATATTAAAATTCATGTACAAACTCTTTTATACAAGGATAGGTAGGTACTTATGATATTAAATTATAGCAGACATATGTATTTTATTAATTGCGCATGTTTATCCTGAAGGTCGAAAAACAGTGCACAAACCGTTTTGCTAAACTATCATGTGATATGAATATCCGCTTGGAGATACATTTATTTACATTAAAATACAAATATGAGAGATAGGAGCAGTGGTGTCTCAGTGGTAACTGCCGCGACTTACAAGCTGTATGTAGGTCGTAGGTTCAAACCCAGAGAGGCGCTTTACTTTGTTTAAATTATGTCATCACCACTGCTCTCAAAACGGGGAAAGAAAATATCGTGAGGAAACCGGCATGGCCTAGAACCAAAAATCAAGGACAAGTGACATCCACAAACCCGCACTGGGCCCGCGTGGTAGATTGCGGCCCACTTCCTCTCACTGAGAGGAGGCCTGTGTCCTAGCAGTGGGAACATTATAGGCTGCTTATGTATGTTATGTATGAGAGACAAAGGGAGACATGAGAAAAATATTTTTATCCTTTATAATCAGGTCTTGTTTATCAGAGCCGGTTCACAATAGACCCGAGGTCGTTTTACTAAACGGAAATGCCAGACCTACACAACCTGCGCCCGCGAATATGCAGATATTGTTAATAAACCCACCACCTGCTATTACTGCTTAATATTATTAGGTAACAGTATACGCAAGATTTGTAGATAATAAATCTGTTAACAATATGAAAATAAAACAATCAATGAAACAGACATCTACGCTCTTCCAAGATGTACCATTAACTATACTTACAACTGGCTCCCCAATTTACTTTAGGTAAAATATACCTAATTAAAATTAGTGTCTCGTATAGATTTAGCAAACATTTCTAGGCTGATTAGGGATCCGTCACAGGCAGTCGTGGCCATGTCGCAACTTGCAGAACGAAACTAATTCGTGCCTCGTTAAGTCGAAGCCACGATTCCGTCTTATAGATAATCGAAATGTCAAAACAGTATGAGGTAAGTTGTTAAACTGACTTCTTGTAAATTAACGACAACTTAAATTTTCACTGGCTTCGTTCCGATCCATAGAAATGTCTTTCTTATATCTATATTTCGATCAGATAAGATTTAAATAAACACATGCAACGTAAACTCATATGTGTGCACAGCATGTGAAGTTGCCAAGTTTATACTATAGAAAGCATTAAAAAGAAATTGTTAAGAGTTTCCAAATATATGAGTGAGTGCGCCCACAGTATTACCAAATTGTGTTACGTTAACGATATTTGTGAGCGTGGGTCGTTAGTAAGATATCAGACAATAGAGCTGTGTGTCACGGACGCTGAGGACAGTTCCACGGAACCCACGAGACACAACACAAACTAGTTACGTATAAATGGTATGGCACTTGACCCACTTCATCGTTCAGACTAAAAAGTTCAGAAACGTGAGGATTTTGTCAATAGCTCTTAAATGTTTATTTCTACGTTTTAAATATTCCGTGCGACGATTGGATTCCCGGACTGTCACATTAAAATACAACAAAGATTTTTGGATTCGACGTAAAAATGTAGGTTCGAGGAATACACGATGCGTTACGACAGTCGTTCTATGTGGTAGGTACATACGTGGAGAGGGGTTATGAGACCGAGTGCATGCATATTTTCAATAGCTTCCTAGCACTTCTGTTAATCGAAATCGAAGCCAGTTAATCGCGAGTGCTATTACGTGCTCCAGTAAATTATTCTGCATCGGACTGCACCGGACCCCGGTGGAAAAGTTGCTCGGGCGCTGTTTTGTTTGAGTATCGCCATACTATGAGTACATCACCCATATTGAAACATAAATTACGTGTACGACTGGAACTCGCGTTGGGTTTAATTAATTTAAGTCACGTTACGTTTTTTACCTGTACTGTAGGCGCATTTATTTTTATAATAAAATACATAACTTGATATCTTCGAAAATTAACTGAAATTTCTATTTGAGTAAGTATTTACGTTGTTACACGTATGAAAACATTGGTAGGTACGTACAGTAATTCTACGAGTGTGTTTTAAAATAGCAATGCTGATAATCTATGCATAAAAAAAAGACGGGTTGCACTCCGGGAGTGCCGGCAGAAGTGAAAACTTGAATATTAACGTTGAAATAAATCAATTATGAATTGAATTAATATAACTAATTTTTTTTTCACTATTTCTGCGTCACTTTTTTCATTAATCGATGCACTTTGTTCAATTTCCATATTTTAAACACTTTATATACACGAATTTTACGAATACACAGCAGTGTGGCTACTACACAGACGGTCGAGCCATCAGCTGTCCATCCATCCATCCACGTCCACCATCACCGTCACCGTCACCGTCCGTCCGTCCGTCCATCCGTCCATCCATCCATCCATTCATCCATCCATCCATCCATCCATTCATCCATCCATCCATTATCGTGTCTCACTTGGTTCACTTCGGTTGGCGCCGCCGTAGAAAGAGGGGGGGGGGGGGGGGGAAATCTCTCCTGACGGTCACGTGTCCTGACGCGATGTCCTGACGCGAGTTTAACATTTTTTCCCCATTACAAAAAGTGTGCAACGCCGCTAAAGAAGATTTCACTTCAAAAATTTGCTTGACACTGGTACTAGTAGCCGAAAACATAATCCATCTGGAAATAGGACAGCATGTCTCCGTAGCGTGTTCGATGGATGATAGGAACCGCGCTATCGGGTATCGTTCCACGTAGGAGTCTTGCATCACAGTTATAAGACATATTTAGATAGTTTAGGCACTGTGTTTTATTAACTTCGTAATCGGGAAATGCGTAGGCTATCTCACATTTCCGCCCACCCTTTACGAAATAGTGCTGTCCGTTTTTGAAATAACTGCTCCAAAGATAAATTAAACTTAGAATTAATATTCATAGCGCTCTGATTACTTGTTTGCTGTTTGTAATGAGTTCGTGGTAGTGATAAGAATATTATCTTAGGGGTTAGTTAGTCTTGCAGAGTAGTCTCTTCTCGTGGTCTTTCTTTTTTAAATTATCAATCAATTTGCCTAGCCTTTTCCCAACTATGTTTTGGTCGGCTTCTAGTCTAACCAGATACAGCTGAACACCAGTATTTTACATGGAGCCACTGCCTTTCTGACTTCCACAGCCCCATGTCTGGGTAATACGACACTTCTTGGTAACACTGGTTGCCAGACTTTCAGGCTTCCGACGAACCGTAATGACTGTTAAAGATCTACGAATGACAGTTAGAACCAAAGACCTAACGTGCTTTCCAAGGCACGGAGGGGTTTCGGTATGTTAAGATCATCCTTCTCTTCGGACCAACCTCGGTAAGCGAAGCTACGCTTACCGAGGTTGGTCCGAAGAGGGGGATGATCCTGAACGATCGACCTCTGCGGCAGTTATTAAACCATGAGACCCTCCTTTCTTTTTTAAATCACCTATATTTAAAATAAAAAAAATATCGGAGTTTTGGATCACAATACAATACCTTATTTAGAACCTCGCTTGCAGAAATGTTTTACGAAATAACTAACAAGACATTTAGCAAAAAACGTGCAAACTCAAAACTGGGTCAAGTTTACTAAAGACGAAGATATAAGCCAAGTATAAGGAAACATGTGTCAAGTTAACTCACAGGGAATCATTATATTGTATATAAACATAATTTACAAAATACTCCGTTGGATGACCCAGTTTCAATAAAAAATCTCAACACGCTTCATGTGATCGTCGATAAGCTTAGAATTCGCGATAAACGCTTATGTAATAGAGTTTATACATAATTGTGATATATATTATGAGCGTAATGCAAATAATAAGGCGGCAAAATAACGCGCGATAAAAATTCTGATCACACCTTTATTTGCATTATGCTAGTCGGCACGACTCCGATACCGCAAGTGATAAGCCGTATTTTAGGGTTCACTTGGAGGGAACACTAAACAAAAATGCGTTTTTAATTCCCAATTACATCATTATCAATTACTTTCTAAATTATCGCTCTTTGAAAGCTCTGAACTTGATTTTTAGGGTTCCGTACCTCAAAAGGAAAAACGAAACCCTCACTTTGTTGTCCGTCTGTCTGTCCGTCTGCCAATACCCTTTTTCTCAGGATCGCATGGAGTTACCAAGTTGAAATTAGTGAAAAAATCAAACTTCTAATTCAAGGCAATCAAAAGAAACGGGCGTTTATGTTCCGTTTATTTCGCACATTTTGATACTCGCAAGGGAATTAAAGTAAAAAATCCGAAAACCGTATAGTTACATACCTACTTTATACGAAACCCTCAGTGCACGAGTCCGACTCACACTTGACCGGATTTTTCATGTCATGTCTACTAAGACGAGATTTTCTCAAGAAAAATACATATTAGGACAAGTAGATATTTCACAATAAATCATAGTAGGATAACTTTTTGCAAGTTCTTCAGTTTGATTTCAGTTGAAACATTCATAAAGGTTAAACTAAATACCACCCAACTATAGTCGCTTAGTTTCATGGCCTTTTAAAGTAATACATAGCACATAGTTATAATTGTGTACACTGCTATAATAATAAAAAAAAACAATTCTTTAGCGCTTTCAAATCACAATGTGGCATCACAGCTGAAATGGAAAAATGTCAACTAACTTTGGGAGACCACTATCCCCCTTACTAATAAACGTTGTATATCGTCCGTATAGTTACACAACTCTTTGTCTTCTTTTTTCAAAAGTCAAATTACTGACGACTGAAAGAGAGAAATCGGTGTGTAACTATTCATCTGATATAATACGTTTATTAGTAAGGGGGTATGTGTGGTAAGGGTGATACTTTTTTTTTAATATTCTGCTCCGGTTCTAAGCTACATTTTGTAATAATGTAACCAAGACTAGCAATTCTATATAACCTTCATTTCTGCAACGCAATCTAAAACTGCTCACTTGAAGTTTGTTGCGGATTCGCTCACGATTAAAGTTGACAGAAATGATACCTAGACTGCAACCTTCGAGAGAACACGATTGTGCTTCACGCGACCGACCAAGAACTGTATAACCTAGCTGACTTGGTTACTTCTAATAATAGCAATTGTTCAAAGAAATATTACAGTGTTTACTCTATTTATGTTGATAGCATTGAGTGTAAATAATACTGACGTGATCACTGTATTCACAAGGCTTGCTGTGAGTAACGTGCGTGTTTTGGATCTTACCTGTTTCATATCGATGTTTTGACATGGAATGACTAGCAGAATGTAGCCAATTTATTTGTCATCATGCCTAACTGGACTGCGGCTGTCCGTGTATAACATTAATGAACGTGTCGTCTGTCTGTGTGAATCAATATCAACAAGCACTCAACCAGTTTCAACGGGACGTACAAATGGTTGAAAAGAAAATTAAAACCGAAATTGCTTGTTTATTTTGAATGCCCTGCGGTGAGGGTCGGTTCGATCTTTCAGTTCAATTGTGTGCTTTACAAATGATTTAAGGAAGAACCATGTTATATTATTATGGAGATCGTATACCTATATTCTTAACGTCTACGTTAAAAAAATTAAACCTCCGAAAAAACTGAAAAGCAAAAAATAAAAACCTTTTTTATTTTACCTTAATAAATAAGTTCTTAAACTAATGCAAGTATACCTAACTAATTTTGAGTCGGCGCCAAACAAGCAACTTAATATCGTTGCGAGTGGTCGTGCGGAGAGCGCATTTTTTGTTTGGAATGTTAATATTTAGCGCTGGAGATTTCACGTTGCATTATTAATTTGATTTGGCTATTTCTATAAATTAAAGGCAATTTAGTGATCTTTGTTCATTGATTGTTTGGCGCCGACTCAAAATTTTTTAGGTATACTTGCATTAGTTTAAGAACTTATTTATTAAGGTAAAATAAAAAAGGTTTTTATTTTTTGCTTTTCAGTTTTTTCGGAGGTTTAATTTTTTTGTTAAAAAGTTTTTATTTTATAATTTTTTGAGGCTATAATTTACTTATTACTGCATGCTTAATTTTTGATTACTTTTAAAATAGCTACCTACCTTACTTTAGATATTAACTGTTATGTAATCCTACTTTAACTATTATTTTTTGTATAGTAAAATACTTAAAAAAACAGGCTTTATATACCAACATAGATAGGCCTTTAATTTTAATTGTCACACAGGTCAGCATTAATATCTGTGAATGAACAACAAATCACCCCTATTTTCCCACCCTTAGGGTAAGAGTTTTTTTTCCAAATTTACATGGAACCAACTTCGAGGTATGTTCTATCCATTAAAAAAAGAATTATCAAAATCGGACTAATCTGTAAAAAGTTATGCGTGGTCATACATTACAATCAGTGAGTGAACTATCAATCATCCCCTGTTTTCCTACCCTTAGGGTTGGATTTTTTTTTCCAAATTTATATGGGACCACCTTCGGGGTATATCCTTTCTAATCAAAAAAGAATTATCAAAATCGGACTGCTCTGTAAAAAGTTATGCGTGATCATACATAAAAAAAAAAAAACAAATATACGCGTCGAATTGATAACCTCCTCCGTTTTTTCGTCGGTTAAAAAGAGACAACAAAACGCAATTTTGATCGAATGAAACTTAATAGGTAATTATGACTTGAATGTCGATTGTTGCATCAAAACACAATACCAAGTTTATTTCGGCTTATTTTTAGGCTCCTGATCGTTTTCAATTATACAAGAACGTAGGTACTTGTGTTCATTAGGCGACAAATGTACCGTAACTGACAGTCGGCGCAGACGCAGACCGTTGAATGTCGAAATGTGGCGTAGAGCACGGAGCGCGAGGCGTGACGTCTCGACACATTATGTCCTCTCAACGAATCCCAAACAACTCTTAAATTGTTAAGTTACTGCTCACTTACATAAAAAAATAAGGGTGACACAAGAGATTGCCGATGCAGCTTAAAAAGAAACAACTGACACAAGATTATGACTACAACTAGTACGTGAATGCGTTTCATCAATCTTAAGCGTGATTACTTTCTAAGAGCCTTTATTTTTCCTTTGATTATTTTAGCTCCAAGTTCGCCAGCTGTGTTGGGCAATAGGTATGTTGAATGCTCGCTCTACTCAAACCCATTCTTATAGTTTTCTGAGGACAATTACCGAGGCCCGGCGGCGGCGGCCTGGCGACGTGCAGATGAACCCAGTACATAATTAAAGTTGTTACACGATTATTTCGTGTGTGTCGTCCTTGTAACGAATACTAGCTCGATGAATCAATTGAGAGCGAGCGCTTGCGATTATCACCACAAAGTAAAAACTGATGTCGCTACTGAGGCCAGGCGCCGCCGGGTGCATCATTTGTATTACAAGTAGGTACCCCTCTTGATTTACACGTAGATAAGTTTTATTTGTACGACTTGAAGTTATGCGACTGACAGTATCTTATTGAAGTGATTTAAATTGCAATGGCTAGTTGTTGTATTAGGTATACCAACGTGTATTTGTTTCCGTCTTCCGAACACTCGGTGACATTTATTATGTGACGATGTTATTATTGTCCGGTGTAGAGTACAGTCTAGACACGTCTCAAGTGATTGTTGGGCGCCGAAACCACCGCCGGAAGGATGTCCCAGGAGGCGGCGCGTGCGCTGCATACGGCGCAGCTTTATTAATAACAGTTCGATACGACCCGCACTAACTTATAACCACGAATTTATATTCTTCCGATGTCAAGTAACAGGATTGTGTGACATCAGGAGGCTCATAAACGATAACTCCTGTGGAGCTTACCTCGAATATGTCGCCCCTGATGTGGATTTATATAACAGTTTCAGATAAAGTACATATATATGTGTATGTATTATTAACTAAAGAACATGAGAACAATGAGAAACAGACAAATTAAAGAATAACAAGTATAGTTGGCTTAATACTTGAAGAGTCGTAGGGAAGTACAGTAAAACGGGGCTACTTTGAACAGGCGGGGCTACTTTGACCAGGCCGATCACAACGCTATGACGCGTTCCCCACACCCCGCGCCTCGCGCAATATTACTCGAGGTCACGCACACTTGCTGAGCACACGTGAAAACCGATTTTGGCGCTCTGTCAAAGTAGCTCCAAAATCTGTCAAAGTAACCCTGGAAATCAAAGTAGCCCCGTTTTGCGGTATTGTATCAACTAAATTTTAAGGAATCTTCGACAGCTACATGTATTATGCGAATTTGTGTGTGAAAGATCGATAAGTTCCATAAGTGTCATAATTATTATATGTATGACAAACGTTATGCCCTTGCCCTCTTACTAATAAACGTATTATATCGGATGAATAGTTACACACCGATTTCTCTCTTTCAGATGTCAGTAATTTGACTTTCGCAAGAAGAAAACAAAGCGTTGTGTAACTATACTGACGCTAAGACAACGTTTATTAGTAAGGGGGTTAATTTATAAACGATGCTTAAATTTAACTTATACTGATTAGCGCCTGTTTAACCATACATTTTTGACGTTTAAATGTCTCTTAACTTTATGAAATGTTTATAAATAAACATAAATTATGATATTATTATTGTTGAATACTATAAAGGTACTTTGGTTTACTTAAAGGCTTTTACAGAGACCAGTCGATTCCATATTTTTTTTAATTAGGTTTCATAATTTCAGTATTTTCTATTTTTCTGCTAGGTGTCGTGATTAGTCTCATTTATAAGCATTTCTGACAATACTTGGAGAATTGTTGAGGTTCTTTACCTACTTATTTTAAGATAGGTCTTGTAGTCAGCGATATACCTATTTTCTGAAATCAAAATCTTCATAGATTCTAAACAATTAAGTTTTACTGAAAACCGTTTCTGTTGTGTTTATTTGTCCTATACCCCACACAAATGTATTACAAGCTTGGTAATATTAACTTTTATATTAGGTACATACGATAGCGGATTCCACTTGGATGGGCTGGGCTCAGTGACTATATCTAGCTAGACTAATAGCCTTCGTGCTAGGTTCCCATGATAAAGCTAAATGGGGCTACAAATCGCGAGACATCTTTAGTCTATGAACTTGGCTTAACTTATTAGATTTGACCATAGATAACTCAATGAAACAGTATCTTGGAAAATCAATTTTCCCGAATGACGAACAATGGGTCGAACGTTCGGACCAGGACAGGCGCTTTACTTTGTGTAAATTATTTCATCACCACTGCTCTCAAAACGGCGAAGGACAACGGGTAAGGTATATTATGATATAATTACAAAACCGCTAATATTTACAAAATATGACAACTGAACCTATGGCCTAGAACCAAAAAATTCGAAGACATGCAGTGACATCTACCAACCCGCAATGGGTCCGTGTCGTGAATTACGGCCCTCTCCTTCTCATCGAGAGGAGGCCTGTGTCCCAGCTGTAGGAACACTATAGGCTGACTATGAAGTTATGACTACTTACCTACTGCTTTTTATAATTTTCATAGACTAGAAATGAGTCATTGCAATTTTCTTCATTAGACTTCCAACTGAATGTTGTAGTGTATATGTCACTATATAGCTAGGGTATACTCGTAGGTATTCAACTGTATTCACGAGTACTAACATATTCAAAATATGCCTCGCCTTCTCGGAGAGTATTCGAAGCGTTATTGTTATGATAATATCGACGTTTTCATCTGACTCGCCGTAAAGCTCGCCCGAGCAAGGGAATCGAGGCCGTGCGAATCGAAAGAGGAGATTCTTTCAATATTTGGACGTGTCATGTGCGGAATGCAACGCTCTGTCGTCATGGCGCAGCTCGTAGTGTGGCATAGATAAATTATTTTATTAGATGCGACCACACGCAGCCTGACAGTTCGGCGAACCCACTCGCCGAGCGACGCGTGAGTGTTTCATGAGCACGAATATTCAGCAAATAGTGTGGCACCGCTGTTGTATCGCCATCGAGAATAATTGTAACAACTTCACCATAACTTATTTAAAGCTCACTTTTAGTTGGTGCTTGTCAAGTATTATGAAAACTTGGCTATCGAAAACAGTCACAGGTATTGTAAAGTCAGGGAAAAGAAATTTTTAATTAGGTACCTAGCGAATACTCAAATCACAACTGTCAATCTTTGACAGTTTTATGAAATGGCTATAACACGACAATTTGACGAAGGTTGTCAATTTGCTTGACTGTTAATTTCCTTGACTAAGTATACTAACAACCAGGTACTGTCAAACCAATAAATAGTATGGAACATTTAATCAATAGCGAAAATGTTACCCTGCAGAACGTTTTCAGTCGGTAGGTTTATTTATTTCTTACTGACTGAAAACTGTTTGCAGAGTAACATTTTCCTTTATAATATCCCGTAACAAAACGAAATCTAGAAGCGTTTACTTCGTACCACTCTGCGTTGTAAAAGTAGATTGCACTTAGTATTAAAAGCAGGTAAGTTGACTTGAGCTGTTTGATCTTAATTAGGACCGATGTGATTTACTTAGGCTTTGAGCGATATAAACTGGACTAAGTAAAGCAAGACTTGTGTTAAATAAACGTCTGTTATACTCTATACCCCTTTCTATTAAACGTATTACCTGTATCAGATGAATAGTTACACACCGATTTCTCTCTTTCAGTCGTCAGTAATTTGACTTTCGAAAGAAGAAGACAAAGCGCTGTGTAACTATACAGACGCTATACAACGTTTATTAGTAATGGGGTATAAAGTTAGTTTTGTAATGGATTAAAGTGGTGGATTTTGACGCCTTTTTGGCATATAATTATTATATCATTAGGCAGAGCTAGGATGACACAGATTTGAGACCATAAAAACGATAACAATGCACCTAGTAGAAGGTACTCGACTACCTAGTAATGATAAAAAACTATAAACAACCACTGTGAACGTGATTTGCACATCTAAACGGAGTTCAAGAGCTGTAAGTGTCATTATTGTTATGGAATTTTACACTGACAGCACTTGAACTCGGTTTAGATGTGCTAATCGCGTTCAGTTTTATTGGTGAAATTCGCCCTTAGTCTTACACTCTGAATCCTCCGTTGTAGTATATGTAGTATGACATATTATCCAAGAATCTCATAGCACCAGCGACGTTTCCACCGCGTAAGAGACGCGATACAACTTAAGATCGTGATAAGGCATGTTTGCAAACTGTGCACTTCTATCTCGGTTCCACGTACACATATGCAGATGAGTTATGACGTGACTAAATTATAATAGTAGGTAGTTGTTTAGCTACGAATGCAGATGGTTAGGGTAGGTATTGAAACCAGCACAGCTTGTCCGATATTGTGTTTGTACAAACATGTTTGATTAGTACCTAAATTGCACTGATATATGCATATGTAAATGTTTGATATAAACGACTTCGTAATGAATGTGTAATTCTGCTTAGTATTAGGACATATACATACTATATTATGTTTTAATGTAATAAGTTTTTCCTAATTGTAAAATCACAGCGAAAAAGTAAACTTGAAAAAGTTCAAAAATATACGAAATGCCATAGAACATTTTAGTTGCAATAGATGCTGAGCTGCGTATTCAATGTGGAGATAACAATTGAGGAGCGTCGGAACAAAAACCGATATGTATGTATATATGTTAATTAAGACATTTTTTTTTTATTTTTTTTTCTGTTACAAAATGTTTAATTACCTATATACCCTTCAGGAAAGAAATCAATTAAAAAACTGTTACATCCATCTTAAAAAAAATATCAAAATACTGTGGTCAAATCAAAACCCGACAAATAATTTTTTAAATTCAACAGGTACTTGTTGTTGGATTAAAAACCGATAATTCTTATTAAGTTTTACACAATTCAACAATGGTCGGTTCAAATTCCGATTAGGTAGGTACACGTTTACAAAAAAGCTTAATCGATTTTTCCATGGTACCTATAAACAAGTCCTAAAAGATGAAAATATTGATGAAGATGAGGAGGATAGTGATGACGAAATTCCAGTTTGTGAAGATGAGCATTGCGATTGCCTAGAACCCGAAATTTTGTATGCCATTTAATTTTAAGTTTTTTAATTATTCAGATTTTGCATTGAAATAAAAAGTATAATATTCATCTAAAAGCAATTTTATTTACCAATTTACTTACTGTACAAAATAAATCAATATAATTCGTACATGAAACCAAATACTGTCGTAACTCAAAATTGTAATTTTCTAAAATCTCAAATGACGTTAGTCATTTGAGATTTTAGAAAATTAGCATGTGAATACATACTTACTTAATTTAAGAAATAAGATACAAAACTATAATTTGGTTTTACCAAAATCCGATAAATCCGTTTTGATATCAGATACCGACATATAACCATTTTGGTTTCGTCAAAAACCGATATATCCAAATGATCTCGTTAAACACCGATATATCCAAACTTGTCCGCCTAGTATCTCGCTAAATTAAGTATCTACCCTCCGTCAAGTTTCACACATCAATCGATGTCACTTTAACTGCAAATTGACATGCTATAATTTTCCACTTTTGTAACATTAAAAATATTACAAGCTTTTTTATAATTTGTGAAAAATATGGTAAATTGGATATATCGGTTTTCGTTCCGACGCTCCTCAATTCTAATCCTAACCAATATTATAAATGCGAAAGAAGTTTGTTTGTTACCTTTTGACGCCTAAACCACTGAACCGATCATCCTGAAAATTTGCTTATACATTGCTAGGAGTACAGAAACGGACATAGGGTACCTTTCATCCCGAAAAAAGTGCGGTTCCCGAGGAAAACAACAATAACGTTATTATGATAATAGATGGCGCCAGGTGTATTGATGTTTTCCTCGAGAACAGCACTTTTTTTTTTTTTTTCTTTTTTTTTTTTTTTTTTTTCGTCTGCAACAATAAATGAAAACACTAACAATACATTAGCATAGGAGTATTTAATAGGAACTATCAAATAAATCCTAACGTTGAAATTAAAAAAGTGATTTTTTCTAACATATTAAATAGCATATAAGTGTAAACAAAAAAGAACACCATTTAAATATTGTGCCAACAGCTCCGTGTCATTGTAACAACGAAAATATGGCCGAAACCTGAAAAATGGTAGGTATAGTATGTATATGTATAAATGTATGGTATGGTACGTTCAGTGTGCCGCCGGCACACCATTTTTTGCAGGATTGTAAAAAATTTAACATTTGTAGTAACAACTTCCGCATGCATTATTTTCTTATCTAATTCTGATGACACGCTTTATGACTTATGTCTCAAGCATAAGGTATAATATGAATTAATTCGCATAGGGAAATAAAATTTAAGAACAGATTTGGCGAAGGTTATTGAAGTAGCGTGCTGCCAACATGTTGTGTTGAACTGCAGATGTCTTTAACCTGTCGGTGCTGGCGTGTTAACAGATACATCATGTAAAAAATGTTAAAAATGAAATAATTAATATGTCCAGCGACTAAACTATTGGATATATTTGATTTAATTTTTGCAGACTGGGAACGTCATTATACTTATACGAAGTTTAATTTATTGTTGTATTATCATGTCTACTATGTATAAATATATTTATTAAGGCTTAATGGAACCAACGCCACTATTGCTGGTTCTATACCTACATAATCCATACAAATACATAATACCTATAACTTCGTAATTAACTCTGTCTGTATGTTACCTTTTCACGCCTAAACCAGTGAACGGACTTTGATAAAACTGGCAAAGAGATAGATGGTATCCTGGGGATATAGGCTACTTTTTGTCCCGTTCCCACACGTTCCAGCACGTTCCCGAGCGAAGCCACGGGCAGAGGCTAGTATAAGATAATAATATTCTTAGTAGAGAGAAGGCTTTTATGTTTCTAGACCAATATATACATAAGTTAGCAAGTCACAATGACAGGGTAGCTTTGTTTGACTAAACTTTCGAATTCCGTAACCTTGACGATACTTTTTATCGAATTCAACTTCGCTTGGCAAAAAACAAGCTCAAGAATATTAATAATGCTCCAATAAACTTTTTTCTACTACCTATTGTCAGCAAACCAATTTTGATTTCGTTCATTTAAAACGAGAAATAAACAAGCGCACAATACATTGGATTAAAAATGAAAACTGCTTCGTAATCTGTAACGTTTTTTTTTAAAAACACATTTTAAATACGATAAACAATGACGAAGGTAAGTATGGTATGCAGATAGCGGGACGTCCGTATTGTAGATACTGACATTTTCTAAAAGAGAGACTGCGGGTATCGCAAAACTGGATAGAGTCGCATTTGCCCCGGCGACGGTCGTGACCGTGGTGGGATTGCAGTACAAGCCTAGACCGTCCGAGACGATCTAGCGGGATAAACGGCGCTTGTTGTTGTCGTTAAACTTTCTGTTAAGTCAAAGTCCATTGGCGCCTCAGTCACCCTCCTGCGAGGAGCGAGTCCTCCCACGCCATCGCCACGATCGGTGCACTACTGCCCACATGCGCAGGCGCAGCCGCTTCACTCATATATCATGAACGAACGCTCTAATAATGTTTTCTGAGAAAAAGTTTTGTAGGTGTGTAACAATGTATGCTCAGTATTTACATAAACACAGATATTTACAACTGAATGGATCTTTGTATAACTTCTAGCCACTTTAAGGAAATATCGATTTTAATAAACCTGCTGGCTGCTGTTGTGCATTCCGACAGTTAACCTTTTGACCGCTTGTGTCACATTTATGCGACACATTTTTCCATGCCCTTACCGCTCGTGTCGTATTTCTGCGACAGAGAACATGCACGATTTTTTCGTTCTATTTTCGTCCTATTAACTGCTCGGTACAACTAAAACCATTATTAAATAGAGATAAAAAGACGGGTTGCACTCCGGGAGTGCCGGCAGAAGTGAAAACTAACGTTGAAATAAATCAATTATTAATTAAATTAATATAACTAATTTTTTTTCACTATTTCTGCGTCACTTTTTTCATTAATAGATGCACTTTGTTCAATTTCCATATTTTATCCCATCCATCCATCCATCCATTGTCGTGTGTCACTTGGTTCACTTCGGTTGGCGCCGCCGTAGAAAGAGAGGGGGGAGAATCTCTCCTGACGGTCACGTGTCCTGACGCGATGTCCTGACGCGAGTTTAACATTTTTTACCCATTACAAAAAGTGTGCAACGCCGCTAAAGAAGTTTTTACTTCAAAAACTTTTTGACTATTTTTTAATCGATACAACGATATCTCCTCCTTAGGTTCGAGGTGTTTCCTTATTTTTGTGTATTTTATCGATTTGTAGCCGCACGCTAGGGGCACGGCAATTGATATTTAGCCAAGCGCTTAAAAGGTTAAAACTATTTACATGTTACTAGCATTTAGTTTGCGTATAATGGTATTTTTCACTTAATCATATTTTTATGCGTTTGGGTGTAAAAAGCCAGGTGTTTTAATAGCAATTTAATAAGCAATTTTCTTTTTCCACTTCAAGACACATTTAGCTATTAAGAGTTACACATTTAGCTATAAAGTTTAAAGAACAATTCCTATATTTTAAGATAAAATTCTTTTGTCGAGTGACATTTAGTTGGGTCGGATTGCACAATTCACAAACAACGCGTTGTTGTTATTCATTTTTAATTGATAAACAACCGTTCAAAAATAAACAATGGCTGCTATACGTCAAATGTTTATTCAGTAGCTAATGCGTTTTAAATACCAGTATTGAGGATGCCATAGAATGTGTTATTTCCTTCAGTTATGTAGGTAACGTTCATTTCTTAATTACGTATGCATTTGTTGATTGTCGGCTAGCTAATGGAATGTTGTAAGTAATTTATTTATTTTGTTATTTATTTACTTAACTTTGGCTTACCTACTGATCAACATCATCATCTTCCTAGCCTTTTCCAGTGTAACCGGATGCAGCTGAATACCCTGGTATTTTATATGAAACGACTGCCTATCTGCCCTCCACAACCCAGTTACTTCGTAATACGATACCCCTTGGTAAGACTGGTTGTCTGACTTTCGGGCTTTCTGACTACCCGTACCGACTGTCAAAGATCCACGAATAGCAGGCGCGAACAAGAGGCTCAATTATTAAAATTTCGTGGTAGCGTGCGTTCGTTGTTAAGTGTTTCGTATTCAACATACGGGGACGTGTTACTTATTCGATGTTACACTTTTCTAAGATAACACACCCCACGTAACACACCCTAAAAAGTGCATCATTAGAAGCGCAAAAAGTTTTTAGAGGTTCATTAATTTTAAAAAATTGTCTTTCGTTAGCACATTAGCAGGTCAATAAGTTTTGAAAAGATAATTTAAACATTTCCCTTTATTAAATCAATTTAATTTCCTCACATATCTTTTTTCTCCGAGTGAATTCAGACATGCTGTCTTAGCCATGAGGGCAACAAAAATCAACATAGTTCGTACTTAATGCTAACTTTGTATCTGGGTACGGTCTTACCCATTCTCCTTTGTACGCTCGAGGGTCATGTTCTGAATTCATGGTTTTAGTTTGCGTGTCGATATCCCTGCCACCCTGTGTAGGTATATTGTAACTTTGCATGGTTGTTATTTCGCAATAGAACACAATATACCTAAGCATTGACCAGCAAAAAGATTAATCAATGTATTGCAGCGTAATATGTGTTTATGTGGTTGGTGCTGTTCAATTAGGTATGTTGTCACTATTTGAGTTTGAAATATTTGCTCGTGTTTATGTTGCTAGCTGCAATGATTGCATTCGGATCATGTTTTCAATCGCAGTTTTCACGCCGACGCGGTCGTACCAGCTAAGCTTTCAGTTTTGTAATTCAAACTGTCATAAACGTAATTTGAATCCAAACCACAAGAGCTGCAGTCCTGTTAAAATCCGTTGTTTATTCACAGTGAATTTTGTTAACAAATAACCTGTGTTAACTTTCATTAATAGATCTCATTGCTGATAAAAAACACTTCCGATTTTGCTACAAACTGTTGCGAAATGAACGCTCACTTCGCACGTAATAAGTATCTATACGCGACCCCTTTCATTACCATTCTACAACCAGTTTGTACCTGCTACATACAATATTACTACCGACTCAATCAAAATTAAATCGATATGATAAATTACTATTATCGCTTCATTTCAAGTTACAGTTCCGGTTTCGAGTGAGAATGAAATTCGCAAATGAGATACCTATCGATTTTCCATATCGTTGCGGATTTCAGCGTGTCCATGTGGAAATTGTTTTGGAAATGTCCACTTCTACATTAAATAGTGATATGCATATTTTAGTCGCTATTTTAGAGGTTTTCTTTCAGACGATGACCACCTTAAACTGAATTTAGTGAACAAAATTGTTTAACATAAAACCTAACCTAACATAAAACTTCAACGTGTAACACAATGAAAGTCCTGAGAGTTCCGAATCAACTACTGAATCGATTTTTTATTTATTTTACTTTATCGGATAACAGAGATCCATTGGGTTAGTAACAATAATCTTAACCTATGTTAGTACTTAACTAATAACACCGACAATGTACAGGTGACAAGTGACCTCACCAACGGGCTGTCATGTCTCCCGGCTATAGCGCATAGAATGCTGTTGGGGCTGCCCCGGAGTCTGTTTAGCAGCGAGGCCGCTCTCTTACGCCGTACAGCATTGAAGCAGTCGGTACGTGCCTCAGCGAACATAGATGACGCGCTACAGAACCGAGGCAGACGCAACAGCACTCTAAATGCGTTGTTATACTGGATCCGCAGAGCATTGTAGGCCTTTTGGGTATAGCTGAACCACAGGCTCCCCGAGTACAGCGACATGCAATATGCTTTAAACAGCGTTATTTTGATTGCCACCGTACATCGGAAGAACCGGCGGGCCAGCATATTAGCCCGAACCGACAATGCTCTGCGCTCCCTCTCCATATCTGCGTCGTCCTTAAAATCATCTGTCATCCAGTGGCCCAGGTATTTAAAAGAGTACACCCTGTGCAACTCCACACCGTTCAGTAACACAGGAGGGACGGTGGAGGGACACTTGGTATCGGACTTGAAGACCATGTCATGTGATTTCAGTCATCAAAAATCTTAAATCCATTCATTGACTCACAGACAACGTACAGCCTACATCACTCGCTGGGTCTACGTAAAAGCATGATTTTTTTCACAATAGTTCCATAATTAGCGAAAGTGAGCATTGTGAACCATTTGAGAAATAAAGAGGTTAATATTATTTGATGAAAGTTTGTAATTTCGTAATTTTTCCGACAGGAAATCCCATCGGGCTTGTACTTGACAATAGAAGGGGTTAATAAAATTAACCCCCTCTGTCGTACGCAAGATATCAGTTACGACAGTAACAGATATGACAGCCTTTTACAAACCAATAACATTATTTATAATGTAGCTTTGCAGCTAAGTCACAGTTACGAGTTTCAAGCCACCAAATCAAAATGCATGCAGAAGTATCCTGCATGCATTTTGATTTGGTGGCTTGTTGGAGAGAATCGCTGAAGTGAACATAATTATTTAGAGAACCAAATATGTGTGGTTCTTTCCCCAACTACATGGTCCTCACATGATCTGACCAAGATTATGTCTGGACTTTAAAAGAGACTTTGACCCTTGAATTTTTTTCGCCATTTGTTCTCCGTGGTAGTCACAGGTAGGATATGTCGACTCCATCTGGGTTTTTTTTGTTTTTTTTTTTAATGACTTGTAAATGAGATAAGTACCGGTATCCTATTTCCAGAGTAAACGATTTCATTTCACTATTCCTAAGATTCCCGGAAACGGCAATTTGCATTAATATTTACGTATGTTCAAAGAGAAACTGTTTCCATCCGGCAAGTAAGTAGTTTCTATGGAGCCAGTTAGAGGGTGCCCACTTACACTGATTGAGAGTAAAACTTGAATGTTGTTGTTTATAGAGATGTAGACGGTTCGCTCGTACCTTGTACACTAACTACGACATCATTTCCTCCCAAACTCCGTGTTCATAATAAACTTCGCGGCAAGCGGCCGACTTCGCGAAAAGTTATAAAAAGAAAATTCTTGACTTTCCGTTTTTCTTTTGTTTCTAGTTGTGGTAAACAGTTGAAACCTTGAGCAGTGGAGCAAACTAAATATTATTAATAATGAGTTCTTGAAAGTCTTTCAGAAATCGATCGCAGTGTTTTCTACAGCGACCGAGTTTGTAGCGGACAGACAGATGTTTAGTTTATTTTATTTATTTATTGAGCTTAAATTTTAATTAAGATTTCATTTTTCTGTTTTCTAATTAACAATAGTTGAGCCTGAGGCTATCCCACGACCTATGTTTTGAGGATATCACGACTGTATGCCTCTTTTTAACCGACGAAAAAACGGAGGAGGTTATTAGGAGACAGTTTCTCTGACAGGATCTCACTAGAATAATATGTAAGTGATGGTATAGTAGTTTTAGTCGTGAAAAGTGGTACATATATATGTACGATGACATATCAAGCTATACATTTCCAGTATAAGCAGACTTCTCATTGTATGAAAACCCTATGCAATGTGAGCTCAGCTAAAACTGGAAATGTATAGCTTGATGTCGTCGTCTGTACCAAAAAGATACAGAATTATATTTTTTTATGATTGTGCGAAAGTTACCTTTATAAAAATCTAGTAACTTTTGCTATAGAGAGCTATAGTCATCGCATTTCTCAATAATTAATAATTGTAATAACGTCCGACTGGTACTGTGCTATCGGCACTATCTGTACTGTAAACGTTGTGCCACTTTAGGTAAATATAGGCACCAAATAGACGGTGTTATCTTCCACGAGGAATATCTGGCTAGCCCCGTTCCACGGTCGACGCCCTTGGGCGACGTGGGACGCGAACTAGCGCGCATGCATTCATTATTATAATTGATATATGTATAGATTGCTTAGAAATCTACAAATTATGTGAAAATAAACAGAGTTAATAATAAGATACCCTCATTATCAACACAGCTGTAATTGTAGGTATTTGGTAGTATTTTACTGGTCTGTTAGTGCAATAGGTAACATTCTTTTGTATGAAATTACAAATATTCATAGTGTTGTGTAAAGACGTAGGTAAACCAATGTTCATTTAATTTAGTCGCATTAAAGGTGTTGTCAAGCAAGCACGCGTTTCATTCTAACAAAAATCTAAACAAACAATTTGCAACCTTATTACAAACAATAGTTTTAGATATCTTTTTTTGTTTGTAATTCCATATACCTACATAATTATTTTAATTGATTTTTGGTAATTTTCTTCCTTGGAAAGACACTCAGTAATCAAAATAATATGAATGCGTGTTTTTCATTTAGCGCCGAGTGCCATTTGTTTGAAGCATCATCGTAAAAGGACTAAACGAGTGAGTGACAAAGCGAACGCGGTGCATTCTCGACGCATGGCGCATGCGCCATCGCTCGCAGTGGCTGCCAGTGGCGAGAGCGAGCCGCGCGCTATAAATAGTTCCCTATAAAAATAAAACATCTTCTGGGAACTTCCGCATAAAGCTAGGGGCTTACAATTTATTGAATTTTTTGCGTGCATCCGTCCTTACTGATAAAACTAGTTTCTTTTTTATGGGTGTGAGACAGAGGAGCTTCCTCATCGATATCGTCTGATGTTTGGTCTACAGTACCTACAAGATTATCCACTTTCAGAATTAAAAATGTTAGACCTAATTTATTAGCGTCAGGTATTTACTCCATGTTTTTTTTTATTCTTGCTATTTAATTTCATATCAAATGTATTGATGAGCTGCGTGGCGATCGGCCGGCGGCGCGTGAGTCATGCCGCGAGGTTTGCGCGCCGGAAGTCCCTTCCGGGAACGAACATGCTCCACGGTAACGATAAGCCTACGTGTTGTGTCGTTGTTTGACATACACCACACTACCTAGGCCTCTGCAATCTGATATAGTAAACTGAAAAGCGGTGAAACGTTCCACAACTGCAGACATTTCTCAATTTTCCGCTTTCCGCCGCGCCAATTTCACTTGACACTAAAGTTTCTTATCTAACCCCCTTGCAATATACTGGACTTTTGAAACGTTTTGTTAAGATTCGTGAAATAAAAAGTAGGTGGGTACTTAGCCGCAGTACTTTTTGCAATACCAGGACACTTTTTATGTACCTAAGTAATGTTTGGTAAATAGGTAGACCGGTAATGATAATTCGATGGTTTTCTTGCTTAACGTTTCTTATTTGACTTTGGTAGACACGGATTAGTTTGACATTATGCAAACCTACATAAGTGGTGATTTAAATGTAAATAAATGTATATTACTGTAATTAAAGCCTATATATAGGAGTCATATACAGGGTGGCACACCAGGGTGAACGACTCGGCGTAAAAATTTTTCGTCGGTGATATAAATGGCCTAAGATCGCTCAAGGCAGGGAGGTTTGGAAGGAAAAAGGGGAGGCCTTTGTCCAGCAGTGGGACACAAGAGGCTTACGAAAAAAAAGCGCAATGTAAAAAAATTCTGCTCCATACATTTTGACCGCGTAGATCTGCAATTTTCTATGAAACAGCTAATTTGTTATTTAAAAAAAAAAATCTAAGTCTAGATTCATGCATGTGCTGAATCCATCGTTACAGTTTGCGCATCGATGTCTATGCCGTGCTGTAACGAACTTACCTATACATATAACAGATTTAAACAGATGATGAGTCGTCGCATGACTACAGCCGCAGTCGCTTACGACACTTAAGTAGGCATGCACAGTTTATTTATTTGCATGGTAACATGACATCGGAAATTAACTGCTTGTACTCGGTATGATGGCGAACTCAGTGATCCATCATCCGAACTGACGTTTTAAGTCTCATTTAATGGAACATTTCCGGCGAAGAGTGCGCGGACGCATTGCTCCGATTGTCGACACTCGGGTCAAGGGTTGACCTTTTATTGTTCGGGTATCGATAAGCGAGGCGCCGCTGTCAACACACATCACTAATGTACGGCTATTACGCTTGAACGCTATTAAACTCTCGGAACTAAAATGGAAAGTTGCAAAACAAACTGAGAGCTGGCAAAAACTAGTAGAGTATATTTTATTTTTAACAAACTGGCTGCTGAGTTTTTGAGCTCTCAGGTTTAAATTTTAATTTGATAACGATCTAATTAAAAAAAAAAATGAATTTCGAACTTTATAAAGCGGTCGTCACCATGCGTAAAGAACTCATTGGCTCTCATTAGGTGACATGTGCCATCCCTTATAATTTATTACTGGTTTTTCCTGTGGACATACATCTACTCCAATCTAATGCGTAAGGCATAGCAGGGCGCCGGAAGCTCGTCGCGTGGTTCGGTGCCATATACTGGGAGCGAGCCACCCCCCGCGCCCCCCTCGGCCGCACCCCCCGCCGCACCCGACCATCTCCCTCGAGGTGAATGAACGTCTTACAGCGGATTTCTATTATGTATGCCTTACCAATGTTACTCAAAATTAGACTGAAATACGAGGACGAAAGTATTCGTCAATCCCATTTAGTTGATACAGCTAAGCCTTTTCCAGTCCCTGAATTTTTCTAATAACTGTATTGCGAAATTTTAATTATGTAGTTAACTGCTATACCTTGGTTTTGTCTGCGGATAATAATGAAGCGTCCATGTTTTCCGCAAAAAAGCGAGATATTTTCAAGCCTAAAATAAGTGTGTCGTTGTTATAGTACCATAAGTGTTATTTGTTTTCGGCTTAGTGCGGAGCGAGACAGGCGAGTGGGGGCCAGGGGCGCTCCCTAGTCGCGGCCCGCAGCGGGCAGGGCAGTGACTCATCCAAAATGTCAGCTGTACGAGCACATTTTGACAATCAATCCCTATTTTACATACCTAAAGCCCCTTTCTAATAAAAATGAATTCGAATCTATCTAATATCTTAGTATTATTAAATGTATAAATGCAAGAAGAAGAAATGTAATAATTCATTGTTCACATTATGTATGTTATTGATTTGAGACGGCCATATTGCTTGTAATCAATGTTTGGCTTAACTTAACATCAACTTTTGCGAGAAAGTACTTAGGTGCGTGTGTACGAGGATGTTAGTTACGATACGCACTTGTTTATGTACTCACATTTACAATGGAACTTACCTTACATTTATATACTTAATTGAGAAAAAGAATGCATCTAGAATATAGGTACAAAACAATAGTTTTAATGTAGGCATTCCAGAGGTGAATAAATATTGATTAAGTACCAAAAAGAAATCATTATTACCTATTGAAGTATTCATCAACTTTATTATTGTAATACCTAATAGACTTGCCTATGTTTCGCTGCACCGTCGGCGTTGGCGTCAGTGGCTAGATAATAATATTTGCAATTTCTTGACGTTAAATTCCGTCTTCATTTTATCATTGTTTTTATGAATCTGCAGGGGTTCAAAGTACTTACATTATTTGAAAGAACACTATAGGTCCCGAATATTAACTATTAAGGCGAATGCGCAGTGATAGACCGCGAAATTTAAATTTTCTTACGTTTTTTGCAATTTGTAGGTCAGTGTCAGGTTGTATCTTGATCAAAATATAATTTGCGACTATAATAGACATGTATTTACAGAATTATAGTCAAATTTCTACCTTTAAGTTAGATTTCTACCATAAACACTTTTCCATACAAGATTTGTTCTTAACGGTAGAATTCTAACTTAGAAAAATGTATTAATGAATCTAATTATTATAATTCTGTAAATACGTACCTGTATAGTATAGTCGCGAATCATATTTTGATCAAGATACAACCTGACACTGACCTGAAAATTGCAAAAAACGTAGGTAAGAAAAATTGAATTTCGCGGGCTGCAATTGCGCATTCACCTTAACTTGCGAACAGTACCTACCTAATAGATAATATTATTTTCCACGGAGTTATAAGTAAGTGTAACAAAGTCTAACAGCGTACTAGGTACATGAAGCAAAATATCAAACAGAAATCAGATACGTGTGAAAAGATACAATTTCTAAAACTTCTAGATATTAATCTTTCAGGGAAATCGTATTTTAAAACAAATGAAACGTTTCCAAGCAACCAAATAATATGGGGGAATTGACACAATAATAGTACCAATGGCATTTTGACAGTTCAACAACATTCATTGCGTTATTAACGTTGTAGAGCAGCCACATTTTTCGTAAATATGAAGCAATGGATTAACGATGTCCTTCAAAATGATTCAGTTTACGATGACATATTATGCCCACCACCTATTCCAGCCATCAAACTGTAAAATCACCAGGTTCTTTATAAAGCAAAGCTTCTGCATGTTTTATACGAGTAATAGCAGTTACTTTCTAAAAGGGTCCTGTTAGCGCAAACCTTTTTTCGTAGCTAAATACGTAGCTAGTTTTTTTCCACGTTTTTCCAAGTCGAGGCACCGTCGTGAGCGCAGGCAATTAATTACCTATTAACTCAAAATTGAATCGGAGTCGCGTCGACGAAGTTAGTTTCTTTGTAAATATAATGGTAACTCTTTGAAAACTCATTGAACCTTTCCTTTGATGTATTAAGGAAGTTCATCTTCAAGCCACGCTGATGCAAGCATCACCATCGTCGTTTTGCGTACCTTCTCGATGTTTTGACATTAAGTTTATGAAAACTTTTCTAGATTGCGTGGTTTAACTAATACCCGTTAATTAATAATTAATCATTAAATTACAGCATCTACTTTTATAATGTTATGGGAAAACTATCTATTCGATTCTATCTGATTGAAAAACTAACGCACAACGCATATTGAACCTATCGGATAACCACGACAGAAGTCAGGCTGGGCCACTAGTATGTGCCGGAAATGGAATAAAAACACATAACTTAGCAATCAAATAGGTTGTATAGGTGTACTGGAAGAAATACTAACAATGCTGGCCGCGGCCGCGGTCTGCATAGCCGACGCATTGCGAGCGTATCGAGTTGCAGCTCGAATAACACAAGCTTTTCACGGACGCACATTATAATTTACATTGAATATTTGATGTTTCTGCCCTGCTTGCACTAATTGGTAATTATCAGTCGTTCATACCACTGGTTTCGGCTTATTATACTTAACAGGAATAACTGGGGTCCATATTGGCTCACCTAAAGTTCTTTACCCGAAATTGTTCTTCCTAATAATTTGTAATCCGAATGATCACTCTTCCTAAAATTTTTCATACTAAAGTTTTCATTCATACTATTTGTAGTGCTACCGGCGATGTTCATAACACTCATGTTTCCGAAAATTGTAATTAATAATATCATTACATAAGTAAATATATTTAAACTCCTACTGTTTTTATCATAACGCTTTTATCGCTAAACATAATTACCATAATATTTTCATGGCGTGGGAGTTTATACCGCAGTTTTAACCGTACCCAAACCAATACCTATAGGACCGATTCGTTTCTGGAACTTGACTGAATGACTGGAGCGGCAAATCTAAACAAAAAAGATATGACTTTGAATAATAGTGTAAAAGAGGTTTATGTTGAGAAAATATAGGAAAACCAATAAAAGTATGTATAATAGATGTTTATTGCTACTGACATAATGAAGTTGAATGCTTCGGCATTATGAACATTAGAGACAGAGTAGTTAGGAATTGTGATTGTTAGGATGAAAAATGTTAGGAAGAACATTTTCGGATTTCCAATTATCGGGGTTGAAAATTTAGGTGAACTTTTGGCGCACCCGAATAACTGACACCGAATCATGATTTTCGGGTGTGAAAATTGGTTAATTGGACACGTTATGATTTGTAATTTAATTTTCGATTTATAGGAAGCAAGTCATGTGGAGTGTAGGTAAAGCACAATTAACTTAACAGCAACTGCATAATATTTTTAATTGATGGGTACCTAATTAACGTAATTAGTTTCTCATTTCTCTAATAGTTTAATGTAACTTGTACTCTCGACTTTAAAGTCCAGTTTTGTTTTCGTCCTATAAAAATATTCTGAGAAAACCTGGACCGAAGAAACCTAACACGCAGTAAGCATGCCAGTGGTGGTCAATACTCATTCCTTCTCTGGGTGAGCTGAGGCCTTTGCCCTGCAGTGAGACAGTTACAGGCCGGTATTAATGCCTATTGTTCGTATAATTGCGTTCAATATTGTTTTTTGAACTCTACTTTTACTCCGTCTATCTATCTAGGTTGAAATTGAAAACATGCGACAAATCGAAATGGGAGATTGTACTCATCATTATGAACCACTTTTACTATAGGAACAAACCTGAAATCGCGAAAAAAAAATCATCTGTTCCCTACATTTTGACGAGTTATGCGAACATAAACGTAGGGAACAGCTGATTTTTTTTCGCGATTTCAGGTTTGGTCCCATAGTAAAAGTTGTTCATAATGATGAGTACAATCTCTCATTTCGACTTGTCGCATGTTTTCAATTTCACCCTGTATATGTACCTAAAAACCAAATATCACTCACTCATTCACTCGCTAACTGACGAAACCTCGATCTTAGACCCGTGGGACACAACACACAAACAAGAACTTTGTTTGTTACGTTTGGTTTCATTTGTTCATAATTATTATAAATTTTGCTCTGCCTTCAGTTAATAGGTAAATATCTAAGTTTCTGTGGAAAATTTAGTGGTTAGTGTATTTGTTAAGTTATTTTTAATATACCTACTACCTACTGTTAGTTATCCCTTACGAATAAAAAAAAAATGAGGCATAGGCCCGCTTAGAAAGAATTTTTGGATATGCCAACACTAAAGGATTAAAAATGTTGTATGAAAATCTGTCATTTTCAAAGTTGGAGGCATGAAATGAAACTTTTAGGTTTCTGGGAGTAAACATCCATCCATTTCCGTTTTTTGAAAGTTCCACCTCCATAGTGGTGACCTAAATAGGAGGTCAACAGTTTGTATGGAAGTATGTTTGTACACATTGAGGAGCACTCTATCTCTGAAAAAGATATTAAGCACATCACAAATACCGCGCGTACGAAGTCGCGGACAACAGCTAGTTCCAGCGTATCTCAATTGACTGCTAAACAGACGTTAGTTACGCAAAGTTAGTTCTCCTGGAGTCTATAAATTTCCTTGTACATGGAGAATAGTTTTCTGTCTTCGTGGTTAAGTGATCCGTCAGTCCTGATTTCCTGCCTGACGTCCCGCCGAGCGACGGTACTGTGTTTTTGTTTATTATACTCGTACGTCAATGGCACGCTGCAATTAGTCGACCGCAAATATCGACTGACAGCTGTCAAACACATACCTATTTACACTTGTGATATAATGTAGTGCTTTTATAAAAAAATATAACCACAGATTTTACTTATTCTGAATACTGTACTCACTTCCATTTGTGCATACAATGCCTCTCGCTTTTTATAATAATTATATATTATTTTAAACGACTTCAAAAGAGATGATTTATAAGAATTTATTTGTAGGCGTTACAATACCTGTAGAGTGCATGTTCTCGTATTATTAGGCGTAATACCATGTAGTTAGTGTTTTAAACAGATAGAAAAGACATGAAAAGAAAGAGTTACTTATTTTTGTGGTAAGTAAGAAAATCCGGAGTATTATCATGAGTATTATTGAACGCCCTGCAACGTCCGCTGCGTGTTTTTGCTGATTGTTAACACTTTTCACATTACATCATTTGTTCATCAAAGCAGTAAGGTTGAAACAAAACAAAAAAAGGGGAAAAGTTGAAATCAAACCGTCTTACTACAAAACGAAATCTTACTTTAGTTCTAGCCTAAACCTTTGAGCCAGTATTTTTATTTCGAACTTTATATAAGCTTCATTTTTGTATAAAGATTTGCATTGTCATAACAGTTAGGTTCTTAATTCAAGAAATGGCTCGGTGATTCAAACGAAAAAGCCAATTTTTGTAATTTAAAATGTTAAAAATCTAGTCGCACTTTCATCAAAAACTTGTCAAAATCTTTCAATTAGAGGTGTATTTTTGATAGATTAAGACTGAGATCAAACTGTGAACATTCTTAAAATTACGACAGTTGCCCCTCTGATCTAAAGAAAACCCTTGTTTTGTAAAATGTTCGAAAATCGCCAGCCGCACTAAGCAAGCATGGTGATTATCTATCTTATTATTTATGTGTGAGAGAAGCCCAAAACTGGCACAACTACATACGTGCAGATAGTGGCAGGTTAAATGTTAATGTAGAGGGCCGATTGCTGTTTGCTGGGGAAAAGCGTTTCAGTGGGGATCGCTAGCAAACATACTAGACCTACTCTAACCGCATCGCCGGCAAAAGAGACCATAGTAATTAACTAACAGAGTACTAACGCTCTATGACGGGATAGGAGAGGTCTATTTCTAAAAGCAATCTAAAATGGAAATGCATTTCATCAAGATTGCACTAGTTTCAAACTCGACTGAAGCGCAGAGCAACATGCGACTAAGACCGCAAATGCAAAAAGTTATTGTCTCTTGCAGGAAAATAACAAAAATCTCGGACAAAACGCTGTATCGCAGTAGGTATCGGCAACCATGGCGATTATTAATTACAACGCGTAACTAATGAGCCAAGACAATCGATGAATCGATGACACAACTTACATAACAAGACTAGCGATTTGGTATTGAGTAAAAACAACTTTTTTAACCTCAGGAGTGAGGGAGGGAGAATCTAAAGAAGGTTGATTTCATTACCTAGTTGCTATGCTTGATATTCCTTTGTAGTTAATTAAAACATGAAGTTGAAACGATTACAATGGGTGTTTATTTTGTGATAGCTAACTGTATTTTGTTTCTTGCAACGAAGTTTACGTTTTTAGGTTCAAGAGCCTTCCTAGTTGTAGGTAAGTACTCCAGTAATATTGGTATTCAATAGTAACAGCTTATTATCATTGTCGTAACTTAACAGTAAGTTCCTACTACTTTCTAAAAGCGATAAGTACGCTTCGTGATACCTATATTTAAGCTGAAAATTGGAAATACTTTTAGAGTTGATAAAAAAAATTAAATTAATAAAAAAAATAAGGTTTTATTTTTATTTAAATCTGAGTTTTTTTAATCGCTATTTTTACCCAACTGTGCCAGAAGGAGGGTTATGTTTTTCGAGAGTATGTATGTATGTTTGTATAATTGTTTTGCACGCTCTGTGGCCTGAACGGCTCGATGGAATTTAGCTTGAGAGATGTCGTTAGATTCATATTGACTGTGAAAGTGACACTGGGTATAAAAAAAAAACAAAATGGCGGATTTTTGGCACCATATTATTGCCTTAAAAAAAATTAAAAACTAAAAACAAGCCCATTTTAAATTAAATAAAAGTTGGAAGCAGGCGGGACCCATTTGAGTTTGAAACTATAATAATGGTATGGGCCCCGCCTGCTTCCAACTCTTATTTAATTTAAAATGGGCTTGTTTTTAGCTTTTCAGTTATTTTTAGTATAAGGTTGCAGTCGGGTTTTTTAATTTTTGTAATTACTTTTTTTTTAGATGTTCAGCTTAAGAAAAAACACTATCATTATATTTATAATCATTTACTGACACCTAATTAACAGAAAATCAACGTCAACAAAAAACAAACAAAAATGACGCCGTGCGCGAAGTCAAATCATTTTGGACACTTTTGATCACTATTTTTGGAAAAGGTATTTTTTTTGTTATTATTATTGGAGTCCAGTTCTAAATCTTGAATGTAGCTGCAAGCGAACCCATTATTTCTTTATTTGAAAGTTTTCACACTGCTTTGGCGAACTTGCCGCAAACGGACTTTTTCATTGAAATGCACCCATATAGCATCTTTTTTTCATCCAGACATTTTGTTGTATTGAAATGTTTGGCTGGTTTCTGTTTTCGTTGCGGTGCACAAAACAATTGATTAAGATTCATTTTTATCATGATTTAAATCATCTAAGCCCTGCTTTTAAAGGTTTTGATGTTGTTATAAAGCTTTTCCAGAACGCCCTCATAAAATATTACCACAATTAAATAGCTTCTATTTCCGAACTTCCGATAATACTGTAGGATAACAGTATTATCCCCATACTAGCTAGCTCTGTTATGTAGGCAGTAGATAGGCCTGCCGCAGTCTGCGGTTCTATTGAATCTCGCTGGCGTAAAATTAAGTTTGAACGCTTTGAACACTTTGAACTGTACTTAATTTCGTTACTGCAGGCGGAAATTTAAAAGAGAAATTTATAAAAATATTGGATAGGATTCATGTTAGTGTGAAAATCGGTTGTCATGGTATTGGTTTATGAAGCGGTGTGAGAGACGTGTCATGAGAAGAATTTGGAGTATTATCTATTAAAAATGTCGAGGAAGACCAAACGAACTATATACATTATATAAAGATATACATTGTATAAAGGACGATGGCTGAAATGAGAGTGAATACTGAAATGACAGTTTCTAGAGATTATTATGGAATTTACCGAAGATGATGATGACGTGATGAAAATGGTTCTACTTCTCTCTATTCAAGCGTATCTACTCTATTGTCCTTTATCTGTCCATTTGACCTTATCAACTAGCGTATCTTTGAACGTTCATTTATGCCCCCAAAATCAAGGTTTTTCTTTAGATCAGGTTTAAAAACCATGAAATGCAGTTCTTTATACAAAAATTGCAGCTTATTTCGGTAGTTACTTGTCATTTTAGTATTAAGAACTTTGTCTAAATCGAAATAAAATTCGAAATACAAATACTGGCTCAAAGATTTTGACTAGAAGTATAGTTAGATTTTGTTTTGTAATAAGACAGAAGGTGTTTAGTGATTTCAATTCTTCCTTTTAGTCTGGTAGGTGATTTATGGATTATGTAATCTAGGAATAGAGGTCAAAGGCACCCAGCGCAGGGGGCATGCCACGACAGTGGCGATAAGACCCCTCTTTGAGGAGTGGCTAGAGAGGCGTCACGGCGTTCTCACCTATCGCCTGACGCAGGTCCTCACCGGACACGGATGTTTCGGGAGGTTCCTGCACATCATCAAGCGGGAGGAGACGCCCGGGTGTCACAATCGCCCAGAGGACACGGTGGAGTATACGGTGGAGGTCTGCCCCGCTTGGGCGGAGCACCGCCGTGTCCTCTTAGAGGCGATCGGCAGCGACGGCGACCTCTCGCGTCCGGCCCTGATTCAAGCCATGGTCTGGAGCGAGAGGGAGTGGGAGGCAGTCACCTCCTTCTTCGAAGCAGTCATGCTAGCGAAGGAGGTGGTGGGATGGCTGATCCTAACTACCATCTGGGAATATCTAATGAGCCTCATTAAATGAGACAATGTGACGAGATTATGGCATCACCCAATCGTCCATCGCTTGTTGTAAAATGCGCACGTCCGGCTGGGTCCATTTCCTTAACCTACCTATAAGGTAGATACTGCTGATGACCGAAACGATGACCTACCTACCTATGCTAGGTACTGATGGCGGGGCGTGAAATACAGTTTAGATACATAGGTATCGAAAAAAATGACAGCCTAGCAAAAATATCTCTCAACTGAAATATGAAATGGAACAGCCTTTTTTACCCGACTGCGGCGAAGCCCAAAAATCGGGTTATGTGTTTGACCTGTATGTATTTATGTAGGTATGTCCGTTTCTTTGTTCCCTCGTAACTCCTAAACGCATAAACGGATTTGGATAAATTACACGTCTTTAGATTTGTCTTGGTAGCGCGAGTGTCATTGGCTACATTAAAATAAAAAACAAAATAAAATGCGGATATGGGCTGCCATATTGTGGAATTCGACTTTTTTCATTTAAATAAAAAAAAGTAATTAAAAAACTAAAAAACCCGACTGCGGTAAAAAACTTAAGTTAAATAAAAAAAAAAACTGAAAAGCAAAAAACAAGCCCAATTTAAATTAAATAAAAGTTGGAAGTAGACGGGATCCATTCGAGTTTGAAAATATAGTAAATAAAAATGGTATGGGTCCCGTGCAATGCGCAATATTCTCGATATGCTCTCGTAAGTATTGGATTTCATGCATTTCCCAAGCGCTCTCCGACAAGACGCGAAAAGTGCAGCATCATAGGTCCAAAAACCTGGCAATTGAGTTGTGAACTCGTTGTTTTTTTTTTTTGGTATTTATTAGGAACCTACAACTATTTTTGTAGGATGAACATTTTATTCGATTTCGTCACTTTGAATACCGTACTATTGAACAAAGGTTCGGGTGTTTTATAATAATTCGGTACATCTGGCGTGCTTGTCAATTGGTCACGCGGCCTAACTACATTTGAACATTGCGCCATCTTAGTTATAACAGCTGTTTTATTCATAAGCAACCAAATGTTTATTATATATCCGTGTCGACCAGCTTTAGCGTAGTTTTAGCCGGCTCTATTGGAATTTGAAATAGGTCTGATGGAAAATCCTTTGAGAAAAGGAAACTCTTTCGTCAGTGATTTTGTAACTAGTAAATACAAGTACCTACAATCCACCCTCGGGCATCCAACGCTTAGAGAGTTGCAAGAATATCATTTGAATAAACGAGACACCCACGGAATAGTTAAAATGTGATTGGATAACGAAATAAAGGCTAGTCTAGGAGAAGGCTACATTCTATACCTAAGGTGAGTGAAATATCTGTCTGAATCTATGTCTTCATTTGGAAATGATTTAATGAGGACACGATAAGGTACTTCTAGGAACAAGATAGTGGGTACAGGATATAACTAAATACCTACATACAGACATTTCTAATACATTGCACGTTTCCTGTGCTACTTAAGCAAGTAAGTATCTAGAAAAGAAAAGAAAATAAAAGGTACTATACTGTATCAGATTCCAAAACACAATTCATCTAATGTGTTTTTAATAAATTAATCCCAATATTTTTAAAAATAATTATATAATTATAAAATATTTTATAAGCCTATTTAGGTAGGTACATTGAAAACTAAGCTACTGTATGATATATAAAAAGTGTGCGACTATATGGTATACCATATATTTTTTATGACCTATTAGCAAATTAAGCATCCGTACCTACATAGAACTCCTAAATTAAACGCTCGGTGCGTGAGTTCTCAAATTAAGAGGGTACCTACCGGTTACATTTAATTTAAGAACATCCTCTATTGGCACTAATAACTAAATAAACAAATTAAGGCCATAATTAAAAATATAAATAACCAACGACTTATCACAACAAGAAATGGAACACTTACCAGTTTCCAGATACCGCTCCAAGATTGTGAATAACAAACAATCCCAGTCTATTTGCACAAACAATTCATGATTCGTAACAGAGAGATTGTCTAGTATTTATTGTTCACTTTTAAAATGTTCACGAAGTATTAGTCTGTCGTCAGAACGTGCACATTCCGTCGATACTCGTCGGTGTGGATCAGTCCGTACGTCCGCAGCGAGCCTCGGCCGGTATCATACCAGTCCGATACTATACCTAACTCAGTCGCGGCGTGTAGGCGGAAACGTGACTTTGTATACCACGCATTTTGTACGATTTCAAGCTGCGCATTAGATTCCCGCGGTGGGCGACATCTGGTGGAGGCGCCGTGTGTTATATTGGTAGCACACTCGCCCCATAGCGATATTAAACCAGATAAACTTGTGACGGCAGCGCCATCTGTGTTCTATCACTCAAACATATATTCTCCAGTGCGTCGCGAGGTGAATAGCGGCTCGTGGACATGTTCCATGTCGATCATTCTAGTTCCGTGAACTGACACTAAGTGGAGCTAGTTGCTACTTTCTAATAGAAAACCGAAGAAAGTTGTAAACTAATTTGATGTTAATTATGAGCTAGTGTTTTTAACGATTAGATACTTTTTACTGAATAAATAATCGGTCTAATCAAGCGGACCTGCGGACCGTACGCATTTCACAGTTCTACTTTATATTAATATTTGATATAGTTTTTACTTCCCTAGTTTAGTCGCTGAATGCGCACTAAATTCTTGCGTTTCCTACACCTAAGGTATGATAAGATAATCCTTATACAGGGTGATTGGTAAAATAATAAAAACCTCTAGGGACTATATTACTGCCATCATAAACAACAACTTTTGTTCTATGACTTTCAGTAATTCATCAGATTTTCGTACAAAAACAAAAAAAAATATTTCAATCCAACGCTCTAAATTTTACGAACTCTACGAGAAGCAAAAGAAGGCGCTAATTAGGTAAACAAACTGCCGTGTCTAGTACAAAATGCAGCAGAGGGGAGCGGGGATAGAACAACGAAATCTTGAAGGTTTGTTTTTGGTAAATGTATTATAAAAGTCATAGAACAAAAGTTGTTGTTTATGATGTTAGTATAGTTTATACAGTCCTAGAAGGTTGTTAGTGTTTTACCAATAACCCTGTATAAAAAGAGACAATACTTACTTAAAAAAAAATATGTGCCATATACCTACAGCCGCGCGGTACGTAAACACGCGATAGGGCTGGGCCCGCCTACAGTATTTTAATTTCATCAACCTACTAGACTTGAGTTTCTTTCTAGTTCTGTGATTGTATAGGTAAAGATCATATTTTTTATTTAAAAAAATGAAATTCATTGTGAATCAAATAGGAAGAGTTCAATAAAAATACATTTTGTGTATTTTTATTAGTATCTAGATTAAATAAAAAAAACACCCTTAAATAAATTTGAGACGGAAAAATATTTATGTCGCGACGTATGAAAAGTTAATTAGTTGTTAAAAGGTCGGTAGGTCACTCGTGTTTCACTTTTTTCACCCTATCCACTTATTTATTTACTAATTCAGGTATTTTACCTATTAAAAAAAGAAACAAATCGTATCGTAAAAACAATTCTAGTCTCACTTTTCGGAGTTTTCATGTAATTTAATTTAAAAAATGTAATCCCTGGGAGCGTTATTGACGAATTCAAGCAACCAAAAACAGCACAATATAGCCTATAATATCTCTTTGCCATCGAGCACGCTTACTGCTGTCACTGCGGACGGTGCATTCGAGACGTAGCGTTAGCGTAGCCGCTGGCGTAGGCCTTAGCGTAGCTGCTGGCGTAGGCCTTGGCGTAGCCGCTGGCGTAGGCCTTAGCGTAGTTGCTGGCGTAGGCCTTAGCGTAGCTACTGGCGTAGGCCTTGGCGTAGCCACTGGCGTAGCTCTTAGTGTAGCCGCTGGCGTAGCTCTTAGTGTAGCCGCTGGTGTAGGCCTTAGTAGCCGCTGGCGTAGATCTTGGTGTAGCCGTTGGCGTAGGCCATAGTAGCCGCTGGCGTACATCTTGGTGTAGCCGCTGGCGTAGGCTTTGGCGTAGCCGCTGGCGTAGGCCTTGGCGTAGCCGCTGGCATAGATCTTGGTGTAGCTGCTGGCGTAGGCCTTAGAAGCCGCTGGCGTAGGCCTTGGCGTAGCCGCTGGCGTAGCTCTTAGTGTAGCCGCTGGCGTAGGCCTTAGCGTAGCTACTGGCGTAGGCCTTGGCGTAGCCGCTGGCGTAGCTCTTAGTGTAGCCGCTGGCGTAGCTCTTAGTGTAGCCGCTGGTGTAGGCCTTAGTAGCCGCTGGCGTAGACCTTGGTGTAGCCGTTGGCGTAGGCCTTAGTAGCCGCTGCCGTACATCTTGGTGTAGCCGCTGGCGTAAGCCTTAGGCCTTACCGTAGTCGCTGGCGTAGGCTTTGGCGTAGCCGCTGGCGTAGGCCTTGGCGTAGCCGCTGGCATAGCTCTTGGTGTAGCCGCTGGCGTAGGCCTTAGTAGTCGCTGGCGTAGGCCTTGGCGTAGCCGCTGGCGTAGCTCTTAGTGTAGCCGTTGGCATAGGCCTTAGTAGCCGCTGGCGTAGGCTTTAGGCCTTGCCGTAGTTGCTGGCATAGGCTTTGGCGTAACCGGTGGTGTAGGCCTTGGCGTAGTTGCTGGCGTAGGCCTTAGCATAGCCGCTGGCATTGGCTTTCGCGTAGCCGTTGGCGTAGGCCTTGGCGTAGTCGCCAGCGTAGGCCTTGGCGTAGCCGTAGTCGTAGCCACCGGCGTGGGCCTCGGTGTAGCCGCTGGCGTAGTCACATTGTCTTGGTTAGACACTTTTTAATTGTCAAGGAGTTGTTCAGTTAGTCAAAAAGTTACACCGAAGTAGCTACTGTTGAAAGCTTTTATATAAATTCTATGAGAGATAATGATGATATTATTATGTAAAATCTCCACGGTTACTCGTAAAATGCCCTGGTTGTTACAAAAAAATTACAGACAACTCACAACACTCAGTTTTTAAGTCTTACCTCTAGCTATTAGACAAATACAACAGATCTAACCCATTTAAACTGCTGTTTAACAGTAAAAAATTAAGATAACTGTTCCAAGATACATATCTAATTTGGGAACCGTTCACAAAAAACTGGATTGTCAAACAGTGGACAAGCTCATGGGATCACAATACACAGCGTGGGTGTTATCTTGTAGTCCGTGCTGTCATCTGAGAGGGCAATGCTCCTACGAATGACAGGAGAAAATAATGCATTGTCACCATCGATGTCGTTGCTTTATGCCAATCAGTTATTATTTTAGAAATGAGTCAGTACAACGGTAAGCTGAATGTGAAACATCAAAGTCGCATTGCGTTCCTTTAGCCTATTGCATTATGATTATTCTTCTCTTTACGTTTGATAACGTCACGCCTGTTTTCATCGAAGGGTTAGGTCGAGGCGTGTTATGTTTAAGTCCCATGTAACAGGGAGAAGCCTATTATTATAATATGGCTTTGTTTGTAACGAAGAATCACTGACTCCTAAGACACAGGCAACTAAGTACACCTTTTTTTTTTCGTGGTGTTATCCTCATGGATACTCTCCATCGGAGAAGAACGGAGGATTATGTCGGACTCTTACCGAATGTTCCTTCTAGTACCATGGTTCGGGGTGCCGGAGATACTTGTATATGGAGAATTATAAAACGAGCGAATAAAAAAAAAAAACATAGCGACTGCATAGCACAGTGACTGTTTTAATAACTTGAGCGGTAAGAATTTGAGTAAGCGAAAAATTAACTAAACTAACGACGAATATTGATTAATAATAGAATCCAGAACGAGCTTACAAAAAGGCCACAGCATCCCACACGTTTTCGCTTCCGATCATGGACTGAGCCACGGCCGGAATTGAGAGATCACCCGCACCAAGTGTCGCGACGAGAGCATAGCGCTGTTGGGCCCAAGCTGTGCACTCCTCCAGCGTATGTTGCGCCGTGTCCTCGTGGCAGTCCACACAGTGATGACAAGCGGGCGTCCGCTCCCGACCTATGCGACGTGAGTATTTCCCGAAACATCCGTATCCGTCAGCCGGAAACTGAGGGCACCATGCTGGCTCTCCAACCATTCCTCCATAACAGGCCTTGCTGCCACTATCGTGGCGAGCTCCCACCTGGGTTGCGCAAGTCGCTCCCTCAATTCAGCCACAGGCACCTGCACCTAGTTTAGGAGTCAGAGTATTAAAAGTATTGTGACAAAGTGATAAGCCTTATATGCTCTTAGTTTTTAGATATTGTAACGGCTTTTGGTGACATAAAGAATTTATTTATTTATTTATTGCCATCAACCGGGCACAAATCCAGACTTCACACTACTACTGAGAAATTACTGATAGAAAAACATGATAACAGTTTGCCAGGCCTGGGAATTAAACCCAGGGCCTCTGCTCAGCAGTAGCGTTTGCGACCACTAGACCAACGAGGCTGTCATTATTAAATATATAAGACAATAAATTGTATCCAGAAATTTTCGATAAACCTTAATCTAGCAGATAGTCTACCCAAACACTGCAAAGCAGGCCCATAAACTGCGGAATTATAAAATAAACCTTCCGTTTTATTGATTTAACACGGAATATCCATAAAACTGTATCTCTCTTTTGGGATGCATGAAGAAGCCTCCTCGTGTAGCGCAGTTTGTTCCACCAGTTACTCAACTGAACAAAGCTCTCAGCGCATCCTGGACAGTTTCACCTTATTTGACTGGCCAATTCTTCTCTTGCGGTGGTAAGGTTAACGCCCGCCTGGTTTGCGACTACCCTCCTGCCGGCGTTAAGCAGCATGCTGTGTTTCGTCGATGCGTGGGAGTTCCAGTGCCTTAGGCATCTTCTAGGCATGCTCGTTCCATCATAGACATCATCCATCGCTTTCCATCAGGCGTGATCGAGGTCAAGAGCGGGGCCCATACAGCAATAAAAAAAAAATCTCCTAGTCATGAATTGAGACATAATATTTTAATATTCACCATCATCATCTTTTCCGTAAGCACCTAAACTTGGTTTCTGTTTAATAACCGCGAAGATCCATGCTTAATTTGTAAATGAAGAATATCTACACAAAACAGTAGGAACCTCCTTTTACGATATCAAATTATCTATAGTCAAAGCAAGTTTATTATTTATTGAACTTGAAATTACATATTCCTAAAATGTTTATTTTTAACCGACTTCAAAAAAGGAGGAGGTTCTCAATTCGTCGGAATCTTTTTTTTTCTTTTCTCAATATTAGTGTTTACCCTAATGGTTGCGCTTTGAGGAATACCCCTAATTTATACATTATTGAAACTAGTTACCTACTAACTTTGTTATTTGCCGGTGGTTACAAACTTACTTATGTGGTCGATGTGCCTACGCATATGCATTTCGGACATGTCAAGTTCAAACTACGCGGGAGCGGCGCAGCGCGAGGAAGGTGACATGACATCAGGAAATGAAGAACCACTCGAAACGACACCTACCACGTTATATACAAACGATCTGTTAGGCCGTTTACACATTATACCATAGTTGCAGCGGCACCACTGCCGCCGTATTAGTTACCCTTGGATTTGTATGAACCCTTATATCAAAACTCGCCACGGCCACCGCGGTGCCGTGAGCAAGGGTTCATACAAATCGAAGGGCAAGCAATATAGCGGCACCGCGGCGGCGGCGTGCCGCTGTAGCTACGGTATAATGTGAAAACGGCCTCATGCATGCTGTAGCTACCGAAGTATAGGTCACAAGTGTCGCGACCCAGCTACATGTGCGCTTTCACTGCCTATGTCACACTTTCATGTAAACAAGTCACAGGAAGCCGAGCTTGCACTGTGAGTGAACTGAACATCCCCCGCGCAGACGCAATAGGAGGTTTTGTAATAACGTTAAACTTGTGACGGGTAAAGGAAATCGAAAACGATTTCTCGTTTTAGGGTTCCGTAGCGAAATGGCAAAAAACGGAACCCTTATGGATTCGTCATGTCTGTCTGTCTGTCCGTCCGTATGTCACAGCCACTTTTTCCGAAACTCTAAGAACTATACTGTTGAAACTTGGTAAGTAGATGTGTTCTGTGAACCGTATTAAGATTTTCACACAAAAATAGAAAAAAAAAAACAATAAATTTTGGGGGTTCCCCATACTTAGAACAGAAACTCAAAATTTTTTTTTCATCGAACCCATACGTGTGGGGTATCTATGGATAGGTCTTGAAAAATTATATTGAGGTTTTAAGTATAATTTTTTTCTAAACTGAATAGTTTGCACGAGAGACACTTCCAGTAACTTCTAAAATAAGAGAATGATAAAATTAAAAAATATATATGATGTACATTACCATGTAAACTTCCACCGAAAATTGGTTTGAACGAGATCTAGTAAGCAGTTTTTTTTTTAATACGTCCTAAATCGTAAACCGCAATTTACCTTTCATTCCATCAACTCAAATATAAAAATAAATAAAATTTGGCACGAAGCAATGTTTTCTAGCACGTATAAAGGAAAAATTCCGAAAACATTAAATTTTTAGTTACTTCACATTTTTTTTTTTAATAAATGCCAACAGTTTTGTACGGAACCCTCGGTGCGCGAGTCGGACTCGCACTTAGCCGGTTTTTTTTATTATTCACTTCGTTTTTTCTTTCGATTCAGTTTTATTTAAATAATAAATAAAACTAAGACGACTAGAAGAGTATGTTGTACGTATGTCGAGAAACTTACCTATTGTATGTACGCACACATAGCTACCTAACCACGTGGGTGGTTACTCTTCGCTACGCTCCCCTGATTGGCGGAAGAAAATTACCAGCGGTAATGTGTTCCAGTTTAAAGGAATTCCGGTGTAATTACAGGCACTCTTGACATTTCAGCTCTGTCTCTGATAATGGCAACGGGTGTGCGATGCCTCTAACTCAGCAGACTCCAGAGGCGGCGGCGGTTACCACTTAACATTGAGTGGGGCGTCGACTTGTATGAGAAACATAAGAAATAGTAATATGCTTTTGTCTTTTGTTTGACTTCGCGGCAGGCCCAGACAGAGATGGCGGGATGAGCTGCACTCCTTTGACAAAGATTGGTCCTTCGCTGCTCTGGACAGGGAGAGTTGGAAAGAGAGTAGGGAGGCGTTTTCCCAGCAGTGGGACATTTATGGCTAAAAATAATATGATTTTGTCCAACTTTATAACTGCTACGTTCACTGCCACAGAACAGATAAAAAACTGTTCTGTTTACTACCCTTAACTTGTTTTGTATAAAGTTGTGTAGTTTTAGAATTGCAATACTAAAAAAAGGGCTGTTCCTTTATTACTTAAGACAATTTTGACTATTTTCTAACACCCTACGTAAAAAAAAATAGACTTGGATGAACCCCCTCCGACCCTTTCATTCTTACGTAACATCAGTATCTACCAAAATTGAAAAGAAAAAGAAGCAAAAAAATTAAAAGCTTCTAATTTTTGGTTCAAAGTCAAAGCATTTATTTCAAATAGGCACATAAAAGGCACTTTTGAACGTCAAAAATTATCTTAAAATAGAATTGATTCTAGTCGCCCATTCCAAAAGGTAGTTACTTTTGTGATTTTACTTAAGAACAATCTAAACCCCTCCCACCCCCACGTAAGAAAAAATAAGACTCGTTTGGAAACTGTTTATAAGTAATAACATAACAGAGGTACATTTCCCCAGTTTTGTTTAAGCTCCATATAACAGGGGGCGAGCCTATTGCCATCAGAAGGGCACAAATCCGGGCTCCGGGCAGAGAAATTCCTGATAGAAGAACTCAATAACACTATCCAACTTGGGTATCGAAACAAGGACCTCATTCTCAGCATTAGCACGTGCGACCACTAGACCACGCGAACTGTTTATGTACTATTATGTATTTTGAATAGTTTTCTAGATCGTAACGTAAAGGAAGCCTATTTGTAGGGCATACAAAATACAACATATCGCCTACGACGGATGACCTTACCGCTTGTAACTATACTTACTCCAATGACTATTAACAACTCACACTGTTTAATTTAAAACAACTAATTAGCTGTGGCAAGGAGTTTACTAAATGACCCCAAAGTTAATACCTACATTTTCAGCCCTTGCTCGTTACTGTTAGACGATGTTAATCCTTATCTTGCAAATGAGGTAAATTTAGAAACCCATTGATCCTTCAAGTTTAGTGTAGTGTGTGTATATAGCATTACTGGAAGTGTTTTGCGGAAACATAAACGGTACGGTCATTGGTATGCATAGGCTGCGCTGACCAATGACCTTTCCGATAGTTTACTATGCTGCGAGCAACAAGGATGGATCCTATGTACTTACGTCTAATAGAAAACTGATTGCTGGCAACTGACAACAGTTCCTTTATTTTTATTGTGCACATCGGGAAATTGATTCAACGAGTATTCTAAGCCCTCTGTCAACGTGTTTTGTTATTTTATACAGGGTTATTTTAAATTGGCTAGCTAAACTCTGCAGACGCAATGGGTATCGATCCTAAAATGATAAATCGAAAAATAAATTAAATTGATGATTTTTTTGTGGGGGTCATAAACCGCAGTTTTGTAGACACTTGAAATATCAGTTTAAAACATCTATTCTTTTTTGTGTAACAACACTAACAGCGGTCGTTGACCTCCTAATAACAAACATGAAATCATTTTATTTCAGTCTTTATTTTTGAAGTGAAAACTTCTTTAGCGGCGTTGAACACTTTTTGTAATGGGTAAAAAATGTTAAACTCGCGTCAGGACACGTGACCGTCAGGAGAGATTTCCCCCCCCCCCCATCTCTTTCTACGGCGGCGCCAACCGAAGTGAACCAAGTGAGATACGACAAAGATGGCCGAAGAAAATGACATTTGACGTACAAATGTTTGAAAAGTCAGTTTCGTAAACAATAGTACTTCGAGGAGCCGTAGTTGTATTTAATTTATTTTGAACTTCTGTTTAACCAATTTAGTTTATTATTATATACCTACCTACAATACAAAATAGAAGCGACGAAAAATATAACGAAGCACATTATAGCAACAAGAAATACTGTGGGACATTGCTGCTTTTGTGTGAAAACAATGCTTCCGTGTCGCCCACGGAAGTTTACACCCTGCAGGGAGATGCTCCAGTAGGGTGTGGCTGTGAAGCTATGTTGCAAAACATGCTCCACGTCCTATCCTGCCTTATTTGTCCTACCAAAAACATGCAGTCAAAGTGACCTCTCTGCGCTGCCACCGACGACAACGTGGAAGTGGCAATATTTTGAGCCAACAAGATCTAAAGTAAAAGAGAAGAAAGGACATGTCCAGTTTCTGCCCTCTGGTAATTCTGGTATAGATAAATGTTCATGATTTAAGGTTTTTCAGTAAGATTTAAAAATTTAGATTTAAATTACTATGGATTAATTAATTCAGTATTACTTGCGTAACATAATTCTCAAAAAAACAGTACTCAATCGTAGCTTCCGCTTTGTCATTTTAAACGGGAAATACTAAAAATATTTTTTGACGTTCCATTTTGTCCCGTAATTATCTTTAAATAGTGTGAGCAATAATTATAAGCCGCTTATTTTAGATGAAAGGAATATATTAACGTACTTGCGTATAAAATACGACAATATTACTAAAATATTTTTGTGTACACATCAAACGTGTTTTTCTTCGGATACCCACTTTCTAACATGAAGGTAAGTATTTATTACTTTTTTGACATGACATTGACATTTATTTTTTGGTTGTCAATTCCAAGTTGCGTGTATGCGTTCCTTGCTTATTATGCGATTATTTTCTGTTATGGATATTTTCTTTAAACGACCATTGCTATTCTACACGGAGTGACATCATCTAGACACGATGACTATTGCTATACTTATAGGATTCTGCTTTTCCTTTCGATTTGGATATTATGATGAGGTGCATCGCTGTGCTGCGGATTCGCAGACATATCGTGTCAAGGCTGGCGTTACCCCTGCAAGTGAGACTTGCTCGATGGTTATCAAATCAGTTAGGCCTCTATCCTACGGCAGTCGCGTAAACCATGCAGGAAAGGCAGTACATTGAGCAGTTGTGTTATAATTTGAAAAATACAATGTCATGTCTTATTGTTCCAGCTCCCATTAGATGGATACGCAAGTGTTACGATTGTTATAATTTATTAAATACCGAAGCTGCTGACAATGAGAGATTACTAGGTCATACAATGGTCTGCCACGTCATGACGCTAGTATGGTATCTTGGCTGGGCAAGGCATCAAAATAACGTGCTAGCACCAGCTACATTTTTGGACAATGTTTTGGTGTCTCTAGAAGACGTTTAATTTTTTTATCATTTTATTTAAGAATGTATCTACAATAAAGTAATTTGTTTTGCAATAAATACATACATAGTTTTATTTATTATAATCCCAATTCAGTATCAACAAGTAGCTACATATAAATAATATTATGGGTATTGAAGATAGAAACCAAAATACGGAATTAAAGATGATGCCAATATAATAATATAGTGACAAACAATAGGTGCTTAACATTTTTGTTACACAAATAGAAATATCCAAAAAACTGTAGAATATGATCTCAGACCAACAAAACGTTTCATTAACCTCACAAAGACATACCACCAATTAGTACCTGTATTCGCTCACAGATGTCATTATACTAAACAAAGTTAAGAAAAATCCCTAGCGTATAATCCTTATTTTGACCAGTTTACGCAAGATCCTGACTCCTGAAACTTATTAATTAATAAACTATAAAATACGACGATTATAATAATATAACAATCATTACTGAACATTTTCTTTGACTGCCTAGACATTCGCCCATTGCTCCACCAGACATGTCCTTTAGGGAGTAGTTCATTAATAAAAAGCTTGTATACAAATATCAGTTTATTTTTATAATACTTGTACGCACCGGGACTTACAGCTTAGTACGGCTGTTATTCCAAAGTGGCTAAGTTTGTAACAATTGAGCCTGGTAGGTACCTATGGTTACCTCACCCTACTGATTATAAACCTACAGCAACTACTTAACACCGTAGTTATCCTAACACCCTAACCTATCATACAAGCCTACGGGAGACCTACGGGAACAGACAGAATTTGGGTAGGAATAGGGGTTTGTGTACGTCGTGCAATGTGTACACAGGAAATAGTTTTGTCATTGCCGGTCCCACAGACTCATAGAACTGGTGATGGCTAAAGGTGTCTTGGCCATAGTGAGAGGACATAATTCCTCTCACTATGGAAGATAAATCAAACTCTACTCCAGCTTGATGACTAATTTATTCATTTACTAATTACTAATTTATGTGGAACGAATGTATGTCGCTCTTGATGCTGACGCTGGCGTATGTAACTCTTGCCTGTTCACGGCTGAACAATACTCTAAACTTTAATTTGGCTTCTAAAACTTGTGCAAGCAGATCAACATTTTTAAAATGTTTGCTTTTCATTTGCCATCTGTGCCATCTCTTCTGTAGGCCGTTTCATTTTCTGCTATTCGCAGTGAAGCACCATCCTTACTAGTCCTATTGACCTGAAATACAAAACTAATGTTATAAATTCTTTCTCTTCATTATCTTATTTATACTGATTTAATTAATCAGTAGCGACATCAAAATAACAGTCATTTTTATTCTTATGGCGGGTTTTTTTTTTGTTACAGTGAGTTTTGTACAGGCAAACGAAGTTCTTCGTAAAATTGTAAATTGGATAGGCACCTAATTCGTAAATCATGCCAGGCTGCCCCTGTTTAGCGTTAGTGCTTGTGTCAGTGTTTTTATTTTCTATTATGGAGACCTCTCCCTGACCAATTCTTCCAAAAAATCTAAGGATTAGAAGCAAAAGCAAGCATAAGTATAAGAAATTGAGAATGTTTACAAAACATAACTTACTTTGAACACATTTTAGCTGTAACAGTAGGTACACACCTTATCCTCCTCCAACCAATATTCAATTCTTTGCCCTTTATTGCAACTAGTCTCCGGTCTTAATTTTATTTATTTTAAATACAAAAAAAAATATTCAAAAGTTTTTTAGTTTGACAAATACAATATCAAATTCATTCATTGACATATTCATATTGTTTCCATGACGACCATGACGTTGTCGCGTCAAAACTGTTGAAACTGTAGACAATAAATTAGTTTTTCATACGTAATAATGTCTATGGAGTATGGACACAAATATTCGGTTCGAAGACAGATATTCTCGTATGCCGATTTAATGTGTTGGCCAATTTTTTGGATGACTTCATTATAATGGCAACATTTAGAAGTTGTAGGACATTCTAGTTATAGAACGTTTATGAAGCGTTTATGAATACAAAATTTTATCGAATGTTTTAAAGGCCTATTGAGCATTTTAACTAATGAATGGTTTAAACCTTCAATAGGCTTTTTTATGAATAAGACCGAAAGTGCTTAAAATATGGAAATTGAACAAAGTGCATCTATTAATGAAAAAAGTGACGCAGAAATATTGAAAAAAAAATGAGTAATATTAATTAAATTAATAATTGATTTATTTCAACGTTAATATTCAAGTTTTCACTTCTGCCGGCACTCCCGGAGTGCAACCCGTCTTTTTTTTCGTCTCGTCTCGTCGTCGATGGGTATCGCGTCTGTGGAGTTTAGCTAGCCAATTTAAAATAACCCTGCATATATCCAGAAATATATCGCCTAGTATCCACTTCATCGGCACAGTCCGAGTCACTACATACCTAATAGCTTTCCACTAGGTATATTATTCTTCACCTTAGAAACTTATACTAAACCATGTTCCTTGGTTTCTTTTAAACATTTTAATATCTATTGCAAAGAACTGAAATCATTTAGTAACGTCCTAAATGTACTGACTAATGAAACATCACCGGGTCCGTACCTTCTCATGCGTAATTGTGTATGCTTGTTTCCTTGTATCTGCGTTATTAATAAGGTAGTAGCTAGTATTTGTTCAGTCTTCGCGTAATCTAGGCTCTTTTTGTACCTATTCATTGTTCTGAAAACCGTATATACTGAACGCAGTCTGACAAGTTTTGACATTGATTGTCGCTGAGATGACAATTCGACTTGAATTTGAACGTTTTTAAGTAAGTACGAGAATTGGCCTTTAATGAAAATGATGGCTTGGTTGGAATAAAATGGTAATCTTTTTAGCGGGGTAATTGCGAAACACACGTAAAATTACAATTGATCGCAATTTCTTTAATTTTGACAGTTCAATTTTGAATTATATTGCTAATCTATTGCTTCATAAGTTCGCAAAATTTGTCAGCTCAATAACGTAAATAACGCAATGAATGTTGTTGAACTGTCAAAATGAAAGCCATTGCACTGATAATGTGTTACGCAATTACTCCGCAGGTTAAGTTTATCAAAACAAGTTCAGGGTTTAAAAAAAGCCATAGAAAAGTTTCTATTCATTTCAATCGGCTTATAAAAGGACTGCTGTTTCTATTGACCGATAGTAGGTAATTGAATAGCTGATGGCATAAGTGCCGTAGTAAGTGGTAGTTTGCGTAGAATACTACCACTCAGCCCTCAGGCAACAGCAGCATTGGAAATGGAAAAATAGTAGGTCAATCAATAGTTTATTTCGTTTAGCTAACTGAATCCTTGTCAAAGGAAGAATTTATCAACAGCTAGGACCTGAATTGCCACTTTATCGCGAAGTTGATAGAAACTAAATGAGGTGCATTAGGAGCAGTGGGGGCCCATCAGGAGCAGTGGAAGCCCAGCGATAACGGCCCCGACTTACGAGTTGTAGGTCGTGGGTTCGAACCCAGGCAGGCGCTTTACTTCGTGTAAATAATTTCAACACCACTTCTCTCAAAACTGAGAAAGAAAACATCGTGAGGAAACCGGCATGTCCTAAAACCAAAAATTCGGACATCTACCAACCCGCACTGAGCCTGAGCGGTAGATTACGGCCCTCTCCCTCTCGAAGAGAGGAGCCCTGTGTCCCAGCAGTGGGAACATTATAGGCAGTAGGTAGCTAGGCTCAACTAACTAGAAACGTAGGCAACGGTTGCGTGATACCTTGTTGCTTTCATAATGAGTGTCAGGTAACAAAGGGAGGTGCAGGACTGTTGTCATCATTAGTGTGACAGATTAGTTGCGGTAGTGCAGCAACCGGTTAACAATATAATAAGTGTGGTTATAAGCATTGTTAGGTTCCCTATTACTGGCCACATGGGTACCTACCCATACTAATATTACAAATGCGGAAGTAGGTACCTCCACCTGTCTGTCTGTCCGTTACCTTTCCACGCCTTAAGCAAAAGCGCCAGTGCAGCCCGCGAAATTCATTATTTCTTACGATTTTTGCTATTTGCAGGTCAGTGGTGCCGATTCTCTTGTACACCGAACTAAGCTATCACTAAAATTCCTTACTTTTGGCTGTGAGAATCTTAAAGCTATGCTGCAAAAAAATTTTTTTAAATATAATTTTGACACAACTAAAATCGAATTTGACAATCGCGACTCCACGTGGTAGTACTTGTTTGCCCTACTCCGTTATTTTTTTAGAGCCGGAGGCGCGCTGTTGGTGCAGCCTCAACGTGTTTTTATACGGAATTTTTCACTTTTTGTAAGGAAAATATGAAAAATTATTACCTACCTACATGTTGAGTTTTAGGGGTTTATGTGGGCGATAAAGGGGGTCGAAATTTTCATTATTTATGCGATACGACTCACTATTTTCGAGGTACATGCAAAAGAAAAGAAAAAAAAGATACAGTGCTCGCGATTAAAAATAGTCAGATTTATTTAGACAATCAAAATTTTAGGTGAAAAACTTCAAATTCAGAATAGCAAAATTGCCATTTTCAATTTATTAATAACTCAGTGCCATCTTAGTACTGTCAAACTAAAATATAGTTAATTTGTGTCACTTTAGTCAATTTCAGAATGGAAAATCGTCGTTTGACAGGAATAATCTTTTTGGTGATTTTTAGTCCAGTTTAGAGACATTTGTGACAAGAGAATCGGCACCAATATGGTTGAAGGTATGTACCTACATATGATTCGCAAACTTAACAATTTTTTATTTTATTTTAGAACTGAAATCATAATAATAATCAATACATCTCTCCATGTTCATATTACCCTATTCAATGACTATTTTATGAAATCATGACATTAAGGCCAATTCTAACTTAAGGAGTTGTATTGCTGATTCTAATGGTTATAACTCTGTAAAACCTGTATTTGTTGCGGTCGCGAATCATATTTCAATTACCGTACAAGCTGACACTGACCTGCAAATTGCAAAAAAACGTTAGTATTTTTGAATTTCGAGGGCTACCTTAGCGCATCCTCCTTAAGGTGGAAATAGTCGCGAGCTCGAAGTCAATGGTGGTTATGGCCAAAAAGCACACTGTCTCACCTGGCTTCGTGTCCAACAGAGATAGTATCAGTGATGAGCATTTAGACGCTACTCTACACGTACAAGTCTAGTTCTCATGCACAGAAACACCGTTTCGAACAGAAAGGCGCGTAAAAAAATTCTAAAACTGAAAAAAAAAACCACTGCATACATCAATTACAAATATAGTTTATTGAACTCTTCGATAACTGAGCTTTGTCGGTACCGACTTTGTTTTGAAGATTTTACAGTTCCTTTATTACTTATTTACAACCAGATTTAAGTTAAAAATAGCAAGAAAAACGAATCTTAGTTGGCTCATAACATTTTAATGGCTTTTTAACCGACTTTAAAAAAGGAGGTTCTGTATTCGACCCGTATGTATGTATGTATGTATGTTTGTATGTCCGCGATTATCTCAAAAACTACTGAACCGATTTTGATAATTCTTTCATGAGTGTGATCTACATACTTTCAGGAAGGTTTTAGTATACAATACATTAGGTAATTATTCTTATGTACGAAGTTATATGCATAAATGTACTGCATCTCCGGCATTTTTTGTGAATTTTGATGATTCTTCGAGTCGTGTCTTCAATGCACTTGTGTTAATTGAATTTGTGTGGGATAGGTACAACTAAAAAGTGAAAAATAAAAACTTTTTTACAAAAAAAACAACCGACTTCAAAAAAAACACTACAAAGTGAAAAATAACTTTAATTTCGGAAGTCGGTGTCAAAAAACGAAAATGCTGAAGCAACGACACCGACTTCCGAAATTAAAGTTATTTTTCACTTTGTAGTGTTTTTTTTGAAGTCGGTTGTTTTTTTTTTTAATTTTACTATTCTGTTTCCGTAAAGAGAAAACTAATAATAAGACAAAACGATATCATGTTTAACTTTGGATGCACAATGTCAAACAGTGGAGTCCCTCTCCCGACATTTGTATGGAAAAAAATATCGACTAGTGGCACCTTAACAGCTGAACGGATTTGGATGAAATTTGGCAAACGGGTAGCCCATGACCTAAGTTAGACGCTAGGATACCTTTTATTCCGGCAGTACGTTCCCATGAAAAAAATTCCGACCTGCACACCAACCAAGCCGCGGGCAACAGCTATTGCACCAATAGATTGTTTAAACCGGAGATAATTATGTGATTACGGTCATATAAGTAGTGAACATGTACTTGTTAATCTTTTGATGTGTATTCTCATTGTACGAGGTAATTTTGCTATGCGTTTTGCACGTGCCTTTTTATTGCATATGTTACTGATGCTTAATAGGTAATAGGGGCTGCCGGCTGGTGTCCGCAACTCCACGTCAATGCGCTTATTTTGCGTACGGGGTAACAGTAAAATCCTATATCACAAGTATAGTTATATCATCATCATCTGCCTAGCTTTTTCCTAACCATGTTGGGGTCGGTTTCATGTCTAACCGGATGCAGCTGAATATTACATGGAGCGACTGCCTATCTGGCCTCCACAACCCAATAACTGGGTAATACGATACCCCTTGCTAAGACTGGTTGTCAGACTTTCGGGCTTCTGACGACCCGTAACGACTGTCACAGATCCACGAGTGACAGCCGGAACCAAGGCACGGAGGGGTCTCGGTATATAAAGATGGTCACCCATCCACGGAAAAACCGCGGCAAGCGTAGCATAACCTGACCGATTTACTCATGCGGCTGTTATAACTTAGCCATGAGCCCCTCACAAGTACAGTTATATTGGTTATTAATAATAACTTATTATCTTGTAGGTATATTTCTTGCATGGATCAAATTCAAATACTATAAAACATCACCAACACGAACTTTGGTGTTTATAACATTGAAAATGTCGCCTGTTGATTGCAATGGTCCATCAATTTTAGTGACTCATTTTCGATGCAAAAATACTGTTGAATAGTCCACCTCGTAATAACTTTATTACCTTCAGGTTGAATGTCTCTTGTATGACATAAAACGACGAAGCCTGTGTGTATGTGACAGTAGATTGTTTCTACTTTAGTGAAGTTTGACTTGTTGTCAAGAGCTGTCAAGCACTTACGAGCTCGACTATTCAAATTAATAGATAGTAATTTAATCATTTATTTCAATTTTTTTTGCAAACGTTACATTAATGTGCTCCCCACCCTTGAACATCTTGCATGCCAGGGGTCGAGATTTCGCTAGTTTCATATCAGCAGAGAAGATTTAGACTAAATAATTCAAAGTATAAATAGCATTATGTATCACAACTCTGGTCCCCAAAATACAGGAGAATATAATAATTATTTGTTTTTAAAATAATAATAATATCTGTTTAATAGAAAATTGAAATAAAATGCAAAATAATAAAAAAGTGGACGAAAAAATATTATAAATAATACCTGACATAATTATAAAGTAGTTTCATTTTTATTATCTAGATGGTGATGCTCTGTATGTGTACTCATGTTTTGACAAATAAATAATCTTGAATCTTGAATGGTTTCGGCTTGTCCTATGTCACTAGCATAGAGAAGAAACACCGAAATGTTATTAGATAGCAAGACGTTTTCAATTTAAAGCCATATCATCGTGGCTTACATCTATAAATTATGACCAATGCCAATGCCATCTCGTAACTCAACCTTTATAAAGTAACTAATAATTAATCTAATAATGCAGGATATTTGCATAGGCGTGGGATATAATCCAATAATATAAATAATAAGGTTTCCTCACTGATCCGATTACAGATTTGAATGAATCTGAATAATTGAGAAACCGAACAAAACTATAGGTAATCAAATAATCCATGATAGCATTTATGGCGGACGGACTGTTTCTTAGTTTATTAAGTAGGTCTCACTTTTGAAGGGGATGATGCTCAGGCCGAGACCTATAAACGTTACTTAGAACACACTTTGGCAAAGCGTTATTCCTGTCACTGTCGTACAGCTGTCTAAGGTTCTTTGTACACGGCGCTGTTTCATTACCGTACGGCGTATAAACCGCGCTGTAGAAAACACGTGTCCGTGTTCAAGCTTCCATAGTGATCAATACAATACTTAGGAGCCGTGTCTACACACGGCGAATAAGCCGTAGTTTTACACGGCAAGAATAACATGAGGGTATAAAGTGCTTAACTGTGAAAGAAAGCGGCGGGAACATGTCTAAGCCAAAGCACGTGCTAAGTAACATTTATAGATCTCGGCTCGGTGTCTTTTGCTCTAACCGCATCTGCAGCGTAGGTTCTGTTGGTAGCCGCCGAGTTCATCTTTCTGAAAGTGAATTAAGAAAGTAAACAATTAACTCTCTCTCTTCTTAATTGGGTTCTCACTGCTGGGAATCGTGACTAGGTTTAAATTTGTTAACGGTTTTTCTCCGTCTGTTACTTTCAGTATCCTGGTGGAATGCGGTGCTGACAGGTATCTCCAGTTCCAGCTCGAATTTTTGATCCGACCACCGGTTTGGGCTTCGGCGTTTAGGAGTTTTGCCCTTTGTCTTTTGTCATCTGTTTGTACAAATTACAATAACCACATAATACTTCCTTCGCTGTCAAAAGTGTAGTAGTTTTGTGTAAACTTCCTTCCATTCAAACACGCTGTTTAGAACAAAAATTATTACATACGTTGACATTATTTATCTTTGCTTACTTTAAAGATTACCAGACGTTGTGCATCATACGGCTGGGTGAGTCCTCAGAAGCAATACAGGTACACTGACACACTTTTTCTCCCGCGAAGGGGAAACGAGCCTATGTCGCTGGTTTTGACGAGTTTTGGAGTATCCCTTCGCGATCGAATTAAAAATGAAGAGATCCGTAGGAGAATCAAGGAAACCGACATATCCCGAAAAATTGCCAAACTTAGCGCTCGGGGTCACGGCACCGCCGCCGCGCCGTGTACAGTCACGTCTAAAAGTATGTATACACTTGACTTTATTCAAAGGCGATTTTCTCCTTTATTTTTGAATTAAATTTTATGTTATTACGAAAATAGTATTTTCGAACCCATAGGTTTATGTTAAGTGTCGTATTTCAACGTTGCATTCGTTATTTCACGAAAAAATCGCAATTGAAAATTGCCAAGTGTATACATACTTTTAGACGTGACTGTACACAAGCACTTTAATGGCAGTGGGCAGAGCAGATGACCGATGGGTAGCGTTGAAAGGGCTCAAGGTGAACCGATGACTTGGTGAAGGCTGCAGGAATTCGCTAGATGCGAGAAGCACAGAACCGGTCGAGGTGGCGGTGCTTAGGGGAGGCGTATGTCCAGCAGTAGACGTTTTTCGGCTGAAATGATGATGATGACGATGAAAGGAAAGGAGGCTAGGTTATACCCAGCTTTGGGTGATTTCAGGCTGAATTGATCATAATGACTAAGTAGCCAACAACGTAATCCTGCTCAATGAAAAGTGCCTATTCCGTAATTATCTTATAGCTTTGGATTATTAAACTTGTAATTTTGTTTTTATTCTGTAACAAAGATTTAAAAACATGATTCATAAATTGATTGACGATATTCGTGCTGTAATTGATTTTTGTAAAGGAGTGACGATAACTCAATTGAGGTAAATTGATTGCTCGAAGGAAACGACACAAATTCATAAACGAGTTATAAAGGAAAATTATATTTATGAAAGCTTTTGCCCGTGGCGCGCACGTGGAGTTCGGAAATAAAATCAAACGGGAACGCAATACCGGTAAAAGTATGTCCTAACCCAGGTCATGCTGTGTGCCAAAGCTCATTGAAATCCAGTCAGCCGCTCAGGCGTGGAAAGGTAACAGACATTTACTTTCGCATTTGTAATATGAGCATGGATTTAGTATAGCTACAAAGAAACGTAATGTTTTTGTTTTCATTTTTAATTTCTCATTTGGTTTATTGTTGGCTAATATAGCCTATATAGTGTCGCACTGCTTAACGGCCTCCCCTTTTCCCTTCCACATCTCCCTGTCTTGTGCGATCCCTGACTATGTTGGCCCTGCAAACCTTATCAGATCGTCACACAACCTTCACCGTAATCTACCTCGACGCCCATGTCCTCCCTCAGACCTACTCAGTAACGACCTTTGCCCATTTCTCGTGATTGGCACTTCAGCTTGGCTGTTTTTTCTCCAACATACGCTCATTTATCAAATTAAAGAAGAATGGGCGGTTTCGTCCCAAGTGTTGTAACATGTTTCTACCTATATCATATCGAAGATCTCAGTGAGTGTTATTTTTTTTTGTATGGGCATAACTCTGTATCTCGTGCAGGGAAAGTGTTATAGTAGTTTCATTTATTTAATACAACTTAATTAATTAGTCTTTTAATGACCAAAGGACTAAAGCTATTTATAACTACCTACTCCTACTCTGACCCAACACCCCCCAGCACCCCCTCTACTACCCTGCGCCGCGCACTGCCATTGTTTTTTTTTTGTTTGCACCTTCCCCCTACAAAAACTCTTTTTCTTGAGCCGACTCGATCCAGCCCTCGTGGTATGTGCTTAAGAGATGTCAACTCCTCTTTCTGGGCCTCCTTGCTACTTGAAATTCAGGAACACAGTAGGGTTCCGAAAACTTGTCAGTAGGAACCCCGTTTTTGACATTGCAGTTTAAAATGTTTTATATAGAACCTCACTTTACCCAGAATTCCGGTTCGCCTAGCCAGGCTATCTACCTAAGGCCTTCGGAGCGCGTTATCTAGCAAGTGCGTTGGTAGTCTCAGCCTATTGCTATTGCGATTGTAAGGTATGTACGATTTGCTAATTAGTAATTAACGAGCATCGGAATCGATAACCTCGATAATGTTGAATTGAGATAGTCAGAAGGGACTTTATTTTTTTTTGTAATGAGATGTTTATTTTTACTCTTGTTTTATTATGCTGTTTTCTCATGTCAGATGATCAGAGATCTGCAGGCTCATTGATGTGGTGCCATCCCAGAGACAAAACTGGAGTGTGTCATTCATTACATACCATGACAATTGATTGGTTTCTTCGTGAAAAACACTATTTATTAAAAATGATATAATAATATTATATTATACAAGGTGTCCCTGGAAGTATGGATCAAATCGAATAGGGGCGTGGGCAAGGTCATTTCCAAACTTTTTAACCCTGAGAATGTCAGTGAATTTTTTTACGGTTCAAAAGTTATGACCGATTTTAATTTTTTTTTCAATCACTTCGATAATGCTCAAAGAAAAAAATCATAAAAAAATACTATCAGGGCTATTTAAAAAAAATAAATTGATAGCCCTGATAGTTTTCACGAATTCGATCTTTCTTCTCTTTTTTTTTAGTATTTTTTTTAGTATGTGTTCAGTATTTTTTTTTTGCTAAAACGTTTGGAAATGACCTTGCCCACGTCCCTATTCGATTTGACCCATACTTCCAGGGACACCCTGTATAATGTGATTGAATGAAGCACCGTATAAAGCATTATACGTCATTAAATTCAATGTAATTTAAGGATAATCCAATAAATCTGCCAATAAAAGAGACGGTAAAACTCTTTATTACACGTTATTTAATTATATTAGTGAGCAGTTTTATCATTTTAATTGCACAATTCCAGTAAGTTCAAATAGACACCTCGTTATTTTATTTTATGGATGTTTGTGAAGTAGGACGTTGTTATTTATTTTGTTAACTTCTGGAGACTATTGTTTTCTATATTGTACGTTTAGAGGTCAATCACTATAAAATGACGTCATAATGTTTATGCACATGATATGTTATAAGTGGGGCAATCGTCCATAATGGAGATGGCCAACTCTATTGCTAAAAATAAAATACGCTGAAAGCCGCTGCGGTCTGCGTATCTGAACGCTTATCAGCAATTCAGCAGCCGTTGTAACAGTTATGTAGTTACAGTAAAACAAGCAAACCTTTGACACAGCCGTCTGATGTATCGCGATTTCAGGATTTACGTCATCAGATTTTCCGATGGACATCGCAAGGGATTTTATGTAATAGGTAGATATGTCAACGAAAAAGACGGAATAGCATGCCGTTCGAGAACATAAACCAGCGGTTAGGGCACGTGTATAATGCTTAAAAGTGGTTTAAGCAGAAGGACTATTAAGTTCTGTAGTTTCTAGAGGTGTGCATTTTATCTACATTGACAAACATTGCAACATTGTTAGATATCATGTGGTATTGGGGTCTACGATTAGCTAGTCTGCCTAAGTTCACGATTACCTGAGCCCTAATTCACAACCATACGACAGGCTATCGTATCGAAAACCTGACATTTTGATAACCTGATTTGACTTCCCCTCAACAGCAAATAGCTGTTGGAAGAATAGCGGGCGTCTATTTGATTTAAACTGACAAAATTTTCGGGTTTTGGACTTGTGAACAGCGTTGAGAAGACTCCTACGATAACAATGATGAATGTTCGATACGATACGGAAGCATATCAAGTGTTTGTGAATAAGGGGGCTGGTCAGCTTTTAGCAAAATCATTTCTTCAATTAAAAATCCTAGGTACCTACTTAAAACCAATAATCCAAAGAAAAGAGACTTGTATGTCACTTGGGAATCTACATTTCTAGGCTAAGTTTGTACTGCGGCATTGCGACCGTCGTCAAAACAATACGTAGGTACCTAGTAATTATGCGTAAAACTCGTACAATAGCAAGCAGGTTGCACGGTCTCAAGAAAAACACCACTTTTCGCAATAAAAAGGGGTCATCAGGCCTCCGACTGAATGATGTAGTAAAAAGAATGAATAAATATAAGAAATGTATCAAAATTGGATTAACATACTAATAACTTTCGAGTTTCTTTTGGAAATTGAAATAAATCTGTGGTTAAAATACACCAAATTGAGGACCAAAACAAGGTCGGTTCTAAAAATACCAACATAAAACACTTTCTAAAACCAGAATAGTTGATAGGTAGACGATCACACATCCCGATAAGCCATAAATCATAGTTTATTATTGTTTTTTTCTCCCAAACAACGTGTTTTAAGCATAGACAGATAATTATGTATTTTGGATTTTAACGGTATCTAGGATCAGTTTGTAGTCGAACAATGTGCAAGGAACTAAAGTATTTAAAAAAACCGGATAATTTAACAGTACTTGCCTATTATATTAATCAAATAAACCGCTCTCTTCTTTGTGTTAGAAATAGCATTAACGGTCTCGGTAATATTCAATTAAGTAAGTAGATGTTTGTATAAAGATACCCTAAACAGGAAGAACTGACTTGGTTGTTTCACAGAGTCACAACCAGTTTATCGGCGTTTTCCACTGCAAGGAACCGTTCGATAACCTAAAAGTTTTGTGATTTGTTTAAATTTATTTATAATGTTACGTGTTGTTAAACGCACGCCACTGACGCACGCCATGCATCAGTAGGCCGGTCGACCTTGCCTGTAAAGGCATCTGCACCCGAATTACGTAATACACTATCAATCATAATCTGAATCATTTTGATGGATATTGGCAATCCATTGCTTCATAATTATCTTAGAAAAAATTGTCTGCTGAACAACGTAAATAACGCAATTGGATATTGTTGTGTCAAGTGTCAACATTAAAGGCATTTCTACTGATAGATTGTTACACGACTACCCCGCTGCTTACTTACGCATTGTAAGATTTTGCTGAAGCAAAACAACAAGCTATGACGCACACTATATGATAAAATACATTTTATATTATTTTACAAATAATAAAAAAAGAAAGTTGCAAAACAAGCGAAAGCTATTTGTTTTGTTTCTTATTGGTGTTGAATTTGAACTGAATAAACAGGATCTGTATTCATGAATCCTCCGCTCTAGTAAGTGGTCGGTCGAGGTTCGTAGAAACACTGGTCTTGCTCCAGTTTCATGTTTGTGGGTATAAAATGGTACATTCTACAACAGGCTACAAACGTGTTTGTCTGTTGGACCCTAAAAACATGTAACCGCAAGCTCAAGGGATAAGTATTGATTGAAAACCTGCACGGCTGCATCCCAATTGATTAACACTCTCTCTGTCAGAATCTGAATCATTTGCTAATCCATTGCTTCATATATTATGTTCAAAAAAAAATCTGCTCAACAACGTAAATAACGCAATGAGTGTTGTTGAACTGTCAAAATGAAAGCCATTGCTACTGTTAGTGTGTTACCCAATTAACCAGTTTTTGAAGTAAATCCATACTTCCATACTTAAGAGCCTATACTACCTCAGCTAAAATTCACTCTTTATCTCGCTCATACGATATTGCTCGCTGACTGAGTGAGAGCGAGACAGAGTGCGGTGCAGGGCGGCAGGCAGCGCCAATAGTTTAGGTATTTGCTTTTTACAGTGAAAATAATGGTAATTATAAAAAAGTAAATAACATAAGACCTGCTTTAAAGTAAGTTTAGTTAGTATCCAAAGTTTCATGATCTAATTTGAAGTATTTTTTGAATACCAGCGGTTTATTGTTCGGGTTAGAGGTAACTTTGGATTTATTTTCTATCGAGAAAATTTTATGTAATCGTGTTTTCGTCTAACATAAGACTTAGCATTAATCCTCAACTTTACCATATATTTATTTCAAAATTAATGGTGCAGTATTTTCGACATAACGGAGGATCACGTTAAGCCATTTGAGGTAGTATAGGCTCTTAATATTATAAATTCGAAAGTAACTCTGTCTGTCTGTCTGTATGTTACCTTTTCACGCCTAAACCACTGAACCGATTTAGATGAAATTTAGTATAGAGATAGTTTGAGTCCCGGGGAAGGACATAGTATAGTTTTTATCCCGATATTCCCACGGGGTGAAACCGCGGGGCGCAGCTAGTATTATATAATCCATTGGTACGGTACCTACTAATGCTAGAAAAAATCGTCTGTTCAACTACGTGAATAGCGCAATGAATGTTGTTGAAATGTCATAGGTACCTAATGAACAGCTTGGCTATTGTAAGTGCGATGCACAATTACCCTGCGGAATACGCTCTATGCTGAAAGTGCGGAATGGACTGTGAACGCACCGAGATTTAAAAAAAAATGGAAATAAAATATTGTAGAGCGTCGTCTCTGTCTCCCTTTACGACAGTCTCTTTCTAAAGTGCGATGTAACATTATATTTATGAATGCCCGAGTAGGTATAACCACAGTAAATAAATATACAGTAAAACATCTTCATACAAACGTGCCGCTCCCGGTTTGAATGTGTGCGTGCGCGCCGCGCGCCATGTCGGCACGCGATTTCACGCACACGCTAGCATAATATATGAGGGAATAAGGTGGCGGCAGTGCGGGCTGTGCAGCGCGACTGTGAGCACGCGCGTACGCTACATGACCGCTTGCGTTCGTTAACTCTCGCCGGCGGCGGCCACTTAAATTACGAGTATCATGACTTCAAAAAGGGGAAAAAAATATTGTAGTGTTTTCGGGTGCCTCAATAATGATTTCGCAAACCCGGACTTATCATTCTTCATAGTTCCTACTCAACCAGAAATGTAAGTACCTACTTATACTTAAATATTATTAAAAAATGTGGTATTGTATTGTTTATTTCACAGTTTATTTGCTTTATTAAGAGCGTAGCCGAGTCGCATTTTTCCATATAAATGTATTCCCAAATTTACTTTCTGAATACTATGTTTAGAGCTAAAGTTAGTTACCAGTAGCAATCAAACACAAGGAAATGAAAATATTTTGTTGGAAATCTTACGTTCTGACTATGTACCAATACAACATGAGCTACCGGAAAAAAATGCATTTTTTTATCTTTGTGGCGCTTTGTTAAAAAAATGTGTTGATTACCATAAGAACTGCGATTTTTTAAATAATTACGTCGACGTTAATCAACGAGCGTGTAATTTAAGTGTAGAATCTAGATACACCCATTACAGGAATTACGGCAAAGATCGAAATTAACTCATGATCCCACCTGATGATTTTGTCGATAATGTAGAAAGGATGGAGCAGGTGTTTCGCAAAGCGTTCGAAAAGGACCACATCAACATTAAAATTGGCCGGTCAATTTACGATCAACTGAATGATATAGAATTTAAGATGCCCTGTCCATGCTTTCCCAAAAGCTTTTTACAAAAACTTTACATAAGAATGAGAATTTACTTTACATTAACAAATAATAATAAAGCGTTCCGGACGTGCAGAAACAGGAGAAAAATTTTCTCGGTATCAAATTTGTAACTTAGTATAATAAATGTTATGTGAATAAAGGCTTATTTTTACAAAATTTATAAATTGGTAAAATATTCAATCATAATATGCTTTTTATTTCATAAATTTAGATCAAGGCTGCTTGTTCGAAAATATTAACTAAAAGTAAAAGTGACAACCCTGGGGATCAACGCAAGAGTAGGCTAATAACTCGGCGGGCGGCCTTAGATAACTTACTGTATATTTACTGTGGTATAACTGTCGATCTATTCCGTATGTGAAAACTTAGGTAAAGCGGGCTTGAAGTGAGCTGTCTGTCCACCTGATGCTGAGGATTGACACTATTGACAGCTGACTTCAAGGCCGTTTTCACGGTGAGAGTTTTTAGAATAAAGCAGCAGTTCCTACTTTATAATGAAAGACTTCAACTTGTTTTATACATTTTAAGTCTTCCGTAATCGTTATATCGCTCATTTGGAGAAACATCGACGTAAATGTATTTATTCCCAAAAATGAGTTAAATATGCCAAAGCACTTAGAAAGCGTATTTACGTTAGGAAAGCATAGACGTAAAAAATTAGCAGTTACGTCGATGTTTCTCCAAATGAGCGATATAACAGTTCATTCAACTTTATAGTAAATCGATTAAAATCAAGAATTGTAGGTTATAATAAAATTAAACTTCGTGAAACATAAATACATAAATTATTATATGAAGGACCTACCAGCGAGGAAAAAGTTGCAATTCTTCGTCTAGGGGAAAAAGTTTTTGTTTTCAATTTTTGTCTTTTACCAACGAGCCTACAAAAACGAAAAAGTTTTTATTCATAAGTAGAATAATCATGAATAAAGACTCGACTTATTGGTGTTTCATAAAAAAAGAAGAACATTTTATTTAAAAAAAATGGAAATCTCTTCGAATGTGCGTGCATTGCGTTGCGGCTACAGAAGAAATAAAAAAGACTGGCGCGAAATCTTTAGAATGTTTCGCTGATTGCAAATTGAATTAGTGACCGTAATTTATTTTACAACAGTGAAAATGTCATCATCTAGTGAGAATGGAGACCCTAACTTGCAAATGGATAAGAAAGGAAATGAAACGAATTTGATATCACCCAGCGTATCACGGAACGCAATATTCTCCCATCTAGCCCACGACCATCGACATGAAGGCATGAGTCAACTCAGCTGATTCTCTATTCAGAACATTCAAACGAGGGACTCGCAAACCTCGCAAACCTGGAACTACGTGTATCTTCCACGTTTACCCCACAGACAACTCAACATTCATCTTCACAGAGGACTGAAATTAAGTTGCCAGGAAAAAAAATCTCGTTAAATATTCAGAATTGTACAAATTGTACATTCAATTTTTAATAAAATTAACTATTCAATATGGTATATTTTCTCGCAATCGTAGTGAAAAGTTGTAACACACGGCGCAAAAAACCCACTATAACTCGGTTTCGATTTACCTACTCCCGCGTATAATGGGTCACTTTATCCCCTTGTATAACAATCTACTATTAACTATTTATGTACACACATATATAAACAGACAAAAAAAAAGGACAGAAAAATAGGTAAGCACAAAGGTGATGCATATTTCTAAGAAATCTCTTCCAGCATCCCTGCTATAGGAAAGTAGAAAAACCGGCCAAGAGCGTGTCGGGCCACGCTCATTGTAGGGTTCCGTAGTTTCCCGTCCGTCACAATAAGTGTTCCCACGTACAATTCGATAATACCCGACCCAATGTAATAAGTACCTACAGCGCCATCTCTCGGGGAATTGGGTTACTAATTAATACATAGACATGCCAGAAGTTTTCGGTGGTAATTTTGGATTGCGAGAACCGATTTTAATAATTCTTTTTTTGTTTGAAAAAAGATACGTTCAGGATAATAAAATATGTAAACGAAGTCAAAAAAAATGCTTGCATATACGATTATACTACGAACTTAGTCCAGAAATGATTTTGTACAACTTTTTGTCTTTTTTGTACAAAAACTGTTGTTTCCATCAACTTCAAAATAATTTTCCTAGAAAGTCCTTATAAAGTTCTACTTTTCAGATTTTTTTCATATTTTTTAAACTTATGGTTCAAAAGTTAGAGGGGGGGGGGGACACATTGTTTTTTACTTTAGGAGCGATTATTTCCGAAATTATTGACATTATCAAAAAATGATTGTAGTAAACCCCTATTCATTTTTAAATACCTTTCCAACAATATATCACACGTTAGGGTTGAAATTAAAAAAAAATCACTTCCCACTTTACATATAGGGGGGCTACCCTAATAAAACATTTATTTCCAATTTTTATTTTACCACTTTGTCGGCGTGATTGATATACATTGGTACCAAATTTCAGCTTTCTAGTGCTAACGGTCACAGAGATTAAGCGAGGACGGACAGACGGATGGACGGACGGACGGACGGACAGACAGACATGGCGAAACTATAAGGGTTCCTAGTTGACTACGGAACCCTAAAAAGAGATGTAGAACAGCATATGAAAGAGCAAATCTACCTGAGTTTTGATAATAAAACTGAAGTAGAAATAATAAACTGAAAGAAAAAAAGAACATAGCGAAAGTTACTAAGATTACCTAACCACTTTGAAAGACTGAAACTGAAAGACACGTACCCTTAGTAAAAGAGCAGCCCTTGCCACCACCCTAAAAGTAGAAATATAAGATTTTTGCGAAAAAATAAAAAAACAAAGTAGGTACTAAACTACTAAAAGTTAGTGCACTGTGCACTTATTTTTAGTTCAACTCTTTCAGGAAATAAAATTATTTATTCTGTAAATAGGAAATCGGAATCACGTTTACACACCATACTTACTTATAAAACAATAATAAGCTAAATGTAGTCGATATTCCTCATCCGACTACCCCAGAGTATAAAATGGCGAAACAAACTCGGGGCTCAAAGTCTCTTAGTCCAGACATTCAGTATCAAAAATTTCGTGTAATAAAATGCAGGATGGCATCCGGACAGTACCAAAACAGTTGGAGCACCTGTCCCAACAAACAGACGGCATACATGCGGAGCTCGAGGAACCGTCATACTACAATACCACCAAGGAATGAGAGCATAAATAGGCATAAACGTTATCAAACCGCCGAATAGTATTGTAAACTGAAAGAATAAAATCTGCAGAAAAACACGCGTGATGTCATTGTTTATAATTTTTATTGATACGTATTAAACATTAACAGTATATTTAGGCAAATTGCAGATAACAGACCCATACCAAAATAATATATTTTTCGAAATACAAATAGAATAACAAATAATTGCCGCTAAAATGTTACCTTTTTTAGAGAAAACTTAAGATAGCCGAAGGATTAATTAGCTATCTTCATGATTACAAAAGCAATCATTTAAATGACAATGGTGATAAAATAAATTACTGTATGGGTACTGTGTGTACTGTATTCACTTCTTCAATCCATTACGCTTAAAAATATCTAATCCATACTTATTTTTACAAAATAATACGAAATTGTGTCTATCTATCTGTTACCTCGGACCGATTTAGATGTTTGGTAGAGAGATAGTTTGAGTTCCAGGAAAGGACATAGGATATTTCATAAGAGCCCATCTAAGTTTATTTGAAACAAAATATTTCGATTTTGATACTTTTTATCTCGATATTCCCACGGGATGGAGACTTATGCGGGTAAAACCGCGGGGCACAGCTAGTAACAAATAAAACGATCTTGTTATTATAAACTTAATAGTTAAAAGGTAAATACAAGTGACGTATGTACTTACTTATCATTTTATGGGATTTCCCAAGTATACGTCAACAAAAATATATTGGATTCGAGGAAACTACATATAATAGTTTTTTGTTCATAAATTGGAACAGTACATTTTGGTTTTCCTCTGTTGAGTTTTAATAATTGAAACTGACCTGCCCACAATTCCGTCTATGTCGTGGCGGCTCGGTTAGCCAATACCTGCGACGCATTGGCAAGTACCTACACTGTATTATAAATCTTACAACAAGAAATAGGTAGGGAGAGCTGTACCTATAGTACCTACACATCGCTAGTGTTGTTTAGTGACGTCTTCAAAAACCCGCTTGATAATATCATCATAAACTACTTACTGAGATATAAAAGTTTGGTCTATTTCGCCCTCAATAAATAAAGTAATGAAAAATAAAATTTTTGGTGTCGGTATTGATGTCTGCCTCAAGTCTAACCGGGTGCAGCATAATTGCTGAATGTAAGTATTTAACATGGATCGCCTGCCTATCTGACGATCTCCACAGCCCAGTTGGGTTACATAATACCTCTTCGTAAGATTGGTTGGGTTTTGGACTTCTTACTACCTGTAACGACTGTCAAAGATCTGACACTGAAATGACAGCTGGGACTAACGGATTAACGTGCTTTCCGAGGTACGGAGGGGTGTCGAAATGGTAACGGATGGTCAACCATCCACGAACCGACCGCGGCAAGCGTAGCTTAACCATCGATCGACCATCAACCGGCTGTTATCATTGAGCCACGAGCTCCCATATAATAAAAAAAAAACAATTTAGGTATACAAGCCAAAAATGAAGATACGTAATTTATTTTGCAGATCGATTTTAGAGTTCGATGTCACTAAACGATCATGCCATGCTAATTAGTACAACAATGAAAACGATATCGACGCAAAATATTTGTTTAGGTACATTTCCAAATACTTGCCCATAAGAATTTAAAATGCATTATATTTTCATCGTCCAAAATTCCATCAGTAAAACTTTGGCAAGATTTGCTATGTGTGAACATATTTTATACGCAGATACCTATACTCGTAACCTGCAAATGGTGGATATAAAAAGATAACTTCATCAAAATGGACAGCGACGGGCTAATGAGACAACATGACACAGTAATGAGTCTATTATGATGATGACAGACCGTGTAAACTGCCTGCAAATGAAATGATTACGAACTGCAAATTTACTTGACCCAGGCTCTGACTGTAGCCCACCTTGCGTTTATTATTGCATCCTGGCTCCTGTCATACCGCCGATGAAAAAAAAGTGGCTAGCTGTTGACTATATTCTCGCTCAAGAAACGTATGATAGAGAGAGTTCTCGCCGTTAATGTGAACAGTCAGCGAAGTATCTCTTTTACTGACACGGGACCTACATCTATGAATTGTACGTTTCTTGAGCTCGCAGTTGCTTCCTCGTCGGTCGTGGGACAGACAGTCTAAGGCACCACCTCCACAAGCGAGACAAACGCGGGCATCGCGGCGAAAGTCTCGCTATGCCATCAGACTCTATGAATCAATCTCCACGCGGCAAAATCATCACGGCAACCATTTTAATGACACTCCGGGACTATTGCCGCTATTCTCTCACCCGTGAAGATTGCGTCATAGTACTCGTATTATTGAAAACTAGCACTTTGCCCGCGACTTCGTCCGCATGTATTTCGTACTTTCCTACTAATTTTTCAGTTTATAGATCAAATGAATCAGATTTTTCAAATAAACTGTAGGTATGGGGGCTTGTCACCCTCCACAGGGGTGGAATTTTGAAAAATCGTTTAGGATGGGTTCATAGCTTGACCCAAAGACATTTTTGGGGAAAACTCCACCCCTTAAACTTTATTACCCTTTTCCACTTTGGTAGGAGCCCATTTTTGAAAAACCCTAAGATTTACTTTTTAACCGACTTCAAAAAACGAGGTTCTTTTATTTTTGTTTTAGTATTACTGAGTTTCGAGTTAATCCGACAGCGGGTTACATATTTTTCTAACCTTTGTCACCCTCTAAATCCTCTGTGAGGGGTTTTTTGAAACTAAAAGTGAATATTATTTATGTTATTCTTTATTTTTAGTCTTAAGTATAAATACTGAGTTTCGAGTTAATCGGACCGAGCGTTAAAACTCCTCCATATAAATTTTGGCACCCCCCAATACCACTTTAGGGGGTAATTTAGAAAAACAAAAAATGCCAAACTTCATAATTTACTTAGATAAGTATTCGTGCCAAGTTTCAAGTTTACTAACTCAAGGAATAAAATTTTTTATACAAACAAAATCCCGCTTTTCACCCCCTTAAAGGTTGAATTTCCAAAAGCCCCTTCTTAGTGCTCCCCTACATTATAAAAGGAAGCCGTGTGCAAAATTTCACATTCCTGTTCCCAGTAGTTGCGGCTGTACCTACGTTGATATGTCAGTTAGTCAGTCAGTCATTCAGTCAGTTTCTTCTTTTATTATGTAGATATATAGATGGATAGATTTGAGATCATTGACAGGATTCACTTGAAATAACACGCACGTCATTCGGAGACTCTGAAACCGATTACGATAATATTTTAGTCTTAAGACATAATATTATACAACTAGGAACCCAATATACCTCATTGCACTAGCATTCGGAGTTTATATGGAATCCATTTCCATACAAACTTTGTAAGGCTCTCAACGAAAATGAAAAGTGCCAGAGTTTCATCCAAAATGGATGAAATATGACACTTTTCACACAGGTAGATCGATACGATCTTGTATTTTAGTATTTTATCTGGGTCCTTGGTAGGTAGACTGTTGTATAGTAGTTTCCATAGGATGCTATTGAAACCACGGCCAACTTCCAATGTATACCTACTAAATAAACAAGTTTCATAATTAAAAACAGCATGTTGTTCAAAGTGCACTCACATAGACCGCTCAATTTGACGGGCCAATTGACTGCAAAAGGCAATTAACGACGATGCTATGAACTCTGAAGAAAATTGCTTTCACTAACAGGTATACATACAACAGCTGCAGTCTAGTAACCCGGGTTATGCCCTAGATACACGTGGGTTGTTTCTCAAGCCTGGATAGTAAGCTAGTGTTAGTAAGCTAGCAAGCTAGTAACTCTTGCCACTTATATACAGAAATAGCTTATTTTCAAGGCTAGTACGCTAGTGAAAAATCTAGTAAGTTAGAGTCTCAAGCTAGGATAGTTGCACCCCCTGTTTTTACTATCACGGCTTGTACTGTTGTACTAGCTCCAAGTTACATGTGGCCGGCGATGCTAGCATTCGATTGGCTAGCCAGTGACTACGCTTTTTGTTTTTCGGATGGCTACTACGTGTCCGGCGAAGCTAGTATTCGATTGGCTAGTATGCAGTGACTACACGTTGTCAAACTGTAAAATTATCTGGCATCATGTAAATAGCACTAACATGTGCCAAGCTAGAACAGCAACCCAAGATAGTATACCGAGGTTCTAGCTTGCTATCCTAGCTTTGAAAAACTAGCCTCGTGTATATCAGACATTACACGAGGCTATTTTAGCAGCTAGGATAGCATGAAAGTGCTATTATTAAGCTAATAAGCTATTCTAGCAATACAGCCTGGATTCGTCCAAACAAAACTATCCTTATTTTTAAGGTAGTAAGTTAGTGAGAAAGATAATAAGCTAGTGTGATAGTTTTATAGAAGGGGGTTCTAATTTTCAGCTAGTAGCGCCCTCTACTACTGATTTTAGTATCCTGGCTTATGAGGCCGATGAAAATAGCATCTAATCGAATCATTTTGCTCCACGGCGCCGGCGTGTGTCGCTACAATGTTTATATAGAGACTTAAAAATTTCTAACATCGTTTAAACAGCTCTAGCACGTGCCAGGCCATGATAGTAAGCCAGGATATTTATCTTAGCTTCAAAAACTAACCTGGTGTAACCCGGGCATAATTAGATATTTTAGGTATTATGTACTTTTTTTCAATATTTTGGTACTTACAAAGAAGAAAAAACTGTTTTTTGAGCTATTTAAACAAAATTAAATATTCCCTAAAAAATAAAATGTTACTTTTGTCATCAAAATGTAACTTTTTGACTCATGTTATGTTATTTTTGACAAAAGGGCACTGGCAACACTGCACTGTAGGTATCTACTAGGTACTGCTGACACGGACACACAATTTTTAATTCATTACGAACACGACTATATAAATAAACAATTGAACGCCGCTCTTTCAAGGTCAAAATAATAATGAAGTAAAAATATTAATGGTCAAAATAGTAATAATAGTAAAAGTCATAATAATGCACATGTACGGCCAGCGCCGTCGTCGTTCGTTTCGCCCGACGCAAATCGCTGCACTTTCCGCGCATTGAGTTAAAATGTACAGTATATTTTTTCGCGCCATTTTTTTACGCTACGCACGACATCCAACCCTACTAGAGTTCACGCACACATTTTGCACGTGTACAAACGACATTTGGTTATTTGGTAGTAATAGGTAATTATTTTGCGAGCATTGTATGAAGCGTTCGAGGTGTGATCAAAGGAGGTTTTAGTTGCAGCAGGTGGCGTTCTGTAATTTCTGCCTACTCTCATAGTGAAACGGCGTGAGTTTATGTATATATGTGTGAGTCCTAGTTTAGGAAAGGAAGTCTATTTATCGAACCTACCGTTGATGGACCGGAGGAAATCATGTTTCTATTAAAAGTTGCTACACTCTGCATGCTTTAGATTTTTATTTCTAATTAATAGTTACACGTGTTTCACATTTGTTATTGTTTTGTATGATTTCTTTTTACAGAAGATCTTAACGGTAGGTATGAAATCGGCATTAGCGGGCAGTATAATAAAGTACCAATAAGGAAATTGAGGATAACCAGCAACCAAAAGACTCCAGACGCATATATTGTGTCAATTCAATTTTTAAAACATTTAGGTGCAGGACGGCCCATTTACAGTGGTCAGCATTTTTCTTAGAAGCCACTTTGTAGAAGCTAGCCTTTTCTGACGCACCATTAAGAGGGAAGCGCCAGGATAGCCCGCGAAATTCCAATTTTCTTACGTATTTTGCAATTTGCAGGTCAGTATCATGTTGAATGTTGATTAAAATGTGATTCGCGAGCGTAAAAAATATGACTTCACAGAATTTTTATCACTGCATCATCAATACAACCCTTTGAAATCATATAATCCTATTGAATGACTTTTTCATGAAATATCAATCACTAGGTATGATCAATTGTTCAGCGACTGTTCCTATTGTAGGAGGTACATTTTTATTAGGAGGATTTCTTCTCTTCGAGAGGAAATGGGCTGCAAGACACCAGCATGTCTTCGAATTTTTGGTTCCAGGACATGCCGATTTCCTCACAATATTTTCCTTCACCCTTCCCCGTGTTAAGAGGTGGTGATTAAATAATTTATACACAGTAAAGCGCCTGTCGGGGTTCGAACCTACGACCTACAATTCGTAAGTCGCGGCCGTTACCACTGGGCCAACACTGCTCTGATATTTTATTAACTCTAATTAATTTTTGAAAGGAAAGAAAATATAGTGGTCGTGTGCAGGCCGAAAGAATGCTATTTGGGCCTTTTAAAAGGCCCGTCGCAGTAACTGGGGTAACATGTTTCATTTGAGCTCTTGCCTGACCAATGTTACACGGATGAAAAAATACCAGGGGACGATTTTAAATTACCGCTAGCACATAGTAATATAGCGTCAAGGAGCAACGTATTCATAGGTACTCGAGGAGTGGAGAGGTATTCTCAAGACGATCCCGATGATCCGTTTAAGATCTTACTGGATAACTACCTACCTCAGAGCAACTTTGGTTGGGAATCTCCACGCATGCTGGCCAATGAAGGCAAGCCCAGGGCGGCAACTCTGTTCCTCGTCAGTGTTAATTCCGCCGACCCTACAGACGCGTGTAATATTATCTCCGGCTCAATACTTGTTACATCCTGGAAGCTCGTTTTTGAACGAGATGTTTTATGACAATTATTAACCAACAATCAAAGATTTAAAGTGTCGAAAATAAATTTAGAGGTACGAGTAGGTACACCTCCACTACTTTTATAGGACACATAACGCTGTTTCTGTTGAGCGCAATATAAAATTTAGGATAGCCATTTCTCTCCGATAAAACAGAGTTAGAGCTGTCTTACCTACCTGCAAGCTTACGCCTAGAACTTCAGTCGAATTGTTACGGCACCCACGCTTTGTAATATCTAAAAAGTGATGCCCAGAAAAAAACGTAGATATAGGTATTGTTTTCTAACGGGAAAAAAGCCTGCCAATTTTTAATTTTATAACGAAAGTCAACCCCCAATTAGGACACCCCAAAATAATGTAATGGTCACAAGCCTCAACGCTCATAATGCAACGTTTTCGCTCCAAGTCGGCAAAAACAAAATGCATTTTTTACAAACCGATTTTGCAATTGTTTTCACTAATCATTTTGAAATCAATTTAATTTACTCAAGGGTAAAGTTAAGTTATGATTTAATGGTTGGTACACATATCGCTCATTTGGAGAAACATCGACGTAATTGCTATTTTTTTTTAAGTCTTTACTTTCCTAACGTAAATACGATTTCTAAGTGCTTTGTCATATTTAACTCATTTTTGGGGAAAAAACACATTTACGTCGATGTTTCTCCAAATGAGCGATATGTGAACCATCCACTTCAATTTATTGTTGTGTGTCTATTTCTTCTTGTACCTATTCTTATTATATGTATTATTATATAAAAAAAAAACATGTATGGATGATTATAATAAGAGTAACTACTAGCGATTGTGATTTATCTGAAAAAAAAAGAATTGATTTGAATTTAATTGAAAAATTCGAAGACATGTGACACCTACCAACCCGCGTGGTGGATGACGGCCCACTGAGAAGAGGCCTGTGTCCTAATAACAACAAGCAGTGCAGTGCAACAACCTTTGGATGGATTTAGAGAAAGGAGAGACAATACTGGAGGTAGTCTATGGAATACCATTTACTCCCCCCTCTCGATCGCCCTATCGCCTGCAGTACCATTGAAATGACCGCCACGATGATTGTCATTTACCTATACTTACATTTTTTAGGAAGGAAGTACGCAATGTGACTTTTACGAATAATTGTTACCTCGATACCGCTAGTTTGTAGGTTACTGATTGCTTCATTCAATTGGTAAAACACCGTGTCGACGAAAGGAATTATTTCACGAAAATAGCTCAACATTTTATGTAAAACTTTGTTATTTTTTTATCTATCTGTGTAGGTAGCTGCATAAGTCAAGTATCTTACTGTTTTCTAAATTATTATTTACTAGCTTCTGACCGCGGCTTCGGCCGCGTGGATGTCGGAATCTATCCCACTGTCCTTTGTCGTTTCCCAGGGTGAAAAGTATCCCCATACCAAATTTCATCAAAATTGGTCAGCCGTTTCGGCGATTAGCCGGAATAAACAGACAGACGGACAGACAAAAACTGAGTTTTTGTTGTGTTGTTTAGCATATATGCTTTCATAAGCATTTAGTAAAAAGCTGAATAATAAACAGACACTAAAATGTTATTTATTTGTATACATTCATAAGTTATCAAGTTGTTGAAGGTAAGAGATACACTTAATCAGTTTTCTACATTTTTTCAGGGAACCTGAAACGTGAAATTTTTTATTATGATTTGAATCCCGATCGCAGACTTTAGTTTTGCAATATTTTATTACGCAAAACCTTGCATTGTCCTACTTACTGGTTTTCAACAAAATAAAATAACTTGATATATTTTTCTGAGCCAACATCATAACGGAACAAGATATGTATGAGAATGCATTATTTAAATGACCTATCAAATAAATACGGAGCAAAATTGTGTCGTGTTCAAATTGCTTAGAAAGAAGAAAAGGTAGTATCGTTGTAAAGGTCCCTAAAGTGGCCTTGTTTCGCTAAATTGTCTATGGAAATGAAGACATTAATAAAGCTTAAATAAATGCTGATTTTCCGGGACGAGCGAGTAGTAGTCATTTGTTGAGAAAATGAGACGCGATATGAGATTTACATAAAATTATAACCAATTAAGAAATAACTGTAAGGTAAGATAACATAGGTACCTGCATCGATATATACTCGTATGTACTATACTCTATGGGTACCTACTTAAGACTAATAGAGGAACGAAAGTGTTTTCTTGTACCTACATACGTGTTTTCAAAAACAGGCGTATTGGTAATGGCCAATTTAATGATAATAATTTGCAAAAGCAGCTATTAAATTTTTTTATGATAAGGACACCTTCACATAAAGAAAATCTAGGTACATACGCCATAAATATCCATACGAACTGACGGCCACATTTTTACGATATTTGGATACGTTTAAAAGAATCGTGCAGTTATGTGAGCCTTTGTTTTTAGTTCACAGAAGATTTACAAGAGAATAAAACTTCTTTTCGTCTTGAGCAGATTATTTATTTATTAAAACTTTGGGCACGAGTAAAAAAACAATGTACAAAGACGGACTTAATACCTAAGGCATTTTCTACCAGTCAACCTTAGGGTTATTTATATAGGTAGGTACTGAACATTTTTTAAATTAATTATCATAATTTATTACTGTTACTTGTAACTTTAAAGTTACGTTACCATTTGTGATTCCACGCAATCCGCAGGGTACGGACTGAATTCAATTAACATTACACAAAGCAATACCCATAGCCTACTTAAATAACTATTAAGTACGTAGGCAGGCATGTACCTGAAAAATTTACGCGACTATCTTCAATAATAGTCTTTATTGTAGGTACTGTATCTGCCAAAGACATTTATGTAGCACGTCAAGCGCACTTGACCTGCAAATTTCGAGACAATAATGTTTTTATTTTACAAGGATAGGCTCGGTGAGTATGCCGTTGTCGTCACGGGTCAACGGTACCCAGGACCTGTAGGTCTTTCACAGAAAAGAAAAAATGTTGCAGAGTGTGTCCTCCGAGAAGGGGAAGTGTATAAAAGAGAATGGCAGGTGGGCGCGCGACTCAGTCGCACCGCGGTCGAGCACGTAGCAGTGGCCGACTGGACACCAGCGTCGACAACTCAGGTGAGCGTTACCCGCCGCCGTCTAACACCTCCTCCTAAACCACTCGTGTCCTACGAGTAAGGCATTTCGCACCTTCCTAATTCGTGGTGTTTCTGGCTGGCCGCGCAGTCAACACGGAGAGCCTACTACCGCCGCGATTCCTCGCCCGCCTGTTGCCCGCGACGCTCGCGCCCGTCGCTCTGCCTGAGCCGCATGCAGCCCGCGTAAGTCACTTGCTAACACAACACAACAAGTACGGTTCAATGAGGTGAGTCCCATACTAACATTACTTGCTAAATATTCTTATTGTTGTGTTTGTGCTTTGCGATGTGCTGCGACCTTCTAATTTTTTTTTCAAGTCATTTCATAAGTAAACCGAAATTAATAATATTTTTTTAATGCTGAGTTATCAACGTGCAGTTAAAATTAATGAGATGCAATCTACTAATAAATCATTGTTTTCTAGCTTGTTCTATTACGTCAAAGGAAACAAATGAACGTAAATTTTGATAAGCGCCGATGACAAAGTGTAATAAGTAATAACTAATCAAGTTTTATGGTTATGTGTTGCAACAAGTGTTGGACTATTAACGAAAGATGGACTCCGATTAAAAACATAAAGTCAAGTCAAAACGTGCACATAAAATGAATATTCGTGCAATGCATTAAAAACATGTTTGATAAAACTTGTGATTTATTAAACAAGGCAGAAAATTATCGGCTTTAGTGTAATGTTATGTTTAATTTAGAAAGAAATGAACAGTTGTGCATGAAGCTTGATGCTTGACATTTTAGATAATTTTTTACCTTAAACATACATAACATAAGGTAAAAAATAATCCAAAATGTGTAGTCGATGTGTTATTACTTATAAATATTCCTGTTCGTATTTCCAAAACGTGCAATTCAAGTGAATATAAATCGACGGTACTTTACAAAAACTAACTTTAAGTGAGTACTTTCAAACTTGTGCTTAATTTAGTAACATGTTCAATTTGTATGAGAAAAACATTTTTATCATTTAATATTGTTGTAATTAAATCTGCCAATACGACAACATTTCATACTAAATTGTACCTATTCTATAAAGTGGGTAGGCAAGCGATATGCTTGTTTAAAGTTCAATATCCGTGCGAGCTAATGAACATTTGCAATTTCACCTGTAGACAAACATCCCGAAAATGTCGCTACAAATGATATTTGCTTATTGGCGTCAACTAAACTAAAAATTGATGATTCGTAAAAATGTAAGGTAGGTGTAGGTAATATTTACACCAACTTACTAAAATAATACATACTTAGGTACCTGTCATTTTATAATTTAGACAACGCTTAGTTTAAAAGGGCCATTATAGAATAGAAAGGAATAGAATACTTATTATTATGTAGGTACAGTCAACAGTAAAAGTAGATGATGAAAATCAGAAATTCAATACTAATGATCGGAGTTCGCGTCAGAACTGTGTGGCGTCGAAGTGATTCAAAAGTATGTGATTGTAAATTATACCAAACATTTACTACTAGTACTGCTGCCATATATGACGCGAACTCCGTTCATTAGTACCTATTGAATTTCTGATTTTCATCATCTACTTTTGCTGTTGACTGTACGCCATATAATTTAGATTCTCACCCTACATAACCAATAAAGTAATGTATTGAAATTAAGCCGATGATGTGTCTATCCTGTAAAGATTGTATTTTTTAAAATACTTAAGTAAAGCTTCAAATATTAAAATAAGTCGCAAAATTTCCATCAATTAAGATGTTATCGCCATTATTGGCAAACAAAACGGCGCAAGTTTGACCCACTTCGATATGATCAACAAAACATGCTGTTTACTGTTTAATTATTTAAAAACTGATCAAAATTAAAATGAATTCATTCAAAGAAATGGATTACGGATCTATGAAGTAGGAGTAGCGTGATGCTATTCGATTTAATTATAGTTAAATAGTCAACATAGATGTCACAACAATAGCTTTTGTGTCTTTTGTGTTTGATATAAAAACAGTGATAATTATGAAGGCACACTGTGTTTCTTGGTTACATCGCTTTGTATACTTACGTTTCCAACATTTGTCAACGGAGTATATGAAAGAAAAAAAAAAGAACTTGCTTTTCTTTTATTTGTATGTTCTCTGCTTGAGTTTCTTCTAAGTAAAAAGGGTATGCTTAGACCGACTGGAATAATTAATCATTAATGTTTTTATTAATTATTAACTTTAACTTGTTTTCATAGGTAATACTTAAGTGTAAGAAAGAATTAAAAACTAGTTCCTTTAATATGTACTAAACATTATTTTATGGTTACCATAATCAATCAGCTCTAGACTTGCCCCAAAATCATTAGTCAATTTTATAAAAACATGGCCGAATTCAAATTTTCAAAAGTTTTTCAAAGATCGTAGAAGTTACTAAGTTAATTTTCAATACATTTCTCTTATCTATTATGGTTTACATATTAATTAACGACTGAATAGTAGCCGCGTTTATTCAGGTGTCAGCGTAATAGCATAATAAATATATTCAGAATAACAACATACCTATACATTGATAGTAAAAATATTGTATTCCATATTATTCATTGTATTCTTATACTTTACTTTGTGCAGCGCTTTACTTTGTGTAAAATAATTTCATCACCACTACTCTCGGAAAACATCGCGGGGAAACCGGCATGTCCTAGAACCAAAACTTCGAAGAAATGTGACATCTTCCAACCCGCTCTGGGCCCGCGTGGTGTATCACAAATTCACGGCCCTCTCCCTCTCACAAAGAGGAGGGCCGTGTCCCAGCAGTGAGAACATTATGAGCTTATTAAGTATTGTTTTCTTGTTATTAACACATGACTTTGCTTTTGATTGGCAATAAGTACGCAGCTAAGATTACATGTGGTGTTTAAAGCCTTAGCAGTCGCCATACAATCGGTTACCGATGTTTTGGAGGAGCTAAATGAAATGTTTCAACGCATACGTCCATAAACAACATAGGTCATACAAAAATACAGGCCAAGTGCGAGACGGACTTGACACACGAAGGGTTCTCTGCCACCGTAATATATTGCACACTAAATACATATAAAAAAGCACTAATTTATTTTATTTTTATTATTTGCGGTTGTAGCGGTAATAGAAATACACACTCTGTGAAAATTTCAACTGCTTGCCTATTACGGTTCGTGAGATACAGCCCGCTGACAGACAGACCGACAGACGGACTTCGGATGCTTAGTAATAGGGTTCCGTTGGCACCCTTTGGGTACGGAACCGTGACCGATTGAAACCTACAAATAGAAAGCCGTGTGCGCGCGCTAATGCAATAGCTCAGTAATATTTGAGTCTGCGCTCCATTCACTTTTCTTAAAGCCCTCTTCCACACCTTTTAAAACATAACCAATAAATTTCTTGTGAAGTGCACTCCACAAAGATTTGATGCACTTTCTACATTTTATACCCCAAGCCAAAACAACATTTTTAAAAGCCACAGACGTTTTCGTACATTGCAATGACCAAGTACATCTAAGGGTAGTATTTGGGTGGCAAGTACCTATAAAGTATTATTCGGTTTTATTTTTATTTTGCCACTTGAGAAGAGTAATGCGCGTCCTTGTGTATGTAGACACCTCTTGGATCGTCTGCGTCATCACTAATACCTCTCATAAAAATGTCTATATTTTCAGAGAGTAATCTATCCCATCATCGTAAAATTGACGCCGGTAGTAAAAGCATCCGCGTCCATCACCTTCGGAATGCATTATACACTGTACAATTTATTGATGTTCCTATGAACATTACACACGCTCCCTGTTAGTAGACTCACAATGTCTTACGTTTCATAAGATTCCATGTAGGTTTTATTTGAAATAAAATATTTTGAATTGTCTGTCAAGGGCAATTTGCTGTCATACAACTAGTCGCTATTTTTAACTCGGCTAACTTCGTACCGCCTCAGAACCAATAAGAACGAATGTATGGAAAATGTTTTAATTTTTTTGTGTATTGTTCCCTTTTTTAATAGTTATTCTGCTATTCGGGGCGGAGATAAATCCAACAATTGAAAGATCATAAAAATCGGTCTAGCCGTTCTTGAGTTATAAATTTTGTAACTAGCCCGACTTTGTTTTATTTATTCGAATAAAATAAGTTTAGATTTCATGGTATTTGTTTAATTTAGTTTACTTATGTTTGCTAGGGACATGTGACCCTATCGATTGGTAGTAAAAGTATAGGGTAATATTTTTTCGGATTTTAGTCAGTTCGATTTCCGGGTGTGGCAAGCGTATTTTTAAAAATACATAAATGCAGTTTTGATTCTTCTTAAAAATAAAGGAATGTTTCCTTTGAGTAAAATTTGCTGTCTTCAGTATTTGAGTACCTACTTTTCCTCGCAAGTACGCTTCGAAAATTCCACCCTGTATATAGATTAAAGCACTACATAAATAATTAACATTCGTCATTAGGTTACGAATACGGTAGATATTATCCTGATTTTCATCAACCTTTGAGTTCATATCCATACTTACCTCTTATCTATTTACATTGAGGGGCCCGTGGCTAAATAGCAAACGGGATCCATCGTTAATACCTAAAAAATGGGATTCAAAAGTGGGATCCAACGACAATAAACGAATAATAACAGCCGCACAGGTCGATCGATCAGGTTAAGCTACGCTTGCCGCGGTTGGTCTGTGGATGGGTAACCATCTTTACATACCGATTGGTCCCCGCTGTCATTCATGGATCGTCGACAGTCGTCACGGGTAGTCAGAAGCTCGAAAGTCTGAAAACCAGTCTTACCAAGGGGTATCGTATTACCCAGTAACTGGGCTGTGGATGTCAGATAGATAGGCAGTCGCTCTATGTAAAATACTGGTATTCAACTGCATCCGGTTAGACTGGAAGCCGACCAACAACAACAACACAACATAGTTGGGAAAACGCAAGGCAGATGATGATCTATTTACCTTGTAGGAGCAGTTGATGATAAGGCTTACGGCGACTTATTATGCGATTCACATGAATTTACTCGCCCGAAACGTGCGAATCGTCACTTTTAAATAGTATTATCTTTTCTAAAGGTGACTCGCACAAAGTTAATTAATTTATTTGTGAACGAGTCGACAACTCCAGAAATATGTATAATTGGCACATTTTGAATTTTATGCAATGAAGTTAAGAAAAAACGTACACGTTTTATAATATTTCACTCTTTACTTTTGTACGTTAATATGCTTTTTAGGGTTCCGTACCCAAAGGGTAAAAACGGGACCCTATTACTAAGACTCCACTGTCCGTCTGTCTGCCTATCTGTCCGATTGTCCGCCTGTCTGTCACCAGGCTGTATCTCATGAACCGTGATAGCTAGACAAATTAAATTTTCACAGATGATGTATTTTTATTGCCGCTATAACAACAAATACTCAAAACGGAATAAAATAAATATTTAAGGGGGGCTCCCATACAACAAACGTGATTTTTTGCCGTTATTTGTATGTAGTGTTAACTCGCACACGAAGGGTTACCACCGTACTATTGTACGGTGTTACGGAACCCTTCGTGTGCGAGTCCGACTCGCACTTGGCCAGTTTTTTTCTATACTTTACTGCAACCCGCCCACAATCAAATTAATATCTATTATTTAAAAGTGACGATTCGCCCGTTTCGGGAGAGTATATTCGTGCGAATCAACTAATAAGCCCTTATCGCCTATGACATTCGCCTTCTGAATCCATGTCATGATTTATTGGAATAGAAGTTGATGTACCTGCAAAGTTCGTCGACCTATATACAGAATTAAATTAAATTCATGGGCATCCTTTTAAGGGGTCATTGTACTCATCATTATGAACAACTTTTACTATGGGACTAAACCTAAAATCGCGATAAAAATCAGCTGTTCCTTGCATTTATGTTCACATAACTCGTCAAAATGTAGGGAAGAGCTGATTTTTTTTTCGCGATTTCAGGTTTGGTCCCATAGTAAAAGATGTTCATAATGATGAGTACAATGACCCCTTAAATGGATGCCCATGAATTCAATTTCACCCTGTATATACCAAATGATGCTAGCGCAATTCGCAGAGCAATTTAATATAACATAATATTAGCTATTATAGTAATCTTATACACGCCATAATTTTCTTCTCAATGCGTCTAACGAGTTTGTTTTGAATTAAAATCAGACTTAATTTTATGAGTAGGAATACACAACCTGGGTTGTACATAAATGATAATCCGATTTAATATGCCACATGCCGAGATATTGCTTCGGCGTGATGCGCAATTCCAACGAATAAGTGCGTTCGCATTTTCTATAAAAACAGTGCAGGTGCACCTGCAGTTTAGTACGTTAATGTTATAGCCTTTTTGCGTGATGACTGACCACTACGGTGATAGTTCGTCATGATCTAAACTTTAGGAAAAGAGAAAACGTGTAGTGACGTAATAGGATCTTACGTTTAGCTGACTTGTAACTGTTCAGCAACCTCATGTTCTAAGCGATTACATAGCTAAGTAAGTACTGGAAATGACTCCGACGTTTATCGATTTGATTATTCGATTATAATTAATATCAATTCAATCACTTACTCGACACGAAATCTACGAAACTATATTTATAAACCCTACACTCGAAAATTAAACGGAAGGGGTTATAAAGTTTCTTTTGATCGAAAGTAACACGGCCTATCTTTATATATATATATATAATTCTTCTGTACGTGTGAATGCCATTGGACTCCTTCTAAACGGCTGAACTGATTTTCATGAAATATTTTGTGTGTTTGAGCGGGTAGGGGGATGGTTTAGATTCACAAAACCCGGAAAGTAGCGTTGCGATCATAGATATATGAAAGAATGCGATCGGGTTCTAGGAAACAGGACAACTTCTGTACTGACAGCTAGTATTATATATATTTTGTTTTTGTAATAGTTGACGAACCTGAATCACTCTTGATGTTGTAGGAAATAATGAAATTATAATATACAAGTTTTAAAAGGTAAAATATAACAGTTACAATTTAAACTTTAAATCATTCATTTATAGCTGTAAGTGAGCCAATATTAGCGTACCATTACAAAAGCGGCTACAATAGTAATTGTTGTTTCTTGTTTCATTTCAATACGTCACTCACAATTCGGTCGGCCATCTGGACCAATTGAGCGATATTACATATCTATTGATTTACACGCTACCGAATCGAGACATCAAAAAGGCCAATCTAGATACACGTTTTGCTTCTAGATTTATTAACGTTTAGTGCTAATACAATTGCATTGAACACTATCATCGTAAATTTGCAACAGCCAGGACTTTTTCACCAGTTGGCAGGGAGCTGTGCATTTAATGCGTAGGAAATGTACTCTTATGTAGGTTTGTATGTGGCTTAGCTCTTGAACAGTTTTGGAATACTGAATTGCTTTCAGAGGTTTTCCGCAAAAACCTAGTTCAAGTCATTACTTAGCTAGGGAATGCCTAGTGTTTACAGTTCTTACTTCATCTAGCAATTAATGTTTCACTGACCCAGTGAAACGTTAATTAAATTGATAGAATAACAAATAGTCCGGCAACCAGTCACGATTGGACCAATAATTATGTTGACAAGATTTTTTAAATCAATTATTAATGGGTCAAGCTGGATATCTTTTAACCTAATAACCTCTAAAGTACGATAAGGTAATAATTGAATTTAGAATTTAATCGAGAAAATGTTGAAATATTCGATGTAAAATTTTAAACGCTTTGGCTTAGAAAAATACCGTTTAGTTTTACCTTCGTGCGACATCATAAGTGAATTACCTACTGCCGTATTCACATTTTGCTCACGAGATTTATTCAAGCGAACTTTACACTAGGTTACGTCAAGGCATATTTATAGTAAAACGTTGTCAAGAATTAATGTACCTAACCATCCACAGTACCTGTCTCCATCGGCATCGTATTCTGTAACATATTTTAGTTTTGACAATATTGGAAATCGCTGAGATCTTAGGTGCAACAGCTACCTAGGTACAGACGCCAGCACATCAACCTACCCGAAACTGTCACATTTTCCCAATCAACTTTGAACCTTATGGTTTAGTTATAAAGTTGAAAATCTATTAAAGAAATTTTACAGATTGTAGTAGGTTGATGTGCTGGCGTCTGTACATAAATACGGTCTATCCAGTAACCAGATACCTACATTAGGTACCTACAGTCAACAAAAGAGATTAGTATGCAGGATCGTCGGATATAGTTGAAGTTTAGTAAGAAAGCGATTTATGTTGTAGACTGAAATTTGATTTGATAAATGAGCTGTTTGTTTTCTATTAATAAAATTAAATTTTATTCGAGAACATCCATCGGTTTCTTAATAAACTTCAACTATATTCGACGATCCTGCATACTTATCTCTTTTGTTGACTGTCATCATCATCATCATCAACCTATAGCAGTCGACTGCTGGACATAGGCCTCTCCTATTGGACGCCATTCAACTCGATTTTGTTGTTGACTGTACATGTGTCTAATCACTGCAGTGTTACAATGCCTTTATTAACTTCCTCCTCGACCAAGGTAGTATATTCCAGTTTTTACCAGATAAAAACTAAAATATTTTGCACGTTTGCTGACCGACTACATAATATTTGCACTTCTATTTACCTACGAGCCAAATAATTTTAGGTATATTTGTGGCTATTTCACAATTTGCTTATGTACCTAATCTCAGACGGTTATAATTAAATCAATTTGTGAACAATATTCAACTAGATTGAGATCATTTCCCTGCCAAGTTTCACGGTCAAGTAATCAGATGTTGAGATCAAGCTACATCGTGAAAGTTTCCAAGTTCGCCTGTCCACTAAGTACGGAACTCTAGTTTAAACCTGCTTCATCTAATCTGTATTAGAGTAGAAAACTAGACTTGTAGCTCCATGAGTAGTTTCTCTTCACAACGGTGGCGAGGTAGTCTGCTTTGAGAAATTATAATTATAATTTCTTGTGTGTTTTATATGAATATTCTCTGCATTGATGTTCTGAACAGTGGCGTGCATTGCATATAAGCAGTGCCTATCTCGATATATCAACATAAGCCTGTCAATCACATTTTAGGGTGCGTGCCCACAATTAAGAAACTCACTAAATTATCATACCTAACAAAAAACAAAATCTTCATACAAACACGCGCGGTAGTAGGCAGTCGCCGCCATACGGCCTACTCGGCTCCCGTACTATTCGCACATTGTCATTGGTCTTTACTCGTTCAAGTTAATACGACAAAATTAAAAATACGTACGTCTCAAGCGTAATATACCATGACGTTCGACCTTCGCAATTTATCACCCTTAAGTAGGCATGCCTACTCAAATAACCATACTTTTGACCGCACTTCTTTTTCTGATTAGTGATCGCGTTTGCCTAGACTAGACCCGGCCTAGTGCCTACCTATTCTTAAAACCAATGGACGCCACTGGTTCTGAATGCTATTTCCAGAATGTTGTAGAAATAACTGTACAAAAATTATTATTGAATGTCGTATTTTAATCTAATCTATAAGTAATACTATAATATATAAAGAGGTATAATTTATTTGTTTTTAATTTTGTATGTAGGAGTAACCTCCGGAACTACAAGTCAGTTTTGAAAATTATTTTTGCATTTGGCAGCCCAAATGCTGAGGAAGGCTTACATCACGCTAGCACCCTAAACGAAAACGAAGCAAGCACCAAAAAAAAAGCTTTTTTACAAAAAAAAACAACCGACTTCAAAAAAACACTACAAAGTGATAAATAACTTTAATTTCTTAAGTCGGTGTCGTTGGTTCCGCATTTTCATTTTTTGACACCGACTTCCGAAATTAAAGTTATTTATCACTTTGTAGTGTTTTTTTGAAGTCGGTTGTTTTTTTTTTTTTGTAAAAAAGTTTTTATTTTTCACTTTTTAGTTGTACCTACCCCACAAAAAAGTAAACAAAAAAATCGTTAATGTAGACAATGTAGATAAATTTTTAGATTTTTGTTGATTTTTCAAAAACCGCTTGTCTGATTTCGATAAAATTTTCATGGGACCATTTGGGAAGTAAACCCTTTCCAACAAAAAAAGAATTTTTCAAATCGGTTGGCAAGCGACGGAGTTATGTGCGAACAAACATAAAAAAAAAAAACATACAAACATTCGAATTGAGAACCTCCTCCTTTTTTAGAAGTCGGTTAAAAAAGGCGATGCGATGCGACGGGGTAGTTCTGGGAGGGTGACAATAAATTTCACGCAGACGAAGCTGCGGGCAGAAGCTAGTATGTTATCTAATAATTTTGATAAATTCGCATAGTGCCTATCGGCGACTAAAGTCATGGAAATCCATCGATAATCGTTTTCATCGCCACTTTCATGTAAGAGTAGGTACATTCCTGATTACCGCGACTAACATTTCACCATTATGCATTGCTTTCTAGAAAAATGTTACGCACAATTTGTTATCAACATACATACAAACTGTACCGTAGGAGATACACGCGCGATGAGTATAATCGACTTAATTACCCAGTAGCCTGACGTACATACGGCGTTAATAACTTATGTGGTTCGTTACCAAGTTTTGATTTGATGAAACTCGCTGATTTGCCTAATTCAGAAGGTGCCGAGTGGAGTGGAGGCGAGTAGCGCACAGTACTTCAGCACAAATTGTGCGCATCCTACTTAATGGAGGGTAAAACTAATTTACTCCTAGTTTTATTAGTGCCTTAGTCATAGGCGTCACCTGCATCAGGGCAGCCTGGCTATATCTAGGTAACTATTTAAATAAATTATAGCGATCGTCAATCATAGTTACTATAGCTCGATGTAACATTATGATGCGTCCACGTGTTCTGTAACATCGCGTTCGATTCTAGAGAAAATCGTAATGCATTATAGGTAAATCGATATTTGATACAGTAGAGGGAGGAAAGTCAACCTTGGTCTGGTGGAGTCCACTTTGCATACATATCTATTCGAGAAAACTGACAGGGTGGTAGCTACGGTTTTATACTTTTTATGTGCCTGGAAAACTGGTTTTCAAAGAGTGTAAATAATTTCTAACTGCCTTATCAGCTTATCATAGACGCCTGCGGAAACATCGACGTGGGTAGTTCCTTTTATGAACGTAGTACGTTATTAGTGTTATTACTAAATAAAGGTGATTATCGGTGACGATTTACCTTTTGATTATTGTAGGTATTACCTAACCTAGTTAAGATTCATATCAAAGTATTAATTGGGAAAACATACATAGGTTCTATGAATTCCGCAGAGGCTAACAATACATTAAACAAAAATAAATACCTCATTAAGTACGCAATTAAAATTTGAACCGTGTAAAGCGAATATTAAGCTCGGGTAGTCAACTAATCAAAACTTTTAGACACGTTTACTTTAGTTTAGTTTTTAACTACTTTAGCTAATATATTTTCACATATCTACCTATATACACACCCCTTCGTATTTCTATTTTCACATTAAAATAATATACTTACCTAGAGAATCGTAGGTTACTTAGTTATTAGAATTTTATCTTTTCAGATTTTTTTTTAGATTCAAAAAAGCAATTTTACAAATGAATTCAACCCAATTCCTATGCCGAAAATAGCGTACTGATTCGAAATTGTTAATGTTATTCAGTGATGGTGAATACAAAACAAAAAAGCATCACTACCAAGTTGCAAAGATTGTGAAGTAAATCTGCCGGAAAAATGCATCCAGTCCGCTGCACCTTGTAGTAGCAATATAGAAGATGCATTTTATAAGTAGTATCTATCATATACATACGAGATTACGTCGTCCCAGCGTGTTTCAAAGTAAAGTAGGAAACAGTTCATTGAGTATCGCGTTAATGCTGATATTAGCTAACCTGACTGGCTCACGGCAACTTATGTGTGCCGAGCAGCTTCCTGACCAGTCAGACTAGTGCGCGCTGCACGCGGTAATCGCCTAGAACGTCGCGTCGCTGGGGACGATTTCTCATTTCTCTCACTGCTAGGAAAACGATTTCTATCGAAGATTATATTGTATGTTTACTAAATTGCCGTCGGTAGTAGCTAAGACCACCTGTTCTATAATAACATTAATAGAAGCGGCGACAGTTCAGACACGGCTGTCGTCGCGGCGTGTCAATCGTGTCCCGCGCGCCCATTGTCTCCGCCATATAATAATTAGTGGATATTGCACCCTGATTCACAACCACAATGACCGAGATACACGATTCATTCAGGGACCCGGGGTTCGTAGTTCGTACCTACTTCCTATAGAGATGAAGGTCGTTTAAACATTTAACAGAGCGCGGTGAAACTCACGAATGGCTGTAGAACTTTCTAAATATTTTATATTAACAGCAACATTGTTGTTATAGTTTATTGATTGGATGAATGTATACAAGAGTCGTATTTTTTGTTCTAGTGGGGACGCAGGATACATCGCAACAAGCTACGACATGAGGAACAACGTCAAGTGAGTACCTACCTTGGTTTATTTACTCAAATATTGTTCTTCTTACACTATATTATTTCCTGTAAAAGATTAACAATGTTGTTAGTCTGTATCGTATTAGTCACCACTGTTTTAATTCTTAAAAACGTGATGCAAAATGAGTATTGCGTAATGGTTTGGAACATCGTCAATAAATTAACGGTTTATCTCGAATATATACGTGTGATAGCCTAAAGCAATCTTCATTAAAATCGTTGTATTAACGACGTTGTTAAACCACACGTGCTTATCACCGCTAGGAATCCAAACTAGCTGCGTTACCTACACTCACTATCTCCAAGCTTCGCGACGCGGCGGCCTTTAGATAAACTTCAAGAACAAAGTATTAAAAAAACATTTCACAATAAACACGTACATGATTTTTATTATTGTTCTAAATATGTTTAGTTTACCTATTATTATCAGCTATGAACGTCAGTTACTCGACGAACAAATTCATTTATTAACTCTTTTTTCAAGTAAAGCACGTCATACCGTTACCGAGAAACTATACTTATGTACATACAAGAGGTGCAATCTCCTCTTAAAAGTACAATACAAGTATACAACAAGATAATATTATGTAAATTACCTATTAAATATTGCTATCTTACGAGAATTCACCCACTTATCTCAAAGTTCCCACAATTTATAAATGTAATGGCGTGGCTGCGGCGTCACTCACTTGTGCCTACTTGGACTTTCATAAAAACATGTAAATGCTTGAATTTTCAGCGACAGTTTGACAATACATATGATACGTGCGCAACTGCACGTGTTAAAACAATGGCAACCCAGCCTTTGATCTTTGCTTAGATTCATAACTTCTGTGTTTAAATAAGTAGCTAATAAACTTTCCCCAACTTATAGAATTGACAATATTATTGGTTCTTTGACATGAGAATCATGACTATACCTACCTAAATATTGTTTCTTAAATCAAAATAAAAAGAAATAATTGTTTTACAACTGAAAGACGTAGTCGTAGAGCATTTAAGAATAGTAGATGGGTTCACAAAATGTGTGTCGGTTACCTAAGTTCTTATTCAAATACTTCGAGGCTTTGTGTTAATAACTCTCATAATGTTGACCATATCGGAGCTATGTTCACACTACAAACGGATTTTGCCTGATGTGATGTGATACAAGCAAATAAACCAACTTTGGTTTTCCAACTAGTATTTACACAATCACCATTTACGTTCTCATTGTGCAAAACAAAACTGAGATTAAGTTGCGAGTTACCAGCAAACAAACATGGAATTTTAATCAGAAAAACATAAATTCAAATAAGGCAAAGAACTTCAGAGTCGTGGATAGAATTGAGTACATTCATTATATAATGTAGGTACTGCAGTCCAAGATTACGTTTAACTAGAACACGTATGAATTAATTAACTTTGATTAGAATTTTTGATTGTCTCATTATGAGTAAATAACATGTTCTGTTTCTGAAATAGTGCTAATTAACTTTATATATACCTACGTTAAGGTAATATTATTATCAATTTGATTAAAAATATAAATATCACCAACATCGCACCTTGAAATCCCCAATCTTTAAATGATGCATCATAAATAGACAATTTTGACGCGTCGTCGTGTACCAATTCGTATAAAACACTTCTGGTTTTTATTAATGAATGATTAGCACCTTTTCTCCCAAGTGTTAACAGAATAGAGTGTCTTGACGTCATTGTTTTCGTTACCTACGTTGCGCCACCGGCGGTTTCGCACCTAATCTTAATACTGACTTTATAAATAATTCACATTGCTCTGATTTATGTAATTTCTGGCGCGAAAACATTTCCGCCGTTCAGGCAGCTATTCAGACATTGACTGTTCATTCCCGATCGGATATTTACCGGCGCATGTTCAATCTAAAAGCTGGGATCGGATTTTAGGATTCACGATTTTAATAGACTGCCGTTTATTTTTATCTGTACCTAAGTGACCTAAGTTTACTTTTACATTTATAGTGATTAGAGCCTTAGTTACCTGCGATGATATACATAATTCTACAGTAGCAGCTCTTGAAACATTACTTATCAATTCTGTTTCCACTACATTTTATACCAGTAGTAGGTACGCTCCCGTGGGTTCAATTCTGACCTCTACGGAGATGCCGAGGCCAAAAGCTAGTTAGAGATCATTTAATTAAAAAGTTGTATTATCTAGTAATTTCTAGTCTCTCTGACTAGTCATTGATGTAAGAAGCAGCTCGTGTGACATCACGCCTATGTTTGTCAAACATACGCCTAGCCTGCCTGTACCTAATGTACGGTCAACGAGCGAAAATGTTTCAAACAAACTCTTTTCCCAAATGGCGGGCACATGTTACCTTTTCGACTGTAATTTTCATTCAAAATATTGGCGTTTACGTAGTCAGAAAAATAATGAGGTGCAAGTATTAATTAACCTTAAGGTGCGTAACATTTTTACTCCTTGCTGACTTCCTACTGCGACGTGTGATGACTTGATCACTCGTGATGATCCTCTAGCCTCTATGCTAATAGACGATATTAGAAACGTAAACAAGCATGTAAAGTCAAATCAAACGTGTCAGACGGTAGTTTTCCTGCTTCGCTTGTGAAAATTTTCAATATAATCTGTACCTAACGTAAAATTGCTATCTGAATACATGGAGTCTGTATGGACTATGTCTGAATGGGTTTATCAGAAAGATTAAATCATTCACATAGTTTAATTGCATACAGCGAAAATTCATTCTGAATTTTATGACGTTAAAGTGTAAATTTTTTAAACTATTAAGTTATTCTAGTATCAGTTTAGTCTTGGTCTGTCATTGTGCTAAAATTATCAAGACCTAAAATAATTTTGTTTTCGCTCATCCCGTCCTGAAATAATACTTCAATTAATTATAGGAAATTCAGCTGTGAGTACCTACCAAATATTTTGAAGCCGGAAAGTTTCGACGTTATTTTTAGTATTTCGGTAACCTGAAAGTATTTGGCTTGTTAAATGATAAAAAAAGATTAGCTCTTCCATCATTTTAACCGCATAGGTATAGCACTTTTATGAAACAGCAGATTTTTGAAGTGAAAACTTCTTTAGCGGCGTTGTACTTTTTTGTAATGGTTAAAAAATGTTAAACTCGCGTCAGGACACGTGACCTGATCGAAAATTTGTAAGACGGATGGAGAGTAGACAGCCGGCGCGGCGTAGGAGAGGAAGTATCCCCCTCTCATTCTACGGCGCGGCGAAAATGTATGCCTGCTGTTTCGTTTAGGCGGCGCAGGGCGCTTGCGCGAATGTTCGTGTGTGTTTATGTTACAGCGTGCCACGCGCATCCATGAATGGTGACAGCTGATGGCTCGACCGTCTGTGTAGTGGCCACACTGCTGTGTATTCGTAAAATTCGTGTATATAAAGTGTTTAAAATATGGAAATTGAACAATGTGCATCTATTAATGAAAAATATCAAAAATGCACAACGTTAATATTCAAGTTTTCACTTCTGCCGGCACTCCCGCAGTGCAACCCGTCTTTTTTTTTGATTACTTACTAATAATTTCTTCGCTAGGTCTAGAATCATGAGCTGAATTCGCGGTTACAGATTGCGCGTCGATGTCTCTGCCACCCTGTGTATAATCTAAAACCATCTTCACAGTCTCTTGCCCAGATTAATCATGCCCAGATTAATCTTACTTGCCTACCAAGCTGAATTTATTCCAATCCATTGAAATCTCCGATAGGATAATACCCCCTAGAGGAATCATTAAAAAAAATAGTGTCACTTCATAGTCATTAAAATAACCAGTTAAGGTACTTACTATTTCTAAATGATGAGTTTTTTTTATGATTGGACCTTTGTCTAGCGTGGGAAACCTCTTGGTAGTACCTAACTAAGTACTCAATTTAGGTGATAATTTGGTAGGTTTTTGAAGTTCATAAATAAGTTAGTAACTAATTAGTAGTAGATATTCTGAATATTAGACTAATAAAGTAGCCAATTTTCCAGGTGGACGCTACAAACTGATAATATTGCTACGAACGTGACGTATATAATTATAATTGTGTCAGGCATCTAATTAGCACGTAGTAACAAATATCGAATTAACCAATACCTCTTCGTAATCCGAAATTGGTGATCTTATAAAACCTTGTAAAGGCTTTTTATATACCCACTAGTCAGTCGCTTAAACTGTTTGATGTATAAATATTTAATTATGAGAGAATATTAGATAGGTATATAGGATTTAACCAAAGGTCACGTTCAAGGTCACTCCTACGTTATTAAAGGTTAGTACCTCACGGTAACTATACACGAGCGTTAATAGTATAGTAGAACCACAAACTTTATACAGCTAGATCAAGAAGGCGTTAAGGGAAATATTGTTTTATAAGAATGAAGCAGGCGAGTAAAAACTGAGCGGTTTTTTGCATTTAGCAAATTAACAACAATGCCACACCACGTTAGCTTCACCTTGAATGCCTCAATAATACAAGTAGCTTGAGTAAATAATTAGTATGATAGCTCCATCGTAAGAACACCTATTGTTATTCATGAAACTGATGTGATAGTTCATTCAACTCTTGAACTTATGCAGCCGTAAGTAACGGTCGATCTCCATACAATCGTCCTGGCACTACGCACCACGCACCACAGCCGGGCCACTCCAGGGCCGCACCGTTACCCACATAACCAATCACATGTATAATTTATTTTCGTATTTTATTTGGTCCTTTCCTTTCACTTAAAGTCATTGTGTTCAGGTTTGGATTAGTTCCAAGCATTGTGTGCAATCGAGAAAGCGGTTTCACTACTCGTAACGCGGTTTATTGAATAGATAATGCTTTTGCACTATAGAAAACCTTTATCGCGCTCCATACGATCAAAGGCAGGCTGCGAATCTGTTAATATAAACAAAAGTAAGAGTGATCGTTTTAATTACCCTTGACAGAAGCCTAGTTTCGCCAATATTAAGACGGTCAAAAAGGTTTATTGACCTTTCTATGAAGACAATGAACTTGTCAAACCGGTCTACGAGAGGCAGATAAAAAATCTCAATACGGTAATATCCAATGACATCGGATCTGTTAGTTGCATAACAAGTATTGCGCTGGTTGCGAGACAGGTTGTTACTCCCGCTGGGCACAAGCTTGACCTGGCTGGTACTGGTACCGCCACGCCACCTCCTACTTACATTTAACTATATTATACCTATTACCTCACGGTCCACATAACGTTTTCTTTTAGAGCAGAACATAATCAATCTCTTTTGAGCTAATAGCACCCGAAAAAACTTAATTTATTTGCCCTTGGAGGGCAGAGAATAAACGTATATAACGAAAGACGAAACGGGGACAATTAACCTGTCTACTTTATCCATATAAAATGGAGGAGTCTCCGCGAAGCTAGGCACATAATTACTTCACTGTTAATATCCTCAAGTGATTTCTTTACCTTGAACGCTGCCCTGTTCAACGTTTTCTGCTCTATTGTACAAAAAACCAATGAAATCGTCATGGTCGTGATCATTTAATTTTAGCAGGAAGGTACTTGTTAGTGTTCGACGGAAAAAATGCATTAAATAACAAAGTTAAATAAATAATATTACATTACTGCAGCGGCCAGCAAAAGAGGCATTGATGGACGAACGTGTAAATGTGGGCCGAGGCGAAGCCGAGCCACACATACGTAAGTCCATCAATGCCTAGTTGTGGCCAAGGCTTCTATAGTACTTTTCTCAAATAATGCGCGGAAATTAAAACTAAGTAGTACCTAGGCAGAACTTTTTTGTCAAATACAATTACTTTTCAAAATCAACGACGAACAACAAAATTTTTCCCGCGTTAAAGTGTTTATTTGTTTTTTTTTCAATAAACAGCTTTCTATTTGCAAGCCAGTTCGAAATTTAAATAAAACCTTTGATAAATTATCTCCTTCGTGGCCATGTTTCGGAGTAAACGATCGTTCCATTTTTAAATTGCACGACAGATATGAATTTACTATGTAATTTATTTGGCCGTAAAACACGACGGATATGGATTTTCATACAACTTTTGCCGGCCGCCGCTCGCATGTATTTGGTCAGTACAGCAATTTCAATTTATCTCGAAGAAGGGTGTCCAAATAATTCTCAAACCAAGCATATTTGAGAAAATAAAGTTATTGTAATTGGAATTATCAAACATTTAGATGTTGTAAGAAGACAGTTGCTTTAATAAAAATTGCAAAACATTGACACCTGTGTTTTTGTTCCCATGCAGCGATTATCTCTAGTATATAACAATAATGAGCGCAGTAGCCTTCAAAGCCATCACGACAATTTTATTGTAAACAATCGGACATCGGTGCTGCAGTCCGGCTGCGTGATAAACTGTTCTACTACTCGCAATAAGGATCCATCGCGACATTTACTTAGGTATATTAACCCCCTTATCAGATGAATAGTTGCACACCGATTTCTCTCTTTCAGTCATCAGTAATTTGACTTTCGAAAGAAGACGAATCGTTGTGTAACTATACAGACGCTATACATAATACAACGTTTATTAGTAAGGGGGCTAATGTTTAAAAAACTGGCGAGTAAAATAAGACGTAAAGACGGTTTAATTAATGGCACGTAGAACAATTAATAATAAGACTAATAATTGCAATTTACAAGTTAAACTTTCCTACGAGAGTTATCCGAGTTTGCCTGTTATAGAATCACTTTTAAATGGTCTAATTAGTGGATTTAGGTCCTGAGAAATATACGTCATAGATGCATCCCTGTTTTAGGGAAATTAACGGCTCAAAATACGATAAATTGTAATTTGCTCGGTGAATAAATATGGTCGGCTGCACATCGTACGTCATAAATTACTTATACGTCTCGGTGCATTTGGGGGAGGAAGCGTTTCAAAGACCTATTGGCCCGGAAAACCTCTCCTTATTTTAGATTTAGTCTTCGAATGTGACTTCGAGTAAAGTGATCGACAGCAATTTTATTATTACCAGCTATCAATCAGTGGCGATTGTACGGCACATTACTTACTACCTAAACTTATATCATTTAGCCGATGACAGCAGAAAGGCAATATAAATACTTAAAAAAAAAAAAACAGTTGTATTAAGTAGGTACCAAAATATAAGTACCTGTATTAATGTTATATAAACAGCGACTCGATTCGATGTCACCTGTCCGTGTTTTTATGCAAATAGGAAAGACGCCGCTATTGTTTTGGCAAACAGTCCTGCAAAGTATAAACCGTAACGGTGGAGAACTGTGCAATTAGGTGAAACAATGTAAAACCGTGTTTCTGACAAATGTTTCAGCCTCCACTCTTTTCTTTATAATCTCCTAACAGTTCCTTTGACTAGGCCAGGCAACAACTGCCGACCACAATGCTGGGGAGATTAGACAATAGAAGATGCTATTATAGTTATTTATGCAACTGTTGTATAATAAGGGGTATTAAAACACGAATGTGGGTTAATGACACGAGGCGAAGCCGAGTGTGATAATAGTATCATATGAGTGTTTTAATACCTAATTATGTACAGTTGCATACAAGACTTTATCTACGCCCATGATATAAATCTTCTGTAAAGGTTCTGAAACAGTTTTTTTGCAATACTAATATCGAACAAAAATGGCGGCCGGCGGGATAGGCACAACGAGAATTCGAATAACCAATGAGTTCTTTTTTTAAATTACGGCGCTCTGGTAGTGAAACGCGCGTGCATGACATTGTTCTTTTTTTGAAGTGAAAACTTCTTTAGCGGCGTTGAACACTTTTTGTAATGGGTAAAAAATGTTAAACTCGCGTCAGGGCATCGCGTCAGGACACGTGACCGTCAGGAGAGATTTCCCCTCCCCCCCCCTCTTTCTACGGCGGTGCCAACCGAAGTGAACCAAGTGAGACACGATAATGGATGGATGGATGGATGGACGGACGGTGACGGTGACGGTGACGGTGTGACGGTGTGACGGTGTGACGGTGATGACGGTGACGGTGACGGTGACGGTGACGGTGATGACGGTGACGGTGACGGTGACGGTGACGGTGACGGTGACGGTGTGACGGTGATGACGGTGACGGTGACGGTGACGGTGACGGTGACGGTGACGGTGACGGTGACGGTGACGGTGACGGTGACGAGACGGTGACGGTGACGGTGACGGGACGGTGACGGTGACGGTGACGGTGACGGTGACGGTGACGGGACGCACACTGCTGTGTATTCTTAAAATTCGTGTATATAAAGTGTTTAAAATATGGAAATTGAACAAAGTGCATCGATTAATAAAAAAAGTGACGCAGAAATAGTGAAAAAAAATTTGTTATATTAATTCAATTCATAATTGATTTATTTCAACGTTAATATTCAAGTTTTCACTTCTGCCGGCACTCCCGGAGTGCAACCCGTTTTTTTTTTAAACAACATTATAACACTCGTTTGGATGATAATATTATGGTTACTAAAGAAAGAAAATACGTTTATTTGGGTTTTTTTACTATGACACTAGTTGTTTTAGTGTTGGCAATAAGCTAACTGTTTAAGAAACTTTTCTAGAGGACTAGCAGCGCCCTGCGGTTTCACCTGCATAAGTTTCGATCCCGTGGGAATATCGGGATAAAAACTATCCTATGTCCTTTCCCGGGACTCAAAGTATCTCTATACCAAATTTCATCTAAATCGCTTCAGCGGTTTAAGTGTGAAGAGGTAATAGACAGACAGACAGACACACTTTCGCATTTATAATATTAGTAAGTATGGATTTATAGCATGAGTGGTAGATAAAGAAAATTACTTGCTGCGTTTTTGTCTTAAAGCTAAATTTTTTGAAAAATGTGTAATGAATATTTTTTCTGTTAGGGATCATAGCATTGTTTTTTCCCCCCAAAAAGTAATTATTGCCTATGTATATTTTCATAGAAAAATATGAAAACAAAAGTGTGAAGATAGAAAATTAAAATGATAGGTAAACCTTATTATAAGGTAAGAATGATTATTTTTGTGGTCAACGCAGGGTTCATGATTGTCACTATCCTATTACACAGCCGCCGCAGAAATGTTAGGTACTTTTATCTTTGAAAAGTCTTCTCATAATATAACTGTCGGAGACTTTTCCCGCAGGACCACAATGGTCCTTTTTTTCTGGTCCGTTATTGCTGTCATTATAATTAAAAAAAAGTAATGGCAATAATGACGGAACAGCATGGCAGGATATGACTGCCGGCGACAAACACTACGACTGTCTGCGTATTTTCCAAGCCCAGGTTGGGAGAGTTGACATTAGGGACACACATGGCTATAACTTGTAAGGGTTCTAGAAGCGCCTGCGGACCGTTAAGATTGCCAAGGGCCCGCCCGCAGCCGCCCCACGTTTCGGCCCGTATAACGTACGTTGGTAGGGCCATGGGAAGGTTGGTCCTTTTTTTCTAACCTCTAAAGTCGAAACACCGGATACCATGACTTCAATAGAGTTTATTTGAAAAAGATGACTATTAGGTCGCCATAAGGAGTTCCAAAAAAACTCTGATGAAATATAAACTGGCAACGTACTTAGTTAATTCCCTATTACAGAACAAACGAACTTGAACTGAAAACGTTTTACCACCGCAGAAGACCAACTGAAATCGTTTTACATTCCGGGGACAAGTGGAATTAAATCAGAAGCGAGTGACGGGCACAGCCGGCATAGGGTGCCAATTGGTATTCCTAATTCACTTTATTGCCTAATGAAATAAAACGACGACTACCGAGGCCGCATTCACCAGGTTCCTATGGTTAAATCGGCCATTTACGTTCAATCAGTCGACCTCGACAGTAGCTGTTAGTCTTCTAAGAGCATTAAAACCCGCAAGTTTTAATTACCAATAAACAATGTAACTATACATTTACTACGCACGAAATTGCGGAATCGGATTCGTCTACGCACTGTTATAAAAATCCTATTTTATTGAATACGAATTGTTTGCCACTGTTATTTGGATGACTTCCAAAAATATCTTCCGGTCTTTGTGTGATACAGAAACCTAAACAACGCTATTGTTGACACTTTAATTAAATATTGTGAGAGATTATCTTCTGCTGCCGAAAGTCAAGGTTAAAATATCAATATCCATACAAACAAACTTACACCTTCTTCCCATGCAGGAAGGTAGAAGTTACAGAACGCCACCATCAATATCCACTTATTTTATTACTGAGAAAACTTTTCTTTACTTAAGTACACGAAAAAAAGTCGTTGTAAACAATTTTATTATTTGGATAAAGGAAATTGCTCACAAATGACTGAGTGAAGTCTAACGATCTGTTGTTCAGCAGTCCGGATCACGTTGCACAAATGATATCGTCATAATGTCTATTAACTTTTTGTGTCAATATTGTTTAATACCCCTTTGAAAATTCTAATTGAAAATTTTAGTAAAGTTATAAGCGTCTCTTGCAAAATCGTTTCAACTTTCAGATAAAATTCAAAGTAAATTAATTACGAACTCTATATTAATTATGAGCTTAACGTTTATAAGCAACTTGGGCTATTAAACACGATACTTTGTCAAACTGCACCTCGTCGAGCTATTAATTACTTTTCTTGCTTTAATCAAAGCATCTTAGAGGTTTTGTTAACAATAGATACTTATCTACTGATGATGAGGATGCGATCCGACCGATTTCGGCCAGGGCGATTGCTTCAACTTCGCAGTAGTTATCGTTCGTGAGCTCGCATGTGGCTTATGTATCCAATATTTTTACTCATACTTATCTACTAAGTAAACATTAGCCCTAACAGCCCCCTTATTCACAAACACTCGATATGCTTCCGTATCGTATCGAACATTAATAATTGTTATCGTAGGAGTCTCCTCAACGCTGTTCACAAGTCCAAAACCCGAAAATTTTGTCAGTTTAAATCAAATAGATGCCCGCTATTCTTCCAACAGCTATTTACTGTTGAGGGGAAGTCAAATCAGGTTATTGAAATATCAGGTTTTCAATACGATAGCCTGTCGTATGGTTGTGAATCAGGGCTCTGGTCGATTTTCAGAGAACGTAGTAATCCTTTACTTGCAAAGGTTACTTAACCAATAATACTATTATTTGGCGAATTGGCGTTATAACTTCAGTTCTTAGCAGTTCCTAGTCTACCACTTTGTTATAACTTTGATATTCGTCATAGTTTGTTGGTCTTAGCGTAGCGTGAGCGTAGGGTCCCATGTCGGGCAATTTCTCAGTCACAGCCCGGAGTTTGGAAGGTGCCGGTGTTAACACCCCCGTGCCTTAGAACCTGTGCTTGATATCTCTCCGGGCGTGTCGGATTGCCGTCCCGTCGGACTATGAGTGAGGGAAGAGTGAGTGCACCTTTGTCTTCGCCACTCACTTGTATACTATAAAATCTCCCGGGTAGATGGATAGTCTCCGTGGAAATTCGGTCTGGAGGACTTTTATTAAGAAACAAAGAAAATAGGTTTATTTGACTCAGGTTAAGTAAGGCACACAATATTCACACAAAAAAATATATTCATCATAGGTACCTATTGTGTCGTGCAACGTAAAACTCACTGATATATACATAGATTTAAGCAGGGTCCTCATCAAGTACCCCGGTTTATATATAACTACGCCACAGGGTTGTATTCAAATAGGCTCCACGATTCACGATCCTTAATGTAGCTACAGTTTAACACGGTGGTGGTAACACTTTGTTTCATTAGGATGTTGTTGGGGCTGCCCAGGTACTGATACTGTAGTGCGTCTGGCATGTTTATGGAGGCTCGGATTGATGGCTTCCACGCCATAATGAGAAAGAAAGCGGCTTTCATATTGCACCGTATGGGAGGAAGCTCCAACAGCATTCTGAAAGTAATAGCGGACCGGTTAGACGGTTCTTTTCTTAGACACTGGATTGTACTCCAGGCACAAAATAATAGTACTACGTTCCAGGTGTCTATATGATTTTGTTTTTTTTTTGTGGTTTACTAACAAAGTTCTTAAGTACTTACTGACACAAATATGGATGTTCTGTAATGGATGATTTGAATTTTTTTTTTTTTTTTTTATATTGTCGTAACTTTCATATGCATTTAATAAAAATCTTCTATATTGACATTACAAACAGACAAATCAAATTTTATAGATTAGTATTAGATTTCAATTTTTTTTTATAGATTAGTCCCCTTACTAATAATTTAATAAACGTATTATATCAGATGAATAGTTACACACTGATTTCATTCTTTCAGTCGTCAGTAATTTGACGTTCGAAAAAGGAAGACAAAACGTTGTGTAACTAATCGCTTATTAGTAAGGGGGTAGGTATAATATGAGGCCAGCTCGTAGGTACTGTTTTTTTTTTCACAATCTCTTGCGGCCTACTGTAGGTAGGTACGTCTAGCGCACTCTGGGCAGTCAGTCCTGCTGCCACATTACTGATCGGCTAATATTTTTACATAAACTTTTCTTATAAGTACTGACTATAAAAAACCCATCACATAGCCGTCAACAAAGCATTCGGTACAGACGCGTAGACGCCAGCACATCAACCTACACCTAACTGTCACATTTTCCCAATCAACTTTGAACCTTATGCTTCAGTGATAAAGTTGAAAATCTATTAAAGAAATTTGACAGATTGTAGTAGGTTGATGTGCTGGCGTCTGTACATCAAACTAAGTAACATTGCATAGAAATAATTGCTGGGAAACGACTTTAATTGTGGTTATGGGTGCATGCAGGGGTCGTATACGGGTCGAGGGGATATTTAAAGTTGTATTAAAACATTTAAAAAAAACTTTTTTTCCTAAAAAAAAAGTCAGCAAAGTTTTGGAGTTTTGACCTTCAATATTTATAAGTACGAGTATTTAACCAGAAGTAGAAGGTATGGTCTAGTACAAAAAAATATTACTATGTCCACCGACACTGTAATTTTTAGTGCTAGTAAAATTATCATTTTATACCAGTTATACTAGTGCGGATGAAAAAAAAAACTTGAAGAACAGCAACACTATAATGTACCCTTCCCTTTCTAATAAGTAAAACCTATGGGTAAAACAGAGCAGTCTGCTTGTTTATTAATCTTCTTCTTTGTCACTTTACGGTTATGTTATGTAGAGGATGTCGCCATTGCTCTAATCAATATACCTACCTATGAAAAGCGCATCCTGGCGATGGCAAATGCAATGGTTTTTATCGCAGTAAAACAAAGAGGAATTGTAGCCATTATTATTGTTGTCATTGTTACTTGCCGTTCGACGGCCCGCTTTGAACACGGCTTTATTTTATTGGTTTTCAATCAAATAAAGCTGTGTTCAAAGGGAGCACTGAAGTGTATGATGACACGGGACTTCATTTTAAGTAGTACGTGCGTACAAGCATAGTGATGAAAGTGACTCGCTGCAAGCTGAAGTGATGTCATTAAACATTTAAATTTTTTACCACACCCCGGACACTCCATACAACGCTCGCAAAATAATTACCTACTACTACTACATTAAAAAATGACGTTTGTATACGTATGAATGTGTGCGTGAGGTACTTGTGTTTGCGAACTGCGAACTGCGACGAATACCCCGAAGTGCGGGGTGAGGTGCGGTAACTGATGTTAGTGCGGGGAAGGGAGTGTCCTTTCTGTACGTAGTACTTTAAGTATTCTGTGTTTTATACCTAATACTTATCGCAATTTTGGTAATGTTCAGTAGAAACTCTCGGACCAGTGGAAGTCGGATAAATGCGAAAATCCAACATTTTTTTCATTATTCAGAGAAGCTGAAGGCGAAGGCTAAACGGTGAAGGAAAACATTGTGAGGAAACCGGCATGTCCTAGAACCAAAAATTCGAAGACATGTGACATCTGCCAACCCGCACTGGGCCCGCGTGGTGGATTACGGCCCACTCCCTCTCACTGAGAGGAGGCCTGTGTCCCATCAGTGGGAACATTATAGGCTGATTATGTGTTATACACAATGCTTTTTAATAACCGACGGAATATTTCATCGCTTGGGGATTCAAAATCATGCACTGAATCCATAGTAACAGGTTGTAAGTCGCTGTCCCTGCACCCTGTATAGAAATATATTAGATTAAATGAATTTAAAACTAAGGCCTAGCTAAACTAGATTTTATACCTAAGCTAACGTAATGAAAAGTATTGCTTCGATGAATGTTGGTGCACTTCCAATAATTCAATAAGTATACGTTCCGATTGTTGACGGGGCTGTTCCGCTTCTGTAGCGCTTCAGGGCTATTTGCTGAAACTCGTGTCGATTGCTTCTACGCTACGATGCAAAAAAGATGCGCCTCACTGGTGCGCCGGGTGTGGGCCAGCCCTAATATTATACTGCGGTGGATCGCGATGAGAATGGACTGCTTGTATGTGAATCGCTGTTGCAAACTTTCCACATCGGTCTTGAGCTTGTAGCAAGGATTCGCATGAACAATATTGAAGGTTTTTACTAACGTAGTTTTTAAGAGATATTTTTACTAACATATTTGAGTCCTTTGTTATTTGTTATTAAATATAAATAAATAAAATACTTCACATTTATTAGTAGGTGCCTTGTAGGTACATACCTATAAGGGTCTAGGCCTAATCCTGAAATGAGTTTTTTTTTTTTTTTTTGAAACTTCCTATAGCGCGGTTCGATAGTTGGACGAGAATTAAGAGTGAAATTTCAAGGACGCGACACGTATAGGCACATTTCATTACATGAGAGAGAAGGACGACATAACTCTCTCTCTGTGTGTCTCTCACACTAAATCTCTCTTTTATGAAATTTCATTACCATCACGTGTACGGTGCTGCGCAAATTTTTTAATTACGAGTAGAGGTCTTGTATCATTTCTCGCGTTTACTTGATCTGTGGGCATTGGCCAAATTATCTCAATGTGAATTATTTATTACAAGCTTTTATTTGATTTGCCTTGCTAGTTAGTTAACACGTATTGGTCAGATCATGCAAGCTGATTTAATTTTCATTCTCTTATGCTCCTAGGTTATCGTTCCATATTTAGTAGAAGGTAGTAAGTTCACGAACAATAAAATGCAGTCAGCCCTATTAATTTGTACCACTTTTGCTGAATACAGGCTTAATTAAGTCAAACGATATTCGGGACAGATACAGGAAAAATTAAACGTTTGCTGATTCGCGAAACTCGGTGGAACACGAACTCAATAGAATTATGACCTAATCGGGTTTCGGGTAAATAAATTCACATTTTAAACCGGGAATATATTCAGCACGAACGACTTTGCTTGTAGCAAATTCGTTCGTGCTGAAGTAGTACCAGTACTTTATGTATTGTTATTCGATACCTAGTATTATTATCTGTATTTCACTGTATTTTGTGTACAGAATGGTATAATTTATGGTGATACCAAATTTTACTTACCCATATGTCTGTTTTGCAAAAATAAGTGGATACTATAGAGTGTTAAAAAATATTTTTGTAAGAATTATTATTGCAAAAAAAAAGACCAATCATATGAATTATTATTTCGATTTAGTTTAATTTTTGTTCATCTTACATCTCACCTAGGTACACTCTGCATAGAACATGAAGTAAGAGTCCCTACTGGTGCGTGTAATTGCAATACACTAGTAAACATTTAGGTTATATTGTACTTAAGTAATTAATTTGTATTTAGTATTTTGTCAGGATTCTCTTTGTCTCTCTGAAGTCTGTTTGAACATTTGCTATATGCGTGTGTGTATTATATTATACTGAAGTTATTTCAAACAGATGCTCCTTATTTAAAGGATACATTGCCCTTCTTTGTTGCTTTTCCAGTATCAATACAAAATCGGTAGCGGCTAACAAGAAAAACAAAACTTGTTAAGAAAGACGTTTTCCTTCTAAAAATGTTTAAGCCTCTTTGCGACCAAGACTTTAAAAGAGTTTTCTTTAAATCCCCATAAGATCACAAGAAAGGTTCGAGTGGGATCCCCAGCGACTTCTTTTCGTTTAGCACCAAGGAAAATTACGCTTACAAGAAAATTGGGTTACCAAAACAAATTGAAAATTTGGAGGCAATTTTCTCCCCCAAAGAACAACCATTCTCAATGTTTTTTTATTTCCATTTTTTACACAACTTTGGTTAATTTAAGCTATAAAATCTTTTGCAGGCTATGGCCGGATAGCCAACAATAGGGGTTAGTGTAAGATATTTGCGTTGCGTACTTACCTATCGCACTTTAGCTAAAACCATTATTCTCGATTAACATAAGATGCTGATAGAACGCCGTTACTGCAACTATCGAAGCCTTCGTGTTTTATAATATTAAGGTGAATGATTTGATCCTATTAAAAGCTTTTAATCTAAATAATCTAGCACATACTTACACACCGCACGGTCATGTACGTAATGAAGTAAGTAAGGGCGGTTTTTCTCAACGCCAGATATCTTTTCATCCGTGGAATAAAATTGACGTTTGTATCAATAACTGTCAAACATTTAAAAATTATTCGATGGATTTGGCGATGGAAATTTCAGCCCTAACCCCCTTACTAATAAACGTTGTAAGTATTTGTCTTCTTCTTCCGAAAGTCAAATTACTGACGACTGAAAGAGAGAAATCGGTGTGTAACTATTCATTTATACGTTTATTAGTAAGGGGGCGGGGCTTCACATTCAGTATTCGTACAGCCCTACTAACAGCCTTGTTCAAGTACAACGATGTCTTAACTAAATTAGTAACACTTTATACGATTCTAGTTACTGATCAAAGTTTGATTCGCAGTAAATATGCAATCTTTGCATTGGTCACGCCGAAAATTGAACAAGTAGGTACATTGAGAACCACGAGTCGCGACGAACTTACTTATTAGTATTATGATCGATGCATAGGTACGATACCACTGGTTGTGTTTGATAAAACTCAAAAAGAACAAAAAGTCTGGTGGTGATTTTGGCTCAGAAATTTAAGGAACTACGTGGTACTATGGATGGAAGTCGGATTTTCTTGCAAGTAGAGCAGAAAAAAACGACTTTATCAAAAACCCAACTAGACACATTTTTGCAATTACCTATACTAATCGTCAATTGTTTCAGGCCATCGTTTTGGGGTCAGAGGACGAAGATGGAGAAGAGGCTGATACTTGCGGCTGGCGTGACGTCAGTTCTCGCCATCGCCTTCTTCGCCGCATTCATTGCCACGCTTCTCGTCCGAACATCCGCTGATATCAACGGTAAGTACTCCAACAACCAATTACAGACCAGCAGGGTGAAGACAGCGAAATGTAGGGTAGGATATCTTTAAGCTAAGTAGAGCGACAGTCTCCGCAGAGTAGCTGGTAGCAGCTGGATGAATGTAGATAAGGAATGATTAGTCTGTGTTTCATATTCATATATTTATTTGCATTCCATAATGTTGTAGAGCTGTTACAATGGCTTAAACTCTTAAAGCTGAGGTACAATTATGGACCCTGTAGGGCACAGCAAAATTTAAAAAAAAAACATTCTTTAAAAAAAAAAATTAGGACAAATACTTAAAGGCTATGATTTTTTATTCATCTTCTAATAATAGATACTCTCAGAAATATGATTCGCGATCTTTTTCATTTTGCTGCAATAAGACATTTTTTATATGGGGGAGGGACCCGTAGCTAAATAAAAACAGCCGCTCTGGCCGATCAATCAGGTTAAGCTACACTTGCCGCGGTTGGTCTGTGGATGGGTGACCATCTATACATACCGAGACCCCTCCGTGCCTCGGGTCATTCGTGGATCTTTGACAGTCGTTACGTCGGTTCGGTAGTCAGAATTTGCTCTTATGTTTTACATATAGATACAGGTTGAATTTTCCAAGTGGGCGTGGATGGCCAAATTCCAAACTATGAGGAATAGCGAAAAGTACTCAAAGGAGTCGCGGGCTCGATTTTGATGAAAACTAAAATTGCGTCATTGGATTTTTGAAAAATCAATATTTCTAGCCAGGAATCGAACCTGTTGATTTTGAAAAAAAAAAACAAAGACTGTATTATTACACCATTCGATAGTGTCCCTAATAAGGATCAAATTCTGGGAAGTAATGACATACGGCAAACTTAAGGAAAATGTTGAATTTTAATAAACTTCTGATTTTAAAGTATTCATACCTACATTACGTACCTACCTTGTTCGAAATGATGCTCAATATTTTTATTAACACACCCGCAACGCAGTCACCCTCACAACATTATGTTCTAAATTCAAATTTCTATTACGATCTTTGGAAAATATTCTAATGGAATCAATAAATTGTAATGCTGAATGCAGTACAATCCGTGAGACGTCGAATCCAGCTATGTATTGAAAATAATGGTCATCATTTTGAACAATTAATCAGTTAAGGTTTAGTAGGTAGGAAACATAACCCGGGCCCGGCTAAATAATAACAGCCGCACAGATCAAGCCATCAGGTTAAGCTACGCTTGCCGCGGTTGGTCTGTGGATGGGTGATCATCTTTACATACCGAGACCCCTCCATGCCTCGGAAAGCACGTTGAGCCGTTGGTCCCGGCTGTCATTCCTGGATCTTTGACAGTCGTTACGGGTAGTCAGAAGCTCGAAGGTCTGACAACCAGTCCAAGGGGAAGGGGTATTGTATTACCCAGTAACTGGGTTGTTGAGGTCAGATAGGCAGTCGCTCCATGTAAAATACTGGTATTCAGCTGCATCCGGTTAGACTGGAAGTCCGACCCCAACATAGTTGGGAAAAGGCTAGGCAGATGATGATGAGGTAGGTAACATAAGAAAAATAAAAAACGGATTTTGTTAAAAATGAGCCCTTTTCTTTAGTTTGCCGTATGTCATTACCCAGAATTCGATCCTTATTAGCGACACTATCGAATGGTGTAATAATACAGTATGTTTTTTTTTTTCAAAATCAACAGGTTCGATTCCTGGCTAGAAATATTGATTTTTCAAAAAACCCATGAAGCAGTTTTAGTTCTCATCAAAATCGAGCCCGCGACTCCTTTGAGTACTTTTCGCTAGTCCTTGTAGTTTCTGACTTGGCCATCCACGCCCACTTGAAAAATTCACCCTGTATACTAAATACTTGGATATACTTAATAACATGTATGTTAGGTAGGTAGGTACGGGACAAACAAAAAAAAAACAATTGCAATCCAAGTTCGGATGTAATCGGAATAAGTAATTAGAGAAAATTTTGCGTTGAGTGATTCAGTTCCTTTGTTTCTTTCCATATGGTTACAAGTACTATGACGTAAGGTCATTTAACGAATACATTCGACCTTACTGTCATCAAGGTAAATCAAATAATTGTAGAATTTTCGTCGCCATTTCCTGTGGTGGTTCACTTTTTTGCGACCTTAGTCATGGCCAGTCATAGCCTTCTTAGGGTTCCGTACCCAAAGGGTAAAACCGGGACCCTATTACTAAGACTCCACTGTCCGTCTGTCTGTCTGTCACCAGGCTGTATCTCATGAACAGTGATAGCTAGACAGTTGAAATTTTCACAGATGATGTATTTCTGTTGCCGCTATAACAACAATACTAAAATCAGAATAAAATAAATATTTAAGGGGGGCTGCCATACAACAAACGTGATTTTTTTGCCGTTATTTGCTCGATATTAATAACGGCAACAGGTAGACGCTTCAAATATTCACAGAATATTTAGTTGTATATTCACTTTAAAAATAAATAATTAAAATAAAATAGAACACCGTGGTTACAGACAGACAAAGGTTATAATACAGTGTCTAATATTGTATAGATAATGATACGGAACCCTTCGTGCGCGAGTCCGACTCGCACTTGGCCGCTTTTTATAATGCACTAGCTTCTGTCCATGTATTCGTCCGCGTCATCGGATCAGTACTTCCAGAGATTACCTTTAGGGTCAAATCACACCGAGATGGCAGCGAAGCGGCGAGCAGTTTCATTGTCATATAATTTTAAACTTTATCTTCATTACAATAATACATAGTATCGCTTGAGAAACTTGAAAGGTCGCGCGGCCGCCCGTGGCGCTGCGAGCACTCCGACGACTCAAGTTTCTCATGCGATACTATGTATTATTGTAATGAACATAAAGTTTAAAATTATATGACACTGAAACTGCTCGCCGCTTCGCTGCCATCTCGGTGTGATTTGACCCTTACAAACAAACAAACAATTTTACCTCTTGTGGGTTGCAGCTGAAAATCAGCGGCAGGTGGTCGCCTTGTGTTGTCATCTGACATTATGCTGAGCAGAGACCCTTTTGGCATTATAAATCATTGATTTCTGTTTTTTATAGTTTTATGGTGTATTTTATTTTTGCTGTAATTCTAATAAACACATTTTTTTCTTTCTCTCTCTCTCTCTCTACTTATTACGACTTTAGTAGCGTGATTTTCAGAGAAAACCAGTGTTATTCTATGTCTATTTTAAAGTATTTCGATCGTTTATTGTGGGTCGTATTCGTATTACTCGTATCGCTTCCATACAGAGCGATAATCACTGATCGCCGTTCGTTATTTCTTGGTGTTTTCACTCGAATTTCCGGATTGGGCGAAATGAGACCGCTAGCGGGAGCTAAAATAAGGCAGGGATGCCTTAATTTATCTTTGAAACCTCTTTTGTTTTGTATTTTGGAGACAGCGATAAGACTAAATTAAAACAGGATAAAATAAAACCTTGATTTAAATATAGCCGAAATATATCTTTTTTTTTGTTATCCTATTTTGTGTCCCATTACTGGGCAAAGGCCTCCCCTTTTTTCTTCCAAACCTCCCTGGCTTGTGCGATCTCTAGCCATGTTGGCCCTGCAAATGATATTAGATCGTCACACCACCTTCGCTTTGGTCTACCTCGACGGTGATGTCTTTAATAAACGAAAAAAAAAATAAGAAGGGCCACATACTGCACGTCATGATAAAATCGGCGTTAACAACAACGACATCATAAATACGATATTACGCATTTTGTACTGATTGTAGTTATTTTAAGAGAAGGCCCGCTCCATTGTTATTCAATAGATAGATAAAAGAGGGCAGGTCACGTTATAAACCGAATTTTAATTGCTTACGTTGAATGTGACACTCTGGCAACAACTACGTCTTAATTAAACTTGTATACCGCATGGATGTCGGCGACGCGGAAGTCCGGAAGGGGACACGAACACGACGTGGTATAATTTGCACATCACTGCACAAGATTTATCTTGAGGAAACTATTAGAAATCAATCCAGTCACTATATCGAAGAAAAAACTGTAGCGTTAACGCAAGAGAACGTTGGAAAACGCTCTGAAACGTTGAGGGTTACCAAACGCTAGATCACGTTGTTTGTCGAAACATGCCATGCTCGGGCGCACGCACTCGTGTCGCTGACACTACACTATATAATAACAATATTACTGTACAGAGGTCAGTTTTCACACAAAATTGGGCAAGTTCGATTGAGAAAGCTAACAAAAGAACTTTATAATGACAAATATCGATCTAGGCAATTTTTTGTGAACGTCTGCAACAGTGACCGGAGTAATAAACTTTATCCTTGCTGATTCTCCGTTTTATCACCCATTTGCCTTATAAGTTACTCGAATTTATGTTCCACACGTCATAAATCCATGACCTGCACCCTAATTGGGTAACACACTATCAATCGGAATCTGAATAATTTTGAATCAAATTGCTAATCCATCTCATACAATAAAGTCCTGACTGACTGACTGATATATCACCGCACAGCCTAAACCGCTGGTCCTAGAGACATGAAATTTGGAGGGTGCGTTCTTTGTGAAGAGTAGGTGTAAGTAAGTGTAGTGTACTAAGACAGGGTTTTTCGAAATTCCACCCCTAAGAGGATGAATGGGGGGAGGGTGAAATTTCACGCGGACGAAGTCGCGGGCAGAAGCTAGTGTGGAAATACTGAGGTCTAGACTACTATGTAAAGTCATTGGGGCTGACTTATGAGTTACTAGCTGCGCCCCGCGCTTTCACCCGCATAAGTGTCGATCCCGTGGGAATATCGGGATAAAAAGTAGCCTATATGTTAATCTAGGGTGTCACCTACCTTCATACAAAATTTTATCAAAATTGGTCCAGCCTTTTGAGCGGGATGAAGTACAGTAAAACGGGGCTACTTTGACTTCCAGGGTTACTTTGACAAGGCCGATCACAACGCTATGACGCGTTCCCCACACCCCGCGCCTCGCGCAATATTACTCGAGGTCACGCACACTTGCTGAGCACACGTGAAAACCGATTTTGGCGCTCTGTTAAATTAGTTCCAACGCCTGTCAAAGTAACCCTGGAAGTCAAAGTAGCCCCGTTTTGCGGTAACAAACATATAAACACACACACACTCACAAACTTTCGCCTTTATAATATTAGTGTGATGTGATTATTAGATAAATTGTTTCCAGGTAGGTACAAAGACACAGACACGATGCTTAGCAGTCATTCAATGTCCAATGTATGATTGGTATAAAAAACGAAGTGATTCAAAAAGAGCTTCAAAGTATATAAATATGAATCAGCAAATAACTAAGTATAGGTACCGGAAAACCAAACGCAATAATTAAAGCATCAAAATAATCAAAGCACGTAAGTTTTTTCTGAGAAGGAAACTTCCACAAGTAAGTAGGTAGGTACCACAGTCCACAACTAACAATGGCCAGCCACCGTGGGTTCACGGAGCTATTCATTAAAGATTTCTTACGGATTCACCATAGGTACAATTAACTATGTGCAGTGTGTTATTTATCTAAACTATTACATGATCTTTGACAGTAAAGCAATCAGTCAACAAAAGAGATAAGTATGCAGGATCGTCGGATATAGTTGGTGTTCTCGAATAAAATTTAATTTTATTAATAGAAAACAAGCAGCTCATTTATCAAATTAAATTTCAGTCGACAACATCCATCGGTTTCTTACTAAACTTCAACTATATCCGACGGTCCTGCACACATATATCTTTTGTTGACTGTAAAGGGAAATTTAAGACATTTTCCGGGAGTGTGCGACAGCAAAGACAGGATTATGTTTTACACTTTGTATATAATCAAAGGTTTTACACGCGTAGATATGGGTACAAAGGTAAGCCTTTACCTATCTTTGTACCATAAATATCCGTGCTTTGTACCCGTCTCTTTACCTATTTATTTATATATACCTACTTTATTGTACACCACAAAAATACATAACATGAAATAAACACATCAAACACTACAAAATATACAATGGGCGGCCTTATCGCTTTCTGCGATCTCTTCCAGGCAACCTTGGGACCTATCTTTGTATCATAGATATCGGTGCTTTGTACCCATCTCTTTACATATCTTTGTATGTGGGATGTTCTTAGAGAATGACAAAGAATCCATAATCCGAAGCATCCTAACAGTTGGACGGATTTTTATTCATGAGGTGTTTATGGACTCTACTGGGCTGTGCGATGGATTTATGCTAGAATTTGTTATTATACAATCAATATGGCGGATATTAGACATAAATAAGTAATGTCTTGAAACAAGTTATTTTAATACCATGACTTGGGTGCAGCGCAGACGACACACTTTTTGTGCCATCGTGTTTGCGGCGCACAAAATGTCTCTTTGATACTAAGTAAGCTTTTAGTATAGTAGCCGAAAATTAGAATGCGACACCATGCTATGTTTATTTCAACTATTCCAGGCGTATCCTGTTATTACTTCATCTACAGTTTCCATTTTATTGGTACTTGCAATAAAAAGTGCGTCACGAATAGTCTGTCGTCTGCGCTGCACCTTGAGGAGACAATTCCAAAAAGTGACACAGTAAAAGTTACAAAATAAAAGACAAAATTAAAAAATAAAATAACCCGACTGCAACTTATATTCCCTTTTATTCAAACCACATAACACGCAAAAATTAGTACCTTCAAGAATATTCCATGAAGAGCTGTAACTATCCACTTGATATTTGGATTCTGCATGAACAGGAAAGTTCGGTGGTTTTAAAAATGGCGACGAGGCCAAGTTCAAAACACGAAATTCGGTCAATAACAACGAGCATATCCGAAAGGTGTGCTTATTACGTTTGACGCATAAGGGTCAGTTTACACCGTCACGCGACGCTATGCCAAGCTACGTTGTCTTATCAGGATAGCGTACTTGTTTTGGTTCAGTAGTCTACATTGGGAGCACCCCCGGATCCACGAGTGGGTTTTGCCCAGATTTTTTAGGGTCCAAAGTCAACAAGGAACCCTTATGGTTTCGCCATGTCAGTCCTTCCGTCTGTCCGTCCGCAGCTTAGCTCAGAAACTCTTAGTACTAGAAAGCTATAAATTGGCACAGATATCTATACATATTAATCACGCCGAGAAAATGGTAAAATAAATCTTGAAAAAAAAAGGGATTTCTTTTTCTCGTCTACCCCATGTTATGGGGTAAGTATCGTTGGATAGGTCTTTAAAAAATATTGCGGGTTTGTGAAATCCATTTTTTGATTTAGCGATCAGTTTGTTTTTTAGCAAAATGGTTGCTTTTGGATATGTGAAAAAAATTACAGCAGTAGTATCTATATAATTATGTCGTCGTGGCCATATCGTAGATTTGCTCACTTCATGAAATGCTCGAGAATTTCATGAAATGGTTCACTGTCTATTGGCCACATCATGATGTGGTCTGGCCAGATCAATGATTACTCAACGTTTGACGATATGAACAGTTAAACGCACGACTACTTCATGATGTGGCCAAACATTAGTTATCATATCGTAAAATAATTAGAATATCCGCCGGTAGAGGCGTTGATGTCGGTTTCTTCTGTAGGTTCCCTATCCTTAAAATTTTAAGACCTTATATAACTTGGCATAGTTTTGTTTCTCCTAATTATATTTTCGCATAACAGGTTACGCATAATTTCTCTAATCATAATAATGATTAAGCATAATATTCTAAAGCATAAATTTAGCATGCTCGTTTTATTTCTGTCTGCAGGATATAAAGGATCCTAACGCGCGGGGGCACGTTATCTGCGTCCCGCTGCGTAATGCGGTGCAGTGTGCCAATCGCCTAACATAACATAATCCCCCTAGTTCGTTGTTCCCACTGCTAGATCACAGGCCTCCTCTCTGTGAGAGAGGGCTGTAATCCACCACACGGGCCTAGTGCGGGTTGGTGAATATCACGTCTTAGATTTTTTGGTTCTAGGACATACCAGTTTTCTCAATTACGTATTATCATCGAAATTGCCCCCTTTTCAGTATTTCAAAACTTAAGAGAAAGAAAATTGACAAATTTTAGTTTTTTTTTTCTTTCGTAGCCAACTGTACCTGTCAATTGTACTATAACGAGTGACTTCTAATAACTGTGGGACGTTTGCAATGTGCGACCCAATTACTAGTGATAGGATAGATACATTTTCTTAGAACTTCCTTATAAATATTTGGATTGAAATTACTGACGGGTTTTAGTCACTATAGGTTTATCAGTAATTTTTATCCAATTAGGTACCTATATTCAAAGAAATGGAGTTGCGGTTGGTGGTGGTCGAAACTAGCAGTGGGTTTTTATTGAAAATAATATTGTTTGAGAGATCTGTCCTTTTGTACCTACATAACATCTCCTATTCTTGCCTGATATATATTTTATTGCAGTATTCTTTTAAAAATATTCAGTACTAGCTGCGCTCCGCGGTTTCACCCGCATAAGTCTCGATCCCGTGGGAATATCGGAATAAAAAGTAGCTTATGTGTTAATCCAGGGTGTCAGCTACCTCATTCCCAAATTTTATCAAAATTTGTGCAGCCGCTTGTACGTAAAGAAGTAACAAACATACAAACACAATTGCAAGCTTTCGCCTTTATAGTTAGTGTGATGTGATATTCTGCACCAACATCTGGCATGAATGAGTTATAAGTACCCTGAAACCAGCCGGTCTATTCTTGTAAATCTCAACGTGAGAACTTCGTCGAAGTGACCTTGAAGTGAGCTGTCATTCCATGATGCTAGGGGCTCACTTTAAATTCACTTCACCCTAGTTATCACGGTGATTTTTTTTACAGCATATCACTGCAGTTTGTCTGATTATTCTTTCACATTCTACTTACCCTCTTCTGCTTACCTGATCATCATTTGTGTTCTTCATTCGCTCATTAAGCACGTATTATTTGCATTTTAGACATACCTCAGACTAGTGAACTGAGAATTTCCTCGTCCATCCCGCCTGCAGTAGCCGTGAAAGGAGCTTCTCGAAATGATGGGATATGCAACAGCCCTGGATGTATTCACACAGGTACGTACATTCATTGCAAACTTTAAACTAAGGAGAGTAAAGCACGCGGAGTTTTAGAAAAAGTATTGCTTTATAGAGGACACTCAATGGCGGCTTGACACTCATATGTTACACGTCTCTTTCTAAAAGAACTTACTTCGGTCTCTCTTCAACATGAACACTAATGGCTTCGGTCGCGGTGGTTTAAGATTGTGTGAGAATGCTCAAACGCTGTAATGCCTCATGGTGTCATTTTTAAGGATATTGAAGCTAATGACTGAAACTCTTATCGCATTTCAGCGTTTGATGTGTTCATAAGAAATCTTTCAGATCATAATTTGAATTTTTAATGAATGCACGGAGAAAGTATTTGATCATTTGTTAATTAAATGACTAAATACGGATGAACAGTGCCTGAGAAGTTCAGAGAGTTACATAATTTATCAATAAGTTTCAGCTTCAAGGTCTGTTTCTTATGGTCATGACCCAGTACAAAATAAAATAAAAACGTCGGCTTATTGTGTGTTGGCCACAAAATGTAACGTAACAATGCATGTACAATTGGACCGGCCAAATCTTTATGTTTTCTTTATTATATTTTTGTAGCATCCAAACTGCTGTTGAACATGGATGAGGATGTGGACCCTTGCGATGACTTCTACGACTTCGCTTGCGGTTCGTTTGTGAAGAACACCCGGATACCTGACGACAAGACTTCGGTGAACACCTTCTCCATCATCACAGACCGGCTGCAGGAACAGATACGAGCCTTATTGGACGAGCCCATCAATGAGAATGAACCTAGGCCATTTGTCCTGGCGAAAACCTTGTACCAGGCTTGCATGAACCGAAGTAAGTGCTATTTATATATTCACAATTTACTACCTTAATTAGTCTACCAACGACCATGTTGATATTACAATATTAACAGCGTGGCAGAGCCATCGACGTGCAACCTGTTACAATGGATTCAGTACATGTATGATTCTGAACACCCCTTTGTTGAAATTTTCGTCGGATATTTTTTTTTTTATACTCGGCGAAAAATTTGTACGCCAGGGTTCATAACCCAGAATCATAATTATGCTGAATTCATGGATACAGAATGCGCATTGATGTCCCTGCCACCCTGTAAATGAAATGCTAGTTCCATAATAGTACATTATGATGCATAATATGTGTGCTACGTTGATCATTGCACCCGAGGCGGTACAATAAGGAAGCCGAGTGTGTAATGATCAATGCACACGCGTTTCATACGACGCTTTCAACACACTTGCGAGGAAAAAAACAGACTTATATTGTTGTTAACTTTTATGGGCACTGGCAAAACCGCTAAACAGCCTAATTATACACCGTGTTCCGGACGATATACATAAACTTAGACCAGATGTTCAGACCATGGAAATAAGCATTTATCCTTATGGACACATTAATGAATTCTTATTTTTTATTTTTTATTAATTTTCATTTTAACGAAATACCTTGACGTAAATCGCCTGATATGCATGACTCTTTATCCGAATTTGCAGCGATGACGTATTTTCATTCATAAGATTTGGCGGACTGCAACTTGTCAAAACTGAGTTAAAACCCTTTCTTACTGCATAGCTCAATTAAACACTAAATGAAATTACAGATATCTTTGTAACGAAGCCTTTTTAAGTACTACTTCCATTGTTAGATTTAATTTGTAAAAGCTATAGAAGCGTTTGACAAAGTTTATGGATATCGTGAAGAACACGGTAAATAATATAATAAACACAGAAAAATGTTTAGACTGTTCGTCGTGTTGTCGTATGTCAAATTGTAATTTAGTTCATATGGAATTAGAAATTACTATTGGCTAGAAATATACATTAGTTCAGTGAGAATCCGCAAACGCGAGTCAGGGTCTTTTTCATTTGGTTCCGGCAACGGACAATTTAAGGTACCTACTTAAATACTTTTTTGTTCATTTTGGGACCAAGGACAATTCAGACTATTTAAAAAAAAGTTATATATGGCCCGCGGATTCCATTTGGCATGAAGTATCTTTGATAAGATTAAAAAAAGCGCACATCTCCGACTAGTAAAGAAGCTGGAACAGCACGCGTGTTTAATACACTCTATATAGACCTAAAAGCGGTTCATTAAAAGCCACTGAAAATATTTTGGTCGTCGTGCTGGCCTGGAGAGTACAGGAGGTTAACCCGCTTCGAGGTGGTTGTTGGTTAAACCTGACCAACTATTTACCGACTTTTTAAAATTTTGTAGGTTATTAAAAAAAAACATGTCCTATTTAATATTTCTAACTCAAAGACGACAATGACGTATGAGAAGAGGCTTTTGCCCTGAAATTGGATAATTACAAGCCGGTCTAATAATAGTATAGTCGTGAGAATCTTAGAGGTGTTTGGGTTTAGGTATTCTGTGTTATAAGAATCATTGTTTCCGTGAGGTGTGTAATACTAGTATATAACTCATTTGCGACGGGACGAATAATTTACCTTAAATAAAAAAAAAACGCAACTTAAGCATACAGTACCCGTAACTTAAACATATGGCAGGGACATAGACGAGCAACCTTGACCATGGAAATTGTTTTTTTTTCGGTTATTAAAAAAATTGCTATTCCATATATTTCGACCGCGTAAGTATTGCAATTTTCTATGAAACAGCAGTTTGTTTTTTGATAACCGATGCAAAATTTCTGCGCTAGGTCTAGAATCACGTGCTGAATTCATGGTTACAGTTTACGCGCCGATGTCCCTGCAACTCTGTAGTTTAGTGTAGCATTCTAACTGGCACAATAGAAGCGAGTTACACACGACAATACTACGGTGCCAGGTGCACTCAATTTTTAATTATATTTCACGACTATATACGTATGACACGAGTTTCATTTAATATTTAAGGTTTTCATAAAAGTAAAATTATGATAATTATTATATACTCTCGCTTACGCTCGCACACTCACTCATACTCTTAGTCACACACACTCTTTCACAAACATACACTCACCCTCTAACACCCACACACACATAACACAGCCCAACACATTAGAGTCATACACAACACTTTCATTTATGTATTTTTGTTTTTCTTGTACCTATCCTGTTTTGTTTTTTTTTTCTTTTTATTTCTCTTGGACTTGCCCTAACGGATTAGGTATTGTGTATAATGTGTGTCCTATTTTCTATATGCTCATCACTTTGAAGGGACACTGGCTTCTAAGATACAGGTACATAAACCTAGTTTAGAAGTCAGGGTTTTACACTCTGGAACACTAACTTAAGCCATTTTTAGACTGTAATAATGTATATGCATTTTTGTTTTGAGAGAAATAAATATTATTATTATTATTATTTATTCATTGCTCACACCACAGCTAGTGTATACACGGCTACACATCAAGCTCATATACCAGTTTTAGTTGACCTCGCATTGTATTGGTTTTTCTTACAATCAGAAATCAGCTTATACTGGTTATGTATAGCTTAATCTGAACCATGCGTACACCACCAGAGACTAACTTAAATAAAATTTAATTTAAAACTTCCGCGACATCGTTTTAAAATAATTGCTATTAACTTTTACAAACTATTTTTGCATAAAGACAACAAACTTTGGGCCCCAACAAGATAACCGCAAATTGGAAGGCAAAGTAAACAAACTTAATTCACTGTCGGTAAACACTTGGTGGGTCTATATTGTTATTACATTTTGAATATAATGCTTCTCAAGTAGTGTTTAAGAAATAATTTTGCCAATATAAAAGCTTACGGAACTTTTTATGAATTTGTTTTTGCTGCTTGTTGTTGTTCTGAATAATTTTTGGAGCTAAAATAGGAATTACTGAAATAACGATCTACGTTGCTCCGATATTTTTATTGCAATTTGCAATTTTTTTGTGTGCTATGTTGATCATTGTACGCGAGGCGGTATTGTTCGATAAGGGAGCCGAGTCTATAATGATTAATGCACACGCGTTTCATACGACGTTTTTCAGCACACTTGCGAGGAAAAAACAGACGTGTATTTTTATTAATAATAATTGTCCCGAGATATATTAAAACATAAAAATAAAGAAATATATTTATTCAAAAATTATAAGGCATGAAAATTAGTACAGTTTTTCAGTATTAACTTTATTGAAAATGACGCGCTGGTTTTGTAGATCATGTGTAAATAAAGGCACTGGCAAAACCGCTAAACAGCCTATAAAAATAATTATAATAAACACAAAATAATGTTTAGACTGATCGTAGTTTTTTTTTTGTCTTCGCACTGTTTGTGCATTCAGCCAATGACACGTTTTGTTCTTTATTACAAAGGCAACAAGGTACGGAAATGAATATTAAAATTATTCGAATTCATTATAACGGGATATAGGGATAATATCTATAGGACTGATATTTATAACGGATAGAATAATGAGCTAAATACAATGACGAAACATTATACCTTAATATTATTTAAAGTACTTAATGAATGAGACTATACATTTTTTAACAGAAAAGCTATTTGTACAAAGTAAAGATAGTATTGAGGTGGGAAATGATCGTAGTGTTGTCGTTTGTCAAATTATAATTTAGTTAGTATAGAATTAGAAAGTACTATTTTCATAGAGAAATATACATTAGTTCAGTGAAAATCCGCAATAATAGAACGCCAGTTAGGGTCTTTTCCGTTTGGTTCCGGGATGTCCGTGGTCCCTCCACGGACAATTTTAAGGTTAATAAGTTTTAGTTCATTTTGGGACCAAGGAAAATTCAGACTATTTAAAAAAAAGTGAAATGTGGCCTGCGGATTCCTTTTAGCATGAAGTCTCTATGAAGAAAAAAAACGCACATCTCCGACAAGTATAGTTTAGTAGTAAGTAATAGTTATCTGTGGCGTTACCGCACTAGTGCGGTAACATGAAGTAAAAAGCACGTGTGTTTTATACACTGCATTATGCACCTAAAAGCGGTTCATTAAGAGTCACTTTAGGAGCAAGTGTGTTGGAAAGATACATATATAATGTATAGTAAATATGATCTTACAAAAAGCATGAATCAGTAAAAAGGATTAAGTTCAAATATTAACCAAGAAAAGTAGGTACCTACTTACCTAACACAAATGAATGCAATCGCTTGGTATACATCGCGTGTTTCAACCTAGCGCAGGATATAATGAACTTAATTACGACAATTATTATTTAACTGTTGCTTAGACCTGTTGTGGAATAAAATTTGCTTGAAAGTGAACTAAGTAAATGATCTTGCTTCCGTTATTTGCACAATCGGTGATGTACCTAAGCGATGAGTGATTGAGCTAGAACAAATTCAAATTATTTAATTTCCCTTCACAAAGAATGGGATCATTTAATTTAGACAAGCTTAGAAACTATTGACACTAGTTTTTGAGAGACTGGTATCTGCACTAGGAATATCTACCTGTAAGTATAGCAGATCACCAGACTGAACATAATTAGTTATTTAGTAAATGTGAACGGATATAGGGCTTACTATAAAATCAATGACAAATACACAGATTAAAAACAATAAAACAAAAAGGTACCCAAGTGGAAAAAAGGTGATGTAATATGCGTAAGGAAAGTAGCGGGATGGACTATTTTGGATGTGTTAGTAATTCCCCAGTTGCTTAATAATCTAAATTGAACTGTATACGTATAGCATACTAAGTGAATGTCCACTAGTGTCGTTGCGGTTACGCTGTTACTCGGAGCACGCAAATATTTTCACCGTGATAGTAATGTTGCAAACAAAAGCGACCAACGCTTTTTGTTTGCGTCAACATTATTATTTTTAATATTCTTTATGTATGATGAATCCTGGGACGCAGTCGAATTCACAATATATTTCTGAATAATTATGTAGGGTGTACAGTCACGTCTAAAAGTATGTATACACTTGGCAATTTTCAATTGCGATTTTTTCGTGAAATAACGAATGCAACGTTGAAATACGACACTTAACATAAACCTATGGGTTCGAAAATACTATTTTCGTAAAAACATAAAATTTCATTAAAAAATAAAGGAGAAAATCGCCTTTGAATAAAGCCAAGTGTATACATACTTTTAGACGTGACTGTACGCACTCAATCGAAATTAAAATAATATAACTTTTATAAAGAATCTATTTCTACCACCCAGTAATGTAAATAACTGTGTTCCGGATTGAAGGGTAGGAGTGCAGAAGTAATTACAGGTCGACTGCTTATTTGTCATCAAATAACATTAAATACCCTGATGGCAAATTGTATCTTAGAAATTAGGACTACCGTTTTTGTCTGTCTCTAATCTGCATGTTGTGATCTATGTCATTAGCTGCCATCGAATCTCGCGGTGTGCAGCCACTTCTGGACATGATGAAGAGGCTCGGCGGTTGGCCAGTGCTCGACGGTGACTCATGGGATGAGAAGTCCTTCTCCTGGGAAAAGTCCGTCTATAACTTCAGAGGCGCTGGATACTCCGTGGATTACTTCCTCGACTTCTCCATCAGTGTCGACGTGAAAAACTCCACCAAGCGCATCATCGATGTAAGAACCCAAACGTATCAGCTTCGTCACTTCTTTTAGATTATTCTGATCCGGTCGGCCGACCTTGTAATTCGAGTAGGTCCATTTTTTTGTGAGTGCTTGTTATGTGTGACCACATAACCACAATAATGTGCTCGCTCGTTACAATTACCTAAGAATAGCAGTTACCTTTACAGCGAATTGACTTTTGCTCAGCGAATTGTTCTATAGCACGCGAATGTGTTCAATAATGTGATTGTGTAATACAACTGCTAAGTGAATGTTTTCTAACAGCTGGACCAGGCGTCTCTAGGTCTGAGCCGGGAGTACCTGAACCGTGGATTTAGCGATAAACTCGTGCAAGCCTACTACGAGTACATGGTTGACATCGCCACTTTACTGGGAGCGCAACGCGCCCGCGCCGAGGTGGAGCTGAAGGAGTCGCTGCAGTTCGAAATGAAACTTGCCAATGTAAGTCACAGAGACATCCATGGAAAACACTTCAGTAGTATCAGTAAGCAGAACGACCGTTTCTGCTAAGCCCGTCAATAAAACCATTGCTAAACTAGGTTTGTGTGAATTTCGGAGAGAACTTGTATAAGCTTCGATTACTTTTTTTAACTAAATTCTACGAAGGCGTTTGTATACAATAATCGTCTAGTCGACCATGGCTGTTATCGTCCAAGGTCTTGATACCTACCTATTTGTAGCATTTGACCTAATTGCGTCGGCGCCTTGGCCGAAGATGTCAATCGAAAGGCGTTGTAGGTGTTTCAGTTAACAAGCCAAGTCCAAGAATGATAGAGATGACTGAGAAACATTATCTAAAGTATTGATTGCTTTCGCAGATTTCCTTGCCACTGGAAAAACGTCGTAATGCCACTAGCCTGTACAATCCGATGACCATTGCCGAGCTAACACAGAAGTTCCCCAAGTACGTATGGCTAAATGATAGATAACCATTTTCGTTGCTACATTAGAATACTCTTTATTATGTAGGTACACCATAAAAATTGGCATAAATTAATGTAGAAATTTTACATAGTGTTAACAATGGGCGATTTTATAGCTAAAAGCGAAAGCTTAGCTGCAAATAACTTCTGCTGCTGTTGCTCATCTTGGTAGATACGAGCAAGTAACTTACGCAGGGTCAATATAGTTAAGAAAAATAACACATATATTTTAGAATACGCGTCGTATCTTCTGTTGCGTTAGCGCTGAATAGTTGCATGACCACGTATTCCTTTGTTCATGATCATAATGAATGGCGTTGGCAATTTGATATAGGTACACACAATACACATACACGCAATATGTTTTTGAATCTGTTGGTTCTACCGATTCGAAAAATGTAACCAACCCTAAAGCGGGAGCCATGCTTCCACATACCCACCTATTTGAATAGCCAAGACCTGTATTTATTCTTGGAAAGCCACCCAAAATTATAGAAGCTCACAATACTTCACTCAATTAATTCTTTAATCTAGCAAAAGAAAAAGGTGATAGGTAGATACTTAAGACCCGCAGGGTAACTGCGTAACATATTATCAGTAGCAATGGGTTTAATTTTGACAATTCAACAACATTCATTGCGTTTTTTACGTTGTTGAGTAGACAAATTTTTCGAACATATGAAGCAATGGATTAGATTCGAAATGATTCAGATTGAGATGGATAATGTGTTACGCAATTATGGTGCTGCAGTGAAGTCCTGATCGGTGTGCCGTGTCCACAACTATGCCTCATTGTATGCTCATAATCCACAAGCTAGCTTCATTATTATTATGTATATTCTATATTAAAAAGTATACGTAACTTTAATAGTGACATGATTTCACAGGATTCCATGGTTGGAGTACATTAACCGTCTGCTCGCTCCCCATGTAACCATTGGCCCGGAGGAAGTAGCCATCGTCAGCGTACCCAAATACATTTCTGATCTCGAGGTTTGTATCCTATTTGTTGTACTGTATTATTCCAGTCAGTCCCGGCGTGGCACGATATCGGCCCGTCACAATAGAAAATCAATTGTGTCTCATTAGTGGTGATTAAGAGGTAAGTTTTCTTCACAGAAAAACTACTATTTGTTTCTGATGGTACTTCTGTTTGCAGGTAGGTACTTTGTGTTGGAATTATAAGGGTATGCGCAGACCAGGAGTATACTTAATAAAACCGACAGGTGATAATTCAACCATTTCACTTCATCATCATATTTTTTTTTTTCATTTCCTACCTTATTAAAGTCCTCCAGACTGAATTTCTGCCATAGCGGTCAATCCCAGCGAAGACTAGCCATCAGCGCGGGAGATGTTATAGTGCACAAGTGTGTGCGCAGACACAGGTACACTGTCTCTTCCCTTATTCTCATTGTCCGATGGGACGGCAATCTAACACGACCGGAGTGATATCAGGCGCAGGAACAATCGCTTAACGCACTTTTTGAAGCACGGGGGTATCACACAGCAGACTTCCAAACTCGGGGCTGTTAGGTACTAAGAAATGGGAACTATATTTTCTATCACCAAAATTTATATTTGTCACCAAGTTGTATCACCTAATAAATAGATCTATCGCCACGAAATATTTGTATCACCTAATAAATAGATCTATCGCCACGAAATATTTTCGTTCTCAGATAGCGGGGCTCCGTCGACATAGGATGCAAGAACGAGCGAAGGGCACCCCGAGGTTCGGTTTGGTTAGGTTACTTTAAACCCTTTACACAGAAATAGGGGCCCCGCGAAGCGGGGCTCCGTCGACATAGGATGCAAGAGCGAGCGAAGGGCACCCCGAGGTTCGGTTTGGTTAGGTCACTTGCATTGTTTGGTGACTACATTTTGGTGACAGATCTACTATTTGGAGGACAAACCCTATTATTTAAGAAACACAAAACTAATTAAATTGGTGATAGCTTAAATGATACCCATAAGAAATTCCGAATGGGAAACCCAATAACACTTTGCCCGACCCGGAAATCGAACCCAAACCACGTTCAGCAGTCGCGCTTCCGACAAACGAGGCAGTCTGCTTTATTATACAGCACCTGCCGTGAAAATGTATCAATCTTGTATGTATGTCGTATTGTCATATTTCCCAGTTATATTTCTCTGTCAACGGTTATGTTATTATATACCTAGCTGTACAAGGCTCTTTTGGCGCGTGGCCAAAATCAGAACTAGCTCCGCCATCTTAGAGTTCCGTACACCCTAACAAGCCTTCGCTGTCCATCCGTCCGTCTGTCTGTTAGCGGGCTATATCTCATGAACCGTAATAGGAAGACAGCTGAAATTTTCACAGGAATGTGTGTATTTGAGTGTGATATATATCAGACGGAAGAACTAGATTGCCTCAAACCATACGTATGATAGGTACCTAGCCTAGAACCCATTTTGCTTGTTTCACATACTTCGGCTGCCGGATAACCGTATTACGTGGGTAAGCCAGGCAGGTAAATTATTGTATCTGTACCTACGTGTACCTACCTAAGCTTTTATGTTTAGCAATACCCTACGCCGACAGCCACAGCAGGTAAAGTAAGACTCTAGTGCGCTTTTATTTTATTACAAAAATAATATTAATTAACTAGCTAGCGACCCACCCCTGCTTCGTACGGGTGCAACGGCGAAATTCCAAGACGACGTGTGTTATACCTATATGTATAATATGAATGTGTTATACACAGAAGTCTTCAAGATCAAATTCTGTAAATTATGGTTTTACAGCATCCAAACCCGTCAAACATAAAGACACAAAAACCGACTGTTTAATTCATAGGTACCTACCGGTCTATTATGTATAAAACGATAGGTACACACGACGAACAACCCACACGATACATACGATCTGATTGCTTTAGCTCTCTTTTAGTTTAGCTCCACGATACTTCAGCATCTAACCATGTTACGTACCTAAAGGTCAGATAGAAATAACACGTAATCATAGTTTATGAATAGAATTATGTAGATAATTTTATTAGTATGAAAAGTAAGCCAACTACCTAACGGTAATTATGTTTTCTCGAGCTCGGGGCAACTGTCCGTAACGTTTGAACGGAGCTTTATTAAATTACTTTAGGTGCATCGAGAAGGGGGATGTCGCAGGGGACACAAATTGCGCATGAAGCCTTCTTCGATAAACAACTTTCTATTTTTTCCCTTTTCGCTGCACATACGTATAGTACATTACTGCAGCGGCCAGAAAAAGAGGCATTGCTGGACGAACGTGTAAATGTGGGCCGAGGCGAAGCCGAGGCACAAATACGTAAGTCCATCAATGCCTAGTTGTGGCCAAGGCTTGTATAGTACTTTTTAACCGACTTCAAAAAAGGAAGAGGTTCTCAATTCGACGGTATGTTTTTTTTTGTGTGTTTGTTACGCGATTACTCCGCCAATTGTGGACTGATTTTCAAAATTCTTTTTTTGTTCGAAAAGCGATACTTCTGAAGTGGTCCCATAGTCACCAAGTCAGGATCTGATGATTGGATCCTGGAGAAATCCAAGGAAATCTTCAAATATTATAGCCACACCTATAGCGATTTGGGTATTTTTTATAGTAACTCGTGCATTTGCTCTCGGAAAGCACCATTTGGTGAAGTAGAACTGATGATGAAGACCACAGATGGCCACCGAAACTACTCAATAATATCTAAGTATTTCACGGGTTGCGATTCGATTACTTTAATATGGTTGCTAAGCAATTTATGCTCGCCACACGATGTGAATGGTGATATGGAGCTGATGGTGGACCAGCAGAACTCGTCAACAATTAACTTCCCTGCATCGGGAAAAGCAATATTTTGTAAAAGGCGATGAGCAAGTTGACACTAGGCTATTGTAACTTAGATAAATTAAGCAAACCCACTAAAAAGCCTGAAATAATTTTTTTTTACAAAAAAACAACCGACTTTCAAAAAAAAACACTACAAAGTGAAAAATAACTTTAATTTCGGAAGTAGGTGGCAAAAAACGTAAATACAAATCCAAAGACACCGACTTCCGAAATTAAAGTAATTTTTCGCTTTGTAGTGTTTTTTTTGGAAGTCGGTTGTTTTTTTGTTCAAAAGTTTTTATCTAAAATAATGCGTGGAAATGAAAACTAAGTAGTACCTAGGCAGAACTATTTTGTCAAATACAATTACTTTTCAGTCAGTGTTCATTTGTTTTTTTTTTCAATAAACAGCTTTCTGTTTGCAAGCCAGTTCGAAATTTAAATAAAACCTTTGATAAGTTACCTCCTTGGTTGCTATCAAGAAGCTTATAGGTAAAAAATGGAGACAACACTCTAAATACCTAAGTGACGCCGACAGTGGTCGGACGCTCTCTTTCTAAATACATACATATGAGAAAGAAAACACATATCACTGTCTCGTTCTTATGTATGTATTTAGAAAGAGTGTCCGACCACAGTCGGTTTCACTTAGGTATTCAGAGTGTTGCCTCCACTTTTATCTATAAACTTCTTGGTTGCTATGTTTCGGAGTAAAAGATCTTTCCATTTTTTAATTACACGACAGATATGAGTTTACCATGTAATTTATTTGGCCGCTAAACCACGACAGATATGGATTTTCATACAACTTTTGCCGGCCGCTGCTCGCATGTACCTATTTGGCCAGTAGGTACAGCAATTTCGATTTATCTCGAAGAAGGTTGTCAAAATAATGCTCAAACCAAGCATGTTTGCATAGTTGATAACTAGATAAAAGTGCAATTGGGAGTAGGTACTAAGATTGACCATTGATAGATGAACGATCGACCATCAATCGATACGAGCGTTTGGCAAAATGGTTTAGAGACAACAAAGTTTGGTCAATCCTGTCAGTCAGTAGGTAGTTTGAAAATATTGAGAAAAAAATGTAAGTACATGTAAATTAAGCATCTTATAAGACCTACTTACAAAATAAATATCGTTTCATTTCACACGCATCTATCAACGTAAAATGTTGCACAACACTAGAGCGATCTGAACGGCCGATGTCATTGATCGACTGCTTTCGCTCATCGAACCAGAAGATACGTGTCCCTGCAACATGACACGTGCCTTGTTGTAAGCGGAAAATAGATTGAGAACCATTTGTTTGTAAGCCATCGAAATGCCGTGAAAATTAAAACATTTTGTATTTCCCAAAGGTCCTTCTGGAAACCACTCCGAAGCGCGTTCAAGCGAACTACGTAATGTGGCGTGTCGCGGGCGCATCGGTGTCGTACCTGACTGACAACCTACGCAGGCGCCAGCTAGCATACGTCACCGCACTCTCGGGGAAGACGGAGAGGGAGAGCCGCTGGAAGGAGTGCGCTGATACCACCAGTGTTAGGTATGACGAGTTCTTTCTCACCTCTCGTTATAGAGTAACTAGTCAAGTTCGTTACCAGAAACTTCTTTCTTACTTGCCTTTAGGTACTCCAAACAGTAAGCCTCATAATTCAAACATAATCTAAGTTTCGGTTAGCTTTTAGTTTTAGCTTACCAATAAAATACTCTTACGAGTTTTTCAGAGTTTGCTTATGATAGGTATATTCAGAACTAAAGACTTGAACGAACTGAAAATAACGCCTCAAAGGGATTTTAAGAGTTCTGAACTTTCGCCTGTTGTAGAAAGTGGCACGTCGCAATAATTCTGACTGGTCAATACATTGTCGACCAATTTCTAACCATAGTATCTAACGCTCATACGTAATAATAACATAATTATGATGTACCTAGCTTTGTATATCCATTAAAGTGCAACATGTACGGCACAATAAACTATGTTTGCGCGTGTCACGGTTTGAGTTTGACACAACTTGATTAGCACTAAGTTGCTATAAACAGATGCGTACGATCATGTTTCGGACGGCTATTCCGGAGTTAATTTCAGTCATATTTTTTATGATTTTCAGTTTTACTTAATTTCATCCAGCGAGAATGTTGTCTGTGTCAGAATGACTGGACGAGAGATTTTGGAAGTTTGAGCCATATCTACCAGATATTTGGTACGCACAAATAAATCTACATAGAACTGGACTTTTACAAATAACTATAGGAAGGTGGCAACTACCTTTAAACCTAATAGGTTATTCTTTTTTATCGTTATTCAAAGAAATTAATAAGCATTTCAGGCACTTCTCAATAGCTGAATTGTTATAATTGGGTACGTTTTTGGAAAAAACAAATAGGTAGGTAAGTCGTAGGTACCTATAAGAAATTCATTCCACATTAACATCCCTAACAAAAACTATTTTATCATCACGTTAAGAAGGTACCTAACTTCTAGGTATACCAAGTGTTTCATCCTTATTCCTACATTAAAAACCACAAAGGAAGGTAAGTAGGTACTATTGCAAAATATCTACCAAAAACAAAATAATCTAATGTAGTGTTGATTTCAGTATGTCGATTGCTGTGGGCGCCCTCTACATAAGGAAATATTTCAATGAGAACTCGAAAGCTAATGCATTGGAAATGGTGAACGATATCAGGTAAAGTACCTATCCATTTATGTCATAATTTATAGATGGGCATCGTATGCAATGCATTTTAAAGTGCCCATAGTAAAATACAGTTATTGATGTTTGCAATATAAGCGAAAACAGATTTACAGAGATGAGCAACAATTTTTATGGGATAGGTAGGTACCTATTAAAATATTATTATACCTATTAATCTACCTATTGGTACTTAATTTTATAGCTGTCTATTAAACCTATGTAGCTTTGTTTGACTATAAAATTTTATAATTAAAATACCTAGTCTTTAATACCCAGGTACCTCCTATATTATGTACTTTAAGTACTAAATGATTCACCTGATACCTACGTAATGAATAATAACATCCTGAACCGCAGAAATAATTTAAATCTAAGTCATTAGTAGTATTATACCGACTAATGACTTGCTAGGATTATTATAAATTGACTCCTAGATCAATTACCCATCAATCGTCAAATCAGTTATCATCTACTTCCAAAAAGGAGTGTTTTCTGTATTCGACCCGCAGGTACCATCGCGGCCTTTACCGCCTGATCATTTAAAAATTTTTTCGCCTAAATCCTGCGGCGGCGCCAAGGCAAGACTCCTTAAAGTTTTCGCCTATTAGGAAAGCGATAATGCAATTAGTTGCAACCTGCACTGCGCAGCTTAGTGACGCATCACGTGTAGGTATTCCTTTTGTGGATTTTACGTACAAACTATTTGGCCTCGGCGCGCTTACTAAAGAGCGCTTCTATTTTTTTAGTGCAAGCAAAAATTAACTTAGTTGTGGTCAGGCGGGAGTGTCCGCGTATTATCTCTAAAACTACTGAATCAATCTTCATGATGTTTTCTTTTTTGTCCATTAAGCTTTCGATTTAAACTATGAAATACCTAACTGTAAAAGAATGGTAACTTTCCCCTCAGACAACAATTCCGCAAGACTTTGAACCAGGTCGATTGGATGGACGAGAAGACTCGTAAGGCTGCGCTGGAGAAGGCTGATTCCATGGCCTCGCACATCGCCTACCCCTCTGAGATGTTGGACAACGACAAACTTACCAAATTCTACGAGGGGGTGAGCTTCTTACACTAACTGTCGATTTCTGAAGTGTTAATCAACACAAAAAATTATTAACAGTGGGACTAGCACGAACGCGTTACGTGAGTATGAACGATTTTGTATAGAAATTGCAACTATCCTAAAGTATTTTGGTATAAAATTCGCGACAAACACAATTAGTTGGTATACCTTTCACCCATAGATAGAAGTCTAAAAACTATCTACCTAAATATTATGTTGGAATTTACGTACCCAACGTTTAAGTAGGTACTCCACGCGTTCGTGCTACGCCCACTGACTGTTGAAGGTAACTATAACCTATCTACCGATCATCATTTTAGGTAAAAGTACCTATTTCTTTTTTAAATAGGTATGGCTCATAGAACAATAATAAGTATTAAGTATTTTAGATCAGTGGAGTCCTGGTGAATAATGGAAAATAGATTTCAGAAATATAAATAAAAATGTCTTTTAAGCTGGAAATGTCATCGGAGAAACTGATGGAGTCAGTACTGAACCTGACGCTGTTCGGTACGGAGTACCTGTTCGGCAAACTTCGTGAGCCCGTGAACAAGACTGACTGGGTGACACACGGCCGCCCCGCCATCGTCAACGCATTCTATTCGTCTATTGAAAACAGCATCCGTAAGTAAACCTGCAGTGCTACCAGGATCTTTTGGCGCCTAAATGACATTAAGGGCGCATTCCACCAAACTTTTATACAGGGTGAATTTTTCAAGTAGGCGTGGATGGCCAAATTCGAAACTATGAGGAATAGCGAAAAGTACTCAAAGGAGTCACGGGCTCGATTTTGATGAAAACTAAAACTGCATCACTGGATTTTTGAAAAATCAATATTTGTAGCTAGGAATCGAACCCGTTGATTTTGAAAAAAAAAAAAAAAACAATTGTATTATTACACCATTCGATAGTGTTGCTAATAAGGATCGAATTCTGGGAAGTGATGACATACGGGAAACTAAAGTTTAACAAATACCCCTTTGCCTTTGCCCTTTGAGCCCTTTGCCCAGCAGTGGAATAGACTAGGCTACACAAAAAAAAAAAGTTGTTGCTGCAACCCAAAATTGTCAATTATTTCTTTGGAAACTACGTGTCACGGCAGCACGTTTTAATTTTGTTTGTGTGTCTGAACAGAGTTCCCAGCTGGTATTCTGCAAGGTGCGTTCTTTTCCGCGAAGCGTCCCGCCTACATGAACTATGGAGCCATCGGGTTCGTCATCGGACACGAAATCACCCACGGATTTGATGATCAGGCAAGTATTATCTAATGTTTAAACTACAAGTCAAAGTACCGTCGCGCAAATAAGTTGCAAGTCTAGCTGAAGGAAACCTGTGCAAAATTAAAAGAATAGGTATTTTATCTTTTGAGCAATTGTTACATGTAATGACCGAAGATAATGGTTTACCAGATTGTTTTCTTTTATGCATGTTAAATAGTTCTATTTGTTGTTGTTTGACTTACCTTAAGACTAACCATAAATTATGTTTTTAGGGTCGCCAATTCGACAGGAATGGAAATCTAGTGGACTGGTGGCAGGAGACGACCAAGCAGAAGTATCTAGAGAAAGCCAAATGTATTATTGATCAGTATTCTAACTACACCGTCGATGAAGTTGGACTTAAGGTATATTACAATTTAACATTTAAGAATATAGCAACCGGTCTGATTACGTAGATTTTTAACACCCAGATTCTGAGGAGCCAATCACAAAAAAAATCCTACTACCCGTAAGTTACAAACTGTCAAATTAATGTTAGGTAAGTATTGATGTGATTGGTGGCCTGATATAACAACACCCAATCAAATCACTGGACACAAGTTTGAGTCTTTGTTGATGAACAAAAACGAGAATACGAGACTTTCAGAAAGCGGGGGTTAGTTTCTAATGCAATATCATTGCTATTCTCACATAAGGTAGGTATAAAATATAGGTGTCTGAACATAAGCCATTTTCCCAGCTGAACGGAGTGAACACCCAGGGTGAGAACATAGCAGACAACGGTGGCATCAAGGAAGCTTACTACGCGTACCAAGCGTGGACCCAACGACACGGCGCCGAGGAGCGGCTGCCAGGACTTGAGAGATACACACCTAAACAGGTTCATATATTTTCATTCTACACCTTACCAATTTGATTTCAAATATCTTGTAACATTTATTTTCTGTAACAAAAACTACAATGATAAAACACTGTGTAATCGATAGTTCAATTCATAAGAGATCACAGATGTAACAATTGCAAACTGAAATCAATCTTCAAAATAGTTTTTGCTTAATTAAGTATTAGTTAACACCAGATTACCTAAAAGCCAGTCATGGATATCGCAACGCAACAGCAGTTAGATAAGTGCAACTGTCGGTTTTTCGCAGCTGTTCTGGCTGAGCGCGGCCAACACCTGGTGCGCGGTGTACCGGAACGAGGCCATCAAGCTGCGCATCACGACCGGATTCCACGCGCCCGGCCGCTTCCGCGTCGTCGGCCCCATGTCCAACATGGAGGAATTCGCGGAGGACTTCCAGTGCCCCGCCGGCTCGCCCATGAACCCCTACAAAAAGTGCAAAGTGTGGTAGTACCACACCGCACCACCGCTCGCCCCTCGAACGTTTCCATGCACCACATGGGACACATGCTACGCCTACCTGACGAGCTACTTGAGCCACACACACGACAATGAATATTCGACAAAAATTTATAAATTTCTGTACTTAACCTAGAAACATTTATAACGTAATGCGAATTATTAGACGTATTTTCGGTCATTATTTATATAAACAATTTTATTCTATACCTAGTAGGTACTTACGTACCTATAGCTCGACAGTGCTGGGTCGATGTACCTACACCTATTGTACCCTACGGTTAGTGCAAGATTGTGGGTGTTAAGTTCGATGTTTAGATGTCACCTGATATTTCGATGTTGTTAAACTTGTAAATAGATTAGCTGAATTGTGTTTATAGATAGTATATACTCTTCAATCACATGCTACGCCACGAGACACTAGATTTCGGTGAGACTTTAGACTGAGCACAGAACATTAGATATTTGACGGGTAACATACAGAGTGTATAAGTATTATGCAATCTTGTACATCAGAAGCTCCCCTTATATTAATTTAAAGCCTGCAGGTAACACAGTTTGTTACACTTTAGTCTTTCATATTTATTCTGAGCCGCAGTTCCAAGCCGCCGAGCAGACACCATTCGATTTTTATTAATAATATTACTAAACAATTGTATTATTATCTGTAGGAACTATAACTGCGGCTGTTAGCGTATTTAATGTACTAATACTGTATCGAATCGCACTTAGATGTGACTATGAAACGAACAGTGATAATTTAATTTAAAGTTAAGTATACCTAGTTAGTAGCGTTTTTGGATACAATCGTATTGTTGTAAATCATTGAAACACCAATATAAGATCATTTTTATCAAACATTGCTTTTTATTTGTGCGTAGTTGCACCACAAATCGATGGCAGCAAAGTAGAAACGGACAAAGATCCACATTTTTGCGAAAATGCTTTTTTTACAAAAATGAGCTTATTTCAACCCTATCTACAAGTCTGTATTAAAATTATTTCAAATTTCATAATAATTAAGAAAATCTGCCACGTAAATAAGGACAATTTTTAATTATTTTTTACTAAATCAGCTATCCTGTAAAATTGTGATTTTGTACATGTCCGTTTCTACTTTGCTGCCATCGAAATTGATTCCCATCATTTTATTAAGGTACCTGGGTAAAAAAGCGCGCTGGGTTGACGATATCGTCAAAGTCGCGGGAAACACCTGGATGAGAGACGCACGGAACCAGGAAGTATGGCAGAATAAAAGGGGAAGCCTATACCCAACATTGGGTGATTCTGTGATGACGAGGACCTGGGTAAAATGTTCCAACAAATGACAGCTAATCTATCGTAACTCAATGTTGACTGTTGCCCTTTGATTCAAATCATTCTAAGAACTTATTCAATAAACACCTTACAAAAATATCTAAATTTGTATTAAATAAAAAATCTAATTGACTATGTATATTTTCTTAACTGCGAAAATAAAAAATACCTACTAAAGCTAATTGGCTCTAAAAATTGGTATAAAGGAAGATACAGTAAGTCGGGAAAGGTCTAAGTTGAATGGTTGATACAATACATTGAAGCTGACAAATTGAAAACTTTTAGAACAAAATTTGCTACATATTAATTACAATGAACGCAATAATTAATTACTCTTTCGGCGTCGTACCCTTTCCGACTCACATTATTTCACTAATTACTAAAATAAATAAGACTGATTATGATGATCCTTTATTTCAACAGAAAATTGTTATTACACTCAGAAATATTGGATGAATACTACACATGCATTGCGATTCTCGATCAATAATTAAAACAACATACATATTATAGCGTGTTTAGCGCTTTCCACATAGTACAAGCAATGTCAGGCTCGATAAATTCTACGATCTATTATCGGATAGCCATGGGATAACTCTACTGTATGTTTGAAAACATCACAATGAAATCTTTAATAATTAATACTTTACATCAAATGATTGTGCGAATTGTCGCTCGCTACCTAATATGATTATGTAGACATGTAGTAAGTATAATCTTAAAACTACTACTTTAATAGCTGCGAATAAATAAAACCATGTACTAAATCTAATAGAAGTGACTTTCAAAACATGATATAAAAGATTCAGATTAGTTTTTCAAGAATAGAGTTTTTATTTAATAAAGGAACATACAGATTTTTTTTTTAAATATTATCAGTAAAATAAGGGTGGAGCCACAGTTGGTCAGTCTCATCCCTCGCTATCAAACAATTCTACGTACTTTACCCGAAGACTACTTGAAAAATTTTATCAGCACCGAAAGCTAATGTGTTTTTTCCATCACTGTCTAACTACTGTGAATGCATCCTTACAAAACAATTATAATATCTAAAATGCACTAAAGAAACAGCTGCTAGTATAAATAAATAAAAAAGTAAGAATATCTGAGATCACGAAAGTAATGTGCTTTTAGACTGCAATACTAAAAATATCCTGAGGAGGATAAATTCCATGAGGTGTTAAAATATCAAGTGACTAGTTGTTGTAGACTGTACAGTGTGTTTTGATCTTAAAGTACATATTCATTTCAAATAGCTCATTGACCCACACACACCAGTGAAGTTCAAATATTGAACACACTATTAAATCTGCAGTTACACCGCACTAAACATTTAAATTGTGACAGAAATCCGCTCGCGAAAGCCCTTCCATTAATTTTAATTATGAATCAGTCATCATACGGGTGTTAGCAAAATTTTTATTGTCATATCTACCAACAATACTTTTAGAACTTTGTTCTCATTTAAATTTTGCTTTTCTTAAGCCAGTACCTGCACCGCATTCTTTACCTACCGAGCTCCGTGCGGAAACGACACTAAGGGCATATATGCATTCACGACAAGGGGCAGTATCCACATTTTGGATATTGTGAGTGTTCAGTAGCAAATCCGTAGCTTGTCGACGTTTGTATGCCGCCGCAAGCATCAAGGCCTCCACCACATATAAGAGTATTTCCGCATGCAGTGATACTTCCACCGTGTCGAGTACAATCGCCCTTAGTCCGATATTGCCAAAGCCACTCCAGCCTAACATTAGCCAGTAAATGGTGACTATTCTCACCATTACCGCACAGCAGTCCTATCGCCTACGAGCACCACAATAACACAAGTCCCTCTGTTAAACACTAATACTTGCGAGTTGAAACGCTGAAACACATTCAACCATACGCTACATTCCTTCCACTTAAATCATGGCCGATATAGAATCGTTTAACCCGTTAAACACCGCGTCATAATTAATCAGCAGGTAAAGAAAATAGCCTATAGTCCAAATAAAATACCAATAGTCTTCCACTTTCTCTCATGGCAAACTATGATCCCTCACCGCAAATTCTTAGAATATAGTGAATTTGGAACTTTATTTTTTTACTTACTATTAGTGCACGATGCACAAAAAATATAAAATTGCGTATTTTTTGTTTAAAGAGAATTTTGTTATTTAGCCCACTAATGTTTTAAATTTCAACCGAAGAAGTCAGAAGTCCGCGATCTTTAATAGGTTAACCATGATAATCTTTTAGTACTCGTAGTACTTTGATAAAGCTTTAAGACCAAAAAACACTGTATTGAAAATGCCTAACTAACGGCACATGACTATAGTTAAATACTATGAGTAATTAATACTTATGACAACCATCTTAATGTACCTTAATGTCTAACATTTATAATAATATCAATTTCGACAATGTCGCACCGTGAATAGTATTAATACCTGTATTTTGGACAACACTATAATCAACAAATTATTATATTTCTATAATAAATACGTCCACGGTGCTATCGATGAGTAGATATTCAGAAATGGTTACACATGAATATATTATGAGGACTTATTCGTCCAGACTCGGTGGGTTGTCTTCGGCGAATGCCACGTGCGGCTTCAGATATATCAAGAACGCCAGGAGGCGATCGTTTTCGGCGTCAGAGCCCCTGCAAGAAAGAAGGAACATAACTTATTCATTGAACATCCAACCTTCCAAAAGGAATTTTTAGGTTTAGGTATATAGGGGTTTTCGATAATACAATTTAATCATTTCAACGCACTGTTCAACTGTATAGCGACTCATCATGATAAATGCCGAACATTTCGACACCTCTATGCAATAACATCGTAACTCAATTTTTGTGATTTTACAGGAGAGCGATTTTAAAGTTTGGAAAATTATTGCAAACTCGAAACACCCCGTACAATTTTTGAAGCTGGCTCTATTTAAAATAGTTTAGGCGGACTAGAAATAGGTATGGTTAAGTTGTAAAAGAAAAATTGTTTTCATGGGTTTTCATATTGTTGACAAAAAATATTTTTTTGGATTAGTTACAATACTTTGACGTTGGTTTATTTTAGAAACGAAAGGGAATAGAATTACAATGATAGTACAGAAGAAATGCATTATTTTTTTTACATAACAATGCCGTTGTAACTCAATTTTTGGAAAAAAGTGAGTTACGATGTTATTGCATGGAGGTGTCGATTTAATAACTGTGTCTAAATTCGCGAAATATCTGTAATAAATTCGCGCCAATAGACAATCTAATATGGCCACCATCGGCTGTTAAAGATACCTTGTCCATGTTGAAAAACCCTTTAATAATTAGCTCTTACCGGAATTACATAACTGGCGAAATGTTGTTGTAAGGTTAGGCTAATGTCTTCACCTAACCCTGAGACGTGGAAAACATAAGTGATAACCGTAAGATAACCGACCAAAGCGAATCGGTGGTGACACTACGGAAGAAGGCGATTACTGGCGCAGAGGGACGCGCAAAGTAGGTACTTAAACCTATTCCAAGAGACGGCACGCATGCATCAGCCATCGTGAACTCGACCCTATCTTAGGGAGCTCGACGACCCGACACAATACAATACATAGTGAAGGCATAAAAGTTACGCAAACTACCGAATAGTTGTAGTGTGTGTGATAGTATAAAATGTGCATTATGTTTACACTAACAAAATACGTGGGATAAAAATTATTTTGCATAATAATTAAAATGTCGAATTTTATGTCAAAATTATTTAAGAAATATGCAAAGGATATAATCACAAAGCTTAGCAGAGCAAATCCCAAGCTTTATTGTCTTCTCAATAATCAGAAATGTTTAGTACTCTTTTATACATAGTTCTAATACAGCTTTTAAATCGTTTCAATCAAGGTCAATGGTGTTGTAAAAGCGTAAACATTGAAACATGATCGAGTTGCTACTCTGTGGCGGTGAGTGCGATGTACAACCAAATTGTGTTTATTCCTGGTATTTTTAACCAACTTCGCAAAAGGAGGAGGTTTTGCATTCAGCGATTTTTTTTTTGTGAACGTGGCCCAACTCATTCAATCTGCCTAGCCTTTTCGTAACTATGTTCGGCACGGCTTCTAATTCAACCGGATGCAGTTGAATACCAGTATCTCACATGAAGCGACTGCCCATGTTACCTCTACTCAGTTACTGGATATATACCCCTTAGTAAGGCTGGTTGTCTGTCTTTTGGGCTTCTGACTACCCGTAAGGATTGTCAAAGATCTACGAATGAGCTCAATATGTAATGGATGATCACCCATCCACGAACTGACCGCGGAAATATTTAGAGATTACGAAACAGTAACAGTTTTAATAAAAGTTTCTTAGAAAAATTGTGGAAAAATCGGTGGAAACGCAAGTTGTCCGAATAGTGTAGGGAAAAGCCGTACCATATTTTTTACGCTTTGTCAGCACCAGTACCAGGTGTGGCAATAGTACAGGAAGATGTCAAACTTTCGACAAATTCAGTACATTTCATGTTAGTTCCAAATTTCGTCATGTTCAGAGAGAATTTTGTATCCGTACTAAGCCAATAAGATTTAGATTGAGTACACCACAACATTTACTGAGTACAGCTGTATCAATCGAAGACTTTATAAGTGCCTTTAGTTGAAATTTAATTCTTTATTATTTTTTATTATGCACACTTGCTTTTCCAATTCACTTAAGACATTGGCAGAATGGTCGATCTAAATGTCAGAATGACCGAAATAGAATAGAGATATAAGTAATAGAAAACTTACTCAACATCGATCTCAATAGCCAGCACGGTGTGATGCGGCTTTCCTTCCTCGTCGAACCATCTGGAAATATCCACACAGAAGTGTTTGAAGTAACTTTTAATAAAGGATACTTTAACATTAGGAATTCGTGTCACTGTCGTGCCTAGGTTAGACGACTGTTCTTCATATCGCTCATTTGAAGAAACATCGACGTAATTGTTACTTTTTTTTTTAATTCTTTGCTTTCCTACCGTAAATACGGTTTCTAAGTGCTTTGTCATATTAAAAATTTACGTCGATGTTTATCCAAATGAGCGATATCCCAATGAAAAAACGTCCGGACGCCAGTAAGCTTGGTTCGGCACTTTAGTTTATCCATTATTAGCCATGTTACAAAGATCGTCGTTTCTAGGATCTCCAATATCGTTACTGGAACGTAACGTAAACGTAACTCGTAGCTTAACTCTGGGCTGACATCATTTAGACGGCCATGATTAATTTTCGCTTCGGGAATCATTGTCTATCTTCGGAAATACGAACGCACGACGATGAGATCTAATAGAGAACTGTGGCTGTGATACAACCATGGGTGTACATGCCTATTTTGTATTACCATGTTTACAAAATTATACATCAATTCCATAAAACTTCATGCAAACGCGTAATGATAGGTACTTATTACTACAAAATGATACTACCGCAACATTACAGTACCCGGCAATAAATATTGCACATCGACCTTTGGAAAGAAACAATCGGCTAATTTCGGCTTCGTAGTGCGTTATCTCTGTCGCACACTACCTATGTGACGTTAACTGACGTTTTGTCAGTCGTTGTTCAAGTGCGATAGAGTGCGATCGCGTCCAGTTCAAAATATATATCTAGAGTTGTTAACACCCCCAAATTTAAATAATTTAAAGTTGTACTATGGCATCTTTAGGAAAAATAGGGGAACCTTTTTATTTTACCCCAACCTAAAGCAATCATTTATAGAAAAATTGGTGTTTTTTATACAAAGAATAAAAATAATTATCAAAAGAAGCAAATCATAATTGTTTTAACAGCTCCTAATAGATACCGGACTGTTTGTATTTCGTGCGACAGAGATAACGCTGTACGAAGCCGAAATTAGCCGATTGTCTCTTTCCAAAGATCGATGTGCAATATTTATCGCCGGGTACTGTACCTTTGTGGGTTGTTATTCTGTGACGTTCGTGCTCATTCGGAAACACGAATATTACCGAAGCGCATGCATATACTCTGTATACATACATGTCGGCGAAGGGCGGCGCCGAGCAGGGCGCTACAGCGAGCGCGCGCGGTCGCCGCAGCAGGCTGTGCTCCCCGCGCTCCCCGCCCGCCACCTGCGCCGCGCCCAGTGTCGAGCGCACCACGTGCCAGAATCCTCGCACAGCGGCGCCCACGCCGTCGATACGCTCGATGCGCACCCAGCCTGTAATCATAAACCGATGTTTACTACAACTGCAACTGAACAAATCGACGGTCCCTACGTATAATCCCCTAACTGCAAATGACAAATTTTACAGGAGAGCACTTTAAAGTTTTAAACACATGTAGTTCATGTTCTACTTAACAGAATGTCGTGTGTGTATTTAAAGCTCAATTTGCCAACTTTTATTAGTTTTTATTAAACTAGAAGATAGTTTAGGTTTGTCTGAATATCATGGAACAAAAAAACACAAATCACGTATCTACCACATAGGTGATTATACGTAGGGACCGTCGAAATAGTAACGCAATCTTCAGTGATGTTGACGAACGGGACTGTTACTTAGCTGTCAAATTCAAATATTACTGCTTCTTGTGTCCTTGGATTATACGTAGGTATTGTAACGAATGCCACGCTGTCTCATTTTAATATTTATTTCTATAAACTTTATCTAATCACTGCATAACTTACACATATATGTTTTATTTAACAATTACTTCTCGAGAGAAGCCCTACTCGCATAAACATAACATCATCATCATAAAATAGTAACGCAATCTTCAGTGATGTTGACGAACGGGACTGTTACTTAGGTGTCAAATTCAAATATTACTGCTACTTGTGTCCTTGGATTATACGTAGGTATTGTAACGAATGCCACGCTGTCTCATTTTAATATTTATTTCTATAATCTTTATCTAATCACTGCATAACTTACACATATATGTTTTATTTAACAATTACTTCTCGAGAGAAGCCCTACTCACATAAACATAACATCATCATCATATTATGTTTATAACAGTCCTCTGCTGGACGTAAGTCTCTCCACCTGAACGCGATTTTGCTCGATCTTCGGCTATTTTCGGACTATTTCGATACCAAAGAAAAGTACCAATAATATATTTATTCACGTAAATCACAATTTATGAAATTACCAGCTAATGCCGACGGGGCGTCAGGCTGGCAGTTGGCGCAGTAGCACCGCACCTGTCCCCAGGACACGGCATGGCGGAGCTCTGGGTACGGCAGTACCAAGTAGTTCCAGTACTTCAGTACAAGATGCAGGTGTTCACACCCCTCCCCAGATGCCTCCCACTCAGACTCCAAGCTATGACCCTCCGCACCCTCCTGGTCCAAGCACAGAATGCGGTTCAAGTAATGCAAGTACTCCACCGACAACGACTCAGACCAAAAATCGTCGCGACGTGTCGACTCATCAATGGACGAAGACTGTTCTTCAGTGAGATCGGGCAAGTTCCCAGTCTCCATGGTGAGCGCGTCTATAATCTCGTTGTCTAGATTGTCGACATCGTTAGCCTCCGGGTAGCGGTCGTTGTGGCGGATGTTGGTGTCACAGAAGTGCTCGTGCGCGTCGTCGCCCACCCGCGAGCCCACGCTGTACGTGTGGCGCAAGCCGCTCGCCCCGTCCTGCTCATCACTCGCAAGGCTGAAGTTGTGCGTTGAGTGACTCTTCTGAATACAACGGTTCACTACCTCATTGTTATCGGCAGGCGGACTGTTGTCTCGCTGTGGCAAATTGAGACTCTGCGCCATCGGGGCCTCAGCTGGAATGTCTTGACTTTTGCTCTTACCCTTGACTTTACATTTTTTCAACTTCTTCTTCACAGGGTTTGGTAGAGGCCCTCCAAGAGGTTGCATCACTGGCAGTGGAATTGGTGTCGGAGTACGGAATGGAAGAGGAGTCGGCACACAGTAGGGCATGAAGCTGAGTCCAGGGCTGGGGCCAGCTGGCATAGGTAGAGGCTCCCAATGGGTGTTGATGAGATTGTCTTGACTGAAAGCTTTCTTTTTCTTCTTTATCAGCGATTCTGGATCAACAGATTCATCGTCAGCTTCCTCGTCAGATCCATCGTCAAGCGCCTCGTCGCGGTTCTCAGTGATCACCGGCAGATCTAGTGATGCGCCACTCGCAATGACGTAAGGGTGAAGTAACACCGATATCTGAAAATAATGAGAACCAGTCCGTGAGTAGTTTCGTATACTTAGAACAGGTACAAGAAATTGGTTTTTGGGATAAGATCTGTCACAAACGACTCCATAACTTTAGGAAGAGATTTTGGGGTTAGATATTCTTTCTTAAATATAAAAGAATATACGTTGCTCACTTACCATGAATACATAATAATTATGACAAAGACTAGCTGTTGCCCGCGACTTCATCCGCATGGAATTAGTAATTTGGGTAGCTTATTTTTTATCCAATCTGCTTTTTTATCTTTTTTTTTTATAGTTTCGGGCATAAAATTATTCTATATCCTTCCGCACAACTCAAACTATCTCCATACCAAATTTCATCTGAATCGGTTCAGCGGTTATTGATTTCCCATACAAACTTTCACCCCCTTTCCTCCCCCTTAAATTTTGATTTCTGGTATAAAAACTATTCTATGTCCTATCCCAGGACCCAAACTATCTCTATACCACATTTCATCTAAATCGGTTCAGCGGTTTAAGCGTGAAGAGGTAACAGACAGACAGACACACTTTCGCATTTATAATATTAGTATGAATGTAGATTTTCAGTTTTATAAACATAAGGTGGTTTAGTTTAACTAGGAACCGACCTAATGTTTCTTTGTTTAAATTATCATTAAATTTCGTCGCAGCTCGCAATAGATTGACAATGACAGCCAAATGTTATTTTTTTTTTTTTAACATTAACCTGCATAATTATTTCACGGAAGACAATTGTCATTAAGCAATAGTGAGAGCAGTGGTGGCCCAGTGGTAACGGCCGCGACTTAGAAGTTGTAGGGCGTGAGTTCGAACCCAGACAGGCGCTTTACATTGCCATTGTGTAAATTATTTCATCACCACTGCTCTCAAAACGGTGACGAAAAACATCGTGAGGAAACCGGCATGTCCGAGAACTAAAAATTCGAAGACATGTGACATGTACTAACTCTACTGGGCCCGCGAAGAGAGGAGGCCTGTGTCCCAGCAGTGGGAACATTATGGGCTGATTATGTTATGTAATAGTTAAGTAATGTCAAGGAATTGAATTCTTAGCAAATTGCCTACCAACTTAAAATGTCCCTAAATTCAAATCACACCGTCATTCTTTGACGGTTGTATTAAAAGGGCTAGAATACGGCGAATTGACGTAGGGTGTCATATTGCCAATTAATTTCCCAGGGCTTTTTAGTTGATGGTAAGTAAATGTACATTATATATTATAACTAGCTGACCACCGCGAACTTCGTACCGCCCCGCCACGCGCCAGCCGCATTGGTCCCGCTTTTTAAATATCTGATATCTTCTAAGATATTAATTTTAATGATATGCTGTAAAGGGCAATTTTAATACGTGAAATGCACAACGTATCTAACGTAACGTAACGTATCTAATGTACTTAATTGGATAAGGAATAATACTGTATTGTTTAAATTAGCTTGGTAAATAACCCATCATTTTTTTGTAATATGTAAAAGATAAAAATGGTTACTGTGGGTTATCCTTAGGAGATAAACATATGCAATCCCGGACTTTTTCACCGATCTTTTTAAGATATACAATTCCGTAGTGCATTAATTTGATCTATCCTTTCCTAAACCTTACGATTTAGCCAGCATTTGCGCACAAAAATATGTTTGTTACGACATCACATTACAAATCTTTGAATTCATATGTATTATACATATAAACCTTCCTCTTGAATAACTCTATCTATTGCTGAAATCTGCATTAAAATCCGTTGCGTAGGTAGTTTAAAAGATCTAAGCTTACAGGAAGCGGGAGCGACTTTGTTTAATACTATGTAAAGATGTTAAATGCACGATGACCGCTGGGCAAAAATCTCCACACAACGGGTGCCTGAAGATGGACGACGAAGACGAGGCCGGCCCAAAAAAATGCCGAGATGACCTGGACGCGTACCAAGAGGACTGGTTCGAGGTGGTGCGGGAAAAGAGTTCCTGGAAGGATTTGGGGGAGGCCTTACCTAGCAGTGGGACAATATAGGATAACAAAAAAAAAATTAAATCCGTTGAGTCCAGTAGGTGGCCACGCCCATGGCGACAACAGTGGGTCTTTTAGGCCCTCAGAAGTGCAGGTGTGTGGACAATTTGGACCCTCCAACATATGGGCTGGCTGTACATACCTGACAAATCCTGCCGTACAAATCGATGGTCGGGAACACATGGCTGAAGCGACGCGGCACGGTGGCGATACAGCCGATCAACTTGCCGTTGACCTGGAGTATGAGCTCGCTGGTGAAGCGGAAGTGGATGGTCAGGACCGACTGCTCCGTAAGTTCGTCGAGGGCCATACCCATCATGGAGTGGAACTGCGAATGGTAATAGGTCGTTAATGTTGCAACTACTCTTTCTGTCTTTTACTACCCGTTGTTCTAGTGGCAGCAAGCGCTAATGAGCATGGGTTCGAAAAGTTGTTTTGGGTTTTTTCATCAGGAATTTCTCAGCAGCCCGAAGTCTAGATTTGTGCCCGATTGATAGCAGGTTGGCTCGCCTCTTATAATATGGGACTTAACGTAACTGGCGAAATGACGGTGCATTATAGGCGCACCTCTGCTATAATGACCGTAGCACGTCAAAAGTACGCTACGCCAACTCTATCCAAAGTAAAGAAATGAAATTCTTAACCAACTGCTAAATGCAGGAAGCATTTAAATTAACATAGCAATCTTATATTATTTGATGTAGGTATAGTTTTAAAACGTGGCAACTCTCTCTCTCTCTCTTATACGAAAACCTAGCGATGATGGCTGTCTCCATATTTTCTATAATATAAATTCATTTCTGCAACCGTAACTCTGTTTATCATGGAAACCCAAAGTCCAAGCAAGCAAGCAATGAAGCATTTAGCATTTTAATTTTCGGCGTTATTAACTACGAAAACTACAGCTTCGACAACCAAAGAATTATTTGGCACTTCATATGGCCGCTTTCTGGGGTTTTTATATCGACATGATTTCACTTCTTCGAAACTTAATTATAACATTCTGAGCTGTAGCAGACTTGAGACGTAAGTTTTGTTACTGTCATAACGAGTATAGTTTTTAATTATTTGTTTTTCTATTCCTAATCAATACTACCAGCTTCTTCTAACTTCAGGAGGAAGACAGGTTCATTGATCACCACGCTTGCTCAAGACGGGTCGGCGTTTTAGGTCTTATATTAACTACTAGCCTCTGCTCGCGACTTCGTCCGCGTGAAATTTCTCGTTCCCCCTACCTACCCCGTCGCATCGCATCGCCCACCTGCGCTATTTCTTCGTTTTCGCTTAGCGTTCTTTCTGCCTTTTTCCCTTTTCTCGGCTTGTAGTGTGAAATTAAATAGCCTTTAACCTCCCGTCCCTCCGTCAAATACAAATTTTTTTTTCAAATCCGACTCCTGAAATTCGCATTCAAACAAAAAAGACAAACCCTTCACAGCTTTATTGTATTAGTATAGATAGATAAACATCGTGAGGACACCGGCATGCCCTAGAACCAAAAATTCAAAGACATGTACCAACCCGCACTGGGCCCGCGTGGATTATGGCTAACTCCCTCTCGAGGAGAAGAGATCAGTGTCTTAGCAGTGGGAACATTATAGGCTGATAATGCTATAAATAAGTCCAGGTTTCCTCACGAAAACACTGGAGTAAAAATACTTACAAAGGTCCCGTTATCATTGAGCAGGTCGTTGGATATTAGCCAGCAGGGTGGCTCGATGTGCACGCCGTTGGACGGGGTCTCGAGTGGCAGTACCCCCACCGCGCCTATGGCCACGGTGCCCAACCAATCGTCGCATGTTTTGTCAACACGGAACTGCAACAAAGTAACAGTTTGTGTAGATCTTATGTGGGAATAGATAGAAAAATTAAATATTTTATTGTATAGGTCATACAGTAAGCAGGTTCCCAGGTCTGTGGAGACGAAATGATTAGCTTAAAATATTACCTACAGTTAGGTTACAAAATATTATATGCCAGTGAGCCCCAAACTAGATAGTTAGTCTGTATCTTGGGGCTCGGGATAGGTGAATAGATCTACGGTGCTTCAAGAATCTTTTGGCGCTCGATAGACTCAAACTCAAAGCATTTAATACAATTGGACCATTTATAGGCACTTTTGAATTGGTAAGGATTCGGTCAGTCAGAACGATGAAGTTAGTTGCCCATTCTACAGCGTAGTTGGTTCCTGTGGATAAGGCGCGACAAACTCCATGGACACTCTTTTAAATCAAAATGTTGTTACAAAATATTGTTGACATCATCCATGTTAAAATTATAGAATTGTGAGAACGATGTAGAGAGACGAATACGTTAAAAGCGTTCAGAGCAAAAAGTAACAAAAACAAACATTTAAAAATATAGCACTATTAAAATAATCCACGGCAGCTAAGAGATGAATAGTCCCAACTAACGGCGCCCGAACATGACGCATGGATCAGCACCATTCAGCTCAATCATTTTGAAGGAACCGAATGGTTCAACACGCGCGCCACTATCAGTGAGTTGGCGGCGTTAGTTCCGATTTTGGCCACGCGCCAAAAGATCCTTGTACAGCTTTATCTTGTGTACCACACGTTAGTGGTAAGAGAAACAGTAGGTACGAGCTCTTATTCTATTTAAACAGCGTACTTCGCTATGCCAGCCCAAGGTCAGTGTTACTACCGAATTACGATCAACTGTGCATATGAAACGGTTTCGTGGCAGATTGACGCACAGCCTACGTTAATTTGCTAGGCATTGACACTGACTATAAATATTTTGAAAATTATGTTTTGATATATTATGTAGCAAAATTCTTCAACAACCCCAGATGTTTTGAAGGATTTTTCAAAACGCCTGTGCTGATTACCGGGACAATTATAGTATAGTAAAAATCTCGCTGCAGACTCGGTCATAAATCATTCGTGTTTCGCTCTCTTTCCCACTCACGGGCCTTATGGGCAGGTCACGCCCACACGTAGTCCTGTGCATTACTGCAGTCGATGAGTGATATCGATAGTTTTATATATTTATAAATGGGTGATAGAAATAAATACACATTTTTTTATTTTATTACCAAATTTACTACAAAGCATATTAAATATATAAACAAAAGAACGTATAATTATATAAAACTAAAAATAGAAAATTAAAATTCTTCGTCTGAGTCATCGTCATCATCATCCACATGAATGATGAACTCTTCGCATAAATGTGCTTTTCTTAAGTCTTCATCTTGCAGCAATTCTGCACGTTCCACACATTTTTGCCAATTTTCAATGGAGACATTGGAAATGGCTTCATCGACTAACTTCTCGACATCAGCAATCTTGAAGGTTTTGTTTTTCGTTGCAACTTCATTTTTTACTTGAGCCCACACCAACTCGATGGGATTGTACTGACAGTGGTAAGGCGGCAAGCGGATAACTTCATGACCATGCTCCAAAGTCATTTGATCCAAGTGATATGTTTTTTCCGGTCGATGTCGACGCACCTTTTGTAAGAGCTCTGGTTTGAACTCTTTTGATGTAAATGCAATTCCATGCTCTCGAAGCCACTCTTGAATTTCGCTCTTTCTGGTGCTAGATGTTGGTACTTAATGAATGCAGTATGTTTACGTGATAACCTTAATGATTCTGTTATCGATAATGGCGTTGCGCGCGCGCAACTAGCGCACATCCCTACTCCGATTATGATTTATGACCGAGTCTGCAGCGAGATTTTAACTATACTATAAGTTTCTACACTCTCACTATCCTAATAATCATCTCTTTAAGTACTCTAATTAGGTTATTTTATCTTTTTCTCGGGCAAGTACACGACTATCCAAAAAAGATGTTTTATCATTTACTTTCTAATATACAGAAAAATATATTTGTACCTACGAATATTTTTAATACTTAATTAATTATCATAATATGATTTATATAAGGATTTCAAGAAATGAATTCGCAAAATAGGATGAATAATATAGTCGCACTGAAACTGATAAACGCCAAGCAATACGAATTATTAATGTAAGTAAAATTACCATTAAGCTAGGTTTATATTATGCGAATAGCACAGCTCATCTTTTTTATGAAAAATCATCTTTAATGAAGCCCACGGGTGGTCTTATTATTTTGCAGTACATGTCCTAGCTGTCTTAATATGCATAGCTCGTCTTATTTTACTGTTAGTAAGTGTGCAGAGCTGTTATTAATTTTGACCACCTATATAAACTATTCCGTGTGACTATCTTGTTTCGTTGAACTAAGTGCCGCTCCTTCAATCGTCATATACCTTTTAACTGAAGAATAAATAAGGCGGATTGATAATATATATTTTCACAGATGTCAAACCGTAATTTTTATTCCTCAGATAAATGTTATCTGAAAATTTTATAATCGGTCATGAAGCGTGAAAGTATATAACAATATTGCATTCGCAAACAAAAACATATCGTATTGTACGCTTATACTTTTCGTCTATTTATACGTTGCGGAGAAAATTTTCGCTATGACTAGTATTCTCAGCAAATACCTTTTATTTCGCTTTAAGATTTTATGAAAGAATGCAAAGCAGGCGCTATGCTAGTAGGAAGATAAGGGGGCAGGGTTTAGATTTGCTAAGCAAAGATTACTCCTCGATTGCTCTTGAAAATTGATATTTAGTTTATGGGAATATTTAATGTGAAATTGTCAGTTTTTAAGTGTGTGTATAAATGACGATTTTTTGATGACATATCAGCTCAGCGACACATTTAACCAAGATCTTGAAACCTACAATTTCCTGATATGTATTTATAATTTTAATTCACCTCAAAATCGCTTTTGGGCAATAATTACTGCAATTCGCAGATGATAAGAGTAATTCGCATCGGTTTAAAATAAAAGATTAAAAATAAATAATTCATATGCTTTGTTACTTACTCTGAAGTTATGTCCGCGACGCAGTGGCTGACTGATGACCGCAATACCGTCTTTATATCCCCTTAAACGTGCCGCCACCGTATCTAGAATAAAGTACAATGTGATTATTGGGGCTGAATGATTATGCAACATTTGCTGCTACGTATTCAAATTGGATGGAGCAGAAATATCAGATACATATTTTGTTGATTACGGGCATTTTTCTGCAGCTGACTAGTGTTTGCTTGAACGCGAGTTTTATAATGACAAGTACTTAAATTCTTACTATAAAGCCATTAGAAAAATGTTTCATCTACCTGAGCTGCACAGCCTTATATTCTTTCCATGTATGTTGTAAAAAGTGTAGGGCAGTGGGGATCTGCGCGGAATAGGCTTTACGACGGTTTGCGTTGGTTCACTGGACCCGTCGGCGGGGGGCTCGTCCTGGCTTTCCGAACCTTCCTCTCCAGCGCTGGTACTGGCACCGGCACCCGCGCCCTGGGTGGAGCTGGCACCGCCGTCAGTCGCCGCAGAAGTGGACGGCTCAGTAGACGTCGAGGCCACCGGAGCGTTAGCAGCGGGCGGGGCAGAGCCATGCTTGCCTTTGCCTTTCCCCTTGCTCTTGGCTTGCTCCCTAGCTTGCTCACGAGCTGCAGCACGTGCGGTGGCGGCAGCCTCCGCAGCGGCATTGGCAGCGTCTGCTGCGATCTTGGCGTACTTGCCCTTTAGAATGGGCTGCTTGCTCTTGCGACCCATCGCGTCCTCTTCAGCGGATGCGTCCTCTTCTGTTGGTAGTTGTTCGTCAGGCTCCGGGGAGTCCTCGCTGGAGAACTCGTCGTCGGGATAGCTAACCGTCCGCTCGGCAGTCCGAGGGTCACTCACTGGACACTGGGCACCCACTACGTTCGTGATATTGGGTTCAAACACGTCTTCTTGGCAAATGTGAGTTGCCGAGAAGAGCGGCGGTGGTGCTAGATGCTTCGGGTAGTCGTCGCTGTCGTTGGGAACTGAAATAATACAATTTTCAATTACAATAAAAGATTCATTTTCTTACGTCTTACCTACACTTGGGAGCAAATAAATCGAGCCACTTCCTTTTTTCACGTATAATGGTTATTATTTTTGGTATTATGGAACGTATCAAATCGAAACATATATCGCCTAAGAGCTTATTTAATAATCTTTACAATGAGGGTAAATTATTGAATGATAACCTTATTTAATGATAAATTATTGGCTCTGAAAGAAAAACGGTAATTTTGATAGAAAATTGTCGGTCCAGAAAAAAACAATTAAAAACAAAATTATGGTATAAACTTATTCTTAATATCTTGTATTACCCCCCCTTGCCCTGATTTCGATAGATTTTCTGGACTGTTTTAATCCTACAATTTTCTATCAAAATTACCGTTTTTCTTTCAGAGCCAATAATTTATCACTAAATAAGGTTATCATTCAAAAATTTACCCTCATTGTAAAGATTATTAAATAAGCTCTTAGGCGATATATGTTTCGATTTGATACGTTCCATAATACCAAAAATATTAACCATTATACGTGCAAAAAAAAGCAAGTGGCTCGATTTATTTGCTCCCAAGTGTACTTTTCACTTTAGTAAAGACTGAGGAAGACTAGGAGTATCACACTAATACATATTATAAAGGCGAAAGTTGTGAGTGTGTTTGTATGTTTGTTACTTCTTCGCTCAGAAACTACTGATCAGATTTGGATGAAATTTGGCACACAGATAGTTTATAACCGGGTTTAACACATAGGATACTTTTATCTCGATATTCCCACGGGATCGACACTTATGCGGGTGAAACCGCAGGGCGCAGCTAGTTTAGAATAAATCTGAAAGTCTTATATGTGTAACTAAGTTGTAATATTATAAGACCTGCTTCTGGAGTACGAGGATGCTTCTAAACCTAGAAAGTGCCAACTTTTGTGTTTTGTATCTTCTTTTTCAGTTTATCTTGGAAATCACGGTGAAGGAAAACTCTGGAAAACATGGTACGCACAGCTAGCGTGGCGATTACTGCTCGTGCAGTGTTACCCTGCAGTGGCTTTCACGGTCAATATAAATGGCAGCAGCGAACTGTCTAGCTGGTCTAATAGTCGCAAGCGCGACTGCTAAGCTAGGATCTTGGGTTCGATCAGCAAGTTGGGCAGAATTATTAGGTTTTTTTCTTAAGAAAATCCGAGTAGCAGCCCGGGGTCTGGATTGATGACTAGTTAATGATTATTGTAAAAAAGTAATTTAAAAAATTCAATCCACTTTAAAAAGAAATTAACTCACAATTATGAAATGACTTTAATTTCGGAAGTCGATGTCTTGGGATCTGTATTTTAGTTTTAGTTTTTTGCTACCGGCTTCCGAAATAAAAGTTATTTCATAATTTTGAGTTAATTTCTTTTTGAAGTGGATTTAATTTTTTTAAATTACTTTTTTATATCAGACCAGGAAGATATTGTAAAATTGAATAAGAACTTTAGCTGTATGTATCGCAATCATCTGGTCATGTAACCATATTCAAGATAGAAATGATTTGATTTGATGGCACTTGACTCGCAATACATGGCTTAAACTTACTGGCGCAAAAATACTCTACTTACATCTCTGTATAACAATGTGACAAGCCGATAATTATCGACATTTGTAACGTAGTATGCAGTATGCACGAGGGCCTGAAGGGCTACTGCGCAGTACAATCGACCGCTGACTGGGGCAAGCCATGGTTAAATAAATGACTGTGTTAGGGTGGGTTTACCTCAGTCACTTGGAGAAAAATACTACTGATCGGCCGCGTCTAGTAGTATTATATCATCATACGTGCGACTTAAGTAGTCCAAATTAAAATTGGAATACTAAGTCACAGAAAAGCGTGACTTAAGTGCGGGTTTAGGTCACACAGTGCTATAAAAACCTTTGTTTTTTACTTACTTGTTTGTTGATTCAGTCCAAGGTTGCCCTGGGCTAGAGCTTGTATCTTCGTGATGTGACCGTAGATTTCAATGACCACGTACACTTTCTGTTTGAACAAATAGAAATATAACGATCATTTTGTGTTTTATATAAAACGTCAAGGTAATCAACGTGAAATTTACCTTTTTAAAACTCGGCGATTATTATAATAAAACCTCGGTATTTGTAGTCAAGTATAAGGTTGCAGTGAGTGATTTACTAGTACTTAAGATACTAGCAACGTGAATGGATGGAGATATATCTAGCCCTTAGTCGGAGCTACCTACAAACGACTGACAGTGATCACTATAAGTGTAACACTGTCCAAACTTCGAGATAATAAAAAAGGTAAATTTCCCTTTAATTCTATAGCGTTATATATGGTTTTTAATGAAATTGTTTACCGTTTAGAACTTAAATTAAAAGCAAATTATAAAGCATATATTTATGCATTTACTATAAAAGCAGCATGCTCCTTTTACATGAGACTACAGGGGGATACACAACATGCAATTTGATAACACAAAATAAAATGGAATTACAGTTTCTGAAGTAATCGTGACTAAGGATCGGAACAAGTGAATATATGTACTTATCGCGTAAAAAAATTTACACCGGTAATCAAAAAAAAAATCTGTTTCATACAAAAGTGCAATACCTACGCGGTCAAAATGTATGGGACAGCAATTTTTATTTTTTATAATGTTTGGAAAATTTGAACGCAGGGGCATTCAAAATCATGTTTTTGAATGAATCCATGGTTTTAGTTTGCGCGTAGATGTCCCAGCCACCCCACCATATTATATTCTAATAAAATACCACGTGTTCCTAGATCTTCGTCTGTCACTGTCCTCCATTGTATTTTGTATAACAATAAATTTTGCGTTACATACATTAAGGAAAACTAAGCCTCTAGTAGATAACGCTATTCAAATTGAAGGCACAATAACGTGATATTTTCATTATTTTCCCTCCAATTTTAATTGCGTAGACTCGAGTCTCAGTTTCCCATAACGTGTAAAACTCGCATGAAAAATTCGTATAGCAACGCTATATGATATCTGGAGTATTAACATATTTTTGAAATAGCTTGATGAGTTTTCATTACATTATTTTTATTATATTTACATTCAATACAAGTTATGTTTGGTCTATTGAATGAGTGAAGCTACCGCCGGTTCGGAAGATGATTCAAGGTCTACTGAAGAGAACCGGCACCTTCAGTAGTGACTAATGTCTCAATACAGTTATACCCCGACTTACATGCTTAAGTTCGGCCCCGCCCAAGCTGTCACTTCTGCTGTCCACGTCTCATTTCTTCGCATCCCCTACATGACCTCTCTCTACCCTAAACCTATCCTATATTTCATCCTCATAATATTTTCGGGGCATGACTGTATGATCCCTTGGATTCTATTGCCTTGCCCAGCATATCGTCATTACAAATATGTACTTAATAAGATAAACAATATATGTACATAAAAACATTTACATGCATAAAAAAACTGTGTGTACTCAGTATGTCACAATTTAAATACCTAAAACTGCAAGATGCCTGTGCTATTTTTAATAAGTACACATTGTAGGTACTGATTATTGTATTTCGTTAAACATTTAGGGCCTGCCTAAGCTAGCCCCTCGCTCGAATGTAATATAATTATTTATGTAATTCAGCATGATACCAGTCGTAGTCATCTAGCAAACACAATCCGGAGTGATAATGAGCCAACAATTGGATTTATTACGCCTAATAACTACATTAGAGGTGGCTTTACAGTCGGCTAATTAAGTTGCAAGTTTGACCGTTGTGAGCATGTAACATGTTTTTGACGGATATGATCGTAGCACGCTATCCATACATTATCAAACGACGACGTACCAGTACCCTCTTGTACCTAACTTTTTAAGGCTAATGACGGTCGATCGTGCCATGTGAACTTGCCCTTACGACTAGGTAAATATAGTGACAAATCGTGAAGTGCGTTTCTAAAGCGCCTAGACATAATTAAATTAATAATAAAAATAGCAATGAGAAGAATAATATTATTTAAAACGCTAATCATAATTATAATAAAATTGCTCGCTATAATGACATGAGTCTTCTGGCAACTTACTTAGAAAAAGGGAAATCTAGTAGATTTGAATCAGAGCAAGAGCAAGCCATGAATGAGGTGGTTAAATTGATTTCTTAAAAAGATTATTTGTATTGATTATAAATTTTCTAAATAAGCTTGATTAAAAATAAGGCTACTAATATAAATTGGTTTGAATAAATTCATTTTTTTTTATAGTTTCTGGAAGAATTACCGTTTTTTAACTTTTCTTCGATTTTCCTACACAAAGAGAGACAATATCAAAGTTCATAAGCTTTTTCGGCAGTTCAGCGGATATAAGGATACGGGGAAAACCATGACGTCGTATTGCCAGTTAGTTCAAGCGCTGCATACGAACTTCTTTGCTAATTCCATGTTTTAATTGAATTATTTTTGAATTAGCATCTTCGTTCTTTTTGAGCGCGTAAACTGTACTGCATGGAACATGAATGGATGAAATGTTTGTGTCATGGTATGTCCCCGTAGCAGCAGGGTGGCAAGCAGAGCATACAAGCATAAGGATTGTATAAGCATATAATAAGAAAGCAAAACCACCGAAAAAGCCTTGCCACTAAGTCGCTGAAGGCGAAACCATCCTACATCAATTATTCGCACTGCTTTATTTAAGAGATCCGATACGTTTGTAATCAGTTGTAGTTATTTAAATTGCATACGTAGGTAGATATCACTGTAGAATTCATATTCGTAGCTGTGGTTTGCAGTTTATCGGAATACCTGCCTATCTTCGATTAAAGACAGTGCATTTTGACATCCACACGGTTCGGGCTGACAACTTGGGAAATTAAAACGGCTCACTCAATGTCGCCAGCGAGCCCTACAACATTATTCTGCATAAAATGCTCGCATACGCCCCAAATAATTAGACAACGCACTGGTTTATGCCATTCGCTCAGCGAAGAATCAATTTAATTATGCCAGTAATTTATTAACAGTCTCCCATTTTGCCCCGCAATTTATTTAGATTTCAAAGGCGGGAAAGGAGTTATAAATTTTGAATGCTAACAACTCCAGCATATTGGGCTTAAATTGCCAATTAAAATACAACAACTTTGTCCTCGTACCTGTTTCGTTTATCGCCCTTCAGGCAAACACAAAAAGGTAGGGATTCTTTGTTTCGTCGAAGCATTGAAAGATGTTTATTAAGTTCTTGCCCCGGCCCAAGCCGAAAATTTTGTCACGAGGGGAAGAAGCCAATTTCAACCCTAGCAACAGGAGCAAAGCTACAGGAAAAAGCTTTCCTTCCCATAAAAATTAAACTAAGTATCTTCTTGTTTCACTTTCATGAGAAGGGACACACGCAAGTATTCATTTATTTTTATAAAAAAAAACGCTGTCATCGATATTTTAAGCTATTTTAAAAATATTGTTAGTAGGAATTATAGCGTTATTTCAGTCTGGTCAACGTGTTTTGTCTTTGCCGTGATCTATTTCTAGTTTTATAATACATAGATACCTTTTTATAGTATTTTACATAAATACATACTGTAAAAAGTGTTGGCATATGCGATGATTCAACATATACAAATAAATATCTAATACATAAAATTAACATGGTTTCATAATAAATAATGTAACGTATTATACGTATTTTAGTTATAAATAGTTTTAACGCGTTTTAATTATGCCTGAAAGCAAGTTTACCAAGATACCTTGGCATGGTGTACCTTATTGACGTTGAAGAGACTGTGCCATGTCTTCTTCCATTAAAACCCACATCCATTTGCACAAACATTTTATAACTTTCACCACGGCAAAAAGAAAACAAGTGTCCAGTGTCGCAAGTAGGTTATGTTTTTCAGTCATAGGCCAGGTTGAATGTCAGTAATCGCGGACTATTTGCAAACCTTCCACTGCTAGACTCAGGATGGTGCCGTGGTACGGTGCACGGCACATCCTGGGTCTAGGTGCCCGGGCTGGTTATCCCGCCACCCGTCGGTCGCCAGGCGCCTCGTTGGTATTTGCAGGGTGCACCGCGTGCAGGTGAGGTTGGCTTTCGGACAAGTTCCTTTACACCCCTCTGTTGTTTTACTTGACTTCAAACATTTATTTCGATTAAATATTTCAAATACATTTCATAAGTGATTAAATTGATTGAATGATTTTATAATTTCAACAAAGACAACAACTACTATACTCTACAAAGCGGATACAATGTCAAGTATTACATAATTTCTAAAGCTCAAACTGTCACCCAACCCTAGGCCTTCTGGGTTACATAACAGAAGAAACGTGTATTAATCCCGCCATTATTAATACTAACGTCGGGAACTTTCTCGAAAGCTGTGTCGAGTTGTTCTGAGTTGTAGTAGACGAGTACGCGCGAGTCGCTGACTTTCTTGAGACCGATCCTGTCTCCGGGACGCAGCCACTCGAACGATGGGACAAATGAGACCAACTCTTGTTTCCGGGTGCCCGGCTGCGAATATTTCATGTATCGCCCTGAAAAATAATATAAACATATTCGAAAATGGTACTTACAACAAAATAATACATTGAAGTAGGAACACAGTGCGAGGCCGCTGCTACCCTGTGCGAGAAACAGGCGTGAGACCATACTTAGTTTACGAGTGCGCCTGTTACCACGGCGGCGAAGGCCAAGTCGCTGTACACACGTGACACATGGGCATTTAATCGCGGAACCGGAGATGATCAAGCTACTTTACAGTTCAGTGATAAAAACACAATGAACATTGAAAAAGTATCAGTAGTTGTTGCATGACTGAAGTTCGCGTCGCGTCCAGTTTTCCACATTGACTGCCAGACAGCAGACACAATAGAAAATCTATTGATCCCGGTCACCGGTGACCGCGGTGGCAGCCAATGCCTTAACAGCTTTCGTTACCATAAAAACATTTGTTGTTTTTAAAAAGCGATCAAAAGGTTAAAAACCCTGATTAGTTTGACCGACCAATCACGTCACAACATTTTAACAACGACTAGTGTGTTACCATCTATATACGCGGTGAAATGCGGCAAGCAGGCGACACTGGGGGGCAGACTGCGGTTCACGTGCGCGTTCAATATGTTGATGTCCGTGATCCCTATGCGGAAGCTGCCAGCGTAAGACGTTTTACAATCGATGATCTTTATCTGTCAAAAGATTTATTATTAGGTATTTAAGTTTAGGAACACATATTTATATTTATATTATTTTTCAAATTGACCTATTCAGGTGAACTGATAGGCTCATACCTCAAATAATTCCCCCAGGGCAAGATGTGCCGAACTGAACACCAGGGCTGCCATCGGGTCAGTCGTCAAACGACGCGCGATGGAGTAGTCGTGCATCAAACAAATGTTGTCGCCGGAATATTCAGAGAAACTCCTACAAAGTTATATAAGCGTTACCAGACATTTCTTACGGGCCTTTGCAGCGTGTGAACGATTTGTAGCCACCAAAAAACGGGTCGTCACTTACCAATATGGCGGAGGCGGCGACGACAAAGCCCTCGAATTACTCAGCATAGAGTTGTCAGAATTAGTACAACCATTATAATTGAACGCTCTTTCCTCGTTTTGCATTATGGTCACCTGTTAAAACGTACTATACACTTTATACTCTGCACTATTCATAATTAATGACGACTAAATAATTAATGATTACATTTTCATACCTGTGTACACTGCCCATATAGATCGACGACGGCATATATGTTAAGATGGGGCACGTACCAAGCCTTGCCCATGTCCATTCCGTCCAGGTAGTAATGCAGGCTGCGATCAGCGTGCCACATCATACCTGTTTTCGTACAAGAAATAAGCAAAAAAACATATAAAAATCGACTGAGTCGTTAAAGGCCCCAACACAGGCGAGCAATGAAACGAAGAAGAAAAGCGTAAAGCATGAATATGTATGGCGAAGGAAGGATGATATGAGTAGAAAAGAAAAAGATGACAGATAGAGACAGAGAGATGAATGAAAGGAAACGACAGACACAAAGATACACCCCAAATAAATTGATATAATTGCAGTCGAATGATGAGTGAAGCTTATGATACACCGTGCAGCGTCATCCCGACAAACACGACAGGACAGGGTACCATGTTATCCTTTAACTATAAGATTACTTACCAACGCGACTTCCAACTGTAAGCGTATCCAGATCAAGCGGATATCCGCTGCGCACGCACTCCCCATCCTTCATCATGGCGGCCCCGCTCAGTATGTACGTGTCCCAGTTGAGGTCGGTAGCTGTTCCCGCGATGGCACCGACTCCCCCGCTAGCCTCCAAGTCATCCGGACGAATGGCCGTCACACCTGTGTAGTATGCTGAGGTTAGCCAGCTTCGCGGGATGTGGCAACGTCATCATGACGAGTAGGAGTATCTTTGCTATATTATGGATGTGACAGTTTGTGACGATGTTCATTACTCGATCACGTTTAAGCGGATTTGGATAGATATTGGAACAATGTAATGGATTAAAACAAAGGATCCCTATCTTCTTCTTAGCGTGTCGATAGCAATCTAAATGTACTCGGCCCAGAATTCGGCCACTTGTTTGGTGCCATCACTAGCGTCCATCAGTTCCTGTAACGTGCAGCTGACAGGACACGCAGGGCACGATATTTAGTGTCCCATCGTTTGTGGAACAGCACCACATTTACACTCCAAGGCGGAGTCGTCTATAAATCTCCACCTGAACAGGTTTTCCTTGCTTCGGCCAACCTGGGTCCGGAGTCTGTTTAAAGATCCCTATTATCAGTGAACATGAAGTTCCTCTAGGATGCGAGTGAAACTGAGAACAACAGCTAGGTATGATATAAATCGGTAATCAATTAAACATTAGGTACCTATTCCAAAATTCAGCCACATCTTACTCAAAAAATCAGTACTTACGTAAATCAGACTAGGCGTAAAGTCTGTGACAGAAGACATAAAAATGTAATCATCTACTTGCCGATCTCGAGGCTGCCAATCCAGCAGTCGACCATTTTATCGATGCGTAGTTCAAACATGTCACATTCACGGAGAGGTCGCGAGCTGAACAGCACTGCGTCGTTGAACTCCGAGTAGACGGTGGCGCGCCAGGCCGTCAGACGGTTGCGACTGAGACGCGCGTTGCGACCGTGCACTCGGTGGAAACACATCTCACTGGACAAAATGACATTTTTATTGAATCTGTTGTACTTTTATGTGTGAAATAAGATGACATAGGATGATTCAAATATACCAATTATTAATTAACCTATAATGGTCCCACTGCTGGGACACAGAGGGAGTGGGCTGTATATATTATTTATTAGATAATAATATATACAGCCCACTTCCTCTCGACCAGAGGATGCCTGTGTCCCAGCAGTGGGAACATTATAGGCTGATTATGATGTTATAATGTAGTAAAAGTAAATCACTTATTACTAGTGAGTATTGTTCAACAAAAGTCACATTTGAACCTTATGTATCCTGAAATAAACACGTAAAAATGTTCTGAATACTTACGGAAATATAGTAGCATTCGATTCCGTAGATAATGGCGATTCGGGAGAATATATCGGTGGTGGAGTGTACTCATCCACGATTGTCGCCTGTGCGGCGCGGCCGTACAAATCTAAGTAGACAAGAACGTATTGTTGTTGGACTAGATATAAATAGTAGAAGCTTCATTTGTTATTTGGCTGTTTATATGAAAATGTACGCAATAACGTAAAACCGATAATAAGAATAGCCCCGGATGTTAATAACCGCTTAATTGGAACAAAGTGTCAGTTGTTTTTACGACTTAATGCCCCCTCATTACGCCAAAGGGGTAATAAAATGAAATATAACTCACCTATAATGCCAAACACGTGTTCAGGTACATTAAACGCGGCCGGCCCCTGATCCACGCCGTTGACGAAAAAATGTAGTATGCCCAGTTCTTTGCGCATTACACCCACGGTGTCCCCTTCCTATGACGTCACACAAATGTATTGCAATAGGCATAATAGGTATACAAAAGAAACATTAAAGGTTAAATGGAAACTTACCACAAGTTTGTTAAGGTTTCTGACGTACTGTGGAATTACGATGGAACCATCGCGGATTACGTCTTCTCCGGTCACAGCCCACGTGCCGGATCTAGGGAGGAAAAAATTATCAATTACGATTCCATAGCCCAACCTATTTGAGCTTAACATTACTTAGACAATGACAGAAAGACAGACGAAGAGGACTTACTTTGCATTGCTCATTTTGAATGGAAACTTTATATCATTAGAAGAATGCTGCGTGACTCCAATTTCAATGCTTCCAGCCCACTTCGGAATAACGAGATCGAGACGTACTTGGAACAGTTCGTTGGTCCTCAAAGTACGGTTCGTCATTACGATTCCGTTGTTGAAGTACTTGAAAGCACTGAAAATTTTTGAAAATCTTAGTAAAATTCTACTGAAAAGTTACGTAATTTTCAGTAAAAGTTAAAATGGATACTTACTTAGGCCTATGAGCAGTCTTACCATCGTTAATAATAATAACATTCGAATCACGCAGCGTATGAAATAAAAGGCTCTCTTCATCTATTCTTGGTCTAAACCTGCCTGGAAACATGAGAGTACATAATAAATCACCCTGAATACAAAATGCGAAATGTTACCGGATCTCGCAGTGAAAATGGCGTGAGTACTTACTTGGTGCAGGGATTTCAGGTGAAGCGATCACGAGCGGTGCATTGTTGATGTTGCTGTCAATATCTTCACAAGGATCCACTATTGACACCTGGCAAAACAAAATTCGATGTAAAATCATATCTGAAAGCCTGGTTGACCAATATTCAATCAAACACTTTGACAACTGAGCCCTGATTCACAACCATACTATCTATATACATATATGGCTATCGTATCGAAAATCTGCCATTTCGATAACCTGATTTGACTTCCCCTCAACAGCAAATAGCTGTTGGAAGAATAGCGGGCGTCTATTTGATTTAAACTGACAAAATTTTCGGGTTTTGGACTTGTGAACAGCATTGAGAAGACTCCTACGATAACAATGATTAATGTTCGATACGATACGGAAGCATATCAAGTGTTTGTGAATAAGGGGGCTGAAGACGGCTCTAGAAAACGAGGACAGTATAAGTGAACAAAAACTAACTTTGACTGTCATGCCATACAGATCCACCACTCCCCAGACTTGCTGGTCTACTTTGTCAGTAGCAACTCCTTGATCGACACCATTGATGTAATAGTGCAATTTACCACTGCTCTTTCTCATCATACCAACCGTGTCACCTTCCTATAAAAAATACACATGTTTATTTTGATATCTTAACTAAGTAAACACGCGAAATAAATCATTTAATAATTTTGAAGGGGACATAATAATAGTTGGGTGGAAAGCAGCTTACCCTAAGTTCATCAAGGTTGAAGTTGCCATACTCCATGCAAGTTCCATGTCCGTTGAGAAGCACCTTGCATCCGGACATCATGATAGTCCCGGAGTCCATGTTAGTCATCGTAGATGGGAATCGTATGGTGGCTGGATTGTGGGTTGTTACACCAACCTGTGTTAAATTACTTATGTAAATCCAGTCAGCCAGAAACTATTAACATTGGTGGCTCTAGACGATAAAAAGGATAACAGAATTTAAATGTTCTAACTGAGCAAGATAGTTAAACATCTGGATGAATTGCGGCCCAGCAGCTTAGCACAAATTCCACGTTCGTCATCGTATCGTTCAAACCCCGTATGACGTCACAACAGGAATGTCAGTTGTTTATGTAACTTGGGGGGCTAGTTTATGGGAATAGTTTGCTTATAACAGCCCTACCTCGATGCTGCCGCTCCACTTGTCCACGAGTCTATCTATGCGTATCTCAAACAACTCGTTGTCGTAGAGCGGACGATGTGTCATCACCACGCCATTGTTGTAGTCGTCCAGTGGACGAGCTCGCTCTGCAGTCCTATATCAATACCATAATACCATAAACATGTTGTTTACCTATCACATCGGATTATAAACAGACACGTTTGAAAGTCAGCTTCAGTGCAAATCGATCGGGACGTAGGGTCGTATATAATTTCCATAATAATATCGCCAGGAGGGGCGATCGCAAAGAAATTGACTTCATAAGCTGATTTATTCAATGAGAATGGTCGAAAACATGATTCAACAAAACAAGACTTACTTGTTATTACTTGTCAGTTTCACTAAGATCCCACATCTTGGATGAAACCGCAAGCGGTCTTGTGCAACTGTGAAAAAAACATTACTCAAGTAACATTTACCACAAACAGAAAACTAATTATGATTATTAAGTACTAACCAAGGGCACAAGCACCTTCGGAAGTCATTGGAATGTAAACATTACGAGTCTCTTTTGGGTATTGGCTTGACTCGGGTGGAAGACCTGCTCCGTCCATCTCACTTGACGTAAGTGTATCATCATTGTTTGGATCCTCTTCAATCTAAAATATTAATACTGTCATAATTCATAACTCATTCCAAACCAATTATTTTACAACTCTGAGTACAATAATAGCCGACCTGATCCATACTACTATCCATCATGGGTCTTATTTCGTTGGTGCGCAATATGGACACTTGAACGCACTGACCATATAGATCAATAACAGCAAACAATCTCGGAGGTAGATCTCTTGCAGCTATCCCGAGACAACGACCGTTGAGGTAAAATGTTAACTCTCCCTGAGAAGGAAAACGCAACAGACATGAAGGACATCAACGTGTAGGAGTTAATACCACCAACCAAGACCTTAATCAAGCAAGACAATACAATGAACATCAAAAAGGAATATTCCAGGAAAATGTTAGTAAAATCTAGAAGCCGGTAGAAGCAAGAAATACCAATAAAAAAAATCATAAAATATTTAATATAACTAAACCATCACCAAATGCTCAAATTTCGTTTCTAATAACTACCTTACTAGTTTTCATAACACCGATGCAGTCTCCTTCCCGCAATGTGTCCAACTCGGGTCCGTAAGAATTGACCAAAGTGACACCATCTTTCACAATGGAGCTGCCTGACATAATCTAAAAAACACATCAACCATTTTTACTTACTCTTGTTCCCACAATAAGCAAGCAAAGCAGCATTACATTTATGATCATTAAAAAATACACTAAGTGGTTTTATTTCTTCCCCTCGTCACTCACATTTGCACAACTATGCAAACTCACAAGTGTGCAATAGTGTTTGCTAATGACTATAAAGTAAATACGTTTTTACAGGATTTGCGTGTTTATAGGTAGGTAGGTGGTAGTTCTTGTAGTAACTAAATGGCCAAGCCACATATTTTGACTAACAATAAGGTGTAGAACTGTAGAGCTTATGAAGTTAGGACGTGTAGAGTTAGAAGCTCAACTCTACATGAGATCTGATAACATTTTGACAGTTCGAGCCATATGTGGTCTTGTCTTGGCAACATTTTAAACAAGATGAACATGAAAATGTTTTTGGTGGGATTTCAGATCTTTTTGAAAGTTGCTTATGAATTTTTTTTTTGGGTTGATTTACTAAAAATCTTGAAATATTTATTTTATTATTTATAACAAAGAGTCCCTATATCATTATTTTCAAATGGCATCAAAATTTGCGGAAGTCTCATACAAACTTCCATCCCCTAGTTTAAAGGGTTGGGGTGTAAAAGTTCCAAGTTTTAGATTTTTTTTTTTGGTGTTTGTGTACTAATACTAGCTTAAATACCAAATTTCAACTTTCTAGGGCTTTAGGAAGTACCTTAAGAGTTTTGGTGATCATCAGTCAGTGATGAAATTGGGGTAGATATCAATAAGACCTAAAGTATAAGAGCTATGCAATTGAAACTTTATTATATGTTTAATAAGTTCACATCATATCCCGAGAATTTTGTTTATCTACTATAATCCAAACCCAAGTTATGAGGGTTAAAAAAAACGACGAAGCACTTCGAGAAAAGGTAGTGCCCTTGCGCTTCGCTTGGCTCGTCTTAGCGGGGACACTGCCGTGCCCCAAGATAATGCTTACCCATGCTGTATTTCTGAGTTTAGTTGCCGTAGCAGGAAGTTCCATAAACTCGGGATCTAATGTTGTAACACCTATTTCCAGGCTGCCATTCCAAACATTCACCTATATAAAAATACATACATATTGTAGTTGCCAAAGTAAAACTGGTATGTTGAAGATTCATTTTACTTGGTAGTGGATGTCCACTTTTAGCATTTTAGCTTGCCAACCAGTAGGTGTCTTGTCAGCATTATGTTAGCATTATCTACTTGCTAGTGACAGATGGGGAAGCAATGAATAACACGAGTGGGTAATTCTAATCAATCAATATTCTCAGAGTATTGTGTAACACAACAGAAAAAAAAAGAAACTAAATCATAACAACATGTTCAGAATTTCCAAAATTCAGGGAAATTTTTATTTATTGACATTTGATCATCCCTTAGAAATTTTGATAGGACCAACCCTACACCAACTTACACAAAAGGAAATGTTTAGGTGAGCTTGCCAACTATGAATATAAAACTAATTAATATAATAAAAGATTTTAGAAGAAGCAGAAGTAACTGCATATAGATGTGGCACTATTGACATGACAAATTCATTCCGAGCATAATGATGATGCACTATTTCACAGTTTTGCACTAAGGTGGTATCGTATTTTACAAAGGACAGAGATTCATGTTGCTTATGAAGATTGGTTGATAAACTACGTGGTAACCGAAACTAATGATGATACCTAGATGTCACAATTGGAAAAATATTTGGGAAAGTAGTAATGTTCTCACAGAACGGTGCGGGATGGAGGGCGGAGCCAGCTCATGAGTGAATTATATCCAATTAATACAAAAGGGAATAGATTTTGAATTATCCACTTATGACTACTACCATCCTCCCCATTCCATTGTTATTACACTAGGTACTTCAAAAAAATTAATTTAATTAATTGACAAATTATGCTTAACGAAAAATTATCTAAACAGAACAGAATCAAAGCTCTATATAATAATTTGTTTGAATTTATGGCTGTAAAATGGAATAAAAAAAAGTCAATAATATTTTCTTTGTTCTATTGTCTTACCTTTCTATCAACGGACACTTCAAATATAACATCATCCTTCAGAGGCTCCGAGCTTAATATCAAGCCATGGTTAAACTCTACAAAATTTCTAACAGCTGTAGAGTTTTCATTCAAGAGTGTGACCCGGTCGCCGCACCTTCTATGAAACCTCATCGTTTCCTACATACACTAAACTATGCACAGCTTATAAAGTAATTTAGAATCTTTCTGTACATAATATCAGTTTGAAATCCTACTTTGATGTATTTTATTATTCACATTATTTACATGAACATCACGAACAAAAAGTAGCACCCGTTAGGCGTTAATTATTTTTACGATCGCTCAATTACAACAACGTCGGGTGAATAGAAACTAGTAAAAATTAATATTTTGTAAAATGATATAATTCCTACCACGCTCATTATTAACGTTAATTGAAAAACATAAAACTTTATCACGAATAAGCGAAAAATAACAAGAAAAATATCATATTGATTTTCACTGGTATGACATGACTAATTTTTTCCGAACCCCGGGATAACTCATGATCGGGATACTTGCTGTTTGAGCAAGTAGTAACGCAGAGTGTTTTGAAAAAGTTATAAATAAAAGAAACTATTGATTTTTACACTGAAACAAAAGTTTTTTACAAAAAGTTTTTTATTATCGTACATTGTGGTACATACATTCTTTGTGCTACATGACATTGCTTCTTGCCAAACATGATTCTAGGTCAACGGGAAGTACCCTATAGGTTTTGATTTCGGAACATACAACGCCCGTATCTTTGATTGCGTTGACTTAGAAGTTTAATTTTTTCATTGCTCAAAGGATTGCAGCTCTGAGATAACTCCACGCGTTCCGGAGAAAAAGGGTCTTGCTTGACTGACGGACAGACAGACGGACAGCGAAGTAATCTTATAAGGGTTCCGTTTTTCATTTTGAGGTACGGAACCCTAAAAACAGTACAACATAGGTGGTGACACACAATTTTTTGGTACATACAAATAGGACATTATCATAGTTTATTGAAATGTTCAAATGGTGTCTAAAACACTTCCTTATGGTTGTGGTACGGCATACTTATTTAGTTTAGATGAGGACACAGTGGATTAATTTACATTTCAATTAGTACCTACTTAACTTCAACACATTGTTTTCTAACGGACCGTCCGCGTCGCATGTTCGAAAACTTTTTATCGGGTTTACAGAGAGACCAGTGATGATTAATGTAATTAAAAACGTTCAAAATCTAATCGCAAAATCATCTCAGTGACAATCAATGTCAGAAACTTGTCAAAAATTTAGGGAAATTTGATGTAATTTTGACATTTTGAGACTGAGATCTGCCGTTCGATTCTGTAAAAATCTCACCGTGAAAAGTTAGGCGAAGTGAGCTTAGAGTGAGCTGTCGACAGTATCAATCTCACATCAGTGGAATGACAGCTCACCTTACCTAAGTTTTCACTGTGAGTTTTGTACAGAATAGACCGGCAGGTTGTTAAAATTACGAGAATTAACTCTCATGGATAGTCAATTAAGTAGTTGTAGTGGCGGTCCGTTTTAAAAATTTATATGACTGTCGCGGTAGGTTTGGTAGATGATTTAGCAACTGGGAAAAATAAAACGATTTTTTGTTATTACGTAATAAATATATAGTAAGTAAGTATGTAATGAACAAAAATAACAAACAAAGTTGGTACGTAATTAATATTCATTTGAAAAATTGCAGTTTTTACTTTGGACTATCTGTCTGAAGTCTGGGGTAAATAAACTACGCGTGAGTCGTGTGACAAGTAGGGAATCCAAATCCGTTCTGTTCTAAAATCCGGATTTTTAAGAACGGATTTATGTTCAATCCGGATTATCTGGATTTTACGGATTTTTCATGAAAATAAACAAATCTACCCATATTAGTTTGTTAATTGATGTTTCTTATATTTGTGTAAATGGATTAAAATAAAAGCATATGAAAATCAAATCAAATGAACTTTTTAATAGTACACCCACCAATAACTCCATAATTGTGGTATTTAATGATGATAGTTTGAATAATTCCAAATAACAAAAAAAATTAAAAAATCATTTGATTTGTTTTTCATGTGCTTTTATTTTGAGTTTACTATGCCAAATCGAATGCCAAATAATCGAATATTAATTGATCGACTACTATAAATCGAACGTCTAAATATTCGAACGTTCTTAACGAATGGTTAATAAATTGAACATTCAATACATATATCGTATCTACACTCAATAAATCGAGTGTTCAAAATATCGAATGTTTGTTTGATCGAGCATTCAACGCGTCCCATATTCATTCTATCGAAATATAAATATATACTGAATACTTTTTTGTTTGGAAAATATTATGTTAGGGGAAATATTCATTCTCGTGAGACGGGAAATAATAAATTATAGCACGCTCATCACCTATGTTTCCACTTTCACTATAGTTTTCCTAGAACTCAAAACAACATTGAAGGATGGCACAGAAGATAGAACACGTTGCTTGATAAGCACAAACGGGGTTTTTATGCTACATTAGAATTATTAGTTAAGGAGCAAGGTCAGTGGCGGATTTACACATTTGCTGCCAGTAGGCTATTCAAATTTTGCCGCCCCTACCGACCTCTACAATAATGTCCCAAGTCTTTTGTATACTACTTCGCCTTTTCTTCAAAATACTTAAAATGTTCTCGTTCATCAGCTACGAAAAACTTGCAAAGAGATTTGTAAAGATCGGCAATTGTGATAAAATCTACGCTAGAAGCCTGAATTTGAGCATTCACTTTGTTTATTCTTTCCAAAAAAACATGGTACCTAGGTATATAAATATTTATCTTTTTAATTTCAGGAAGATATTTAAAAAACATGTTTGCTCCAAATTTGCCGCCCCTAAAATCTGCCGCCCTAGGCTCCAGCCTACTCAGCCTATTGGTAAATCCGCCACTGCGCAAGCTACAACAAATAGAACAATTGAAAAGGCAAACGCGGGATTGGGAAGATCTACTCCACAAAAAAGAAGCAAAAGGGATGATAATGCGATTGAAAAAATATGAAATAATAAAAACAACATGGATTTATGAAAGATTCTCCGTGCAATTAAAATTCACACAAAATTTTAAAATGTACCTATAAAAGATAATAATTAAAGATTAAAATGTGATTTATTGATACTTCGATAGAATGAAATGCGATGCGTTGAACGCTCGATCAAACTTCGATATTTTGAACACTCGATGTATTGAGTGTACGATATATGGAATGTTAGATTTATTATTATTCGATATTTCATTCGATATTATGAACGTTCGAGTATTTAGACTTTCGATTTATAGTGGCCGATCAATTGATATTTGATTATTTGGCATTCGATTTGGCATAGTAGACTCGACACTCGCGAGAGAGCGACGCGCGAATAGCGTACTCGCTCGTTTCGATTTTTTTTGTTACAATTTCTATTATTCATAAAATTCGGATTCGATTTTCAAATCCGGATTTGGAAGTATAGTAAAAATGTGTGGTTATCCGGATTTTTCGGATCACGGATAGTCCGGATTGCATTCCCTAGTGACAAGCGTGTCCGTGTACGTCACCGTTTGTTTACAAACTCCTACGGCCGGTATCGATATTCTGCCAATGTCAGTGACAACTGAATTCGCGCTCAGTCGCATAGGCACTTAATATTATTGGTATGGCGCGGCGACTCTGTATTCTGTGATGTATACTTACAGTAGGTATGTATGTTTGTAGGTACAGTATTACATGTTTAGTTATGCGCTTCGGCAATCTTCGTTTTTCCGAAATACTACGAATATACTCCCAAATCCATCACTCAAAACTTATGAAAACTTATTTAAAGGTAGGTTTCTAATTGGAGCTGCTGATTTTCGCATATATAAACGCTCTATATTTTCATCACCACGCATTCTTATATTTCCGAACACAGATGCTTAGGTATAATTGCCGAGGCGCAAACATGTAGGTAAGTATTCTTATGATTGTACTATTATTTCATTTTATTTATTTTAAAGACGGGTCTGGCCTAGCCTTTACGGATGTACGGATTCGCGACTCACCGCTAGGTGGCGTGAGTGAACCTTTTTTGTCGTTAGTTTTTTTAGTAGTACCTATGTTTAGTTTAGGTGATCAACTGTCCCTACCCGACCCACAGTGTCCACAATCCAATGAAAATGAAATAAATTTCATGAAATGAGATGAATTTCACTCAGTAGGAAGGTCCAACTGAAGTTATGTAGTACCTACCTACCTATTTCATCATTTCCTAGTTTAATAGGTAGCTTTTAACTACTTAATTTGGTTTTTAGCACGTACCATTAATTAGGTGCTTACAATGTGAACATATACCTACCTAGTAGGTATAAATCCCATCTAAATACGCTTTAGGGTGGATAAAGACATATACTTTTATAGGCATGGTTAGGTTCGCACCCCTGAATCAATTGGTCCTTTTAACGTGTGATCAATTTTTTTGTTCAGCCTATGCCTACTGTCCCACTGCTGGGCAAAGGCCTCCCCCAAGTCCTTCCAGGAACTCCTTTCCCGCACCACCTCAAACCAGCCCTCGCGGTACGCGTCCAGGTCATCTCGCCACCGCTTTCTGGGCCGACCTTGGCGGCTCAAATAACTGAATTAAAATGCAGCTGTCAATACAAAGGGACATAATTTATTACCATCGTATTAATCATTACAGTCTGTGATAAAAAAAATTGCACAATTATTGAAAACTAGGTTAGGTAACACCACCACGCCTAGATCTGTGTGATCTCTGGCGTATCTACTCACAAGGAACAACGTGTGATAGAAGAGGCCGTTAAAATGTAATGTACCTAGCTAGCTTAGAGAAAAGTTATGCGTCAGGAACGGCCGACTTTGTTGTAGTGTAAGTATAGAGTGTAACTGGATCGGGGAGTGTTTTAATCCGTAGGTGCTTATTATGCGCGTAGCTTGCCATGCGAACCTCAACATTATCGTCTACGACAAACCGAACAGCTCACGAACTCACAGTACACTGAAGCTCCCTTGAGCACGCGAACGTGAGTAAGACTCTGCCGGGCACAATACGAAGCCGATAAAATAATCGAATCACATGTACTTAGGCTAAAAACCTCAAAGCTCATAATCTAGGAAATAAAACAAAAAGTTTAACAGTTTATATTATTTTATTTGAGTGAGTGCGCTTTTACTAAATTCGAGAAAATTCGGTCCAAAACATTTCATTTCGAGGGAGTCCTAATGCGGTATTGTGCCACCCCAAGCGGGCGCCGGGCGCCGCGTCACCGCTGTTTTCCGAACCAGTTCCCCAGGACCGCATTTTCTCGGATAAATTGACGAGACGCGCCCGATATTATGTCGCATTATCTGCACTGTGTATTTAATGTTAAATCTCTGAATAGGATAAATTACAGTCTATGTATTGTTAAATAGAAAAAGAGACGATACCCAATGGAGACATTTTCATAATATGTCTATCTTAATTTTTTTTATGTTTTAGGTGGGAAAAATGTGCTTGTAATTGTTGTTCTTATATATGTCTTACTACCTTATATAGGTACCTAGATGCGTTTTAGTTTTTTATTAGTTGGTTATTATTTTGATTGATCAACTACAGATCGATTGTCATATTATTTCCCTAGCACAAGCAAAAAAGGTACTTACAATTTTATAGGGTAGTCTTATTTTAGCGGCGGGTCTTATGGATGCAGGCACCGGGCAGCGCACTGCATCCTCCGGCCGCAGGTTCTCAAACTTAGCCTTGAGTCTTGCAACGTTCTTACCCCCCTGTAGAGATAAATAATAATTTAATAAATAAATTACATACTTAATGTTTAGAATATTTTACCAAAAATATCTAGGGGATGGTGTATACAGGTGGTTTCCTTAACAAATTGGGTATACTGGGCATTAATCGTTTTAATTGAACTCGTTAGTGGACATTCGAAACAGAGTTTTATTTATTTATTTTATTTGAAAGGTACACCAACGACTTATTCACTAAACATTGACATAATAAAAAATAACATACGCATTGAGTTCTGGTGAATTTGTCACTTATAATCGTACACAGCAGTTAAATAAAAATAGCTTCAAAAATATACGTTTTAACAGGATAGCTTCTAAAATATACATTTTCAGATATTTTTATTGCTGTAAATACATCATTATTTTAACACGAATGATATATCATTCATCATCGTCATTGATTCAATAATTTAATTTGAATAAATTCAGAGTGTTTTGTTTCATTCATTTTCCTTAACCATCGGCCCTCCATAAGAATTAGAGTGTAATAGAGTAAGTAGTTAGGTGTTCAGAACAAACAACTAGATATGTCTGCTTTTTATTAGCCCTAGTTCTGTGCCTCGATTTTAGAGAAAAAAACGTACCTACTTGCTTTAAAGCTGTGCCGTAGATAGATTCCTACGTTAAAAGAGAAAATGATGGATGGTGACGTAATGCATAGTTGCAATGGCGACATATACAACATTATTTTTAGTATATGCGAAACCCGAAACACGTGTCTAGTATTTTTATGTAAAGAATCTATGTACAAAATTTCAAAACTGTATCATGAATAATCACCAAGTTATAAGCTTGTTATGTTACCTGTTTGTCCGTCCAAAAACATGGTCTCCCCCAACGCGTGCCGTTCGGTACGGCGGCGCGGCGATTGTATTGTAATTAACTGGTGATAACATTTTCCATCACACTTGCAGGCTTTGGACTGTCGTAATGGTCAAGTGTAGGTAGTTATTATAATGTACTTTATTCGTAAATAAATGCAGCCGTAAGCTACGAATAAGTAATTACTTATTCGTAGGCCGTAAGTGATACAATGTAGTCAATGCGATTTGTTGCACCTTAATAACTTTCTACAATTAACCATCTTGGCGTGTTTAAAAATGTTACACGACACTTTTTACATACGATAGGTACACGATCAACCGAAACACAACTGGGCCCGCGGCGGCCGCGCGCTCGCGATTATGCAGTTGGACGGGAACGCGAACACGTGCGCGCCAACCTGTGGTACCCGGGCGACTGAAGGGGTTGCTGCACCCCCGCCCCGGTCGCCCCGCTCGCTGTGCGCCCGCGCCGCTATTGTTGTACCTACTTAGTGTCGCTCCTCGAACACAGAGTACACTATAATATACCTCCTCGAACGCGTCGCTCTCGTGGTGTCCAAGCTTTAACCTTTTTTAAATATTTTTGGGCCAAAATATAACATGGGGTAAAAATTATTGGAATCGATTCAGTTACTTATTCTGAACAAACTATATTCAGGTTTCGCATATACTAAAAATAATGTTGTATATATACGAATTAACATGTCTTATTTGTACTATAAAATAATCCGATTAGTTCTTTTCCCGATTGAGCGAATGCATAAACGCGCGACGACAGCTTATAAAATATTAAACCAAAGCACTCAAATTATGGATAAAGTTTTTATTTTAGCACTCTTTATATTTGTCTATGTAGATTACACTAGGTCACGAATACCTATTTCACCAAGATCTACAGATTTTTTAAAGAAATTCTTCAATTATTATGAAAATCCATGAAATCTATCAATCACAAATTAAACTAAATATAATAAAATGCGTACCAATTAGAATTATTTTAAGGGCTGATTTTTCAATCATCTGATAACTTTATTAGAGGAATATTTTTTTCATTTTCACAGTTGTTCCCATACAAAAACTGTCAAACGTAAATTTTATTCCTCGAATAAAAGTTATCTGGCGACGGAAAAATCAGCCCTAAGTCTGATCAATTTACTCATCTTACCTAAGTGTCTCCCGATTGCCGTATGTTCCTACTACAACTCATCAATCCAAAGCTAATAAATTTTGGTTGAAAATACTGCAACCGATAACGATGATACGAGCTACATCGAAGTGCATAATAATAGTATCACAGCCTCCGTATCGATCGGCGCCGGTCGGCCGAACCGGAAACGCACCAACACACGTTAAGTAACGTTGACCACTGTGTTCCCACACCTCATAAGCAGCACTACAAGTTGCCAAACTTCCATTAAAGACTATTGAAAACACACTGTCTCTCACGACAAACACGTCTAAGATGATATGTTTGTAAGTTCACATCCACAGATATCAATCAAAACATCTCGAAATTGGTCCAAACTCCTTCTAAGAGTAAACAATACTAACTTACCAACCTGATTCGTGAATAGTAAGACAGCATTCTTTTTTTAAGTTTTAGGAACACACTACTAGTAATACCTGATAGTCAATTAATATCACTTTTATGAAATATTGTAAGAGCAGCATCGTTGCAAACAATTTAATAACAAAATTGAAGTTCGGACTGCGCAGGTTTTCAGTCATAGACTGGCCTACATGGAATAACGTGATATTGGCGCCGTAACTTCACATTTATGCAAATATCCACCTGTTTGAATGTTTGCAATTTTTAAACTCTCTTCGGCCTTCGTAAACTTTTATATGAATGGCCTGTTCCTTCGATTACTTTATCTACTTTCTGTTAAAAATAATAAAAAATTAAGAAAACAGGTAAAGAATGCCTTTGATATCGAAAATAGAATAACTAATTCAAAAGATTTCATCTTGGTACATCGTAGATTTCGTAGTTATGTGTAGCCAGTTAAAAATTCAAATATTGAACAATTCAGTAGTAAATGATTTTTGAGATATAGGTAGGGAAATACTTATTGCGAGATTTTCGTAACGTTTCTAGCAAAAAAAAAAAATTGTAAGGAGGCTTTTATAAACAGTTTTTTAATTAAAACTAAAATATTTTCAACGTCAATATTGCAATTTTATGTAGAGTTATCCGCGTCTTGTCTTGTTTGGATAGTAGCGCCACCCCGTAGGTAACTCTCGAGTATGTGTCTACGCTTTTTTTTTCGCTGGGTTAGCCTTAACCTAACCTCTTAAAAATGTTTATTAACCATAATGCCTACACCTGGAGGACTAAATACCAGTGACAAGATATTTGCCCTATAATATCATTTTAGATCCAGATAATAAAAAAAACGACATTTTATAGCGTAATCTCAACTATCGAAAAAGTTTAGATCGCATTTAAGTAGGTACGTGTATATTTTCAGTAAAATAAATAAAACGACTTGAATAAGAACCATTGCAGCTCGTAGCAAGGTTATAAGATTGTCCGAGCACATGAATACTAAACCTTATCTCATTGCATTAAGACTTATGCAAGCGCAGTCAGATACTGGGTGCAGTTCACACATTGTTTCAGTCATCCGATAAAAAAGCGTTATTGCGCGGCTGGCAAATAAATTGTCTTGGCTTTGTTGTTCGTATTTGTATAGGAAGAGATAAAAATATTTTCACTGGTAGGTAATCGACCTACAAAGATCTTGATATTTGGGCCTGAAATGTTTAAGTAAGCAAACCCTGAAACTTTTTACTTACTTATTTTTTTTATTGAAGAGTGATGATTGTTTAAAAAATGGCTCTTGATTGAGGGTGCGACCGTAAATATATTTATTTATTATTTTTTCTTGAATTTATCTCAATAATTATTGTATGCAAAATAAACTGCGTTCTAAAATAAAATATCGCGTTCATGAGCTTTGGACTGAATCATGGAATTAATTAGTAATATAAAGTTGGTCTATACCTATAGACTGAAAAGGTATTACTGAAAGGTAAGGATTATGCTGAAACTGAAAACTATTTTCACTAAATTTCACGTAGGTTAGTTGGTTATTGTGAAGTTTATACAACTAATTTTTAATATACAAATGAAATTAGGGTGCAGGATGTATTAAAGCGCCCTATATGTGATGTGTGAAAATAACCAATAACATCTCTAGCTTGAACTAAGTTAGCGTTGTTACCTATTGGTTAGTTTTTACACACATTCCTCGCTACGCATCCTCGCTCGTTTCTGGTGGAAACGCGACCTGACGCGAGGGAATCGTGGCAGCTGTTTCCACTATCCGCAGCGTTAACTAGGGCTATATAAGGCGCTTTAATACATCCTGCACGCAAACTTCATTTGCATTCCTTGGGGACGGAACGAGACACGTGTCATGTTGCCCATAACAGGGATGTCACCGGGGCCGCCCTGTTTACGAATTTAGACGATTATTTTAATGTATTATTCAACTAAACTGAGGGGTAGAATTATTTAAAAAAATGCTGGTTTTGTTAAAATGTACGTCAAATCTAACCAGATAACTATTCCGTGAATAAAAAACACGAAAATCAGATTTGTGATTCTGGATTTGATTTATTCGTACAGAAGGGGTAGTATACATAATTATAAAGGAGCGTTGTGTTTTATTAGATGTTAAATTATAACACGAAGGTTGTGTTCGATGATTAGTACGTTAGAACGGTTGTTTTAAACCAACAATATTCAATTGGATCAGGGATATTTTGTGATTGGGTTTAGAATTTTTATCACTGCACATTGGTTGGGAATAGTCATAGGAATAGTAATATGTATATTAGATGGCGCGCGGATTGAGTGCCGTTTATAAGTGCTTACTTTTGTGTCACAATGTTTTTGCAACCCTCGTACGAAAGAGACCTTTGCGCGCGCATATTCTCCATCTAGCTCCCGCAAAAACTTGTGAGGGTGTTACAGCAAGAAGTCAGACAAAATAAGTATAACCTGTTGCGATATGGTTTTTCTGGGCAGCCGGACACGACCGTAGCTTAATGAACTGTAGAGTAATTCAACATTTTAGTTTCCTGTTAGGTAGTTTGTAGGTAATTTGGCTACGGCCTATTTCTGTCACAGACTATGAGAACTTTTCAAGCTTAAATATGGCTACTTCGCAAAACTGTCGAGATAAACAGCTAACATTGTACTATAGTATCCAAAGTCTGCCTAGCCTTGCCCCAATTATGTTAAGGTCGGCTAGGCCTCTTGTCTCATCGGATGCAGCCGATTAATAGTACCTATTTTACATGGTTTTACATGGAGCGACTGCCTATCTACTTATCTCGAAGAATAGAGTTTAAAATGTTCATAAATTCAAGTTGCATAGTTCCTTACGAAGAATCTAAAATTTAATTATAATAACATATTATTAACTAACAGCGCTCCGCGGTTTCACTCGCATAAGTCTCGATCTCGTATCGGGATTAACTCGTTTCATGCTGTATTTCGACTCATTCCCAACTCGTCCGACAACGTAGAGTCAGTATAGTCAAAAAGTTTTTATCTCTATTTAATAATGGTTTTAGTTCTACCACGCAGTTAATAGGACGACAATATCATGCATGTTCTCTATCGCAGAAATACGACACGAGCGGTAGGGGCACGGAAATATGTGTCGCATAAATGCAACACAAGCGGTCAAAGGGTTAAAGGTATCCTATGTTTTAATGCCGGTTCTACACAGGCATGCCAGACTTGGTCTCTCAAAAAGTCACTCATAAATAAAATAAGAAGGTGTCAAAGAGAAATAGAACGGAGCTACATGAACATCATATTGAAAGATAGAGTCACTCATAAGAAAAAGAACAAAGGCGCGGGATGCGGTCAAACAGGTCCTGACACTGAAATGGTCAGGTCGAATTCAAAGAGCTATGGATGAAGGATGGTCACAAATAATTTAAAATAATACCTATTAATTAAAAAAGGTGGAAGGGTAGACATTTTAAAAGATGGAGTGACGACATCGTATGAATAGCCGGAAACTTATGGCCCAGATGGGTAAAGGATAGAACCACCTGGAGCGGTTTGGAGGAGATTTTCACCGCAAAAGGCGGCCGTTACACCTGCCGTTTTTACGTGAGTGAGTAAACATACAAACTTTCCCATTTATAATATTAAAAGGATATACTTCTCGAAGCTCGAAAGCGAAAGTAGGTCACACAAACACCGCAACACGCAATAATTAATGTAAAAGTAATAAAAAGAAAACTTTAGAAATCTCTTGACTGAAACTATGTTCGCATAAAATGTAACGAGCACATTTTCCTATGGTTTCCATATCGTGATTAGTTTCTCGGCTCCTATTAATGTGTAAAAAAACCTTACATTTCTTACGGAACAGAATACATAGGTAGGTAACATGCCTATTTATAAATTAAGTACAGTTTCTTGAATTCTATAAAGTTAAGCGTATTTTAAATTAAGCCCCTCATTAATTTGAAGGAGACGGCCTCCTCTAGAGATTTCAGTTCCTCGCTGTCATTGGCTGTATTCATCCGCTGTTCGGCAGCCACTATAATGACAATAAGAAAACCTAAACACAAGGTTTCATTCACTCGCTTCAATTGCCCTCTAGCCGCCGTCGCCCTTTTCGCCTCAAAGGCCCGAATCAGATCGAAATTACCAAAGTATGAAGAAACACCGATATCGAAATTGCAAACAGTATTACCCGGCCCAAAATATATTTTAAAAAAAGAGTGCTAAGTTTTTTAAAACCAAGACAACCAAAGAATATTCTTCACTACGAAATGAACGTGTTAGTATCCAATGCATACGAGTATAAGTTAAAAGTAACGATAAAGGCGAACCCGTAATTAAAGCACAGAGTCCACAAACACTATTCAGTAGTATTAAATCGAAATACCCTAGAATAAAATTGCAATAAGAGCCTGTAAGTACAAAAATCTTTCCAAGACTAGCAGAAATAACATACCTAACTTGATTACCCGCCTCGAGCTGCCGGAGGCGAGCAAACGATAATTTTAATAGATAATTTCACAAGGCAATTTAGTTAGGTACACGTTTTTCCAGAGCCGTTTTTCCTGAATAAAAATTCAAATCTACAAACGCGTGTGATCTGGAAAAAATAATTAATGATTCTTTTAAAAGGAAAATATTTAGTCGTTAGTTCTTAATTTGCCCCACAGGGCAAATGTAACCTTCATATTATATAAACAATTAAATTTCCGTATTTCAAAACTAATTAACTTTGAATAAAACCAGACAATACTTTAAATTAGTTGGTAAATATTTCTTTCTTTTCTTTTCTCAGAGGATCATTACGTTATTTTAAATATCTTTTTTAGATACGCTTTTCTATTTGTTCTATGGACAGATATAATCATGTTGACCTGTGTTGTTGTTAGCTTTGTAATGAAAGTCCTAAAACAAAAAGTAGGTCTTGTTAGCAACAGGATATATGTAGATACCTGCACCGTAGGTCCAACCTAGGGTAATTCAACGGAGTAACGAGTTGAGAACTTATGAAGGCGAAGTTCCGATGACACGTATATTAACTTATCTACAACAAGTCGGAATAACTTAGTACTACAATGTTATCTATACTTATAATAAATCTGTAGAAGTGAAAATTCTGTACATCGAAAATATCAAAAAAATAAGTGGCAGGGGGTGTTACTAGACCGACACCGAACCCAAAAATATGATGAAAAAAATTTTTGTCTCTCTGTCTGTCTGTCTGTTTGTTCAGACATCACGCAAAAACTACCGGTTCGATTACGATGAAACTTGGTATAATTATTCTTTAATATCCTGGGCACCACACTGGGTACTTTTTATTCCGGAAAAGTATCTATCTATATAAATAAAAACAAAAGGCCTGACTGACTGACTGACTCATCAACGCCCAGCCCAAACCCTTGGACCTAGAAAGCTGAAATTTTACACAATGGTTCCCTTTATAATGTAGACAAGGAATATGGAAGGATTTTTGAAATTCAACCCCTAAGGGAGTTAAATAGCGGATGAAAGTTTGTATGAAAGTCCGTCAGTTTTAAAGTTAGGATCTTCAAATTTTGTGTTTAGGCTGACGACTAAAAATTAATTTATACGTGTCTCAGCGTTTTTGATAATTTCTCCCCCAAAGGGGGATGAACGACCTGACTGAAATATCAACGCACAGTCTAAACCGCTGGTCCTAGGGACATGAATATTGGAGGGTGTGTTCTTTGTGAAGAGTAGGTATCGAATAAGAAGGGGTTTTTGGAAATTCAACCTTTAAGGGGGTGAAAAGGGGGGATTTTGTTTGTATGAAAAATCTTAGTTCTTGAGTTAATAACCTTGAAACTTGGCACGAATACTTTTCTTTGTTTTTCTAAAATACCCCCTAAAGAGGTATTGGGGGGTGTCAAAATTTGTATGGAAGAATTTTAACGCCCTGTCCAATTAACTTGAAACTCAGTATTTATACTAAGGACTAAAAATGATAAATAACTTGTATCAGGGTTTTTCGAAAAACAACATACAAAAAAATCCTTGTTGTTTTCGACTTATATTTCGGTGAATAACTCCAAAACCTGACGCTTTAGGATATTATGTTTGTTACATTTTTTGTTTGTATAAGTGTCCTCTATCTAAATATATAACTATTGTTGTGAACCGCGATTCTGAAAAAAAATCAAAATGGCGGCCGACCTTAGGGCTATCCTCCATACAAAAATCTTCAAACCCCTTTCGTAGATGTCCATAACACCTTGCTACGCTAAGCCGTAGCAGTGTTTTTCATTTAGATGGTTTTGTATTCGAACTATAAATGTATTTAGTTTTAACCTGTGATTATTACATTTCGTAATAGTTCATTTCTTAGTAATCAAAAAGGATCCTACTACTGATATATAAAGGATACATCAACATTTTGTAGTTTTAATAATTTTGTAATGTCTACATTTCGTAGACGTTCGTAGCACCTTGCTACGGCAAATCGTAGCAATGTTTTGGTTTTATATTCGAACTTCATAAATGTATGAGATGCACTTCATTTTGTATTTCAATGATTCTGTGATGTTTACATGTGATGCGCAAAATGTTGTAGTTCCAATCTGTGATGTCTATATGTCTAGAAGTTAGTGCTCCTTGCTACGGTAAGTCATGCGTAATGCTTTTTAACCGACTTTAAACAAAGGAGGAGATTATGCATTCAGCAAGATTTTTCTCTTGTTCGGATGGATGTTTTTATATTCGAACTTAAATGAATCGTGTGATGCACAAAATTGTGGAGTTTTAATCTGCGACGGCCATCCCAAAGACGTCTGTAGCATCATGCTACGGATCTTGCTACGCATATCGTAGCAATCTGTTTTTAAATAAAGATGGTTATATATTTTGCATCCGTGATGATATTATGAAATGGTACATTTGATAAAATTCTGTTTTCGTAATGTTAGAAGAAAGTTTATAGTTTTAATTACCGCTCATTGGTAGGTAGGATGAGGACTTACATTAATTAATTACTACACATTATTGCACTGTATTAAATTAATATTTTAGTTTTGAAAAGTAGATCATTCGATATGCTAGTTCTTGCACTCCATTGAAGTATTCAGCTCCGCTCTGAGACTGAAAAATGCAAAGTTGACAACTACTGTCTTAGCAGCTATTAGCATTCTCGCGACTCTAATTAAACTTATGGAACTTTCGAAAACCACTGAGCCTTTAATTCTTTAATAACGAGAAAATTACATCCAGTGTTCGTTTTCAATTATGGAACCTTAAAAATTCAATTGAAAACGTATTTCCTTAATAGAGGGGAGGTTGATAATAATAGTGTGTAGAACGATCTTGCTTGCGGCTCCAATATAATGAACATTGTTTGCAGAACGAACATTCCGGGCACAGGACAAAGAAAAACTTTAACGGGTATTCTAAGAATTATATTCTTGTAATTTTCAGCGAAATTCATTATGAAAATAATAACAATTTTACTCAAAGCATTTTCAAGGAATATAAATTTCTTCGAAGCATTTTCAAGGAATATAAATTTCTTCGCTTTGTTTTTTTCAGCGAAAATGCTTCCTGTTGTTGTATTCAAGAAACGAAATGTTTATTTTGTACTTGTCTGCAAAGAAAGCGTTTCATTGCTTATAACTATCAAAATAGTTAATAAAAATAATTATGTAAACGCAGAACGAGTGCATGTAACGATGCGGCTTTATTCCCAATAAAGCCACGATCGGTATAGTACATTATGATACATGTGTGCTATGTTGATCATTAAACCCGAGGCGGTATTATTCGCGCGAGCCGCAGGCGAGTGCGATAAGGAATCCGAGAGTATAATGATCAATGCACACGCGTTTCATACGACGTTTTTCAACACACTTGCGAGAAAAAAAACAGACTTGTATTGTTAAATATTAACTTGTATGGAAAACGGCGCGCTGGGTTTGTTTTTCCGCGCGCCGCCCTATGGTTCGCGCGCAGGTTTACCTACACCTGCGCGCGCATTGCTGGCACGTCGCGCGTTTATTTACTTAAAAGCACAGACAAAACCCATAAACAGCCTATAGAAAAAATATAATAAACACAAAATAATGTTTAGACTGATCGTAGTGTTGTCGTATGTCAAATTGTAGTTTAGTTAGTATGGAATTAGAAAGTACTATTGGCATAGAGAAATATACATTAACTCAGTGAGAATCCGCAATAATAGAACGCCAGTGGTCTTTTCAGTTTGGTTCCGTGAGGGACGACGGACAAATTAAGGTGAATACGCAGTGGTAGATTGCGAAATTCTGTAGATACGTACCTTTTACAGTCGCGAATCATATTTTGATCAAGATTGCAACCTGACACTGACCCGAAAATTGCAAAAAACGTAAGAAAAATTTAATTTCGCGGGCTACAACTGCGCATTCATCTTAAAGTAAATAAATTCTAGTTTATTTTGGGACCAAAGACAATTCAGTCTATTAAAAATAAAAAATGGCGCGCAGATTCCTTTTGGCATGAAGTCTCTTTGAAGAGATTTAAAAAAAAAACGCACATCTCCGACCTCCAACTAGTAAATTAAATAGTTATCTGTGGCATTATAGCACTAGTGCCGTAACGTAAAGAAAAAGCACGCGTTTTAAATACACTGCATTATGGACCTAAAAACGGTTCATTAAGAGCCATTTTACGAGCAAGTGTGTTGAAAAAAGTATTACCTAATTATCGACAAAGTAATTAATAATATTGGTCTGGATCCCTTTGGGGAAGACAGGCAGCCAGGTATATTTTAATGAACTACCTGCTATAAGCTGTAAACTGCCGCTACCAGTCGTCCTACCATAATCCCCCTTTCTTGATCATCGCAGGAACAGTGTGTGTACCTATTTATAGCGTTGTTCGCCATTATTTGAAGAAGGGAAAAAAATGTGGATGTCGGAAAGCAAATCAATTTATTTATTCAATAACAATTTTTACATCGTTTCTGAATTTCTAAAACTAAATATATAAGAAACATCATGCATCCTTACAATTATCCAAATTACATAAAAATCAGAATAATAATAAAAATAATAAGTTTACTTATGTCATACATAAGTCAATTCATAGAATTCAATAAAATTTTATATTATGTTACTTTCGACTTTTGTATTAATTTATAATTCATCAATGGAATATAGACACTTATTTAACAAGAACCGTTCAAGCTTATTCTGAAACCCACTTGTATATTACTAGACTTTTTATTTCTGTCGGCAGTTTATTGAACTTTTTTAATGACTTGTAGCAAGCGCTATGCTTTACAACGTTCAGGTGAGGCACTTGCTTCATCTGGAGATATTTCCTTCTTGTACTCTCCCTTTTTTGCCTTTCATCTTCAGTCTCATATTCAAAGATTAAGTAACCAAGGAAGACCAAAATGTACCAGCTTGGGAAAATGCAATCCTGAACTGTTCTGCGGCGTGCCTCCACTGCCAAGGGAAATGCCTCAACGGCGTGTCTGTTGACGAAGACGATGGTGAAGACGTCGTAGCCATCCACTGAGGATGAGGGTGCCTTGGAAAAAGAAGGCTTGTCAGGACCCTCACGGCCTAAACGGATGAAGACTTAAATGGTATATCCATACTAATATTATAAATGCGAAAATTTGTCTGTCTGTCGGTTACCTCATGACGCTTAAACCGCTGAACCGATTTAGATGAAATTTTGTAGGTAGATAGATTATGACCTGAACTAACATGTAGGCTACTTTTTATCCTGAATTAACGCGAACGAAGTAGCAGGCAACAGCTAGTGTTTGATAAAAGTAGATTTTTTCGGAAATTTTCAATTTTCTAGAACGTGTAGTTCGAAAATGGGTAGCAATTCGAAAAAAGTGTATAAGATAAAAGTTGTAGAAAACTTTATTAGCTTTCGTTACGTAGAAAATATGTTTTCTCTACGACGCACCGTTTTAAAGATATTACGAAAAAGTCAAAAGTGGAAACTTTTATCACCGAGCCCCCCATTCCGGCTCACCTCCTAGACGCGGGGACTATTAGTATGTTTTCTCCCTAAGCACCCTGAACAACTTTCTGAAAAAATCGCTTAGGTATCAGCTCACGCACTCTACACCTCCTTTTGGGTTATTCGTTGAGTGGACTAAGGTGTTAAATTGGAAATGGCTGAGGCGCATGGTGCAGGAAAATTCAAATCACGCGGGTGGACGGTGGAGTGGATAACAATAAATTATAATCTCCTTTCTATAATTTTTATTGTAAACCACCCGAGATTTTATATTATAAATTCAGGGTATATAAGAGTTTTAAAATAAAATAAAATATGTTGAATTATATCATTATGAATATAATAACTAAGTAGGTCATCTTTACTATGGACTCTTTCGAATAACTAAGTAGGTTTTGTTTTTTATTTACACTTTGACCTACTTAACTCTTTTTATGACGGGTTACAACCACAGCGTCATTGAAACAAGAAAACATCTAAATTCGGTCGCGCCCTATATATGCTTTTAAAATAATACTGAAAAAAACTAGTTTTCTCATTATATGGGAATGAGGTTTGAAATATTCGCTCCACGGAGATTTCAAAGCGGACCGAGCCATTCAACAAAATTAAAAAATATACATTACTTACAGAATCACAGTCAAAGGCTAGACTCTACTTTCCAGTAATAATAAAATTTTCTGAAAATACACGCAACGGTTAAGTATTCCGTGTTCTTTGTTTTCTATGAAATCAACCAACATAATTATGGGATACCTACTCAGAACTCAAAGTATTGAGATTAGTGATCTGACTTTCCTTTCACACACGTGACTACATGTACCTATCTACCTACTTCAGTTTGGCGTGACTATTATCAGAAAATAATAAACCAGTTACAATTGCCAACGCGACGTTATTTCCGCCATCAGTGTCATAGGTAATTTAAAGAGCATTGCAGGGGTAGGGGAACACGCCGAACTTTTCATCGCGTACGTGTTTCGGCAGATGTGATGCTAAACTTAGGTAAAGTCCCAACCCGTTAGTGCTCGCTTGTACATTTTGCAAAATAGGCCGACTGAAAACCGGAGTGCGGCGCGAGCAGGGTTGAAAGTGTTCCTTTATTGATTCTGACGTGGTACACAAGAATGAAAAAAACAGATCTATTATATAAATATATCTGTACATACTCAGAAAGATTGGCGAAAATAAAAAAAAATGTTCTATAGGTAAATTATTTTTTATTACATCTTTTCAAAGTACTCTCCACTAGCCTCTGTACAAAGTTTCATGCGTCTGAACCAGTTTTCGAAACACTTTTTCTAGTCCGCCGCAGACACCTCGTTTACAGCCTGCTCGAACGCTGAGAGCGCATCTTCCGGCAACGAAAATTGTATCCCTTTGAGCTGATTTTTATTTTCGGGAATAAAAAGAAGTCACATGTTGCTAGGTCAGGGCTGTAAGGAGGGTGACCCAGGAGTTTGACCTGCGTGCTGTCCAGGAAGTCCCTCGTTTTGAGCGCGGTGTGCGAAGGCGCGTTGTCATGATGGAGCAGTAGCCCGCGGAGCCCTGTGTTCTGTCGCTTGTTGCTCACAACAAAGAAAACTTCTGCTAAGCATTTGGTAGTATACCATTTAGTGTTGATGGTTCTTTGGTTCCGTAATGGAATTGACACCAAGTATCAAAATCAAAATCTTCCCCTCGCTTCTAGATCGCTTCACTTTGATAGGCGCTGATTTGTTTTTAAACACCCAAACCGTCTACTAGCGCTTCGTTTCTGAATCGTATTGATAAATCCAAGACTTTGTCACCTGTAATGATGTCGTAAGCACGCCGAGACGAGCCTGCTTCAAATTTGTTTATCATATCACGGCACCATTCCACCCGGGCCTGCTTCTAAGCATCGGTGAGGTTGTGCGGCACCCAGCGTAAAACTATCCGCCTCACGCGAAGATGTACGTGTAGAATTTCGTGAAGGCTTCCCGATCCAACCTGCAGTACTTGTATGTGCTGAATCTCTTAATACGTAACTCGCCTATTGTCTTGGAATACATTTTTCACTGCTAGCACGTTTTCTTCCGTAACAGCCGTCAAAGGGCGACCACTTCTTTCTTCATCCCCCAAAGTTAGTCGACCGCGCTTGAATTCGTTATACTAACGATACACGGTTGCCTTAGAAGGGCCTTCATCCATGAATACCATTTGAAGTCTATCGTATGATTCGTCCGGTTTCAGGCGACACTTGAAATCGTAAAAAATCATAGCGCGAAAATGTTCCCGGCGCAGATCAATTTTTTAATGAGACAAGATTATTTAAATTAGCTCGCAAACAATGTGGAGGGAAATTTGAATAGCTAGATTCCCTTCAAGTAGTAATTCTAATATTATTATTATCTGCCGGGTAGTGTACAAAGACTTCATAGACCCGTCTTTCTTTGTAGAGCGCCGTACAAAAGATCTTCCAACAAAAGAGGCGAACGTGCTTATGGTTAAGGTATATTTAAAAGCCAAGTGGCGGTCCTAGAATAAACAAAGTTTATATTTTACTCCACTTTCCGTGCTGGTAATGGATACATTAGATATAAATGCAATAGAATCATGTAGGCAAAATTTAAATGAAAGCATTTTCCTTGTAGTTTGCAACCCCCACCTGTTGAAGGCGGAGCTCGCTTCTATAGGCTAAACGAACCTACTATTAAATTCAAGAAGCTACCATTAGTACTTGACATACATAAGGTACCTAGAATGTTATAAAATTAAACAATTTTACGATGACTGAAGTAAATACTTTCCATTAGTTAATAAAGAATCACTTTGAACAGATTAAAACAATTTGACTGGCACGCTATTATTTTATTAAGTGGTTTCATTAATGTAGACATTGTCATATTTTGTGAAAACCTTTTCGGATTGGAGGGTTCTCAACATATGTATTTTTTTATTTTATTAAATTACTCAGGTAGGTAGGTACTTGTACATACAATTTGTCAACCCCAAAAATAACAATCTGACTTAATATTTAAATGAAAATTGTAACAATCAATCAAATTCTATTAAATCACACACACCAAAGCTAATTAGAATGTTTAAATCTCTAACAATAAATATAGGGAATAGCTGGACGAGATAAACAAGCGATAATAAGCATGATAAAGCGAGCGTGTACACATACATTTATGAGCACCCTTCATCATGAACGCCATCGAAAGGAGGCAGACAGTTTCCAATTTAAACTATAACTACAATAATTAGCTTTAACAGGTGAAACTATTGGAAACAGACTCTATTCCAAGCAGCACACGAATTGTAATTGAAAGGATAACGCGAGATGGGCTGCACGCGCTCCAACAGTTGTTCCACAAGGGATTAAGTAGTCGTTCGAAGTACTGAAGTTACGGCGTTTCGTTCATGGTGATAAGAAGTTTTGATGTGGGCGGGGTATCGATCGGCGCCGAGCGAGTGCGCGACCACAACTCCTGGCAGTCAACAGAAAGCACGCTGGCAGCAGAGACTCGGAGAGTATTATCAGTCGAGACCTGACGCGGGATGCACACGCTCATCTTGCTGTTGTTAGCGGCCGCCGCCGCGTGCGCTGTCCCTCGCCCTCTCGGTAAGTTGACAACTGTGTGCTCACTTAAACTTACACTATGCTAATTAATGTCTAATTATACAAGCATTATTTATCTAACGCTGATAAGCATTTCCCGAATACTTTTGTGTTACAGCCGCGAATTATACGTGTAATCATTGTCTGTAATATATTTAAATTATTATCTATGCTTTTTCAGTAATTACAATATTACCCCCGTAGACACCTGTTAGGTACATGTTGCGCTCTTTTGTATTTTTTTCTAAATGTTTTGTGTGTTGTACCCATTTAAAAATTAACATGTAGTTATAGCGTCGCCGTTTAGTTAGAAATAATTATAAGTTGGTGTTAGTGTGTGAAGTGTTCAGTGTTTAGATTATTTGTCACGAGCTAGTCGTAAGCTTGTTTGTTGCAAAAAGGCGGCTTCCATTTTTAGAGCTCAGTTTACATGTGTCAAACCTAAGTTGATGTTGTGGATAACGTTTGCAAAAGCCTCATGTAGGTTTTCGCAAGCGTTTCGAATTCAGTAGTTAGATAAAACATAAAGTAAAGGAACGTCAAATATTATTTGATGTTCGCTTATTTTCACAAACTTAGTTAGAATTATTATAATTATTAGGGAATTGTGACGTGCGACATCTGTTGCAATGTTTTACAACAATGATAAACACGCTGTCCCGACTTCCTGGCCGTAGCAGTAGTTTTAGATAAATGTTACTTAGATTGTTGTGATTAGTTAGATATTTTGGTGTAATTTGTTTGACTTTTGTTTAATTTGTTAGATATTCTGTTTCTTATGTCTTTTTTATTCTTTTCTTTCGTCGGTACGTTTATTATTTATTTATGAAAATGTATACTTCAAAGTTTATATTTCCTATCAATAGCCGTAGGTAACTAGTGACCGAATATGTGAACTTTAAAGTTTATATCATAAATAAGTAATAAATAATATTAGGTCCTTACATATGAAATTGGCGTTTTTCGTACTGGCCACTTTAATCACGAATTTCTCCTCTTTGGTAAGGAATTCCAAATTCAAATTTGTACAGCTATTTACTCATGTATTTGTGCTTCGATGACCGTCATTCATTTGTTTTTTTTCTTCTGTTTTTTCTGTTTGCGTCACTCATTTTACAAAATGGAAAATTTAAAATATCGCATTATTTACGAGTACGAGTTCCGCCGTGGCACTAGTGCTGCGGAAACGACTCGAAGGGTGAATGATGTGTATGGCGGTCATGTTGCAAAAGAAAACACAGTTCGTTTTTGGTTCCAACGTTTTCGTTCTGGAAATTTCGACCTGCAGAACAAGCCCCGTGGACGGCCTGAGACCCAAGTTGATAATGGAGAATTGAAGGCTATTGTGGAAGCGGACCCATCGCAAACCACGTCCGAGTTAGCTGCAGGCTTCGATGTTAGTGATAAAACTGTTTTAATTCACTTGAAGCAAATTGGGAAGATTAAAAAGCTCCACGCCACTGCTGCTTCACGACAACGCCAGACCACACACTGCGCAACAGACGGCTACCAAATTAGAAGAGCTTGAATTGGAATGTCTTAGACATCCTCCGTACTCCCCGGACCTTGCTCCAACAGATTACCATTTTTTTCGCAATTTGGATAACTTTTTGCAAGGGAAAAAATTCAACTCCGATGGGGCAGTCCAAATCGCCTTCAAAGATTTTATTGATTCCCGTCCGACTGGTTTTTTTAGTAAAGGGATCAATGAACTACCTATAAGATGGCAAAAGTGCATTGAAAACAATGGTTCATACTTTGATTAATTAAATATATTATATTAAAAAATATTCGACTTTTTGTTCCTTCCATACAAAACGCCAATTTCATATGTAAGGACCTAATAAATTGCAGTGCTAAACATGAAGATTAAAAAAGTAAATGAAACAAAATCTTCAACATAACAAAAGAGGAGATGTCTCGTTACATATTCTGTCGACTTAGAACTGACTTCAAGGTACCTTCTTACTACTGCTAATACTTAGTGATATTTCAAAAACCCATGTAAACTTGAAAAGTTGGCATAGAAAATCATAATTATTTAAAAATCTTTGCCTGACTGAATCAGCAACCATAATACTCTTTTACAGTTTTGAACAATAAAATAAAAACTGTATTCAACCTAATGATTTATATAATAGGTTCTTTACCGGTTGTTCCCCATAAGACCTACATTTTGAAGCCTTGCAAAAAGAATAATTATGAAAACAGGGTCGACTTCCGTAGTAGCTATTTTCAAGAAGTATTTCACAAAAATCGCCCGTCAATTACAAGACACACCGGTGCGATAGTTTGCGAACATAAAAAGAGCAATTAATGTTTAAAAAGAAGGTTTTCAATAAAATACAGTAAAATACCACACACTAAAACTTAGTGACAACCAAAAATCGCGCGTACAGTCAATGTTGAAGGGAAACCCTTTAAAACATTCAGATACACCTCGCTAAAGAAAGATATGTAATGAATCGGTCTTGTTTTGAAGAAACTTCAAGACTTACGACACATTTGGGATGATTAGCATGACATGCGCATAGAACCTAAATTATTAAGTCGTTGAAACAAATTTGGAGACAGTGGCGCCGATATTTTTATATCGACGTTAACGGCACTGTGAAGCTCTAGGTGAAATTAATTTTAAAAGTCTTCTGGAAGTAAAAATTATTTTTAATTGGCTATTAAAGTGTGAAACTGCTTTATTAATTAGACATAACTGAATGTTTTAATTCTGAAAATGTAATAAAAATTTATTAAAGGAGCTAGTGATCTAGTTTTCTGTGACCTTCGGAGTAGAACGTAGAAAAGTGATAAAGGACATTGCATAATATTTAAAATATTGACACTTCAAAACAAAACATCAAGTCTGTGTTCTTATGCATTTGTTATGAAAGAAGCTGAGGCTGGCTAGAACCTGTCTCTATAGTAATAGAGGCAGAGTCCTACGAATAATGACTATAAAAAAGGAGTAACTAATCCATCAATTTATAAACAACACTTTCCAAAACAAAGTCAAAGACAAAAAAAATACGAATCCCGAAAAAACATTTATTTCTGAAACGATTAGGTACTTAGGTACCTATCATTTAGCACTATTACATTGCGATTAAAAAAACTAAACTCTCAAAACTGTTAAAAACCGTCATCCTATTTTGTCTGACTGAGAAAATGCGATTACCTAACTAATAAGCTAACAACGTAAATTCTATAGTCGACCTAAACATAGATTGTCAGATAATAGGTACAAAGAACTCTAATTAAAACCAACACAAATAACTAAACCACCTATAAAAAATTACATTTTTTACGAACCTAAATCTAAAAACCCAAATAAAAACATTTTGTCATGCCGATCATCCTAGAGGGAATACTTAAATCATTGTTGTCTAATTCATAGAAAAATATGTGGATGTACTTGATTGATGCAATGAAAGAAGTGGTAATGATTACAGCTATATATAAATGACAGTTATATGCAAGTAGTAGTTTCTGAACAGTTCGCGGCAACTCATAATACTGATTGGCACAAATGGAAACACTTTCCGGTATAAATTACCGCTAAATACGATTTGAGTTCGGTGAGACGTTTTAACGTGCAAAAGTGGTTAGCTCTCGCCACCACTAGTATTATATTATCTGTGCCACCACTTATTTATTTTGTCTCTGCAGTCTTAAACCTAGTGCCATATACTTTTCCTACAAGGGAGAGTTCATTGAATTATGGCGTGATTTTGATACTGTTATTACTTATGTCCAAATATTTACCACGCCGTCAAGATTTATTAGTGGCATACACATATGTATACAGATATGTACTGCCTATTCCCGTACGGCTAATCAAACACGTTCTAATATTTGCAAGGGCACATAAAAATATAAATTAATCAATCCTTTGGTAAGATAAGACTGGATAAGTGGGGGAGAAGTGCAGAACATAATCTCACTGAATGAAAAGAGCACGATAATATTGTGTAATTTTATCATTCGTTCAGGATCTAAAGTACCGCTGTAATTGGTTCTATGAAGAAAATGCAAAGTAATAAGAAGGAATTCCATCTAAATCCATTGAAATCTTTTTTGCCTGTAAGCAGAAGTATAGGTAATATTGCAAAAAGTGGGGTGCTGGACTTGAATACAATAAATAAATGATTTCATCCAAGAGTTGGCAAGACTAAGGTGGTATTAGATCGAAATACCTATTATATTCCTAAAGCTCAAAGAAATATTAAAAAAAAACAAAATAATTCGGGGGCCGGCCACAGAGAGCAATATTAGGTACCAAAAATATTCGGTAAACTTAAAACTCATGTTGTAGAAGCCAAATTGCGTCTACAATTATGAGTTTTAAGCTTACCCTATGGGGTAACAGCGTCAGTGTATACGTATACAATCACGCTGTATATGTATATGTACTCAGAAGATAACATTATATTATAAAGAAAGAAAGAAAATACATTTATTTAGCACAGACTAAAGGACACACAATACACTGATACATCAGATAAAAAACAAAACAAAGATCAAATAAAAAGCGTAAAGTCCGATGTAAGTAATTAGCAGGAAAGTGTGCCTCACGGCTGCGCCAAAAAGGCCCAGTTCAGCAATAATGCCAGACAACTAGTGCCTGACGCTGGTTTTCAACTGGACCTGACATACATTGAACAGGTTAATATTGTAATACATAGATATAATTTAATTTATTAATAAATAATAAGTTATGTAGGTACACATTGTTTTTTATATTTTTTATATTCGTGATTTAATAATTAGAACGTATTATTTTTTGTATTTATGTCTTTTTTCGTCTTATAATAATTTCCATAGAAAACATTTCATGTAGGTATTTACACAAAATTCCAAATATGCACGCTCACGTAATTCACTTAGTATATGTAATTAATTAGTATATAAGTAAATTATATTTATTGAAGCAGTCACTAGGTACTTATACGAAAGCTTATTTCTTTGTTTCTTTTTTACTCTTTTTCATAATTTGTATAAGGTAGGAACTGTATTATATAGAATTAGTATCAATTTTTTTTTCTTATTTATTTGAAGGCGTTAAAAACTATACGTTTCACCTAGATATATAGTTTCACCGTACCCGTCGGTCCATGTATTTGTCGGTTACTCGTAGTTGACTTTAAAGTCCAATAAAACTATGGTTTGGCACTAACATTAATTATTATATTATGGCATATAAATCTATAACATCTTCGAAGTACGTTACCTAGGTATCACTCAGATATTTTATTTAAAAGTAAGGAAACCTTTGGTTGGTTTGTTATCTTCATCTTTAAATTACACAGAGTACAGGCACATTAAAAATGCCGTAGAAAAACAAAGCCAAACTAACAAAATCAGCGTGATCAATGGAATCGGAACAAACTTTCAAAGTCACGTTACATTGTGACTTTGCCGATTACCCGGTTCGCTCCTACCTTATTCAAAATATTGTTACGGTGGTAAATAACACTGAAAAGTTTGTAATAGATATCAAGTAGGTACCTACTTATAAAATAGAGGTCTTTATTTTGTGATAAGTGCAGAAATTAAAAATGCCTTGGATGATACTGGATTTAAGCTCTGAAATAATAGAGAATTGAAAATACTTTTCTTTTGTCACAATCTAAATGTATAGCGAAGTATGGAAGAAGTAGACATGATCATAATCATAACCATTTATTCATTTGCGAATATGGGTACATGTTACGCCGGCTCTATATTTTAGATGCAAGAGAATGATGATTCTAAAACGATAATAGGTCGACTAAAAAGTCTTGATTTATGCTGAATCCAGGCAAAAGAGGCATTAATAACTTTGATAGATATAAGAATTTTAAAAGAGATAAGCTAAAACGGCTTCTTGTAAAGCAACTGGATTTAAAAGCGGAGATAAAATCAATATGCGATTTATAAATGATAAGTGGTCTCACCTAAGTACTTACAAACTTTATAAAACTGCGCGGTAGGTACTTTATGGTAGACCTGTAAATTGTGGACGGTGTAGGGTACAGTCTATGAAAAAATGCAGAGATTTAGGAAAGTGACAAAGATAACTAAAAAAAGACATCATAAGAAAACCTGAACGAATACGCCGTTGGTGTAAGCGGGGTGAAAAATGTCAGTAAGACCATAAACAGACTGATTAAGCTAGTACCTAGCTAAAACTTAAGTGAGAAGCACAGGAATCTAGCTAATCTACTCTATTCCCTTGTTTCCGTGTCCCCGTGTTTGTGTTTCAATATAATCCGGTCTCTAGTAGTTCAATACAATTACAAGATATATAGAGAGACAAAACGTTTATTCAGTGCAACAAAAGACCATTCTACAGGCATTAAAAAAACATCAATAAAGGTGAAAAATCAAACGAAGATTAAAAATATAAATTGACCCATAGACACGTCATATGACATTTATAACAGTCGATCACTACTAGGCGATGTGTGTCTCATGGTTGCACCAAATGGGAGTCCAGCTCAGCATATGCCAGGTACAATAGCTGACGCTGGTATTCTGCTGCATCCCGTTAGTGACACACGGACGTCGAGAAGACACATCCGATTTTCAACAAAATTGTACCGACAACAAACATTCAGAATCTTTGGATACTCTCTGAAGTATCAAAAGTCAACATAAACCAAATATGTAATGATATACAAGCTGGCCGTTAATAATGCAGACATAACAGAATCAACAAAAGACTCTTAACTAAAAGGCCATTCGTCTTAATTATAAAAGTGCAGTTACCATTACAAGTGGCGCTCCATTATTGTGACAATTATTTATTTATTTATATTGGTTCACCAACAACTGTTTACACTGGTATTATGCTTAGGGTAACAAATAAGGTAAAAAAAATTAACAAATTAGTGTAACAATCACTTATAGGTGAACTCCGCATGCATACAAAGAATTTGGTTGTACAAGCAAAACAAGAGAAAACAACAAGAATTTAACTTAGAACTAAAACTTAAACTATGTGACTAAAGATAAGTTATTGTATTTATTTAATTTGTATAAAAACATAGGTAAAATGGAAACCTAAACTATTGAGGAGAGAAAAAAATTAAAATAAAAACATGTTTCATTATAATATGACAGAAAGTGCTTAATCTAAATTCGGAAGACATTTGTAAATTTTAGCTTTCAATTTGCTTAAAGAGTCAAAGTGCAGATCAATTTGATCGCTACAATTATTCACCACCTTACAAAATCTTGCAAATGGAGAATTAGCGCCTAAATTATAAACATTATTACATTTCATTCGCCACATTAATTACCTGCCTCGGAGCCAATTCCTACTAATATTATAAACGCGAAAGTTTGAGAGGATGGATGGATGGATGTTTGTTACACTTTGACGCAAAAACTTCTGAACGGATTATGATGAAACTTGACAATAATATAGCTTATACATCAGAATAACATATAGGATACTTTTTATCTCGATATTCCTACGGGGTCGACACTTATGCAGGTGAAACCGCGGGGCGCAGCTAGTACAACCATAAATCCAAAAGGATGATTAAGTTTCATGAACGCCAAGCGCGATGCTCGGCCGCCTGCCCGGCTGTTCCGCACGTCACTATACCACTGCAAAATGTAGCTGTGTTGTGTTGTGTGTACATTACAATGTTCAGAGTTCCATGCATAATGTATCGTAGAACTATTGGAGTGCAACATGATTATCCGATCTTAAAATAGAGAAAACGTGCTAGAGTGAGAGAGATGTCGGAGGCTAGCGTGTAAAAGATTTCTCGATTTGAATGTGAGTTGGTAGAAGTTTGTATCCAATGACTTAGTAAAACACTTACCTGCATTGGGTCGGCGTGCTGCGGCTTACTCCTTCTCATAGAGGGGGGCTGAGTTCTAGCAATGAGAACATTCAAGGCGAAGGTTTTAAGGTGAACAAGTAAAGAATTGATACCCCAATTCTGAAGTCCAAGTAAAGAAATAATCAGTCTACAAAAGCGCTGTAGGAATAGACTAAACAGTCCGCTCTCTTAGCTCTGAAACAGTGGATGTAAAAGAAAGCCCAGTTATTTATTGAAAATGTCCAGCTATATTAAGGTAACTTGTGGTGAAGTGTATTTTAGCATATTCAAGCAGAATGATGACAGACACTGTATATGTATCTTATAATTAGGTACTGTGCGTTACAAAGACAATGCAAAGTACTGCATTAATATTAAGTGACACATTTTCCAGCTACAAAAACGATTTATAGATATCGTTAAAACTTCCATCCGAATTCACATGACGATGAAAATATTACCATCATGCAAAGGGGGAAGGCGCAAGAAAAGTTTAATTGCTCATATAGATATTATTTTGTAGATGTAACCAGGAATTATGGGTAGAAATAATAACTGGTCACAAAGTATGCAAGTGTCGTCACTGTTTCGTCAGTCGCAAAAGTGACAGCTGTGATCCTAAAATCCCAGGTTCTATTTCCAGGTCGAAAAAAATACTACTGGGATTTACTGATAGAAAATTTCCAACCGTACCCGTAAAACCGTAAAAGGCTCACTGCATTCTTTAGCGGGGGTAAGGCGCGATGGTATGCAGGTAGCATTACATAAAGTAGCTAAGTACACGAAAGTTGTATCTGACTTGTGCTATGCCTGATATTTAGCCTAGAATTCGCGTGATCTTGGAAGGTATCTCATAGTTTATCTTACACCGGGCAAAGGTGGGGAGTTTGTTATAAATTGGGCCAAATAGTTTATTTCGTCATCCTGGTTTCGCAAGAAGGCTTCATAGTTTCCGAACAACAATGTAATATCACATTTTCATGACATGAACATATTTGGAATTCCAACTTGGCTTTCTGAACAACTTTTATGTAAAGGTTCTTGAGTCTGGCTAGTAGGTATGTGAACAACGATTGGAGTAAACCGTCTTCGTCTGAAACCTAATTAATGACATCAATGACAGAATAGCTTATTTATCACGTTATGATAATTATTCATGTCATGTAGGTATAAAACACATAATAGCTTATATAAGAAATAAAGACACGAGACGGTATTAGGTAATGGTAAGGTAAGGTAAGTTATAGATCTCGCGCGTCTTCTACATGGTAAGCAAAATAAGTACTAAGTTGAGTATTTAGCTTTAGCACACAATTTTCTTAATCCTGGTTACGTCAATTCCATGCTTGTAAGAACCGGTTTATATTGCGTCGTGAAGACTGATAGTCGTCCTGTTAAAAAAAAGAGCTGTTTACCATTACTATTAAAAATTATATTACAATTTGATTTATTTTCCGTCCTCACTTCACAATGAAAACCGCTAACACATAGTTTTAGTAGGTAAATAGGTAAGGCGAGGTTGATCTCTCTACTGCTAAAAGCGAACTGTCAATAAAGCGACTGAACTTTCTAAATCTTAGAATTTAGCTGAATGAAGTTGTTTTTTTCGTCATGTGAATAGTTAGCTGCATTATATAGTGACCACCTATCCTGTCCACCAATATCGGCGCGCACGTGCCCAGAGTGTTCATCTTCAAGAATTTTAGGGCCGTCAGCTGCGCCATCACTGTCGCAGCTGCCGCACCGAATGGGGCGACAACCGAGACCATTTCGCAGCGACTACATCATGCCGCGGATGCTGATGCCCAACCAACTCTATGGGTATGAAGACAGCCTCCGCGCGGTCGCGCCTACTGAACAAGATTGGCTGAGCAAGGTACGTATTCAAATGGGCAAGTATATTAAATAAAAACACAAACAGAGTAAAAAGTAGTAGTGTAAGAGCGATTTCGCACTACATCCGATCCGAATCCGAATTAAAGATCCGACTTCAATCCGAATTATGAATGTTCTAAATTCAGACGTGTAGAGTTCGGATCTAGTGCCCCTCATACTAATAGGACTATGGTCACTTTGGACCGACATTTCTCGGATTCGGATTTCAAATGTAATGAGAGAAGGCAACATCAAAACAGAAAAGCACAAACACGGAAGTTCGGCGTTAGTCATGAGTATACCACAACAGTCTTATCTTTGACCGCAGTTTATTGTATGACATCACGTGGCCGCTGACGATAGGCAACGTTGCATCGTATACTACATCGTAACACAGCTCATTGTTGTCAGGTCACAATTACTCCACGCTCCGGCGAACGTGATCATGTTCAGTGATGAAACCATATCAATGGGCTCGCTAGGGTTAACCCCGAGCGCAACGTTCTTTACAAACTTGAGGGTTGGATTATAAAGGGTTAACAAAAATTTCGAACAGGAAAATAGGGTGTTGCAATTAAATAACTTCTCATGCCAATCACATTTTTCATTTATCTCCTATCTAATAGGTTGCCTCCTATCTAATATTAATTTTTCATTTGATTTTTTAGTTCTGTTATAGTAACCATAGTGGAGTGATAGTTGAGAGCAGTGGTGGCCCAGTGGTATCGGCCGCGACTTACGAGTTGTAGGTCGTAGGTTCGAACCCGGACAGGCGCTTTACTTTGTGTAAATTATTTCATCACCACTGCTCTCAAAACGGTGAAGTAACTCTGTCTGTCTGTCTATCTGTCTGTATGTTACCTTTTCACGCCTAAACCACTGAACCAATTTACTTAGATGAAACTTGGTATAGAGATAGTTTAAGTCTCGAGGAAAGACATAGGATAGTTTTTATCCCGATATTCCCACGGGATCGACACTTATCCGGGTGAAACCGCGGGGCGCAGTTAGTCTGAAATAGTCGCAAAAAGGACAAGTGTTGAGGTACCTATGACCATCTTGTCTTGCGACCTTTCCTTTCCCGTCATAGACGATAGCTTTTAAAATGATAGTTTACTTGCTTCTGCCCGCGGTTTCATCCCCGTGGGAGTCATAAATCATCCCACGGCAACGTGATACCAGGACAAAAATTTGCCTATACTAGCCCTTCCCCAGGATGCCATCTATCTCCTTAGCAAATTTTTATCCAAATCCGTCCAGTCTAAACGGATTTGGATAAAATTTGGTAAGGAAAACTGAACGGTTCAGGTTACATGCACAAATGTTGAGTAATAATAAAACTAATATAAAATCTGCAATACTTTTCTTGCAACCTTTATCCAATAAATATCTTCCTCTTTGTGAGAAGAGGGCTTTGAGTATTATTTCAATCTTGAAAGGTGTTAGAATAAGCTAAGTTTCTATTAGATCAGTTTATCTTTATAGCTATAAAATCACGCCACTCAAAGAGTGTGCAGTCGGTATTTTATTTATGAAACTAATTGATTTTTCTCGTCTGGCAACTCGAACCGATACAGACTTTAGGCGAATTTGTGTATCAATTACCTTAGGATATGGACTTATTCAGCCTTATTTATAAAAATATCGCTAATCACTGACTAGCTACTGTTTAGCTTAGCATTTAATTAGCTCTTAATCAATGCTTAACTTTTCTTTATATGTATATAAACAGGCATCAATCAGGCATTTAGCACAATCATCATGCAATGCCCAGATTTTTTCTTATTGTCACGAATGAAATGATACCTACTTATTCATAATTTTTGTCAGTTAAGTATATTTTATTCTCACCAAGGCAGTAAGCATAAATTCATAGCCACGTAATCGAATGAAGATAGAACCTCATCATATGTGGCCAAGGTTCTGTAATAGCTTTATCCTCGAAGTCTAGGAAATTTCTAGACTTTCAACTCAAGGTAGTTGCAAATGAGGGCTACGGAGGCCGATTTGAGGTCAGGCAATAACTGATATCGATTGACTGACTATTTCAGGATTGAAACTTCAGTGATGACTGCAATAAAAACTTAATACGAGGTACGATTTAATAAACACCAATAGTAAAACTAGGGTCAGTGGGTCGTCTTATAGATAGGTACAATGTTACATTGATGGTCTTATCACTGATAACGATGATTATCTACAAAACACCCTTTATAAAACCTTTTCTAATTGAAATATCAAACTGATTACAGTATCTTTATAGAGAAAATTGGCACTTTTTATAGTTAAAGCACGGGAATCGCCGCCAATGTTGAAGATTATAACAACATAACCTATTTGCGCTTTACGGCGCATGCCGAATGATGCCTCTAATTTATTCACTGAGTTAGTACTTATGTTATGTTAGCACAGTTTATAAAATAAGCTTTTAGCGAGCTTATGATGTTAGGTCGCATGGTCTTTCAATAAACTAAGGAGTCCCTAATATCTCGAAATGACAGTCCAATGCGTTTCATTGACGTCCTCCCCAACCCCTCCAATTTGTACAATAGAAGCTGGGTTGCCAAGCTATAATATTGATAGTTTACCACAGAGTACCTACTTTTTGATAGTAGTTTACGGACCCGTCCCTTAGTACAAGCTCGGGAGTGCTGTGAACGCATCGAATCTGTTGACCATAGATTTCGGTATGGAACGTACCTAGCGTGAGCTTTCTGTACGTCTGTCGAGGATATAAGTGAGAATGAGATGAATTAGTAAAAGCTATCATAGAGGTGTACATTTCCGATCTGTGAGTGGAGGCAACTTTAAAGTTAGGACTATAAAATTGTAATAATAACAACATGTCAGCTATTTCAGATGAACGCAAGGAGCTTAGGGTGTGTTAAGAAACTAATTAACAATCGTGTTTGCAGAAATAAATGTAAAAACTATTTTAAGTGTATCTTAATGCAAGCTTGCCTACCTACAGTCCGGCCAACGAGAAAATGCGTTCCTAACACTGCATGAATTCCTTTGCCCAATATCCGAGTAGCCAGATTAATTTTAAAATCTTGTAATTGCACTATGGAAGACCCATAGTGTGAAAACGAGATTTTTCTCATTTTCTTGCTAGAGTGCGTTTCAACAAATAGTTCCTATGTTATAATGTTGGCTCCGCTGTCCTCCGCTAGGAGTATATGTGTTTTGTGCCCATGTCTGTCAAGATAGTAGATATGGGAAGACGATTCTGCGGTTTTTCTAAGATTTATAAGGTGTCCGTGTTAGAATCATGCCCAAAACATTAAGGAGTGGTGAAGAATAAGAAGTGGTATACATTGTTGCCAATATAACGGCATAGGAACTATTTTTTGAAACACACTCTAGATGAGTTGTAGCTTGTAAGATGATGTTGCCAGCTCTGATTACACAAACAGAATAGGAGTGTACCTACTATGCATTAGGCGCCATCTCCTCGGGCGAGAGAAACGCGGCGAAACTCGCCGTGCCACCATATTCTCACCGCGATGATATCGCCATGTGGAGGTTGCTTCATAAAGTTTTTATTAAATTTGAAGGCACGGCGTGACTATCGCTGCGATACTCTCGCCCGTGTAGATGACGCCTTAGGGCCAAAACACACACGCTACTTTTTGCATCGGCGATCGGCGATTCAGCTGCTATTTAGAAGCTTAATGCAGCGACCAAGCATTCCACACCGCACACTTAAAAACGCCAAACGCGGCGATTCAGTCGTTTTTCGGAAGCTCGATACAGCGGGTGAACGCTACACTCCGCACACATTCGGATGCCGGTCGCAGCGATTTGGCATTTGCGCCAGCATCGGAGCAGTCGCTAAAACGCGCGATTCCGATACCGCGTCCGAACGCAGAGAGTCGCCAAAACGCGATGCTGCATCGATACAGCCGCAAAATCGCCGATCGCCGATGCAAAAAGTAGCGTGTGTGCTTTGGCCCTTAGACTTCTTTGAGCGTCGCTTTAGTAGGTACTTAAAGTTGAGATTTCATTCGAGAACCTTAATCTCTTGTTTTTCCAAGCGACACGGCGTACACTTTTAAATTATGACTCAAAGTTGTAACACTTCGCTCCTCTAAGAAATTAAAATACAGTTTTTAAGCAACTAGGTCATTTAATGAATTAAATCATAAATTTAATGTCTTGGCCATTTGCGCGACACTTTCTCAATAAAATGAGCGCTAGGATATACCTGAGGCTAAGGTACATATCAAGTATATAGAAAGTTCGCCATGATTTTTATGGCGACTTAAAAGTCGCCATAATTTTAGTCCTTGTAGTAACGAAACGGCCAGGCCACATATTTTGACTAAGGTGTAGAGTGTGAAGTTAGGGCTTGTAGAGTTAGGGCGTGTAGAGTTAGAAGCTTATCAAGTTATGAGTTAGGTTCAAAATAACGACGAAGCGCTTCGAGAAAAAGTAGGTAGTGCCCTTGAGCTTCGCTTAGCTCGTCTTGGCGGGGGCACTCCTGTGCCCCGAGATAATCGTAGCTATTGGAGATAACAATGTTAACGAGAAATTATCGCTACGGTAAAGTGCTACGGCCTACGAAAACGAATAAATTAATTTCCGTATTCACTGCTATGTGAAAGCTACAAAAATGTTTTTTTATAAATTTTGCATGGCTACGTTGATAAATATAGCTAAGATGATAGAGATAAACTAAGAAATACAATATAATGACCGTGCGACCATAAATGTTGTGGAAAAAAAATTATAAGGTTTCCAAATGGATATTATGTTTTGATATTTAAACCTCAAAATGGTAAGCTTGTTTTTAATTATCTATGTCCTTTGTTGTTGAATGTTGAAATCAAGTTATGTATGGAACCACTATGGGCTTATCAATTCGAGCAACCCAATTTATTAGAGTAGAAATTCATGTGCAAAGGTAGGAAAAGCTTTGTGCTACGGCGATCCATTAAATATTCGTAGACACTGCTACGACAGAGCTACAAAGCATTGGCGCGCGAGTAGAAATAAAAAGTTCGCTAAAGCTTTAAAAGCTCTGGGCGACAGTAGGATAAAGCAAAAAATAAAATCACTTTATAAAAAACAACAGCTGCTGTTAGGCACTAGATATTCAGTTTCTAATTATTATTTCCAGTGATATTACAGTCGTAAATAGCATTCCGATGACCATTATTTTAAAGACTCTGATTGACATAATGCACCCGGGCCATTCCGCGCAATTAGGCCGACTTTTGTTTGGAAATGGTAAGGACATTTGGTGCGTGTTGATTGCAATAATAAATTAAATAAAGGTGTTATACTTTTTTAGATAGCGGCGCCATACGTAAAAACATGTAAGAAATGTCATATAAAGTAAAAAAAGAATGCAGCTATGATATTTAATTCATTATTAGCATATATTCGCCGTTACTGGATTTCCGCGGAATGACCCACCCCTTGGATTGGATCAATTTGTATCGTAATCGTAACTAGACTACCGATATTATACCATCGACGTTGCAATAAATGTCATTACAGACACGCACTCGACGCACTCGAGTTAGTTACGAACTGATTTACCGATAACCTGGGGGCCTAAAAAGGCCACTTTCGCAGAATCATAAAAGGATAACATTATGAGTCACAATAAAAGTCGTATAAAATGGTCACAAACTGACAATTCATGATATTATTTGACATTAAAGCAATTCATATTTTGTGGACCATTTGTAGGCCAAATGAACAGGTAATTTATAATAATATTATCCATGTTGACGCTTGCAGCCTGCTCAGATTGCTCTGAACAGAATTGTTTTATAAATGTGATTTGAAGTTTGTGTTCCGATTAGAAGTCAAGCATCAGACGGACCAATACCGACACAGTCGAATGCGCCCGCTCATCTGGTTACGTATACCAGTTTTTGTGTTTAGTGATAGTACCTAAATAAAATGTAGAAATAAATTAAGCAGGTATTGCATTTTACTCGTGAATAAACAATGAAAATTACACACGTTATAACGTAAATTAAAGGAATACACGATGCTACTTGAGGAGCGTCGGAACGAAAACCGATATATCCAATTTACCATATTTTACACAAATTAAAAAAAAGCTTGTAAGTTTTTTAATGTTACAAAAGTGGAAAATTATAGCATGTCAATTTGCAGTTAAAGTGACATCGATTGATGTGTGAAACTTGACGGAGGGTAGATACTTAATTTAGCGAGATACTTGGCGGACAAGTTTGGATATATCGGTTTTTGACGCGATCATTTGGATATATCGGTTTTTGACGAAACCAAAATGGATATGTCGGTATCTAATATGATCAAAACGGATTTATCGGATTTTGGTAAAACCAAATTATAGTTTTGTATCTATGTATTTACATGCTAATTTTCTAAACTCTCAAATGACGTTAACTCGCAACTTACAATTTTGAATTATGACAGTATTTGGTTTCATGTGCGAATTATATTGATTTATTTTGTACACTAAGTAAATTGGTTTAATGTCATTTACTGTACTTTCTTGATTAATGTCTTGTCCTATAACACAATCCTCTAAAATAGACGGAGAACCAATCATTTCCAACAATTATTTATCGAAAAATCTAAGGCACACAGTAAAAGCAGTAGTAGGTAACGGAAAGGAGAACCAAAGAATAAGGAGAACACAAAACGGGAAGAAACTTGATAGCGAGTTGACATAAACGACACCCAGCCAATCACGCGAGGGTAAGGCGAAGTATTTACGAAGAGCGTTCAGATATTTTTTTTGGGAATCGATTTAATAAAAGAATAAAAATCGATTAAGCTTTCTTGTAAACGTGTACCTAATCGGAATTTGAACCGACCATTGTTGAATTGTGTAAAACTTAATAAGAATTATCGGTTTTTAATCCAACAACAAGAACCTGTTGAATTTAAAAATTTATTTGTCGGGTTTTGATTTGACCACAGTATTTTGATATTTTTTTTAAGATGGATGTAACTGTTTTTTAATTGATTTCTTTCCTGAAGGGTGTATAATTAAACATTTTGTAACAGAAAAAAATAAAAAAATAATAATGTCTTAATTAAGACATATCGGTTTTTGTTCCGACGCTCCTCACTTGTCCTTCTTAGCAAATTGTTTATTAATAGCACTCGCTTGTTCTATCGGGGCGGCAACCTGCGATAATTTCTAGAAACAAACCCTCCTATGTAGCACTAACAACTATCTAATTATATAGTGCATACAACCGTCGCGACAAAGGGCCTCGAAGGTTGTAAGCACAATATAACTAGACAAAACACGAAGGTTGTTCATTTATTATGGAAATATTAAGTGCATTAGCGAGAACGGACTGGGAACCAATGCGATGACTGGGTCGCAATTACGATTATTGTTTGATCATAATAAATGCTTCTGAAAAGGGTTCGATCGAACATTTTTCTATAGGAGTACCCGTCACTATGTTGTTTTTTTTTTTCTAAATCACGGTGTACCATGTAACTGGTATTCATGGGTAGAGGACACTGTTAACAATATGGTGCCCTAAAGTGTAACGTTGCCGAGATATTTGAAGGTAAAGTCAACAAGTGAGAACAATGACAATCATTATAATCACGTGCTATAAAAGGTAGTTTTCGAAAATGTATGATTTCAATCTTAATTATTTATTTAGTTAAGAATTCGGGCCATAATTTAAATTTTACTGCATGTCTTATGCAGTAATCGGTTGCCTGTGCCAGGGGCCACAGTAACTCTTTCGAACAACCCGCGACACTGGCAGAGTGGTGCGATATTTTACGTTTTATTTATTTTGGCACAGGAAATCGAACGTATTAACCAAATGGAAGACGATGGGGACTTTAGACCATTCGAAGAGGAATTTTTGCGTTGGATTTCTCGGGAACCTTACTTCCCCCGCCCCTATGGACAAGAACAAGCAAGAGCGCGGGAACAGGCTTATGTTCACGAGACCGTAACACCCATACCGATAGAAGTACGGCCCCTGCCACCCCCAAGGGAAATTATACCAACGAAGTCCATTCCGGCGGCACCAGAGATGTTGGTGCGGTCCCGTAAGACATTTCCACCGTCTACTTTTATACCACCGGCAGCCACGAACCATGAGGAAAAGAAAAAGACGTTTGCACTGACGCCTCTTGATAAGGAATATTACGAACCCGCAGACAAAATTGTGACGCAAAGTAAGTTGAACAACTTTCAGTAAAACTTTTTCTTTTGTTAACCCTAGTCAGATTTATGAGGAGTGATATGGCCTTGTTATGAGCGCGTGACTAGTTCCTAGTTAGCAACATGTCACATGGAGCTACCGCTCGCTCGCTTGCTGACCTCGAAGCCGCGACCTACGACGAAGTATTTTATCAGCGCAACATTGGCGGAAGCTGCAACTTTTCCTGATATTAAATATTAATCTTATAAGTAACCTTTTACGCTACGCCACGATAACTCGATAGGAAATGAGCGAGATTGGCTGCCATTTGCAAGCCGAGATGGCATAATTTACTTTCCGGACTTCCACTACATTTTTATTTAAAATAAGTTTTATATCATTACATAATAAAACTTATTTCCGTTTAATTTACAAACTCCCGACTGTCGGGAATTTGCCTGAATTTTATTATTTTTCCAAAGCGTTTTCAAGATGAGATAACACCCCGTCGTTTTTGCCTCGGGGCTTAAAAACACTCTCGATTATAATGTGTGTTTTTCAAAAACAAACAACATAATAATCACAGCTTTATTAAAAACTGGTGTTGTTTAATTTTTTTTAAATAATATCTTCGCGCTTGACACTGAAACACATGGTGCATTTGACCGCGATGCCATTATTACAGAATCCGACGGGCCACACGAAGGCGGCGATTCAAAAACCCACCACAGAGCGGTAAACGTTGTGGCATTCCACCAACCACGCCAGATACGACAGAATCCTAACCTGGGTAGAACGAAGAACCTAGTCGCTGAAAACTTGGACCGCCTCAGAACTGGACTGTAAGTATTTTAACATTTCTATTCATAAATCGTCTTATTCATAGTTTTAATAAATTTTAAATACTTTACTGTCTTTAACTGCTTTTAGACTATAAAATTATCTTGAAGTGACATTATCTCCATTCGTGGAGAAAATCTTCTAACTAATATTATTAAGCTAGCATTAGTATTGATCAAAATATTTTTGTGCATGTAGGCCATCATTTATCGGAGACTAATTAGTACCTAGAAAATTATTTAGCAATTCTAATTAAAATTATTACAATAGACTCCTAGGTACTGGAAGGTACATTAATTCAAGTATAGTTAGGCACAAATGGTTGTGATTGTACATTATCAAAACACATTATACGAGTAGCACTATACGGGTTCTTGATTAGAATAGGGGCCATCATCAGCCTTTATCCCAACTATGTTGGGGTCGGCTTCCAGTCTAACCGAATGCAACTGAATACATATATATATTTTACATGGAGCGACTGCTTATCTGACTTCCACAACCCAGTTACTGGGTAATAGGTACCTTTGGTAAGACTGGTTGTCAGACTTTCGGGCTTCTGACTACCTGTAACGACTGTCAAAGATCCACGAATGACAGCCGGGATCAACGGCTTAACGTGCTTTCCGAGGCACGGAGGGGTCTCGATATATAAAGATGGTCACCCATCCACAGACCAACCGCGGCAAGCCGTGCTGCTGTAATTATTAAGCCACGGGCTACAATAGGTACAATGCATTTTTATTCCCGACTTTTTCCGACGTCTTTGCCGAATGACTCAGTCCGTCTTAACAGTTCAAAACAAGATTGAAAATATATTGGTAATAAGTAGTGTCCGACCCAAGGTTCGGTTTCAGTTTCAGACATAAAATCAGATTTCGGATGCAGTATCGGGTTTGGCCAAAACTCGATTACTTCGAGGCTGCATCGCTTTTGGCATATCGGCTAAAATTATGCAGTGTTTACTGTTTAGACCTCAGTCGAAGTATCGAGCTCCTAGAAAACGACTTAATTGGTAACCGCAGATGCTGTAGCAAGGCAAGGCAAGCTAAGGCCTTTATTTAAATTAGGTCTGACGATTCGACCGCCATTTTAAAATTTTACTGTTTTTTACACAAAATCTGCCAAAAGTCAATTTCATATTTGAGTAAAATAAATCTGATAGTGCAAAATCAGTGCTTAATCACATTATTTGTTACAAACCTTACAAAATAATCTAAATTTACTTCTGCACTTTTACGTAACTTCTTAAGGTTCGGTATCGGCCGAAACTAGAAGAGAAGCCGAAGATTCGGTTACTGTTTCAGCTGAAAATTGTGGGTCGGTCGGATACTAGTAATAACCGAGAAATTGACCTGCATTTCATTATTTGAAAAACAAAACCAGTGTAATCGATTATTTCTTATTCTAGGCAATTATTTTACATCTATTGTAGGCATCCAAAATGTGTTTCTTGTTGTTTTCGTTTTTGTTATTATATTTGATTACTTAATAGTTTATTTATTTATAAGTATAAAAATTATGTATTAGGTAAGTATGTTGAAACTGCTTGTACTCTCTGTCACTTTTCCCTAAAAGCTCATTAGAAAATCAGCGTCAGACAGCGTATGTCGGGCATTAATGCTGAAATAGACCTTTTTGACACAGCCGTGTGGCACACACTGGTATTGAAACAAAAATTGAGAATAATGTTTCAATTTTTTTTTTCTCACTTATTTATTTTGTTTTTTTTTGTATTTTGTGTATAACGAACCGCGTCCAAATAAAGGTTATTCTTTCAAAATATTCATCTTTCAAAAAATTACCTTGGAGAAAACACCAAATATATACTACGGTAACTAAGATAGTTTTTGATTTTTTCATTTGATTATCTACGAAAAGATTTGAATGAAGTGCTTAGAAAAATATTGGCCCTAAAAGGTAGAATATCTATAAATACCGTACTTGGCAGATGTTTCAATTTTTGTGGATAAAACTGCAGCGGTTAAAAATATTTATAAACCGAAGTTTATTTAATAGCTTCGAAAAATAATAACATGGAATGTGCTGACAAGGTTTGCGCTATCAATAATAATTCGAATTAAATTGATCAAAGGTAATTTAAACTAGCTAATGACAGACGGAACTGCGTTGGTTCACTTTCAAAGATAAGTATATCGGGTCGGAAGTGGGCAGAGTCCGCATAACATGCAATAGCACTTTGATTTAGACAGCGGGAGTTACACTTAAAACAACAGGAAGCAAGACTATTAAGAACAGGGTTCGTTTTTAGGCTATTGACCTTCGAATTTGCAGAGTAGGTAGGTACTCCTAATAAGAAACATACTTACGATACGTATGTGCTATGAGTAACATCTGGTGGACCTGATTGCGGGACTAGGTGGACTCTTGCAAGTTAAATTTGACCCACTTCCCGGCATCCGATTGAGCTGAAATTTTACATACTGGTCCAGTCCCGATGACAATGCATGTTTATGACAAGCATGACGTGATGCTGCAGCCAAGATTGGCTCCAGACGAGGGAACTCCTTAACGTTTAACAGCAGGGACATGAAATTTTGCACACCCATTGGGATGACAGTTAGCGGGTCCACCATGAAATTACTGCCACCTTCAGGGTTGGCTCCAAACCAGAGAATTCCTCAACGGTCGGCAGTAGGGACTTGAAATTTTGCATACCCGTTCGGATATGATAGACAGTTGGTGGGTCCACCATGAAATTGCTGCCACATCAAGGGTTGGCTCCAAACCACGGAACTCCTCAACGGTCAACAGTAGTAACAGGCGTATGAGGTATACCATGACTTGTAATTTGGTAACTATTTAAGACTAAAAAGTAAAATGAAAATAAAGAAAAAAACAAGCTTTTATTTAAATAAAAACGTAACCTAAAAAAGAAGGAATAACGCAAACTAAAAAGAGAAAAATAAATTAAAGTGACATTGTCATTTTAAAATATATAGAAATTTTAAAAGCTTGAGGCACTGATGTACGGTATCCGCTATACAGGACACAATATCATTGCCTCAAGCGTTTAAAATTTCTATATGTTTTAAAATGACAATGTCACTTTAATTTATTTTTCACTTTTTAGTTCGCGTTATTCTTTCTTTTTTAGGTCACGTTTTTATTTAAATAAAAGCTTGTTTTTAAAAACTTATTTTTTAATTTCATTTTTTGAACTAAAAGAATTTCCTAAGTGATGTTTCAAAAGCTACTTTGACCGAAAATGTGGGAAATTGAGGCGGATTTAATTGCAATATCAGTTACATCTCTATACGAGAGGGTGGTTTTTCATCACTGGTATAATTGCTGGATGTTATATTATTTTATTGTCATATTGAATTAACATTTAGTCATAACATTAATAATAACTCGTTGAGTATTAAACTACTATTTTTTATATTTCTTTTAATCTTTTTGTTTATAAACATACGGTACCTATTTTAAAATTCAATTTATAAGTATTTCAATGAAATAAAGGACTTAATGAGTATGAAAGTTACGAAATCCCGAGAAAAACGGGGGTTATTTACCCGTCTCCTCGGAGTGCATAGAACTCTATGCCCTTTCGGGTCACAAGTCTGCTTGTCAATCCACAATACCTAGACGAGCTATAGTTATTGTGGAAAAATTGAATACAAGTTATTCAAAGGGGCGTAATCTTCAATTGGACTTCTCGCTGCTTTTAAGAACCCATAGGGAAACAACAATTTATTACTGAAGGATTATAGATTACAATTTAAGTCTATGAAACTTTCTAAGGAGGAAACACTGCTTCTGGGAAAACATATCTGAAAACAATAAACAAAACTATATTTGTTTGTTTTTAGGGTTCCGTACCTCAAAAGAAAAAAAACGGAACCCTTATAGGATCACTTCGTTGTCCGTCCGTCCATTTGTCAGCCTGTCAAGACCCTTTTTCTGAGAAACGCGTGGAGGTAACAAGTTGAAATTAATAACAAATACGTAGGTTTACAGTCCCTGGAGCTCTTAATAATTAATCAAGTTTCTAAGTTAACACAATAAAAAAATACGGCCGTATATGCAACATATTTTGATACTCATAAATTAATCAAAACCTATAGGGTAATGCCCGTTTATCTAGAATCATGGGCAAGAAGCAAGGTCTCACACCACAAATTAAGGAAAATGTCCGAAAATCTTTAGCTTGTAGTTTTACGACTTTTTTTTAATATTCTTTACTGCGATTTTTATACTTGGTATCTGAAAGTAAACATAAGTATAAATTAAATTATGTAAATATAGGTATATGTCCGGAAGCCCGAAGTATTTATTTCCTACTTATACTGACTGCCCCCACGAAAGTCACTTCATTTTTTTTTATGATGTGTTCGTAGTCATAGTTTGGTGAATTGTTTGTAGTGCATCCTTTCATTGTGATGGTGATGATCGTAGGAGGGCTATGATGTGTTTTAGTTAAATAGGTAAAGTTGAAATCCGATTGATAGATAATCATGAAGTTAGCAGTAATGATAAAGGAGATTGGGCTAATCGCTCTGACGCCCAATACCGTTACGATATAATACAATCTAATATGTAACATAATTAACGCAAGACTTCATACACCCAAATTATAGAGTACTGAGTTAAAAGTATTTTTTTTAAAGCTAGCTATTTTTATAAAGAACATCGTTTTAATCCTAGTATTACTTTATGTATTAAAATTGAGTCTTATTGCCTTGGAATAAGATTTAATCTTCTTTGGCCCAATCGGCGGCCATTATGGTAAAATACATAAATTTTGAAAAAAAAAAATACCCATAACAAAATTTACTGAAATCGATTCAGTAGTCAATTATGAACAAACTACTTTCAGGACTTGCGTTTATTCTGTTACACCTTTTATAGGTATTAATGGATGCTACTGGATAGATCGCTTCAAGGAAAATATTTCTTACTATGAAGACTTCTCTCGAGTGTTAGTACGTCAGGAGCAGCAGAGCTCTAAATATGAGTGATTCTGATTAAGTATTATAAACCTAGTGTTCCGTCAATTAATTAACTATCATTACTTCTCTGCTTTGCACACCATCTTATAAGCCTATAAACGTCTATTTACAAACATTGGCCTCCTTGATGCCGTTTAAGGGACAATGTTTTTAAGATTCGGTCGGCCGGACTGAACGCGTTAAATCTACCGCAACCCCCAATAGCGTTAAGATATATGCCAATAGCAAGATCTCATCAAGGAGAATATTTCGTGTTACGACGACTTCTCACAATTGATTGTCCGTTTGGAGACACCGAGCCCTAAATGTGACTAATTAAGTATCATTTAAAATTTGGTATTTCGTCAATGAATTAACTTTAATTAATACTGTGCTTTTCAAACATCATATGTTTTAAAGACACAGTATTAATTAAAGCTAATTATGGCGTTGGTCAACGTTTATTTTAAAACAATGGCCCCCTATATGCCGTTTGAGGAACAATTTTTCTAAGAGTCGGTCAAACAGAACGTTAAACCTGCTGATTCTAACAATACCGTTAGTATATATTTTTTAACCGACTTTAAAAAAGGAGGTTCTGTATTCGACCCGTATGTATGTATGTATGTTTGTATGTCCGCGATTATCTCAAAAACTACTGAACCGATTTTGATAATTCTTTCATTAGTGTGATCTACATACTTTCAGGAAGGTTTTAGTATATAATACATTAGGTATATATTCTTATGTACGAAGTTATATGCATAAATGTACTGCATCTCCGGCATTTCTATGGGAATTTTGATGATTCTTCGAGTCGTGTCTTCAATTCTTCAATGCACTAGTATTAATTGAATTTGTGTGGGGTAGGTACAACTAAAAAGTGAAAAATAAAAACTTTTTTACAAAAAAAAAACAACCGACTTCAAAAAAAACACTACAAAGTGAAAAATAACTTTAATTTCGGAAGTCGGCGTCAAAAAACTAAAAAACCCGGAACCAACGACACCGACTTCCGAAATTATAGTAGATTGTACAACTAAGGCATAAAAGAAGCTATTTTACCCCGAGGCGTTTATATCCACGCGAGCCGCAGGCGAGGGTGGATAGTTAAGTCGAGGGGTAAAATGACTCGTTTATGCCTGAGTTGTACACTCTGCTTTTCACTTCGATTGCGAGAAAATGAAACAGGCATAAAGTATACAGTACATAATTAATCAAAAATGTTGCAAAGCATAGCTAATTCCCGCCACTACAGATAATACCGCCACAAAACTTTTTAAAAGTTTTTTATTTTTTATTTCAACATTTGTCATTCGACTTGGGTACTTCATACTGCCAAGTCATAAAAACGTTTCTTTGCGTTTTTAAATAATAAGTGACAACTATTTTACCTGATTTTATTAAATTAACGATAGATAACACGGAAGTGGTATAAATTAAAGAAAATTAAATAAATCACGACTTTAATCTGCGAAATTTTATTGTGCGTGTGGCTGTTGGGCCTGATTACCTTAGTCCCTCAGAAAAAAAAATTACTTTATGCACTAGAACATAAAAAGCGATTTTATGTCGCCTAAGCACAACATAAAGACGAACTTTTAGAGCATGAGAAGTGAAAAAGTTATTTTTCACTTTGTAGTGTTTTTTTTGAATTCGGTTGTTTTTTTTTGTAAAAAAGTTTTTATCACATCTATTCAAAAAGAGCTAGTGTATTCTTCGTAAACAGGGACTATAATTGCTCTTTAACCCATAGGGACTAAAAGTGATTTGAATTTGGAATGTGGATATTGTTAGTAAAAGTTCCAATCACCAAAGAGATCAATCACGAACATTGCATGAACAAGTAACAGGCTGTATGATAAAGAAAAACGCGTGCGAACGAAATTAAAAAAAAAAGTTTGTGAAAAATAAAAAACGCTTGAAAAGCATTCTGCCTTCGTTCGTAATGGTTTACTCAAAATTGTATGTAAATAAATAAACGTTACTATTCTTATTCATAAGTTGCACTTACTAATTTTTTTATGATGATAAAAAGTAGTCAAGTAAAGTCCACCTCGGGAGCAACACTATTTTAAGCTCGAGTGACGTACCTACGCTGCGCTCAGGATTCTACTTTAGAACCTCTCGCTGCGCTCGGGATTCTATTCTAGACTGGGTGTATTATAGGCACACCTCTAGCATTTGAATACGAGTATTCTCCGAAGGGTTATGCAGAGGTGTGAAATACAACATACCAAAACATCATGTCTGAATCACCTACAAAACAAGCAGATAGGTATGTATAGTGCAACTACATTCTTAAGTAACTATTCTTAGTTTTTTTCATCACCATTTAGAGAATTTATTCCGGAAGGTTTATGTATATAACACTTAACTAAATTATTAATTTAACTTAGAAATAGCACATACATCTCGATTTTTTTTTTCATGTCGCTACGTTAGTAGACTGCATCCGTGCGAAGAACCCTTGCTTCAGTTCACTTGTTATCTTTAAATAAGATAGTGACGTTGCTTAATGATGATGGCAAATACGTACTGGTAAAGCAATTGTTCGACATGCATATTGAAAGTAATATAGTTTACGAAATACGGGAGTTAAGATGTAATTAGTGACTTTAAGAGCAATGTAATTCCAAACGGACAAAAAATTGACACAAGTCATCATATTAACAAATATCTATTCTCTTTAATAAGCATTATACAATCGATATAAATCTTATGGTTATTCGGCGCAGAGGCAATTCTACACTTCGGTACTCCAGTAGTTACATTTTAGGATTTGAACTCCGGACGGACTAACGATTGGCAAAAGTTTTGATAGTAGCAAAGGTTCTCCTTGAAAAGAACTTTCCATTTGTATATATCTTATGGCTATTTGGCTTTAGGGCAGATATCCATAGTTCGCTACCCATTCTCCTTTTACAAAATCGACAGTATAGCGTTTTTCTAGGGCAAATAAGGACTACCGTATACCTGTCTCCTTACTGCCAACCAACCTGCGCTGGTTGAGAGTAAACCCTACTGATGTGCCGGAGACGAGGTGAAGACTAATATATTAAACACTTAGAGATTCCTTAGCCTCCACCCCTAACAGTCCTTAGTCGCGCATGGAAATGAAGTTCGTCCCAATTACCTAACACTTTTGTTGAAAGCAGCCTTCACTTGTGAACGTATTCTCAAACAAAGCTACGAATACAAGCAGTGTGTACACGTGTGCAGACGACATTCAATGCACTTTAAAAACACATACTTATTAGAATCGTTACAAAATTTTGCATTATTTACATCAATTGTGAGTGACAGCGAAACAAAATTTTATTTAGGCGTTTTTAGATAGACACTAAAGAACAGTCCTATTAATGTCTGTGTTCTCAGCTGTTTTGATAAGATCCTATTTTTCATGTAAAACTGCAACATATCTGGCATCAGATAGCTTTGTTTGTAATTGCACGGCTCTGAGGCTGACCTTGTGGACTGTAACCAAACGAGTCGATTGATTGATGGGAAATCGAACTCTTGCTTAGCTGTGATCTTGGCAAAACCCACATAAATCTATGAAGTACGACCAAAGTGCAACGAAAACCAGCTTGCTAGCTTAACAAGACGGGCGTTAAAAGGACTTGTCACTTTTGTGTCATTTAATTTTGGACAATTATGTACATTTATTTTACTTGTAACCCAATTGGCAATTTCGGTTCATAATAACTATCATTTCTACCATTATACATTAATAGTAACATTGTCACATCACAGGACAGGACAGGATAAATTCTACTGTTTTTGCGGCTCACAGAATAAAATACCTATCTATGGAAAAATAATTATATAATGTATGGATACCGTTTCGAATATATGACAATAAAATATAAAAGTCTTACATTAGCTATCTAATGTAACACCTTGCCTTATTAAACTAACACCAATGAAAATATTTATTATTAAATGCATGCAAAGAATATTTTTAGCCGGCAGCGCGCTTTAAGAGTCTCACTCGCACAGAACACTAATACCCTAGGCTCACTCGACTCGAGGACTCTCGTATTGGCACCGATCAATTATTCAACGCCAAAGCCGACACGGTGCCTTGACGCTGACGCAGACGCTGTCTATTCAATAACATATAATAGAAACAGTTGCAACAGCAGCTAACAAACTTATTGGGAAATAACTATTTTGATAGGGTAAACTAAATTAAAATGTCATAAAAAATAACGGTAAGTATAGGAAGCAAGAAATAAAATATGCAAACAAATTCACGCTATCCATACATTTAACCATTGTGGGTAAATTAAAATATCAATTACTGGGCCATATTTATCATCGAGCATGCATATTGCATAGCTTATTGCCTTACCATCTTATTTCGCTATATCAAGCCAGACCTACCAGCATGTGATCCCATGTATGCTTACCTCAGTCACACAAGCATATTACCTATAAAAAGCCGTGTATTTTTTAAAAAATTATGAAATATTTAGTTTTGTGTTAGCGTAGTTTTAGTAGTAGCATTATTCACCTCTCATGGCCACGTAAAAGGTGCCAGTCGTAGCGTATGCGTGTTGAGCAGAGAGATAATATCCTAATCTGATTGTTAATATTTAGTACCCAAGAGAACCCTGCGGGCACCGACAAGCCTCGCCACATCCATGTGCTGGAATCGACGGCCGACCCGGCTGACTCGATCTATGGAATAGCTCTCATTGCTGCCGTGGGCACAGCGCTCACCATGGCCGTCATCGGATTCGCTATAGGCTGGTATACGTGAGTCGCTAATAACCAACACATTTAATTGCACTTCTCACTTTCTACTGACATAATTCACTCACAATAGTCACAATCACCCCACAGGCTGAGTAAAAAAGCTAAAGCTGCAGCAGACGTGGACTATCCAGCATATGGAGTTACCGGTCCGAACATAGACACATCAGGCGACAGGAAACTGGCACACTCGGCGCACATGTACCACTACCAGCATCAAAAACAACAAATAATAGCTATGGAAAGGTAATGAAATACAAAAAAGAATGTTCAACTGTTTCGCCTTCCAGCTTTGATACGAGTATAACAATTGGAAAATTGCAGAGAATGCCGATTGCTTACTTTTCTTTTGATTAAATAGCAGGAATATGCACGGGAAACAAATAAGCGCCGGTGTTCAGAAAGGAATGAAAAGCTCAGCTTTATTTGAATAGTTTGCTCTAGGAAAATAGAATTGCTAACGTACAATGCTACAATCCAATGAAAAAATATGACGAAGAGCAACGTTATTTTACGTTTAAATTGTTAACGAACTTCAATACTCGGTGCAACCCTGGATTCGATACTAAATGTTTTCAGACATGAAGAATTTATGACTTCATTTGGAACACTTTTGTTTAACAATGAGCTTATGTATGTAGTGTATTTTGTATTCATTTTTTTTTATAATTAAGTACCTTTTAACTAAAAACGCTTTTCTCTTTATTAAAAATAAACTTTTTTTAATTGAGGTGGGCTTTAAAGGCTTTTGCTGAAACGAGCACATAGATTAGAATAGAATACTCTTTATTTTTATTTTATTTTTTAACTCTTTATTTTTTTATTCTCTTTATTTTTTTAATAAAGTAAGCATAACTGTGCACCATTTGTAAGTGTATGTATACACAGCTTGTATATTTTCAGAATAGATTAACATAGACCTTTGTGTAACAGTGTCCGGCTGTAGCGATGGCACACCGATTTTTTTTTTGAAGTTCCGCATTGTGGAGCTTCATATTTGCCACTGATATCTGTAAGACAGTCTCTTTCTTGAACTCGCGTCAAGTTTACGCCCAGGTACATACTAGCGGTTCTAGTGGTGCCCCGGTACTAGTGGTAATCTTACAGGCAAGTATAGGGGGCAATGAATGCCTGTTCACCGCATATGGTACAAAATCGATGGTCACTTCGCATGACACTTCACTTTTGACCTGCTTTAAGAGTGCTTCTTATAAAAAGTCCGTCTACATATTTCAGGAATGGCTGTGAGCATCGTAACGGCTCCGTGTCTGACCCTGAATCTGAGGAGGAAAATGAGGAAGGAGATTACACCGTATATGAATGCCCTGGATTTGCTACGGTACGTACGCTCACATTTTATCGACATCTCGAACATATACCATAGGTAATAGGCAATACGGGCTGGTGTCCGCAACTCCACGTCAATGCGCTTATTTTGCGTACAACATACGCGCATATTGTATATAACATATACCCATTACATATAACATATACCTTAGTATCTATTGTTTTGTCTATGGGAACTTTAATTGCTATAGGAACTGAAAATCCTATAGAGACTTAAAAAAACTACAGGAACTTAAAAGGCTATAGGAATTTAAAAGGCTATAGGAATTTAAAAGGCTATTGGAATTTAAAAGGCTATAGGAACTTAAAAGGCTATCGGAACTTAAAATACTACAGTAACTTTATAGATTATAGGAACTTAAAATTCAACAGAAACTTAAAAGGCTATAAGGACTGTAATGAATTAAGTTCCAATTTTGCTGAAACAAACAAAGGACTTGCTACCGGCACAATAGGGGAGATCACTGCTGGTGTCTAGATGAGGAATATTAGCAAGTATAACAATCTATGCAGCTGTCTTTTTAGAGTATTTCATTTAAACAATCTGGAACTGATCTCTCATTTACTGACAAAATAATATCCGGCTAAAACCCGGAAATCGGATCGTGCTCTGATGCCGAGCTTTTGTTCTGGGAGTCCTTGTTGACATTGAATTATTCAGGAGATACGGCCTTCTTTACATCCAATCAACATACGACTTGCATATAGAATAGAATAGAATACTCTTGTACACCATATAAATTACAGACATAAATATAGAAAACTTTAAAATGGGTGACACAATGGGCGGTCTTATCGCTAAGAGCGATCTTTTAAAGACAACCTTTGGATGGATTAAAAACGGGAAGGACAGACAAATACTGTAGGTAGTCTGTGGTGTACCATTTACACAATACAATAAATACATACATAAAGTACTATTAATCTATATAAATAAATATATACATATAGCTCACGCTTTTACTTTTAATGTCACAAAGAAAGCAAGGCATAATAATGTTATTGTTTGCATTATAAGGAAAAAACAAAGGTCTTGTGTAAGCGAGAACGGAATATGGTGGGGTTGGGGAGTTTACAAAGGGCATTTCAATGTTCCAACATACCTGAAACTTTGAAAAAGTGGGCATCTTGGGCATTTACTAATACCTATAGTTTTCTAAAGATATAGGATACAGTCAGCACGGATCCAGGCGTCGACAAGTACCTCCACCAAAGGACCGCCATAGGCTGAGTAGTGAAGCCTTAAATAAAATAACAGTTCTTGAATTAATGCACTTTAATGCTCTTTCTTTCTAGGAAACTTTATATTTCATGCACGAACATTTTTTGTGAATGAAATATTCGTCAACAAATTGCTTCAACCTTGTACTGAATATCGGGCTACGTATCCACAGACGGGAGAGATGGAAGTGAAGAACCCTTTGTTCTCCGAGGACCCGACCCCGGCCACCCCCGGCAAGTGTGAGATAGTGAAGCCCCAGCCCAAGGACTAAGTGACTCCCGCGCAACACCGCGCACCTCTCACGCACCCACGCGTACGCCTGGCAATCGATCTACATACTCTGCATTTTGTTTCTGTCTGTATCTGTTCTTCACTCTCGAACTACGCCACGGTTACGTACTTAGCAGGATCATAAATCACACAGTAGAGTCTAGATAATTGTCTACCCGTTGTTACGCTATGTTATAAAGTGCATTTTATAAAGTGGTTGACCAAATGTCAGCCACCTCATGTCGCCATCTTCTTCTTGTCTAGTCGATGGCAATCTAAATAGAACCGGCCCAGAATTCCCGTAGCGTCCATGTCAGTGTGGAAGGCGAAGGCCACATTATAAATGCACAACTCAGATTAAAAGTTTCCTTTTCGATTTTATCTACTATTTATGTGGGTACCTGTAATACAATGTTGCAGTATGATACACAAAAAAGAAAATATTAAAAAATCTAGAGAATTGCATCTTGAGATGTTTCTCATTTACACTTTCGCGGACAGAACGTAATTGTACGTCATCACTTGAGATTTTGATACGGCAGAACGTATGATGACGTTCAGAAACAGAATATTATTTACGGCAGGACGTTGATGTTCGTTGAATTTTAAAGCAAAAGTTCGTTATATTGTACCCTGTGTCACAACATATCAAAAACTCAAAATTCTACTGTCACCCGAACTTTGTTTTTAACCGCTTCAAAAATGTACTGTTGACAATGTGCGGCGACACTACACACATACGCACAACGTGATTATACGTCCCCCGCACCTCACGCTTCCCTACATTCAGTGCGGCAGTGTCACGATAGCGAGGTGCGCGCGTTCCGTCAGCGCGGGAGTGGCGAATCATAATATTTGCAGACAAATAAACATCGTAAGTAATTAGATTATGCTATTATCTTATTATTATTAGGTTGTAAACTAATTCAATTATAACTATATTGTATGAAAATTGTATTTCATGAGTTATTTTGTTTGTTTTAGATGGATAAGCGCAAGAGAAATCTTATGAGAATTTTTGAGGATTCCGATGACTCTACCGAGGTGGACCCATTCCAGGATCTGCTGAGGAGTTTGTTGCGCTACTTTTTCTTCCCAGCGAAAGCACTAGACAGTGGTGAAGGGCGGCGTTTTGGGGGACTGTCTTATGTAATTTTGACATTCGAAAAGTGCTGATTCTCAGCCTAATTTGAATAAATGACTTATGATTTTGATTTTTTTTTAATCGTGATGGCTACTTTGGACATGACTAAGATTTTGACCCTCAAGGATATCTCCGTCTCTACCAGATGTATCCATCTGCTGGTGTTCTCGTATTTGTTACTGCCAGAAATCGTCAAAAACCTCTGCTAAAGTACATTCAAACGATGACGTGATAAGACGTTTTTGTCATATTGTCTTTTAAACATGTAATATCATACAACACAACGTATTTATACGTCAAATATATTTGTATGGCAATTTGTTGTGTCATTCTAGAACACATTTGAAATTGAGACTGTCCGCGAAAGTGTTAATTATATACCCCAGTCTAGAATATTTTTAAGTGCAACACCTAAATATACATATTATATTATGTACCTAATACTATAAACCTAACGAATTTATTTATTGTTTTCTATTATACAATACTATTATCAATGATATGCGTGCATACTTGGTAAAAATACAAGGTAACAGTACTAAAAATATCGAAGTAGGTACCTTAAAAGCCCTTCCTAAAAAATATAACTTTTAAAATTACAAGTAAATTCCAATGCCGTATCCATGAATCTCTTTTTCTTTTGTGACGGTTCGTCCAGAGAAGCAGGGATACGGCAAACGATTCAAAGTCCTTTTTAAGGCTCCCATTTTAACCACTTTGAAATTGATTCGGCCTAACTATAAGTAGCTTTTATTGATTATTTATAAAGTTTTCAAAATTATTGAAGATAATCTACGTTTTTTAGGAAGGCACATTTTAATAGCCAACTTGTGCATGGAAATTATGTATGTAAATTGATGCCTATATTATTGTACCCCTAAGAAGTTATTGGAACTTAGAGAGATTTAAAAAAAAATTATTTGATTCATGTTTTCTGAAAACATCTGAATATTTTATTAAAACTCTACCTACTTACAGTAATTTTTTGTGTTGACATATTTGTATGAAGTTATGATCGGTACCACGCCTAACTATTGGCGATACAGGAATAATTATATTTACATAATAGTGATTATTATAAAACCCTTTGCATTGTAAATAAGGTCAATTTGCTTTAAAATATATACATGTATATATTTATCTAATGTTCAATTCCTAATATATAAACAAGTTTCCACTTGTAATACCTTTATAGTATTAACAATTATATTATTATATACTAATATATTTACACATAATTATGAAGTCATAAATATTGAATTAAATTGTAATCAGAAGCATTTCTTTGCATATAACTGAACAAGTTGCATACCTACATATCTTCTACAATTTGCCTTTGTACTATTTCCTAGATGTTTAAAATTACCATATGAAATAAGTATTTATTAAATGTTACTAAAAAATCATGTATAATATGAATAATGATACATACAACACAATAACCTCACCGTAGGAGTTGACATACTGTTCTTAATTATAACAGTTGTACACATTAAGATTATTAAATAATATAATTATGAACTTAAATATCCGTGTATAATCTATAGTAGAAATCTTACAGATTCGTATTTTCGTATTGTTCATATATAAATATGTATATTGTGGAAAGGCCTGGCTAGGACTCAACATCGCGAGTCGAGCGGAGCACGCGGCCGCTGCGCTGAATACAGCTCAATCAGCAAACCGCTTTTGTGTGTTGAAAACTAATGTACCAACTAGAATCCCAATGTTCAGCATGTACCCGCTCAAATCTCTTTAGGAGAATGTAAGAACAATTAGATAGGAAATTGAATTGACCCGGATTATAGTATTTTCAAAACTCTCCCGACTGTATTACAGAATATATTTTCAGTTCACCTACAAATCGAAATGTTTTTAGTTTTATTTTGTTACGATTTGAAAGAGATGTACCTATTAATTTATTTCCTATTCTATGGATCTATATTTGTTAGAATAGCTGAAATTTATAAAAAATATACCTATGATATAAATGAATGTTAAATTAATTGACGTTATCATATAATCACTTTACTCTTGTAGCAAGTCAGATATTGTGTATTTATTATAAAATTATATCGGGCAGGTATGACCTGGATGTATCGAGTTATTTTTAGAATATTTTACGTAACTACGTATTGTTCTGTCAATTTTAATTGACTGAATATCTCACCGTGCCATGCACCTAGTGTTGCCAGGATAACGCAATAGGCAGTATCATAAGTCAAGGTGTTTTAAAATTTAATTCTCTCAAAAAACATTGGCTTCTTTTGAATTTAATTTATACAGAACAACCGAGTTTTCTTTTATACTTGACAGTTACAATGTACTGAGTATCGAATTAAGTAGATATACCTAGTAATGTACTGAATGTTGTTTCTCTGAAATGTATCTATCCTCGAGAAAACATAATATGTAATAAGGAAATATCTTATTTGAGCTCAGCTAAAATGATCAGACACCTGACTTACAGTAGTAGCATCGTGTTCACTCTTTATTAAACAATAGAAATTATTCTATCACAGATTATATCACCAAATATATTAGTGTATCTATTTTATGTGTATTTAAATTAGTCCTGAATATATATTTAGTTATAAATGGATTAATGTGATATATTTCATTATATATATGTATACAATGCAAGTGTTGTTACTAATTTATCCTAACTTATCCACCCCATTATTGCCTACTATTTGGGATCTGCTGTTAGGTACAAAGTAGAATAGAATACTCTTTATTATGTACGGTCACCAAAGGCGATACAGATAAGTAACCAGGGTCGTCGAATATAGTTCAAGTTTAGTAAGAAACCGATTGGATGTTTTTGAATAACGTTGAATTTAATTAATAAAAAACCAACAGTTCATTAATCAAATTAAATTTCATTCAAAAACATCCAGCTGTTTCTTACTAAACGTCAACTATATCCGACGACGCTGGTTACTTTATCTCTTTTGGTGACATTAAAAAAAAACGAAAAAGAAAGTAAGAAGTAGTAGTAGTGGTTTATAAAGTAATACCCCCTTACTAATAAACGTATTATATCAGATGAATAGTTACACACCGATTTCTATGTTTCAGTCGTCAGTAATTTGACATTCGAAAGAAGAAGACAAAGCGTTGTGTAATTATACAGACGCTATACAAAGTTTATTAATATAATAATAATAAACTTAACCCCAATGTTGGACACTTGGCTTAGGCCCGTGCCATCAGTTCTATCCGGCTAGGCCGAGAAAAAAAAAAATAAACAAAATAATAATAATAATCTTTTATTGATGAATATGAGGCAACCATACAGAGTAACTTAATATTAAATCCAGTGTACACAAATATAGTTTAAAGTTATTTTGACAAGAAAGACAGGTCAACAGTTTGAGAATGTGAAATGGTAGAGATTTGGTTGTCTTTGGACTGATTCGCCCTATCCCCTCGATCTATTATAAAACTGTATCACGAGATAAGGGGGTATATTGGGAAAACGATTAGTTATTAGCATACATCAGGAAAGCATGTCACAGATAGGATGGGGTCTGTACAATACGCATAGTATAATCAACATTATCTTTTAGCCGAAAGACGTCTACTGCTGTGCATAGGCCTCCTATAAGCACTAAGCACCGCCATAACTACCGGTCCTGAGCTTCATGAAATATAGACAGAAAATAAAAACCCCAACAAACTAATAACCCCCTTACTAATAAACGTATTATCACAATATCACACTAATATTATAAAGGCGAAAGTTTGTGAGTGTGTGTGTGTGTTTATATGTTTGTTACTTCTTCACGCTCAAACCGCTTAACAGATTTAGATGAAATTTGGTATAAAGATAGTTTGAGTCCCGGGAAAGGATATAGGCTACTTTTTATTCCGATATTCCCACGGGATCGACACTTACGCGGGTGAAACCGCGGGGCGCAGCTAGTAATATTATAAATTCAAAAGTAACTCTGTCTGTCTGTCTGTATGTTACCTTTTCACGCCTAAACCGCTAAACCGTTTTAGATGAATTTTGGTATAGAGATAGGTTAAGTCCCGGGAAAGGACATAGGATACTTTTTATTCCGATATTGCCACAGGATCGAGACTTATGCGGGTGAAACCGCGGGGCGCAACTAGTATCAGATAAATAGTTACACACCGATTTCTCTCTTTCAGTTTTGACTTTCGAAAGAAGAAGACAAAGCGTTGTGTAACTATACAGACGCTATACAACGTTTATTAGTAAGGGTTTAGATACTATAAAAAAGTCTTCAAACAATTTTCAATACTACAGAAATAAAAATAAAAAACTGTAAAAAAGACTCCATTAAAAATCGAACCCCATCCTTCTATATATTATCACACTATATCACACTTCACATCACACTATCACATCACACTTCACAATAATAATATTATAAAGGCGAAAGTTGATGAGGATGGATGGATGTTTGTTACTCTTTCACGCAAAAACTACTGAACGGATTTTGATGAAACTTTACAGTAATATACGAGTATCTTATACATCAGAATAACTTTATATCCTGATATTCCCACGGGATCGACACGTATGCGGGTGAAACCGCGGGGTGCAGCTAGTGTCTCTATATGTATGTCCACAGTTCAAAAGTCATACTCCTGAATAATTGATGCAGGTAGCCTGCCTTCACTGCTTTCTATTACGTTGCAGCAAGCACCCTTTAATAATTATGTATTGTAACCTGAAACGCGTTGGAAACAGTGGTTGCATGCCAACCCTGTTCTCAAAATTCTTTTCAAACCCTAACGTTTGAAAAGAATGTCTATCCTCCTGTCTGATGAATAATAGATGATTCACGCGGAGCTTCTTTTTTCTTCATGGGCAATAGAGGTGTCCAAGGGGAACAAATATAGGAATAGAACAATAAAACAATATCGTGAAAACTTTTTTCCGTGTACTCTTGTTTAATTTTACACATACTTAACACTGATTGATTGATGAAACTGCCTAGGTACGTCAACAAAAGAGATAAGTGTACAGGATCTTCGGATATAGTTAAAGTTTAGTAAGAAACTGTTGACTGAAAAATTTGATAAAAGAGCTGTTTGTGTTCTATTAATAAAATTAAATTTTATTTCCATCGGTTTCTTAGTAAACTTCAACTGTATCCGACGATCCTGCATACTTATCTCTTTTGTTGACTGTACATGTTTTCCAAAAACTTTTCATCTAATCCAATTAAAGTATTTCAATACAAGGCATTTAACCCCTTATGCACCACATTCTGAAAGAGACTGATAGGAGCGACTATGATACGGTTACGCCGTAGCGGACTGCTACGAGCATCTACGAAGACAACTGGGAGCTGCTACGCGAACCTACGAGATGCTACGAAAAGCTACAAGACGCTACGAGAAGCTACGATTCACTTAGCTAAATAATGCACACGAAGAATAAAGTAAACGTTTGACTAGGTAATATAGCATAGTCAATAAACACGTACATTGCTCAGAAAAATGGCAGTGGTGGTCCAGTGGTATCGACCCGGAATTATGAGTTGTAGGTCGTGAGTTCGAGACATGTGACGTCCACCAACCCGCACTTCGCCCGCTTGGTGGATTATGGCCCTCTCCCTCTTTCAGAGGAGTCTTTTGGGTCTATGTCCCAGCATTGGGAACATTATAGGGATTATACTGTACTATACCTACCCACACATACCCGAACCGGGTTGCAACGATGCACTGGTCTCTGAGCTAATTCAACAAGGTTCTGTACTACAAAACAAAAAAAAGGCATTTTCGTAGGTGTGTATGACACTTTTGCGTTGGGGTTTGACTTTTTAAATCCTTAATCGATTCTTATGGTCCCCGTGGTAGTGCAGAATGAAGAAGGTAGGGGTAAAATTTATTTTATGAATTCCACTGCCTATAAGTTTTAATCAATGAATACTGCAGTGGCTAGACCAAATATTTACCCCCTTACTAATAAACGTTGTACAGCGTCTGTGTAGTTATACAACGCTTTTTCTTCTTTCGAAATTTTAATTACTGACGACTGAAAGAGAGAAATCGGTGTGTAACTATTCATCTGATATAATACGTTTATTAGTAAGAGGGTAAGTAGGTAAACTGCATAAAAGTGCATTGGTTCCCATAACGTGGCTAGATGGCGTTGAGATTGAATTGAATCTCACTATTTCGTACGTTACACGATCCATGATCTGTAACACTGAAACATGCCGTTTACATAGCTATATTTTTATACTTTTGAAATGAAAAATGAAAAAATGTTTATTAGTTTTAACAACTTTTATACCTAGTTGTAGGTTCGCCTACAACTAGGTATAAAAGTATAAAATATAAGTAGTTAGTTCGACGTCGTCTTTTTAAAATGACCGTTCACATGCAACAGTCCCAAAAACCCCTAGTACCTTACTAGCGAAGGTGATAGAACAGAGGGTAATTATCATAATTAAGATCGTTCACGGATTTTGACAAGTTGTTGACATTTGTTTGTCGCCGAGATGAGACTGCTACTAGATTTTGAACATTTTAAATTACGAGAATTGGCCTTCTGTTACTCTGTAAAGTTTTACGAGTATATAACAATTTTAGGTTCGGTCCGTATAGCCCGCGAGGACCGCTACACTGCTACGAGCGCGTAGCGAAGAGCTACGGCGTAGCACAGGATTTCCCTACGGGAAGCCTCATAAGGCCCCAAGTGAATGTTTCGAGTTGTTACCATATGCTGGTTTTAGTTCGTAAGAGTTAGGGAAGTAGGTACTAACTCGAATGGAACATTCAGGAACTGTGTTACTTTGTGCAGTATTTTAACAAAACGCAGAGTCTAACAAATATATTTGACTTATGACAATTTATGCCACGTTTAACATGCTAAACATTGGTACAGACATTACATAATCTTTTCAGGCTCAACCCTTACTCTTAGTAGTCTCATAGTTATAGCGATTGAAATCTTGCATATTTTTTTGAGTCAGAAATATTGAAATTACCGCCGGCTGTCTGCTTAAATCTTACCGTGAAAACGTAGGTGTGTGAGCTGTCAATAGTGTCGATCCCGCGCGTCAGGTGGATTGACAGCTCACTTCACCGAATGAAAATACGTTTTCACGTCAAAAAGGTTTTACATGAATACTCCGCTTTGAAGCTTTGACATTTGTATTTTCTTCCGTTGTTATGATAAAATATTATGAGTCGAATCATTTCACGCAGCTTTGTAAATTTATTTTTCTGAGAAACATGTTTTTTATGGTTGCTCAGCCGGTATTACAAACTTGTATACTATCTTAAGTTAACGTTAAATAAATAATTATACATAATTTTTTCTTGGACTTGGAGTTACGTTCTCCAATTTAGGCATGATTTTGCCAAAGTTTTACCAATATCTGGAAAAACTGCCAAAATGTTAAAAGTTCAAGATTTATTCTATAAGTATATTTCTATAAAATTCAATATTAATTACGAGAAATTGTCCTACAGATACTTAAAAAAATTCTAATGCTAAAAAGTACAAACAAAATAAAAATCTAAAAAAAAAACAAGGTTTTAATGAACGAAAAAACCGGCCAAATTGCTTCGTACCAAATTTTAAGATTCTGAGTTCACGGGAAGTAACCCTGTAGGTTTTGATTCCCTTGCAAGTGTCGAAAACTTGCGGTGCGGCATAAACAGCTGAATCTTTTGATTGCGTTGGCTTAGAAGTTTGATTTTATCACAGCTCCAAAGGACAGTAGACCTGAGTATTTGATATAAATTCTAGCTTGATACCTCCACGCGTTCCTGAGAAAAAGGGTCTTGACAGACAGACAGACGGACGGACGGACGGACAACAAAGTAATCCTATAAGGGTTCCGTTTTTTCCTTTCGAGGTACAGAACCCTAAAAATACCAAATAAAACTTACGTAAACATATAACTTTAATATTTTCTTGAAAGCTCGAGGCGGAACGCCTTTCTTGCACTTGAAGATTAGCCTCAAGCTTTTTATTACTTATATCCACTTGATTATCATGGTTTATACAGGGCTCTTGTTACAAGCTTTTATTAGTGTAGAGATTCATAACATCAAGACGTGTAAATGGTACTCTTAGCGGTGGAAAAAAGTTTATTCTCATTTGAAGTGTGCACTGTGTACATAGAAAAATGTGCAAGAGAATTGTAAAATATAATTATTCCACTTTGCCCCACCGGCCGCCCCACTGGTGGGGCAAAGTGAAATGCCTGGTGACACAACGGGCAGTCTATTCGCGTCTCTGAAGGAAGAAGGAGTTTGTATTATAAGTCCGGAATGAGAAGGAGAGACACATATAAGTCCATGGTATGGACTTATTATATTACGTTATAGGTAAGTCCATGGTCCATGGAGAGACAATACTATAAGTAGTCTGTGGTACAGCATTGACCAAAAAAATCAGCTGTTCCCTACATTTTGACGAGTTATACGAACATAAAATGTAGGGAACAGCTGTTTTTTTTTGCGCGATTTAGGTTTTGTCCCATAGTAATAGTTGTTCATAATGATGAGTATCATGACCTCGATGATGATGATGATGATGAGGCTCCCTTTTCCGCACTTAGACTCCCATTTGGTCCGTTGTGCGTGGAAAATACAATGACGTCTTAAGAGGTTGTTGGTGTTTTTCCAATAACCCTGTATGTCCATTAACCCTTCGTTAACAGTATCGTGGATCCACGCGAGTCACAATGGGTTTTTTTGTTGTTTCTGTAATTACGGCATTCAACTGGTTATGTGTGTCATTAAGGAACGTGAAACGTTCTTTAAGATAAGAGGGGTTTCAGGACTGAACAAAATACTGTAGAGCTGAAACAAGATATGAGAATTCCGGCGAAGTATTATGGAACACTTGAACATTTTACGAAATTCAGAGATGTGATCGTATTGGCGCAGATGAAACATAAATCTTATGTAGAAGTACAGCATTTTCTTATCCACACTAATATTATAAATTGGAAAGTAACTCTGTCTGTCTGTCTGTATGTTACCTTTTCACGCCTAAACCGCTGAACCGATTTCGATGAAATTTGGTATATAGATTGCATCCCGGGGATGGACATAGGATAGTTTTTATCCCGATATTCCCACGGAAGCGACACTTATGCGGGTGAAACCGCGGGACGCAGCTAGTTTACTATATTTTTCCTTAAACTACACTTACGAGCGTTTACGACGTACGAAATTTCATACAAACTTTCAAGCCCTTGTTTTTCGAAATGAATGAACCGATTTTAATTAAACTTCGAACGCATAAGCAGGATACAAAGGTCCAAAAAGACAGTTAAGAACATTTTCGAAAAATAGTGTTACAGCCAAATTAGACCGATTTTAAATTTTCCATAGAAACAGAGATTTCCAGTTATCTTTTTTTAAATAAGACATTTCAAAAATGTTCTTTACTAACTTTTTAGACCTTTGTACCCTGCTTATGCGTATGAAGTTTCATTAAAATCGGTTCATTCATTTCGAAAAACAAAGGCTTGAAAATTTTTTATGGAATTCTCTTACCCATTTCTTTTCCAAAACAATCGAATAGTTTCAGTGACCGTTCACCGCAGCTGTCATTGGCAGGTCTTTGATTACCATAGGATAAAGTAAAACCTGCAACACAGTGCCATAGCCTAGTCCCTCAGGTTATCATGTTAGGGGAAAAGCCGAGGGGTTTTAGATCGTAAGAACCCGACATAATCAAACGTTTCTACCATACATACATTCAAGAGGATTATCCCAAAAAATCATCATCATCTGACTAGCCTTTTCCCAGCTATGATAGGGTCAGCTTCTAGTCTAACCGGATGCAGCTGAGTACCAGTATCTTACATGGAGCGGCTGCCTATCTGACCTCCACAACCCAGTTACTATATCAAACGATACCCCTTGATATTACATTAGTATTTAATATTTATTGCAATCCCAATAAATATTAACTGTTTCTGACACATTTTTGTTTTTTCAGCAGCATAATTCTGTTTTCCAGTAAATGTATAGGATTTTCAAGGCTTTGCTGCGGTTTTTCAATTCATTCTGTTAGTGACAGATTTCGTCAGCATAAAGTTTCACAAATAAACGGGGTTACTCGGTTAATTGAGCCAGCGACCGCTACTGGCAGGCGGGCAGCACCGGACAAATAAAGTACTTTGTGTATAATGGTTGTGGTCAGCGCGCCTCGCTGGCTGCTTGTACTCGTATATGTCGCACAGGATAAATGGAATATTCATTATTGCATCTAGCACTGTTTGTCTCTGCATCACCCAAAGGTTGACTGGTAGAAAATGCCTATGGCATAAAGTCCGCCTATGTACATTTATGTGCTTGAAGTATTTAATAAATAAAAGTCGTTTTATTTTCGAACATCCTGGATTTTTGCAAAAATCGACGAAGAGTATGCGCGGATTAGATAACTACAGCTACATTCGAGCTATATTCTGGCCAACCAAAATAAAGATTAGGTATATAACTTGACTCTTCGATTTGCCAATCGGCAATTAATTAAAGTTCGAAATTCTAATTGCCTTAATGGCTTAATCCTTTATCTGGAGTTAGAAATCGTTTTGTAACGAGACGGAAATAACTATTTTCTAAACCGAGGGAATCCTATGCTCAGTAGAACGTTACTCAAACTAGAAATTCATGTCGCGTAAAGACAATCGAACTACATCCTTTATAGGTGTCCCAATTTTTGAAGTGAAAACTTCTTTAGCGGCGTTGAACACTTTTTGTAATGGGTAAAAAATGTTAAACTCGCGTCAGGGCATCGCGTCAGGACACGTGACCGTCAGGAGAGATTCCCCCCCCCCCATCTGTTTCTACGGCGGCGCCAACCGAAGTGAACCAAGTGAGACACTATAATGGATGGATAGATGGTGATGGTGATGGCGATTGTGATGGTGATGGCGATGGTGATGGCGATGGCGATGGAGATGGGGATGGCGATGGCGATGGTGATGCGATGGCGATGGCGATGGTGATGGTGATGTGATGTGATGTGATGTGATGGTGATGGTGGACGCGGACGTGGATGGACAGCTGATGGCTCGACCGTCTGTGTAGTAGCCACACTGCTGTGTATTCGTAAAATTCGTGTATATAAAGTGTATAATAATTGATTTATTTCAACGTTAATATTCAAGTTTTCACTTCTGCCGGCACTCCCGGAGTGCAACCCGTCTTTTTTTTTGGAACAGTCTTTATATGGTTAGTCATAAGACCTTATTCCTAAAAATTAATTAAGACCTTATTTTTTTGTATTAATTTGTCTATTATTATTATATTATATTGCCATCATTACATGGCGGAATGTGTCTTTGCACTGAAATTTTATGTAATTAATATATTTTGTACTCATACCTACCACATTTTATGCAGATAAACGATTTTAATTCCTATAAAGTTTGTCAACGACAGAGAGAAGAGCAGTGGTGGCCTAGGGGTAACGGCCGCGACTTACGAGTTGTAGGTCGTAGGTTCGAAACCAGATAGGCGCTTTACTTTGTATAAATTATTTCATCACCACTGCTCTTAAAACGGTGAAGGAAAAGATCGTGAGAAAACCGGCATGTCCTAGAACCAAAAATTCGAAGACGAGTGACATCTGCAAAGTGCCAACCCGGACTGGGCCCGCGTGGTGGATTACGGCCCACTTCCTCTCACTGAGAGGATGCCTGTGTCCCAGCAGTGGGAAAATTATAGGCAGATTATGTATGTATGTTGTCAACGAGTAGATTTTATTCGATTTTCTATCATTACGAACCATTTTTGGTGGCCACTCAGCATGATGGTAGCGTGGCTGTCCAGTTTATCAACGCTAGGCTAGGCTATAGGTACAGGATTCAAATTAGGGAAGTTAATTGTTTATCAAATTGACACCCTACGTCAATTTGCCGTGTCGTTATAACTCTGTCTGAAGAATGAGAGTTGTGATTTGAATATACGGACAATTTAATTTCAATCAACAATAGTCAATTTGCTTAACTATTAATTTCCCTCATCATCATTCAGCACTCATGTGTTACTAAAATGCCTCAGTCTGTGGTAAACTTTTATTGGGTCATCATGATTGATTGTGTGAATAGATGGTCAGCTTAATTATATTAATATTATGAGCGAAACCACGTCAATTAAAGCCTTTTTTCATTACCTACAAAATGATAAACATTTTGTTGGTAATGCGAAACGGCTTTAGTTTCAGTCGTGGTCAATAGTCATGTTATTAACCTAATTAAAGATTAATTTTGCCCACTGCTTATTTTGTGATAAGTCAGTATAATCAAAGAGTTGTGGCATCGATCAAATTGTTCCTTTTTTAAACAGTTTAATTGACATAAAAATTTTTTCGGGCTGATTTTTTCAACGCCAGATAATTTTATCCGAGGAATAATATTGAAGTTTTGACAGTTCTCCCATACAAAATCTGTCAAATGTCAATTTTATTCCGCGAATAAAAATTATCTCTGGACTGAAAAATCAACCGTACGTCAAATGCTATTTTTATAAGGGCTGATTTCACCAAGGTCTTTTATCCGTGGAATAAAATTGAAGTCTGACATTTCTAATATGGAACAGTCAAAAATTCTAAATTTACTCTTAGGATATGACTTATTCTAGGTATAAAAGTTTGGTGAAATTCGCCATTAGTGTTATTTCAATCTCAACATACATAGAATAGGTACGTTTCTATAAAATAAAACACCAAAACTTGAGCTAAACATTTTAATAGTGACAAACACGATAGAGAATCTTGATTTTAGACAAAACTATTGAACAATTACCATAATATACGTACTTAATGTACCTCTGACCTGAATGTACTTTTGACCGATTAAGAATTTTGGCTGCAACATAGACAATAACAGTATTATAAATTAGGATACTATAGGTATTTAAAATCCGTAGATATTATAATTTCCATAACGTGAAATGCTATAACAAAATTCCTCGACCGTGGTTAATTATTTTGTTAACAGTATTTGAATAAAATTTTATACACCGATCATTTTCTCTCAAGTACACCATCACCATTAACAAAACTTAGAACTAGTACAAAAAATAAATACAGTACTACATATTTAAATACAGTACTAAAATAAATGCTATAACCTGTTTTATATCTAGAGCCCCTAGAGGGAGAAAATTAATTGCAATTGTAAACTGGAGCTAATTCGGACAGCTTACACAACGGTGGTTGGTACAGAAATTACATTATTTTAACGTTCACGAACACGATGCAAAATAAGTTCAAAATCAACTGAATTCCGTAGCTTATGTAATTACGCCGCCGAGGTCGGCCCCGAAAGCAGTGGTGAGATGACCTCGACGCGTACCGCGAGGGCTGGTTCAAGGTGGCGCGGGAAAGGGGCTCCGGGAAGGATTTGGAGGAGGTCTTTGCCCATCAGTGGGACAGAATAGGCTAAAAAAAATTTAATTACAGTTAGAGTTATTTTATACGGACTGTTTGTGCTAATCTCACGAAGCTATATTAAAACCTTAAATTAAAAATAAAAGCTTACGATTAGTTGCTCTCAACGTGTTTTACTTTAAAAGACGTACAAGTAAACATTAACATATTCCGCCGTGCGGAGACGGTCCTGGGGCCTACTCTCTAACGGCCGAACCCAATTAATTACCTATCTATCACCAGTTTTGGCATACTGGAGGTGGAAAAACCTATCTCTGGTTTTAACGACTCAATAATCTAAATCAGTAGCGATGTGTATGATTATATTATACTGACAGTTACCAACCCACACTGGGCCCGCGTCGTAGATTATAGCCCACTCCCTCTCAAAGAGAGGAGGGCTGTATCCCAGCAGTGGGAACAATAAAGGCTGATTATGATAATGACAGTTATAATTATACCTACCTACTGGCTACCATCAATAGCTATCTGTCAATATAGGTTATAAGTGTCGATCCCGTGGAAATATCGGGATAAAAACCTATCCTATGTCCTTCCCCGGGACTCAAACTATCTCTATACCAAATTTCATCTAAATCGGTTCAGTGGTTTAGGCGTGAAAGGTAACATACAGACAGACAGACAGAGTTACTTTCGAATTTATAATATTAATATGGATTGGGTTCGGCCGTAAGTCCGTCATCGACGATACTGGCCCGACGGAAAGTAGTTCGATACTTCGGAATGAACTCTAATCCCGATTAATTAACTTTATAGGTCGGGTAATAAACACATCGGGATTAAGGACAGCTGTCAAATCGCATTGTCATTCATTCTTAGTTGTACGAAGTAGGATACACCCGTAACTTCGACCGGAACTACGGATTTCGTGCCTAGAGAGTAAACAACCAGGTTGCAGCTCTTTCATCTTTCCCTTCTTCAAGAGTAAGTTGTACATAATGACTAGCTTGCAAGAATCCATCTAAACATGCTAACAAGTAAACATAATTCAATCATCATCATCGGCTTATAGCTGTCCACTGCTGGACATAGGCCTCCCCCCCCTTGCACGCCATTCAACTCGATTTTCTGCAACTCTCATCCAGCTGCTACCAGCCATCCTGCTAAGATCGTCGCTCCATCATAATAGGCTAGTTTCCTAAAAAATTCTAATTAGTCCGTCAGTTAGATTATCGAAAAATAATGGACCCATATTTTTTCTTTTGTCAATCAAACAAAAAATGACAAAGATAAAGCGCGTCAAAATTTGGGAGTGGGGGGTCGTGACGTCACGCCGTGCTAAAAATTGTCGCACGGCGTGACGTCACGACCCCCAACTCCCAAATTTTGACGCGCTTTATCTTTGTCATTTTTTGTTTGATTGACAAAAGAAAAAATATGGGTCCATTATTTTTCGATAATCTAACTGACGGACTAATTAGAATTATTATTTTTTTACCCAGGAAATTACCCTATTGAATAGCTTGTAACAAGTTACATAACTGATAATCCTTCCTAAATTCACATCAACGTTATTTTAATTAAAAAGATTCCTGTGAGCTACACAAAACTGCTATCGCATCAAGTATTAATTAATTTCGGGTCAGCACTAGATTCGTTAGATAAGCTGACGGACCGAGCAGAGAGGTACTCAATGATTTTTAAAATTTTCCAGTCCAAGTATTAATTCTGATAGACTTGAAATAGGACCAATAGGTATTAGGACCTCTCATCATCTCATATCAGCCTAAGAGAAATAAGATGTGTGTTTAAACAATTTTGTGTGTTTCTTCTCATCTAGAACAGCTTCCACCTACTTCTAACTGTTCCTAGCATCGCAATATTAATTATTTAAATGATCTTAACTTTAAACTTACATTAAATATTTCAATTATAAAGTAAAATGAACAAGTTTATTTGTCACGAAATCCTTATTCAAAATTATATTTTAAATAATGAAATTAATTTAGATTTGGCAGCTTTTTTGGACGAATTGATGTAGTAAAGTATCATAAGTAAGAATTATCTTCTATGTAATAAAGAATGTCCCAATGTAGCTCCAGTTTATGTAACCTTGTTAAATAAGACATAATTATATACCTAGATATTCACGTACCTACGGAAAAGTTTGGGCATAATCATAAGTATACTTATTTTATGTGCTTTAAGGTACATCCTTAAAATAAACACAGGTAAATTATATTATATTATCGGAGTTTTTATTGAGTATAATGAGCATATACGTAATTATTAAATAAATATCGGTGCTTCTATAAACAAATCTATTTAAATTTCTCAAACTTCAAGAGAATCATATCCATTCCCATAAAATGTATTATTAATTTATTTATTCCTTCATTCTTATGTACACAAACCTACAAGAACTATTGCATGTAATATATATTCTATTTTTAATAACAAAATACGAAAGTTCTAAAAGATTATTATAAAATTGTTTTACATTTTATATGTTCACAATATGTTAATGAAAAATCTTTCGATTCACGTCAGCCCGTTGTTTCATATCCGACGAATTCAAAGGGATATCCTACGAATAAGTATTCAAAGAGATTTACTAGAATTCTCTTCTACGTTGTAGCCTAATTTTGCTAACAGCTAGGCTGTTACAGTTACGTAGAAATGCTATCTTGTTTCGTTTTCATAGCCTGACCGTGGCAGGGTTGCCACTGGCCTTCCTCTGTTGTACTAGTACGCAATTAATTTACACGTTCAATCATTATTTTAACCACACCCTGTAATGCAAGCCGTCGCGCGGCTAATTAATGTGTCTTGTGACACAACTCCCATTTGACACATTTTAAATATGAATTCGCTTTAAAGCTCCCATAGACTGGCGCGACTCGACAGCGCGACGCGTCTCTAGTAGAACAATTTCTATGAAAACTTCTTGGACATTGTTCTACCAGAATCGCGTCACAGCGACGCGTCGCGCTTTTCTGCGGGAGCCTTTATTAAGCAAAAGTGATGGATTACCCATCACTCGTATGAAAACGCAATTTATTACTGGATTCCTAAACTTTTAACCATTTCGTAGGTGAAACTCAAAAAAAAAAAAACAGGTAATTCAAATTAGTAGGTATTAAATGCTCACGTAGAGATCTCGTATTACAGATATAGCTAAATGATTATGTGAATATATTGACCGCAACATGATCAAAATTAAACACATCTTTCATTAATTACAATGGGTTTCTTAGTAAAACTGATTAGAATTCATATACCTAGACGGCGGAAAACTCTTATTGTTATGTGTACCAAAAACGGTGAAGGAAAACATCGTAAGGAAACCGGCATGTCCTAAAACCAAAAATTCGAAGACATGCCCTCTTACACAGAGGGGGACTGTCTCCTAGCAGTAGGAGTGTTATAAGCTGATTGTGCTGTGTTGTTGTGTAGTTCCGCAGTTCATACCGAAGTGTCTCAAGACAAAAGTCTTTGACCAGTGCGTGTTGCCAGTGATGACATATGGCACTGAAACGTGGTCGCTCACAATGGGCCTTATTAGAAGGCTGAAAGTCACCCAAAGGGCAATGGAGAGAGCTATGCTTGGAGTTTCCCTGCGGGATCGAATCAGAAATGAAGAGATCCGCAGGAGGACCTAGGTAACCGACATAGCCCGAAGAATTGCCAAACTTAAGTGGCAGTGGGCAGGGCACATTGCTCGCAGAACAGATGGCCGATGGGGCCGAAAGGTTCTGGAGTGGCGACCGCGTACCGGAAGGCGTAGCGTTGGAAGGCCTCCCACAAGGTGGACCGACGACCTTGTGAAGGCCGCAGGAACTCGTTGGATGCGAGAAGCACAAAACCGGTCGAAGTGGAGGTGCTTGGGGGAGGCCTATGTCCAGCAGTGGACGTCTTTCGGCTGAAATGATGATGATGATGTTGTGTAGTTCTACGAAAACCCTCCAGTTGGTGAACTTTTGTAGGTACCATTACCTTTGTAGCAGTGCACGTTTTTTTGCATTGTATTTTTAGTCGAAGCACACTAAGCAGCAACTGCGGGTGCCGCGGCACATGTCGCATGGTATCGTATATATTTTGTACTTACTATTCCCGCGGCTTCGCACGCGTGTTGTTTGGAAATAATCCCGCTCGAACGTACTACCGGGATAGAAAATACCTACCATATGTTCTTTTTTTTTTTTTTTTTTCCGGGCTGGTATATCCTCATGGATGACCACCGCCCTGGGGCGGGCGACGGGGTCTGTCAGACTCTTACTGACTAAAAACCACCCCGGTGTTCTATCTCACACCTACGCGGGGGGTCGCGGGAACTTACTATCCTTCCGCAACCCCCGACACCTACCCTATGTCTTAAACCAGGTTATGGTCTACCTGTGTGCCATATTTATTCAAATTCGTTGAGTTATTAAGGCGTGAAAAGGTAACAGACAGCAGCCTTTCGGATTTAGGGTTATTGGAAAAACACCAACATCCTCTTAAGAAGTCATTGCACTTATCATTAGGAACAACTTTTACTATGGGACCAATCCTGAAATCGTGAAAAAAAATCAGCTATTCTCTACATTTTGACGAGTTATACAAACATAAATAGTAGGGAACAGCAGATTTTTTTTTTCGCGATTTCAGGTTTTGTTCCATAGTACAAGTTGTTCATAATGATGAGTACAATAACCTCTTAAAAGGTTGTTGGTGTTTTTCCAATAACCCTGTATAATAGTATAATTATACAAGGTGGCAGACTGCGACGCGCCAACTGAAACTATGAATTTAACACATGATTCTAAACCCTCTAGCGTAAACAATGTGTGGCGGTTATAAAAAAAAAATTGATATTTCATAAAAATGTGCAATCAATACCAATGCAGAATGTATGGCAGAGCTAATTTTTTTTTAGTATCCCGCGAAAATTTTCAACGCAGCGGCGTTCAGAATCACGTATATACTGAATCTGCGGTAACAGATTGTGTGTCGATATTCCTGCAACCCTGCACAGTATTGAGGACAGCATGTTATCACGTGATTATTACAGATTAAATACGATATTTTAGTATTTTCGGTAATAACCTTACAGCCGCAGTTTCCTATGTTCCCGATATCCGATCACCGACACACTAACTATAACTAAAATTCACTTCCAAATTATACGGGCGGTGTCGGGCTTTTATCCTACTTTCCTACTAATATTATGTATGTTTATGAATATGTTTGGATGTTTGTTACTCAATCACGCAAAAACTACTAAACGGATTTGGATGAAATTTGGCACACATATAGATAATGTAACCGGGATTAACACATAGGATACTTTTTTTACCATTCCATTTTGTACCGCTTTTTGTACCATACCAGCTCGTCCTAACTAATTAATATGTCCCGACCTAATTCCACATGTGTAAAACAGATTCTCATTTAAATTACCTCTAACCTACATTTGCGTTGAAACTGCATAGTATTTAAACTTGTAATAAAACTCTGTTTCGGTTAAACAACACCGCAGTGCGCAAACAAGTCTACTGTAAAATTCATTAACTGAAATGTTAGGTATCGTTGCTGTTTTAAATTGTTTGTAAATGTTAACCTTACGAAGGTAGTGAACACGTTTCGGATTAGTAGAGATAACGGGTGTAAAAATAACCTTAACGAAGCCATGAGTTATTTGTCCTTCCCGTTCGGTATTATGTTTTTATTTGCAGTGGACCATACCTGGGAACCTTCTGGTTGCGGAGGTAAGGTAAGGTCAAAGTTCCAACTTTCTTTATCATTTTTACGAAAACAAGCATAAATGTTATTCCTACGACTCCTGTACCGTTGCATGCACCCATATAAGCACAATGTTTTGCGTGGGTTACATTGCGTACTTTGCGACAATGCCAAAGCAATGTCACGAACACGGATGCACTTTCACACCAATAATAAAAGTCGTCCTAGCAATTATTTTTGCACCACGTTACGTACTCAGATATACAAAATTCGTAGATGTCGGCCTCGTGATGTGTCATTTTACACCCTGTATTGTAGTAAACAGTTTAAATTTCGTTTAACTTTGAAAGTAACTGCCTATTTGTCTCGTTAGAATGTGACTAATATTAGTTTAGAATATTTGTATTGAACATAAAGTCGTGACATAAATTCACGCCCTTTTAAAATATTCGTAGTATTTCTTGCTATCACATATTATTTTCCTTTAGAATATTTTCTTGAATTAAACTACATACACATAAATTCAATTCCGTTTAAATTACTAGTAATTAATATTATTTTTTGGTGTTATAAGTAGATTATTTTAGAATATGAATTGGAGGACTACTACATAAGTACACGTCCATTTTAATTACTTGCACCTATTACTTCTTGCTAACATAGATTTTTTTAGAATATTTTACGAACCCGGCACTAACAAAACGACGAAACCGGAAATTCACGACCTTTTAAATTACTTGTACCTATTATTTCTTGCTATTGTACCTACCTATATTACATCAGTATGTAACCTATAAGCTGACTTGTAAGAATCCTATTATACCTATGACTTGCTGCATATCACTTCTGTGTAACACTAAACGCCTCCAGACAGACTTAATGACAATAAAACTTCTATGTGTCTCGTTCAGTGTTCTTCAACCGATTAATTAATACTGCCACTGTCTAGTATCCACTGTGTATATACATCGCATATTAAGCAGAGTGCAAGCGATGTAGGTCGCCGCGCCAAGAAGGCACAATGGCCCCACAAAGGCCCCTTTCTGACAGCAATCTATTATTATCTATTCGGAGCTATAGCTTAGCTTATATCTCAGCACTATACTGCTCTCGAGCCATTTGAGAACATTTCACATAGGCTACTCGTATACCTATTTGAAACAGATATAATATAGCTACATTTGTTTACACATCTACAAAAATCTTATTACCTAACTACTTATTACAGAAAAAGTACCTAATGTAGGTACTGTTACTTATAATTAGTTACAAAATCTACACCTGAAGCAAACTTATAGACTAAATAAAAATGAAACATATGAAACATTACAATAATAACATGTTTATAAACAAAATATGCGCAGTAATGAAAATGACCACACCGCAACACAACACATACCTAGACATATAAGTAGGTACCTACGTACTTAACAATCCTCAACAATAATTAAAAATACATTAGAAAAGGCAGTGAAAACATACAAACAGTAAAAGATAAATGACAGATAACATTACAATCTAAACCTACTCTGAAACAAAAGAAATCAAAGATAGTCTAAGCACAGCCTTTAATTTGAGAAAACGTTAACTTTAACCGAGAGGCGAGCGCCAAATATACTACTATCTATAATATCTATTATTTATTTAAAGATGCACGAGTATACAGTGTGTTACGGAAAGGGTATATCAATAGAAACGGGTTGAAGAGTGTATCTGGTCTAGAATCTCTGTACAAAATTTCAGCTCAAAAGCATTAACATTGAAAATGCTTAATATTTTTTTTATTTCGACATCACGGCGCTGCACTGGCGCGCGGCGGCGTGATGTGCGTGTACTAGGCGCACAGACACACTACAAATAATGGATGGACCCTCGTAGTGCGGTGACACGTTTGTTATGATTTCAATTTAATAAACTATCGACATAAAAAAATATTAAGCATTTTCAAAGTTACTGCTTTTGAGCTGAAATTTTGTACAGAGATTCTAGACCAGATACACTCTTCAACCCGTTTGTATTGATATACCCTTTCCGTAACACCCTGTATACTGGAATATTGATGATTATAACGCGATCACGGGACGAGCACAATTAGATAAATTGGCAATTCTCCAAAGGCACTGGATTCTTGAGAAGTACCTACGTACGTAATACAACCCGCTTCAGAAAACTCCGTTTTCAATGGGAACTAAAACCACTAAAACTAAAACTCGCCCATCGATGTCGTAATTAGTTAATATTCATAATGAACACGAATAGCATACACGTTATAGTTATTAAATACCAGTAACATAACAGCTCACTTACTTAGAAATTAGAAATTCAAGATTTGATATTTCCATAGACAAATCAGTTAGTAATCATTATTATCATGATCTTTTAAGAGACAAGTCACGCCCAAAGAAAGCGGTTACAGAATGTGCGTTCAACAAAATTTACAAATTATGTATACCTATATAACATTGATTTTGTTTCAAAATTATATCATATATAACACCATCGAAATAATATATTACCGTTTCAGGAAACCACAATGTTTTTTATACATTTTAAATACATCCGACTCGAACGTTTATAATTTATTTTTAAATTAAATATTCACAATACATACGTAAATCGAACACAAATTTTGTTGTATCGTATTCCGTACAAACCAAATAATAAAATAAATGCTTTTTTACACCACCAGCGGGGTAATTGCGTAACACAGTATCAATAGCAACAGGGTTCACTTGGACAGTTCAACAACATTCATTGCGATATTTACATTACTGAACAGCAGACACATTTTTTGAACATATAAAGCAATGGATTAACGACATCCTTTAAAATTATTCAGATTGAAATTGATAGTGTGTTACGCAATTACGGTGCTCGCTAACGTTAAATTATACGTATGTCATGCAAACCTAACCATACCGTAGGCTCTAGTGGGGCATTAATATTGTACTGAATTTCATTATGACCCGCTGGTCATTAATGTGATTTGAATTTAGACCGTCAACTGAAAAAGTCGTATGGAAAAATTAACCAAAAAAACAAAGGCCGACCAAAGAGTTCTCACATCATAGGTTATAGTCGCCGTCGACGAACAAAATGATCGGTTGTTGTGGCGCATAACCTCCGTGTTGGATTTCGGCTGACGCTCCATTGATGATATTATTGTTTTTGATAAAAATGCATGAGATTAGATTGAAAAATCATCAGATACTTATGTTATTTTAGTTCAATATCAGATTTGATGCCCGCAACTGCATAAGACTGCTTGAAAAGTAAGCTAGCTAGTTTTGAATGTCAGTCGCAGTCGGGTTTTGATTTTTTCATTTTATTTTTATTTGAATCCTTTTAGTGTGTTACATTTTTGGAATCGTCTCCTCAAGCTCTTTATTTTGATGCTTACCCCACATGATAATGATACAATTTTTTTTTCAAGACTTTATTTTGTTGTCTTGTTGTTGTGATTTGTTTGTTTTTGCCTGTAATTTATATGGCATACATAATATACAGTCTTCTATTCTTCTAAAATCCGCCATTTTGATTTTACATAAACAAAACCTAGCCTATAACCTTCGCGCGATCCAAACGAGTACCTACATAGACACCTCAGCTTCTAAGGTTTAAGGAATTCCAAGTACAAAGATAGTCCTGTTACGTAGTCGGGTAAATAATGTATGACGTTGTGGTAAGACACTGCAAATAACTTAGATATTCCTCAGTTATATAAAAGTTTCATAAACTATTCATTCGATAATCGAATTAGTTTTTATTACCTTGCAGTAGGTGCGAAAAGTAGAGTATTCTTCCCAGGGATAAAGGTGTCTTCGTCTTGGGCGAGCTTGAATCCTTCACTGCACTCAGGGTTCTAATCTTAACTCCCTCGCTTCGCTCAGGAGATAACTCAATCCTTCGTTGCGTTCTGGATTCAAAATAGCGCCCGCGACAATAAGATACTACTTTATCCCTTTAGTGAATAATCTACTATTAACAAATGCCCGTCCATTTTGCACAGTCGGTCTTCTCACAATTGAAAGCTAATGGCATAAATATTATTGATATTGATCGGCTGTTCCAATTTCCAATACCAGCAAGTTTCAAACCAAGCTTCATTAAAAAATGTGTACTTATTTTATGTCAGCAAACTGACGATGTTTAAGATTATTATTATTTTAACTAGGTCAACCAGTAGGTACACAACTCTATACCTACATAGGCTATGCTTACAAAATCTACAAAAACGCTCTCTTATAGCAAATGATATTTCAACAACGAAGTGTTTGAACAAAATTATTTGATTTGTTCGGAATAGGTACAACATTATTCCATCCGGACTTGGCATTCATGATATATGTATAACAAGAATAATAGCTTGTGATTCTTTCCATCTTATAATATGTACACTGGGTACATGCGAAAGAATACAACATCCATACATCGATCGTTGAAAACTTGCGAGTGCCGTAACAATAAAAATGTAGCACGCTACTGTACTATTCTATATTCCCTTTAAGTACGTAGTACGTGAGTTTTATATTGACCTCCTCGTTTTATTTTATTCCGCTCTAACAATATAGAATAAATTAAACACTACATAATGCTTAGAACTAGCGAATATTCATTGAGAAAATGATATGAACTTTATTGCACAGAGCAAAGTGTTTGAACTTAAACACATTATTGTCAAATATACTCTCTTGGACTACCTATACACACTCATCGCTTGCTATGATTGAAAATGCAGAATCATTATCTATTCGTGGCAAGACTAATTTACAGGAATGATCAGTAGTGATTATATTCATTGTCAAGAAATATCAGGACATTCTAATTTACAGCAATATTAGGTCAACAAAACGGCAAATTCATGTAAGTAACTTGCTGCAGAACATTTTAAATTCAAGAACAATATAGAACATGGTGGACAGGTGTGAAGCCAGGCCAGGTATCTAAATCCTTAATATTGGCTGTACGACAATAGTGTGTTTGTGTTCGTGTGCTCAACTTTACAAAGGATTTACATACCCGCCAAAAGGTGGACTCAGTCATCATTGTCCAGGCCCAGGAGCTCCGCAGCCAAGCGCCCCTTGGAGCGACAACACGCCGTCAGAAACAGTACTCTAAGCGCGAGCCTGAACTGCGGGCTAAATGTCAGCAATATAACAATCTTCCAAAATGAATTCATGATGCCCATCCATACCACTCCAAAATGCAACATGGGTACCTTTATTACCTGGTCAGTGCAATATTCGTAGAGTTTAACGAACACATAAGGAGACCAGCTCAACCAGAACGTACACACCATGATGAAGCTCATCCAGTGGCTCGGGTTGGAGAGGTTCTCGGCCAGCGCCGTCGCGTACTCCTTGTCGTGGATGGGCACACCGCTGTTCAGCCGGCGCTTCATCGAGAAGATGTAGTAGTAGTTGTAGACGATGGAGATGACGCTCGGGCCCAGCACGAGGATGCCGAGCGTGGCCGTGTACGCGTACGTCGTGCCCCAGTCCAGCATACATATAAACGTTTCCGTGTCAAATTTGGCTTCCTTTTTGTAACCTAGTAATGGTGGACAGCAGAGCATTGCAGCTGAAATCCATGTGAAAACCATCCAACATTGGCTTCTAGTGCGCGTTTGTACCTGGTCCATGAGCATTGTTATTAATAATTAGCCTAGAACAGGCGCGGCCTAAACTAATCTAACGTTTCTGAGATTTTATTGGAATAGGGACAAAATTATTTAAAATACTAGGAATATTAATATTACAAAATAATTTGTCATGCTAATGATTAAGTTCCACTAATTATTTAGATGTAAATGTTATTCATAAAGGAACTATTTAAAGAGAGAAAAATGAAATCGTAATCTACTATATTATTGTAATTATTCAAAAGAAGAATCGATTTCGTATGGTTAGGAAAATGTGGGTTTATTAACTGTTTTATCAAAGGAGTCAGAATGATCAATTACTAATGCGAATGCATAAAAGATGTAAGCTAGCTAGCTAATAAAAAAAATATTGAAAAGGATAACTACCGTCGCACTAACCGTCTCATAGCGGAGAGGCTTCCGAACTGCGAGATAACGGTCAACGGAGATCCACATGAAGGTGTACACGGAGACGGACCACAGCGTGACCTCGACGTAGCCGGCCAGGCGGCACATGAGGTCGCCGAACATCCAGCGGCCCGTGATGGCCGGGTACACCGACAGCGGCACCACCAGTACTCCGATCAGCAGGTCGGCCACCGCCAGCGAAAGCAGGTAGTAGTTTATCACTTCGTTCGAAAGACCTGCGTTCACAAACAATGAACCGTATCATTTTCATTCAATATATGACTTATAAAGTATCAATGTTCTAAAAACATTTATTTTTATCGATCAAAGACGGAATTCTTTCTCTGACTCAAATTAAGTCGACCAATCTGCTTAGCCTTTTCCCAACTATGTTGGGGTCGGCTTCCAGTCTAACGGGATGCAGTTGCATACCAGTATTTTACTTGGACTGACTGTCAATATGACCTTTACAATCCAGTTACTGAGTAACACGGTACCCCTTGGTAAGACTAGTTCTCAGACTTTTGGGCTTCTGACTACCCGTAACGACTCTCAAAGATCTACGAATGACAGCCGAGACCAACGGTTTAACGTGTCACGAGACACGGACAAGTGTCAGAGAAAAAAAATCCGTCTTTGAATGAAAGATTATAACTATATGTTGTAGAAACTTGATACTTTAAACACCTTTTCCTGTTTGGTAGTAAAATATTTATTCATCTTTTAAATAAATTGCAATCTATAGTTTTGTATAATTTAGAAGCATTTTTTCAATTTTGTAAATGTAAGATCCATGGATCCGTTTCTTATGATTTTTTTATGTTGACTTGAAAGAGCAATGTGTCACGCTCACTTAAATGTCTCACTGATGGTGGCGGGTGTGTTGGATCATTCGGTTCCCTGCAAAATGGTTGAGCTGGATGGTGCTGATTCACGCGTCATGTTCGTGAACGGGCGCCGTCGATTGAGACTGGTCATCTCTTAATTGCCAAGGCTTTTTTTTAATCTTATTTTTTTTGTTTCTTCATTTGTGTTTTTTTACATTGTTCTCACATATAGAAGCAACAAGAATAATACCCAGGATTTTGTAATATTCTTAATTTAAAAGAGTGTCCATGGAGTTTCTTGCCCGTTCTTCTCCATAGAGATCTACGTTTTGGAATGGGCAACTAGCTTCAACTTTCTGACTAACTGACCGACTATTTAACCGGTCAAGCAGCGCGTGTCGCCCATTGGCGACGAAACAATAGAAAATCAATTGAGTCTCATTAGCGGAGCTTTGACCATTCAAAAGTGCCTGTACATGGTTTAATTGAAATAAATGCTTTGAGTTTTAAGTTTTTTTTTTTAGTTTTAATAGTTCATGGGATCGATACAGATTAAGGAAGTATAACTCTTATTACTCAAAATTCTTTGCCTGGTCTGGTCCCATAACTCAGATGTACGATAGTTTAACGTTCAATGTGCTAATATAAACCGTTGGTAGGAAACCTGACCAATTCACAAGATTATCCACTTCAGCACGGATTAAATTTTCCAAGGGATAATAGAGACTAAAAGCGATTACGAATCGGCATCCTATTCCAGTATTTAGTACAAGGACTAACAAAAAATTTATACATAATAATAATGCTTAGATACAATCTATATTGTTTGTATAAAAAACGTGTAGATGTTGTTATCACAATCAATCAGATCGGCGATTTTGGTTTCCTATTACAATTTATCATCATGACTTTATTTTATTTGCTTGGTGTGTTTTGTAAATTGAGTGATCTCCCATAATTGGAGAATCATACTTAGGTATTTATTCATTTATGAAATCTTCATGCACAAGTAAAAAACACTGTGCAAAGGCGGTCTTAAAGATGCAGAGACAAAACATGACAGGTGCAACATAAGGGATAGATACCTCAAAAATATCTATAAAATGCAAGAAGAAATAAGTACGAATACATACATACATCGATATGAACAAAATAAACGTTGTCAGGAGAAATAACGATCGAAAAGCAATTGGCGCTCGGAGACATGGTCATATTACGAAGACTGGAAACGAATCGAATGCAGTTATTGAGATTGATTCAGGTCTGATCCCCTGAGCCCCCCCTACACCCCCACCCCCCTCTCCTCGATCCCCTGCTAGTTCTTCTTCTGTTTTAATCTCTGGCTTATCCACATTATGCTAGGTTACTCTTCTTGACAGGTAAGTACAGTCAAGAGAAAATAAACTTTTCATGTTTTACAAAATTAAATAAAGAATTTTTTTTTAATGTCCGAGTACCATGCGTGCTCGATGGGATTGAGGCCACTGCAATACCCGAATGAGGTGGGACACTTGTCTTTGTTCCTTTATTATCCTGTAAGTAAGTAGGGTCTAATGGAGATCTAAACAAGTAAATAAATAATTTAGCTTAATAAAACATTGGTTTCATACTTACATTTGCCTTTGAAATTAAGAAAGGAGGCTATGATGAGAATATTAGAGACGACGATCGCTACGGCCATGACGGCGATGATGGCGGCCTGCGTCAGGGTCTCGAAGGATGCGAGCGGGCTGTCGGCCACGCTGACCTCGCCCGCCAACGCCGCTCCGCCGCGCGCACTCATCATCTTGGCAGGCATGGCTGCACACAACACGACATTCTCATTGTCACACACATAATCAGCGTATAATGTTCCCACTGCTGGGACACAGGCCTCCTCTCAGTGAGAGGGAGTGGGCCGTAACCCACCACGCGGGCCCAGTGCGAGTTGGCAGATGTCACATGTCTTCGAATTTTTGGTTCTAGGACATGCCGGTTTCCTCATGATGTTTTCCTTCATCGTTTTGAGAGCAGTGGTGGTGAAATAAAATACACAAAGTAAAGCGCCTGTTTGGATTCGAACCTACGACCTACAACTCGTAAGTCGCAGCCGTTACCACTTGGCCACCACTGCTCTCATTGTCACACATCGTCATGTTATCATCACTATGATTCACGTTGGGGCTCAGTTTTCACAACAGTGCTCATAATTATACTTTATTTTAGCAGAAAAATATATATCTCGATGTAGCTACAGAACACCTACAGCTTCAATTTGATAACGTGACTACTGGGTGAGCGGGTAGAGACAAATTACTACCGACTCATTAGTTGCGGATTCACGACTAATCAAGACTCAATTCAACTGATCACACCGTTACAGACGAATATTACTAAATATCATTAATTATGCTATTAGTTTCTGGGTCGTGGAGTTTGGATAACTACACAACAGTTGTCGATATCTTGTTAAGCTTTTAATATGGGCAAAGGTCTCCAGCGAAAGTCTAGCGCCGTCTATTTTTACGGAGACCCAGTTTCAAGACGCAGGTCAGCTTCGACTCAAGCTAAACACCAAACTAACTTTAGGGAACTATTAAATGATGACTGCCAGCTGTCTGTGTGCCTAATGGAATATTGAGGTTCTTCATTTATTTTAGAAACGGTTTGGACTTTGACGACCCTTGATTTATGAATATTAATATATTAGGAGCATTGGTGGCCCAGTGGTAACGGCCGCCACTTAAGAATTGTAGGTCGTAGGTTCGAACCCAGACAGATGCTTTAGTTTGTGTAAATTATTTCATCACCACTGCTCTCAAAACGGTGAAGGCAAACATCGTGACGAAACCGTTATGTCCTAGAACCAAAAATTCGAAGACATGTGACATATATACCAACCCGCACTAGGCACGCGAGCTCGATTACTGCCCACTCCCTCTCACAGAGCGGAGGCCTGTGTCCCAGCAGTGGGAACATTATAGGCTGATTATGAATATATTATACTAAAGGTAGTTTTCATAAGTGTGGTCGTTAACTTTTCATAATTTTAGGCGAGATCTTTGTCCTTTATTGATGCTTCATTAACATGTAAGTATTATTAGTATTTATGAGTTTACTTACCGCTTTCGTCGATTGAAGGTAGTGTGAATACTAAACTGGACCAGTCATAGTCAATACATCAGGATCTGTTAAAAGATAAAAAGAGAAATGATGAGTGGAGAGTTTCATATAGTACTTATTCTAATCTTGTATGCCTTGCGTTTAAGATCATGTCTAATATTTTGGTTTTTTGTATATTTTCGGGATGTTGCCATTATGGATGGCGATATACGTATAATGAAGAGCAATCATTTTTCATTTTGGTAAAATAATACAGTAGCAGCAATCAATTAGCATTACGGAAGGCGGGGGACAGGGTGTCGTGGCGCAGCCTGGGAGATCGGTTACGTAGATATACCTATCTACAGACAGCCCCACATCAGTAGAAACATTAGTACTACGAAAACCACCCTTACTACTACGACTTAAAGACGCCGTCAATCCATAAAAATTGTTGCTACTGATGTGCGGTTGACTGTAGATATACTGTGTCGGTGAAATCGCTTAGGGGCAAAAATAAATGAAAAAGAAGACCATGTGCCGGTGTTCCATTTCAATGTGAACGTATGGCATAAGGTTTCGAAATCAAGCTTAGATGATAACAAAAAAACATAATTTGATTATAATTTTGTTCCATACAGCATGATGTAAAAAAAAATTCGCAAGCGGTTGATTTGTTTAGTAATTTCTTGATTGCAATAGATTTTCACGACAAAACGTTTTTGAAAAAATAAAACATAATCCCCTTATTAATAAACCCGGAGTACCGTCAAACGGGGTGAATAGGGATGCAGGGGTGAATCCGGACAAAACTTTAAAAGGGATTTTAACAATTAAAATAATATAGTTTGTTGTCAATAAGGGCACGTAATCGTTAATTAAATTACAGTAAACACGTTAGGATCCTTTTTTTTTAGTAAGTAGGTACATGATCCTGAAATTTGCTGTGCAGTTCATTTTGACCGCGTAGGTACCTATTGCACTTTTCTATGAAAAAACCGATTTCGTTTTAGATAAGTAGAATGACTCCATTCACAAGACCTCCCTCGATGCTACTTCAAATTCAGCCCCACTACCAACGAGTTCTATATCGAGTTCGTTCATTTTTGAACAACCTGGCCTATATTCTTCGCGCCGGTCATTGGCTTTACCTCTGACCGGCCGCGCTTCTATATTTGTCGAGATACTTTCACTTCCAATTACTTTTAGTGGTGCCACACGATATTAGTCAGCGACAACATTAGCGGAGTTTTATTAAATAAAATATAATTATCGCAAAGGTAGCCAAACACGCAAATGCCTCGTCTAGCGGTCGCAAGCGCTTTTGCTGAGCAGGGGCTAAAACATAACAGGCGCGGTGTGAGTGTACTAGGTGCACCTCTGCCCAACTCTTCGGAGATAAACAGGCGTGAATGCATGCTATCGCAAAGCAGTTGATTGACATTTTCCGTGATTTTTATACAGGGTGTAAGGTACATCGACGTCTGCCAGGGTGGCGGGTTGTTCGAAAGAGTTACCGTGGCCCTTGGCAAAGACAACTGAAGGAACAACAACTTCTCTCGTTCTAAACCCACCCGGGTTTAGAGCGAGAGAAGTTGTTTGATATTCTCCCACCCAAAAAAAACAAAAAAGGTACAACGACGCGCAAATTGTTACTCGTACCATGAATTCAGCACGACGAATAGTTTTAAAGCTGCTGGGTCTAGATCATGTATGAATTCAGTTTGCGCGTCTTTGCGTTTACACCCTACAAGCAAGTATTAAGGAAGCACCTATTCAAGATATTAAGGAGTGAGTTTCCAGGCCTGTAGGCCTTCGAAACGTTTCCCTAATGCAGCGCGACGTATTTATTTATTTACATAAGCGGTTTTGAAATCGACCCGGTTTTGGATGTTTTTTCATCGAGTAAATGAAACAATTCATGTTTCAAATGATTAACTTCCCTAAAACAAGTAAGTATGTATCTATGACATATTATCATAATATACTTTTAGGACCTAAATACAGTAATTCGACTATTTAAAATTCATTCTAAAACAGGCAAATTCAGATAACCCCACAAGATTTTTGCAAATAGGTAATTATGTATGTATAAGAAAAGTGACAGTTAAAACTCGACAAGACCAACAAACAGCACATACACCTTCTCTTGCTTGTGCTACCGCTTCATTAATCAATTTAAACACGAACTAACAAATTAAGTATGTTGCAGTGCTTAATCCAATCCCTTCTTAGAACTAAGACAAGTTAAGACAGCGTGCAACTAGACCAAGGATTATTAAGTATAGGGCGCGTTCACACGCCCGCCGTGTTTTCCGGCGCAAAACCGCGTTCACTCTCTCTGGCGCCGTTCTTTCCTCAGAGACTTTGGATTTCATACTATATGCCTCTTTACATAACGTGCATATTATTAGTGATCGCATCGCCAAACAAGTCTTAAAGTATGAATCCCAGTCTCTGAGGTGAGAGTAGCTGCTCAGACACGATCAGCGCGCGGATGTAATTCGTGTCACATGTACGCGCCCTTATTAATAAACCTCTAAACTCTACATATTATCGCAAGAATACCGACAACATCGGCCTTGCATTACCATTATTATGACAAGTATTATTTATTAAACAGTTTACCCATTATCTATTTAAGTCGACATTTTAACCGTTTTGAAGAGCGGGGAACAAATAATTTGTGTAGGTAGGTATATCCTGTTTTACTAGAATTACTGAGAATTTCACAGTACCTACTTAAAAGACTGCATTCGTCCGGCGACTTGAAATAAAAAGTCGGCGACCAGCCCCCTTATTCACAAACACTCGATATGCTTCCGTATCGTATCGAACATTAATCATTGTTATCTTAGGAGTCTTCTCAATGCTGTTCTCAAGTCCAAAACCCGTAAATTTTGTCAGTTTAAATCAAATAGACGCCCGCTATTCTTCCAACAGCTATTTGCTGTTGAGGGGAAGTCAAATCAGGTTATCGAAACGTCAGGTTTTCGATATGATAGCCTGTCGTATAGTTGTGAATCAGGGCTCAGGAATTAATCACATATTATTTTAATGGTCGCAGTAGTAAAAACATTAATTTGTATGGCGACAACGCGCAGCGCTGTAATGAATGTGAGAACAAAGATATACAACGATCTTATCTCTCGATCCGCCTCGAAATATTATGTAATTTATCGTTACATGTGTACTTTAAAAATATTTAATTACAATAGATGCCCGCCAAAAAAATATTCCCAGAATGGGTGATTTGTCCTCTTTTCGTTGTATGACTTGGAAGTGACACTGAATTATAAGGTTTACCACCTTAAAACTCAATGTCACTTCCAAGTATGTCTACTGTAGAATTACTTAATTCTACAATAGACATACATATTTCATCAATTATATTTAAGTCCCATGTAAGTAGAAGCCTATTGCCATCCATCGGGCATAAATCCAGTTTCAGAGCTGCTACTAAGACAAACCTATGTTGACAGACTTCGTTTGACTTCTTTGCGTTTTAAAGACCAATACGCAAAGTGTGGGTGCACACCAATGTCAAAGCCTGTGGCGTGGCGGGAGGTAAAATGTTTTTTTTTTTTTCAATGCTGGCTATGCCAATGTTACATGCACTGTGGCTATGCCTATTTATTTGATAATAAACTAAATCTGCAGTTTGCATCGTGACCCACTAAAACTGTCCTCAACATTGATTGGCTCTGTTTTCACCTAACTAGAACATATAACTTAGTATCGAGTGTCAATGCCAGAATATTTAACTTTACTTTCAATGTTCGCGCCCTTGTTGGTTCAGGGGTCAGTAGTCTGGACGGCGACATTTTAGCTACAAAGTGTGATGTAAATATTGTTCTAGGCAATGAAATCTATTATGTATGCATTGAAAGATGCGCAACATTGTATTAACATTTTTTTTGTATTGCGGGTTTTTTAGCTGGTAATATGCTGATGTTCCGTATCCTTACATAGTGTAAAACAAAGTCGCCGAAATGTCTGTACGCGCATAACATCCGAATGACTGCACTAAATTGGATAATTATTTTTTTGTTGTGTTCGGTATTGCCAGGACAAGATTTGTATGAAAGAAAAATTCGAAAAAAGAAATTGCACCCGTGCGAAGCTGGGGCGGGCCGCTAGTTTATAATTAAACATAAGTTACGTAGAAAATGTTGCAGCTACAAATGATGTTGCGGGCAATATTGTTTCTCAATTTTGCTTTCAATGTACAGCTTTAGCACCTTAAAACCACTTGTTCAGTAATTCGTGTAATTTTTCCAACTACCTAGTAGCAACCCCGGATCTAGGGGAGGGCAATTAGCCGTGTCCCGTGTGGCAACTTCATGGGGCGACAAATACAAGCGTGGCAAACAAGGGCACCACCCACCGCAACGCAACTTGGCGATAAATGAGGTGCGCAGCACTTATTATCTTTCTCTGCGGGTAGCGCACTGAGGAAATCACTACGTGATTAGCGTAGGCATAGGTCGTCATCGTCAAGCAGTGTGAGCACCCGCTTCGGGGGGCGCAGTTGAATTCTGCCAGGAACACTCCGTTCAAAGCACATACCTACTCCACCTTGATTTGGCGATATAAAAAAGGTTCGCCTTTGTGATAAAAAACGTAAGAAAAAATCGTTTATTTTAGAATTATTACTTAGCGAAGCGCAAGTTTTTCGAGCGTCCCGAACTTTCCGATGCCTGTAAGTGCAAAGGCGACACGATTTTCTTAATTTCTTTACCACAACCGTGGCGACTCTGTTGGATTGGAGCATTATCGATCGATAAAATTTGACTAATAAGTTGCTGGCAAAATATTCGAGCTTGCTTGGCTCGCTCTTGCAGCCTAGCTACTTTTCTGTATAAGTACTTTAAAAGTCTATATCTGAGAGTGCTAATAGATGGCACGGCGAGGCCATCGCCGCGATTCTCTCGCCCGTGGAGAATAAGATGGCGCCAAGTAAAGACAATAAGAAGACGGTTTGGAATGATAGGTAAAGCCTGACATCGCAAGGTTAATCGTAATAAATAAATCCCAATCTATCATATTCTTGACTGTATTGGTACTAACTACTCTAATAACGTGATTCTAATAATTATAATAAATTGTTATTCATATCAAATACCTACCGTCTTTGAGTGCGGCAGTAAGCGCAGTAAATTGCACCACTACACTAGTGAATCACCTCGGCCGTTATAAATGCGCTAAGCGAGGAATAGAACCTAAAACGCACCAAGAACATACCACATGAAATTCAATAGAATCCGTGACCCCTTTTCGCATAGAGACAACGGATTTAATATACCCACACCCTTTTCAGAACGCGGCCTACGCACGATCACTTAGTGAAAACGAACCCGACGGGTCGACTGAAGGGCTAACGATGCCAGAGATAATGAGTTCCAGTAAAAATTACAACTCACGTCAATCCAAAAATAAAATTGCAAAAAAAACGTATCACTTATACAATTTTGTATTAAACTTACAACATAGCTTTCGTAGCCTGAGCTAGCATGCCTCGCGGAAGCGCTACGCCGCATGCTACGAAGCGCCTCCACGATCGCACGTAGCGCTACGCAAGATCAATTCGCAACCTTGAATGCCTTTCGTAGCCGCAACAATTCGCAGTTGTGAGGTTTTTCAGTTTGACCCTGGATCTCAAAGCCAAAGGTTACATTAGGAATGTAAGTATTAAAACACAACGTCACAGGCACTAATTAAAATGACGGCGCTACGGCATAAACGAGCCAATTAACTGCACCACACCACACCAATATTCAGCAACGATATAGTTATCGCGTTGGCACTAAACATTTTCGTATTGCGATGTGTGGGACGTAATTTCATTCTAACTGTGTTTTTACCCATGAAGACGCGAGTCACAATTTCAATTGGCTTCATGCCAAAATCGTTTACTATTGTACTTGCCGAAATTCACTAAATTGTAGTATTTATTCGCGTAAAACAGGATTTATTCTTGTTATTACCAATGCGTTATTAGTAAACGCAGACACTGACATGTACAGGCATAATAAAAATTATAATTAAAACATTTTGGGAGCCTAACAACGCACCATTTATAGAGTACGACGTCACTACGCGCCGCAATGCAATGACCAGAGTCTGGGCGCCGGGGTGCAAGGTCAAGTACGCTCACACGATGGATAAGACTGATGTAACGTTATGCACTTACGTAATCGAGTAAACACGATGAGATGCGAGATCACGGATTGAGCAAAATTCTATGTAGACTTTAAATTGCGATAACACACTGAAATTCGCGAATTTTGCGCAAAAACTATCGTTTTAACCAGCAAGTATCGCGCAAAAGTGACGCACCGCTACGGAGCGACGACTAGGGGCGGTGTTATTGTACGGGAGGGAAGCGTGAAGCGCACGCGGCAATTTGAATTCAAGGTCGCCTCGCTGGAGCTCCTCCGGCAGCTGGGCGCTCCAAGGTTACGCCTTCGTTCCGCTCGGGGCTCAATCGATACTAAATTATAAAGAAATACCTGGGTGCTCCGTCGCCGAGCATTTACTCGCTCTACACACGTACAATGCCATTGGTAACAAACGATAATGCTACATGTTTGTGGCTACCATGTTTATAATGAATTCCCTCATTGCCACGCGCTTCTTTGTCTAATCATGTTTCGCCAATTTTAATTAGAAATGTCTTAAAATAATTCGTATGTATAGAAAAGTCATCTTCTTGGAACAGTTGTTTTTTTATTAAATTGGTTAACTGTATTTAATTTAAGCCGTCATTCAGCATTCCGTCACGATTCCGTTCGATATGTTCGAGATTTAAAATTGTTATATCGATGTAGGTATAAATTGTATCTAATAATAAGTGGAAAAAGAACTTAGATAGATACATGAGACATTATCAATAAACTTTATACAACGGAGAATATCTCTTGCTTATAATGTATTTTCCAGGAAACAGTCCGCCCTCCTGGTAAAGCGGCCGTATTTGACTATTTAACACAGATTTAACATTTTGGCATATTTGCTTGGAAAGTGGCGAAATGCCTCACAAAACAGCATGGCTATTTGAGGCGTGGTATTTACAAATGGGTTATGTGCCAAAAAGCAAAACCAAAATTTTGTCTTTCAAAGGTGCTATGTTGGGCAGCCATTTCAATAAATAATTTAAATAAATATACAGTACCTATTTATTTTAGTTTTCCTAAAAATATACCCAAATAAAATGTTGACTAAGAAACTAATGCATTTTCATTTAATTTTTCAATGATTGTGTTTAGGTACCTAGCCCATTTGTAAATTCCACGCCTCATTTAATATTGTGCATTTTATAATAATTCGGCATTTTCGTGTCGTCGGCGTGGGTCTACCTCTTACTATTTGCGCGTCATAGTCGTTGCGCTCGAATTCTTGGCATGACGAAAAACTCATTTTCAAAGCATTCTTCCAATGTTTCACATTTTACTATGAGCATGAGCAGTTTTACTTTGTTATTATCATAGTGTGATAGAAACTAATAAAAAAGTTACTGCGCTCTGTTGCAGCATTCACGTGATAACTGTTTTACCATATATGGTAAAATATCTTCTTCTATAATCCTGTTACTCAGTAACTGGGTTATGGCGGTCAGATAGGCAGTCGCTCTATACCCCATGGACATAATGGCTACTACGATACAATGCGAAGTACAGTACAAAGCGGTGACGACGGGCCATTGGCACTAGAGTGCCGTCGTGGCATCACGATGATACAACACTACTCGGTTTGTCGCTTGACTATTGTTCAACTTTAGCCTGCAGGCTATAGGTCTATTTAATTTCGATATAAAATCTTCAGTACCTACAGCCCGATTCAAACTTTACGGTAGCTCTGATGTGCGCTACACGCTGCGCAGTACCTCCCCCTCCCCCCGCTGACACGTGAACTTGTTACTGCGCAGCGACTCGCCTCATGTTCCGAACCGCAATAAAGTTTGAATCGGGCTGTATCAAGGCAATTAAAACGCCGCACCGATCAGATAGGTTGAAGCAACGGCTCGTCCATACTGATCCCTAGTCCCAACTCGCCCGCTTTTTTATTTGCCTAGTAGCTGCAAGGGTATAGTTTCTCGAAAAAGTGCTACGATGTAGAAAATAAACACTTATGACGAATTGAATTTTGCTCTTGATCTTTTTCTATATATTTTTTAAACAAAATAACCCACGTCCGTTCGTCAGAACGTTCCTTTGATCGTCAATCAGTCGATCATTGTTTAAGTATAGTACTTGAGCTTTCTTATTCAGAACGGTAATCAATCTATACTCAGCTAAAGCGAGATTCAAATCGAGCCTCAAGCAAAGATGTGTATTGTATACTACTACTAATGTTCTATTTATTTTATTTACCAACTATGATCTTCACAGGATTAGAAATATTAAAACGTACCAAAAAACCCATATATTTAGGAAATAAGCGTTATTTTGTTAGGTCCGAATAGTACAATCCCACATTTTATTAAGTTAAACTGTTTTAAGTAATTTTGTATTAACAGAAAGCTTTAATTACCGATTTGTGATGACTGAATAAAAATAAATACAAACCATACCAGCACTTTTCTTACATTCAGTACTTTTGCGCCTTCTAGCTATACATGTAGGTAGATATATACGGACCGGGCGAGTCAGGACTAGGGATCAGTATGGACGAAGCCGTTCTCAGTTGGTGGGACGGAGCTGAAAGCTAATAAAATTTTCTACAGCTTTTATCCTATACATCATACCTTCGAAATTCTAATTAGTTTTCGAGCATCGAGCTCTGAAAAGCTCCGCAGGTGTCTGTCTGACTGTTACCTCACCGATTTAGACTCAGATTTAGATGAAAGAAGAACGGTCATTTATGACCCAGACCCGACACGAAAGAGACATGTCTCAGTTTTTTTGTTATTTTAAATATAGCTAAAATATACAGGATGAATTTTTCAAGTGGGCGTGGATGACCAAATCCGAAACTATGAGGACTAGCGAAAAGTACTCAAAGTCGCGGGCTCTATTTTAATGAAAACTAAAACTGCATCATTGGATTTTTGAAAAATCAATATTTCTAGCCAGGAATCGAACCTGTTGATTTTTTTAACCTGATGGATTGACCTGTGCGGCTGTTATTATTTAGCCGGGCCCGGGTTATGTTACCTACCTACTAAACCTTAACTGATTAATTGTTCAAAATGATGACCATTGTTTTCAATACATAGCTGGAGTCGACGTCTCAAGGATTGTACTGCATTCAGCATTACAATATTATTGATTCCATTAGAATATTTTCCAAAGATCGTAATAAAAATTTGAATTTAGAACCTAATGTTGTGAAGGTGACTGCGCTGCGGGTTAGTTAATAAAAATATTGAGCATCATTTCGAACAAGGTTCGTAATGTACGAGTATGTATGAATACTCTAAAATAAGAAGCAGTTTATTATATTCAACATTTTCCTTAAGTTTGCCGTATGTCATTACTTCCCAGAATTTGGTCCTTATTAGGGACGCTATCGAATTGTGTAATAATACAATATGTGTTTTTTTTTTCAAAATCAACAGGTTCGATTCCTGGCTAGAAATATAGATTTTTCAAAAATCCAATAATGCAGTTTTAGTTTTCATCAAAATCGAGCCCGCGACTCCTTCAATACTTTTCGCTATTCCTCATAGTTTAGAATTTGGCCATCCACGCCCACTTGGAAAATTCACCATGTATATTTTTTATATTCGAAATCAATGGCTAACACCAAAATATTGCCTTATATTTTTGTTCAGGCGATATACAATTTTCTTTTAATACCTATTTACCTATAAAATTCGTATTTGTATGTAATTCAATGACGATACAATATTTATGGAATTATCGAGGTGACCTGGTGATGCAATTGGATTATGTATTTTATAAGCTTCTAGTATAACAATCGAGTTAGAGTTCATAAAATCGTCTTAATCGGTGATTTATGCAGATTAGAGATTAGGGTGTCATTAAGAAGCTGGATAGACAGTGGAATATTTTGGTAGTTAGGTACTAAACACACCGATTTATAGTTTTTTCAGTGCCGTTTGTGAAATAGAAATAAAACCAATATTTGGAAATCATGGTTTGTTTTATTCAATGTCAAAGTCTCTTAAAACATAATTCATACCCAGTGCGGGATGGTCAACGTGATCCTGATGTCTAGCCCACCCCAAATAATACACGACACAAATGTGCGCAACTTCCGAGCGTCCTTTTACCGTGGTAGCACATGCAGTAATATTCTGTTATTGTATTTATTCATTTATATTTTCATCCAACGTTCACACTCAGCACAATTATTGTCGTCAGCCATAACAACGAACTACTCACAAAGCAAATAATTAAGTCCGGTAAAGAGAAAGCCAAAAAACATCGTCGTAAAATATAATATTTATGTTTATTATACCCTCTGATAGAATTTAGAAAAAAAAACAGTTTTTATTTTCTACTTTTTAGTTGTACAGTCAGCATCAAAAGTCGATTAACACTATCATTTCTACATGTTATTAAATTGACAACAACTTTTTTCAATAAACTGATTTTTACCTTTTCACATAATAGACAAGATTATATATTCTAAAAAAAATTCTTCTGCTGCAATTTTGAACAAATATTTTGCTCAATAACTAAGATTTAAAAAACTGAAGTGTTAATCAACTTTTGATGCTGACCGTACCTACCCCACACAAATCCAATTAACACTAGTGCACTGAAGAATTGAAGACACTAGAAGAAAAAAATTCCAAATTCGCATAGAAATTCCGGAGACGCAGTACATTTATGCATATAACATCGTACATAAGAAGAATTACCTAATGCATTATATACTAAAACCTTCCTGAAAGTATGTAGATCACATTAGTGAAAGAATTATCAAAATTGATTCATTAGTTTTTGAGAAAATCGCGGACATACAAACATACATAAAGGTAGAATACAGAACCTCCTTTTTTGAAGTCGTTTAAAAAACGCACAGATCTCAACACAAAGCCAATTTTATTTTATATTTTTTTAATGACATCTCGCAGTTCAACTTTGAGGTTATCGTCTGCTTAACCGGGCTTGCCTGTGGATGCCTCAATAAATTAAGGCCTCCAGCTGTCTATTTTTGTATTTTTATCTAAATTGGCGTCATTTCAAATGGATATAATTGCTATTCATAAAAAAAAATATATTATATTTTGCCTTACCAAAATGAAAATGGTAATATATGGGTGATAGCCACTGATATTCAGAATAGTGTTCATTTATTTCTGTTATAATTATTTAATATAACAATTAATTAACTGAGATGCGTTCCTTTTGTGTCGGGCCAGGGTAAATTTTTTCTATGGGACGTGACCCTCCTTCTTTGGTATAGAGATAGTTTGAGTCCCGGGAAAGGACATAGGATAGTTGTTATCCCGATATTCCCACGGAAAACTTATGCGGGTGACACCGCGGGGCGCTACTAGTAGTAATAGATATAAGTTTCGATAACTCAACGGCTGAACGGATGTGGATGAAATTTGGAAGATAGATTAGGACCTAGATTAACATATAGACTAGGTACTTTTTATCCCCAAATAATGCGAACGAAGTAGCAGCAACAGCTAGTGTTTGATAAGTCGTTTTTTCGAAAATTTTCACTTTTCCGGAACGTGTAGTTCGAAATGGGTAGGAATTCGAAAAAAGTGTATAAGATAAAAGTTGTAAAAAATTTTATTAGCTTTCATTACGTAGCAGATATTTTTTCTATACGACGCACCGTTTTAAAGATATTAGCGAAAAACTCAAAAGTGGGAACTTTTATCCAACTCCGGCTCACCTCCTAGACGCGGGGACTTTTAGTATGTGTACCCTAGTGCCCTAAGCACCCTGAATAACTTTCTGAAGAAATCGCTTCGGTCCCAGCTCACGCACTCTACACATCCTTTTGGGTTATTCGTTGAGTGGACTATTGATCGGATAAAAATATATGTTGTGGTTGCAAATCAGCAGAAATACTTATTTGACTAAAAGTAAAGCGCCTGTCTGGATTCGAACCTACGACATTTTTTTTTTTTTTTTGGGTTGGAAATCATCAAATGACCCCTCCCGCTCTGGGTGGAGCGAAGGGAGTGTCAGACTCTTACTGACTAAAACCCATCTACCTATGACCTACAATAGGCTAGTTTCCTAAAAAATTCTAATTAGTCCGTCAGTTAGATTATCGAAAAATAATGGACCCATATTTTTTATTTTGTCAATCAAACAAAAAATGACAAAGATAAAGCGCGTCAAAATTTGGGAGTGGGGGGTCGTGACGTCACGCCGTGCTAAAAATTGTCGCACGGCGTGACGTCACGACCCCCAACTCCCAAAATAAATGTTGACGCGCTTTATCTTTGTCATTTTTTGTTTGATTGACAAAATAAAAAATATGGGTCCATTATTTTTCGATAATCTAACTGACGGACTAATTAGAATTATTATTTTTTTACCCAGGAAACTACCCTATTCGTAAGTCGTGGCCGTTACCACTTGGCCACCACTGCTCACAAAATAATAATATTTAAAAGAAATGTTTGTTATTAGAATGAATGCGTTTTAGATCCAATCTGATCACTGATGTGGTGAAAAAACAATAATTAATTACGTAGCCCTGTACGTGGCCCCTTAACTACGTAGTGAATAAAACATGAGTAGGTAGGGGGTACACCCTACCTACTCGTTTTATTCACTACGTAAAGATTACGTACGTATCGTACCTATGTACACATAGGTACGATACGTACGTAATCATTTGCTCCCCAACTACTTTTACTATAACGTTTTAAGAGCCTATACTACTCAGCTAAAATTCACTCTCTATCTCGCTCATACGATACTGCTCGCTGACTGAGTGAGAGCGAGACAGAGCGCGGTGCTGAGCGGCAGGCAACGCCAATAGTTTAGGTATTTGCTTTTTACAGTGAAAATAATGGTAATTATAAAAAAGTAAATAACATAAGACCTGCTTTAAGGTAAGTTCAGTCAGTATGCAAAGTTTCATGATCTAATTTGAAGTATTTTTTGAATACCAGCGGTTTATTGTTCGGGTTAGAGGTAACTTTGGATTTATTTTCTATCGAGAAAATTTTATGGAATCGTGTTTTCGTCTAACATAAGACTTAGCATTAATCCTCAACTTTACCATTATATTCATTTCAAAATTAATGGTGCAGTATTTTCGACATAACGGAGGATCACGCTAAGCCATTTGAGGTAGTATAGGCTCTTAAACTGTTGATCACTCTCGTTTACGGTCGATTACACTCACCAATGATTACAATTTTTTACCCTGTTCTCGCATTTTATGTTTTTGTTATATTCGGTGTATCATTCGGGACTTCGACGCGCGAACTGTGACCATGAATTAAGTACATGATTCTAGACCCACCAGGGAAGAAACTTACGTCGGTTATAAAAAAACAGTCGTGCAATACATTTGACCGTGTAGGAATTGTACTTTTGTATGGTACAGTCAGCAACAGAAGTCGATTAACACTGTCATTTTTACATGTTAATTGATAACATTTTTTTTTTTCAATAAACTGCTTTTTATCTTTTCACATAATAGCAAAGAGTTTATATTGAAAAAATTTGTTTCTGCTGCAAATTTTGCTCAATAACTAAGATTTAAAAAACTGAAGTGTTAATCGATTTGTGTTGCTGACCGGACCTACAGCCGATTTTCTTTATAACCAACGCATTTCGACGCTGATGGGTCCATCATGTACTGAATTCAAGGCAACAATTTGCGCGTCCATGTCTCTTACACCTTATAGAAACGTGCGAAGAAATCGCATAAACATAGTAAAAATTATTTAACCTTTTGAACGCCATTGTCTCATATATGTGACAAACGAAATCTTACCCTGAACGCCAACGTCACAAATATATGACAAAATACGTCGCACGGGTCGTAAAAAATTATAAAATAAACAATTTAATCATTACTTTTGTGTGTTTTTATTTATATAATTTAAAAGTTTAAGCTTCCGTCTATAGTGTATTGCATGAAACTATCGAGAAAGTTGTTTTAAGTGTGTGTGTGTGTTGTTTTGTTAAAGTGGCCTGGCGGCAGGGGTACGGCGATACGTTTATACTCTGGCGTTCAAAAGGTTAAGTAAGATAATTATATGAGTTCACTGTATCTATCTAGGTATAAGAACTAATAAAGTATGATAGTATGGTATTTTTACTAGGCTACCTAAATAAACTGAACACATGAAATTTTCTTACTACACTATTATTAATTATGCATTTACTATCTATCATTAGACTATTTCTATGACCTTTGTGCTAGGAAACAAACAACGACAGACATTTGTATTCGTTCACACGTGTATTTCCCGTAACTAGCTAATTATTTTTCTGTCACCGGTAAAAATCTAATGAGGTTAAATATTTTCTGACGAAAGAGGCGTTAAACGAGTAAGTTTTGGATCAATAGGATGGTAGCTATCGCAAGATACAAGCAAGATAGCCAAACCCTTGCCTACAGGGAACAAAACACGCAAGCGTATATATACACCCTACTTATTTGTCGTGACCAAGCCGAATTTTTCATCGATTGAAGCCAACCACGATACCGTAGAAAGTTTACATAGAATTTACGTTGTCATCGGTATGCGGCATAGAATGAAAAGACGGAATATTATATCACCAATTTTTAAGCAAAGGCCAAACAAATATAAATTATTATCCTTAAAAAAATAAGATCACTGTGGCAAGGGTTTAAATCACTCGTGGAACAAAAGTTACGACAGCAGTATAGTTTTGTAAACTTTTCAAACTAGCATAAAAGTGTTTGATACTTACTTTAGGTACGTATCTTGCATAGTGTGCTCGATGTATTTATTCCTCAGGAGTTTATGCGATTGATTTCGCGCGAACTCGGCGCCCTCTGAGATCGTTCACAATAGCGTAGGGTCGCGCTTCACTCGCTTGTGGCAAGCGCGGCAACTGTTACACGACTGTAGAGACTCGCACACAGCGGAGCGTGGTGCGCGCGCATTCCTCCTCGCGTTTTAACAAAATGCTTTTCGCCATTGAAGCAAAACAGGCCGCTTTTTATCACTAAATACAAAACTCAGCCGACTCTGTATATGACTTTGTTGTAAATCGCAAGTAACCCTCTAAACAGCGCGACACCGCGTGGTGGCTTCGTCGCAATGCAGAAGCGAAAACGCCCTCTATCACTACGTTGGTCCGACAGCATCAATTATATTATGCATCACGAACGCTCTTGCATTAGCCAGTATCATGTTTTGTTTGGAAATATGAATTCGAGTTGAACTTTTCACACATTAGACATTTTTTATGTTGATGTGTTCTGAGGGTTGACCAACTTTTCTGTGACATGAAAATAAATGGGGGCAATCAATGCTCGTTAGAAAAACATAGGAGTTAAACAAAAAACAACCTTATGTCCTATACAACAAGTTCCAAAATCTGCCATTTCACAGAAGATTCGGCCAACCTATGTAAGCAAGAGTACCTAAAAGAAATGTGAATAACATCAGTCTTTGCCAAACGTTTTTGCCGCTCTGAAGGAGAGACGCACGTCTGCGCAGTAGACGGCGAAGGTGCGCAAGGAGTCGTTGCGCAGCGGAGTCGTCACAACACAGTAGACATGTCTGCATACCCACAGATTGCCTTTTCTATTGTGCGATTAGTGCGATCGACCTGCTTCTACTATCACTCGGCGCTAATGTAAGAGCGATGTCGTGCGTCTGGCGCCACCCTGTACCTACCTAGGACATTCCTTCGCAAGTTTTGGTGCGGTTGGTAAATACAAAATCAAAATGTAAATTTCGTAGGAATTTTATTGAACACAAGAGCACACATGTGCTAGTAAATACACTTAAGAATAATGTCGTACAAAGCTTAATTACTATGATATTCGTTCCTCGAGTTAAAATAGCAAAAAAAAAATAAAGAGATTGTAATATAGGTATGATAACAATCATGAATAAGTGCAAGATATGCAATACATATGCAAAATACAGTAGCAGTTTATAAATATAATCACCATTAAAGTATGAAAAATTAGGTGAACTATCCTCTTCATATTTTTTAGGTAACAGAACATATATTAATTTTGTCAGAAAAAAATGTTACACACCTTCAGTATCAGTCAAATATCATAGCCTCACTATAACTATACTTAAACTACAATACAAAACATAGATTTACGTAGCTTTGGTAATATAAAGAAAAAACATTTTGCATTTCAATACAAAATATTGATTAACATTGTGCATACATTAATATTCGATGAAAAGTTAGTGCTCCATCCTTACTATGCCGTAGATATTTTGAACTTCATTCATGATATTTGAAATTAAAGTAGGTATAACTAATGACTTACATAATCATTCGAGTGCATCTAGTGCCGCTGCTCGGGTCGCATGACAGGCCTAGCATGCAGCGTATTATGGGTCAGTGCGCGATTGTAACGCAATCGCTACTACGTGGGGCATACTGAAAGTTTCTGGATCTGGCCACTTACAATAAAAAATAAGTTGAAAAACTAAAATCCGACTACTGAATAGGTAATAGGTAATACGGGCAGGTGTCCGCAACTCCACGCCAATGCGCGTATTTTGCGTAGATTTATTTTATTTTATTTTTAGTCGGGTTTTAGTATTTAAACTTATTTTTTATTATATATTTTGGGGTTTATTTTAGCAATATTTATATTTTTGAAATGTGCTAATTAAGCCTTTTCAATTGATATCCAACACGGCATGATTAAAAAAAAAATTAGATTATTACTTTATGTCTGCTAGAGGGCGCCATTTCTGCTCGTAGCTCTGTGTATTCGTGGTTTGGAGAATTTGGACGTGGACGTGATCATCTCCATGACAAGGTACGTGAAGGTCGGCCGGCGACTGCGGGTACACTCTAATATTGACACCGTACGACAACTTATTGAAACTGACAAAAAATTACTTGCCAGCAATTAATTCGTGCTTTGTTAGGCATTGGAATGTGCCAAGTGCAAAACATTTTACATGTGCATCTGAACGTTAGAAAGCTTTGCACTCGATGGATACCGCATGACTTAAAGGAGGACCAGAAACGCCTACGTGTCCAGTGGTGCCGTAAAATGATAAAAAAAGTTTAACGGAGGACAGTCATTGGCTGTCTATAATATTATCGTGACAGGTGACGAAACCTGGGTGTACTGCTTTGAACCCGAAAGTAAAAGCCAGTCGGCAGAGTAGGTCTTTCCTTGTAAAGATTTGCCGACAAAAGTCGAAGCATCGGTAAAAAAAATGGTTGCATCTTTTTTCGGCAAACCAGGACATTACAGTATCGCTTGAAGATCAAAGGAAAGTGACTGCAGATTGGTACGTCAACAGAGTTCGCAAAAAGCGTCCTCAAAGCAATGTCCTCCTTCACCACGATAACGCATCCTCACATTCCGCTGAGGTAACAGAAGCCCATTTTAAGGCTTTAAATGTGGAACTGATGACGCATCCGCCTTACAGTCCGAACCTCGCACGCTGCGACTTCTTTGTGTTTCCAAAAATGAAAGACAAACTTAGAGGCACACGTTTTACGAGCCCTGAATCGGCGGTGAATGCGTTCCATGAAGCCATTGAAGAGGTTCCTAAGGAAGAACCGGTCCAATTGCTTTGCACAGTGGTTTCAGCGAATGCAAAAATGCATTAATTGCGAGGGAATATACTTTGAAAAACAATAATGTATCGTAAGTCTTATATCTAGTCTTATTATCAGAATCCAGAAACTTTCAGTATGCCCTAAGTACAGGGTCCCATTAAAACAGGTGGACAAATTTTAACACAGCGCTCAGTACGTCTAACCAAAGATATCCAAGCAAAAAAAACACGGATTAAAGTGATTTTATTTTAACCTAAAATAATAAATTGCCGGCACATTAGTGTATTTTCGTTAACTGATTATTTTTCTTGTAAGTATCTAATGCGTTTTTCTAATATATTTTTTTATCATCGTCCTAATTTTAGTGGTCTGAATGATTCTAAAAGTTTGTCCATCTATTTTAATGGGACCTTATGTATATATCGCAACACAGGCACAATATAGACACGGAAGGTGTACACCGTATAACGAAACAACGCACGGACGCAGACACGCGTGTACGTACAGCGAGTACCAACGCATTCGCGGCTGACATTTGTTTAGGGCCTTAGCACACCTCCGCCGCGAAAATAATTATGGGAAACCGCTTTACGAATTCCGCTAAGAAACATTACTACATTATGTTGCCATTCGAGTAGCGGGACATCATGAGATTCAGTTGAATTGTAGCAATCGGAACAAAATGTCGTCGCTTTCGAATTAGTAAATACAGCAAGTATAGGTTTACTTCAGACCTCTTAAGATTAGTTTTTCCGAAAATCAATATCCATTTTATAAAACAAAATAAGTTTCGCTTTTTAAACTTATCGACTGCCACAGATACGTGCGAAACAAACGCGGCTCCGTAACAAAATAACAGGCTGAGCGCAGAGGTGTAACTGGCTTCCGAGCAAATCAATCGGCGAAATAGAATCATAATCAAATCTGTGCTTTAGAACAGGCAGTTTCGCTTCTGACTGACTTGTACCTACAACGGACAAGTCATGGCGGAACTACTACGGTTTCGCTGCTATGGTTTCGCGGTGGAGATGTGATACCAACCTTAACATAGTTTGAGATCGTCCGCCGTACATACGCGTTCGTTCTCGCTCGTTGTATGGAGCCTGCCTTCTGAACCTATATATTCTGCGGCACAGGCGCTGCGGGGCGCTGAATGCAGAGAGACGGCGACCTATTTTCACAAAACCATTAAACATGAGGCAGCGTGAATGCGCATAGAAAACAAGAAAATTCACGTAGACATCAGGTTTTTTTTTTATACGGCGTAACAAGTGGGCATAATGGTAAAGTACAGGTAGTAAGGTAAGTCTATTACATTATTTTGTTTTATTTTCCTACTTATTAATGAGATTGCGTATAGTTACAGAAAAGACACAATGTTAACATAGAAGTATAACAACATTCTAATATATTGAAGTTTACTGTTGTAACAGTTATGCTAGGATTGAATTATTGCTTAATCTTTTCACATTATAGGCACCAAAGTCTAAATTCATTAATCGTTAACATTTTTCACTAACTCATGAAAGTGAGTGAATTGAAACAGGATATAAAAGAGTTCGTCATGAGATTCAGTGATATGGATTTATTTGACTCGTGTATTCATTATTGTCTTTTCGAATCTGGATATTGTTAAAAATAAACAAGGTGTTGATCCGCATCCTCGCCATATACATATGTTGCGCAAGTTATAAAATGGATACATCATTACAAAATCACTTTAAAAATCTTCGGTGATTAATACAGGGTGTTACGGAAAGGGTATATCAATACAAACGGGTTGAAGAGTGTATGTATCTGGTCTAGAATCTCTGTACAAAATTTGAGCTCAAAAGCAGTAACTTTGAAAATGCTTAATATTTTTTTATTTCGATAGTTTATTAAATTGAAATCATAACAAACGTGTCACCGCACTACGAGGGTCATTATCCATTATCTGTAGTGTGTCTGTGCGCCTAGTACACACACATCACGCCGCCTCGCGCCAGTGCAGCGCCGTGATGTCGAAATAAAAAAATATTAAGCATTTTCAAAGTTAATGCTTTTGAGCTGAAAAATTGTACAGAGATTCTAGACCAGATACACTCTTCAACCCGTTTGTATTGATATACCCTTTCCGTAACACCCTGTATAACCCATTGTTTACTCTACAGGAGAGAAAAGAAGAGCATACCCACCGACATTGCAAACAAAACTATGTCTGGCAGAATATATAGATCATATGGCAAGATAAGCACGGGCAACGGGAATCATCGTCATCTTCAGAAATACGAACGCGCGATGATGAGATCTAATATAGAGCTGTTACAACCATGGAAGTACTTGCCTTTTTTGTTTTACCATAATAACCAAATTATAGATTAACAACTCTATATGCGATTCCAAAAAACTTTTCAAAACTTTTGTGTGACAGATGACGATCTGCGACCGGAGTAGTTAACCCGACGGAGAGACAACTTCATACAAACGGGCAATGATAGGTGCACTACTACAAAGCGCGGCAGTAAAAAACATAAATGCCCGTTTACACTAACACTAGGCGGCATCCAGATTAATGACTAAATAAAAGAGTGATGTTGGATTTTGAACTTTTGGCGCTAAGGCTAGCGTTTCAAAACCAACAGCGAGGTTTTTTTTTTGCATTAGAAAGCTTTGTCTCTGTGGGGCGATTTTCTTACTAATACGGAAACATGAAGATTACCGCGTATACCCATCCTGGTTTAAAATATTTTTAATAAAATAAGCGTGTTTTAAAATTTTCATATAAATACTGTGAGGGCGCGGACCAATAACCTGCATAGTTTGAACAAATTCTGTTTTTACATCTATAATAGGGTAGTTTCCTGGGTAAAAAAAATAATAATTCTAATTAGTCCGTCAGTTAGATTATCGAAAAATAATGGACCCATATTTTTTCTTTTGTCAATCAAACAAAAAATGACAAAGATAAAGCGCGTCAAAATTTGGGAGTTGGGGGTCGTGACGTCACGCCGTGCGACAATTTTGACGCGCTTTATCTTTGTCATTTTTTGTTTGATTGACAAAAGAAAAAATATGGGTCCATTATTTTTCGATAATCTAACTGACGGACTAATTAGAATTTTTTAGGAAACTAGCCTATTATTCAAGCTTAATTCATATTCGTCTAAACACGACTCAAACTGGGTAGGTAAGTAAGGCAAATGAGATATCACACAGAGTACATAGCTAGAAATAAACTAATTAATATCAATAACATAGGATTTTTTAGTGTTTGTTACATATTTATATGCTTAGAATGTTTCAGCCACTAATGATGACTAGGTTTCGGTAGACCAGAGTCCTAAATGGTAGTTTTATAGTACAAACGTAACAGTTTGCGAAAGCTGAGATACCAAAATAAATAAACTAGAAACATTACAAAAACAACTAGGTACCTATAATTCTCTACATCGAAAACTTAATGGAACGCTTATAGAGGAACTGTAAAATATTTTTTGGCAGAAAGAGGTACCTATTTGGGTGAGTAACAGAGTTCTATTTCAGCTGTAAAACATACAACACACCATAATGTCAGAGGCGACAGTTAAGCAAGAAACGCTCGAGTGGAAACATTTGAGAAAGATAGAACCTTATCACCCGTCGCCATTTTGATTTTTTTTATGCTCTTTCGGCGCACTTTTTAAATGGTATATAAGTAGGAGTCAATTGAACAAACAAAAAAGGTCCAGGGATGTGGTGCTCTCTATAGTTCCACATTGACGATATTTGGCGGTAAAGATGGATATAGAGATTTTGCAAAGAAATAAATATTAAGATGTGGTGACCATGCCTGCTTCCATAGAAAAATGTTAAAACCCCTTTAGGCGACCACAAAAGCCACTAATCAAGAGAGAAGTTCATAACACAATGAGGTGACACAACGTAGCATTGCGATTTACGAAAAGCGGACGATAACCATAAGATAATAATAAGAAAGTAAGTATCATAATCTCCTGTGCAATAGAACTTAGAATTTGCTATTTAATGTGAACGATACGTACAAAGCTTATACAATAATATTTTACTGCGAATAGAGTGTTTACTTGAAAATGTATCCAACTGAATATGTATTTTAATACTTTATGTTTAGAAAGTTTAAAACATTTTATATTTGATAAAAATGGCACAATATCTATTTACCTATAATTACTTCTATTTTCATTATTTCATAATAAAATATTCATTTTTGCTATGGTTAATTCAATGTTATTGTACGAAACTATGTGCTTGTGTGAACATCTATATACTGAAAGCGTTTTGTTTTAACGTTTCATTAAAATATGAACATTAATAATATTACTGATATTGACTGTCGAAACGTACCTAAATTACAGGTTCAATAACAACGTCTACAGTCGGGCATAGTTATCTTTAAAATCTAATCTCTACGTTATAGCACCAAGCTAAAAATAACTTTGAGTGATCGCGATAAAAAGACGTTAGCACTTTAAATAACATTTACGTGTATGATATTTTTTACAATAATCAATCAATTTCTGTCTGACCGTACGTCGATACTATATTACCTATCTAAAAAGTTTCGTAACATTCCTAAATCTTATTTCCATTCACAATTGACCTCGATGTCACGTACATGGCCGGCTGCATCTAAAGGCTGCTTAGACACGAACAATATAATTTGAGCAACACGTATTAGTGAGCACAAGAAACGAATGTTTGGTATCATTTAAAAGCGACGCTACAATATTTAGCACTCAATTGAAAGCTTGATGTTGCGAATTGTAAACACTAAATGCCAAATAAAAATCGTATAACTTTCACAAGCGCGAATGATAAAGTTTTCAAAAACGAACTAACTTTCTGCGTAGCGACGCAGAAAGTTAGTTCGTTTGTGAAAAGTAGATAGTTCAGCATTGTTTCTGTTAAGTCTGTAAAAGATCCCAATAGTTTAGCGACGCGACTTTGAAATGTTAAAAATTGAGCGTCCGTACTGGCAAGAAATTCTTATTTATAATAATTTAGTAAGGATAGGCTAATTGGCAAGTAAATAGCCTCAAGCAATATCACACTAATTTGTTCATGTTATATAGAATTCGCCAAATAACTTATTAGCTCTAGAGTATTATATTTTTAGAATAAAACAGAATTCGGTATTTTGATGGTAATCTTAATAAAAACAATTCACATAATATGGGAAAGCTACTAGCTACCTAAAACAGCGTGTTTTAATTTTTATACATAAATAAACCCAATATTTGACATAAATATAACATTTTATAGTTATCCAAAAAATATTGTAAGTATCATAATATTATATGATATGTTTGTTTGTTAAACGAGTCCCATAATAGTTTTAAAATGGCTAATACAATGACTGCATTCTATTCATTCAATATGATAGAAAAATATAACAATAATTTGGCTGCCCGATAAACTTTTAAAGTTTATGTAGGTATGTGTACTAATCCTCAAACGCGTGACATATAAATGTGACGGGTGAATATAACGCACTTGCATCTTAATTATGTAAAGCATTGCATTATAATTCCACAGAAATAGTATAAAAGCGTTAAAACCACATTTCAATTGAAAAAGTCATCACTGTAAAGTTCCGTATATTTTATAATCGTTCAATTTCAGAATTAAATTAATATCAGTTTAATCTGTCAAGCTCCGCTAATGAGACACAATTGATCTTCTATTGTTTCGTCGCCAATCGGCGAACCGCGCCGCTTGACCGGTTAATAATTGGTCACAGTCTGCACCCAACTTTCGATTTATCTTTAAATTGCAACATTCATCCATCCTATGAAACCTTCACACCGAAAGATAAGGATAGGTTTTTTCCACTTTTAGCTGCCAAAAGAGCTTTAATGCTATCAACTTTGACAGAAATCTTTTGGAAATTAGTCAGTCGCAGTCAGAGCGAACTGAAACTGAGCTCGTTTCGGACGGACATAAGTCGGACACGTCGTACCTTGCAACGGAAATACGGAACTCTAGAATGACTGACAAACATCAATAGAATTATAATTACACTAAATGGCGTCATATTCAGATGAGTACAAAACATATCATCGATAGTTCTTAACTATGCACACATAATCAAAAGCTTTAACAACTAAAATATAACTTGTTCATAAAAGGTTACTTACGTAGTACAATAATACGATACTTGAATAATGTGATGGCGAGGTACAATCACCAAATAGCTTGTGAGTAGATACATCACTTATTCGAACGACATGAGATTAGCCGGTAAAGGCTTTTTAGTTGTGACATCTTCTATCACCCTCACCCACATCCTCGCTGCGGACTCTGAAGCGGCCCTAGGACAAAAAGGATTTATTAGTGACTACAAATTATTTATGAATTGTTATAATTAGCCCTAAGGTCCTTTTTAATAAAGACCACACACATTTTTGAGCTTACTCAATACCCATAAAGAACCGTAAAAAGTAAAAATGACATTCAACTTGAAGCAACCTTAAGAGATAGTAGGAAAACACTAAGAAGAACTCTCAAACGCAAAGCCGATTTTTACGACAAGTTCTAAAAAGCAGTTTATGTGAAACCATTACGGAGAGCAAACATTGTGGTAAGCATTTCCAATCTCCATCTACGAAATAATTAAACGCAGAGTTAGTGCGCATACACGCGAACGACACGCGTCGACGACAGAGGCTACTGCTGCCGTCGACGCGTGTCCGCGGCAGCCATCAACGCGTGCGGCTGCTGTCGACAAAATTCCGATGCGGTTGATCTGTCGTCGACGCTTGTCCCTCGTTTGTATGAGCACTAAACTGTGTAAACAACGTTAACTAGGTCAAACTTTGTATCTAGGATTTCAACTAAATCGCATGGAGCGTTCTACGATAAAAGACAATGGGCAATGGTGTTCTGTCCGCTATTAACGAGATATATTATTTGTAACTAAAAAGTTTATTAAATTCTAGCGAAACTGTTTCACGCTGTTTTTACGACCTGACTATGTTGACGAAATATCGAAAAACTGCAATATGGCAGATTGAGACATAAGATCCCGGCTCTTCTGCATCCTCCCACGATTGCTCTGCGAAACGCTCAGGTTGATCGACTGTGGAGAGGTAGTACACGTAGACCGTGGTAAAAGTTACTTACTTGAACTTGTAGAGCGTGCCAGAATGCTGGTTGATCAGCTGGAATGCGTCAGCGCTGTCACCGTCCGCCATCTTTGCGAACCACCCTACCAAACATAGCACCTTGCACTTTTCCTCCCGGAAATCACTCCGGGTTGTCCTGCAGAATTACAACATACATTATTTGGTTTAGGAAAGTAATACATGATCGCCCGGTGTAAGTGACGTTTCTTGTCTGGGGAAGGCTACCACCATACTAGTTATTACAGGCACATTAGATATTTCAACATTGTATCTAGGGTAGAGAAAACACGTGCGATGCCGCTGCGGTATTATAGATAAATGATCAATATGTTCTTCTATTCACAGGCCGATCGACAGAGCCTACGTGGGACACCCAGAAAGTTTTGCGAAAAGAAAAAAAAATTCTATAAGTAAGTAAATATTTTTTATTAAATCTTTTCAAAGTAATCTCCACTAGCCTCTATACTTTCATGCGTCTGAACCAGTTTTTGAAACACTTTTTCTAGTCCGCCGCAGACACCTTGTTTAAAGCCTGCTCGAACGCTGACAGCGCAACTTTCGGCGACGAAAATTGTATCCCTTTGAGCTCATTTTTATTTTCGGGAATAAAAAGAAGTCACCCGGTGCTAGGTCAGTAACAATATTTTCAAAATAGATTATAACTGGCCAGTCTCTCATACATAAAAACTTCTTTTCGCAATACGAATCTGAGTGGTCTTTCATTTCCTATTTTGAACTAAACGAGTTAAACTCGCTGAAAAAATCGTCCTTCGTCGTTGTCTAAAACTGTAAATCGTTGAGTCCGCTTCTTCGCCCCGAGGGCCCGAGACTATGAAAACCAGTTTTAGTTAGCGCTAATGTATTTAACTTACGTTGAGCATAATAAGACAAACACGTTACCTTTACATGTATGAATAATTATGTGTATAAACAGATTTCCATATCCGTCGTGTTTAGCGGTCACATGAATAGATTCCATCGAGTGTCGACATCAATTATGCGCGTATGTATGGCTTTGAAAACGCTTGGTATTTGGTTTGCGTGTTTCGATCGCACACGTTGCCGGTAGAGTAAATGACGTCAAAATGGATGCATTTGAAATTGATGTTTATTCATTCAATGTGACGTATTGTTTTTGCTATTTCTATCGAAATAGAGGTCTGCAGTAATCAATAGATGAATGTGTACATATCTGCCCAAAGATTAGTCACTTAACATTCGCACTTACCCTTTGAAAGATTTCGAAGCATAAAACACAAGAATGTTGCCAGAAAGCTGCAGCCAGTACCGCTGCCACGACGACAATGATATTTTCCTGCCCTCTTTTAAAATTGTCTTCCTCCGCACGAAGCCTTGGAAATCACACTGAATGACGTCTGCCTTCGATATATCACTACAACAAACATAATTATTCTGTATCAAATCAAAACTTTATATGTGTCGAGATTATTCCCTATTTCACGATAGCACTAGAATAAGAACTAGGTCAACGTAGATATGAAATATTCCGCGTCGACAAGAATAAGATTGGAACGGGGTGTATAATATGCTAAAAGAGAATGGGTAAGACCATACCCAGACACAAAGTTAATTGTAGCATTATGAACGATGTTATTTTTTGTTGCCCTCATGGAGTAGTTTATTTAATCTTAAGACAGCAAGTTTGAATTCACTTGAAGAAAAAGATATGTGAGGAAAAGAAATTGCTTTAATAAAGGGAAATATTTAACTTATCCTTTCAAAACTTATTGATCTGCTAATGATGGAGTTTATGACATTTATGAACATCTAAAAGCTGTTTGCGCTTCTAATGATGCACTTTTTTAAATAACTGAGCCTCTTTTTTACTTTCTTTTATTTTAAGAGGTGCACAAAAGAAAGCATGTATTTCATCGAACCTTTAATTATTCTCATTATGCGCTGCCAAAAATATTATTCAAACAGAGAAGACAAGAGCTACTTCTCTATCTCTATCCATCTATTGTTGTTGCTCATGAGCATGTCCTTTCATAATATCCTTTGAGAGTAATAAGACCTTTAAGATTAATATCGTTTCCTTTTATCAGTTCCAGATAGAACGGATATTGCATTATCTTGCTCAGTTATCAGATTGAATAAGGGTATTAAAGCTGCTTTGAAGCTCTTATTGCTTTAAGTACTTCCAATATTGAACGCAGCTTCAACCATAGTTCTTTTTAAATCGGACGTCCTGACTCTTATAACTTAGCGCATTTTCTTGTTCTGACATATCTAATCGTAAATACTAATGTAGCGTCAAATGTTGTTACTGTCAGCCTGAAAAACATGTATAATTCGACCAGATTTCATTTGATTATCATAATGTATATTTTGTGGCGACACATTGTTAAAATAAAAAGACAGTTAAATGAATTCTTGTCATCTCTTTTGAACCATACATTGATACTACTCTTCCACTTTGTGGTTTAAACTGGACTATCGCCTTACTTAAACAATAACGTTTCACATAAAACTTTTATTTAAATATTGCATGACTTGGCTTGAAAATACAGAAGAGGACCCCATAATAAGCAGCTTTATAAAAGTTACTCAAGACTGGGACCCTTATTACTAAAAAAGTGGTTTTCTTCATTCTTCAAAAACTTCCACGCTAGTAGTAAGTTTTTACAGAAAAAGCTTAAGGTCTGGTAAAACTGATGCGAATCCCGCGCGGGATGCTGGTTGAAATACGGTCGAGCCGATTTCGTCAACTAACTGTATGGAGGCGTTCGAACGGGCCGTAATTCTCTATGACACAATTAACGAAACCGCGCGAAATCAACGCGAGATTGGCGAGATTAGCGCTAAGGAATTGGCGTGGTTTCGAAGTAAGTAATCCTTAAGTGGTCATAGTGAATTAGGGCCCTGGACGAATAGTCGCATGACTTAACACAATCGACGCGTGCAGTCGCTATCCGCCTCCCGCGCGATACGCCTCCGTGTGGCCAGAGCTTAATACTATACTATCTTGGAACTTGTTGCAGTTCAGCTCGCTACAACCATAGGGGTCTAGAAGTAAAACCTGACCTATTCCCTCTTTTCTGGTAAGTAGTCATAACTATTCTTTGTACTTTTGAGATCATTTTGACAGTACAACAAACCGCATAAACATGACCTACAAGATACAGGAAGAGTTCTACTAATACATTTCAAGATAAGGGTAAAAAGGCGAAATAAACATATTATTAATTCTTACCTGTGAGGCAGCGACTGGGACATTTTTCCGCCGGATACGGAACTGGGTGACTCCAGCAACGTATCATCGAGCAAGTTTACTGATCCCGCAGGAGTCTTATTTTCCATTTTGTCGTCTGTATGACTTTTTCCAAATATGCTGAAAAGTGAGCGTGAACTTAATACATGCTCATATATAATGCAAGCACAAACTAAGGGCTCAAAGATAAAAAGCATAGTTTTATGCAAATTATTTTCTAGCATTGTTATTTCAAGAGGAAACGCAGCGACGCGACGCTACTTTCATAAATGCATTGCGCTGTCCTTGTTATTGTGCGAAACAGTCAACATATCTGGTGGCACATTCTGCTGTTTAAAATTATTGCGAATTTAGTACGGCGCTGTGGTATAACTAGGAATTAAGAATTATTAAGAAGGAAAAAGATATTCTGAAACAATGTAGTGACATGCCGGATATCTAGGATATGTAATATGTCTGTGTATCTATTTTAGTGTATTGTAAATATAATATTTGCAACAACGACAGCCCCATTTCATATCCAGACAAATCACTGTCCATCCTAAGTTTGCCTGGAAGAAACCACAGAAAGCGATAAGTCCGCCCATTGTATATTTTCATTTATTTTTTGTTATGAATTTTTGTGGTGTACAATAAAGTATAAATAAATAAATAAACCTATTGCAGGTTAAAATAGTTGTTGCGCAGAATCTAAGGTGAATATACACGAACATGTTTGTAAGTAGCGCCGACCGCAATTTCCTCTTACAATAATAGAAAGCTCTTTTATCTATTATATATATATATACTCTATTTCTCACACGCGAGCGAGCCTTACGCAAAGGGTAGACTTTCCAATGCATTTTGACATAATAATAATCATGTAACACACGAACGCAAGTATACACCTATTAATTGCGCTGCAGACCTGTCTGTGTTGTCCCCTAAACTCATTATAATTTTTCTGATATACTATCAGATGATGACTATCAGAAAATACTTTCTTGAAAATAATTTTAGAGTAATAGGCAATACTCTCTTTGTATCGAAAGGAATTATGAAATTATACAACAGGGCTGTTCACTAGATACTTTTAGCTGGCTAAAAAACCTGGCTAATAAATGGCAAAAAAGATCTAAAGCACGAATCTTTGTCAAATACTATTATTCACACATACTATTATTCTCTGTCTGTCTGTCTGTATGTTACCATTTCACGCCTAAACCACTGAACGGATTTCGATATTTGGCAGAGAGGTAGATTGCATCCCGGGGAAGGACATAGGATAGTTTTTATACCGATATTCCCACGGGATCGAAGCTTATGCGGGTTAAACCGCGGGGTGCAGCTAGTAAATGTTATATTTTATAAAAACCAGAATTAACCTAAAGATAGAATAAATATCTATATTACTCGCATAAAGTCAATTCATAGCAGTTTATATCTTCACAATTAAGGGAGATGCATAGCTTCCTAACGCTTGATTACTGTTACAAATAAGTTAATTGAATGCAAGCTAAGGACCTGCTTCACAAAGTCCAACAGGCACTGCCCAGTAGATCAATAAAAAAATGGAACAGAATTATCTGCCATCATGGAGATGGTGAAACTGGCCGTTAGTGTACACTACGTGGTGCCGGGAAAAGGATTAGGCTGAACACGAAGCATCACAAATTCAGTAAGCACAATCAAAAACATCACAACATTGATTAACGACAAACACAAAGTAGACACAGTGGAAATGGAAATGTTAAATACAGAATAGCAATGACATGCAAGCTTAAAAATAATTACATAATTGTATTCGCCGGCGTCCAATAGACATAATCATCTTTAAAATTGTATTTAAACTAAAAGTTGGTACAAACAGCCCGCACAACGACAGTAATTGAGAGGCTTTGCGTTTGTGAGTAGACGCAGAATCAATTGAAAGGCAACACGTGCTCGTTTTTGTCGGAAATCCGATTAATTGGTTAGGACACGGGGAACAAAATCAACGCGACAATAGCGTGTTCGCGCAACGACCGCTTTTTTTTAGGATACGGCCTTACATTTCGCAAACTCGCAACCCTGTAAAAACTGTTGATACAATACGCGTTTGCGTAAAAACGCCTGTTTTGTTATGCGGGCGGTACACCATTACCGCTAGTTTCAGTTATATTCTACATTCTTTATTATTATAAACTCTCCTAACCTCTCGTCTCCTATCTAAACATAGAAATCTATACGGAAAACGAACAAGACCGTGACAGACTCTTCGGTGCCTTGTTCACTCAGAAGAATTAGGGCGAAAAGATGATACATTATGTTTAGTTTTACCACATTTTATATGTATAGGAAAGTCGATTCTATTTATATGCTCCATATTATATTCTATTCAAGGACTTCATTAAGAATTTCAGTTATATTTTGTAACACAAATCCTCCTAAATGGGCATGACTGTTTTTGAATGAGAAGCCTTTATAATAAAGAGTAATTTTAAAAACATATAAATTACGTTTATATTACATTTTAATTTGACGAATCCTGTGATATATGAATTAATAATCTGAAATTCGGTGGTATTATCGAAAACAGTAGGGTATCTATTTGTTTACTACTGAGTAAACAAATACATAGTTAAAATGTGCAATCACGTAGGTACGCAAATACATAGTCTCCTCCCGTAGGCAATCTATTGATTATATGCAGTGCAAAAATATTATTACGATCGTCACCAATCATTAGCAGATATACCAGGCCACTCAGAAAGTAATGCGAAAAAAAGGCTTTTCACTTCTCATGCTCTAAAAGTCCGTCTTTATGTTGTGCTTAGGCGACATAAAATCGCTTTTTATGTTCTAGTGCATAAAGTAAAATTTTTTTCTAAGACTAAAGTAATCAGGCCCAACAGCAACACGCACAATAAAACTTCGCAGATTAAAGTCGTGATTTATTTCGTTTTCTTTAATTTATACCACTTCCGTGTTTTCTATCGTTAATTTAATAAAATCAGGTAAAATAGTTGTCATTTATTATTTAAAGGCAAAGAAACGTTTTCATTTTTTGGCAGTATGAAGTACCCAAGTCGAATGACAAATGTTGAAAATTAAAAAAAAAAAACTTTTAAAAAGTTTTCTGGCGGTATTATCTGTGGTGGCGGGAATTAGCTTTAGATGCAACATTTTTGATTAATTATGTACTGCATACTTTATGCCTGTTTCATTTTCTCGCAATCGAAGTGAAAAGCAGAGTGTATAACTCAGGCATAAACGAGGCATTTTACCCCTCGACTTAACTATCCACACTCGCCTGCGGCTCGGGTGGATATAAACGTCTCGGGGTAAAATAGCTTCTTTTATGCCTTAGTTGTACAATCTACTATTATGTATTAGAGACTGGCTAGTTATAATCTCTTTTGAAAATATGAATATTTGTAAGTAAAAAAAAAAATAGATACGTTCCTATTTCAAAATTTCCCTCTACATTGTTTGCAAGCTAATTTAAATTATCGTGTCTCATTAAATAATGGATCTGCGCCGGAAACATTTTCGTGATATGATATTTTAGGGTTCCGTACCCAAAGGGTAAACACGGGACCCTATTACTAAGGCTCCACTGTCCGTCTGTCTGTCTGTCTGTCACCAGGCTGTATCTCATGAACCGTGATAGCTAGACAATTGAAATTTTCACAGATGATGTATTTCTGTGCCACTACCTATAACAACAAATACTAAAAACAGAACAAAATAAATATTTAAGGGGGCTCCCATATAACAGCCGTGATTTTTTGCCGTTTTTTGCTCGATATTAATAACGGCAACAGGTAGACGCTTGAAAGAAATATTTACAGAATAGGTACTTAGTTGTATATTCACTTTAAAAATAAATAATTAAATTAAAATAAAATCAATTAAGGGGTCTCCCATACAACGAACGTGATTTTTTATATAGTGTTGAATATTGTACGGTGGTACGGAACCCTTCGTAAAACCGGACGAATCGTACGATAGACTTCAAATGGCATTCACGGATGAAGGACCTTCTAAGGCAACCGTGTATCGTTAGTATAACGAATTCAAGCGCAGTCAGGGGATGAAGAAAGAAGTGGTCGCCCTTTGACGGCTGTAACGGAAGAAAACGTGCTAGCAGTGAAAAATTTTATCCAAGACAATAGGCGAGTTACGTATCAAGAGATTCAGCACATACTGCAGGTTGGATCGGGAAGCCTTCACGAAATTCTACACGTGCATCTTCGCGTGAGGAGGATAGTTTCACGCTGGGTGCCGCACAACCTCACCGATGCTCAGAAGCAGGCCCGGGTGGAATGGTGCCGTGATATGATAAACAAATTTGATGTTTACGATATCATTACAGGTGACGAGTCTTGGATTTATCAATACGATCCAGAAACGAAGCGTCAGCCGACGGTTTGGGTGTTTCAAAACGAATCAACGCCCACCAAAGTGAAGCGATCTAGAAGCGGGGGGAAGATTTTGATCGCGAGCTTTTTCAATTTGACTCGCTACTTGGTGTCAATTCATTTATGGAACCAAAAAAGCATCAACGCTGAATGGTATACTACCAAATGCTTGGCAGAAGTTTTCTGTTGTCAGCAACGAGCGACCAAACACAGGGCTCCGCGGGCTACTGCTCCACCACAACAACGCGCCTTCGCACACCGCTCTCAAAACGAGGGACTTCCTGTACAGCACGCCGGTCGAACTCTTGGGTCACCCTCCTTACAGCCCTGACCTAGCACCGTGTGACTTCTTTTTATTCCCGAAAATATAAAATCTGCACAAAGTGATACAATTTTCGTCGCCGAATATGCGCTGTCAGCGTTCGAGCAGGCTGCAAACGACGTGTCTGCGGCGGACTGGAAAAACGTTTCGAAAACTGGGTCAGACGCATCAAACCTTGTGTAGAGGCTAGTGGAGAGTACTTTGGAAAGATTTACTTAATAAAAAAATATTTACCTATAGAACGTTTTTTTTTGCAAAACTTTCTGAGTGTCCCACGTATTTATACATTTCGTCAGTTTCAAACAAAGAATTTAAAAAAGGCACTTAATTTGATTAAAATCATTTGATGAACCACCTAATTTGATCAATATATTGATCACATGTTGCTATGAAGGATAATAATGTTGTTTATCAAACTTACGCCATATTATTATACTTAGGTTACGTACATTTTCCTTTCCATGTTTGATAAAAAACCTTTAACAAGAAGTTTATCAATAAAATAGTCCCTTCTCTTCTAATTAATTGGTTACGCTATCAACTAACTGCGCTTTACATGGAAGCGCAAATTAAAAAAAAAAAATTTCGAAGAAACTTTACAATACTGCAAATAATTTATATTTATTTACTACACCTTTGTTAAAATGAAGAAGGCACATTGAAGTTAATAAATGTTATTTTAAAAAGGGATTATGCGAGCGTGGTTTGTGGTTACTAGGTCAAAAAATTGAGGAAAGTTGTGTTGCTATTTTGTTTATTCAGTTCATCCATTTGCAAACCAATTAGCAAAGTAGTGTTCCAAGATGCCTTCTTATGAAAATGCTAGACACAAAGATCGAAATTACGAGTCCAATGGAAAATAACAATGCGCCTGACACTGACACATTTCAATGTGAAACTTCAGTGGAGAATTTCAGGGAAAATATCACAACTGGAGCAAAGAGTGTACGTTAGTATTTATGTTTCGTGGTATAAACAATACTAAGGACATGAAATAGTTATGTTAATGCATACACAGCTATAACGAGCACCCGATTGGGGAGTAACCGGTCTGCAATCTGCGTTCTATACTGGTAGCCCTATAATACTTACTTATGGCAGTAAGGTGTGATGACGGAATGTTTTGATGTCCGGTCAGCGGGCCTGGGTCCCTAGGGTTTATATTTTGTCACGATACAAACTTTTTTATACTTGTGGCCCTTGGGTATCACTTTACTAAGCACAAAAGGAGTCGGCAGGTTTGTCACATCTTATTTGAACATTTATTAAGTACAATTTTACCTACGTGTGGCGCAACACGATACGTTTGATTTCCCGTCAAGTTTCGAACTTTGTGGCAGGCAAACACAAGAAAGAACGAAAAGAAAACATGCTTAAAATTACTTTTAATTATTTCTACAATCATTTGAATAAAATATACATATCATATACAATCGTTGTCTACATAGGTAACATTACAACGCAAGCCTCCGTGTCCATAACTAGGAAAAGACTCACCCAATACCAAAATTGACCTTGTGAAAATTTCTTGGCAAGCTCGCGCTACGAAACCTAGGTGCCAATCGCAAGAGGAAAAATACACTGTAGGTACATAATTATAATTTTACTCCATAAACAAAACATGATTATGTCTCAGGGCTATAATTTCAAAACGCCTTAAATTTTGATTTCATCATTATATAATTTCGTGCCAATGTGTTCCGAGATATTTCTTCCAAAATATCGAAATCAAAAATAATGAGTGGAAAGTGAGGGAGGTAGTAAAATTAGATAAATATTAAGAAAAGAAAATAGGATACTGAAAAATTAATACATTTTTAAGTTAACACATTATATTTCGGTATTATAATAATTGCTACCAACGCTTGAATATGGATTGATATAAATATTTGGGAAAACTTAAAACAAATATACTTAGCCTACAAAATCTTCCCTAGTTTTTAGTATTTGCAGCTAAAATCGTCTGTCGTAGAGTCGCAATCGAATCGAAATGCAACACTACTTCTGAATTGGAAGATGTGATAACTAACGTGCCTCCGATACGACAATAATACAGTGTATTAAATTAAATGTCAACTGGTTAAATTAGCTGTTTAGTTAACCAGCCAATTAAACCAGTTCACTGCGACATATAGATGATACGAGTGAAACCGTCCCATTTCAGTTATACGCTCACTCATGTCATGTCAAAATTGGAACTTCTGGGTATACGAGACATAGCACTCAACATTTCATTAAATGTATGTTTGTAATTATGTCCGCGATTTTCTCAAAAACTAATGATCCAATTTTAATATTTCTTTCACTAATATGATCTACATACTTCCAGGAAGGTTTTAGTATATAATGCATTAGGTAATTATTCTGATGTACGAAGTTATATGCATGAATGTACTGCATCTCCGGCATTTCTATGCAAATTTTAATGATTCTTCTAGTCGATGTCTTCAATTCTTCAATGCACTAGTGTTATTTTAATTATTGTGGGGTGTGTACACTAAAAAGTGCAAAATAAAAACTTTTTTCAAAAAAAAAAACAACCGATTTAAAAAAAAACATTAAGTACAAAGTGATAAATAACTTTTAATTTCGGAAGTCGGTGTCAAAAAACGAAAATGCGGTACCAACGCCACTGACTTCCGAAAGTAAAGTTATTTATCAATTTGTAGTGTTTTTTTTAATTCGGTTGATTTTTTTGTAAAAAAGTTTTTTTTCATTAATAGTTGTAAAATTTGTACAATAGGCCTCTGTTGACAGCCGTTTAAATCGGCATCTTTTGAGGGTTCGAGTGCTCGTTTCTTTGGTGCTTACTGCTTAGTTACACCAAAGATTTGTATGATAATTAAAGATTGAACATTTTAGCTTATTTACAAATGCGAGAGCTTAAAAATTCTAACGATGATGTTAATTAAAACAACGTCAAAATATTTCCTTATTTATGCTGTTTCTGATCGTGATTTATTATGTTCTGTCAAGTATAACGCTCGGCAGAACGTAATATTATGGCATAGGTAGATCATATCTTAACAATTGGAACTTCTCTAATCAAATTGTTAACTGTTAGGCCCTTTGTACACAAACGTTTTTCTTGCCGTGAAAAACTACTGTTTATTCGCCATGTGTAGGCACAGTTGTCAGTGTTGTATGGATCACTATGGGAGCTTGTTGGCGGACACATTTTTCTACGACGCGGTTTATACGCCGTACCGTAAAGAAACCGTGCCGTGTACAAGGGGCCTTCTTACGTTTAGAAAAGCTTGTAACAGCAGTTAAATTATTTGGCTGACGTATACACGGATAGAACGGAATTTATACAGCCATCTATACCAGCTGTTCTAAAGAAATTCTTGTTAAACTATAAAGAGAGAAGTAGTATAAAAAAAGTAATTAAAAAACCCGACTGCGGTATAAAACTTAAGTAAAAAAAAATTTAAACGCTATAAACAAGCCAATTTTAAATTAAATAAAAGTTGGATGCAGGCGGGACCCATTCCATATTTTCAAACTCAAATGGGTCCCGCCTGCATCCAACTTTTATTTAATTTAAAATGGGCTTGTTTTTAGCTTTAAAGTTTTTTTTTAACAAGTTTTTACCGCAGTCGGGTTTTTTCGTTTTTTTAATTACTTTTTTTATTTCCAGCTTTTTAGTTTACAAAGGGGTTTGAAGGTTTTGGCCCTAAAATCAGCCGCCATTTTGTTTTTTTTCAGAATCGCGGTGCACAACAAAAGTTACATATTTAGATAGAGGACACTTATACAAACAAAAAATGTGATGAAACATAATATCCTAAAGCGTCAGATTTCGGAATTATTCACCAAAATAAAAGTCGAGAACAACAAGGATTTTTTTGTTTTTTTTTTTCCCTCTAGGTAAGCATATTGAACTATTGAGGTAATAGGAACGTTATGAAACCTTTATGGAGAAGAAACAAATGAAAAATAGACATTTTTCAAATAAATAATTAAACACCGCAATTTATAGTTCATTTTTTAATCCCAGAGACTAATCTGACAAGTGTAATGTCAAACTAAAAAAAACGAAAACACAAAAGACTTAAATGTCAGATTAGTCTCTAGGATTAAAAAACGAACTATAAATTGCCGTGTTTAATTATTTATTTAAAAAATGTCTATTCTTCATTTGTTTCTTCTCCATAAAGGTTTCATAACGTTTCTATTACCTCATTAGTTCAATATGCTTACCTGGAGGGAAAAAAAACAATGAAATCCTTGTTGTTTTCGACTTATATTTTGGTGAACGACTCCGAAACCTGACGCTTTAGGATATTATGTTATATTACATTTTTGTTTGTATAAGTGTCCTCTATCTAAATATATAACTTTTGTTGTGCACCGCGATTCTAAAAAAAATCAAAATGGCGACCGACCTTAGGGCCACCCTCCATACAAAAATCTTCAAACCCCTTTGAAAGATTTTTTTTTTTTTTCATTCGTTTTTTACGTTTTGTCACTTCGAATTACTTTTAATTATATAAGTTGTACATATTTTTGAAATCACCTTTTAAAACCCTTAATTTTGATATCCCACTCGACGGTATTAGAAGAAAAAAAAATTTCGTACTCCACAATATGGGGTGACATATTGTGGAGTTCGAAAAAATCCGCCATTTTACTTTGTTTTTTATTTTAATGTAGCCAGTGACACTCGCGCCACCAAGACAAATCTAAAGACGTATAATTTATCCAAATCCGTTCATTCGTTTAGGAGTTACGAGGGAACAAATAAACGGACATACATACATACAGGTCAAACACATAACCCTCCTTTTGGGCTTCGCCGCAGTCGAGTAAAAACTAAAAATTATTTTTATTAAATACCTATTCAACAACGATACCCCACTTTACATAGTTTGTTGACTTTCATTTTCACAATATGGCGTCCAGTAGTCGCCATATTGAATTTTCACTAACGTCATGTCTTTAGTGACACTCGCTGGACTAAGAGGAATCGATTGACGTGTGTCATAAAAATCGGCCTAGGCGTTTGGACTGAATAGTGCTTCAAAGGAATATACAAACATACATACATAGGCTTATAAACACATTACCACTCCTTCGCGTCGCGCAGTCGGGTAAAAATACCCAATAGCACTAATAGAAACGCATCACGCTTTCGATATGCAAGGAGATAAAAAACTGAAAACTCAATAGGTTGAATCTGTTTCCAGACGGCACTGGAAAGGTATAATTTTGTTCTAGTTTCCAATGACGCCCATAATTAGGTTGCTTCAATATACACTAAAGAGTCAGCCGACTTTTGCCGAGAATTTTGAAGATATTCATAATATTATAATAATTATTTTTAAGCTTAACATAGTCTGCTGACGATATGAGGTCGATATGAAGTTAAAAGTAAAACCAGCCAGCGTGATGATGGCAGTAGGCTAGCGATTTACCAACCTAATGAAAACAACATCTTGGATGGTTCTACACAGTTAAATAGCGTTTGTTCTTTTTTAGTTGGCATTTTCTTAGCTTAGATTTAAGTGGGATGCGCTAAACCCGAAACTAAAATTTTCTTACTTTTTTTCCATTTGCAGGTCAGTGTCAGGTTGTATGTTGATTAAATTATGATTCGCGACCGTAACAAATAATCACTTTACACAATATTATAAACATTAAAATCAGCAATACAACTCTATAAGCTAGAATAGGGTAGTTTCCTGGGTAAAAAAATAATAATTCTAATTAGTCCGTCAGTTAGATTATCGAAAAATAATGGACCCATATTTTTTCTTTTGTCAATCAAACAAAAAATGACAAAGATAAAGCGCGTCAAAATTTGGGAGTTGGGGGTCGTGACGTCACGCCGTGCGACAATTTTTAGCACGGCGTGACGTCACGACCCCCCACTCCCAAATTTTGACGCGCTTTATCTTTGTCATTTTTTGTTTGATTGACAAAAGAAAAAATATGGGTCCATTATTTTTCGATTATCTAACTGACGGACTAATTAGAATTTTTTAGGAAACTAGCCTATTGGCCTCAAATGTCATGATATCATGAAATAGTCATTGAATAGGGTAATATGAACTTAGAGAGATGTATTGTTGATTTTTATGATTATAATCCTATAAATAAATATTTGCTACAGGCGCGAATCATATTTAAGGGCTGGTAATAGTTCAGCTAAAATTCAGATTTTGTCCCCACTTCCCCGCGCTATGTATCATTCTATCCCACTCGCACTGACATACTGATTCAGTTAGGGTGAACTGAACTATTGTTGGAAGGATGTCAAGAAATAAAATGATTAAACTTAACATTAATTTATTACATTCACATTTTATGTTATTATTTTACTTTTTAGAGGTTTTTGTTTGAGTCGGGGGTTTTTTTAATTTTTAATGAAAACATTTAAATTAAAAAAAAAAGAATCAAGAGGAGGAGAATGACGAAAGCAAGAACATTTATGTGAATTCCCTTAAATCCCTAATTTCCACATTCCGTGTATGTCTGGTATCACATAACTCTGGCAACATGTAGGTATGATGGATGAGTAAAAATTTGTTAATTTAGGTCTCATGAATTTTGCCCAATAATGATCGTCTTTCTGTATAATTTCAGTTTTGATATGATTTTTACATCCCGATCATACGCCAAAAATACATGTTTTTCTACCAGTTATGTGTAGTTGTCCCTGCACCTGAATGTACCAAAGATGTTTCAAATTTATGGAAAGTCCATCTTTCGTTTTCCTCCAAAACCTTATTTTTTTTAATCTATTGCATCGTCCAACGAAGTCCTGAATGCAGAAATTGGACACTTTATTTCTACTATTGTGTCTTCTCCCTGCACAACTCCGTCCGGAGTTGCACCTAGAAAAGGTAACTCTTTATCAATAAAAAGACCACAAGGCTCTATTTTTTTAATATTAAATTGTGATGCTAGTTGTTCCATGGTAGTTGTTTCACTTTCTATTCCATGTTTTATGGACGGCACATTACATACATTTTTTGGATATATAAGATTTTTAACTAAAAATAACTTTAATTTCGGAAGTCGGTGGCAAAAAAGTAATATACAAATCCAAAGACACCGACATCCGAAATTAATGTTATTTTTCACTTTGTAGTATTTTTGGGAGTCTGTATTTTTTGTCAAAAATTTTTTGAAGTGAAACTTCTTTAGGCGCGCTTGACTTGGGGAGTAAACTGGCGAACGCGTTACGGAAACGTGTGATCGGGCGAGTAGGGAAGGTACGTATTTATGCGACCGGGTTTTTACACCAGGTATTTGCTTCCAAGTACGGACACAAGTACGTAGGTACTCAAATAGTTCAACAACCGCGTTTGTTTTCGCAAATGCAATCATGCTCCTTATCAGTAAGAGCACAGAATACTTAATAGTACTACGTACAGAAAGGACACTCCCTTCCTCGACCTCATATCAGATACAGTTACCGGCACGTAAGTTGGCAAGATTTTTCGTAGTGGGGGAAGTTCGCGCATGTAAAAATGTATGAAATTGTGCATGCGCGAACTTCCCCCACTACAAAATATCTTGCCAACTTACGTGCCGGGTATTATACCGCACCTCACCCCGCACTTCGAGGTATTCGTCGCCGACTCTTTAGCAAGGGCGCTCGCGAACCGCAGCGCTGTATTGCTGATACGAACACACAATTATGCGATTTAAAAGTTTTATTTGAGTTTTAATCACGATGGTTGGATATTGTGATGCTTTTCCGAATTCGTATTTACATAAACTGTTTGTAAGATTTCGCATTTTCATTTGTTTATGTAGTAGTAATAGGTAATTATTTTGCGAGCGTTGTATGGAGTGTCCGAGGTGTGGTAAGAGTCTATGGAACAATTTCGTATGCAAGTATTTTTACTTTAATGCTTTGTAAAAGTATTTTATTTTTAATTATAATTAAAAATATACCATTAAATTTCTGATGCCAAAATGCATTCAGTGATGGATTATTTTTTATTAAATAGTTTTTGTAAATAGATAATAGCTTCATATTTGCAATAAATTACCACCGTTGTGTCATCGCGCTTCTCTTTCTTTTCCTACCGAACCTACGGTCCTGCATGCGGCAGCAGCGGGCAGCATTATATATGTTTATTTCCTTCAAAGGAACTATTTAGTCTCAGTAGTTCCTTCAGCTTTTGCAAAGGGACTACTGATCAAAAAGTTCTCAGTAGTTCCTTCAAAGGAACTGCTAAAGGAAATATCTAGTCTCAGTAGTTCCTTCAGCTTTTGCAAAGGAACTACTGATCCAAAAATTCTCAGTAGTTCCTTCAAAGGAACTACGCGAAGGAACTAGTGAGCATAAACGATATTTTTTACGAAAACAAGTTTTGATATTATAACACAACTTTAAATACCTCCAGGACCCCTGTACAGTTACATGCGGGTGCAAAATTTGCTGTTTGTGGTAGTGCGCATACAGCAAAATTTCACACCAAAAATTAAAGTCGATTTCCAGCAATTACTTTTGTCACAGATCTTTTGTGCAATGTTACTTAGTTTGATGTACGACGGCTATAAGTCTTTTTACACCCTGTATCAATAAATAGATAAAATATTTATAAAAATAGTTTTGCTGAATATATTGAAAACACCATTACACATTGGGAACTGTCTAAAATAGGTACGTTTACCTCCCTAAATTTCTGACAATGTTTTGACATTGACATGAGATTACGATTTTAAACCATTTCAAAAATTATTTTATGAATGAAAACTACAAAATTTGGAAAAAATAAAAATACGAGGCCTTATATTTTACATCTATATTTCATTTTACTTTATTACATAATTTCTTCAGAACATAAAACGTTGTCAATCGGGTCTTTTGAGCGCAAGCAAAGTGACACGGGTTCCCCGTCTGATAGCCGAAGCGGTACTGACAAATACTGAATCGGGGTCCTGTCGGGGGCCGGGCGGCAGAGCGGTTCAAGTATAAAGCTGGATATTGACGAACGCGAGCCGCTGTGTTATATAATAATTTATTATTAAAAGAATTAAGCTATTTTGTAAAATGCAACCACAAATTACTTTTCTCTACGTTATTGCCTTTTTTTAGATATGATTTTTTAGTAGTAAAACATTTATAAACTATGAGTAAAACAAGAAAAACATAAAAAAAATATCGATTAAGCCTGTTTTTCGGATTTTTTTTTTGATCGAGAGAAGTTTTCGATATCGTGTTTTGAACCACAAATTGTCAAAATACATAAAGTAAACTAGAACAAGTTTTTTTTTCGATTTAAAAAATCACGATTTCTTTGTTTATTGTTAAATCAAAGTGATGTAAAATTGGGAATACCTGGCCTTAATTAGTTCAACATACCACCTGATACTGACCTGGAAATTTCAAACAACGTAAGAAATTTTAAATTTGCTGGCTACCCTGACGCTTTCGCCTTAAGAATGAAAATGATTCATACTAACAGACAAAATATTGAGGCAATTGCCCAGACAAAGAATTTATGATATTCTTATGATACTAAAATTATTTTGGAATAATGTATTTAAAAAATTAAAAATAAATCATAATTTTGAAACAAAAAGTACTCCAATACCGAATATAATGTTTGTATTTCAAAAAACATTGAATTAGAAATTAATTTTTCAGCATATCCAAGTTAAAACAGGACTCTACAAGGTAGCAATGAGTGTTAATCGGAAATTTGAAATATTAGACACCAAATTGCTTTATTCAAATAGTTTGAACATACTTGGAACCGAGGGATCGGCACTTCCGATGTGTCGGGATGAACTTGCCCTGGTGACAGGAACCCGTCAGGCGAAGCGAGCCGGAGCCTAGCTTGTGGGATGGTGATATGTTAGTCGTGGTCGATGCTCCTGGAGTTATCACTTCTTTCACGGACTCCTTGGAACCAGCGCAACTGCCCACTGGTGATGGAGGCTCCAATTTTAGCGATAGCCTGTCATTAAAAAATCGTTACAATTTAAAAAAGTACTTGAACAAAATAAACGGTATTGTTTTGACTAATAACTTTCATCTTGACCCATCATAGATACAAAACTAAGGGGGGTTGCCGTACACTCTTACAGCAGCTTAATATTATACAAAATCGCATGAAACTTTGCCAACCATTGTCTGTCCCCTTGAGCTGGCCTGCACAAGTGCACATCTCCTTTTCTGTAATTGATTATGTTACAGGAACAAAAACAGAATCTATAATTTCAGCTAAGCTCTTAAACAAAAAGTATGAAATAACAAATAAGCACAAAACATTTGCAGGGGAAAACATCGTAGCATAAAAACGCAGTCATTTTCGCAGTTATTTTTAAATTGCAGGTGCTCTAATTACTATTTTAACATGTGATTCTGAAGAATGAGGAGATTGAAACAAAAAAAAAGGGTTAAAAGTAAAAAAGAAGACCCAAAAAGAATTTAATATTGTAAGAAAAATTATAAGGCTAAAAATGAAGCTAATTTTGCGTAGCCCGCTAATAGAGATCAGATATGTAAAGAAGATCGTGTTCTGAGTGAGCCGGCCCTACATAATTTGGGATAAGGGTAGAAGAAAGACGAATGATGATTGCGGCTAGAAAAACAAAGCAAATAATTTCGCTTTGCGTCCTTACTCTTTAAAGCCCTGCACGTAAAGAACTTAACTGTCCCAAGATCGACTAGTTACTGGTTGGAGGGCTAGCAAGCACTGTGATTACTGATTACAGTTGAAGTCTCAGTTAACAGAATCACAATCAGAGCGTAATTCTAGAACATGAAGATTGACGGATGCATTGCGCCGCCACAATGGTAATTGGCGAACGTGGTCCGACCGTGCACACCACGCCATTTATTGGTTACTAGCTGCGCCCCGCGGTTTCACCCGCGTAAATGTCGATCCCGTGGGAATATCGGGATAAAAACTATCCTATGTCCTTTCCCGGGACTCAAACTATCTCTATACCAAATTTCATCGAAATCGGTCCAGCCGTTTTCATGTTATGTCGTGACAACGGAAAACGGGTTTCATTTTTATATATACAAGGTGTAACAGAATTAATGCAAGTCCTGAAAGTACTTTGTTCATAATTGACTACTGAATCGATTTCAGTAACTTTTGATGTAGGTATTTTTTTCAAAAATGATGTATTTTGCCATACTGACCGCTGATTGAGCCAAAGAAAATTAAATCTTATTTCAAGGCAATAAGACTCAATTTTAAATGCATAAAGTAATGCTGGAATGAACAGGATTTTCTTCATAACGTCAGTTAGCTTAAAAAAAATTAGTTTTGGTCATTGTATTATGCTTTTAACTCAATAGTCTAATCGGGGTGTATGAGGTCTTGCGTTAATTATGTTACATATTGTATAGATATGCATTCTTACATACTATCACTCCATACGTAGCTAGGGGACCCAGACACTAAAAGTTGTTACAATCGTGCTTTTATATGAGTCAACGACTAGGAATACAGTATCACTGTTATGCCTAAATAGGAAGTTTTATGATTGGTAAGTTTACTTGAAAAGACGAGAGTACGCATAAAAATAATTTATCGTGTATCACGAGTTTTTTAAACTACAGATCTATCGCGTGTGACCATCTTAACATTATGTAGGTACTCCAAAAATTATGAACCTAAAATATTATAAATATATGTACAATACTTACTTATACTGATCATCTTCGAGGAATTTCTGTAGTTCTTCAATATAACGTACGCTGTTTAGGTAGTTAGAGACATGGGGCAAGGGAGCGATGTCATACTCCGACGTTTGGTACTTTTCGAGCGCTTTCAAAACAACTGCCATCTTTGCAACACGGTGGGGCGAATCCGGAGGATGTGCGATGTCGATGTACACAAGATCCGTCAAGAATATACCTGCAGAACACATAAGTATGATTAGTAAACAAATACAAGTAAACTAGAAAAGGTATGCGCTTCGGTAATCTTCGTGTGTCCGAAGATAGACGATGATTCCCGAAGTGCATACTTTTCTTAGGAAATCTGTAAACAAAATATATAAAAAAGTAGTAAGTACAGTCACGAGCATAAATATAATACTATGGCCAGTTCGGCAATAATATCCGATTTCATGATTCAGCTTAGAAATTATGTGTCACCTATCAGATTACATAAATAATTAAATATCACATGTACGAACATGTCTTGTCATTATAAATATCTGCCTAATAAAGTATAATATTTCGAATTTTCTTCAATCAACATAGCCTTTTCCCAACTATGTTGGGGTCGGCGTCCAGTCTAACCAGATGCAGCCAGTACCAGACCAGACAGTACCAGTATTTTACATGGAGCGACTGCCTATCTGACCTCCACAATCCAGTTACTGGGTAATACGATACCCCTTTCGTCAGACATTCGTTGCAGTTTTATTTTCCTTTGAAATTGATTTCATGAAACCTTTGACCACTTTGCCCTACTTACTACCTATAGTTTCGAATTTAACCTGTCGAGCTCCGCTAATGACAATTGATTTTCTATTGTTTCGTCGGCGAAAGGCGACGCGCGGAGCTTGACCGGTTAATGTGCCATCGCAACAATCATATTCATTTAAACGACTGACATGTATGTATATTCCCCACACTTCCATGCGGCTGACAATTTTTTTTAGGTGGAAGATGATCCCAAAAACTGTCCCACAAAGTCTAATGGCGCGATGATTTTTTTAAACTTTGACGTGCTCTTAATTAGGACTTCCCTACTGCTGGAGCAGCTGCTCTGATGCTCAGAAGGTTAATTCTCGTAATTTAAAACGTTCAAAATCTAGTCGCAGCCTCATCTCGGCGACTCGTTCTTAAAATATTGAGAATTGCCCCTCAGATCCCTTATGCATAAAAAAACCTTTTTGTTATGATTTTCAGCCTGTATGAAATAACTTGTTCAAACTAACGCCACCGCCCGTACTATAACATATCAAACAAATGATTATTTCAATAAGATGTAAGTAAATTACATGATATAGAATGCACGCGTAGGCATGCTATGATCTGACTAACAGACTACATTCATTGTGTGCCCATTAAAGGTACTCTATGCCGCATTTATCGTCGTAAAGCAAAGACATGGCGTGGCAGTTATTTATAGAAATGAGTAAACTGAACTTGTCTTTGTATTGGAAAAAGTTGACAAAGTATGGTCTTCTTAGCTTAATTCGACTACCTAAAGATTGCTAATAATAGAAACTGCTCCTAATTCGCTAGGCAGCCACGTGCTTGGCACACGACTACACGAGTAGTGATTTTTACATGTAAGTAGGTAATTCCGGTGCACTTTCCTATCATCCCCGTAACAATCTTGCCGAATAGCTAAAATATTCCCATAGCAGCTACAGCTTTCTTACAATACAACCAGCGACCCGCCCCTGCATCGCACGGTTTGTACGACTTAACAAAACATAGAGATTTCTTTATGTAAGTTGAATATTAATGTACTATTATAGACATAAACCTTCCGAAATAAATTCTCTAAATGAATGATGGTGAAAACCGCTTAAAGATCTGTTGCGTAGCTTAGAAGAAAAACGCGGTCACTCAGATAGACACGAATAGCGACTTTAAATTTGTATACATCGTGTAGTGGATGGACTGTATGTGTAGTTGTAGTTTTTCTCTTCTTTTTATAGGGTCTTGGAATGAAACTGTCTTCAAGTTTCTTCGCTTTTATTTCTTGCTTGCTGAGTTCGACTGTGTCCGCCACGGTTTGCCCGTCTTTTATACAATGCCCTGGCCAATCAGATCGTGGCACGACACTACTGCGAACCTTGTACCAGAATGTTCGGGAACTTTCTCGGGCAATTTTCCGCGGTAAGGTATTCTTTACGAGTTTCTAGATTTTTCTAGTGTTAGGGTAAATTTTGCCCAACTAATTACAAAGATTTGGAACAAAAAAATTAACAAAATTCTGGAACTGTTCTCGTTACGGTAAAGCTTTGAAGTACTTAAGGTTTATGTAACCATGGTACAAGTGGTGCCACCAAGCGTGAGAAATATTTATTTATTTATTCATAGGAGAACCAACAGCTATAACAGAAGCATAACAATATTATATGAGACATAAAGCCAATTACAGGTTCTCACGGGTAGATATAATTGAAGAATATAATTTATCCTATCGCTACTTACAAATTTAATACGTAAACTTAAGAGAAAAGATTAATTAACATATTGTCTCTAACGAGTACGTAACTTAATCTTACATAATCCTTTCATTCATGCACGCTCGGCGTTTGTTACACATCGATCCGCGGCAACGCGATTGAAGATGAATAGAAAAGACCGAGCTATACATTGAGTACGTTACGTATTGATTGATACGTAAACAAATGCAGGCCATCGAAGCCATAACAAGATATCGAACGTATCCGTATCGCACATGTTACTTTCACACGGAAAAGTCAATAAATACTGCTTCAGCATATCTATTAAAATAGGAAATTACTGCCGCGGCCTGCATGATTCGCTGGTGGTGGCGTGTGTGTTGGATCATTAAGTTCCCTTCAAAATGGTTGAGCTGAATGGTGCTGATCCATACGTCATGTTCGTGAACGGGCGCCGTCAGTAGGGACTGGTCATCTCTTAGCCGCCACCCACGGCTTATTTTAATTTATTTTCATTTCTTAATTGTATTTTTGTCTTTTTTAGAGCGGACGATTTTAAAGTGCTCGTCTTTCTACATCGTTCTCACGTGTATAATTTCAACATGAATAATGTTACCATTAATTTGTAACTATTTTATGATTTAAAAGTGTCCGTGGAGTTTCTTGCCCCTTCTTCTCCATAGGTACCTATTACGCTTTAGAATGGGCAACTAACTTCGTCTTTCTGAGCGACCGACCCCTTGACAATTCAAAAGTGTCTGTAATTGGTTTATTTGAAATAAATGCTTTGAGTTTCGTGTTTGCAAAACGAGGCATTGACGGACGAACGTTTCGCCTCGGCCCACATACGCGAGTCCTTCAATGTCTGGTTGCGACCAAGGCTTGTATAGTACTTTTCTCAAATAATACGCGGAATTTGAAAGTAAGTAAATTAATGATTTTCAAAAACAATGACGAGCAACAATAATTTTTCACACGCCAATATGTTTTATTTACTTTTGAGATTTATGTGCAAGGCAGTCCGAATTTTAAATGAAAACTTTGATAAATTACCCCCTTAGATGTTCCGAAGTAAAAAGTTCGTTCCATTTTTCAATTAAGTTTACGATAGATATGAGGTTTCATAGTCATTTATGCAGCCGCTAAACACGATAGATATGGATTTTCATACTAACATTGCCGGCAGATACTCGCCTCTTATTTGACCAGTACAGCATTTTCGATTTTTCTTGAAAATAATGGCCGAATATCCAAGTATATTTGAGAAAAATATATTATATTAGTTCAAGGCTTTAGGCTATGCATCCTACTTGACCATTCAGCAAAATAGTCTCATAAATGCGAAAACTGTCTGTTTATCTATTACCTTTTCACGCCTTAGTGGCTGAACTGATTTGAATGAAACTTCGTTACACGGACCGACCATAACCTAGGTTTTTCCAACTTACACGCGCTACAAAAGCTAGTGTGATATAAAACTGATGCAAAGAATTCCGATAGGATGCTTTCTTAGTTTACGTAGAGAAAAAGGTCACGCAATTTTCCAGATTAAGTTAAAATCAGTTAATATGCCACCAATCACCATGTTCTCGATCGCGACCTGATTGTACCCTTATCGCCTTCACTTTCGAGCTGAGACACGATAATGCCTAGTTTCCACCAAAGTGGAAGCGAAGAGAGGGGATGTATCGATAAACCAGTAGGATTGCGTTATTTTGATACCTCTCAGCTTAGTTTCAGCATAATTCAATGCTCTATTGGTTGTTTCGATGTCATCGAGTTCACACCGTTGTGAACTGCTTGAAATATTGCGGGGTATTCCCCGGATCATTTCGTAAATAACTTTTTGTATCAGAATAGAGATAAGCCTACGTCAAAAAATATGTATATTTTAATAACAAGGGGTGGCTTACTTTTTTTTTCTGGAATAATGGTTTTGTTTTTAAAAGTATCCATGAGAATTAACGTCATCGATACATAACTTACCAAGATATGGAATGCATGGCAAAGGAATACATCTTAAATATTCCCTCAATGCAGTCCAATTGTCCTTCTCACCAAACAGTTCTGCGAGTTTATCGAACTGTTGTTTATCCTTTTTAGATAAGCACGCCCATGTTTTTGTCAGCCTGTAAATGAGAAAATATATCAATCATTAAATGGATATTCATTCACTAGAATGTACAATGATTACACATTTATCGAATTAATAAGAAATAACAAAGTTTTTGGTGTCTCTAACAGCATTTCACCATTGTAAGTAGCACAATTTTCGCAATCTACAATTTTTATAGGTATTTTATAATTATTTCACCTGTATATGCTGGCACTGTGCAACGCGGAGATAACAGCAAACAGAGAATGCAGATTGTTCAGTTCATGCAACTTTTTTCCTACTTTGATAAAATGCGCCAGTATTTCAGCTCGAGCTTTTGGCGATTGCCCATTTAGTATTTCCTGTACTGTCCAAAAACTAACCTGAGAACAAATAAATGTATCATTAGTAATATCGCATTGTTAGCTTGAAAATTATTGTTTCAATGTCATGAATATAGGAAGTTGTCCTTTTTGTCGCAACTGATTCCGCGCAACAGCATTGATACTGAATAAATATCGCTTTGTGTACTGAGTTTGAAGTAATAAAATAATGCTTGCTACATAAACAGCCTACAGACTGCTAACAGTCGCTCTTATTATTACACAACTTAGAGGACAGATCTAAGATAACAGCGAGAGCTGTTCCAGTTGCGTAGTTACACATTATCAGATCACACATTACAATCTCGATCCTTAGTCTTCTAATAACTGGATCTAGACGAAAGGATGTGAACTATTCAGTGCAGGAAATTATAATCATCAATTACATCGAGTTGCAGCCTCTTAACAGCGTAAGAATACCCCCTGATGAGGTCACTTATTGTTATCATCTACAATGTTCAATTACTGACATTGTTGTATGAGATGACTTCTTTAACCATTATTGAAGTCAATTATGTTGACTTATATTATTGCATTGTGTTATGGGTTGGAGAAACGAATAAAGTTAAAGTCTGCGTGTTAAAAATTTGAAAATAAAACATCTAAGATTGGTACGTTAGTTTATTTATTTTTTTCAAGGGTCCTCAATAGTATATTTAGCAAATAAATAGCAAAGTCATCATTAACTTACCCTGTTAAATCTTTTAGTAAAAGCTACCACGTTGGGCGCCACAGTCAACTTGTTCAGTTTGTTCCATCCGCAAGTAGTCAATTCCTCTGGTCTGATAGATTTAAAACAAGGCAAGTCCAGCAGAGTCAGCTGATTAGCAATATCTTCAGGGGTAATGCGTAGTGCTGAGCACACTATCTCATCCCAGGACTGGTTGATGGATGAAGCAGGCGGCAGACTGCTTGTCTTGTACTGGTAGACAGGATCATTTTGCCTACCATTTCCGTTTTCACCGTGGCTGCGTAAAAATAATACTTTTGTGAGCAATGAGAATTTCAGCTCCTGTTGACGAGTTCACTAAATCACACCATAATGGCAGAGTGGATTTGGATCGACTTATATTAAAGCAGGTTTTAATTTGTAGGTATGTTGGATGAGCACTACTATTGTTAATTATGTCGTAGTTACGGCTAATATAAACACGACAGTATCATAACCATATAACATAGTATCCTGTAAAGTATACTACTCAAAACAAAATAAGAGCCACTTGTGAATTTTAAAATGCGGTCTGATTAAATTATTTTAAAGCGGTCTTAAACGATAAATCTTTTGTCTGGTATATCCTGAAGTATTAACAAACATAATGTGAGGATACCACTTGCATAATTTTTAAAGTGGGCTACTTTGATACTTTTTTTTGTAACCAATTGAATTTACCCTATTCTAAGACGAATACTTAAGTCCTTTAAATTGTGGATTCTTTTAGGAACAGTCTTACATTTGCTAAGTTACAACGTGGATAAACATTTTGAAAGCGCTATGCCGAGGATCCGAAGACATATGGACCTGCAAAGCGCAACTATAGCCATCACATTGATCCAAGAGGGACATTCGCAGCGTTCTGTAGCTTTACAGCTTGACTTTTCAAGGCGAGCGATCCAGAATGCTTGGAATCGATTTCAAGAGACTGGGAGTGTAACCAGAAGACGGTTATCTGGCAGGAATCGACGAGCAACCACCTCGCAGGAAGACCGCTACATACGTTTGACTGCGCGAAGGGAGCGCGTCGTCACCGCCCGCGCCTTACAAAATCGCATACGCCAGGCGATCGGTACCCGCGTGAGTGACCAAATGATTAGAAATCGGTTACATGAAGACCAGCAGTTTTCTAGGAGACGCGTACTGCGGATTCCGTTGACTAGTGTACACTGTGCAAACCGATTATCATTCGCAAGGCTGCACCTGGACTGGGACATAAGTGAATGGAGCTCAGTATTGTTCACTGATCAGTGTAAAGTGAAATTTTTTAGTGATGATCGTCATATTAGAGTATGGAGACGAGAAGGTAAGCGATTTTCGGATGTTTGTATCCATGAAAGTGACAGATTTGGGGGTCCCAATGTCATCGTATGGGGAGGAATCTCTCTATCAGGTCGAACCGAACCCGCAATACTCAGCGGAGGCACGGTAACGGCTGTGCGATAAATTGAGGTGATAGTAAGACCTCATGTGATGCCATTTGCACAAAGAATTGGTGCAAGATTCACATTAATGCACGACAATGCCCGCGCTCATACAGCTAGAGCCACTAGAGAAGCCCTAGACGATGCTGGTATACGTGTCTTGCCGTGGCCTACCAACAGTCCGGACCTTAACCCCATCGAACACATGTGGGATTTGTTAAAAAGAAGTGTCCGGGACACAAATCAACCCTTACATAATGAACGACAGCTCATTAACGTGCTAAAGTCAAGCTGCGGACAAATTTCAGAAGAGACAGTGCGACATCTGGTGGAGAGTGTGCCATCCAGGCTTCAAGAACATGTTCGAAAAAGAGGAGGACACACACGATACTAAAGAAGTGCAAAAAAGATAAAAAAGCTTTCGACATTTTTGTTTTAACCTCTTTTTTCATTAAATGTATTTTTTTGCTGAAATTGCATTTTTTACAAAAACACTAATCAGATGTTCTTTTATCTATCAATCAATTTAATTTTAAGGTTTTTGCATTAAAAATTAGCTAGCTAATTCAATTAAATTATTTATCTACCCTCAAACCCAATACAATTATTACAATACACAAAATACATGGTGGCCCTTATTTTGTTTTGAGTAGTATACATAATGAATGCCTACAATATAAGACTAAAAAAGATAAGCACTTTCAGACCATTGGCTTGGCAGTAGGCAGTATAAAAACTTTGAACCAATTTTAGTAAACTCGTTTTGTGATAGAGCATTCAATATGCATTATAACATCTGTTCAAAAATAATAAATAAGAAAGTAACACATCTCATGTACGAACCCTAAATATGTAGTATTAAACAGGCACCAATAATATACTTAAGTATAATGTATTGATAGTCCATTTTGTCCATCAGAAGATTTGTACGAGTAAATTATTATTGAGAACTATTGTAACATAATAGATAACATTATCTCAAATGACCTCTTGTATTGCATGCAATAACAATCATTTGTTAAAGAACAACATCTCTTTTATATATAAACATTATTATCTATGGGCGTGAATAAAACGAAGTTAAAGAAGTTTAAGAAGAAGAAAGTATAAGTAAGTAGTAATAACTAAGAAGAAAGTATTCTATAAATATAAAAAAAATTATAATCTCTATGACAACTCCGCTAAACTCCGCTGTACCGTCGCGGCCTTTTCCACCTGATTACTTAAAAATTTTTTCGCCTAAACCCTGCGGCGGCACCAAGCCACGGCCCCTTAAAGTTTTCGCTTAGTTGCAACCTGCACTGCGCAGCTTAGTGGCGCATCACGTGTACTCCTTTTGTGAATTTTACGGAAGGAAGAACCATTTGACCTTGGTGGGCTTACTAGAGAGCGCTTCTATTTCGTTAACGAAGAGAGCGCTTCTTTTTTTTTAATGCAAGCAATAATGAACTTAGTAATGGTCAGGCGGGAGTGTCCGCGATAGTACATTAGGAGGCATGGAAATGTGTAGAAATAAACTGTTTCCAGTGGGGATTTATTACAATGTTGCTTTACCTATCTTAATGAACCTTAATGGTCAATCAAGAAGAGTCGAAACTATTCTTAAAAAAATGGTGCAAAAAATATTACTGCCTTAAGAAAAGTAGCCCACCACTTTTGTCTTATATTATAAGAAACAGAGTATAGATTAAATAAATAACATTGTCTAAAACATTATATGGTAAGAAAGGGGGTGACTACTGATATGACGACTAATAGAGTATGGAAGAAGAAGGCATGCTGTGTCGAGTCCAAATAAATTGGGATAACGACAGGAGAATAATGACTAGTATAGTATAACTGGCAGGTGTCAACTCCACATCCTCCAGAATGATAAAATAAATGTATCAAATATGAATAATACCCATAGTTGTAATAACAGGCACAGTCATCCTTAGTTATAGTCTTCTGGCTGTTTACAGGAATGTTAGAGGATTTCTTATTACTCTGTTTACATGATGGCTTGGATTCAAGTGGCCAGTTCTCTTCATCTTCATGCTGAAACATTTTTTTTTTATTTATTTTACCATTTATGTACACACATATCAGTATAAATAGACAAGAAAAAAAAACAGAACAGAAAACACTAGGAACAAAGGTGATGCTTATTTCATAAGAAATCTCTGCAAGCATAGCTACTTCACTTTTTTAAATAGAAAGATGTTCTGAATTATAACAGTCAGGGAACCAAGAGCAGATTAACACACGACGGGCTGATTTTTCAATCAATCGTTTTTTTTTTGTCTTGGAATAAAATTGACATTCTGACAGATTTTGTATGGAAGAAATGTCAAAAATTTAAAATTATTTATCAGATAAAATTATCTGGTGTTGGAAAAATCAGCCCTATGTCAATTTGCTATGTGATGTGATAGATATTCCATTATGACTGACAAAGAATGACAGTTGTGATTTGAATTTAGGGACAATATAAATTGATGCTCAATGTGCTTATCAATCAAGTTCCCTGACTTGATACTGGTTTTAATTTTTCTGAACAAATTAAGCCAATATTTGTGAAGCCGACATTTATTATGCATAGATGCTATGCAAACAATATGCTTGGTAAACATTAAATAACTGACAAAGAATCATGGGCAAAATAAAATTGACTCAGTTCTTTATATGATATAACACTAGCAGCGCCCCGCGGTTTCAACAGCGTTAGGTTGGTAATATCAGGATAAAAAGTATCATATGTGTTAATCCTGGTTATAAGCTATATGTGTGCAACATTTCATTCAAATCCATTCAGTAGTTTAGCATGATTGAGTAACAAACATTCAAACATCTTCACAAACTTTCGCCTTTATAATATTAGTGTGATAGTAGGAAGTATTATGTAGGATTAGTTTACTGAGAAGTTACCAGAAATATCCATACATATCTATGGAGATGACTGACATCTGTTTTTAAACAAAATATCAACCATTGATCATGATTTGTGTCTGGTCCGTAGCAATAGCAAATTGAGGGGGTACTATAGGTGGACCTCTGCCTAACCTTTCAGGGATTATAGACGTGATTTTATAATGTTATGTGTGTTAAATAAAGTTGACAAATGTTTGATTTGTAAACATAGGTCAAGCTGTTGATACAAAAGTGACCATGATTCTTTGACAAGGAAAGTTTGCAGGGTGTTGATAACAATACTTGCATGCTACAATGTCAGATTATTCGGGTAAATATCATGCTGCATTTTAATGTGTACTGTTAGTCAACTAATAATCAGGAGACTAATAATACAAAGCTTCTTTATAATCACTAAGAATCAAAGGTTATCAGCTTATCAAACAATGGGGTTTATTTATAAAAAATGATTAATTTTAATTGATATTTAAACATCAAAAATGTATGGTTACACCATTGTAAATCACTACTTAACTTTAAGCAATGTTAGTATAGTCATAGTAATAGACATTTACATTGTAATTAGTAATGATCAGAGTCATAAGACATAGATCTAAGTATCATAATATTTAAAAGCTAAATTGATATCATACCTGTAATGGAGCCTGTTCTATGTTAATGTTATTAGAGTGCTTAGCTACTCAGCTAACTATGCTTACATAATATTAGATTATCAGATTGCTGATTCCTTTCATTCTTAGCTATTTAGAAAACAATGTGATTAAAAATGAATGCTGCAGCAAATGTTAAAGCAGTAAATGTTTAATGTGAAATCCAAATTAAATGGAAGCAATCCTATTGCCATTAAAATGCACAATTAGCTACTACTGATTATTTCCCAACAATGGTTTGGCCAATCTGAGAATCAAACCCAGTAAAAATTTGCAATATTTTGAGAGAGAGGTCTTAACATAAATTGCAATATTTTCTGTATGATCAACCTCATCCATTAATTATTAATATTATATTAACCACGAAACCTGCTTGGCATTCTTTTCAGTTGCAATATTTGACAGTTGCAGATAAATATTTAAAAGATACAAATTAATACTCTCAATAAACTCGGCATTGCTATTCAGTATTCTTTAGCATGCAAGGAAACGTCCATTCTTAATGGATAACTTTTATCATGATAAGTTACGGAAAGATACAACGTGGATATTGTTTGAAACATCACAAAAAAGCACAGAATAATAACACAATATAACTAGAATAAGAAGTCCCAGGACCGTGATTTGTGATATTGTTAAAAGAACAAGTCTTATGGAATAACATAAGGAACACAATGAAATAAAATTATATAGTTAAAATATACCTCAACTATCCTCAGGACAGCTAAACTATCACTCAGAATATCCCGCGGCATGATGGCCTACTACGGCATGTACCTACTGTGATAAAAAATATTGATGAAAAAAAGGATAAACACAGCAGATAGTAGGTACACTTAGTTTACAAGAGTCACAATTATTTCGTTGGACTGATGTCATGATATTTAACGCAAAATCTTGTCAACTTATTTACGATTACAATAATCGGAATCATTACTTATACAGAAGACTTCATAATTTATCAACAAACAAAATCATTATTTTAAAGAAAGCAAATACCAATGTTTAATTAGGTACAGAGTCTTGTTATTCGTTGCTTTTCATGGATAAACGGTACGGTAAACTTGATTAGGAAAGAACTAATCAATATATATTAAAATGTAAATACAAATGCAAGAATTTATAAATTAAACAAATTAAATTAGCGCCCCTTACACTGAAGTATGACCTTTCTAACATTAAGATGTTTGTTTTCTTCATGAAACTTGGAAAAAATATATATTTTAATTAATTTATAAATATTACTACATACCATCGCATTAGCATCAAATAACTGAAATACAGACTAAATTAATTAATTTGCATTTGCGATTGAGTGATTATAAAAGTAAGGTTTCACCAAATTCAACTGCAGAGTTGCAAGAGAAAAATAATGCAAGAAGTACGAATGACGAAAGAAATGCTGCCAGACAAAAAATATTTTAAAACAAAGACAATCAACTCCATGTATTCACTAGGTGACAAGGACCAACGAACGACTCATGACATGACCCTTTCTAGAGACATCGCGTGTTTATATTAAATCAAATAGACGCCCGCTATTCTTCCAACAGCCATTTGCTGTTGAGGGCAAGTCAAATCAGGTTATTGAAATGTCAGGTTTTCGATACGATAGCCTGTCGTATGGTTGTGATCTACCGGGAGTCGGGAACGAAAACCCGCTTCTTTATGTAAGCACCCTATTGAGGCAAAAGAATGGCCTCTGGACTCTGGGGAAGTGACACATGGGATCATGCGATGTCTAGTCGTCAGACTCTGGTCTCACAAACTTCCTAACCCGTAATTGACCTTGAGACGTCGTAACTACTTTACCGCACTATCCTGTGGTTGCCTGTACACTCAAAGCCTCCAGCCAGGGGCAAATATCTTACAACTAAGCGACTGCACGCTAAAGGCACCCCCTGTGGAGTACGAAGGTAGATGGGACAGGCTGGATTAAATTTAGATTAATATTATTTAAGCTTGATGAAATCGGCGTTTCCTATCTCAGCATTTCCTATCGCAGCTGTCGTATGCACGATAGAGTTAAACTGATCGGGGATGGAGTCTAAGCGGGGATATTGGATTTCAGGCGTTCGCTTACTTTCCTCCAGTCTGTTACCACTTTTGGTTGGCGTCGGGGAGACCAATGCGACGGGCTAGTCGGATGATGACTGGCCGGTGGTCTGAAGAGAGCTCTTGTTCCGCGTCTAATCGTAGGTTGACACTCTTTAGAAGCGCCGCGTCGAGAACGTCGGGGCGTGGTTGGCGTCGTGGGGAAAGTGAGTGGGAGTCATCGATCTGATGACATCGAAACTTAGTATGGGGGAGAGGTCAAATAGGTGTTTACCTCTGGTAGAGGTCTTGTTGCTGTTCCAGGCAAGATGTTTGGCGTTGAGATCACCCGCTATGATATATGTGGTTGTGGAGGCTTGTTATTAGCAATTTTTTAATATTACATTCTTTATGTCATTGGTTTGTTAGTCTGTAAGCCTTCTTTAAAATAAAATAAATAAATAATTGATAATGGAATCACTCAAGCCAAGAAGGGCAGAGAGGTTGTCTGACAAGATTTGGATTTTAGGGGGGAGGTAGGCCGAAACTAAGGTAATCGGTTGGTGGCCTGACATACCTAGCCGACAGGTAGATACTTCTTATCGTGAGAGAGGTCACCCGTAATTTTATTTAAACTTTATTTAGGTTGGTTTGCTCTTCAAGTCTTCAGGTTTGCTGTATGTGCTGGTCCTATAAATGGACTTGCTTGCTATTTTTTTGTATGCTTTAGTACAGTCTTGCTAACAAAACAGGTTTTAAATATTATTTTCACTAGTAAAATAATATCTTTCGGGACTCAAGCCAACCTCACCTGCCCGTGGTGCACCCTGCTAACAAACAAACGAGGCTATGGCAACCCGCCAACACGCACTGGACCAGCGTGGTGGGTTACGGTCCAATCCCCCCAATGGACAGAAGAATAAGAGACAGGCCCCAAGTGCCCGGCGACTCTAGCGGTTGTGCTGGCGTGGACGGGCGCGGGCGCAGCCCTGGGGTCAGGGGAGCTAAGAATCTCCGGGTGAGATCGACTAACCGTCAAACGACCACGGCAAACTATATAACGGACACTGATACACTTCACATTGTCACCTACAATGTCCGGACGCTAATGAAAGACGAGCGATTAATTGAGCTTGAAAATGCTCTGAAAGATATCACCTGGGACATTGTAGGCCTATCAGAAGTTAGAAGAGAGGGCGAACACACGGAAGAAAGAGACGATGCTGTGTTCTTCCACTTCGGTGAAACCAGTGGACAACACGGAGTGGGGTTCATGGTGGCAAAGAAGTGGAAGGAAAATATCATCGAATTCGTGGGGTATTCTGAACGTGTCGCGGTGCTCAAATTCCAACTTACACAGAACAAAACGCTAACTCTGGTACAAGTTTATGCACCGACATCTGCACATACCGATGAAGACGTAGACGATTTCTTTGAACTTGTCAACCGAGCATGTGATGAAAATAGAGATATATTTCAATGTGCCATTCAAATATAGTTCTTCTGCATAAAAAAGGTGATAAAAGCGATATCAGAAACTACCGCCCAATAAGTCTAACATCTCATACCTATATATAAAGCTTTTATTAAGGTGATACAGAATCGCATAGACGGGAAACTGGACAAACACCAGTCACCAGAACAAGCCGGATTTCGCCCAAGTTTTTCTACAACCGACCACCTTCAAACACTAAACCAGATCCTTGAAAAATACACAGAATCTTAAACCACTGTATCTTGCCTTTGTAGATTACACAAAAGCCTTCGATAGTATTAAGCACTCAGAAATCTTCACATCCCTAGAACACCAGGAACTCGAAAAAACATTTTTAACAAAAAAAAACCGACATCCAAAAAAACACTACAAAGTGAAAAATAACTAATTTCGGAAGTCGGTGTCTTTGGATCTGTATTTTACTTTTTTGCCACTGACATCCGAAATTACTTATTTTTCACTTTGTAGTGTTTTTTTGGAAGTCGGTTTTTTTTTTTGTTAAAAAGTTTTTATTTCACGCTTTTTAGTGGGTCTGCTTATAATTTATCTCAGTTACAATAGCCTAGTGTCAACTTTCTCATCGCCTTTTACAAAATATTGCTTTTACCGATGCAGGGAAGTTAATTGTTGAAGAGTTCTCCTGGTCCACTATCAGCTCCATATCACCATTCACATTGTGCCGAGCATAAATTGCTTAGCAACCATGTTAAAGTATCGAATCGCAACCCGTGAAATAGTACGGAGATATTATTGAGTAGTTCCGGTGGCCATCTGTGGTCTTCATCATCAGTTCCACTTCACCAAATGGTGCTTTCCGAGAGCAAATGCACGAGTGTTACTATAAATAATTTTGAAAGAATTTTCTTTTAACTCCAAGCCGTTGAGGAGTTGTACCTTCCATCATCAGCTTATCCACCTGAGATGATGATTATCAGATGCAAATACTTAAACAGCTTTAGAAAATATATGAAAATGGTACTATGTGCCTATAAAATTTGAAGGTTGCCCTCGATTTCCTGATTCAGATCCTGACCTGATGATCATGCAACCACTTGGGAAGTATACCCTTTCAAAAAAAAGAAAAATTTTCCAAATCGGTCCAGGCGTCTTCGAGAAATCGGGGAACATACATAAAAAAAAAAAAAAAAATATTCCGACGAATTGAGAACCTCCTCCTTTTTTTGAAGTCGGTTAATAAAAAACTATACATCGATCTCTTAAAAAACATTTATAACAATAGCTCCGCAAACATTAAACTCAATACTGCTGGACCTTCATTCAAAATACAAAAGAGTGTTAGCAGGGTGACCCACTCTCTCCCAAATTGTTTACAAGCACACTTGAGGAGATATTTAAGTCACTGGCAGTGTCATGGAAGACCAAGGGCATTGACGTCGGCAAGAAGAGGCTGACAAACCTCCGTTTTGCCGACGACATAGTCCTTTTTGCCCCCACAGCTCTAGAACTTCAGATCATGCTCCAAGAACTGAGCACGGCTAGCTTTAAGGTGGGACTTGCGATGAATCGGTCTAAGACCCAACTTATGACTAACAGCACCAAGCGTAGGGTCGAGGTAGATGGGCAGGAAATACATTATGTCGATGAGTATATCTACCTGGGCCAGTTAGTTTCTTTCGAAAACAGGCAGGAAAGGGAAATCGACCGCCGAATTGAAAACGCCTGGAAAAGCTACTGGTCCATGAAGACGCTAATGAAGGGTGATCTGCCGATCTCCCTGAAGCGCAAACTCGTTGACATTCCCGTAATTAAAAACGTTCAAAATCTAGTCACAGTCTCATCCCAGCGACAAACAAATGTCGAAAACTTGTCAAAAAATGTAGGGAAATCAGAGGTATTTTTGACAGATCGAGACTGAGATCAGACTGTGAACGTTCTTAAAATTACGAGAATTGCCCCTCATGTCGCAAAAGTTCCGCCTTGGCGTTTGCCAAAGAGCAATGGAGCGCAGCATCCTGGGTGTAAAAAGACAGGACAAAATTCGAAACACCATGCTGCGTTCCAAAACGGGTATAATAGACGTAGGCAAGAAAGCTGCCAGACTCAAGTGGGACTGGGCGGGTCACATCAGCCTGCAGGATGACCGCTGGGCAAAAGTTTCCACACAATGGGTGCCTGAAGATGGACGGCGCCGCCGAGGTCGGCCCAGAAAGCGGTGGCGAGATGACCTGGACGCGTACCGCAAGGGCTGGTTTGAGGTGGCGCGGGAAAGGAGTTCCTGGAAGGAGTTGGGGGAGGCCTTTGCCCAGCAGTGGGACAGTACAGGCTAAACAAAAAAAAAAGTAACAAACATTGAACCCAGGGTTGGATTTTGTACATACATAGCAAAAGTGAGAATTGTACTGATTTTATTCCTACTGAGGATATTATGTTGATGAGATTAAATGCCAAGGATGAAGATAGCACTAATAGTAATATTCAAGAACTGATAAACTTAGAAGAGGAGTAAATTTTGCCTTAACTGGTGTTGATTTTATTTTTAATGACTATTATGTTAAACTAGCGGTCCGCCCCAGCTTCGCACGGGTGCAATTTTTTTTTAGAATTTCCGAATTTTCCTTTCATACAAACCTTGTCCTGGCAACACTGAACGCAACAAAAAATAATTATTCAATTTGTTGCAGTCGTTCGGAAGTTATACGCGTACATATATTATTTCGGCGATTCATTTTTATTTATATAGAAAAAAAAGTGTACTATATTTTTTTATAAATACTATCCTTTTAATTTTTTTGTGCTATCTTTTTCAACGTACAAACGCCAGCACATCAACCTACACCAACTGTCACATTTTCCCAATCAACTTTGAACCTTATGTTTAAGTGATAAAGTTGAAAATCTATTAAAGAAATTTGACAGATTGTAGTAGGTTGATGTGCTGGCGTCTGTACCAAAATCCAACCCTGATTCACCTGATTGAACCATACGAGATCTTATACTATTTAACGGTCAAGCACCGCGCGTCGCCTATTGGGGACGAAACAATAGAAAATCAATTGCGTCTCATTAGCGGAGCTCGACAGATTAAATGGTCAAGTTCGACATGCTGCTGAAACAAAATACCTATAATTTTTTTTATACTAGATTTCCTTACTATTTAAAAAAAAACATTCAAAATCCATGGTTATTTTTTCTTTTGACAGCAATCTATGACAGATGAATAACCTCACTTCGCCATTGGCATTATTGAAGAAGAAGCGAGATCCATCAGTTTCGAAGTTACATTATCAAACATGGCTAAACCAGTGGATTTAGAATTGAAAAAAGCATTTATTGAATTGCAAGTGAAAATGGTAGAAACCAGTGAAAAAATTCAGATCATAGACTCTCAAATAGATGTACTGAAGCGTGTCATGCAACATGTAGATATTACTCAGCGAGAGATCAGTACATTCCCATCTGATACAAAAACTTACGAATCTGTTGGCAGAATGTTTCTTCTCACAAATCTAAACGAAGTCAAGAACAACCTCAAAACCCGAGAGTCTCAATTAACAGCTCGTACAACAGAATTAGAAAACAATAAACAGTATTTAGAGAAAAATCTGAAAGAGAGTGAAGACAACATCAGAGAAATGGTACAACAAAGGAAGGAGCAGAGCGAAGCTAAATCTAACTAAAGACTAACAAGTATTATTGTCTTCTTATTTGTGTATTTATTAATGTCATGTGTATTTGTGATAACAATTTGTTTAAATTTTGTGACCTGCTTGACCCCTTGAGTTAATCTTAAGCTTTCTAAATGTTTCTTCCAGAATAGGTTTTAATACAAATAAATATTTTCTACTAATTCATTAATGTTTTATTTAGTAGGGAGACAGCAGGATAGAAGCTATATAAAATATAAATTGTCTACCTACCTTTTAGAAATAAATTAATAACCTAAACTTATTGTAAGTTCAAATTGGAAATCATGGGGAGAGGCCTTTGCCCAACAGGGGGATGATGCAAGCTAATGGTAACAATAAGTTCAAATTAATTGACATTATTGTCTTGTCAGTGAATAAATGTTTTCATTAGTGACATTTCACTTATAGACAGTTTAGACAGCATTATGTCTGTCTGATACATGCGCTGCACACACAGAGTATTGTACTTTTTGATAGATCCTCCAGACAGTAACCCCAGTGGTGGACTGGATAAATGATGGTTAGGTTTTCTTTTGACCATTGATACATACTTCAGAGATAAATTAGTTAATAACAGAAAAGCTAGAGCATCCAATGAATAGAGGGGCCATTCCGCTCAATTAGGCTGACTTTTATTTGCAAATGGTAAGGACATTTGGTGCGTGTTGATTGCAATAATAAATTAAATAAAGGTGTTATACTTTTTTAGATAGCGGCGCCATACGTAAAAATATGTAAGAAATGTCATATAAAGTAAAAAAGAATGCAGCTATGATATTTAATGTATTATTAGCATAATTATATTCGCCGTTAGTGGATTTCCGCGGATTGACCCAGAGGTCGAATTTTTTTTTCACTTTGCATAGCTGAAATTTTCCTTCGAACATTTATACAGAAATAAGAATTAGGTACTTAGTCAACCTAATAACAATTTGCTAAAATTTTCGAGCTTTTAGGTTTTGTTTTCACTATCATGCAGAGAAGTCTGAGATAAAATAGAATGTTGGTTCGAAGAGCAAGTGTATGGAGCTCAAATTTTTTAGCATGTTTTTATTTAGCGTTGGGACCCCCTCAACTACAAACTCTCTTTTACTTACTGAACATATTTTTTTCTTGTTAAGGATTGATTAAAAATTATTTCTCGCAATTTGGGAATAAGCAGGCCGTCATAGAATGAAATGTCAAGTAGTATAATAATACCTACCACTACCATGCAAGATTCCCCAAACAGAAAAGTTTGTACTGTTTGTAGCTGCACCTTAAGGTACTGACCAGTGTTACGGGCCGCATTGTACCATTCGCTACCAAGATGCTGACAAGACAGCAAATTGCGTGGGCATCACTATAATCAAAAACTTCCTGTGTTCAAATTTATCTCCATGTACCTATGGTTTGGTTTTATGTAAACTGCAATGCCCACATCTGTTTCTTCAAGGTCCATGATTGTAAAGACACTCTCTTCTTACACAGATCAGCCGCCGTGGACGAATCGCTATTATTATATACGCATATCATTATAGCGATAGCGACTAGTCGACAGCGACACCCTCTTGCCTCTCTGGTACAGACGCCAGCACATCAACCTACACCTAACGGTCACATTTTCCCAATCAACTTTGAACCTTATGCTTCAGTGATAAAGTTGAAAATCTATTAAAGAAATTTGATAGATTGTAGTAGGTTGATGTGCTGGCGTCTGTACATACCTACGCGGTTAGTTGTAGTAATATCAAAGAGATTTAAGATATAATTTTAATGTCTTTGAGTAATATGGAGTCTTGCTTGTGCCTCGTTCCGATGCGTAGGTACGTGTTTGCATATTCTGTGTTTTGACTAGCGCGGCGCAAGCTGTCGTTCGTATTATTTTTTCGCCATGAGTAATGAACTTGTGGCGAATGAGCTGCTGGCGTTCCTGCAGCAGAAGCTGGATGTGATGGACGAAGTATCCGCTGTCCAAATCTGCGCAATAAACTTCAGCGAGTTATTAGTTATTGTTGTTTAGTGTGCTGAACAAGCGCGACCAGATGGTGTCCCGCCGGCGCGCGGCGGCGGCGGCGTGACGGGACTAAGAGAAGCCTGCAAGACATTACCTATCACGCTGTTCAAGGAGACCGACCCGGACGACGTGCCGACGATTGTGGCGAAGGAGCTGGACAAGCTGCCAACCGTCACCTTCGACCACATCGATGTTACAAGCGTTCTGAAAGACATTGTCTTTCTGAAGGCCCGCCTCGCGGATGTTCTGGCGTTCTGCATCCCAAAACATCGTCGCCGATTTGCGCAAAGAATTTAGCGAGTTGCGCAACAGCGTGGCGGTAACTAGGTCATCAGTCAATGCACCTAACGTAAACATAAGTCGCGGAGCTGGTCTCGATTTTTCGTCGTCGAATTCCGCGTCTGCAGTTTCGTCGCCAGCGCACCCGTCGTTTGCTGGGATTGCAGAGCGTCCCGCCCGCGTGCCCCACGCCCATTATTGCGGCTCCTCCACGCAGTGCCGCCCGAGCCCCTCACCCCGTCCCGCTGCCAGTGTCTGCAGCCCTAGCGAAGCCCCTACAAAAGGAATCCGCTAGCGTCACCGCGAGTGCCCCAGGAGCTCTTATTATGAAGCCTACGCCAAAAAGGGCACCGAATAGGCCTGATGATGAGGGTTTCGTGACGGTACAAAGGAAGAAGCGCCGATCGAACGAACAAGAACCGCTGCGGCAAAGCTCCTACGGAGCCCGAAGTCAGCTTGCGTGCCGCAAAGCCGAACACACCGGTATACATCTCCCGCCTACACTACACCACTAAGGCGGAGGACATCGTGGAGCACGTGCGCCAGAAGACGAGATATACGCCGAGGGTGCAGTTACTGGAGTCGCACCGCAACGTCAACTTCAAGGCGTTCGTGGTGCGCGTGTCGAATTGCTATCTGCCCGTCGTCATAGAAGAAGACTTGGCCGCAGAACGCAGGACGTGGTGTTCCGTCGCTTCCGCGGACAAGTACCTACCACAGAACTGCACAAGAGTTAGCTAGTGAAGTAGGTACTGTTTTTAAGTGTTTTATAATAATAAAAAATAATGTATGTATTTATTGTATGGGCCTGAGTCGCTTGAAATAAATAAATAATAAAACAATATCGTGAGTGTCGAACATGAAGTCTGGCAAGTAGGTAGCCCACGCATTTGTCTTCGCGCCCGCCGAAATCCACGGCCACTCATCCCACGACGCATGAATATACCTTACATGGCGTCACGTGGTATGTAGGTACTTTAAGTATTCTGTGGTGTCACATTGCGTGTGTGGGCTTTTCCTTTGGATTGGATGACCATTCGTCACATTGGCCATTTCGTCGCTATCCCTAATAGGTCACCTTCACTAATACGTCACCTTGTGCATCTGGTCAGTTTCTTAACTCGTCTCATGCTGTATTTCGACTCATTCCCAACTCGTCCGATGGATATGTACAAAACAAACATTTTCAGTACAACAAAATTTTATTATAAATGAGGTAGTACCTGGTAGTACCTACTCGCACAATCTTGTTAGAATTTTTCATTGATATACAGGGTGAATTTTCCAAGTGGGCGTGGATGGCCAAATTCTAAACTATGAGGAATAGCGAAAAGTACTCAAAGGAGTCGCGGGCTCGATTTTGATAAAAACTAAAATTGCGTCATTGGATTTTTGAAAAATCAATATTTCTAGCCAGGAATCGAACCTGTTGATTTTGAAAAAAAAACACACCTGTATTATTACACCATTCGATAGTGTCCCTAATAAGGATCAAATTCTGGGAAGTAATGACATACGGCAAACTTAAGGAAAATGTTGAATTTTAATAAACTGCTTCTTTTTTCATACCTTGTTCGAAATGATGCTCAATATTTTTACACCCGAAACACTCGTAGCGCAGTCACCTTCACAAAATTATGTTCTAAATTCAAATTTTTAATTGCAGTACAATCCTTGAGACGTCGAATCCAGCCATGTATTCAAAAACAATTGTCATAATTTTGAACAATTAATCAGTTAAGGTTTAATAGGTAGGTAGCATAAGAAAATAAAAAAGTATTTTGATAAAAATGAGCTCTTTCCTTTAGTTTGCCGTATGTCATTACTTCCCAGAATTTGATCCTTATTAGCGACACTATCGAATGGTGTAATAATACAGCGTGTGTTTTTTTTTTCAAAATCAACAGGTTCGATTCCTGGCCAGAAGTATTGATTTTTCAAAAATCCAATGAGGCAGTTTTAGTTTTCATCAAAATCGAGCCCGCGACTCCTTTGAGTACTTTTCGCTATTCCTCATAGTTTCGGATTTGGCCATCCACGCCCACATGAAAAATTCACCCTGTATATGTTACACTCAATGGAATTTTTACGATAAAGAAAAAAAAAAACTCAACTTAAATAAAAATTGACTCTCTCGTAACATAAATAGGTAGGTACCTAACTAGCATTTTAATTAATTTATTTATTTATTATAAATAAAGTTTAATTTTTTATTAGGTGTTGAGATCATTGTGAACAGTCTGTTTGTCCCGACATTTTTAACGCTGACAGTACGTTGTACAGAGGCCAGCACATCAAGCTACCCCAATCTGTCAAATTTTCCCAATTGAATATGAACCTTAATTCTTTGTAGTAAAGTTGAAAATCTATCAAAGAAATTTGACAGATTGGGGTAGCTTGATGTGCTGGCGTCTGTACATATCCATCGGACGAGTTGGGAATGAGTCGAAATACAGCATGAGACGAGTTAAGAAACTGACCAGATGCACAAGGTGACGTATTAGTGAAGGTGACCTATTAGCCTTGCCGACTCGTAGTCACACCAGTATGACAAACAGGATATCCTACTTCCTATGCGAAAGTTTGTGAGGATGGATGGATGTTTGTTACTCTTTCACGCAAAAACTACTGAACGGATTTTGATGAAACTTTACAGTAGTCGGTCAGTGTCAGGTTGCATCTTGATCAAAATATGATTTGCGACTATAATATAGACATGTATTTACAGAATTATAGTCATTAGAATCATTAATATATCTCTTTCTACCATAAACACTTTTCCATACGAGATTATCTAACTTAGAAAGATGTATAAAATGATTCTAATTATTATAATTCTGTAAATACGTACCTACCTGTTATAGTCGCGAATCATATTTTGATCAAGATACAACCTGACACTGACCTGACAATTGCAAAAAACGTAAGAAAAATTGAATTTCGCGGGCTACAACTGCGCATTCACCTTAACCTCTTTATATCAGTTATCGTGCCTCCAGCGCAGCGCCCGACCAAAAAAAAAAAAAAAAAAACGAGAAATAAATACCGATGAAACGAGCTGTGATGAATATGATGTAATAATAATACAGATTAAGGCGATTATAGCCTCGAATGTCCTTGAGCGTTGGGGCGGAGCATAGGCGAACCCAGTGCCTCACCCCGCGCGCCCGCTTACCTCCCCAATGTCAAAGAGTGTCGTACTCGTACGTAGTGCGTGCAGATGCGGCGTGGGACGCATTTTGTCTTAGGCAGTTTTATGACGCTACCTACTGAGTGTAGATGGATCGAGAATACGTACAATATTTATGTTGTGAGTATGAATGCTATTGTACAGTAAAAATACTGATTTCTTAGAGACAAATAAAAAATAATAATAATATCAATAAAAAACGTTTATACAGTTCGCTTTTTCACGTATACAGATTATAAAAAAATACAATTACAAAAAAAAAAAAAAACTTACTTATGACTAATACCGCTTTTGGTAGTGGTAAGCTGTGGTAGTTTTTAGGGTTCCGTACCCAAAGGGTAAAAACGGGACCTTATTACTAAGACTCCTCTGTCCGTCTGTCTGTCTGTCACCGGGCTGTATCTCACGAACCGTGATTGCCAGAAGAATACCATTAGATATTATAGTTTCAAACTCAAATGGGTCCCGCCTGCTTCCAACTTTTATTTAATTTAAAATGGGCTTGTTTTTAGCTTTTCAGTTAGTTTTAGTATAAGGTTGCAGTCGGGTTTTTTAATTTTTTTATTTCCTGCTTTTTAGTTTACAAATGTGAAAGATTTCGCAGACGATTTAGTTCTTGGTAGGTGTTTTTTACGATTTGTCACTTTGAATTAGTTTTTACCATAATATAAGTTGTATATATTTTTGTAATCACCTTTTAAAACCTTTTATTTTGATACCCCACTCGATAGGTTATGAGGAAAAAAATTTTTTTGAAGAAATCATATTGCGCCAAAAATCCGCCATTTTGTATTTTTTATTTTGATATACCCAATGTCACTTTCATCATCATCATCATCATCAGCCTATAATGTTCCCACTGCTGGGACACAGGCCTCCTCTCTGTGAGAGGGAGTGGGCCGTAATCCACCACGCGGGCCCAGTGCGGGTTGGTAGATGTCACATGTCTTTGAATTTTTGGTTCTAGGACATGCCGGTTTCCTCACGATGTTTTCCTTCACCGTTTTGAGAGCAGTGGTGATGAAATAATTTTACACAAAGTAAAGCGCCTGTCTGGGTTTGAACCTACGACCTACAACTCGTAAGTCGCGGCCGATACCACTGGGCCACCACTGCTCACCACTGGTCACTTTCACAGTACATACGAATCTAACGACACCTCTCAAGCTAAAATCCATCGAGCCGTTCAGGCCGCAGAGCGTGCCAAACAATTATACATACATACATAATATGTGTTTATGTATGTATAATTGTTTTTCGAGAGTATATATTATATACCCTCGAAAAACATAACCCTTCTTCTGGCTATCACGGTTCGTGAGATACAGCCTGGTGACAGACAGACAGACAGAGAGGTCCCGTTTTTATTACCCTTTGGGTACGGAAGCCTAAAAACTACCACTGTTAAGAGCGGTATTAGTCATAAGTTAGTTTTTTTTTTTTTTTGTAATTGTATTTTTTTATAAACTGTATACGTGAATAAACGAACTGAATACTGAATAAACGTGTTTTATTGATATTATTATTATATTAGTATTCAATAGACAATAATATAGCGTCCACTCGCAAACAAACTATCACTACTACTAATACTATCAACGTCCAAGCGTAAACGAGCAGTCCGAGTGTACTATCTGCGCTATTTAGTCTTTGCCATAAAAATGCAGATCGGAGCGAGCCGACATGCGACACAGCCTCCCCGTGCGAACGATACAGCGAGACTGACCGGGCGGCTGCTGCCCGCGCCCGTATAGGTAAAACCATGGTGTTATTGATTTTTTCCCACTTAAATAATAATTATTAAAAAAACAAACTTAATTTTTATAAACCATTAAATTTGCTATAATTTGGTGAAAGAATCATCAAAATCGCTTCAGGCGTTTGAAAGTAGAAAGAAAATTCTTGCGTAAAATAAGAGGATGGATATGATTTTTTATTGTTAAAACTAACAGTAATATTAAAAAAATCAAACTTAAATTATATTTGTAAACATATGTCACATATCATATATTTTTTTAAATATATTTGGGCTATCCGTTTGGGAGAAGTAGGCCTTCAAAGAGAGGTCTACTTTGAAGTTTGGCGTAACCATTCGCCTTAAACGAGCTGTGTTATTTGGTCGTATATTATATCGATGCTTCCGGCAACAAATGTCGTAAACGCCATTTTGGCGAAAATGAGTTAAGAATGCAGCCCTACTTAATTTTTGGCGCTGCGTCGATCTAAAAATGTGAAAAAAATATTCGCCTAAAAAAATACTTTTACGCCCAAAATTTTTACTAGTATAATCAAGATTTTTTAGAAAAGAGGGTATGTATAACTCATATTGCTTAGAACCGAATAACCATGCAGGTCGTATAATACAACGTACAAACAGCTGTCGGTCGTAAAAACATGAATACATAATTAATTGTAATTACACCCCACAATCATTTTTAAAACGTAAGCTCTGCTGAGAAACAATTGTCGTAATGTCACTTGGTCTTGGAGAATTGGTTTGAAAATTGAATTATGTAGGTCGTACTCCTAATTTTGTTAATATTTTCATACTACAAAGGGGTCGTAACACAAAAAGTATAAATATGTCGCAATTACACCCCGTTAAGAAATTCAAATGTTTAATTTTTCTGAGAAATAAATGGCGCTACTCACTCGATTTCAAGTAATTGTGTTTTACGTTCGTATCTAATAATTCAGAAAAAACATCCATAGATAATTATTACGGCCTGCTTTGGTGGAAAGCTGACGAGGTGGTCAAAGCACTACGCGACGTGTCCCGCAGGTTTTTCCCGTCGCAGCGAAAAAGTAAGGTGTCTAAACTTTCCTCAGAAACTCTCGGACTTATGAGGGAAAGACGAGAGTTGCCATCTATGTAGCCGTCTTCGTCAGATAAGAGGGCCTTAAACCTAAAAATTAGGAAGCTGACGCGACGAGACCTTCGGTGCTCCAGCACCCGTGACATTAAGGACGCGATTGAGCAGAACCGAGGGTCGAAAGTGTTCGCTCAGCAATTAGGGAGGTCCCATCTGACGAAACTAAGAACTGCGGATGGCAGAATCTTGACTTCGAAGTCCGAGATACTCGAGGAAGTCGAGGATTTTTATGGGCACCTGTACTCAACACGGACGATGAAACCAGCGGGGCATAGTGCAGATGACCATCGAGCCGAATTAACGCGCCACTACACGGAGGACATCCCGGATATCGACCAATGCGAGATTAGGGCGGCTCTCGAGCAGTTAAAGAACAACAAGGCACCTGGGGATGACGGAATAACGACAGAGCTCCTTAAAGCGGGCGGGGCTCCAGTCCTGAAGGAGCTAGCGAGTCTCTTTAATTCCGTTATCCAAGAGGGTACAACGCCCGAGGCGTGGAGCAGAGGTGCGGTGGTTCTGTTCTTCAAAAAAGGTGACAAATCCTTACTGAAGAACTATAGACCCATCTCACTTCTGAGCCACGTATACAAGCTGTTCTCGAGGGTCGTCACGAACAGTCTCGCCAGGAGACTTGACGAGTTCCAGCCGCCAGAACAAGCCGGTTTTCAGAAAGGCTTCAGTACCGTAGACCACATCCATACTGTTCGACAAATTGTACAGAAGACGGAGGAGTACAATCAGCCGCTGTGTATGGCATTTGTGGACTACGAGAAAGCCTTCGAATATGGGCAGTTCTGGCCTCTCTGCAACGATGTCGAATTGACTGGCGCTACATCGAAGTGTTGAGATGTTTGTATGACGCTGCAACGATGACTGTCCAGATCCAGAATCAGAAAACCAGCCCCATCCAACTGCTCAGGGGGGTGAGACAGGGGGATGTAATATCCCCTAAATTGTTTACCAACGCGTTGGAAGACGTTTTCAAGACGCTGGACTGGACTGGACAGGGTATCAACATTAACGGCGAGTACATCTCCCATCTTCGATTTGCCGATGACATCGTCATAATGGCAGAGACGTTGGAACAGCTAGACCAAATGCTGCACAGCCTAAATGGAGCCTCCCGGCGTGTTGGCCTCGGCATGAATTTGGACAAGACGAAAGTCATGTACAATTCGCACGTCTTGCCGAGTCCAATCCACATCGAAGGGTCGCTTCTCGAAGTTGTGAAGGAGTATGTCTACCTAGGGCAAGTCATCCAGCTCGGTAGACTCAACTTTGAGAAGGAAGCTGACAGAAGGATCCAGTTGGGTTGGGCAGCATTTGGAAAACTCCGTCAAGTCTTCTCGTCGCCTATCCCGCAGTGTTTGAAGACTAAGGTCTTCAACCAGTGCGTCCTGCCCGTCATGATTTACGGTGCTGAAACGTGGACACTGACGGTCGGGCTGGTCCACAAATTCAAGGTCGCTCAGCGCGCTATGGAGCGAGCTATGCTCGGAGTCTCTTTGAAGGATAAAATCAGGAATGAAGTTATCCGGAAAAGAACCGGAGTTTTCGACATAGCTTGCAGAGTAAGCAAACTGAAGTGGCAGTGGGCTGGCCATGTCTGTCGAAGGACTGATGGCCGGTGGAGCAGGCGAGTCCTGGAGTGGAGACCGCGTACCGGCAAGCGTAGTGTAGGACGCCCCCCCGCTAGATGGACGGACGACCTAAAGAAGGTGGCTGGGGTCGACTGGATGCGGAAGGCGGAGGACAGGGTGCTGTGGCGCAGTCTGGGAGAGGCCTATGTCCAGCAGTGGACTGCGATGGGCTTAATTGATTGATTGAATCTTCTATCCAATGACAGAAGATTATTAATCAGAAATTTGAAGACCTGATTTTCTATAACTCGTCGTCGTATTATGTTTTGCATCTACTTTTTTATTATCTTGTCGATAACACTTTCCCATTTTCACCAACGACACTAAAAGTTAGGTAGACCATAGTACAGAAGCTTTCCGAACAAACAAGATCTAGAAAGATGAACTACCTAAATTTTTAAGGGCGTTGGTGAAAATGGGCATTGTTTATTAAAATTATTAGAGCAGTAAGCTTGGTAGAATGTTTACTTATATTTTTTTGTAATTCATTATCAATACGTTTTTAAAAAATGTCGTGATTATAAAATCTTCTTGAAATCAATGAAACAAATTGATTACTTAACATTTTGAATTATGTCTGGCTGGTTAGGTACGCCGTTGGAGGTAGAACACTATAGGCATCTTGTAACAAACGCTTGATTAAATTATACGGGACGATGCCCATAATATACTTACTTAAGTGTATTTTTACACCTTTAGGACCTGCCAGGTCCTAAAGGTATAAAAATTTCGAGCCGCGACACAAACAATGATGATGATGAATGATGATTCTTGTACAAGATCCTCTAATGGAAATTTAACTGATTGGTTTAGACATTTTTTTACTTTGAATTTGTATTAGTGCCTTGCTTAACCATTATTTTGATTAAACGATGATGGTCAATGAATAAAAAACCTTTTTTAATTATGTCAATTTGTGTTTTATTTTATTGTTTTTATTACAAGTAATGAAAACTCAACTTACAGTCTTAAATTCATTGATTTGCTTCAGATATTTCCATGTTTGTTACATACCATCGCATCAGATCGTGGTGTTTACACTCATTTTTTTTATATCAGTATATGGTTTTTAAAACCAAACCCAGAACTATTGTATTTAAAAACTGGTGCATACTTCTAACTTCCGTTAGACAAATCGTTCTCCATTGATTTGTTAGTGGTCGTAAATACCAACTTCTTGAATTTTCTGGGGTGTATGTCCAAGCTAACTTTTAAAATAAGGCTTTGACATAAATAGCAATAATATATTATGAAACACCATCGTATTTTACGTATTTCTTGTATAGAACACAATTTTACAACTTTTAAAGTTAAAAAGATATAAGCCAAAAACGAAATTATTTTTTGTTTTTCGTTGATTACCAAAAGTGCTATTTTGGTGTTTACGACCTTTGTTGTCGGAAGCATCGATATACGACTCTGACGGAATGGACACGAAAATATTTGTCGGATTAATCCGACATAAGCGGTTAAAATGTTAATAGAGACCTGGAGCTTATCTGATGATGGAAGATGAAGAAGACAGTCGGGAGCTCAAGAATTAACAGGAGCTACATCGTGTTTCATCGTTGCAAGGACTATCTCCGAACGGCGCGGCGGCTGGTAGCAACTGGACTGGATGACAGTTGCCAAAAACCGTGTTGATTGGAGAGGCCATGTTCAGCGCAGGATTGTTGTAGGCTGATGATGATGACATCGTGTTTAGAGATATTTCATTAATCTTTACCTAGCTGGGTTATGGTTTGACTGTTATCGAGGGTCTGACAATGGAGACGGAAGGCTGTCGAGAACTTATTTTTCGGTTAAAATTATTTGTTAGGTTTTTTTTTCATATTTCTATGTTTCTGAACCCAAATGGGACCCTGTTACTTTAGCTCTGGTCAAACTGAGACAAATCCCGTGCGGGATGTGGGACGAAAATTGCTGGCCACGATTGTGTGAACTGGAGGTGTTCAAACTGGCGTGTGGCGCGGGATAGTCGCGTGAATTCCTAATTATTACAGCAATCGACGCGCATAGTAGTCCCTCGCGAAATTCGCCTCGGTTTCAACCGTACGTCCTACACCGTCTCCCCGCGTCATTAGTTTTATTACGGACAATAGGCATTTACACTAAAAAACATTTAGTCAGGGCCGGTCTTAGCCATCAAGGCGCCCCGGGCGAGTCATGCCTTTGGCGCCCTTTTAGGTATACCTACCAGTGGCGAAGGTACCATACAACTCGATTCCCACCGGCTTCCCTTCGAAAATACAGAACAAGCACACTAGTCAATTCATAATTGAAATTTTTTTGGCATTCTTTTTTTTGCTCTGGCTTACCTCTGTCATAAATTCACCCTTCGCCACTGATACCTATTTCATTACAAATAAAAAAAACGTATTTTGAATAAAATTTGTACAGACGCCAGCACATCAACCTACTACAATCTGTCAAATTTCATTAATCGATTTTCAACTTTATCACTAAAGAATAAGGTTCAAAGTTGATTGGGAAAATGTGACAGTTTCGGGTAGGTTGATGTGCTGGCGTCTGTACATAAATAAATAATTCGTAGGTAAGTTATTGATAACGTACAGGTTTTCTAAAAAGGTTTTTTGATTTGCTTGTGAACTTACCGAGTACCTATGTAAAAAGCAAAGAAAGAAAAGTATTATGTATAATGCAGGGGGCCTAATACGAGTTACAATTTCTCGCTTGTGCCTCTTTCGTTCTACATTATTGAGTGAGAGATACAAGCGACAAAATGACAGCTCGTGTTTGTTAGACATAGAATACTCATACTCACTCCTATGAGATAAGTCTATAAAAATTAATACGCTGAGTCTAGTTTTCCTTTAGATCGATAAAAATAGGTATTCAACTGTAGTACCGGTCGCCCCCTAAAGCCGGCACTGCATTTAGTCAAATGGAGAAGGAAAGTGTAAGGGAGGCAAAACTATGAATTTGGGGTCCGGGGCGGACTAAAGAAAGATGCAGGGTTGAAAAGTATCCACACACCAATTGATACACGTTTGTAATATAAGGGTACAGTAAAGAATACTAAGGTTATCTTGATCAACACGTCAATTATTTTCAAAATCTTTATTTTTACACAAGAAGAATTGTTTCAATAATTCTTATATGAATTTTTTAATACTAGATTCATGAATTTTATTTAAACTAAATTATTTCTTAACGAAAAATACTTAAAATTGCTAAAAAAACGTTGATCGTAAATAAAATAGTGAAATATTTACACAACAATCTAAATTAAGTAGTATAACGTAAAATTTAAATTTATATAATAACAAATATTACTTCATGTGACCTTATAAAATGGTAATAATGTTCAGTAAATTAAAGCTAAAAAAGCTTAAAAAGCATTGATTGTTATTAATGAATATAATTAAATAATGTTAACATTAAAATATTTATATGAGTATAAAATACCTAGTGATATTGCAAAGACTGCTTCTTTTATTAATTAATAACCATTTAATATATAGATATTATCATGTACTATAACTTTTAACATTTTACTATTTAATAAAATATATTTGAGTATATATGGAATGGGCAATACAATAATTGTACTAAAAGCGTATTCTATTCCATAAAATGATAACATATAAACCTTGAGGAAATAGCCTACACAACTACGGGCACGTAATAACATCATATTCGTTAAACATATAGGAAAGACAAACGGATTCTCCACTATTTGTGTATAATCTTGACACAGTTTGTAAGAAGCAGTCTCCCATTCAAGTCATCACAGGCTATGTGAATACTATTATAAAATAAGTATATTAATTGTTTATTAAAGATTAACTTGTCATGATATAAAATAAACATTGCCATTACAATAATGTAAATTAGAATTAATCATAAAATATTTAAATCTACAAACAATATAAATTACAATTTCCTATAACAATAGTCACATTTATGATTATTTATTTAGGATTCCACGTTATGAAACTATGCTACTTTCATCTTCTCTAGAGCCATGAAGGTCGGTTGATGTCGTACGGCTGCCTGACGCCGAGAGACGGCGGGTAGCCGCCGGGGTACAAGCTCATGATCTGTGCACCTGTTTGCCTCAGTAACTCTTCCTGATGGCGCTGGAGATACTGTTGGTACAGTGGCGATGTCGGGTCAGTTCCAACAAAGGGATACCCTGCCCGAACTTGTGAATGACCAATGAAAGGAAAGGTGCTCGCAGTATGAGTCGAGTTTTGATGAGCCGGTTTCACTAACTTGTCTGCATTCGCTTCGGCATTATTGCGTTGCTGATGAGCAACTGCTGCAACCATATAGTTTGCTGCCATGAGCTGATTAGCGGTACTGTTGCGGAAATCTTCAATTGTAAAGCTGCCATTATCTCCGTACAATCCACTACTTAAAGCCATGTTTGTTGATGTTCCAAAATTGAATGCATTCCCAGGCATCATGCTCGACTTCACCGATGATAACACATCTGTCCCGCATGAAGTAGGGTGGTAAGCTTGGCTGATCTGTGCCGTTTGTTTAGCGTCAGAAGTTCTCTTCCTTTTATTTTTTGTTTTCGTGTCTATTTGTGAAGCTGCAACACTGGAGGTTTTGTAAATACTATTGTCCTTGCTCATTGACATGGATGGTTGGGAATATATACTAACAGACGTGCTGACTGGGTGTATTTCTGAAGAAATACTCTGTTTAAACATTTGCGCCATTTGAAATGATTTATCATGGTATAATGAAGCTGCTTGGCTACTTGCAAAACTGGACAAATACCTCTCATCATTAGTGTATCTTTCTAGCATTTGAGGAATATTAGGCAAGTTACGCAAAGTATCAAGGGGTAGTGAAGAAGGATTACTGTATGGTGTTTTATATGGATTTGAACTTACTAATGGATGATTTTGTACAAGTTTTTCAGTTTTTTGAGATTTGGCAAGTGTGTCTATATTTTTGGCAATTACGTCAGTATCACTTATCGATGATGCTGTAGTCAGGTGATCATTTTTAAGATGACCTCTTGGATTAGGTATTCTTAATTCACCAGGAAGATTTTGTTGCAACTCCTGAGTTCTTTGTAATGTTGGCCTGGCCACATTATATGAATTATATTGCTGTTGCTGAAGGCTTTTATTATAAGCAATAGTATTAGCACTTATTGCACTCATTTCATTCTTCAATTTTTCCACATTATTGGCACTATAAGGCGTAGAATAATCAGAAGGTAATAATTCTTGTTTTCGCATATGACTTGTCATTTTCCAATTGCCATAATCTATTGCAGCAGATGTAGGAGTAGTATTACAAGAATACAATTTTTTATTTGCCAGGTCTATGTCGCTTATAGAAAAGTTGCTTACGCTCTGTGAACTTAAACTTTCTACATATGGGTTGTGATGTGCATGAATAATATTTTGGTTCAAATTCATTTCATTATGGGCCTGACTGTGGGCTGGAGGTATATTTCCTGAATTCATGTTAGCTTTAGCAATACTTTTTTGCAGATGTTGGCTATTCAATCCTAAATTAATAGCAATAGCATCAACATCATACCCCTTTTGCTGTGGGTTCATATTCGATTTAGATACGTCTCGTGGCAAGTAATCAGCTTCATGTGAATGTGTGTCATTACTGCTTCTGCGATCAATCTCAGGGTTCAAATAACCCATGTTAACCATGTCGACATTGTCTTTTTTAATGATGCCAATTGGCTTATCCAAATCAATGTTGATGGAATTCTTGTTATTCTGTAATGATTCATTCATTTCATATTTTACTTCCCTGTTTTCAGTGGCAAATTCCATGGCAGCTTTTTCCCGTAAGCTATTCATTTTGGCCAATTCCGATTTTTCACTTAATGCCAATGCAATGTCGTCAACTGAGGTCGCAGTCATTGAATGCAAAGACGATGAATTTTTCGGGTATTCATTCTTACTTGATACCATTGTAACTTCTTTGTTTTCTGCTTTTAAGGTGGGAGGTACTGGGGAATGATCTGGTTCATTGTAAGTCCGTTTTTTAACAGGAAACAGTGCAGTTTTAAGATCAGCCATTATTTGTGTAGAATTAGTGGGGACAGGAATATTTGATATCGAAGTTTGTGGCGAATTTTGTACTTGGGAATAATTTGTCGAGTTCTGTGGGTATGGTGTATACGCGGGCGAGAACGGACCAGTATATTGATTTTGTTGATATGAATCTGGAGGCAGTGGAGTGAAATCATCATGAGCACGTGTGCTTTTGTTAGTTGCTGGAGTTTTTGCATTATCAAAGAAGGGAGGTGGGTTCTGATTATATGCAGGAAGTGGGCTCTTGTTATGGTCCACGAAATAATTCGGCGTCGATGGACCCGTGACATTGTTTGAGGCATAAACATGTTGGGAATAAGGCGAATAAGGAGAATGTGGAGCCTCACGTGGACTGCAGCTTTTCTCTGGGCTGCTTTTCATCGATGTTGTATCTTGATAGAATCCAGCTCTCACGGTTCCATTTATTATAGGGTATGTAATCTTTTGGAAATCATCCGTTCTCGGAGATGCGGGCGAGCGTAGCAACGGGGAAGTGTGTGACATTTGATGTCTGGGCGAGTCAAGATCCTGACTGAAGGATGATCTCTCTGAAACAGAACTACCAGTGCTGGTTCTTCTTTGCCTCGGCGTTGTGCCCACATTAGGCAGTGGACTTTCTCTGCCTTCAGGATTCGGAGTATCGGGCCCTGTCGGAGAGTCATATTTGACTGGATTCTTAGGACTGTTGACCTTGGTATCAGTAGTTACATTTTCTGGCACTTTTTCTTCAGATTCAACTTCATCTGGTTTCTTCTTCGCAGCTGGTGCAGTTGTACCAGTACTTTTGGGAGCACCAAAAGCTTTAAACCACGCACTAAGGTTAGGAGTAGCTTTTTCTTGATTTGGTTTAGTTATCATTTGCGGTTCAGTTTCGACCTCGGCGTCTTTTTTGTTTGGCTGGACAACAACTTCCTCTGGTTTTTTCTCAACAGGAGCATCTTCAATTTTGTCTTCTTTCTGAACTTCTGTTGTTTTACTACTATCTTTTTGATCTTCTGTTTTATTTTCATCATTATTCCCAAAGTTGTGATCATTACCAAGAGCGAACTCAACTGCCGGTAAAACAGAGCCGAGGCTAAGTTTAGGGCTAGATTCCTCTGCCTTTTGAGCATCACGAACTTTGTTTTGAGGACCAACTGGCAAAACTTCCTCTGCTTTTTCTGTATTTTTATTACTCAAATTAGTAAGCAAGTTACCTTTACTCTTTCCTGGTTGAAGTCTTTCAATAGTCCTTTGAATTTCTCTTCTTTTAAGCAACTTTGGCTCACGCGATGAAGGTCGTTTTCTAGAAATTTCTTTTCTAGTATGAACAGGTTTTTCTCCTTGAGAAAGCTCATCGTCCAGCCGGCTGTTTTCGTGGTCTTCGGTAGAAATAGTTTGAGCTGGACTATCGCACGGAGAACTCACATTAGATCCTTTTGGAGCATCATCAAGCCATTTGCTTATATCTTTTACAGCTTGTTCTAACGCTTCAGAAGCAGACTCGTTCTTCGCTGAATTTTTCTTACTACCTTTCTTAGGTGCAGACTTATTCTTTATATTTTCTATCGATTCATCTTCAGAGTCAACATCTTTGACAGTAAAATCATTTGTGTTGCTTGATTCAGAATTATCTAAATTGCTTTGACTTGAGGAGAACAAAGTATTGAACAATGAACTCTCTTTATACTTTTCATTTTTAGCTTTCAGCTTTTCAATAGTTTCTCTTAGCTTTTGATTCTTCTCTTTTTCGGGTATATTGATATTTTGCTTTTGTTTATCAACAGTTTTTTGTTTATAGTCAAATAGTGATTCCCATGCGTCCTTGGCAGCATGTCGTCTTCTTTCCTTTATTTTATCGTATTTATCCTTGACAAAATCTGGATCAGCAAGTTGATCAGGAGGATCAGTTTGATCCAGCTCAGTAGGCGACGGCGACGGTGTGTGAATAGAAGGTAATGGGCTGGCACTCCTACTCCTATTAGAACTCTCTAAGGATTCTTGTGAGACGCTACGCTTCAGAACTTCCGCAGGTTCAGGCTCATGATGTTTGCTCTTTTTCTTCTTTTGTTTCGACTTCTTGCCGTCCTTGTCTTTGTTCTTACCATGCTTTTGTTTTTTGCTGTGTCTTGTTTTAGATTCGGAGTGGTCCGATTTATGAGAGTCCTTTCTGTGATTTTTGGAATGTTTACCATGACGATGATGACCTTTGCGTTTCTTCTTGCCCTTACTTTGTTTACTTTTATGAGATTCTTTAATCTTTTTTGTTTCTGGTCCAGGTACTTCCTCTTCGGGCTTTTCCTCTTGTACAATGTCTGACGAACTGGACTTCGGTTCACCTGAAAATGGAAACAGAATATAAGCATAGATCTTATTCGTTTTTTAATTTTGATGTTGTCCCAAAATAACGTCGTTCCAGCCCTATAATCGATTCTAAACAATAAAATAGGGGAAATGCGTGTACATCTTAGACCTTATTGCGCATGAAAAGGAGTTGTATAAAATGAGATAAACATTTTAAGTTCGCGACTCTACATAGCTTACGTTTCCAGACGAAGGTTCATTCAGCAGTGAAGCCGGCATTACAGTTAAAAGCCTAAAGCGAAGCTTACCTCCTTCAGAATGTGACTTTCGCTTTTTTCTCTTGTGGTGACTTGGAGATTCACTCGTTTTCAGTTTGTGTTTTCTTGATGGAGTTGGTAACTGGTATTCAACAGCAATTTCTTCATCAGATGATGAAAGTCTATGTATATATTTTTCAGTCAGTCGATCAAATGCAGCTTGTAAATTATCTACCATCACAGTATATTCTGAAAAAGTAGAGTTTATTTAATAACGCACAATAAGAAATTATGCGTGCATGAAATTATAGTCCACTAGATTCTGTCCGCGACTTCGCCCGTGTGATTTCTTGTATTAGCATAAAATATTTCCTATGACATACCATTATACAGATATATAGATATTTTATACATACCATTATCCTGGCCATTGTACAAACGACAGTTGTTAACAATGAGCTTAAAATCCGCTTTAAACATAGAAAAGTCAGTGTAATAGCCACTGTCAAGGCGTTCTTCCATTTTCCGTAAATCCATCGGCCGTCTGATAACGGCGTAATAATTGGGCGCATATTCCTCTTCCACAGGGTCCATGAAGGGCCATGCATCGTCATGAGCAGTCAATTGTTTCAGAACTTTATACATATCAGTCTGGATGTCCTCGTCGGTTTGACCAAATCTGCAAAAAGTAAAGATGGTTAGTAGCTCTAAGTTTATAGTGAATTAATATAATGGGAGCCAAATAACAGATAAATACATTTGTGATGTCTTGAGTTTTTTTCGTGTACTGCTGACAGGTTCGTCATTGTCAGGTATTACAATCTGTCCTGTAGCAGACGCCAACGAATTGTTCGTTTTTCGTCCCGTTTTTATGAGCGGCTCTGGTGGCGGTTCTCCTTTGTGAGTAGCAGACGAGTTTTTTGAACGCTTGTCATGGCTTTTTGACGACTTTGCTACTTTCTGAGGCATTTCTTCTTTTGCACTGGATGAACTTTCCGATGAATCCGACGAAACAGATTTAGACCTGAAATTAAAGTGAAGTTCTGAATGACGAAAATTCCGGAATTCTATTTAAACGAGACTTTCTACTGCAAAAATATTTGTTGTAATTGGTACCATAAGTCGTACATCTCTATGGGTGCTTGTTCAGTGTGGTGCCAAACTTAAGAATAGCACCACCCTATTGCTCGTGGGTGTCGTAAAAGGCGACTAAGGGAATGGGCAGCAGCGTTCTCTATGCATTTTTAAAACCATACTGCGATCGCCAACCCGCCTGCCAAGCGTGGCGATTATGGCATACAACCCAATAATGACAAGAAATGGCTACCTCAATCACCGAAAAATAAGTTTAAAAACTAAAACCCGAGTACTGAAAAGGATGAAACAAGAAAGTACCTTCCCGTGGTCGCATGCTACCATAGCTTTGTATGTTAGTACAGTGGCATGCGACCACGGGAAGGTACTTTCTTGTGTCGAACTCCTAAAGGCCGGTAACCCGTTGTTAAGGCCCTCCAGAAGCTTTTTTTTTTTGCTAAATGGGCGCGCTCTTGGTCCCGATCACGCCTGATGGAAAGCGATAGATGAGGTCTATGATGGAACGAGCGTACCCAGAAGATGCCTGTTCACTCTTGATTTAGAGTATGACGGAATCAAACAGCTTCTGGAGGGCCTTAAGAAGAAGGGACAGAGGTGTGGTGATATTTTTGTTTAACCACTCGAGCCCAGCCTGGTAGAATATCGGCCCATTACAGTAGAAAATCAATTGTGTCTCATTAGCGGTGATTAAGCGGTTAAGAAGGACTACAATGCTCTTCTTAATAATTATAGGGCCATCTCACTTCTGAGTCACGTCTACAAGCTGTTTTCAAGAGTCATCACGAATCATTTCGCGCGCAGGTTTGACGAGTTCGAGCCTCCCGAACAAGCCGGATTTCGTAAAGGCTTTAGCACCGTAGACAACATACATCCGCTGCGGCAGGTTATACAGAAGACAGAACAGTATAACCTGCCTCTCTGCTTAGCGTTTGTGGACTACGAGGAAGCCTTCGATTCGACCGATACATGGCCTGTACTCAGTCCTGGATTTGTCAATAGGCCGTATAGGCCGCGGCCTAGGGGCGGCACTGAACTAGGGGCGGCAGATTTCAGAGGACATCCACTCGATTTCAGAGGATAAAAGTCAAACAAGTTCACTGGTTTTCTTTTCTCATGGTTTTTTTATACTAATACCACACCCGGACACTCCATACAACGCTCGCAAAATAATTACCTATTACTACTACATAAACAAATGACGTTTGTACACGTGCAAATGTGTGCGTGAAATCTAGTAGGGTTGGCTGTCGTTCGTAGCGTAAAACAAATGGCGCGGTAAGTAATTTGTGTCGGGGAACCGGACGAAGACGGCGCTGCCCGAACGTGTGCATTATTATGAAGTGACCTTGTAGTTCAATTGTTTATTTATACAATGTGGAGCAGGACGATTGACATTCCTTTAAACCACGTAAAGAGTGGCTTGCTTTTTACCCGTATACAAAAAATCAATCAAATCCAATGAATACTTTAGCCACAGGAAATTATTTTTCATTTTCTTAATATTCAACATGATGTAGATCTGAGTTCGTAATAATAGGTAAACATTGTAAGGTCAGGAACCTGTGCAAAAACGTACCTACGATTCTATGCTTGAAAGACAGAGAAAGGTGTCATACGGCCCCACTCTGACGCGCCCCGCCCACTCACAAAATACTACGATTAGAAAGAAAAAGAAATATTACTTACGATAATAATGCATTAGTGGTGCATAGAAAATTGCGAATGTGTGTGAGCGGAATATTTTCGGCAAATAGTCCTTGAATCGGTAACTATGTCATGTCAGTGCAGAACGGCGCCCTTTGAGGAGAGCACACGCCTACTTTTTTTTATCACAAAACGAGCTTTAGTTGTAAAAATTTTAGTTGTTATTGTGGTTAAAGACGATTTATGATAATTGGATTAGTGCATAGGTTAGTGTGACTTATTGTTAAGTGTTAGTGTAATATTGGTTAGTTATTTTGGACATTTATTAGGTAGCTAGTTTTGTGATTTAGGTTAGGTTTGTAAGTTTTTTGAGTTTAATTATGCCTCAAATAAGGTACACAGCTGCCGAGTACACCGACATGGTACGGAGAATGTCACCAAAATGCTACTATTGATGATTTTAATTGTGATTGTGATGTAATATTACGTGATTAATTCTCCGTCTAAAGTACTTACGCCCAGCACCGCCGCCGCCCGCTGCACCCCGCACCCCGCCGCGCAATAGGTCAGTGACTTTTCGTAGATAAAGCGTGTTTACTTTTTATGCAGTTGATTCTGCTATTTATTTTGTTTGAAAATTGCAATTTTTTAATTTTCCATTAACTACTAATCTTCGTGGTTTAAAATGTTTCGATGGACTAGTACTGTGCTCGTTTTAATTTAATGTCGTAGTTCCATATCCACATTGTATAGTCGGGTTCGTAATGAAATAAAAACACTAAAATAGTTTAGTTTAAATGACTTATCTGTAAATAATCGGTTATTAAATCGCATGGTATTAAAAATGCGAAATGTTACAAACAGTTTATGTAAATACGAATTCGATAAAGCATCACAATATCCAACCATCGTGATTAAAACTCAAATAAAACTTTTAAATCGCAAAATTGTGTGTTCGCGTCAGAAGTACAGCGCTGCGGTTTGCGAGCGCCCTTGCTAAAGAGTCGGTGACGAATACCTCGAAGTGCGGGGTGAGGTGCGGTATCTATATGAGCGCGGGGAAGGGAGTGTCCTTTCTGTACGTAGTACTATTAAGTATTCTGTGCTAATACGTTAAATCCCTATAGAAACTCATTCCTATCGAAAATTATCAATACTAGTTACCTACTGTCACTGTACCTATTTTATCTATTACCGTTACTGCGTAAGTGATGGATGAGAGCGGCGGGCGGCAGTGGCTCAACGTAACCACCTCCGCTTCCCGCCCGCACTCACCGATTTTGCTATTAAAAAGTCCGGTAAAATTGTAATTCTTGTTTACTACAAATGGAAAATAATTATTTTAGAAAGGTACATGCCGTACATGGGGGAGGGGAGGGCGGCGGAAATAAAGTGGCCTACACTTATAAAAAATATAAATCCGGCACTGTCTGTACTGCAGTCTCTTCAACGGTCGGAGACGGTACAATCGAAGTTGTGGACGAGTATGTTTACCTAGGACAAACTGTCCAGTTAGGTAGATCCAACTTCGAGAAAAAGGTCAATCATCGAATCCGACTCGGCTGGGCAGCGTTCGGGAAGCTACGCAATATCTTCTCGTCCTACATATCGTAGTCTCAGACGAGTCTTTGACTGAAACGTGCTCACTCACAACGGGTCTTATTAGAAGGCTAAAAGTCACTCAGAGAGAGGACTACGCTTGGAGTTTCCCTAATTGATTGAATCAAAAATGAAGAGATCCGCAGGAGAACCAAGGTAACCTACATAGCCCGAAGAATTGTTAAATTTTAAGTGGCAGTAGGCGCCTCATTGCTCGCAGAACAGATGGCCGATGGGGCCGAAATGTTCTGGAGTAGCGACTGTGTATCATAGAAGCTCGGAGTCCAGATTTATGCAGAAAATGCCAAAAGAATCACCCCCTTTTACATGGGACTTAAACATAACTGGCGAAATGTGGGTGTATAACTCTTCTGTGAAATCAGGCGTGATGCTATGTATGAAACTCCTATATCAAAGATAAGTCGTGAGATCAAAAATGGTTGCAGTTTATTTATTCGGGCCTTAAAACAAGCACCACATTATCCGCGCGAAGCTTTATTTTAACTCAAATCGATATCTACACGGCCTATCATAGTCCACTGCTAAACATAGCCTCTACAATATTGTGCCCTAGTTTTCCGGCTTACGTCAAAGGTACAACTACCAGCAGGCTTAGCATGACGCTTTCTGTTTCTACGAAGAATAGCCACAGCTCTTTCTATACAAAGTGACATTTCGTTTCTCCATTTTTGACATCGCACCGTAGAAATCCTTCTACAATCTGTCATTTTGTGTTTCGTTTCTAACGATCTTTGTCTAGGTCCTTTTTTATGTGGACTATTTCAGAAGAAAGTTTACTATCCCAAACTGTCAAAATTACATTGACAACTGACATTTTGTAATCGCCATCGCCATGCTCAACGAATACACTTTGTTTCCCTTAACCTTGACATTGGCAGAATCATCGTTAAAACGATGGAGCCATTACTATAAAAAAAAAAAAAAGACAGTAGAAAACTTTCTACGTATACAGGGTCCCATTAAAATAGGTGGACAAATTTTAACACAGCACTCAGTACGTCTAACCAAAGATATCCAACAAAAAAAAAACACTGATTAAAGTGATTTTATTTTGACCTAAAATAATAAATTGCCGGCACATTAGTGTATTTTCGTTAGCTGATTATTTTTCTTGTAAAGTATCTAATGCGTTTTTCTTATATATTTTTTTACCATCGTCCTTATTTTGGTGGTCTGAATGATTTCTAAAAGTTTGTCCACCTATTTTAATGGGACCTTATATACGGTTATCTACAAAATCATGATTTTACAGGAGAGCGTTTTGAACGCAAAACTGTGATAATTAATAGAAGAACAAAGCTATCTTCTCCTATATATCAGTAAAAAATGAGAATCAAACAGAAAAAAAAAAACTATAACAAAACAAACAATTCGAATTATGTAAAAGTGAATTTTGTAAAAAGTGCAGTTGACTCATTCTACTTCGCTGCCGTCGTACTGGGGTGCGCCAAAGTTCACCTAAATTTTCAACTCCGATAATTGGAAATCCGATAATGTTCTTCCTAACATTTTTCATCCTAACGATCACAATTCCTAACTACTCTGTCGCTAATGTTCATAATTCCGAATCATTAAACTTCATAATGTCAGTAGCAATAAACATCTATTATACTTTTATTTGTTTTCCTATATTTTCTCAACATAACCATCTTTTTTTACACTATTATTCAAAGTCATATCTTTTTTGTTTAGATCGTCGACATAGGATGCAAAAACGAGCGAAGGGCACCCCGAGGTTCGGTTTGGTTAGGTTACTTTAAACCCTTTAGACAGAAATAGGGGCCCCGCGAAGCGGGGCTCCGTCGACATAGGATGCAAGGGCGAGCGAAGGGCACCCCGAGGTTCGGTTTGGTTAGGTTACTTTAAATGACCGTTACTTTAAATCCGTCGACGTAGGATGACATAGGATGAAAAAAAAAGTGTTTATCATATTAGACTAAATAGGTTTTATGTCTATTGAGTGGTATATCAAACGATTTTATATTGTCTGTTATTCTTATAGAAATTAGTTACATTAAAATTATATCAATCGTTTATTATATTAACTGATCATTATATTATCAAATAAAATTATAGGTTCAGTTGTTATATCTTGTAAATATAGAGGTTTTGTAATTATATCATTTACTTACCCGTATAAACTCCCAGGCCATGAAAATATTATGGTAGTTATGTTTAGGGATAAAAGCGTTATGATAAAAAACAGTAGGAGTTTAAAATATTTACATTAATGATATTATTGATTACAATTTTCGGAAACATGAGTGTTATGAACATCGCCGGTAGCACTACAAATAGTATGAATGAAAACTTTAGGATGAAAAATTTTAGGAAGAGTGATCATTCGGAGTACAAATCGTTAGGAAGAACAATTTCGGGTAAAGAACTTTAGTTGAGCCAATATGGACCCGTCGTACTGTCTACACGGAACGTCATCTTTGTCTATTCATCTGTCGACAAAACCCGTTTCTATGGTGGCCATGCTACGCGTGCTGATTCACTAACTGCAGCACTATCTGTGCCAGCGACTAAAAAGTCTTCCAGACCGTATTTCGGCCACGGCGGCCAGTCTCAACAGAGACTAGTCTTCGGCGCGGGGGATATTATAGTGCACAAGTGTGCACGTAGACACGGGTTAGTAATATATGATATAATTACAAAATCTGTACTTTACAAGATATAAGAACTGAATCTATAATTTTACTTGAAATTTCAGCCCCCGATCCATCGCGTCGCATTCCAACGCCCGCCCGTGCTACTACTTCGTTCTCACTTAGCATTCTTTCCGACTTTTTTTTTTTTTGCTCGGCCCCTAAGAATTATAGCATGATGTTAAATAGCCTATAGCCTTCCACAAGAAGTGGGCTATCAAATACAAAAAGAAATTTTCAAATCCGGCTGGTAGTTACAAAGATTACCTCCCTACATACAAACAAACAAATTTACCTCTTTATAATATTATTATTAGTATATTAGAACAGATAATGATCAGTTAATATAATAAACGATTGATATAATTTTAAAATAACTAATTTCTAGAAGCATAACAGACAATAAATATAAAATCGTTTAGATTTACCACTCAAAAGACATAAAACCTATTTAGTCTAACGGTAAAACGGGTCTACCCTTAGTGTGGGTCCTGAGACTCCTCAGTGACGGCGCACCGCGTATCGCGGATTGCGGAGCGGATTCACACGTCGATACCTGTCCTAAGTGCATGCGGACTTGTTTAGTGTTGCGTTTATTTTACTTTGGTTTCAATAAAGTCGATATCAAAACTCAAACGTTTACAAATATTTAGAAAGAAGCAGTTTCTTTACCGATGATTTATTTTTTTTTGTATAAAAAAAGAAAGACCGGAATTCTATCTCCAGAAAAAAGAACTATATGACTATATGAAGAATTAAGACATCGAAATAAGAGGGTTTTCCATCACTGCTGTGATAAAATCTTCAGCAGGAAAGTCTTAATTCAAATTAATTTGCGACATTTCACTTCACTATCCGCGAGTAAAAATTAAAATACAAGTGTTGATGAGCGCATCCGCCGACACAGGACACACATTTACGCAGCAAGCATGCAGCATGCAAGCAAGCATGCAACATGCAGCAGGCATGATTTCTGTCACGGCTCCGGCGGTCCCACGCGAGCTTATTGTCGCAGATGGTTTTAACGCGCACCACCGCAGCTTCGGCTTGCTGGACGGCGTCGCGACGACTAGGGTTACACCCACCTGCTCCTCAGGTCGCGGCCCGCCTCGCCCCTCCGCGCCTACGCGGGCTTAAATTACACTCTAGGGGTAGGGCAGACAAGACTACGTGGAGTCGGTTTTGCAGCGATTCGTTTCTGCCACTAACTTTTGACTTTTTAAGACAATACTAATCCACGAAGCCACGAAGGTTAAGGCGGGAGCGGAGCGGAGCTCCCGCCTTATCCTTCAAACCTAAACTATCCGAGTCGGATTGCTCTGAATTGGAGTGTTAACCATAATGATGGCATCAATATATATTTTAAAAGATATATCTAATGATTTTCGATTAAATAAACGTAATATCCAATAACGTTATACGAAATGAGTTTCAGAGTATATAAATTTTATATGTAAAGAAATTATATCCACAGTTGTTATATCTCACGTTTATTACATCTTGTGAACGTTATTGAAATGAAAATATACCAAATAACTTTATATGATATGAGACGCACCCCGCAGACACAGATGCACTCCCTCTTCCCTCACTCTCATTATAGTCCGATGGGACGGCAATCCGACACGACCGGAAAGAGAACAGGCGCAGGACCAACGGCTACTCCAGCTACTACTTGGTTTTTCGGTAGACAGAAACACAGTCTGTCTACTGCAAATTACAGTTAATAACTTACAAAGCAATTTGGTGACTCTCATTATTTCCGGATAATTTGTGGTTAGGCCATCAATTATCGGGAAATAATGCGAGTCAATTTGATGTCCACGTCTCGGCACCATATAACATCACACTTAGATGCTCACAACAACAAATCGGAAAACTTAATTGGGTTGTGGCACAACCCTTAGTAGGCCATCAGGTCATTCCATTTAGTCAACGCTGGGATAAAATTAGACGGAATAATCTGTCCTCACGAGCACGTCGAGACGGTTCTGTGGTTGCAGTATTATGTATCTAACGTAATGTTAGGAGGAGCTTTACTGTTTTGAGTTGGAGAGCCACATGGACTCCCGCCGTCAGGCTTAGACGAAGAGTTATCTGGCTAAAGCCACCATGATGGCCATTCTTAGCAACACTCTCTAGCTTACGGTAGCGCGTGACTACTAAGTATACTGCCGACATTCCAGAGGCAATTCACTACTCCATGCGTCCCACTGCCAGTCTTTGCAGGCATTGGCAGCGGGAAACGTCATAAATCCAGGAGGCCTGGCGCCAAGGGCCAAGGCGACTGTCACCTCGATACCTCCCTTGGTCTTCGAGTTAGTGACTAGAGAAATTCCCCCAATCCCGTACAGCCGCCTCCTTCTGGACTATGTCGGAGTCACAGAAGGAGACAACTACTTTCAACTTCAGTATTGATCTCTGCCAACCTATCCAACTTAGGACCAAGGATCCTTGAACGTATGGGCATAAAGAGTGAAGTTGTCAGCAATGCACAGAGAAGATAAAGCCGTGCCTTGTTCCGATCAGCTGAAGTTGCTCAGTACATATAAAAAAATGGAGATTTTAGTTGCCCGGAATTATTTTTTGTCAGCTACCGAGTCTATGTTAGGTAGTTAGACCAACCTGGAGATGGAAGCTATAGGGCAAATTAGTTACGGCAGGTAGACATGCCGAGTGTTGAGGCTAGGCCCAGACTTCACGCTAGCGAGATTTTATTGTACTTCAATCATCGAATATTTGGACTAGTATCAACCAGCGTGAAAACAATGAAATAGGTTAGCATGGAATGAACGACAAGACAGCGTATCATCTTAAAAAAATTTTTGCTCTCCTAAGAGTTAAGAACAAATCTCGTATGGAAAAGTGTTTATGGTAGAAATCTAACTTAAAGAGATATATTAATGATTCTAATGACTATAATTCTGTAAATACATGTCTATTATAGTCGCAAATCGTATTTTGATCAAGATACAACCTGACACTGACCTACAAATTGCAAAAAACGTAAGAAAATTTAAATTTCGCGGTCTACCACTGCGCATTCACCTTAACACTGCGCGCTGCGGTGTAGATATTGCAGTTTTAGGTCAGCGCCATCTCTTGACCGATAATGGAACTAATGTAATTTTTGTTCATGATTTCGGAAAAAGTGTGCTGTTTAGAGTAGTTTTATTTTTCTTGTAATCACACTAATATTATAAATGCGAAAGTTTGTGATTGTGTGGGTGTGCGTTTATGTTTGTTACTTCTTCACGCTCAAACGGCTGGACCAATTTTGATAAAATTTTGTATGGAGGTAGCCGACACTCAGGATTAACTTAAAGGCTACTTTTTATCCTGATATTCCCACGGGATCGACACTTATGCGGGTGACAACGCGGGGCTCAGCTAGTCTTTACATAAACTTCTATCACATACAATATTTTCAGATTATTCTCTATGCAAACTTCGGACATAAGGGGGAACGGTATTTTTTATACATTTTTTTATCAAAAATCGAAAACTATGCGGCCTAAAAAAACCGGTCAAGTGCGAGCCGGACTTGGGCACCGAGGGTTCCTTACAAATTTGTAGGCATGTAACTACAAATTTACGGTTTTCGGATTTTTTGCTTTACTTGTGCTACATGACATTGCTTCTTGCTAAATTTCATGATTCTAGGTCAACGGGAAGTATCCTATAAATTTTGATTCCCTTGAGTGTCGCAATATACGTTTTTTCCGGCATAAACGGCCGTATCGTTTTTTTACGTTAACTTAGAAGTCTGATTTTTTCACAGCTTCAAGGGACTGTAGATCTGAGTAAGTATACGGTTTTAATTTCAAATCGATACCTCCACGCGTTCCAGAGATAAAGGGTCTTGACAGACAGACAACAAAGTGATCCTATAAGGGTGTCGTTTTTTTCCTTTTGAGTTACAGAACCCTAAAAAAAGAATCTTATTTGCAAAATAGTTGGGCAAACGTCATCTAAAACTATTCCAAATTTCAAGTTGATAGCATTAGTAGATCTTGAGATATCCAGCTGTGACAGACAGACAGACGGACTGAGTCGCACCATAAGGGTTCCTTTTTACCTTTTTGGTATGGAACCCTAAAAAGAAGAATGAATGCATACCTCAAGAGATTTCTCCGCTTGGCTCGGTTCTCCCGTGCAAGATCAGGTGTTTCTTTCCTTTCCTCCTCTTCTTTAACGTCATGCGTAGTCTGTTTAGTTTCCTCCTCCTTCTGTTTTATTTTTTGTAAAACACGACTGGATGTTCTTCTCGGCGCTAGCTCTAACAACCTTAAAAATATACCGAGCTTGGTTTAGTATTACAGTATAAAGGAATGTATATGATTTAGTATTATTATCAGTCGTGACAAAAAAGACAAAAACTGCTACTATCGACAAAGAAGTGTACACTCGAGTTACGTATAACCTCCTTTTTTTGAAGTCTGTAAAAAGAAAGTAGTGTTGAATTCAATAAACTCCTTTCCATGCTACCTTTTGTAAAATTTAGTTTTCATTGAAGATGTTGGCAGTACGACGATAAAATAGGTCTCGCGGATGACATAATTAAATCAAGTATAAAATGTAATATTGTACTCTAACGACAATTAATATCAATCATGTTCATATCAAGTTAACCTAACCTAACCTCGTAAACATTTTTTATTTTAACATGTTCTCCGAATCTGGATGGGGCCAACTATTTTCTATCCATGAAGAAAGACGCTGGAATTAAGTGTAGTTACGTAACTATTTTCTTTTAAAAGATTTTATAACATTAATAACGGGTAACTTATGAGTAAAGCCACAATTCGCCTTCCTAGGATACTAATGAAAACACGAGCTTAGTAAAGAGCTAGAATTCTATCATAAACAAAAAATTTAAAATAGAAGCGAAGCGTACGCACAGGGCGTAGGCCTGACGCTGTCTGACAATGGCGCCATTTTGAGCACATTTGTAGCAGAAGATTCGCTTCTACGAATTGACGCAAAGCATCGCAACAGCTATACATACGATGTTAAGCCTTCCTCCCAATGGAGTAGATTCTCAAATTCATAAATGATTCAGAAAAGCACGCGGTAATGCATATTTTTAATACTATCGCTCTATAAATATTCAAAGAGAAACAGTTTTTCGCGAATGCTTTTCTCTATTTCTTAAGACAAAAAAAAATTGAAAAAAAGAAATTCTGAGTCATTCTACAATTAAATAAGTTACTCTGTATTTACACCAGAAAGGCGTTGCGCCAGCTTTAAAACTGCAAATCGAACTTGTGGTTTGCTTGTCTTTTTAATACTCAGGCCCTAATTGTCCCAAAATCCAGAATTCTGGTGTAACCGGGCCAAACTTTCGAACCTAAATATTTTTTTTATAAAGAATTAGCAATGCTCATGTAAAATTAACTTCGCAAACGGTGTCACGCTAAGCGAATTTCACTTAAACTAAGCTAAAACGATATTAAGCTGCTTAAAATCCTCCACCGATAAGCAAAAGCATTAATATTTTATCCATAGGTTTAGTTTGTTTTTTTCTGACTTTTCTGTACTCTGTTCATATGTATTATGATGGTATTTTAATGAAATAAACATAAACACCCTTTAATGCTTCTCACTTAGAGTACAGCGTATTAGTAAAGTTAATAATAATCCAACTTTCGGTTTATGGTATGCTCAGCTCACGCCATATTTATCATCATAAAAAAGGAAGAGAATATAATTCATCTACTAAGAGTTGACTTTTTAAAGTCCAAGTAGCCAGCAAAAAAGGCGTCCAACAATCTTTCACAATTTTCAAAGCTACACTGACAATTTTTTTCAATCAACCTGAAAAACCGGTTCTGTAGAAATAATTAAGGTATTATTTCCATGATCGATATTACGTCAGTTATCCACTGTTGATGTATGTCACATTTCCATAAAATCGATATCATATTCTAAAATTATCTTGGCCTAGTGTCGCCTGCTATTGCATTCATAATTTATTCAGATTGTATCAAGTTCGAGTGGCGCCGCCATTTTTAGCAGAATGTTGCATAACAGCTCCTGTTCTGTGTAGCATAGCAATATTTCTATCTCTAATCTCATTTCCAATAGTTTTCTAGTTCGTATTCGTGCATATTCTTACAACTCACTAATAAATCACCTCCCAAAGAGAAGAAATCAACGACAAATGGTCGGAGATTGACCGAAATTAATAAGTAGGAAAACCCAAATTACACCAAGGCATAATCTAAAATTTCCAACTATTGGAATACAGACTAATCATAAGCCTACCACCTCAATTCAAAATCGATATTGATTCAGGAGTCGCAAGAACAATAAATAGGTATTCCTCAATTTGCAAGATTTTCTGTTTTTTTTTTTTCTACAAAATCAATTTAAGCTCTAAACATGACATCACAATGTACATATATGTTACAGTCAGCCAACTACACCATCTCCAGGCCACAGCTGGGTAAAGGCCACCCCATCATAATGTAATTCATGTATTAATAATCATTGTTGTTTAATGCATTGAAATCGGTGATGGAAAAACGTGAGGAAACCTGGACTTTACAGTTAGTCTGAAGTCACCAACCCGCCTTGAGCAAGCGTGGTGATCAATGCACGTACCTTTTCTGTAAGAGACGAGGCTTTTACCCTGCAGTGGGACGATATGTTATTATTATAATACTTTCGTCAATGAAGGCGAAACCTTTAGTAATTCCGAAATGTTTAAGAACACTACTAATTGACACATAAGACCATTAGACCTTAACATAGTAACACCGAGATCAAATTTGTCAAGCAATAGCCAGCTCAGCCATACAAGCCAATGATCTAGTTAACCATCACCAATCTATAATAAGTAACTCATAAAAGTTTAGGGCAGGTGCACATAAACGGATCCAACGCGTTTCTTTTCGACACAAGCATTGAATTATATTCTCTATTTTGATTTTGATCAAGTATAAATAGTAGATTGATTAATTTAAAATCCTCGGCCATGCCATCCGTCGGTGTGCGCTGGCCCTTATTATTTTATATCGTGCTTTTGTATAGTAAGCGTCAAACTTTATGGCGGCTCTGAAATGCGCCACTCGCTGCGCAGTACCTCACCCCTCACCCCCGCTGATACGTGAATTTGTTACTGCGCAGGGACTCGCCTCATATAACGAGCCGCCATATAGTTTACATCTGGCTGTACGTACAGCAGCATAGCATTTCTATTCGTGTATTTTTTAAATATTTTATCATCAAACATTGTTTGTCAGCAATTCGCGTTGCAGGATTGAGCTTAACTTCCAATTGCATGGGCATGTAATAATAATAAATTATTGATACTGTAACAATTGTGACTTTAATAAAAGCACATTTCACCAAACAAAATCTGTGGTGTCTTTTTTGACTATCTTATGTCATATTAAATTTAAATGTATTATGATAATGTTATATGGGTTTAAAATTATGATTTTATGAAATTAAATGTCAGATCGTAATAATATAATTTATTGTCTACTTAAAACTTTCATTTGAAGTATAAATTCATGAATTTATTTTAATGTACTGCTTTGAATACCAACATCAATTAAGTATTAGCTGAGTACTGGTTTTAACTACAAGGGATTGGGTGCAGAACACAAAATGAAAGCTTGAAATTCTTGCTAAACTATTGTGCAAAAGTATGTTGCTTTGATTCATAAAGAAGAAGTATGATGAAAAATGTCATTTATTTTAAAATCAATCAATAGACAAAAAATAAGTGTCCAACAATTAAATTGTCAAATAAATGGCTTTACACATTTTTTTTTATAAGACTCATTTTTAGGGTTCCGTAGTCAACAAGGAACCCTTATAGTTTCGCCATGTTCGTCTGCCCGTCCGCAGCTTAGCTCAGAGACTCTTAGTACTAGAAAGCTATAATTTAGAGTGGATAAATTAATCACGCCGACAAAGTGGTAAAATATTTTTTTTTTTAGGATACCTCCTCTACACGTAAAGTGGGGATTGTTTTTTTTCTCATCCACCCCATGGTGTGGGCCGTGAGGTATCGTTGGATAGGTTCTTCAAAATATTGCGAGTTTGTGAAATCCATTTTTCGATTCAGGGATGCGTTTGTGTAAAACATGATTTTCAACTACAATGTTTTGTTTGTTCTTGGGATAAATTCATTCGAATTATGGAACCCTTCATTGTGCGTGGTCCGATACGCACTTGACCGGTTTCTTGTTGTTAAATGTATTTTTTGCAATGTCTTGGGAATCACACACTGTGACTAGGGTTACCCCGCCCGGCTCTTTATCAGGACTTATATTAAATTTAGAAAATTTTACCACAGCTGTAACACACCACACGACTGGGTGCGGGACACGGAGACACGCGCGTGTTCTTTCCGTCCATACTAATATTAAACTGATCATCATAAAATTTTACAGATACATATCCTGGGACATGGCGAAAGAATAGAAAAAAATATGAAATACACGCTGGCAAAATCTTGGGGAACAGCTTATAAATTATTTGAAACGAGTTCGCGTTCGTGTCGATTTGCTCTGTTTCTCCGACTATGTGATCCGCCTAATATAATATACTATATTCTCCATTTAATCTAAAAATGAACCACAAAATAATTGATTGTAGCAACTACAAGATAGCTTGATTGATAAGATAGATATCAGTGAAAGCAAAACATGGAGTCTGTAAAAATATTGATTGTACAAAAAATTCGTAAATAATACAGGAATCATTTCTAAAACCGAATATAAATATATAAAATTATGTTTCCTTTTTGTAATAAATTTTATTATACCCTTTTTGAAATATAGCTTTGTCATTTGCTAGAAGGTACTCATAATAAATAGAAATATTTAATCTGTCAAGCTCTGCTAATGAGACACAATTGATTTTCTAGTTCCGTCGCCAATGGTCGACGCGCGCTGCTTGACCGGTTAATAATAAGCATTAAACTGTGAAGTAATGATTGAATTATTTGGGGTGTGAAAACTTATAAAAAGTTATTTTGATGCCATTTAATATACACTGTACAGTATTCTTCATGTTATCCATAAATCTTGTCAAACGCTTCTATAGCTTTTACAAATGAAATCCAACAAAAGAAGTAGTTCTTAAAAAGGCTTTGTTAAAAAGATATTTGTAATTTCATTTAATGAAATTTAATTGACCTATGCAGTAAGAAAGGGTCTTAACTTAGTTTTGACAAGTTTCAGCCTGCCAAATAATATGAATGAAAATACGTTGTTGCCAATTCAGATAAAGAGGCATGCATATTGGATGATTTACATCAAGGTATTTAGTTTGTATGAAAATTAACAAAAAATAAAAAATAAGTATTCATTTACCGTGTCCATAATTTAAAATGCTTATTTCCATGGTCTGAACGTCGAAGTTTATGTATATGGTCAGGAACATGGCATATATTAAATTAAAATTATTTTTTACTGTAATTATGTATTTATAGATTAATCAGAGTGCGACAAACTACAAAAAAATTATATTGATGGTATTAATATGTATTAAAGTAAAATTACAATAAAATTATTTCTGAGATTGCTGGTAAACCCATAATAAAATTGGCGACTGTGTAAGACCGAGACTTTTGTGATCTATAGTACTTAAGATAAATTATACATAGAAGCTGTTGGAGTACCTTAATAAATATAAATTAATTTTTACTGTAATTATGTATTTATGTAAGCATACACCATGCTTTGACTGTTAGTACTACTGGTAATTTTAACATATTCATTAGAAATGCACTGACAAAGTTTACTGTTATTAGTAATCTGTTGTGTCAATCAAGCTATCCTGTAACAGATGAAAAGTTAAATGAACTCACCTCTTTCGTTGTAACCGCTCTTTTTCTTGAAAAAGCCTAGGTATTTCAGGCAAAAAGTTTTGTGATAATGAACGGTACAACTCTTTCTCAACCTTGCTAGTCGCCTTGCTGAACTTCTCTGTCAGGTGGGTCCAGTCTTCTTCAGTAAAACAAACCACTTGCCAGACACGTTCAGTGTCCTCGTCATCGAGCCAATCATCACCATAAAACCAGCCACGTTTCTTGTTCTCTTTATTTTTTTTCTTTTTATTTTTGCCTTTTTGTTTCTTTACTATGTCTTCCCGATATAATCTTGTGCCGTAGAAATACCAATATGCTGAATAGTTATCATCCCAGCTGTAGTAAAAATTTACAAGTTACTTTATCCTGTCTTTTATAAAAAATTCACTAAACAGTCATAATTGATGATAAAGAACAATTCAAAATAATATTCTGTAAAAGATTGTTAGTAAATATTAGAAAAAAACTTACCCGAGTGGCTCAACTCTTAAACTTTCAGCTTCAAGGTTTTTAAATAAATCAAAAACATCATCAGCATCTAATCGAAAATCACATAGTGCATACAATATCTCAACCTTGGTACGTAAGGGCAAAAATTGGAAATCAATGTCTGTATTGAATGGGTTATATCTCCCTGTATCAGTACATTTTCTTCTAAACAAACGCCTCAAGTACATCTGAAAATTACAAAACCAATTAATGAGTCAATATTTAGGTGTACCCAAATAAACATACCGAATAGTGATGATCTACCTGATAATTAAAGGCAGAGATATCATTGTTGCCCAAACAGCCATTCAAAAGACGAACTATTAACTCAGTCAGGAGAGAACTGGCGGATTCTTCCGTGCCATCAGTCAACAAAGCTTCTTCTAGTTCCTGAAACACAAGTAACGATGTAAAACGTTATTCATTCAATTGCATCAGCAAGTATTCCATCAACCAAATTGTAGTTACTTACTTCAATGTCAAAATCCAAAAGGTTGAATGCAGTTCTGAATAAAGAACAAAAGTACGCGATGCTGGGCACTTCCCACCATGACTGAATATCTAGAAACCGTGAGAAATTCATTCAGACATCACTTTTGGGGATACTGTCTTCGAAAAAATATTCCAATTGATATCCCGTCTTAGTGAACCCACCTAAAATGCCAATGAAAGATGGAAACATAACCTTAAAACGATACGCTTTCACTGTTTGCTTCTATAGGATTACAAAAACTTCATTTTTAAGTTATTAGCATAATTTAGTAACGATTAATCATCAGTAGAATACTTTATATGAAACAAAAGAGAAGAGATACGAATATGCGTTGTGTATATCGAGACACAAACGCCATAACAGTTCACAAGTTGTACATACAAGTGAATCACTATTAAAATAAAGATTTTTTAAAGATGTTCTTATAGCTCTGAGCAAATTAAATGGAAGTATTTATTTACCTTCCATTTTCTGTGCTTTTATTTACATTTAATCTGTAACATTATCAAATTATTATAATAAATAGACCTAAAATGTCCTTTAGTTGAACGGATGTTGATTCTTTTTTTTTAGTCTGTGGCCTGGCTGAGGACTTTACTAAATCTGCTGGTCGATTTAGTAAAGTCCTCAGCAATACCTACTTACTTGATTTCGTCCAGCGTCTAGTTAGTTCGGAGATTTAAACGAAAACTAACATTACTTAAAATAAAAACTCTTGTTTATCGATTTTATTCAATTTCGAGCGGCCATTGTTGTTTACATCTTTGGCAAATTTGGCGTGGTCGGACCTTACATACATATTGTAGAAAAAAATATATAAAAATAATTTTCAAACAAAACTAAACAATTTATACACCTCATGAAGTAGGTTTCTTTTACCTCAATTTATCTCAAATAACATTAAAGTAGTAGAATAGTGGTTTACACTTCTTGTAAACGAATTATTCTTCTTCTCATAAAAGTTGATCCTGACAAAGCGCGGCAAATTGAAAAACTGCATGTGGTATCTTTCGTAACTAATCGTAAGCATCTCGTTTCTGCTGTTGTTTTGCGCATTTGTTTTTTTTTTATTCCATGGTGTAGTAACTTTCGATTTTTATTAATAATAAAGTCAGTTTAAATCATGGATTGTGTTATAAGTCCATGGTGTAAATACAAATACTTTATACAATACTAGCTGCGCCCCGCGATTTCACCCGCATAAGTTTCGATCCCGTGGAAATATCGGGATAAAAACTATCCTATGTCCTTCCCCGGGATGCAATCTTTCTCTCTGCCAAATTTCATCGAAATCCGTTTAGTGGTTTAGGCGTGAAAAGGTAACATACGGAGAGACAGACAGACAGACAGTTACTTTCTAATTTATAATATTATATATATATATATATAAGCAATATAAGTATAAGTATATTAGTATGGATAAGTCCATGGTGTAAATACAAATAGGTACTTTATACAATGGTCGTAGTTCGGGTGACATTCGTTGCATTCATCCACTGAGTACTTTAAACTGACATTAGGATTCTAAAAAATGTGAGGGGCTTATGGCTAAGTGATAACAGCCGCACCGGTCGATCGATCAGGTTAAGCTACGCTTGTCGCGGGTGGTCCGTGGACGGGGGACCATCTCTACATACCAAGAGCCCTCCGTGTCTCGGAAAGCATGTTATGCCGTTGATCCCGGCTGTCATTCGTGGATCTTTGACAGTCGTTACGGGTCCAGTACCAGTCTTACCAAGGCACTGACCTCTATTAAAATAACATGTACAATAGAGGTCAGTGTACCAAGGGGTATCGTATTACCCAGTAACTGGGTTGTGGTGGAGGTCAGATAGGCAATCGCTTCATGTAGAATACTGGTATTCAGCTGCATCCGGTTAGACTGGACGCCGACCCCAACATAGGAAAAGGCTAGGCAGATGCAGATGCAGGATTCTAAAAATGTCGATACTTTTTATAAGGCCAAGAGATGTCCACATTCTACAATTTAAAATGTTGCCATTTAAAAAGTTTCGATTAATTCCCAGACTCAAATTCATGTGCCAAACCCTAGTGCTGATGACATTACACCATTATTATTGACTGAGTTGATCTGATTCTGATGATGCGGGCGAAAGATAGTCAGTGGAACTTTTATTAAAAAGGAGATTTTTCTCTTTTCAGTTTATTTTTTACAAAAGAAGTTTCTTTTGACATCCTTCCGAAAGCGAAAATCCATTTAGTCAAACTAAGTTCCTAAATTAATATTTTGAGACGGCGTCAAACAAACAATATTTTACTTAGCGTCTTTTTTTTTGTTTGGCGCCGAGCGACTCGAACATTAGTAATCGGCAATTTTTTTTTTGTACATACAAAAGTTTTTCAGAACCACGAACTAACTAACCATAGAGTCTTCAAAACCTCTATCATCATCAAAGCGTCGATCATCGACATATTTTTTATCTCACTCGTTTCTTGACTGACTCTTTCTTGCTTGAGTGTCTTGAATGTGACATGGCGTCCATCAAGATATATCACGGCCTTCTGTAAAACTGTTTTTAATGACAGTGGTTTCATTTTGCATTTTATTACTGAGGCCGTAATAAATCGTACATTTGCATTGATGGTAATGCATGCAAGGAAACCTCAGCGAATAAGTGATGGGTATGATATGGTTTTGAATGCTTCGGCTTTACAGTCTGTAGATGGCGGTCGCCGATTTGAGTTTTACTGTAATTTAGGTGAATGTAATAAATATTTTTGTCTGTTTTCAGGTACTTTGAGAAGCATCAGTCCCATCCGTATCAGGTAAGACCCTTCCTCATGCTGTAAACTGATGCAGGAGCATTTCCAAAGATGATGGTTAAACCTTGCTTGAATTATATACTCCACTCTACGTAATAATTGATCCCGAGTATTCTTTTCCTGTTTTTATCAACCACATTTGACCTATGGAAACTAATATTATAATTACAAGAGTTTCATAGAGCGAAATATTTCTCTTCAATTCATAATTATTTCTTCATCATTCTTCACATAATCGAATTATAGGTATGTTAAGTAGGTACTTGTAAAGAGGACATTATTCCATTTATTGGACTTTCTTTTATGAAATGACTGAAACAATATTTTAATGGTATGGTGTAAATAACAATGACAATGACACACCAACATGTAACTTAGCTTGTTTACTATATACCAGCAACTAAAATGACTGAATTGGTATCAAATTGATATTTCACTGTATTTTGTGGATGCTCAACTTATAAACAAACATTTTTATGTCCACTGAGCTTTATTTTTATCATTGTTTACCTTCTAGTTGTTTATGCTCACATTAATAATAAAGTAGGTTATCAAAATACCTGGGCAAATATTAAAGCTTAATAGACTTTTACTAAAATTTTATAAAATTAATACAATTGATTCTTATATTTATTTTAATACTGAAAATGTGTTTTCTTTGAACAGAAATACAATTCAAAAAGTGAAAGAAGGACAGCCAATGATTATGTCTCTTCTGAAAACCGATACACTCCTCTTCGATCCCCTAATGGTAATGTGTCAGCACATGGTCACAACACACACTCCAGTCAATCAGGCCATGGACACCACCACTACAGTCATGTGGCCGATGACAGAGGATATCCATCATCCAGGAATGCCTACCTGCAGAAGGGTTCTGAAAAGGAGAGAGATAGAGACTACAAATCCTCTAGGAATAAGTATACAGGTAAGATTTCTTTAACTTTCAGATCAATACTCCTGTAAAGCATATAAGTTCCTTTTTCATAAGTTGTTTATTAATTAATATTACCAAGTGTATTTTACAATTCATAAATAGTTAGAGGTTTATAATTTATTTGTAAATAATAAATACACAATGCTCAAGTAAATACAGCTGATTGCTTTTACTATGCTCAATTTATGCAGGTGCTCATAATAGTTACAGATGCTTGCATATTGAATGTTTAAAGTTAAGCTAGTATTGGGAAGTTTAATCCTTATAAACAAACATTTATCCATAAGATAAAACCATTTTCATCTAAATACATAACATAATTATGAAATTCTACCATTTTATTGCATAGAAGTATTGCTTAAATAAAGATTTACTACAAAGCTGGGCTGTTTACATGTTTATTTCAAATATTACCCTTTTTATACAAAACATCCAAGTAATATTTAATGTAAACTTTAGAAAACTAATTTAAAATAATAAATACAACACTAAACATATTGCTTTGTATGTTGCTTTTCCAACTTTTCTTACTATGCCAAACCAAATATGAAAATCAATTATAGTTACGCCAGTTAAAGTTAGATGCATACAGGAATCATTAGTATTTTTAAACTGAATGCGACATTGCACTGCGACCAATTATTGTGTGATAAAGCGAATGAGAACAACTAATACATGAGTCTGTGTAATATCAGATAATACTATGGTAAACAATGATTAAAATAAACAATTAACTATTTTGAATGTAATTAATCCTGGTTTTATGTAATTTCAGATAGTGTCAGATCACCGAAGGAACGTAGCAAAGACAGTGAAAGAGAAAGAAGTAATCATGAGCGAAATGAACCCGATAAAAAGAATAGGACTAGTGGCATGAACATTAGTGTTAGTAGGAGTAGTAAATATGACAAGAGAAGTGCGCCTTCAGCAAGCGTTTCTTCTGGCCGTGAGTGGTCAGAACATATTAGTTCATCAGGGAAGAAGTATTATTATAACTGTATCAGTGAAGTGTCACAGTGGGAAAAGCCTAGAGAATGGGATTCCAGGAGAACGTCATCCAAAGATTCAACATATTCATCCAGAAGCAGTAAGTTATAATTTATTTCTTTATTATTATTTTTTTGTTTCTAGCCCTTTTTAGCTCATAAATTGTCCTTGTAGTTTGCTAAAAAGACAATTTATGAGCTAAAAAGGGCTACAAATTACATTATTATTATTACATTATTAGGGTTCTACAAATTATTTGACTCTTCATCACTGCACACTAATGTAAAGCACAAATATTACATTGTCCAGTTGTCCAGTAACATTGATCAATTTCGTTTCAGTTGTAGGTAATTTTTCACCAATCATAACATAACTTGTTACATGATTAATCCAAGTTCATATAAAACTCAAAGCTTTGTTGATTGTATCAAGCTAATGTAATACTGGAATTCTATTAATTACAATAGAGAATGCTTCTCCTGTCTGTAATTGACTGAGCAGTGTAGACCTAGCTGGGGTTTATATTTTCCTTATTTTTTTGTAGAAACTTTAATAGTTACTAGTATAATCTAGAAAACAAATCATGATGATGATGGCATCAAGAAAGGTCTTTTATTTTAAAGGCCTATTTACACTTTATATTTCTTACCTGTGGCATACAATAAAGTTTAAACCTTATTATGACTTGAATAGAATCACAAAAAGTAGATACTGCAACTTTTATTGTTGCTTCAACTATAAATGCCAAAGGGCATGCCACAGGCAATTAAATTGCACCAAGTAAGTCAGGCTTAAGGGTTTATTTCACAGCTATCCTTCATAAAATTCTAGTAGAGTTTTAAAAAAAACATGTAAAATGTGCTGCAATTTCTCATGCATGTCAAAACTTTTTTAGTACCAAAATTACTCAGATGGCATTGTTACCATCTCTAGCCAAAATTTGTTGAGGTAGCCATCCAAGGCATGGTCGTACTAATTTGCTTGGATTACAGTACACTGATCTGTCCAGCACAGGTTCTTATCAAGCATGACTGAGGGTCTTTCCTGCAAAAATCGAAAATGCTTATAGTAGATAATATATTTTAGTTATTTTATCATTTTATTGCTAAAAATCGCACCAGACAGGGAGGTTTGAAAGGAAAACAATGGGGAGGACTTTGCAAAACATAGGCTAACAAGCTTCAAAATTAATTGTCAATGAATAATCTAAATCTTTTTGGAATAAAAATAAAGTATATCACAGTCATACACAAACCCCAACAGACTAATTCAACCCGACAGCAACACACTCAAATCACTCCTCACAATGAACTATTAAACCTGCTCAAAAATATGTTAACACAACAGAATTATTACACAATTATGAATACTTTGTTAAGCACCACTAAACAACAGTCCTTCAAAATACAGGGTTTTCTTAGTTTGAAGGACAGGGGGTAATCTTATCTGTCATAGCCATTCCCATCTCTTAAAGAAACAACACTGATGTGACCTAGGCTAAGTTGTTTTGGTAAAATATGTATATATATTGGTAACAAAAAGCCTTAATTACAATTTACAAGTAAACACTAAAATATAATCACGAAAAAAAAAACAGCTGTTTAATACAAAAGTTCAATACCCACTTGACCAAAATGTATGAAACAGCTGATATTTTTTTCGTGATTTCAGAGTTGGTCCCATGTTCATATTTATGGGTAGAACACCCTGTAAAAATTTGGATGGTGATAAAAAAATATTTCTGTATATTAAAAAAGAAAAAGGAAGGAGCTCATTGGGCATCAAAAAATTCTTACCATTACCATGCATTACCATGTTGGATGGCAATGCTGATTCTTTGGGCTAAAAATAAGCCAGCCTTCTGGTCACGTGAAGAGTCAACCAACCGGTGATGTCCCGAAATATTTGATGAGTATTCAGACCACAAGGCCCTAGTGTTTCAACCCTAAAAGGCTCAAACATAATGTAGCTCCCAATAAATTTGTTATATATACGCCGTTTTAGGTTTTTGGTAAATAAGTGATTACATACTAGTCTTTGAGGGCTTTTAAAATGAGGTTTTGGTAAATAAATGATTACTTACTAATCTTTGAGGGCTTTTAAAGTTGTATTTAACTTAGTAAAAGCAGCTACTACATTTTATATGTACTACTAGACCTTCGACCGCGTCGATTCGTATTTTCCCCTATAAAATTCCACCCCCATTAAAGGTAACTTTACTGGTTTTATAAAATAAATGATTATGATCTTATTGATTAATGGAAAAAAAAATTATATGAACTGTCCTCCCCAAACAGGGTTGATTTTTGTTTTTTTTTTATCTTATAGCATTTTTTCGTCATTTAATATTTAGTTTGTGTTTACCAAGTTTTGACTTAATCAGGGCACGGGTAGTAAAATTCTCCCCTAATAACGAAATTACACTTTTGCCTCGTTAGGGGTCGATTTTCGAAATACCCATTTACTTGTCTTTCTTTTTTTCTGTCAAATGTGTGAGTACCTAGTTTCGAGTTAATCGGCCGCGCATTAAGAGTCTTCCATACAAACTTGAGACCCTTTGAGCGGTTTTGAAAAACAAATAAATGGCAAACTATACAAAAGTATAATTTATTTTGGAATGTATTCATGCCTAATTGGAAGATTTTTAACTCTAGGAATAAAATTTTTCATACAGACAAAAGTCTCCCTTTTCACCCAACTTAAAGATCGAATTTCCAAAACCCCTTTTTAGTACTTGCCTACATTGTAAAAGAAACCCTTGTGCAAAATGTCATGTTCCTAGTCCCAGTAGATAAGGCTGTACGCATTTATGTCAGTCAGACAGTATACAATGCTGTTTGCCTTATTTAGTATTGTTAACAAAATGGCACAAAGAGATGAGTATGTTGAAAAATATATTTTAGTGATGCATCTTTTCTTCTAACAACCAAAACAGCCAAATGGACACAGTGTGAAATGGAGCTGTAGGTACTCAATGAATGCACATTGTAGCTTCATTCTACAAAGGAAAAGAAGAATGCACTACCATTATTCAATAAAGGTTGAAGCTAGTTCATCTTGACCATTAAACTTGCTTTATAGGGATCTGCTACTGAAAATTGCTATTATATAATCATACATGTTGGGTATTTATGTATGTGGATGAGAGTAAAATACTATCATAATTTAGCCCTGAATAGCCTTGTTGAAGTTCTGCAGGGATGTACATGTACAAGGAACTCTTAAGAGAATAATTTACAGATTACTTTGATAGTTATTTCTAATTTCACATAGTTATTGTGTTCATCTACTTATTTCTGATGCTAACTTATAGTAATTTGAAGAGAGTCCTATTCCTATCATAGAAAAGCTTTACAACATGGCTGGACATTCTTTAAAACAAAGTGTTTAAGAAGGTCTTTCTGATGAATAAACATGGGACACTCAGAAAGTTTTGCGAAAATAAAAAAAAAACGTTCTATAGGTAAATATTTTTTTTATTAAATATTTTCAAAGTACTCTCCACTAGCCTCTATACAGTTTCATGCGTCTGAACTAGTTTTCGAAACACATTTTCCAGTCCGCCGCAGACACCTCGTTTACAGCCTGCTCGAACGCTGACAGCGCATCTTCCGGCGACGAAAATTGTATCCCTTTGAGGTGATTTTTTATTTTCGGGAATAAAAAGAAGTCGCATGGTGCTAGGTCTGGGCTGTAAGGAGGGTGACCCAGGAGTTTGGCCTGCGTGCTGTCCAGGAAATCTCGTTTAGAACGTGGTGTGCGAAGGCGCGTTGTCGTGGTGGAGCAGTAGCCCGCGGAGCCCTGTTTGGTCGCTTGTTGCTCACAACAGTGAAAACTTCTGCCAAGCATTTGGTAGTAAGTATACCATTCAGCGTTGATGCTTCTTTGGTTCCGTAAAGGAATTGACACTAAGTAGCTAGTCAAATTGAGAAAGCTCGCGATCAAAATCTTCCCCCCGCTTCTAGATCGCTTCACTTTGGTAGACCTTGATTGGTTTTGGAACACCCAAACTGTCGACTGGCGCTTCGTTTTTGGATCGTATTGATAAATCCAAGCCTCATCACCTGTAATGATGTCGTATACACGCCGAGTCAAGCCTGCTTTAAATTTGTTTATTCCACCCGAGCCTGCTTCTGAGCATCGGTGAGGTTGTGCGGCACCCAGCGTGAAACTGTCCTTCTCACGCGAAGATGCACGTGTAGAATTTCGTGAAGGCTTGCCGATCCAACATGCAGTATGTGCTGAATCTCTTGATACGTAACTCGCCTATTGTCTTGGATTAATTTTTTCACTGCTAGCACGTTTTCTTCCGTAACAGCCGTCAAAGGGCGACCACTTCTTTCTTCATCCCCCAAAGTTAGTCACCACGCTATATTATAATTCGTTATACCAACGATACACGGTTGCCTTAGAAGGGCCTTCATCCATGAATGCCATTTGAAGTCTCGTACGATTCGTCCGGTTTCAGGCGACACTTAGAATCGTAAAAAATGAAAATGTTCCCGGCGCAGTTCCATTTTACCGACTTCAAAAAAAAGGAGGTTATCAATTCGACACGTATGTATGTAATATTATTGGAACTGCATTATATTCACATATGACAATCTATTAGGGCTTCCAAACAAATATACAAAATTTTATAGATGTATGTATGTTTGTCCACGCATTTCTCCGCAACTGTTAATCGGATCGTGACCATTTTTTTTATTGGCTTACATTTACTTCAACTTAGGTCACAGTGCAGTTTCATCATAAGTTTGATGGTCTGGCTTATTGATACGAGCTACGTGTGTAGTGTCAAAGGGAAAACATCTCAAAGCCTTGGTCAAATTCTAGTGCAATATTAACAACAAAACTATTACCTACTTATTACAAAAGTGTTCCAGTTTTTACTTAAAACTAAAAAATACGAAATAAAAAAGTAATTTAAAAAAATTAAATCGACTTCAAAAATAAATTAACTCAAAATTATGAAATAACTTTAATTTCGGAAGTCAGTGGCAAAAAACTTAACTAAAATACAGATCCCAAGACACCGACTTTCGAAATTAAAGTTTTTCATAATTTTGAGTTACTCAATTTATTTTTGAAGTCGATTTACCTAAGTTTTTTAAATTACTTTTTTATTTAAAATTCCTTTTTTAATGAGACACGATAATTTAAATTAGCTCTCAAACAATGCGGAGGGAAATTTTGAAATTGGAACGTTCCTATTTTTCCTTACAAATAATCATATTTTCAAAATAGATTATAATTGGCCAGTCTCATACATAAAAACTTTTTTTCGCAATACTTTCTGAGTGGCCTGGTAAAGGTATTATTAATACAAACACTAGAATTTCCCGAAAAATAACTATTGGCAATTAATCACCTATATCGACTAATAGGGCATTTATTTTACTTATGTCTGGTTACTAATGTTTGTTATTAGTGTTAATAATGGATACAGTATGTCACAATTGTTTTATGTTATGTTTTTCTGTACAAGAATAACTTATGACATGGTATGACATTAGCCAGTTCCTATGCAAACTGATTGTGGGCCTCACTACCCAGGATACGCCGACGTACATTTAAACATCACCACTCGTATAGGCTATTTTCATGCGGGGTGCTTTATCTTTCCAATGTCCAATAAAGATGCACAATGATTGCGAGTTGTTGGTCGATAAACGCCACTCGAACAGGTACCGGCTCGCTTGTGGTACCCGACTGTCGATGAGTTACAAGCTAAATGGCATATCAATAATGTAGTTGTAAGGCACAATTAATTTTTCTTATAAAAAACTAGCAGCGCCCCGCGGTTTCACCCACCAAACTTTATCTAAATCGGTTCAGCGGTTTAAGCGTGAAGAGGTAACAGACAGACAGACACAATATCGCATTTATAATATTAGTATGGATATGGTTTTAAAACGAGTAACTTCTATTTAGGCATAATTTTCATAGGTTTATCTTAGCAGCGATGCTATTGGCGTGCAGTGAGACAGTACTGACTTAAAATAATTATCATTTAAAAATATTCAGCTACCCTGGAATCTTTATTTAATTGTAAAAACATTTACCTAGTTAATCTTGTTAACATTTATCATTCACTTTGTCTAAGCTGGTCTTCAGCATAGTTGGGGATGCTCTATGATCATTATGGAAATTTAGCTAGGTATGTTTTACAATCAGCAAAGGAAATATAATTAATTTATAATATGGAGCTCAATAGGATCTAAATGTAATCGATTAGACCTCAGTATCAATGCGGTGTAGTTTTATTGTAATTTCATCAGTTAGTATGACTCCTTAAATACGACCGTTAAAGCAGTTAAAATTTAAGTGGAAGCCATTTTAAAGTGGATCAGATTTTGTTTGACAGGAGACTGCTTAACTCAGGTGAATTAATGTCTGAGACTGTACAATATTCCCTGTCACTAAATGATTTGGTAATTTTACTAATGCATTTGTGAACCTCGTTAATAAAATTGTTCTGTATCTATGTACATATATGATTATAACAACCTTCTCATTGAACTCCTAAAGCTTTTTTAATTTTTTTTGTTAGCCGTTAATGTCCCACTGCTGGGCAAAGGCCTCTATACTCTCTGTCCACCTCTCTCTAAAATGAATAAATAATAATAATTTATCACTTCTCATGCTCTAAAAGTTCGTCTTTATGTTGTGCTTAGGCGACATAAAATCGCTTTTTATGTTCTAGTGCATAAAGTATTTTTTTTTCTCAGACTAAGGTAATCAGGCTCAACAGCCACACGCACAATAAAACTTCAGATTAAAGTCGTGATGTATTTCATTTTCTTTAATTTATACCACTTCCGTGTTTTCTATCGTTAATTTAATAAAATCAGATAAAATAGTTGTCATTTATTATTTAAAAACGCAAAGAAACGTTTTTATGACTTGGCAGTATGAAGTACCCAAGTCGAATGACACATGTTGAAAATTAAAAAAAACTTTTAAAAAGTTTCGTGGCGGGAATTAGCTATGTTTTGGAACATTTTTGATTAATTATCTATACTTGTACTATATACTTTGTCTGTTTCATTTTCTCGCAATCGAAGTGAAAAGCAGAGTGTATAACTCAGGCATAAACGAGCCATTTTACCCCTCGACTTAACTATCCACCCTCGCCTATGTCTCGGGGTTAAATAGCTTCTTTTATGCATTAATTATACAATCTACTATGTTGCTATCGAACTGTTGCTGAGCTGGAGAAATGCGGCTGTCGTACTGAGCATGGTGATTGTTTTTTTCGCATACAGTTGACGCGACGAGAGAGCAGTGCGAGGCCCGAACATCGCACGGTCGGCATCAGTACGGCGATGTCAACCCAGGCGGTGTCTCCGGTGCGGCGGCAGACCGGCACCACCCGTCTGAATTGAAAGCGCCCTATGAAATGCACTTGACCGGTATTTTTATTGTTTTTCCTCGTTTCATACTTATTTCAATGTCAGAATTGATCTTACAAAAAGAAGTCCATATAATTATCAATGAATGATAAGTAATGCTAACCATCCCTCATAAATTATCCCATTACGGATTCCGTATTCAAGGTTATTTAACGTAAGCTAAGCTCATACCTACCACGCATCAATTATTATTTTTATAAACTGGCGCTATGATTGTCACTAGAGACGTTCAAGAAACGAACAAATCGGCTTATGTCTCAACTGTCTGTGATTTCACTAACATCCTTTTGAATCGGACACACAAATAAGTCTAATCGACAGAAATTATAATAAAACCAGTCCAATGGACTTGTTTTAAATGAAAGCATTTAAAAAATACTGGTATTTATGTTTTTAGGTCGGGATAAGAGATCAAGTTCCAGATCGGGGAGGAGAGAAGTTGAAAAATCTAGTAAAAGAACGAATAGTGCCTCCGAGAGGTATTGGAATAGCAGTAGAGATGAAGAAGTGCATGATCGAACTAGACCAAAACATTCGGCTACTCCACATGACGGGAAAGGTGAAACATTCTTTTAATTATATGATATAAGTAGTTTGTTTGTAATAGTACATTATGAGACATGTGTGCTATGTTGATCATGAAACTCGAGTGCGGCTCGCGCGATAAGGAAGCCGAGTATAATGATCAATGCACACGCGTTTCATACAACGTTTTTCAACACACTTGCGAGGAAAAAACAGACTTATTGTTAAATATTAACTTGTATGGAAAATGGCGCGCTGGGTTTGTTTTTGGGCGCGCCGTGCACACCCATAGACTATACACTTCCTACACCTGCGCGCGCGCGCATCGCTAGCGCGGCGCGCGTTTATTTATTTAAAAGCACAAAGACAAAACCGATATACAGCCTATAGAAAAAATATAATAAACACAAAATAATGTTTAGACTGATCGTAGTGTTGTCGTATGTCAAATTCTAGTTTAGTTAGTATGGAATTAGAAAGTACTTTTGGCATAGAGACATATACACTAATTCAGTGAGAATCCGCAATAATAGAACGCCAGTGGTCTTTTCCGTTTGGTTCCGGCAGGGACGACGGACAATCTACACTAATATTATAAAGAGGAAAACTTTGTTTGTATGTTTGTTTGTTTGTACTGAATAGGCTCAAAAACTACTGGACCGATTTTAAAAATTCTTTCACCATTCGAAAGCTACATTATCCACGAGTAACATAGGCTATATTTTATTTTGGAAAAAAATAGGGTTCCGTAAGATATTTGGGTTTTTGGGACACAAGGTGTAAAAAATCAACCAGAAAAGTTACTTATTTTGCGTACGCTGCCTAAACTATAAAAGATAGAACCATAAAATGTTCGAATTAATTGTAGATCTTATAAATATCTACAAAAAAGTCCGCGACACACTATACCCATCTATTTCGAGTGAGGCACAGCAACCATTTTTTTATTTAAAAATCTTGAATTTTTTTTTGGACTACATTTAAACGCATTTATTTTACTCATGCTATTAATCCTTATCAAAATAAATGATTTCATCACTAAGAACAGTTTATGGAGATAATATTTGGTCTTTGAATGATTAAAATTGGACGTTTGGTTTTGAAGTTATGGCGAAATTAAAATATTACGACCGATTATGCGGTTACTTTGGATGAGTCTCTAGGCCAAATAGTCCATAATTTAGATAGTCTGATAGATGCTATATATCCTGACATCGAAAACTTACATCAAAATGATTTTCGTTGGCTGTGTTGTAGAGCAATAGTTTCTCCCAGGAATGAAACAGTCAACGAAATAAACAGTTTAATTATGCAGAAAGTACCGGGTGAAGTTAAGTGCTATAAATCCATAGACACCGTCACTAACATCGAGGACGCTGTGCACTACCCCCAGGAATTTTTAAATTCTCTGAACCCCGCTGGGCTACCACCTCATGAACTGTCGTTAAAAGTTGGCACGCCGATAATGCTTCTCAGAAATTTAAGCCCCCCCAACATGTGTAATGGCACGAGACTTCTTATAAAGGAGCTAAAAGATAATTTAATAGTAGCGAAGATTATCACCGGCCCTGCAGCTGGTGAATTAGCTCATATACCAAGAATACCCATGATCCCTACTGATTTGCCTATACCCTTCAAAAGGCTCCAATTTCCAGTAAAAATTTCTTTCGCACTAACGATAAACAAATCCCAGGGCCAAACATTCAAATTAGTAGGAATTGATTTACGAAAAGAATGTTTTACGCATGGGCAACTTTACGTTGCCCTATCACGGGTCGGGGCTCCCGACCATCAGTATATTTTGTTACCTGAAAATAATTTAACGTCAAATGTTGTTTATGGAGAAGCTCTACAATAATCGCTTTAGTTATCTATCCTTAAACAACGGGTTGCGCTCCGGGACTGCCGGCAGAAGTGAAAACTTAGTATTAATTACATTTAAATATTTTCATCATTAACAACTTAACATACACAGAAAGATAATCTGTGCAGCCTGCGGATAATGACTGCGTCGTCAATGTTACTGTCGGTGTCTGTGAATTGACCTGGGAATCATTTTGCTGACCGTGTCTTTCCTGGGTAGGCTTTTTGCAGCGGTAACCGACATCCACGCGGGCGGAGCCGCGGGCGACCGCTAGTAATTTAATAAATTTAAACCGCGAAATTAAAATTTCCTTACGTCAGGTCATTATCAGGTTGTATCTTGATCAAAATGTGATTCGCGACTATAATAGATATGTATTTACAGAATTATAGTCATTAGAATCATATATATATATATATTTAAGATAGATTTGTTCCCTAAGAACTTTTCCACAAGAGATTTGTTCTTATGGAACAAATCCAACTTAGAAAGATGTATGATTCTAATGATTCTAATTCTGTAAATACGTACCTGTTATAGTCACGAATCATATTTTGATCAAGATGACACTGACCTGAAAATTGCAAAAAACGTAAGAAAAATTTAATTTCGCGGGCTAACACTACGCATTCATCTTTTTTTTTTGTTAGCCTATTTTTGTGTCCCACTGCTGGGCAAAGGCCTCCCCTTTTTTCTTCCAAACCTCCCTGTCTTGTGCGATCTCTGGCCATGTTGGCATTCATCTAAAGGTAAATAAATTTTAGTTAATTTTGGGACCAAGGACAATACAGACTATTTAAAAAAAAGTGAAATATGGCTCGCGGATTCCTTTTAGCATGAAGTCTCTTTGAAGAGATTAAAAAAAAACGCACATCTCCGACCTCCGACTAGTAAATTAAATAGTTATCTGTGGCATTATAGTGCCGTAACGTAAAGTTTTTCTTTACGTTACGGCACGCGTTTTTAATACACTGCATTATGGACCTAAAAGCTGTTCATTAAGAGCCATTTTACGAGCAAGTGTGTTGAAAAAGTTTTTGTTAACCGTCTTTTTTATTTCAATAGATGTACAGTCATTACAAGACATGGATATCTCTCCGGATAGGAGTACGCCACTCTCTGAGAATTCGTATGGAGCAAGAGAAGCAAATGCTGCCGTACGGAATAACGCAGAGAATAATGCAGTTCCGCCTGTTGTTGTACTCGATAACTCGAATCAACCGGTATGTTTCTTCTACATAGTGCTACTGTTCGAGTCGTTCGTATCGAGTCCCTATAACTAATGATTCATTCTCGGATGTTACAGAGTGGGTCGTTACTAGCAGCGGCGTTACCGCGGATCATGGCAGTTCAGCCGCCGGTGACGATACCGCCTGCCAATAATAACGGCGCGACGGCATCGCCCATCTGCGATGGTAACCGCAGCGGCTCGGGCACGCCGCACCGTGACCCGGGACCACCCACGCCGACACACTCTGAGAATACAGACCCACATGCACCACCACTACACTTAGACACAGCGTTACCTAGAAAAAGTAAGTCCTCAAGGTTCATTGTTTCTTGTGACATTATTAGGTCTTATCACGAAACATTCATCTTGAAACAAATGACAAAATTGCAAATTTTAAAACCCCTGATCAACACATGTACAGTCACGAGCATAAATATAACACACATAATCAGCCTATAATGTTCCCACTGCTGGGACACAGGCCTCCTCTCGGTGAGAGGGCATAAATATATTTTTACTAAAAATTAATAATTTGTTCCCACATTTGGCTCTGATCACCGCCTGCTTGCGATCAGGCATGCTCTGAATGATGTTCTTAAAGTTTACTTGGGGAATTTCGTCCCAGGCAGCTACCAGAGCGGTTTTCAAATCATGGAGTCTCGAGGAGAGTTGAGCTTTTTAAGCGCTTTTGTGTAGGATTCAAGTCTGGGCTTCTTACTGGCCACTCCAATTTGGCAATTCTAGCCTCTGAGAGGTAATTATCCACGCAATGTGTTGTGTGCGGGCGGGCATTATGTTGCATTAAAATAAATTCCTCACTACCAATGAACCCCATGTATGTAAAACATGTTCTTGGGTGATCTCTTCAACGCACCGCACTGCTGTAACTTATTCCTCCCCAAATCATAACAGACCCACCATGAAAACTGACGGTTTACCTGGTAGTAGTGATCGGCAGAAACTGCTCTCCGCGTCTTCCCAGCACCCGTTCGCGGCAGTCTGGAGCTCGAAAGGCCACTCTGCATTTATCTGTCCAAAGAACTTGAGTCCGACTTGCGTGTTGGCGAGCACACCGAAGTCGAGCTAGACGGTGGTGCCGGAGGATTTCTAAACCTCGAACTGGTCTTAAAGCATGCAGGTCCCGTCTCTTTATTCTCCTTCTAATTGTTTGCTCATTTACATTGACTACTCTGGCCGCTTTTAGGCGCTGTCGTATCTCGACTGCAGTGAGGAACCGATTTCTTAAGCTTTTAACCGCTTACGTCGGATTAATCCGACAAATATTTTCGTGTCCATTCCGCCAGAGTCGTATATATACGACCAAATAACATAGCTCGTTTAATCTGTATTATTATTACATCATCACAGCTCGTTTCATCGGTATTTATTTTTCGTTTTTTTATTCGGTTGCTGGAGGCACGACAACTGATATAAAGTGGGGCGGTTAAAAGGTTAAAATTGCGAGAGTAATAAATCTGTTTAATTGTGCTGAAAACTGAGTGGGCACTCGGGCCCCATGGCCCTAGTATTTCAACCCCAAACGGCACAAATATATGTATAAGTTTCAAAGAGATTGGAGTATTTGCGCCGTTTGAGGTTTTCCGCACCTGCAGCAGCCGCCCCAGCACAGCTCACCGTGCTTGGAAGATGGGATGGCACAAGGGAGTCGACACACTTTGCATCCCACACCAAAGGCCTACCTACCTTTCAAGGCATTATGGTCATCCCGTCTGGTCTCTTACCATCGTCGCGTGCCAAACCATTGGGTTCTAAAACAGCTGGCACCCCAGCGGTGATATAATAATAATTGGTTGATTTAAACACTACGTATTTATGACAAATAACACAACACACACAGTAACAGACACACACCAACAGATAACAGTATGAAGATGAAATACGTTTGCGTTTCAGTGGAATGCCTAGGAAGTTATTCGCAAGTTGTGGGCGGGACACTCCACCACGCACCTCCGATGCTGACGCCGTCGCTCGTGAACTACGTGCGGTCGGACCTGACGTCACACGTTACTGGTTGGCCTGCAGATATCCTAGAGAAGCAGGTAACTTGAAACTTTCCCACGCTCACTACATTACTGCGACCGCGTTCTTCCTGACGGCCGCCATGAGTCAAGGGAGTCGTCCACGCTCCGCAGAGATTGTAAGTAGTTTGGCAAGACAAAACACGCCAGGACTTGTGCACCATCTCCGAGATAGCCCGCCGGCGCTAGCTTTTTTTTGTCTTATGTTTGTTATGGGCCGACATTTTCGGTGGACTCACGAATAATTGCGTTTCTTGATGACTGGTGGTCGACAAACCTCCTAACGTTTTGTCAGCTTAATCCTATCATTTATCTATACCATGTGATAATAAAAGTGTTCCATATGAATGTGGATGGCGATAAGAATAGAACTAGACCACGCGAGGGACCACGACCAGCGGGGATGGCCTACAGATCTGTGATGACAAAGAGGATGATGATGATCTTTCTTTCTGTTGTGCCAGGCAAATAAGTTTACTGAGGAAGCATATCAGCTGGGTTGCCTGCAATGCACGCGGGTATCCGCTGAGCTCAAGTGCTCTCGGTCACTTGTACGCCACACAGAAATTCGGGCCACGTTACAGGAACAAAAGTAAGTACACTTAAATTATATTTTGAGATGACTTACAGCAATAAACACAGAGTTTTTACAGCGGTACAAACGATACACTACATCTCTGCACTATCTGCAAAGCAAACATTAATGTATGTAATAAACGCCGTGTTAACCGCCCTTAGACGATTGCTGTATAGTCAACGAAAAAGTTGATGCTCCTTATTTAGATTATCATAAAACCTTTTCATATTTCTCGGGATCCCCGGGGTCCCGGATCTTTGGAAAACGTACGAGGGGCCGTAGCCAACTCGCAGAAGCCCGTTAGACGTTTTTAATGCAATGAGGCACCAACTGACGATTATTCCTACCCTAGTCTACCCCCGTTGGTGTAGGACTATTGCAGGATATGGAAACAAAGATATTGGATTATGGGTTTGGGTGGCTAAAGTGAACTGGTTATTTAGGACTATGGAATGTCTGCCTGACCAATGTTCATAAAACCTCATTATTATTGTTTTCAATTATTGCAACAACATTCATAACAAAATATTTCAGAAATTTTTATCATCATCCTATATCTCTTTAAACATTTAGGATAGTACCATGTCATACATGGTGCCATTTGTATTTTGTATGAGCACCGCAGCGCACGAAGCAGCGTTGCTGCAGCGCCGCCGTGCTTATATAAATTTTAATAGAGGCTGAAATGACTCAGTACGTATTGCATCATGCGACGCGATATAAAGTGCGAGCGACATGGAAGAATGTGCGCCATTATAATATATGAGGAGTCTTCGAGTTAGCTAAATAGATCAATATATCACAGCGCAGCTTAGCTTGATGTTGATAAGTCTTGTTTTTCCTGACGAGTGTGTAATGTACCCTACAGAATAATGTACCTGCGGCAGCAGATCTCACGGCTAGAGGAGCTCAAGTCCCAGAACTCGTTCATGTCGGAAGACTAGGGCACGGGGCGGGGACGCCGCGCCCTCCCGCCGCTCTCCTCGCGCCCCCCGCGCCCCTTGCTCCGCCGCCTCGCCCGCGCGCTGCATTTCCCGCCCTCCCGGGGGAACTTTCTTCACATGTCAATGCTAAACATTGTTCATTCCGTTCACTTTCTATGTAATTTAGATCGAATGATTACTCTTGTGTTGTGTGATTTGATGTTTAAACTTATAAGCAGGATTTTTCAATTTGCATGTTATCGGATATTTCAATCGAAGTTCAAAATTAATTCGGCTTCAATTTGATTTGTATCGAGATGTTGGTTAATCAATATAATTATGTAATTGTAATACAAAGGAAGTATGTTTTGATGAAACTATTGTTTATGTAGATAGGTTAAGTAGGTACGACTGGACAAACGACGCAGCGCGCGTCCAGAAGCTGAGATCATATTATAATAATATCTTTCTTCGCATAAATTTAACAAACTACACTTATTTTTCAAAAATAATTCAACAACTTTGATTGTCAAGTTTTCTATCAGTAACGAAAATCTTAATACAAATAATTAATAGTAATATTGTATTATTCGTTGATTCATTCTTAGATTATAAATGATAATTTGTCAATGTAAGGGTACTACAGTCTTTTGTAATGTGTTTACTGTAAAAATTAAATTATTGAATAATGTATTTGGTAGAAAATGATTTCAATAGTTCATACGCATCTTCGTGACATAGGATGTCGCGTTTAGTGGGCACTTAGCGAAATATGCGCGGGCTCAGCACAGTCGTCACAGACACGGCGCCGCACGGAGCTTGTCGCTGCTGTTGTTCAGTTCTGACCAACAAACGTTTATTGTGACCAACAAACGTTTATAGAACCAAGTATTTTTAGTTATATTACCAAACTGACTTTCAAGCCGTAATGATTGAATTAATTTAAAACTTTAATAATTTTAGTAAGCTTTGAATTTGAAAGTGCAACACAGTGAAGTGAATGGATAAATATTATTCACTTCTATGAGTAACATAGTGAATCATTATTTAGGTAAAAACAAACTCCGGTCTAGGTCTTTTTATTTTTCTAATATTATAGGGCTAATATATTATGTTTGAACTGCTGAAATTAAAACACCAATGCATACATACAAAGGAAATACTACTGTGATATTCATTATTTCACAAGTTTAATAGAAGTTGACATTTTTATGTATACAAAGCCTGTGTGGAGCTGTAATTAGGTGCACTCTGTTTATAAATCACTTAATTTATATTTTTAGGGCTTCTGAAATCAGGTCTCTGAAAAATTCTAATAGAAACCCAGAGCGTCGTACTTCAGCCGTCGCCTTTTTACTGTATTTTAGTGTTAACTAGGGACCTGTCAAATCGCCCGCCGTAAACTTAGGATAGTAATATTTGAAGTTAATATATTAAGCGACTTTCGAACGTTGCCTCCACGCAGGACTTAATTTAGAAAAAAACAGAAAAAAATCTTTCCACATTCTGTCAGAGCTTGCGCATGCAGCACGCAGTCAAACGTCCCGCGTTTTTTTCTTATAAACCCGTATTGACGGGACAGATGACACGCGGGACGCTTGACCGCCACTCTGCAAGCTCTTTTATCATTGTGACAATTTAAGTATGATAATTGATAATATTGAACCGGAATAAATAAATCAGTTTCTGATAATTTTATTATGTGTATTAATTACTTTGCATCCAATAGATAAATCCTTATAAAAGGCTGAAGTTACCAAATGAGCTGGTTTTAATATTCGAGTTGTTTCTGGCAACAGCCAACCATGACCGTGGTTATAGAGACATTTTTGTAATAAGGAACATTTCGCCGAGTGGTAACTCCCATCACATGTTCTGTTCTCTCGGTGGAGCTTTAGAAATAAAACAAAATATATACTATGCACGTATGTTTGTTTGTAATCATCTATAAAATACATACACATAAGGTAACACACACTACATTATCCGGATACGTAATCTCGAGAAACCCATGATTATCGACTGATGAAGGTGCAACAATCCCAATACAAGTAAAAAGTAAAATACGAATTACATTAATAAAACGAAAAGAGAAATGTACAATACCTACCCTATTAAAGTCACACATTCTTATTACCCGCTTCTTCCGAGGCCGGAGTTTCGATTCCGAAAAATGGAATGTAGCGCCGTTGCGCCCGCCTCTACTCTAGTTGCATAGCCGATGACTCATTGTGAAAAATACTATAGCGAAATACACAGGCTACCAGAATACCTACCTTCTTGCATTAAGTCGCATTAAACCCCAATTAACAAATTAAATATACATACATACCACACGATTACATCTAAAATATAATAACTAATTAAGAACATCGCCTCATGGTATGAAAATACAACACTCTCTGATGATTATGGTTGCTGCTTGCTTAGATAATATAAATATTAGAAAGTTTCAATCAGTGATCTGTGTGAGTAGAGCTGTGCCCCGTATAATCCAAAAGCTTTGTGTTCGATTCGTTGGCAATAGTACGGGCAGGACAAAGTTGGTGCTGTGTCCAGTTGTGGACAACGTACCCGCTCGTTCTGACGTCTTGTATAACGGTGCTTCATAACGAGGATCAGGCTTGGGCAGTGTCAGCACAGGCTTGAACCATACCACCGGCAATGGAGGATTCATCTGACCTGTCGCACAGAACAGTCGCATAAGGTATTGATTCGTAACAAAGGTACAGTAGGCACCACTAATGTTTAAGTTAATACACGGCAAATGCGAACCAACAGACGTACTTTATTTTGCTTTCATGTAGCTTTTTAGCCAGTAAACGATTTAATTTTGATAAAAATAGGAAAAATATTGTATAAAGATACTCGTACATCGTATGCCACAGATCTATTTTTAAGGCAATAAACTCTTGTTTAATTTTTATTCGTTTCTGTCGAGTTATATTTATTTCAATATCTCTGATTCAATCCCAAATTTGATCTGGGCATTGGGACTGCCAGCAGAGCTTACTGACCTGGGAGAGCATCTACAAGGAGAGTTGACGTCATGTCCCAGCGCCCGGCGTCAATAAATAAACCATGAATGTTTACACCGTCTACTGGTCGTTCTAAGAAGCCGTAAACATTGGGCTCCCCCTCCTCAACCTGAAAGACATCAGGAAAATATGTAAGTCAACTGTTAATAATTATATTATATGGATTATATTTACATAAATACTAATATACTTTATACAGGGTGAATTTTTCAAGTGGGCGTGGATGGCCAAATCCGAAACTATGAGGACTAGCGAAAAGTACTCAAAGGAGTCGCGGGCTCGATTTTGATGAAAACTAAAACTGCATCATTGGATTTTTGAAAAATCAATATTTCTAGCCAGGAATCGAACCTGTTGATTTTGAAAAAAAAAAAACACACCTGTATTATTACACCATTCGATAGTGTCGCTAATAAGGATCGAATTCTAGGAAGTAATCACACTAAAGGAAAGAGCAAACTAAAGGAAAGAGCTCATTTTTAACAAAATACTTATTTTATTGTTCTTCTGTTACCTACCTCATCATCATCTGCTTAGCCTTTTCCTAACTACATATATTGGGATCGGCTTCCAGTCTAACCGGATGCAGCTGAATTATTTTAGTACCAGTATTTTACATGGAGCGACTGCCTATCTGACCTCCACAACCCAGTTACTGGGTAATACGTTACCCCTTCCCTTTGGTAAGACTGGTTGTCAGACCTTCGAGCTTCTGACTACCCGTAAAGACTGTCAAAGATCCAGGAATGACAGCCGGGACCAACGGCTTAACGTGCATTCCGAAGCATGAAGGGGTCTCGGTATGTAAAGATGGTCACCCATCCACAGACCAACCACGGCAAGTGTATTGACCTGTATGGCTGTTATTATTTAGCCGGGCCCGGGTTATGTTACCTACCTACTAAACCATAACTGATTAATCGTTCAAAATGATGACCATTGTTTTCAATACATAGCTGGATTCGAAGTCTCAAGGATTGTACTGCATAAACTGCGTTCAGCATTACAATATTATTGATTCCATTAGAATATTTTCCAAAGATCGTAATAGAAATTTTAATTTAGAACATAATGTTGTGAAGGTGGTGACTGCGCTACGGGTGTGTTTATAAAAATATTGAGCATCATTTCGAACAAGGTAGGTACGTAATGTAGGTATGAATACTTTAAAATAAGAAGAAGTTTATTAAAATTCAACATTTTCCTTAAGTTTGCCGTATGTCATTACTTCCCAGAATTTGATCCTTATTAGCGACACTGTCGAAAGGTGTAATAACACAGCGTGTGTTTTTTTCTTCAAAATCAACAGGTTCGATTCCTGGCTAGAAATATTGATTTTTCAAAAATCCAATGACGCAGTTTTAGTTTTTATCAAAATCGAGCCCGCGACTCCTTTGAGTACTTTTCGCTATTCCTCATAGTTTAGAAGTTGGCCGTCCACGCCCACTTGGAAAATTCACCCTGTATATAAGGTGTAAAAAAATTAACTGCAAGAACATTAAGAGGTGCTTTAGACCATCGAACTGAACAACTTTCACTATGGGACCAACTCTGAAATCACGAAAAAAAAAATGAGCTGTTTCATACATTTTGGCCGAGTAGGTATTGAACTTTTGTATGAAACAGCTGATTTTTTTTTCGTGATTTCGGAGTTGGTCCCATAGTGAAAGTTGTTCAGTTCGATGGTCTAAAGCACCTCTTAAAGTTCTTGCAGTAAATTTTTTTACACCTTAACAGGGTGTCCCAAAACTCAACGTCAAGCCGAAACGGGGTGACAGGATTGATCATAACCATCACGAGAAAAATCTGAAAAAAAATCTATCCCATGCAGTTTGAAAATTATGGGCATTTTAAGAAAAACCTAGAAATTTGATCAAACTGTACCATTTTTCGGTTATTGTGGTTATTATTTTTTATTTTTGTTCATTTGAACTTTAGAAACGTAATCCTAAATAACATTTCTAGAATCCCAATAAAAAATAATGACACAATTGCCTTAAGTTCCCGAGAATTGAGACTATTTGTTAAACTACGAATTTAAAATTTTCAAGATTCGTCGACTTTGACAGGCCCTCCTATAAAAAAAATGTACTAGAGTGCCTTGGCAAGTAGCATTAAAAGTTGGCGCATTTAATCAGAATTCTAAAATGGTACAATACTTGTTAGTTCCATATAATAGAAAAGAGTAAAAAAATTAAAACCTCAAGTAACCCGATTTTTGCTATCAGATTTTACTCAGTTAAAATGTTTTTAATTCGCACAAGCTCTAGGTAGGTTCTTAATTTTAAGGCAAAATGATGAGAGAGATGGATAATGGGTATGTTTGCCATGAGTGAGCGAGACAGATAGTGACGCCACGCATTGAGACGGAGATGCGTCGTTTAAACGAGTGCGAATGAAACAGATAGATGCTATGGCATCTATCTGTTTCATTCGCACTAGTTTCAGCCAAGCAAATGGCTACGCTACCAGTCCGACACCAACCAGTTAGTACGTTTCGCTCATTCGTCTACTGCGCACGTTCGTATTCGCTTGTGTTGATTTAGTACTGACAACTTTGGCTTCTCTTTTTGGACTTGAATCTTTGTGAATTGGACTTGTTGATAACATACCGGCAACTTTGGCTTCTCTCTGGACTTTTGTGTTGGCATCCTTTTTATCTACCATGCCTACGCGCTACACTTCACAAGAATATGCGAACATGCACCTCATTTATGGGGAATGCAGATGCAACGCAAGTGCTGCCGCTAGACTTTATCGTGAAAGATATCCAAATTTAGAGCGCTACCCGGATCACCGCGTGTTTGTTAATGTGCACCGTTCACTCACAGAGGGCGGCCATTTCCCGAATCAAATACAGGCTGGAGGTAGACCTGTGTTTCCTTTCCAGGAAGAAGTATTGCAAGAGGTCGCACGTGACCGAAGTATTTCCGTACGTGGAATTGAAGAAAGAACGGGAATACCGAAAAGCACTGCTCATCGTATTTTACAAAGAGCCGAAATGCATCCGTTTCACGTACAACGAGTTCAAAGTCTTCTACCTCGAGATTATCAGGAAAGGATTTCTTTTTGTAGAACAATGCTACAGAGGCATAATGAGAATCCCCAATTCATCCAAAAAATTCTCTGGTCAGATGAATCGACATTGAAAAAAGATGGTTACATGAACTTGCACAATTATCACGAGTGGCATGTGGAGAATCCACATTTAATGCGAGAAGATAGATCCCAGTATCGTTTTAAAGTAAACCTGTGGACCGGAATTTTAAACGGTAAAATTATTGGGCCTATTGAACTGCCTGAGAACTTGAATGGAACTAATTACCTACATTTTTTAAGAGAAGATTTACCAACCCTGTTAGAGGACGTACCACTAGCAGATCTTCGCGACATGTGGTTTCAACAAGATGGCTGCCCAGCGCATTTCGCAGTGCAAGTAAGAGATTTCCTTGACCAGGAATATCCGGGAAGGTGGATTGGACGTTCGGGCACTATCTCGTGGCCCGCCCGTTCACCAGATTTAAATCCCCTGGATTTTTTCTATTGGGGAGTTCTCAAAGAAAAAGTTTACTCAAAGCCCATTGAGAACGTAGCCGACCTGCGTGAACGCATTTCTCAAGCAGCTGAGGCGATCAACTCTCGAAGATATGCCCGACTAATAAGTAGATCTTTTTTAAGAAGATGTAGGGCTTGTATTGAGGCTGATGGTAAACAATTTGAACATTTATTGTAATAAAAAACGTTATTTCTCTATCATCAGACTTTTATTCCAACAAACCTAATTATTTTACTAATTTTACTAACTTTTTTTCACTTTGGTAAAAGTGGCGTCACTATCTGTCTCGCTCACTCATGGCGAACATACCCATTATCCATCTCTCTCATCATTTTGTCTTAAAATTAAGAACCTACCTAGAGCTTGTGTGAATTAAAAACATTTTAACTGAGTAAAATGAGATAGCAAAAATCGGGTTACTTGAGGTTTTAATTTTTTTACTCTTTTCTATTGTATGGAACTAACAAGTATTGTACCATTTTAGAATTCTGATTAAATGCGCCAACTTTTAATGCCACTTGCCAAGGCACTCTAGTACATTTTTTTTATAGGAGGGCCTGTCAAAGTCGACGAATCTTGAAAATTTTAAATTCGTAGTTTAACAAATAGTCTCAATTCTCGGAAACTTGAGGCAATTGTGTCATTATTTTTTATTGGGATTCTAGAAATGTTATTTAGGATTACGTTTCCAAAGTTCAAATGAACAAAAATAAAAAAGAATAACCACAATAACCGAAAAATGGTAGGTACAGTTTGATCAAATTTCTAGGTTTTTCTTAAAATGCCCATAATTTTTAAACTGCATGGGATAGATTTTTTTTCAGATTTTTCTCGTGATGGTTATGATCAATCCTGTCACCCCGTTTCGGCTTGACGTTGAGTTTTGGGACACCCTGTATATTTAAATACATAGGTAATTGTCAATAATAATTACAACATTGAAAATTTAACGGGCAGACCCGATTCAAATCCCTATTCAAAATACCACCAGTACCTTCTTCCTAGCATTTTGCTTGAAAACGTCTTCTTGCGACAGGAACATTGGCAAGGGAAAGAAGTCAAACATGAGTGCGTCGATGGGCACGCGGTAGCGGCGCGCGAACGACTGCAGCGAGCCCGTGAGCAGACCTTGTGGGAAGAACAGCCCTGAAACCCAGTTGCTCCGCTGGAGACCTTCCACCAACCATTTCTAAAACAAACCCAAATATCTAGCTAGATTTCTGCTTGGATATAACCGTGTTAAAATCAATGAATTGTAAGAGAGTTGTACCTAATTGTAAGTAGGTAGGTATACCCATAATATTTTTCCAGGATTTCATATTTTACCTATGAATGCTTTGAAATGGTTCATCAGCATCCACAGCCCGACGCGACTTCACCCACTGCTGAGCATAGGCCTCTCTTTACTTATGCCATTCCCTACGCTCCTGTGCCAGCCTTATACAGGTTCTATTTTACATGCGATGGTAAGTGTCGTCCACCTATCTCACTGCCGGACGACCGGACACCACTCGGTCACCTACTCCATCTGTCATCAATGCGCCTTTCCAGGTGTCCTGCTCGACACCATTTGAGTCCCATAATTCGTTTTCCGATGTTGAAAATCCTCGTACATCTTCGGATCTCGACGCTTGGAACACGGTCTTTAAGTCTTATGCCAAGCACGGACGCTCCATGGATCTCTGAGCAACCCTCACCCTGTACACAGCTTCCTGCGTGCGCGTCCACGTTTCATCACCGTACGTCACGGTGGGCAGTACACACTGGTTATGGTGACGGGACTTCAGACATGGAATTTTAGCTCCTTTCAGAATGTCATCCAATTTGCTAAATGCGGCCCATACAAGCTGTATTCTTCTAGATATCTTTGTTTGTTGATGCTCTTTGCCAAATCAAAGATATGGCCAAGATAGAAATAGGTAGGTACTGGTCAACCATCTCCAACTTTTCATTTTCGACAGCAACAGAAGGATTTGAATTGCTAAGGATGTTGATCAGGCCATAGGTCATTCATCATTAAAAAAAAACTTACTCCAGTAAGTAAGTTTTTTTTAAGATACCAAGATATTATCTTGGTATCTTCACTGATCAACACTTAAACAAATCACACATTACTACCCTATCCGGCCGTGTAGGTACGGAAATTTATTTACATTTTTAAAACACTGCGATTTGTAGCACACGCTTCAGTTACAGTAAAACGGGGCTACTTTGAACAGGCGGGGCTACTTTGACCAGGCCGATCACAACGCTATGACGCGTTCCCCATACCCCGCGCTTCGCGCAATATTACTCGAGGTTACGCACACTTGCTGAGCACACGTGAAAACCGATTTTGGCGCTCTGTCAAAGTAGCTACAAAATCTGTCAAAGTAACCCTGGAAGTCAAAGTAGCCCCGTTTTGCGGTAACTATCCGGAATGTATAGGTACTTCGCTCTTTGCCAATCACTAGTCACCTATTGTATTTCCTGCTGGGGCGGAGCTGCAAAGACAGTGATGAAGCCTATAGAAATCGCACAGAGCCATAGGTACTTAAAGTTGCCACCTTTCGCCCTATCTCATTTCCAACGACCGAACTTTATAAATCCTGGAACGTTTACAACAGTACATTTTTACATATAGTTTTACACCATACAGACATATCTCTAAACGTCGGGAAGACAGAAACTGCACTGTTCCACCTCCACATACAGACGCCAGCACATCAAGCTACTACAATCTGTCAAATTTATTTAATAGATTTTCAACTTTATCACTAAATCATAAGGTTCAAAGTTAATTGGGAAAATTTGACAGTTTAGGGTAGCTTGATGTGCTGGCGTCTGTACCTACCTCTTTCGTAAAACGATTCTCTTTATAATTAGATAATTATATGCTCCATCTCTCTATAATCCTTATCCTAAATTTTGATATTGATTCTGAATTTGATTGTGATTATGATTTTAATTTTGGTTGAATTTATTGTCTTTTCTGTTCCTGTAAATTGTTTACATAAGTGGATGAAATGAAACTTATTTATTTATTATAGATAACTATTGTACGATAACTACACTTATGTACAGATGCTGTTTGAAACTAAATTTTAACCATACAATATTTATATAATAATCCGCCAATCAGGTGACCGGATTCTAGCCTATCTAGGAGAACAGTACTTCACCCGTCTTTATTGTACCTATAAATGAACCTAAAAATTATATATAAGGTCCCATTAAAATAAATGGACAAACTTTTAGAAATCATTCCGACCACCAAAATAAGGACGATGAAAACGCATTAGATACAAATAATTGGCTAATGAAAATACACTAATGTACCTACCGGCAATTTATTATTTTAGGCCAAAATATAATCACTTTAATCAGTGTTTTTTTCTGCTTGGATATCTTTGGTTAGACGTACTGAGCGCTGTGTTATCTGTCCATCTATTTTCATGGGACCCTGATGCAACATTTGTAAACTTTGCAATCCCATTTTGAAATAAACTATTATTATTATAATCTTCGTCTAGGCCAAGGAGGCCTAGACGAAGATTATGGCCTGACTATTCTAAGTCCAGTCGAGCATCATGATGATTTTATAGCATTTTCTAAAGAACTTTCGAACTTTTTAGCGAAAAGCACAGGGCCCATCTGCAAATCTTAGGTAAGTGGGACAGTTAGGCACCATTGATGTTAGCAACGCAAATAGTCCCAATCTAAACTTTCACGATGTCTTCTAGAACTGCTGTGAAAGTTGAAATGCTGTCGCCCTGTCCCACTCCCCGTTAGATCGGTACGCGTTTGGATAGGGTATGAAATGAATGGGTCCGTAACGTAACTTCGAGAGTCATATTAGGTATGTTCGATTAATGGAAAGTCGACTGAACGATTGTTCGAATAGAATTTATTGCGAAACAACCTTTTATCGCCAAATGTTACTTCGACTGAACGATTTATCGAATATTTATTGATCGATGGACGGCTCTTTCGAATGAGGTTTAGTTATTATATAGTTTAATAATTGAAATAAAATGATTAAAAAAAGATTTTTCGTCACATATTATTTCATACATAATCGAGGAAATCAAACACTTTTATGATATTGTACGTTCTTTCCGTAGATTTAGAAACATGAAATTTGGTGAAAAGGAAGATATTAAAGCACAAATGAAGGGAAAAATGTTTATTAATCAAAAACCTTTTCGGTAGTTTAAGGTTCTTTAACGCCCTGAGAACTCCACTAATAATCCAAACATAAAATAATAATCATTCGCTAATCATCAAATTTAAAAATTTAAACGTTGTTTTATTTTTAAAGTGGCAAATGTAAGCCATCGAGCTCATGAAGTAAAGCCTGTCCATGTGTTCCTTTTGATTTGTTCCTTTTGGTTTTTTCAGTTTTTTTTCTTTCTCAACCTGTTTTTTCCAACCTTTAATTTTGTACGAAAATCGTAACTTCAATGGTTTTTTTTATAATAAACATTTTTCCCTTTATTTGTGCTTTATTATCTTCCTTTGTTACCAAATTTCATGTTTCTAAATCTACGGGAAGAACGTACGATATCATGAAAATGTTTGATTTCCTCGATTATGTATGAAATAATATGTGACGAAAAATCTTTTTTTAATCATTTTATTTAGATTATTAAACTATAGGTATAATAACTAAAACTCATTCGAAAGAGCAGTCCATCAATTAATAAATATTCGATAAATCGTTCAGTCGAAGTAACGTTTGGCGATAAAAGGTTGTTTCGCAATAAATTCCATTCGAACAATCGTTCAGTCGACTTTCCATTAATTGAACATATGACTCTCGAAGTTACGTTACGGACCCGAAAGGAATGAAGAAAATATTGAAATAGTAACCTCTATGAAATCAATCCTCAATGTGAGATCGTTTATCCAACTGCCAAGTGACTTCAACGAGTTGTAGCCTTTTTTATGCCACATATTGGGAACTCTGTTGTTCATGAAAGCTGTGAAAACTTCTTCGAAAGCTTCTGACATCACCACAATACCCTGAAATAAACAATCAAATTAGAATTTAAGCGCAGGAAAAACACAGGTTGATACCTTCTGTTCCCACCTGCCTACGCCTAGGTCCCAACCACAACATACAAAACAAAAGCGGGGTCGTTCCAGATACGGCCAGAGAAGATTGGTAAGTAGGGACCCATGTAGATATAGGTAGGTACCTACCAAAAATGTTCGGTGTGCCGTTGCAAATTGCAAAGTTATAAGTTTGGTAACTTTGGTGGCCATGGCAGGACGAACGCTCATCCTGACAAGGCCACCATAATACCTTTCTGCAAAACGACAAGTTCTAAGTTTATGGTTATTTAATCGGCATTAGTCACACTGGTCACACACAAAATCTCGCAAGACAGTAACTGAGCTGTGCCTGCCTGCGAGCCGAACAGCAGCTCAAGGTTCAGGGATGTAATGGCCGTACCTTATGAAACAATATTTAGTTCAAACTTTAAACTCCTCATAGTTGCTAAAGAACATGAACATACTTTGATTGCTTTTTGTAGCTCATTGAGTGAAGAGTGCAGTAGTGTTAGCAGCACGTTGAACCTGTCAGTTTCATGTATCAGTACAGTGGTTAGTGAATGGAGCTGCCCCATATCGTCGGGTATCATGAGGTCAGGATTGATGAGAGATTTGTCGATGCGCTTCGCGATCCTGGCTCGCGTCGTATCACAAACTCGCCAGACGATCTGGTCGGGCGTATCGCCGCCTCCTCCACCTCCAGTGCGCGGCTGCACGTCAACTATTGTTTGAATTAAAGTAACAGTTTCTTTGTTCTGTGGGAAAGAGAAGGTTTTTGAACTAAATTTTTTTAAAATCACATTACTAAATTATTGTAAGTATAGTCGGCATCGTAATTGATTTACCACTTAGACACCCTACTTGCGTAACACACTATCAATCGGAATCAGAATAATTTTGAAGCAAATTGCTAATCCATTGTTTGATAAGTTCTAAAAATTTTTCTGCTCTGTTGAGCAGATTTTTTTTTTGTAATGTGACGTAAATAACGCAATTAATGTTGTTGAACTGTCAAAATTAAACCGAGCCCCGCGGGTATTTGTGTCCAATTGACGAATTTTAACAGGATTTTTCGTTTTATGACATTCAACCGTGGTAAAGCAATTTCATGGTTCTATAATATGTACTTAAGTTATGGTTGTCTAGAAGAGCGGCGGTGGCCGTCACATAACGGCCGTATTGGCGGCTGTCCTGAAAATGATGGCAGCGGGCTTGACTTTACGGTGCCAAAAACGCTCCAGGAAAACACCAACTTACTTTCATAATTAACGTTTCAGTGACGTCATTCGCTGGTAAATTTCAGATGCTATGTGACGCCCACTGCTCTTCTAGGAAACCGTAGTTTTACTGTACGATAGCGGTACAATCGAATTGAGTCAAGTTCAACAATATAAAAGTGGGTACCTACCTCGAATGCTATATTAGCGTTGTCGTGCATACCGAACACTTCCGGTCTTTCAACACTAGGTAATGTTTCTAAGTATTCACGATACTCTTCCAATTTATCTGATCTCGGACAATAATACGTGCCGGATTCTGAGTATGTGTATCCGTCCTCAAGAGTTGGCGGTGAAAAGAAACCTTTTAAAATAGTGGTCAAGCAACGTTGGTCCCACATGTCTGTTACCCGGCCACCATACGTTATAAGACCTGTAACGATCATTTCATTTACATAATGCAGGTACCAGTGTTGTTACCTTCTTTCCAGAAAACTAAAGGCTAACTACAAAAATACTTAGGCATAGGTATTAGTTAGGTAGGTACTAAAACTTATGGTAGGGGAGCCCAGAGTGTTTTTAAGCAAGCATATTCAGGGCGAAAAGTGGATAGCTGAGTAGGTGTGGCATGAGAAGAGAACACCTAAAATATATTTAAAAGTTTCTGATAGGAGCACGTGGTCAGGATCAGGAGTCCACTTTCACATTTCAAACAAAAAGAAAAAGAACCGACTTCAAGAAAACACTACTAAGTGATAAATAACTTTAATTTCGGAAGTCGCATTTTCGTTTTTATGTGGCACCGACTTCCGAAATTAAAGTTATTTATCACTTTGTAGGTAGTGTTTTTTTTTTGAAGTCGGTTCTTTTTTTTTGGAAAAAGTTTTTATTTTTCACTTTTTAGTTGTACCTACCCTACACAAATTCAATTAACGATTAGTGCACGGAAGAATTGAAGACACCGACTAGAAGAATCACCAAAATTCGCATAGAAATGCCGGAGATGCAGTACATTTATGCATATAACTTCGTACATAAGAATAATTACCTAATGTATTATATACTAAAACCTTCCTGAAAGTATGTAGATCACATTTGTGAAAGAATTATCAAAATCGGTTCATTCGTTTTTGAGAAAATCGCGGACATACAAACATACATACATACGGGTCGAATACAGAACCACTTTTTTTGAAGTCGGTTAAAAAGGGCCAAAAATAAAGTGATCTTCAGAGGCGTTGATTTTGGCATGATTGGGTGTAGCCTAACCCATAATGACTTAAATAGGCAAATCTGATTAAGAAATTGTGGGCTTTCCCTAAATCACGACTTTGAAAACTCAGATTCGGATATTCACGGCGAATAAAAGTTATTTTGTGCAATAGTGTTATAGTGAATAGGGTTGACTGGGTACGGTTGAAACAATTTTGCTTTAAACGCCCGTAGGACAACCATTTTGAAAAATAAAAACAAACACTTAAAATGAGAGAATAGACTTGTCTTCATTCAAATACATGTCAGAATTAGAGGCTCAACTGCCATAACAGGTACGCATTTACAGAATTATAATCATTAGAATCATTAATACATCTTTCTAAGTTAGATTTGTTCCATAAGAACAAATCTCTTATGGAAAAGTTCTTGGGGAACAAATCTAATTTAAATATATATGTCGGAGACAGTTGTCAATTAAATTTGAGGGATAATCAACATAATTTGTTATGATTTCATGACATCACTAGAGTGTGCGCAAAAACCAAAATGGAACGAACTTATGTATCAAATTTCAGGAATATAAAATATGGAGTGCCCCAAGGTAGCGTGCTTGGGTCACCCTTATTTCTCATTTACATAAATGATTTGCCAAAAGTGACACAACAACAAATGGTTTTGTTTGCGGACGACAGCACTGCCATAGTAAAATGTAATGACTTAAATATTTATCAATTTGACATTAATAATACTCTTACTGACATAATTAATTGGCTTAATATGAATAATTTAATAATCAACCTTAAGAAGACCAAAGTAATGCATTTCCACCAAAAAATCGAAGCCCCAAAACCTTTTATCAATTACAATGGTAACGAAATAGAAGAAGTAAAAGCAAGTGTAAGTATTTTTAGGTATCCATATTGACAATCACCTCAATTGGAAAGCTCATATAGAACAGCTGTGTAAAAAAGTTAATTAATCTGCCTATGCACTTTTTCAATTGGCTAGAAAGGTAAATAAAGATGCGTTACTTGTTGCTTATCATGGTTTGGTAGCCTCGCTTTTACGGTACGGAATAATTTTTTGGGGTAATTCCCCGGACAAGGGTTTAGTATTCAAGGCACAGAAACGGTGCATTAGAGCCATGTGTGGTCTGAAAACTGATGATAGCTGTGCACCGTACTTTAAAGCATTAAAAATACTCACGCTACCGGCGATATACATATTAGAAATTAGTACCTTCGTAAAAACAAATCCCAACCTTTTTGAAAAAGTTACTAGGGTACGAAATGTTCCAATCCGTAGTCAATACAAAAATTCGTTGAGTAATTACAAGTGTAAAACTGCATTAGTAAAAAAAAGTGTCCTAGGTATGGCTCCACGTATTTTAACAAAATTCCAGACGCCATAAAATAATTGAATCTTTCATTATTTAAAAAGAAAATGAAATTGTTCATTGATAAATGTTATTATACTATTGAGGAATATTTAAATGACGAATCAATTTATCAGAATAGTAGTAAGTAGTAGATATTTAAAATGATTAATTTTGACATTTAACGAATTTGACATTTTTACAATGATTAAAATTGACATTAACTATTTTTGACATTTGACATAACCTCTTAATTAAATTGTAATATTGTTAATTTAATTTTCTAATTTAATACCATAGCTATGCATGATTTTAATAAAATGTTATTTGTAAAAAACAAATAAATAAGTCTAAACATTATTTTGTAATTTATATTATTTGTATAGGCTGTTTATCGGTTTTGTCTGTGTCTAAGTAAATAAAGGCGCGCCGCGCTAGCAATGCGCGCGCAGGTGTAGGAATGACCATTACTTACTCTATGGATAAACCTGCGAGCGCACGCTAGCGCGGCGCGCGGAAATACAAACCCAGCCCGCCGTTGCATGCTAAGCAGTTGGTCCCGGCTGTCATCTCTGGATCTTTGACAGTCGGTGCGGGTAGTCAGAAGCTCGAAGGTCTGACAACCAGTCTTACCAATGGGAAAGGGTGTATTACCCAGTTACTGGGTTGTGGAGGTCAGATAAGCAGTCGCTCCATGTAAAATACTGGTATTCAGCTGCATCTGGTTAGAGTGGAAGCCGACCCCAACATAGTTGAGAAAAGGCTAGGCAGATGATGATGCGGTAGGTAACATAAGAAAAATAAAAAAAGTATTTAGTTAAAAATGAGCTCTTTCCTTTAGTTTGCCGTATGTCATTACTTCCCAGAATTCGAGCCTTATTAGCGACACTATCGAATGTTGTAATAATACACGGTGTTTTTTTTTTTCAAAATCAACAGGTTTGATTCCTGGCTAGAAATATTGATTTTTCAAAAATCCAATGATGCAGTTTTAGTTTTCATCAAAATCGAGCTCGCGACTCCTTTGAGTATTTTTCGCTAGTCCTCATAGTTTCGGATTTGGCCATCCACGCCCACTTGAAAAATTCAGCCTGTATACAGGCTGAATGTTTCGTCGGTGCTCCATAGACCAATTGTTTCACCAATTGGTCTATGGGGAAAATTACATGCTTCCATCGTCCAAATACCAACTGGACTATGGAGAATTGAGAAATGATCCACTGCCCAGTTTAATAGTATAGTAAAGCCTTGCCAATCTATTTAAAAAAATATATCATCAACAATTTTTGTATCGCTTAATAATCATTCAAGTCAGAATGGATGACCAAATCCGAAACTATTGGTAATACCGAAAAATTCTTAAAGGAGACACGGGGTCGATTTTGATCTTTTTAGAAATCTGAAAATGGACTCCTGACCACGTGTTCCTATCAGAAACTTTTTAAATAGGCATTTTTTACGGTGTTCTCTCTTCATGCCACACCTACTCAGCTATCAACTTTTCGCCCTGGATATGCTTGCTCAAAAACCATCTGGGCTCCCCTACCACTAGTAAAAGAAAAATACGAGCAAGAAAGTGTGCTTTGCAAAATATTTTTATTAGTGTGCAGTTTCTTACTGGTAATGTATTCCAAAGCGTCCCATGGCATGTACCCATCCTCACAAAACATTTGCAAGTTCATCATGGCGCACTCGCGGTCGCTGTTATTGAACTCGTACGTAATGTTCCATCCTAGCGGACCAAATTTCTTGCGCTCCTGAATAATGGCGTGAAACATACAAATGCCAAATAACATTGTACGCCAATCTTGACCCAACACTGAAACAGGAATTTAACCAAGTAAAGGCCGTTTCCACAATATGTGTATGTGTAAGTATCTACAATACGTTTCCACAATATGTGTATCTACAAATGTTTCCATAATATGTGTACCTACCTAAGGTCAATGCAACTAAAATACTTAAATTAAAAAATTAAAAAACCCCCGACCCAAACAAAATCCTCTAAAAACTAAAATAATAATATATATTGGCCCTTTAAGTTTAATATAAGTTGCAGGAAATATTTTGATCCAAGCGTCCTCACGTCTCGTCTCGATGAGGCTTAAACCCAGCAATAATGAATGTAGCTATTTTAGAAAACATAACTGCTGTTAACTTCCAATTTTCATTAGCCGTCCCCCGACGCGAGGACGCTTGGATCAAAATATTTCCTGGGGCCAATATACAGGATGTCCGGTAATTAATGGATAACCTTGAAATGGCTTATAGCAGACCTTATGGCCGTTCAGAAAAAAATACAAAACAAAATATATCCTAAGTAGTACCTAAGGTATGCTTTTTTTTTTAAAAAAGACTACTTACAAATTTTTACCTTATTTTACATTATTGTACGCTACGACCACAAATGAATGAATTCCATCGGTTTTTTGTTGTTGTATTATTATACGCTAACTATGCCGACAGATAGGCAGTAAATAGTATGTCTAGCTACTGCAATAAAAAAAAAATAAAAAAACTTTAATTAATTTTTCAGTGAAAAATTTTCAATTAATAATTTTTTGACAAAGTTTAAATGTCTTGGGTACTTATAAAAAAAATGTATGAAAACATGAGTGACCAATAATTTGAAAATAATGTCGGTTTCAAGTACATTTTATAATGGTATAATTTATTATTGTATCTAATGTAAATTGCGAATTATTGCTATTAATTTAGTAAAGGAGTAAATTTGACTAAATAACAAAATAAACAATTTTTACATCCAATTGCAACTGACAATTGGGGTTTAATAAAAAACAACATTTACCATTAATAATACTTTATTTGAGATAAATGTATTCATAATAAATGTTCAAATTGCTTGCCATCCACTCTTATGCAGGTTCTACATCTGCGGATAAATGCTCTTCTGAGCAGTCTCGTATAGCGTCTTTCAGTTATTTTTGATGCGGCTGCCCTGACACGCCTACGTAAATCTTCTAAATACCCGATTGGCTTACGGTACGAGGTGTGCCGTAAGCCAATCGGATCTTCCTAATTTATTGGAAGAGATGCTCGAACAGCTGAGGGAATCTTATTGGTTACAAAATGACGGCTGGCCTCAGCGTTATGCTGTACCTGTTCCTGCATGCAATGTACCCATGCAAAAAATTGTAAAACATTTTAAAAGAGTAACGGTGGAGTTTCTTGCCCATTCTTCTCCATACGAAAACTACTTTTTGGAAGGGGTGACTAGAATTAAGTCTATTTTAAGATATTTTTTAGACGTTCAGTGCCTTTTATGTGCCTATTTGAAATAAATGCTTCGACTTTGACTTTGCATATTTAAATTGTGCAGACCCAAACAGATCGGGCGTCTGGGGCTAATTTTGTGGCCTCCACGTTCACCGGACCTAAATTCACTGAATTTTTGTTTATTGGGGCTGCCTCAAAGAAGAGGTGTACCGTAAGCCTATCGGGTATTTAGAAGATTTACGCAGGCGTGTCAGGGCAGCCGCATCAAAAATAACTGAACGACGCTATACGAGACTGCTCAGAAGAGCATTTATCCGCAGATGTAGAGCCTGCATAAGAGTAGATGGCAAAAAATTTGAACATTTATTATGAATAGATTAATCTCAAATAAAGTATTATTAATGTTAAATATTGTTATTATTAAACCCTAATGGTCAGTTGCAATTGGATGTAAAAATTGTTCCAATATTTTAAATTTTGTTATTTAGTCAAATTTACTCCTTTACTACATTAATAGCAATAATTCACAATTTACATTAGATACAATAATAAATTATACCATTATAAAATGTACTTGACACCGACATTATTTTAAAATTATTGGTCACTCATGTTTTCGTACATTTTTTTATACCCTAGAGTCCTAGACATTTAAACTTTGTCAAAAAATTATTATTTGAAAATTTTTCACTGAAAAATTAATTAAAGTTTTTTTATTTTTTTTATTGCAGTAGCTAGACATACTATTTACTGCCTATCTGTCGGCATAGTTAGCGTATAATAATACAACAACAAAAAACCGATAGAATTCATTCATTTGTGGATGTAGCGTACAATAATGTAAAATAAGGTAAAAATTTGTAGTCTTTTTTAAAAAAAAAGCATATCTTAGGTACAACTACTTAGGATATATTTTGTTTTGTATCTTTTTCTGAACGGCCATAAGGTCTGCTATAAGCCATTTCAAGGTTATCCATTAATTACCGGACACCCTGTATATTACCATTTTAGTTTTTAGAGGATTTTGTTTGAGTCGGGGGTTTTTTAAATTTTTTATTTAACTTTTATTTCTTGCTTTTTAAACTTTATAATATTATATTACTAGTAAACATGCTATACGATCGACACGTGACTTGCCGAAATCTGCGCAGCTGTACGTATTTTTGTACCGATACCGCAGTGAAGCGAAGCTAATTAGGTACTCGTGGTCGTTGGCATTCATTCCATACTAACGTATTCCTCTGTGAATTCGCCATTTGTGGTGACGGCCATCTTGGATTTGAAATTTGTTATAGTGTATAGTATTTTACTAGTCAAGCCCTTTCATTTGATACCCATATTGAGGAAAATAGAAATCTTCTTCCATTTCTATAAGAGCCCTTTCATTTGATACCCATATTGAGGGAATTGTGAAAAAAAAAAAATATTTGCCATTTTGTGGTGACGGCCATCTTGGTTTTGAAATTTATCATAGTGTTTAGTATTCTACTTGTCAAGCCCTTTCATTTGATACCCATATTGAGGGAGTTGTGAAAAATTATGATTTCGCCATTTTGTGGCGGCTGCCATCTTGAACCGATTTTCTTCAAACATAGCTAAGAACACTCGCGACTAATTCACCTTTCAAACAAAAAAAACAAAATCAAATACGATTCATCCGTTCGGGAGCTACGATGCAACAGACAGACACACACGCACACACACCCCGACACGTCAAACTTAAAACTTATTATTATTATAACACCCCGCCGTTTTTGCGTTGGGGGTTAAAAAGTATTGCAACTAAAAAAAGAAAAGTTAAATCTTTAAACCTTTGCCAAAAATATCCACCTCACTCATCATCATCATCTTCCTGCCCTTATCCCATGTTACTTGGGGTCGGCGCAACACGTTTTCTTCTTCCATTCTCCCCTGTCAACCGTCACGCCATCATTCACTCCCTTCTCTTTCATATCATTCCAGACACAATCCATCCATCTTTTCTTCGGCCTTCCTCTCCCTCTCCATCCATCAACATGTATATTCATCACTCTTTTAGTAACATGCGTTTCGTCCCTTCTCATCACAATATGCCCATACCAAGCCAAACGATTTTCTTTCAACTTTTCTGTCACTGGCGCCACTTTCAAACTTCCTCTTATATACTCATTTCTCATTGATGATTATATTAAATATACAGGGTGAATTTTCCAAGTGGTCCTGGATGGCCAAATTCTAAACTATGAGGAATAGCGAAAAGTACTCAAAGGAGTCGCGGGCTCGATTTTGATGAAAACTAAAACTGCATCATTGGATTTTTGAAAAATCAATATTTCTAGCCAGGAATCGAACCTGTTGATTTTGAAAAAAAAAACACTGTATTATTACACCATTTGATAGTGTCCCTAATAAGGATCAAATTCTGGGAAGTAATGATATACGGCAAACTAAAGGAAAATGTTGAATTTTAATAAACTTCTTCTTATTTTAAAGTATTCATACCTATACGGACCTTGTTCGAAATGATGCTCAATATTTTTATTAACACACCCGCAGCGCAGTCACCTTCACAACATTATGTTCTATATTCAAATTTCTATTACTATCTTTAGAAAATATTCTAATGGAATCAATAATATTGTAATGCTGAATGCAGTACAATCCTTGAGACGTCGAATCCAGCTATGTATAGTTAAGGTTTAATAGGTAGGTAGCATAACCCGAGCCCGGCTAAATAATAACAGCCGCACAGGTCAATCCATCAGGTTAAGCTACGCTTGCTGCGGTTGGTCTGTGGATGGGTGACCATCCTTACATACCGAGACCCCTCTATGTCTTAGAAAGCACGTTAAGCCGTTGGTCCCCGCTGTCATTCCTGGATCTTTGACAGTAGTTACGGGTAGTCAGAAGCTCGAAGGTCTGACAACCAGTCTTACCAAGGGGTATCGTATTACCCAGTAAGTGGGTTGTGGAGGTCAGATAGGCAGTCGCTCCATGTAAAATACTGGTATTCAGTTGCATCCGGTTAGACTGGAAGCCGACCCCAACATAGTTGGGAAAAGGCTAGGCCGATGATGATGAGATAGGTAACATATTAAGAGAAATAAAAAAAAGTATTTTGTTAAAAATGAGCTCTTTCCTTTAGTTTGCCGTATGTCATTACTTCCCAGGATTCGATCCTTATTAGCGACACTATCGAATGGTGCAATAATACAGTGTGTTTTTTTTTTTCAAAATCAACAGGTTCGATTCCTGGCTAGAAATATTGATTTTTCAAAAATCCAATGATGGAGTTTTAGGTTTCATCAAAATCGAGCCCGCGACTTCTTTGAGTACTTTTCGCTATTCCTCATAGTTTCGGATTTGGCCATCCACGCCCACTTGAAAAATTCAAACTGTATACGATTAAGCCACCTCACTCATTGATGATATATTAAATATATACGATTATATAGCATATATCATATATCGGAGATTAGTTTCTACCAAAGATAATGTCAAAAAGCTGTAAGATTTGCTTAAAATCTTAATAAATAAACCCATGCGGGCATAAAAGTCGCATTAGCCCAATGGAAGACGTGAGTGACTTAGTGCTTTGGGGAGATTATCTATAGGCTTAAGGTCGGGTGGGCACTTGGAGGTATTGTAACGCGCTACCACCTAATCTAGTCGACCTATGTAATTGAGTTTATACGTAGACAGGTGGGTACTTTCAAATGAAAATAAAGGGTATTTAGATAGGTACGTCTTATCAAAGCGGACTAATGAGTTACCATGATTCTCGAAGAAATCTTCTTCCATTTCTATAAGAGCTCTTTTCACATTCGCTTTTAAACCTTTGGGCGGTTCATTTGTAACTTTAACAGAATTCTGCAATACAGATACAGGAAATTTGGGAGTAGGCATTGAACTTAGAAAGAGGCGGAATTCCGGTTGAGGCATGCCTGAGTCAGAACTGAAGTCAGCTACTATTACTTCTAGAGCCAGCATCCATGAAGCAGCTAAGTGGCAATTCTGAAAATAATTAATAATAATAATAATTAGTAGATAACTGATCATGATTTTATTTATCTAGATACCCAATTTTCCCAATGAATTGGGAATCGGTTCTCCGTACCTGTAAGAAGACCCAATCGCCTTTGGGTTTAGCACCGTATATCATCTTCTCAGCGACAGGCCCTTGTCCCTGACCTAGCGAGATGGAATGCACACGATCTCGCATGCCCATCTCTGTTGCAAACTTCTGGAAAGCTCCGAAAGGATCCGAACCGGTGCTTAATACGAAGACGAGTGGGGTTGTTTCCGTTGTATCCGCATATCTAGAACAAAGTTAAGAAATAGAGATCCTTCAATTTTTTAATAGTCTGATAACTTCTGGAGAATAAAATTGATAGTTTGACATATTATTTTTTAAGTACTTATACAAAATCTGGGCTCCATTGTACTTCCTCACCCGTTTATTTGAAGCAGTTGTAACTTGTCGTATGTACCCACAGTCGTTTTCCGATTACACTACACACTAAACCAACATAATATAAAAAAATAACACATTTGTAATGACAACTTAGGATGCAAGAGCGAGCGAAGCGAGCTCGGGACTTGGGGCACCCCGACTCGGACAGGTTAGGTTAGAAGGGGATGGCGGGGTCTAGTGAGCGAGCGCAGCGAGCGAACAAACCCCGCCATCCCCTTCGTGGTTATTCTTTTTTAGACCATAGAGCCCCGCGAAGCGGGGAGGCTCCTACTACCTACGCCTTTTAAGCAACTTTTAAGTGTTTTGAGGTTAGGTTTACAAAAAACATTGGGAATTTTTTTCAGGCCACTATGGTTTTGCGAACTTTTCGGTTTTCAAATTTACACTAAAGAGGGTCTATTCTATCTAAAAAAAGTAGCTACTATAAAAGTCGCAGGTTTTCAGAAAAAAAAAACTTTGGGAATTTTTTTCTCGGCCCCTATGGTTTTTCACAATTTGCGGTTTTCAAATTACACTAAAAAGGGTCTATTCTATCCAAAAAAAAATACCTACTATCAAAATGCGCCGGGTGAGGAAGTACCTACAGTGGTTCCAAAATCTGTCAAACTGCAATATTTATTACTCAGATAAAACTGGCTTATGTTTAACTTATCACCAGATAAAGTAAAATATAACATTTTTCTGCTAAATATAGTAAATGATCATCAAAATTAAAAACCCCATTTGTAACCGACGAAAAAAAAACGGAGGAGGTTCTCAAGTCGACGCGTATATTTTTTTTTATGTTAAAATACTTGGGTAAAGGTCATTATGTAATTTTATAGGTACACATCAATGGTAAAGTTATTTTTATTCTCATTTGCTCGCCTTTGCATTAAACGGGTTGGTTTAGGATGGACATAGGATGCTATGTCCATCCTAAACCAACCCGTTTAAAACGAAAAAAACCGTTTTTCGATTTAAAACTGTTGGTGTTGATGACTATGTTTTTCTTAATTATAACTGCCTACATTTTCTTGATTTTATCGAGGTAGGGATATGACGGAGTACCTACAGATGTGAAACAACCAATGCCGTTTTGAACCCCAAATAAATCGTTTTAAACGGTTGAAAACTCGCCTATACAAAATAAAAGAACTGTGTTTTACACTTCATTGAGGGCAATTTTTGGTCACCTGATGGCATGTTTCGTTTTAATTAGCTTATAGAAAATCAATAGAAAGTACCAAAAGTAGTAAGTATAGGTAATGTAGGTAGGTACTTTCTATTGATTTTCTATAAATTAAGTAATTAAAACTAAACATGACGTCAGGTGACCAAAAATTGCCAACAATTAAGTGTAAAACAGTTATTTTATTTTTGTAGACGAGTTTTCAACCGTTTAAAACAATTTTGGGGTTTAAAACGATAACATTTGGTTTAAAACGTTTTAAATCGGTTGTTTTACATCTATAGTCAGAATTACGGGTGTATTGTTGCAGAAATAAATATTTTATATTATGAAAGGAATTTACCAGCAATGTACTTGAATTTAATGAAATTCAATGTACCTCCAAGAAACAAGAACAATTATAATAATAAAGTGAGCCGCAGTCCTGAGAGTCAGAATGACTGGTGAATACTGATAATGAATGTAATCGATATCTTATGGTTACCAGAGTGTACGGTTCGTACACTTGCAGAGTTGTTGATGATGTTGTTGGAGTGTGTGGAGAAAAGATCACGAGGTTGATGGCACTTAAATAAGTTTAATGCACCCAAGTTATGTACAATAATAATGCAATAATGCACAGTTGGCGATTCCTTTCTCTATGTTGTTTACTCAGTTATTAGCTATATCATACTGCTTGTTAATTAGGTGAAATATGACTTAAATACCTAAGCAAACTGACGCGCGTTCGTTCCGATCGCGGCGTAAGCAAAATTTTATGAACAGCTGAAGACTGTACACAGAGGAATGTACCTTCAACGTAACTCATAAATATAATATGAAAATATAATGATTTGACTTCCCCTCAACAGCAAATAGCTGTTGGAAGAATAGCGGGCGTCTATTTGATTTAAACTGACAAAACTTTATGGTTTTGGACTTGTGAACAGCGTTGAGAAGACTCCTGCGATAACAATGATTAATGTTCGATACGATACGGAAGCATATCGAGTGTGTGTGAATAAGGGGGCAGGTCCGGTCCAAACGTTAAATGGTATCGATCTAGCAACACTGAGTAAAAATTTTATTTTCCTTTTTGGCAACTGAGCCAATGTCAACTAACCATCGGAACAATAACTAAAGCATGTCGTGAGGTTAAAACCCATCTGAAAGACTTGTATCTATGGTCATGAAAAAAAAGTTAAAAAAAAAAGCAACTACTATGGGTGCATTCCGAGTTAGGACTGTAATCGATATTATCGATTTGAGCGTGCTTAAACCCGTACCGAATTAGGTTTAAACACGCTCAAATCGATTATATTGATTACATTCCTAACTCGGAACGTGGCATAACAGTCAAACGTCATCTGTCATATTGCGCGTTCCCGTTCGTTCGTATTGTTCGCCATCGTCAACGTCATTAACGTCAATTCGACAGTTGTACTTGGTCTGTATTCTGTTTCGTTGTAGTTCGTTCGTAGCGGAGGGAGATCACTTTATTTTTCTCTTGCTTGTTGCCTCTCGTACAGTGTGGTGGTCTAGTCTCACTCATCTGTCATTGATTACCTACTACTTGTTGGCAGGTACTTGTTGTTGACACGAAGCGTGTGTGGCTAATAAAATAATACTTAGCAAGAATTAAATTTAACAGCTATCAGAACTTGCCTAATCTCAGTAGACTGTGGAAAATATGGCTTCAGCAGTTGATTCGGTTAGGGTGTTTAACAAATTTACGTTGAACAATGGAAGTGAGATGCCTGCTGTGGGTAGTAAGTACAATTCTTGAACTTAATAAAACACCTTAAAATTGTAAGGCATTTATGCTATAATTTGACCCCATTTACAGTGTGTCTACACCTAGCAGCCTCCAAGCCATAACAGAGCGCGAGAGGTTCCAAGGATTAGTTCTAGATTTGCTGTTGTTTTGTCCATCTAAATGTTTATTCGAACTACCCCCAAAACCAAGTTTTGGTCAGTGGGTCGTCTTTTTCTAATAATTAGAAATGAAAATTAAAATAAACATTTCTGGTTAAAGTAGACAAAATATGATAGATGTATAATATGATGAACATTAAAGGGTACACATGGCTAAGATACTATAATATTTTATCTTAAGATACAATATCGCTTGCCATACAATTCAATGGACCACATTACACACAACGAAGATAATATTTATTTGATATTCCATTGAATTGTATGGCGAGCGATATTTTATCTTAAGATAAAATATTATAGTATCTTAGCCATGTGTAGCGCCCTTAACTATTCCCAGTATGGGCATAATATACGTTAAAACACTCATCTATTACAATGTTTTGGAGACACTCTTATGTCCGTTATGTTAAGATATCCTGATTGATTTCCAATGGTTAAAAGAATATATAATAATCTACCAAAATCGTATAGGGAACTGCTAATCCATCATTTTAAAACAGCTTTATTCAAATGACATAATATTATTATGTAGACAAATTGTTTTACCTATTCTGTGAATGAGTCTAAACTTTAAAGATTCACACTTTGTACTATTGTAATTTGATAAATGATTGACATTCTTTGGGCTGATTTTTCCAATGCCAGATAACTTTATTGGAGTAATAATTTTGAATTTTTCACACACGCAAAAACTGTCAGACGTTAATTTTATTCCACTAATAAAAACTATTGGTCTATTGAAAAATCAGCCCTTAATACAGGTAATCATTATGATTTAAGTACCAGTTTTATTAGCTTCACTTATTTAATTAATTTAATTAATCATTTTGGATGCTAATTTTAACCAATTGCTTAAAATCTGGAAAGTACTACAATTCTTGTAAGTAAATTTAATTTCACTTCATTTCCGGCTATAGGTTTTGTTTTGGGCCAATATTTAAGAAATGAAGCACTATAGAAAATAGTTTTATATTAAAACAAGAAGCACAAAAGTAGAACTAAAGTTTGAGACTAAGAGGACTATCAGGTAGTCTGCTGGCTGATTGTCGACATCAAAAGTATTTACTGCAAGAAATGACACGGAACTAACTAAAGTTCGGATGAGAATGGATGGAAAAAGTCTTGAACCTGGAACCTCCTGCATTCTGTTATGGCTTCTGGGCCGTTGGTTGTAGGCACCCCAATTTACTATATACTATTCAAACAGCTCCAGCGCAAGTTCTGCATTTTGCAAATGTTTTTCTGTCATCTTGATGTGTGCTAAGTGTTCAGGAGAACACTAAAGTAAAAAAAAAAACTATTCTTTCTTTGTAAAGAAGACTGGTCAAAATTGACCCAAAATTTTCGTAACTCCCGGCGCTAAAGAAATGTATCTCAGTTTATGCATTATCATGAGTAAAAAAATAACTGCATATTTTTTTTATTTAATTTCTATGGCTATCATGTAAATATTGCTAATTTTTTTTTAAAGGTGTCCAATTTTTTTTCGTTTAAAGTTGCAAATAAATGTTTAGATTTAGCTATTATTAATAAATGTGATGTTTTAAACATTTTAGATCAGGAGAACATAATCACGTTTATCTTTATCTTATACTTATTTTTTTAATGAATCATGCATGCATGCGTGAACTTAGTACCATGCGTTTAAAAATAGTGACGAAATAACTTATAAAAACTACAGAAATCAGAAAACTAGTAAATAAAATAGAAAACAACAAAAATGGCATTATCCGATTTTATTGATTTCCAATATCTAATATAGTAAGTATTATCAAGTCAAAGACAAATAAAAGGATGACCATGAATTTTAACATTTGATGTGAAATTTTGTTCAGAAAAATGAAAAGCTATAGCTATAGCTATTTTTATTTTATTTTTGTATTGAATTTGTATTTGTATTAGTTTATTTTATAATTGGTCCGTGTTGGCTTTTAATTAAATAAATAATAATAATAATAATTGCCGTAAGGACATACAACTGACATTATCATAAGTAAAATGTTAAAATTCATCATCTTCCTTTTATTTTTGACACTATGTTATTTGGCAAAAAATAATCCTTATGATGAAGCCTTTCGATCGGTATGATAAAGCTACAGGGTGATTATGTTTCTCGTCGGTTCTGTTCCCGGTTCAACCATGTAATTATTTAAATATCTATGAATGCAGTTTAAATTCTTTTTTAAATTCAAATAATGTCTTCTTTCAGTAAAATGTTCCATCTACAATATTCAAGGTACTTTCCCTCCATGTGGCATATCCGTGGGACGCCCTGTATAGCATTATTACAATGATAGTCACGATTTTGGGTAATGGTGACTACCAATTATTAATATACTAAAAATATATTAAAATATGAGATAACTTTTTTTTCCGCCGGGCCTGGGTAAATTTTGTATGGGCCGTGACCCGTCTTCTTAGGCCTTTCAAGTTTAAAGCTAGTCTTTTGCCTTTGGCCTTACAATATAAACCTAGTGTTTTATTACAAATGCTACGCTATTAGAACACCTACATTCTTTCAGATAATATGATATGTAGAAATACCAATGTGTTGCAGGGTTATGCAACTAACATGACACAAAACTATCTACCTACCATGTGAATATGGTTGTAATAACCGATCGCAGATTAAAATGTGGGAAGAAAAACATGATTTCTGGTTTTGCTCTGAAACGAAGTAACTTATGGCTTGCTATTATTCAAACATTAGAGCGGCTATACATCCCAAGAAAATCCTAGAATATTTTCTTTGACAATATTGTTACAGTAGATACTTATTGGAACCAAGTTCGTACTCATGCAAATCTGACATATTATTTAGGGCGTGGAAACACCTTTACCTGATGTATTATTTATGGTGAATATATTTTTGTAGTGGGAACTTTCCGTGTTCACGATCCAGATGAAGTTATGCAAGTAGTAGACAATGCTCTTTCAGCAGGATATCGCATGTTTGGTAAGTGTTACTACATGTCTGGTTAATACCAGGGTATTCACTGAGAAACAAATGCTGAGCAACATTGATTCCACAAACATTAACAAATAATTCAGCAACTATTTTGAGCAATTGTTTCCCAACTTTGTTTCCCGTGAATATGCAGCTTAAAGAAACATTGCACCTTTTGGACCTCATCAAACCTGTCATTACCAAAGCATCACCGTGATGGTGATCACTGAAATGAAGGCATCAAGCTTTTGATTACCCTCAATAGCCATCCATGCATCACTCAGTAAAGTGAAGTAGTAAAACATAGCATAGCAGTTTCAATTTTATCCTATAGGAACTACTGCATGTGCCCAAATGAAAAGTATCCTATGGAGTCCACTTAACAAAGGAGTTGTAGAGTGCGTGAGTTGGGCCTGGAATTTTAATTTTAAGATTTTTGCTATTGTGTTTTGTTTTTTATAAAAAAACTTTACTTTTTGGCTCCATAAGTATTATACATGACTAGCTTCTGCCCGCGTGAAATTTCAACCTGCCCCCATTCACCCTCTTAGGGGTGGAATTTCGAAAAACTCTTAGAACACTCCTTCAAACTTCTTGTTTTTAGGACCAGCTGTTTAGGCTGTGCGTTGATATATCAGTCAGTCAGGAGTTCGCATTTTATATATTGATAGCATTTTGCCTGCGTGTATTGCGTACTTACTTTCTTCTAAAAATTTCGAAAATGTATATTTATGATCTTTATCATTTATTTAGATAAACAAGTATTCGGGCCAATTTTTAAGTCTATAGATCAAAGGAATCTGATTTTTCAAATAAACTGTTTCCCTGCTTTTCACCCCCACAGGGGTGGAATTTTGAAATATCGTTTGGGATGTGTTCATTACTTGACTCGAAGATTTATTTATAATATACCAATTTTCGACTTAATCAAGGCACGGAGTAAAATCCTTCCCTGTAAAATTAACTACCCCTTTTCACCCCGTTAGGGCTAGATTTTCCAAAAACCCTGATACACGTTATTCTTTATTTTTGGTCTGAAGTATAAATACTGAGTTTCGGGTTAATCGGACCGCGCCTTAAAATTCTTCCATGCAAATGTTGACACCTCCCCAATCTCCCTTTTGGGGGTAGTTTAGAAAAACAAAAAATGCGAAACTTCGTAATTTACTTAGATAAGTATTCGTGCCGAGTTTCAAGTTTATTAATACAAGGAATAAGATTTTTCATACAAACAAAAACCCCCGTCCGTGGGGTCGCTACTGCCCAACTGCTCGCCACATGCTGCCCTGCGGGTTTCTGTATCTCTCTTGGTCTGGCTCCTCACCCTAGACCTAGAGTTCTGAGTGCGCAAACCCCATCACGACGTCAACGTACAGATACGAAGGTGGAGTTATATTATTATTGCCATTAGTTAACAGTTGAGGTGTCAAAAAGTAACAAACACACACCTGGATGTTTAAATATTAGGTGTAGAGAAGTTTATGATGTAGATCATAGGATCTTCTAATAAATCCATGCAGTGCCTTCCGCTGGTGTGTGTTGACCCTAACTTACATTTCAAAGTGGCCTAGACTCGGTTACTATCAATGGTCTGCCAAATAAAAGTTGAAACAAAGGGTCAACATTGTTTCTTTGGCTTTGATAAGTGTTACCATGCTGGATTGCTGTATAATTACATCGCATTTTATTCAAATTATATAGATACTGCTGCCGTCTACCGCAATGAATCACACTTGAAGGAAGCCTTCCAAAGATTGCTCCCACGACACGACTTGGACCGTGATGATATTTTCATTACAACAAAACTCTGTAAGTGCTGTTGTACAATGTAGGTATTTACAACAAGTTATTTAAAAGAAGATTTTAGAAGTAATCTATACAAAGTAGTACCAAAACAATAGTAATAGGTATTTGATTTTTGATAATTTCCATTTTGCTTGCACACAAAAGATATTACACATACTGAGTGGAGCAGTGTTACAATATGGTCTATCGTTCTATTAAATTCATACCAATACTTTTACCGGTAGTTTTTCAATTAGTAGGTAATAAGCTTATAATTTGTTTTTTAATGATTAAGTGAGGTGGTTGTTGAATAGGCTGTGAAGCTTAGTTCCTTTATTTTTACATGTCTTTAAATAATTTTATAATTACAGCACCTGCTGATCATGGCAAGCCAGATGTTATCAAGCGAGCCTACACTGGTTCACTGATGAATTTGGGGTTGGAATATGCAGACTTGTATTTAATCCATTTCCCTGGGACACGGAAAATTGCTAACGATAATAAAAAAAATACTGAGCTTCGTCACGCAACATGGGAAAGCATGGTTCGACTATATGATGAGGGCCTTGTCAATGCCATTGGTGTATCCAATTTCAACAATTATCACCTAGAGCTGCTTATGAAAAGGAATCATGGTGTAGTTCCAGCTGTAAATCAGGTAGATATACTTTATTTTATATCAATACTATATACCATAATATCACAACAGATCATTTTTTAATGTCTTTTTTTTTACAAAGGTGGAATGGCACCCTTTCTACTATCAAATGGAATTACTGGAGTATTGTAAGGCAAATGATATATTAATACAAGCATATTGTTCACTTGGAGGAAAATCTGTGCATGATGATGAGCTACTAAAGCATCCCTCAGTTACAAAAATAGCCCAAAGTCTCGGCGTCACCAATGCTCAAGTTTTGTTAAGATGGGCACTACAGCAAGATATTGCTATCATACCTAAGTCAACAAACCCCTCGCATATGAAAGATAATATTTCTCTGAAATTCGAAATTTCTCCTGAAGATATGAGGATACTTAGCAAGCTATCAGAAAACAAAGTTAAGTATGCATGGGATCCCAGCACCGTTGTTTAACATACACGTCCTAGACGCACCAAATCAAAAAAAGGTGCTAAGAAGAAGCACAAATAAGTTGCAACTGTAAAAAAAATAGACTTGATTTAATTTAAATGTCACAGTTGCGGGATGTGGCAGAGTGTCGATTGTATGTGCGTTTATGTTGTGTACAGGTGGTGGCGTTAGTTTGAACAATTTATTTCATACCGGCTGAAAATCATAACAATAATTATAGTTTTTCCTTAAAGAGATCTGAGCCTCAGCTGCTCCAATAGTGGGGCATTCAAAAATTGTAAAAAAATACGTAAAAGAAGGGATTTCATACTGCGCCAGAACCCAATTCGGCAATTTTTAGGATCATCTTCAACCCAAAAAAAAAAAAAATTTCAAAGGACTATAAAGACGAGATATGAGGAATTTCAAATTTCTATAGAAAACTTTTTTTTCTCATAACTCGTCTTTAAATCAGTATCAATTTAACTGTTAGCAACAATACGAATTGCCGTCAGCTGAATGTCTGTGGCAAAAGATCATAAGTTCGTTTTTCAAATTGTCAAAGAGACTTTCAACGCTCAAATAAATGCTGTAACTTTGAATTCCCCCTTTGATGCAGCGACTGATTCTCATTTTGATGATTATGGAATCATAAACAACTACTAGAAATCGGTATAAAATATGTACATCGCAAAACTCGCGCAGTACCTCCCGTTCCAAATACAACATATTATGGTTCTAGGACAATCTAGGGTGTTTTAAAAACGACCTCGTTTTTAAAACAGCCTGGTTTGTTCTAGAATAAAAATATTTTAGTGAAAATAAGTTAACATAGTGGATACAAATCAGAAGGAACTGTGCATTTTATCATTTTCAACGATAAAGGAGTGGTGCGTCACAATAATTGTTACAATATGTTGAGTAAACATATAAGAACATTTCAAGTTACTTGTTGATGTTAGTTACTTAGCATCTGCCCTCGATTTCGTCCGCGTGAAATTTCTTGTTATAACATTTCTCAGTAGTGAAGGAATCTTCAGAATCGGATCAGTATATCAGAAGATTACCCCCTACATACAAACTCAAGTTTTACTTCTTTATAATATTAGTATAGATTTTAGTGTATTGTAGTGTGTTGCAGTGGAGATTGCTTTAAATGTTACAGTGCATTGTAAACAAAGGCAATGCAGACTATCATATACTTAGTTATACAGTGTTACCTATAAGATAGTTGTACCTATTTGGTGATATTTGGTGATAATAACAAGACTTGTGAGCTGTACTGGGATTAGAAAGGTGATATTATAAAAATGGGGCGGGTTGGGTTAACAGTAGCCCTTATCGTTATTTATTTTGATAGTATTAGATGACTAGCACTTCGCCGCGACTTTGTACGAGTGCATTTCATATTCTCCCTTACAAAATTTAACACCCGCTCCACCCACGTTAAAAGGTATTCTATGAAAATTTATGATTAAGCTCTAACTCTAGCTTTTGCAAAGCGGCTTCGCCCGAGGGAAATTGAAATAAGTAAATAAAATACCTAATATGAAAAATCGTATTCCTTTGATCTAAAATCTTGGCCCGAATACTTACAAATATTAATAAATAATTAAGATCGTATTCGGCAACTACCTTTTATAGGGGTGGAAGGGGTGTTGGAATTTGTAGGAGAAAATACGTAATGCACACGAACGCAGTCGTAGGGGAAGTTCTAGTCTGTCTATAAAATAAAAATCATAAAATATTTTCCTCTTATTATAGGGCGACTAAGGAAGAAGTAGATTTCGAGGACGTGCCCTAAATGTGACTTGTGTACGTGTACCCAATCCTAGGTCAGAATGTACGAGTGTTACAAAGTGAGATCATCCCAGAGAATTAAACCAAGATAATCTCATGCCGATTGCGGCTTGTTTCACAATTCTGTCTTGTGCGGATTTGGCCTAAATGTGGTTTTTGTGTCCCATACTGGCACTTTATGTGCGAGCGAGTGTCTATTACAAAGTAGGGCCAACCAGAGAGTGAATAAATGAAGATAATCTAATGCAGATTGCGGCTTGTTTGACAATTCTGTCTGCATGGGCGACTGAAGTCGTAGATTATTAGTATTTTACGAGTATTTTTCCATTGTGTAGCCCATCTTAACACTAACGTCCCTACTCGATGCAGTAGGGACATCTTAGGGTAGGTAAGATTAAGATATTGTAATTTGTGTTGTAAACTCATATGGTATGGCTTATTTATAAGGTGTTTTCGATATCACTTTTCTTTTGCTCTCTTTAATTATGGATGGACCACTAATGAATGAGCTTATAAAAATTAGGGAGGTGCACGTGTCTCACGTACTGACTGAGGTTTAAATATTTTCTAAAAAATTCGTAAGTCTACAGGCGACGTTTACATTATTTTGTAGCTTCAGATGATAATGATGTTAGAAATTATAAGCGTGCGCGCTATAGAATATTGCATTTTTTGTTACTTATATTATATATTTTTATGTTATATCATAATTTAGTTATAACTTAATCTTATGGCACAATTATTTGCGCAAGCGATTGTTTGATTTTGCGATTTAAGTTTGATTTGGCGTTGTATGCGACTTGATACTGATGCACCGTGCTTTTGAGAAACCATAGAACTAGGTGCTGTGTAAGACTATTTTGTCATGTTTGTTTAGGAGATGTTGCTAATGTAAGATGCTTATTATATTAAGTAATTCGAAGAACAAAGCTAACGAGTACACACTAGAAGTTTTCCTTGCCAATACAAAATACAATTAAACAGCACTAATAGTTTTTTTTTGTTTGTATATAATTATTATCTTTACTAAAGTAAATGAGGTGTTTTGCCAAATACTTATTGTTATTGAAGTCCAAATTTTATAAATGTCTATATTGTCCTTTATAAGATGTTGTGATAAACTCACCGCTATTTGTTCAAAACAAAGCGGTGCGGTATCGAATATTCTATATATATAGATATATATACAGGATGTCCGGTAATTAATGGATAACCTCTTTAGGTTTCATTGTAGGTACTTATCATTATGAACAACTGTTACTATGGGATCTAACCTGAAATGGCGAAAAAAAGAATAGGCAGTTTCCTAAATTTTGACGAGTTATGCGAACATAAATGTATTGATTGGAAAAGCTGTTTTTTTTTTTCGCGATTTCATGTTTGGTCCCGGAGTAAAAGTTGTTCATAATAATAAGTACAATGACCCCTTAAGAGGTTATTTATTAATTACCGGACACCCTGTATACATATAGAGAGATATACAGGACGATATTTTTTATCACCATCCAAATTTTTACAGAATGTTCTATCCATGAATATGAACAACTTTCACTATGGGACCAACTCTGAAATCACGAAAAAAAATAATCTGCTGTTTAATACAAAAGTTCAATACCTACTTGACCAAAATGTATGAAACAGCTGGTTTCTTTTTGCGTGATTTCAGAGTTGGCTCTATAGTGAAAGTTGTTCATATTTATCACCCTGTAAAAATTTGGATGGTGATAAAAAAATCTTCCTTTATATACAGTATAGTTACTTAACTAGTTAATCTCGTTCTAAAAGGTACTAGATACCTAATATCATTGATGTACTAACTATGCATAAACCTGTGTTTTCTTAATAATAAATAAATGTATAAGATCGTTTTTCTATCTACTTTCATAGTTTTAACAATCCGTGTAGGTAAAGAAATAATTAAAACTAACAAAGAAAAAGTATACGTACAGGGTGTTCAGTTGAATGGTGGGACTTTCTATAAACACAGATCCTAGGCTGATGGAGACATATTCCGCTATTGCAAATACTAGTTTCTCCTCTTTAAGGCACTTAATAATCATTAATTTTTCAAATGAAGTCAGTTTATTGTCCCAATTTGTATCCGGGGGCGTTGAGTTATTTTTATCGACGTGGATGTCCTGGAAACACAAACGTTATGTAGGGAAAAGTAAAGAATATTTCCTTAAAATTTTGAATCCTTTGACATATGTCCGTAAGAACATTCGTTAGATTCCTAAATATAGATAAAATACAAAGCACTTAGGCATCTTTTGGGCACGCTCGTTCCATCATAGATTTCATCCATCGCTTTCCATCAGGCGTGATCGAGGTCAAGAGCGGGCCAATTTAACAAAAAAAAAAAAAATTGCGTACGCTTCAATGCTTAACACACGAACGACACGCGTCAACGGCAAAGGCAACTGTAAGCGACGGGTGTCGACGGCTGCCATCGACAACACGGCGCTCGTGTATTTTTTTTTAATTTGTAATAGGCTCGCTCTTGACCAAATGAGCACCGTTCTCAAATACACGAGTGGCACGTTGTCGACAGACGACAAGAGATACAGATGAATGATGACAAATGACGATAGCGCAAGCGAGCACCCGCGAGTGCAGCACCCTAGTTGCATAACACACTTTCAATCACAATCTAAATCATTTTGAAGGATATTGCTAATTCATTGCTTCATATGTTCGAAAAATTAGTCTGCTCAACAACGTAAATAACGCAATGAATGTTGTTGAACTGTCAAAATAAAAGCCATTGCTATTGTTAGTGTGTAAAGTGTGTTACGCAATTTCCCCGCTGTAGCGCTTATGTTCGAGCATCCGCTGCGTCCGCGCCTTCACGGGCGGAGTTTGCTCGAGCCTGCTCGCGCAGTAGCCGCTCTGTCCGCGCAAACCTTAAATAGAATTTCTTTGCCGACTGTAGGTCTATCTCAACCTTTTGAACGCCAGAGTATAAACGTATCGCCGTACCCCTGACGCCAGGCCACTTTAACAAAACAACACACACACACACACACTTAAAACAACAAATATCTCGATATTGGTGGTTTATTTATATTAGTTTCATGCAATGCAATATAGACGGAAGCTTAAACTTTTAAATTATATAAATAAAAACACACAAAAGTAATTATTAAATTGTTTATTTCACAATATGGTGCGACCCGTGCGACATGTATTTTGTCATATATGTATTTGTGACGTTGGCGTTCAGGGTAAGATTTCGTTTGTCACATATATGTGACAATGGCGTTCAAAAGGTTAAAGAAAATCACTTACCAAATTGAAGTTTCCAAGTGTAATAGGAATTTTCTTTAGACAATCTTCAACTAGTCCCTCGAAATCTTCTTCAGTTTCATTTAGGTGATTAACGGCTAGCCACATTTGTTCAGTCAACGCTTCAATTGCAGGTTTCTTACGTGGCACCTGGTATTTTTGTTATTATATAGGGTGGACCTTAACCGCTATAGCCATAGGAAATCGCTTAGAACTTAGAATATATTATTATATAACCATTGATCTTGACTGCAGCTGCATCTCAAATTTTTTAAAGAAATGGTATAATCGGCTCAAGGCGTCAAGTCTAAGGACAGTCTCCTATGAACTTTTTCCTGTAGCTACAACGATTGAGGTACAGACAGCATCAAAAAGATAACATCGCCATGTTTTGGGACTTCATATAGATACAATATTATAACAGTTACTTAGTTCTAAAGATAACATTATTCTTTAGGTTTCAATTTTTCGGAAAACTAGGCTTTGCGACGCCCATCAACATAGTACAGGGCCACCGTAGGAAAAAGTACCTAATAGCTACATTAGCTACCTATAACTACGTCAACATTTTGAGTAAAAAAAAAACACTTTGTGTACTAACCACTGATGTACCGGCTGGTCCTCGTAGAACAAAATTCCAGTGGTCTGGACTAACAAGTCCGGCATGTAAGTAAATAGCCATGTTCAGAAGGAAACTGAAAACCAGCTTGTGCCGTTCAAATAGTCCTCTGGACACGTTCCGGTATACAGACAGCGTGATTTCACAACGTAGGATTTCCAGCCTAATTTCTAATACGTCACTTTTTTCGCTCTTTTCTATGACTTGATTAAAGACCTGCAAAGGTAAGGTGGTGGTACAATAGCTGCCGCGCTGACGTCAAATGAGGTAGTAGGTATACTGTAGTATGTGTCTTAGGTACGTGTAATATTGTGTTAAAATCATACGTTATATTTTGTTTACGTCACTACGGCTATATTGGTTCTTCCAAACAAACCTAATATGTATTGAAAGCTCATTTTAAACTCGTTTGATTGTTCGAATGCAACCAGAGTTATTTTATTGCCGGCCTACGCTACATAAGGTCGACTTTTGCAAACAATCTTTACTGTACCTACACAAGGTACCTACTAAATACCTTACAGACAAATTGTGAGTTATGTTTATGTACCTATGACACATTTAAGATCTTTTGCCTTTGAAGCGCTCGCTTACTCTTGTCTTTTTTAGTTCAAATTATGACAAGACGTACCTAACTATGTAATTATCTTGGATTCAGCGACTTGCAATGCTATTGTATTGGGGTTTGAAAATTTAAGTAGAGAATGGAGGAGGCCAATGTAAAATAAAAGAGGAGAAGCCATTCAAAGTCTTTTAAGAGTTTGTGTCTAAACTGAATAAATCAAATACATAGTAACTATATTTTTTCTTGAGCGCTGTTTCGTCTGTTGTGTAGGTCACAAATTCATTCCATAGCCATAATATGTACTATAATGACTAAAAAGTGTAACATCAAAAATGGGTTAATTATGTATCTTATCCATTACTGGCCAGGATAATGTGTAGCAGGCTTAATTTAACTCCATAGTACCCGCGACATGGTTCTGTAAACGCAGCTTAGGTACTCAAACAGCACACGTGACGTGCTCGTTACAGGTGAAACACTTCGATAACAATAAGAAAATGATAAGGTGCCTACTGACCTGGCTAAAGTACTTCAGTGAGAACTGGTACATAGGGTCGATGTCTGCTAGTTGCGCTACAGCGAAGTACATGACCGCCCCCCGGGTGGCCACCGTGCGGTACTTCTCACGGGCTGCCGATATGCTCAACTCCGTCGCTTCTGTTTCTTCTAGACGAGCGTTTATTATTTCTGATGTTTCCTACGGGCAATGGGTTTGTTAATTTTTTTTTTTACATCGGAATGAGTGTTTTTAAAAGTTCTAAGCTCATCGTGGGCGCCATTAGCTCATTACTGCCCATTTAGTTTTAGTTGGGACGGACATGACTGACTTCATCTTTCATAAATCTCCATTAGTCATTATATCAGTGATAAATCAGCCTATAGTGTTCCCAGTACTGGGACACAGGCCTCTGAGAGGGAGTGGGCCGTAATCCACCACCCAGGCCCAGTGCGGGTTGTTGGATGTCACATGTCTACGAATTTTTTGGTTCTAGGACATGCCGGATTGCTGACGATATTGTCATTCACCCTTTTTGAGAGCAGTCATGGTGATGTAATAAAATACACAAAGTGCCTGTTTGGTTCGAACTTACCACCGACTCGTAAGTTGGGGCCGATGCCATTGGGCCACCACTACTCTCCGTTATCTCAGTATTAATGTGTATTTTCTAGTTGTTGCCATCATATGTCCTATCATCATTCACATAACAAATTCATCCATTCTTTGATCTTGCCCTAATACGTAAAAATGTTCAATCATGCTCAAGCTTTCCTCAATTTACCCTCACCCTACGAACCAAACTAAATAAAAACATTGCATTCCTTACTTTACTCTCGTTGAGCGTTTCTATCAGCTCTTCATCATCCAGAATGTTCCCAGTCGAAGCGTATAGCAATCTGAGGATCTTGTCTTCAATCTCGAGTAGAGTTGCTTTGTCGGCGTTGATACGAAGTATAAGGTCCGTTCGTAAAATCTCCAGATCTGGGCGTTCCAATCTTACTACGTCGCTAATAACAGAAAATGTAGGTAAAAACCTCATCATGAGTTTACGACTAGATTTTTGTCAGACTAGAAAATTGGTTAGTTGGCTTTCTTTTACAATTTTTTTTTCATATTGTTTTATAGGATTTCTTTCCATACAAATTATGTCCCTGATGTAAAAATCCTGGAATGGTGGTATTTTCCGAAGGGGCAATAAGAGCGGATTCCTCAACCTAAGTAGCTACAGGAAAACGGTCTTTAAGTAGCTATTTTTTTAAGTTATTTCTATTTGCATTTACGGATTAAGGAAAAAATATAGATACTATTGTATTTTAATTGTATCAATCGATTCTGTTATGTCTGAGTATCAGTAGATTATCGGGCCAACGGAGTTTACGGAGTGCCTTAGTCACAAATCAGGAAATACTTTTCCCATAACAACATTTGGTAAGAAATTAACGTCATAACTAAAATAAAAACCATACCGCGGTTACAATACAAAAAATGGTTGTTAAAATAGAAATATTCTATGTTTACTTTCATTAGAAAATGGCCGCTGGAGAATCCAAAAGACGACTCCGCTGTCCCTATTGAATAACCATTGATGAATTCTTTAAGCTTGGGTACTTCATCATCATCAAAGAAAATACGACTCCCGTCAAAGCATTGCAAGATCAGGCGCGGTCGTAGCCCAAGATTTTGGGGGGGGTCATTATGGGTGCCGAGGAATATTTTAAGGGAGGTACATCTCGTTGGTCTAGTGGTCGCAAGCGTTACTGCTGATAATGAGGTCCTAGCTGGGTTCGATTCCTAGGTCGGGTAAAGTGTTAAAGGGTTTTTCCTTCAGAAATTTCTCAGAAGCAGCTTGGAGTCTGGATTTGTGCCCGGTTGGCGGCAGTAGGCTCGCCCTCTATGACATTTCACTTAATAACTGGCGAAATGTGGGTGTAACTACTAATGAAGGTACACCCCTGCCCAACCCTTTGGGGATTAAAGGCGTGATGATATGTTAAGGTTCATGTACATCTCCAGCTCCACATTACTTATGCTATTCAGGGACGCAGCTTTTACATAGGGGGTGTTATTTAAATGCTGCCAAATTGGGCGTATGTATTAGAACAGTAGATTATGTAGGGTAGGGAGAGCGAGCGAAGCGAGCTCGAAAATTTTGACAATCCGCCTCTGTTGATTAGGTATTGTTTTATATTTTCAAGTAGAAATAGGAGTTACATTGTCGACTTATGCAGGCATGCTCAAGCAGCTATCAGAACCTAGAACGCAAGAGCGAGCGAAGCGAGCTCGAAAATTTTGACAATCCGCCTCTGTCGATTAGGTTTTGTTTTATATTTTCAAGTAGAAATAGGAGTTACATTGTCAACTTATGCAGGCAAGCTCAAGCAGCTATCAGAACCTAAAACGCAAGAGCGAGCGAAGCGAGCTCGAAAATTTTGACAATCCGCCTCTGTCGATTAGGTTTTGTTTTATATTTTCAAGTAGAAATAGGAGTTACATTGTCGACTTATGCAGGCAAGCTCAAGCAGCTATCAGAATCTAAAACGCAAGAGCGAGCGAAGCGAGCTCGAGAATTTTGCACACTCTCGGATAGGTTCGATTTTCTTTCGATCATTCCAAAAGGACTAGGAATTACTTGCTTTGTCGACTTTTGAAGAAAAGCTCAAGAACCAATGTAAATTGCAAGAGCGAGCGTAGCGAGCCTGGAAATTGTAGCACCCCACCTTGAATAGTCTCTGTTTTCTTTTACCCATCATACAAAAAGAGAACTTACTTTATCGAATTATGACGAAAAGCTTAAACAGCAGCTTAGGTTTTGGAATCTGGCCTTACCTAAGCCTTTCAACCTTACGTACGAGGGGGGTGCCCAATATCCCGCGTTTACTTCGCTCGCTCTTGAATCCTGGATTTATATTTTTATAACAGGCTTTTTAAAGGAAAATATTTATTAGGCGCGTTAAAAAACCCACTGTCATTTCATGGTTTTAAGTTTTTACTTCAGTCGGCAGTCCCCATGTCTGCCGATTTTCTTAATGTTTATGAATATTCCAATCGGGGTTTTCGTGGCTCAAGTACCTACAGTTTTAAGTTAGTAAGGCAAGTTAATCATTCAGACTCTCAACTGCTTCAATGATTTTGGGGGGGGTCATGACCCCCACGACCCCCCCCCCCCCTCGGACCGCGCATGTGCAAGATCAATTCGCATCGACGTTGCGTGACCAAGTACTTGTCAGCCGCTCGCTGTGCCACAGGTAGTGCATTCTTTGCACACAATAAATGCATCCGTCAAGACAGCAATCAATTCGAGAATCTTCTCTCCTAATAGGCGTCGGTACCCACTTACTCAAGTAAGTACATACGTCTTATAAGGATAGAACTACAGTGGCCTCCAAAAGTTAATTGACATTTTTCCACTTCAGCTGTTTGAACTGCTATTATTGACTAATTCAACTACCTTTGACTTATATAATAAGTAATAAAAAATAATCAAGTAATAATTATAAGTACATTTTTGTATTTTTAATCATAGGTAATGTGACATCACACCTGTGGAAAAATGTCAACTTACTTTTGGAGGCCACTGTACCAGGCCACTCAGAGAGAGTATTGCGAAAAAAGTTTTTATGTATGAGAGACTGGCCAGTTATAATCTACTAGCAGCGCCCCGCGGTTTCACCCGCATAAGTGTTGATCCCGTGGAAATATATGTGCTATTCTGTACCTATAAGCCATATTAGTTACTATAAAGTTTCAACAAAATCAGTCCAGTAGTTTTTGCGTGAAAGAGTAACAAACATCCTCAAAAACTTTCACATTTATAATATTAGTAGGAAGTAGGATTTTGAATACCTATATGACTATTTGAGTGCCAGTTTTTTTTCTGTCTTGTAATATTATGTACCAATACGCTTAACTGTGCAACAAAAAACTGAGCGTTTTACGGTGTTCTACGTTCGGGCATTGCTTGTCTTTATTCCTAAAACAGATGTCCTACCTATTAGATATGTTACCGGCCAAACCCGATTTCAGGACAAACTAGTTTAGCCTAGGCTAAACTAGTTCTTCCTATACGCGATAGGGGGTGCCCTTCGCTCGCCCTTGGATCTTATGTCGACGGAGCCCCGCTTCGCGGGGCCCCTATTTCAGTGTAAAGGGTTTAAAGTAACCTAACCAAACCAAACCTCGGGGTGCCCTTCGCTCGCCCTTGCATCCTATGTCGACGGAACTAGTTTAGCCTAGGCTAAACTAGTTTGTCCTGAAATCGGGTTTGGCCGGTAACAGATACATACCTACGAAGCTGGACTACATTTACTAAAATTGACGATACCTAGGTAGGATTTAGGAAGACTTTTGCTCTGAGCAAACTATAGGTATGGCTACTACATCTATGAATGCAAATAGAAATAGCTGCAAGTATCGACCGGTAACGTAAACGAGGTATGTAGCCACTACGGTTAGTGTAGATGTCCTATGAAACGATGCCAATAATTTATTGACATTCTCATTTAACGGGTCTGAAAATAACGAATGCTAAGTATTTAACAACTTCAGTATTCTTTTTTTAATATACTAGCTGTGCCCGCGACTTCGTTCGCGTGCGTTTCTGAAAACAAATTGGATTTCATGGGCTTTCATTTTTTTGCAAAGTTTTTTTTTTTTATAATTAAGTAAGTAATTAGATTTTGCCATATGGATTTTGCTAATCTGTCTTTTTGCGATTCTGACCATTTGTGACAAAATACTAACGCCTGACAATTCGCTAATCTGTCATTTTGCGTTTCTGACGTTCTTCGCCCAAACCTAGGTACCTATCTTATAATACTTTCATACTTATATGCATTTAGTAAAAATCTGTTATTTTTACAGTACAAACAGACACTTCAGTTTTATTTATATGTATAGATAAAATAACAACTAACGCCAGTAACTGATCTTCAAGACCAGACAGTGTTACGGTGAAGTTGACCAGGGTGACTTGGATGCAGATTTCCGGCAGGTAGTGAGGGTTTGCCAGTTTGGTGGTGAGGTACAGGCGGAAGTTCGTGTCGTACTCTATATCGCTGTCTCCCAAGTGGATGAGCAGTCTGCCAGCCTGTTGAGTTATTACTTAGTTATTAACCTATTGTTATTGACGATTTGCTTTAATTAAAGGAAGCGCGAAGTCTTAACTGTACAACGCAAATGTGTTGCAATATCAAAAAGCTGGCGTGGGCTTGAACAAAAACAATCCAATGATGTATACTACCTAGTAAAAGCGCGCAGTGCTGCACACCCCCACCCTATTTCAAGTTAAACAAATATCAACTTTATTTCAATGAAAATAAGTTGATTTCAGAGTGACTAGCACTATTGAAAAAGTTATAAAAATGTTTGAAGTTGTAGCATAAACTGAACTTTATTGTGTAGGAATTAAAGTTATTTTTCCATTAATTCATATTTACATTTTTGGCAAAGAAATCGCGAACGCAGATTAGTTAGCCCAGGTTCGCACGAGCGCGTTTTTCCTGCGGCGATGTTTCTTCGCGCACTGGATGTGCAACGCACTGCTTAGCGCCGAGTGTTGAAAATCCAACAGTTTTTTTGGCGCGCTGAGACGCGCTCAAAAAAAAAGAGAGAGAGCGACAGAGAGTGAGAGTTGAAAATCCAACAGATTCTTTGTCGCGCTGAGACGCGCTCAAAAAAAGGAGAGAATAAAAGAGAAAGAGGGAAAGAGAGTGAGAGTTGAAAATCCAACAGTCTCTTTGTCGCGCTGAGACGCGTTCAAAAAAATGAGAGAATAAAAGAGAGTCAGGGAGAGAGAGTGAGAGTTGAAAATCCAACAGTTTTTTGTCACGCTGAGACGCGCTCAAAAAAAAGAGAGCATAAAAGAGAGAGGGAGAGAGAGTGAGAGTTGAAAATCCAACAGTTTTTTTGTCGCGATGAGACGCGCTCAAAAAAAAAGAGTGAATAAAAGAGAGAGAGGGAGAGAGAGTAAGAGTTGAAAATCCAACAGTTTCTTTGTCGCGCTGAGACGCGCTCAAAAAAAAGAGAGAATAAGAGAGAGAGTGAGAGTTGAAAATCAAGTGCGCGATACAATCCCGCCGCGGCGATATTTTTAGGTCCGTGCCTACATATTTGGGCTTTCGAGTTCAGTATTTCGAGTTTTCGCGTTGGTCACCTGTAGAAATGTTTGCTTTAGAAGGACCGGCGATAATGTGGCCTCAAGCGTCTCTCCAAGGTCTTCGATTAGCATTGGCCAACCAAGTCGAATGCAATTCTCGAGGATCCGTAGGTAGTTTGGATTGATCAGTTTTGTTATCACAAGGCCGTTTTCTTTCTCCATGTTTCGTATCCACCTGTTAGCCTGCGATTAAAAAACTTAGTTAATACTAGGATTAATGAAAATACTAATCAACCTAAGTACTTACGGTCAGCATCAAAAGTTGATTAACACTTTAGTTTTTTTTAATCTTAGTTATTCAGCAAAATATTTGTTGAAGTCTGCAGCAGAAGAATTTTTGAAGTGAAACTTCTTTAGGCGCGCTTGACTTGGGGAGTAAACTGGCGAATGCGTTACGAAAACGTGTGATCGCGAGTAGGGAAGGTGCGTAAAAAATAGCTGGAAATACCTCTGGTGTAAAAACCCGGTCCCGGTCGCATAAATATGCGACCGGGTTTTTACACCAGGTATTTGCTTCCAAGTACGCACACCGGGTACCGACTCAAAATACTTGCAAGACTATTAAGTATCTTATACGGCTACTCGCTCAAATACGTAGGTACTCAACCGCGTTAGTTTTCGCAAATGCGATCACGCTCCTTTTGGAACAATTTCATATGCAAGTATTTTTTACCGACTTCACAAAAAGGAGGAGGTACTATGTTCGGCTGTTTGTATGTTTTTTTTTTTGTATTATTGTTCATCGAATACTCCGCCAATTGTCGACGGATTTTCAAAATTCTTTTTTTGTTCCAAAGTAGATAGTTTTGAGGTGGTCCCACTGTCACCAAGTTAGGATCTGATGATGGGATCTTAGAGTAATCGAGGGCAACCTTTAAATTTTATAGGCTCACTTATTGTTTTTCGCATATTTTACGAAGTGTCTTGTGTATTTGCGTATGGTTGTCACCATCTCAGGTAGCTGGGCTGATGATGGAAGTTACAACTCCTTAACAGTAAGAAGTTACTCGAACAGGCAAGGACTGTTTTAGTCAATTGTTTTGATGTTTGATAGGGCATTTGCCACATTTGGTCTCATGATCATCAAGTCATGACCTGATGCTGCAGTCAGGATAGTCTGCAGAGTACCTAACTCCTCGACAACTAACAGCAGATATATCGTGTTAAGGCTCATTGAAAAGGGCTCGATGTGTGGATAAACGTACTGTTAATGAGGAACACCGAAGTACATAAAGACCTGATGCTGAAGCCAGGAGCATTAGAAAAAGTACCAACCTTGAAATTACAGCACCGTAGTCGTGTTTGGGCTCATTTTAAACGACTAAATTTTAAGTTCAATGCAATGTTGACAAGTCTGGCCTGATGCTGCAGCCAGGATTATCAGCATCTAGTCTAAAAACATCAGGGCAGGATTTGATGATGGGATCCTGGAGAAATCGAAGGAACTCTTCAAATATTATAGGCACACCTATAGCGATTTGGGTATTTTTTATAGTAACTCGTGCATTTGCTCTCGGAAAGCACTATTTGGTGATGTAGAACTGATGATGAAGACCACAGATGGCCACCGGAACTACTCAATAATATCTAAGTATTTCACGGGTTGCGATTCGATTACTTTAATATGGTTGCTAAACAATTTATGCTCGTCACAATGTGAATGGTGATACGGAGCTGATGGTGGATCTGGAGAACTCCTCAACAATTAATTTCCCTGTATCGGGAAAAGCAATATTTTGTTTGTAAAAGGCGATGATCACTAGGCTATTGTAACTTAGATAAATTATAAGCAGACCCACTAAAAAGCGTGAAATAAAAACTTTTTAAGAAAAAAAAAACCGACTTTCAAAAAAACACTACAAAGTGAAAAATATCTTTAATTTCGGAAGTCGGTGGCAAAAAACTAAAATAAAGATCCAAAGACACCGACTTCCGAAATTAAAGTTATTTTTCACTTTGTAAAGTTTTTTTTGGAAGTCGGTTTTTTTTTCTTATAAAGTTTTTTACTTTAATGGTTTGCAAGTATTTATTTGTAAACGCGATTTTGCTCCTTATTTATTCGAAGTCATTGATCAATTTCCTATGCAAGTAGTTTTACTTCCAACGGGGCTTTTGAATACGCGATTGTATTTTTTATCTGTATGAAGTTATAGATCAGTTTTCTATGCAGATAGAAAATACTTGAAAGTATCTTGCTCCGTCGTGCCTCGAAGCTCGAGTACGTAGGTACTCAAATAGTTCAACAACCGCGTTTGTTTTCGCAAATGCGATCATACTTCTTATCAGTAAGAGCACAGAATATACTTAATAGTACTACGTACAGAAAGGACACTCCCTTCCTCGCCCTCATATCAGATACCGCACCTCACCCCGCACTTCGAGGTATTCGTCGCCGACTCTTTAGCAAGGGCGCTCGCGAACCGCAGCGCTGTATTGCTGACACACAATTATGCGATTTAAAAGTTTTATTTGAGTTTTAATCACGATGGTTGGATATTGTGATGCTTTTCCGAATTCGTATTTACATATACTGTTTGTATGATTTCGCATTTTTAATAACATGCGATTTAATAACCCATTATTTACAGAAAAGTCATTTAAACTAAACTATTTTAGTGTTTTTATTTCATTACGAACCCGTCTATATAAATAAACAATTGAACTACTTGGTCACTTCATAATAAAGCACACGTTCGGGCAGCGCCGCCGCCGACGTCGTTCGGTTCCCCGACACATATTGCTTTCCGCGCCATTTTTTTTTTACGCTACTAGATTTCACGCACACATTTGCACGTATACAAACGTCATTTGTTTATGCAGTAGTAATAGGTAATTATTTTGCGAGCGTTGTATGGAGTGTCCGAGGTGTGGTAAGAGTCTACGGAACAATTTCGTATGCAAGTATTTTTACTTTAATGGTTTGTAAAAGTATTTATTTGTAAACGCGATTGTGCTCCTTATTTATAGGAATTCACGGATCAATTTCCTATGCAAGTACTTTTTACTTCCAACAGGGCTTTTGTTTGATTACGCGATTGTACTTCTTATTTGTATGAAGTTATGGATCAGTTTTAGATGCAGATAGAAAATACTTGAAAGTATCTCGAGCCCTGGTTTTAGGCCCTGGTTTCTTAAGGTGGACGTACTTGGAAGCCCTGGTACTCGATTTTGCAAGTACGACCCATGTCTAAGGGCTACGGGCGAGGCGAACGGGTGTTGAGTGGGGGATATAAGCAAGAGAAAGCAGTGCGCGCGCACATTTTCTTTCTCTCTTCCTCTCATAGCCAAATACGTTTGAAGTTTCACTTCAGTCGTGTGGTCATAAGCACACTCGGTTTTTTTTTTTTTTAGAATAAATACTCTTAGCTGAAAAGCTAAAATCAGTTTAACCTTTTAACCGCCTGACTTTATATCAGCTGTCGTGCCATGCCGCCAGCGCCCGAGAAAAAAAAAAAAAAACGTAAAATTAATATCGATGAAACGAGCTGTGATGATATAATAATAATACAGATTTAACGAAATGTGTTATTTGGTCGTATATACAGGGTGAATTTTCCAAGTGGGCGTGGATGGCCAAATTCTAAACTATGAGGAATAGCGAAAAGTACTCAAAGGAGTCGCGGGCTCGATTTTGATGAAAACTAAAACTGCATCATTGGATTTTTGAAAAATCAATATTTCTAGCCAGGAATCAAACCATTTGATTTTGAAAAAAAAAAACATACTGTATTATTACACCATTCGATAGTGTCCCTAATAAGGATCAAATTTTGGGAAGTAATGACATACGGCAAACTTAAGGAAAATGTTGAATTTGAATAAACTTCTTATTTTAAAGTATTCATACCTACATTACCTTGTTCGAAACGATGCTCAATATTTTTATTAACACCCGCAGCGCAGTCACCTTCACAAAATTATGTTCTAAATTCAAATTTCTATCTTATCTTATCTTTTCTATCTTCTTTCTATATTTCTTTGGGTAATATTCTAATGGAATCAATAATATTTTAATACTGAATGCAGTACAATCCTTGGGACGTCGAATCCAGCTATGTATTGAAAACAATGGTCATCATTTTGGACAATTAATCAGTTAAGGTTTTACTAAACCTTAACTGATTAATTGTCCAAAACAAGTGGTAGGTAACATAACCCGGGCCCGGCTAAATAATAACAGCCGCACAGGTCAATTCATCAGGTTAAGCTACGCTTGCCGCGGTTGGTCTGTGGATGGGTGACCATCTTTACATACCGAGACCCCTCCATGCCTCGGAAGGCACGTTAAGCCGGTGGTCCCGGATGTCATTCCTGGATCTTTGATAGTCATTACGGGTAGTCAGAAGCTCGAAGGTCTGACAACCAGTCTTACCAAGGGGAAAGGGTATCGTATTACCCAGTAACTGGGTTGTGGAGGTCAGATAGGCAGTCGCTCCATGTAAAATACTGGTATTCAGCTGCATCCGGTTAGACTGGAAGCCGACCCCAACATAGATGGGAAAAGGCTAGGCAGATGATGATGAGGTAGCACGGCCGTAGCTAGGGGGGGGGCATTGTGGGGCAATGCCCTACCTTGAAATCACAATGCCCTACCTTAAAAATACCAAAAAGTAAGATATATTATTATTATTAAATTGTTTGTTCATAGTTTGAGATAAAAAAAAAATGTAGATAGGTATAGGATAGGATAGCACTGCAGTGTGCGAGTCTACGTTTTCAACTTTAACTGCAATCAATAGGCCTCAAAGGCTGTCAATGGGTCACGAGAGAATGGCTGGTATGGTATTTCTGGCCTTTGAAAAAAAAAAAGAACAAAATCAGTTGATCTGAACGAAGTTCTTCGCATTTTTAATAACATGGCGAATCGTAGAATTCAGCTGTTATAAATATTTTTATTATGTTAATTATTATAATAAGTTTGCAGAAACAATATGATCTAAATGGTATTTTTGGTCGTATCTATTTACTCGTATCACCTCACCCAACAATTAATTATTACCTCACTCTCACTCGTCAGACGTGGATCTCTACATCCAAATCTGGAAGTTCAATCATCTTGTTCGCTTGTTCTTCATCATTGAGGATTTAATAGTTCTTAGATCCATGCTCATGCTCTGTCACAGAAATTATTTGTCTACGAATAGCTCTTGAATGTACATCACTGACCTAGAGGTCAACATGGTGATAGATTTAGGAGCCCGTGCTTCGACGGCAGATCAATTATGATATTTTTTTTACTTTCGCCCTACCTGTAACCAATGCTGCCCTACCTCAAATTCGACTCTAGCTACAGCCCTGTGAGGTAGGTAACATAAGAAAAATAAAAAAAGTATTTTGTTAGGAATGAGCTCGTTCCTTTAGTTTGCCGTATGTCATTACTTCCCAGAATTCGATCCTTATTAGCGACACTATCGAATGGTGTAATAATACAGCGTGTGTTTTTTTTTTTTCAAAATCAACAGGTTCGATTCCTGGCTAGTAATATTGACTTTTTCAAAAATCCAATGATGCAGTTTTAGTTTTCATCAAAATCGAGCCCGCGACTCCTTTGAGTACTTTTCGCTAGTCCTCATAGTTTCGGATTTGGCCATCCACGCCCACTTGAAAAATTCACCCTGTATACGACTCTGGCGGAATGGGCACGAAAATATTTGTCGGATTAATCCGACGTAGGCCTTGGATAGTTCCAGAACCTTCTACCGTAGAAACATCTAGAATGTTCGAGTACACACCGGTCCCGACCGACCAGACATCGATAGTTCTGGAAAGTTCTAGCATCGAAGTTTCTAGAAGGGACCCGAATAATTATAAGTTCTGCTACTCGATACTAGATGGCGCTAGTGGTAGCTAATGTCGACATCAATTGTGGCGCGCAACAATAGTGTTAATCGACTTTTGATGCTGACTGTACATCTTCCATTATATTATAGGCAATTTATTAGTACTACTCCTAGTCCTAGCGCGAGTATATTCCTGAATATTTCAAATCCGTCTGGTACTCGTAGTTCCGGAGATTAGCGCGTTCAAACAAAAAAAACTCTTCAGCTTTATTATAAGTATAGATATAGATAGATAGATAAGTACCATCCACATAGGTAGGGGTACATAGTAAATCAACAATTCTATTAAATACATATATTCACGCCAATGTGGAATTGAGATTGGTTTTGGTTTTATTCAGAAATAAAAATTATCTAGCCCTCTAATAACAGAGGTGGGGAATCACATTCCGCAAAACCCAGGATGGTATACTTACCAAAAATATGTATTTCGTATTAACAAATTAGGTACGTAAAGTAGGTACGTACCTATTTATTAATGTGTGTTTGGAGAACGCGGCGGTTACCGATAGGTACTTAAGGTCTATTATAAATATGTAGGTACTCATTTTTATCGACAAATGGACGTTCATAAAAAGGTATAATACGTGACATGAAAGATGGGACTTGACTTGATGGCATGGCACTCCTAACCCAACACCCCGTGAATGGCAGCCATCTTATTTTTTTTAATCGGCTGATATAGGTAGGGTATGTTCAATAAAATGCTATTTTAAATAAAACTATTCGAAATATTTATATATGTTGTTTAACAAAAAATATTTATGGGCGTGAAAATATTTAGGGCCAAGTAGGTATACGTTATGACCTGTTCCTGCGGGTCGATATTCAGAGGCCACCGGCCTGCCCGTGTCACCAGGATGCCGTTCTCCGTAGATACAGAATCGCGTGGCAGCCCTTGCGAATTCCATGTCCTAACCGTGAACGAGTCAGCCATTACCTCGATCAAACTGATGACAAAAGATTTACATTAAAAATTGGGATATCTTTGTGTGTATGTACGTACAGTCAGCCACAAAAAGATCTATACACGGACAAGGAACCATTTTATTGTCTACAACCTATGTTCCATAACATTGTATTCACCGTATAGGTACAAAACATAGTAAGTATACAATTTATTATACCGAAACAATAAACATTTGTCCTAAAACATCTATACACTCTATGACTAAAATAAAACAATGTTTACAGTGATAGTTCCACAAAAAAAAAACAAACGTGCTGTAAAAAGGTACTTAGTAAATCTTCAGTAAGTGCGCCTAGTTTGGATTTGTGGCCGGTTAATGGCAATAGCTTTGCTTCGAATTTCATGGGACTTTATTTGCGAAATCAGGGACTAGGAGCAGTAGGCCGCACGTCACTGGTAGCAAATCCAGTATATCCAGCTTTTAAGGTCAATGTGTTACCACAATAGATATAAGAAAGAAGTTTTTTACATTTCTATGGCTAATACCGAGGTGCAGTCGACTGTATTCACTTCTAAAAATACATAAGTAATAACAGCCCGACGGGTCGATTGATCAGCGGTGCTATTCTGTAAAAATCTCACCGTGAAAACTTAGGTGAAGTGAGCTTAAAGTGAGCAGCTGGTCTATTCTGAAAAATGTCACCGTGACAACTAAGGTGAAGTGAGCTTAAAGTGAGCAGCTGGTCTATTCTGAGAAATGTCACCGTGAAAACTTAGGTGAAGTAAGCTTAAAGTGAGCAGCTGGTCTATTCTGAGAAATGTCACCGTGAAAACTTAGGTGAAGTGAGCTTAAAGTGAGCAGTTGGTCTATTCTGCAAAATGTCACCGTGAAAACTAAGGTGAAGTGAGCTTAAAGTGAGCAGCTGGTCTTTTCTGAAAGATATCACCGTGAAATCTTAGGTGAAGTGAGCAGCTGGTCTATTCTGAAAAATGTCACCGTGAAAACTAAGGTGAAGTGAGCTTAAAGTGAGCAGCTGTTCTATTCTGAGAAATGTCACCGTGAAAACTTAGGTGAAGTGAGCTTAAAGTGAGCAGCTGTTCTATTCTGAGAAAGGTCACCGTGAAAACTTAGAGCTAGTACGCACTGTCGACTGGTCGCCGACGACTCGGTCGACGGCGACTGTGACTTACTATGGTTTAAATAGGCGTTTACGCACTTGGTCGCCGGACAATGCCTACGTTTTGGTCGCCGAGAGACCGAGTCGCCGGCGACTAGTCGACAGTGCGTAATAGCTCTTAGGTGAAGTGAGCTTAAAGTGAGCAGCTGGTCTATTCTGAAAAATGTCACCGTGAAAAGAGTTTTTTACAGAATCGCTCGACTGTCATTGCACCTGTTGCTAGGGATTGACATTATTGATAGCCTGCCAATAGTGTTAGTCAGCCCCTGACGTAAATTGACGTATTTTTAGTAGGCAATTTTTTAATCACGTCTAAACTTGTCTATGGAGTATCTTAATTTGACAGGACTAAACTAATACTTAACTTTTGTCCTTTTCTTAATGAAATTGAAAGAAAAAAAAATATGAACAAGGGAATCGGCGCCAATGACTAGAAATAAGAACAGGCTTATTTGTCAGAGACAGGACAAGGGAGCAGGTGCAGAGGTGATCCACAAACCATCCCCATTATTATAATAAAATAAACGTTTGTTAATAGTTACTTTTGCAACTGTTTTTATACCTAATTATGTACAGTTGCATACAAGACTTTATCTACACCCATGATATGAATCTTCTAAAAAAAGGTTCTGAAACAGTTTTTTGCAATAGGTAGGTACTAATATCGAACAAAAATGGCGGCCGCCGGGATACGATGTGAATTCGAATAACCTACGAGTTCTTTTTTAAATTACGACGCTGTGATAGTGAAACGCGCATGCATGACAATGTTCTTTTTTTGAAAAGGAGTTGCATAATGATATTTAGTATAACATTATAACACTCGTTTGGATGATATTATGGTTAATATGACACTGGTTGTTTTAATGTTGGCAATAAGCTAACTGTTTCAGAAACATTTATAGAGAATTTATAGCATGGGTGTAGATAAAGTATTTTAATCGTCAAAAATGTATGGTTACTTAATCGCTAATCATTACTTAACTAAAGCAACTCATATCCTGTCCTTTATGCCAGCGCCCTCTGCGCTGCCACTGACAGCACCGTAGTTAAAAAACACCGTACAGCCCGATTCAAATTTTATGGCGGTTCTGAAGCGTTTGTTACTGCGCAGAGACTCGCTTCATGTTCCGAGCCACCATAAAGTTTGAATCGGGCTGTACCATCGGCATGTAGAAGAAGCTGAAGGAGAAGAAGGCATGCATACTCACTCAAAAGTCTCGGACGCCGGTATCTCCAGCTCCTTACATTGTAGTATCCACTTGGAGACCAGCTCGCGCCTGTAGTTGCTGGGAAAGGCTCCGAAGTACGCGATGCAGCCGGAAGCTATTATGATGTCCCCAGTTGTACATATCAACGCCTCGGTCGCGGACTGTGGGATGCACATAGATAAAAAATTAAACAATCGCATAAAAGCGAAACTGGGCATTAAATTGATGGGTAATTTCGTGCAAATCCTTAATAGATTATTTATAACAAAATAAAATAGACACAATAACCGACTTCAATTAGCAAAAGTTATTAAATTACAAAGTGCCCGACCAACATGTATGTAGGTACTGTCGATGTGAACTCTCACAGTACCTACCTATCTTATAATTTTCTGCCATGAAACGCAACAATTTTATTATTTACTAGCTTTTGCGCGGCTTCGCCCGCGTGGATGACGGAAAATATCCCACAGGAACGCACAAACGGCATTATTACGCTATGTGCTAATCCAGGTTATAAACTATCAGCTGTGTGTCAAACGAAAATATTAATTTTGGGCTAAAGTATGAAGTGTAGTAAAAAATGAAGAGAAAAACGTATTCTTTTGCAATATAGCTTTTTTAGGGTTCCGTACCCAAAGGGTAAAAACAGGACCCTATTACTAAAACTCCACTGTCCGTCTGTCTGTCTGTCACCAGGCTGTATCTCATGAACCGTGATAGCTAGACAGTTGATAATTTTCACAGGATGTATTTCTGTTGCCGCTATAACAACAAATACTAAAAACAATAAAATAAATATTTAAGGGGGGCTCCCATACAACAAACGTGATTTTTTTGCCGTTATTTGCTCGATATTAATAACGGCAACAGGTAGACGCTTGAAATATTCACAGAATATTTAGTTCTATATTCACTTTAAATATAAATAATAAACTAAAATAAATATTTAACCTTTTAACCGCTTACACCGGATTAATCCGACAAATATTTTCGTGTCCATTCCGCCAGGGTCGTATATACCTATACATATACGTTCAGATGCCACAGCTCGTTTAATCGGTATATATTTTTCGTTTTTTTTCGGGCGCTGGGGGCACGACAACTGATATAAAGTCGAGCGGTTAAAAGGTTAAGGGTCCCATACAACAGACGTGATTTTTTTGCCGTTTTTTTTGCTCGATATTAATAACGGCAACGGGTAGACGCTAGTAATATATTTACAGAATAGTGAATGTACAACTAAGTAGGTACTACATAGTTGTACATTCACTTCAAAAATAAATAAATAAATTAAAATAAATTAAGGGGGCTCCCATACAATAAACGTGATTTTTTATATATTATTATGTAGTGTTAAATATTGTACGGTGGTGCCCAAAAATGTATGGATGGTGAATGTTCTCCTTTTATCCAAATCTGTTCAGCCGATCAGATAGCATTCTTCATGAAACGTAAAAAATTCCGCCACTACGGGATCCGGAATCATCATCATCATCATCATTTCAGCCGAAAGACGTCCACTGCTGGACATAGGCCTCCCCCAAGCACCTCCACTTCGACCGGTTTTGTGCTTCTCGCATCCAACGAGTTCCTGCATACCGGATCCGGAATACCGCTCTGGATCTTCCTACTTCATACATGAGTAAGGTCAGGCGTTGACGATAATGGAACAAGATCTCCCGCATCCACAGGGTGATTTAATTAGACGTAGGTATTTCTTCCAGGACGTAAAAGTGTGATCCATTTGAAACAATTAAGCTTAACCTTTTAAGCGCTTGGCTAAATATCAATTGCCGTGCCCCTAGCGCGCGGTTACAAATCGATAAAATCAAGATAATAATACCTACAATAAATAAGGAGGAGAAATCGTTGTATCGATTAAAAAATAGTCAAAAAGTTTTTATCTCTATTCAATAATGGTTTTAGTTGTACCACGCAGTTAATAGGACGAAAATAGAACGAAAAAATCATGCATGTTCTCTGTCGCAGAAATACAACACGAGCGGTAGGTAGGGGCACGGAAATATGTGTCGCTTAAGGTGCAGCGCAGACGACACACTTTTTGTGCGATCGAGTCTGTGGCGCACAAAATATCTCTTTGATTCTAAGTAAGCTTTTAGTGTAGGAGCCAAAAATTATAACGCGACATCATCCTATGTTTATTTCAACTATTCCAGGTATATCCTCTTATCATTTTATCTACAGTTTCCATTTTATTGGTACTTAGAATAAAAACTGCGTCACGGATAGTCTGTCGTCTGCGCTGCATCTAAATGCGACACAAGCGGTTAAAAGGTTAAAATGTTTTAAAATATTTTATAGATATTAATTACTTATACTTTTATATGAAGACGATGAAACTATAATAAAATTACTATACCTACTACAATAGGCAAAAACAAATACTTAAGAAATTACATAATTGTAATACAGTAATTTTGTGCGTTCCATTACAAAGTTAGCTGATGTCACTTGGAAAGCTGCCACGCTAAAATGGAACTGGGCTGGACACATCTGCCGCATGTCAGACGAACAATGGTCCAAACTTACGACCCATTATTCTGTGCCAATGGTCCAGACGGAGATGGAGGAATGAGCTGGACTCCTTCAACAAGAACTGGTCCTTAGCAGCTTTGAACAGAGAGAAGTGGAACGAGAGTAGGGAGGCCTTTACTCTGCACAGTGGGACATCACAGGCTAATAATAAAACAATAATAATAATTTTCTGCTCTCTTATTACAAAAATTGCAACCGTAGACGATTCCTTACATTTTAATAAAGTCAGCTTTGCGGTGATTACCTTGACGCTGTCTTCCCAGCGAGTCTGCTCATCGGCCAGCGCTTGCGTGAGCCGCCCGGCGCGGGACAGGCGCGCCGCAGCCAAGTCTACATCAGCTTGTAACTTGATCCGCTCTTCTTCAACAACCTATATTACTTAGTATTTTAATTAAGAAAAAATGGAAAAACGGAAGGTAGGCCTTTGCCCTGCAGTGGGACATAACAGGCTTATAATAGTAGGTAATAATAGCAATGGACTCACGCTCACCCCATATTACATAAGAGTATGACACTCCTAACAAAACTGGCAAAGTACACCTCCGAACACCTAAATCGAGCCTCCCTGCAGTTTTTTTGTATAAAAGTTAGCGAAATGATGACAGCATTATAATAATACATTACATTATTATACATTTATTATTAAGGAGGTCGGGAATTATAACACCATCTACAACTACTTTTAACAAATGGATATTTTGTGGTCCTTATTTTACCTAAGTATGTATAACACGTGGGCTCCCGGTATAGAGAAGCCGGTACCGATTGACGCGGGTAAAATATCCCTGTATAAAACGGGGAATTCGCTAGACGGACATGCCCACGGGCAAGCCTGCAGGCATGCTCGCCGGACCTCGCTACTATAGGTCTGTGACGGTCCTACACTAGCAAATATTGCACAGACCTGTAGTAGCGAGGCCCGGCGCACGGTAGGCTGCAAATCGCCTTTCATAGACTTAGAGGCTTGAATTTTTGAAGTGACTTTTTTGGCTAGAAATGGATTCTACTGATCATTACTATAAAATTTCGTATGAGGCAATTGCGTGTGTACGCACGGTTATAGATCAAGCCTGACTTCTGATTGAACCAAAACCTATACAATGCGAGGTCAGCTAAAACTGGAAATACCTATATAGCTTGATGTGTAGCCGTGTGTACAAATACCTATATAGCTTGATGTGTAGCCGTGTGTGCAAATACCTATATAGCTTGATGTGTAGCCGTGTGTACAAATGAAGGAGTTATATTTTTTTTTACCTACCTGCCTACCTAATCGATAGAATGGTTAAACGTATGGCATAGTGGAACTTACTTTGAGCAATTTAAAGTTTATTTAAACATTTAGTATGGTAGGTTAACTTTTCAATCAAACTAATTTGATTCGTGACTGTACCAACTTTTAAAGACAATTATGCTAATAATTTTATAAGGTTGGTATAATGTATTGCGCGGTCGCTTTTTTATAACATTCTAGATTTGGTCGGGTTACCATACCACGCATAATTTTTTTTTCGATTATCTCGTTATTAATTAGTGTACAAGTCTGAAATTTCACAGGTATGTAATTGAACTGTATATCTAATAATTATTGATATAAGATTCAGTTACCATTACTACAGGAAACTCGGTTAATCGGTCGTCAAATAAATCAGCTGCGAACCGTGACCGGAACAAATTGAAGTTTCATCATAACTTTTTAATTACATAAATAGGATACTGATGAAACTTCAGTACCATTTATAAGCAGTAATTATCTATAATAACAACGTTTCAAGGTAGTCTTTGGAGCGCTTATTGGAAGTGCTAGTACCTACTGCTAGTAGGACCTATTAAAGCTAAGCTATTTTAGTATATAGAATTATTTCTATATACTAAAATAACTTCAAAACGGTGCATTATTGTAGATTATTTATTTTAGATGTCCTGTACAAAAATCATAATCATCCGTTTTGTCAATTCCGAGTTGCAGCAATCGTGCAAACGTTACCACAGCAGGGTTTTAAATATCTTTGCAACCATAGTTATACAAATTAAGTTCAAATTGATATCTAATTATTTAGATAACATTTATTTCAACATACTTACCCATTAGAAAACAAAAGATCTGGCTGCGGTAACGTTACTCCAACCGGAACATTTTTTTATCAAATAATTAAAAAACTATCTGCTTACCAAATTAAAATTAATTGGTAAAATTGTGATTTTCGACATTTTCTGGCTGGGGTAACGCACACCAATTTTATAATAAGACATCGTGTCACCCTTGTGAAAATTGAAATTACATCAAATGTAAGTTTAAGTAAGTAAAGGTTTAAAACATTCAGGAACTATTCCTAAGTTCAGATTGTCAGATGTGAATGTTTGAGTCAGTAGGGCATTATCTAGTAATTTAACTCACGGTGAGTTATTGTGAGTTACTCACCCTTGGGTTGGGGCGGTAGCGAATGAATCCGTTACTTCGCATCTCGCTTGTGCATAAATAATCAAGCTTGCGTGGCGAAGATAGATAAATGGTGTTATTGATCAGCCGTCCTGGGAAGTTCGGCTCAGATAGGTCACTACTAGGGCTTCCAATACCGGTATCCCGGTATTGGCTAATACCGGGATCCCGGACATTTATTGTCATTTTTCAATACCGGTATTGAAATATCCAATACCGAAATTACGGTATCAAATTGGTGATGTTATTTTATTTTCAGTAGAAACTAGTGTCACAATTTCGTTTTACTGCACATTGTATTTCCAATTTTTTTTTAATTGCGTATGTTGCAAAAACTGCGCATTTTAAGTATCTCGTGGTTCATTTATTCAGAGTTAGTTACATTTTATTACTACTTGCGTAGGTAAAGAATGGGATTAAGAACGGTAGTCTTTGTTTTTGCCTCTCGATCAAGGCAAGAGGTACAGAGAAAAATAGAAGTACAATCTTTAGATTCCTGAAGTGAGAAGGATGGTGGGGGGAAAAGCGGAGGGGATGCCCCCACGCACTTTATGTAAGCGAGTTCAGAGTGAAACAGTGATCGGAGAAGAACCACGCGTTTATACTAAAAGAAAGGCAAAGTGGTGTTGTTTGAAAGTGACAAAACTGATGTAAGCCCAGGAAGGAGCCTTCAATCAACTCAGCCTATCGCAGTCCACTGCTGGACATAGGCCTCGCCCAGACTGCGCCACAGCACCCTGTCCTCCGCCTTCCGCATCCAGTCTACCCCAGCCACCTTCTTTAGGTCGTCCGTCCATCTAGCTGGGGGGCGTCCCACACTACGCTTGCCGGTACGCGGTCTCCACTCCAGGACTCGTCTGCTCCACCGGCCATCAGTCCTTCGACAGACATGGCCAGCCCGCTGCCACTTCAGTTTGCTTACTTTGCAAGATATGTCGGTAACTCCGGTTCTTTTCCGAATAATTTCATTCCTGATTTTATCCTTCAAAGAGACTCCGAGCATAGCTCGCTCCATAGCGCGCTGAGCGACCTTGAATTTGTGGACCAGCCCGACCGTCAGTGTCCACGTTTCAGCACCGTATGTCATGACGGGCAGGACGCACTGGTTGAAGACCTTAGTCTTCAAACACTGCGGGATAGGCAACGAGAAGACTTGACGAAGTTTTCTAAATGCTGCCCAACCCAACGGGATCCTTCTGTCAGCTTCCTTCTCAAAGTTGTGTCTACCGAGCTGGATGACTTGCCCTAGGTAGACATAATCCTTTACAACTTCGAGAAGAAACCCTTCGATGTGGATTGGACTCGGCAAGACGTGCGAATTGTACATGACTTTTGTCTTGTCCAAATTCATGCCGAGGCCAACCCGCCGGGAGGCTCCATTTAGGCTGTGCAGCATTTGGTCGCAAATCGAAGATGTGAGATGTACTCGCCGTTAATGTTGATACCCTGTCCAGTCCAGTCCAGCGTCTTGGAAACGTCTTCCAACGCGTTGGTAAACAATTTAGGGGATATTACATCCCCCTGTCTCACCCCCCTGAGCAGTTGGATGGGGCTGGTTTTCTGATTCTGGATCTGGACAGTCATCGTTGCAGCGTCATACAAACATCTCAACACTTCGATGTAGCGCCAGTCAATTCGACATCGTTGCAGAGAGGCCAGAACTGCCCATATTTCGATGGAGTCGAAGGCTTTCTCTTAGTCCACAAATGCCATACACAGCGGCTGATTGTACTCCTCGGTCTTCTGCACAATTTGTCGAACAGTATGGATGTGGTCTACGGTACTGAAGCCTTTGCGAAAACCGGCTTGTTCTGGCGGCTGGAACTCGTCAAGTCTCCTGGCGAGACGGTTCGTGACGACCCTCGAGAACAGCTTGTATACGTGGCTCAGAAGTGAGATGGGTCTATAGTTCTTCAGTAAGGATTTGTCACCTTTTTTGAAGAACAGAACCACCGCACCTCTGCTCCACGCTTCGGGCGTTGTACCCTCTTGGATAACGGAATTAAAGAGACTCGCTAGCTCCTTCAGGACTGGAGCCCCGCCCGCTTTAAGGAGCTCTGTCGTTATTCCGTCATCCCCAGGTGCCTTGTTGTTCTTTAGCTGCTCGAGAGCCGCCCTAATCTCGCATTGGTCGATGTCCGGGATGTCCTCCGTGTAGTGGCGCGTTAATTCGGCTCGATGGTCACCTGCACTATGCCCCGCTGGTTTCGTCGTCCGTGTTGAGTATAGGTGCCCATAAAAATCCTCGACTTCCTCGAGTATCTCGAACTTCGAAGTCACGATTCTGCCATCCGCAGTTCTTAGTTTCGTCAGATGGGACCTCCCTAATTGCTGAGCGAACACTTTCGACCCTCGGTTCTGCTCAATCGCGTCCTTAATGTCGCGGGTGTTGGAGCACCGAAGGTCTCGTCGCGTCAGCTTCCTAATTTTTAGATTTAAGGCCCTCTTATCTGACGAAGACGGCTGCATAGATTGCAACTCTCGTCTTTACCTCATAAGTCCGAGAGTTTCCCAGGAAAATTTAGACACCTTACTTTTTCGCTGCGACGGGAAAAACCTGCGGGACAAGTCGCGTAGTGCTTTGACCACCTCGTCAGCTTTCTCGTCAATGTTGCCTGTGGTTTCCAACAGGGCGAATCGATTTTGAAGTTCCAGTTGGAACTATTCGGGTCCTACAGCGGCTTGGAGCTGCGTAGGTCGAAGTGTAGGCCTTGTCATGCGGAGTCTCTCAGCTCTGAAATTGATATTTAAAGTGCATCGGACAAGCCTGTGATCGCTTCCGGTATTAAACCTACTAATCACGGAGACATCTCTAAATATATGCTTCCGATCCGTCATGATGAAGTCTATCTCGTTCCTTGTCACGTTATCGGGGTTTTGCCAGGTCCACTTCCTTAGGGTTTCTTTTCGAAAAACGAATTCATTGAGTTGAGAAGAGCCCCTGCGACTCCAAAAAGTTGACCAACATTTGCCCCTGTGATACCTGCGTCCCAAACCGAACGGTCCGACTTTAGATTCACCGCGTTCTTGTAATCCCACTTTGGCATTGAAGTCCCCCATAACAACGTTGTAGTGGGCCTTTGTCGTACTGTGCATTGCCTTGGCAATATCCTCGTACATGGCCTCGGCTGTTTCGTCAGAGCATGTCGAAGTCGGCGCATATACCTATATCACTTTCAGGTAGTACAGTTCGCTTCAAAGTAAGGGAACCCCTTTTGGGAATGACATTAAACCCATTTAAGTTTTTTGTAACGTATTGTATATGGCGTGTTGGTCTAGTGGTTAAGACAGCGGCTTAACAATTCGATGGTCTCGAGTTCAAATCCTCGGACGAGAAGTTCTTTTTTTGTTTTTTTTTTGTTTCTTTTATAGGTTATTATGTGATTTTTGTTAATTATTATTTAAGAAATCAAATGTTGAAGTAGGTATGAGGTTTGTAAGAAAATCTAGGCATGTTGCATAAACAATATTCATTTATTTCTCTAATTACATTTCTAGGACTTCATGGAATCCACTTCACGGTTGAATATACAGTTTTCTATGTGTGTTAAATTGGGGTTATTTACTTAGAATATTAACTAAACACAAAATAGATACCCTGGGTGAGGTTTAGAACGTTTAACATTAGATAACGGTTCATTTATAGATTTTTCTAGAAACAACTACAATAGGTAATATTTATTCATTTAAAGTTGTGAAAACATTATTTTTTTATACTTTGTATGATCTTATCGGAAAAAAAAGATTAAAAATCTAAATGTTGTCATTTGTGCCTGTGAATTACAGAGGAAGAACCAACATGCTAAACTATAAAAGTATAGCAATATACATCTTTCTCTTTTATCACATTTTCTGATAACCCTTATTTAACACAACATTAGAAATTATAAAAATATGTGAGGTCAGATGGTGCATCACACATTACCTACAAGACTACTTGTAAACAAAAGTATCTGGATTGATAATAATAAAGGTTGTTTATTTCTGATTAACTACGAATTAATGATCCCACAAATATTGGGAATCATTAACACTTGCTCATACGTTCCAATGTAATTTTATCAGATCAGTTACACAATAAATCTGCCGAGTAAATTGCCTATTAATAACGGAGAGGATGGCCGTCACTGTCTATCACTTCTTGAAGTCACACTTGAACGCGTAGTTTTGAAGGGTGTCACTGAGTGAACTTCCACAATATTACGGTGTCGTGTCGCCCCGATTCATTAGTGTAAACAATTATTGAGCGAGGGCCTTGGCGATCACATTTCACATCACCAGTCGCATGATACCTTTGTATCCATCTACGAACTGTTTTTCTCTGGAACGAAAATAATAATATTAGGAATACATAAAAAAATCCAACTTGTCAGTAATAATGCAACATGATTGCAACAATAAATACATATATGTGTATAACGTAAATCTTACCGTTATGCCCATATCTCGTTCTTTATGCTTTGTTCCTGTTCCCAGAGAACAACAATTTTAGAGTCCGCGTATTACTGGTCAGTTTCCCTCAGTCGTCAGTTTATTTAATTCCAGCCTTCAAAAAGTTATTAATCGAGCAATACTATCGGTTAATATAATCAACTGTTCAAAAACTTAATAAATCGGATAATATTTCGACGAAGATAATTACGCACAAGCGGATCGACACGAAAACGAAACGATTTGATAAGTAATTATACCCTCAATCACAGTTTAGTAAATAAGGCGAAGAAGAATTCTAAATTAAAATTACGGTAGGTAGGGCAACAATCGGAATCAAGCACATTCTATTCAACCAAACAAGAAATCTATGCAAATTTCAACCTTATAATTTAGTTAATTGAGGAGTTACGAATTGCATTTTGTAAAACAAGACGGTAAGGTGTTAGTATTTATAATACGTGGTGGACGTTGAAATTTAAACCTTAATATCTAGAAGATTAGACCGTTATCAACCTTGTTCGATAAAAGGAGTAAAGCTATTCAAATTTTCGTTGAGATGGCTAACTGATTCAATAGTCTAGTGGTATAAGGCGCGGTCTACGTGATCGGCTGGCGCCTGGTGATGCGGGTTCGTATCCTCAATCGCACATAAAGTGTCTTTTTGTAAGTTAAGTTATTCTTGGGATACGGTTCGGGCAAAAAGCCGAAAAAATACCATATTATAATTATTTAAAAACTTGCAAATAATATTTGAGTGGGATCGGTGGATGCTCGGGCAGAGATGGATGCGGCGCGCGGCAGCGGGGGAGGGAGCTGCTCGAGGCCAGAGCCACGTGACGCGCCCGCCGTCGCTCGAGCGACGAGCGACAGCGGGCTCGAGCGCGCTCGGGCGATAATCTTTAAAGTCTTGAGGGGTTCCTTTTCTCTGAAGCTGATCGTACCTGTCAGTGAGTTTCAGTACAAGGTACGCTACCCGTGTTGACACACTACTGATTTTCACAACGCTGCTAGTGAGTTCCTTGTTGACTAGAAAGCCGACCCCGCCTTGGGAGAGGTGATCACCTTCGCGGAAGTAGAATAGATGGCCTGACTCCAGGGTTATCGTGTCCTCCCCCTGTCTTCGGACTTCAGATAACCCCAGTATATGCCAGTTAATGCGACCTAACTCTACCTACGGAAGGAGCCTTAAAAGCCGCATAAACAACTTTTACTGATTTTATGTGATTTTAGTCAAAAATATTGCATGTTGCTTGTAATAGTACAGACGCCAGCACATCAAGCTACCCCAATCTGTCAGATTTCGTTGATAGATTTTCAACTTTACTACAAAGTAATAAGGTTCATATTCAATTGGGAAAATTTGACAGATTGGGGTAGCTTGATGTGCTGGCCTCTGTACATTATGATACATGTGTGCTATGTTGATCATTAAACTCGAGGCGGTATTATTCGCGCGAGCCGTAGGCGAGCGCGATAAGGTAGCCGAGAGTTTAATTATCAATGCACACGCGTATCATACGACGTTTTTCAACACACTTGTGAGGAAAAAAACAGACTTGTATTGTTAAATATTAACTTGTATGGATAATGGCGGGCTTGGTTTGTCATTCCGCGCGCCGCGCTGACGTGCGCGCGCAGGTTTACCCATAGAGTAAGTAATGGTCATTCCTACTCCTACACCTGCGCGCGCATTGCTAGCGCGGCGTGCGTTTATTTACTTAAAGGCAAAAACAAAACCGATAATTATACAGCCTATAGAAAAAATATAATAAACACAAAATAATGTTAAGACTGATCGTAGTGTTGTCGTATGTCAAATTGTAGTTTAGTTAGTATGGAATTAGAAAGTACTATTTGCATAAAAAATATACATTAATTCAGTGAGAATCCGCAATAGAACGCCACTGGTCTTTTCCGTTTGGTTACGGGAGGGACGACGGAAAATTATAAGGTGCATCCAGACAAAGCGAGCCATGCGCCGCAAGTGCTTTTTTTTGTATGTTAGATGCCTCAGCCTGAGGCAACCATACATATAAAAAAAATAATTTGCGGCACATGCCTCGCTATGTGTGAATGCACCCTTAGGTGAATGCGCAGTGATAGACCGCGAAATTTTTTTTTTTTTAAGTTTGTTACAATTCGCAGGTCAGTATCAGGTTGTATCTTGATCAAAATGTATATTTATATAATAGATATGTATTTAAAGAATTATAGTCATTAGAATCATTAATATATATATTTAAGTTAGATTTGTTCCCTAAGAACTTTTCCATAAGAGATTTGTTCTTATGGAACAAATCTAACTTAGAAAGATGTATTTAATGATTCTAATGATTATAATTCTGTAAATACGTATCTGTTATAGTCGCGAATCATATTTTGATCAAGATACAATCTGACACTGACCTGAAAATTGCAAAAAACGTTAGAAAAAATTAATTTCGTGGGCTACAACTGCGCATTCATCTTAAGGTAAATAAATTTTAGTTCATCTTGAGACCAAGGACAATTCAGACTATTAAAAAAAAAAAGTAAAATATGGCTCACGGATTCTTTTTGGCATGAAGTCTCTTTGAAGTGATTAAAAAAAAAACGTACTTTTCCGACCTCCGACTAGTAAATTAAATAGTTATCTGTGGAAATAAAGCACAAGTACCGTAACGTAAAGAAAAAGCACGCGTTTGTAATACACTGCATTATGGATCTAAAAGCTGTGCATTAAGAGCCATTTTACGAGCAAGTGTGTTGAAAAGAGATTTATTTTATAGCAACATAAAGATAGATACTGATTTATCTTTATTATTAGTACGCACGATATTATTAGTACGCACTCGCCACCGAGCCGAATCGCACGCGTCACCTGACTGCTACGGAACTATTTACCCGCGCTCGCGCATCGTTTCGCAAGATGAAATGTGCAAAGTGTTCCAAAACAGTGACTAAAAAATCTCCTGGATTGCAGTGTACTAAGTGCTGTAAGTGGTTGCACGCATCGTGTACCGGCATCTCAGCCGAACAATTAACAGCATTAAAATCGACAGAGTCTGTGGATTGGAAATGTCGCTCATGTGTGGGTAACTTGAAACCCAAGCGTATTTCTTGCATCATGCCAGACCCTGAGGATGACGATAATACTGACACCGAGGCATTGAGTAACACCGTGTCTTCTCATATTATCATGGAGCTCCGTCGTGAAGTACGAGAAACGATCCGGATTGAGATGCAGTCATTCCAAACAACACTACAGTTCTTCTCAGACAAAATAGACGATTACGAGGAGAAAATTAATTTATACGATACCCGCCTGAAAACTTTGGAAAACCAATATAACGACCTCAGGAATCAGCATAAAAATATCAAGATGCATAACGAGGTATTGGAGCAAAAAATCGCATCAATGGAGCAAGCGGCGCTCGCAAATCAGATTGAAATCTGTGGTATTCCTGAACAGGAAAATGAGGTACTACAGGACGTCACTTCAAAATTATGCACAGTATTTGACCTCAACCCTGATGACATAATCAAGGCCTACCGAAAAGTTAGTCGCGCTAAGAGGAATTCCAAAATGACCCAGCCCCCGGCAATCATAATTGGACTCCGTGAAGGCAAACGAGATCAGTGGCTGCTGGCTGCAAAAACAAAACCTAAATCCTGCAAGGACATGGGAGGAGAAGCTGACAACAAAATATACTTCCGTGAGTCGCTTACACCACATATCTCCTTTTTGCTGTGGAAAGCTAAGTCTGACCTGAAAGATCTATATAAATATATATGGTGTAAAAATGGTCAGGTTTTGGTACGTAAAATCGAGAATGATAAAGTCTGTCACATTAATTATGAAAGCGATATCAATAAATTGAAGATCGCTTCTCACGATGTCGAAAATTGATGTACCTACGATGTTTGTCTGCAACCTACCGTCAATGTTGTGAATATACCTACCGGCGACACAATAAGTACATACCACTGATAAGGATTACATGGATGAATCAACGATACTAGAAAATAACCACAATACGTGGTCATCTTTTATGAAGAGTGTTGAAACTAAACATAATCGCCTAAATGTCCTCCATGTCAACATTCGCTCAATGCTTAAAAACTTTGCCCATCTTGAGTACATAATATCGTCGAGCCCTAATCGTACACATTATAATACTAACAGAAGTCAACTTGTCGGATAGCTGCGTAAATCTTTTTCAACTCCCGGACTACAACATGTACTCGCAACTTCGTCGTTATCGTAAAGGTGGCGGTATAATTATGTTTGTGCATAACAGTCTTAGTTTTACGCGGATACCTACGACCACAAGTTTCTTCGAGTGTTTATCCGGCGAGATTGATACGAACTATGGATTAAAATTGTGTGTATGTGCAGTGTATCGGCCGCCTGAGTTGGACAAAACTTCTTTTATAAAGGAACTCTCAAGTGTCATTAGTTTGCACCCACGTACGTGTAATTATGTGTTATTGGGTGATATAAACATTAATCTCAAGCAAATAGCACCCGTACAGTCAGCATATTTAAATTGTATGAGTGAAAATGGTCTCGAATGTGGAATTACCCAGAACACGCGTGTCGAAACAAAAGGTAATTTATTAACTAAGTCTTGTATTGATCATATTTTTGCACGCCTAATGAATTGTAAGGCGGTGTACTCATCAGTAATTAACTACAAAATAGCTGATCATTTTATAACGGGTCTAACACTTGTACACAATTCGCGGCCTACAGGAAATCTTTTTAAGACTATAACTAAGATAGATAATGATAAGTTACGAGATGAGTTGTATAATATAAATTGGAAAACTGCGCTTGATTTAAAAACCCCCACTGAAGTGTTAAAATTTATTACAACTAATTTTAGTGAAATATATGAGAAATGTAAAATACAAACCAAAATTAATTTAGGCAGAAGACATGTTAGTACATGGATTAATGATAGAATGCGACATATGTGCACTAAAAAACTCGAGTTATTTGATATATGGAAACAAGACGAAAATAATGTAAAAAATAGATTATTGTATAATATATATAGAAATAAAACAAATAAATATATATCTAAAATTAAAAATAACTCAATTAGAAAAGAGGTGTCAGAAAATTTTAAAAACACTAGAAAAATATGGCAATTAATTAACAGGTTATGTGGGAGGATGTGTAATGCAGTAGATGATGTAATTTAAAAGCATTTTAATGAAGACTTCAGTTCTATAAGTAACAAATTTGCTCGTGGTTTTGAAGACAACATCAACATAATTTGTAAAAAATGTGAGGTACCTCTACTGCAAGACACCACCTCCCAAAAAGTATCTAATGTGTCTATGAGATTTAAAAAAGTCAACGACAAAATAATTTTTAATATAATAAGTCATCTAAATAAGAAAAAAAGTCCGGGTATAGATAACATTCGTGTTAGTGACCTCCAATGTATAAATTCAAAAATAACACCTGTCATTACTCATCTAATAAACCTATGCATTTCTACGTCATCCTATCCTGATGAATTAAAGACTGGCATAATCAGACCCATACATAAGAAAGGTCCATACAATGATATAAATAACTATAGGCCTATTACTATTCTACCTAGCATAGATAAAATAGTGGAAAGGTATTTAGGTAATGAAATTAATACTTTTCTGAACAGCAATAATATCATAAACAGTAAGCAGTTTGGGTTTCAAAAAGGTCGGAACACTTCACAGCTATTGTCTGCTTTTTCTGATGAGGTCAATAAGCATCTGGGCGCTCGCGAACAGGTGCTTATTGCCCTCATCGACTTTAGCAAAGCATTTGATACTTTGCGGTATAAAACGTTATTCGATAGACTCGAACAGAGTGGTATACAGGGTCCTCTTTTGAAATGGTTTAAAAATTACCATAAAAATCGTCATACTGTAGTTCGCTTAGGCACTTGCCTTAGTGAAAAAATACCAACTAAAATGGGCACGGCCCAAGGTTCAATAATTGGACCTACTGAGTACTTATTATACGTTAATAATATGTGTAATATTATCCCGGAGGACTCTGTATACCAGTTTGCCGATGACACGTGTTTAGTAACCCATCATAAAAACATAACTGAGGCTCAAACAGAAATGCAACGTTTATTTGATGACCTGTGTAAATGGGCACACGATGCAGGCCTGGTTATTAACGCTAGTAAAACAAAGATTATACATATACACTCCCCTTATATGAAGATTAGACATGTACCCGAGATTATTGCGCATGATCACCAGTGCCTGCATCGCAGGCCCACTGCTCGCATGTGTGCGTGCCCCACGCTAGAGGCTGTTGACCAGCACACCTATCTTGGCCTCATCATAGACAAGCATTTTAATTGGGGATCTCACATTGAAAGTGTATGTAATAAACTTAGATCTATTAACGCAAAGTTGGCTGTCCTCAAATATAAACTTCCCTTCCACACACTACGCTTACTGTATCTTGCTCTGGCGGATTCAGTCATAAGCTATGGGCTAACTAGTTACGGACGTTCCTATAAAACTTATGTAAATAAAATATATAGACTTCAATTAAGTATACTCAAGTCGATTGTGCCAAAGAATATTAAACTTAAATATAAAGACGACGAGTACGGATTATTTAAATATTGTAAAGTCGTGTCAGTCTTTGATAAATTCAGGTCGGCGATCATATTGGACAAATTTAATAATATTAGCTCCTTAACTTTAAACAATAGACCAAAACAGTTACGTGCTCTTGATTATTTGCCAACATATAAATTACCCACAACTGTAAATGTGTATGGCATGAGAACGTGGGAATATATATTACCTGATACTATGAATAAAATTCCTAATTCTGTGCAGTCCAGTATTATTACTAGTACATATAAAAAATGTAAATCTACCTTAAAAAAATATTATATTACTGGTGATATTACATCTTAAGTTGTTTAATACATATTTTTAAGTAACGTGTTGTGAGCGAGATTGCTTCCTCCACCTTGTCACATAAACCTTCAAAGGTTTTTAGACAGGTGTATGCTTGTATTTATAATTTTTAGTGTAACTTAATGTATTGGAAACAAATAAAAAAAAAAAAAAAAAAATCTACTTCTCTTATATTTTTGTTCGAAACTTAAAGTTATTAAGCCATTCATTTAAGACATCATAGGTCGCAAAAAATTGCACTGTAGTGATTTCTTGGGATATTGTTAGGATAGATACCAATAGTGAAAAACCAAGTTTACAGCTTCGAAAGACCTGTGCTAATTGCATGGTGCTCGAAGAACCACGAAATTTCGGACTTCCTGCAGTTTTTGACTTATAACTTCTAAAAGGTACATCCTACGAAAAAGTCATCCAACACACGTTTAAGGTACTTATACATTTGAGCGCAGCCCTAACTCTGTAGGTCTACTTAATACAACTCGAGATACAGTTTTGTATACGTGCTTCCTCAGCTTCCTCAGCAGCTGAGCTAGGCCAAATGCTCGAACATCTGAGCCACGCCAGTCTTCAAGTCGGACTTACGATGAACATGTCGAAAACAAAGCTGATGACGAACAGTACCGAACGTAACGTAGAAACTGGGGGTGTGCGGGTTGAATATGTCCATGAGTACATTTACCTCGGCTAAATAGCTTCCAGGCGAGACAGGACAAAGAAGTCGCTCGCCTCACAGAAAACGCCTGGATGAACTATTGGTCGCTGAAACATCTCATGAAACGACTTCTCCCGCTTTCACTAAAACGAAAGCTCATGGACATGTGCATTCTTCCCACCCTCACCTACGGAGCGCAAACATGGTCTCTCACAAAGCGTCAAAAGTCCGCACTTGGAGACTGCCAACGGACTATGGAACGAAGTATACTAGGTGTCAAACTCACAGATCGCATTAAGAACTCTATACTTCGTTCCAAAACACAAATAGCGGACGCGGGCCGCACAGCTGCTGGACTAAAGTGGAACTGGGCTGGCCATATCTGTAGCATGTCGGAACAGCAATATGCAAAAGCTACCACTCAGTGGATCCCCAATGGCAGGAAACGACTGCGCGGCAGGCCCAGAAAGAGGTGGGATGAGCTGGACTCCTTCTTAAAGGATTGGCCAACAATCGCAGTAGACCGGAAAAAGTGGAAAGAGAGAAGGGAGGCCTTTGCCCTGCAGTGGGTCAACACAGGCTTCTAATAAATAATAAGACATACTATCCTAACAACATCCTAAAAAATCAGCCCAGTGCAATTTTTGGCGACCTTATGTGATTTTTGTGTCATGACTGGCCTATATAGTATAATTATATTAAAAAAGTGCTTTATATATTTAAAAAAGGGCATATTATTGTTAGTTTCACAAAAAAAAAACAATGTACAAAAAAAGTAGTCTAATACCGGTATTGAAAAAATGCGGTATTTGGAACCCCCTACTAGCCATGCAATTTGCAATCTATCTCAGTCGCACAAAAAAATATTGTAAGTAATATTAAAATACAACATACTCTGAGTTCATCCATCATCATAGCGAGCTGGGCCTCGATGGCCTCTACCTCTTTCTGTTTGGCCCTGAGCACCGCCATTACATTTTTCAGTATAGCCGCTGCTTCTTTGTGCCTGTGTAACAAAACATTTTACATGTTATGCATGGTAAAAACTTTTTAAAATAGGTGCTTCCATAAAAATTGCCACTGAGGAACGTCCTGCAACTAAAAGGAACTTATCTGGTTATAATATGTGAGTGGTTGACCAAAAAGGGACCTGGAGGGATTGGAAACCGTTATTTTTTTTTTTGAATTTTTTAATCTGTGGTCTTTTAGCTTTGTTTTGGTCTAACCAGAATATTTTTAGGTGCCGTAGTGTTTTTTTTTATGATTTTTTTTCGCCCGCGCACTAGTCGAAACTTGTTTCTACACGAAATTTCAAACGCGATTTACTCGAAATCAATTATTTTCCCTTGAGGTCCCTTTTTGGTCACCCACTCACATATGAACATTTAAATATAATGTTGCCACATGCTCACGCGCTTCAACTTTCGAGAACAACAAAGTTGCTATCAGAATATTCTGAAGAAAATGAAAGACACCGATGACGACGTCATGATAATTTTCTTCAGTAAAAATTGGTCTATATTTTAACAATACAAAAAATGTTTTAATTCCGAATCCAGACAAGCGGCGCGGTGGTGGGAAGTTTGCCAAGTGCAGTGCGAACCGTAGGCCTTATATGTGGGTACCTTGCGTGAGGGAACATATTTTCATAACCCGATCCTAAACATTGTGTCCTGCGGCAGCGCAGCCCTCGTGTCACCATCAGGAGTGCACAACGCTACGTCGTCAACGAATTAGTTACTGACGTATGTTCAGTCTGAATTAGACCTCGTAACACCGGATAAAATAACTACCGTACAAGTCAATTGCTTGAAGTTTTTCAAGGCATGCGATATAGCAGACGCTAGATCAAAACTCTACGAATGACTCTGCAAGGATGTGGGTAATATAAATAAATTGGATACCCAATCGAATGTAGGTACTTGCCATATTCGACCGTTTCCGCAGTACCTACCCCGAAGAATCGGCAGCCTATATTTGTTGCGCGAGATTGGCGCAAACTTCCGCAAGGGACTAGAGCAGATATTTTAGAACTTACCAAACTGATATCAAAACTCGTGGCAGGTCCTGATCCTACTGAATTTGCAGCGTTGGATACGCTCAGGCGAGCAGGTGAAATCGGTAGCCGCTATTCACGCGGTCATTTCATGAGGTCGCCCTTTTGGTCGACCGCTGCCTTACTACAGCCACCAGTATTGGGCGAATCGGAAATGTTTCCTAATCGTTATACTCCAGTTTACGCAGTTCAATGTGATTTATTCGATGATTCGGGAAGCAATGTGTGGCAACAGTTGCCGATTTACCGGGAGCCTCGCTTGCACCGCGGCGGGCGCGGCATGCGCGGCGGGCGCGGTGTGCGCGGTGGGCGCGATGGTCGCGGCCGCAAGTTCTACGTTGATGCCAGGCCACAGGCCAGGCGCCTCAGCCGAGGATCCGGCTACTTTTTCTATTAGGCTTATGAAAGAGTGCGTTCAAGACTTTGGTGCTATTATTGATCGAAGGTTCAAGATAACTTGGCACGTGGAACTGGCGGGGTTCGAACTGACGACCTCTTGGTCGCTCCTCATTGCCGATTCGAATATTCGTGAATATCAGGTGGGCGGGGTGTACGTTAAAAAACATTGATTCTATACGCATGAAAGCAATGTGAGGACTGTGCGTAAAATTTAAAGCAATGTGCTTTTATAAAACTAGAGTTATTTAAAAAAGTGAGTGACCCGCCAGCCTGACATCAGAATGACGGGTGTATTTTTACGGAGACGGTGCAAATTTTCTTTTTATCCATATTATTACGCTGTTGCTCGTACGAGCTACCCCCTACCAAGTGGATTAGGTACCTGGGTGACATGGGAAACCCATCGGACTTACGCGATTATTTTAGGTTCCACTTCTCTGAACACTTTGGCATACACATCGATGGCCTTTACCCACAGCACCATGGATCGGCATACCTAAGAAAACATAATGTGTTATGTATGAATTCCTAAAGGGTCAAGGAGTCCAGGCGTGATGCTGTCTATGTTATCGTTAATTTCAAGTTTATATAATCACAATCCATATAGGTATGGTAGATACCTAACTGGATTGTGATTTTACTTAATACTGGAATAACTACAGAATATAAAGCTGAAGGCCCCCTACCCACTATATTATAAATCCAGGTCTTCTTTTAGCACCAGTTACTGAAAAGGTGATCTGGATACTTTCCCATTCGTACCCGAAACCTCGTGGGTTCGACGTAATTGCACGACTCATAATGCGAAGCATTAGAGAGTGCTTTACGATCGAAATAGTAGATTGTTTGCCAAGGAAGCAAACAACTATTTTGAAGGCTAGAGTGTTTCTGTTGTAATAAATATGCGCCTTCTATATTCGACCTTTTTAATAGGTACTGTCTATGTGTTTATAAAAAATAAAAACACACTCTCTCTCTACTCGGTTGTCATTAGTAGCACAACATATTCCATTTAAATAACTATTATATTTTTAGCTAATTTTATCAGGTTATGGGCCCAGTAAGCCCGATAAATATATCAGTGCAAAAAGTTAACAAAATAAATGTGAAAAACAGTTTTGTAGAAAACCTAACATACAAAGGCAACGTGTCAGTTTTTCAGAACAAAAGAATGAATTGTATTTCAAATTCAACTTTATATGTGGATCAACTGGAATGCTGTTGGGTAAGCAGTCATACATATTAAACTTATTTAATAACTTCCCGATATAGTTTGACTGATTTATAAAAATGTACTTATCACATTTCTGTATGATCTCTATGCCAACAAAATTTCTAGGTGAACAAGTTTTTACTTCGAATATTGACTGTAAGTCATTAATTAACTCCTTTAAAGTTGATGTATCTTTTGCAAATATTAGTCCATCATCAACATACAAACTCAGGTAACATTTGGCTCCATTAATAATTGACTAGCCCAAACTTCTTTAAAACAGCATCAAATTTTGAGTTCCAGCATCTGGGAGCCTGTTTTAAACCATAAAGTGATTTGTTGAGTTTACATACCCATTGGCGTATCTAGGGATTTTTTCTAGGGGGGGCCTAGCCCCTACCTAACCTTTTTTTTTGTGGGGACATCCTCATGGATACCCTCCGTCTGGGAAGAACGGAGGGTTTTATCGGACTCCTACCGACTAAAACCCCACTGTTCCTTTTACTACGGTGGCCCGGGAGTACTTGTACATTCGCCGCACCCCCGACTGGTATCAGCCCGCCATGCCTAGCGGGCCCCATCCCCAAGTGCGGGCGATCCCACGACCGCACGTCCTTCCATTACATAAGACGCGCATATTGCGTGCCACTTCTGTGAGCCCGACTGCTCGAGCGACGACACGGCCCCAATTTCGCCGCCTGCAGGTTCTTATGATGGCCGGAAATCGTTAAACGCCCTTCGACGCCCGGCTGCTCTTCTAGTGCGAGTGGAATGAGAGGTATGCTCTCTCTACCTCTCCGCCGCTTCCTTTGCATGCATCACCTCCTCGCAAAAAGAAGCGACAGCATCCCACGCGTTTTAGCTTCCGACCATGGACTGAACCACCGCCGAAAATGGCAGATCACCCGCACCAAGTGTCGTGACAAGGGCACAGCGCTGTTGACCCAAGCTGTACTCCTCCAACGTATGTTGCGCCGTGTCCTCGTGGCAGCTACACAGTGATGACAAGCAGGTGTCCGCTCCCGACCTATGCGACGCAGTAAGCACCTGCGTCAGCCGGAAACTCAGGGCGCCATGCTACCTGTCCAGCCATTCTTCCATAACAGGCCTTACCGCCACTATTGTGGCGAGCCCCCACCTGGGTTGCGCAAGTCACTCCCCTCCATTCAGCCACTAGGATCTGACGGAGCTCAGTCCTTCGTGGCTCGAATTCCCGAGGAACCGGAGGCTGACCACGCACAAAGCTCCTTCCACAGCTATATAGGGACGCAAGGATTTTTGCGTCCAGATCCCAGGGCGTTGATCCAGCCAGGAGAGTTGCTGCCTCGTAGGAGATCGTACGGTATCCTCTTATCACCCTAACAGCCATCGCTCTTTGCGGCCTTCGCAATATTGCAACGTTGCGGGCCGTCAGAGTGTCCGCCCATACGGGCGACTCATACAGAGACATGGACCGCACAATCCCCACGTACAGTCTCCGGCAGGAGGCGTTGGCCCCCCCCAAATTGGGTAGCAGTCGCGCAAGAGCAGCTGCGACGCTCATCAACCTGGGGACCAGCCGCTGAATGTGCGGCCCGAAGTCCCACCGGCTGTCGAGGACAAGTCCGATGCGGACGCCTCCTACCACTATGTTTAAATCGCGTGGTGGCTTGTTCCGAGGCCCATGCATCAGAGGGCCTCAGATTTGTGCAAAGGCACCTCGAGACCTGTGCAACCCCTGCCGTGGCCTGTATGGCCGATTGCCAATGCGTTTGCCCCCGGGCCGTCTAATCATAATAATACTCCAGCTGGATCTACTAAGATTTAATTATTTTCGTGATAACAAAAGTAACTAAATGGAATGTATTATGTAGGTTATAATAAGATTGTGTAGGTCTTCGTGGTAGATTATTTATTTGATTGCTTTTGTGTGAAGTTATATTATGTAAGTATCCAGCTTAAAATTTCGAATAGGTCCCCAAACATCCTAGGGTGGGCCTGAGACCAGTCTAGGGTGGGCCGTGCCCCCCCCCCCCCTATATACGCCAATGTACATACCTTGTTAGCATCACAGGTTAAGCCCTCAGGTATAGCCATGTATATTATGTCTTCTTCAAGCTCACCATATAGAAAAGCTGTTTTAATGTCTAACTGAATTATCTGAAGATTGTGTTGGGCAGCTTCTGTGAGTAATAGACGTACCGGTAAAATGAGGCTACTTTGCTCCGTGAAGGTAAATATGCACCAAATCTCTAAATTTCTATCAAATCTCTAAAACTCCAAGGAAATTGAAATATTTTTAAACACATCGGATAAATAATAAAATATAAATAAAAAAAGTTCCTTTAATTTGTTCAAACCATATCAATAAGATGTGAAAAAATTTGCTTCCTTATAATAATTTTTGGAGATTACTAATAGCTGAGGCTGTTAACTTTGCCACTGTCTCAAAAATGTGCCTGTTTTAGTACAAGTTAAATGTAGGAGCAATGTTTCCGAAAGGGTGGGTAACATTGCTCCATTATTAAATTAAAAAAAAACGAATGAAAATCAAAGTAAACAACTATTTTTGTCATTGAAATATTAGAGCCAGAATGTTGTATTATGTTGTGTAAATATTGTCAAAAGCCATAAAAAGAAGGATTTTATGTCAGTCACATTTTTCAAAATTTGGAGCAAAAAACGGGGCAAAGTCATTCACACACATTTACACTCATTTTACGGTATGGAATCATACCTGACTGTTGGAGCAAATGTTTCTTGGTAATCGATACCTTTGGTTTGTGAATCTCCTTTCGCACAAAGCCGAGACTTATAACGTGGACCTGTAGGTTCATCTTTGATGTGAAACACCCAATTACATCCAATTAATCGCATATTGGGGTTTTATCAACTAATGTCCATGTATTATTTTGTTCATGAGAATCAAACTCTTCTTTTATAGATTTTATCCATTTTGTGGCATTGTGTGGACTTTAATGACTTTTCATAGTTATCAGGAACTTCATTTTCTGATAATTGGTCTTCATAACACAAGTGAGAACTTTCTTCTTTCTTCTGAGCATTTAAATGTTGTCTTCTTGTTCTTATTGTTATGTTTCTTTCAGGTGAAGATTCTATACTTTCATCGGGGATGTACTCGCTGTCTGAGTGTGATTTACTATCAGTCACAGTGTCAAATGAGTCATCACTTGAAATTTCTTCTACAGTTTCCATTTCAATACTTTTTTCATTTGTAGTTAAATCAATCGGTACATAATCTCTTTTAACTGTTGACTCTAAGAATATTGCATCTCTACTTTTTATTACTTTTCTAGAACTAGGTAATATAAATCGATACCCTTTAGAATATTCACAGTAGCCAATAAAAATTAATTTATGTGATTTTGAATCTAACTTCTTTCTCTTTTCCCTTGGTAAAAGAACCATTGCCTCACAACCAAATGTACATACGCATGTGGCTGACATTAGGTTTCTGACCAGTCCACATTTCTTCTGGGGTTTTATAAGACAGAGACTTTGTCGGAGAGCGGTTGACGATGTAAGCAGCTGTATGAATTGCTTCAGCCCAATAGGTTTTAGATATGTGGGCATTTAACATCATACATCTCGCTCGTTCTATTAAGGTTCTGTTCATGCGTTCAGCTGTACCATTCTGTTCTGGTGTGTAAGGTGTGGTTGTTTGATGTATTATTCCGGAATCCTTAAGTAAATTTGAAAACTTTTCATTGACATATTCAAGTCCGTTGTCAGATCTGAGAATTTTAATACGACGATTTAACTGATTCTCAACTTGGTTCTTAAATTCTTTAAACTTTTCTAGGACTTCTGACTTGTTGTGCATGGTATAAACAAATATTTTCTTTGAGCAATCATCAAGGAATGTCACAAAATATCTGGCTTTGCCCAAAGACTGAGTTTCCATCGGTCCGCAAACGTCTGAGTGTATCAATTCAAGTAGATCTTTGCTTCGAGACCCTTGACTTTTAAAAGGCAGACGTGTTTGTTTTCCTTCCTGACACGTTATACACTTAACATTCTCTTTAACTTGACTTAAGTTCAAATCTGCGGTATTCTCGGTCAATTTCTTCACGCTCTGAAAGTTCAGATGTCCCATCCTCTGGTGCCACAGGTAAGTATAAAGTAGGAAAAATCCTTTGAATCCCTTTGCGCAGCAAAGGGATTCAAAGTACCTACGTCACTCGAGTTTAAAATAGTGTTGCTCCCAAGGTGGAAACTCTACTTTTTATCACCCTCTATGAAAAAATAAGTAAGTGCAACTCATGAATAAGAATAAGTAATACGCGCCACGAAAGATGAGACGATGATGATCCCTGAATAGATATACACATTATGGGTAACTATCTCGTACACGACCTGCGTAAACTCCCTACAACTACGTAGTAGGTACTTTAAGTATTCTGTTATTTAGGGTTAAATAAAAAAGGTTTGTTATGTTTTGCTTTTCATTTTTTTCGGAGGTTTAATTTTTTTGTTAAAGAGTTTTTTTAATAGATTCGTTTCATCCAAAAGAGGAACCCTTTTGAAAATGACTCTCTTGTTCAAAGTAGTTTAAATTATAATTAATAAAAATCTAACTAATATAATATCTATAACTATGGTTTTTTATACGGTCAAATGAGCATTATGAGTCGTGCACTTTTGGATTTTCCAAATTTTTTAAATTATATTAATGGTTATTGTTTTCAAGTATTTTTACTTTCTGAGCTTCCGGGTTCGATTCCCAGGACGGGCTTAGGGTTATAGGGTTTTTCCATTAGGAACATGTCAAAAGCAGTGTCTGGATTTATTTCCCATTTATGGTAATAAACGCTCGCCCTGTATTACAAGGGCCTAAATATAACAGGTGAAATGTGGATGTATGATGCCTATGCCTGCCAGCCTACAAGGTCGAGGAGAACAGGCGTGATGTTTTTACCTTAGACACTCTAACGACGGTTTCTGCATCAAAGTCCTTATGAACGAGGTAGGGTTTCAGCTTCTTCAGTATGGCTTCCGGTATGTGATCTTTGTCATAATCTGCAAGCTTGTTGAGGAAATTTACATCTGCTAGCAGTTTCTTTGTTGATTCCCAGGTGGGCCTGTAACACAACGTAAGTTTTAGTAGACGTACAATAAATAATAGAAGATCAGATCTGAAGGCCAATTCTCGTATAATCAAACCTTTAATCATTCATTTTGCGCTGCTAAAAATATTAATATTATTGAATACTCTAATATAATGATTGCGCCTCTTTTTGTGAGCCTCTTTTTGTGAGCCTCAAATAATTCCTAGTTTGGGGTCCTAAAAATACTGAATAGCACAGCAACTGCGACCAATTTGGATGCTGTGCTTGCTCGGCTTGCGCGGTTGGTCATGTGGTTCCAACCTCAATTAACCCGCTTGGTCGGGGTACCCTAGCAAAAAAGTGACAAAACCTTGCTGAAGAACTAGAGACCCATCTCATTTCTGAGCCACGTATACAAGCTGGTTACGAACCGTCTCGTCAGGATACTTGACGAGCTTCAGCCACTAGAAAAAGCTGGTGTTCGAAAAGGCTTCACTACCGTAGACCACATCCAAACTATTCGGCATTTTGGTCTACAAGAGAGCCTTCGACTTTATCGTAATATGGGCAGTTCTGGCCTCTTTGCAACGATGATGAATTGGCTGGCGATACATCGAAGTGTTGAGGACGCTACCACGATGACTGTCCAGATCTAGGATATGAAAACCATCCAAATACTCGGGCGAGTGAGACAGGGGGATGTGATATCTTCGATAATATTCACGAATGCGTTAGAGGACGTTTTTAAGGCGTGTGTAACGGTTGATATAATAACAAAAAATCTAACGTTCACTTGACCTAATTTTAGTTAATATACTTTTGTTTAATATAATGATTAGTTGAGCTAATGAATTGTTGATATAATTTCATTTTACCTAATTGCTTATGATATAATGAACTTTTCCTATAATGCTCATTTGACATAATATTCATTTAGTATATTATTCATTTACTATAATTACATAATCTCTAAGTAACTTTTAATATAATTTAAGTTTTTTTTTTCTTCGCTTTATACACCTGCCAAACTCAAACTCAAACTCAAAGCATTTATTTCAATTAAACCATTTACAGACACTTTTGAATTGTCAAGAAGTCAGTCAGTCAGAAAAAATGAAGCTAGTTGCCCATTCCAAAGCGTAGGTACCTATGGAGAAGAACGGGCAAGAAACTCCATGGACACTCTTTTAAATCAAAATAATGTGGTTACAATACTGTATGTTTCAGTTTAGTTTAATTTTTTTTTTTAAGTATTTTACCATGCTCTCTTTTGAATGTATGTAATCTATATCGCATGTCGTTCGTGTTTGTTTAACTTTTTAATATTTTGTGGAAAATGTTGTTGGTTATACATTTATACTCCCATTTTAGTCTTAAGTTCTATACCTTACATTATAATGTGTAACCGTTTATTTTCCCTAATAAAATAAAATAAAATAAAAACAATCTCTTGGTTACATCATTCATGTTAAAAATTATACATGTGAGAACGATGCAGAACGTTAAAAGCGTCCATAATGAAAAGATGAGAAAAAACAACAATTCAAATAATAAATTAAAATAAGCCATGGCAGCAAAGAGATGACCAGTCCCTACTGACGGCGCCTGTTCACGAACATGACGCATGCATCAGCACCATTCAGCTCAACCATTTTGAAGGGAGCTAAATGATCCAACACATGCACCACCATCAGCGAGACATTTGAGTGAGCATGACATACTCTCAGCCGCCAGAGCACATTCAAGTCAATGAAAGACGTACCCAGTAAATGGTAGCTTTATAGTGTGTACATAGTACTCACACAAATGTTATTATATTAAAGGAAAATTATATGATATAAAAAATTAGGTCATATGAGTTTGGGTTATTTGATATTATAGCATATGAAAATAATATTATATGAACGTTATTTCAAGTGAAATTAGTGCATTTGTTATTATACCAAACATTACACACCCGATTACGTTACGATTCCGATTAGTGTGCGTTGCAGTAGGGAGTTTCATACAAAGAATACTGAACAGCTCGTGTTGATACGGTGCCGATTCCTTTCCGGTTTGATACGCGTCCCACGGCACCTTTCCACTTACTGTTTTGAGTAATTTCATATGGTGGTTTTAGCTGATTTAGGAGGGTTTAGAAGGGCCCGTGGCTATATTATAATAACAGTCGCACAGGGCGATCGATCAGGTTATGCTGCGCTTGCCGCGGTTGGCCTGTAGATGGATGACCATCTTTACATACCGAGACCCCTCCGTGCCTCGGAAAGCACGTGGATCTTTGACAGTCGTTACGGGTAGTCAGAAGCCCGAAAGTCTGACAACCAGTCTTACCAAGGGGTAAGTACTTATCGTATTATCCAGAAACTGGGTTGTGGAGGTCAGATAGGCAGTCGCACCATGTAAAATACAGGTATTCAGCTGCATCCGGTTAGACTGGAAACCGACCCCAACATAGATGGGTTGCCTCCTTCCCTCAAATATGGCGAGGGGGGTAATGGCTGATCTTTGCGTTATGCTCGTGAACGGGTGCTGCTTGTGGTGACTGGTCGTCTTGCTGACCATGGTTTTATTGTTGTTATTAGTAGTAATAACTTGTTTATTTATTTTACTTCAATGGTCCTAGTTTATCATTTGTGACTTCAAGTGACAGCTATGTAAACAGAACCCAGCATTGCATATATATGTAAGCTGTCACGCCCTTTATACCTGGAGGCATTTATTTGGTCAGTAAGTATTTTTTTTGGTTATATTTTTAATTTTTTTTTTTGCTTGATTACGTATAGTGTTTATTGTATTAGTTGGTATATTGGCGTGGCTAGTTAACCTATGGCAAATAATTTAATTTAAGGTTCTGTGTCCTGTAATGTTAATTACTTTGCATACTTAGTATTGTATAAAATTAATTATTTTCTAACTGAACAGACAGCTGTGCTGCTGGGGAGTTTGTTCCGCCACTTCTTCTCCCCAGTGAAAGCACTAGGAAGTGGCGAAGGGCGGGCGTTTTGGGGGACTGTCTTTTGTAATTTTGACGTTCGAAAAGTGCTCATTCTCAGCCTAGTTTGAATAAATGACTTTTGATTTTGATTTGATTTTGATGGGAAAAGGCTAGGCAGATGATGGTTTTAGCTGATTTAATATTGCATCCGCCTACAAATATGTTTATTTTCCTCTAAGCAGTCGGTAACTTATGTTACAATTGTTACTGAAGCTTACAACTAAATTATTGTTCGGGCTTTTAAATTTCTAACAGTCGGTCATTTCTTAATTCGTGTGATTTCAAATTTGAACATCGCACATCGACCTAATGCATCTCTTTTGAGTATTGAATATAAGTTCCCATACTGTCCACGTCAAAGGTCTGTTCAGGTTCTGAAATAAACACAAGTTAAAATATTCTCTGTATTAGGTATACCTAAGTATTCAATGTTGTGCGTGCGTTAAACGCACTACCGTAAATAGCGAATTTTCACACGAAAAATAAAAGTAGTTTCCCAGCAATTATTTTTGCTGAAAGTTACTTAGTTTGATGAACAGAATGTGTGGTTGGCAGCTTCGTGAAGGGTCTTGTTACACCCCTTATTGGTACCTATCGATTTGAAAACTTGTTTAATAAAATCGTAACACGAAGTTAAAACTGGACACTAGGTACTTAAGTATATAATTTTTGTACAATTTTATTGTTTTCTTAAAAAAATCTCATTCACATCATTCGCTCTAAAGCAGACGTAAAAGCCAAAGTGTATGAAACTGTATCGTCGACAAAAGTCATTCCGATGACATTAAGTTAGTGTATGCCTATGGAGTGAGTCTATTATCTAAATATGTTAGGGCGTCCATTAATTAATATCTGCCGACAAATTGCTTTGCAGTTTAGCAGGTGTTATGTTAAAATAAAACTGTAACATTATGCAATAAATAAAAATAAAAAAAATACGTGAGGTCATTTAAAAAAAATCGACATCTTTTTAGTAAGATAAGTGACAGGCATAATTTTAATAGGTACTAGGAATAGGAACAAATTAGATCAACCGCGTTTCAGATTAAAGTAAAAACTTCTTTTATGGGTTACTGTGTAAAATCACATTATCACACTATAATATTATAAAGGCGAAAGTTTGTGAGTGTGTGTGTGTGTGTGTTTATATGTTTGTTACTTCTTCACGCTCAAACGGCTGGACCAATTTAGATGAAATTTGGTATAGAGATAGTTTGAGTCCCGGGAAAGGACATAGGCTACTTTTTATCCCGATATTCCCACGGGATCGAAACTTATGCGGGTGAAACCGCGGGGCGCAGCTAGTGTTATAATAATAAAATACCACTCGATATTCTTCAAGTAAATGAGTAGAAAGGAGATGGCAGTTTTTGGCATTGCTAATTTTGGAAAGGTACAGAATTCAAAGCTATTTAAAAAAAAAGCGCTTATTTTTATGTATTGATAGCCAGATTAACTTTATTATTGAGAATTGGGATTAAATCTCGTTAAATATGAGTAAGTTGAGCAGCCGGAAACAAGGCTTTTTGGACTTGTTATACTATATGACAGTGTTGTCATGGCAAACAAACAAACATGACTCTTTAGAAGATGACCACAGAGTACTTTTTGATAGACTAAGATGACACACAAAACTTCACAAGTCACATTCGCTCGCTCGCTACTATTTTGTGCTGGTGTGAATGTTTTGTGCGCCCAAAGTTTTACGTGGATTTTTACAACGACCTGGCTTGCTTTTGGATTTCGAAGACTCCTACCTTTCTGAACGACTGTTGCTAGACTTGGACCTCGACGTTTCCTATATGCTTAGATTATTATTTTATTATTATTGATTACTTCCTTTATTTCATTATGTACATATGTATAAATTATATTTTTAAATATTAGTACAAAAAAATATATAAAAACATTTAAAAATATAAAAAATAGTAGCCCACCGGTATCGGGAACAGGGTCCAAGCTACCGGCGGTCAGGGCTCCAGAGAGAGGAACCTCCTGACAATGCGAGCCGTGTCCAGAAGTACCGCTTTCTGAATCAAGCCCTTGATCCAGCTGCCCAACGTGAGCCTCCTCAGGTGTTGGTCGAGGCTCTTGGCAATCAACCCATTGGCTGTGACGACTATCGGCACAATGATTGCTGAGTCAACATCCCACATGTCGACAACCTCGCGATATACTATTTGATACTTGATTTGTTTATCTTTCTCAGCTTTCACGAGGTTCTCATCATGCGGGACGGTTATGTCAACAATCATTGCGCGCCGCTCTAATTGATCCATCACCACTATATCAGGCTTATTGGCAACAATAGTCCTGTCAGTGATGATGGATCGATCCCAGTACAATGTGATATTTCCATTTTCGAGAACTGGGTCGGGCACATACCTGTAGTACGGCACCTCCGATTCCACAAGGCTGTATTTCAGAGCAAGTTGCTGATGGATTATCCTGGCTACAAAGTTGTGTCTATTATTGATTATTATTATTCCTATTATATGCTTAGATTCCGATAAGTGAGTCTCTAGAGTCTCCTGAGTTTTCTGTGACTACTGAGTTTAATTAAAACTGACCGATTACCTACACTTGAAACTGTCATTAGGTCTATGATCAGTGGGTAAATCATTGCACTAAACAAACTTCAACAAGTAGTTATTTATCATTTTTGAAGTCATTACAAAGCATAATTAGCAATATGTTATGCATACAATAAACATTTATGCGTTAAAATAGTAATAGAGGTAAAATAACCTATTAAAGTACAAACATTAATGCACTTAACCTCACTTTTACAAAAATTAAGATTTCTCTTTAACCCCATTGTTATTATTTTTTATTTATTTTTTTAACAAAAGCTCATAATATTCCCTATCAAACCATGCCACTTTTATTTCTGTGGAAACTAAAAAAGTTTAATGCCAGCGTTCTATGAACTTCTGCCATTCTCCTTTAAAACATGCATTAACCGCATACTATGTAGATAGATAAGCATATTATAATTTGGATGATTAAGTATATCGTAGATAAAAATACTTGGCTTAAGGTGATATGTTAAAAAAAAATTTGGTTTTTCTATTTCGTGTACTTAACTTGTTAAGTTTGCGGAATAGGGATTTAACATTTTGGTATATGTTTTTTGATTCTTTGGTCTAGTATCATGCAAAAGGAATACACGATTCAATGATTTTTTCTCTATAGAAAAAAATTGCAGTAATATATGTATATCTATTTTTTTATTCAATGGAATTTACTTTAAAACATAGAAAATTACTTATCGTATCAAAGTTTACTCAAAGTAGTTTTGAATTTAATTCATTTATTTTGTTAAAAAAGGAGTAAATTCGTTTTGGCACACTATAACCATCATCATTGAAGTATAAAATTACAAAGATAGGCCACTCGCTAACATCACGTAATTAAACATTAAATGGACTATAAAAACTTACATATAAACACACCCACACAACTACATTATCTATAATCTAATAAATATAATCGCTCTTTTTTCCGTTTTTATTATTTCACTCCTAAACTAAAGCAGTCATGGGACCACCGACTATGGATGGGTTTATTGATTTTTGTTATACTTAGGGTTGTATTAACGTTTTCATTTGTCACATTTTGCCCTTGCTGTTATTGCTATCCCTAGTCTTGACTATAATACCTCGAAAATTCTGATGAAGTCAAATCCACGGCCAACATCGGACAGACTAGCTGCAAAATATTGTCTGTAATTAAGAAGGAAGTGGATCAGGGTTTCATTTGGCTGCTGAATGATACTAACTTTGCACCCAGCAGTATGCAGACAGGTTCCATGACAAACCGCACGAGCACGGGAGGTTTCTGAAAGGCCTTCAGTTCGTTGATGTCCGCTTTGTTGAGCGCCTTCAGGGCCTCAGCTGCGGCTTCCATAGCTGGCATTGCGAGTGCCAAGTCCGCTTTCGCTTCGGCTGCTATTTCTTTTACCTCTTCTGCTTTTATCTAGGGATAAAGATTATTGGCATAAGAAAACAATATACATATTTTTTGCAGACTTCAAAAAATGAGGAAGTTCTATATTCGTTTATATGTATTTATTTTTACGTATGTTTATCGATATTTTAATCAATTTTGAAAAAAAAAAAAAATTATTTACTTCATTAAATGATACTTAAATGATTTTATTTTTGTAAGTAGGTTTGCACAAACACTCTGACACGCCAATCATATTTTTAAAAACTAGACGAGGTCGGCGTTTCCTATCTGACTACTCTGAGAAGAAAGGCAGAAACAAACTCAGAGGTCACAGTCTCTTTTAAAGTCCAGACATAATCTTGGTCAGGTTATATGAAGACCATGTAGATCGATGTCTGAGATGGTCTTTTGAGGAAAGAACCACAAAGATTGAGTGGACCTGTCCAGTCAGTGCAAGGATTTTTCAGAAATCGTGAAGCTCAACTCAAAATTTAAGGAGCTCAACGATTCGACAATCAATACCAAAGAAAGGACATTTGGGTAGGCCACATAAATTACTCAAACTGCCAGACCATGACAAAAACTAACAGAACAAAGAGATTTCTTTCTTGGAAGTCCTGCATAGAACGAAGCATGAAGGTGAATCAAGCGTACCTTGGCGGCGGCTTCGTCCTTCATAACCGCATATTTGACTTTGTCAGCGGCATGCTGCTCCACTCTCAGCCTGTTAACCAGAGCAATGCTTTCGTCTGCTTTCTTCGCAAGGATGGGCTCCATTTCACGAACTTGCTGTTCCATTTCTCCTACGACTTCGTATGTTTGGTATAGTTTCTGTGTACGTGTAAGGTCAAGGGTATTAATTTCTTTAAGAGTCGTCGTCAAATCGATTTGATATAGGTAAGTTCAAGGACACTTTTCGCACCAAAAATAACTGTTTCCCAGCAATTATTTTTGCAAAAGGTTACTGAGTTTGATGTACAAAATGCGTAGATGACGGCTACGTTAAAGGTCTTGTTACACCCTGTTATCTGTATATTACAAGTAGGTGATTTGACTTCACGAATCCACCTTCATTCATGTTATTGAAAACCAGGGCTCGGAAACGTTATTTAATATAACGTTTTTAAAACGTTATGAACAGTTCTTTGTACGTCATTTTGTTCGGAATGAAAACAAAATGAGAACGTTATTTCCGCAGGGTAAAAACCGGTTTATTCCGCAGGACGCAGCCGCGCACAGTGTGCGGCGACAAGCGTGAACTTATTTAATTGGATCGGGTACCGCCTACCGTAGTATGTTATATTTTGATTTCATTGCATCACTCATTCCAATGCGCTTCTAACGTATTGATCGAGATTGTGTTGTGACTTGCGTTGCGAGTGATTTGTTATTAAGTGGTGTTTATTTCTTGCTCACAAAATGAAACGAAAGAGAAAAAACCTAATTTATTCATATTACATTTACAATGATGAAAGTAAGAAATCAAAATGTCAGATGGAAGGTTGTCAGCAAGAAATACGGTAAATAGTATAATTTATCTAGGTACTCGTACTCACAGAAGAATAGTGACAGACTCACAGATAATTTTACTTGAAACGGCGAAGCCGCGCGTCCGTGAAATATCAACTGAATGAAATTCACGATATTCGTAATTTCATACCTGTCGAACCCAAAAATAAAAAAAAACGGTTTTAAAACGTTTATTAATCAAAAACGATTTAAATTATAATTGTTCTTCAAAAACATTTTTTATAACGTTCTGTTCGAACGTAAACGAAACAAATCGTTTCTTAGGTATTTAAGACGAAAACGTTTCGAAAAATATACCGTTATCCGAGCCCTGTGAAAACAATAACATTCATAGGTAGTTCGCTAACGGTATGCTTGATGACTTATTTTTACCTATACATTATTTTGCTAAAGGTTGCGTCCGTGACCCATTTTCAAGGTCTTAATGTCCCCTCAAACCGTGACATTGAAAACCGTTCCCCACGGAATTTGCTCCCCTGCCTGTTTTGTTTCACACTTCAATCCATATCTCGGTACCAATATTTGTGAGCAATATGAGGTGTAACCTTCTTTCATATATCTATGGGTGTAACGTAACGAATTTTATTGAAAGCCACCGTAAAGGCCAATATGTAGGTATGGACTGTTATGATTCGTTGTGTCTCGATCTCTAAGGGAATGGTTTTTTATATGAGGTTTGGTAGGAATACAAGAACATTTAGCTATTTTAAGTAATGTTTGTTTTCGTCTAAATCTCCGAGCTAACTAGACGAAAACAAAAATTACTTAAAATAGCTAAATGTTCTTGTATATCGATTTTATTCAATTTCGAGCGGCCATTGTTGTTTACATCTTTGGCAAATTTAGCGCGGCCGAACCTTACATTCATAGCGTTATTTACATTATTGAACATAGGTACGTATGAAGCAATGGCTTAGCAACGATAATTCAAAATGATTCAGATTGTGATTGAAAGTCTGTTCCGCAATTAGGGTGCAATTTACGCAGCAACGATTGACGATATTACCTCCAATCCACAAGATATTCTGTCCCTGCCGCGGATAATTTGCTGTTGTTTCTTATCTAGCAGTATCATGTAAAGTTTCAGCAAATCTAAGTAACTGCTAGGCGTTGTGTAGAAATAACGCCTCATCTCTTGATACAATCGGTCCGTCATTTTGTGCACATCCTTGGAATAAACATAAACACAAATACTTATATTTTTACGTGATGTTTCAAATATTTAATTTTATCTAACTTAAATAGTAAGGGTATAGATAAAATGTATGCTCTTATTTGAGAGGTTATTCGTAAGGAGCAAAAGTTTAACGTAGGTAGGACTTTGAACTCATTTACATCGTTTCAGGGGATGAAGTATACCTATTTATGAGTATGCTCAGCTATTAAAGTGGAACGAAGCATAGTAGATAATTGCATTTCTGTATGAAATAGCATAATGTCGATAGTATTTCCGTCCATTAGTAAAAATTATTTGATTCATTATTGCTATGGAGCGAGCTATGTTCGGAGTCTCTTTGAAGGATAAAATCAGCAATGAAATTATCCAAAAAAGAACCAGAGTTACCGACATAGCTTGCAGAGTAGGTAAGCAAACTGAAGTGGCAGTGGGCTGGCCATGTCTGTCGAAGGGCCGATGGCCGGTGGAGCAGACGAGTCCTGGAGTGAAGACCGCGTATCGGCAAGCGTAGTGTGGGACGCCCCCCAACTAGATGGACGAACGACCTAAAGAAGGTGGCTGGGGTGAACTGGATACAGAAAGCGGAGGACAGGGTGTTGTGGCGAAGTCTGGGAGAGGCCTATGTCCAGCAGTGGACTGAGATAGGCTGAGTTTATTTATTGAGATTCATTATTACTTTAATCTGCCAATGCATTCAATAAGTCAACCGGTATTGATATCAACTGAATTTCTTGCATTTAACCTCTAAAGAGAAGCTTGCAGAGAGGCGCTTTGCTAATTAGTAGGTATACTTCGCTGACTTGATACAATTCCTATATAAAATCCTTTTTCAGGTTTGTTAGTAGCATTGGCCTTTTTTCAGAGATCAATTTTTTCAAACCTTTGTTTTTTGAATTATTGGTGTTACCTGGTGCATGGTGACACAAATTGCAGATATTTGATCAATGATTGTTTCGTTCCCGAGCGGCTGTAGACATTGCTTGGCTACCGAGAGCAAAGCCTCAGGCGGCCATTTTGTGAACCAGTCAATGGTGCAACAGTTTACCAGAGACGGGAACATTCGGCATCGACGTCTACGAAACATAAAATAAAGTTTAATTAAAAAAAAAACCTACCTATGTTGACAAATTGCGAATATTCCCGATCAGTAACATCTTGTCGTCAACACTGTTGACGATCAAAAAAGGTTTCATTTGTTCACAGTGTGGACGAACGGAACTTTTTTTTGCTCGATCGTTCATACCTGTGAAACAAAATAAAAAGTACCTACCTACCTCTGCCTACTTATTTGGCATTTTCCTAAATATATTTGTAAGTAAGTAGGTAAGTATACAAATGTTATTAAGTATTGTGCAGGTAAGTAGTTATTACTTACCTGCACAATACTTAATAACATTATTATAAAACATATACCTACTTACTGATTGTAAAGTAAAAACGAAGTATTTTTAGGGTTCCGTACCTCAAAAGGAAAAATGGAAGCCTTATAAGATCACTTCATTGTCCGTCTGTCTGTCCATTGGTCAAGACCCTTTTTCTCAGGAACACGTGGAGTTATCAATTTGAAATTAATATCAAATACTCAGGGCTGCAATCCCTTGAAGCAGTGAAAAAAAAAAACAAACTTTTAAGTCAACGCAATCAAAAGATACGGGCGTTTATGTTCCGGAAATAGGGTACAACTCAACACAACTTAGTTGTAGCATCGGCAAAATTCGTAAAACCGATCACATCCGAACTGAGTGCGCCTTCAAAATCACCAATCTGTATTACTGCTTCAGGAGAAAATTATCTTTATACAAACTGAATAACTTGTAAAGTTATAAAACAAAACACATTCGTGAAATTGTTGCACAGAATTACATGAACTAGCTTGCAAAATAAATGATCACGTAAATAAAGTCTTTGTTTTTTAGATTCGACTTGAAGGATACAAGGCTAGAACGATGAATAACAGAAATCAAACTTTTAGAGATGTTTATTGTCAAAACTTCACTTCATAATATATTATTTAAATAATTTGTATCATTTTATTATTACATATAATTATGTAGCATGATAAATAAACATATGGAAAAGGTTCTAGTCGTATATATACTGTTACGAGCTTGGGGTTCGTGACAATTAAAACTGCCGATTTAATAACCGAAAATAGACACTTTATTTAAAAACACCATTTACAACTGTAAACACACTAATTATAAACACAATCGCACTACTAGATCACTTGAAAGTCGCATTTGAAGATCGCTTCGATGTTATCGCCTGTATCGCTTATCCAATACTGATGCCGGCTCGCAGGCACACCGGCCTTATATAGGCCTCGGATAGTTCCAGAACCTTCTACCGTAGAAACATCTAGAATGTTCGAGTAGATACCGATCCCGACCGACCAGGCGTCGATAGTTCTGAAAAGTTCTACTGTCGAAATTTCTAGAAGCATCTTGACCACTAGTTCTGCTACTCGATACTAGATGGCGCTAGTGGTAGGCATTGTGGCGCGCAACAATACAAACGAACGGCAACGGCTTTGAACGAATATCTGGTGTAGATATTATTAAAGTTGTTTACTGTTATTCGAATAGTTGTACACCTTCGACATCCATACTTATATCCCCAGTCTCAATAGCTCCATTGTAGTCGTTAAACGATTCGTCGCTGTCTGATGATGAGTCATTTAAAGAAGAACGGTCATTTGCGACTCAGACCCGACACGAAAGAGACATATCTCAGTTTTTTTGTTATTTTAAATATAGCTAAAATATTTATTTTTTGTATTCCAAATCAATGGCTAACTCCAAAATATTGCCGTTTGTTTTTGTTCAGGCGATATACAATTTTCTTTTAATACCTATTTACGGACAAAATTCGTAATTGTATGTAATTCAATGACGATACAACAATTTAGAAAAAAACAACCGACTTCAAAAAAAACATTAGTACTTACAAAGTGATAAATAACTTTAATTTCAGAAGTCGGTATCGTTGGTCCCGCATTTTCGTTTTTAGACACCGACTTCCGAAATTAAAGTTATGTATCACTTTGAAGTCTTTTTTTTTTTCAAGTTGGTTGTTTTTTTTGTAAAAAAGTTTTTATTTTTTACTTTTTAGTTGTACCTACCCCACACAAATCCAATTAACGCTAGTGCATTGAAGAATTGAAGACAATGACTAGAAGAATCGTCCAAATTCACATAGAAATGCCGGAGATGCAGTACATTTATGCATATTACTCCGTAGGTACATAAGAATAATTACCTAATGCATTATATACTAAAACCTTCCTGAAAGTACATTACATTATTAGTAAGTAGATTACATTGGTGAAAGAATTATCAAAATTGATTCATTAGTTTTTGAGAAAATCGCGGACATACATACATACATACGGGTCGAGTACAGAACCTCCTTTTTTGAAGTCGGTTAAAAAACGCACAGATCTCAACACAGAAAGCCAATTTTATTTTATATTTTTTTAATGACATCTCGCAGTTTAACTTTGAGGTTATCGTCTGCTTAACCGGGCTTGCCTGTGGATGCCTCAATAAATTAAGGCCTCCAGCTGTCTATTTTTGTATTTTTATCTAAATTGGCGTCATTTTAAATGGATATTAATTGCTATTCATTAAAAAAAATATTTTGCCTTCCCAAAATCAAATGGCAATATATGGGTGATAGCCACTGATATTCAGAATAGTGTTAATTTATTTCTGTTATCTATACTAATATTATAAAGAGGTAAAATTTGTAAGTTTGTAAGTTTGTAAGTTTGTAAGTTTGTATGTAATGGGTAATCTCTGGAACTCATAATCCAATTCTAACAATTTTTTAACTGGCAGAAAGCTACATTATTCCTGAGTGCTATAGGCTATAAATTGTTTCTATAGCATGTATATTAACCGAGCTATCACAACTTTTGTCTAGCAAGTCGGAAAAAAATACCACATAAAACAGAATTATTTGCGTGCGCTGCCTAAACAGTTGCTTAAAATTAAAAACAATGTATGGCTACCTGGTTCGTCTTCATTATTTCTACAAAAAAGTCCGCGATACCATATCTCTATCTTTTATATTTTATCTTTTATACTTCTTTTATTGCATTAAAAATTTTTTTTTTCGGTATACTTACGTTTGGTTGATTATTTGAGCAACAAAATATTAATTCTTATGACAATAAATTATTTCAGTATCACAAGAACATCATACAGATAAGATTTGCCATTTACAGTATATCAATTGGTCATACAGTTTCGGAGATAATATAAAATTACTAAAACGCAAAATGCCCCTAGCATAACTTTCATTGTGCAGACGTTTTACCTATTTGCCCATAGATGGCGTTCTGCAATTACGTCATTTTTCTGAATCGCGGTGTTAAGACTTTCCGTGGATTGATGACCCTCTCGAATTTTTATGCCCACGTTAGTTGGATTGGAGTTCCATACGAACGACGATTCGATTATGAGCACGGAGATTATGAGGTATCTATTAGATACCTCATGTTCGAAAATATCGTAATTTCGTTGTACGTTTGTTTTCATTGTTTTGTATGTTCGTAGTTTCGTACTTCGTTCTATCGTAATAATCGATACGAGTTAAAGTTATTCGATATTACGATTGTTTTGTTTTGTAAAGGCGGACGGTGTTCGAGTCGCTCTCCCTTTGTTCGTAATTGTTTTCAAGTCTGTGCGTAGTTTGTCGAGAGCATGCCTAAAAGGAAATCTCAACTGTCCCGGCAGACATCACAGACAAGAGCCGCTCGAGTACGCCGTACGGAAGAATCTGCCCCTGAAAATGAGCAGCGCCTCTCGAGAAATAGAGAAAATATTTCGCAAGCACGCGCTAGAGAATCTAGCTCCGAGCGCTCACAAGGCCTCGCTAGCCAAAATGTGAGGACGTCGCGGGCCCGTGCTCGAGAATCTAGCGCTGAACGTGCGCAGCGTCTATCTGAGTTAAGGCAGCATGTCTCTGAGACAAGGGATAGGGAGACTAGCGCTGAGCGCTCGCAGCGGCTCGCTAGGCAAAATGCCATAACATCACAGGCCCGCGCTCGAGAATCCAGCGATGAACGTGCACAGCGTCTATCTGTTTTAAGGCAGCATGTCTCTGAAACAAGGGATAGGGAGACTAGCGCTGAGCGCTCGCAGCGGCTCGCTAGGCAAAATGCCATAACATCGCAGGCCCGCGCTCGAGAATCCAGCGATGAACGTGCACAGCGTCTATCTGTTTTAAGGCAGCATGTCTCTGAAACAAGGGATAGGGAGACTAGCGCTGAGCGCTCGCAGCGGCTCGCTAGGCAAAATGCCATAACATCGCAGGCCTGCGCTCGAGAATCCAGCGATGAACGTGCACAGCGTCTATCTGAGTTTCCAATAAAAACATCATTTGCCCTGACTATTAACAAGTCCCAGTGACAAACATTCTCTTTGGTTGGCTACGAAAAGAATGTTTTTCCCATGGGTAATTATATGTTGGTCTATCAAGAGTGGGATCATCCGAAAAGCAGATTATTCTGTTACCGGAAAATAAAACAACCTCAAACATTGTATATAGAGAAGCTTTAAATTAAATAGATACCTAACTTAAATAAATAAAATAAGTAAAAGGCGACCAAGGGTTAAGTTACCTTGAGCAGAAAAGAGAACTTAGGTAATCTTTGAAGTTACTGATCTGATTCCAAACAATATTTTACTAATAAAATTAAATACAGTAATATCAATCGAGTGTTATCTTATGTTAAAACAAGAAATTTTCCGCGGACGAAGTCGCGGGCAGAAGCTAGTATTTAATATAACAAAATAACTGAGATGCGTTCCTTTTGTGTCGGGCCTGGGTAAATTTTCTATGGGACGTGACCCTTCTTCTTTATGATAAATTGATCAAAATATTCGTCTGTTCTATGCTCGTGTCGCATATGCTCTTTTTCGCATTTTATCGCGTGATCGACTACTTTTTCCCATTCGGATACGCCAATAGATTCGAATTTCTCCATTAATAGTTCTTTGACTTTCGTTAGATTCATCGAGACCTCGACATCGATCGAAGGAGGTAACCGTAAAACAGAATGACCACGTTCTGCCATTATTTGGTCAATTGAGTATTTAATGTGTTCTGCTTTGTGGCGTTTAATTATTTCATATAATTCTGGTTTCAGCAGATTTGACGGAAAGGGTATGTTTTTAGATGTAAGCCATGATTGCATGATTGCTTTTAGAGAGTTGGAATTCGGTGCATTGTCATGGTAAGAAGCGTTATCTACGACCACAACAGTGCTAGGTCGTAGATTCGGAATGAGATGTTGTTTTAACCATTTTTCGTAATTTTCTTTATTAATCTCGTGGTGATAATCGCCAGTACTTTGAGAAGATTTATAAACTAAGAGAGCGCCGGGTACAAAACCTCTTGAGCTGCCAGCGTGGACAATAATTAATCTTTCACCTTTTGATATCGGTTTTAAGCCTTTCATAGAACTATCCATCCAACTACTTTCCTTTGTATGTGTGGCGTGTATGTAAGTCTCGTCAGTATAAACTATATCCCGACCTTCACTTCTGAACTTTTGTATCTGTCGAAGATACTTAATCCACTGAAGTCTTACTTCATCTTTCTCGGCCAGTAAAGATCTATTATTTTCCATTTTCTTGAATTTGAAACCCAGTTCATGCAATATTCTGCGCAAAGTTTCTCGACTGCCTATGAAGTTTATGTCTTCCTTTAATATGTTTAACAATGATTTTATTGTTGGTAACCTTTTTTCAGTGACATGAAAGTCATACATCTTCCTTCTAATGACATCATAATCAAAATTATCTAAATTTGCTCGATTTTCTTTCTTTTTTCTGGACTTTTGAGGCGAACTAAAAGTTGCACGAGTGGAACCACGATTTGAACTAGTCCAAGTCAAGGCATTGTCATGCTCCTTCAAAACAGCACTTATTGTTTCTACGTGACACAACAGTTGCCTTCGCAGTTCGCTCTTGAAGGTTTTGAAAGTGATCATTCCCAAAAACTATATTTTTAGACCCCGTGGACTCGAATCATAAATTGATAAACATTAAAAATGACTTCACGAATTTGGCTATCATACGGCTTATCACGTTTCAACGAAGTCATAATGAAAAAAAAAAACTCCAACAAAAATTATATTATTCACTTTCCCATTAAATTGTCACGAAGTGTACGGAATGATTCACTCACGTGCATTCTCAACGCTGTCTGGGGTTGAACTGAGGCGGGAATATATATCGCGAATAGCGTTGAATGGCGCGATAGTGAGCGATTTCTATTGGTTGTGTAAATCGGAAGTGATCGGTTTTACGGACTTTTACGATGCTACACATAAGATGTGTCCTACTGTACTTCCCGTTGACCTAGAATCATGAACGGCAATTTGGCAAGAAGCAATGTCATGTGGCACAAGTAAAGGAAAAATCCGAAAACCGTAAATTTGTAGTAACATTAAAAAAAAAAAATCCCGTGATAAAAACTAAACTATACCTACTACATATTTGCATACCTACAAATTTGTACGTACCTACCCTCGGTGCGCGAGTCTGACTCACACTTGACGGTTTTTTTATTTTGGTGTAAATTTTTTGCTTTGAAAGTCGTAATTAAAGCATTTTAAAAATCTATCAATTCAAAGTCATCTTAAATTGTACTAAGTATACTTTTCTACACCTTGACTCTTGAACTAAGCATTGAACGATCGGGAAAAAACAGTTCCGTTCGTCACCTAAGTACCTAATATACCTATCAAGATGTGGGGAAATTGGAAACATTTTAATCGTCAGTGTTTTCATAAGTTAAGTGAAATGCTAACACATTCTAGGAAACTTTTTAATTAATGGGGAATGCGATTAGGTAGATAGTTGAGTACTAAAATATGTACTTTCATCGTTTAGGGCGTTTGTGCACTCTGTAGTGCACAAACGCTGCCGGACAGTAAAAACCCTGTGGTTTTTACTGTCCGGCAGTCCGATTTTATTTTTTTATTACGGCGTGCCATTATGGGACCGTAAAAAATTGGACTGCCGGCTAGTAGTGCACAATGCCCTTAGTGTGGATAAGTTATAGGCAAAACAGAATCGTGCTCTTTATATCTCAATTTGCGTCATTCAATTTATTAAAATATAGGGCATAGCAGGTCACTGCATCGGGGGGTGCAGGGTGGGGACTAGGGAGCGTTGCACAGCGCAGCCGTGAGGCGCGCGCCCTTACCGCTGACCTCAATCAACAATTTATTGATCCATCGGCCACAAACCGGCCTGCACTTTAGAGTTTGGCCAACAAAAGCTGACCACGAATTATTTTAGCATGGAATCATTTTAGGACTGTCAAAATTGTAAGTTTCCAATTTGGATAATTTTGATATTACGGCTTAGAAATAAAATAAACGAATTTTATGGTGTGAAAAAACAAGTCCCAACACTGAGAAGAAATAGGCATTGCAACACATGGTGGACATTAGCTAGTTATTATAAAGGGTCAAATTAAATTAGCTAGCGCAATTCTGCAGACGTGATGGTATCGATATCTAAACACGACAAAACAAAAATAAATTAACTTGAAGACTATTTTTGTGGCGTCATCGAATGCAGTTTGTCACACACTAGTCAGTATTTAGTCGTCACTTGAAACATCAGTGTAAAAACCAGTTTTTTTTTGTGTAAACTTCACAGAAGTACCTATCGATATCTCAAGACGATAAAACAAAAGAAAACAGATTTTATCAACACATACTTCGAGTAACAACACTCCCAGCGGTCGTTGACCCACAAAAAGAATATTTAATATTTTTATTTTATCGTGTTTAGATATTGATACCCATCACGTCGGCAGAGTATGACGTACTGATACATAATATTTCTTCAATAATAAATAGTATCAACTCAGTTTACGCAGTGTATAGCCAGGGTTAACAGCTCTTGATTTTTTTTAAATTGCCGCTTGTTCTTGGACAGCTTTCGTTGGTCGGAATCTAGGCATCACTTATTTCAAGTAATTTTTACCAATTCCACATCCAAATAACGCTCCACGTTTGTTTTCTGCGAGCTCAATGTCGCCTAGTGCCCAACTGAAAGTGTTGGCAGCGTTCCAAGTTGGATGCGTTTGGTGAAAATGCAGGGCCAAGGTTGCGACTAAGTAGGTATTCGTGTCATATTCTGGTAACTCAAGCACAAAGCAAATGTTTTCGAGATCGAAACGATTTTCGATAGTTTTTAGTTACTTCCTTATTAAATCAGCGTCGTTGTCTAAAACACGCAACCTTTTAATAATCAGGAGACCATACATAATTAGAAGTTCTTCTAAACATATCGAGCATTTCTATGTATGACTACACGGAAAATGCATCCAGCTACTGTCTAGATACCCGAAAATTGCTGGAGTGTGGTTGATTTGATGTCAACGGGCACATTATTGTAGGTACTTATTGTCTGCTATTTTTCGGGCCTGCTAAGATCTGACTACCGAGTGCATAGCAATATATGGTGTTAGTTTACCTGAATGCCTCTCCAACGGGACTCATGCATATACAGAGGTGGAGCTTCTCTCGTACCCTGTTAATGAAGAAGTAGTAAACACCGTCACGATCAGAAGGGTTGATTCCAGCCTTCGCAGCGTCGTCGCGACAGCCGCTCTGCACAGCTTCGTAGGTATCACCTTCGAACAGGTTCGGTACCTCACCTAAATTAGGGATTAACTTTATTTTCTCAAACATGCATGGAAAGGGGTTTGAAGGTTTTGGCCCTAAAATCAGCCGCCATTTTGATTTTTTTTCAGAATCGCGGTGCACAACAAAAGTTATATATTTAGATAGAGGACACTTATACAAACAAAAAATGTAATATAACATAATATCCTAAAGCGTCAGGTTTCGGAGTTATTCACCAAAATATAAGTCTAAAACAACTAGGATTTTTTTGTTTTTTTTTTTTCCTCCGGGTAAGCATATTGAACTATTGAGGTAATAGAAACGTTATGAAACCTTTATGGAGAAGAAACAAATGAAGAATAGACATTTTTTAAATAAATAATAAGACACGGCAATTTATAGTTCGTTTTTTAATCCCAGAGACTAATCTGGCAAGTGTAATGTTAAACTTCTATACTAAAAAATCAAAAACACAAAAGACTCAAATGTCAGATTAGTCTCTCTCTGGGATTAAAAAACGTACTATATCTATTCTTCATTTGTTTCTTCTCCATAAAGGTTTCATAACGTTTCTATTACCTCAATAGCTCAATATGCTTACCTGGAGAGAAAAAAAAACAAAAAAATCCTTGCTGTTTTCGACTTATATTTCGGTGAATAACTCCGAAACCTGACGCTTTAGGATATTATGTTATGTTACATTTTTTGTTTGTATAAGTGTACTCTATCTAAATATATAACTTTTGTTGTGCACCGCGATTCTGAAAAAAAAATCAGAATGGCGGCCGACCTTAGGGCCACCCTCCATACAAAAATCTTCAAACCCCTTTGAGCATTATTTTGACAATCTTCTTCGAGAAAATCGAAATTGGTGTAATGGCCAAATACATGCGAGCAGCGGCCGGCAAAAGTTGTATGAAAATCCATATCTGTCGTGTTTTGCGTCCAAATAAATTACATAGTAAATTCATATCCGTCGTGTAATTTAAAAATGGAACGATCTTGTACTCCGAAACATAGCAACCAAGGAGGTAACTTATCAAAGGTTTTATTTAAATTTTGAACTGGCTTGAAAATATAATGCTATTTATTGAAAAAAAAAACACAAATAAACACTTTAAAGCGGGAAAAATTATTGTTGTTCGAATGTTCGTTGTTTGTCATTGATTTTGAAAAGTAATTGTATTTGACAAAAAGTTCTGCCTAGGTACTACTTAGTTTTAATTTCCGCGCATTATTTGAGAAAAGTACTATAGAAGCCTTGGCCACAACTAGGCATTGACGGACTTACGTATTTAAACGTTCGTCCATCAATGCCTCTTTTGCTGGCCGCTGCAGTAATGTACTATATTAGGCAGCCTGCACAATGATAACCTGTGTCATTTATGCCATAACTTGGCAACATAACACAGTAATTATTTGCACAAGGACGCTTTCCCAACACTGACTTACTAAAACTTCACCTACATACATAATTACATAAATTCACGCCCTTTTCCCATCGGTCTAGGCAGAAACTAAAAAACGCCACCCGCTACGATCCTTACATACCCCTTTTGCTTCGTTCACGTTCATACATCTTGTCATACACGCACGCCAGTTGCGAGTACTACTCAACTGACCATTCTAAAGAACATCACCAATAAGGACACTACAATATCCAAAGCCCTAGAGGAAACGCCTATACTGGACGCCCTAGAATCATCGGTGTTTCCTCTCACATCTGCCTTGACAATGTGAATTACATTACACGTACCTTTTTTTAGTCGCCTTTTATTCATCAATCACTACATCTTCTTTTAAACTTTTAAACATATGAATCAATTACCAGAGTTGAGCATATTATTAATGTCTTCAAGGAATTCCTCCTTTGTGATCTGTGTATCAGTGAAGAGGAACACCGTATCCTCGTTATCGACTCCAGCTCGCATGTACATCTTGCGAAGATCATCGTGGAATTCGGGCGAATCGTAATTCCTTTTGATTTCCATTCCCATGCACCTGCGTACGAAATATGGACATAAAGCGGACGAACATAGCATGGAAGGACATCATTAATTTCGTACTCAAAACATTAAAGAGTCGGCCAGAAAAAAAATTCTTATGGGAAATAATAAAGTCTACAATTAACTCCCCGGTTGCTAGGAGAGGTAGTTTGAATTTGCGGAAGATTTCAGCTGGGCTCGAATAGACTTCATACATTCATATTTTTCTCTTCTTGTTCTCACACACTATTGTATACATTTTTTTTTTACTTATCCTTTCGCAGGTCTGCTGGAAGAAATTACTTAAGAAATAAGCAGTACCTTTGTACTCAAATTATAATTATGCCATATCCCTATGTATTTTACTGTTTGTAGGTACATAAACAATAAAATAAAAACAAATATAGTATCCCTTATTAATAAGCATTTTTTTAGCTCTCTCTTGAATTAATTAATATTCATTTTCTTAAGGGAATTAGGGATTTTACTGTATATTAATGGCGCCATGTATATTACACTTTTTTCTTAGAAATGCTGCTTTGGAGAGTGATTGTACCCAGTCTGTAGGTAATTCTCACGTCTACATTTCTATCTGTATTATTAATCTGAAGGGGAACCTAAGACGACCCACTGACCGAAACAAATGTTGGATTGGTTTTTACAAACAGCAATATTTTTAACTAGCTGACCGCTTACGCTTCAAAATATGAAATATCTTAAACTTTTTTCGTGAGTTTTTCCCATTTTAAAAATACCTACTTATTCTGCTATTTGGGGCGGAGACAAATCCAACAAATCAAAGATCATAAAAATCGGCCCTGCCGTCTGTGCTGCCGTTCTTGAGTTATAAATGGTGTAACTAACCCGACTTTATTTTATTTATATAGATATAGATAAATATGTAATGTGACGGGAGTGTTAGAATTTTGTGCTGTATAAACATTGGTTTGCAACCGTTAGTATACGTCGCGCAACGAGTTGTGAGCGCTGACCTTGAAGAAAACAGACGCCACAAACCCTTATGCCTTAGTAATAAGGGTTCGTTTCGCTTGTTTTTTTTCAAGGTCAGCGCTCACAACTCGTTGCGCGACGTATAGTTTGCAACCCAAACATAGCCCGTATTACAACGCTTTTGTGCTTTGAATGCAGTGTCCTTCTGAGTTGAATTGCCCCAGAAAATTATTCCAAATCTTAAAATTGATTCAGTAAGCCCGTACGTAATATGCTGTAAGTAAAGTATGTGTGTTGACAATCGGTGCCAACTTATAAAGAGTGTTATGACGAAGTACTCATTTTTTTTTACAAAGTTCGTTAATATGAGTTTTCCAATTTAATTGCTTGTCAATGATTAATCCCAAAAAATCGGGCTGTTTCAGCTTCTTGTACTTATTATATTATCTTAGTATACTAAATTAAATTTTGATGTATTACGTAACTCTTCTCGTTGTCTAAAATGCATTATGTTTGTTTTACTAAGATTAGTTTTCAAATTATTATCATTAAGCCACCTGGCTTAATGATAATAATTACAGAATTCAATTAATCATTAGGATCAGAATGGTAGTTAATCATATTTTTAGGTGTTATGGTTACAGTACTGTCGTCAGAGAACAATGACATGGGTTCGCTTATTACGCCCTGACATGTAAAGAAGTTGGCTGAATGTCAGTCTGCGGTATTGACCACAGAACAGATATAACTGTTCTGTGGGATTGACATTGTGACGCAATAAGTATATATTTCTGAGTAGGTAAAGCAGATTTTATCGTGCAATGATCAGACAAAAATAGCCCTTAAGGTGAACAAGATATTATAGATGTAACTTTACTTGCACTCGTTGATGTGTCCGGCGAGGGTGGCGACGCTTCTGCGGCCGGAGCCTCCCGGGCCCACCATGAGGCTGTGGCCGCGCTCTGCTCGCAGCACCCTGGCTGTCCGCATTATGTGCTCTATAGCATCTTGGAACAGCACCAGGCGCATCTCCGCGCGCGCCGTTGAATTGTACTCCTCTAAGTATTCCTGTGTCATTTGTAGTTCACATTTAAAATCTTAATCGCAAGATCAAGGTTTTAAATTCTACCCGCAATAATACAGGCCTAAATACCTTATATTGCATGATGAACCCAGACGTTACTTAAAGATTCGACAGAATAATAACTTTGCTCTTTATTTAACTTACTACACTATGATCTTGGTGTTCCGACAAAGAATAAAATTGATAAATTTTTCGCAATCTAACCTGGACAAAAATTCAATAAAAATCGTTGTTTTAAGTATAGAAGATCATAAACATACCATTACCATCTCCATTAAAATATGTTCTCCCAAAATATACCTGTGAAGTACCTACTACAAAAGAACGTGCCAACAATAATCAATCACTTGCCTTCACAACCACCATAACCTTGGCTAATTCTGGCATCTCAGCATAGTTTCTGTTTTCTTTCGGAACAGCGGAGCTTATAAAATCACCAAACATCAGAAGAGGTGGTTGTAAAATGATAGGGTCATCAGGAATATCTAGTATTGGTTGGTGGAAGTTCTTTTCACAGACTGACTTCATCAGGTGGTAGAAGTAACTCTTATCTTGGACGTTGATCAGCCGATCGTGGAACACACGCAGGCACTCATGATAAAATAATCTGAAATTGCGTAAACACTTCACAGGGCTCAAGCTTAAAAAGCAAATAACACGGGACTGCAATTATGATTGCCTATTACTTCTCAAAATTAAGGTCGCAGTATGCATGGAACAAGGAATGCAATTGGGCAGTTTTTTAAGAACCTGATAGACGTAAATACCTGAGCATTGCTTGCGGAAACCTCATGTACGCGGCTTCGGCTTGCAAGACTCCTTGCATACACTTGGACAAGTCTCTTAGATTGAACACATAGTGCGACTTGGCTGGCGTCGGCAGCAACTCGGCGCAAATCTTCTGATACACATCAACGGCTGCATCCACTATGGGACCACCGAGGACTGAGACTTCAGTCACGAAGTCCTCCATGTGACCTTTCAGGATTGCCTGATTGATGTTACAAAATAATGAAGAGGAATAATGAAGTTTGTATACGGAATTACGCAAGAGCGCTGAGTAGAACATTTTTTAATGCGCAGCTCTCAGTCAGTGCTGTCTTCAAAGTGAAAGGTAGGCTTTGCGCCAAAAGGCATAATGACTATAATGGCATAATGACTATTGACTACCTATTAATTTATAAATAAAAGCAAGTTAAGGGCCTGTACTACCTCAGATTGCGAAAATTGCCTTAGCAAATGGTTCTAGTTTCAACAGTAGGTACCTACTGCAGTATTCACATTGAAATTATTATATGTACAGACGCCAGCACATCAACCTACACCTAACTGTCACATTTTCCCAATCAACTTTGAACCTTATGATTTAGTGATAAAGTTGAAAATCTATTAAAGAAATTTGACAGATTGTAGTAGGTTGATGTGCTGGCGTCTGTACAATAAAGATGAGGACTACTGCTAAGTGTTATCTGTTGCGAAAACACGATTGCAGACAATTTTCTCGACACAAAGAAATCTCAAAGTTGAGAATATTCGATGAAAATTTTCAATTTAGGTCATGAAACTTTGCAGGCTAATCGAATTATGCATAAAGCTGGTGTCATAGGTTCATTTTTATTTTTTAAATCTTTTTGATGAGATCGGAAATATCAAGCTTTACACCTTGAACTGCTCTGCCGCCTGGCCCCCGACCAGGACCCCGATTCAGTACTTGTCAGTACCGCTTCGGCTATCAGACGGGGAACCCGCGTCACTTCGCTTGCGCCCAAAAGTCCCGATTGACAACGTTATAATTATGTTCTGAAGAAATTATAATAATGTAAAATGAAATTTAGATGCAAAAATAAGGCACCCGTATTTTTATATTTTCCAAAGAACGATGACCATATTTGTATGAGACCCGTCCCCCCCGCCCTGCAACAGATTTTGTTTATGTGTTATCAGGTTCATAGAGATCTATAAAAAGACTAGCAACCAGTTTTAACTCCAAAATCCATGGGGTTTAGAAAGAAAATAAAAAATCGTTTTATTTATTTTTTCAAATTCAACAAACATGATATAAGTAAGTATAGTAGATTATTCACTAATGGGATAAAGTAGTGTCTTGTTTTCGGGTGCGCTATTTTGAATCCTGAGTGCAGTGATTCAAGCTTGCCCAAGACGAAGACACCTTTATCCCCGAGGAGAATACTCTACGTTTCGCATCTACTGCAAGGTATTTTAAACCAATTCGATTATTTATTTATTTAATGCACAATGTACACAACCATAGACCGTACAGGTCCAATAAACATGCAGAGATAAGTAAGAGGTCTAAGTAAAACAATCCGCTAATTAAAATAATAAAGTCGCGTCTCCGTCGTGGACGAGCATATGGCAGCTGTCCCACCGCCGGCGAGGAAGCGACTAACTGTCGGCTATTTTCTCGCTCAAGAAACATACAATTGATATACATTCCGTGTAAACAAAAGAGATGCATATATTAACAGTTGATCGCCGGCTGTTCACACTGCCGACGAGGACTCGCTCCACTGGTTTGTCGCTGAGCGACAGGAGCTATCAAATATCATACTCGCCTAGCGATACTCGCTCAGTGATGATCGCTTGGCAGTCAGAGCTCACGCCGAGAGAAACCCCTGTGGGACTAACCGCCCCGAGCGAGTGGTGCGAGCAATCGCCCGTCGCACTCGAACACTCGCTGCGCGTAGCGACAAAACTATCGGAACTTCACACACGCTGCTCGCTGCTCGCCAACTCGTTTTCAGTTGCTAGTTCTACTCGCTACTCGTTCATCGCCGCCGGTGGGACAACTGCCTATAGGAATAGAAAAAATTGGACGAGTAACCAATGACGTTTTTTGTTTTTTAAATGGCATCTCTTAATTGATCTTGAGAGGTTTGAAAATCAAAGAATATGGTTTACAAACTGGTATTTTGTGCCAAAAATATTAACATTAAAACATGATTTTTATCGGAGTATCCCGTGCTTTTGAGAGATGTCGTCATAGTAAAAATTGATCACCTTGCTAAGACGGTTTGAATGAGATACATTTTAAGTTTGTTGGTCGATGTAAGGGTTGGGGGGTCGTTCTGACAATATTAACACTAAAACATGATTTTTCTCGGAATATCCCGCACTTTTGAGAGATGTCGTCATAGTAAACATTGATCACCTTGCTAAGACGGTTTGAATGAGATACATTTTAAGTTTTTTGGTCGATGTAAGGGTTGCGGGGACGTTCTGACGCATCGTCCTTTTGTAGTTATCTATATAAATAAAAACAAAAGGCCTGACTGACTGACTGACTGACTGACTCATCAACGCCCAGCCCAAACCCTTAGACCTAGAAAGCTGAAATTTTACACAATGGTTTCCTTTATAATGTAGACAAGGAATAAGGAATGATTTTTCGAAATTCAACCCGTAAGGGAGTCAAATAGGGGATGAAAGTTTGTATGAAAATCCCTCAGTTTTAAAGTTAGGATCTTCAAATTTTGTTTTTAGGCTGAAAATTAATTTATACGTGTCTCAGCGTTTATGATAATTCCACCCCCCAAAGGGCTAAAAAGGGGGATGAAAGTTTGTATGAAAGTCCCTCAGTTTTAAAGTTAGGATCTTCAAATTTTGTGTATAGGCTGACGATTGAAAATTAATTTATACGTGTCTCAGCGTTTTTGATAATTTCACCCCCAAGGGGGGATGAACGACCTGACTGAGATATCAATGGACAGCCTAAACCGCTGGTCCTAGGGACATGAATTTTGGAGAGTGTGTTCTTTGTGAAGAGTAGGTATCCAGTAAGAAGGGGTTTTTGGACCTTTAAAGGGGTGAAAAGGGGGGATTTTGTTTGTATGAAAAATCTTATTCCTTGAGTTAATAACCTTGAAACTTTGCACGAATACGTATCTAAGTAAAAAACGACTTTTGGCATTTTTCGTTTTTCTAAACTACCCCCTAAAGAGGTATTGGGGGTGTCAAAATTTGTATGAAAGAATTTTAACGCGCTATCCGAGTAACTCGAAGCTCAGTATTTATATTTAAGACCAAAAACAAAGAATAACGTGAATCAGTGTTTCCCCAAAAACTTTCCCCTAACGGGGTGAAAAGGGGTAGTTAATTATACAGGGAAGGATTTTAATGCGTGGCTCGATTAACTCAACAATTCGTATAAATAATCTTTGAGTCAAGTAGTGAACACATCCCAAACAATTTTTCGAAATTCTACCCCTATGGGGGTGAAAAGCGGGGATACAGTTTATTTGACAAATCTGATTCCTTTGATCTATAAACTAAAAAATTGGCCTGAATACTTATTTATCTAAATAAATGATAAAGGTCATACCTACATACATTTTCGAAATTTTTAGAGGAAAGTACGAATTTCACGCGGACGAAGTCGCGGGCAGAAGCTAGTCATTTATAAAATCATCTTTGAAATGGTTTAAAATCGTAATCCCACGTCAATGTCAAAAATTTAGGGAGGTATACGTACCTATTTTAGACAGTACCCAATGTATTATGGTGTTTTCAATATATTCAGCAAGACTTTTTTTATAAATACATAATTTTATCTATTTCTTGATACAGAGTGTAAAAAGACTCATAGCTGTCGTACGAGTACATCAAACTAAGTAACATTGCACAAAAGTAATTACTGGGAATCGACTTTAATTGTTGCTGTGGCTGTTTGTGCCACAAACAGCAAATTTTGCACGCGCTTGAAACTGTACAGTGGTCGTGGAGGTATTTAAAGGTAATATCAAAAACTTGTTTTCGTACAAAATATCAGTAAAAGTTGGAATTGTGACCTCAATATCTCCGTAACCAGAAAGTTTCTAGTACAAATCGAAGAGTACAAAGAAATGATTACAATGACGGGGAGTACAAGTAACTCTCGGCTTCGTTGTCTTTTTAAACCCGTATGTTGTAATAGGAGACTAGAAAGTTGGATCTGCATTAACAAATTTTGAAAAAAAAAAATACAGCCGGCAAAAAAATGACCAATTTACACAAAACCTCTATATGTCTATGGTTTTCATTCATCGCAAGTAATCACAACTTACCACTGATAGATTTTGAGAATTATGTACAGACGCCAGCACATCAAGCTACTATAATCTGTCAAATTTCTTTAATAGATTTTCAACTTTATCGCTAAAGCATAAGGTTCAAAGTAGATTGGGAAAATTTAACAGTTTCGGTTAGCTTGATGTGCTGGCGTCTATACATGTAAAATTGTGGTTTAAGTTAAAAATACATTTTTTATCCTCAAGTTCGCTATAAAAGATGCGCTTCGCCACTCGCTGCTCCGCCATCCGTGACACATGTCCGCACCACCGAAGTTGCTGCCGCATGAGATAAGACTCAATGCCACCTACTTTGGCCCTGCGCAGCACTTCGGTGTTCCGCACGCGGTCCGACCATCGGATTCTGAGTATTCTCCTAAGACATCGAAGGTGAAACCGGTCCAGCATGCGGATGTGTCGGCGGTACACGGTCCAGGTTTCGGCTGAATATAGGATGTTCGGCAGCACGGCCGCCATGTATACTGAGACTTTAGTAGCCAATTTTAAGTCATGTGACCTAAAGACCTTGGTATCCAGCTTACCAAAGGCTGCAGCTGCAGCGCCAATTCTGCTGTTGATCTCTGCATCAAGGTCACACTTAGATGTTAACGTGCTCCCCAGATATCGAAATTTATCGACCTGCTTCAGTTCATCCTCGCCGAGTCTTATGGATAGTGCCTCCTGATGATGATGATGATGATCATCATCATCATCATCATCACATTTTTTATCAATATTCGGCCCGACCTCGAATATTATAAAGATTAGCCGAATATTAACCGATATTAACATCTCTAGTTCTCACACCCATTTTGACATGTAGACGCTAGACGCGTTTTTTTTTTACCTCTACAGAATCCGGAACGACTCTCTGGATCTTCGTATTTCATACTTAAGTTAACGGAAATAGATAACTCGGATGTCTTGTAACAATGGGGGTCCCCCAATGCTTCATTATTGGCTCTCTTTGTTTTTTATTTATATTAATGACTTGCCTCACCTTATAAAGGACGTGTGAAGGTAGTGTTGTTTGCAGATGACACTTAACTTTTATATAAATTCAAACGTCACCAGATGGTTACTGACAATATAAATGGCGCCCTCGCAAAAGTAGTTAACTGGTATAATGTTAATAACCTACTTCTTGTCTTCTTAACGAGAAAAAAAACTAAATGTATTAAGTTTACGATATCTCACAAGTTAAAACTAGTGTGCTCATAAAGGGTGAAGTGTTGAATCCCGAAGACACTACTGTGTTCTTAGGCATAACTTCGGAGGCCAAGGTTCAATGGGGACCATAAAGATAAATTGTCTCTGCAGCATACCCCGTTAGAAAAATTCGTGATTTAACTGATTTAGAGACAGTCTGTTTAGTATACTTTAGTTATACTACTCCGGCTGCATTCGTCATCTGTCACTGAAAAGTTTTGGAAATAGCGTAGTGGTTATCATCTGCCTACAGCAACATGGTCCACTGCTGGACATAAGCCTCGCATGTTGCACGCCGTTCAACTCCATTTTCAGCAACTCTCATCCAGCTGCTACCAGCCACCCGGCGTAGCGTCGCTCGACCTAACCAGAGGGTATCCTACCTTACGTTTGCCAATTCGCAGTGTTCACTCAAGAACATGTCTACCTCAACGATCATCGCTTCCCATTGCCACTTCAGTTTGCATATTCTGTAAGCTATGTGGACAACTTTGATTCTCTGCCGGACTACTTCAATCCGGATTCTATCCCGCCTATGATACTCCAAGCATAGCTCGTTCCATAGCTCGCTAAGCGGCCTTGAATTTTTGGACCAGCGACTGTGAGTGTCCACGTTTTGGCTCCGTAAGTCATAAAAGGCAGGACGCACTGATTGAAGACCTTAGTTATTAGGCTCTGTGAAATACGTGATGAGAAGATTCGACGAAACTTTCTAAACGCTGCCTAGCTCAGCTAAATTCTTCTGTTAACCTCCCTCTTAAAGTTGTTCTTACCAAACTGCAGGGTTTTCCCTAGGTAAAAGTATTCTCGGACAACCTTGAAAGCCATTTATAGGCAGCCTTTATAGGCAGTTGCGTAGCATATCTTCTTTCCGTAAATATTTTTATTTCGTGTAAATATAAAATACTTTTAAGTTTGTTATGTATGGGTGCAAGGCGCGCGCCATCTATTGTACGGCGAGTCCCAACTCCCGAATAAACGAGTGCGTTGCTAGCTAGCGGTCGTTTCACTTGTGTCGTACCTACCTAACAAAGTTAAAATAGCGTAATAATTTGTTATCAATTAGGTATCATTTGTAAATAAATGGGAAATATAGTGAAACATTCCGTTAGGAGGACTACAAAACGTTCATATAAAACAAAAGCCGAACATAATATGAACGAAAGTAAAAAGTATGAGCATTTTATTTTTAACTGAATATTTTTATTTTTGCAATAAAACTATGAATTTTGGAAACATCTAAGAAAGTGCAGACATTACGCATAAGTTAAGTATTTTCGACTTCACTTACAACTGTCACAGTGACGTATGTGGACGACGTGTAGATTTGTGTTCGAGAGTCCCGGGTTCGATTCCCAACGTAACGAAATCGAACTTTCTTTTTAAATTTTATTTAAATGTATTTTGAATTTTTAAATATATCTATTAAATATTTTTATAAATAACTAAAAAAAAGTGTACAAGAGAAAGAAAGTCGAAAATATCAACACGGAAGTTATTTCTAATGCGCAAGTACCTACTCGTTTTCTAAGCTATTATAAAAATAAAAAAAAATCTGTCCTAATGTTTTTATTAACAGACCGCGACTTATTGATAATGGGCATAATGAAATAGGTAACAGATTCATCTGAAAATTGCGATGAAAATTATCAAAAGCAAGAGTTTAGATTTAAAATTGATTTTGTCTATATTTATCTACACTAATCTACATCTACCTACACTAATATTATAAAGAGGAAAGATTTGTATTTTTGTATGTTACGAATAAACGTAAAAACTACTGGACCGATTTCAAAAATTCTTTTGCCGTTATATTATTATATGTATTGCTAGAAAAAATTAGGGATCCTTAGAAATTCTACTAAAACCAACCAAAAGTGCAAAAAAAAAATAAAATGTCTTTCATCGCATGCGCCGCCGAAAGTATTGATGATAGAACAAAAAAATGTTCTACAATATTATAGAACATATCAATATCTACAAAAAACTTCGCGAGACCATATGTCCAACTATTGTAGTTATGTCACTATAACTACTTTTTTACATTTTAAAAGTTGATAGAAATGCCGATCAAAATCAGACCATGTTATCCATACCTTTGTTTTAATTCTTATCCAAATAAATTATTTTGTATTCAAGACTGTATCAATACCTGTTAATAACTTTTTGAATTATTGAAATCGGACATTCCATTCAAAAGATAATATTACGAAATTAAAAATGTCAAAATAAACAAAAAATACACGCCGACATACCCGACATGTGTGGCTCCACGCAGCAGCGCAGCGATAAAATTCTCGTGTCATAGTGTTGGTAACAAAACTCCTCCGAAACGGCTTGACCGATTCTTATGAAATTTTGTGTGTATACACACAAAACAGCCTACTGAATATACACACAAAATTTCATAAGAAAATAGTTTACGTCCTATACTCAGACCTATCTGAGTATAGGACGTAAACTATTTTTATTTTAAAACTATTGATCGTGTAGGGTAGGGGTAAGGTAGGAGTAGGGTAGGGGTACAGTTGGAGTAAGGGTGATGATGATGATGATGGAGTATGAGTAGAGTAGAGGAGTAGGGTAGGGGTACGGTAGGAGTAGGGTCGGGGTAGGGTAGGAGTAGAGTAGGAGTAGGGTAGGAGATCGGTAAGAGTATGGTCGGTAGGAGTAGGGCAGGGGTACGGTAGGAATAGGGTAGAAGTAGAGTAGGAGTATCTGAGTAAGGTAGGAGTAGGGGTAAGGTAGGGGTACGGTAGGAGTAGGGTAGGAATACGGCAGGGGTATGGTAGGAGTAAGGTAGGAGAGGGGTACGGTAGGAGTAGGGTATGAGTAAGGAAGGGGTAAGGGTCCCTAATTTTTTCTAGCAATAAATATAACCTATGCTACTCAGTGATAAAGTAGCTTTCTAACGGCAAAAGAATTTTTGAAATCGGTCCAGTAGTTTTTACGTTTATTCGTAACATACAAAAATACAAATCTTTCCTCTTTATAATATTAGTGTAGATGTAGATTAGTGTAGATAAGTATAGACAAAATCAATTTTAAATCTAAACTCTTGCTTTTGATAATTTTCATCGCAATTTTCAGATGAATCTGTTACCTATTTCATTATACCCATTATCAATAAGTCGCGGTCTGTTAATAAAAACATTAGGTCAGAATTTTTTTATTTTTATGATAGCTTAGAAAACGTGTAGGTAGGTACTTGCGCATTAGAAATAACTTCCGTGTTGATATTGTCGACTTTCTTGGTTCTGTATACTTTTTTTTTGTTATTTATAAAAATATTTAATAAATATATTTAATAATTCAAAATACATTTAAATAAAATTTAAAAAGAAAACTCGATTTCGTAACCTTCGGAATCGAACCCGGGAACACTCGAATACAAATCTACACGTCGTCCACATACGTCAGTGTGACAGTTGTACATCAAGTCGAAAATACTTAACTTATGCGTAATGATTGCACTTTCTTAGATGTTTCCAAAATTCATAGTTTCAAAAAAAAAAACACTGCAAAGTTATAAATAACATTAATTTCGGAAGTCGGTGTCGCAGGTTCCGCATTTTCGTTTTTTGACACCGACTTCCGAAATTATAGTTATTTATCACGTTGTAGTGTTTTTTTTCAAGTCGGTTTTTTTTTTAAGTTTTTTTTCTTTTTAATTGTACCTACCCCACAAAAATTCAATTAACATTCGTGCATTGAAGAATTGAATACACCGACTACAAGAATCATCAAAATTCGCGTAGAAATGCCGGAGATGCAGTACATTTATGCATGTTAACTTCGGACATACTACATAAGAATAATTACCTAATGTATTATATACTAAAACCTTCCTGGAAGTATGTAGATCACATTAGTGAAAGAATGATCAAAATTGGTTCATCAGTTTTTGAGAAAATGTACAAATATATATACAAAAATACATACATACATAAAATACATAACTATGTACATACATACGGGTCGAATACACCACCTCCTTTTTTGAAGTCGGTTAAAAATGTTTTAAATTTCATTGAATCAGTTTTATTTAAAAATCACCCACATCCTTATTTTATTCAAGTCATTCAAAAGAAATAAAAATAATTTTGTTGTCACACGTAACTACATAATTAATTGTTTGTTAGATCTTGAACTTATTTGCGCATCGTTTCCGCGCCATCTATTAGAATACTAGGGCGTAATCTCACAAAACCGTTACTTCTAAATCTCATGTATGCTTTATGTCATAATAATATTGAGATGGGCGTCGTCGTCAGACGGCGTTCGCGTCGATTCTGTACATGTGTGCGTGCGTTTTTCAAGGACACTTAGGTCTACTAAGCCCCTTAACCTTTAACTACTGACGTGGGTGTCTCATAGACGGTGAGTTCACAAATAGGTTATATAATTGGAACCAAATGAACACTGATTTCATTTGAAAATGTTGTTGTTTTTGCACTTCCTTAATAGAATAATAATGAACAGATCATAATACAAGTAAATATTATGCAAATCAGTAAATAAAAATAATCCATTTCGATTATTTATTAAGGTGTCTGACATACGTCACGTCACCATTTATGATATGACTAAACCACGTCAGGACTTAAAGGTTAATATGTTAAACGTAACCTATTAAAAAGACATTTAAAGAACTTTCTTGTTAGTAAAGCCTACTATACTATTTCTGAGTTTTTGGAAGAAAAATTCTAGATACGCCAATATTTGTAATTTATGATTATTTATTTATGCATTGACTGTAGAAATGATTCCATATTACTCTTATTTAGCATGTAACCATATTTGTACGCCTCTTGGCATAACATAGCGACCTATGAACTTTAATTTAAGAACTGTATTCACTACCTATGTTACACAAATAAAAAATGATTATGATTATGATCTATATTTAGATCTCATCATGGCGCGTTCGTATTTTACAAGATAGAAGATAATTTCCGAAGCGCCTATTTTTTGTTGGACATCTGTACGTAGGTTACCTTAGCAAATTAGCTAATTTGCCACTATTTTTAACTTTTTTTAAATTTCAAAATATTTTCATTTTATTCTATACAGAAGACGTCGATTTCGTATATAATATAATCATAATTTAGTAATTTATTACCAAGCCTACGTCCATCAACAATGTAGTTCACCCTAACTGAATCAGTTTGACAGTGTGAGTGGGATAGAGTGATACATGGCGCGGGGAAGTGGGGGCAAAATATGAATTTCAGCTGAACTATTACAGGCCCTTAAGGAGTGCTCTTTTCTTTTTATGTTAGTGTCTAGTGACTGACCTTAAATATAGTTTTCATAGCCTCGGAATTGGGTGCAGAAATGTAGAACATCGCAAAATGTCTGACGAATCGTGCGGTCAGTGGGTTACGACCACCGCCGGGCGGGGCGCATGAGCACGCCAGTACCACGTCGAGGATATCCTTCCAGTACAGTTTTTCGCGGTCGTAGAGACCGCCGAAATCTAAGAATTGCCTGTTTGTCGGACCGAAAAATGTATGGTAAAGTTTAAAAATATTATGATGCTTAGATTCTTCAGAAGAGGAAAAAGTTAATATCTTAACTATAGTATAGTTAAAATCTCGCTGCAGACTCGGTCATAAATCATAATCGGAGTAAGGATGTGCGCTAGTTGCGCGCGCGCAAGGCCATTATCGATACCAGAATCATTAAGGTTATCACGAAAATTGGCATAAATGTGTGGAACATGCAGAATTGCTGCAAGATGAAGACTTAAGAAACGCACATTTATGCGAAGAGTTCATCATTCATGTGGATGATGATGAAGACGACTCAGACGAAGAATTTTAATTTTCTATTTTTAGTTTTATAAATACGTTCTTTTGTTTATATATTTAATATTCTTTGTAGTAAATTTGGTAATAAAAAAAAAATGTGTATTTATTTCTATCACCCATTTATAAATATATAAAACTATCGATATCAATCATCGACTGCAGCAATGCACAGAACTACGTGTGGGCGTGGCCTGCCCATAAGGCCCGTGAGTGGGAAAGAGAGCGAAACACGAATGATTTATGACCGAGTCTGCAGCGAGATTTTAACTATACTATAGTTTTCTCTCTCGGTTTATAAGGCGGATCACACACTACAACGCGCCAAGCTACTGGGCGCAGAAAACGGAGCGCGCGAGAGCGCGTTTTTATTGAATTCACGCACAGGGGCGCGTCATCTGCGCCTGCGCCCTGTCGCGTGGCGCGCTGTAGTGTATGATCCGCCTTAGGGTCTCACCACATTTATCGACGCGGAATCGGCTAACGCCGGTCAAAAAATCCTTTATGTCTACGTAATAAGGGTGTTACTAATACCATTTGCATCGGCTCGGCTCATACGACGCGGCGCGACGCCGATCGACGGTGAAACGAGCCGTTTGCCTATTAGCTCGGCGATAAGTCGAGTAGTTTGGTGATACGCACTCGGCTTAAGCCGATTCCGCGTCTATAAATGTGGGGACACCCTTATTGAATAGAATTATTCAATACTAATCTTTGATTCTTGTTCTATGCTTTAAGGCGAAAGCGCCAGAGTGGCCTGCAAATTTTTTTTTTTTTTGCTTTTTTTGCAATTTGCTGGTCAGTATTAAGTTGTAAGTTGATTAAAATATGATTTTAATCAACTTAGAATTTTTCGTGGCCGTAAAAAATATGTACTTACAGAATTATAATCATTAAAGTCATCAACACAACTCTCAAAGACCAAGTAATCCTACTGAATGACTATTTCATGAAATCTTGACGTTTGGATTATACTAACTTAACAAGTTGTATTACTGATTCTGTAAAGACATATTTTTTACGGTCCCGAATCATATTTTAATCAACGTACAAACTTCATACCTACTGATCAGCAAATTGCAAAAAACGTAAGAAAGTTTGAATTTCGCGGGCTACCTTAGCGCTTCCCCCTTAAGTACACGCAACAAAAGGATCAATGTTGTTTTTACTAATTTCAATGAAGATAAGCCTACCTCAGCAATTCTATAGTCGGTTGTGCGCCATATATGTCCAGGCGAGGCATATTCACGTCATCGATGAATATAACCACTTTCTTTCCTATTGGAGCTCCGATGGCCTTGCGCGGTCTCTTGTCTAAACGTAACTCTATCACCGCCTAGGAAAGGAGAAGAATAGGCTAGTTTCCTAAAAATTCTAATTAGTCCGTCAGTTAGATTATCAAAAAATATTGGACCCTTATTTTTTCTTTTGTCAATTATATAAAAAATGATGAAGATATCGCCCGTTAAGGTTCCGCGTAACGTCACGCCGCGGCCGTGCGACACTTTTTAGCACGGCGTGACGTCACGACCCCCACTCCCAAATTTTGACGCGCTTTATCTTTGTCATTTTTTGTTTGATTGACAAAAGAAAAAATAAGGGTCCATTATTTTTCGATAATCTAACTGACGGACTAAATCTAATTATAATTTTTTTACCCAGGAAAATACCATATTATCGATATTAAACCCGATACTGTCGGGCTCGATTTCAATTTGAGTAGGTAGTGTTCTAGCAATACCTTTGCTGCTACTAATTTTAATTAAGATTATAGAACCCGTTTCTTTGACTCGAGTATTATTTATTTAATAAGTACTTCAAGCACATAAATGTACAGAGGCGGACAACTCCGCCTCCTCCCGCCGCTCTTAATGTGCTTAGTATTGAGGGTGGTGATGAAATAAACTTCACAAAGTAAAGTGCCCACCAGGGTTCGAACCCACGACTTAACAACTCGTAAGTCTCTTTTGCACTTTAATAGTAGGTAATAGTCAACACACAACAACAGTTAGCAAGCATGGTGGTCAACACTTAATTTTCTTCGAATAAAAAGAACCCTTCGATCCACAGAAGGGCAAACAACAAGCCGATAGTATTATTAAGAAAAAATAGTATACCTGTGTTCGACCACTGCTGGTTTGGGCCGAAAAGTTTAATATGAACGGTATGTAGTAACCATTCAGAGCCATTCTGTTCAGTGTTCCTACCGCAATTACCGTTTTACCGACTCCTGAAAGATAGGTATTAATAGGAATAATATTATTTGCAAAATGTCGCAAAAATCCTCCCCACATGTTAACTGCGGTAGGTTGAGTTTATTTATCTTGATTAATGTTATTAACAAACATGGAAGATAATATTTACGTAATTAAAAGCTTTTGTTTAATATAAATCAAAATTGTATTCAATAAAATGCATTAGGTATCTTCTAGCAGTACCTACCGGCGTTAACCGGCGGGGAAAGAATCCTTCGTTTTATTCAAGTCAGGTACATTCGACCATTGCACGACTTTCTTGGGTTAGAAACAATGCAAGATCTTTTTCTCTTACCGCAGTTGATATTAAAAACATACCTGTGCTTCCTGTAAACATGACGGGTTTGCCACAGCCCAGGAGTTTTTCAAACAAATATCCATACCGAACGGTGTCTATTGTTGGTACGAGGGTCTCAAAGAACGGCTTTGAGGAGTCGTATACGAACTCAGGAATTATATCTGCCCACACTCTTAGTCTGCGCTGTTTCGTATCCATGTACATATCGAAGAAATTGAAGCCCTGCGGCAAGCTAGTAATAGATAAAAGGGTAAAATATAGCATATACACCAAAAAACCTCAAAAAGAGTCAAGGCATAACCACTAACTATTCTGCTTCGTAGAATTCCTCGAGCTGTCTCTTGATGACATCTTCAAAGGCTTTCCGTCCGTCTTCGAGGATATTGCCGCCGATGGACCAAACGTAGCAGAATATGAAGCAATGAGCGATGTACACTTTGATGTATGCCTTGTCCGGGAACCGATCTCCTGGCTCCGAGAGCAGTGCTCCCAAGAGGTAGCAGACCGCAGACACTTTGCTTATGTCTACCTACAACCACATAGTAACATTAGAACAACAAAGTACTCACATTTTCTAGTTCGCAATTGATGGTGATCATTACTACTTTGAAAAAAGACACTGAAGTTAATGTAAATTATGTTGCACGGCATGCAGTAAGACTTTCTCTCTCTGTAGTCGGTCCCTCATGTCTGAGGATTGTGGTCAGCTTCGGAGTTGCATCTGGAGCGGATGATCCGCCTCCACCGGTTTCTGTCCAGCGCATCTCTTACCACCGTGTAGAATTTAGAGGACGATGATTCCTTCACCTGATCGGTCAATCGTGTTGGTGAACGACCGCGCGATCGTTTGCCTTCCGTGTTCCTAACCACAATCAGTTTTTCCAAACTTTCATCGCCTCTGCGTACTATGTGGCCGAAATAGGAAAGAATGCGTTGTTGAGTTGTTGACATAATGGTCGACAAGCGGGTCTTTATTTGAAGCTGGGTTAAGATCGTTGCATTGGTGCGTTTGGCAGTCCACGGTATTCTCAACATTCGTCTCCAGCACCACATCTCAAATGCATCAATCCTTTGTCTTTCTCGGGCCAAAATCGTCTACGTTTCTACTCCATACAGGAAGATAGGGAATACTAGGGCTCGTATCAATCTGTTCTTGGTTGTATACCAATTCCTATCTTCTTCCAAATGTTACCTAAACGGGTCATAGCATCTTTGGCCATCCCAATACGCCTTTTTATCTCGGGGACACAGCTACCATCATTGCAGATTTGCGAGCCAAGGTAGGTGTAGTGGTCGTCGATTTTAATGCCAGGAATGTTGCAGGTGACATTTGTTAGCTTACCGGCTCGATCTACAATCATTACCTTGGTTTTCGCTCTATTCACTACGAGACCAATGTTGCCACTTTCACTCTCGAGTCTTTGGAACAACTCACTCATATCTTCCATGGATGTTGCAAGGAGAAAACGGTGTCGTCGGTATATCGGAGACTCGATACTATTTTTCCACCTATAGGGAAACTGTTATATATTAAATAACATTAATAAGAATATAATAATAAACAGCTGACGCTGCAACACGTGTATCCCACGTTTTTCCATCAACTCAGCATATTGCAATAACTTAGAAATATACTTTTATTAGTCAGTGTGGTATTGAACGTCGTCGCGGACAATAGGCTTTCTTGTAAACCTTTTTATTAATTAAAAGTTCTTCTAGTGTTATTAAAAGTTTTTTTTTAAAAAGCCTATTTTGACCCACCCCGTAACAGTGGTGTCAGAAGTGGGATATCAGTATCGATCGTGCTGGTATTCCATTTCGTGTTACGCGAGTGATATTTTGAACTCTGTATCTAAGTTACAAACTCTGTGTCTACAAACTCTGTGTCTACAAACTCTGTATCTACAAACTCTGTATCTACAAACTCTGTGTTTACAACCTCTTGTGTGAAGTGATTATATTGACATAGCGAAGTCCCTGGACTCTGGTTATGCCTGATCACTGTGCCGTGATCTCACGTGAAAGCCTCTGAACTCTGACTCAACCAGTGTCGTGACTCCTTCACTCTCTGGTGTCTTGAACTTACCCGACCTGGAAGTTGAGTCTCGCCAGCTCATCATTGCTGACTTACCGCGTCGCCGACGCCTCTCCTGCTCTCACCGACGTGCTGCTGCGTGTCCTGTCTCGGAGCTACTTACCACACGACCTCCATCGCCATCTGGTGTTGCTGCCGTCACTGGTCCGGTGCCTGGTGTGTTCAACTTACCTGGTCATCTCTACGAAGTCTGCGATGTACGCCACACTCCTACTCGCCGTGCTGCTGTGAGTAGAATATCTTATCGCTTGTTATTGCTAATCCTATTCCTATTTCAGATAATTCCAAATCCTACGATTTCAAAATCTTTATTATAATTCAAATCTGTAAAACAAACTTACCAAATCTTATTCTGTGAGATTTCGATATCTTACAACTTCTATTGTGAATTAATTTCTATCTAAAACTAAGTCTAACTATCTTTCAAAATGTCCAAGACCGAAGTGTCTCTCAGTGGACAATATCCTCTTCAAATTTTATGTGATTTTATCGATATATACCGAGGAGATCGTGAAACCTTACAGGCATTCTTAACAAACTGCCAAAATGCGTTAAATCTTGCTTCAGAGAGTCAAAAGAAGTTAATCTTAAAATACATTTTGTCTAAATTACGAGATAAGGCTCAAGTAGCTTGTTCAAATAAAATCTTTGATGATTTTGAATCATTGCAATCATTCCTGCGTCAGAATTTTGGAGAAAGGAAACATTATAGTCACCTATTCTTTGAGCTGCAGTCATGTAAACAGCAGCCCAACGAATCAGTATCGCAATTCGCGTTACGCTTAGAAACATGCTTAACAGACATGCAAACAGAGATACATAACTCTGTTACTACTAAAAAAGATTTACCAGGAAGGATTGCTATGACAGAGGATCTTGCCCTTTACACTTTCAACTTTGGTCTAAATCCGGGGCTTAGCAACATGGTGAGGTGCCGTAACCCTAAAAATCTCAATGAGGCCATAAATATTGCTATTGAGGAAGAAAAGATACGAAACTTTACTCTTAACGTTTCTGCGAAGACGACTAAACATTGCAAATTTTGTAAAAAATTAGGCCACTTAGAGAGTGAATGTCTAAATAAAAAACGCGTTTCGCAGCCTCAATCTCAATCTCCTAAAAATGAACCTCACCAAGTTAGTAAGCCACCGGGCGTTATAATATGCAGATATTGCAAAAACCCGGGGCATGATATTTCACAATGTTACAAACGAAAGCATAACAATTTAAAGAAACAATCCGATTTCAATAATCCTGCAACTCAACATAACGTTGCGATGTTACCCGATTCCGTTGAATCGTGGGACGAAGCGGAAAATGCTGATTTAAACTAAGAAGTCGGGTGTCGTTTTCGTGTCGCACTACGCCCGACCGTGAGAAAGACACATTACAATTTCGTAATACAAAATCATTAATTACTAAATCTACAAATTCTTTTACCAAACCTACTAAATCTTTTACTAAATCTACTAAATCTTTTACTAAATCTGCAAAATCGAATTTACATCCGATCATGCAACAGGGTAACCAGCCCCAAACTGAAGGTCGGTCATTTCAAGTTTCACCGGTCATGCAACAGGGTAACCAGCCCCAAACTGAAGGCCACTCGAAACCTCGTGTTGTCATGCAACAGGGTAACCAGTCCCAAACCGAAGGCGTACACATTTCAAATAAACCTCAACATATTCCGTCGGGAATCTCTGCATCGTTGAGTGCTAATGACCCTCAAAACCAGGAGTCCGTCATTCCAATTCACGAAATTAAATTTCGCAAAGTCTGTTTACCTCACGTGTTTCTCAATACTGTTTATTCAGATAAACCTCTATGCTTCCTTATCGACACGGGAGCTAGTGTTAGTATTGTTAAACTTAAAAATTTTAGTTCTACTCCATCTTTATCTAGCGATAAAGTCAAGCTCAAGGGATTGAGTGAAGATGACTCCTGTTACGAAACTTTAGGGTCGTTCACCATAGACTTCAAATACACTAGCCCTACAAATTCTAAGCTTTGTTTTAATCACACCTTCCACGCCGTCAGTGATAAAGTACGGTTCGATTATGATGGTATTTTAGGTAATGATTTCTTACAAAAACTCGGGTGTGACATTAAGTATTCTCAAAACGCGCTGTTCATTAGAGGTCATCTCATACCGCTAAATTTTAGACGAATTGTCTACATTATTCCGCCTCGTTCTGAGGCAATCGTCGAATGTCCAGTTTCAAATCCCTTAGAGGAGCTAAGGCACATGAAAGATGCTCTAGTCCTTGATCATATATACTCAGAGGGAGTTTACTTAGCAAACTGTATCGTTACAGTTAAATCTAACCACTGTATCAATATTTCTGTGCTAAATACTACTGAGTCGGAAATCGTATTCAAGGATTACTACGTTCATTTAATTCCCTATGAGACCGAAGTTATTTCATCCAAGTCTCTTAATAATAACGATCACCAAAACATAAATAATCTTTTCAATATCTCAAATGATAGATCGCAACAAGTTCTAGACCTCATTCGTACTGAACACCTCAATCCTGAAGAGACAAAAATGCTCTTAGAGTGTTGTTCAGATTATACCGATATTTTCTACCTCGAGGGCGAGCCTTTGACACATACTAATGCTATTGAGCATTCGATAAACACCGGTAACGCTGCTCCAATTCATGTAAAATCCTATCGTTTTCCCGAATGCCACAAAGGTGAAGTCGAATCCCAAATCAAAAGTATGCTAGACCAAAATATCATCCGTCCTTCCAAGTCACCCTGGAGCGCACCAATTTGGGTAGTGCCCAAGAAAGTAGATTCAACGGGTAAACAGAAATGGAGGTTAGTCATTGATTATAGGAAATTAAATGACGTGACAGTCACTGAAGTTTATCCTATACCTTTGATCACAGATATCCTAGACCAGCTGGGCCACTCAAAATATTTTAGCACTTTGGACCTCGTAAGTGGTTTCCATCAAATAAAATTAAATTCCAAGGACGCATCCAAAACCGGCTTCACCGTAATAGGTAATGAAATATCTGGACATTATGAATTCACAAGAATGCCTTTCGGATTAAAAAATGGTCCAGCTACTTTCCAAAAACTTATGAATACTGTGCTCTCTGGCCTTCAAGGCCTTCACTGTTATATCTATTTAGATGACTGCATTATCTACAGCCAAAACCTCCATTCCCATATCGATAAGCTCAAACTAATCTTTGATAGATTTCGTGAATACAATCTCAAATTACAGCCCGCAAAATGCGAGTTCTTACGACGCGAAGTAGCCTATTTAGGTCATATAATTACCGATAAAGGTGTTTGTCCCAATCCGGACAAAATCAAGGCCGTCACTCAATTTCCAACTCCTAAAAACCCGAAAGATATTAAATCTTTCCTAGGTCTAGTCGGCTATTATAGGCGATTCATTGAAAATTTTTCCAAAATTACAAAACCCTTAACTTCCCTTTTAAAAAAGGACGTTTCTTTTATATGGTCAGCAGAGCAAGAAAATGCTTTTAATATACTGAAACATAAATTAACAACGGCGCCCCTATTACAATATCCAGATTTTTCTCAGCCGTTTCTACTGACTACCGATGCTTCTAACTACGCCGTAGGCGCTATACTATCTCAAGGCGAAATAGGCAAGGACAAGCCTATCGCATATGCATCGCGAACATTAAACAAAGCTGAGGGCAACTACTCCACAACCGAGAAAGAGCTCTTAGCCATCCTTTTCGGTGTTAAAACGTTTCGTCCCTATCTGTTCGGCTATAGGTTCAAAATCGTCACTGATCACAAGCCATTAGTTTGGCTTTTTAATGTCAAAGACCCTGGTTCTAGGCTAATACGTTGGCGCCTAAAATTAGAGGAGTATAACTACGAAATAATTCATAAACAAGGCAAGTTAAATTGCAACGCAGACGCTCTGTCGCGTTTCCCATTACAAGACCCCGATAATAATTTAAATCGTACGGTGTGCGCTATCGAGGATGAGTCACCGAACTCAAATATTCCGAATCCACCGGACTCTCATTCTCCAAGCTCACCCTTTGATAATCCTTCACCGTGCTCGTCAGATACTTACGAAAAATATTTAAAACAATCTAAACCGCCTAACTTTTGTTTTGATACTACCATTCAAGAATATAACGAATCATTGTTAAAGGCCAAGTGCAAGTTAATTGCATATCCTACCTCAATCGATTTGGACGACTCTGTCCCTTATTGTAAAGACATTATAGACTTATCTACAAGTCAGCCTAGCGTTCGTGACATTGAACGTGAACTTTATACCTTATACAGCACTTCTAATGATAAGCATTTGTTCACCCATTTATTCTTGCGCGTTCATCACTACGATGAAATGTCATATAAGGATATTTTTAGACTATTAGTCGAATATAGAGATATGGTAAAATATTGGTATTTAGAGGAGAAGGAAGTTGCGATTTCAGACTTCTCCGATCCATTCACCAAACTTTCTTATACAAAAATCTACAATATTATAGGCTACGTATTCCATAACACTGGCATTAAGGTAAATATTTATAGAAACTCCATTCTATTTCCTACACCGGTGGAAGTCAAAAAGATACTTCGTGATAATCACGATCTACCGTCGGCTGGTCACCCTGGCGTATCACGTATGTTCGAAAGGATAAAGTCCATGTATTGGTGGAAAAACATGCGGCAGGACATCGAAGATTACATCAAAAACTGCAAATCCTGCCAGATTAATAAACCCCTACGTCAAATTCATCGTGCACCTATGATTATTACTTCCACTGCAACAAAACCGCTCGAAAAAATATTCCTTGACATTGTCGGTCCTCTTCCAGAGACCTACGAATTTAAATACAAATTTATTCTCACTATCCAGGATGATCTTACGAAATATTCACAAGCCTATCCCTTGTTAACCTGCTCAGCGGAAGAAACCGCTAAAAGATTAGTTCACTTTATATCTCATCTCGGAATTCCTAAAATGATCATCACTGACCAAGGCACTAATTTTACTTCCGAGGTCATTAAACAACTTACAAAATTATTTGGAATAAAACACATTCTAGCCTCGCCTTATCACCCTCAAACTTGTGGCGCTCTAGAGAGGAGTCATGCCACACTTAAGGAATATTTAAGGCCATTTGTGAACGAAAATGCCCATACTTGGGACTTATATCTCAATACAGCTATGTTTTCTTACAATTCAAATGTTCATTCGACTACCAATTATTCTCCATTCGAATTGCTATTCGGCTTCAAGCCACATATTCCTAAATCTATAGATACATTAGAGAATAACACCTATACAGATTACGTCAGATTACTAAATCACAGACTATATTATAGTAGGCAAAAAGCACTACAAAATATTCAATTATCTAAAGAAAGGTCTAAACGCCTTTACGATTCTCATGCTAAGCCTGTTACGTATAATATTGGTGACTCAGTCTATCTCAAATGTCACCACAAACAAAATAAAGCCTTATCCCCTGTGTGGAAAGGCCCTTTTAAAATAGTCAAAATAAACGGTAATCATACCGTCACCTTATTAATAAATCGTAGACACGTACGTCATCATTATGACGAAATAAAGCTGGCGTCTGATGATGCTATAACTTGATCTTATTTTTGCAGGCACTTTGGTTCATCAACTTCGTGTCATCAGATCGTTACGCCTATAACTACGAGTTCAGGCCTATATTTTGATAAAGTTAACAATCTTAAATTCACTAACGATAACTGGAACGTCATAACTTACCTAGATATTAGTAGAATACATTCTCACTTTACTATTGTAGAATCGTTATTTTCTAGAGTCAATACTTATTGCAAAGATCACAGTTCTTCTAAAATCCAACAGGATTGTTTAAACGCATTATCAGCATTACAAAATCAACATGATAACAACGTTAAAAAGTATTCCTCAGTCTCGTACTTGGTTAATAGTAATAAAAGATACAAACGCGGCCTCATAGACGCTGGCGGATCTTTGTTAAAAACTTTTTTCGGCACTTTGGATGCAGAGGATGCTCTCAAATTTTCCGACGCGATCGACCAAGTACAAACAGATGAAAAACAATTAGCCCATCTAATGAGAGATAATATCCATGTCATTAAGTCAACTATCACTACATTCAATAATTCTATCTCTAGGTTAAACGAAAATGAGAAACGTCTAAATAAAAACCTTGAGGTCATTGATAGAGGACTTCAACTCATTTCCAACTCCAATGATAAGTTAGAAATCAAGTCAAACATTAATTCACTATTAAGTGCTCTTGAAAGTATTATTATCTCATTATCGTTTGATATAGAAGATATCAATAATGCGATTTTATTCAGCAAGATGAACGTATTACATCCGACTATACTTAGTCCACATCAATTATATAACGAACTTGAACAGAACAGGAATAATATGCCAAGGTATTACGAACTCCCGGTATCCCTGTCGTTACAAAACATTCATGAACTAATCGATATTTCTAGAATAATTTCTTATTTTCATAATAACAAAATAATTATCGTCATGAAAATCCCGCTCGTCCTTCCACAGACATATACCTTGTACCACGTGATTCCAATGCCTGTCCCTTATGACGTATCGCAACCTGATATGTTTGCTCTTATCGCTCCCACTCATCCTTACCTAGCAATAACAGTCGATCATATGTTCTATTCACTATTGCGTAGTGTAAATCAGTGCAAAGTGATTCCTGGTAAATTCCATGTGTGTGAGTTAGAAAGTGTTTTTTCAAGTGTCGTAAACCCAATCTGTGAGACTATCTTAATTACAGAAGTAATAAATAAGTTACCTAGTTCTTGTGAAATTAAGCTACTAAGAGGCTCAGTACAAGTATTTCATAAAATAAATAATAATAATTGGATTTTTGTTCTGTCTGAGCCAGGAAAATGTCATATTTCTTGTGAGAATGATGGAAATAATTTCGATGAAACTTTGTTCGGCACAGGCATACTGTCTATACCTAAAACCTGTAAAGCCTTTTATAAAACTCTACAATTCGTACCACAATCAAATACTGTTCTCAATGTAAGTTCACAGATTATTTCTAACTTTAATCTTGTAGACGATGATTGTTGTGATAAAAGTAGAGTCAACAAAACACTTACCAGATTACCTTATTTAAAATTAAACGATGCATATAATCTGGATTCTCTATTACAAGCTAGTTTACATTTAGATTCATTCGAAAAGGATTTAGATAGCCTTGAAAATCCTAATCACTTTCAAAAATATGGCATTCATTACATGTCTATTTCTTATGTACTTTTCATTATATTCTTTGTATATTTACTTTATAGAATCAGAAGGTATTTTTGTCCAAAATCGAAAGATCATTGTTGCATACAGATATTTAACCAATGTAATACTAAGAGAGTTACTGAAGCTCATCAACCTACTGTTGAATTATCTGTCTTGAATGAAAACTGCGTGGCCGATGAGATTTACGCACCAATGTCAAGGCCAACGCCAATTAAGCGTAACCTTTTAGTATCTAAGATGAATTAGAATTTAAGCTTATTGTTCTTAATTTTTCTTTTAATTATTAATAACATACTTGATGTTATTTGGGGTAATTAAGTTGTGTTAAGATTATATGTATTACTATTTCAATAAAATTTGTAACTATGTGCTATCACTATAATTACTATTGTTTGTAAGTCTGAAACGACGTTCAAATCATCTCGTAAATTTTAATGTCAATTTAATTTCGCATCTTTTCCTCCCAGATGCTCCATTTTATCCGGGGGGCTGTTATATATTAAATAACATTAATAAGAATATAATAATAAACAGCTGACGCTGCAACACGTGTATCCCACGTTTTTCCATCAACTCAGCATATTGCAATAACTTAGAAATATACTTTTATTAGTCAGTGTGGTATTGAACGTCGTCGCGGACAATAGGCTTTCTTGTAAACCTTTTTATTAATTAAAAGTTCTTCTAGTGTTATTAAAAGTTTTTTTTTAAAAAGCCTATTTTGACCCACCCCGTAACAAAACCCTTCTCCCAGTATTCGATGGTCTTCCGAATTATGTACTCTCCATATATGTTGAAAAGGGAAGGGGGATAATATGCAACCCTGTCTCACACCTTTTTTAGTTTGGAACATATTAGAGCATTCAGTACCTATCCTAATGAAAAATTGGTTCTCTGTGTATAGACTCTGGATTAGAGCGACAAGGTGTTCAGGAACTCCCATTTCCAGTAACAAATTCCACAGTTTATCCCATTGTACGCAGTCAAAAGCTATTGTATAATCTATAAAGCACAGGATCACTGGGTTGTTGAACTCCCTGCTCTTCTCAATGATTTGGCGGATGTTCAATATCTGCTCCCGCGTTCCTTTGCCCTTAGCAAAACCTGCCTGCTCTTCGGGTATCTGCCGGCTTGAAAAGTAGTTAAGACGTTGATTGATAACATACAGGAGGATCTTACTCGCATGAGATATTAACGCTATCGTCCTGTAATTTCCACAGTCTTTGGAAGAGCCTTTCTTGTGTAGGGGTATGAACACCGATTTTGTCCAGTAGTACGCAGTAAGTACTTGTATAATTAATATTTTATCATAAACATAGGCTTATAAAAAAAAAATTAGGTACCTGACTGATCCCAAAGCGGCATTTGCTATTTACGTGAATTAATCCATCTTCCAAAAGTTCGAACAATTCGTGAACGAATTCGGCATTTTCCAAAGAGAAGATATTTCTCTCCGTCGCCTCTTCTATCCAGGAGCATACCAGCGGCATGTACCCCATCTCGTTTGGGTCTACGTACACCATGCCGCAACGGGACACCGTGGCTGGTGAAGCTTGAGCTAAATCCGCCACCTACAATAGTCAAGTATTAATTCTGGGTGGTTGCATAAAGATATACTAAGTTCCCAATACGAAGTACGAACAAGTCGGAATACACGGGTACCGATCGGTGCGGGTAAAATAGTCTTATACTTTAATAGTACCAACAACACTTTTTCATACCTTGCACTCGTGGGTTGATCTGCACCTCTTTAAGTATTCTGTGCTATAAGGTACCGACCTATTATACCGACAAATCGAGACCTGTTAATCTGCAACTTTATGCAAGCACGCCAATCATGTCTAACTTACTTACTTATAATATTTTGAATTTACAAAAATAATGTTACCCATTCATTATTCTATTTAACTGAAGGTAATCGAATGTCTAGTAGCCTATGTCAAATGAAATGTAATTATTTTGTTAGCCTTGCCTTGCTGTGTTACTATCTAAGAAACAGAATAATACTAGCAACCAAAGGTTAGTGAATTTTTTTTTTTGTTAACCTATACTGTCCCTGCTGTCACTGTTGGGCAAAGGCCTCCCCCAAATCCTTCCAGGAACTCTTTTCCCGCGCCAGTTCGAACCAGCCCTCGTGGTAACGCGTCCAAGACGTCTCGCCAGCTCTTTCTGGGCCAGCCTCGGCGGCGCCGTCCATCTTCAGGCATCCATTGTATGAAGATTTTTGTGAGTGAATGTAAAAAAAACCAATCCTCAACACAATTACTCAAAAACTGGCTCTTATTGCACGGTTTTAAGGTTCAAAATACCCTGTATTGTAGGTATTGAACACACGTGCCTTTTAATTTGTATTCCTGCTCTATACTACAGATGTGTGATTTTGTTTCAATCTCAGCAAGTAGATAGCATTCATAACTTTTTATGCCTAAAAATTTTGTAAATGAGTATAAAAAAATGTACAAATAAATAAAATATGATAGCTAAACATTGTATTTCATTCAGCCAATTATTTTGATATGAAACTATCGACGACATAGTATGACGTCAGAGCCGCTGAGAAAAAAACCGGCCAAGTGCGAGTCGGACTCGCCCATGAAGGGTTCCGTAGCAGCAAGTAACATAATATAAAAGTTCTTGTATTTCGTTGTAACTTTGTGAAAGGTATTTTGTGGTTTTCGATTTATGACGTATTAAAAAAAAAACTACTTACTAGATCTCGTTCAAACCAATTTTCGGTGGAAGTTTACATGGTAATGTACATTATATATATTTTTTTAATTTTATCATTCTCTTATTTTAGAAGTTAGAGGGGGGGGACACACATTTTACCACTTTGGAAGTGTCTCTCGCGCAAACTATTCAGTTCAGAAAAAAAATGATATTAGAAACCTCAATATCATTTTTGAAGACCTATCCATAGATACCCCACACGTACAGGTTTGATGAAAAAAAATTTTTGGAGTTTCAGTTGTAAGTATGGGGAACCCCAAAATTTATTGTTTTTTTTTTCTATTTTTGTGTGAAAATCTTACTGCGGTTCACAGAATACATCAACTTACCAAGTTTCAACAGTATAGTTCTTATAGTTTCGGAAAAAAGTGGCTGTGACATACGGACGGACGGACAGACAGACATGACGAATCCATAAGGGTTCCGTTTTTGCCATTTGGCTACGGAACCCTAAAAATGAGTGCAAGGTGCGTGTTTGGACTATGAATCCAGAAATGAAATTGATCATTAATTTATCAATGATCGTAACCGACAATATCGTAACCTAATAATGTGAAAGGTACCTCAAACAACATGTGCACGTAAGGTGTTAGCTTGATTCTCTCAGAGTTGGACAGACATAACATCTTGTTGTCATCTAGTACGGTGTTCATGTTCTCAATCCACACGGCGTCCACGGGGCCGTCGCAGATCAACCACTGGTGGTCTGCTTCCTCACTCTAAATAGTTACATATTGTATTCAATTGATTGCACAGACGAGCATAGCTATTCACCACACGATACGCTTCCGTATCGTATCGAACATAAGATTGTTATTTAGGGGGTTCCACGGGCAAACATATTTGCTTGTGGTACCCCAAGGGGGATTAGACTGGGGGACCACGGGCAAGTACCGAATCAACGTTATCGTAGGAGTCCTCTCAACGCTGTTCACAAGTCAAAACCCGAAAATTTTGTCAGTTTAAATCGAACAGACGACCGCTATTCTTCCGATAGTTGTTTGCTGTCGGGGGCATGGCAAATCAGGTTATCGAAATGTGTCATTTTCGATCCGACAACCTATCGGATGGTTGTGAATAGCTATGGATTTGTACGAATATATACTTATGATAAAAAAATACATTTTTGAAGTGAAAACTTCTTTAGCGGCGTTGAACACTTTTTGTAATGGGTAAAAAATGTTAAACTCGCGTCGGGCATCGCGTCAGGACACGTGACCGTCAGGAGAGATTCCCCCCCCCCCATCTCTTTCTACGGCGGCGTGCGGCGCCAGCCGAAGTGAACCAAGTGAGACACGATAATGGATGGATGGATGGTGATGGTCATGGTGATGGCGATGGCGATGGTAATGGTGATGGCGATGGTGACGCGATGGCGATTGCGATGGTGATGTGATGGCGATGGTGATGTGATGTGATGTGATGTGATGGTGATGGTGGACGCGGACGTGGATGGACAGCTGATGGCTCGACCGTCTGTGTAGTAGCCACACTGCTGTGTATTCGTAAAATTCGTGTGTGTAAAGTGTTTCAAAAAATGGAAATTGAACAAAGTGCATCAATTAATGAAAAAAGTGACGCAGAAATAGTGAAAAAAACTTAGTTATATTAATTCAATTAATAATTGATTTATTTCAACGTTAATATTCAAGTTTTCACTTCTGCCGGCACTCCCGGAGTGCAACCCGTCTTTTTTTTATCATAAGTACCTCCTTACAGAATATAGCTACTTGACTTGGTAAGTTTTCAAAGCTAGCGTCAACAGTCACAAACAAATAATTTCCTTTGAAAACTTGCCAAGTTGCATATTCAGTAGAAAGCTAGCAAGAAACTTTCATCACTAATTTATCGGCGAGGCCGGCCGACGTCCTTTGTACCGAACTTGGGCCTATTTTCACATTTATCTATGTTTACATTTTTGTTGGGATTACACTTACTTGCACAGCAGTACGTAAACAGAGGGGTAAAATTCCATCGTGCCATTCAAGCGTAGCCAGATCGACTTCACCATACAATTCTCCGATACTGAGACTCTTCGGGTTCATTATGTACTTCTGCACTGGTTGGTTTTGTGAACCCGGTATTCCCATTTCAAAAAGCTTTGTGTAAGTATCGCCTAACACCTTTAAAAAGGGATATCTCACTTTTTAATCAGGCAAATCTCTAGGTTGACAAGGAATAAATAAATAATCGATCTTTACATGTAAGACTGTAGTCTTGCCGCCACCAGTCGGCCCGACTAACATGACACCCCATCGTACAATCATGGTCTCATGCAGCTGGATCACTTTAAGTATCTGACATTCCTCGATTTGAAGCTTCTTTTCAAGCAGAATTTCTCCTGTAAAATGGTATTTACGATACAACCACTACTTATTAATGATATTTACCCCGCATTCATACCCATAGACAATTGTGACAACAAGGTGAACGCAATAAAACATTTCTCAAACAACTTCGATACATGTTTTATGCACGACATGTTTTTCAGAGCAGTGGTGGCTCAGTGGAAACGGCCGCTACTTACGAGTTATAGGACGTAGATTTGAACCGTGACAGGAGGACCTTACTTTGTGTAAATTATTTCATCACCACTACTCTCAAAACGTCAAGTGAAGGAAAACATCGTAAAGAAACTGGCATGTCCTAGAAATAAAAATTCGATGACATGTGACATCTACCAACCCGCACTGGGTCCGATGACATGTGACATCTACCAACCCGCACTCGGTCCGATGACATGTGACATCTACCAACCCGCACTGGGTCCGATGACATGTGACATCTACCAACCCGCACTGGGTCCGATGACATGTAACATCTACCAACCCGCACTGGGTCCGATGACATGTGACATCTACCAACCCGCACTGGGTCCGATGACATGTGACATCTACCAACCCGCACTGGGCCCGATGCGTGTTGGATTACGGCGGTCTACTCCTTCTCACCGAGAGGAGGCCTGTGTCCCAGCAGTGGGAACATTATAGGCTGATTATGGTATGTTTTTAATTAACAGGTCTTTTACAAGACTTATTGGACTATCACAAGTTTCATACCTACGGTTGTAAACGCGGGGTAAGAATGAGGTTCAGGCAGCCATTTCACATACGATCTCAAGAGTGTATACTTAAAACCCCGAAATTAACAAACTCAAGTCAATACGGAACAGAAATTATATTTTAATGCAAATTGGCACATTATGTTAGTAGATCTCAATTTAGGAGGTACGTACTGATGACCTGATCCATGACACCGTAGTCCCTCTCAGGTAGTGCAACGCCAGGGAACAGATCCGACAATATGCCAGCGAAGAGTATCGCGTCAGCAGCCAGGAACTTTGGCAGGTTGCTGTCATTAAGAGCACACAACAGAGTAATCTCCTCGTGCTGGTCAGGACTCGCCCGCTTTAGGGCACCAGCCATCACCTAAATACATTTAATAAATTAAAATCCTCTCTGGGACGAGTTGGTACACACGTGTACCACAAACAAGAAAAACCTTTAATAGCCCGTCCGAGAGGTATTTACATATGAAAATAAAGTAAGCAAACGCAAGAATTATAGAAATCATTTGTACACTATAAAATTTAGTGGTAAGCGAGTAAGTGCTAGTTCTACTAGGTATTTATGTTAAACATAATTAGCACTATGAACGAAAACTTAAAGAAAGTCGTCCGCTAGTTATCTTTTTCTTCCGAAAGCAAAAGGGCAAAAAGTATTAGAAAGTTTTGAGAATTTTATTACCAGTACACTCTTTACAGCTCTCATGCCGAAATCGTAATGATCCTGTTTTGAAAGCTGTTCGCTAGACAACTTGTACATTTGTACCATCTTTTTAGCTAAACCTTTTGACGATTCGAACCCTTCGGAGTACAAGATCACTTCAGCAATCAAAGCTTTAAAAAAACATTTATAATGGAAGATTAATCGTTTAACTACCAGAAAAATAGGAAAAATGAATGGATGGATGATTCTTCCTGTTTTATTTATTTATAAATAAACAAATAAATAAATAAAACAGGAAGAATCATTGGCCTGTTGGCCTCTTACCATAATCCGGTACCATCATTGATATAGGACGGAATAAAGCCTTCAGGTTATCAGGCAGTTCAGTTCTGCCAGCGTAACCAGGATTCATAGTAATAAAAGCAGCACAACTGCGCACCAATTTGATCTCGCGTCCTTCAAACATGAATCTGATGAAATAGAGAATTTAGTATCAATGAAAAAATAAGCGCATACGAGTATTTATGTTACTTGCGAAATTTCATTCCAAATGCTGGGCTGCTAATTTTTTAAAACGGAACGTAAAATAGGCTCTGTAAAACGTAAAAAGTCTTAGGATCATCATAATGAAACTCTTTTTAACAGACTTCAAAAAAGGAGGAGATTCTCAATTCGACTGTATGTTGTTTTTTTTTTTGTATGTTTGTTACGCGATATCTCCGGCAACTTAGATCGATTTCAAAAATTCTTTTTTAATGGATTATGCGGTATGCCTCAGTGGTGGTCCCATATAAATTTTATTAACTCTGCTTCATTGATGTATAATTTTATACATCAATGCTTTGCTTGGATATTTTTTGAGTTAGCTTCAATATACTTAATTTTGCCACTTAGTTTATATTGATGATGTTATAATGACTTCCGAATGATGAGGAAACCATGCATGTCCTAGAACCAAAAATTCGAAGGCATGTGACATCTGCCAACCCGCACTGGGCTCGCGTGGTGGATTACGGCCCACTCCCTCTCACTGAGAGGAGGCCTGTGTCCCAGCAGTGGGAACATTATAAGCTGATAATGCATAATGCAAGTACGGTGGTATTCATAAAAACTATAAACTTATTGACCTTCTAATGATCGAGTTTTTTTTTTTAATTAATGAACCACTAAAATCTTGTTGCGCTTCTAGCGATGCACACTTTTTAAATTATTGACCCTCTTTTTAATTTTCTGTTCGTTTTTCGCAGTTGGTCGCAGTATCTAAGCTAGGATAGGTATGCGAGCGCTGCATCCAAGTTAGTCGCAGTTACTTGACTATTTAGTATTTTTGGACCCCAAAATAGGAACTAATAGACCGGACGTTCACAAAAAGAGGCGCAATCATTTTATTAGAGTGTTCAATCATATTTTTAAGAAAGCTGAATGGTTTGAGGTTCGATTTAATACTCTATTCTATTTATATTAAAAACCTAGTGTAAGTACTAAATAATTTAAGCATAAGTACTTACCTGTTCAGCCTTGCGACCTTTGCATTCCTGATGGTGATGAGTTGTTGTGCGATTACGGACAACACCTCAATGTCGATTCGATTGAACTCGTCGAAACAACACCACGCTCCAGACGTTGCGAGACCCGAGAAGAAACGTCCCATCATCTTGTAGTCCAACCCTGGTAATATGAATAACTAGTAATGACAGATTCTACCCTTATTCTATTTTATATTGTCTTGTTTAATTAACCTACTTCAAACAAAGGAGGAGGTTCTAAATTCTATAGAATTATAATTAGTTTTTTAACCCACGAAAAAACGGAGGAGGTTCTCAAGTCGACGCGTACTTATAATAAAGGGTGAATTTTCTAAGTGGGCATGGATGGCCAAATCCGAAACTATGAGGAATAGCGAAAAGTACTCAAAGGAGTCACGGGCTCGATTTTGATGAAAACTAAAACTGCATCATTGGATTTTTGAAAAATCAATATTTCTAGCCAGGAATCGAACCCGTTGATTTTGAAATAAAAACACTGTATTATTAGGTGTAATAATACAGTGTTTTTTTTTTCAAAATCGAAAAATCGATCGTTATTAGCGACACTATCGATTGGTGAATCGATAGTGTCGCTAATAAGGATCGAATTCTGAGAAGTAATGACATACGGGAAACTAAAGAAAAGAGCTCATTTTTAACAAATTTTTTTTCTTATTTAGTTGTTCAAAATGATGACAATTGTTTTCAATTCAAATCGCAAAAAATTAAGGTTTGTTGGTGGTAAATTTGCCAGATACAAAATCAAAGAAAGAACGATCATTCGTGATCCGTGGAGAATACGTAAGAATAGGCTAGTTTCCTAAAAAAATCTAATTAGTCCGTCAGTTAGATTATCGAAAAATAATGGACCCATATTTTTTCTTTTGTCAATCAAACAAAAAATGACAAAGATAAAGCGCGTCAAAATTTGGGAGTGGGGGGTCGTGACGTCACGCCGTGCTAAAAATTGTCGCACGGCGTGACGTCACGACCCCCAACTCCCAAATTTTGACGCGCTTTATCTTTGTCATTTTTTGTTTGATTGACAAAAGAAAAAATATGGGTCCATTATTTTTCGATAATCTAACTGACGGACTAATTAGAATTATTATTTTTTTACCCAGGAAACTACCCTATTATCGAAAAGTACCAAGCTCTACGCCCCTCTAATATGAACACTAACATATTTAAATAGTTCTATTATCAGTAATTGTAATAAATACTTTGATTTTAGTGCTATTGCTTTTTCAAAAGTAGAGTATTCTCCTCGGGGTTAAAGGTGTCTTCGTCTTGCGCGAGTTTGAATCTCGAAAGCAACGAAGGATTCTAGGGCTCCCGAGCGTTGCGACTGAGTGCAGTTAGGGGTATCTATTATTTATTGTTAAGTGTTCAAATAGATACGAAACCCTAATATCCAATATTATAGTTTTAATATTTTTTTTACATTTAACAAATTTATCTAAATCGTTTTATGCCAGTCCAAGGCGAAACATGTAAGATCATAACTATATTAATAAGACGTTACTGGACCATGTTTTAAAACAATTCTTATTCATAAATTTTTAACCGAATTTAATGTTATCTTCTTACTAAAATCAAACCAAATCAAAGCGAACAAAGGGGCAATTCTCGTAATTTTAAGAACGTTCACAGTCTGATCTCAGACTCAATCTATCAAAACTACCACTAATTTCCCTACATTTTTGATAAGTTTTTGACATTTAAGTATTTGTCGCCTAGGTGAGACTGCGACTACATTTTGAACGTTTTAAATTACGAGAATTGACCTTCTGGTTAGATTGCATCGTATATTATTTTACAATCACACTGGCTTAGCATAAATCCATTTTTTACCAAGTCGCTTTATACTTTTTCCATACATACCTTCAGAGCAGTTGAACACGACGCACTGTATCGCCAAAGACTTGGCCAAGTCTTTGGTAGTCTCAGTTTTGCCAGTGCCTGCAGGGCCGGCCGGTGCTCCTCCCAAATCCAGCTGTAAGGCTCCCATCAGGCACAAGTAGCAGCGATCCGTCAGTGGCGTTATTACGAGTACACCTGTGATATATACAAAGTGTAAAAAAATTAACCTTAAAAACTATAAGAGGTGCTTTAGACCATCGAACTGAACAACTTTCACTATGGGACCAACTCCGAAATCACGAAAACAAAATCAGCTGTTCCATACAAAAGTTCAATACCTACTCGGCCAAAATGTATGAAACAGCAAATATTTTTTTTTTCGTGATTTCAGAGTTGGTCCCATAGTGAAAGTTGTTCAGTTCGATGGTCTAAAGCACCTCTTAAAGTTTTTAAGGTTAATTTTTTTACACCTTATTTTTCAATCGGTTTCTTTTTTTTTACGCTAAAGCCATTCATTTGGGAAAAATTGTGCAACATTTCAGCAACATATTTTTGTGTAGTGAGAAAAATGTTTCTGGCAAAAGTCATTGTTTGCAGTGTAAAAGTAAGTTACCACATACCTCCAGCACCCAAATATTCATGACCGTAAACGTACATAGCACTTGACATTCTCGCTACACAGTTGTCAACGTCTTCCTCCCAATAGTAACGAATCATCTTCAACCATTCGAAGTCTTGTCTAGAAAATTGATTGAATCCAATGAAAGTGTGGCGTCACGTACCTATTGTGCATTTGTAAACGCACCTAGAATAGGTACGTGGCGTCGCCTGTATTATGTTTCTATAAGTATTTATAATTTAGAAAGGAACGCACATACGAAGCTACGATCCGGGGCGCTACCCATAGCGTTCCTTAGGTAGCGTCTCTGGCTTGCCAACCGTCTCGGAACACGGACTAGATTTATTAGTTTATTTTATCCCTATTAGTTTTAATTAGTTATATGTGCTAAATAGTGTACCTAACTGTGAACTATATAATACGTGTGTGGCAATTACAATATTATTAACTGCAAGTTGGAGTTTGACTTCCGCTCCTCGATCACAACTTCACCTCCACTTTGGAGACATTGGTGGAAGGTATAGGAATGAATATAGGTATGTATATACATACATACCTATATTTATTCCTATACAAAACGTGCGCCCGCGCCTCGTCGCCGCCTCGACTCTAGCTCGTGTGGGCGACGCACCTTGGGCGCGTCGGCCACTGCACCTTACTGTCTCCTCTTACGCGTATTGGTATAAACTTACTATAGGTACTATAGATAGGGATTCTTATCTATGTCTCATACCTATTTGTTTTATATTTATATATATATATATTGTTGTACCTATGTATGTATATATGTATTTATTCTTATACCTTAGTTATAAATATTTTCTTTTTTTTTTTTCTGTTATTGCACCTACTGTGTATTGTCTCTGCATCACCCTAAGGTAGACTGGTAGAAAATGCCCAAGGCATTAAGTCCGCCTTTGTACAGTTTTTTACTTGTGCATAAAGTTTTAATAAATAAATAAATAAATAAATATTGCGGATGAGTTAGGGAATTTCCCCAGCCTCGAAATTTGCGAGATCGGATGCATTCAAACGTCGAGGAAAAATATATGTTACATACGAGTATTTCGTTATAATGACGACTATTTTACGATAATATTATGCTGAATAGAGCCATTGAATTACTGTTTGTTTTTATGTTTATTAATTAACTATCATTGTAGATATAAAATGAATAAGTGCTTACGCTCGCTGAACGTGTTTTTCCACCATTTGTGTAATAGTATCTCTTGCATGTACATCTATAGTGATTAGGGCGCAAAGAACCTTCCTGAACAATGAAATAATATCGGCTCGTGTAAGTGCCGCCAAGTCATTCAGATCAGATATGCACTTCTTCTCATACTCCATCAGGCCGGTGTCAATGCGGAGAGGGATTCCCCGATCGAATATTTCGTGCACACCTTCTGCCCACATTATTTGGGATACCGACAGAATTATCTGTTAACGATACAAAATGAATAATCAAATTTTTGTATGTAAGGATAACTTTAAAATACAAAGTAATTAATAATCTTTTACTTGATTAGGATGCAGCCGAACCCATTCCACTCGTGGGCGGGTTGCGAAATCCTTTAGCGCAATCTTCATGCATCTTTTAACCGATGCGAACATTGCCTCCTCTACTTTTCCAAGCCAGTCCTCTACGTTACCACGTGCTTTAAGACCCTGTCATATTAAAAACAGTTAAAAAATCTAAGGTTGAAACTCATTTTTTGCTGCTTAAATACTTGTAAAAGTATATTAATACGTGAAGTAGTTCAATATCACTAAAACAAAATATTGATGTGCAAGTTGTTAACCATTTGCTATTATTTTAAGCTAAATACATTTATTATTAACAGGGTTGAAACTAAAACGAAAAAAGTTAAAACGCCGACAAAAATTGGCTTCTTGTTTTATTTTTAGGTGGCGCCATCATGGCGTTCAGCTTTGCTTTAGATTCGCTATTCTAACGGTATGAATGCAAGTAATGCAAGGTTGCAAACCAGTACCAATAACAAACCCACAGTAATTTGAAACAGCTGTCTTACATTGGATATCATTTCTGATATGGGTAAACATCAAAATAATCGTTACCTTTCCTAAATTAACCCTTTCTCCTTCAGGTGACAGCATGGCAATGATATCCGTGGTCAGATCCTCAGGCTTTGCTGTCTTGGCCAGTTTGGCTTGTAGCATATCCCTCGTTTGGAAGGACATCTCTCGTTCCACCAGAGTACCTTCTTCAGTTATTTCCATCTCAGATTCAGGGAGTTTCACGCCAAATTCCAGCTTAGCAATGGCATCGAAACATTTGCGCAAATGTGGCTGTACCGCATGAGGGTTCCGTGTCTGAATACATATTAGTCATTGCTTATTAGATACTAAGGTCAAAAACAGTGATGGACAAATAAACAGGGCAGCGAGTTTGACTCTCTTTTTTTGGTTTCCATAGATTGTACAAGGAGGATTGTATTAGCTGGAAACTCTCGAGAGTTAACCGAACACCAATCCATCTAACAAAACGTATACACACTACATCCACCATCAAATAATTATGATAACTAATAAGTGTTACCTGGGCCAATATCTCCAAAAGCTCATCATTGGACAAAAAGTAAAATCTTGGGAATGCCACCCGTTTTGTTTCTAGATAAGCCTCTAAACACTTCATGATTTGATCGAGCAACTCATTATTTCTCACAAATTCTTCGTAAAGCTTGGGCTGAGTCGCCGCTGGCATCGCCAAAGGTACCTTAGGTAAGCAAAAGCATTTTTTATATCAATAAAATAAACACCGGCCTAGTATTGCTCCCGGACTAATAAATAAAATTGAAAAATTTTCTTTTTTTGTTAATGTTCAAAATGTATATCGCAGAGTTTAAATTACAATATACTTAAAACCACAGAAGCCTTTGATGGCTTATATATGGCTAGTGAGTTAGGAAAAATATAATTATCTAATATAGGTACTACAAAGAAACAAAAGACTGTAAGTTTTACATTCAAAAAATATTTTAAGTCTTTACTTATTATATGATATATTAATTCTTTATTTGCATAGAATGAATGTAGCCAAACAGGTGAGTTGTTACAAATGCATGTTGTTACAAACACGCTGCGCATGGGTACGTGAGGACGAGTGACGTCAACACAACATATTTGCAATAATCGTGTCGTGAGAAGTTAATTACAGAGCATTAACGAGTCATCTGTAAATCAGTTCTCAGCAATCATTACTTTTTGTAAAAACTTTTAACGACTTTTCGGCAACACCCAGAATATTAAATGGGCGTGGAAATATTCCTTAAAATATACAATTTTCGTGTTTATACGTTTCTGCAACAGTCAAAAAAATGCCGTCTACGGCGTCGTAGCACCCGCGTAGCACTCTCGTAGCAGTTTCGTAGCAACAGGTAATGCAATTTTATTCTTTATTTTAGGTTCATCTCACAAGTGTATCGACTTGTATGAGACCAAGAAAGAAATAAATTAATTTAATTTTGCATGCCGGTTGATCGTGGCCACGGACACGGCCGCTACCGTGCACTCAGACAAGACGCGTTGGTTTTTAACCGGATCTTTATGATTTCTGTTTAGACTGCGTAACCCGAAAACTTAAGGTTCAATTTACATTGAGTCATTTATCTTACGAACCTATAAAAAAGAACAATAAACACGTTACCTTAGCTAGTTTACGCATGATATCCTTCCAAGATTTGTCCACAATGGTGAACAGTCTTGTTTCATTCGGTAACTGCCTTTGAATGTCAGGCGCGCTAAATATGACCTCCAAATAGATCCAAGTTTGTTGGCAAGTATGCCATTCTTCCTGTAAAAAAGAATGACCTTGATAATCTTTATTTCTTAACTCCTGAACTTTGAGTCCTTTCACAGTTATCATACATCGGATTTCGCATCAATGTCAAAATTACAGTGATCTTTATTCTCGTTGGAATAAGATTGCTATTAGGTTGCTACCATTGACAAGTCTGTCAAAATCACACTGATCTTTATAGTCCTTACAATAAGATTGCTATTGTTGCTGTCAGAGGAACAGAAAAAAAAAGTATTTAAAGAAATTAAAAAACCGGACTGCAACCTTATACTAAAACTAACTGAAAAGCTAAGAACAAGCCCATTTTAAATTAAATAAAAGTTGGAAGCAGCAGGCGGGACCCATTTGAGTTTGAAACTATAATAATGGTATGGGTCTCGCCTGCTTCCAACTGTAAGTGTAAGGTTGTAGTCGGGTTTTTTAATTTTTATAATTATTTTTTTTTATTTCCAGCTTTTAAGTTTACAAATGTGAAAGATTTCGCAGACGATTTAGTTCTTGGTACGTGTTTTTTACGATTTGTCACTTCGAATTACTTTTAACCATATACGAGTAAGTTTTGTATATTTTTAACCGAACTTCAAAAAAGGAGGTTCTGTATTCGACCCGTATGTATATATGTATGTTTGTATGTCCGCGATTTTCTCAAAAACTAATGAACCAATTTTGATAATTCTTTGACTAATGTGATCGTATATAATACATTAGGTAATTATTCTTATGTACGAAGTTATATGCATAAATGTACTGCATCTCCGGCATTTCTATGCGAATTTTGACGATTCTTCTAGTCGTGTCTTCAATGCACTAGTTTTAATTAAATTTGTGTGGGGTAAGTACAACTAAAAAGTAAAAAATAAAAACTTTTTTTACAAAAAAAACAACCCACCTCAAAAAAATTATAACACTACAAAGTGATACGGCACACCTACGGCTAATGAAAACGCCAAACAGATGAGGCTTAAACCCAGCAATATAATGAAAGTAGCTATTGTAGAAAACATAACTGCTGTTAACTTCCAATTTTCATTAGCCGTCCCCAGACGTGAGGACGCTTGGATAACATTTTTTATTATTTTACTTTTTGGAGGTTTCTTTTTGAGTCGGGGGTTTTTTAAATTTTTATTTTAACTTTTATTTCTTTTTTTTAAACTTTGTAATAAGTATTATATTACTAGTAAACCTGCTATACGATCGACACGTGACTCGCCGAAATCTGCGCAGCTGTACGTATTTTTTTAACACAGTGAAGCGAAGCTAGTTAGGTACTCGTGGTCGTTGGCGTTCATTCCATACTAACGTATTCCTCTGTGAATTCGCCATTTGTGATGGCGGCCATTTTGGATTTGAAAGGACGATGAGTCAGAACGTCCCCCCAACCTTACATTGACCAACAGACTTAAAATGTATCTCATTCGAACCGCCTTAGCAAGCTGATCAATTTTTACTATGACGACATCTCTCAAAAGTGCGGGATAATCCGAGAAAATCATGTTTTAGTGTTAATTTCGTCACAACGTCCCCCAACCCTTACATTGACCAACAGACTTAAAATGTATCTCATTCGAACCGCCTTAGCAAGCTGATCAATTTTTACTACGACGACATCTCTCAAAAGTGCAGGATATTCCGAGAAAAATCATGTTTTAATGTTAATATTTTTGGCACAAAATAAGGGTTTGTAAGTAAACCATATTCTTTGATTTTCAAACCTCTCAAGATCAATTAGGAGATGCCATTTAAAAAACAGAAAACGTCATTCGTTACTCGTCCAATTTTTTCTATTCCTATAGGCAGGCAGTTGTCCCACCGGCGGCGATGAACGATTAGCGAGTAGAACTAGCAACTGAAAACGAGTTGGCGAGCAGCGACTGCTCGCTGCTCGCCAACGTGTGTGTAGTTCCGATAGTTTTGTCGCTGGGCTATCAGCGAGTTTTCGAGTGCGACGGGCGATTACTCGCACCACTCGCTCGGGGCGGTTAGTCTCACAGGGGTTTCTCTCGGCGTGAGCTCTGACCACCAAGCGACCATCGCTGAGCGAGTATCGCTAGGCGAGTATTATCTTTGATAGCTCTTGTCGCTCAGCGACAAACCACTGAAACGAGTCCTCGCCGGCAGTGTGAACAGTCAGCGATCAACTGTTAATATATGCATCTCTTTTGTTTACACGGAATGTATATCTATTGTACGTTTCTTGAGCGAGAAAACAGCCGACAGTTAGTCGCTTCCTCGCCGGCGGTGGGGCAACTGCCATATGCTCGTCCACGACGGAGACGCGGGTGTCTTCGTCTTGGGCGAGCTTGAATCCCTCACTGCACTCAGGATTCAAGTCTTAACTCCCTCGCTTCGCTCAGGAGTCAACTCAAACCTAGAATCCTTCGTTGCGTTCAGGATTCAAAATAGCGCCCGCGACAACAAGACACTACTTTATCCCAAAATAAATAAAACGATTTTTTATTTTATTTCTAAACCCCATGGATTTTGGAGTTAAAACTGGTTGCTAGTATTTTTATAGATCTTTATGAACCTGATAACACATACAAAAGATCTGTTGCAGGGCGGGCGACGAGCCTAGCGAATTAGAAAAATCAATAAAACGATTTTTTAATTTTCATTTTATTTCTAAGCCCCATGGATTATGAAGTTAAAACTGGTTGCTAGTCTTTTTATAGACCTTTGTGAACCTACTAATACATACAAAAGTTCTGTTGAAGGGGGGGGACGGGTCTCATACAAATATGGTCATCGTTCTTTGTAATAGTGTATAGTATTCTACTAGTCCAGCCCTTTCATTTGATATCCATATTGAGGGAATTGTGAAAAACGAAAAAATTCGCCATTTTGTGGTGGCGGCCATCTTGGTTTTGAAATTTGTAATAGTGTATAGTATTCTACTAGTCCAGCCCTGTCATTTGATACCCATATTGAGAGAATTGTGAAAAAAAAAAATATAATTCGCCATCTTGTGGTGGCGGCCATCTTGGTTTTGAAATTTATCATAGTGCTTAGTATACTTGTCAAGCCCTTTCATTTGATACCCATTTTGAGGGAGTTGTGAAAAAATATGTAATCTGCCATTTTGTGGCGGCGGCCATCTTGGACCGATTTTCTTCAAACATAGCTAAGAATACTCGCGACTAATTCACCTTTCAAACAAAAAAAGAACAAAATCAAAATCGGTTCATCCGTTCGGGAGCTACGATGCAACAGACAGACACACACACAGACACGTCAAACTTTATAACACCCCGTCGTTTTTGCGTCAGGGGTTAAAAATAAATTACAGCTTGGTTACGTTTGCACTATAATTACAGATGACATCGTTTGTGTCATGAATTTCTAAGAAATAGTACATTATGATACATGTGTGCTATGTTGATAATTAAACACGAGGCGGTATTATTCGATAAGGAAGCCGAGAGTATAATGATCACTGTACACGCGTTTCATACGACGTTTTTCAACACATTGCGAGGAAAAAAAACAGACTTGTATTGTTAAATATTAACTTGTATGTATAATGGCGGGCTCGGTTTATTTTTCCGTGCGCCGCGCTAGCGTGCGCGCGCAGGTTTACCCATAGTGTAAGTAATGGTCATTCCTACACCTGCGCGCGCATTGCTAGCGCACAGACAAAACCGATAAACAGCCTATAGAAAAAATATAATAAACACAAAATAATGTTTAGACTGATCATAATGTTGGACGTCGTATGTCAAATTGTAGTTTAGTTAGTATGGAATTAGAAAGTACTATTGGCATAGAGAAAATACATTAATTCAGTGAGAATCCGCAATAATAGAACGCCAGTGGTCTTTTCCGTTTGGTTCCGGGAGGGACGACGGACAATTATAAGGTGCATCCAGACAGAGCGAGGCATGCGCCGCGAGTGCTTTTTTTGTATGTTAGATGCCTCAGCCTGAGGCAACCGTACATATAAAAAAATAATTTGCCTCGCATGCCTCGCTCTGTCTGGATGCACCCTAAGGTGAATGCGCAGTGGTAGACCGCGAAATTTAAATCTTAAGTTTTTTGCAATTCGCAGATCAGTATCAGGTTGTATCTTGATCAAAATGTATATATATAATAGATATGTATTTACAGAATTATAGTCATTAGAATCATTAATATAATATACCTATTTAAGTTAGATTTGTTCTCTAAGAACTTATCCATAAGATATTTGTTCTTATGGAACAAATCTAACTTAGAAAGATGTATTAATGATTCTAATGATTATAATTCTGTAAATACATACCTGTTATAGTCGCGAATCATATTTTGATCAAGATACAACCTGACACTGACCTGAAAATTGCAAAAACCGTTAGAAAAATTGAATTTCGCGGGCTACTTAAGGTAAATACATTTTAGTTCATTTTGGGACCAAAGACAATTCAGACTATTAAAAAAAAAGTGAAATATGGCTCGCGGATTCCTTTTGGCATGAAGTCTCTTTGAAGAGATTAAAAAAAAACGCACTTCTCCGACCTCCGACTAGTAAATTAAATAGTTATCTGTGGAAATAAAGCACAAGTACCGTAACGTAAAGAAAAAGCACGCGTTTGTAATACACTGCATTATGGTCCTAAAAGCGGTGCATTAAGAGCCATTTTACGAGCAAGTGTGTTGAAAAAAAAAAAAAACGCACATCTCCGACCTCCGACTAGTAAATTAAATAGTTATCTGTGGCATTATAGCACTAGTGCCGTAACGTAAAGAAAAAGCACGCGTTTTTAATACACTGCATTATGGACCTAAAAGCGGTTCATTAAGAGCCATTTTGCGAGCAAGTGTGTTGAAAAATATCTAAAACATCAGAATAGCGTTACCAAAGTTTTAGTGAACAGCTCCAAGTTTCTCGCCCATTCCTCCACCCTGCCCCTGATTGGTCCACAAGAGCGGGAGCTGAGTATTGTGCCGATATGAATGTTAGCCTCGTCGACACAAGTCTGGATTTCTTCTAGTCCACCCAGCACATACACATCTTTCGCATCTTTATGCAATATCACAGGAAACTCGAGAGATGCCCACAGTTCTTCCACCTATGAAAGTGATACTTTTAGTCTTTTTTTAACTAACTCTGCGAATCATGAGAATGTTCAAGGGTATTTCTTCAGGGACAAAATTTTCGATGTCTATGGGTATATTTCTGTAACCAACTAACAAAACGGCATGTAATTTTTTTTTGTACAGTTTAGCTTTATGCCTTACTAGGACAAATGATATTTTTTAAATAATTACTGTCTTGGTACAAAATAAAAATATTTGAAGTTTGTTCTTCTGATTCATATAACGCGTCCGTTTGCCATTTTCCGGAACAAAATGGTCGATTTCGCATTTTCCCTTTGATACATCAATATAAATTGTAATTATATCGAAAGGAAATGAGTTGTCCTCTTACAAAAAAAATGTGTACTGGTTATAACTACGTTAGTTTGTTTATAAATAAGTAAATAAGGAGTGTCCGGCGTATAATACTGATTAATGTGGCGTAAGCTTCACTTGACCGTACTTGGTCGGGTAATAATAATGAGAGTCTGGCTTCCCGCGCGTGGGGAAGCCAGTCGTGCAACGAACGAGCTAGAAGGTAGACCTGCGCCTAGTTGGCTTAGATCCCGGTGTTACGAAGGAAAATATCTGATTCACCTGTGTTTGGTTTAGGTGGCATTATGATTACAATGCCTACTTTATAAAATTTATTTTATTGTTTTAAAACTTCAATCTGTGTTTCGTGTGATGCTTTTAGGTTATGGAATCGTGTAGAAAAATGACAATAACGTAGTCTGTATGTATAATGAGTTATGCATGATTGTAGGCAAAATTCTGATTCAACTGTGCCTGATTCGTACAGTCAAAACCCCCATATGACTAATGAAATAAATTAGATTTCCCCTCTCCAGCACGAAAGGAGTGCTTTTGTTGCATTATAATGTCCAATGTTTAACCGTGTACAAGTCAGTAGTTCTAGTCTTATTTATTATTATTTATTTATAACCTTTTGAATAATTAAAAAGTGACAGGAGCATAAAACTGTTCTAAATATGACACTTTTAATATGTCTTAGTCTTAGTTAAGAATTAAAAATTATTGTTTAGAATTATCAATCAAAACTAACGGTGTATTTATTACTTTTTATTTCTGTTTCTGATTCATCTGGGCACAAAATATTCGAACGTCGATATCTTGAAAACTACTTTATAAAAACGAGTCCCTCATACAATCATATGTTATTTGGTATGTCTATTTTCATATGAACATGTGTTACAGAGCTGAAAGTGAAATTAAATTTTGGCCATATGGATCAGTCGAAGAATCAAATTTCGAAGAACTACCCTCAACCATTCAGTCTTAGATCACACACACAGTTCAGCTTCTTCTAAAGGCAAGCCTGAGCAATAGAACGCAGAAAACGTTAAAAGGTTCTAAGCTAAATTTTGTTGATTCGCCGGAAGGCTCATTGGAATGATCCTGTTCGCCCAACTGCTCATTTGGGTGAGCATCTAGTGGTAAGCACCATTAAGGTTTATCTGCATGTTAAAATGTATCTATAGATCTTCTATTTTAAACTTGCCCAAATTAATCTCTAGAAATTTTTCCATAGGTACAATACTTCCAAACCACGGGACAGATATGAGCATAAACAATTGACACCTATGCGTAGGCAGATACGGAAGAAGCAGTGGAGTAGTATTACGAAGTTCTTTCTTAGACGATCTATCCCTACTTTTACTTTAAATTCTTTGCGATATCCTATATCGCAATGCCACTAATTTTGCACCGGCTCTCGTTTTTGTTCTGAACTTCACCGGCCTAATAACTAAATAGTATCAAGGTTCACAGTTTTTTAATAGTTTTGCATTTCTTGAGTGACCTGAAAACATTTGATTTTACCTTCTTCAGCAAAGCTTCCAGCCCAGCCTCAGAGCTGGCTTGTCCCGCCACTTCCATCAGCTCTTCAGCATGTTGGAAGGCGTGCAGATCCTCGAAATCTTTGAGCGTCATCTTTGCACCGGGTGTGAATCGTGTTTTCAAAATTTCTTCAATTTTAACCCAGTGCCGAGGTCTCAATGATGGATTCCGGAGATATGTCAATACAGGTAACTAAAATAATAAAACTTCACGGTAAGTACAAACTGTTTTTTCAGAGCGTCGCTGGTAACATCTCTTAATAAATTTCACATTCGTATAATATACATTGTTAGTGTTTGTCAGGCAATTGAAAGATGTTAGTCATCTAATGATAGGTACTTCGACATTATCTTTAATGAAATATTACTGACCTTTTCCTTGATAACATCAATAGTTTCCTTACATTTTGGCACAATCTTGTTCGGAGGAAGACCTTTGTCAAGTTGATTGAATATCTTGCCAAAATTAATAGTTGTTGTCTGTATGTCATCGATGTCTAATGTGTTAAATGGAGCATCGAACCTAAAGGAACAAACTTATTTGTAAACAAAGTACCATATTCTTTATTTATTTTTGAAAATGCTTACCAGGATTGGAACATGTCCGCCCATTCTTTGGAAGAGTTCCAAAGTAGCTGTCGGAGTCTAACGTCGTTTATCGCTTCGTCTAATTGATCTAACCGTGCCGGTGGTATCTGGAAGGTAATTCAATCAGTACGCAATGTTTTTCAGTAATTGTAGCATTTTTCTTTTCCACTTATGTAGTTATTTACCTTAAATATCTTTTGCCACTCTCGTATTTGTTTGTCTCTAGCGGTACACTCCTCAAGTTTCTCCTGCAATTCCTGCAAGGTCTCCAATGCTTTCTCTATGTCAGATTTTTCATCGTACAGCCAAGGTTGCTAAATTACGAAAAACATGAAAAGACATAGCTTGCAGGTGAAAGTAGCAACTAGTACAGCACCGGTCAATCTATTTTCAGTTCATACTTAGAGGTCTAGTTCCAGTCCGAATCTTGCCGAAATGCCTTTATGATCGGTTTCCGGCTTTCGATGCCTCGGGCCAACTGTCCAAGGGGATGACGAAGTAGACCGACCGAAACGCTAAGCATCGCATCAACTCAGATTTGATGAAATAACGATAGGTCACACACGACCCTTACATTTTGCTATAACCATAAGTAACATTCCCAAGACAAACGGTGCAAAAAGAAGAAGAAGATGTAGAGTCCCAAGCTATGATTTTTTTTTAAACTTTGGCTTTTCTAAACATGACCCTGGTGCTTTTTTCAATAGATAATAAAGGCAAATAATAATGGCATTCAGTCCACCTCTAAAAATTTGTTTGCTTAAAGTATCTATTAAATAAATTAAATATAATTTTAGCAGAGAACTGACATGATTGTCTTACGTTATTTATAGACGACTCCAAATCATCGGATGATAGAGCTATATCGGATCTGCTGTGTGGATCCCGAAATTTAAAATTGTTCTAAGAATGCTAACATAGGTGTATTCAATTAACGTATTTTCATTTATAGTGTAAAGTTTCATCAAATAAATGACTACCTCAACTTCATCCCTTAGTTTGTTGACGTCGAGCATGAGTTCCATTATATCCTTTCCAATCTGGCTTGCGAACAGTCCTGCCAGTTTGCTGCGAGTCTCGAGCCTTGCGTCCACATTAGTCCGAAGAGTTCCCAAAGCCACACTCAAACCTAACGTAGTCAGAAGAATCATAATTGAACATATGAAGCTTACAAAAGTATTTGGTTGAAAAGTGGATAAAACTAAAGCCATAAAAATAGGCGATACCATTGCAACCCTTCCCCCGAAATTCAAATGCTCAGAACAGGAGGTCAATGTCACAATTACCAGTAAATTTATATTTCACTAAGTGTCATCACCATCTGAGTGCCACAAGGACAAAATAATACACCTTGCTTTATGACCTGTAAGTGAAATTCAACCCTATGGTGGTACAGCAATTCGATATGAGGTGGACTTATCTAAAATCGTGTTTCAAGGATATTTTGGCGCTTAAATGATACCGACAAAGGGGCGTTGTTGGTAAAGAAATATTTATGAAATTGCATTGCAAAAACAAAATGGTCGTGTTAGTTCTGATTTTGGCCACGTAGATACCCAACGATTCTTGTAGCACTATCATGTCTATATAAGTGGACTTCAACGCCAAGTCTGCCTTCACATTATTTACGCTTTATCTATACGTACCTAAAAAGTCAGTCAAATCATCGGGTGAAATCGGTATGTTAAACTCTCCCATTACATCGTAAAGCTCTCGAAGATATTCCAGCCTTTCTTCTAAGAATGCTACTCGAGGTTCAAGTCCGTCCATCAAAAAGTTGAATGCTACCAGTTCCGCAGCAGTTGCAGGTTCCTTAGTTATATCGAAGTTGATGTTTTCAATACCCGATACAATTTCTTCAATGCAAGCGTGACCGATACTGCACGTGATGGAAATAATTTGATAAAACAATAATAAAACAAACGCATGTTTGCTCGACGACATTTCAAACTACATATAGGTACAGTCAATCTCAAAAAGATGTATACGTTCGTCGACAAGAATGCTTACAATCTTTGTTTTATAATATTTGTAGTCACAAAACATATTAGGTACACTTTGTGCGCTTTTATAATTTCTAACGTTACGATATTATTGAGGACGTCCACGGCATCACAATAACAAAGGGAAGAATAAAATTTATGGTAATATAGGAAGACGCTAAATAAAAAATAAAAAAATCCGTCTGCGATACCGTGGTGCATCAGAATCTTCCGAAAACCCGCACAAGATAACGTAACGTGTAGAATTATACATTGGGTAAATTCTAGCTAAACGTTTTACAGTATTCTGGAACAAAAATTGGAGACAATCAAATGAATTCTTGTCAATGTTCACAGCTTTTCTAGGGTGACTACAAATTTCCTAATAAGGCGAGATCTTATTGTACGGAAAGCCTATAGCGCCAATGCGAGATCATTCTGGAAATTTCTAGCTTGATAATATCGACGGTTCCCCGGCCAGGTATTTGATCTAAGTGACATTTTTTGCGAAATTGAGTTATATACATAATTTGAATCAGAAAAACACGCTAATTCCAATTATGTATATAACTCAATTTCGCAAAAAAATGTCGCTTAGATCAAATAGCCGGGGAACCGTCGATATGTCGTCATATGTATAGTCGACCTCGTAAGCGCTTTTCCAGTTTTGACAACATATCCCAGTAAATCAAAACTTGACTAAAGTTGAAACTATCACACAGAGAAATAGACCTTGTAGTTTTTACCTTAGGGTGATAACAAGGTCGACTATACTTACTAACAATCCAAAACTAAAATATCCAAAGACAAGAGTAAATAAATCAGGTCACACAATGTACCTACAGTAAATTCACTTACTCAGGTGTAGTATTTGCCACGACATCGAATAGTTTCCTCGGCTGTGGTCTAAACAGTTCTTGAAAGGGAAGCAAGCACAAGAACAACAAGCCCAAGGGCTGGTAGCTCACTATTTCTTCCACAGCATCCATTTGTTTCACAAACATATCACACAGCCTTCTGAACTCAAATACATCTCTCTCGTTTTTAATTAAGTTAATATCCATTGCACAAGACTCACGGAAGTTATCCCTGAATACTTGGAAACGTTTCAGGAACGTCCACAAGCTTTCATAACCGAATTTAACTGAATATGGAATGAACGCTATATCATCCATCATTTTTAAATCTTGGTTCATCAAGAAATATAGATTCGGTGCCTGTCCCGCGGACCATTCGACGGGTTTGCCCATTATTGTGGGCTGCACAAACATTTGCAAGGTATCATCGTTTAGAAAGTTGTGGAATGTGCGCACGTACTCCTCCCAGTACGCTGTTATTTTTTCCAAGTGCGATGTTACTACTGCCTCACTGGGATTAAGTACCATGGCACCAGACTCTTCTATGTATGCATCGACTTGGAACAAAGCCCACTGCAAAACGCACAGTCAATATTTATTAATAAATTACCGCTGCACTCAGACGTCACTTAAAATAATCAATAAATAGACAATTATAAAAATCGAAAGCTGTCAGTTTAAAGTATGATGGATTGAGAAAAATATACTTGAGTTAACATGTGTAGATATTTCAGTACCTTGCAAGTGTCCGAATCACGAGGCACTATTTCAAGCACCAAATCCAACTCGGTACCACACAGTTCATCTGGGTCGGGAGTGAACTCGAGATGAGTACGAAGCATGTTGGCCATTATCATGTTGGACCTTTTTGTTAGTCGGTGTAACATGTAGTTGGTCATAAAATCCGCCAACTTTATGAAACTGCAAGCATATCAAATTTAATAGACTTTACTGTGTACTTATTATTTTGTCTGGTATGCCATTATCAAACAATATTTTTACCTTGCTAATCTTTCGCAATACTTTCTCTTGTTAGCTTTCTCTGTGTAAGACATTCCCCCAGTAGGTTTGCCTCTAATCATTTGAAAGGGCGGTATATTTCTGTCGTCATACACAAACCCTTGTTGGTACAGAGCCGAGTGACATGATTGGGTGATCACATCCAAGACCACGGTGCGATATTCAATCAACTTGTCTCTTGTGTATTCTATACGTTTCATCTGTAATATAATTTATATTAATCTTCGAAACTTATTCACGGAATAGAATGAAAATATAAAAGCCAATGACCAAAACTGACGCCGCCTTTTTGTCGTCGGCCATTAACGAAACTTTATATGTATAGCTTTTTATGTTGAAAAAAATAAAGGGAATGAACCGCAGTAGGTACCTAATGCTTAAAAATCAGTCTGAACTGAGTGAGTTAAGTATTAGAATTATAATAATAAATAATAATAATCTTTTATTATCAAAAAGACAAATACAATTTGTCCATTTCAATCAAACATAAAAACAATGAAGTATACTTAACGCTATGAGACAGAGTGAACGTCTGTGTCTGTACTATTATAAACTGTGTTACACACACAGGCGCCTTCCTCTTACAGTTCATTGACAATTTGCTGCTCTTGGTAGGAGTTTTGGCAGGCATAAAACTTAATTCAGTTTATACAGGTACATTTTTGAGATGGGGTTTCAAGGCCAAATTTTAAATTATGGGTAGTACCTAAGTAGAGCAAAGCGGTCAAAGGAACAATAACCTCGATTTTTGTTTTTAGAAAAAGTTTCTTCTTGACTCAGAAATTGAGGTCCCTTTTGTAAAAAAAAGCGCCGGGCGCAGGGCGCTTTTTTTACGATTTGATCTTTATCAGCAACAATATCTGATAAAGACCACATCGTGTGACTCTGTGACAATCATACCCTGTGTATTTATAACGTCTGAGTGAATAATTACTGTAAGGTTTCTCTACTTGTCTACTTTAGAGGTACGCCTAGCTGGTTTAATACAAAATAAGTCAACAGAAAAATTCTGTACGTAAGTCTCCTTTACCTGATCTTCGATGAAGTAGAAAAATGCAGTATCCATGTCCCTGCTTACATCAGCGAATGATTTCATGTACATTTCACAGCACATCGCCTGTATGCTTAGCAAAGCCTTTCCTAAAATCGGCGTCAAAATAAAAAGGTTCTTGGCCAACTTGTTACGAATTTTCGTATATTTTCTGAACATTATAGATTTCTTCCACACATAAAACGCTTTCCAATATCTATATAATTTGAAGAACTTGATCTGGAAACGTAAGACATTAAAGTCTTAGTTGCTACACACTTGTTCGGGTCTTCACACATTCGATTCGGCAGTCGACCCGAAGCAATTACGGAACGTGTCGATTGGCAAACTCCTTTCGGCATCTACCTACACTGAATCAAGTTCAGGACGGCTCAATTCGAACTATCCCGAACGGCTTTGACCTGAATCTACGTTTTCCTACTTTTATTCGGCTAGTGTCTACCCGCGACTTCTTTCATGTGAAATTTCTTGTTTTAAAATAAAATATATCCTATAGCTGCGCTCCGTTACTTCGTTTTCGCTTAGGGTTCTTTGTGTTTTGTTTTTTTGCTTGGCTCACACGGGTCGTAGCGTGATGTTAAAAAGTCAAAACTAAACATTTATTTCAAATAAGCACACAAAATTAAACAATGAAAAATGAAGCAATGACAGATCTTCCTCAAGAATAAGGCTATCAAATGCAAAAAGATTTTTTTAAATTCGGCTGGTGGTTCCAGAGATTAGCGTTCAAACAAACCAACTTTTCAGCTTTCTTATATTATTAGTATAGATTTTGCTGCCCGCTGCACCGAATCACGCAGACCCGAACAAGTGGTTGCACTTCTTAGGTAATGTTAGTGTACGAAGGGCAATAACAAAATAAATATTCTTACATCAGTAAGTTTAACAAATATGTTGTACTCCTGTTCCCAAGCTGGAAGTTTTGTGAAGACCATCTCGTTAGAATAGTGCGTCACTCCACATTGACTTATTGTAAAGAAATTACGTTTGTCGATGTGCTCGTATGGTACGACTCTGGAAAATCGATTAGTAGTCAGTCATTTATTAGATGGAACATCCGAACAAGTAACAAACAACTATTTACGTAACCATTTTAGAGTTTTATAAATACTTTTAAGGCTACAGATTTCGAGTGATTCGTCAAGTCGTCCTACATGCCTACGGCCCATTTGGGACCACTTGACGAAAATCAAAATAAATTTTATTTTCGTTCTGCAAGTCGTCCCACGATACTACCAAAACGAGAAAAGGTACAATCAGTAGCAAAAGTGTTCATGTGGAAATAATAAAAAAAAAGAATGTGTTACAAAATATTTAATAATCACAACATTGTTAGAACGGCTAATGTTGCGAGTCATAACAATATGTCTATTTGAATTCCTCATCTTTCACGGCTCCCGCTACCTATATCAGCATAGCTAACACAACCGTTAGAGACCCTTCCGTACCGAATCGAACATCGATCAATAATCAAAACACTCCTCTAATGGCTGTTCACAAATCTTAAACCCGAAAATGTTGTCAGTTTAACGACTGATTTTTCCATCGCCAAATAACTTTTATTCGAGGAATAAAATAGACGGTTAACAGTTTTTGTATAAAATAATTGTCAAAATTATTCTTCAAATAAAGTTATCAGATGATTGAACAATCAGCCCTGAATCGAATAACGACCACAATTCTTCAGACAGCTATTTGCTGTTGGGGGCAAAATGTGTCAATTTCGATATGACAACATATCGAATGGTTGTGAATTCTGCCCTCCTAACTAAGACTAACTAGCATTTTTTGAAAAAATAAGTTACTACTTAATTCGAACATCATACTATCATTCATCAACAGAACATCGTACCACGACACGAAGTCGCATCGTGGTACGATGCACAGCACGTTGCGTCATTGTATCGTGAAAACTGACTACCTATACAATCCTGCGCCGCGCGCCAGTGCCGCATTTGATGTTCTAAATTAGAAAATGCGGCACCGCCACCGGCGCGCGTAATTTTCAAACTTTATTGAGCTTCAACCAAGTTTTGAAGTGAACGTCGAAGGAGAGTAGACGATGCACAACTCTTTTTTAATAGTCTGATAACTTATATTTGAAGAATTAATATGACAGTTTGACATAATTTCTATAGGCACAAAACCTGTCAAACCGCAAAATTTATTCATCATATAAAAATTATCAGACTTTTGAAAAATCAGGCCTAAGTCTGAACAAATCTGAAAGCTTTTCAAGAGAGTTGATTTTGGTACCAATGTCGTAACAGAAGGCTAGCTAGAAATGTTATTTTGGTACTTTGAATAGAGCCGAGTTGCGCAACGACCCTTCTCGCCAGTTCGCGTGGACGTCATGAATAATTTGAAACTTAGCTGAAGCATATAATTATCAAATTCTGAAGAAATCAGAAAACTTTAAAAAACGGTTTAATTTGGTACGTCGTTACAGTTGGATAGCTACGATTAAAAAAAATGCATTCTCATTATTTCTAAAAGATTTGAGTTGAGCAAAGACCGTTTTTGCGAATGCTTCTAAACTTAGCTGAAGCTCTAGAAAGGCCGACGGTATCAAAAAACTTTAGGTACATAAGGGTTGATGTTGTAGGTATGTATGTTACATCTAAAGAATATGAATAGGTACTTAGGAGTTGAAATGTTATTTTGGTATCTAACCTTTTTTCATTTTGAATAGTGTTGATAAGGCAACCCTTCTTGCGAGCTCATAAAGATCCTCAACTTCATTAGCAGGACAAAAGGCTCATACAAAGAAGGCACGAGAATTGATCACCACACAGTAGGTAGGGCTATAATAGGCCGGTATTCTTATTGATATTAGTAGAAAAGGTGGTAGCTTTATACTCACTTGAGATAATAAGGAGTAAAATAAACATTCTGTGGCTGGACGGCGTAAATCATGTAAAGGAAGCCGACTGATGGGTTACTTTTCACGTGGTTGATCACGTCAGTCTGCGACGCCACCGGCGGCTTCACCTTCAGAGGGTCTGTGGTTTCATACTTTTCTATGTTGTCTTGAGACCCATGGATCAAAAGTTTCTTCTTCTTTTTAATAACTAAATGACAAAAAAAATTACAACTTTGTTACTTGCCCTTATCAGTGTACTCAACTCAAGCACGGTCCGAGGAGGGGGGGTGGGGTCGTTGGGGTCATGACCCCCCCAAAATCATTCAAGCTGTCGAGAGACTGAATGATTTACTTGCCTTACTAACTTAAAACTGTACCACGAAAACGGCGACTGGTATATTCAAAAACATTAAGAACATAGGCAGACACGGGGACTGCCGACTCGACTGAAGCAAAAACTTAAACTATGAAATGACAGCGTCAGTGGGTTTTTTAACGCGCCTACAAAATATTTTCCTTTAAAAAGCCTGTTATAAAAATATAGAATCCAGGATTTAAGAGCGAGCGAAGCATACTCGGAATATTGATGGGCACCCCGCTCTACGTAAGGTTGAAAGGCTTAGGTAAAGCCAGATTCCAAAACCTAAACTGCTATAAAACGAGTTTAAGCTTTTCGTCATAATTCGAGACTTACCAACTGAACTTCGACAAACTTTACTACGACAAGATTTTAATTCGACACTACGGAACTCCGACACGTCTTCATTTCGACAATACTTTAGTTCGAAATGCCTTAAGTCCGACACTACTGTACTCCGATAAAGCGTTTCTTCGACATGACTTAACTAGGAAACGATGCGACTTCGACGACGTGCTACTTCGACAACTATGGTAGTCCGACATGAGTCAATTTCGACATACTCTACTCCGGCATGCTGTACTTCGACAATATCCGATATTTCAGATATTTCGAGTTCTTTCATTTTCTGTGTTCCTTTGTTCTTTCTTTATTTAACTCTATAATAGTTTTAAAAATATTAATTTTCTTTATATTTAAGAGCACTATACATTTTTTTTTAGTAGTAGTCGGTATAGTCACCTCCTTTCTAGCCATATCATCTTTCACAAATTTAGTTGTTCCCTAATGTCGCAGAATAATTTCGAAGTAGCATTGTGTCTCAGATATATAACGTCGAAGTAAGATATTGTCGAAGTACAGCATGCCGGAGTAGAGTATGTCGAAATTGACTCATGTCGGACTACCATAGTTGTCGAAGTAGCACGTCGTCGAAGTCACATCGTTTCCTAGTTAAGTCATGTCGAAGAAACGCTTTATCAGATTACAGTAGTGTCGGACTTAAGGCATTTCGAACTAAAGTATTGTCGAAATGAAGACGTGTCGGAGTTCCGTAGTGTCGAATTAAAATCTTGTCGTAGTAAAGTTTGTCGAAGTTCAGTTGGTAAGTCATAATTCGATAAAGTAAGTTCTCTTTATGTATGATGAGTAAAACAAAACAGAGACTTTTCAAGGTGGGGTGCTAAAATTTTCAGGCTCGCTACGCTCGTTCTTGCAATTTACATTGGTTCTTGAGCTTTTCTTCAAAAGTCGACAAAGCAAGTAATTCCTGGTCTTTTTGGAATTATCGAAACTCTAAAGAAAATCGAACCTATCCGTGAGTGTGCAAAATTGTCGAGCTCGCTTCGCTCGCTCACCCCAACCTGCACGATCTACAGTTCTAATACATACGACGAATTTGGCTGCATTTAAGTAACACCCTCTCTATGTAAAAGCTGCGTCCCTGAATAGCATAAGTAATGTGGAGCTGGAGATGTACATGAACCTTAACATATCATCACGCCTTTAATCCCCAAAGGGTTGGGCAGGGCGGGTGTACTTTCATATAGTACTTCCCACATTTTGCCAGTTATTAAGTGAAATGTCATAGAAGGCGAGCCTACTGCCGCTAACCGGGCACAAATCCAGACTCCAGGCTGCTTCTGAGAAATTTCTGATGGAAAAACCCTTTAACACTACCCGACCTAGGAATCGAACCCAGCTAGGACCTCATGCTCAGCAGTAACGCTTGCGCCCACTAGACTAACGAGGAGATGTACCTCCCTTAAAATATTACTCGGCACCCATGATGACCCCCCCCCCCCCCCCCCCCAAAATCTTGGGCTGCGACCGCGCCTGACTCAGCCATGAGCAAGAATTATGTAATAGGCAAGAAAAACCGGCTAAGTGCGAGTCGAAGAACGCACAGTGAAGAGTTCCTATAGGTACCATTGTTTAGCGGCGAACAGAATACACCTTCTTTCCAATTTTCACTGATAAAGTGCAAATAGCCTCAAAATAAAATGGCTGTGTGACTTCCGGACAGACGGACATGACAAAATAATGAGTTTCGTTTTTGCCATTTGGCTACGAAACCCTAAAAGACATTTATAAATACTGTTTAATACTTCAAAATAGATTTTTTAAATTCTTTTAATAGGTATCTAAGTACGACTTACCCGGTTCTTCTATAGGTTCTAGTTGCCCTGGTTTTCTTTCTCTTCTGAACCTTTCCTCCTGCGCGGCCGTAAATCCCGTCTGTAAAGAACAAGTTAGTACACTGAAAAAAAGAAATAACAGAACCTATTTTGGCTATTTTAGAAATAACCGAAATTTGTTTAGTCAAATATAAAGTTAATTTAAAATAATAAAACTGGTTTATGTAACAAGCCCTAAACTGGTTTTGTTGTGTTCAGTTCGGTTATATTTAATCAATATTTTTATTGTTATTTACCAAATTTCTCTAAACAAACTGATTCGTTATCTTATAACCAAACCTTTGTACGCAATAAAACAAAACTCTTCCACAATATTTTGCTTAATAACATGCGACTGTATGTAGCAAAAGCATTCTACATAATTATTTTGTCTATCTATGTATTACATACCTAAAAAAAAAGACGGGTTGCACTCCGGGAGTGCCGGCAGAAGTGAAAACTTGAATATTAACGTTGAAATAAATCAATTATTAATTGAATTAATATAACTAAGTTTTTTTCACTATTTCTGCGTCACTTTTTTCATTAATCGATGCACTTTGTTCAATTTCCATTTTTTGAAACACTTTATATACACGAATTTTACGAATACACAGCAGTGTGGCTACTACACAGACGGTCGAGCCATCAGCTGTCCATCCACGTCCGCGTCCACCATCACCATCACATCACATCACATCACCATCGCCATCGCCATCGTATCACCATCGCCATCACCATCGCCATCACCATCGCCATCGCCATCTCCATCACCATCACCATCACCATCCATCCATCCATCCATTATCGTGTCTCACTTGGTTCACTTCGGTTGGCGCCGCCGTAGAAAGAGATGGGGGGGGGAATCTCTCCTGACGGTCACGTGTCCTGACGCGATGCCCTGACGCGAGTTTAACATTTTTTACCCATTACAAAAAGTGTTCAACGCCGCTAGAGAAGTTTTCACTTCAAAAATGTGCTATTTTAACCTAACACTCTGACTTTGTAGATAAAAACACGCACGATCAATGTGCTGCTTTGCAAAACTGGGTATGAATTTAATTAAGTAAACTATTTATTACAAATATATTGTAGGTAACGTGTAACGGAACGCTTTGATTGTAGCCATATGTAATTTGTAATGACTTAAGCCGTAGACAAACGGTTTGAGAACAATGAGCAAGGGAAATTAGCAATACAAAACTAAAATAGATTAATTAAAAGCTGCATTATCCAGTAACTCAACTGGCTTTTGTTATGTGTTACACTGGTTCGGCTGTCCTTAATTTTATGTAACTGGTAGACAAAGTTTTGGTTACTTAGAACGAAACATTTTTTTCAGTGTAGTCTAACTCTAAGCTCTTCCGACCTTGGACCATGGCTAGGTTACGTCTTATTTTGAATAGTAGATTTGTTTGTAGGTCTAGGTACTATTAATAAGACTTACTATAATACTAATGAAACTTGCTTCATAGTACTTATAAGCGAATGACAAATAATAAAATGTTTATACCAGAGGCTCAGGCTCCTTTTTCACATATTCAATTTTTTCCAGCAGTTTTTTGTGCGGTATATGAAAAGGTACCTCTCGCGGTTTTCTGAAATTTATTAAGAAACAATTAAACTAATTCGGCTTTTGTAAGTCTCAAAAATACTTATAACAATCAAACAAGACCGAATAGAGATGAGGCGCATGATTTCTCAGTAGCATTTAACCCGTCTCTGCCTTCAAATCAAGAGTGAACAGGCGTCTTCTGGGCACGCTCGTTCCATCATAGAACTTATCTATCGCTTTCCATCAGGCGTGATCGGGGTCAAGAGCGCGCCTACTCATTTAGCAATAAAAAAAAAAGGTTAATTTGGACAAGACAAAGTCATGTAAAATTCTCGTGTCTCGCCGAATACCTACAATCCGCATCGAAGGATCTCTCTGGAATATTCTATCTGGAATAACTCATCCAGCTCGGTAGACAAAACTTCGAGAAAGAGGCCAAGAGAAGGTTACAGTTGGGTTAGGCAGCGTATACATAAGAAACGTCGCCAAGTGTCCTCGTCGCCTACCGCCGCAATGTTACAAGACTAAGGCCTTCAACCTGTGCTTCCTGCCCATTACCTATGACATACGATGTCGAACGTGGACACTCAAAATCGGGTCAGTCTACAAATTCAAGGACGCTCAGCGCGCTATGCTGCGAGCCATGCTTGGGGTTTCTTGAGAGGATAAATTCTAAAATGATATTATTCGGAAAAGAGCCAGCGTCACCGACATGCTTCGTAGCTTGCAGGGTTACCAAGCCTAAGTGGCAGTGGGTCGACCATGTTTGTTGAAAGACCGATAGCCGGTTTAGCAGACGAGTCCTAGAGTGGAGATCGCGTATCGGTAAGCGTAGTGTGGGACGCTCCTCCCCAGCTAGGTGGATCAACGACCTTAAAAGGGTGGCTGGGACAGGCTTGATGCGGAAGTCGGGGAACCTGGTGTTGTGGCGTAGCTTGGGATTTCCAGCAGTGGACTGCAATAGGCTCAGTTGAAACACAACAACAATAGGTACATAGGTTTAGGTAGGTGATACTTATTCACCGACTTATTCGTCTGAGCCAACCATGATACGTTTACCACCTCAGCGCCTCACGCGTAATTGCGTCTACTAACTGAGTACGATCAATTATGTTTACATCCATAAATAATCAATTATAATCATTTATAGTTACTTAGGTACTTACCTAACGTAGTATGTAGGTACTGGCTTGATATTTTTCTGTAATGTCTGTATTGCTGGTAATGTCGTAGAAACTGTTCTGCGAAATACACGTTTGTCCATGTTTGACAAAAATAAACACCGTTTCGTACATAAATACAAAAGTTATGCTCTATATAGCTCACAACTATTTTGAGTCAATCGATCACAGAGTACTTTTTGATAGATCGATGATGACAGTCGTCAACAACTCAACATTTTGTTTATTTCCATGGAAACCAGAATTAGACATTAAAAAATGCAACTACGCTCGTGAGACAAGTTCAATTCAAGCTACATACATTATTTTAAAGTTCGAAGATATCCAGAAAAAAGTTGTTATAAGTAAGGACGTTTGGTTATAACGTCCTTGTTTATAAGCCACTAAGTGCACAAACATTGTTAGCAATAATTGTTCTGAGAAGAAAAGACGTAAATAATTGATGTACAGGCGTTTTAATCGCTTTTATTAATAACTTTTTATATTAGCTTCTTAAAGTAAACAGGTGTAAGATAGGTAGATACAGTAAACATGGTGATGAAAAGCATATTCATGCCGTTGAAGCAAGAGTGGACCCAGCCTACAAGTCAGGGTCACACAATATAGTCGCGAATGATTGGCGTCTTGGGGGCCCGGGCGGCAAAACAAAATGTCCTACATAGACCAGAAATACCTAAGTACATAAACTAAGAAAGCGGGGGCCTCGCTCCCGGCAGGAATTTTTTTTCCAAGTAAGTGCGTTTTCTTCTACTCTTTAAGTTTACGAACAGAGCGAGCGAGGCAAGCTCGAAAGTTTTTGCACCCCGTCTCGGAATTGTCGGTTAGGTTTAAGTACCTACCTATATTGAACATTCTTACGAAATCAGGAGTTGCTTTGTCGACGTGTGCAGAACAGTTTGACAGGAGAATATAGGGTGCAGGAGCGAGCGCAAAACTTTTAGCTCACCCGCCTTGTGTAGATAAGGTTTTGTTTTGAACAGCCATACATATTACATATGAGTTAGTTTTTCGACCTATGCAGAAAGTTTGAGAATTAAGGCTGCATTAAGCGAGCGAAGCGAGGTCAGGCAAGTTCATAATGATATAATCCTATTGAATGACTATTTCATGAAATATCAGTCAAGAGGATTATATGAACTTATGGGGTTGTGTTGATGATTTTAATGTTTATAATTCTCTAAATTCATATTTGTGACGGTCTCGAATCATATTTTAATCTATACAGGGTGTTACGGAAAGGGTATATCAATACAAACGGGTTGAAGAGTGTATCTGGTCTAGAATCTCTGTACAAAATTTCAGGTCAAAAGCATCAACTTTGAAAATGCTTAATATTTTTTTATTTCGACATCACGGCGCTGCACTGGCGCGCGGCGGCGTGATGTGCGTGTACTAGGCGCACAGACACACTACAGATAATGGATAATGACCCTCGTAGTGCGGTGACACGTTTTTTTATGATTTAATTTTATAAACTATCGAAATAAAAAAATATTAAGTAAGCATTTTCAAAGTTACTGCTTTTGAGCTGAAATTTTGTACAGAGATTCTAGACGAGATACACTCTTCAACCCGTTTGTATTGATATACCCTTTCTGTAACACCCTGTATACAACTTGACACAAACGCATGAAAATTTGAATTTCGCGGGCTATCTTAGCGCATCCCCTGGCACCAACTTTAGCTCGTGCCGACTGTCAGTTAATTTAAAGCTCTCGCCGGTGTGCGTTTCGAAACTATAATATTTTTGTTCTACCCGCGCGGCGTCTTTACTAAATGGACCTTGTGGGGACGCCAGTGACGTCACGGAACTTGCCGACTTCGGGTATAATTAAGAGATCACATTTTCGAGTGACTACCGCTAAGGGCATAAACTGCGTTAAGCGTGTGCACGCACGTGAGCACGTCGCGGGCCACGCTTCTGGTGCACGCACGTGAGCACGTTCGCGTGCTTATGCGCGGGCATCGGCGCGTGCATCCGCGTACGCAGTTTTCTCAGTACAATTTTGACGTTGGAGGTGTACAGTCGAATAAGTAATAATGGATAAATTAATGTTGTATTATTTATCAAGACGACGGCGACGTCCAACCGTCAACCCGTCCAACGTGATGCGTGATCACGTCGCGTGCATGCGTGCCCCATTGCACGGAAGAATCACGCGACGGGCTCACGAGCGTGTGCACGCGCATGGGCACGCGCGGGTCGTTTTTGTATGGACACGCGAGAGGCACGCTTAACGCAGTTTATGCCCTGAATGTACCTTACCAAGACACCGCTACTCGGGAATATTTAGTAGCACCAGTTTAAAATGAATCATTACTAAATATACCCTATTTCAATAGAATAACTTGCTTGAAAAATGGCGGGATTGGTGCAGTGTGAATATTTTCGGTGAGGAAAATCACGTGGCGGGTCTAAATTGGTTTACAAGTAGGTAATAATAATAAGACATAGTCGATGGAGCCCCGCTTCGCGGGGCCCCTATTTCTGTCTACAGGTTTTAAAAGGAACCTAACACGAAGGAGATGACCCTTCGAACCTTAACTGTCCGAGTCGGGGTGCCCCACGAGCCAGTGAGCGAAGCGAGCTCAGGAAGCTCGCATCGCTCGCTCTTGCATCTTAAGTTCTCATTACGTTTTACTATGTCGAGCGAGATAGATGAATGTACAGAATATTTAAAATATATATTAGGTACAGCGCCGGAACGCGTAATGCCAGACTTTTCACAACCCTGCCAAATCCTTTGCTCTGCACTCGTACGTAGTTTGCTTTGGAAATTATGAGCATAATGTATACTAATACAGAGAATATCTGTGTTGAAATACATTTTGCTCTTTAGTGTAACGAGCACAAAGCGGTCCAGCGCAGACTATGGATGTCTGTGGTTATACAGTCTGGCACTGGCATTTTGCGGCCGGGTATATTTAGTAGTACGTAATCACGCAACGCTAGGTCCTAAATATACCCGATTATAATACTCCAACTAGATTATATTTAGTAGTTAGAAATTTCGAAAACCTCAAGCTAACTACACCTAACTGACCAAAACCCTATGGGGAGTTTCCACAAGGTACATTTAGTAATAACGCACCCGCATGTCGTTGATTATAGCCTACTCATTTTCACTGAGAGGAAGCCTGTGAGTTGTGCTTGTGACCCACCCTACGGTGCAACATTATTAGGCTGGTTATCCAAATTGCAAATATCTAACTATAATTTAGTATTTCATCAGCATATTGATCATTATTTTTCTAGCCAAAGTCACCGATAGGAGAACCTAATCTGTGGCCAAGATACATAAATAATTAACAAGACACTAGCGGCCCGCGGGCCCGCCCCAGCTTCGCACGGCCCACGGGTGAAATTTTTTTTTCAAATTTCCGAAATTTTCTATTATAAACCTTGTCCTTACAATACCGAACACAACAAAAAAAAATCCAATTTAGTGCACTCGTTTGGAAGTTATGCGCGTACATACATTTCAGCGATTCGTTTTTTAGCAAATAAAATATATACAAACTTTTTTTAACGAATCATAGACAAATATATTTTGTAAACTGAGAAATTTACTACCTCTGCGCATAAAAGCGCCAAGCGGCGAATATAATGGAAAAAGAAAAATTGTCTACTGACTGTGATTGTCTATGATTTGATTGTGATTGTGTGATTGGCGCTATTTTGCGTTTATAATTTAGATTACTTAATTATAACAGTATTTATTGTGTTATGTATGAAATACTAGTTAATAATAGTTTCCGTAAGTGGTCATAAATCATAATAAAAGCTTCTTATAAGGTACGTTTCCAAACAATTTAATCATTTAGAAAGCAACTTTCTCCTTTCGCTTCTGTCAATTTTGTCGATATGTTTTACTAGCGACGAAAAGAATCAACCACTGTACTGTAGCAAAGCAAGTAATACTTACTTACTTCAGTTACTTAATACATTTTCAAATAGTGTTTCGTTTCATAGTGTCTATCAAATTCTATTTCCCTTTTTAATCCCATAAGGACTCGAACATATACCGAAGCTTTGATACAAGACGCCTATTTCAGGTACGGGTACCAAATCTGGAATTTTGTAAATAATAGGCATTAGTAATCTATACTAATTGTATTTATTAAATGCAAATTAATAAAAAAAAATTGTAGGTATCTATTCACTTTCATTCAGCACTTGATTTATTTATACGTTTTACTGACAATAGGGAGGCATAATTATTTGCAATAAACAAACATAGTTATTATTGTTAAATTGATCACAGAAATTTCTAAAATGAGTGAGTCAAACTAGTTTTTTCTTTGAAATTGTCTAATAAATCTTAAATATTGTCGCTGCCATGACTAAAAGTCCTATCACATTTTTTACCTGATTTGAGTTAGTACAACTACATTTTTCTATTTGTGATTCTTTACATTTTACAAAATGGTTATATTTTGAGATCCAAATAACATAGAGATACAATGGTTAGTGAAAAGTCTAAAGAATCACAAATCGAAAAATATAGTTGTCCTAACTCAAACCAGCTTAAAAAAGAGTAGAAAAATTAGATAGGACTTTTAGTCATGTGAGCAATGATATTATGAACATAATCTGAAAAACTATTAGACTATTGGTGAGTTACAATGTAACACTATTAAATTAATGTGTAACTTCTTCAGTGAATTGTTTGTGTTACATAAATTAATCTATCAAATAACATTATAATATGTAGGACCTACTCTAATGCCAGGTTGATGGCAATAGGCTCAGCCCCTGTTACTTGGGACTTAAACATAAAGATGTAAATAACACAGAATTCTAAGAACATAATATTTAGTAAATAAATAAAGGTTGTGATATTCAAAAAAATACAGTTAGCCTTTAAATAACACAACAAGACAGTTATGACCAAATACTTGTATTCAGCTGCATTAGGTTAGGCTGGAAGCCAACCCCAACATATTTGAGACAGTTGTGGCCAAAATTAATTATTTGATTACAAAATACCAAAAATTATTTTAGTTCACATGACTTACTACTAAACTTTCCTTGTGACTTCACAGATTGTTCAATGGGTTCCTTAACATAAAGCCTGCCAGAAGCTTCATTTGAAGCCTTTAGTGTTAGTTGTCATTGAGGAATTGAATGGCTATGTATTATTACGCAAGTAAATTGAATGAAGCCTCATGTAGTGGGTGCAATATGAAAGTGCCCCCCGCCCCCTCAGAGCCGGCCCCTGTGCCTCCGCCACCCACCGATCTTGCTCCGCTACCACCAGACCCATCTCTCCTGCACGGCACGGGCCTCTCTTACTATGATGTAAGTTTCTTTCTGAGTCTCTTGATATTATTTTTGTTGTATTGTTTTACCACTTAGATATTATGGCTTCTTTATGTTAAAAGCATGATTGATCAGGTAAAATTTTAATCTTGAATTGTTTTGAGTTTCTACCATTTTGTCATAGAATGACCCCTTTGAAGATAAGTCACTGAGTACAAGTTTTAGGCTACACCAGACTGGTTTTCTGCTAATTGGCTAAAAGCTACCATAAAGATTACTGGAAGCTTACAGTTATTAAGCTATAAATATTTTTTCAGAATGATGATTACTACTCAATGGTAAGGGGAAACAAATTTATGTCAGAAAATACATGCAAACACATAGTAATGAATGGTGGAATCAATTTTGTTGCATCCCAGAAAGTAGATACACCTCAGGTATATTGTGAACCTTTCTTATACAAATTATTAAAAATCATCAAGTGTTTTTTTTACAATAACATTTTGTTCTCATATTCTAGTTATCAGCAGCACTACCTTCTGGGGTTAAGACATTAACAGCTCTGCCATATGTGAACGGTCCAGCTGACAAGTCAGAGGTTGAGTACAGGGATGGGCAGGTAGTGAGTGCCACTTTAGAAGCCCTGGTAGACATGCTCCGACCTGGAGCCAGTAAAGCATTCACATTCACATTCCTATTATGTTCACGATTGTTTGTCAAACCACATGAACTGCTGAACAAGCTCTGCAAACGCTACTTCAAAAGCTATGAGAAAATTGTAAGTAGGAAAATGAATACTTTGGGCTTTATGGTCTTCTTCATAGTGTAGTGTAGACTCAATATAGTAAAATGCATTAGTTTCCTTGTATATTATTTGATATCATAATTATATCTTATTTGTAGGGAAAAGCAGAAGTGAAGGAACTAGTAGAAAAAGAACTCAGTGATATGATTTCCCTAGTAAGGGTTTTAAGCCAATGGACCAGTATGTTTCCATACGATTTTCGTGACGACAGGGTCATGGCTCTTGTCCGCAGTATAACCCAGAGGTAAATTAGGCATTTTTCACAATAAATTAGTTGTTTTATGTAGAATATTGAATGCAAATGCGAATGATAATAATTAAAAAAAAACTTATGTATAGATGTGCAGCAGATCATATGACTTCAGTGAGAGTGGAAATGTCAACTACATTAGAGAAACTGCTTGATAAACTAACAGCACTTGAACAATATGAAGAGACCTTAGTAGAGCCACCCCAGGTGGCATCCGTGGACCAGCTAACACAGGTAACACATGCATAATGCTTTTGCACTATACATGCAACACACATGTTTTATTCACTATTTGTTTAGATCAAAACATAACAGGTCCTTTTATTAACCAACTTCAAAAAAGGAGGAGTTTCTCAATTTGGATGTTTATATACATATACTTATATATTTTTTTATAAACGAATCGACTTTCCTTTATTTTAGAAAAACAAAACATTGTCTACATTCCTAAACAAACTATATAATATTATGATCGTTTAGGAAATTGGTTGACCTGTGTTTTTTGTTTTAGGGTGACATACTTACACTTGGTCTAACACCAGTCGAATTGGCGAATCAGTTGACAATTGTAGAGCTGCATAGGCTTTCGTTTGTTGGCCCTGAGGAGTTTGTGCAAACGTTTGCGCCAACGCAGCCGTCTCAATCTACTGCATCGTGTGGCAAGGCGTCTATCAGCTTACACCACATAGAAACCAAAAGCACGCGGAATTTGGAAGCATACGCTGATTGGTTTAACAGACTCAGTTATTTAGTGGCAACCGACATACTGAAGGCAATATACTGTTACTTTTACTTGTGATTGTTCGTTGAATATGTTTTCTTATGTATTTTTTCGTTACAGGCCGCTAAAAGCAAATACCGCGCTCGAGTTATTGAACAGTGGGTGATGACAGCCAGAGAATGCTTCAATCTTGGAAACTTCAATTCGCTCATGGCCATTATAAGCGCTTTAAACATGTCGCCAGTGACACGTCTTAAAAAGACGGTATGCTGTTTTCTTTGAATACGTTAGTGGTATTTAAGTTTGTGTTAAGAATTGTTAAGTTTATATGCTTAACATTATCTACTGTTTTAGTGGAGCCGTACATCAGCTGTGTGTGGTCAACAGTTGCGGCAGCTGGAACTTTGCGTTGAACCTAGCGGGAATCATGCCAGGTAAAGACTATTCCTTAAAGTCATCCTTTGTACCATCAAAAATATCATAGAAAAATGTTAGGGGATAGCACAGCAGTGGGGTGTTATTGTTTTGATGCATATTGCAGTTCAGTTTGAATTTACTCAATTTACCCAAGCTCTGGTCATAGGCCTCCCCCAAGTATCAGCACATTTATCGGTGCTGAGCTTCTCGCATCTAGCGGATTCCCGCGACCGTCACTACGTCATCGCCCCACTTTCTGCGGAATGATGATGAATCCTGACCCAAACTCTGGATCATCGTATGGCTATGCATTTGGCGCACCGCTACTACACATTATAGCCACAGCAATGGGTTTGGTATGAACCGTATAGTATAAAATATTTATGATATTTTCAGATACCGTGCTGCGTTGGCTGCTGCGCCTACCGAGACGGCCGTGCCGTTGCTGTCCGTTACATGCAGGGATCTGCACTTTGCCAACCAAGGTTCCCCTTCGAAGTGAGTTCTTACTTACCTGATTTAACTACTAAATACCCTTGTATCTCGAAAAGTACTTCATTAGCGGTCGTCGCAAGCCAAAAAGAGCAATTCAAGATATTTTTTTTAAAACGAATATTTGAGTATTTTTATTACTTTACAGGTTGCCGGGTAATCGGGTGAATTTCGAGAAGTGTACGCTGTTAGGTCGCCATGTCAGTACGCAGCTGGCCAGCCGACGGCTCACGAGTGAAGAAAGTCCAGTGACGTCGCACCCAACCCCCCACTTGTCGGTGTGGCGGTTCCTCAACGATAGACCCACGCTCACTGAGATCGGTAAGTAAAACATTTAATGTTAGTTTTTGTAGGGTACCATTACCATCAATCATGATAATTCAGCATCTGTCATCAGTGTCATCACCCACTATTCAAAGTCCCCTGGACATAGGCGTCGCCCAAGCATTGTCACCACGGGTACCGGTACTGAAGTTTCTTGCCCATTCTCCATAATACCCCTACTATGCTTTGGAATAAGCAACTAGCTTCATCTTTCTGACTCAATTTCCTTGACAATTCAAAAGTGCCTGAGTTTGAGTTTCAACTGTGACTTCAGCGGTCTCCACCTGGTCGTGGGTGCATCTTGTTCCCCACAAGCTGCATCCACGCTTCGCCTTTCGATACGCGCGCTTATGGTAGCAATAGGTGGAAACAATGATAATAGTCTAAATGAATAGTGTAGGTTGACGAAATAGATGAGCATTTCAGATGTTATGCTTTCAAGCCTGTTCACATCTTGCAAGTAGAATGACGTAAAGGTTACATTATATTTTTAATCTTTGCAGCTCTGGAAATCATATCATTCGAGCGTGAGCCACCAGTGGACCATCAGGAAAAGGAGCGCTTGAAGCGCTTACGAGGCGCTAGTTAAATTGTGTACGACGATACTTCGTTTTTGCGGTCGGAATCCCGATACTCTCAACGTTTGCTGGGTAAACCACCAGGCGCTATAATGTGTTCCAATTTTAATCTCATTACTACATCATTCTTAGAGGAATAGGTATTTATGTTGTACGTGTCTACTCACGTTATACTTTATTTTAAAAAGAAGTAATAAGCGAACACACATTCACTATCCATGTCTCAATTATTGTGGGATTACATGATCTTACCCAATTTGAGAAAAATAAATGTTACACAAACATAAAAAAAATTATGCAGGATTGTTTAGTGAATCTTAAATTAAACATGGACGGTATTTAAGAAAACAATTGTGGCATTACTAAAATGTATGCCACATTTTTAACGGTATTTTTAACTCATGGGGAACCGACCAACAATAGTCATATCAACAAACTGCTCAATAAGTTTTTTTTAATAAATGGCAATTCGCAGGTCAACCTAGAAGGTTGTCTGGTGGCACCTTAACCGGGCTTTGTGGATGCCTCAATAAATTAAGGCCTCCAGCCAGGGAATTAAAAACTTAAAAGCTAAGCGACTACATACCAATGCCCTGTGGGGTACGGACCTCGACTTATGGCGTCGCTGGGGGAGGGCAGCAAGGGACAGACTGGATCCGATAAAGCTCAAGAAGTTTCAATAACATTTTACTTTTATACAATTTGTTGGCACGGAAACACTGAGAATTTTTAAATATTTTTCCTTGTGTGTATAGGGTGATTATGTGAGTTCCGATAAATTGAATATCGTAATTACGTATGTGTAGAAGAACGGGAGACCGGATAGAAGAAGATATGTTATAAATGTAACTATGGAATTTACTACATTGACTTTAAATATGATATACGTGTGATTTTAAAATTGTTCCCATGACTTATTTGATCTTCATTTATGAGGCCATTTAAATCCAAGTTCCTTACGCATCAGTATTTAGCTACCTGTTAAATCTCGCCATTATGATGAATCTCGTAATGTAAGTACTTAATATTTATTTTAACTTTTGCATTCTGAAAATTGATCTCATTGTGATTGAATTTATATTTTTGTGTAATTTGTGTTGAAGTGTTTAACGTGTATTCGAATGTGTATATGTGTGACGGATAATATGTATATTATGGTGTAGTATTATGCATTTATTGTGCATACGATGTTATTGCACGCGTTCCTTTTTGTCCTTCGATGGATCGAAACCGAAAGTAGCTATTTTATGGTTTTCTATTTAGATGATTACACTATAATTTAGAGAAATAGACATTCTAATGTTTTATATTTAAAATAGGACTAAATCACGTAATAGTGGTGTTTAACTATGCATAAGATGTTTAGTTGGCCGTTAATATTTAAATAAATGTCTACTTAAAGTCTTGAACCCAAGTTAACTGAATTATATTGTCAGCATGGGGGATAGAAGATAACAATTAAAATATTTGAAACAAAAAGATTCTTATATGCATCTATGTGTTATTTATGTAGTGACTATGTACCTATTTAAAATCTATGTGTCATATCACATATATATAGCATTAGTATTAACGACGCGATAATCTTTCTTTTTAACTACTTATATTTTACGTAAAAAATGTGTTCACGATTATACCTTTAAGTAACATTTGTACTTAATTCTTTATGTACTTAATACTCATACTTTATAAGATCGCAAACGATTTCAATAATTTTATGTGTACAAATATAAGTTGCCATGTTAGAGTTAGAAGTAACTTCACATTAATTTATACTATGGCCCTTTTCTGTAATTGATTTAATTGATCTGTCTCAACCTCTTGTAACTTATTATATTTTACTTTAATTCACTTTGACTGGATCTAGGTTTACGAAATAGGTAACACAAACAAAGTAAAGATCCTTCCTCAAAATATTTGTTTAGACTGTACTTAAATGACTATGACGAACTTAATTTGTATGTTTGTTACCTAATTACATTCCATTGCATTTATTCACCCTAACCCAGTGTTTTGGAGGCAATAAAAAAAAAACAGTATTGGCTTTGCTTTAAATATGTTATGTGATCTAAGCAGTAGGCGATTTAATCAATTATATTTGCAATCAGCGGCAAATGTAAGTAAAGAAGAACTAAAGAAGGTGACGACAGTATTTCATCCACTTTTGTTGCTGATTGCAAATACAATTCTATGAATCGAGTACTGCTTCAATTTCTTAATTATAATTTTAGGACCCTACGTTTAATCTCGTTGGCAGTTTGATTACAAATAAGCTTTATTATATTCTACTAAACTGCAATAATGAATCTTATTGCCTTCTAAATCTCTATTTTTTATATTTGGACTGAAAATTAGTAAAATACATTTGCCCTGTGATATGTGATCTATCATACCTGTATTTTACATTCCTTTTATTATATCCAGCGTAACTCACTTAATTATAATCTTCTCATACATATTTCTACTAAATATATTCATGTATGGGCAGGTTATGATATGGATAATAACTTAATATTAATAGAAAATGTATGTAGTTTTCAAGTTATCTGTTTAAAAAATTTACTTGTTACTATCGTAAATTATCTAAATGTCACAAATTCTAAAATTATAAATTAAAATCATAAAATAAAACTATTTAAGAAATAAAATGTCATCATTGTAATAAACAAATATTGTGTTTTATTAACCCTTTCAAACTTGATAACATTACGGAAAAGTAGAGAATAACACCTTAAAAATATAAGTGTAGTCTTTATTGCTAATTTTATATTATTATCACACTCAAGATTACAATTCTGATATTTTGTTCTGGTAATGTAAATAACAACTTGAAGAAATCTTCTTGAAATATGAATATTATTATTTTAAACAAAGACTAGGACAGTAAGTTATTATTTACTCTCTATTATTAATCTATTCACTATTTATCAACAATACTATAAAGATTTTATTTTAATGTTATAATTGTATTACTTAAATCACTAGCACCAATTTCACTTAACACAAGAAATTCTCTGTACAATTTTAATTAATATTTAAATAGTAAGATAACTGTACTTTCTATGTTATAGCTAATTACACCTCATGGGTGTTCCATCCGGGTTGGTTGGCATTTTGGGTTTGCAAACCTTTTTCCTACCCTCAGCACTACTGACCATGGTACACGTGAATGTAAAATAGCCACAGGATGAGGATTTAGTGTAGTACGTATGAGAATATTGTTTGCGAACATTGTTTTCACCATCAAAGTCACGTGTAACCGATTTAGACACTGACACATACCTGTTACTGTCGTCAGGTTTGGAATTATACAATGATCTTAGATTTTTGGGATTCACGTTTCTTGGGAAAGGTGGGTATTTGTATTTCAGTCTGCCACTTCCTGGACTCAGTGAGACTGTTTGGGCTTGTGAAGGAGATTCTTTTGAGCCGACTACGTATGTTTTGTCCTTGGACGCCACGGACTTGACACTACCTGTGAACCCGATAGGGATGGTATAGCCACCAGTGCCGGGCACACGTTCTCCAGGTTGGTAAACTCTACTTTCATCAGGGCGTTCCGAATTCCTCTGTGTAATTTCTGCATCATGGTCCGATAAGGAGCCTAACAAAATATGTTGTGTGTTACCACCGGTCGTCTGTCTCACTTCTACATCTTTTCTTTTTGGACTGTGAAGAGATTGGTGTGTAGTTTCAGGATCTCTAGTGAATTCATTATAACCTGTATTCATGTAGCCTTGTTCGTTGTCAGCAGGATCAGTTCCTTCGGGTCCGTAGCCTTCGTCATAGTCTTCTGGCTGGGTATCATCTTTGTCGGGAGGATACTCGTTATAGTCACCCTCGGTATTATAGGATGGTTGGAATGAGCGCCTGCTTTCCACTGGTGGTGATCGCGTGGGCGCCAACGATGGATCGTTTGATGTATGATGATCTTCATGTCTATGAATACTGTATGGATCGTCTCCGGGCTGGTTAAGGGGTTCTTCTTTGTTTGATTCTGTTACTGGCTCTGTATCAAACGGTAATTCCGTGGTTGACTGATCTGTCTGGGGCGCGGCAGACGTATACTCTACTGTTTCTGTAATGTTATAATTTTCTTCATTCATATTAACATCTACATTTTTATTGTTTTCATCGTTAACATCAATTTTTTCAAAAGGTAGTCTATTTGGGAAAACTGCGTCTTTGTCTAAACTAGATCCTGCCTGTGCTGCTCCATTGTATGTTATTCCATATTTGAAGGTGCCATGAAGTTGTGATTGTGACATGCCAGTTCTACCACTTGATTGAGCCGAAGATACTCCTCCTCCGACAAATGGAGCTTTTTGTGAGTCATGTGATTTATCTCCTTCTTTATAAGGTGTGAATCCTATTTGAGCTTGAGAGGACGTGCTTCCGGGCCCTCTCGCTTGTGCGTCAGCCATGCCTCCTTTGACACTGCCTTGGACTTGCGAGTTAGACGAGTGTAGTATGCCCTCACTCTGCGATCCAGTTAAAACCGATCCGGTCTCTAAGCCGAGTTCAACATTAGCTTGTGATTTGTTATTTTTTCCACTACCTTGGGCTGTGCTGGAAGCACTTTTTTTATTTCCAGTTACTTGGCTGTTGGCGGCTTTATTTTCACCAGTAATTTCAGCTTGAGCCGAAAAAGACCCGCTGCCGGTGTATGTACCATGCACATGGGTTTGAGCTCGACCTTTATCATTGCCACCTTTAGATGATGCAGACGCCACGGTGCCATTAGCAGCTTGGTTCACACTCGCTTGGGCTTCAGAGTCATCCCCATCAGCAATCGAATTGGGATCGACGAAGTTTTGTGGTGGACCTAAACATTAAAATAATGAATGAATATTTCAACTATTTTATTTATACGCCATAGTCGACATGGCGCCCTCTTAGATTGTGCATTAATAGGTTCTCTAACACTTCACTGTGACTACAAGATACAGAACACAATTTTCATCATCTTGTAGCAAGAGAGCTCTTTATTACGTAACTACACTATACAGAAAGACCCATAAAATTCATGGGATTCGACAAAAACCAAACTTCACGTATTTTTGAAAATTTCCCAGAATTCGTCACTAAATATCACTTTTCTCTAAACTCTCAAATTGAATGGCCATCATTGCTATTCCATTGGGTTCATAATATTTAAAAAATCCTTTGGATGTAACCAAATTTTCAAAAAAAATCAAACAAACGTTGAACGAAGAAGATTATTAACCATTTTCAAAAGCTATCTAGTCACGCTAGTTGTAGTGACACTAGTTACCTATATCAAAATTTTACTATAGTGTTAAGCGTACAAATTACGGGAAAGACATCTTCATTTTAATCAGTTATCTAACGAGGTACAAATATTAAAAAAAATATTTAGAGATGCCGATGGGGCAAAGGTCGAATTGGCTAATTGTTGAAATACTTAAAAGTGTACAGTAGTTTAAAATCATGCGAATTAAGCGAAAACTTATCAGTGATTAGCTCATCGACTGCAGTTATACTAACTACTCAAAAGTGGTGTCTCAACATGCAAACTGGTCGCGACGACCTGGCTACATAACGTAGGAAGAGTTGCTGAGTGGTAAGAAGGTAAAAAGATAACATAAACCATTTAATGAATTCAATTATTACAACATTTTTAAATATTTTATCAATTTGCAAATTCTCTCTTTATTTATTTATTTTACTTTTTTTCTACTACTTTTCTACTACTTTTTTTACTACTTTGCCAGCATTATCGACTGTTTCATGCCGATCTCTAAATATTTTTTTTAATATTCGTACCTCGTGAGATAACTGATAAAATGATTATGAGAAAATCCTACTGCAGGTAGTTTGTGCAGTACTACCATTTACATTTTAGATTATCTCAGAACGTGGCCTTCATTTGTCTTGAACCTATTAAGGTTAGATCCTTGTCCCGAATTCTGATTTAATTATGTAGGTAATATAGAAAATCCAGGACCAAATTAATTACAAAACAGTAGTATTTCAGTTGGAAATAATAGTTCACTAATGAGCTTTTAGTTACACTTATACTAGGTAGTAGATAAAATGTAAACTTACCTATTTGATTACCGCCCGAACCCTGAAATCAAGAACACAAATATAGTATTTGAAAAGAGTCAGGGGTCTCAAGGTCTTGGTCATTTCTCTATTGTTGCTCACCTTACAGTGGCACCACTGTCAATTTCACGATTAAAACTTCACTATTGCAAAATATAGTAGGTAGGCATCATTATTATGTTATAGTTTAATATCTCTTGAACCAACGACCATTGTTTTGAACAGACTCATAATTGAATTACCTAAACATGTGTGATGGTAATATAATAATTAACCGGTCAAGCTCCGCGCGTGACCTACGGGTCACGAAACATTAGAAAACTGAATTGTGTCTCATTAGCGGAGATTAATTGAATTGATTTAATTGAGGTAATAAAGTAGGGTAATAATGCGCAGTAGATAAATTCAACTTACCCCTTGATCAGGACCATATTGTCCCCCGGTACCACCTCCCGCGCCAGTGCCACCCGGACCATACTCGCCGCCTGTACCACCTCCAGTACCAGGACCATACTGTCCACCAGTACCGCCTCCAGTGCCTTGACCACCAGGACCGTACTGGCCACCGGTGCCACCCCCTGTTCCAGGACCATATTGCCCGCCGGTACCACCACCAGTGCCAGCGCCACCCGGACCATATTGTCCACCGGTACCACCACCCGTGCCGGTGCCACCAGGCCCATATTGACCGCCAGTGCCTCCTCCGATGCCAGGACCATATTGTCCGCCGGTGCCACTCCCCGTTCCAGGACCATATTGCCCACCGGTTCCACCCCCAGTGTCAGGGCCACCGGTACCACCTCCAGCACCTGGACCATATTGTCCACCGGTGCCAGTCCCTGTTCCAGGACCATATTGCCCACCGGTTCCACCTCCAGCGACAGGACCACCCGGACCATATTGCCCGCCGATGCCACCTCCAGTGCCTGGACCATATTGTCCACCGGTGCTGCCTCCAGTACCTTGACCACCAGGACCATACTGCCCACCGGTGCCACTCCCTGTTCCAGGACCATATTGCCCACCGGTACCACCACCCGTGCCTGTACCGCCAGGACCGTATTGTGTGCCTGTACCACCGCCAGTGCCAGGACCATACTGTCCACCGGTGCCACTTCCTGTACCAGGACCATATTGCCCGCCTGTACCACCACCCGTGCCGGTACCACCAGGCCCATATTGACCACCGGTACCCCCTCCAGTGCCAGGGCCATATTGCCCGCCTGTACCACCAGAGCCTGGACCATATTGTCCACCCGTACCACCACCCGTGCCGGGAACACCACCTGTACCAGTACCACCAGGACCATATTGCCCGCCAGTTCCAACTCCGCTGCCAGGACCATATTGTCCACCTGTTCCTGCTGCGATACCTTGATTACCAGGACCATACTGTCCACCAGTGCCACTCCCAATTCCAGGACCATATTGACCACCCGTTCCACCTCCAGTACCAGGGCCATAATGTCCACCGGTGCCACTTCCCGTGCCCGGACCATATTGCCCGCCATTTCCACCTCCAGTACCTTGACCACCAGGACCATATTGTCCACCCATACCGCCTCCTGTGCCAGGACCATATTGTCCGCCTGTACCACCTCCAGTGCCATGACCACCAGGACCAAACTGACCGCCGGTACCTCCTCCCGTACCGGGACCACCGCCCGCGCCAGTACCACCAGGCCCATATTGACCACCCGTTCCACCTCCAGTACCAGGACCATATTGCCCGCCGGTTCCACCTCCAGTATCAGGACCATATTGCCCGCCAGTGCCACCTCCAGTGCCGTGACCACCAGGACCATACTGCCCACCGGTACCACCACCTGTACTGGGACCATATTGCCCGCCTGTACCACCTCCGGTGCCGTGACCACCAGGTCCATACTGACCGCCAGTACCTCCTCCAGGACCATATTGCCCACCAGTACCGCCTCCTGTGCCAGGACCATATTGCCCGCCGGTACCACCTCCTGTGCCCGGGCCATACTGCCCACCAGTACCACCTCCTGTGCCCGGGCCATACTGTCCACCAGTACCACCTCCTGTGCCCGGGCCATACTGCCCACCAGTACCACCTCCTGTGCCCGGGCCATACTGTCCACCAGTACTACCTCCTGTGCCAGAACCTCCTGGACCATATTGTCCCCCTGTTCCACCTCCAGTCCCAGGACCATATTTTCCACCGGTACCACCTCCAGTGCCTGGTCCAAGCTGACTGCCAGGAATATATTGACCTCCAGGGCCGTATGTTCCACCAGGCCCTTGTCCTCCTCCGGTACCCGGGCCTTGACTCCCTGTCGAACTTGGCCCACCAGATCCTTGTACTACACCACAACAATAATAATTAACACCATCAGCACCTAGAATTGGACCTGGTAATAATGGCCAATTTCCACCAGCATGTTGCCCTGATTGTCCCGGATAGCCACTCTCGGTGCCAGTCAGATACATTCCGGTATTACCCGGTCTGCCTATTTGATTTGGACCATAACTTCCAACCCCATTTTGAGGATGAGTCAAGGAACCTGGTGGCATATTTCCCCCACCGTTTTGGCCACCTGGGGTGTATCCAAACCCTTGATTACCTGGCAATATGTTACCATTCCCACCTTGTGGCCCACCCGTAGAACCAGTGTATGTCCCTGGAATCCCAGATATGGAACCGCCTTGTGGACCACCAGAAGAGCCAGTGTACGTCCCAGGAATCCCAGTTATCGAACCGCCTTGTGGGCCGCCAGAAGTACCAGAGTACGTCCCAGGAATCCCAGGTATTGAACCTCCTTGTGGCCCACCAGAAGTACCAGTGTATGTCCCAGGAATCCCAGGTATTGAACCGCCTTGAGGTCCACCTGAAGTACCAGTGTATGTCCCAGGAAGCCCAGGTATTGAACCACCTTGTGGTCCACCCGTAGAGCCGGTGTACGTCCCAGCAATCCCAGGTATAGAACCGCCTTGTGGTCCACCAGAAGTGCCAGTGTACGTCCCAGGTATTCCAGGTATAGAACCGCCTTGAGGTCCACCTGTAGAACCGGTGTACGTTCCAGGAACCCCAGGTATAGAACCGCCTTGTGGTCCACCAGAAGTACCAGTGTATGTCCCAGGAATGCCAGGTCTAGAACCACCATGTGTGCCATCGCCGGTGCCAGGCTGGCCTGTCCCATAAGATGGTGTACCAGGTATGCCGCCAGGTTGATTTCCCATGTTACCCCCTTGACCTCCATTGTTACTTCCATTTGGTATTCCAGTCGAACCGTGCATAATTGGTGGTCGCATTCCAAATGGCGTGCCGTCTGGATTGTTCCCAAAAACTGGTTGTCCGTTTGGTCCTAAACCTCCATTATTGATTGCACCTGGTTGATTACCTCTTGAAGGGTATAAATTGGAACCTCCTTGTGTGCCATCTTGACCAGGACCAAAGCCCCCGTTTACACCAGGATGTCCATATCGACCATAATCCCCGCCAGGTGTCCCGCCTTGATTTACTCCATAACCGGTTCTGGGGTCGACTATTTGACCAGGGCTTACTCCTCCAAGTCTATTGGGCCCGTTATCGAAACCAGTGTTTCCTGGCGAGCCGCCCTGATTGGATCTGGAATAATTAATTAATATATTGACTTGGTACCTACATACGATATTTAAAAAAAAATAACATTTACATAGACAAGTCCTACACGCCCGTAACCACAAAGTTATAGCTATCACTAATTGTAAAAGTAGTAGGCGCGATTACATAACACGCGATTACATATGTACAGTTCAATACAGTTTATACATCTCTGGTCATACACGCACGCCGGTTCCTGTACTACGCACTTGACCTTTCACCATTAAGGTACGAGTATGTTCTTCAATATGTAATTATCCGCAAAATGAGGTTTCATACTAATAGGTACATTAAACATTATAAATACTATATCCTCCCTTTAACACCAATAAACATATAATAACTCTACAACAATGATAATCGGATCACATTGAACCTACCCTGCACTAAACAATCACGGTTTCGTTGTGCACTAAGTATTACTTTGGATAGGTACATAATAGGATATGCTGCATTGCCGAAGACTTTTATATTTATAGCTAATACAATGCATTAGGTAAGCCTTCTCATTCATTATTTGAATAAACAAATTGTTGTCTACCTAAGACCGTGGTTACCACGCGCGCAATTAGTATCATCCATAGCATTGTTATGAATAGTCCTATAAATTGAATAAATATGATATGCAAAACGAGTATTTCCAATTCAAACATTCCTAATACCTATATATTTCGTAAGAAGATAAAAAAATCTAGGCAAAACACTAAGCTCATTTTTGGAACTAATTAGGTATTCCCAACATGGTTGTGATGGACTGCATAAAAATGATGTTGGGAAACTCGTAAAAGAAGATACATACATATCACCTGGTCGACGTTTCAGAGTTTCTGCTCCTAAGTCAGTTCGACCCAGACAGTCCTCGCAGCTCGGATCATACATTGATTGACTCTGGGCTTGTCCCATGCCGCTGTTTCCAACTGAAATGGATATGACATTATTGTATTTGATATTTGTTTCATGGAACATTTTAACAATCGCATAGTTAGGACACGGTACTCACCAACGGTCGCCCTGGACGAATCAGCGGCTGAATGCGCCTCGGCCTTTCCTTCATCTTTGCCTGCTCCACGGTCTATCGCTAGGTATTGCGACTGAGTCTGGCCTCTGTATCGTCCTCGAGGGGAATACGATGCCTCACGACGATCCCTTTGGAATCCTTCCAATACTTTATCATAAGTTCTCCCATCCAACACCCCCACAACTAAGGATTTGCAGAACAAACGTCGAGGTGCTCCATTACCAAAAGTTGTGACCTGATTCAGAAACAATATACCTATTACTCATGTCATTGAGTGTTAGATCGCCTTGACATAATAAGACATTTTCTTTGTTCCATTTACGATAATGTAATTGTGAAACATAGGCCAAGGGAACACGGTCAACCTTGACAGAAAGAAGTTATCTTCTAATTATACATGCGTGATAAAGAAAAATGCCTACGCTTAGAACTCAAGCTCGATCATATTAAATATCACGAGGCTGTAATATTTTATAACATTGAATATAAATTTATGGGACTGTTGCAGAATTTAACTTTCATGCATCTAGTTATAAGTGCCGCACAGTAGGTAACCCACTTAATAACATAACGTACCTACATATTACCTGTATACTACTATAATTATATACCTATAAAGGAATAGGCCAGTCATATTTAACACAAGAAATCGCAAACTAACGGCTAGTTCAGATTTTTTAATATGTTGTTAGGACGACCAACAGCGTATATCCAAGTTTGCGCGAAAAACCGCGAAATTTTTGAACGTTTGTGGTATTCTCAATATAAGTCCTAAACTATGCGTTAAAAAAAAACTATACGTTTTTAAAGTATATGTAGACTAAAATTACTACAATTTGAGATCGGAACCAGCTCTGATATGCTCCGCCTTCCAAAACCAGGGAATTGGGACAAAGCAGGCAGTCGAGAATGCTGACTGCGACATCGCCAAGGTGGCTCTTGACAAGAGCACCTCTTTTTAATCAGTGCTCATCATTGGACAGGATATGGACCTCCTTGTCCTTCTCCATGGTTTGGGATCGGCTGTGAAGAATGTTTATTTCTAGAAAAGTGGCAGAGGTGACTCTGGCCCCTTAGAATATTCCTCAACCTCATTCAATCGTGGAGATTTGGAAGTCCCCCAAGATTCAAATTGTTTCGCCACGCCTTCACTGGGTGCGACACCACACCACCTCTGCCCTTTTCTAGCATGGGAAGAACAAACTGTGGAGCGCAATTCAGAAAAACGTTGAACTCATCACCATAGCCGAAGTGTTCCTCCAACCTAATTCAGCCCACTAAGCCATCGCAGTTGCCGAAGCGAAGTTTCTAGTAGCTCTGTATGGATGAGCTCTGTACCTCGCCCGTTTGCCTCCAACGGAAGATGGTGAAACATTGCACGCTTACCGAACTTACCACCAAGTTCAGAAGAGGTTGGGGGTGGAAAATGATGTCACTCAATGGGGATGGGAAAAGACCGAACAGAGTAAAATTGCGATAAATTAAGTTTCCCATTTTTTGGATTTTTAAGATTTGTTAGTTTGTCAAATTAAGTTGGTAAGTCATTTGTGAGTACCTAAACTAAGTATATGGCCTACAGACGTCGTTCTTTGCTTAAATTAAAGATAATTACATTTGCTACAACATATTTTCCTAATTAGTATTTTCACCGAGTCGAAAATTGACAAAATCTTAAAATTTCACTTTTTTTTAAATTGAACATTTTTGTAGAGCTGTATCTCGGTAAGTATTAAACCTACAGAGCTGATTCTGATCTCAAATTGTAGTAATTTTAGTCTACTTGAAAAACTTATGGATTTTTTTTTAACGCATTATTTAGGACTTATATTGAGAATACTAAAAAACATGCGAAAATTTGCGGTTTTTCGAGTGCTGCAAAGTTAGCACAGGTCTTTCGAAGCTACAAACTTGGATATTCGCTATTGGTAGTGGTCCTAACAACATATTAAACAATCAGAACTAGCCGTTTGTTTGGGATTTTAATGTTCGATATGACTGGCATAAGGGACTGAACAACTTTTACTATAGTACTTACTGAAATATGAAAATAAAAACATATGAGTACTACCACAGTAGGTACTACCACTTACTGACTTCTACAGTCTATCTTATCTATCTATATTTATAAAACAAAGTCGGGTTGGTTACACGATTTATAACTCAAGAACGGCTGGACCGATCTTTATGATCTTTGGTTTTTTTTTTGGTTTGTCTACGACCCGAATATCAGAATAACTATTAAAACATGGGGCAGGAAAAATAAAAATGAAGTTAATTCATTTCCTCATACATTCACCCTGAGGCAGTACGAAGTTCGCCGGGTCAGTTAGTATTTATATATATTTAGTATACCTACTTCTAGGCTAGGCTTCTTGCCCGCGGTTTCACTCACATCCTAGCGAAAAGTACTACTTACTTCATATAGGTAGATACCCAAGTCAAAGTATCCATTTGGTAGTTCCTAGCAAGGGATACAAGCTGTCATTGAGTAACAAGCTCACAAACTTCTGCATGCCTAATATTGGTTGGATGACGATAAAAGCCCCGAGCTAAATCATGTGGCTAACAATGATTCTAACTTAAGTATTTTAGTATTGCTTCTTATTGCTCAAATAATGAAAGGCAATAAATCGTATCTACAGTTGGAAAATAATGAAACATAACATACCTAAGGTTTGCATAACATGATGAACATAAATCAAAAGTCATATTTTAAGGGTTTAATTAATCTTAAGGTTTTTAGGGTTCTATACCCAAAGGGTAAAAACGGGACCCTATTACTAAGACTCCACTGTCCGTCTGTCTGTCTGTCACCAGGCTGTATCTCATGAACCGTGATAGCTAGACAGTTGAAATTTTCACAGATGATGTATTTCTATTGTCGCTATAACAACAATAAGTACTAAAAACAGAATAAAATAAAAATTTAAGGGGGCTGCCATACAACAGACGTGATTTTTTTGCCGTTATTTCCTCGATATTAATAACGGCAACAGGTCGACGCTTGAAATATTTACAGAATAGGTGCTTAGTTGTATATTCACTTTAAAAATAAATAATTAAAATAAAATAAATTAAGGGGGGCTCCCATACAAGAAACGTGATTTTTTTATATAGGTATGTAGTGTTAAATATTGTACGGTGGTACGGAACCCTTCGTGTGCGAGTCCGACTCGCACTTGGCCGGTTTTTTTTTATAATACCTAAATCTCAATGTGCATGCGACTTAACAAAAGCTTGTAAAAACAAGTAAGTAGGTAAATATGTAAAGCTTCCGCAAAATAAATGTCTATTCCGTGAATTAGGCAACTTGTGACTGGTCTTCACGACACCAGACCACTATGCCTGTATCCCCCGAAGGGTGAGGCGGAGCTGTACCTACCTATAGCACACGCACATTTCAGCAATTACTTAAGGTACAGGGGTTGTATTATTGCATCAATCGGGGCAAAGATATACCGGAGGAACAACTAAGGCATTAATATTTACGAATGTTGGACTTCCATTACTATCATTCCTTAATTAATCTGCTAACCTACATTTAAATTATATATCAGCAGATATGTTTTTATGCTTCCGCGGAAGTAATCTTCTCGAAGAACAAAACCGTTACGTTTAAAACAGAATTGATAAGTTATTAATGCCTTCCTATTTCATATTAACTGGGTCACAAGCTAGTCGTCGCTTGACTCAGGGCATCTGATATTATTTGTTATTATTTATGACTTCATTACTGTTAGATTTATTGGTTGCATATCTCAAATACTGTCTACATGGGCCAGTGGCGGATTTACCAATAGGCTGAGTAGGCTGGAGCCTAGGGCGGCAAATTTGGGGCTAACATTTTTTTTAAATGTGTTACTGAAATTAAAACGATTAATATTTATATACCAACTATGTTTTTTTGCGAAGCAGTATACAAAAGACATTGGATATTATTGTAGAGGTCGGTAGGGGCGGCAAAATTTGAATAGGTAGCCTACTGGCGGCAAATGTGTAAATCCGCCTCTGACATGGGCATCTTTATAATATGAATTCTATTTGGAGCGCAAAGAACAATAAAATATCGCAAAGCTTTAACTGCTTTTACCGCCTTATCCATAACGCACAATGAGATTATTCAGTCGTTCGCAAAGCAATGATATCAATTTATGAAACAAACATAAAAAAAAATAAATTACCGTAATAGTTTGTTTTGATCCTGGATGAGGTTTTGTATTGCTGATGAAGCAGTGGTTAGGTAAAGTTTCTGAGTAGAGTTCTCTTCCGCCAGCCACATCATGTTTGAATTCGGTTTGCAATGTTAAGCACCGGTGGGAATTAAAGTCTTTGCACACAATATATTGCTGAAAATAAATGGATATTAAACATCACGCTTAGTGCAATTGAATTGATCAAGTTAATCTCATCATTAGAAGGAAGTTATCACACATAACTTCTGTCTCTGAGAACAGAAAATTAAAATATAAAATTCTTACTTGAGGCGACGCTGTGGTGGTAGTGGAGTACAATAGCAGAAGAAAAGCGGCGACGAGGAAGTAGATGCGCGCGGGCCGCGGCCGGGCGAGCTGCGCGACTGGACGCATGCCTGTGATGGTGCGCGCCGATGCTCTGCCGCTCCGCCGCCGGCGCAGGCGCACTGTCCGCCATCTGACCCTTGGCCTAACTCACAACCCGCACTAGATATAAGTTCACCCACCTAATTTCGGCGATAGCAAGCGAATTTGCCACAGTTTAGCTTGAAGATTGAGGAAGCATGACTCTTAACGAAAGATAAGGTTACAACCTAATTATTTGGTGCTTCACATTTTTTTTTGGCGTTTATTTTTTACGTCACTACTTACACAATAAACTTTTGATAATCGGCGATTTCTACTCTATCGTGTTCACAAATTCATTTAATACCTAGTACATTAATAAATACTTAGAATACCTACCTAATTGTTAATAACACGTCTTATTGTTTTTGATAATACTTAGTATTATCTACAAACAAAACTTTTTTACAAAAAAAAAAACAACCGACTTCCAAAAAAAACACTACAAAGTGAAAAATAACTTCAATTTCGGAAGTCGGTGTCGCTGGTTCCGCATTTTCGTTTTTTGACACCGACATCCGAAATTAAAGGCTTTTTTCATTTTGTTTTTTTTTTTTTTGTAAAATGTTTTTATTTTTCACATTTTAGTTGTACCTACCCCACATAAACTCATTTAACATTACTTGCTATCAGTGACAGGAAGTTATTAAAACATCATCAATATAAGTTAACTAAGTGGAAAAAAAACATATTATTGAAGCTAACTCAAAAACTATCCAAGCAATGGTAATCATACTTAGTATATGGGACCACCCCTGAGAGGCATACCTTATCCATTACAGAATATTTTGCTGAAATTTATTACAGAAATCCATCACAGAAGTTTTCCAGAACATACATAATAAAATATTTATATAAACGTCCGAATTGAGAACCTCCTCCTTTTTTGAAGTCGGTTAAAAAGGGCGGGATTCATTCTTTCCACCTTCTCAAGGCTTTTTGGTGTTATGGTCCAGTCTCATAAAGCATTTCGTCTTCTACGCTTGGGCCTTCCACGACATCGGATTTTCTCCCTGGCACCCATTCCGATGTTAATTTTGTCCAGTGATCGTCTGCCATTCGATGATTCGACACGTGCATGGCGAGCCCAATCTCATTAAAGCTTTTTACTATACAACGTGTCCCAGAAATCAACGTCAAGCCGAAAACGGGCAATAGGCCAAGTCGTGACAGCTATTAGAAAAATATAAAAAAAAATCTTGGTCATGTACTTTTCGAATTATAAGCATTCAAAAATAAATCTCAAAAAGTGACACCCTGTGATGATTTTTCAAGTCCTGTGACTACATTATTAACATTTCGGTAGTTTTTTTCTCTGTGATGTAACCATGAATAACCCTTCTGTAAATTACAGTTAAAAGTTAAAACGTAACTGCCTCAGTTTTAAATTAAATGTTAGATTTTTGCCCAATATTGAATTCAAAATAATGACATCACCCAACTTTAACCGACTGTGCTGAAAAAAAAATCTACTACACTATTTTGGCAAGTAACTTTAAAAGATGGCGCGTTTAGTCAGGATTCCAAAATGGTATAACACATACTAATTGCTACTTCTTAATTGAGGAAAAAAAGTACATTGTTGGTTTTAGGTGCATTTGAAATAAAATTCAGTCGTTGGATTTCTTTTATTATAATTTTTATTAAATCAGATTTACGAAGTTTTATAACAAATGTTCAAACTGTTTTCCTTCAGCTGCAATGCAAGTTCTACATCTCTTTAAAAATGATCGCGTAATAAGACGGGCGTATCTTCTTGAGTTGATGTATTCAGCGGCTTCTGCAATTCTTTGGCGCAGCTCGTCTAAATCTTGAATTGGTTTAGAGTACACTTTATCCTGATTTTTTTTACTGGGGTACGATAAAGGATAAAGTGTACTCTAAACCAATTCAAGATTTAGACGAGCTGCGCCAAAGAATTGCAGAAGCCGCTGAATACATCAACTCAAGAAGATACGCCCGTCTTATTACGCGATCATTTTTAAAGAGATGTAGAACTTGCATTGCAGCTGAAGGAAAACAGTTTGAACATTTGTTATAAAACTTCGTAAATCTGATTTAATAAAAATTATAATAAAAGAAATCCAACGACTGAATTTTATTTCAAATGCACCTAAAACCAACAATGTACTTTTTTTCCTCAATTAAGAAGTAGCAATTAGTATGTGTTATACCATTTTGGAATCCTGACTAAACGCGCCATCTTTTAAAGTTACTTGCCAAAATAGTGTAGTAGATTTTTTTTTCAGTACAGTCGGTTAATGTTGGGTGATGTCATTATTTTGAATTCAATATTGGGCAAAAATCTAACATTTAATTTAAAACTGAGGCAGTTACGTTTTAACTTTTAACTGTAATTTACAGAAGGGTTATTCATGGTTACATCACAGAGAAAAAAACTACCGAAATGTTAATAATGTAGTCACAGGACTTGAAAAATCATCACAGGGTGTCACTTTTTGAGATTTATTTTTGAATGCTTATAATTCGAAAAGTACATGACCAAGATTTTTTTTTTATATTTTTCTAATAGCTGTCACGACTTGGCCTATTGCCCGTTTTCGGCTTGTCGTTGATTTCTGGGACACGTTGTATACTTCTTACGTGGTCTGTAAGTTTTACTCCCAAAATACTGCCTCCAAACGTCTGTAGCAAACCGCGCGCGTGGACTTTTGCCAACACACACTGGGCCCGCGTGGTGGATAAGATAGGTATGACCCTCACAGAGAGGAGTCTGTGTCCCAACAGTGGGAACATTATATATAGGCTGATTATGTAAGTTTTACTCCCAAAATACTGCCTCCAAACGTCTGTGGCAAACCGCGCGCGTGGACTTTTGCCAACACACACTGGGCCCGCGTGGTGGATAAGATAGGTATGACCCTCACAGAGAGGAGTCTGTGTCCCAACAGTGGGAACATTATAGATAGGCTGATTATGCTGTTCGATACGTATTCATGGACGCAAGGTACTTTGCACCCTCAACGTTAAGATGATGTCTTGGTACTGTTACTCATAAGTTTGGTCTTTGTCATGTTGACCTTAAAAATTGTCGCACGGCGTGACGTCACGACCCCCAACTCCCAAATTTTGACGCGCTTTATCTTTGTCATTTTTTGTTTGATTGACAAAAGAAAAAATATGGGTCCATTATTTTTCGATAATCTAACTGACGGACTAATTAGAATTATTATTTTTTTACCCAGGAAACTACCCTATTATTAGTATTATATTCGGGTTAGGTTGACGCAACAATATTATTGTTATCACTACTAATATTATAATTGCGAAAGTGTTTGTCTATTACGTTTTCATGGCTAAACTGCTGAACCCATTTTAATCGATATAGGTATCTTTAACTTAGTGATAAAGTTATCTAACAACGAGAAGCATCAACCCTGAAATAACAATTTTGGGCTCGTTTGTGACAGAAATGTCATGCTTTATATCGATACGAAGGTATAAGCATGTTAAAATAAAAATAATGAATTGTTTGATATTTATTTATTATAAAAAAAACTATTAATCAGTAGGTAAAAGCGGTTAATGGCGGACTTGGTAAAATTACAGTTAACATCTACATCAAAATGACAAATTGGCTCTAAGTTATCTTTACAGGCTTTTTGTTGAGCAGTGATGGTTACTATTACTATAGAAGATTATTTCTTATTAAATCTCACTCATTTTAAAGTCTCGTTATTTCTGAGCTTATGTTAGGGTCCTTCTTTTTGTACGAGTGCGTGGGGTAGATGAAGTGCTGCGTGTAGTACGCAGCCGAATGTTGGTCCGCGGGGCTCTTGCTGTTGCTCACTCTGCGGTAATAATCGATGGACTCGACGCACTCACAAGCAAGCCTGCTCTCAGAGCCGCTGCTCTCCAACTGATACTTGGGCACCATGATGAGGCTCTCCGTGGACTTGGTCGGAGGGCAGTGGCTGTGACTCCTCGTATACACGGAGCAGTGGTGCGGGGCGCTCTGTCGGTGAGCGTGTTTCTCTTGTGAGTGGTGTTGGTACTCATGGTGGCTCTGTGTGCTGCGGCTGCTGTGGTTACGCCCGTGACTCTTGGACCGGTTTGATTGTTTCGTCGCAGTATCTAAGTAGCCATACCCAAATCCATAACCTCCAAATGCTTTAGTCGTTAAATTATCCCATGACTTCGGTTTCACGTGTTGATGACTGCTCTGGTACTGGATTTTGGGTGATGACTTATTTTCTGTCCTATCATTGTCCCAAAAGAGTGTATCGCTACTTAAGGAAGTACTATAACTGGAAGCTGAGTTATCACACGGCACGGTGGCATTGCTCGTCGCGTACGACTGAAGGCTGCACTGGCTCGTCTGTGTGGACTCCGTTGTTAAGTATCGGTAACGATTGGAGCAGTGTCCCGATTGACAAACTTTCTTAGTCCGCATGTGAGAACCACTGTCCGGCTTCTGTGTGGATTTGTCAACTTGTTGGCATTTCTCTTTTCTCTTGTGTTCTTTGGAGCATTCTCTCTTTCTTCGCATTTTCTTCCTAGTATTGGGCACGCAATGCGGATCGCAGCAGGGACTGGCAAGGTCGTAAGCCTCGAGGCTGTTAGCATCTTGATTGTTGTAAGCAGGCATGCATGGAGCGCATCCGTGGCTATGACTGCTTCTGTGGACTTTGTTGTGTTTCCCACTACTTGTTTTGTAGTTCTCAGAAGCTCTGTGACATTCCTGACCTGGTGTTTTTACAACATAGTGATGGCATTCGCGCCTGTTCCTCGGGGAGCCCACAGTAATGACAAAGCTCCCGGTGCGTAGGTTGGGTTGTATGAGGCACGCTCCGTAGCGCGGATCGAGGTATTGATACATGAACACGTTGGGCTGCGGAGGTTTAGCGGCCGTCACGTTCTCACTGGAAAGCGTCGGTCTACAATACGTGTTGTTTATATTTTCTCCGATGTTATTCTCTTCGTTGTCTGAAATCACATCAGATGGGGACGTTTTCTTCTTTTGAGAGGGCAAACTGTGCGTCTTCCAGTTACAATCAAACATTTGTCTTTCTCGAACGGTGAGCTGTTCCAGTTCCCTCATTTTAGATTGCAGGGTTCGTTGGAGGTTGATGTATTTGAGGTGTAGCTCTACTTTTCTGACGCAGTCTTCGAAGATGACGACCATACGCATTCTGGCGTCACAGCTGTTGATGGCGTCGACGATGGCGGCGTGGTCGGCGCGCTCCACGTCCGTGCCGTTGATGGACAGGATGACATCACCCTCACGCATCCCCGCCGCAGCAGCTGGACCATCCGTCTCGACGTGGTCCACGTACGTAATTACTTCGATTTCTTGTTCCTGTAGATAAACAGATACTCCATTAGGTACATTGATTATATCGTGCTGCTTTTGGGTAAATAGTAGTAACACTATAATTTGCGCAAAAGATTTTTACGTAATCTGACAGACAAACTTAAAACTATAAAGTGTTTTAATAATTCGCAGTGTAAACTTGCTAATGCTTAGTTACAATGTAGGTAGGTTAATATTAAAGCTGTTAGAGCTACTTTCAGTACTGAAATAAGAAAGACGTACCTTTTTGTAATGGATCCCATAGCTCTGCAGCGTGAACCCGTAGCTGCCATTTTTCTTTTCAATGATGATGGTGCGCCTTCGCCAGTCCTCCTCATTCTTCCCTGGTCTCTCAGATTTTAAAGATTCTCTAATCTGAAAAAAATGTTAAATATTTACTATCCAACGGTAGATCTTACAGTATGGGAATATTGGAATACCTACACTGTTACTATAAAGTAATTATGTCACCAATAAGATAGGTCTCAAAATAACGAGCAAGCTGATAACGTTTATTTTGTGATACATTATGCACTACTACACATTTATGTAAGTAAATATTCAACATTGACTACCTACTTAACTTATTTTGCAATAGGTCGGACAAAGTTTATTGACCCTATCGATGTAGCTTGACACAAAGGATAGTTTCATCTTTAATTTATTTATTGATCGCTTTAAATTCCTACTTTAAAACAAAGGCACAGCTGGGCACAGGTTTTCAGAAATATATTTTAAATAAAAAGTACTCACAGAATTGTCCAAGGAGTCCTCTTTCGAGTCATTGGCGAGAAGTTTTTTTCCGTTGCTCATCGTGCTGGGGCATCGTTCATTGAGTTTAGGTGAGCTCATCCCGGCTCAGCCTCACTTGTTGGTGCTATAACGGTGATAACTGGAGCGGCATGGTCGCCTTGTAGAATTAACGTTAATGTTACCTAGCTAATGGCAGGGACTTCGGCCGAGGTGCGACAAATCATTAAATTAGGACCGCGCATGCGTCAGCTTGGCGCGTGCGTAGCTTGCGAACAACCCCTTCCAGTTTTGTGAATTGGCTCCAAAAAGTATTTTTCATTGAATACTTTCATGGCTATAATAATACTAACTAGAAGTAGGTATCGGTAAATTGTCTTTAGGTACCTATATTAAGTTTTCAGTGCCTCGGTATTAGAGTTCGTGGGTATTTTCTCGATTAGTCGTTAATCTCGGTAAAGTTTTGTTAACACAAATAGATAAGGGATTAATTGTTGACAAGCCACACATTATGTATTAAGAACAAAATTTACAATACTACCTATATTTAATTAAATTACAATATTTATTTAACTTATTCCTAAAATATGTATATAATCATATTTTTTTCTAAAGTTAAGGTTTAGTCACAAGGGTGTTAATTTTAGAGTAATGCACGACTGAAGTGTTGGGTATAGGCACTGGGATGTCAGACATGTTGTTGTTAAGGGTGAGTAGAGGTGGGATGCCAATGGACTGAACCCCGGCTGACTGTGGGATGACCGCTGCACCGCTGTGTATCGCTACAGGCGTCTTGCTGACAGGCACCTCCCTCTTAAATAAACTCTTATAGAATTCATTAAATGGTGTGTCTTTGTCATCCATTATATCAATACTGCGGATTGATCTCTTTGAAGTTTTCAGTGGTTCTGAACCTGAAATAAAAAATATGATTTGTTGCGGTCTATAATAGTTAAAATTCTTCGTTACGAGAGGTACTTGATCCATTGCTTTTGTCAGCATACTCTAGGTTAAATAATATATTAAAGATCCTCTGATGGACTGACCTACTACGATGGAAGATTGTTTATTGGCAGAGTGCAATAAAATTAAAAATAGCGAACAAAAAGGTTTGACTGTTCTTTTGCAATAAATCGACAAAAATAACAGGCTGGTTTAATAAAAAAATAATGTATTGAAGCCATTTGTCACAAGAAGAAAAAAAAATTAAAAATAAAACTTTAATGGCATCTTCATTATTTTATGCAATAATTGCCAGTTGTTGGTTAAAGTTAATATCAAAAGAGGTTGCATTCCTACAATAAAATGACGAACACTTAATTAGGTTACTTTTCGGAAATTATTTACCGAATCCATTGATATTCTTCTTTAGCAGTTTTAAAATGCCAACACGAGCACAAACATAACATCATGCCTTTATTTCCCAAAGGGATAGGCAGGTGTGTACCTGCAGTAGGTGCACGTGCACCCATATCTCGCCAACCTCATGGAATAGTTTCGCTTTGAAACACGAGGTTTGTTCCGAAATGTTTATGAAACCTTTATTTTCAGCATAATCACCTATAAAATTCCCACTGCTGGGACAAAGCCTCCTCTCGGTGAGAGGGGGGAGTGGGCCATAATCCACCACGCGGGCCCACTGCGGGTTGGTAGATGTCACATGTCTTTGAATTTTTGGTTCTAAGACATGACGGTTACGAGTTGTAGGTTGTAGGTTCGAATCCTGACAGGCGCTTTACTTTGTGTCAGTTATTTCATCAACGCTGCTCTCAAGACGGTGAAGGAAAACATTGTGAGGACACCGGCATGTCTTATTTTCAGCATTGTAGGTATATTGCATTTACTGTAATCTATTATGACATTACGAGGGGCCCGTGGCTATATAATAACAGCTGCACAGATCGATCGATCAGGTTAAGCTACGCTTGCCGCGGTTGGTCTGTGGATGGGTGACCATCTTTACATACTGAGAAAGTGAGAACCCTTCGTGCCTCAGAAAGCACGTCGTTGGTCTCGGCTGTCATTCGTGGATCTTTGATAGTCGTTACGGGTAGTCAGAAGCCCGAAAGTCTAACAACCAGTCTAACCAAGGGGTATCGTATTAACCAGTAACTGGGTTGTGAAGGTCAGATAGGCAGTCGCTCCATGTAAAATACTGGTATTCCGCTGCATCCGGTAAGACTGGAAGCCGACCTCAACATAGTTGGGAAAAGGCTAGACAGACAATCATCTGCCTAACCTTCTCCCAACTATGTTAAAATACAACCAACAAAAAAATTAAAGAGTATGTAAACATAAGAGTGTACATACTAAGTACATATTAATTAAGTACAGGTGATTGTACTGAATTCAATAGATGGACAACCTACTAAATAAATTGTAAAATGTAAAAAGTATTGTTATATTTTTTGCGAAGAAACAAACATTTTTGATAGCAAACGATCCAAAAAAGGTTTTACTGTCCACGAATAAAAATGGCTGTTTCTTTTTTTAATATAGCCAATAAGTCAAGAAAATAAAAAATCATGAAAAGTAAAACTTTTAGGGCATCTTCTAAATTATTTTCTGCAATAAATGCCAGTTTCAATTGCAACTATTCTCAAAAGAGTTTGCACTACAAAGAGGTTGGTAATTTCGAAAAAGATTGTTTTTTTTTGTAGCGAGTATAAGGTCTCATGAGTTTTCTGTTAAAATATTTACCTGTTAATGCAGAATGTGGTGACATATTGGTTAAATGATTCAGAGTGCTCCAAGGTAGCGCGTTTGGAGCGTTCTCCGAGTTGACAGGCATCGGTGCGACTCCCACCATACTTTGAGCAGTCACATTGGTAAGAATAGGAGCCGGAATCTTACTCAAATCCAGTCCATGGGAGCCATTGGAGTGGAAGAACGTCACAGCCTCTTGGTTGCCACTAAGGAGACAAAAAATGGTTAGGATATTTTAATGAATTCTCGTGTTTGCAAAAACATGGCAAACACACGTTTTTCCTGTCTCTACGAGATTATATCGAAAATAGCCGTCTATAGATGGACCAGTCACCATGGCGACCATGGTTTTCGTAGGAAAGATGGGCCGTTTCGACATTTCAATTCGAAATTAACGTCAGGAATAAAATCAAATTGCATTTGATAGCCCAATGCGTTTGGCTATTTATCATCACGCTAAGACCCTTAGGAGCCGAGCAAAAAGAAAAAGAGCCAGAAAGAATGCTAAGCGAAAACGAAGTAGATAATTATTATAACGCGGGTTAGCGATGCGACGCGGTGGGTCGGGGCCAAATTTCACGCGGACGAAGTCACGGGCAGAAGCTACTTAGTTACCTATAAGCGGCAGTACACGTGAAAACGATCATCGGTTCAACTTAACGATAAACAGCCTGCACTAGTGTTGAACTTTTATGGCTTCAATTATTAGGAATGTGCCTCGCACTCTATTTAGGATTAGGATATCATAAGTTAACATACGACATAATGCGCTTTGTCTTTGTTGCTGGAAACAGCCTATTCCCCCACGAGTTACTATTTTTAACCGACTGCAAAAAAAAGGAGGAGGTTCTCAGTTCGTCGGAATCTTTTTTTTATGTATGCTCTCCGACTACTCGAAGACGGCTGGACCGATTTTAAAAATTTCTTTTTTTGCTTATTAGGGTATACTTTCCAGGTGGTCCCATTTTCATCTGGTCAGGATCTGATGATGGATCCTGGAGAAATCGAAGGAACTCTTCAAATATTATAGGCGCACCTATAGCGATTTGGGTATTTTTGGGTAACTCGTGCATTTGCTCTCGGTAAGCACTATTTGTTGAAGTGGAACTGATAATGAAGACCACAGATAGCCACCGGAACTACTCAATAATAAGTATTTCACGGGTTGCGATTCGATTACTGTAATATGGTTGCTAAGAAATTTATGCTCGTCACAATGCGAATGGTGAAATGGAACTGATGGTGGAATACCAGGAGAACTCCTCAATAATTAATGTCCCTGCATCGGTAAAAAGCAATATTTTGTAAAAGGCGATTAGCAAGCTGACATTAACATTGTAAAATTGCACTCTAGAGCCACTAGATATAAGCGATGCTTAGTTTTTGGCTCACCGAATCCTTCACGTTGTATTTTACTTTTTGATGAATATACTTATTATTATTATTACATTAGGCTATTGTAACTTAGATACATAATAAACAGACCCACTAAAAAGCAAGAAATAAAAACATTTTAACAAAAAAAAAACCGACTTCCAATAAAAACACTAAGTAAGTAGTTAGGTACTAAAGTGAAAAATAATTAATTTCGGCAGTCGGTGGCAAAAAACTAAAGTAGGTACAGATCCAAAGACATCGACTTCCGAAATTCGTTATTTTCCACTTTGTAGTGTTTTTTTGCAAGTCTTTTTTTTGTTAAAAAGTTTTAAGAGGTAGATCGATCCGCCAGCGATCCCTCGGCGGGAACGTTTTGCTGTACCTATGTTTCTTATGTTTTACTTTTATCTTTGACCCGAACAATAAGAGAACAAGACATGTGATCAAATTGTCAAAGATTATAATAGCCATTCGGATGTCATTCTACATTATGTTCTGTTCAATCATGGCACTAGGTCTGCAGCAGAGGACGTTAGGTACGTCCTGATAACTCTATTAAAGTTCTATGTGTACAGCAACTTACGTAGCATTCATGTTGGCCGTTTCATTGTCTGTTTTGTTTGTGAGGATGCCCACCTGATACACCATGGCGTGAATTACGTACCTGAAAAACGTTTTAATTAACTCCTATCTTAGACTCACAGACAATAGTACCTAAGTTTAATGTACCCATGCAAAATATTGTAAAACATTTTAAAAGAGTAACGGTGGAGTTTCTTGCCCATTCTTCTCCATACGAAAACTACCTTTTGGAAGGAGCGACTAGAATCAATTTTATTTTAAGGTAATTTTTGACGTTCAAAAGTGCCTTTTATGTGCCTATTTGAAATAAATGCTTTGACTTTGACTTTTTACAGTCCTTTCACAGTTATTTCACCTCGGACAGCTGCGACCCAACAGCAGTCATATTTTAACAAAAATAAAGATCACTGTGATTTTGACAGACTTGACAGTTGCAGCAACCGAACAGCAACCTTATTGTCACGTCTACCGACTGCTCTATTCGACGACTGTTTAAAAACATAAGTTATTTTATATGTGTAACCAATTTACAGAAATAAATATAATTTATCATTATCATGGGCAAGAGAGATACGATCAAAATGAGATTGAATGTTGTAGTGTTAGCTTTCGCAGTCGCAATAATGAAAACATACCTAATAGTTATATGCTTTATACGGGCAAGCGAATCTCTATCTCTCTAAAATAATAGCCACACTAAAGAAAACCATCTCATGCAAGAATACCGCTTTGGAAACACAAGATGAAGCCTTCATCATTTCATGATTAACTTCAATCGGCAATATGTTATATCTACTTACATATCTTTATTTGGATCCGTAGAGTTTACCGGCAGCTCCGTGTCATTGACAGCGTCCACAGCCATGGCACACGAGAACCATGGCGACAACAGCAGTATCAGCATCTGGGGAACAAAATCATTGGCTATTCGAAAAGAGAAGGGCAAAGCTAGTCGCCGTCTCTTGCCAAATAAAAAGTTTTTAAAAGTATATTTGCATATTCTCATCTCAAAATCCTTGCGTGAATACAAGTAGACATAAAACAAAACATGCATGGAATGATACACAAAATGAAAATCTATTAATCTAACCAGCTTTTCCATTTTCTTGTTATAGAAGCACGTCCACAATGAGAAATTTCTAGAGATCCTTCTATATATATAGCCTCTGGTAATTAGCTCCTGTATGAGATATCAGACGCCTTTTGCGCTAATTAGAACCGTTATTAACAAGCTTATGATATTCGCGATAGAAACAGTACCTATTTATATATAACTTGTAGCTGTGCAGTACTTATCTCTTGTATGCCAAACCATTACTCTTGCATTAAAAGTTTTTGTCTGCTCAACAATTACTCCAACAGACTCAAAGTTATTAGCGATTGAAATCTTACATGTTATTCTCAGTCAGAAACATTGAACCTACCTCCAGTACCTACATCGAGCGAAAAGACGTTTACACATAAAATATTCCCGTGATCCTGGAGGACATACGTAGGTACATATTATTAAAAATAAACTCACGCCATCTTCCGATGGGGATGAGCAGAAACTACAGAATGCCTACCTGATACGATCCGTACATATAGGTAGGTACTTCTTTTGCTCAGTTTTCGTTCATACATCTGGTCATACACGCACGAGTACTATCACCTATAAGGTCACTATATCTTCTAGGTCTATCTAGGGCGTCCCCCTCCAATTGTTTACCCTTTTTAGAATAGCTTCCACGAGGACGATATTTAATTATACTTCCAGAAGTTCCAGCGCACCATAGACAGACAGGCCCACTACTTAGGTACCCACCACTTTGCTGACTGGCTGTCATGTGACATGTTATTACAACATAATATTATTATGTATGATACAAGAGAAGAAGAATTACCACTGATAATCTTAAATATGTTTGGACACCTACAACAATGTTTTCTTGTATGAGGTAATAGCGACATATCTCTGATTTCGAACTAAACTATTAAGATATGATGACGTTCATATATCAACTTGTAGAGTATCTACGATATTGGTGTGTTATCAGTCGAGAAAGACACAATTTTGGGCTATCTGCCCTATCAGTGTGATGCTGGGCCGTGGCTGAGCGCGCCGACCTACATGAGGCGTCCTGCCTTCCTTCTTATGTTGGACAAGACCACACTCTGTTAACCTATCGAGCCTCGACTTATGAGATATAGTTATCTATCGTTCGTGGCTCTCTAAGGATACTTGACACCATGGCACTGAACAAAATTATGGTCACCTCCGGCATCATCACATTGGTGAGTGATTCTTTTTTACTTATGGTGATATATACGTGTGCCCTAATGCTATTTAGCTTTTTAGTTTTATCGATACACTGTGCATGCTGGCGATATATTCAAGTTTGTTTAATTATAATTTTATTGGCTGTGCGATGCAGATTGCAACATAGCAGCGGCATATGAAAAGAAAGATGAATTGTGCAACAGTAAATATTTTGTGTAGGTACCTGCGTAAATAAAGTTCAGACCTTCCTGGTTCTAACAAATGTTCACAAAAAATGCTTGTTTTCATAATTATTTCCCCTACTTACTAGGTGAGGCGACAATCTAGCATTTTAAATTTTATTGTAATTCGATATTATTTCCTTTATTTCATTATTTACATATATATTATAGTTTTAAGTATTAGGATATAAAAAATTTAAAAAACATTTAAAATTATAAAAAATAGTAGCCCACCGGTATCGGGAACTGGGTCCAACCTACCGGGCGGTCAGGGCTCCAGAGAGCGGAACCTCCTAACAATGCGTTCTCTGTCAGTGAATGAATTAATAATTTTTATTAAGAATATTTTATCGGATTTTTGTGAACTTGATAAATATTATAAAGCACTAAATGAATTTCTATTGAAAACTAACATAAACTCCATATCTGCGCGGCGGATACCTATACCTCTTTTACCATCAGACTACGGGCATGTGGTTAGCGCGGGACAGCGTTTATTGATATTGGATAATTCAAACTTTTCATTAAGCCAGGTTTTTAACCGACTTTAAAAAAGGAGAAGGTTCTCAATTCGGATGTTTATATTTTTTATGATGAAGTTATACATAACTTCATCATACCTACAGACGGATTTGCAGAATTCTTTTTTAAATGGATAAGGTATGCCTCAGGGGTGGTCCCTCAAAAGTAGGTATGATTAAATTTGCCTAGGTAGTTTTTGAGTTAGCTTCAATAATACGATTTTTTTCCACTTAGTTTATATTGATGATGTTTTAATAAGTTCCTGTCACTGATATTTACATAGCAAGTAGTTTTAAATGAATTTGTGTGGGTTAGGTATTCACAACTAAAAAGTGAAAAATAAAAACTTTTTTACAATTAAACACAACCGACTTCCAAAAAAAAAAAAAGACATATTGAAAAGTAACTTGTTATTTTTCACTGTGCTTTTTTGGAAGTCGGTTGAAATTTTACTGTATTAAAGTTTTTATTCATTTTTCTGTTTTAAGTTTCGTTTTAAAAGTTTTCAAAATCAAGCATAAACTCTAAAAAAAGAAAAGTTCAAAGATACGGTACATAAAAGTGCCTGGGCCGGCTTCGGTGGCCAATTTGTCTAGCTAATTGAGTAGATACGGTACTCTTGAAAACTTGATTTAACTAAAGAGGCGTTCACATATTCTAAATAACAGTTCATTGCATCACAATATAAACCATAAACTAATAAAGAATAAGCCACATGCTCGATTGCTCGTTGAGTCACTCGGCCCTTTGTCATCGTCCGTTCAGGAGAAGTAAAAGTCCCCATACCTTTCCAATGAGTGTAAGGAAATGGCACGCATGGCAATAATGTAATAATGTGTTTCGTATACGATGATAGTAAGAATATCAGCTTATCAGTCGAGAGTTTCTGTCAGTGATAGCGAGATAGCGCCAAATGTTTGGGACAGGAGACGCCATTGCAACGCGCGCCGCCGCCGTGAGAAAGATGCTAAAGATACTGTACTTTCATAATATTGTGGTTTCATGCCACCATGTTCTTGCCATAATGTCGAAATGGAGGTACTTGGGGGAGGCCTATGTCCAGCAGTGGACGTCTTTCGGCTGAAATGATGATGTTCAATATTCATATAATTATGTCGTTGGCAATGCTGCCAGCCTTTTGGGCACTGTTCCTGTTGACAGCGATGCGGACGAATTCTTTGATGCCCTATGATTATTTTGTTTATTTTTTTCATATAAATGTACATATTATTATAGTTTATATGTTAGCTTATATTATGTAAATATATAAATCTAACTCAAGTAATAAAGTAATAAAATATATTAGGTACCTATTTAAATAATATCAGCCAAGCTTGGAAGCCGTCCCGACTCCCTCGCTGTGCTTGTAGGTAGTATGTGAATGTTCTTCTCTCTTTTTGGAACCTGTTAACAAAGTTGTTAGAAAAGTAACTTCTTAGGTACAAACTGCAGTAGTTACCTATGTAATGTTATGTTCCAAATCTTCATCATGAACTGCCTAGGCTTTTCCTAACGATGTTGGGGTCACCTTCCAGTCTAACCGGACCCATCTGAATACGGTAGGTATTCAGATAGGTCCGGGTATTTTACATGGATACCCAGTTACTAGATACTGTTACTCGTTACACGACATCCCTCACTAAGACTGGTTGTCAGACTTTCGAGCTTATATGTCAAAACATCGGTATCGGTAGATACTTACGTACTACCAGAATTCAAAGTATTTAGGAAATTCCCCCACAAAACAGATTATTATGTATCATCACAATATCATCATTTATATTATTCTAGTCCAATGAACCAATCAGTTAATGTCGGGAAATATTGTAGATATGCCGATAAATATTCAAAACTTATGTGTACTTATGTATATGTTACCGGCCAAACCCGATTTCAGGACAAACTAGTTTAGCCTAGGCTAAACCAGTTCCGTCGACATAGGATACAAGGGCGAGCGAAGGGCACCCCGAGGTTCGGTTTGGTTAGGTTACTTTAAACCCTTTACACAGAAATAGGGGCCCCGCGAAGTGGGGCTCCGTCGACATAAGATCCAAGGGCGAGCGAAGGGCACCCCCTATCGCGTATAGGAAGAACTAGTTTAGCCTAGGCTAAACTAGTTTGTCCTGAAATCGGGTTTGGCCGGTAACATATACAAAGAAAAGAAAAGTGGGATTTGAGGGAAGCCTTTGCCCAGCAGTGGGACAGTAGGTATAGGCTAAAAAAAGGTGTATGCAAATAGGTACTAGGAATTGGAGATAACATCGTCTGACTTACGGGATCCTTATATTCACTATGTTTAGCGGCAGCGGCATCGCCGCCGCCGCCGCAGCCACGGCATAATGTGTAAAGGGCCTTACCCATGTTTGGACCAAAAGAAAAACTTATAGAATTGCCAAACATTGCCAAAAAAAAGCCATATTCTGCAAAGAACTGGATAAAACTCCTAGCTGTTCTGTACTGTTAGCAGTAAGGGTTTCAGAAGGGTTCCTAGTTGTACCATAAGTTCAGAACGGTAACCTTGCGCAGTATGTTCGCCCTAGCTACCTTTTCGTCTCAGGTCCTGCATTTCGCATCCAGCGGATTCATGTGACCTTCAACTGGTCAGCGGAGCACCTTGCAAGAGTCGGTCAATTGCAGGGTGCACCGCTGGCCGCCTTCGCTGCACCTTCTACTACGGTCAATAGGTACTCTGCATTACCTACCCCTCTTACAAAGAACAATAATGGAAGAGGGGCTGGGTTAGGCAGAGCACTGACCTTACGTAGTAGCCACTCCACAGAACTTTTCACCCCGACCGGTCATTCGTTCTTCGCAGTGAGCCAACTGTATATCCTAAGTTTGGCATATTCTTTGGGCTTTGGCAACCTTACTTTTCCTGCGACTTTCTTCTATCTTCTGCTTGGCATTATTCACTTCTCTTGGCCTCTGCCAGAGCCTGTCTTTCTATACGGTTCTACAAGTATTACTATGCTTCCCTCACAAAAATAGCCCTATAACGGCCATTCCACACTTAATCTAATAAATAAATTATCATATGAGTTCATCCATTATTTGTGTCGTCCAATGAATTTTCATGACTAAGATAGGTAGCCTTTGCATTTGCGTATTTACATTCTTAATAGACACTTATGTATTCCTCGTATTCTATCTATGTGTCATTATGTTTATGTGCCACTACTTGGGAATCTAGAACACATAAGTACTTATTTAAATATATAAAGATTATATAAAAATTGTTTACACGGATTTATTTTCTTAGTACATTTTACGTAACCTGAGCTGAAGCTGTGTTATTAGAAAAAAATACCTGGAAAATAATCCATTGTAACAGTACTATGTTGCCCCCACGGTCATTAGCATTCATTATTTATTCTTTATTTCAACAGCCAATTATCTACATTGTAGGTCACTGTAACCTATGTCTATTGTAATATTTTAAAATACATTGTTTTAATCATTCAATAATACCTATTATCGGTTTAGTCATAAAATAATTTGTCCGATGTCTTTATTACACTGCATGCTCATTCCGCAAAAGCAGGTGTACAAGACGTATTAATAATAATACATTAGATAAAGAATATTTTGATAGATGTTATCTTATCGTCTTGCTCTCGTCATAACATCGCACGGAAATTCTCTAATATATCTATCTATCTGTGGAAAATAGGCACAATGATCACTTTACGACATTCCTAACATTCCTACCAATCAATGGTAGGTATCTAGATAAGTCTTAAGGCGAGATTCACGTATCTCACTTTACGCGTTCCATACGAATATGAAAATAATTCCTTTGCATAGGTACAGTCAACAAAAGAGATAAGTATGCAGGACCGTCGGATGTACATAGTTGAAGTTTAGTAAGAAACCGATGGATGTTGTCGACTGAAGTTTAATTTGATAAATGATCTGTTTGTTTTCTATTAATAAAATTAAATTTTCTTTGAGAACATCTATTGGTTTCTTACTAAACATCAACTATATCCGACGATCAAACACTAACTATTCAACACTTATCTCTTTTGTTGACTGTACATATAATGTTCATATTCGTTTCAGTGGAATTTGAACATCAATCCCATACAAATAATATTCACGTATGCGACGCTTTGATACTTTATTTAGCAAAAACTAAACTCAAAGTGCAGTGTGAATGTTACCCTTAGGTTTTTTTGCCACAGTCATAATGTACAAAACACGCATGATCTGCTTCTTTTGCGCTAATTTTAGACAATTATTGTACATTGTACTGCTCTTGGAGATTCCGATTCCAAACTTTACTAAGCGATTAAATTCTAAAAGAATAGCATAATCAGCCCATAATGTTCCCACTGCTGGGACACAGGCCTCCTCTCTGTGAGAGGGAGAGGGCCATAATCCACCATTCTAAAAGAAATAATACAATATATCACTGCTTCATCTTATTACGAATGATACTTTATAATATAAAAGTGTTCAATACAGGGAAAACATTGTTTTTGTATAACGGACATTCTCTCTCTTAAACTGCAGCTTCAAGCGACGGGGCAGATGATCTTCACGTCTCTGGGCATAGCGCAATATTTCTGCGTGATCGACTTCCTGAGAGGACTCCCCGTTTTAGTTTACATTAGAGTTCTTTATTTCCACAGTAAGTATAGCAATTACTTGTACAAACTCGTATTTATTAGCCATTATAAAGTTATCGATCAAACCTCATTTTTTAATAGGTATTAAAAAATTCGCCAATTGTGCAGAATATGACGTACGACAACGAACGTCCGCGTCGTTCATAATAAATCGATTTATTTACGTATCTATCAACTTTTTGAATAGGTACAGTCGAGTTCTTTAATATCTGAGCATGTTCATGAATCAAAAATATATAGGCAATGGTAAGTTTCATAAAACTCTAAAGAGCTTCGCCGTACAATAAATTGTAAACAATCTGTGACATCATAAATATGTGACTACATTATATCAATAATATTACTACAGACAAAGACTCTAAAAATTGTGCGCAATCCCTTGTTCATATTATTTAGCGCAAAGTTAGGTTCACAAATATCTATGTAATTATTTTTCTATGAAAAAGATCTTGAAACAAAATCAATTTGAAGTTGTCAGTTATGACATCCTTCAACGGCAATATTGCAGTATTACTCGAACTTCTGCTCCGGCAAGCAAAAATAAATTTAATGGTAAAGGACATTTAGTTGAATATTCAGAGCTGTATAGATATTTATGAATCCTAGGTTGCAAAAAATATATTGAAATCTAGAGTATTAAGATATTTATGTTCCGAAGAGTAGTCAGATATTTTTGACTACACTACCGTATCATACTTATGAACAGTTTAGGTATATGAAAACATTTTATTGATGTCTAAGTTTGTATAGAACTATATAATCATTTTAACGCTTACAATATTTTCAAACATTGTCACTGCCAATATATTAATGAACTCGACTGTACGTGTTTTACCTACTTTTATCAAAGTTTCTGAAGTAATGTACTTGTCTAATCTCATCGTCTCTTTCACATTGTCCTCAACCTAATTGAAACATGATTGAAACTATGTACCTAATTGAAACTGTCATTAATCAATGACAGTAGACAGTAGTAGGCTGCGCTCATTTTTAATTTATTTCAATCCTCATGTATGTAATATTTTAGGTTGGTTGTTTCAGACCCCGACAGCTGCGGACCCACAGTTAACATCGGTGAAATCATTGACAGTATCGCCAACCAGGCGTTTGTGCTGTTTAGGAATGAACCATTCACCGTATTCAGAACCTTCGTTATCAACTGTACTAGCCTCGGACTGAGCGTATTTTGGTTGATAAGCAGTGTGATTATTATAAGTAAGTTTACTCCTCCCAAGTAATTGGAACGTTGTTAAATAAAAAAGAGTATGGAAGGACCGTGACAGTAGCAGGTGGCGTTCTGTTGTAGATTCTGCTTACCCACGCGGGGAAAAAGCCTTGAGTGTATCATGTATGTAACTTGTTATCAGGCCAAGCAGTACCTACTGTCCAAGTGAATCACTTTGAGCCGTGACTAATTATATATTTTTTTAAACTTCTATCCTCTACTATCAGTGTAGAATTTATAGTCATATCCGTTTCCAATCTCTGAGATCACAATGAAGTCGGTTAAAAAGTGGCATTTTTTCTTAACATACAAATAAATCAACTCCCCAACCATCAATCATCCCCATCGGTCAATACCTCCCTTCGTACCGATGGCAACACGATTAGCAAAAAGATTAAAATGCAATGAAAGTCAGTTAGAACTTTCTTATCTAACTAGATACGAGTACTTTCTTATCGTCTATCTGATGCTGTTTACTGAGATAAGACCTACTCTTATAATATTGGTATTTATAGGTATTTTCTCTAATTCATCCATTACCTATTTTGGTCTTTGTTATAGTCACTTCCTTCGTTGATCCACTTACTCCTCTCCATATTATTTCCAAATAATCGGATAATGTTTACAGGAAAAATAAGACAGATTACAACTGCTAACGGTAAGCACGTTGGCCGTTGTAAACAGTCTTAATTTTTTATGTAGGTAACAATTAAATAATGTTATGAGTTGGTAAACACCAGTGGCGAAGGTACTATACAACTCGATTCCCACCGGCTTCCCTTCGAAAATTCAGAACATAACCACACAATAGTCAATTCATAATTGAATTTTTTTTGGCATTTTTTTTTGCTCCGGCTTATCTCTGTCATAAATTCACCCTTCGCCACTGGTAAACACTACACCTAAATGAGAGCTAATTTGCTCTCATTTAGGTACAACAAACTAGCTGTGCCCGCGACTTCGTTCGTGCGGATGTCAGAAAATAATAATATTAACTATTTTTTTTTTCTAAAATAAAAATAGTCTAAGTTACTCCTTATAACATCAGCATCCTATCTGCCAGTGAAAGTCCCGTCAAAATCGGTCCAGCCATTACGGAGACTATAATAGCCGCAAACAAACAGAGAAACAAAATAAAAAAAAATGTTTTTTTCGGTTATAAGAACTGTACTCTATCTCTAGATTTATTTGCTTTTGAATAATACATATATCCTTAATTAAGAAAAATAACAAAATTAAAACCTAACTTAACTAAAACTATATTCAAACTAAAATATAACGTCGAAAAATTCACCCGCATCGCTGTCGACTGGTAATGTACCCAAGAGACTGGCGGCATTACCACGTTGTATGGCAATGGCAAGAGCCTTTGGCCAAGGTAAAAGCCAGCCCTTGGGTCACTAATACTGTACGTATATAATTTCATATGGAATTAGTAATAAAAAAGCTGTTATTTTCACATTAATTACAAACAGACACTTAAATTTTATTTATTTGTAAGTACTTATAGAAGATACAGATCGCATCATTGTTTTTTAAATCTTTTATGTGTAGTGGGTGGAGCAAGGGACAAGCAGACGAAATGCATGCGATGGCCCTGGATAATAACCAGCGCAGCGGTATGTGGGTTGGACTTGGTAGCATCTGTTACTTATGCCAACGACTCATTTCATACAAGGGTGAGGAAACCAACAAAAGGATTTATTTTGAATCATATTGTGTGTGCTACACCGGGCAGTAACATTATGACACCATGTGATTTAGAAAGGGTCTGCCACGAGTATGAGTGACAGAAACGAACCTTTATTTTGCTGAACATAGAATAACTTTTTTTCTAAAACTAGATGTCATATAATTTACGGCCGGGTAAGGTACTGTGATACTCTTCAACACTCCATTGTAGCTTGACGATTCTCTTCCGAATTACAGACTCTTCGCGATATGATGGACTTCGTCGGTGGCCAAGTCAACGGCCTTGGAGGTGTTGAGCTGGACACCGCGTGGACTTCCTGGATAATGGTCTTAATATACTCGCGCTTCGTCATACTCTTCGTCGTCAATATAATACTTATAATCATCGTTATCGTGGACTGCAATGTCAAGAAGGAGTCAGAAACTGAGAGTGACGTAAGAATTGTTGGATATAATATAAGAATGTTTCATACTTGTGGACTGTCTGGTAATTTCTATTGCACAGTCAGATAGCGCATCAGATATAGGTATATGTAAACTTCCTAAGCATGTTTGTGTCTTCATTGGGATAACGGATTTGCACTATTTAATAAAGATATCCTAGCTATCATCTTATTTACAGCAGATCTCTTATGCATCGAAAAGTTTAAGCAAGTTACCAATTAGGTGATCTTATCTTTTAGAACATAGAGGCGCCGCAACCAGTTCAAGCTCAAGCAGTTCCTCAAGTACCAGTTCCCGTTCAAGTGTCCACTGCCGTGCAAGCATCTCCTCCTCAAGAGCCGGGTACTCCTACTATCATCACCACCGATGAAGTCAGTGACAGGGATGAGGAATTGGCAAGCTTACCCAGCGAGAGGATCACGACCAGGATACCTCGCGCTGGACTCAGCCGTTCCTTCCGAAGAATGAAAGCTTTCCTCTTTAGGAAATCACCTTCGCCGGAGGTCCATACTAGAATAATTACGTCCAATCCTGATTCTTTACAAGCATCACCTGCAAGGTAGATTTTGATTCATTTACATAGCAGTAAGTAATAGGACGAGGCCATCATTCTAGTTTTATCTAGTTGTTGAACTATCAGTAACTATCTACTTAAATACATAATATAGCGATAATGGGGGATATGATTAGACGCGTTGTTCCGGCTTTAATAATGATTCAGAATTACATTTAACAATTACTATTAAACATCCATAAGATTCCGTGTCACAAATAGAGAACCACGGGACCATCCAAAGCATAAACACCCCAATCGAATAATATGTCTCAGATCTCCACGCGCTCATCACCTCGACGTGGACTTAGACAAGAAACGGACCGTGAACTTCCCGGAGAGCCTGATGTCCCTGCCTCAACGCTTAGAGAATATTATAGCCGAGCAGCAGCGGCGGCTGGACCGGGCCATCATCGACACGTCGGGCCGGACCAGCCCGCCGCGCGCGTCGCAGTCCATGCCGCAGTTAGCCCCCACCTCCAGCCAACTAGAGGGACGAGGGTATGTCTCTACTTTAAAAAACATTTATAAAATACTTAGAGACCACAACCAACATAAAAAAACGGTCAAGAGCGTGTCGGACTCGCGCAACGAGGGTACATCGTTTTATTTTTCCTGTAATTTTTATTCTATTAGAATAATTTCAGATTTTTCTCTCTGCAAACTTCGGGGAACGGTATTTTTTTTTTACATATTTTAGCAAAAGTCGAAAACTATACGGCCTAAAAAAAAGAAAAAATGTTTGTGAATGTGCAAACTGCGCTCTTTCATATGATACCCCACATGGCCCTAGTAGCCCCACTTCGAATTTTTAAGACACTGTTTTTTTTTTTTGTTTAAGCACCTGTTGCAAAAAAAAAATATTTCTTTCTTATTTGAAAAATCGTTGGGCAAACATCATCTAAAGCTATTCCAAATTTCAAGTTAGTAGTAGTTAGCATTAGTAGTTCTTGAGATATCCAGTTGTGACAGATGGACAGACAGACAGACAACCCTAAAATCGAAGAAAAAGAGGACAATGAAACTAAGTACCATTACAAATTATTTATGGTTTTGCCCAGTGTTATGCATCATGATAAATTGGCATAAGCAATCGGTACCCACGCGTATTAAAAATACTGCCCAAGTGCCCACGCATACGTACAGACGCCAGCACATCAACCTACTACAATCTGTCAGATTTCTTTAATAGATTTTCAACTTTATTACTATAGAATAAGGTTCAAAGTTGATTGGGAAAATTTGACAGTTTCGGGTAGGTTGACGTGCTGGCGTCTGTACCTTAGCCCTGACTTAAAGAATATCACAATCCGTTATTTTGAATCGATCATAAATATCGCAATCGTTATCATTTCAGTCTCAATGAGTCTTCTGTCTCGCTTCGAGACTTCTTTGGTAAGAATATTTACTTGTAATAACGGGTCACATACCTACATCCTACATCAGCTGTATCATCTTTCTCAATATTTTATTGACTTTTTCATTATCTACACAGCAGTGCAGTCTATTGCTTTTCATCACCAATTTTCCAAAAAAGATTTACTTATTGCATTTGGATGCTCATTCCTGATTAACTGCAACTGCGAATCTATCAATGCATACAGTGCAGGTGTATAAATTTAAATGGTGTTGGACCTGAAGAACCCATTCTACTCATCATTATGAACAACTTTTACTATGAGACCAAACCTGAAATCGCGAAAAAAAATCAGCTCTTCCTTACGTTTTGACGAGTTATGCGAACATAAATATAGGGAACAGCAGATTTTTTTAAGTTGTTCGTAATGATGAATACAATGGCCTCTATTCAGGTCCAACACCATTTAAATTACACCTTGTATATCTATTTGTTTCGTTTTCTGACATAATTTTCCAATTAAATTGCATCCTTGAACATTTGGTGTCGGGGTCATCGGTTTCTGCTATTGATAGGTAAGATTTCGTAGGATAGGAGAATTTAACCGTAGTGCAACGAGACCGCGGTCGATCAACGTCGACCGTTGCCTGAAGATATGTCACCATTTATAACTTACGTACTATGTCACGATCTTGTTGATCGACGATGAACCGCGGTCTGGCTGCACACTTAGGAGATGGTGAAGTGATGTACGATGGTGTGATTATCCAGAAGGCGCGGAACCACGGCCGAGCTCCAGGGGCAGCTTCCCTGGGCGTATATACCGGCGTCCTCGCACCGCATGCGGGATCAGCTCCCTCCGGACGAGGACCTCCCGCCTGTCCCCCTACCGGACTACACCGCCCTCCAGTCCGTTAGAAAAGCATGTAAGTGTTAATAGAAGAAATATTATTCAAATTCCTGGCAGCCTGAGTATAGTCGATACATGAACACTACCTGTTTCTTATTTTATATTTCAGCCGTCCATCGAGCCGCATCCAGCTTAAGTTCTCTAACACAAAAGAAAAATTATGTGACGTCATCACGGTCTGTGCGTTGTGAGTATTACACATACAAGAAGACTTAATCATCAGTATATCTTTTGGCAAGTAAGCCCCATCAAACCTTATGCTAACTTTCAATATACAGGTTGAAATTCAATTCATAAGCATTCTTCCAATAGGTGAACTTGGTTCCTCGAACTACGTTTACTTTGGAAACTCTAAAATCAGGGTCCGTACCATCGCAGGGTAGTTTAAGTACAGGGCTAGTCAAGATTACAGTTAATAGTTGCACCGCACATGGTACAAATCTTACATCAGATGTAGATGCTTCGATGGTCCCATTCTTATAGTAAAAGTTAGGTATTTATAAGTGTTTTCACCTCCTGGAAGGATGCTAGTGACTTCAATGTTAGCCGGTATACGAACATTTTATACTTACTAGATCCTATAAATAGACATTAACTAAACAATATTACGCGATAGCTCCGACTGTGTTACTAAAAGGCCGAGAATAATAAACGTTACTTAGCACGTACTTTGGCTTAGTAATGTTCCCGTCTCTATCTTGCACTTGTAGTTTGACAATCGTGCGTTATTGACAGACAATGCTAAGTCAAAACACGCGCTGAGGAACATTTTAAATGCATCCTGTGTCTTCAAACTACGGCCGGTGAAAGGCATTCCACAAAATTGTATCAGCAACTGGGTCCAAACGGACTGTTGTCCTCATAAACCCGATCTTCACCTCCAGCTTAATATGGATCTGTAATTACTTTTCTCTGTTGGACCTGGCTCTCAAAATACAAAACCGTTATAAAAGAAGTAGGTACGTACCTATGTTCAGAAGGGACATTTTATAAGAAATAGAGCGGTTAGCCCATCCTGCTACCCTCTTTAGATCCGTAATCTTTAACTACGCCCATGAAGAGAGATCTTTTCCGTTAACCAAGCAAACAATAATAATGTCGTGAAAATCATGGTTAACATGTATCTTTTTCCTTTTCAGCAGCGTTAAATGAATCCGACGTTCTATACTAAGTAATGTCAACAGCAGATTTTGAAATGAATTGTTTCAATAGAACTGAATAAACTCAGCTTTCTGGATTGGAAAAATGAACAATGTTTGTACAATTTGAGTGCTTGTTATGGCGCATATTATTATTATTTCAGTACAGATTCTGACTGAATTCAGTACCTACATCGTTACAGTCATAGACGTAAGCTACGCTTTTCCGCATTTCGGATTGGGTATTTTAAATGGATAATAACGAAAATTGCCCCAAATTGAAAGAACAATGTCAGATTTCGGCTCACACAACTTTTAAAACTAAATTCACACGGACACGAAGTTTTTACCTACAACAATTTAAATATAAAATTCCAACTTCTAAAAAAATATTTATTTCTTTTCGAGAACTGTTCGAAAAGAAAATCATTTTAATAAGTAATCATTTTACTAATCATGTTCTTGAATTCCAGGTTTTACTTTTTTTTAAATAAAAGTGTCAGGTAGTTACCTATTCTGCCACTGTAATCGATTATTCTAAATAATTAAAGCGATTTACTCTTTAGTTTTTATTTACCACCTCACAATTGTCTTTTATTATTATTTTTTTTTATCTAAATAATACGTTCGTCGTGTTTATTAAAATACATTTATTATTTTTTAAAGAATATTAGAACGAAATTCAAGAAATCGATTTTCCTGATCCTGTATTCGATAACTTAATCGCCTTGTAATGGCAACCAGAAGTTCGCCATTAAAAAAAAAAAACTTGCAGTTCTGTCAAAATCGCGCGCGCCAGTTCAAACATGTTGTTGTTGTCGGTGTTTTTCTATGTGATTGTGTACGTTTGGTTCCTTCTCGAATTCATCTGCGTTTGCTTTATAGACTTATTGTGTTATATTCATACCACACATTTTGTGACAATGTACCATCAACTACGTTGTATTAATTGTGGTATAAATGTGTTCCGGATGGAACGGCATTTACTTGAATCTGACGATGTCCATTCATTGTTACGGCAATGGACTTCACTTTCTGAGGTAAAGTACGATTTTTATTAATAGAATGTCAACTGTTTTAACAAAGCTAAATGTTAATTTGCAACACAACCGTATTTTGTTGGTTTTAGATCCCAAATGTCGGTGTTGTTTGTCATTACTGTTGGTTATTTATTAAACAAACATGTAATCCAACAAGTAGCAATGCGCCAACTGAATCAATTGTGCATCGAAATCTTTGTATTGGTTGCGGTCATTCATTGCATCGTGTAAAGTCTCACGCCTTAAATAACAGTTCAGAAAAAGAAGATGCTATCAGACGCGTGATAGAGCAACAATAACCTCCAATTTAAAATGTCTGAATAACTTCTTCTTTAGAAGTTCAGTGTAAAAGTGGATATTACAGAAAAGCTTTTCACATTAAACTACACAAAAAAACGTAAGAATTTTCACTGTCCGTGATAAATTAATATTGAGCCAAAGTTACTATGGACATCTGACATTGTTCTTTGAATAATTCAGTTAGGTATATTAAAACATTTAGTTCACTGTACCTCTACCAATATTGTATATCTATACCTTGTACTTCACGTGACAGCTTACATGAAGTGAACTTGAAGCTAGCTGTCAATAGTATCAATCCCTTGCATTGGAACGATGATGACACGATGATGACTTCGGCCTCACTTCACCTAAGTTTTCACGGTGAGTTTGTTAATAGAACGGCTAGTATGCCAAAGTTTACCGACATCTCGAATGATTCCTCCAATGAGCGGGTTTAGAACGATTCACTACTACTGTTTAACTATTATGTGATTCTAGGACAGTCGGATACCTATATTATATTGATGGTATAGCAGCATCCTAATTGTGTAACACACTGTCAATCAAAACCTGAATCATTTTGAAGGATATTGCCAATCCATTGCTTCGTATCTTGTCTGCTCAACAACCTAAATAACGCAATAATTGTTGTTGTACTGTCAAAATGAAAGCCATTGCTACTATTAGTGTGTTACGTAGTTACCCCGCAGGAGCCTGCCTAGTGGTAGCTTACTTAGCTTAGGTATTCGAAATTCGTAATTAGCATAGCTGAACTTGCTAGATTGACGATGACTTTTTTGTAAATAACTATTAGACATAAATTATTTTAACTATAAATAGAATAAGAAGGTAAATGCTAGTTTATATAAGTTTATTTGAATCGAACAATATTTATTCATTAAAACTATGTTTTGGACGGAAAAAATGTGAAATAAAATTCGATGACACTAATAAAAATCAATAACTGATCTTGAACATTGTGCAATATCAGATTATTATAAACTTTAGATGATGACACACATCTGGAAGAGTTTACTAATCTCAACGTATTTTGATGTTAGATTAAGCTCTTCTAGTAATAATAATCGATGATTCTTTGTATAGTCACCAATCACACGTCAAAAGTAGGTAACACTTGAGCTAAGTACAAAAACCAACACTGCCACAGTCCGATTCAAACTTTATTGCGGCTCGGAACATGAGGCGAGTTGTTGCGCAGCGTCGTAGCGGGGGTGCCGGTGAGGTACTGCGCAGTGAGTAGCGCACTTCAGAGCCGCCATAGAAGTGTAAAAATTCTTATATCTATAGAGCCGCCACAAAGTTTGAACCAGGCTGTACACGCTTTCAGAGTCAAATTGTTACCATGCAGACATGGACGTGCGGCTGCGGGTGACTGTACCCACAGGGTGTATGTTTAGTTAAGTGCATACGGTGTAATTGATAGATTTTATAATATTATAAGTAATAATACAATAAAATTCATATAAAATTAGTTTTATATTCTTTTTTTGGTTTAGTTTTTGGATATATTTTGTTTGGATAGGTTCTATCTAACCTAGGATAGTACCCTCTATCGATTGTGACAATATATTATATAGTTGAAGACATACTAAAAAAATAAAATAAATCACGGTCTGTTAACAGAAAAAAAAAAACCTACAAATAATCGTGATATTAACAATTATAAATTAACATTAAATATTTTATTCCATTCTTGCGAAGTCTAGATAAATTAGATTGGCGGTTTGTATGACAGACAGCAAAGAAATAATGTAAATTAGTATAGTGACTTTAATGCTATTCAGGGTACGGCCAACGTATCGATGCAAAAAGTAAATTGAGTAAAACTGTGAAGGTATGCTGCATATGGTATTTGCGATGCTGAGGCGAGGGTACTCCTCCAGGGGCATTGACTGGAGGATCATGGTGGCGAGCAAAAACAACAGCATAAAAAAACATTTAATTTTAGCGCCTGCATCTTGATGGGTTACAGTATCTGCCACTGCGTAGCAGGAGTAAATGTAGCTTCCGTAACGCCATACCCAGTACAGGCAGAACAGACCTGTTACTATGCCGTCTAAGTTTTGCATACCATTTCAAGGATCAGCATCGATGCGTCTGAATGGACAGACCATCGGAACATCCACCTTAAGTTGTTACCAAAGATTTAAATCCTTGGCTGTTGGGTAAAGTTTTTACATTAATACAACGGCACTTATTTTATAGGAATGGACAACTCAGTAGATACAAGACATGACTGTAAAATATTATTCAAAAAAATAGATTTACCTACGTGATAATGACAATAACATTATTGATAACATTGCAACGTCAGGCGATAGTAGTCTATGGTCAGGTGCAGTGACAATGTCGCAATGACTACCTACTGCCGCTACTGCCTATGGCTATGACGATGGACCTCGATCCTCTTTCTATAAAAATCATATTATTATGGTTATTCACTCCTATGCTCCTATAGCGCTACAAGGAAGGTTCTTTTGGCGCGTGGTTAAAATCTGAACTAACGCTACTCTTTTTTTTCAATACATTTTACAAACTAAGTGCACAAATGTTTATCAACAGCGCCCTCTGGTACCGTCACAAGACAAAACTAATGGGTTGGTATATGCATAGGTTTAGGCCCAAAATTTATTAGGTGGGAATTTATTAGCCGTAGAGCCGATGATTGTTGGGGTAGTCGTGTTCTTGAGTGGAGACCGCGAATCGGCTAACGCAAGGCTAACGAGAATCAAACCAAATGGCGTGCAATTGTAGAGGCCTTTGTCAGCTATGCCAGCAGTGGACTGCTGTAATATAATACTATCCTCCCGACCGATTTCGGTCACGGTAGCCAATCTCAACGGAGACTAGCCATGTACACAGGAGATATAGTGCACAAGTGTGTGCGCAAACACAGGTGCAATCTGTTCCTACACTCTCATAGTCGGTCGGTCGGCAATCCGACACGACCGGGAGAGGTCGGGCGCGGGAGCAACAACGGCTTTTCGTGCTTTCCGAGGCGCGGGGAAACCACACCGCCAACTTCCAAACTCCGCGCTGCTAGAAATTCCTAATAGAAAAATCCAACAACACTGCCCGACCTGGGAATCGAACTCGGGAACCTACGATCAGCAGTCGCGCTTGAGACCACGAGACCAACGGGGCAGTTGTAGGCTGATGATGATGGGATGGATGATTTATTATATTTGATTACAGGACTGAATGTGAATGTTTTCAGTTGGCAAGTTGTTGTTCTTTACGCATTTCTATATTTATTTAATGTAGTATGTTCCTACAGTCAACAAAAGAGATAAGTATGCAGGATCGTCGGATATAGTTGAAGTTTAGTAAGAAACAGATGGATGTTCTCGAAAAAAATTTAATTTTATTAATAGAAAACAAACAGCTCATTTATCAAATTAAATTTCAATCGACAAAATCCATCGGTTTCTTACTAAACTTCAACTATATCCGACGATCCTGCATACTTATTTCTTTTGTTGACTGTACATACAAAGCTAATAATCTACGAGCCTTGGTTCCTACACGTTCTGAGAGCGAGTAAGTTAGACGTTAAATGACCATGGTTATGAGTGTTGGAGTGATCGGAAAAACATTGAAGTATGGATGGATCTCCTCCATACGTAGATAGTGGCCGTTATTATTACCGATAACAATTATCATGGTGCGATTAATACTGATATCTTGTTGGATTCCTTCACAATCAAACACTAACTCGACATGACGCGTGTTTAATAAATGGATTGAAAAAAAAAACGCAAAATGGATATTCCGAACCATAAAAAGTTTTCTTCGCATCTTGTTCTGACGGCGGCGTTGTCAGGAGGAATCACCATAGTAAGTAAAGCTTTATATTATGTATAGTGTATGTGTATCTCACCACAATACAGATCGATGCATGCGTACGTGTGTGACTCATTTATTACATAGAAAATTCCCCTAACGCGACATACTTAATGTGAAAAAATATTGTTTTATGTGTGTTCAATTTACAGTCGTGTCTAAATACTTATTAACATATAATTAGATAATCTTATTTTATGTCCAAGGATCCATATTATCTGCCTTGCTATTTTTATCTTTATTGGCTATGCGAAATTCAAATACCTGCTTTGTGTGATATATTTTCTCAAATAGCCTTAAGCTTAAGGACTCTTAGTAAGGACAAATATTAGGTCCTTACATATGAAATTGGCGTTTTGTATGGAAGGAACAAAAAGTCGAATATTTTTTAATATAATATATTTAATTAATCAAAGTATGAACCATTGTTTTCAATGCACTTTTGCCATCTTATAGGTAGTTCATTGATCCCTTTACTAAAAAAACCAGTCGGACGGGAATCAATAAAATCTTTGAAGGCGATTTGGACTGCCCCATCGGAGTTGAATTTTTTCCCTTGCAAAAAGTTATCCAAATTGCGAAAAAAATGGTAATCTATTGGAGCAAGGTCCGGGGAGTACGGAGGATGTCTAAGACATTCCAATTCAAGCTCTTCTAATTTGGTAGCCGTCTGTTGCGCAGTGTGTGGTCTGGCGTTGTCGTGAAGCAGCAGTGGCGTGGAGCGATTGACCAGCCTTGGTTGTTTAGCCGCTAGCTTTTCCATCATGGTTTGTAATTGCTGACAATAGACATCAGCTGTAATAGTCTGGCCAGATTTGAGAAAACTGTAATGAACAATACCGGCACTAGTCCACCACACGCTTACAAGTAACTTTTTTGGGGTTAATTTTCGCTTGGGGCAGGATTTGGCTGGCTGGCCAGGATCCAACCATTGCGCTGAGCGCTTCCGATTATCGTAAAGAATCCATTTTTCATCACAGGTAATGATTCGGTTTAAAATACCTTCATTGTTGTGCCGGTTCAGTAATGTAACGCAGCAGTCGACGCGCGTTTGCCGGTTTGCTTCAGTCAATTCGTGAGGTACCCACCTTTCAAGCTTTTTAATCTTCCCAATTTGCTTCAAGTGAATTAAAACAGTTTTATCACTAACATCGAAGCCTGCAGCTAACTCGGACGTGGTTTGCGATGGGTCCGCTTCCACAATAGCCTTCAATTCTCCATTATCAACTTGGGTCTCAGGCCGTCCACGGGGCTTGTTCTGCAGGTCGAAATTTCCAGAACGAAAACGTTGGAACCAAAAACGAACTGTGTTTTCTTTTGCAACATGACCGCCATACACATCATTCACCCTTCGAGTCGTTTCCGCAGCACTAGTGCCACGGCGGAACTCGTACTCGTAAATAATGCGATATTTTAAATTTTCCATTTTGTAAAATGAGTGACGCAAACAGAAAAAACAGAAGAAAAAAAACAAATGAATGACGGTCATCGAAGCACAAATACATGAGTAAATAGCTGTACAAATTTGAATTTGGAATTCCTTACCAAAGAGGAGAAATTCGTGATTAAAGTGGCCAGTACGAAAAACGCCAATTTCATATGTAAGGACCATTAGGTTCCTGTATGGAAATATAGGTTTAGTGTAGGTATGTTTTTATCCGACTGCGCCAGAAGAAATGTTGTGTTTTTCGAGTTTTCGAGTTCGGCTTGATCGATTTCAGCTTGAGAGGTGCCGTTAGATTCGTCTTAATTGTGAGAGTGACACTGGGTACCTATATCAAAATTACAAAAACAATTAAAATGGCCGATTTTAGGCGCTATATTATGTCTTAAAATTATTTTTTTCTCGAAACCTATCGAGTATGGTATCAAAATAAAGGGTTTTAAAAGGTGATCACAAAAATATATACAACATAAATGGTTAAAGTAATTCGAAGTGACAAATCGTAAAAAACACATACCAAGAACTAAATCGTCTGCGAAATCTTTCACATTTGTAAACTAAAAAGCTGGATATAAAAAAAGTAATTAAAAAAGCTAAAAAACTCGACTGCGGTAAAAAACTTAAGTTAAAAAAAAACTGAAAGCTAAAAACAAGCCCATTTTATAAATTAAATAAAAGGTTAAGGCAGGCGGAAACCATAACCCATATCTACTTACCATTTTTATTATATTTTCAAACTCAAATGGGTCCCACCTGCTTCCAAGTTTTATTTAATATAAAATGGTCTTGTTTTTAGCTTTCAGCTTTTTTTAAACTTAAGATTTTTACCGCAGTCGGGTTTTTTAGTTTCTTTAATTACCTTTTTTATAATTTGAAAAGATGTGGTGTTTATTGAATTTTTATGTTTCAGACATTGTCCCTAATTTACATATTGCTGTGTATAGCGGCTCTAATAACTAAATTCACGGAATGCGTACCACCATCAATCGGCGGACAACTTTTTTGGACTCTCGTCACTGGTACCTTTATTAGAGATGGTACGCTTGATATGACTAAGTATTTATTCGTTGGTCTAGTGGTTGCATGATTCTGGATTCATTCCCGAATCGCGCCCTTGGGGTAGGCAGAAACTACAGAACGCCATCTTCTATGATCCTTACATCATGGGGCTGTTCATTTATTACGTAAGACGATTTGAGGGGGGGGGGGGTCCACACCAGTCTTATTGTTTCTTACATGGACCCGTGAGAGGGGTCTAGATTACTCTTACGTAAGATCACAAAAGTAAGCAAAAATTATATTTAAGTTAAAAAAAAAAAATTGCTATTTTTTACCGACTTCACAAAAAGGAGGAGGTACTATGTTCGGCTGTTTGTATGTTTTTTATTATTATTTTGTATGTTTGTTCATCGAATACTCCGCCAATTGTCGATGGATTTTCAAAATTCTTTTTTTGTTCGAAAGTAGATAGTTCTGAGGTGGTCCCATTGTCACCAAGTTAGGATCTGATGATGGGATCTTAGAGAAATCGAGGGCAACCCTCAAATGTTATAGGCGCACTTATTGTTTTTCGCATATTTTATGAAGGATCTTGTTTATTTGCGTATGGTTGTCACCATCTCAGGTAGCTGGGCTGATGATGGAAGGTACAACTCCTTAACAGTAAGAAGTTACTCAAACAGGCAAGGACTGTTTTAGTAAATTGTTTTGATGTTTGATAGGGCATTTGTCACATTTGATCTCATGATCATCAAGTCATGACCTGATGCTGCAGTCAGGATAGTCTGCAGAGTACCTAACTCCTCGACAACTAACAGCAGATATATCGTGTTTAGGCTCATTGAAAAGGGCTCGATGTGTGGATAAACGTACTGTTAATGAGGAACACCGAAGTACATAGAGACCTGATGCTGAAGCCAGGAGCATCAGAAAAAGTACAAACCTTGAAATAACAGCACCGTAGTCGTGTTTGGGCTCATTTTAAACAGGACTAAATTTTAAGTTCAATGCAATGTTGACATAAGTCTGGCCTGATGCTGCAGCCAGGATTATCAGCTTCTAGTCTAAAAACATCAGGTCAGGATTTGATGATGGGATCCTGGAGAAATCGAAGTAACTCTTCAAATATTATAGGCACACCTATAGCGATTTGGGTATTTTTTATAGTACCTAACTCGTGCACTTGCTCTCGGAAAGCACCATTTGGTGAAGTGGAACTGATGATGAAGACCACAGATGGCCACCGGAACTACTCAATAATATCTAAGTATTTCACGGGTTGCGCTTCGATTACTTTAATATGGTTGCTAAGCAATTCATGCTCGTCACAATGTGAATGGTGATATGGAGCTGATGGTGGACCTGGGGAACTCCTCAACAATTAACTTCCCTGCATCGGGAAAAGCAATATTTTGTTTGTAAAAGGCGATGATCACTAGGCTATTGTAACTTAGATAAATTATAAGCAGACCCACTAAAAAGCGTAAAATAACAACTTAAAAAAAAAAAAAACCGACTTCCAAAAAAACACTACAAAGTGAAAAATAACTTTAATTTCGGAAGTCGGTGGCAAAAAACTAAAATACAGATCCAAAGACACCGACTTCCGAAATTAAAGTTATTTTTCACTTTGTTGTGTTTTTTTGGAAGTCGGTTTTTTTTTTCTTAAAAAGTTTTTATTTTTTGCAATTTTGGTACTATTCTGATCTTACGTAAGATTCAAAGGGGGGAGGGGGTTCATTCAAGTCTTATTTTTTCTTACGTAGGGGGGAGGGGAGTCAGAAATTGGTTAAAAAAAGTCTTACGTAATAAATGAACAGCCCCATAGCAGGTTGCGTTGTACTCCCGTGGATAAGAACTAAGAGCTTTATCTTAATGAATAAAGCCATGTTTCCGTTGTGTCCAAGAGAATCTTAGTGACAATATGCCTCAACTCTCCCAGGCATTTAGAGGAGTTGTGGCCCGACAAATTGAAGACATGTGACATAATACCAACCCGCACCGTTAACCCGCGTCTTGAATGATAGCCCGCTCTTTCTCTTACGGAGAGGCCTGTTGTGACGCAGCAGTGGGAACGTTCCCTAAGTATAGGCTTATTATATCTTTGAAAACGGAAACCTGAGTACAATTCATGTGTACGTCGCGGTCGTGTTAATTAATATTATGCCTACCAATGTTTTTTTAGATAAATCATGCGAACAGGATCTTTTCAATGATATAACTCCTGCATCTACTGTGTTCGTCTTAGCTGCGATCACACTGGCCGTCTCCGTGCTTTGCCTTGCGTCTGCTAGTGTCCTCATCGCAAGTAAGTACCTACCTATTCCTACGGTCAACATCAAAAGTAGACAAAAAATTATAAAATGTGTCTATGTTTTAATTTATGTAACATTCTTATATTGAATAAATGTCAAGACAGTCGATTACGAAAATCTGACGTGTTTTAATACATTGTGGGCCCACTGATGTGTTAAACGACTTTTTTTGCTGACTGTACATACAATAAGTGTACCTACTTAGTACGGTGGTACTAAGTACACTTATTGTATGTACAGTCACATGTGGAGGTACAGGAGGTGTCCTGTGCCTCCAGATCTACTACAAACTCATTCATACTAGGCAACCAGAGTTAACTAGGTACAGTTGTCGTCACGTAAAAAGAACGCAGAGCTACAGTGGAGGGGGTGTGTGCCTGCGCACGAGTATTCGTGCGCAGGCACACCCCCCCTCCACTGTAAACAATAGCCTAGTAGGTACTTTAGCTATTGTTTTATATATATAAGTGTAATTGTTTTATTGAAACGCCAGCGTTCTTTGTACGTGGCGGGACTTGTAGCTGTCAGTCCACTTAAAATATTAACACTCCATTTTGACACGTCCACCTACTTAGGTACCTATTACCTACCTAACAACGAAAACAAAATATTTTTTTATAATTCTTTTACTTGCATTACCTATAGGTGGGCAAGCGTTATTTGATTAGAAGTTATAGGTACTGAACTTAGCAGCTGCGACAGACAGACAGCCGAAGTCGCACCATACGATTTCCTTTTTATTACCATTTTGGTACAAAACCCTTAAATTACACAGTACTTAGTACATACGTTATTTGTTCTTATACTTATAAATAACTAGCTGCGCCCCGCGGTTTCACCCGCATAAGTGTCGATCCCGTTGGAATATCGGGATAAAAACTATCCTATGTCCTTCCTCGGAATGTAATCTATGTCTGTACCAAATTTCACACAAATCGGTTCAGTAGTTTAGGCGTGAAGAAAAGACAGACAGACAGAGTTACTTTCGCATTTATAATATTAGTTATTATTATAATATTTAGTTATTAGTTTGGATGTAATCTAACTTAATTTTTTCCAATTTTTCTAGCTTATTTTATTTTATTTACAGCTATACAAGATGAGAGAGCTGCACGCTATCTTAATATGGTCGTGTTGGCTTACGTTGGGTCCAGTGTTGCCTCCTTAGTCGTAGATTTAACTACAGCTGCACATTTTGGAATAGACCACAGCACCTTAACGTCTTATCTGGTGAGTGAAATCGAGGCGGTTATTGTTACACATAAAAAGTGGAAAATAGAATAAAAAATAACGACTTTTAGAGAATTTTATAATTCTTTTATATTTTATTTATTTGAGCAAAGTAAATAAAATATAAAAGAATTATAAAATTCTATCGATTCGTATTCTAAAAAATCTCAACCATTTATGCAAAGGCACACCCCGGACACTCCATACAACCCTCGCAAAATAATTACCTACTACTACTACATTAACAAATGACGTTTGTATACGTATGAATGTGTGCGTGAAATCTAGTAGGGCTGGCTTCATTATATCACTTCATTATAATGCACACGTTCGGGCAGCGCCGCGTAGGCGGCGGCGCTGCCCGAACGTGTGCATTATAATGAAGTGACCTTTTACGAGCGGCGTTCAATTATTTATTTATAAAGTCGTGTTCGTAATGAAATAAAAATAATATTATAATAGTTATTATGTTAAAGAGGTTTATTTTTGATTGAATAATCAATACCTACACACCAATATCAATATACATAACTAAGACAATAGAGAGAGCAATAATTTAATAGTTGGTATGTTAATATTACGGAAGTTTTAATTGTTCTAAAATGAAGAAAACTTGTAAAATAAATGAATAATAGAGAAAATTATGAAAATAAATTATCACAACACTGGCTTAACTTGTTTGTCTGTAATATACTAGCTTTTATTTTTTATGGGTTAAAAGGATATTTGAGTTGCTGTTCCTTACCTTCTTTCATGTTTCGGGAACCGAAAGAAACTCCTGTCTTTATCGTTCCTCGATGAAGATAAGCATCCAAATAATGCACAATATACAACCATCGTGATTAACACAAAATATAAAACTTTAAAAAAATAATGTGCTAGTGTCAGCAGTAAGTAGGTAGGTACAGCGCTGCGGTTCTTGTGTTTGCGAGCGCCATTGTTAATGAGCCGGCGACGAATATGCCGAAGTGCGGGGTAAGGTGCGGTAACTGATGTTAGTGCGGGGAAGGGAGTGTCCTTTCTGTACGTACCTAGTACTATTATGTATTCTGTGGCAAAGGTGATTTAGCTAATTGCTATTATAACAGACTGTACACTTGTGCACTATAATATCTCTCGCGTCGAAGGCTTGTCTCCGTTGAGATTGGCCGCCATGGCCGAAATACAGCCTTTTCGACTTATGTACGGTCACCAAAGGAGATAAGTAACCAGGGTCGTCGGATATAGTTGAAATTTAGTAAGAAACCGAGGGATGTTTTGTAATAAAAATTAATTAAATTAAAATAAAACAAACAGTTCATTTATCAAATTAAATTACGTTCGAAAACATCCATCGGTTTCTTACTAAACTTCAACTATATCCGACGTCCATGGTTACTTATCTCTTTTGGTGACTGTACATTGTACATTATGATCGGAAAGGTTTCAAAGGGCATGAATCACAATTACTTTGACTTTTCTTTTACCTTCTTAAATTGTAGATACACTTAAGTACAGTCACGTCTAAAAGTATGTATACACTTGGCAATTTTCAATTGCGATTTTTTCGTGAAATAACGAATGCAACGTTGAATATGGGTTCGAAAATACTATTTTCGTAATAACATAAAATTTCATTCAAAAATAAAGGAGAAAATCGCCTTTGAATAAAGCTAAGTGTATACCTACATACTTTTAGACGTGACTGTACTTCTTTCCTCAGTGTCCAATCTCGTTTTCGCTTTTTTGTTAAACTCACCTGTGTGCCTACTACATAAAATAAAAGAATGTGTTTTTTTTTACTTTCGCCATAATTGCAACGTATAAGAAACTTGATTGTTCACAGGACTCTCTACCAAATACTACAACAAACTTTTATCTAATCTACTATAAAACCGAGGTGTTACGTCAGGGAGCGTTCCTATTCATGTCCATAGGGCTGAAAGGCTACGTCGCTCTACTCATTAACTGGATACTGATAATATTACTCATAATTTACGTATTGGAGCATCACAAACTGATGAAGAGTGCTGAGGTAAGTTTTACTTATATTTATAATCAGCCTATAATGTTCCCACTGCTGGGACACAGACCTCCTCTATGATATAGGGAGTGGGTCGTAATCTTCCATGCCACGAGGGCCCAGTGCGGGTTGGTAGATGTCACAAATGTAAGCATAGATATCCGTGCGTGTAAGTTTTTACCTACTTTACCTATTATAAAGGAGATTTGGAAAAATGTATGGGATTTGGTACCAATATCCACAGGTAACCAGACCTATCAGGTCCTAATCTATAAAATTGCCGTTTTACATTAAGAAATTCATTTTTTTTTAGTTTTCTTCAATCTAAGTATTAGCCATTAGTGAAGATGCACTTTTGCCATTTTAGTGGAAGTTCGTTGATGGCTCTACCATAAAAATCCTGGGGACGGGAATCGATTAACTATAGGCGATTTTCACCGCCTCGTTGGATTTGTAATTTTTCTAGCTAAGGACCTAATAGGTACATAAGTCACCGAATAGTCTAATGGATAAGTGGCAACTTTCACTGACCCCCAAAAGAAAATCTGTTTCTTAAGTATTAAAAAAATATTGTTTTTTCAATCATTGTTTCCTAAACGTTTTAATTGATTTTTTCCCGCCCACGACAAAGCCAAAGGAACCCGATTTAACAGGCTATGTATGCATGTTCACCTGTTCCCTCATAACTCCTGAACTACTCCTCGTATTTTGGCTATTCGTCGTACTTAAAAGACTATTCAGTTACATAGGTCTCGAGTAGTGGACATTTTGTTAGACAGAGGAAAGCCGTAACTTTATTTTGAGCTTAGACTATTTTTAAGTGACTTCGGTGTGACTTATTACATAATTTATGAAATCCACATGCTTAGGTATTTTAATTAAATTATGTTTTCAGCATTCTATCCATAAGATGGGGGTTCTGAATGCATTCGAGTAAGTATACTTTTTAGTACCTAGGTACCTTCTCAAAAAAATGTGTTAGCACATTGATTGACGGATTGTAGACACTACACACACACATAATCAGCCTATAACGTTCCCACTGCTGGGACACAGGCCTCCTTTCTGTGAGAGGGAGTGGGCCGTAATCCACCACGCGGGCCCAGTGCGGGTTGGTGGATGTCACATGTCTTCGAATTTTTGGTTCTAGGACATGCCGGTTTCCTCACGATGTTTTCCTTCACCGTTTTGAGAGCAGTGGTGATGAAATAATTTACACAAAGTAAAGCGCCTGTCGGGGTTCGAACCTACAACTTGTAAGTCGCGGCTGATACCACTGGACCACCACTGCTCTTATTGTAGACACCGGTTGGGCCAATGGCCGCAAGCGCGAATGCCAAGCGTGGGGCCTCAGTTCGAATCGGGATTCAGCAAGAACGTGTTATACAACAGTGTCTGGATTTGTGGCAATAGGCTAGCCCCTGTTATACCAGACTATTGTTGCCCCACTGCAGGGAAAACGCCTCTTCTCATACAGACAGAAGGAACGAGTATTGATCACCACGCTTGCTAGACGAGATGGCGATTTCAGACTTATATCAACTATATAATATATACAGTACAGTACAGTATACAGGGTGTTACGGAAAGGGTATATCAATACAAACGGGTTGAAGAGTGTATCTAGTCTAGAGTCTCTGTACCAGCTCAAAAGCAGTAACTTTGAAAATGCTTAATATTTTTTAATTTCGATAGTTTATTAAATTGAAATCATAACAAACGTGTCACCGCACTACGAGGGTCATTATCCATTATCTGTAGTGTGTCTGTGCGCCTAGTACACGCACATCAAGCCGCCGCGCGCCAGTGCAGTGTCGAAATAAAAAAATATTAAGCATTTTCAAAGTTTAATGCTTTTGAGCTGAAATTTTGTACAGAGACTCCGGACCAGATACACCCTTCAGCCCGTTTGTATTGATATACCCTTTCCGTACCACCCTGTAATAATAATTGACTTATAAGTATCCAGGTTTCGTCACGATGTTTCACTCCAATGATGTCAGTAATATCCAAGATAAACCCAGAAAGTACATAATCAGGTAGCAAATTATCTACACCTCTGTCTACTCCTATTTGGAAAACTGATTTGATGTTATGTGTTTATGCGTTTATGTGATAAACGTAGGTAATAACAAACTTATTAATACTATTTACAGCCAGCCGAGGAAGCCCGATGATAATAACTGGGCGAGAAACTCTAATGCACGCGAACCAGAAGTATATTCACCGTTTGCGAGAGGGTAAGTATTTGGTTGTGATTACTTTGTCCATTTATTACCTCGGTTTCATTATAACAGTTAATTCTGTAAGAAGACCATATACCCTTCTCATAAATACAAAACCTCTGAAACATGAATCACTTGATTTTGATCGTCTAAGCTCATTCACGGTTACTTTACCTCTGACAACATCCTATTATGACATGAACCTTATAGCAACGTGAATAAAGGTCACTGTGATACAAAATTAGAGGTCAAGTAAACGCATTTCTATTGCGTATGTACCTACTTATCAAAATCAAATGTTGCATTTTTTATCAGAATCGATCCCGAGACGTCTTTGAGTATTTTTCGCTATTTCTATAAGTTTCGGATGTGGCCGTCCATGCCCACTTGAAAAGACAGTTAGGTTGGGACATATAAGTTATCTATTAAGTACCAAATTACAAGACTTTTATGAAAATCAACACCCTAGTTTTTTTTACAATACTTAAATATAAGTTATGAACTTTTTGTTTTACAGAGCTCAGGTGAACAATGGTTTCAACGGTGATGAATCCGAGCGCGGGCCAAGACGAACGCCAAAGCGATCTGATACCAAGTTAGTAGTTTTAATTACTTATATTATTTATGTTTAATCATCCTTTGTGCAACAGTAGTAGTTTGTGCTAACTAGCCTGAACTGTCCCACTGCAGGGCAAAAGCTTCCTCTCCCTTTAAAAACTGCGCAAAGGTAAACTTAATACCATAGACATTAGACGCAGTGATGCAGAGACAAAATGTAAAGGGTACAACCAAATACAGTGCCGGGAGAACATCTGATTGCTAAAGATCCTATACTAGAAGAGGAAATAAAGAAACTGTATTTAATTTAATTTTGTATCTTCATTTTATTTTCCTCAATATAATATTTATGATTTTGTAGCTACTAAAATTAAATTAGTTTTTCAAACTCCATCAAACTAATGAAAAAGGTCGAACTTGGTTCCGCTTATTCTAAGGACTACCTTTTAATTTAATTGAGTCTACGTCTGCTATTTGTATACTCTATGAATCCTCTTGTATTAAACTAACAATATATTATATTGTAAGTAGAGTTCATTATATGATAGAATCACCAGCTTTTGTTTTGCAAATTTACAGCCGTTCCTACGACCCTTCGGATACGTGGCATCGTGGTCAGCCCAATCGTCCCTTCTCGTACCTAGAGGATATCAAGCGGCCGGCGCTGGTGCCGGCTAGGCCTCCGACCTCGCCTGCAGTGGAGGCTCCGTGGTCGCACCGCGATCCGTGGCAGCAGCCGCAAGGGCCGCCCGTGCCCGCGCCAGACTACAGTCCACAGCCCCGGCGTCTCAAGTCTGCTCTAAAACCAGGAGGTTACATGTAAAATGTGTTACGAATCAATGGCAGTACCTAATTGATTAGTTGATTTTTTGCTATGAAAATACCCCTAAATTGTACTTATTTCATTAAAATAATTCTTTTTATGTCGTTTGTACTTATTTTGATTGCAAATTAGGCGGGCTTTCCCTTCCAAACTTTTGTTGGCCATGTGGAAATCTTATAGTAGGTACCTAGTGCTCGATTTTTCAAAACCTTATACTTAGTTCGAAATCTTATAGTAGTGGCTAGATTTGAATATTCGGCTCAGGTAGAAGCTTTTTCAAAAAACACAAATGCAGTTTTATTTCTCTTATAATTCGATGACATAGTTTCTTTGACCACGTTGTCCCCATACCCATAGTTTTCAATTCAGCCCTGATGTGCTATCGCAACAATCATATCCTACTCATATCCTACGCGACTGACATAAATATTCTCCACGCTTCCATGCGGCTGTTATTTTTTTAGGGTTGTGATTGATCCCAAAATCCGTCCTTGAGGTTTTGGCGCGGTATGAAATGACTTTAGGTATAAGTTTTTATTAACAACTTTGACATTCTCTAACTTTCGACTCCCCCCTTACTGGAGCAGCTGACGCTGAGATGTCTAATGCCCTAAACAAAAACTATTTATGGTATGCTTTGATACCCATATTGAGGGAATTGTGAAAAAAAAATATAATTCGCCATTTTGTGGCGGCGGCCATCTTGGTTTTGAAAATTATCATAGTGTTTGGTATTCTACTTGTCAAGCCCTTTCATTTGATACCCATATTGAGGGAGTTGTGAAAAAATATGGATTTTGTACTGATTTTCTTCAAACATAGCTAAGAACACTCGCAACTAATTCACCTTTCAAACAAAAAAAACAAAATCAAAATCGGTTCATCCGTTCGGGAGCTACGATGCAACAGACAGACACACACAGAGACACGTCAAACTTATAACACCCCGACGTTTTTGCGTCGGGGGTTGAAAATCTTCAATGTCCTTTCAACGCCACTGCCCGTACAAGTGTTTTCCGGGCCTGAAGGCATTTGAAACGCTATCTCCGGCTCCCCCAAATGCAGTGCGACATATTTATTTACAATGCACCGCTGAGCATTTCGCGGAAAATCCATATGTCCACAGAATAAAATATTTACAGTTGAATTAGTTTAAAGGCTTAATTCATTTATTAATCAATTTATTCGTTTCATTTTTGTTTATAAATATGTTTAATAATTAATAGTTACAATTGATCAAATGTTATTATAATACATATTTGTACCTACACCGTAAAGGTAAAACATGACTGTGATCCTCTCTGCAATGTACTTAACATCTTGCATGCTTTGTGGGTGCATACTCATGTTTCTGACAAATAAATGAACTCTGAACTCTGAAAAACCCAAGCGTTATATTCCCTATTGTGCTGTGTAATTAGGAAATAAAACGGAAAATGGTTTTGAAATCGACCGTTTCGGATTTTTTGTGTTTTAAACCGTCAATTTCCCTAAAACAAGGATGTATATTTTTTTCCGGACCTAAATACAGTAATTTGACCATTTAAAATGGAATTGAAACGGGCAAATCCGGATACATAATCAGCCAATAATGTTTCCACTGCTGGGACACAGGCCTCCTCTCTGTGAGAAGGAGTGGGCCGTAATCCACCACGCGGACCGAGTGCGGGTTGGTAGATGTCACATGTCTTCGAATTTTTGGTTCTAGGACAAGCCGGTTTCCTCACGATGTTTTCCTTCACCATTTTGGGAGCAGTGGTGAAGAAATAATTTACACAAAGTAACGCGCCTGTCACGGTTCGAACCTACGACCTATATCTCGTAAGTCGCGGTCGTTACCACTGGGCCACCACTGCTCTCCAAATTCGGGTAACCCCCTGTTAATTATCCGACCCAATTTGGCCAGCGATGAGTAAATTTCTATAACGTAGGTACATTGCAAAATTATAAAAAAAAACCAAACAGAAAAGTAACAAGAATGTATTTAAACTCTTTAAAAACGAAGTAAAAACTAATTAAAAATGATGTATAGTCTTTTTATTTATATGTTGCCGTAAGATATTATTAATTTATGAAACATAAAAATAAAAACTGACTGTGTAACTGAGTTGTTAAAGATAAATTGTAATAAAATAATATTGTGTGCTTTCCCATATTTTCAAAAATTGACAAACAGACAAAACAATTATATTCATATGCTTAATAAGCATATGCACTTTTTAGTTAGTCATAACAGTGATAAGCTTGTCTATTTTGACACCAACAATTGTATAGAAAGCAAAGACCTTACAATAATAAGAAAGTTTAAAGTCGACTAGGGGTAGGTACTGTGTATCTGCCTGTTAGTTTTAGACACATAATAGCAAGACTATTAGCTTTTTATATAAACACAGACATAAGTATTATGTCGAAGTCTTGTATTATTAATACCACAACAGTTAGTAATAATACTAATAATAAGGTGGTTTGTCTAAATGAATGTAGCTTAAATGCTATAAATATTTATACAAATTGTACGAAGGAGGTTCCATTTCCCTCACGCAATATGAGTTCACTGCCTGGTGATGACATTGAAGTCTTAGGATTAACTCCGGATAATCATTTAAACTAGTTTGTAAGACAACAGAAGGTACCAGTAATAATATTCTAATACCTAACATTAACAAGGTATCTTCTTGCTCTAAAATAAGTAAATATCAAAAAGGAGATCAGCAGAGTGCCTTGAAATTATTTCATCAAAATATTCAAGGCATTTCTTCCAAATTATTAGAAATTGAAATGTTTTTAGAAAAAACAAAGTTTGATATAGTTTGTTTTACTGAACATTGGTTAAAGGATTTCCAAATGTTAATTAATTATGAGAATTATAGTGTGGGCAGTTGTTTTAACCGTAAATATATGCTGCGTGGAGGTTCTCTAATCTTGATAAAAAATTGTTTAAAATCCAAGCAACGAACTGACATAGTGGATTTATCAATTGAACATTGCATCGAACTGTCTTGTGTTGAGCTAGATAAGCATGTTGTAGTGTGCGTTTACAGACCCCCTAATTATCAGAACTTTTCTGTATTTGAGTCAATAATGGAAGACGTCCTTGCGAAACTGGCATCTAATAACAAAGCCGCAATTATTTGTGGTGATTTTAATATTAATATTTTGGAAAATAATTCTAATAGTTGTAGATTATTAAGCCTTTTCAAATCGTTCAATTTATCTAATGTTTTTACAGAACCGACTAGAGTAACTCCAACTTCTGCAACTTGTATCGATAATGTCTTTTGCGATTGTGATTATTTAGATAAAGCCATCGTAAATAGGGTAGTTTCCTGGGTAAAAAAATAATAATTCTAATTAGTCCGTCAGTTAGATTATCGAAAAATAATGGACCCATATTTTTTCTTTTGTCAATCAAACAAAAAATGACAAAGATAAAGCGCGTCAAAATTTGGGAGTTGGGGGTCGTCACGTCACGCCGTGCGACAATTTTTACCACGGCGTGACGTCACGACCCCCCACTCCCAAATTTTGACGCGCATTATTTTTGTCATTTTTTGTTTGATTGACAAAAGAAAAAATATGGGTCCATTATTTTTCGATAATCTAACTGACGGACTAATTAGAATTTTTTAGGAAACTAGCCTATTATCTGCCGTCTGATCATAGTGGACAAACGGTAACTTTTAACTTTAAAACACCTTTGCAAAAAGTGCTAATACAATTTAGACCAATAACGACTGGTAAACTAAAAATATTCAATAGTACCCTAAATAATAAGTTAAATGATCTGGGCCATGATATGGATGATGCAAATAAATTGTACGAGGATTTCTTTTCAGTAGTTCAGACTCAATTCAATAAAACTTTTGAAAAGAAAACAAAAAACATTTGCCCTAATTTTATATTTAGTGACTGGGCAACTAGAGGTAGGTATTAGGATAAGTAGGGAAAGACTGTTCGAGCTGTATGGCCTTAAGCCTTACAATACTGTTAGATACTTTTAGCAAGTATGTTGCTACATATTCCAAAATTTTTAGAAATAGGTACTTGCAAAATAGCCAAAGCCCGGTATATTAGCAACAAAATCGAATCGGCAGAAAATAGAATAAAAACCGTTTGGAAAATTATAAATAACGAAACTAGTAGGAATAAAAAACGAAACACTGATTACACGTTGGAGACTTCACGTGGTGCCATAAGCTCTAACTTAGAAGTAGCTCAAGAATTTGTAATTTTTTTTACTAATATACCATCAAAAACGACGGAAGCCTTAAATTCCTCACCTGACGTATCAATTGATTTATTAAGAGCGAACGTTCAAGCCTGCCCGGTTGAATTTCAATTTAAACATATTAACCCTGTAGTAGTAATAAAAGCTTTTAAGCAAATTAAGATCAAATTGACCGAAGATCTTTGGGGAATGTCCATTAAAGTGTGTACCTCCATAATTGAGACTATTGCGCCTTACTTAGCCTTAGTATTTAATTCTTGTGTAGATCAATGAGTCTTCCCCGATCTAATGAAATATAGTAAGGTAATACCACTTTACAAATCCGGGGACAGTAAAGACACCAATAATTATAGACCCGTATCCGTGTTGCCGGTTTTCAGCAAGGTGTTTGAAAAGATAATGCTTAATCAGATGCTCAATCATTTTAACTCGAATAAAATCCTTCACGGTCAACAGTATGGTTTTACCAAAGGACGTTGTACGACCGATGCCGGTGTAACCTTATTAAAACACATTTTTAACGCGTGGGAAGAGGCTCAAAATGCCATAGGAATCTTTTGTGACCTCTCCAAGGCATTTGATTGCGTCGATCACGAAACCTTGCTTTTGAAACTTGAGCATTACGGACTTGGAAAACTTGCGCTCAGTTTAGTTAGTTCTTATTTAAATGATAGACAACAGCAAGTTCAAATAAATGTTGTCAATTCACATGGCTTAACAGTAAAAATGGGTGTGCCACAAGGCTCGATTTTGGGTCCTTTCCTCTTTTTAGTGTATATAAATGATCTACTCCATTTATTAAAAAACCAACCACAAATGGTGTTATTTGCTGATGACACTTCTTTAATTTTTAAGGTAAATAGACGTGCTATAAATTTTGACGACGTAAATAACGCCCTACTGCAGGTCCAAAATTGGTTCACTGCTAATAATTTAGTATTAAATGGAAAAAAAACTAAGTGCATAAGATTTTCTTTACCAAATGTCAAAGGTAGTGATTGCGAGATAATATTGAATCAAGAGAAACTAGAATTCGTCGATACAACTGTTTTCCTAGGGATCACGCTCGACTCAAGGCTACAATGGGGTCCTCATTTAACATCTCTTGCAGGACGGCTAAGTTCAGCTGCTTATGCTGTCAGAAAAATCCGTCAGTTTACTGATGTAGATACCGCGAGACTGGTCTATTTTAGTTACTTTCATAGTATCACGTCTTACGGTATTTTACTTTGGGGACGGGCTGCAGACATCGATTCTATTTTTATTCTGCAGAAAAGAGCCATCAGAGCCATATATAATCTTCGCAGGCGCGATTCTCTAAGGGAACGGTTTAAGGAAATTAACATCATGACGGTACCTTGTCAATATATCTATGAAAACATCATGTATGTAAGGAAAAATTTACATATTTTTAGTAAAAGAGGTGAAAGACATAATTATAGTACTAGAAATAGGGACCTATTAGTTCAACCAGGTTTCAGACTAGCTAAAGTAGACTCATCTTTTATGGGGTACTGTTTAAAATGTTATAATAAAATACCTCCCCACATTCTTCAACTGAATGAGACAAAATTCAAGTCTTGTATTAAACGCACACTATGCAGGCAGGCATATTATAAGTTAGGGGATTACATCGCGGATAAAAATGCCTGGCTCAATGCGGGTCTTGCTCCACAACCACAACTAATTGATTAACACTTGAAAATACTGTTGGAGCTGCTGAAGATCGTAAGTCTATCTTTGCATTGTATAAATTCAATCTCCTAGTATTGTATAATTGCATAACACATGTGTGAGTACTATGTACACACTATAAAGCTACCATTTACTGGGTACGTCTTTCATTGACTTGAATGTGCTCTGGCGGCTGAGAGTATGTCATGCTCACTCAAATGTCTCGCTGATGGTGGCGCATGTGTTGGATCATTTAGCTCCCTTCAAAATGGTTGAGCTGAATGGTGCTGATGCATGCGTCATGTTCGTGAACGGGCGCCGTCAGTAGGGACTGGTCATCTCTTTGCTGCCATGGCTTATTTTAATTTATTATTTGAATTGTTGTTTTTTCTCATCTTTTCATTATGGACGCTTTTAACGTTCTGCATCGTTCTCACATGTATAATTTTTAACATGAATGATGTAACCAAGACTTTGTAACGACATTATTTTGATTTAAAAGAGTGTCCATGGAGTTTCTTGCCCGTTCTTCTCCATAGGTACCTACGCTTTGGAATGGGCAACTAGCTTCATTTTTTCTGACTGACTGACTTCTTGACAATTCAAAAGTGCCTGTAAATGGTTTAATTGAAATAAATGCTTTGAGTTTGAGTTAGAATAAATATTTATTATTTAACTGTGTGCATCAGCTAAACCAGGTCAAAACAGTAAGTGGTAGATATTGAAAACGCACGAAAATTCTTCATAATTATAATTTTATATCTTATAACAATATGTACAGAAGTTTTATACGTTTTATGTAGTACAATTTAAGACTATTTACATTTACACAACAATGATTTTGTATTAAATGTAATATACAAGTTCATGCACGTGTATATTTACAATAATTGTACAGTCAGTGTCATTGAGAACCAATAAACTAATAAAATTCTTCTATGAAATAATTACTTAATTAACACAGACATCTATTATTAATTAATAGATGTCTGTGTGGACTTACGCCGTATAAATTGGCAGGTTTTGCTTTTCTGTTTTGCTTGCGCAATGGCACGCAAGTATATTTCATGCTCTGGATTTAGTCTTAAAAACCTTATTTTGTTCCTTGGGATACATAATTGAAACAAATTTATGCCATGTTCATTACAAATATGCTGACTAAACTGATCATAAGTACAATTTGAAGCAATCCATAACAGTGGCTTTGCGTTACCTACCTGAGTGAAGAAAAATATTTTAATTCAATGTACAGACGCGCACATCAAACTACTACAATCTGTCAAATTTCTTAAATAGATTTTCAACTTTATCACTAAAGCATTAGGTTCAAAATTGATTGGGAAAATGTGACAGTTTCGGGTAGGTTGATGTGCTGGCGGCTGTACTTAAGCTTAGTTTTACAGTTGTTCACTAATTAACACATTTATTGTGTTCTTTATTGTGAAGTAGAACTAAGTATACATTATATTGAATTATCATTGAATTATAAATAACATTGATTTATTTTCGAAATCTAACCTATGTATTGTATGATACTCAGAGACATCACGCATCGTCGCCCGCGCGCCTACCATCACGTCATGTTAACATATTCATTCGTATTTTAAATGTTTACGGACTTCGTTGCCGATCCGACACAAACAAGTCAAAGAATACACATTCGGTCTGATCGAATTTGCATAATGGCCCTTCCTTAAGATCCTGTAACATGAGTATAAGAGTTATAGTAAGTTATTGACTGAACCCGTTACTATATATACAGTTTTTCACATACATACGTAAGTACCAGACTTTCCAACTTAGAAAATAATCTGGATCCCGAGCTCAAAACTAAGACGGCCGCACAAACAATACTATAAGCACAAATACAATGTCTAGGCCTCCTTTACATCCGTGTACCACTGAATACCATACCATCAAATAACTCAAGGCAAGGTCAAAACAAGTTCCGGATCCTGTATTCAATGCATTTTATGTATTTGCAATGGTCAAAACCTGTCCTGTTCCTTCTTCGACTCGGTCTCGTCAGTAACGTCTTCGGCAGTGCCTACGAATTCTTCATTGGTTGTTTTGGCGTCAGTCTTAGTCGTGCAAACATCAGGTGGACCTTCTAAGTTGAAGTTACCATCCTCACTTATATATTTACTTTTTGATATAATGACGTTCTCTGATTCCTCAGTTTTCTGTTCCTCATGGGATAGAGACAACTCAAACTGCGCTGCCAGCTGGCTAAGTACTTTTTTCAGGTGGTCGAAAGATTCTTTGTCATTGGAAACGTTCGGAGTCTCCAGAACAGTTTCACAATTACCATCGTCACAACTGTTTTCAAAACGTGCTTTCATTGCTTTTAGCTCGCCGACGGTCACTGTCAAATCTGGCTTTTCCAAGATTACCGTATCTGTTAAGATGCGACCTTCTTGAGAGAATAGGAACACGGCTGGTATATCAATATCATCCTTACCGTCACCGGACATCGCGAACAAGGCCGAACTCTCGTGTGTGGAGTCTGGTATGTTATCGAGGATAATGGCCAACGAAACCCCAGCGGTTTGCATATGGCGTACTTTCTGAGCAAACGTGCACTGACCTCGTTTGGCTATGCCGAACTTGCCTTCGACCTCGTCTTTGTTTTCAATGGGTGTGCAGGCGTCTAGCGGGGTGACAAAGGCGACAGTGTTGGTGTACTGGTTGTTCCCAGAGATCTCCTTGCCGAAGTGTCCGGGGCCAGCTGGTAATATCTTGTCATTGACTTTCACTCCGGCGGGTACCACACCGTTTTCCATATCACTTAGTGAATTCCACTTGGACATTTCACGCATGAAGGTGAGGCCTTCCGCAGCATCTTTTGCCGATTTTGCCTGAAAATGCAAAAATACGTATAAATATAAATTAACATTAATGTCAACGTCACATCAAATAAAGTCTAATTCCCGTATTTAAAAACGTTCAAAATCTAGTCGCGCAATCTCATCGCAGCGACACACAAATACACAATGTCAGCAAATTGTCAAAATGGTAGGTAAATTAGCAATACTTTTGACAGATTAGAGACTGAGATTAGAATGTGAACAATCTTACAAATACGGGAATTGCTCCTATACTTTCGACAAAAAGACAGTATGCAGCAACTTACCGTGGATGTAGTATACAGCAGTTGCACCCTGCCATCGGGTAGCGTGAGCACAGAGATGCCCATGTCAGACAGCGTGTGTATCTGGCGCGGGTCGTTGAGTGGGCGCAGGCGTGCGGGCGGCCGCGCCGACGTCGCGCCGAGCAGCGCGCGCATCGGGCGCCGCACCTTCTCCGCCACCAACGACGCCGTATTCGGACATGTCCTGCAACAACATTAATCGTCGCCTTAGGGGCAGGCCAGACAGAAGAGACGTAAGACGAGGGCGCGTCGCGGACAGGCGCAAAAGTACCAGCGTTGCGCCCGCGCCCTGTCTGTTCTGTATGTTTTGAGTCGCGACGCTTCTATACATTTTGTATGAAAGAGACGCGGTAGAGACAAATGCCCGCGCCCCGTCTGCGTCTTACGTCCTTTCTGTGTGGCCAGCGCCTTAGAGTGAAAACCTCGGGAATGCATTTGCATAGTTTTTTGTATGAAAACCTTGGAAGTAGCATTTAATGCATTTCGGTCAATCTTCGAGAATATGGCTGTTCTGGATATGAAAGCGGGTTAAATTTACCTATAAATTAACAAAAAAAAACATAAAAGACGCCGTACAAAAATTGTACAGCACGCAGTTGTATCTTCCTCCTGAAAAATTACTCCTTTTACACTTAAGAGGTTTTCACTTTAAGGCGTCGTAATGGTCCTGTTATTATACACACATAAACTTACGTCTTCTTAGCGTAGCTGGCGTTTTGTAGTTTCTGCCAACTCCCATAAGTGGCAGAAACTACAAAACGCCACCTGCTACGATTCTCACATACTCTTATTGCTTCCTTTTCATTTATACGTCTGGTCATACACGCCCGTCGGTTGCGAGTACTACGCACCAGACCTTTCTGAAGAACATGACCAATAAGTTCACTATACATATGTACTACTAGGACGTCCCATTCCGGCGCTTCAACTCACATCTGCCTTGTAAATATGTTTTGTTAGTCGCCTCTCATTAATTCTCTCAACATGACCAAACCATCAGCATACTCTTATTTTTTGGTCACTACATCTAAATAAATTAGCTGCCGAAACTTCACCAACGTGAAGCTTACCAGTATTAAATCATGGCGTTATTTAACAGCAAGAGATCAATAACTTACTTTCTATACTTGTCTTCGTCTTCATCATCAAGGTTCATTGTGAAATATGTAGTATTTTTACCATCGGTGGCCAATGAGAGTGGCAAGAAATGCGCTTCGGTGGTTAACACGTAGTCTTCTAACTTTATTGGCACATCCTTATCTTCACCAAAGAGCATGTAAAGGTACTTGAAGGTCTCGGCCAGTACGAACGAATCCATTCTGTCTTCGTGAATGCGTGTCCTCACATCGTTAACGGCTGCGTATCCGCAAGGTACCCGAGTATACTGCTGCAATGCTTTGAGTACCGCTTTCCCAACTTGCAAATAATGATCGTCCTCTGTCGCGCGGTGGAGGAAATAAGTGGATTCTAAGAACTCTGGCCGCAATGGATGTTGACCCCAATGAACCTAAAAAATTATTAAAAATATTATTTCAACCAAGTGCAATAGCCAAACCTTATCAGGAATTTATATTCACCTGGAAATCTGAAGTGAAAGCCTCTGGAATGAATGTGTGTCGTTGCATAACTTGGTAAAGCATCTCATGTGTCTCGACCGCAGGCCGCACGTCACCCAACAATACTTGGAGGCCGGGCCAGAAAGCAAGTAACGCGTCCATAAAGTTACGGGACTGCAAATGTGGCCTAAAACACAACGAGTTTACATGTCATAAACACAATGAACATTAAATAACGCCTGTATTCACTAACCCCCTTACTAATAAACGTGTTACATCAGATGAATAGTTACACACCGATTTCTCTATTTCAGTCGTCAGTAATTTGAATTTCGAAAGAAGAAGACATAGCGTTGTGTAACTATACAGACGCTGTAACATTTATTCGTAAGGGGGTTAAGGTTTAGACAAAGTTGTATAGTACTCTAGAGATTATGACCTACAGTACCCGGCGATAAATATTGCACATCGACCTTTGGAAGAAACAATCGGCTAATTTCGGCTTCGTAGTGCGTTATCTCTGTCGCACACTACCTATGTGACGTTACGTTAACTGACGTTTTTTCAGTCGTTGTTCAAGTGCGATAGAGTGCGGTCGCGTCCAGTTCAAAATATATATCTAGAGTTGTTAACACCACCAAATTTAAATAATTTAAAGTTGTACTATGGCATATTTAGGAAAAATAGGGGAACCTTTTTATTTTACCCCAACCTAAAGCAATCATTTATAGAAAAATTGGTGTATTTTATACAAAGAATAAAAAGAATTATCAAAAGAAGCAAATCATAATTGTTTTAACAGCTCCTAATAGATACCGGACTGTTTGTATTTCGTGCGACAGAGATAACGCTCTACGAAGCCGAAATTAGCCGATTGTCTCTTTCCAAAGATCGATGTGCAATATTTATCGCCGGGAACTGTACATAGTTTGCAGCATGCAACCTTTTCTAGTAATTATAGAATAATGGCATACAATTATGAGATAAGCGCTAGTATGAATTTAGAACAGAAGAAAAACCTGTAGGGGTCAGTTTAGCTGACAAGGATGACATAATATAAAAAATATAGGTATAAAATGTAAAATAATTTAAAGATCCTAATAATTACGCTATATTATAAAGAAACAGGCGTTTTATTTGTCAGGGTACAGTTAGCATCCCTCCGACGCTAACAGTACACAACGAACATTTCGCTAGTTATGTCTAAGCCCCATGTAATATTGTGCGAGTCTATTGCCGTAAACCAGCCACATGCTCACATGTCATGACTCCGGGCTGCTATTGAGAAATTTATAATGGACCCAAAAACACTTTGGCCGAGGAGATCGAAATCAGTACCTCATGCCCAGCAATCGCGCTTCGAAGGTCTAAAGTCTAGACCAGCAAGGCAGCAAGAGCAACTTTAGACTCTAGACCATAGGTTCTCAACGTGCGCGTGGGCGTTAAGTATGATAGTTTCGGGGGGGGGGAGGGGGGGTAGTAGAAGATTTTTTATCACCATCCAAATTTTTACAGAACGTTCTATCCATGAATATGAACAACTTTCACTATGGGACCAACACTAAAATCACGAAAATAAAAAATCTGCTGTTTAATACAAAAGTTCAATACCTACTTGACCAAAATGTATGAAACAGTTTTTTTTTTTTTGCGGGTCTACAAAAGCAAAATAAGGTTGAGAACCAGTGCTCAAGATCAAGACCAACATGGCAGCTAGGAGCAAGTTTTTTTTTTATTGCACATAATAATCATCACAAAAAAGGAATGCTACCATGTGCCACGGGAAATTTCAGAAGAAAACCGGTTTTAATGTTGATTGTTTATGTATGACAACCCATGATGGACAGCACACTAAGGCGCCTACATTGTAATGGCATTTGCAGAAGTAAATTGTTTATAAATATACTTGCGAATCGCCCCTGCTCCGCATTTTTACGGCGCTAGTTTGTAATATGTACACATACATCTATATATAAACTTACCGGTGCATATGAACTGCCAACATAACTGGACCTCTACTGATGTACTTCATGACGGCGTTGTAGTGTCTGTTGAACCTGGCCAGGTACTTCTCATCGCCGAGTAGAATGTAGGCCTTGAGGCAGTATTCGTAGTAGGAGTCGATGCCAGCGCCGACGCCGGCGTCCTTGCGTACCCAGTCGCCAGAATGAATGTTGATAACTGTGCCCATCAGATCCGACGTCCTGTAATCAATGTTTTTTTTTTTTTTTTGTTTATCTTTATAAGTTTCAAGAGGTAGAATTTTAATTATTATTATATAAATTGTTAAGGGGGCCTGGTGACCTGACTTAGGTACAGGTTTTGTAAAAAAAATTGTGTACGTACCAGTCTTCCACAAATTAGGTACAAAATTGTATCTGTAGACTAATTTAAGCTGTAATTTGTGGTAAGAAAATAAATCTATTTTATTCTAATTACAGTGGCGCATTATGTCTGTTTAAAAATTGCTACTGTATTATTAATGTAGCATTTAAAGATGCGCATCAAAAGAGAAACATGTAGTGAAGTTAAAAATGAGTTGAAGCAGACTGGCTTGTGGATAAGTACCTACATAAGCGCCAAAACAGTTTTCTATTTCTCTTAATCGTTTGAAATTGACAGAGATAGAATGATGTTTTAAGGGAGGTGACCAACTCTACCATAGATGCTTGCTCCACTTATAAAATATCATGTACACAAAAAGTAATGACCTCATGTGAAAGCGATTGCTCTCTTACCCTAGTTTAGAGCTACTTAATCGTGATTAGTAATTTGTGGTCAAAATAGGCCTATGGGCCGGAACGTCACAACCTTTATATTTCTTGACGGCCTCATTACACTTACCTATGTCTAATCTTCCAGAGCCTATCCATAGCCTTGTGCGCCTTTTGTTCGTAGACGGGGTGGCCAGTAAGGCGGGACAGTGCTGCCATCTCAAGGATCATAGTGCCGGCGCAGGCCGTGCACGTCTCACGAGACTCTGACATACCCCGCATGCCATGACGCAGGTTTATCTGTACAACGTTAAACATATTTGTAGTATAGGTACATCTCTGCCTAACCTTCTAGGGAATACAGGAGTGATATTATGTTATTACAAAATCACGCTTCACACTAACATTATAAAAGCGAAAGTTTGTGAGTGTGTGTGTGTTTATATGTTTGTTACTTCTTCACGCTCAAACGGCTGGACCAATTTTGATAAAATTTTGTAATGGAGGTAGCTGACACCCTGGATTAACATATAGGCTACTTTTTATCCCGACATTCCCAAGGGATCGACATTTACGCGGGTGAAACCGCAGGGCGCAGCTAGTATTTCATAATTGTTGAATACTTATTCAGTCTCGAGTCCTAGGAGTGGAAACATGATAAGCTGATTATGGATTTATCAAATTGTCATAACGTCGGGTCTTTCAAATGATTCGGTTTTTGCCCTGAAGTCCAATCACAAAAATCTCAAATCTATTCTAAATAACTAAAAAACCACTCAATTATTATTAGTAGTGAACTTACCCTTCCGTGGGGTATTCCAGTTGAAGTATTGAATGCAGGCAGTAACCTCTTGCCGAGATTTTCTGCCATTGTAAGCAGTTCTCCATTATACCACTGCAAGGCTGGCACGTCGTTCTTCAGGTTTGTAGCCAACACATGGGCTGATAGCAGACCCCTGTAACAATGCAGTGCTATGACAATGTCCTGACCGTTCAGGGCGTACAGCAGTCGTGAAAACTATGCATAGAACGATGTGATAATGATGAATTTCAGTAAGTATTAAATTTTTGGTTGAGTATGCATATATCAATGTTTACAAATATTTACCAGAGAAGGGGGGAGGGTCATACACAGATCAGTGGGGTCAGACCATATAAGGTACTTTAAGCGTAAGCATCAGAGATTATGCAAATTCATCAATAGTGCATAAGTGATAACTAAATTGCGCATTTCACCTATCTATTCAATGCTACATTGCCGTATTAGCAGACTCTATTAAAATGCAACAGATTACTTTTATATGCATACATAAAAGCCTCTCTGCATAACACGACTTCTACGACTGACATTTGCTGTGTTCGAATCAAATGTAACGAACTTAGATTATAATATCCGGCGCTTTGAACCAATTCAGTTTGTGGTGGGCAATTTAAATCTATCTTAAGGAGGAATTGCCAAAGGAAATGTTTACACGTTGTTATTATTTATGTATAATAATATTTTTTTATATGTATCACGTATTTGTTAAAACAAATCACACTAATATTATAAAGGCGAAAGTTTGTGAGTGTGTGTGTTTATATGTTTGTTACTTCTTCACGCTCAAACCGCTGAACCGATTTAGATGAAATTTGGTATAGAGATAATTTGAGTCCCGGAAAAGGACATAGGATAGTTTTTATCCCGATATTCCTACGGGATCGAAACTTATGCGGGTGAAACCGCGGGGCGCAGCTAGTTGTTAATAACAATACAATCTTATAGTGTGATACTTCCTGGCCGCCCCACAGTGGAAAATTAAAGTAACACGTTTCTAGATAAATTGTACCCTTTATGTACTTTAGGGTACATGCAGTGAAAAAAATTGTACCTCAGAGAATAATGAAATATATATAGCCGCGCCACCAAAACTTCAAGTACATAAAGGGTACAATTTATCTAGAAACGTGTTACTTTAATTTTCCACTGTGACGCGGCCAGGAAGTATCAGACATCTTATGCCAGTCGCTGAGAGTTGTTAGTCATGAAAGCGACCCAAATATGTACATGAGTTAAAGTATTTTGATGATAATTGGATCCCAAATCACAACTAGGTCATCTACTATCAAGATAAAAATGGATGTTGCTATATTGAAACTTCAACAGCGTTTGACCGATCATCATGCGGGTTGGCACAAATATGTACATATTTTTTCATGAAGAAGCTTTTTAAAGGTTTTTTACCGACCTCAACGAGGGCAAAGACTCAGGCAAAAGTTATTACCTTAGTACATTATAAAACTTGCGTGTGATGTGATGATACATGTTTACAATTTTATTGATTTCATAAATCGTTTACTTCGTTAACGCAACATTTATTTTCCGGGTCCACTATTTGTAGGAAAACTATTGTAAAATTGTATTGCTAAGTAACATGTGTTGTGGATTAATTATCCTTATTTCATGTTTAGTAAGGTTTATTTCAGTGGTTGTGGTTGAATAAAGCCATAATTATTTATACCAATATTTATAAATGAGGTCATTGGGATTTACTTGTTTTGCGTAATTATTTATATTATTATACAAGTAGATATGCAGCTTTTTGTGTCTTTTATTACGGTAGGTACTACTACTCAAACGGTGAATAAAATACACCGTCAGGAAACCTACAGGTCCTAAAACCAAAAATGAAATGTGGACATCCAGCACCCTGCACTGGTCCTCGCGGTGATTAGGGACAGCACATTCCCACTCACCCCATTCAAAGGGAGGAGGCCTGAGTCCCAGTAGTTGGAACCTTCCAGTGTGTTTAATTGTTTAGATCGTGACGGAGTCTTACCCGAGCATTCGTATATTGGTTTCAAAGACGGAGACCACAATGTCATGGTCGAAAGTGACATCTCTGATGACCAGCTTGATGGCGCGACTGAACTCGGAGAAGTCTCCCAGAACCGCCAACGTGTCCAGGCTGTCCACTAAAGTTAGAGAGAAGCTGAAACATAATACATAATTAGGGCCAAATATTGCAGTATCAATATTCCCGATTTCCTTAAAGGGGTTAGAAGATTTTTGTATGGAGGGTGGCCCTAAGGTCGGTCGCCATTTTGATTTTTTTTCAGAATCGCGGTGCACAACAAAAGTTACATATTTAGATAGAGGACGCTTATACAAACAAAAAATGTTATATAACATAATATCCTAAAGCGTCAGGTTTCGGAGTTATTCACCAAAATATAAGTCGAAAACAACAAGGATTTTTTTGTTTTTTTTTCCCTCCAGGTAAGCATATTGAACTATTGAGGTAATAGAAACGTTATAAAACCTTTATGGAGAAGAAACAAATGAAGAATAGACATTTTTTAAATAAATAATTAAGCACGGCAATTTGTAGTTCGTTTTTTTATCCCAGAGACTAATCTGACATTTAAGTCTTCTGTGTTTTCGTTTTTTTTTAGTATAGAAGTTTGACATTACACTTGTCAGATTAGTCTCTGGGATTAAAAAACGAACTACAAATTGCCGTGCTTAATTATTTATTTAAAAAATGTCTATTCTTCATTTGTTTCTTGTCCATAAAGGTTTTATAACGTTTCTATTACCTCAATAGTTCAATATGCTTACCTGGAGGGAAAAATAAACAAAAAAATCATTGTTGTTTTCGACTTATATTTCGGTGAATAACTCCGAAACCTGACGCTTTAGGATATTATGTTACATAACATTTTTTGTTTGTATGAGTGTCCTCTATCTAAATATATAACTTTTGTTGTGCACCGCGATTCTGAAAAAAAATCAAAATGGCGGCTGATTTTAGGGCCAAAACCTTCAAACCCCTTTATAACATTTGTGACAAAATTCCCCTGCTCGGCGACGTTTTGGGTTGCTTAGAAAACTATGTCGAAAATTACGCGTCGTTGGTAATTGCAGTACAAAATGCAAAGAAGGCTTTGTCCAACCGCCTTTCCAAACGCCAATATCAAAATATTTTATTTCACATAAACCTACATGGGCACTTGTGAAACGTCAGAAGCTAGGTGCACGGTTCCAATTGGTCGTTTCCTATGGAGAAGAGCCGGCAAGAAACTCTACGGTTACTCTTTTAAAAATAATTGGCTTTTACAATGGTGTGGTATAGGAGGACAGCGTAGGCCTGTCAACAAGTATCAGGTACTTGATAAAATAAAAAATGGTCTACAGATGTAAAGTCTACAAGGCCTACAAAGTCCTCACGTTTACAAAATAAGAATCTATTAAAAGGATAAATAAAATATAAAAACCTACTAAAACCAAGTGATATGATTGCCATTGCAACCACTAATAAAGAGGTGAAAAATTAGAATTGTCTGTATATAATGTCACATAATAAAAGACTATGTCAAAGAAGTACGTAAAAAATAAACATCGTAATTTGAGAGCTGTTAATAGACATTTGAGGTGCCAGGAAAACCACATGTGCAGAAGGAATTATTGCCAAACTACCTTGTCTTCAACGTAGTCTTTACTCTTATAATGTGCTTTTTTGATAAGGACACGTTTGATGAGGGTTTTGAACTTGCCATCGCTAAGTTCTGTAACCGGCTTTGGCAACTTGTTATAAAAACGGATGCTGTTTACAAGAAATGACTTGCTAGTTTTAGTTAATCTAAATTTAGGTACCTATCACAATTTAATTTTTACTACGTGTTTTTATATTATCTTCTTCTTTGAAAAGTTCTAAGTTTTTGCGAACATACAAAATACTTTCTAAAATTTAAAGACAAGGCAGAGTTAGTATATCAATTTCTTTAAATTTGTTTCTAAGTGACTCGCGAGGACCCATTTTATAGATTGCGAGGATTGCCCTCTTTTGTAAAATGAAAATTGAATCTACGTCAGCTGCCGATCCCCACAGCAGAACACCATAAAACATAATACTGTGGAGATAAGCAAAGTATACTAAACTAGCTGTGGCTATATTTGTCAACTGCATTACTTTTCTTACAGCATATGCAGCTGAACTTAATCTACCTGAAAGAGCTCTAATGTGTGCACCCCATTGTAATTTTGAATCTAAAGGAAATTCCTAGAAATACAGTAATAGCCTCTAGTTCTTTGCCATCAAGTTGCCACGTACCTATAGGTAATAGTAGGTACGTGGCTGCAAAATTCCAGTTTTCTTCTAGACAAGTCATCGGAAATAAGTGCGGTCGAGGTTTCTATTGATTTTTCTATTGATTTTTCTTTGGTTTAAGACGTTGTAGCAAAAATAAACGACAACTTCTCTGGCAGTTAAGGCTAAAACCTAATTGTACTAACCAAACAAAACTAAAAAATTACTCACATAGACTTAAGAAAATAATAAAATTGACACAAAAGGCAAAAAATAATCATAAAATAATGACATCAACAAATAAATCAAAGGATACATGGAAAATTATAAATGAAAATAGATACTGCCCTCCGCATGATTATATAACAGAAATAAATAGTAATGGTAATAAAATAACAAACCCCAGTGATATAGCGAACGCATTTAACAACCACTTCGTAGATCAAGCTAAATTACATTCTAAAGCTTCAAAATCAACAATCTGTAAGACTTCAACCATATGCGACAGCTCAATATTCCTGGCCCCCACTACACCTAATGAAGTGTATCGGATTATACAAGACCTAAAAAATAAAGTTAGTGTCGGTTATGATGAAATCTCGACAAGAGTATTGAAATTCGTTTCTGAAGTGATATCGAGCCCTATTAGTCATATAATTAATTTAAGTATTTGCTGTGGAATCTATCCCGACAAGCTAAAACCCACTATAGTTAAGCCCCTATTTAAGAAAGATGACAAGACTGACATGAATAACTACCGACCAATTGCGCTTATACCGGTAATATCAAAAGTATTTGAGAAAGTTATTTATAACCGCATGTATTCCTTCTTCACCAAGCACAACATTTTAGTAAAGGAACAGAAAGGTTTTAGGAAAAATAGTTCCATAAATATGGCTATCTATGACTTCCTTAGTAACATAATGACAGATATCGATCAAAGAACTCCCACTAGCGCTATATTTATGGATATGACGAAGGCTTTTGATCTAGTTGAACATAATATCTTGTTAGAAAAACTAAGTGCTTACGGAATAAGGGGAATTGCACTTTCTCTTATAAAATCTTATCTTGACAACAGAACACAGTGTACAGAAGTTAGACGAATTTGTAAAAAGGATAAAAAGGAATATAAATACATTTCAGAAAAACGTAAAATCACATTTGGCGTGCCCCAAGGCAGTGTATTGGGCCCGCTATTGTTTTTAGTCTATATAAATGACTTTCCGAAAAACGTCACTTTTCCTATGGTTCTTTTTGCTGATGATAGAACTTTAATTATAAAACATAATAAAAATGGAAATTATGAATGTGAAATTAAAGACGCATTACAACAGTCAATAAACTGGCTTGAACAGAATAACTTAGTATTAAATCTAAATAAAACTAAAATTATGCAGTTTAGACAAAGAATTACCACTCCTGACATTAATATATCTTTTAATAATAATAAAATTGAAGAAGTAGGACATGTTAAATTTTTAGGATTGACAATAGACTCTAAACTGACGTGGAAAGAACATGCATCCATCCTAATTAAGAAATTAAGCAGGTTTGCCTTTGCTCTTCACAAACTTCAAAAAATTGTGAATCAGGCAGCTGTCGTAACCGCGTATTATGGCTATGTAGACTCCATACTACGTTACGGAGTAATTTTCTGGGCAAATTCATGCGAAAAGCATGATATCTTTAAAGCACAAAAGAGATGCATTAGGTCTATATGCAATCTTAAATCAACAGACAGTTGCAAACCATATTTTACTTCCCTTAAAATTCTAACGCTGCCTTGTCTTTACATTTATGAGACCGCATTGTTCGTAAAAAAGAATGGTAATTTATTTAAAAAGGCTTCGGAGCAATGTTATCGATCTATAAGACCAACATACCGACATGAATTATGCCTAAAAAGATCAAAAACTGCCCTTATGTACAAGAGCATACTATGCATGGCTCCGAAAATTTTTAATAAGATACCAAATGACATAAAAGATTTAAACTTGACTCAATTTAAACGCAGCCTAAATAATTTTTTAATAGACAAATGCTACTATACAATTGACGAATTTCTTTCTGACAAACTTTCTTGTGACTGATCCTGTATTTATGATGTAATTATTCCTACCTGACTTTTAATTTATTAGAAATGTATTGTACTTATAATTATAATGTTTTAATTTCTAATATTGTTAAATTAATAGTGTATGCCCTAAAGGGTAGATTTTTGAGATTCTGTAAAATATCTGTAAGACCTGTTTTATCACCAAAAATCGCACTAATAAATACTTTGACTTTGACTTTGACTTTCGATTCCACATTACTGATTCTAGAATGTAGGTCAAACTGTTCAGAGAGTTTTTTATTTCATATACTTTCATTTTTGCACTCAAGTTTGCAGTTTTCTTTCAAAGTTGCCTTGGCTTACATCAATAAAGGCTATATTTTAAATACCAGTCGTTTCTTGTCGATTACACATACAAAATGTAACAGAAAGGATGCGTACGTACCTATAACAAATATGTTGAAGAACAAAATATTTCCGCGTAGTTTCTTATCATCATCTAAAGAATCCAATCCGTGCACAGCATAGCTATTAGCTACTCTTTCCTATACACGTAGAATATCCGCGTTACATAACATTCGACGATAAAATATGTTAGTCTTTCAGCAATTAACAATATCGAAACATAATGTAACTGTTTAAAATGTATGTTTTCCTTAAGTGTTTGTTTCACTTTCTATACCTATGTAAACGGTATGTACCCAAACAGCATTAAATTAAATAAGTCATAAATTGTAAAAAGAATGCCTGGAAGAATGCCATTTCTATTACTTTTCTTATCAGGAACATGAAAATATTTAATAATGTTCAACTTGTCAATTGCTTTTGCAACTACTTTTCTTGGATTCGATTATTGAATATTATTGTCATGGGCTTAACGAAGCTGGCAGGGAGGGGCAGCTGCTTCCCTGGATTGTGATTGCGTAAGAATTTATCCCCTCCCCCCCCCCCCCCCTAATAGGCTATAGGTATAACAATTGCTGACGGGGGTGTGTAGCGGTATCTACAACGCCACATGCGAACAACGCGTCATACTGACGTCACGCAAATCCTGCATCGCGCAAGCAGAGTTTACCACGCAACTAGCATATACAACGTGTAACGTTAAATGCGCAAAACCTGAAAATAGTTTGATCAGAATAACGAGCAGAATCAATTGAACCACTTTTTAATATAGGTCACATTTTTCAAAAAATCTTCATTAAAAACGTTGCCGTGTCTATTTATTAATAAGTCAAGCCATCACATGCGCGAACTCGCCAAAATAGGTAAACAAACACAAGTTGTTGTCGACCAATTAAAATTTTCCCATACGCGGGATAATAATAGCTCTTATTTCAATGCAAATTGCAAATACGAATCTTCCGTACAGTATGCGTCATACTGACGTCACGCAAATCCTGCATCGCGCAAGCAGAGTTTACCACGCAACTAGCATATATACAACGGCCCGACATGAATCATTGGGCAGTTGCCCGCCAGACACAACACTCGTCTGGTCGGAGGATCCTCCCTTTTCCATAGAGTATGAGTGAACTTTACACCCTGTTCCTCATACCTCTATAGGTGTATACACCCAAGATGATTGTATAAATATTGCTTACTTTCCCAGCGCGTCATCCATGTCACCCCGACTCGGTGTGATGCCTTTCCAGCGGCCCTTACAGCTGAGCGGCATCAGCTCATCAGCAGGATACGCGTTCTCCATGTATGCATTATATGCATGATAAAACATTTTTCTAGCCTCCTCCCTGAAATAAATACTGTGATTTAATTATGCTCACCGGAATGTTACGGGATACCAAATTTTTTTCAATATGATGACCATGCAGCCTCGTTAGGCCAATCAAACAATATCGTTCTCCTGCCCTTAAGGCTGATTTAGACAGGGTAAGTAACTGACTCCAAACTCGAGACAAGTCAGTGCTGACCCGATATTTACCTAGTAAAAGTTTAATTTGGAGTCAGTAGTACTGACTCCAAATTCAATTTACACTCAGCCTAAAGTCTAAATCAGCCTTTATCCAATTGCGATCGGCGCAAAATGTCTTCTTGGTCTTCTTCCACATACATCTCTATCAGTCGTAATCTCTGTAGTCACCCCTTCTTTCTAGCTATAAGTATCACCACAGAATACTTAATGTATCGCCTTTCACAAAACTCATCCGCCAATTATTTGGTCTTCCTCTACTTTTAAAACCAAATCGAACACAAAGTTCCGAACAAAATAACTGATTTTTCTATTTTCCCTAAAGAAAATAAATTATTTTTTAAGGAACCAGTCTCAAAAACCTTTTGTATTTATGTTGATTGCCGTACCGTATTTGATGTTGGTAGCTATTAATCCATTTTTTCAAAAACACAATAGAAAACGAAAGTTTTAAGAGGAATATGATGGCCACCATGCCACTACTGAAAAATTATGTCCTTTTACTTATTTTACAAACTGTATCATTAATATAATAATAACGTTTTATTTTAGTAAAAGACAAGGCATTGCTTGTTTACTTTTATGATTGTCGTTATACATAGTTACATGTTTGATCAGCAGGCTACAATGTTGTGAAAGTAATTTTAAATTATAAGTAATTTTAAGTAAACTTGCTGATCCCTGAGACTTCATAAATCATACAGCATTGATATAAATTTTATACCTACTGTGATTTTCTCCCGAGAGATTGAAATTTTCTTACATTTTTTGCAGTTTGCAGTCAGTTATCAGGGTTATTTTATCGTATGTTGACCAAAATATGATCGCGACAGTAACAAATATGTTTTATGCGTTAAAACAGGCCACTCGGTGGCTCGCGGGCCTTGGGTTGGGCAGCCTTGTATTAGACAAATAGGCCTTCCGGACAAAATGTCCTTAATGATGGTGAAAACCACATCAAAATCCTTGAAGTTTAGAAGATCTAAGTAGTCAGACAGACAGATACGAAAAGCGACGTTCTTTTATAATTAATATTAATATGTTAGATTAGACCAGAGGATTTTCTATAAACAATAAATCCAGAAGTTCGCACATATACACAGAAGACTTACTATTAATGGATCAGTCAAATTAAGAAAAATAATGTAACAATTAATTTTTTTTATAAAAAAATATATTTCTTATCAAAACAAACGTATCCATGGTCATTATGTAGATAAAATCATGAAGTAGTTATGATATGACTATCACGATGTTTGTTATTACCAAATGTATAAAAGAAGTGCCTGGTCATTCCAGTGTTATGTGATAGACTACACAGCCATATACATTAATTTATTATCTTAGTTGCAACTGCAGCATTCATTTTTTTACTGTGTATGGAGATGTTTTGGAGACTGCCTCATTGGTCTAGTGGTGGCAAGAGCCACTGCTGAGCATGGCAATAGGCTCGCCCCTAGTTGCATGGTACTTAAACATAACTAGCGAAATGTCAGTGTACTATAGTTACATCTCTGCCTAGCCCTTCGGAAGATTACAGGCGTGATGTTATGTTATGTATCGGTTTTAGTACAACTTACAAAGATCTTCTGATTGTCTAGTTGAAGATCTTTGATCATTAAAAATATTCAAATACAGAAGCAGTATTAACTGTAGGCCATACTTTGTGCCCAGAATCAATCATTTAGAAAGCCAAGTCAATGTAAACAAGGTTTTGTTTACGTCAATGTAATAAAGGTTATGAGGTACAATGGCTATTAATTAAACAACAATCAATAGTTTGTTTTGCAATCCTTGACATATTTTCTTATGGATGTCATGGGTAGTTTACTGAAAAATGGAAAACAAAAAAAGGACCATGTCAACATGTAGCAAACTAGCAACCTACATCAAATACATTTATTTATCAATTTTGGCATAACTGGCGCTTGCACCACTTCTGTAGTCTCAGAGGAATGCAAATGTTTTGGTCTTAAAAGTATATTGACGCTGCTGTTTGCAACTTTATTTGTGTGTAATTCCGATAAAAACAAACAAAGCATCACCAATGAACATGATTGTGAATAATCATTAATATATAATGCTTTTACATTACCTTTCACCAATCGAGATTACAAATTATCATCATCTAATCTTCCTGCAACACATTTTCTTCTTCTGCTCCCCCCTGTCAACCATCACGCTATCAATCACTCCCTTCTCTTTCATAGCAATCCTCTCACAATCTACCCATCTTTTCTTTGACCTTCCAGTCCTTCTCCATCCATCAAAATTTATATTCATCACCCTTTTAGTCACATGCGTTTCCTCCTTCCTCATCACATGCCCATACCAAGCCATACAATTTCCTTTCAACTAATTGTGATTATAAATTATCATCCTGATATCATATTTCACCAATCACCCACAAGATACACATATAACCATTCCCAACAGTTTCTAACAAATTTGGTAAACATCCCCGTGACCCCTGCTTTATATCCTACTGCATACAATGGAAAGGTCAAGCTCAATATCCAACTACTTACATGATCAATCAAAATAATCCTACTAATGCTTTGATTATAAATGCGAAAGTATGTTTGTTTCCTTTTCATGCCTAATTCACTGAACCAATCATCATGAAATTTTGCATATACGTTGTCAGGGGTATAGAAAAGGACATAGGGAACCATTGACCTGGAAAAAAATTCTGTTCCCGAGGAAAATAACAATAACTTCCGACGGTCACAATGGTTTTAGGATGCTAGATGGCGCTAAGTGTCTTTCGAATGATGATTGAAATATAACCCAACTTTCTGAGCAGTATTCTAACAAAAAGTACTAGGCTTGCATGAATTCACGATAGTATTCCAATCACTAGTATTAAGCTTTATAGGATTATAGGATTTGGATGAAAGGCACACAGTTTATTATAACCTGGATTAACACATAGGACACTTTTTATCCCGGTAATATGTTAAATAGCCTATAACCTTGGTCAAGAATTGGGTTTTCAAATGCAACAGGCATATTTGAAACCTGACTGGTAGTTCTCAGATATTAGCCCATTCAAACAAAGAAAAAACTCTTCAGCTTAATTATATTAGTATACTAGCAGCACCCCGCAGTTTCACCCGCATAAGATTCCCATGGGAATATTGGGATAAAAACTATCACAGACAGACACACTTTTGCATTTATAATAATAAGTATTGATGTACAGATAGGTAAGCACTAAATTATATCGGCTGGTGTTCCCAACTGCATGCAGACACGGTTGCAGCCCAAGATTTTGGGGGGGGGTCACCATGGATGCCGAGGAATATTAATAAGGGAGGTATATCTTCGTTGGTCTAGTGGTCGCAAGCTCTACTGCTGACCATGACGTCCTGGGTTCAATTCCTAGGTCGAGTAAAGTGTTATTAGGTTTTTCCATCAGAAAGGACGATGAGTCAGAACGTCCCCCCAACCTTACATTGACCAACAGACTTAAAATGTATCTCATTCGAACCGCCTTAGCAAGCTGATCAATTTTTACTATGACGACATCTCTCAAAAGTGCGGGATATTCCGAGAAAATCATGTTTTAATGTTAATTTCGTCACAACGTCCCCCCAACCCTTACATTGACCAACAGACTTAAAATGTATCTCATTCGAACCGTCTTAGCAAGGTGATCAATTTTTACTACGACGACATCTCTCAAAAGTGCAGGATATTCCGAGAAAAATCATGTTTTAATGTTAATATTTTGGCACAAAATACGAGTTTGTAAGTAAACCATATTCTTTGATTTTCAAACCTCTCAAGATCAATTAGGAGATGCCATTTAAAAACCAGAAAACGTCATTCGTTACTCGTCCAATTTTTTCTATTCCTATAGGCAGGCAGTTGTCCCACCGGCGGCGATGAACGATTAGCGAGTAGAACTAGCAACTGAAAACGAGTTGGCGAGCAGCGAGCAGCGTGTGTGTAGTTCCGATAGTTTTATCGCTGGGCTATCAGCGAGTTTTCGAGTGCGACGGGTGATTATTCGCACCACTCGCTCGGGGCGGTTAGTCTCACAGGGGTTTCTCACGGCGCGCGGCGTGAGCTCTGACCACCAAGCGACCATCGCTGAGCGACTATCGCTAGGCGAGTATTATCTTTGATAGCTCTTGTCGCTCAGCGACAAACCAGTGAAGCGAGTCCTCGCCGGCAGTGTGAACAGTCAGCGATCAACTGTTAATATATGCATCTCTTTTGTTTACACGGAATGTATATCTATTGTACGTTTCTTGAGCGAGAAAACAGCCGACAGTTAGTCGCTTCCTCGCCGGCGGTTGGACAACTGCCATATGCTCGTCCAATAGCGCCCGCGACAACAAGACACTACTTTATCCTAAAATAAATAAAACGATTTTCTTATTTTATTTCTAAACCCCATGAATTTTGGAGTTAAAACTGGTTGCTAGTATTTTTATAGATCTTTATGAACCTGATAACACATACAAAATATCTGTTGCAGGGCGGGGGACGAGCCTAGCGAATTAGAAAAATGAATAAAATGATTTTTTAATTTTCATTTTATTTCTAAGCCCCATGGATTATGAAGTTAAAAGTGGTTGCTAGTCTTTTTATAAATCTTTATGAACCTGATAGCACACACAAAAGATCTGTTGCAGGGCGGGGGACGGGCCTAGCGAATTAGGAAAAGTTAATAAAACGATTTTTTAGTTTTTATTTTATTTTTAAACCCCATGGATTTTGAAATTAAAACTGGTTGCTAGTCTTTTTATAGACTTTGTGAACCTACTAATACATACAAAAGTTCTGTTGAAGGGGGGGACGGGTCTCATACAAATATGGTCATCGTTCTTTCTCAGAAGCAGCCTGGAGTCTGGATTTGTGCCCAGTTCGTGACAGGAAGCTCACCCCTGACATGGGACTTAAACATAACTGGCAAAATAGGGGTGTAAGTACTATATGAAGGCACAAGGCTTTAAATATCAAGATAAATCTTGTATGTGTAAAGCAGCCTCTCCCTCGGTTTCCAACTGCCGATTGAAATGTAGCTTTTGTCAACTGTCACGCAAAATGATCTGAAGGCCAATTCTCGTAATTTAAAACGTTCAAAATCTAGTCGCATTCTCATCTCGGCGACAAAGAAATGTCAAAAACTTGTCAAAATGTAGGGAAATTCAAGGTTTTTTGACAGATTGAGACAGATTAGACTGTGAATGTTCTTAAAATAACGAGAATTGCCCCTCTGATAAGCTGTTGTCATTTCAGTCAACTTTGTTTGATATGAAACTTCACAGATTGTAAGTTTATTTACAGAAAATTGATGTCAGGGTATCAGCATACGAATTTCACAAAACGGAGTAGCACAAACCAAAAGTTAAAGCAGCCTGTAACTTTGCTCCATGTACAAATCTAATTAGTTTGTTTTTTTGACAAATATTGTGAAATGATTGATAAATAAGATAAAACCTTTAGAATAAATGGTTTTATTCAGCAAAATACAACGAAAAGATTTTCAGTCGTATTGACAGAAAATGACTATGTCAAATTAACAGTTTTATTTTTAAACCATAGAAACTCCAATGAGTTTCTATATCACCACATTCTTCCAGGCTTAAAAGAGAACGATTCAGTTTAGAACGTAATCTCCATAGCGGTCTGGGGGCCTTCGATTTCTAGTGGACCTTCGTTGAACAGTAGCTGGAGTTTCAGTAGCCATGTGATCGGTTTCGACTGTTGGGTGATCTGTCAACTGTTGCCGTTCGTCTTCTTCGTTCATACTTCGAGAATCATAGAAGCAGTCTTCATTAGTCTCGACTGATTCTCGGGTCTCATTAAGTACTTCAGGCGTTTCCTGGATTATCTCACTATCTTGTCCTAATGGTGCTAAATGTCGATTAGAGATAGTTGATTCTCGACCATCTGCAAGACGCACATAGGAATAATCCGGATTTACATGAAGTAACGTCACCTCCTCAACGACTGGTTGATATTTATTATTACGGTTAAATTTTCGCATTAGCACATGTTCTGATTCTGTCAGCCAAGTAGGGATAGAGACTCCATTCGATGAACGTCTAGTGTGCGTAAACATCCGTTCATGAGGCGTACAATGAGTAGCTGTACACAGCAAAGACCGTATCGAATGTAAAGCTTGAGGAAGAACTTGTTCCCAATTTTCTATTGCTAGTTTGCGTGAACGTAGAGCCAATTGTATTGATTTCCATAGAGTCCCATTAAAACGTTCTACTTGGCCATTTCCTCTTGGATTGTACGGAGTGGTTCTACTAGAAGCAATGCCACGTGAATTCAAGAAATTCTTTACTTCTGCCGATGCGAATGAAGTTCCTCGATCCGAATGAAGGTAAGATGGCATGCCAAATAACATAAATATCTCATTCAAATGTTTTATAACCGTTGCAGAACTCATATCGGCGCACGGGAACGCAAACGGGAAACGTGAATATTCATCGATTACAGTCAATATATATTTATTTCTTGTATTAGATGGTACAGGACCTTTGAAATCAACGCTTAATCTCTCCATAGGTGAAGTTGCTTTTATTAAGATTGGATCTGATAGGTCAGATCTGTAGAATTTCGGTTTTATTTCGGAACATATCCGACAGGAATTAGTCATATTCCTAATTTCTTCAGTAGAATAAGGCAAATTTTTGGACTTTATCCAGTGATTCATGCGCATTATTCCTGGGTGACACAAAGCTTCATGCAATGAAATTAGTTTTTCAGTTCGTACCGGTACCGAAGCACAAACTCGGGAAAGTGCGTCAGCCACATCATTCTGCTTTCCGGGACGGTACACTATGTCGTACTTGAAAGGTGCTAAGTCCAAGCGCCATCGCTGTATTTTCTCATTCTTTATTTTGCTCGTCAGTTTATTATCAAACATGAATGATACAGATCGCTGGTCAGTAATGAGACGAAATGGTTTGCCAATGAGGAAATGACGCCATTTCCTTAGCGATTCCACTATAGCATAAGCTTCTTTCTCTATAGCTGAGTGATTAAGTTCGCTATTATTTAGCATTCTGGAAAAAAATGCAACCGGTCGATTACATTGTGTCAAAGTTGCTGCGATGGAATGATTGGATGCATCTGTTTCCACAGTGAATGGTGCGTTGTGATCGATAGAGTGAACAGCTGACTTTGCAATATCAGATTTTAGTCTTTCGAAACTTTGAACTAATTCATTTTTTAGCGGAAATATTTGTGTATGAGCGAGAGCATGAACTCTTTCTGAGAAATTAGGAATCCATTTGCTATAATGTGCAAACATTCCTATTGTTCTTCTCAGTGATGGCACATCGCTTGGTGGTGGCAAACTCAATAGTGGCCTTAAGCGTTCCTCATCCGGCTTAATAACCTGGTTCTCTATATTGTATCCCAGAATATTAATAGATTTTTTGGAAAACTTACTCTTTTCTTTATTGAGAGTTAAGCCATATTTTTGAGCTGCTGCTAAAAATCTCTTAAGGTTTTCATCATGTTCCTCCTGATTTATTCCACACACCGTGATGTCATCTAAATACGCGTACGTTCCTTTAAGCTCTTCTTTGCGAATAACCCAGTCTATAGTTCTTTGGAAACTTGACACCCCGTTAGTGACACCAAATGGAATACGCCGAAATTGGTAAAGATTTCCAAGTGCTTCAAAAGCAGTAAAGTGACGCTCCTTTGGCAGAATCGGGACTTGATGATATGCACTTTGTAAGTCTATAGCGCTAAACACGCGGTATTTTGAAATCTGTGACACCATTTCTTCTATGTTTGGAAGTGGGTATGCATCTAAATGAGTGTATCTATTTATTGTTCGAGAATAATCGATAACGAGTCGTTTCTTATGATTAGTATTCTGTGAAATGAGGACTTGAGCTCTCCAGGGTGACATACTTTCTTCAATAATTCCCTCAGCCAAAAGTTTTCTTATTTCATCTCCAATAAACTTTTTATCATCCTCACTGTATCTTCGAGATTTTATGGCGACAGGCTTGCATTCGGGAGAAACATTCGAAAACAAAGGCACAGCAGGTACAGAAGCCGCAGCAACACTGCATACCTTAATTGGATCTTTTGATCCTCCAAAAGAGAACTCTAGTGAAGAATGCTTCTCTAGTATGTCATGACCAATAATAAGATCAGCGCACAGGTTTTTTACAATAAGCAAATTCAGACCTTCATAATTATGGTCTCCAATTTTAGCCGAGACGCAGGCTTGTCCCTCTACTTGAGACGTCAGTGTAGTTGAAGCCATTGAAATCGTTTGGTTACAAGGTCTCTTCTTTAATCGACACAATTTAAAGAAGGCTTCGTTCATAAAGCTGATAGAACTGCCCGTATCAATTAATGCTTGGGCACGAATTCCCTGGATGTAGGCTGTTACAGTTGCTTTCTTAAGAGAATCTGGTGATGCTGCTACAATACATGCAGAACTATTATTATTTGTATCTTGCTTATCTAGAACAGCAACAGTATTAAGTTTCTTGCTTCGACATACATTAGCATAGTGTCCCTTCTTATCACAAATCTGGCAGTTGACATCGACAGCTGGACAATCCTTTCTAGGATGCACACGCCCTCCACAGAAGAAACACTTTCGCTTAGTAAACGCTGCTGCTATAGGTTCCCTGTCTTCTTTTAAACTTTGAACAGCACTTAAATTTGAAGTATTGTAGTTCTGTGAGCTCAATTCGGCCATTTCCAACGACAACGCCAGATTGTAGGCTTGATCAAGTGTTAATGACAGATTTTCAAGTAATCGTTGTCTTATTTTGTTTGACTTCATGCCAGAAATAAATGCATCTCTTATACTATCTTGTTTATTCGTTTCGGCATCCACTTTTTCAAATTTGCAGTCTTTCGCCATTAACTTTAATACCTGAATATATGCATCAATATTTTCTTCACTCTCTTGTTTTCTTGTTGCCAGCATATGTCTAGCGTAAATTATATTTTTTTGCTTGATAAAAATTTTATTGAGTGTGTTAATAGCTATATCATAAGTGGTGCACTCACTAATAAATGAGTAAATTCGAGCGGATACATGGTTTATGAGTAAGTCTAGGGTAACTTTACTATCTTTCGTATCCTTTTCGCAATGTGATAAAAAACTTTCGAATGTCCTCTTCCAGTGCTCCCAGTCCTTCGAGGCGGTGCTGTCAGACGGATCAATGTCTAGTTTTTCGGGACGTAAGAATCTCTCCATTTTAGAACATTTTGCTGAATAAATTGATAAATAAGATAAAACCTTTAGAATAAATGGTTTTATTCAGCAAAATACAACGAAAAGATTTTCAGTCGTATTGACAGAAAATGACTATGTCAAATTAACAGTTTTATTTTTAAACCATAGAAACTCCAATGAGTTTCTATATCACCACAATGATATTTCGTGTAAATTTTTGCCTGTTTCACTAACATTAATACATTAATGTTAGTGAAACAGGCAAAAATTTGCCATCATTATCTGCATCTAATTTGCTGGCTGCATATTCTCAAGATCTAACACCTTTCAAAACATCATAAACCTCAAAGAATTTTTTATTACAACTGATAAAGAAAATGTATAAACTGTTAACCCACTACAGTATTCAAAATATTATTCATATTGTTAATAATCGAGATTTGTTTGATCTTTTATGCATAACTTTCTAATATTCGTCCTCGAAAATTGAAATATTAAGATTTCTACAAACTGTGCAATGAAATGAATCTACTTATTTACAGTTGTTTAGCTCAATCAGCTCAAGTATGTTATCTTGATAATTTACCTTAAACTCTGCCGTTCTGCTTTTGACATACGTGATGCAGCTTCTTCTTCGGTTTTTACACATATTATTGCTAAAATAAAGACTAATAAAACACGATATGCCATTATCACCATAATCACAATATTTTCAAATGACTAGTACTCTTACTTACAAATAAACTAAATAACTATCAGTACACGAGAAAAAGTAAAATTAAATTGTTCAGAAACCACTGTGACTGTAATTATTAAAGGGACTAAAACTTCTAAGAGGAGAAGTCTTATCAGTTTTTTTATGAGCTGTACCTACTACCTAAAAACTAGCAGTACATTACACCACTCAGTTCACTAATCGTCCATGACAGTTGTCAATGTTGTCAAGTAAGTCTGTATGTGCGTGGATAAAGTGTAGTCCAGATCGGCTGTTCATATTTTTAGCATTTTGAGAAAACAAATCCTCAAAAAAAAAAAATTAGAATCTATTCTTCTGAGCTCCCTTAAATTTCTGAGACCTTCATTGCGTTCATAAAACCTTACCAACATTGTAAATCAATATTCCTCAATAAAGAAACATACAATATTGCAAATCTTTGCAAACGGAATAAAGTAAAAAATAAAATTGTATATCTTTGGTAGATCAGCGATTTGGTAATTGCGTAATACAATATTATTATTTTTATATTTTATATTTTTATATTTTATATTTTTAATATTGTTTGAATATTTCTACTTTATTCACTACTCGTTTATATGGAACGCAATTTGTCTTTTTAGAAGACCACGTAACCATACTGAAAATATCAAAAATATGTTGATGTTATTCTTATATCAAACAATAGCTAGGTCGTCTCTTTACACTGGACTGGTTACAGGTCCAGCTGGAAATCAGGTTTTGCCTTGTTTTATCTCGCCCAAAACGCAACTAAAGGGACAAGAAACCTTCAACCGGGCTCTGTGCGTGTGAAACCAGCATAGAGGAACAATTTGGAAACAAACTAAAGCGATGCAGTCAATCTTCTTCCTGATGGACTGACTGAAGCTGGAAAGGAAACATGTTTTGAGGCAAGGTTCCATTTGTGACACAGCCATTTGAGCCATTCACTGCCTACCACCTATGAAATTGGAATGAAAAGTTGATTAAAATTTTGCTATTTTTTAACCGGTAAAGGAATATCAATAAGTTTTTGGTTACAAAAATATGAATAATATGTTTCAAAACTTGTATACACTTAGATTTCGCAATCGCTTTCAAAATGTGTGTACGAACGCGAAGAAATCGCGAATGATTCGCTGCATCTTAGTCTGTACTACGGTGAGTACCAAGCTAATCGCCGTCGACTTAAATCGCTGCGTGTGTACCAAGCATTGCAGATATTACAAAATAATGATTGGGGCCTGTTACACTAGGAACACGGGATAATAATATTCTTTCGTATCACATCGATGGCCAATAGTTTGGCCTAAAATTCAATTACGCATACTGGTATCCAGCCCCCTTATTCACAAACACTCGATATGCTTCCGTATCGTGTCGAACACATTGTTATCTTAGGAGTTTTCTCAATGCTGTTCACAAGTCCAAAACCCGAAAATTTTGTCAGTTTAAATCAAATATACGCCCGCTATTCTTCCAACAGCTATTTGCTGTTGAGGGGAAGTCAAACCAGGTTATCGAAATGTCAGGTTTTCGATACGATAGCCTGTCGTATGGTTGTGAATCCGGGCTATGATATGACTAGTCTGGGACTTTGGATAGTGCTCGATGCTCCATCTTTGATAGCCAAGCGTGTGGTACCACCTTTATACTTTCTTTCGAAATGTAGTTCTTCGCAATTTGTGTAGAGTACGCCACTGGTGAAGTCACGTGATTGACTCGTCGCCGCCATATTGCATTTGTACGGTGGTGAGGGATCATTTACTAATGCCCAATTTGTAATTTTATAAATGCTTAAAATAATTAAGTACTCAGAACTGTTGGTGTCCGTTTATTCCTGAGTTTGTTTTATGTTTTTAGTTTGGTTTCAATTCATATAAAGTGTGTAGTGTACAAATAATTATAAAAAATTGTTCTGGGTTCCACCATTGAAATAACCAAGTAGTGACCGAGTACCAGAAAAGGTTCACCGACAGCGCATTGCAGACTGGACCAGGTAACGCAAAAAATAATTATATTTGGAAACGCAGCATCTAGGCACCATAATTTAATGTTTTTGTTGATATTTTTAAGCTTTTATTGAATACCGGCATCAGTTGTTTACTTCAAAACGTTACTTTATGTGTAGAAAACTTTTCATAAATGAATGAAATGCACTTTTTATTTGTATCAATAACACAGAATTAAGATAATTGTGGTTATTCAGTGGTTTAAAATTACATTATTGTATTTGGAGCGAAAGTTCGAGTGTACCTACGCTGACAACAAGATATTGTGTGTACATCAACAGTATTTGTAAAGGTCTTTGAAAATATAACTGCTTTTCAGCCTTGCTGTGATTTGAAGATATGTGACCTTTATAATCTTTGTGCATTATGTACACGTAGCTTTAGACAGCTATACCATGGAACGGCGCCATTTTGATTGCTAGCGCCTTGCCAGGGGGGGAGAAGGGCGGGTAGGAGGGGCGCCACTCACTATATAAAATGTGACGCTCAGACACTTGGTGTCTCTCTCTCATGATCATCACAAAACTACTCCTCTATGTTGATTGGTACAACTTTTACATGATTATTCCCAATATTGTTGATACAGCCCCTAAAACAAAACAAACAACCTCATGTTGAATGTTGTTTTGATTTGACAGGTGTTTTCACATGGAATGTAGATTCATATCAACATGAATGGCAAAGTAAATGGAACTATGGAAAATCCAATTGATACTTCTGCCCCAAATCCACCTGACAGTTTGCAAAATGAAAAGGAAGCTGCCTCAGAAGGCTGTGAGAATCCAACTAATCTCAGTGAAAATAGCAATCACACTGAGGACAGTAATCACTTAGACAGTGAAAGTAGTCCAGAAGGTACGGCTCACAGTACTGCTGAGGATTTGGAAAATGATATTAGTAATGGCAGTGACAGTCAAGAACATCGCATAGAATTGTCAACTGAAGACACAGAGCTACCTGATAATGAAAACAGCAACATAATATTTTTGGAAAATAACTGTGGCAACAGTAATGAATCATACCCAGAATCTATGACTGGTTGCCAGGTTAAATCTGATGCTAATGATGAAACACTGCACAAGATCATGGTTGAAAAGAATCAAGAAGCAGAAAAAGCAAGGGCACTTGGTAAAGGCACCACTACCATTACTCGCATCACTGAGATTACCCAGGAAGAGGTATGTATTGATATTTTGTCAAATAAAATCACCTTTTCATTTATATTTTCAATTAAATGAAACTTCATTTATTAGGATTTCTTTAGGTAAATATTTATAACTTTACTGTAATCAGTGGCATGCATTGCATATAGGCATATAAGCAGTGCCTACCTCGATATATCAACATAAGCCTGTCAATTACATTTTAGTGTGTGTGCCCCACAATTAAGAAACACTAAATTATCATACCTAACAAAAAACAAAATCGTCATACAAACACGCGCGCCAGTAGGCAGCCGCTGGACGGCCTACTCGGCTCCCATACTATTCGCACATTGTCATTGGTCTTTACTTGTTCAAGTTAATACGACAAAATTAAAAATACGTACGTCTCACGCATAATACCATGACATTCGACCTTCGCAATTTAACACCCTTAAGTAGGCATGCCTACTCAAATAACCACACTTTTGACCTCCCTTTTTTCTGATTAGTGACCGCGTTTGCCTAGACTAGACCCGGCCTAGTGCCTACCTATTCTCAAAACCAATGCATGCCACTGACTGTAATATATTGTCAAAAAATTCCATAATTCAATCTATTAAACCAAAGTGTAGCCCACTTCTGGATACTGCCTGTTTGCAAATCTGTTATCTGATTATTGAAGGAGTAGGAACATGTTTTGGTTAGTTAAAAGAATCCTTTGTTCAACTGTTTTAGTTAATGAAAACACACTATCTATGAAATAAGAAATTATTAAAAAGGCAGAACATGCCTTGTCAAATCTGGATGTACCTAGGTACACCTCTTTTTACCCCTTCAGGGAATGCTATGTTATCTACTTCTATCTATCTATCTATCTATTCTATATCTATCTATCTATATCTATTCTTCTTCTTCTTCTATCTATTCTATATCTATCTTCTATTCTATACATATAATAAATCTGTAGACGCGGCGTTTCTGTACATTGAAAATATTTCCAAAACAAATAGTTGGGGTGTTAAAGGATAACCAACAGATGCCATTTCATAATTTTTTGGAATTTTTGTCTGTTTGTCGGTTGTCTGTTTGGATGTGACAGATTATTTGAACAGGTTCAACATTAAAAGTACCAAACCGATATGGTTAATTTTTAAACTCAAATATGGTGTAGAACTCGGAGAAGTTATTAGTTTTTGTATCATCACAATCGCTTCATTCTCAAAAGATATAATCAATTTAAAGTATTCTAGAACAACTTCTTATTAAGTTTTTTGGAAACACGTAACGACATCTATTGGCGCAATATATTACCTACTAACGAAAACATATTATTATTGTGATATAAATAACATTAATTATGTGAATTATCACATCCTATTAGGCTTACCTTTAAGACGAAATAACACAGATACGTATGTCTGTGTTATTTTAAAAAGTAAAGGGCCATTTAGATGGAGAGAGTTTCTCGACTCGAAGATACGATTATCGAAAGAACATTAAAAAAGTCTCTTCGTGTAAACATTCACGATTGTCGCCCTGCTCCTTGGCCGACAATTGCCTCGCAATAGAATATATCTGTCTCCGTGTAAACAGAACTACAAAGCGAGAATTGTATTTCGAGTTTTTGTGCTAGTCGCTACCACGAGTGCAGTGCCCGAGAGTGCTTTAATTATATCTGCTCTTCTGAGACAACAATTAATATTAAATTAAAAATTTAAAAAACCCCCGCCTCAAACAAAAACCTCTAAAAAGTAAAATAATAATATATATTAGCCCTTTAAGTTTAATATAAGTTGCACGAAATATTTTGATCGAAGCGTCCTCACGTCGGGGGACGGCTAATGAAAATTGGAAGTTAACAGCAGTTATGTTTCTACAATAGCTACATTCATTATTGCTGGGTTTAAGCCTCATCTGTTTGGCGTTTTCATTAGCCGTCCCCCGACATGAGGACGCTTGGATCAAAATATTTCGTGCAACTTATATTAAATTTAAAGGGCTAATATATATTATTATTTTACTTTTTAGAGGTTTTTGTTTGAATCGGGGGTTTTTTAAATTTTTGATTAAACTTTTATTTCTTGCTTTTTAAAATTTATAATATTATATTACTAGTAAACATACTATACGATCCACACGTGATTAGCCGAAATCTGCGCAGCTGTACGTATTTTTTTTACCACAGTGAAGCGAAGCTAGTTAGGTACTCGTGGTCGTTGGCGTTCATTCCATACTAACGTATTCCTCTGTGAATTCGCCATTTCTGGTGGCGGCCATCTTAGATTTGAAATTTGTAATAGTGTATAGTATTCTACTAGTCAAGCCCTTTCATTTGATACCCATATTGAGGGACTTGTGAAAAAAAAAATATAATTCACCATTTTGTGGTGGCGGCCATCTTGGTTTTGAAATTTAGCATAGTGTTAGGTATTCTACTTGTAAAGTCCTTTCATTTGATACCCATATTGAGGGAGTTATGAAAAAATATGTAATCCGCCATTTTGTGGCGGCGCGGCGGCCATCTTGGACCGATTTTCTTCAAACATAGCTAAGAACACTCGCGACTAATTCACCTTTCAAACAAAAAAAACAAAATCAAAATCGGTTCATCCGTTCGGGAGCTTCGATGTAACAGACAGACACACACACACACAGACACGTCAAACTTATAACACCCCGTCGTTTTTGCGTCGGGGGTTAAAAACGAAAACCGGAAAAAAAGATATTGGGTTAAAAAATGGATAGCAAGAAGTACTTTTGGAGCATAAATTTCAATGAACTTAAGACTATCGGCAGTACCTAAATGATTTTGGTGTCATTTTGAGAACAATACCGTAGTACCTAATCACTGAACTCGAATGGCAAATCTCGCACTCAAATCCGTTCAAACCGATTTGTACGATACTCGCAACGACCTGGGCTGTATGGTCGTTGGATACTCGTATGAATTTGAAAAAATGTCATACGAGATCGTGTATAGACAAGTCGAGAACTCGTAAGCAAGAATCTTCTTACTATATATTTCGTTGTCTAAACAGTCGCAGTAATTTATCGCCTAGCGATAATTGCTTACGAATCTCGTATGACATAATCGTAGGCGAGAATTTCGTTCTTGCCTGTATGTAAACATTATGATACGATAGTCTTATGGCGATTTTTGCTTGCGATAGTAGCGTACGATTTCTCGCCAAGAAACGTTCGAGAAACTGTCTCCATCTAAATGGGCCTTATGATAATGATTATAATGTTAGAAAAATCGCTTGCCATTGATTAACTAGAGGCGCCTGTGGCGCTAAAAGAATTTCAAATAAAAAGTGAGGATAATGTAAGATAATAATAATAAACAATAATCCAGGATGTCGGCAGATCCGGGGGAATGATGAACCTGTATGGATTAAGCGGGAAATATTTCAGGGCGACAGTTTGAGTCCACTTTGGTTCTGCTTAGCCCTGAATCCTCTAAGCACACTACTGGAGGATTCAGGTCTAGGCTATCGGTTGAGGAGAGGTGGTCAGGTCATATCTCACCTCCTCTACATGGACGATTTGAAACTCTTTGTCCCCAACAAATTGCGTCTGATGGAGCTACTGAAGGTAACTGAAACTTTCAGTAGCGCCATCAGGATGGAATCTGGTGTGGACAAATGTGCAGTCATGCATGTAAAGCGAGGGGAGATTATGGATTCTGAGGGAATTCAACTTTCGGATTCCATAAACCTTAGATCCCTCTCCTCATACGAAAGCTATAAGTATTTGGGTATGTCGGAAGCGTTAGGCATCAACGATGCTGACATGAAGCAATCGTTGAAGGAACGCTTCTTTTGTCGCCTGATGAAGGTATTAATTAGTCTTCTTTCGGGCGGAAATAAGGTGCGAGCCTTCAACGGTTGGGTCATGCCGGTTTTGATGTACTCTTTCGGCATACTCAAATGGACTCAAACCGAACTCGACGCCCTGGATAGAAGGGTCCGCACACTGCTGACTGCAAATCGGATGCATCACCCACGATCATCGGTTATGAGACTGTATATCCCGCGGAAGTGTGGGGGTCGAGGCTTTTTAAATGCAAAGACCCTCCACAACCGCGAGGTGTGCAGTCTCAGGGAATATTTTTGAAAAGCTAAAGTGGGTATGCACCGTGATGTGGTCGCAGTGGACAAAGGGCTCACCCCGCTGTCCATGGCTAAAGAGAACTGGCGCAAACCTGTAGTACTTACTACCGATGATCGCAAGAAGGTATGGCAAAGCAAGGAGCTTCACGGGCGCTTCTATCGGGCTCTTCATGAGCCCGGTGTAGATTTCTTAGCGTCCGTATCCTGGTTACGTTTTGGTGATCTTTTCGGAGAAACCGAAGGTTTCGTCTGTGCAATTATGGACGAAGTTATCTTGACGAATAACTACCGGAGACATATTATGAAGGACGGGACGGTTGACGTGTGTCGGGCATGCCACCGTCCGGGTGAGTCTATCAGACATATTATCTCTGGTTGTTCTCGTCTGGCTAACGGCGAGTACTTGCACAGGCATAACCAAGTAGCCAGGATTATTCACCAGCAACTTGTTTTGAAATATAAACTTGTGGATTCTGAGGTACCGTATTACAAGTATGTGCCCGACCCAGTTCTTGAAAATGACCATGCCACGCTGTACTGGGATCGGTCTATCATTACTGACAGGACTATTGTCGCCAATAAGCCTGATATAGTGGTGATAGATCGATTAGCGCGCCGCACAATGATTGTCGATGTTACCATTCCACATGACGGGAACCTCGTGAAAGCTGAGCAAGAGAAACAAATTAAATATCTTGACTTAGCACGCGAGGTTGTTGACATGTGGAATGTGAGCTCGGCTATCATTGTGCCGATTGTCGTATCGGCCAATGGGCTTATGGCCCAAAGCCTCGACCAACATCTGTCGAGGCTCTCGTTAGGCGGTTGGATCAAGGGCCTGATTCAGAAGGCAGTACTCCTTGATACGGCTCGTATTGTGAGGAGGTTCCTGTCTCTGGAGCCCTAACCACCGGTAGCTTGGACCCTGCTCCCGACACCGGCGGAATACTATTTTTTATATTTTTAAATGTTTTTATACGTATTTTTTATATTTTAAGAAATATTTAAAAATGTAAATTAATATGTACATAAATAAATAAACGAAATAATAAACAATAATATATCCTTAATTAACAAAAAGAACAAAATTAAAACCTAACTTAACTAAAACTATACAAAAACTAAAATATAGCGTCGAAAAATTCATCCGCATCGCTGTCGACTGGTAATGTACCCAAGAGACTGGCGGCATTACCACGTTGTATGGCAATGCTTAGTCTTTGGCCAAGGTAAAACCCAGCCCTTGGGTCACGGGAAGTGTCAAATTTCCTTAAAAAGACCATAAGCACTCGGACCCCACGGCCCGAGGGTTTCAACCCCAAACGGCTCGAAACTATAATTTCCGATAAGGTTATTATATTTTCGCCGCTTGAGGTTTTCCGCAGCCGCAGCAGCAGCGCCAGTACAGCATGCCGATCCAGGAAGGTGGGATGGCGCAAGAGTATCGACACAAGTTGCGTCATACACTAAAGGCCTACCCACCTTCCAAGGAAATAGAGACATACCGTCCGGTCAATTGTCATCGTCGCGTACCAAGCCATTGGGTTCTAATACAGCTGGAACACCGACGGTAACAAGAGCTCGTCGGATGATGTCATTAATATTGCGTGGCGCGCTAAGCGACCCGCACTTCGGCTGCAAGACAGGCCGTGGTGTCCGAGGCTTTTGACATCTTCGCCACAGTGACAGCGATGAGGGGAACAGCAAGGAGTACCTATTCGCAGGGAAGCAGCGAGGCGAAAAGTAGTGTCGTCGAACAAAGTGCCTATGTTCGACGAAGGTAGCCAAAGTCCCGACTCCCATCTACCCACAGCCAGCAGGCGCGCACGTTCCGCAGAAGTAGCAGACGAGTCAAGTAAATTGTTCTGTACTACTCTGCAGAGCGGCTCATCCCACCGTCTCTGGGATGATGGATTGTCGGGTGGATCTGTATTCGGGCAAGCGAGTCTCCAGGCATCCATAGCCTCGGTGAAACACGGCACATCAGAATTAATCAGTGTGGAGGCTAGGATTTTTCTGATTAAATTATCAGTGCCTTGGACCGAGGATATGAAAACCGGTAAACTAATACTAGAAATTTTGCGGATAATAATAATACTAGTTATGCATTCCCGGTGTTCCTGGTATCCCGGGAATTATTACAGAAAAAATATTTTAAGAAGCTGCTCCCATACTTTCATAGTTAAAAATTCACTTTAGGTAAATATGCATCCAAATTTTAATATCCGATCTCTAGATATTATTTTAGATAAAATGGTGGTATTATTTTACAAGTTAGTATTCTAAAACTGACGCAAAATAAAATGGCCATATGGCTGTTTGGTCAGATAATTAGCCTCAAGCAGGCGCTTTCATTTTTATTTATTTTCAAAAATCGAAGTGACACTTCGTCGCATTGTCATTATGAAACTTCTTGTTTCCCCCGAGCCACCCCGTCGTATCGCATCACCCGCCCGCGCTATCACTTAACGTTCTTTTTGACTTTTTTTCTTTTTGCTCGGCTCCTAAGGGTCATAGCGTGATTTTAAATAGCCTATAGCCTTCCTCAATAATTGGGCTATCAAATGCAAGAAGAATTTTTCAAATTCGTCTGGTAGTTCCAGAGATTACCCCCTACATACAAACTTACAAATTTTACCTCTTTATAATATTAGTATAGATGAAGACGCAGTGACTGCTGTCGAAAGGGCTGTGGTAGAGAACCCCAGGTAAGGAAAGCGTTAACATGCAAGATCGGAAGATTCTTCCTTTTCAATGAACACATTATTGTTTTCCGACATCCACGCGAACGAAGTCGCGGGCACAGCTACTAGTTATTAATAAGTTGTGAAATGCTAAATTTAAGCTAAATACAGTCTGTGTGTTCAAGGACAATTTTAAGTAACAACACTACAGGGTGGCAGGGATGTCGACACACAACCTGTTACCATAGATTCAGTACATGATTCTGAACCCCCCCAAGTATACATTTGTATATCCTTATAAACTTTTCTTTGAGACTATAAATACCTCTAGAACCAGATAAGTTGTCCTCAAGTTATAAATACATGAACAGACAGACAGATCCTGAGAAATTACGCATTATAATTATAACATCATAGATGTAAGCATTAATAAATTTTCTTCAATGGTTTGCTCATTTTCAAACAAATTCTCCAAACCTGTTACCAATCAACAAACAAGGAGTATCCTAAGGCGCCTTCAAATTAGCCGCAAACAATCACGCGACAGCAGCGCAGTTGCAGTGCTGAAATCGCGAGTTTCTACTTGCTGGCGATTTCAAAATCCCACGTCCACACACAGATTTTGTCGTTTGCGATTTCAGAATCTGTGTGTGTACGTAAGATTTGTAAATCGCCAGCGACTTAAGTCGCTGCGTGTGTACCTAGCATTACTCGTACCTGCGCACTTAGTGTTCCATACCATATTAAATTTTTGTTGTACTTGTGGTACTGGTAGGGCTTGGTACTGAATTAACATTAACAATTAATTTCCGAGCAATCGTCATTCTACAATTATTGATGTCAATCATTTTAAACCAGCACTTTGAGCGCGATTTAGACTGGGAGCTGACTACAGTCTACAATATAGTTGGGAAAAGGCTAGGTAGAAGATGACGAGTTTTCCCAATATAGTTGAGAAAAGGCTGGGCAGATGATTTTGAGATTTGAGCGCGAATTCCGGTAGTCATTTGGATACCTGTATGCGGCTTACAGTATGTTTGTTGAATTAATTAAATAATAGGAATTGTAATAGTGATTGCTTATTGTATTAAATCGATTTATATTAAGTGTAAAATAAATTTAAATGAGTATAAAGTTTACATGACTACAATCAGTATTACCATATTTTTTACGAAGTGTCTGCTGGATCCTGTCGTATTTGCCCGTGAATTAATAATACGACTTTAATTAGCCGTCCTATTAGGGAGCGTTTCCATTGGCGGTGGAAAGTGAGCAGGAGCTCCTTATCCGCCAGCAGGAGGGTGCCAAAAGATCTCTGGCCGCCATACGGTGTGGCCTGCAGGTGTGCAAGTGCAGCGAGACGTGTTCCGCGCGCGCCTCTCTATACTAACTACTGACGTAGAGTGGCGGGCACCCCGGGCAAAGGTAGTTGGTGAACACTGTGTGGTTTAAGTCAGTAAGAGTCTGACAAACTCCCCCAAAGGGGAAGGACATCATGAAGATTTCCACAGACAAAAAATAAAAAAGTTTGCGGTTTCGCTGTGTGTCGGAAACGAGACAGGAGGCGTGGTGAGAAGACGTGCAGGTATCGACCAATCACATTTGTTGAAGTGCGTATTGCGTCTTTTGTCTCGTCTGAGATTGATCAATTCCTGCATGTCTCCGCTTCGCTCGTCGCCGCCTATTAAAGTTGTATTATTAATAAACTGGTAAAATCTTGATCTCATTAAATTCAGCAAAATTCAAAACATGCGTTTTTGGGACACCCTTTATAATAGAATTTCATACTACTTAATAAAACGGCGTCTCCTTAATCTAACGTTTTGCAATTTATGTAGATCACAGGTTATCATACCTATTGCGCACAACTTCAATATAGTAAAGGCTGATTTAGACAGGGTAAGTAGCTGACTCCAAAATCGAGACAAGTCAGTGCTGACCCGATATTTACCTAGCGTAAACTGATTTGGAGAGAATCAGTAATTCGCGTGTATTTCGTACTTTCATATAATAATTTCGAAAATGTATGATTATGATCTTTACAATTTATTTAGATAAATAGGGCCAATTTTTCAGTTTATAGATCAAAGGAATCAGATTTTTCAAATAAACTGTATCCCGGCTTTTCACCCCCACAGGGGCGGAATTTTGAAAAATCGTTTAGGGTGTCTTCATAACTAAAGACTCAAACATTATTTATACCAATTTTTGAGTTAATCAAGCCACGCAGTAAAATCCTCCCCTGTAAAATTAACTACCCCTTTTCAGATCTTTTCTTTATTTTTGGTCTTAAGTATAAATACTGAGTTTCGAGTTAATCCGACCGCGCGTTCAAATTCTTCCATACAAATTTTGGCACCCCCCAATCCCCCTTTAGGGGGTGGTTTAGAAAAATAAAAAAATGCCAAACTTCATAATTTACTTAAATAAGTATTTGTGCCAAGTTTCAAGTTTATTAACTCAAGGATTAAGATTTTTCAAACAAATATATTCGTGCCAAGTTTCAAGTTTATTAACTCAAGGAATAATATGTTTCAAACAAATAAAATCCCCCCTTTTCACCCCCTTAAAGGTTGAATTTCCAAAAACCCTTTCTTAGTGTTCCCCTACATTATAAAAGGAAGCCGTGTGTAAAATTTCACATTCCTAGTCCCAGTAGTTTCGGCAGTGCGTTGATATGTCAGTCAGTCAGTCAGTCAGTCAGTTTCTCCTTTTATATATATAGATTATTTTTTTGATGTAGGTACTTATTAAAATCCTAATAATAGCGAAGAAAGCATCAAAAAATCATAACGCAATAATATTAATATCGCCTTAACGACCCCCTATATTTTTTTTAACTTACCCCTCTGTATGCCTCTCGTGCAGTGCCCTCAAGTGGCGTTACTATGGCCGTAATTTAATGAATAGAATAGGTAAAACGAAAAGTGCTAAATACGTCATGTTGTTTAAATATCTGTAACAGTAAGAGAATACGCTATACATACCTCAAACTTTTGTTGCAATCATCAGGTCTCATAAATTAATAAATGTGATTCTTACATTAGTATTTTTTTCAGAATTCTGAGATTGATTCCGATGTTGAATCTTCAGACGACGATATTTTCGAAGGGGAACTCAGGGGAGTAGATACATTAAGTATCAATTCAGACAGTGATCCAGAAGTAGCAGACGACCAATCACAAGAAGGCACCATAAAAATAAAAGATAGTAATATAGTAATATTAGAAAATGAAGATGGGTCTCTCAGTCACAATGGAAATTCCCATGATTCTCCCAGTCCAGAAGTTCAAGAAATTGTAAGTGATAATGATGATTGTGTAGTGGCCGAAGAAAATGAAAAAGCTAATAGTGATAACAAAGTACAATTGCGCCGTAGCAGTAGAGCAATAAAGCGCAAAAGATATAACGACGATATGGAAAATGGTGGTCGTGACTCCGATATAGAAGTTGCATCAGTAGCATTTCAACGTAAAAACAAGCCAATTGTTATTAATGACACTAAAGCTTTAGTTGAAATGGCAGCTAGACAGATGAAATCCAATCAGAACCATACCCAGAAAAAGGAGCCTACGGTTGTTATCATAAACACCAATAAATTGTCTTCTGATAAATCTGCAGTTTCAAACAAACCTGCTGGGCTGCCAATAAGCTCTAGTTTAAGTGCACAAAGTCTATATCAAAGCATTGTAGCTCGTGGGACAACAGTCACGCCAGTCAGCAGCAAGTCGAATGCGGCCACTCAGAGCTCGACACAAGCTGGCCAGCCTTCTATACTACCTTCATTAACAGATGATATGTTTGTAGTTGAAGCTCCTTCGTTCATAGTGCCCTATGTTTACGAGAAACCTTCAGTTAAGCCCTTCAGGGAGTTTGTTGACCTGCTGGGTAAAGAGCTGGATGAACAGAAAGCCAAAGAAGAGAAAGAGTTACAAGAAAAAGAAAAAAAAGAGAAAGAAAAAAAAGAAAAGGAAAAGCAGGAGAAAAAAGAAAAAGGCGAAGATGTAGAGTCTGAAGACGAAGAGCAACCGGCACCGCCTGCGACCGCGGGCGACGTGGAGCAGGGCGAAGAAGTGGACGATAAGAAAAAGAAAAAAAAAGGTAAACTTTCCTATATTTCACATCATGATAGTGTCGATAAGCGCATTGATCGAGAATTGCTTTCTCTCACCAACAGGTAAAGCAAGAAAGAGACGGATGATTTAACTAAAACCAGCTAGTTACATTATACTCAATTTCAAGCCTGTGTAGGCTGGAAACAATGTTGCGTAAAAATTGCGAAACATTTGATGTTGCAAAATGTTCTTTTGTTTTTTACCATGAATACGGAAAATGATAAGCATGTTGTCAGCAGCAATGGCCAGTTACGTTTGTTTCCCGCATCACAGTAATATGTTGCTGAAATAATGTTGTGCAACTTTGTTTCCGGTATATTATTCCTAATCCATAAAAAGTACTCCATTTTTTCTTTCATTCTTGTTTTAGTTACAAGAATAGGATATTAAAGTTAGTCTACCTAATATTAATGTTAGTTCATCACGAAAGTAATAGGTTTTCTTTAGCTCAGTACTACCACTGATTACTGCAAATTCAGATGCCACTCTAATATAAGAGGATGATGTGCTTGTAGCCATATTGTTTTATTATAATATAACATTGATAAATATTTTAGAGAAAAAGAAACGTGGCGCTGAAGAAGACGATGTATCTTGGGATGGTTCAACCAGTACAGATTCAGAGGATGAAATCCTGATGAGTGATGAAGAAAACAAGACTATTATTATTAAAGATAAAGTTGACTCTATGGAAGAGATAAAAGATGTTACAGCCTTAACTGTAGATAAGGTGGTGTCTACAACCAAATCAGATAATTATTTTGACTGTTCTCTTGGAAAGTTTTTTATTAATATTGGTTTAAGTCTTGTGCAGGAATATGTACAAAGTGATTTATTAAAACAACAGACCCGAAAATTAAATAGGGAAAAGAAATCGGGAAATAGTACGAAAAGTACTGAAACTTCTATTGCTTCGCTCATAAAAAATATTGAATTCAGCAAAGAAAATAATGCACCATATTCATTTCCTCAGAAGAAATGCGAATTTTGTAGCTTTAAGACAGAATCTAACTTGGCAATGGCTCATCACTTGGAGACACCACATATGAAGAATAATGTTTATAAATGTAATTTCTGTGCGTTTGAAATACGAAGCCCTCATGATATATTATACCACATGGAAGCTGAGCATAATATCAGAGGCAAGTTAGAGAGAGCTCCTGCGTATCACCAGTGCGCCAACTGTCTCTTCGAGGACAACGGAAAGGGTAAATTGGCACGCCACCTCATACCTTGTGCCAAGAAATTTAAACCTGAAACAAATTTGGCTCCAGCTCTTGAATGGGAGCCTCCAGCTAAAATACCAAAGGTAAATGCATGAAAAATTATTGTTGTGATGTTTTCAGTAAAATATGTTTATAGTCTAAATAACGAATATACTCTCATTTTCAGATAACTAGATCCCGCAATAATATGATGGGTTCTTACCAAAACACATTCAGTCGAAATAGTATTGTCAGTACCAATCAGGGTCGGCAGTCTACGAGCGTGTCGAGCATAATGCCGGGTGCCAGTTCCTCATACCGGCCGCGGGGCCGCACCGCCATGTCCGTGCCGGCGCGCGCCATGCCTGTACACGGTGTGCCGATCTTACGCGGTGGTGTCATGGTCAGACACAATGCACCCGTCCTCTTGTCCTCCAACTATCCAGTTGCAGTGAGTACAACCCTTTGTGTTAAAAAAAAATCGAAATTTTATAGAAGGCTAATAATACTACTGGGAATTCTCCAATAAAACAAATCATTTTTTTTATTTTCCATCAAAAATAATAGTTTTACTCTTGATTTCAGAATAACGCAAAGCCAAAATCGGTGCATCAACCATCGATTTCTATTACGCCGTTGCCTCGGCAACCACCGCCTGTGCAGCTGCCGCCACCAGCGGCCAACTCGAAGAGTGCATTCGTCATCTGTGAGATTTGTGACGGTTATATAAAAGACCTCGAACAATTACGGAATCACATGCAGTGGATACACAAAGTGAAGATACATCCTAAGATGATCTACAACAGGCCTCCGCTTAACTGCCAAAAATGCCAATTTAGGTAAATAGTACATCTAATTTTAGTGCTTATTGCAAAACTCGTGATTCTGCAATTTTGGTGCTTTTTGCCCTTCAAAACTCGCATTCGACGTATGAATAGCTCAATCCATATTTTAATGCAACTGTTTCTTCGTCTACTATAGGTTTTTCACTGATCAAGGTCTAGAGCGACATCTGCTGGGTACACACGGTCTCGTCACCAGCTCAATGCAAGAGGCCGCCAACAAGGGTAAGGACGCCGGCAGGTGTCCCGTATGTGGCAGGGTGAGTAATTATTTACTATCCACAAGTTTCTTTGCATGTATGTCTAATAAAGTATATAATCACGAATGGTGTGCTCTACTTGAAGACCCTGCGTATAGGTAGGCGTCGACTGGTTTGTTTACTATGTATGATATCCGATAGCACTGCATCCACTGTCCGTTCGCGCGCACCGATTTACAAACAACATTTTTTTCTGTACCGTGCATGAGTAGAGCCTTTGCGGCCCAGTGGATGCGTACTTTAAATCAGGGCTCTGAACCGGTTTAAAAAGAGCGGTTAATTTCGATTAAATACCGGTAAATATATCGTTCCTTCATTAACCGGTTAAACAAGTGAACTGTTCTTATGTAACCCAAAAGATAAAGGTTACCGGTTACAAAGCTCAAACGGTTTTGACACCCAAATTAACCGGTTCATTCCGTAATTCGTAAATTTTTTTCTTCTACTTTTTTAACGCTTCCAACAAGTTCTAGTGACAATGAGTTGACATCGCAACGTCCAGACCGTGCCCGCGAGAGTGGCGGGGGCCGGGGGGGGGGGTTCAAACTTGGTTTTAACCGGTTAATTTTCACTATCAAAACCAAAATTCATGAAAAACCGGTTTGCCTCATAAACCGGTAAAAACCGGTAAAGTGCAACCTTTAACCTAAATCGATTTCGGTTTGGGGTCAATGACCATAACCGGTTAAGAATTTCAACCGGTTTCCGAGCCTTGCTTTAAATAGTCCATTTATAACCGACTTCAAAAAAAGGAGAAGGTTATCAATTCGGTTGAATATATATTTTTTATTATATTGCACTTTGTCAAACATTCTTTCATAATAGACACACTCTTGACATCTAGTAACACGAAATTTATATAAATTACAGGTATACCAGTGGAAGCTACTGAACCACGTGGCAAGGGACCATAACCTGACGCTGAAGCCAGCTCATCTTTCGTACAAATGCACCGTGTGCACTGCGACCTTCGGAATGTATAAACAGTTTGAGAACCACGTTTACTCGGCCCATAGTGTGGTTGCTAAGCGAGTCATGGACAAGAGCAAGAGTGCGGCGCCCGCTAAGGCTACTAATGATTCTCTTCTCAAGCCATTGAAAATTAACGATGAGATTACTATAATACCACAGCCAGTGAAAGCGGCGTCCGCTTCGGCTGAAGAGGACGATTAAGGTACTAATATAGTTTTTTTTTTATTGAAGCTAGTTAAATAGTATCTCTGATTTTTTATTTTGTTGTTGCCTTACTGTTTTCCTTTTCTGTATATGCATTATTAGTCTTTGGCTATAAGTTATTCTGGATCTTGGAGATTATTGTAAACACACAGATTATTGTACACCATGAAAAATTACTAATAAAAACTATTGGACTAGAGGATGATTCTCAACTAGCTCCGCCCATGTTTATGATGCAATTTTTTTTTAATGACTGCATCAGCTTATTATCGAAGCAAACAAGCAAAGCAAGTTCTAACTATCGATAATTTTCAGACTTGAAAGTAGTTTGATATAAAGCTCTTAAATATTTATTGAGTACTTATATTAATTATTTAGTTAAAATACTTCGAAACCATGTTTGTAATCAATTTACAGTTGCTTTAGTAACACCCGTGCAAAGATTATTCAAATTCAGATTTTCCTTGAAGTGCTGCTACTGCATTATCATATTAATATTTTGCGACTTTATGTGGTTGTTTCAATCGATCGAGCGAGCTAAAAATAAATGCTGTAGCGTGCAGTGCGAGTGAAAGTACCTACTGGAAATTATTAGTTGCAGGCCCTACGTTTCCCACACCTAATAGCTGTGATACATTTTTTATGCTTTGCTGAAGGTCTTATTTCAGAATGCGAATTTTTTTACTATTTTCATAAATATTTTCCGTATAAACCGTATGGAAAAAAGCATTCATGCTGTTAAAATAGTCCTAATCTGCTCAATAGCTTGCGTCAACATTTTGCGATTTTTCTGAAAAGATAATATAAAGTTTGTAAATAATAAAAAGGCCTAACTGTGGTTTTTGATTTACTTTGCTTTGCCCTCAACTGCTCGCTAGCTTACTGAGTTGTGGGATCGAATTAAAGTTAATTAACGTAGGATAGGGTAAATTGTCGCGTGGGTTGGCCTCGCGAGGCGGGCGAGCTATCGATATGCTATTTCTCCGATGATATATGTTTAGATGACAAATACTATTATAGTATACTTCTTGTACAGACTACCTACAGTATTTGTCTGTCCTTCCCCTTTTTAATCCAAGCAAAGGTTGTCTTTAAAAGATCGCTCTTAGCGATAAGACCGCCTATTGTGTCACCCATTGTAAAGTTTCTATATTTATGTCGGTAATTTATGTGGTGTACATAATAAAGAGTATTCTATTCTATTCTACAGGGTGACTGGAAATTAGTGGCGGAGCCGTTAAGGGGAGGTAGTCTAGGGTTATTCCGACAGATATCACTATGAGACCTACCGTCCTTACTTAACCCTTTCCAAGATATTCCTACTTTTTGTTTAGCAGTTTTTGCATAAAATAATGACAGTAGCGGAAATTTTACAATTAATATTACTTATTTAGAATATCTTTGTTGCAAAACAAAAAAAAGTAGGCCAAAATCACTTTTTTTTAGGATTTATTACTATCTCTTTAAGTAGGAATATCTTGGAAAGGGTTAAGTAAGGACGGTAGGTCTCATAGTGATATCTGTCGGAAAAACCCTAGACTACCTCCCCTTAACGGCTCCGCCACTAATTTCCAGTCACCCTGTATACGCTATGCAATTTTAAGGTGAATGTGCCATGGTAGACCGCGAAATTTAAATTTTCTTACGTTTTTTGCAATGTGCAGATCAGTGTCAGGTTGTATCTTGATCCAAATATGATTCGCGACTATAATAGACATGTATTTACAGAATCATAGTCATTAGAATCATTAACATATCTCTTTAAGTTAGATTTCTACCATAAACACTTTTCCATACGAGATTTGTTCTTAACGGTAGAAATCTAACTTAGAAAGATGTATTAATGATTCTAATTAATATAATTCTATAAATACGTACCGGTTATAGTCGCGAATCACATTTTGATCAAGATACAACCTGACACTGACCTGAAAATTGCAAAAAACGTAAGAAAAATTGAATTTCGCGGGCTACAACTACCCATTCACCTTAACGAAACCAAAGGACTAAAATTCACCAGCGCTCTGCATACGAACTGGATGTAGAATTAAATTAAATATCATATTAATACAATTTCAACATCTAATTATTAAGTTATTGTTGTGCATAACTGAGAGGTTCTGTTAACCGAATTTAGAGAGCACGTACTAGCGAAATGTAGACTTTCGCCGATACTTAGAGTCGATGCTGAATATATTAACTAACCCTGTCCTGCCCAGATTGGAAGCATTTTCAAATTGCATAATTTTATTATAATGAATCTCCAGCTTTCGGCGATATTTTCAAAAATAGTGGGTCTTTTGCTGGTCAAAAAAATCTCTGAGTGCGACTGTTTGTTAATAATGCGATTTTAGAAAGTGACTCATTATTATGATCACGTTTCATTATTATTATTTACACCATTATCCTCATGACTGTAAAATCTATATGTATCATTGTGGTAGAAACCTACAAGTAACTCACTTACAGTGCCCGGGCGTAAATACGACACGATCGAGTTTTACAATGAGACTGTCAAACACTAAAAATCTCTCTCCAAAAATCGATCTACCATATTTACGGTCGCTTACTGTATAAAAATTAATTATTTTTTTAGTTGCTGCTAGCGGGCACTCTTTTTAGACATAAACGGAGCATATTTTTTTTTGCGAAATTATTTTATGTCATATAACTATGTCGTTCTATTATTTTTTCCTATTGTTTTTCGTAATAAATAATTATTATATCTTGAAAGAAAAGTTTATGTATTGCTTTGTTCTCAAACTCCAGGAACTGCTCGAGCAACATGTAATTACATGACTCTTGACACTTGTTACAGAGTGATGGCGACGGAGCTCGCCACATCTTCGTGCTGCAAGCTTGCCGTTGCCGTCGTGCACAAGGTCACGGGGGTAGAGCCATCGCCTGGCGTGGTGGACCTTCACTTTACACTCCACTGTCAGTGTACATTCCAACGGGAATAGCTTGGTTAAACGCAACATAGTATTAGGCGTATACATGTTTCAAACACAATAAGAGATCTAGAAGTATTGAGCAATTTTCGTAGCTACCCCTTGTTGTTACGGCGATATAGGTATTTAGAGGTCTAAAGGAGTATCATCACTGCCTAGGCTTTTAAAGCCAGTGATATATTGTTTATATCATAATTCGATACCGAAGTAGATTTCATTTTTGCCCCCTTACTAATAAACGTATCATATCAGATGAATAGTTATTGAACACCGATTTATCTTTCAGTCGTCATTATTTTTACTTTCTAAAGAAGGAGACAAAGCGTTGTCTAACTATATAGACGCTATACAACGTTTATTAGTAAGGGGGTTGGTTTATAAACAAGCAGTGATGCACGGCGGTCATTTGTAATTTTATATGTTGTAAATTTGGTAACAAGTAACATAATTTGTATATATAAATTGGAATGTACACTGATCACGTGGAGTAATTAACTCACGTAAATGCTAAACATACCTCAGCGAATCTTAGATGTATTGTAATTTGTTATGTAAGATATTATAATGTCATGTTCCGCGAGGGGAGACCCGGTTCCCATGAAGAGATATCCGACGCGCGTTAACATGCGCTACATACTGTATACGGACATTATCTAGTTTTCAACGCGAGCGTGAATTTATGTCATATAATAAGGATCTCTGGACTTCAGATTTTTTGTCATGGAAACTGGGTCTTATGTAGTAAAATAAAAGAATGTATGAAGGTTGTGTTATTGCGTTGGTATATTGATTGAGTCCGTATTTTTTAATATTGTTTTCCGAAAAGACCTTATTTGGCAATATAACATAACATGGTGTGCGATATTTGTACCATGGTCAAGCTAATAGCAATTCGCAGTTTGAGCATTCGATACATATTTGTTTGTAGTCAAAAGCGTTGTACATTTCGAAGCACAGCTAAATTCACAATTGGTAACAAGTGTTAAGTAAACTGTATGATCTACATACTATGTAAGTAGGTTATGCCAAATCTGGTTGAGTGTATGTATGACCTTGGTATTTGATGTAACCGGATTGTGCGCTGAGTTAAAATGGCTTAAATTAGGAGTCGAGAAACTGGGTCCGAATAAATATTTACAAATTAGCCTGGGCAGTGAAAATATAATTCAAAAGAAATATATTGGAAAAGTCTGTTTGAGGTAGGTTTGAGGCGTGATAGACTCAAATGCTAACATGTAAGTCAATCAGGCTCGGTTTTTACAGCATGATAAAAACTGGTGCAGGCTATTGCACGACGTCCACTAGTAAGTTTGAATGCACAAGTTTATGTCTGCGACCGAATTCGGCCCTATTTCTGTAACATTACTGGTTCACAAGTCTACAAGCTACAAAAAATGTTTTATCCAATAGATTCTTTACAAAGAGCGGCTGATTTTATTTGTGCTCGGTCGCAGATTTATAGCCATTGCGTGTTGCAACTATTACCAACAGGCAGCTGAGGTCTCAGGTTATTCGATGTATATGTATGGTAAATTAATTTCCATGTTTTTATTTAATTGCTTGCGGAAGTTAACTTCTGTATGTTTTTTTTTGCTATTTTAAACTTCGGTAAACCATCAACTTCATCGCTAAATAATCAAAATCACTAGTGGATGATAGGGTGCGGATTTATATTTGGGTTTCTGGCACCAGATGGCAGCCGTGTAAAGTTAGACAGGAAGTAGACCCAAACAAAATAAAAATATGAATATTTAATTAATTAGAAGCTCAAATCACAACGTACGACGACCACAATCTAATAGATGTGGAACTAAAATAATCTGCAAGATAAGTTAACTATTATCTTATCAGGAGGCGCTGAAATAGGCCATTACACTTTTCTATTCGTCTTAAAAGCTGCCGATAAACGGTAAAATGTTGCACCGGAAATAATTACTTTTTAAATATCTTTCGTAATAAATATTGTAGATAAAGTAATTTTTCGCTCGGTATTATTAACTTCTTAGTGATTCACGTTAGGCATGCATTGAGACCAAAACTATATGTTTCAGGGTAAAATATATATTAAATCGGATATCATAAGTCAAACACATAGAAGACGTTTCATATCACTTTGATGCGGAATAGTCGTAGGTATAAATGACTCAAACTAATACCTGGACACAGACTTGAATGTTGCGAATCGTTTGCTTGGGACAAGTCTGAATGGGTTTGCTCGAAGGTAAAATGTGAGACACGTATTTATTAAATAGCATAGGAAGATTGACTATGTTGCATTAATTAAATGAACATGCTGGAAACAGCATAGATGTGTTGTTGTTTATAGATACATATTATAATTATTGAAATATTTTATTTACATAAAACATTAATCCTTTATTTTTATAGTTTACTAAACAATCATACATTATACAGATATTATATTTACCAAGTATTACGTTGGGTGCAATATATATATTTTGTAGAATGCCATCTAGGTAAGCGTTATTTGCGAAACCGCTCACTTCATGTGATGATGCGTAGATGACCTTATTTGAGATAAGCCTATGATTGTCTTGCCACTGGTAGTTTGATGACTGTATTGGTTTTCAATACAGAACAGAAAAAAACAGTAGATGTCCCATAGCACTTCATTAGTATCGGAACCAGCGTACCCGAACTCACACATAGGTTAATTGTATTTCGTAACACTAAGAAATTCTTGGTGTGATTAATATTTTAATATTGAATGAAAGTAGGAAATATGTCAAACGTCGCGTATTTGAAAATAAACCACAGTTATATGACGATAGAGTTGTTTATTGTCTACTTTTTAAAGTATTATTTCCTTTTCCGTTAAAAGCGCACACGGAATAGTTTAATGAGCAACTTACGCTATTTACCGCTAGATGTCACTATAATAAATGCATAAAATTTAAAGCTGGCTACTAATATAATTGATATTTACTTAACGAGGTCATTACTATTCGTCCTCCTCTAGGGATGTACCACTGTCGTTGATTTATTAATCGACATTCTGTTTTATTTTCAAACAAAATACAGTCAACAGATAGGATCCTTTGGCCAAGGTAAAAGCCAGCCCTTGGGTCACGGGAAGTGTCATCTAGCTGTTTAGAGATTTCTTTGAACAAAAAATGAACACTCAGACCCCACGACCCGAGGTTTCCAACCCTAAACGGCTCGAAAATATAATTTCCGATAAGGTTATTACACCAAAAAAAAAATCGCACACGGTTAAATTTTTTGAACACAGAGAACATTGTATGTTTAAAATATCGATAACGGTAATCTCTAAATGACTGTGGCATGTGCATAGTTCGAATCTTCGCGAACAATATGTTTGAGTTTAAAAGAAAGTAGACCTTAAATTGAACATCATAGAGTCAACTTTAACTTGTCTTGTTAAATAAAATATTGTTTTTCAAATTTTAATCTAAAATTTACTGCAATAAAGACATGGTATGATATACCTCCATTTGATAAATTTTTGGTTCTGTTATCGTGTTTACATTCTAAAACAGCACAATAGGGATTTTTTTTTTCAAGTTTGTTTTACCGTGATGGTTGTAACTAGACTGATGCGCGTGGTGTGAGCGCGGAAGCAGACACATGTGGAACTCCGCAAAACTGGGAACGCGGGCCCCGTTTATTAGCGACTTACACTGTTTTTACTGTTCTGTGGTTTTCAAACAGCGTTGGGATCTTATTTACAGAGTTGCTGTTTGTCAATGCCCTTTATAGAATTAAACAAAATAATAATATTGTACAAAATATATCAATAGTTATTTGTGATTTCAGTTTTACCTTTTATAATTATTTTAGTGACTTTTCATGTGGACAGAAAATATTTCAATGCTGATCATGATCCACTCTCAAAGTTGCAAAAGTATTGTTCATTGTTTATGAATGTAAAAAAATATGATAAATACGATTTCCACGTCTTGCTAGTTTTAATCATAATTGCAAAGTACCTGCTTTTGTAAAATTGTAGCCAAATGATCTGATTGATTTGCATGATTGATTGACTTATATTACTACGTTGTAACACGTAATTATTGTAAAGAAGCAAGTCAGGTGTCGGACGATTTATTTAAACAAATTCGATACCTTGTAATTTTAAAGATGACATAACTGCATGTGCAGCTGGCGTGCAGTTCAAATGCAATCCGTCTGTATATAGTAACCGCATGTTATAGGGTAATTGGTTTAAAAAAATTGAAATATTTTTACTATTGCAACAATTGATGTCAATTGTGATATATCATTCGGCTTATGAATAAATAAATGTTAGTCCTGAGGCCAATAAGGTTTTGACTTTAATTTATTATTATTATGTAAAAATCAACATGACTATGTAAGGATCCGTCCATATAAGCAATAGCACCGCAAAGACGCCTGCTTTTAATAGGCAACGCAAGAATCTTGCCATGCACTACGTATCGCGACCTGTAGGTACGCAGCTCGTACGTACTCGTGCTTGGTTTAACAAACGCCAGAGACCCATGCTTACTGTAGGTTGGTTATGGTTATGCTCTGCGCGTAATAACAATACGTATTGTAATCAATACTTGCGCTTATTCAGCACGTTCGCGGCGCATTCGCTTATGTGGATGGAGCCTATGGCCGTTTGTCCACCGCCACGTCAAAGGGACGTCAAAGAGAACGAGATGACGGCGCTGAAGTGGCGATACATACATTTACTACGGCGGCGTCGCCTCCACACGCCGTCACCGTCACGTGAATGATTCGTCGACGTCCCGTCACGTGGCGGTGGACAAAAAGACTTAGGGTATATGTGAGCGGGGAAGTCATAGATATTACAAGTCCCAATTTCCATTATTTTTTTTATTTAATGTGAGTAGCTGTGGTTTCAAATATTGTCAACATATTGACAAGTATTGTCGTTTATCGAAGTGGGCGTTTAATACGTATATTTATGTCGCGCTGTGTCATTTTATCATTTTTGGCGTTTCATTTTAATAGCAATAGCTGCTGTGTTAATACATATAAGTTTAGACACATAGCGTTAATTAATATAATACACGATGCCCAATTTTCTCTTTAATGGGCTATCTTTGATGTCTGAATGAGTGCGTCGAAATACTACATGATCGTGTTTAGGATGGCACATTCCTAACGAATTAAGAATTCTTTCATTGTAGTGATACCGGAGGTGCGTGGTTAATATTTATTATTTAAACTTAGGTTGTTAAATTAGCTTTTAGTTAAATTGAGAGTAAAAAAATAACTTAAAGATTTATTTTCTGCTATTGTGTACTTTTTTCAACAATTGTGTTTCAAACCTGAGTGATTGCGATTAGCAGAACCTGATTTATTTAGGTTTTGACGATCATAATATATAACTAAACGAACACGATTCAAAAGTTTTGTATCATTTTGTTATCTTGTAAATAACAGGTATCATTAAGTATTTGTAATAAAGATACCTTACCATTATGGATGTTTTATTTTTAATTAGGTTAGCTACTGAATTGCCCTTAATTAAAAAAACACAACACTTTAACCTTTTAAGCGCTTGGCTAAATATCAATTGCCGTGCCCCTAGCGCGCGGCTACAAATCGATAAAATCAAGATAAAATAATACCTACAATAAATAAGGAGGAGAAATCGTTGTATCGATTAAAAAATAGTCAAAAAGTTTTTATCTCTATTTAATAATGGTTTAAATTGTACCACGCAGTTAATAGGACGAAAATAGAACGAAAAAATCATGCATGTTCTCTGTCGCAGAATTACGACACGGGCGGTAGGGGCACGGAAACATGTGTCGCATAAATGCGACAAGCGGTTAAAAGGTTACAATGGATTTTCATACACATATTCATTTCCAAGACTACCGCCATCCTACCAACGCCAATCGCTTCCATATTTGGTAAATAATTAGTACTTAATTGGTACTCGATCAAAAACATTTGTAGCGGTATCTACAACGCCACATGCGAACACCGCGTCATACTGACGTCACGCAAATCCTGCATCGCGCAAGCAGAGTTTACCGCGCAACTAGCATAGATACAACGGCCCAACATCAATCATTGGGCAGTTGCCCGCCAGACACAACACCCGTCTGGTCGGAGGATCCTCCCTTTTCTATTGAGGTTGAGTGAACTTTACACCCTGTTCCTCATACCTCTATACAGTACTTTAGTAGTATTCGAGAAAATCGACTTTGAAGCTGGTACGGCGGTAGTCACGCTCCCTTCAGCAGGACCACCATGAGCGCCGAACAACGGGGCACGCTACAGCTATTCTATGTATATGTTACCGACAATCTGTATAATTTAGGTATTCTATACAATACCTAGGCAATGTATAGAATACCTGAGGCGTCCAGGCAATGTATGAAATATTATGAATATTATTGTCCGTTACATACTTTGCCTGGTAATGTATACATTTCCCAGGGATTGTATAGAATACCTGCTGGTTCACCGGCAATGTGTAAAGTAAATAGATATGGTCTATGTTTATCAATGTTATGTAAGTACCATGGGAGAAACGAACATCTATAAACCGTAAGGACGATCTTACTTGCAGCACACGGCCGCTTAAGTAATACTTGATAACAGATGTGTTCATCGTGTGCACGTGATTTTTAACCGACGAAAATAAAGGGGGAGGTTCTCAATTTGATACGTTTATTTTATTTTCAAATTGGTCAGATGTATGTTTCCTCTATAGTACTTACCTATAAAATGACAGACAAATAAAACAGCTCATGTTTGCTCAAAACTACTTTATTAAAATTAACAATTACTCATTAAAAATAATCTTTATAAAAAGGTAGGTAATATAATACTTTTTTTTTTGCAGTAGAATAAGAATTACACTCAAAAATATTTATTGATTGTCGCGTGGAGGTTAACTGCCTGCTCGCACGTCTCCCTTCCCCGCTTTCGTCTTTTTCACACATTGCCGGCTACGCATTCGGTACTGTATAGAATGCCTAGGCAAAGTATGAAATAAATAATATTTCATACATTGCCTAAACGTTTTAGGTATTCTATACATTGCCTAGGTATTGTATAGAATACCGGATTATACAGATTGCCGGTAACATATACAAATAATAAGTACCCTTACATGAGTTACATGTGATTCATTTCGTAAAAAAAAAAACAGAATTGAAACATTTGTATTTACCGAGAAATCAACGATGATAACTTTCGCGCAATCTTTCAGCAGGACCACGACTTTGAATGCTGATTCCAAGTTTGAGAAGCTTGTCGCTTTCCTCAAACCCACATAGAAAATTAGTACCCTGCAAGATGAAATTAGTAGATACCCAAGATTCCTTTTCATTTAACTGTGAAATGCACGTCGGTGCTCCATGGACCAATTGAAATTTGACCAATATGGGAATAAAATGAAAAGTTTCGCTAAGACCGTTGAGGGTCTCCTGTAGCTACAGTGGTTGATCTATCCTACCTCGCGATGTAATCCTGAAGTTCCCATGAAAACGAACAAGACTGCAAGCCCTCTCTACCTGCCGTACCTTTGTCGCTTACAAAGGTAAGCTGATGAAAGAAGAAAAAAACTCAGATGACGCTGATAGGAAACGATACCCTAGGTACCTACTTAGTTAAGTGTACGGACGGTTGCCAGATAAATGTATCCTACGATCTACGAAGACATCCCACGAAGCCACGCTACGATGCAGACTTGGTTCGTGGATAGGTACTTATTTTGCTACAACTACTATACATAGGTACCTACATTTATTTTATTTCAAGTGTCAGAGACCACCAAGCATTTCTACTGCTGATAGTACGTACCTAATACCTATAGTAGATAAAGCCAAAAAACACCATCAGTGCTTTTGGCGTCAAACCGTTTTACTAATATGTACGAGTATCTCTCTCTCGCTGTCTATGATAGGCAACTTAGCGACTGCATAGTCGTAAGTTGCCCATCGCCGATGCTAGCTAAAAGTATCGTGTTGCTATGTAGTAAATAAGTAGGTAGGTAACACAGGTAGGTTAGTAGGCAATCTTGTTAGGTCGGTAGAGCTTAAGCCTTAACCATCACCTTATCAAAACCTGTCCTGAAAGTAGGTACAGACGCCAGCACATCAACCTACACCTAACTGTCACATTTTCCCAATCAACTTTGAACCTTATGTTTCAGTGATAAAGTTGAAAATCGATTAAAGAAATTTGACAGATTGTAGTAGGTTGATGTGCTGGCGTCTGTACGTTCCACATCAATGTACTTAGATAATGCATTCTCAACGGGAATGGGGTGCATGAAGAAGCCTCGTGTAGCGCAGTTTGTTCCACCATGCAGTTCCTCATCTGAACCAAGTTCTCGGCGCATCCTGGACAGTCACACCCAACACCTTATTTGACTGGCCAATTCCTTCCCTTGCGGTGGTAGGGCAGGGCTGTAGCTAGAGTCGACTTTGAGGTAGGGCAGCATTGGTTACAGGTAGGGCGAAAGTAAACAAATTATCATAATTGATCTGCCCTCGAAGCACGGGCTCCTAAATCTATCACCATGTATATCATTGACCTCTAGGTCAGTGATGTACATTCAAGAGCTATTCGTAGACAAATAATTTCTGTGACAGAGCATGAGCATGGATCTAAGAACTATTAAATCCTCAATGATGAAGAACAAGCGAACAAGATGGTTGAACTTCCAGATTGGGATGAAGAGATCCACGTCTGACGAGTGAGAGTGAGGTAATAATTAATTGTTGGGTGAGGTGATACGAGTAAATAGATACGACCAAAAATACCATTTAGATCATATTGTTTCTGCAAATTTATTATAATAATTAACATAATAAAAATATTTATAACAGCTGAATTCTACGATTCGCCATGTTATTAAAAATGCGAAGAACTTCGTTCAGATCAACTGATTTTGTTCTTTTTTTTCAAAGGCCAGAAATACCATACCAGCCATTCTCTCGTGACCCATTGACAGCCTTTGAGGCCTATTGATTGCAGTTAAAGTTGAAAACGTAGACTCGCACACTGCAGTGCTATCCTATCCTATACCTATCTACATTTTTTTTTTATCTCAAACTATGAACAAACAATTTAATAATAATAATTTATCTTACTTTTTGGTATTTTTAAGGTAGGGCATTGTGATTTCAAGGTAGGGCATTGCCCCACAATGCCCCCCCCTAGCTACGGCCGTGTGGTAGGGCTAACGCCCTACCACACACACGCCCTACCACGCCTGGTTTGCGACCAGCCCTCCCACCGGAGTCCGGCGTCAAGCAGCCTGCTGTGTTTCGTCGATGCGTGGGAGTTACAGTGCCTCAGGCATCTTCTGGGCACGCTCGTTCCATCATATACCTCATCCATCGCTTTCCATCAGGCGTGATCGAGGTCAAGAAAGGTCATTCAGCAACAAAATAAAAAAAAACATTTTCTCTTCGTTGCTGTGGACGTAGGAGCCTCCAAGTTCCGTGTGATGATAGGCACTTAGGCAGGTACATAAGTGAGTACCCACGGCTAATGCTATCATCGTCTGTCTGGTCGGTTATCTTAAAAACGCGCTTTCATTTAACTATTCCCAGTCAGCCCGGTAACACATAATTTATTTTATAAGTTCTCCATTATCGTCATAAATTATACTATTGTTGGCATTCGTTAATGCGAGGAAAAGTATTGAGCCGGCGTAGTCTCCCCAGCAGCGCGCGTGGTGGGGTCGAGCATAAACCTGGCGCTTGCAGTCAGTGGTAGTAACATGTGGTGGCTGGTAGTGTTGGGGCAGGTCTTGCTCTTAGCCGAGGGCTTGCACCTCGTGCCCGAGCGGCATTACGGGCCTACAACTGAGGTACGCTACTTAGTTAATTCTAATTATTTAGCATAGTCAAGTACTACCTATTAGTTATTCTGTGGCATAGTGCAGTGACTTAGTAACGTGCATTTTAAGGAATATAATACGCTTTACAGTTTCTGATCCAGTCCCAAAAATCCGATATAATTGTATTTATCATTGTGTGCGCTGCCCTATTTGCAGGAATATTAGGCTAGACTACAGAGGGGCCATTCCTGTAATTTTAAGAACGTTCGCAATTGAGTCTCTAGTCTCAATTTTTGACACTGATTGTCGCTGAAATGAGATTGCGACTAGATTTTGAACGTTTTTAATTACGGGATTTGGCCTTCTGGTACCCTATAGTCGGATTCCTAAATCGAAGGTATAGAGCGCATTTGTAATTTTGTACCTACATATCTTACCTCTAAATCGTCAGAGCATACAATGATTTGAGCTGTTCTATGCCTATGCGATAATACATGTTTTTTATTGACCTTTAATATAGGAACTTGTTGGCTGACCCTCCCTAGAAAAAAAACCTACTTATTAGGTAATGTTAAATGCTAAGGTAATTAGTGCAAATACCTACTACTCAGAGCAAAAAGTGATAGATACCTACTCTCACTGCAAACATTGCTAATAATGGACATAAAAAACTCCATATTCAGAAATCAGTCTACCGCTAAATTGACAAACTGGGTATGTTATGACCACGATAATTATTACCGACAGGTAAAATTTACGATCACTTTGCGTTTATACCACGCTAAACATAATATTATCGAGGCATGTTCTACGTACGTATACTTATATATAATTATGGTCGTTATTATTGTAATAAATTAGGTAGCCTTTAGGTACCCTTTGCATTGATTTTCAACGAGTTTTGTACAAAAGGAACTACTTAGATACCTACCCATACAATTACCATTAGGTACCTACTTATTTCGCATTCTGCATTTTGCAAATCTGTTTTTTGTGTCTTTTAAATGTGATGTGAGCGAACTGCTTCTATATTCAAAGCGAAAATGCATTGTATTACGCCTAAAGCGAGTTATAGATCTTCAAGTGTATTGAGTTACCTATCACCCAAATACCAATTTTTTATACCAATACAATGTTTAAAATAAATTCATTTCGTTTCAGGTGAGCTGCATTGAATATGCAACACTCAATCGAGATAGAATCGGAAGAATGCTCAAAGAAGGTAATGCTATAGATAAGTAGTTAATTACGAGTAGGTAAGTATATTTTTTATATTTTGTAACTGTTTTGGTAATTTGTTCGTTATGTTACGTAGGATGGCGTTCCCAGAACCCAATGTTCAGAAAGATGTTCACCAAACGTTCTGCCACACTACCTGTTCAGTTTTCACTCAATATGGAGCCGATGTCGCGACGAATGGACAATATTATTGACAATATAATACCAAGAAGCGATCATTTGTTAAATGAACATGCAAAATTAGTTCAGGATATAAACAGTTTGCGTCAGGTGGTCTTCATTGCACCTTTTATCGAAGAGAACAAGGACTACGACGAATCAATCTTTCATGAAATTATTGAGACTGCGCCTACTTCAACATCCAGGCCGCCGTCGCTTAGACCATTTATAAGTTCGACGAGATCACCACCGAGTTCCACCAAAGGAAGTTCGATACCGATCATATTGCTGGGGGGTGCTAGTCAGCGGCAGGTGGTCAAGAGCCAGCCCATTAACTTCGCAAAACCTACCGTCAGCTTGGTGGGGACAACCATCTCCCCCCTCATCAAGCATCCCTATCCTTTCGTGACAGCACAGCGGAAGCCGATTAAAATATGTATGTCATCTGTTCCCTCAATGTTTTCTACAACAAAACGACCGCCTACTTTTTGGGACAGACTAATAGATTATTTTATACCCAGCCGTAGTTTAGGTAGGTAGGTTACCTAGATTAATTGTTATTTAAGGATTTAGAACTGTTGCATAATTTCTTAAAAGTAGTGATATTAATTTAATGAGCTGTTCATTTCTTTCGTTATTTACTAACATACTTATTTATTTATGAATTTTTATCAACTTTATTCGAATAATCAATGTTTTTAACATACCATCATTAGTTTATTAAATACATAATAGGTAACTTAATATGTTTTAGGCAAGTACGTCTATAGTTTTTGTCAACTAGGTATTGCTAGACGGAAGGCGTGTTTCCCGAGGTTATTACATTACCGTGTACATAATACGAGTAGGTACCTACTCTAGATGCATGAACGTATCACTTTGTGTCATTACAATGCGTGCGTTGATGCCGCAAATCGCGTGTGCTACCTCTAATTACGAATGCCGATTATGTATTGTCTTCTTTTTTACACTTTTACGCGTCGGAATGGAAAAGTTGAACGTCTTATGTGTTATGACAAAATAATTATTTTTCATTGTGGCTTATGTCATTAGTTCTTGTTGTGTTCTGGTAGATATCTAGTGGGAACTTTTCATTCACCATGTGCGGCGTTATGTCACGTCAACTTTTCAACTCACAATTGTTATTTGCCCGTTTCTTTTAAGGTGTGTATTGATTTATGCACTGTAAACCCTCGAATAGTCCTTAGTTACACTATGCTCCTCGCGCGTCTTCTGACTCTGCTCATCACGCTGCCGGGATGCAAGTTACTGCGCGAGCCAATTCGATTGCTGGCGGGCGGCGCGCGGCTGCCGCGCATACCTAATCGATACAACTGCTTTACAACAGTTAAACGTGTGAATAATAATATTTTGTTACAATTTATGTAGCTACACGTAACTGTATTAATACTTTTCGCGGGACAGAAAAAAGAAAATGTCGAGCCTGAAATTTTTTGTTACCAATTAAAATGTTATATTTGCGGTATAAGGCAGTTTTATTTCTTTATGATTCCTAATTGACTGTTAATGATGATAAGTAAAATAAGTGGCACGGCATGCAAAACTCGGGAGAAAATAGATACTAATTACTGCTGAAAATACGTTTTTTTTTAAACCTTTGCTTTAATTTATTTATTTTCTTTATTTTGGAAGGCTTACAGACTAATAACATTGTAATAATAATACTTAATATATATCCAATTTCATTTAGTTATGTGCCTCCTGTACAAAAAATGGCTTTGCTAAGACCTTCCTTAGTGTGCTTGCATTGCTGCAGAATAGGTCAATACCTTGTTCACAAGAAATTTCGTTGTAACTGCGACTGGCTCTCGGAAAATATGCATTACGCCTATAAGTACTTACTTAATTTGTGTTTGCATAAGGTACATATAGAAGTGGTCGCTGTCGCAGCCCCATCAGGTTAGTGAGTAGGTATCTTTAATTTTGAAACAAGTTCAGGACAATCAATTGAACCTCTTGCGATATTAAACAAGTAGCATATAATAATTATCATTAATATATCATTATTTAGCTATATATGTCTGTTTATGGTCTCATAGTGTACAATATTATTGTTAGTTCGATAACACCATACGATCATTGCGCAATCTTTAACAGTGAAAGCGAGTTTTTCTCTGTAGGGGAGAATCTTCGCACATACCTATGTGCACTCGGTAAAGAAACGTAGCAGACGTAGACCTACTTACGAGTACCTATAAGTAGGTAGGTGAATGAAGTTGAATCAAAACGCTATTTCTGATCACATTTTTATATTTAAGTAATAATTATATTTATTTCACTTCAAAATAAAAGTAAATAACGTTGAAGTACGTTTATGCAGGTTCACGTATTTCAATATTATTTGCACAGACAGAAATGATGTTTCCATCTCCTGCTGATAGGAGATGGAAAAATTGCAACAACTTCTAAGTATAATAGGTACCTACAGGTCGAGAGGTAATAGCGTAGCGGTTAGGAAGTTGGTTCACCGCACAGCAGGTTTTCAGTATTTGTACCTATATTTGGTACCTAATTTGGATCTTGGCGGCTATTTAATGTCCGCAAACTTATTACAAAAATAATTTTAAATTGAACTTAATTAAAGTACAAAAAGTAGATAAGTATTATACCTACTTTAAAAATTTAACTGTTTATTTCACGTCTAGTGTGTGACTAATACTGAAATCAGAAGCACAAAACACCTAGGTAAGTGCCTTGATAGGTAATTCTTAATAGAATTGAGACTCTTAGTATCTAACTATTTACTTAGGTAGGTAAGTAATTATAAAAGATCTCCCTTTATGATCAAAGTTTTTCCCATTTAAGAAAAAATAAGCTTGTCTAAAAAATTGTGCCAAAATAAGTTGGTTTTCAGCACGTTTTAAGTTTTCTATAGCAAGCTATGTGGTACCTATAACTGGTATTTATACCTAAATACTTTGTTATTTTCGACTCACTGTACATAATTAATTCTCAATTAATGAATGGGTTGCCATACTTAGGCACATTTGCCTATACAAGCTAAACAATGCTTCGTGCGTAAATTAGACAAATAAAACAGTTTGATAAAAAATTTCATTGATAACTTCAATTACATGAAGTGTAATGTTATTGTAACCTTCTAACCTACTTAATATTTGCCTTGAAGAAAGATGTTTATCTAAGTACTATAATCTATACCTACTTATGCGCAGCTAACGAAAAATTGGCACAGTCGGTTCCGTTCCAAAAGGGTGCCAACGGGACCCTATTACTAAACCTCCGCTGTCCATCTGTCAGCGGGCTGTTGAAAATATCACTGAGTGTATTTCTATTACCGCTATAATAAAAATAAAATAAAGTTAAAAAATGAAAGGGGGTCTCCATACAAGAAACGTGTTTTTTTCCGTGTTTTTTGCCTTGTGGTACGGAACCCTTCGTGTGCGAGACCGTTTCGTACGTCTTATCTATACCCCATTCGAAATAAGATTAGACGTTTAAATAAACCTTTTTGCCGTCCGTTCAACCGATTCTGACTTCTATTGTGTTGGTGGCATAAAAAATGGCAGATGGAGTAAACAGTTGGTATTGTAACCTCGTTGTTGCTTTTAATGTCATCCATAAGCCTACGGAATAGAAGTCAACATCAGTTGAACGGACGGTAATAAAAAGGATTGTTTAAATTTCTAATGTTATGGTACCTACATGAAAATGGGGAAACCATTTATGACCCCAAGCCAGAGATGACGCAGGTGGTATTCTTAATTAGCAAGTATGACTATGTACCTAGGTACCTACTGTAAACATAGAATTGAAGAATTTGTGGGAGAAAAACTCAGTAATTAAATCATCAGTCCTCCTAATTCAATAAATATAGGAAATAGTTCTTTACCGAAAACCCTATTAATCTGTCGAGCTCCGCTAATGAGACAAAATTTTATTGATTTTCTACTGTTTCGTCTCTAATAGGTGACGCGCGGTGCTTGACCGGTTAAGTATGTTAAATCTCTGAAAATTAACATAAAATCAATATCGTTTTCACTCTGGGCGATCATCTGTGGGTCGTGTGATCGATTTTCTTCGACATCTGATCTTTTTTCGTGGTTCAGAGAGCATGCAAAGCAGGGCGGGTGCTACCGAGTGGTTTCAGAACGGGTCACTTGGCTTCAACACGCTCTGGTGAACCTTTGCAAGGTAACCAGTTCAAGGACAAAGGCTCGAAGGTCTATTTATACAATGCCCTTTCTATTTTGAGGTTTAAGGGAAATACTTTGTTTTTATTAATTTAATTTTTATAATTACTGCAACGTTGAGTAACGTGCTGCAGCGTTAGAGTAATGACTTATGTACCTAAGGATCGAAGCAGGTGGCGTTCTCTACCTAAGTAACTTCTGCCTACCCCTATGGAACGAAGGTGTGAGTTTATGTATTCTGAATATGAATAATGTGTAAAAAGAAGGAATAGATTAGCTAAAAATTTTGTCTTTTTATCAAAATGAGAGAGGTAGATACTACTTTTAGTCAGTAGAAGTGTTACTGTTATGTCCGCGGGCTACTGAGAAACTATTTACCTACCTATGTTTGAAAAATCATGCACCATAATTTGACAATATTGATAAAGGACACAATACCTATATGTATTCGAGAAACGTTTATGTAATGTATCATAAATTATTGACATAAGTACTAACATACTTATTAGTATGAACATAATAATATTACTTATTAATTACATGGATTTAAAGAATTTCGCAGACATCTAGAAAACGACTTTATCGATCTGTACCTTCGACATTTTCTTACATAATAGGTACAAAAATACCTCAAATAATTTCTACCTTCAGCTAAACAAATAAAAACAGAACAACGCTCTTGCTTTTAGTGCTCGCAAATTGGCAGGTTGACATTGAAGAAGACGTTCAGTTCTATCAGAGCCGCCAGCACCAGATAGCCGAAGTAGATGAGACCGCAGGTGATGCCGATCTTCCAGTCCAGCTGGAACTTGTTGAGCAGTAAGCAGCCGTACAGCGCGAACAGCGTCGATAGCAATGAGATGGCGCTGTACGATAACCCCCTTGAGTTTATTGACACCTGAAGTATTGAAATACATAATAAATAAACTCAACCCTTGTCTGTTGGATAACTTTTTGAATTTGTTTTCAAACCTCATTTCAAGTTATTTGATTGGCTGTTATTAATTTGGTTATCCAATCATTGTAATTAACAAAGCTGGGCCCAACACCGTTAATCTGATAAACGTTACTTAACGAAGTTAACATTTCGAGTAAGTTAACTTTAAAAATAGTTAACGGTCTAATTAACTTCCGTTAACTTTCCATAAGGCCGTTAATCAGGTACCTACTATTTGCCAAAAGGAAACCGCGCGGTCTGCGCCGCGCGGCTATAAACAATTCTGACAGTCTTTAAATAATTATTTTAACAAACTCTAATCACTCTTTTTGGTATTATTTTTTTTATATCCTGCTTAAACTTCCATAGCTCATACCAACATTATTTTACTTACTTATTTATAAGTAAATCACTAACCCAACGACATATAAAATGCAATTTCTATCACGAGTTAATGATTAACGTTAACTTCCGTTAAATATTCCGAAATGTAACGCTTTACCGAAAAGTTTACTACTTAAAACGAAGCTAACTTTTTTAGTAATGGATTAGCGATTAACGAAGTTTATTATTTGATTAACGGTGCAGTGTTCAGCTTTGGTAGTTAACATGAGTTTGAGAGTCTGTTAGTTCTAAGTAACACTTGGTCCGGATGGTTTTTTTGGGGATAATTGTAGATATAGAACTAGGAAAGAAAACAACAGAACACCTACTTTGGAACTTAAATATATAGAATAGGTATATTAGATATAGTTCTTATTAAAGGACAGGGTGTTGTTGCGCAGTATGGGGCCTATGTCTAGCAGTGGACTGCGATAGGCTTAATTGCTTGAGTGATAGTTCTTATTACCTACATACCCTTGGAAGTCTACTACTACCTATAGTAGGTAATCTGTTTAAGTGAACGTAACGTAAACATTTTAAGGGGAGGGTAAGATGTATATAATTGTGGGCCCAAATAGCGAAGAATTGGTGCGGCAGACCACGTAGGAGATGGCGGGACGAGCTGGATAGGTTCCCTCAACACTGGGGGAAGGACGCGCGGCTCGTGAAAAATGGAAGGAGTGGAGGGAGGCCTTTGCCCAGGAGTGGGACAGCGCAGGCTAGTTAAAAAAAAAATGTATACAAGAGATGTGATGAACTTACCCAATTATGGCCGGGAACTGTTGGGTAGGCAAGCGATTTGATCAGCCAAGGCAGACCCAGGCACAGTAGAATGTCGAATGTGTTCGATCCGATTGAGTTGCTGAGCCCCATGGTGCCGTGGCCTGAAAATAAAATATGTTAATGTTGTTGCTTTATTTTTAATCTTTTTTTAATACTTTAATAGTATAATAATAATACACCCTGCGATCCTTATTCGATTTTTACATATTAGCGACACTATCGAATGGTGTAATAATACAGTGTGTGTTTTTTTTTTCAAAATCAACGGGTTCTATTCCTGGCTAGAAATATTGATTTTTCAATAATTTAATGATGCAGTATTAGTTTTCATGAAAATCGAGCCCGAGACTCCTTTGCGTACTTTTCGGTGTTCCTCATAGTTCCGGATTTGGCCATCCACAACCAATTTAAAAATTTTACACTGTAGGTATACATAGTGACATATAATTGTCTGATGGAGTGTTTGGCATGTTACCTTGCACAGTCACTAACACACTGGACACTGCTTCAGGCAAGCTGGTACCTGCGGCGAGGATCGTTAACCCGGTTATACTGTCAGGCACATTCAGAGTATCACCTATGGAATAAAATAAAATTAAATAAGGAAATAATATAATAAGGTTTCAGGTTCAAATCCGGGTAAGTACCAAAGTGACTTCTTCAACTCACATTATGTACTTTCTGAGTTTATCTTGGACATTACCTACTGACAACTAGCGGCCCGTCCGCCCTTGCTTCGCACGGGTGCAACTTTTTTTTCGAATTTCCGAATTTTTTTTTTACCTATGAAAACCTTGTCCTGGCAATACCGAACACAAAAAAATAATAATTATACAATAAGGATATAATATTATTACAACCCGCCTTGAGCAAGCGCGGTGAGAAGGCATGAACATTGGTTCATGCCTTCTCAACAACGAATGGTATTATAAGGAAAAGAGGTTTCAGCATTCCACAGATAACATAATTGCACAGGCACAAAATACTTATGTAAGATCATAAAATCACGCCTGTATTCGCCGGAGGGGTAGGCGTTGATGTATGTACAACAATATCTCTTCATTGTAATAGGAAGCGCGCCTATTGCATCTTATCGGGAAAAAATCCATGCCATTCTGACAGATTTCGAATAGAATATTTAAACTACCTTGCACGCCTTGAGAAACAAATCCAGGACTAGAAGAACGCTCAGCAGGCGCGCTTGCAACCATAATATGAACAAGGCAATAACAAAGTTTCTGTAAAAATATTAGTAGGCAGAATTATACTCAATTCGCTTTTGGTTTTAGCAGTGCTGATTTTTTTCGCGGTATTGTACTAGCATTAGCAGAGGTTTTTGGTTGGCTTAACATAAACGTGAAACAAATAGGTATCGACCAAATAAAAAGAAATAAAAATTTAGAGAATGGAATTCGTGTCACCCATTACAAAAAATTGCCAAATAAGAATGAAACGCATCTAAGAGTACTTATAATATTTTGATGAAAATATACATACTTAAGTACCATACTATATACTGTAGGTACACGAAATTAGTATCGCAAATGGGCATAAAATAGATTAATTAAGACACTCGACTACTCTTAGCGAAAAACAATAGATAGATAAGCAATACCTGTACATAACATGCATCACAGACCTGTTTGTTTTGAATGAATAGGTATATTGAGTCCCTCCATTTCAAGCTCTCCAAATTAATTACCTAGTACGGTGATCATCCAGGCGACAAGATAGGACACTCCCCCGATCCAGGTGACGCACATCAGGAAGGTCAGAGCGTATAGATGTGGCCGGCGGTTGCAGTCGGGGATGGTTAGCCAAAGCAACAGGTTAATAGGCCACGAGAACACCCAGAAGGACTTCTTCCAAAACGACACCTTTTCACCAGGCCACGACCACATAGAGTAGGTACTTAGCGTATCTGTGATAGAACGAGGAACAATTCTTATTATGGAATAGATTTTTATTCTAAACGTTTAATTTTTTTGAATAGTGTGTTTTTGCTATGAGAAAATTCTGGATTTATAGGTTCCCGAAGGCTGCCTGCTTTCGGATTACCTGGTCTCCGGTAAAAGCCTAAAATCCGGAAAATAAAGTTCCGTACAACATTATTATATTAGCCTAATTCAATAAGTACATTATCAGCTTTCTACAATCTATCACGAGGTCTTGGAGTAAACAGCTGTTATAATAAACCTCTGTGACAGGCGGACCTAAAAGTAAGGCTCCGTTTTTCCTTTTTAGGTCGGATGTTAAAGAGTATCATAGGTACGGCACAACTTATTTACCAGGTTATATAATATTTACTGATTCTTAAAACCATTCTGGCTAGATCGAGTTGAGGGTTAGCCGTTGGGTGGAAGAGACCAATACCCAGAAACGGCAGTAGTCCAATTGGTTTAATAATTTGTATTTAACCGTTCCAAACGTGGATCCACGCGGGATACTTTTTAATTGTTTCTGTAATCACGGCATTCAACCGGTTAAACAACAGCGTGGAACATATTTTTATCAGGAAGTTCTGTCGCACTTTCAAGAGTTTTTACAATTCTACTTTACCTGCTGAACTGAATAAGTTATCATGACGAAACGAAATAAGCTCTTCGACAGTTTTGTTGTATTTTATCAGATAGTTAATATAAAATCTAAACATATTTCATGCCACCATAAACGCACCCGTGAGAACATACCAAATATCTTCTCTAACAATGCTTTGTGTTAGTGAAAACGGTGAAAATTCCTGTGAACATTACTTACCTACTCGGCTGGCAGTCATTGTTCAAAATAGGCAATTAATTTCTTACCGAAGCATACCGTGTTTACCAATAAAACGTTTATAATCTCTTACGCTTCTAAATGCTATGCATACTTTTAAAATTTAATGGAAGAGAAGAATCACAAAGACTTTGAACGACTAGTCTCACACAGCTCATGATTTTTACGCGATATTATACTATTACCTACTATGTATGAAGACAAAGTTAGCACTAAAACAATCAGAAATCTTTAGTATATATGAACCAATCAATCATCATCAATCAAGTTCAATTTCAAATGGCCACAATGTTAATGACAAAGCGCTTGTAGACAGGCGAGCGATCAATTTACCGAGAAATAAGCGATAATTTCCGCTGGTTTTGAATGAAACTGGCTGAATTACCTGAGTCGGTGGAATCGTGTCTCTTCGCCAGTACTGCTGACTCCACGTCGGTGCTTTGAACACGGAGGCTCATGCGCCGAGCATCCAGACTATGGGGTTTTTCTAAAAGATTAAAAACGAAATTTATTTCATGATTATTTAAGTAGGCACAAGTGTTCTGCAGATATAAATGAGGGTTTAAACAAGGCAGTTGACAGTATTATACCAACCGTTACAGACACTTGATATCTATCTCGAAACAAAAATCGATCGAGATGTCCTAATAGTCTTATCATCTGGGAGATGCTCCAAGAAATAATATCTTTGTTTATTTTATACAGTGTGGCCGGGCATCGACGCGCAACCTGCTGTTACTGATATTCAGTACATGAATTTGGTGAAGCATGTCGGTTATTTCATAAAAAATGCAGTCCATACATTTTGACCATGTACGTATTGTACTTTTATAGGAAAAAGCTGTTTTTTTAATGTGTAACCGACGAAAAATGTATATATTTACATAACATACAAAAAGAAATACGAAATGTCTACCTGGAATAATTTACTTATCAAATGGTGAAAGATTTTTTCTAATAGGAGCTGCTGGTTCAGGAGATTACCCTCCACATACACTTATACATATACTAACAAATTCCGCTCTCTCTCTTTATTATAGATAGTTTTATTAGTTCTTTAGATAGTAGATATGTGTTGCAATTTCATTATAAGCGAAACTTCGGGGTTCTGATTTTTCTAACCCTACAACAGTAAAAAATAAAAATCGCAAGAAACAACTAAAGTATGATTACAAAAAATGGCTCGTAGCAAGGAAGAAAATGAATCCAGGTCTTACCAAGTTTGCACGATGTAAATACGACCATTGATACAGGGTGTAAAAAAGACACATCACATAGCCGTTAAGGTGCTATTTTTCCATACTTTCGGGAGGGTATTACCTATTACTCCACAGTTTGACGTAATACATCCAAAGTTAAACATGAAATCGATTTTTCTTATTAATTGTGTCCGTACAGAAAAGGATTAGTAAAATAAAAAGCCATTAAAAAGTTATGACTCAACTAAGATTCGTTTTTCTTGATAATTTTAATGTAACTTTGGGTGTAAATAAGTAATATAATCTTCAAAAGTCGGTACCAACAAGGCCCAATTATCGAAGTGTTCAATAAGCTTTATTTTTAATTGATTTATGCAGTGGTTTTTCAGAAAACTCGAGCTTCCAAAGGACTTTTTGTTTTTTTTTTTACGCGCGTTTTAGTTCGGAACGGTGTTTGTGTGCGTGTGAAGTAGACATTGTGCGTGTAAACAGCGTCTAACAGCTCATCACTGATAGGTACTATCTCTATCGGACACGATGCCAGGTGAGACAGCGTATTTTTTTGGCCATGCCCGCTAGTGAGTTCGAGCTCGCGACTAGCACCTTAAAACTACGCATTCTGTACATCAAATTTAAGTACATAGCACAAAAACAATTACTGGGAAACGACTTTTATTTTTGGTCTGACAATTTGCTGTTTGCGGTAGTACGCAATGTAACACACGCAAAACATTGTGTTTATGGGTGCATGCACAACGGTACAGGGGTCATGGAGTATTTAAAGTTGTGTTATAACATTGAAAACTTGTTTTCGTAAAAAAAAACAGTAAAAGTTGGAAGTTTGACCTTTAATATCTCCGTAACCAGAAGGTTCCAAGTACAAAACATTGATTACAATGACGGGGAGTACAAGAGACTCTCAGGTGGCTTTGTTAAGTGTCTCTTTACACCCGTTATAAGCCTTCTCTCATGTACGGTCAGCATCAAAAGTCCATTAACACTGTCAAGTTTACACATCATCAAAATTGACACAAAATATTTAAATAAACTGCTTTTCAAAATTTTATATAATAGTTAAAAGTTATTATTGTTTAAATTTTACTTCTGTTTCGATTTTATTTTTTTTATTTTGCTTCATAATTAAGATTTATAAAACTAAAGTGTTAATCGACTTTTGATGCTGACTGTACCCTTCCTGTTCTAATATACGATTTATTCCGGTTTGATCACCTGAACCCCCCTCCATCCCCCCCCCCCCCCCGATCCCCTGCTAGTTCTTCTTCTGTTTTAATCTCTGTCTTATCCACTTTATCTAACACAGGTAATTTGACTTACCATTTGCAAGAAGTGGTGTGATTTCTGTGTACGCCTTAGGTTTCCTGAAGGTACAGCACCCACTTCTGAAAAATGCTCCCAAGCAGCCATTGAACGCCATCGCTGAAAAAGAAACAAAGAATGTAATTATTTCCATTAATACATAATTATATAGGTAATTTTGCAATTTGTCAGCGAGTCGTGTCTAATTCATTCAGTTTTGACAAGTGAGCAACAAAACATACGAACATGATTGTAAAGGATACTGAACCCGATAAGAATATTTTCATGGTTGTAGCTTGTAGCTGTTTGCCAAATTACGAAACATAGAAGACTGAAGATCTTTCTACTTAAACATCAGCAGAAGCATTAATAAAGCCATCAGACAGTACTAACGTTACTCAGTTGTATTAGGATCAATAAATTAAAAAAGAAATCCGCAGTCATGAACATATCACTCAAGCATACTGCTGTAAATCAAATCAAACATCTAATAGATTTTTTTATCGTTGGAGCTAGTGTTTGCAAACAAATGTAAACCATTTACCGGGAGCTCACGAAGTAAGCAAACTTTATTATACCAGACAGCAAATATGACACTTTTTACAATCTATTTACAGTAGTATTTTTATCTGAGCTGAATCTTTAATCCGTTAGCTTCTGACGATCACTGAAAATAGAAGGTCGGGAGTAGGTTTTGCTCTGATTTTAGTAAACATATCAACTTGTTACCAAACCTATTAGTAACTAGATGTACCGGTGAACTTCGTACAATGTTATAAAATTAGATTTTTGATATCTCGGCTGTTTCCTTGGATTTTTCCTAATTTTATTTTGTTCCTAAACCAGTACAACACTGAGGCGAACAAAATAAAAATAAAAAAACAATCAAATCGGTCGAGCCATTTTCGAGTTTTAGCGAGACTAACGCACGGCAATTGACTTTTACATAATATGGATAGATCTGCAAATATTTGATTTTTTTCTGTAGCTTGAAAAGATTAAAATACTTATTTCATATTTGCGGGAGATATGAGATGCCCTTTTGAAGGTGAGACTCATGAAATAGGTACTTGAATATTTTTTATTTATTTATTTAATATGTACTAATAACAATACATGAACCTTACCTTCAAAAGGGCTGCTAAAAATCCAGTAGATACGTTCTTACATAATAATGATTACCATTTTGTTTAGACTTGAAATATTCTTTGCTTATGTAAGTACAAAGAATTATCGATCACTCCAAATCCTTGTAGCGGAGTGTCAAATCAAGGTAATTAGCAGTACATTCCATATAATTTACCTAATATGTAGAAAATGTACATGAGTACGAGCAGTAGCGCTTCGTGCCAGTAAATCACGTCGTCGAGTAGCGTGAGGATGAGAGCCACTACCGCCACGGCATACATCACGCAATCCCGTGACACCGACCACCAGTCCAAGTCCACCACCTGCGAATCAAACACTCTATCAATCAGGAAATCAAATCAATAATTACATTATTGTAAAGATTCATTTTTACATTGACCTCGTAAAGGAAACCCTGGGGGAAGGTTAGGGGCGCGTGGCTAAATAATAACAGTCGATTGATCAGGTTAAGCTACGCTTGCAGCGGTTGGTCTGTGGATGGGTGACCATCTTTAACCCCTCCGTGCCTCTGAAAGCACGTTAAGCCGATGGCCCCGGCTGTCATTCGTGGATCTTTGACAGTCGTTACGGGTACTCAGAAGCCCGAAAGTCTTACAACCAGTCTAACCGAGGGGTGTCGTATTATCCAGCAACTGGGTTGTGGAGGTCAGATAGGCAGTCGATCCATGTAAAATACAGGTATTCAGCTGCATCCGGTTAGACTGGAAGCCAACCCCGACATAGTTGGGAAAAGGGTAGGCAGATGATGACATCGTAAAGGAAATACGGAATTTATGTGCACGGATTATAGCTAATTGATATTTCATAAAAATGAATTCCCTTTTACATAACATCACGCCTGCATTCCGTGGAGAGTTGGGCAGAGTTAATAGGGCGCGAGCAATTTGTCATAAACCGGGCACAAATCAATAATTCAAATAATTAATGTTTCAAAGTCCTGACTGACTGATATATCTACGCACAGCCCAAATTGCTGGTCCTAGAGACATGAAATTAGGAGGTTGTGTTCTTTGTGAAGAGTAGGTAGGTATCCACTAAGAAAGGGTTTTTCGAAATTCCACCCCTAAGAGGGTGAAGGGGGGAGGGTGAAATTTCACGCGGACGAAGTCGCGGGCAGAAGCTAGTTAACAGCTACAGCTACTGCTACTGCTACATAATATAGTTACTGGGAAAATTCATAATGGAAAACCCAACATCACTTAGCCCGACCTGGGTTTCGATACCCAGGACCAACGAGACATATTTTTCATCGTGGTAAACGCGAAAAATTTAGTAAAAACTAGCTGCGCCCCGCGGTTTCACCCGCATAAGTGTCGATCCCACGGGAATATCGGGATAAAAAGTAACGTAGGTATAATTATATATATACAGGGCGTCAGCTAGATCCATATTTTTTTTTTTAATCAAAATTAGTCCAGCCCTTTGATCGTGAAGAAGTTACAAACATAGAAACACACACACGCAAACTTTCGCCTTTATAATATTAGTGCGATTAGTTCGTAGCAATAAATTTATAAACATCAGGTAGTCAGTAATTATATCGACTCGATGAAATCGGAAAATGTATAAGAAACATTGAATTGACGGTTAAATTATAATAATGCAACATGACATAAGATCGCAACGTTTTCTTGTTACAACATTTTCTATTTTACTATTAATAAGTATAAGGTTTGTATTCAAATAGATAACTAATTATCTAGTTCAGATGTTCATGTCAGCAGAAGGTTTAAGGAGATAAATAATAAGATGACGTTATAAGACAATATACGTATGATATGAAAATCCGTTACAGATATATATAGAACAATTGCCACGTTAAAGAGAACATGAGATTAATTAGATGCATGCTGTCTCCGTATTTGTTATCAAATAATAAATTATAGAAAGCAACATTTTTTGTAAAATGTACACCGTTATAACTATACAGGGTGTCCCTGGAAGTATGGATCAAATCGAATAGGGGCGTGGGCAAGGTCATTTCCAAACTTTTTAACCCTGAAAAGGTCAGTGAATTTTTTTACGGTTCAAAAGTTATGACCGATTTTAATTATTTTTTTCAATCACTTCGCTTAGTGCTCAAAGAAAATAATCATAAAAAATACTACCAGGGCTATCTAAAAAAAATAAATTGATAGCCCTGATAGTTTTCACGAATTCGATCTTTCTTCTCTTTTTTTTTAGTTTTTTTTTTTGTATTTTTTTTTTTGCTAAAATGTTTGGAAATTACCTTGCCCACGTCCCTATTCGATTTGATCCATACTTCCAGGGACACCCTGTATAGGTAGATTTTCATTCCCGGCTTGTCGTAAAATACGTCTGAGTCAATATTATCGGCAAAGGAAGACGGTAAGGATAATTTTACTATTACAGCTTGCACAGTTTTATTACCTCTGATTTTGCATCAATTTCAAAATCAAATGATTTTTATATGGTTGCAATAAGGTTCATGATTTTTTGCTTGGGGTGCTATCAGAGGTAAACTATCTGTGAAAGGATTGTAGTGATTTTTTATTATATAAATGCAGGCACTGACAGCCGTTTCTAGTCATGCTGATCAGCACAAAAGTTAGCTGTTAGTTTATCAAACTCGTGTCACTTGATTTGATTCGCTGTTATAATTTCAGTCCATCACAGCAGTTAACATGAATTTGAGAGTCAATCAGTTTATTTTTTCAACGAGGAAGAGTAATTAGTTTTGGCGAATTAATTGTGTTGATAGATCACAGATATCACTGTGTGTGATTCTAGCGATTTTTTGTAATCATTCCTTAGGCCAATTTTAAGAGAAAATCAACACATGTACACTTGAATAAATAAGTTTAATAGATTCCGGACGAAACCTCGACATATTTATAATTATTATCAGTACTTACTTTCCCTGCGATGAGAGCGCAGAAAGCGGGCACAGCCAACACGTTGAACACTGCTGACCCGACCACGGTGCCAACGCCGATGTCGCCTTCAGTCACAAACGTACCCACACAGTTGATGAACAGCTCTGGACTTGAGCTCGCTGCTGCCATGAACGTCGCCCCAGCTACGTCCATCCCTATGTTGAGACCTAGAATGAAATAATATGTTCGTTTAATTGCCAAATAAACGTTGCACCAACTACATCCAAATACGTTAGGTATATATTTAACCCTAGAAAGACAAGTTAATTTAACAACTAGCTTCGTCCGCGATTTCTTCCGCTTGAAATTACCCGAACCGCGACGCATCGCATCGCCCGCCCGCGCTATTGCTTCGCTTTCGTTAAGAGTTCTTTCTGGCTTTTTTAGTCGTAGCGTCATGTTGGATAGCCTTTCATCTAACTTGAGGTTCCTCAAGAATTGGACTATCAAATGCAAAAAGATTATTAAGAATTTTCGAAATCCGAATGGTTGTTTCAGATATTAGCTTGTTTAAACAAACTCTTCATCTTTATTATATTAGTTTTAATTAGTTCCGAAATAACTTTTAACTGCCGAAATATTTCGTAGCTTCCGAAAAACAAGGCTGTAGCAAAGGCTTTGTAGCAAATTGCTACGGCGTAGCTCTATGCTACGAAAGCCTACGAATTCTTTTAAAAGATATTTTTTTAAGTAAAACTAATTATTGAATGCTTTCGTTTTTCTTTTAAACTAAGCAATATCATTAGACTTCCGTAGCAAAGTATTCTGTAAGTAATTGCTGCAAAGTAGTCGATGCTTTCGTAGCATCGACTACTTTGCATCAATTACTTACAGAACGAAGCCTGTGCAGTCAACTTTATTACTTGCCGGTAATACCTACATCAAACAAAGTCTGCCTTTGTAGCAATTTTCCAATACCAATAATAAAGGCTTCCTTTTACCTGCGCTCTTTAATAGCAAATTAGTCTCTGCATTTTCGAAATGATTGCAGGAGGGTTTCTATAGGGCGAGGGGAAATTTTCTTCCGGCACAAACTAATTTAACTTGCTTTACCTCGGGCTTGTACTTAGCATGCCTGCTAAACATGGAATGAAGTGACGCCAGTGAAGTCTTGAGATAGATTTTAACGATTCTATTATTCTTAACTACACAGTCTTGGATAAAAGAAAATAGTTGAATAAGTGAGCTGGACTGCTTCAACAAGAACTGGTCCTTTGCAGCTTTGAACAGAGAGAGGTGGAAAGAGTGTAGGGAGGCCTTTACCCTGCAGTGGGACGTCACAGGCTAATAATAATAATAATAAGTGACAATTTATTACTGATGACAGATTGTAATGCTTTATAGACTCGGTTAAATCGTCAGATTTGTCCCAACAGGATCCATCGCAAGACTTTTCTTTTGATAGAGAGGCGAATGCAGGGTTTCATATTTAATTTTTCCTCGAAGTGGGGACGAGGGTGGTAGTCTAGACTCTGTGAGTCGCGACGTATCGATTGAAATTGCTCATTTTTTATTTATTGCGAGTCCGCATTGAATTCAACATCACACTAGCTTGAAGGGGAAAGAGCTGCAATAGTAGATAAGGGAATTCAGTAGACGTCCCACGTAATGAGTTTGCAATATCGATCCAGTCGTATTCATAGGGTCTCATATCCGCCCGGAAACGTCCGTCACTAAATACGCATTAAAGGATTTAGGGTCCGGGGTATACCTACTTGTTCTTTATATTTCTATTTAATCCTGTTATGACTACTAACTATTAGCCACAATTCTAAGTCAGAAACCACGCATGTTCGTATTCTAGAACATCCGACAAACACACCTTGACCTGTAGGACTTCAATGAAAAAATTGACACCATCGTGTACCTAATGTAACGATTTGACTTGTTATTTGAACGTGACACGTTAAGGCGGCACGTTTCTGAGCCTGATTAACCTCTTCCACCTTTGATATGGAATAATTGATATGGAAGCTACGTGACAATGTGAAGCACGCAAGGAAGCACCGAATATACTCATCTACAGCATGCAGCAACGCGGAAGTTATGATTGGCTACCATGAAGACTACCTGTTATCTGATTCTTTAATTTTTAAATTTCTTGAAATTATGGCGGATCAAAACGTGTTAGGATCGTAGGACGGGATGTGTTGATATTACATAACTTGCCTTAGATCTGGGATAAAGCTGTTAACAAAATAATGATTTCAAATCATACTTGAAATGTAAACTGAAAAGATATTTAGAAAAGATATAAGATATTCAAGAATTGCTTAGACAGGTACCTGTTTCAGAGGATTAATTTCATTCGGATATGCCAACAATATCATGTAGCTTTATTAGCATGCAACAGTATCACTAACAATTAGCATATAATGCAGCAGTAATGTACTCACGTTCGCATATCATCTCGATGGCCGGCACGAAGTACTGCTCGCAGACCGTTCCCAGCAGAAAGAAGCAATATATCGCCACAATGCAATGTACGGCAATGTACCCCTGTAAATCAACAGGTTTAATTACCTATGTATTATATACCAATGTGGATCGACCTCAGGAACTGTTTCAGTCTACCGATTCATATCACGATAACTTTAGATTCGACACCTATTAATTTTCAACTATCAATTTTTCCAACAAAACAGAAATAACTGAACAAATACAGGTAGGCGTACGACAGGTCACCTCTGCCAAACTCTTTGAGGTGTGATGTAACGTTATGTCAATTTGTTATCAAATTGAAACCCGATTGAATTTAAAAAAGTTAAAATATTATGAACCAATTCATCATAATTAATATAATTGTGTCACAAGTAGGTTGGATTTTTTGCGTAATGTTTGGAAGAATGTTTGTAGCATTTATTTAGCCAATGCTAGCTAAAAAACAAAATATTCAAAATAAACGAGAATACTTAAAGGAAATTTCAATTAATGAATGATGTTTCATAGTAAAAAATATTGATTTCGAATATGTTTCAAATAAGTGGGTAGAAAACATTTAAATTATTGCTGAATTTTGATAGCGGAATAAAATAGTATTCAAATTAAACATATTTTTAGTTTCTAGCATAGTAAGTACAATATAGCACAAAGCAAGCGAATGCTTTAGTAGGTACCTAAGAAAGTTAATAATTGTAAGTACCCACAATGCGTCATAAAAGTTGTTTACTTGGCACATGTATTTAAAATATTATTGGCAATTGATTCTTGCTTACATGTTTCCTCTGGTAGCGAGTGAGACCATCGGGAGGGAACTCCAGAATCGCCGCGGGAGTGCAGTTCTTCTCTGCCTTCTCGACGACGGCAAGCAGGTTACGCGACAGGCGGGCCGCGTCATTACCTGAATACCACAAATGTATTACATTATGCCCTCCTCAACACACATCTCTAATTAAAAGACTAATAAAAATACCTTTACCTGAACCTATAGAAGATTCTAATATTTCTTGTTCCGAATGATCACTGGCAAACAACAAATACACTAAGGGTATCCCCAAAACCAAAATCACTCTAATGACCGTCGCAATTCTATAACACTTGTACCGTCTAGTCCTTATTAACATATTAGCCATTTAAAGAAAAATGCAAGTAAATAAAAGTTATTATTAAAAATTGAGATGTTTTAGTTACGCAGTAACAGAAGAATTGATGGCACCCTCAAATGAAATTATAACGTTTAGTCAGGCGCAACTCCAAAGTAGTTAGTTCAGAAACCATTTACAGGTACTTATACAAATACAAACATAGACGTGTAGTTGCACCACTAGTCGGAAAGTTACTGTACACCGTGGTTTCTTATAGTCCTTGATGAAAATAAATGATTTATCAATAAATATTATTATTAGTAACTGTGTACTCGGTACACATTCGTATCACTGTTATCGACGGTAATGTAAATAAAATAGGTTCTTTTGATGACTGTACCTAATCTTTATAAGATTATTTTTAATTTCTTTGCTCACATGTGGAAACGATTATTAGATAACTTTATATATGTAGTAGATAATACTGCAAATAAAATTCAGTCAATATTAGAAGAGAATCGTTACACGTTTTACGTTGCACGGCTACAATGTAAGACACGAGGATGAGAATAATGCGAACTGATGTTTCGTAAGTACATAGTTTATCGTATGGAAACCGTCATACATGTTTAAAGTCAGGGAAGAAGCAAATTGACTTGAAAAAAACAACTTTTTTTAACTATCACTTTGAGACTCGACTTTGCACTTTGTAGTAGACCTACGAGATATCTAGATGTTGGTAGGACTACCAACTTAATTTGTCCGTCTTAATAATTACATGACAATTTTACTGTACAATTTTTGACAGTTGTATGAAATGTTTATAATACGGCAAATTGACGTAGGGTGTCATAGTGTCATTTGATGAACATAAAATTTTCCTGATAATTAATGTTAGTAAATTTTGCCTAACCTATACAGTTAGGCAAAATTTACTAACATCAATTATTCCACAATGAAGGCCTACCTACATTTTGTTTCAACATTCTTCAGTAGTTTTTAAATCGACCCAGTTACAAAATTTTTTTTTCATGAAGAAAATTATAATTCGACTAAATTATATTGTTTTGAACCGTTAATTTCCCTAAAACAAGGATGTATCTATGGCATATATTTTTTTCAGGACCTAGATACACTAATGTGACGATTTAAAATGGATTCTAAAACTGGCAAATTTTGATAACCCCTGTTAAAGAGTACTTGATTTTTTTTTTTAAATTCTATTTATTTAAAGGGTTCAATTTGAAGATGTCGCCCAAAAGAGTACTTGATTAAATACTTTAAAAAATATGCATATATGAGGTTCTAATAATTAATGTAACGATGTACCTACCTATACTAATAAATCCAAATGATAGAAGTGTACACTGTTTAGCGAACGCTTTGTTTACGTTGAACTAGACAATCTTATCTAGCGGTAGACAATTATTGCTTTTAGAATAAGACAAGTTCTACTACAAGGTTTGTGGAGTGACATTCTACTGCACTTAAACGTGTTGTGCATTAATTAGCCTTGTAGGCAGACAGTCAGGCACCGGTCAACAACTAATTATCAAGTTCAAATACGAGTATACGGTACCCCATCATCATTGTCAGCCTACAGACGTCCATTGCTGGACATAGGCTTCTCCTATTGCACGCCATTCAATATTCTCTCATCCAGCTGGTACGACCACCCTACGAAGATCGTCGCTCCACCTAGCTTGAGTTCGTCCTACCTTACGTTTGCTGATTCGCGGTCTTCACACACAATCTTGGTTCACTCAAGAACATGTCTACACCAGTGGTCATCGCTTCTAGGGCTACTATCAGAGACTACTCAGAGAGGTAAGTACCTCATGAAACTCCTCAAAATTCAACAGCACACATATCTGGATTGATTTTTTGTTATTGTACTGAAGATTACTGGAACTGGTTGATAGAGACTTCTAGATTCTTAAAAAAACTCCTAAGCATTCACAAATAAGGTGCTTACAATACGCGTATTATTAACCCATTATTTTTATTGTGTTGCCTCGATGGTGTAGTGGTCGCAAGCGCGACTGCTAAGCACGAGGTCTTGGGTTCAATTCCCAGTTCGTTGAAAGTGTTATTGGGTTTTTCATCGGAAATTTCTCAGTAGCTGCCCGGAGTCTGGTTTTGTGCCCGGTTGATTGCAACAAGCTCGCCCCCTGTTAAATGACACTGAAACATAACTGGCGAAATGTGGGAGTGCTAGAGGTACACCTCTGCCTAATGCTTCGGGTATAACTGGCGTGATGTTACGCTGTGTGTATTTTTATTGTTTGCGCCGTTTGGAAATTAAAATGAGCTAAATGCTTCACCTTGGACAATAACACTGTAATAGATCATATATCTTTTGATTACTTGCCGTGATTTTCCGATGCAAGTACTTACCTACAGTACGACGCAACAGAGAGATATGTGCTAAGCCACATAGCACTGCTCTTTATACAAAAAGTTTTTTAGGAATGGTACCTAGGATCTATAATAAGATCCCTAGACGAATTAAAGAAATATACAACATACACGATTTTAAAAAGGCTTTACTGAAAATATTTTATGATAAAGCATATTATACAGTGAACGAATACCTAACTGACACATTATAATTACTATTTTTTTTTTTTTTTTTGTTTTTTTTTTTTTTAATTTGAAAGTTATACTACAATTTATTATTATTATATTTTATTGGAATGTTTTTTTTATTTATTTATTATTGTATCGACAATTTGAATTAGAGTTTTTTGATAATGTGTATGATAATTGTAGGTATATGTGTATTGTGTGTGATAATTGTATGAAAATTTATTATAATCAGCATGTTTGTATCAAGATAATATTTGTACGCCGATGACGGCTAGACATAGCGTTCTTTAATAATTATAACATCTGTACCTAACCCACCTATGTTCAACAAATAAAAATATTTGTATTTGTACTTCTGCTTTCTGTAAGGCAGATAAGTGTATGATGAGATTATGAAATTAATCCAATGCACAGGATTTCTGGAAAAGCCTTGCGATCAAATAATTTAATGTCTTTGCTTGCGATGAAACAGCCTACAAGTTATGATGAGCTTATAGTCTCGAAACAAAAAAAAAACAGCCAAGTTCATGTGGGCTACGCACAATGAAAGGTTCCGTAGTTCGGATGACTTTGTCTGCGCGCTTTTTATTCCCGCTCCTAAAACACACAAGAGTCAAACTTTATTTATTCTAGAGCAGGCTCCCAGTAGGCAATAAGATCCGTTTTTCACAGATATGTGTGAGATGGGGGAAACTCTTAAGTGCAAGCTCGAGTCGCACTTGACTGGTGTTTTTCATAACATAGCTAGCCAGCCAACTGTTACGATATTATCAACATCAATCATAGCATGTATGTATTCAGAGTATGTGTGGAGACCAGATAGATAGTCGCTCCATGTAAAATACTTGTATTTAGCTGCATCCTGTAAGCTAGAAACCGGCCCCAACATAATTGGGAAAAGGCTAGGCAGATTCAGAGCATACACATTATGCTATAAGCTATTACTGTGTATATTAATGTGTAAAGTGAGGTCACCTGTAATCAAAGAGATTTAAGACGAGTTTTGCATTACAGGACAATTTAAGACGAGTTTTGCATTACAGGACAATTCAAGTATATTATATTTTTGTTATTGTAAAAGATAATTGCAATGTATCTCGTTTGTAATCTTTAAATAAAAAGTTTAATAATTTCTCCAAACTTTGATAAGCTTCAGCTAAAAGCAAGTTGCAGTAGAGGTTGCACAACGCTCCTACTCGCTAGCCGATCGATTCTGTAAAAAAGACACTACAAAGTAAAAAATACTTTAATTTTGGAAGTCGGTGTCTTTGGGTTCGCATTTTCGTTTTTTGACACCGACTTCCGAAATTAAAGTTATTTATCACTTTGTATTGTTTTTTTTTTTTTTTTGAAGTAGGTTGTTTTTTTTTTTTTAAAGGTTTTCATTTTTCACTTTTTAGTTGTGCCTACCCCATAAAAAAGTAAACGAAAAGATCGTTAATGTAGACAATGTAGATAAATTTTTAGATTTTTGTTGATTTTTCATAAACCGCTTGTCCGATTTCGGTAAAATTTTCATTATACCATTAAAATTTGGGAAGTAGTATTTTCCAACAAAAAAGAATTTTTCAAATCGGTTGGCAAGCGACGGAGTTATGAGCGAACAATCATAAAAAAAATACAAACATCCGAATTTAGAACCTCCTCCTTTTTAGAAGTCGGTTAAAAATACGTATTATTGAAGCTAACTCAAAAACTACCCAAGCAAACTTAATAAAATGTATATGGGACCACCCCTGAGGCATATCCTATGCATTAAAAAACGAATTTTCGAAATCGATTTACAATTGCCGGAGATATCGCGTAACAAACATACAAAAAAAAAAAACAATATACAGTCGAATTAAAAACCTCCTCCTTTTTGAAGTCGATTAAAAATGGCATGGTAAAACTATGGTGAAATGAGCTATCATTCAACCATATGCGAGGGATTGACACTGCTCATCAAGCTTACTTCACCACAGTTTCACACACCAGTTCCACCACAGTTTTCATGGTGAGATTTTTACAGAATAGCAGACTTAGCTGAAGAATAAGTATGATTTATGAAAGTAACTTTTTGGAAGGGCTGATGTTGATAATGACGTAATAACCAGCTGTTACGACACACCAACATTAAAACTACTCAAAAGTTTTCTGATTTCTTCAGACTTTGATAGGCTTCGAATTGACGTCAATGCGAACTGGAGGGTATTTAGAGCGTTGCGCAACTCCGTTGCGTTGTTTTCATTATTTGAAATGAAAACAATAAGTACCTACCAAAATAACATTTCTGACAGATTTTTTATGAAGGTAGGTAACGTAACATCAATTTTGAAAACTTTGCTTTGATATGCTTCAGCTAACTTTAGAACCATTCGTCTCCCGTATTATTATTATACTCTTTGCCATTCGTGGCGTCAACGCGAACTCGCTAGGAAGGTCGTTGCGCAACTCAATTCTATACTATAAAAAAAAAAGCTTTTAATTAAATGCGCAAAAAAGAATAAAATAAACTTTTCCTTTAAAACTTTTACTATCAACTTATAACGTCATTACACAAAAAATCGAAATCGAATCGAAAACATCATTATAAAAGCTGGTCGCAAGATTTAAGTACTCGTGTATGAAAATTAAAAAAAAAATAAATCAATCAGATCAAGTTATTTACTTGTTTATCTACACAGGTAAATCTCGCGACAAGCTTTTATATCATATAAATTGTGTAATGACGTTGTAAGTTGATAGTAAAAGTTTTAAAGGAAACAATTATTTTATTCTTTTTAGCGCATTTAACTAAAAGCATGTTTTTAAAAAAGTTTTTTTACTTTTACTTTATTTTTTACTTTTTAGTATTTGTGGGAGTTTTTTTTTTGGAGTTTAACTCACATTCGTATTCTCAGCAATTCCTTTCATTTGATACCCATATTGTAGGAAAGCATAAAAAACTTAGTTCGCCATCTTTAGAAGTCCGCCATATTGGATTTAGAGTGACGTCACTTTATTTTTCGAGTTATTCTCAGCAAGCCCTTTCATTTGATACCCATATAAATATTGTAGGAGTGCATTAAAAATAACTAGTCCGCCATCTTGGGTGTTCTGCCATGTTAGATTTAGAATGATGTCACACAGCTAACCATGCATTGTCATCTCAATCGGTTTAAGATATCTCCTTTAAAATTGAGTTGCAAGAGTCGACAAGAACAAATATACTTGATAAAAGCTTGTAAAAAAACCGACCGAGTGCGTGACGGACCACGCATAATGAAGGGTTCCGTAGTTGAATGAAATTATCCCAAGAAACAAATGAATGATTTTCTTTACTTGTGCTGTTAGACCTTGCTTATTGCCAAATTTCATGATTTTAGGTCAACGGGAAGTAGGTACGCTATAGGTTTTGATTTATTTGCGTGTATAAATATGTCGCATACTTAAGCATACTTAAATGGCCTTATTTTTTTATTGCGTTGACTTAGAAACTTGAATTATTTAGAGCTCCAAGGGACATAGACCTTCGTGTTTGATATTAATTTTAACTTGATACCTCCACACGTTTCAGAGAAAAGGGTATAGTATACATACTCACAGACAGACAAACGAACAACGAAGTGATCCACTGAAGTGATAAGGGTTCGGTTTTTTCCTTTTGCGATACGGAACCCTAAAATCACCCAAAAACAGACACATAAACTTTTCCCACACAAATGAATTAAATCAGCAAAACCGTTATCATTATTATCATAAAAGATAAACAAAATGTTTTCAATCCAAACGAAATATCTAGGACCTTTATGTTAAGGTCCTAGAATATTTTCTGTCTGCACACACTGATAAACCAAATAATCTCTTTCAAGGCTGAACAATTGTGTCGTAAACAGTTAATATTGCTAGATCTGCTTGCTTGCTCTACTTCAATAAAAATATTCCATTAAAATGATAATCTGTGGATTAACGGGCCACTTGAAGCGGCTGAGAAACTTTCCACTGTTTGTGAGCAGATACATCGTGTAATGCCCCTATCAACAACAAATATTATCGATATTTGATAGGATGGTACCTACCCGCGACACTGACCGACTGTGTCCTTCCGACACACGTATGACTATCAAATAAATAAAAGTAATTTAGAAATATTTAGCCGGCTAAATGATAACAGCTGCATGGGTCGATTGAAGGTTAAGCAACACTTGCCGCGGTCGGTTCAAAGATGGACGAACATCCATTACATATAGAGGCTCTCCTGCCTCGAAAAGCACGTTAAGCCGTTGGTCCCGGCTGGCATTCGTAGATCGGTCGGTAGACAGTCGTTACAGGTAGTCAGACACCCAAACGTCTGACAACCAGTCTTACGCAGGGGTAAGTATCGAGTTACCCAGTAACTGGGTTGTGGAGGTCAGATAGGCAGTCGCCCCATGTAAAATACTGATATTCAGCAGCATCCGGTTAGACTGGAAGTCGACCATAAAATAATTGGGAAAAGGTTAGGCAGATCAATCAAATGGGGCGCGTCTCTTCACTCTTCTTACTAATCGCTAGTGGTTATCGCTAGTTAATTCCGCTAGTGTTTTAGTTTTTTGATACACACTAATTACCCACTAATAAGTAATTAGTGGGTATCGAAAAACTAAAACACTAGCGGAATGTTGCACACTTGTACTGTAAGCGATTAGGAAGAAGGGTGGGGCGCGTCTTCGTGGATGGCACTATCTGTAGCTTTCGTAGTACAAGTGTAGTACAAAATAATTTACACAAAGTAAAGCGCCCGTCTGGGTCCGAATTTACGACTCGTAAGTCGCAGTCGTTACCACTGGGCCACCACTCTAACCTAAACGAAGTACAGATAGTGCCATCCAGGACGACGCACCCCACTCTTCTTCCTAATCGCTAGTGGTTATCGCTCGTCAATTCCGCTAAGTTTTTTCGATACACACTAACTACCCACTAATAAGTAATTAGTGTGTATCGACAAAACTAAAACAATAGTGGATTGTTGCACACTTGTATTGTAAGCATTAGGAAGAAGAGTGGGGCGCGTCTTCGTGGATGGCACTATCTGTAGCTTTCGTGGTACATGTGTTTCCGTGGTTTACACTAACGCCACCTGCGGTTAACTTTTGTCCATGCCAACTTTTCAATGAACTGTTCGAAACTCAGTAATTTCTTCGCCTACGAAAATGTATCACGATATTTTCTCATTCAGCCTTTTAATACAATTTTCGCCGATCAACTTAGATGTATTTAAATGCAATAGAGAATTTTCCCTTTTCGTATCTTTTACGGCAAACATTAAATATTGACATAAAGACTGACGTTGATAGTAGACGGTCTATATCGGCGCAAGAGCACATACCTACTGAGATATTATGCTTCTTTCCATTATATTTGCTTTCCCTCATGTGAACACGTATGTAAAATGGTAGTTGTATTTGTGGATGGTGCATGTAAATTGTTGCTCAGCGTTGATCTATTTTTTAACGATCTTTGTTTCCTTTACACCTACATAGGAGCAATATTGTCTTGTGAGTCACATCCATGATAGTTGGTTTACTACAAATGTTCGTGCTCAAATCTTTTAATTAAGCCTAATTGTAAAAGTCGCGTGCCGTCGCGCGCCGACTCGGGAAGGGCTTGTAAATTGACTTTTGACCCCACGGATTATTAAAATCAGAGCTCACTGCGCCCGGACACTTCCAAATGTTGTAGGTGTGTGTTTTCTTTGTTCTTAATATATGTGTTCCGATTAAGTCATTGCTCTGCAAAAGACACGTTACTTACTCCAAGGTGGACACTGAATGTCGTATTGATAGGGAATGCCATCAAAGTAGATCGTATTAACGTAGCTGGTTCAGCTTGTACGCATGACTTTGATTATGTTTATCTTCATTTTCAAGAATTTGACCTTTCTGTTGAAATGACAAGCAAATTTTAGTGTAATAAGATGATCATTAGAATACAATAAGAGCGTGTGTAGTCGTAGTGGTCGCGTGGAGACGTCGGCTGAGCTCGATGCTCGCGCCGGGAGTCACTCCCGCACTGCGCCCGAGCGCCGGCCGACGTACGTGTATTGTATGGAAATAAATAATTGGCCCCCGTATTCTTCTTTTGACGAGCTCTCCGGCGGGTCCATTATGTCCGTTTGAGCGTGAGCGGTGGCATTCGGACGCTAGTGGCGACGTCCTCGGTCGCCTGCGTCGCGCTCTTCACGATACTCCAATATGAATACCTCCGATCGAGGTACGAGTTCTATGTCTTACTTTTATCGGGGTCTGGATCGAGAGGATCCACACATTTCTAGCAGCCTGGAGATTCAGTCGTCGGCCCTTCGATCCTGGTGAAGTGCGCGTACCAACACTGCAAGGTTATGTAGAAGGAGGTCGGAAGTGTGTCCAATTCTCGTTCAGCGGCTAGGTCACTCATGAAGTGAATCAAATCGAGTGGCGAAGAAGATTACATCAACGATTCAAGTGTTGAAAGTGAATGTAGTGTCGGTGGAAGATGCGCAAGCGCGCCGGCGGGTACCGGCGCGGCACACCGTCGTAAGTATGGAAGACTGAGCGATGCTGCCATGACTACTGCACCACCAGGTACGAACATTCGTTTTGCTATCCCGTTATCATACGCAATTATTTACAAATACAATTGCCCGGTTGTTTAAATGGATAGGCGTAACATGTAAATAAAAACAAATACGCTGCTAAGTCCAGTCGTCAATGAAAATGAATTAACAGGTGAATTGTAAAACGAACGCGATGCTGAAACAAGATATTGTTAGAAATGGAACTATTGCCGGTGAACATTTGACGGAAGCTATTGACGAAATTGTCGAAACACGGGCGTGGCTCGATGCTCACCCGATGGCTGTTAGTCTTTCTGTAAACGAATTAGTGTTGATTATAGCTCAACAGTACATAGCAACCGCACCTTGTTTCACTGGATGCCAGCGTCCATTGTAACGACTTCATCAAAGGAGGACTGACCTGCCTCACTATCGACAACATTCACAACAAAAAATGCTTCAAGAGCCCTAGAAATGTTTGTGTTCGTAATCACACTCAATTTGTAAAACCTTTTTGATGTACTAATGCTCCAAGGACAACGATGTTTTCTCATGTTTTTTCGCTCCTTCAAAAGGAATCAGGAAACGATGGATGTTGAGTTAATCAATCGTGGGCAGTAAATAATTGGATCTGATCGATATCTATTTTTAGAAGGTCTTATATTACTTGATCTTAGGGCGATTATAATTGCTTCAGAAGTTACCCACTTGTCATAATACGGACACTAATAACGGACGCGGCGCTGACAAAGACTTGTTGATCGCGATGATGAATGATACAAAACGAGCTATTACATCTTGTCGTATGATTTGATTAGGTAAATTTGATATTATAGCTATTTGCCGCAGTTAGGCCATCGTTCTTAAAGTTAGAAGGGGAGGCAGACTCCAACTCGGCGCCTCATCCGGTCGCTCCTCGCGCAAATTGTCAATTGGTCGTCGTCCACTCAGGGCTGTCAGTGTGCAAGGTTGAGCACCGGCTGTCTTCACGTGATCTTTTTCTGGCAGCGTCCAAAATCAACTCCCCGATTCTAGGTCACTTTCCTCGAATACAGCCATAACCTCAAAACTTCATCAGCTAAAATTCACAAATTAACCTCTACAAAATCCAAATGAAGACAAAACACTAATTTGTCAATTGCAATCTATTTCATCTTAATTTAAAAAAAATCTTGTTTGCTAGCACCTAATTGGAGAAAGACGCTTTGTATTCGGGAAAGCCATTATGTCCCTTAGGCCGTTGGGTAATAGAGAGAGCAACGGATCGAAAGACGACTTATTACGTCGCTAATGCGGACTTCCTGCCATCTTTGATCTGTCAATTTCCTTCATAGTGCACTCGCTGTATGCGAGTGTCTAAACTATAATAACGAGTGGTAACATGCACAATTTGGCATGAAGACGGCTGTGGCTCGGCTACTTAACAAATAAACGACACGTATTTTCTAAAATCATTTAATTCGGTTAAACAAGTTAGTGCAGCAGTAATTTGAGACAATTTGCTCACGATTGGCTTGTTGACTTTGCTATTTGAAGGAGCCGTTTTTAGAGTGGCACAGGATGTGCGTTTGTTAATCAAGCACGCCATAGCATGCGGCCCGCCTCGCCGCCTCGCGCCTCGGGCATGTCCGCGGTCCGCGCGACTCACTGGTCCCTACTCTCATACGACTATTGAATTGGCTTTATAGGAACAGTCAACTTTAGCAAACCTTCAAGTAAATATTTATAAAAAAGACTTTACTGTTAAGGATGTACAATTCCAAAGGTACGTTGGTTATTAGTGAAAGAGGCGCCTCTGTCATAGGTTTAGTTAAATAACGCGGTTGACATACCTAATATTACACGATTATTTGTAAATATTTCGCATCATATCTTAGCAGCTTTGTTTTATTGACCAAAATTACTTGTGAGTACAAAACACTTCAATGCTATAGGTACTTAGGTACTTATTAGTGTTATTATAGTCTTCCATGTAAAACACAGGAAGCACTTTAGCGGAATCAATTAACGTATCAAAATGACAATAATAGTTTTTAGTAAATTTTTGAAACCAAATATGTATTAAACATAGTGATAGAAACTTGGAATAGAAAAGAGCTAGAATAGATTCCAAGAATTGGCCGCAGGATCTTAATCAGACAACATGCGAGTAGGAAGACTGAGGACCCGGTAAAGGTAGGGCACGCCACGATAGTGGCGGTAAGACCCCTCTTTGAGGAGTGGCTAGAGAGGCGTCACGGCGTCCTCACCTATCGCCTGACGCAGGTCCTCACCGGACACGGATGTTTTGGGAGGTTCCTGCACATCATCAGGCGGGAGGAGACGCCCGGGTGTCACCACTGCGAGGATCGCTCAGAGGATACGGTGGAGCATACGGTGGAGGTATGCCCCGCATGGGCGGAGCACCGCCGTGCCCTCGTAGAGGCGATCGACAGCGGCGGCGACCTCTCGCGTCCGGCCCTGGTTCAAGCCATGGTCCGGGGCGAGAGGGAGTGGGAGGCCGTCACCTCCTTCTGCGAAGCAGTCATGCTAGCGAAGGAGGTGGCGGAACGGCTAAGGGAGAGAGCCTCACACCCCAGCCGCCGCGGGAGACGCTCCGGGCGTCGGGAGCCGCGTGACGACTCCCGGCCACCGTAGGCGCGGGCCTGCGGACGGAGAGTAATGGGTAGCTCACCGTCCGATCAGGACCAGGCCCGTGCCGGACGGCGCGTACGTGTTCCACGCGCGCCTCAAAGAGATGTCAGCATAAAGGAAGGGGCCTGCCAGGGCCGAAGCCTGCCGGGGGTGCGGGATTGTCCGAAAGGGTTACCGCTACCCCGGAACATAAAGGGGCTAAGGAAGGAACACGGATGGGGTTTAGTCAGTAAGAGTCTGACATTCCCTTCGCTCCACCCAGAGCGGGAGGGGTCATTTGATGATTTCCCATCCATAAAAAAAAAAAAAAAGGACCCGGTAAAGGTAGCAAGGAGAAATAGAATGGCGTGCAATGAAGAAGAGAGAGATATAGGTTAAAGAAGAATAAAAGAAAAGATAGGAACAGTTTTGAACTAACTTTCGATTTTAAAAAGAAGGAAACTAATTATCGTGCTGTGTCGTGCAATTTTCATAATATTTTGGATAAGGTTGTCCAAAATCGTATGAAACTTATTTCACGAGACCTAAATAATGAAAGCCGCATACCGTACCGTACCGTACGTACCGTAGAGTACTCTATTCTATTCTACCGTACGCGCTTAAGTTACTTTTTACTCACCAGTCACCAGAAATCTGCCTACGTTTGTAAGAGCAGCAATTACCTACGTAGGTTTATGTAATACAATTGTATAGCCTACGGTTAGCAAATAGTTTACTATGAAATGTATATATTATTCTTTTTTAATGGACCTGATTTTAGACTTTCAAGCTACATCGGCTCAATTTTCTACGATCTTTTTTGTTAGATTATCCACGAGGTCCCGAGTTTTAACATTATTTGACAGCAATTGAACGTGTAAAGTATTGTAAGTTTTCGATATTGTAAGCATAACGTTATGGCTAATGGCAAGATAAAGAAAAAATCATAATCAAAAGTTGTCTAACGGTTACCGAACAGTTTGCAAGTAGGTATAGATTATTTTTGTAATGCAATGACTTGCAAGATCTTGTGCGTAGACGTACGTAAAATCTTTATTTGAGCATGAAAATATTGATCAATTTCCAGTAGGATACAAAATTTTAGCCAGATTCCAGCTACTTCCAAAAATAGAGATCCTTTTCTTTCGTATCGATGGTAACTTCCTTATAAAAATAGCTTGGGCCCAATTTGTGAGACAAATATTAATTACAAACGAAAGTATAGGTACTAAATTAATTTAAAACCCTTTAATTCCAAACGTTATGAACACGTATATCTAGGACAGGAAGTGGGACTTTTATTGCTAATCCACGTGAACACCATCTTCCCCAGCCGTGTCTGAAAGTGGGTTTGAGGAGACGTCCATGACAGAAAGAACTCCAAAATTAGTTCTTTACTTGAAAAAACGAAAAAGTGTGAATGTAGAGGGAAATGAATATTTTGTGCGATATTTTTTTTTGTTTTTTTCTCTCTCCTACAGTTTTCTTTAAAATATTGAAATTGTGGCTTTAGAGCACACGCAGTACGAGCTAACATTATTTTGTCATTTAACTTTCAGAATTTAAAAATGAGAAATAAAACTAGGAATATACTGACGTGTTTTTAGAATGAATGAAATGATTATGACGTGCTGATTAGGATGTAATGCTGCCTATAAACTGGCGAAATTGTATGTATAACAAATGCGATCAAACAGATTTATAGATCAGAAATCGAGTAAAAGTGCAGTCAATCGCCCACGTCATTTATAGGTATTAGCATGTTTATGTTCGTTTTATGTTTAGATACATGTTTTTAAAATTTAACTGAGATAAAACCGTGTGTATTTTATAAATTCGCACTGTTATAATATTTAACAAAATATTAGGTAACAGCCAATCAAATAATTAAATCTTGTTGTTACTCGACAAAAAGTTATTATAGGTGCTGGGAGTCCGTAAACAGTTACTAAGGTAAACTAATAATTATATATACATAGGCCGTCTGTAATTGCTCTAGTAATAAAAATCAATCGTCAAGGCTTCGAGAAAGGTGGTATGACTATGTAGTTTGGAAAGTCCCTCCGACCAGTCGTCTCATCGCGATCGTACCGACGAAGATGACAGCGAGAGGTTCGTAGATATTCAGTTGTTTTTACATTATAGGTAATGTTTGACATGATTTTCTATCTTGACGTTGTGTTTTTGATGGATATGATTTTAGTTTCATTTGATTAAGTTTTCCAGATGGTTCAGGAGAGTCTCGTATCTGTACTAAACTGTAGGTGATGATTTGAAATACGCCGTCAAAGATTATAATTGGATCCAAACCATACGGACTGCTTAGTTCTGTCACAACGCCATCATTTTCCCTCGCTATAAATACTGTGTCATTAGACTATTTTTGTCTCATTATTGATTGGTAGCTATGGAAGTTATGCGGAAAAATCTCCCTATATACTTAGGTAGATGGTGAAGTCTCGTATAAAAACATTATTTAACTTTGGCGACATGGATGATCATACAATCGTAGATTCAATATTAAAACGGCAATAAACGATGGGCATGTTATTAAATCACGTTTGTGATTAAATATATGATTTTGGCCATTTCTTGATTCCGATATCAAGCTGCCAAGACCAAGTTACAGATTCAGAACCAGAGCTGTAAGTTTTGTATATTTAATCCCATTATGACTGAACAACGAAGAAATCAAATGACCAAGAACAAAGATGGCTGCCAAAATCTTCGATTCCATTTTGTAAGGTGTGCTGCCTTATCGGTTCCAGCGCCCTAATTGCATAATGCACTAAATCAATCTCAATCATTTTGATGCATTTTTCTAATCCATTGCTTCATATATTCGAAAAATTTGTCTGCTCAACTACGAAAATAACGCAATGAATGTCGTTGATCTGTCAAAATGAGGTGTTGCTAGTGTGTTACGCAATTACCCCGCACATTTAACAACAGAATTGTAAGAAGGTTGGTGTCCATATTTTTTTAATAACTGGCAAGGGTTGTGTAAACTATAAGTACCAATATTTTCAAGATCAGCTTACAAAATAGCCACGATAGTTGCTAAAATCAGTGCAGTTTGTAAGGTCATTTGATTCCAACATCACGCTGGAGCTGAACAGTTCCAGATTCAACAACAAAACTGTACGTACTTACCTACCTATTATTATTTTGTCACGAGACTGACCGTATTAAATATCTTTGTATTTTCTGCAAGCGCTTTCAGAGAGTTTCGTATTTCTATAGCCACTTTCAACAGGATTGACATAAGCTTTTCGATAGGTTATGTCATTTCAATACATTTTGTCTTTTTCATCATCGTTACCGCTGATGACAGAATGTTACTTGGTCTTCATGCGAAGCCCGTTTCGCATGAATCATTCATTGCTGATTTCCGTACACTGATTACCTATCAGATCTAAGAAAATTCTTTGCAAGCCTTATTTAATTATGTCCTTGTGAAACTAAGCAGAACCTACGAAAACCAGCCCAGTAGAAGACTCGGCTCTTTTTTTGTTACTATTCCAATATCTAACAGTGTCCATTAGTTTCAGAGGGCCACCTCCGCAACTGTACGCCGCCGGCCATCGACGACTTCCCGGCGGGTGTGTTCACGGAGCTGCAGAGGCAGCATGGGGCCATCGTCATCCATGCCTTCATCTCCATTTACCTATTCCTTGCCCTCGCCGTCGTGTGCGACAAGTTCTTCGTGCCCGCGGTTGAAAAAATATGCCATGGTACGTACCCACTTGAGAGTATTTCTAAGGGACTCATCACACTGGCGATTTGCGAGCGTGTTTTCAGCAAGGCGATTGTTGCATGTCCGAAGTGAGCACGTCATGTGTGTGCAACGTGTTTGCCGCGTTTGTGTAACGACAACAATAAAATTGACGTGAGTCTACAAGAGAGACCAAGACAAGCTTAAATAAACTTAAAAGGGAAAGATACGTTACTTGATCACAGCGCGCGGTCCTACTGAACCCAGTCTAATGGACACTGTGACACTCAGTCACACGCGGACCACCGTCTAAACAGCGCATGTGGACACAGCTTAATTATTTCAGTTTTTTGTTTATCTAAATACGCATCAAAATGCCTACCTGTGTATTTAATAAGTTTAGTGTTCTAATCAGTCAAGAAAGACAAATAATGAAAACTATGCGACTCTTCGCGCGACTCTCGCTAATAATAACGCTACCATAATCGTAAACATTCGGCGGCTAACGCGATTGCGCTTATTGTTAGGGGTTCTATATCTGTTCTTGTCTATCGGTAACTATAAGTATGAAACTGTGATCACAGATGTGTAAGTTTCATTGCATGTAATTGTGCACCGAGCCCAGGTTTAGTGATTGCGATGTTAGAGCGGAACGTATCTTCCCCTTTCAAGTTTATTTATGGAGACAAGCGAGTGAAAAAACGGGGAACACTTCGCGTGGTTGCTTCGACCCCGCGGATGGTACATTTACACGTCCTCACAGGAAACACGCTGGCAAATCGTCAGTGAGATACCGCTCTAAGGGTTGTTGTTCTAATTGTAGGCTTGCTTTCTAAAAGCTATCAGGACTCTTATCAGAATGAGTGCTTTGAGATTTGATTGTCATGACATTATTTGCAACTTTCCGTGTGAAATCGCAAGAATTTAGAATTCAATTATTGTTGTTTTTAGACTTACTGAAACAGTTACATCAAAGTGTTGACGACATTCGAACCGCTCTGACGACATTCGAAACTTACTTTGAATCATATTTACAGCTGGATATATTCTAATAACTTACATAATAGGTACCACTAAAATACTTTCATTGATTTACATAGGCAACCTGAAATTATGTTGACGTCGTAGGGAACCTTTTCCAGCACCTTTGTTAACATTATAGCCAAATGTGTCACAGTTATTTTCGAAATCGTTGATAATCTTCATTTCAGACTAGGTAGGTAATACTGTAATTGTACCTAATCCTTTGGCATAACTGTGTTAGCACAGATACATTGTCTTACGCAGTTGGTTTTCGATAAGATTATTATAAAAAAAAAAACATTTTTTTCTTTATTACTGTTACAGCACTAAACATGACGAACGATGTTGCTGGCGCCACTTTCATGGCGGCTGCTACGTCGGCTCCTGAGCTGTTCGTGAACGTCATCGGCACCTTCATCACGGAGGGTGACATCGGGGTGGGCACAATTGTGGGCTCAGCGGTCTTCAACATCCTCGCCGTCGCTGCATGTTGCGGCATCGGCGCAGGAATGGTACCTATACTCCTTTCATCCACATTTATAAAAATCATAGAACGGCGTCATTAAATATTGTGTCATTGCTTACAGGTTGTGCCCTTAGACTGGTGGCCACTGACCAGGGACTGCCTGGCCTATGGAATCACAGTATCAATACTAATTTGTATAATGCACGATGAGTACGTTCAGTGGTACGAGGCATTACTTCTTGTCATGCTGTACGGAGTCTACATCTGTATCATGTACTACGACAAATCTATTCAGAATTTTGCTAAAGGTTGGTATTTCATAAAGTGATGAACCAAATAAAAATGATTCATGCGTAATTTTATCACAGAAATGTGTTGTTACACAGGTAATTGGAACTGTGTGTCGGACATGTTGAAGAAAAATGAAAAGCAGGATAACACTGTCGCTGCTGAAAATGGTATGTATAGTAACTACTTTTTGAAGATTCTTAGTATTATTGACACCTTTGACAGCAATAAGATATCTCTTGTGCTATTATTTAACTTTCCAGAACTTAAAGATGCTAAAACCGTAAACAAAAATGATTTGTCTGTGGATCGCCACCAACACAATGGGAATATAAAAAGTGCGTTATCTCTTTGCCCAGATAAAAATGAAAAAAATAGTGAAATTGACACAATAAATTCTCTGAACTTACCAGCCGCTGACGGCGACAAAGCTAAGAATATCTGTATTGATATTGAAAGTAAGGCTAATGACGTGGAAATTGCAAATCCTGAGGAGAATGCAGCTGTAGCAAACGTCGATGAGAATAACAAAGACGCAGAGGATAAATATGTGCACTCTCTATGGAAGTGGCCCACTGGTAGAAGCTGGCTTACAAAGGTAACTATTGTAACACATACAACACTCAAAATATCGTAAAACTTAATGTTCTAAGCGTTACGTCTTGTTACAGAGTACATGGATAGTGACGTGGCCTATCCACCTAGTGTTCTTGTTCACTATCCCGGACTGTGAGAAACCTCGGTTCAAGAACTGGTTCCCTCTGACATTCATGATGTGCATTGTCTGGATAGGATCGTTGTCGTACATCGTAGCTTGGATGATCACTATTATTGGTAAGATCACCATTTGAACGTGATATATATATATAAAGTTTTTCCGAATGTCATTTAAGATTTCACTAAGTACATTTTTATATTACAGGGGACACATTAATGATACCGGACTCGGTGATGGGCATAACTTTCCTTGCCGCCGGTACATCCGTGCCGGAAGCTGTATCCAGTGTAATAGTAGCAAAACAAGGTGCAGTGCATTTATAATTTTGTGTTTCAATGTATGGTTTTCTACGATCTTTTGGATTTTTCGTCATATCTTCATATTGCTCGAGAATGTTGACTGCTCAATATAATTAAGAATTCAGTAACTTATATAATGTTAATTTATGATTTAATGTATTATTTCTGAAACACAGGCCATGGATCTATGGGTATCAGCAATTCGATCGGATCGAACACGTTTGACATCCTGCTATGCCTCGGGCTGCCGTGGCTCATCAAGGCGTCGCTCACTCCAGCCGAGCCGGGTCACTACTGGGTTAGAAAACAACTAATTTAATACCTCAATATTATTATTTATTTCGCCTGCGATAAAACGAATTACATACATAAGGTTAATTCTACAATACCTGCACAATTTGCATACATAACATAAATTATTACTCATTTGCATATTGCGAAAGGAGCTTGTAACTTAAACTTAGAAATGCTCTAGCACTGCGAAATTGCGACACTGAAATTTAATTTTTGCCCAGCGACTATTATTTTCGTGATTTTCGTGGGGAAGGTCGGGATAAATATAGTTAAATGTTAACAGGTGAAGATCAACTCCATGGGGCTGGAGTACTCCGCCATTTCGTTGCTGTCGACGCTGTTGCTACTGTACTTGACGTTCTGGTTCAACAAGTTCAAGCTGGACGCGGCGGTGGGGCGCGCCTGTCTCGCCATGTACGCCATGTTCCTGGTGCTCGCCACGCTTATCGAACTGAACGTGTTCTTCCCGGTCAATGTACGCACATGCAAGAGAAGTGAACTAAAGTCTTAAGCTAGATGAGTGTTCTGGACATAATGACAAGACGAAGTGTAAAAATGGTAGTCGTGATGTCTCTTGCAACTGTTTCATCATGCTCATGTGTGCTGAAACCTTACGTGTACTTTTTAAGCATTCGGTTACATTTTTATCAAAAAAAAAACTTACCGATCATGTCTCTATTACCTACACTATTTCATTGATGAAGACCAGAGAGCAAGCGCCATTTTCATTAGTTGAGTTCTTATTTAATGTTATTTATGTAATTTAGAAGTTATGAGAATACGCATGTTTGCGCAAGGTGGAATCTTTCCTGGTACAATGTAGCTTCCGTTGCCATTCGATGTAGATTAAATAAATGATTGTATTGAAGTATACCTCAACAATGTCTCAAGAGCATTACTATACACTTGAGTAGTTGCTGTAATCCAAACAGTATTATTATGTCTAGTAGTGTATTATATTATGTCCCTCATTTGGTAGGAAAAGCAGGGCAAAATGCGAATACATTGACGTACACTTTATTAAACCTTCACTTTATTTATACCACAAGCATTCTGCTATAGGTAACTTTTATCTTCGAAATCTCTTGTCATAGTAAAGGAATCTCAAGAACATAAAGCCTCGATTTGAAGAACGATATTTTTTTTGCCTGATCATATTGCCCTACTTTGTATCGAATGTGCTTCTACTTTAAGAGTAATTTAGGTATATTGAGTGTTTGGTACGAAGCACCGTCTACGATCAACGTTCTCTCTCTATCAGTAATCTCGATACAGATAAGTTGATGTAAATACATAATATACGATGTAATGTAACTTTCTTAAACTAATTAAATATATCAATAGATTGTTATTTCTTTTATTTTGTTTATTAGTGGCCAGTGGACCGCATGAGTAAAGGGGCTAAGTATTACATAAATCCTGTAAGTACGACCTACTGAATCATTTGGAGGAAATGTCACAGGTGACTGATGTGAGGCTGTGTTTTAGTTAAATTGCATAGCGAACTTACAATATTTTGCAGTATAATATGTACCTAGTAATAATTTTAGTAGGTATCTAATAGCAAGAAAACCAAAGGGGCAATTCTCGTAATCTTATGAACGTTCACAGTCTGATTTCAGTCTCAATCTGTCAAAAAATACCACTAATTTCCCTACATTTTTAACAATTTTTTGACATAGATTGTCGCTGAGATGAGATTGCGACTACATTTTGAACGTTTTTAATTATGAGAATTGACCTACAGATTTTGGTAGCTAATTACGAATAGAGTTCCTCGTGGCCGCATAGTTGGAGTCAGAAGATAGACGTGATCAGGGAACTTCGTAAGGTATTAAACAATAGCACGCGTCGCATAATCATTGGGAAAAACGAAAGACAAAACTACCGATTGTAGAAGAAAATATACTTAATTTTGTATATGAAGAGATGTCTATTCTTCTAAGAAATTATCATGATACGCGTGCAGAGTTTGAGCCGAATTAGAATAATCTTGAAGCGTGACCCCACTAAATTATTATTCGCCTACTATCATTGAAGTTTAGTTACTAATAAGTACACTAAGCCATACAAAATAAACCTAATGATATAGAATCTACTACACAAATAATACTTATATAATTTACATACAATACAGCACTATTTACATACAATTCTGAATGGTAAAATAATTACTGGCACGTTAACGTTCTTTTATAATTAGATATGTATCTTAAACCACTAGTGTTCTACTATATAAAAATTGTATAGTTTCACAAGTCTGCTTTCAAGAGAAAAAAAATCAGCAATTCAAGTTCAGTAATTATCATGATTCAAAATATTAGGATCATGTTCCTTAAAATAATAATATGCAGATCTTACTTAGTTAAGTTTCTTCAAGCCACATTATGGATAGCCGCTAAATAATTAAATCAACCATTCAATAAATTACTTGGTTTAGAGTACCTACTGCGCAGCTTTTAATTGAAATATGCAGTAGACGACAAGTATTGATCGGATACTCGTCGACTGACGTTGGTACATCCACCGTGTGTAGTGCCTGTACTTGCAAACTATAAGTGCTTAGGTAGGTATATATCACGAGAGACCCGCTCGCCCCTGCTTCGCAAGCCTTTGATGAAAATGTCCAACGAGAGCGCCTTTGAGGGATTGGTCTATATTGGCTCAGGATCGAGTTGAGTGGAAAAAGGAAAAGGGGGCCTTTGCCCTGCAGTGGGACAATACAGGCTAATTATTATTATGTATAAATGAGTTCCATTCATTTAGGTACTACTCTCATGGTATAAGTGTAAATCTATAGTAAGTCATTACGAACTAATCAATGTTTGGGGATAGAAATAATACGCGAGTCAAAATTGAGTAGGTATTAATTATTTTTTAATCTATAAACTATCAATTAAACTTTTCACAAATAATGATCAGTAGTTATCGTCGTCATTGTTATTAGTCTTTCTCTCAATTAGAGGACTGTCGCCCATTTTCTGAAACAAAATCAAGAATTATTTAAATGTCAAAATATGGCACGGTGTTGAACTATTTCGTTTATTGCAGGAAATATTTACATAATATAAGCTAACATATTTAACTATAATAATATGTACATTTATATGAAAAAGTAAGTAAAATTATCATGGGGCATCAAAGAATTCGTCCGCATCGCTGTCAACAGGAACAGTGCCCAAAAGGCTGGCAGCATTGCCACGTTGTATGGCAATGCTAATTCTTTGACCAAGAAATAGGCCAGCCCTCTTGAACTAGGTTGATTGGTAGATTGTATTTTGTTATGTTAGGTCAGTTACACCAATTGCATATAGAGTGACAGATCCTGTTTTCAATAGATGTAGAATTTATTAATCGGACCTTGAAGCTAGTCGTTGGCACTGCACCAATTTAGTGCATGTTGAGGCTGTACCTGATAGTTAGGCCTATTGCTTATTAAATCAATACCAAAAAATAATTTATACATTTTCCATATTCCTGTGGCACCAAATTAAAGATCCCACTGCTAGCAAAGAATAATCATTATCTGATGATAATGATGATTATTTAGACTGATGCCTATAGCAGTCAAATGAAGGCCAAAAACGTTCAAAATCTAGTCGCAATGTCATCTCAGCGGCAATCAATATCAAAGACGTAAAAAATGTAGCGAACTTAGAGGAATTTTTGACAGATTGAGATTAAGATTAGACTTGCCCCTCTGCTCTGCTGGACATAGACTTGTTCCATAGCACGCCACGATGACCACCAATGATCACCATAGTACAATTGCCTGCATTGATTTACTAACTGTTACCCTTATTACATAAGTATGGTTATTGATACACCAGGACTACATACATCATAAGAAGAGTGCGCCCTCAACTGGTCTAGCTCCCTTGCGTGTAGCTCGATGTCGTGCTGCGTGAGGCGCGGGCGGCGGCAGTGCGGGTGCTGCGCGGGCAGCCAGCGGTGCACGATCGGCGTCAGCAAGTCCCGATGCACCTAAACAGTGACCCAAATAACCCTAACAGCCAATCTGTTCACACGCCTTGAGCACCAATTTGGCTAATCGGCTCTCAAGGGACGGATGGCAATCTTGCACGTTACATCTTTATAGGCACGTCACCGCGACCAGCGGAACATGCAATAGATATAACGTATTTTATATGCGTGTTGGTAGGTCGAGTTGATTAGAAGTCGTTGGTCTTCATTGGCTTGGTTTTGAATGAATGGAGCATTCGTGTAGGTACTCTGGATCTGACTTTGAAGTTGACTACGTCTTTTATTTGTGATGAATGAAATATGGGTCTACATTTAACAGGTGCTCGTTGAAACGTTTTATTTGGTGACTACATATCCTAAGCACAAACTAAGTTACAGTGAGTTTCATTAGCGACTGCTTCTTTATCAACCTTCGCTAAGACAAAAGGATTGGCTATCACTATGTGGTTTCAGAGTAGCTTACAGCCTTAGTACTTACTTAGGTGCGTCGTAAAACATGATACAGGGACTTCCCTGTATCATGTTTTACGACGCACCTGTAAGATGACCTATAGTGAGCCATAGCTACTTTTATTATAGCAATTAACCGAACCCATTAATATTATATGTGGTATTAATATATATGGCAAGTGAAGACAGCAAACAAAGAATTTTCATGGTAAAATTTAGCACATTTCCAAAAACTTGAAAGAAATCAATACCGAATCACCCGAACTTGACTCAGCTTCCCAAGAACGCAGAGTGTATTATTTATTTTTAGCAAACCTGTGGGTGTAACAACAATAATTCTTAACAAAATGGCTTGTTCCAAAACGTTTAAAACCACTTACCATAGCGGGATCATTGGGCTCGGTGAAATATGAGACGATGGAGCCCACGACGATGCACACAGTCATACCGACCAGAGTGTAATACAAGTAGCTCAGCCTGTACATGAAGAATGTTCCCGATCTGTTGAGTAACAACCTGTTTATGAATCCGCACTAGAAATAAAACAATGACGTAAATGACAGATATATAAATAGAAATGAATATGGAAGGCACTTCTGACGTTGATTTCGAAAACAACAAAATAAGGGATGAATGATGGATGAAATTGTTATGCAAATTCTTTTGAAGAAAGATCTGCACCCTAATTGCGTAACACACTATCAATCAGAATCTGAATAATTTTAAAGGATAATAATAATAATAAACTTGGCACGCGAAGTTGTCGACATGTGGGATGTTGACTTAGCAATCATTGTGCCGATAGTAGTTACAGCTAATGGATTGATAGCCAAGAGCCTCGACTAACACCGGAGGAGGCTCTCGTTGGGCAGCTGGATCAAGGGCTTGATACAGAAAGCAGTACTTCTGGACACGGCTCGCATTGTCAGGAGGTTCCTCTCTCTGGAGCCCAGACCGCCGGTAGCTTGGATCCTGTTCCCGATACCAATGGGCTAATATTTTTTATATTTTTAAATGTTTTATATATTTTTTTATATTCTAATGTTAAAATATAATTTATATGTATTTAGTTGAATAAAGGAAATAATAATAATGTTTTTATATTTTTTATATCCTAATATTTAAAAATATAATTTATATGTAAATAATGAAAGAAAGGAAATAATAAGAAATCGTTTATTTCGTCCAACACAGGATCAAGGGCACAAAAAATTACAAAAATTAAAAAATAAAATAAAATCACATACAATATTAAAAATAAAGACCATAAACCATAAACATATTACATACTTCGATTGAGTATGTGAACCATACAGCAATGGTTCAGGTACTGGCAATCGAACCTCTGCGCGAATGCCCTTAGGATGCCGCCGGAGCTAGCCCGAACCCTGCACACCAGCCGGGATGTGCATCGTTTTCGCATAGTAGAATAAAAACAGTCTACTTGCGACTCGGCGAACATAATCGGGGCAGTCCCTTCAGCACGCTGAATGCATTATTATATTGCACACTCAAGGCGTTGTACTGTGCCTGCCGGGGTAGCGGGATTGTCCGAAAAGGTTACCGCTACCCCGGAACATAAAGGGCTAAGGAAGGAACACGGGTGGGTTTTAGTCAGTAAGAGTCTGACACTCCCTTCCGCTCCACCCAGAGCGGGAGAAGTCATTTGATGATTTCCCATCCACAAAAAAAAGTCGTTGAACTGTCCGCGCGTGTATGAAACCCACAGGATGTTCGTGTAGAAAGATGTACAATATGCTCTGAGCAATGTTGTTTTCACTTCAGTGGTACAACGAGCTAACCTGCGTGCCATCATATTCGCCCTTATAGACAACGCCCTGCGTTCTCTCTCTATGTCTGCATCATCTTTCAGATCACAGGGCATCATCTTTCAGATCAGAGGACATCATAATGTCCAAGATATTTAAAATGTTGCTAATGCATTGCTTCATATGTTTGAAAAATTTGTTTGCTCAACAACGTAAATAACGCCATGGATTTTGTTGAGCCATTCCTACTGTTAGTGTTACGCAATTATCCCGCTATTGAATAACACCCTGTTTATGAATCCGCATAAAAATATAACGGTGACATAAATGACAGATATGGCAATAGAAACGATTATGGAAAGAAACTGATTTCGAAATCAAATAGGGGAAAGTAGTGGTTATGCGGATTACTTTGAAGAAATCGTTACACAAAGCTAAAACATCTTGTTAAGGCTCTCCCCCACAGGCGCGTAATTATCGATCGATAATATCGCATGCGTTATTGCGACATCGTTTTCATTACCATTTTGTAGTATTGGTCTTCCTGGCTACGAAGTTATATACTGCTGCAATAATTACGATGCAATAGAACTAATGATGAGAAAAGAAATGACGAAGGACGCTTGAGTTCCTCCGTCCTGCAATATTCCGATATCAGTTCTTAGAACATTTTGTATTAGGATGCATACGATCTTACCGGGAGCCTGTACTAGGTTACACGCACACGTTAGAAATATCGGACGCATCCGATAATCAACCGATAAAACGTGCTTGTGGGTTATGTAAGAGTTAACTTCAGAAAATTTAGGAGGTGGATTGAGAACAATAGGTAGGTACAGCCAAGAAGCTTATAGATAAAAGTGGAGGCAACACTCTAAATACCTAATTGTACAGCACGTACAGCACGCGTAGCATGACCACCATAGAAACGGCTTTGGTCGTCGGGAGAATAGACAAAATGACAGATTGTAGAAAGATTTCTACAGTCTTAAGCATGGCGATGAAGAGATGAAATGTTTATGTTCTTCAGTCGACAAAAGTCTACAATTGCAAGCGTGCCGACCAATTTTTCTCTATATTTACCCGACTACGGCGAAGCAAAAAGGAGGGTTATGATTTTGACCGGTATGTATGTATGTTCATCTGTTCCCTCCACGGGTTCCCTCATAACTTCTAAACTGCTTGTCATAATTGGACAAATGAGGTATCGTTGAAATAGTCTTGATCGTCCGCTGGTTATAGGCTATGTGACGTCACATTAAATTAAATATGGCGCCATCTAGCGGGCATAAAATCACGGTCTAAAAAAAAAAAAATTTTTATTTTTGCCGTGTTGGGTTGGGTATCATATGAAAGGGCTTAATTAACAAATTTCAAAAATATATAAATATTATTGAAATAAGTCCCAAAATAATTAAATAAAAAATAAGTTTGCATGCTACCATAGCTTATTTAGTATGTTAACAGCAGCATGCGACCACGAGAAGGTACTTTCTTGTTTCATCCTTTTCAGTAGTCGGGTTTTAGTTCTTAAACATATTTTTTTGAAACTTGGATCCCCTACAAACAGTGTCAAATAATCTACATCACATTGGACTTAGACAAAAAAATATATCGATTTCTTGCTCCCCCTTGCTATGGAAAAATTTGTCTTCATATAAACGCGAGTCTACGGGTCGCCCCGTGCTCGGGCAGAAGAGATGTTGAGTTGGATAGAAAGAACTGTCTATTCTTGGTAGAATAGAGATAAAATTGGTTATGCTACGCGAGCTATTTAGGTAAAACCGAAATCGAAGTATTAATACGAATTCTTACAGGTATAAGCGCTTGTCATTTTATGCTATAGACATGTAAAAGCATGTAGCATAAATTATTTGAAAGTAAATAGGTGAAGTAAGGTCATGAGAAATGACATCACCTGTCGAATTCGACGGTACTCAGTGTCGTTGATACGGTTGGTAAGGTCGTGTTGTCGGGACAGCCTGCCACCGACACTGGTTTTGGAGTGACCACTATATCTCCTCTTATCATGGCTGCTTGCGTCCCCAATGAGATCCATCCTACCAGCATCGTTGACGCCAGTCCTCCTGTCAATGCACCCTATGTGACAAAAAAGAAGAAGTAAGTTAGGAGTATTGGAAAAAAACATTAGAGATTCAGCATGAGGAATTTCCTCATAATGCGGACTACGTCACATTCTGGTCTGTACTTCAGTGTCTTAAGATATTGCTCGCAGCTCTTGCTATTAAATCATTAACGTCATGGCTTTACTCGTGAATAATATATTGTAGACAATTAGTTCCACATGCTGGGCCCAACAAACATACTGAGGAAGTACAAAATAATCACTGATTTTTAAATCATACTATTGTGACAAAGGTATAAATATGTACCTTTAGATTTTATATGTAGGTATACAGTTTACCGTAGAATTAATCCAGGGCAGGAACAGGCCCATTGAGAACAGCCCCAACAGACTTCCTGCAGTAATTCCTGCCAGGCTTTTTCCCGCTTGAATCAAAGCACCCATATGTTCCACTAAGAAAACCAAGGCCACACATGCGAATCCTGTAAAATCACCATGTGTTAACAACTCATACATAGTTATTACAGCATAATACATAATTAACAACATGTCGAACAAGACAGTTTTACGATTATTGGCTATTATGCCAGTAGGCATACTTACATGTTTAGTAAACATTGCATTGGTACTTTAAATGGCTAGTCATGCAGGGAAATGGCAAATTAATTCAAAGGGGAAGTTCGTCCCCTATCATTTTCGTGAGCCGTACTAATTAATCAGTTGCCCCAGGGTTTCAATTAAAGTAATGCCACATTTCCAAATTGAAATGCTACATTCGTTTATTATTGCGACACAAGGACCGATTATTTTATTTAAACCGAAAACGTAGAAAAAAGTAAGATTATTTTTCATAAAGTTTTTCAGTAAGTTATTTCTATATTTATTTTTTAATTCCTTCTAAATTGATAGTACAGGTTATCAGGAATATCAGGGCACGTTTTCCCAAGCAAAATACTCTATACAGGGTGTTACAGAAAGGGTATATCAATACAAACGGCAGCCTAATTGCGGAACGCCAAATCGTCAAATGATTCTGATCAGTTGGCTTCATTTCTATCACAATTGGCTTCATTTTACGATTTTCGAATTGCGAAACTCTAGTTTATTATGAAACCAATTATGAACGTTAAGGCCCTGCGCAGAAACTAGAGTTTCGCAATTCGAAAATCGTAAAATGAAGCCAATTGTGATAGAAATGAAGCCAACTGATCAGAATCATTTGACGATTTGGCGTTCCGCAATTAGGCTGCGGGTTGAAGAGTGTATCTGGTCTAGAATCTCTGTACAAAATTTTAGCTCAAAAGCAGTAACTTTGAAAATGCTTAATATTTTTTTATTTCGATAGTTTATTAAATTGAAATCATAACAAACGTGTCATATCTGTAGTTTGTCTGTGCGCCTAGTACACGCACATCACGCCGCCGCGCGCCAGTGCAGCGCCGTGATGTCGAAATAAAAAAATATTAAGCATTTTCAAAGTTAATGCTTTTGAGCTGAAATTTTGTACAGAGATTCTAGACCACATACACTCTTCAACCCGTTTGTATTGATATACCCTTTCCGTAACAGCCTGTATAGGTACTTACCTATATATTTTCGATTTACTGAAGCATAGATTTATGTTAGGGTAACCTGCTAAACAACCACATTAACAATAAATAGTTCGTTTTGTTATTGTGAACACGCTAAACAGTTTGTTTGTTTGTTTTTTTTTTTTTTTTAATTTCATGTATTTGTACCTACAATTGCGTTTAAAACTTATTTATTAGATAGGTGAGTGTTTACGGCTGCGCATTTTCCTGCGGATTTTCCCGCGTGACTATCAACTTCAACGATCTAAATAATGGGTTTACGACGTGAAATGAGCATTTTAAAATGGCTTAATTATGCCAATTACTTGTTATTATAAATAACGTGCTTGCAATTCTGTGTTTTAAATTAAATGAAAACATACAAGCGACCTATTTTCAAAAGAAAATTACGTAGAAATTGATGAAAAGGACTCATAAATTCGTTATTAGTTGAAGAGCCATTCCGTAGAAATCGGACATGATTACCTATCGCAAAATTAAAATGAGGTAGTGGTACTCGGAGAAGCCCTAGGTATTACCAAGTTAATTCAAAAATCTAATCTGATACGAACTCCAGACGAGAAAAAAAAATCTAGGAGCGTCTGAGGCTAATTTCCAACCGCTAATTTGACTACTGCTACGTCTAAGTTTGGAAAGGGAGGCCAGACGGACACAGGATTAGCCAGGTGGAGGCTGGGCGGAAAACGGAAATACAAGGAAGGGGAAATACGAGCATATAGCTACACGTGACACAAGTAGGTACAACCACCACTTAGTAAATGCAAAAGTCTGGACGTAAGTACCGTCGACGCAACTGAACGAATTCACACTTCAACGAATGGGTTTTCATCGCAGTTTAAGAACATCGACGAATGTTGTGAATAGAGGTCAAGTAAAGTTAATTTTCTAAGTGTCGTCTAAGAGCGGGAGGAGTTATTTGATGATATCCCTTCCACAAAAAAAAAGTGCCGCTTACAACAGGGGAATAGCGCTGATGTCTGAAATACAGATATTTTATATCTATTTCAGACACAAATGTCCAATATCTGATCATAGAATAAGGTGTATTATAGTGTATCTCCATATTATTTAAATGTCTGTTTATTTTTGAATAAATAAATTATTCTTATTCTTAGTCTTGAGCCAAACAACTTTTAATGATCTGCGAGGATAATTATAAAAAAACAGTAAAGACATTATGTATTATATTTTACAGCAACGAGATTAAAAGCAACTTCTGTCTAGGTACGTAAGTAATAAAAGAAAACATTTGTAACAAAATAAACAATATTTTCAAAGTTTGATTTGGATCGAACCCTATAAATCCACCCTGCGACTCCCTTTAGATACCTACTGTAAATGAATGCCAAGCGGTGTACAGTCTATTCACAGATATAGATAAAATAATTATGAAGGGTGGGTTCCCTATTCAAATAAGTACATTAAAAACAAGAATACAGAATGCTACGGAAGACCCCCGTGTTTGCTACTGAAGCCCCGCAGCAGCTCTATTACTATGGACAGTTGGACACCTGCACTAATTGGTTGCCCTCTTTTATTAGATAATACGATGGGTGCCCAATTAATACAGGTCTGTATTTTTTGACTGATATTATTACAGATTCTATGTTCTATGTTATGGGTTTGGTTTCCACACTTAGTCCTTCAAATGGACCATTGTGCGTGAAATTTTATTATAGATTCTTGTTTCAAATGTCATTATAATATGAACTTAGAGAGCTATGTATTAATGAGTTTTATTTTTATGATTCTATAAATAAAATGAATGGCTGCAAATTATATTTAGATCAACATACAACCTAAAACAGACAAGCAAATATCAAAAAAGTACATTTTAATTTCACAGTCTACCCTGATGCTTCTATTTCTTTGAAAAACGGATTAAAGAAAAAAAAAATACAAGGAACGAAAAAAACTGCGGTGAAAATAAACAATAACTATAATTCGTTTAAGCTGTTTATCAAGGCGTTAATGAGTAATGATGCTATAGTAACATTTCTACCGGAAAAGGAAACTAGGTAGAGTGTAGCTCACACAGGTAATTAACATCACGATGTGTCCATCAAGATAAAGAAACGGTAGTATTCCACAATAATAATGTTTCAACAACTTTATTTTAGTGTTTATAATATAAGACTCACTTCAACTTGATTTGATCCAAGTGCAACATTATATTTAGTTTCCAATTATCAATTATAATAATCAGCCTATGACGATTTCACTGCTAAGACTTAGGCCTTCTGTCTGTGAGAGGTCTGTAATCCGTCACCTTCCGGTTGGTAACTGATATTTCATAATTTTCTTCGCTTTTCTAAATTATATTTTTCTCTCCCAATCATTTCGAATTATTTTTTAAGGATTATTTTTTTATTGAAATTGTTTTCTATTCTTTGTACAAAAATGCAAGGTATACGCACCAATGACCACCACAATCATCTTCATAATAAAACTGGCAGCCCTTTCCGAAATAGGTTTATTGTAAGCAGGCCGGATGAGATCTTCGAAAATCACTCCACACATTGAATTTAGTCCGGTAGACATAGAACTAAAAGAAAAGAAAAACATTAAAACAGATGACAATCATATAATATCCACACTCCCGGACTCCATGTAGAGTATAAAGGTTTAAAACATAAAAAATATTAAGAGTCAAAGAAAAAGTTATTATCCAGTTTTAAAACATACTGGCCATCATTTTGCTGTCATCATTGTTCCGAATTACATTTATACAAAAAAGTCTAGGGTAGCTCGTTTTAGGAATACGAGAGTGTAATATCTGCGGGCTACTGAAGATGTGGTTCTAACTAGTATGAGTTCTAATAAGCTTTCATTTTTTATTCTTAAAAACTGTAGAACCGTTTCCTATCAAACACATACAAACACACACACACAAATGTCAAATACACAGTTATTTCACGCCAGAAGAACTATGTAATATTTTAGAACTATGTTTATTTTTTCGTTCTTGGTTTATACAATTAAATTAGAAAGTATCTTTTGTTTTCTTTTTAAGTATACTTTTTATGTGTTGTCATAAAACAACAAAATTGTGTCTTTTTGTTACGGGAGGACACTGGTTCCTGCAACACAGTGTACCTAATTAGTGCAGGAGTCAGAGAATTCCATGATTTGTGTAAATTTTATTTTACGTCATAAAATAATTTTATTGTTTATTTATTGTCAAATTGACACTAACACTCGATTTATTATCATCATCACTTCAACATAAGACGTCGGAAGTTCTGGTAATAGTACTCCCCATATAGTGCCACAGCGAGCGGTCATCCCGCAACCTTCACCAGGTCGCAGGTCTATCTTGCTGGCAGCCTATCTACCCACTAATCCGAAGGCAAAATAAATCTTAAATTCATTTACTCATTGTCAGATAACGCAGTGCCTAAACCGCTAAACCGAAGCCTGTGCACTATAGTTCCTATTGTAACTAAGGTGCGCAATCAGGAAAGATTTTTGAAAATACATCCCCCCTAAATAGGGGATGAATGTTGGAGGTTATGGAGGTTCGTCATTTTTGTAGATGGGAACTCATCGGTCACTTGTTAAAACATAAATTATATTTACTCTGATTGAAAAACTACAGCATACTATACCTCAGTGCGGCACTAAAGACTCCGCTCATAAATATGCCAGGCAGTGCAGGAATAGAGCCTGTGATGGTCATAACGAAGTAAGGTAACAGTTGATCGCTCTTCCTGATAGCCCCCGTGGACAAGGGGTCGCACTCTGCAAACGTAGCGTAGATCACCAGGCCAGTGTAACAACACATCGATACGATGATGAATATACCCGCTGCCATTATAAATATCGTTCTAAAATAAAAATAAACATTCTTTAATATACTTGATTAATGGTACCTATAAGATGCATCTAAACGTGTAACCCAATCTGCCACGGGTACAAAATGTTTTTTTCTCAAATTGGGATCCAGCTTTAGCAAGACGAAGTGTCTGGCTTTAAAGATCTCAGAAAAAATCAGTGATCTCCCAGATTAACTTAGCAAGCCATAAAAAAATCAACTAAAACAAAAAATGTACTACCAGCTTAGTTATAGTTAGCGCCACGAAAGATGAGACTTGACACACCACGTGGTTTGACTTGCGCATTACACGATTTTAGGTCTCTTTAGCGGTATGAGGTATGAGCGCGGGACGGGACCGGACGTCATAGGGGCGGCGAAAAGAGCGTGGGAGGCGGGGTCAAGTCTCATCTTTCGTGGCGCTAACTATAATCGACAACACAACACAACACTTACATTCGAGCTCGTCTTAACGAAGACAAGGCTAGACATCTCTGCACCATGGCCTGATTGACCGAGCACGAAGCAAGCCAACTGAAGTAGTTACCGAACACGGTCGACCAAAAAGTATGCCGGATAGTGGGGTCCACGTCCATGCTGCAAGCAGGTCAATAATAAACAATCTTGTTCAAACAAAACACAGAACTTCAAGCAAACTACTCACTTGAAAAAGTCGAGTCGATCTCCCTTTTTGTTTATATCAATCACGTTTGATATCCCGCCTAAACGCCACGTACCGTAGGCAAGCACAAATATTACGCCAAAATACATAAGTACTGTTTGCAGAGTGTCTGTCCATACTACAGCTTTAAGCCCTCCCTGCGAAATAGGAGAAAGAGGTAATACTCAACTATTACAACTATTTTGTATCATCTGTCCAGATAATGTAACAATGTCTGATATAGTTGACCTCGTTGTCAGACGTTTCTAGACTATAGTCATTTATTTGTTACTGGCGGGGTATAGAATAGGGTCAACATTGAGATGAACGGCAAATCGACGTACTTACAAGAGTTGTATAAAATATACACACGAGGCATACGATGGGCGTGATTAAATGTAAATTAATACCAGTCACTGCAAAGAAAGGATATACGTTAGTAATCTTAATGCGCGGAAGCATACTTGTAAGAACTGAAAGAAATATAATACCTTGACTGAATGCCAGAGCCGGCACATAAATTACAATAGGTATGTACAGCATCATTTTAATAATAAATATTATTGATCCCAAAAGTCGCACCTTTTGATTAAATCTTAATCGCAAATACTGAAAACATGACATAAAACAATAAATGAATGTATGAAATCGCATGAAAATGTTATTATTTTCGTAGAAATCAATGAGTTCACCTAGTACATATTTTACTTTGATAGAATGACACAATTGCAGCACACTCTTCGCGTGACCAGAGGGCTGGCCTATTTTTAGCCCAAAGAATAAGCATTGCCATCCAACGTGGCAATGCTGCCAGCCTTTTGGGCACTTATCCCATTGACAGCGATGCGGACGAATTTTTCGATGCCCAATGAACTCCTGTCTTTTTTTTATTATTATTATCATTTGTATATAGTATATATATATTTTAGTTTGTGTGTACATATGTAAGTAATTATAAATATAAACATAAGTACCAAATAATTAAATAAATAAATATGTTGATAATAATAATAATCTTTCGGGGATTACTAACTAAAATAAACAGAGATTGCGGCACAAATAATATTATGTTAGTACGTAAAGTTTAATACCTCATACGTTGAAGTGATCTGCAAATTATAAAATACAGGCAGGTAAACAATGGCAATGGTGAGTGAGACCGCCCATTCCGAGAGCACTATCGTCCACAGTTGTGTTCCATACGTATACATTTCAGCTGGCAGGCCCAGCAACGAGATACCCGAAATATAACTAGAAATAATAATGATACTGGTTTAGGAAACATCACATTCGCAAGATGACCTACAGATTCATTGGTGAGAACCAATGGCATGGCTAGTAACAAACATAGGTACCTGGCTATCAGCGACATGGATATGGGGAACATCCCCATGGTCTTCCCGCCCATAAGATATTCAGAAGTGGTATTCTGTTTTTTGCTCGCGAAGAATGCGAAGTACACCCCTATGAGGGCGGAGCAGAGAAGCATCCCTCCGAAGACGAGGTAGTCGAGCCAGTCGAAATATATTAGCGTCATGACTTGGTTTGTGTGAGCACTGAGTGTGGTCGCGCGTCCGTCCACTATGACACTTAAACTCCATCTCGGTATATAATAGGCATTTACCGAGCGGAACTTGCAGCTGGAACGGTTCTATATTTATCCTTGGAAGGATCTCGGACTGACCCATTGGAGGGATGAGGTTGGCTTGGCTAATTGGCCAGTTACCGGTGTAGTCGCATCTTGTGTTGTCCACGTACGGATGGCCCACACAATATGTTAATAGCTGGCCACGTCATTCGCGTATAGAATTGAATGCAATGGACGCAATCTTCTGATTACTTCTGATTCATACCATTCTATATTTAAGGTTGTTATGCCAGGTAAAAGAACAAGACAATTGATGATGTCAAGGTCTTTGTATGTTCAGTAAGGAACTTACCATTTACCTATCACGGTTACGTTCTAGGACTCTAAGTACTTGGCCAGACTGTAAACACGGGCGCGGGGCGGGCGCGTCGCGGCGTACTCAAACATAAGAACTTCATTTGAACGTCCATAGTGGGCACGCGGGCGCAGTGAGCGGCGAGGACTGCTTGGCGCGGAGAGCGCGCGGCCAACTCACGCTGTAGCTCGTCTATACGAATGGCCGCAGTGAGTGCGCGGGCGGCCCGGGCGGGGTTCTCAAAGTAGTTCGAGCTTTTTTCTAGTAATAATAAGTCTTCTTCATCCATATTACCTATATTTTGACAAACACTAGATCCGACAACACTCAGAACGAAGCTGCGCTCGATAGCAGACAGACAGATCGCGCGGGTTCCCCGCTCCCCGCCGCTCCCCGCCCCGCGCTGCCAGTCTGGCCAAGCACTAAGTGTTAGTCCTACAAAATGTCATAATGATAGAAATGGGTGAAATCGTTGATGTTACAAACCATATATTACCTATTCCAGTTCCTGTAACCATCCTTTGACTCCAGCAATTACTAAATCTTACAGTAGACCTTCACGCTCCACTTGTCGCATCAGAGCCGCAGAGCTCAACAGGCAATCGTAGTGATTTGATAGTGGTATGTGACCATTTGTTTAGAAGAACGGTACCTATTTGGTGAAGAAATATTACCCTGTTCCTCCTCCTCTTTATACCCACGAGAGCCTTTCGGACAATAAGAATTGGCGTCAAGATTCCCTCCCTTGCGCTAATTTAGTAATACCTACTGGAACCACTAATCAGCACTTAACTTGACAGGAACCAAGTTTGTGCTCACTTTTAGGACCACTGTCAGATTTTACAGTCAAACCAGTGTTTGTGTATGTGTGTGTATGTGTTTATGCACTATCCGTGTAACTATTGTCATAAACTCATAACGTTTGTCAATATCATCAAAGGCTTGAACCTTAGCTGATTATTTTATGAGGACGCTATTTTTCAAGAATATCCTCTGTCATAAATCTAGATTTAAAACTAGACTCATTTAAGCCTAGTTGTAAAACAAGATAAATGGCTGATCCCGTCTAGAATAAAAAGAATTTCCTCACGGGTTTTCAGGGAAACAAAAGATGGCAAAAAAATAAAGAATCAAATCACGGTTATAAATATTTTATTGAAGTAAGATTGATATTACACGTTTCTGGCTTAAACATTAAACAATTAGATTAGAAAGTAGCTGGGCTCCGGTTGTATACGTGAGCGTCCAATATATGGATGAGCTATGAATAAGTTAAACACGAACATCGATCCAAGTGACTACTGGTTCTACACATAGAATATAATATTGATTATTGTAGGTAGATGTTAAACGACATGTAATTCACTTATAATTAACATTCAGAGATAGCAAGTAACATACAAGTATTGATGGTTAAATACACATTTATTTCTACCTACTTATTATTCTAGATTATAATATGATATCCATTTATATAGCATTACGGTTAACTGTGCTGTGCAGTATGTTTTGTTCGACTTCATCGATTTTTCAGAGAGAAGATATAATGGGCAGGTAGTTCCTTGCACGGACACAGTGATCAGAAAGTAACATACGATATTATTGATGGTTAAATAGACAATTATTTCCACCTAGTTATTAATCTAGATTATTATGACATCAATATTAAATTGAAATAGTTAAACTATACCATGCAGTACCTAAGTCTATCCTTGCAAGTTGATTTGTGATGTCATTACCTACCTTGCACGGACACGGTGTGATAACATAGACACATAATATAATTGCTATGGATTACTTTCATATTTTATTAGACAAGATAATTTTCCCAGTAACATAGACACTTATTAAATTTCACTACTATGGATTGTATTTTTATATTATGTTAGATAATACAATAAACATATTATGAAGTGTTATTTCGAATGAGGTGAAATTCCCCAGTAAAATAGACATTTATTTAACTTCCCTAGCATATTTCAACATATCCATGCCGTTTATCTACTACTTTTATTCTGCCTCTCTCTACCTGCGTGTGGCAAAATGTCGACTTATTTGGTAATAATGATTGTGTTCACAATTACGGTTTTATCCGGTAATCGGTAACATAGACACTTAATTAACTTCTATAACATATCTAAAGATAATTTTGATGCTGTATACATATTACTAGTTCACTCCTCTTCCATTACATACCTCATGACAAATGTACACTTACTGAATTAAGTTACTACCTACTAACTAAACTATTATCGTAGGGTGGTGATTCGGAAATTCTTAAAAGAAGAACCTCATTCCCATCCGATCCAATGGCATTTAAAACTATCAAGTGGGGAGTAAAGAATATTACCAATTTATTAACTGATTTTATGTTAAATAGGTAAAATTATTGTTAAATATTAAATTAATTAATTTAAATGATAGAGAGAGAGAGAGGACAGAGAGTTTGTGAAGTTAAGAGTTTCCGAAGAACTACAGCTACAGTAAAATTAGATACCTACAGCTTTCTAAATCTTAAATAGGTATAAACAATGAGTATTTTGCCCCGTTCTTGACTAGTTACTTTTATCCCGAAGATGTTTCCAACTAAGCCTTTTCCATTCGACAGATGTTGCCTTCTCTGCTGCATCGCGACACTATATTCGCCTATTGATGTATATGATTTGCATGGCAGGTATAGTTAGTGCCACGAAAGATGAGTTTCATCTTTCGTGGCGCTAACTGTACGAGACTCTGAAGATTTGCAGGCTTACGAAGCTATAGAGCAACACATCTGAATATAATCTAATAATAATTTAATGTAACCCTAAACTAATTTGATTGATTTAATAAAATCATATCATGAATATACATATTATTATCTATGTCTTATAAATAATAAATATATCTTTCGACGACATCTGTTTAGTTTACAAATAATCCTAATACATCTTTTGTATGTACAACTTTTTGGAGGTATCTCTGGTGTATCTCATGAAATTTTTACATTATTAAAATAATTAAAACCTAAATTAAAACCTAAACCTAAATTTGAAAAAGGACGCATGGGGAACTAAACTCATCGTTTTGATGGTCTCTACCTACCTAGTACAAAGCACATCAACAGGACAACTACTGGTACCATGAACGATATACAAAAAGCGACTACTTATGTCAATATTTAATTTTTGTATTTTATATTTTTTTTGGCTTTTTATTATTTTTCTTTATCTAATATAGCTGTTTATTTTTATATTTTTCGTTATTTAATTTAATAAAATATATTTTCTTTTACATAACTAGTTTTATAATTTACTTATTTCCATATTTTTTAAAGATTTTAATATTTTTTGTATTTTTTTTTGACATAGGTCTGTTTTATTTGTTTTTTTTTTTAATGTTTTAAAATTAATATCATCATATATATCGATCATAAATGAAGGATAAATTAAGAATTTACATTGATCAGGAACCTGAAAGACGCATAAAACGTAACGTAATACTGTTTTATCAATATCCAGCATTAGAAAGACAATTCTCCATCACTACATCGGTAAAGTTACGAAAGCCTTTTCAAGGCTCCACCTGAATTCGCAGGTGCAGCTAAATCCGGAAAATGCCTCCTGCCCTCGACCAACATGGATATTATTGCTGACTTTCCCAATCGCAAATTTTGAACTTAGTTGAAGAGGTTAACATTAATACTAGTCATGTGCAAGTCCACAGCTAGTAAGTATTTAAATTGATCATGATACTTTGGGAAATTATGCCTGGAGATTCGAAAACTTGCAACAATGAAAGTTTAAAATGTAATTGTATAGTTCATTACGTCCACAATATTCAATACTATTAAAATAAATTAAAAAAAACATTATGATTCGCTCCTTGCATAACCATGGTACCATATTTAATAAGGACAATGTACACACTGCATTTTCTATGCAGCATAGAAAACAAGAGTACAGCTCGACGTAAGTAAGACGATGTTATCTTCAAGTTTGAGAATACGGGTAACAAGCCCGAGACAAGCGCAGTCGTAGCTTCAGCACCAAGCGTTATGAAGATGAACACGGACTTGGGTGAGATTTACGGAAACCGTACCGTAAACCAAAACCAATGTCCAATCAATAATTCAACGTTAATGGTTTACAGCCAAAGCTAGACTAGATAGCAACACGCAATGTTCTTCGAGGCCGATATTACCAGCTCAATACCCGTCCATATTAATATAGACAGGTATTGAGCTGATCTAGAAATAGAGCTTTGGAAATGTGATGATGTTATCTTCATCAAGTTTGAGGATCTGGTTTCAAGTCCGAGACAAGCGCAGTCGTAGCTTCAACACCAAGCGTTATGAACATGAACACGGACTTGGGTGAGATTTACGAAAACCGTAAACCAAAACCAATGTCCAATCAATATTCCACGTTAATGGTTTACAGCTAAAGCTAGACTAGATAGCAACATGCAATATTCTTCGAGACCGATGTTACCAGCTCAATACCCGTCCAGATTAAGCTCCATGCATGTTTGAAATGTTTGTTTAGTTTGATGCCAATTTAAAAGATTTTTTTTTATATTTTTGCTTGAAGACAGTTTTCAAACGAGTTCATATTTAATGATGCACACACTGCGTTTTCTATGCAGTGTAGAAAATGAGAGTGTAGAACGCTCGGCACCAGTTGTTAACTTAAAACTTCTGATTTTTAGCAAAATGTATTTAAAATTAAATGAACTTGTCATTATAGACTGAAAGAAAATTAACTGAAATAAAATTTAATTATACTTAATTTAGAAATACTGCTACAAGACCGTTTTCAAACGAGTTTTAGATTGTAGTCTCCGACTTCAAACTGGGTACAATCGCATCCGTAGCTTCCGAACCAAGCGTTACCAACACGAACTTGACGATGACTTCCATTAAAAGTCAAAGTCAATGTTCTAAAACGGTAATGATTTAAGACTGAAGCTATGGATGACAGGACTAGTAGAAGCAATGTTCTACGAGACCATTGTTTCCAGTTCAAAATCCACTCAACAGTGTCGTTGCCGTGTCAAGCTTAAATCTTAAACATTGAAAGCCCATCCTAAATTTAATGTTGGAAAAAGTTGTTTTAGCTTAATTAGTTAGTACCTACTCATTTAATATTAATATTTGTTTTTCTCTTAGATTTTGTATTTTTTTTTTAAACTCAATCGTAATATTCTTCCTTTTTGAGATCGTGTTTTAAAGTGTTTAATATTATAGATTCTAACTTCAAACATGATACAATCGCATCCGTAGCTTCTGTACCAAGCGTTATCAACACGAACTTGGCTAAGGTTCTACGATTATAGCACCACAACCAATGTTCAATCAATAATTCAACGATAACGGTTTAAGACATAAGCTATGGGTAACACGCTCCGTAGTCGCGGAATCAACCACCTATCCACGAAATGCTACAAAACCATTATTTCAAGTTTGAAGCCGCTTTATGTTTGAAGATCCGTAAATCTGTTATTTTAAATCCGAAACAATCGCATCCGTAGCTTCTGTACCAAGCGTTATCAACACGAACTTGGCTAAGGTTCTAAGATTATAGCACCACAACCAATGTTCAATCAATAATTCAACGATAATGGTTTAAGACTGAAGCTATGGGTGACTCGTTCCATAGTCGCGGAATCAACCACCTCACCACGAAATGCTACAAAACCATTATTTCGAGTTCAAAACCATAAGTTCCGGAACAAATAGCGATAATTTGCTTCGTTATCATTTATTATTTAAAAACTGCCTGTCACTTTGATCCGTAAATCCGTTATTTTAAGTCCAAAACAATCGCATCCGTAGCTTCTGTACCAAGTGTTATCAACACGAACTTGACTATGACTTCCTTCTGAAATCAAAGTCAATGTTCTTAAACGATAATGGTTTACGACTTAAGCTATGGATGACACGTCCCGTAGATAAATTCTACGAGACCATTGTTGCAGCTCGTAAGCAACTGATGTACGGCTTCCATCATGAAACTCAATTTACTATGATACCGCGCGGACGAAAGTGCCGATGCAGGAACCTAAATGATTCTGTATCTATGTTACTACGATGGACTTTCTGGTCTAAGATTTTGCCATACGAATGCACTGTTTGTTATCAGGTATTGATGTTTCAGAATTACTTGATTATTGAATATTAATTTTAATTAAAACATGTTTTGAATTTATGTTTCAAGCAAGAACGAGACTGATCGAAATATCATGAACTCAATAGGTACCGATTTTTCTTTAGCGCAAAATGATGGAGCGTCGTGCCATGGTGTGTGTGTGGCATGAAAACTCTTTAAAAGCTTTCGACGCTTTAGGTAAGCATCAAAACCTTTTAAAGAGTTTGTTACTTGCTTCAATTAAGTTGATATTATGAAGAAATATTACGATAACAGCCCAGTTTTTTATGTTTTTAAATGCCGTGTGTACATTACCCTCATTTTTCTATATTAATTACTACTATAACTACCTAATACCGTGAAATGTTCGTCGTTTTCACAGCGAGCTAACGTAACTGCGTTTCAGTAGCGGTACAAACGCATTTACAAGTTCAAGTCAAAAGATAAACGCAAACGTGAAAAATAAACGTTAAGTTGGAATTTGAATCAGCGTGACATTGAAAAGTCGGAAGCTGACATTGATCGAGGCAGTGAATCCTGCGTAAACATAGACCCAGAGAAGTAGATATTATACTACGTTGGTTGTAGTTTAACTTACAATCCTCTCTTATTTTGCAACAAAATGTTATTATAATTTTATTAGTTAGCAAAAATTCTCAACTGCAATCACTTCACTGCACAATGAAAACGATGACGATATCGCGGTGTTTAAGCCTAAATACGAACTACCTACTTCTATAATATATGAATAAGGCGCTTACACGGTCAGCATGGTACGACAACCAACGAACAATCCAGACAGATCGTGTAATGGTGGGCTCAAACTTGTGCAACAGTGCAATCCATGCATATAGTGCAGCATGTGGAATCGGTGTCGTTCGTTTATTAGGTGACCTCGGCTCTTACAGTGGTTTTCACGGTAGGTACGATTGACTCCTAGTCCTTACTGTCCTTAAGATGTCTGCTCGCCGTTCTATTGTTGCTCACTTCTGTCCCCAACATTACGTGCTGGATCGATTTATTCACAGCGTCAGATATATAGTTATATCGTTATATCGTTCTTATCATCATTGATGATGCATCGTGTTTTAGCAATGACTGTGTAATGCACGCCTTACTACTGCTATCTATACAATTATGACTAATTTTTCAGTTTTACTATCAAATCTTGTGTATGCACTATTCATTTCAGAGTTTATGCAGTGAACAGTCACATGCATATCATGAAATTTAAAAATCACTATTTTCGGTTCCTGCTTTTTTTTTATATGTACAACTCTTAACTTAGTTTATGGGAGAAAATGCTTTTGTATCAATTTGTTTAATGTACATGTCACATAGACGTGAGCTGACCAATTAGAAGTGGATGCCAAACAATTAAAGTTATGTGTAATACCTAACTTATTTTAATTACAGACTACTTATCCTAGATCGACTTCAGCTCCAACGGCCTCAAAGTCTCATCGCATATTAATGCGGGATATGTACACCTTAATCTAATAGACGAATACTATGCTAAATCTTATATTAAGTATAATGTACTAAATAAAACGAATCTGAAGATTTATGGATACCAGGTGTTAGTACTTCCAATTATAATTCACGAACCGTATCTCATGAGATAAATCAGGGATAGTAACATTACCTACTTAAGTGTTTGCACAAGTGCTAAATAAGTATAATAAAAATAACATTATAGTATAGCTAGTTACCTAGACTGTTATATATGGATTGTGACATGAGTAGAGTAGCTTTCAGATTTAGGATGAATAGACTTTTAGACTTATCCTGAGAATCAATTATTACAATACTTGAAATAACCTAATATTATGTCAAAGAAGATAAAAAAATATGAACTGAAAATAATTAGAATCAAAGACATGACTTAGTAAATGGATAAAGGAATTAAGTCTTTGTTTTGTATTGTTACCATTACGTTCCTATTGGGTGGCGATCAAGCAGGCGGCCTACCTGATGAGAAGTGGACAAAGCCGCCAATGAGCATCAGTAATAACGGAGGCATTGCAGATGCGCTACCATCCCTGAGACAAAGCTGGAATGTCTCATGTGCCTGTATACATTGGCACCCATGCCCTTCAGACCAGACTGCAGTAACGCTGCTTGCCGGCAAAAGTAGGTATGGTAGTTCTTTGTATATTGCACAAGGAGTTGGAGTTGTGTTCATTGTACAAGAAGGAGTTGTGTTTTTAAGTGCAACTCAAATGCTGACGTAGATGACGTCATGTTACAGTATGGTTTTTTAAAAGAATACTCCTTTACTTTTTAGAATTTATCAACCAAACCTAACAAACGTAGGTAAGTAGGTACCCATAGAGATTGAAAATTGAGTACGTACCTATGTATATGTAAGTTAAATCAAACAAGTACAAGTAGTGTAGTATTGTAACAATTATTTCACGAAGATAGGTCTCGTTGAACTTGTTATTACTCATTGAATTTTAAGCTTTGTTTTTTTTTGGAACCGAATGAAGAATGAATTTATAACCGCTTTCAAAAAAACGTAGTGTTTTGTTTTGTAGCAGATTAATCTTATTTTTATTTTTTAGAATTTTGTACAAAATGCAAACTGTTACTATTGAATTAGAAAAATGGCAACCCTATGTATCGCAGTAATCCTGACTACCTGGTAACAAGTAGCTATCTAGCAACTCCCAATTCAAGCGATGTCATTTGTTGTTAAAAGGATTACAATGGGGACCGATTATTATGTCGAAATCAGTGCCGCGACGACCACGACCATCTGAACCACACTCGCGTCAAATAGATCATTCACACGCCGTTTCTACATTATATTTAGATTATTATTCGTACAGAGATGGACAACGAACCCTGACACTTGGTCGAGATTAGGTACACTATGTTGATGGCAATGAACACTATTTCTAGTATCTTACGCGGAAACTAACACTATATGATTCAATCAGCTTAATTTTAATGATCAATCGTTTTGCATATCAAACAGTTTAATATAAATTGTCACGAAGGTGCGTCTGTGGATGATAAAATGCATCGACTATGTTTAAGCCAGACTAGACTACCAACTTTAGAGAAATGCGGATCCGTGGAAGCTATAGTTTAAGAAAAACCTTTCGGTGTGTTATTATTAAAAGACTCGACTTCTATCAGTATTCAAAGGAACCATCTAAGTTCTTACCGCAATTAACAGTACCTACTCACAAATTCGATTTTTAGGAGAAAACGCTTCACAGGAAAGTTGAGAGCCAAACTCGGATAAGTTACAACCTGAATCTTAACATTTCCATCTAGTAATTGGGAGACCATGATTTCCAAAAATCGCATGAAATAATTTGAAAACTTTCTACGCTTATTAGCATATTACACTACAGAGTGGAGCTTAATGTGCAGCCCCTGTGTGTCCTATCAGCTATGAGCTACAAGTTGCAGTCCTGTGCCAGACGTGTCTGCCGACTACACTACACTAACTACCTATCTAACGCTACTTGGTAGTTCTCAACGAACATCCCTACGCATGCATTACATTCGTTGATAATTTTTACACTATTTCTAAGATATCAAGTGCCAATTACATCTACCAGAGTATTACAAATATATTTTACTAACAAGATACAGGATCTCATTCACCTACTTGCACTTGCATATGAAATACTTTCCATAAATCTCTACCATCACAGACTTTTCTCAATCACTTAAAGTCCTTTTACTTTAACTTGATGCCTTTGTTTTACCTGTAGAGCAGATGTTTTCAATAATTTGATATTACAAAAAAATTTAGTTTACTTGTTAATGAGGCCATTTTGAGCACAAATGACTAATCATTAGAACCTTTAGAACAAGATAGTGTATGGGAAATTACTTCGTGCGGCGGTAGGATGTTTGTTATGGAGGCTAATAATATTATCTGTCGATGTAGAAATAAGTGTACCTTCGAGACAAGCCCCAGGATCTGCGTAACACTACTACATCCACAAACATTAAATATAACGAGCCCCTGGAACTTCTCAATGACGTTTATTTCTACACGTTTACAGATACGTCTGGAGACGTTTCGTGTTGGTATAGGTATATGCACAGGTATTGGTATATAACACGTACTCCTACGGTCATAAGCAATCAAAATTACGGATCAGCTGGCGAGTTCAAGTCCAGACGCGATTTCCTGCGGTCTCTGCCGATGGACAACTGTCCTGAAGAGGACCTTTGTATGGAAGAAGACCGCGGACGCGCCTGGTCAGACTTGGACTTCTTCACCTTACTGCCCCCGCTAGCAGGTTGCTTACCTTTCAACGATGACACTGATATCACGACATCAGTGGATACTCCGTCTTGCTCTAAACACACAAAAAATATGTCATTAGTTCCAGAAACTTTTGTTACAGCTGAAAGAAATATGATGGTGGAACATACCAGTACGTTTGATGACCTCTCCGGCGTTATTCAAGAAGAATTTCGGTTTGGAATCCTTTTCTTTTTCCTTGTCCTTAAGAGATTCCTGGTGATAGAAAGACAACGTTGTAGAATAGTTCCAGCCAAATCAAAATAAACATATTAAAACATCATCAACTGCCTAGCCTTTTCTCAACTATTTTCGGGTCAGCTTCCAGTCTAACCGGATGCAGATGAATACCAGTATTTTACATGGAGCGACTGCCTATTTGACCTCTACAAAACATAATAATGATAAATACTACCTTTGATCTACTAGATTTGGAAGCAGAGTCAGTGCTTCCGCGCCACCACGGTCACTGAATCTCACAGAAGCCCCGTCCGGGCTCCTTACCGGGGGTAGAGGCCTCGGCCTCCACGATCTCGCCTTCAGCCTTCGGCGAGCCGGCCCCCGACGTGGTGGCGCCCCTGTTGGGTAACAGAGCATGTAGAACAAAAGCCCCATATTCATGGGAAATACCATGAATACGAGGCTTTGCATAACACACGAAACTAAACAAGATTCAGTTATCAAGGGTACTCACGTCATGTCAACCCGGACGGTGTTGTTGTTCTGCTGGTTGCGCATCGCTAGTGTCGACACCATGGGCGGGCGTTGCGGCTTGTTTGCCAGTAAGCGCTCTATCTCAATCATCACAACAGGTGTCAACTGTGGAACGATCTGCTAAGAAAACCATATTTATACGTTGGGCAACTATCTCTTTACACAAGAAAACCAAAACTGAAATGAACAGTACCTGCAGTGCGTGAATGTTCTCCTTAAATTGTTCAACGCTTGTGGCACCGAGCAGGAGACAGTTAACTGACTCATTCTTCAAGCACCAGGCCACGGCCAATTGGCCCGTAGTGCAATCTGTTTACAAGGAAAGGCATAGTTTCAAATAAAATCTTGGGCCCTATAAATCAGACTTTAGGAATAATACACACTCAATGTATTTGCCAGGTTGGAGAGATCTCGAAGTTTATCTCCATAAGTGCGTGGTTCTTCTCCGGTCACTTGTTCCTTACTGCCGGTGAGACGCAACTGTAACAACAAGCATTACATTTAATATGATGTTCAACAAACCATGGTCTTTGATTATATAATGAATTAGGGACTGCTACCTCAGGAACTGCGAGATCCTCTTCGCACCAGCTGAAGGTGCTATATTTCCTGTTGAATCGTGATTTAGCGAATAGTCCGGTGATTTCTTCACGGCCTAGTCCTTTACCTGTTGTGATGGCAGACCATGCCATCATACCTGGTAACCAAAATGTATGTATAAGTATTCACAATACCAATATTTATTATATAAATACTCGCATATACATTTAGGTCACCCACCGACACCGATTTTGTGATACAATTCGGGCATATAGAGCTCAGCTTTTTCCCTGCAGAACATGTGGTATTCTGTTTGCTCAACTATCGGCGTTATACAGTTGAACTGCCTGCAGTTGCTGTATGCATCCATAATCTACGAAATAAATGGCCAAGTGTTACCACAAAAGGACATTCTACATTGGAGTCAAAGAAACCAACTAGTCAGATATTTCGTACCTCCGCCGGGGACCAGCGAGCAGTTCCCCAGTACATGACCCATCCTTGATTAATCACAAAGTTCATTGCACGAACGAGTTCTGTCAAAGGATTACGTTTTCAGTAACTGTACAAACTAGCAATAAAACGAATTCATTGAAAGTCTATATATATTATTTGATATGAACTGACCTTCCATCGGGCACACAGGATCGACTTTGTGCAGGAGCACTACATCAATATATTCCACTTGAAGCCGCGCCAGAGACGCCTTAACACTCTCAACAATGTGTTTACGAGAGAGGCCTCTTTCATCCGACCTGTTATTAGTATGAGCAAACCTAGTAAATGGAGAGTTTACAGTATGTTAGCAACTAGCGAGCGGGAAGCACATCGAGTGAAGCGTCGGTGATTCGTTGTGTGCGCAGCAAGTACCCTAACAGCAAAGTCAAAGCTTACACCACTCATCTTTACATTGTACAGAATACAATCACTCCTTGGGCGCTATACTAAAAATGTAATAAGGTATATTAGTAAATACAGGGCGACAACACCAATATGCTGAGATAGGAAACCAGGAAATCCTCTAACACAGAAGAGATGTCAGCAGGCAATAACATCTATATCAAGAAATGCAAAGGAATCGATTAGTCATAAATAATCGGTTTTGCTAATACACATCTAGCCTAGAAACATCAATCTATAGAAATCTCACTACATTTTAATTACTCCTCATTCCACGTTGAACATCTAGAAAAGTAAGTGACAAACATCTATGTTGTAAGTCGTGCGATTAATCAATCTATGATCTAGGGTATGGTACAGTCAGGTAGAGGTATGGGATGTGACTAAAACTAGACCTTACTTGGTGCTCCAATATATTTTTGTGGTGATAATGATGCTCGTCCTCCTTACGTTACGTTTCTTTAATATCCTGCCGAGTTCTGCTTCCCCTTTTGCTATTAAACGACACATTTTATTATTTACCTCCGAAATTATTACAAAATCAGTAAAAAACAGCAATAGTGTCTAACGATGAACGTAATACATCTCGAGATTCGCTACAACCATTTATTTATTTTGTGATGGTTCAAACCTAATAAAACCTAAAATTAACCCTAATATGTCGAACATGAACAAAATAATTGACCACTAAGCGATTTTAATTAGAACATATTTAAAACAACACTTCTTTAGTTACGTAGGTAATTATAAAAATAATACCGCGCGAGTCCTTTATTAAGAGGGCGCCGACAATACTCGATCGCACAGTGGCGCCCTTATGGTTTTTTTTGGTTATTTCTTTTATTTTAGAATGAAAATGCACAAAATAAGCACGTTAAGTTGTGCTCCACAAGATTGTAGGTACGTTAATATTGGGATAATAGTGGCCACTTTTATCCGTTTTAATGATTATAAACAATGTAAAACTACCGTTTGCAACAATATTAACGTACAATCTTGTGGAGCACAACTTAACGTGCTTATTTTCTGCATTTTCATTCTAAAATAAAAGAAATAACCTAAAAAACGATGAGGGCGCCACTGTGCGGTCGACTATGGTCGGCGCCCTCTTAAGAGTTCCACTTTGTTCAGGGCAATCGGTAAGACAAGGATAAAGTATAAACAACTATTAAAAAGGCACAATAGAAGTTATGTAAATATTCCCGAGATGGCACCTCTAACTAAATATAAAAATTAAGTAAAACAATATAGTAATAAAAAACTAACCGCAATGTGCTTCAGATAAATCAAAGAGATTGATTCCATTTTCCAGGGCAGTCATAATGACTTCTTCGGCGCATTCTTCATTCAGTATGGCCCATATCCCTAGGCCGATATTAGGCACCCTTAGGCCGGACTTCCCTAAGTTCTTGTACCGCAGTCCTGGGGTCACCACCGATGGCATGGTGGTGTGGTTCCCCATATACGTTGACACGTGCCGGGAAACATTTACTTCACCAGCTGTATACATAACGCCACCATAAGCATCCGCAGTCAGATGTTCTTAAACTCTCTCCTACTAGGTATGTTATTATTGTCATTGAAATCAATGTCTAGATTCTATTTTTATGTTTAGAATTCGTCAATCGCATTCTGTGTTCCGTTTATTTTTTGTTTTTATTGCCTAGACTGAATTTAATAGCAAGATGTCCTATTTCTACGGAAAGTAATGAGAAAATCTACATGTATCTAGGTAAGCGCTAATTTAATGTGCTAATTCAGTTAACGGAGATTGACCAGACATGAAGGCCAGTTCTCGTAATTTAAAATGTTCAAAATCTAGTCGCGGTCTCATCTCAGCGACAAACAAATGTCAAAAACTTGTGAAAATGTAGGGTTTTAGGTATTTTTGACAAGTTGAGACTCAAGTTCAAGTTGAGTTGAGTTTCAAGTTGAGATCAGACTGTGACCGTTTTTAACATTACGAGAATTGCCCCTCTGGTATCGCTATTTGTTCTGTGGAATTTAAAATTTTAATAATTCCTGCTTTGAAATATAATGATTTTATCTAATAATGCGAATTATTAAATTCTCCGCATAAAAAACAAAATAAAATATTAGTTTTTATTCCAATTTCCTGATTTATCTACCCATACATAGTATTTTTCACGCAAGAAATGTCACCATATATTATCATTGGTATATAGCATTCAAAGAGTATGAAAACAATAAAACCTTCTTGACTTACGCCAAATAATTAAATTACGCATCCAATGATAAAAATTACATTTGAATAATTAGTTACAATAATAACTAATAAAACTATTATCAACTAATTATGATACATTCTAGAAACAACGGAAGAATGGACGCGATGTAGCAATGTTGAATTACAAAACGTTCGAGAAGTTCAGTATTTGGTTTTTTATAAGTGAGGACGTCTGTTCGTACGCGGTACGACCGACCTACTTCAGGATAACACACAAGTAAGTTACTTTTAATGATATCTTCCAAAAGATTGAACAAAATAATATCTTTAGGTTATTGATGTAAAATGTTACAGTCTATGTTATTATATTAATATCTACGGTTTTAACCTACCTTGATCCAACATCTGTTGTGAATTTGCACTGAAGTCGTCCATACAATCCAGGGACGCAATGGGCGCCCGACAACTAAACAAATATAAACATTTTATAATTAGTATTGTCGCCAACTCCAGTATATTGTGATCTTGATGAAATACGTGATATTATATTTTAAGATTTCTTTAGTGTTCAGAAACACTTTATAACATTTTGGCTGCTTCCTCTTCGACCTTCCTGGTGTAACAATATTACACAACTATTTTAGTTTTTATTGAAAGTGTGGCGGTGTTTATAAATAACATCACTGAAGAGCTAAAAAGTTTGAATCTGTCTAAAATTTTGTAATTCATAATCCGCCAGTATCTATCTATTATTTTATTTACATTTTGGTCGGTGTTATAAGTTTTGCCTGTTTTATTTATTTTTCTGTCGTCTTATTAAATTGGAAGAACAGTAATCAGTTTATAGCGCTATTATTAATTTTGTCACTGATAACCAGTGCATACTACATAACTACCTAAGTGATATTTATTCTGAACGTTGATTGGCGGTATTGTCCCAAAATATTACTGGTATCATCGCAGATTGGTAAGATTACGGTTACTTTATCCCCTCTGTAAGTTTTTGGAGTGACGTATTTTTTCTATATAAATCGCTGGTATATACTTATATTTGTTTCATTTTTTCAAAACGCATTACGAATTAATTTGAGTTTATTTTAAGTAAATTTTTCGTTTTTAAACAGTGCGAGATATGTTGGTGATTGATCTAGGTTATAATTACAAGTTTTCTAACTAGGGGTCACTACTGATGATTAAATATCATCCATCTACCTACTTTAAGCGAAAATTTATTTACTAAATAAAGTCATAGCTAGTTTCAAAATGGGTCTGATCCAAAGCATTAATATATCCATGTTCTAAAGCAGCAGTTCGTTGCCGTGTAGCGTGATTTCTATTTTTCTGAATTACCTAATGAGTAAATTAAATATATTTACATGAAATTAAAATTGATAATCTTCTATGTTTCTTCTTACGAAATAACTGTGACATGCATGAACAACCTAAAGACGTAATGATAGTTTGTGATGACGTACTTTGAAAGATGCTTGAACCTTTGAGCCTACAACGTGAAACGATGGATCTATGAAACAATATTGGAACCGAAAAGGACGAAGTAAACAAGAAAACACTAGGATTATATTGAAAGCAAGGAAGTAGGTGAAGGCAAGGTGTTGAAGAGACAATGTGACACAATAATATCGTTTATCACCGTACCTGTAAGTCGAGGGTCGGCCAACTGTCTCCTCCATCAGCATGAGGCAAGCCAAGCGATCGTAAAACTATCGCCGCTCATGTCTTAGGCGGCTCACAACTTACAACTAGCTACAGGAACACCATCGTCTTCTCATGTTTACGTAACGTTGTAAATTGTATCACCGTCTAAGATAGAAGCTGTCCGTGATACCTACTCGCATGCGAAGATCGCGGTGCGCGATGCTGCGTAGTGCGCTCTCAGCTTTACTTGCACTGGGAGAAGACATAACAGTGTTGATGACTACTGCAGTTCGCGTCGGCTGATCGCTTTAGGCAATGGACTGTGTTCGTAGTCGACAAGTCATGCGAGTATTCGCTCAGCGCAATGTTGTCATGCAAACGCTGGTGGTGGCTGTAGCGGTATGTCTTCTCCCTGCACGGCGGAGTCTGAGCATACAGTTACCGATAGATGGTGGGCATGGGGTTGGAGTCGACGCTGACGCTGTCCGGCGGGCCCAGCGGCGTGTGCGGGGTGCACCGGCTGATGGTGGACTCGCTGCGAGACATCTGCGAGCCTTCCTTGGCGCCGCTGACCTCGGCCCCCTTGCATTGCATCTCGTGACGCCTCATTCTGCTCCTACGCTTAGCAACGGCATCTTATCTCCCTACAAACATCTTATCTGTAACGAAACGTTCATACGCCTCCGCACTCCGACCCACACAGAAACAACACCCACAGAGTCAACCCAAGGATAGGACACGGCGGGTTTAGTTAAGTAACACAGGGAAAGTAGACACAGAGACGCATGCAAGCCCTACGCTAACATCTAGTCAGCTAAGGGTAGGTACACAAAATCGAGTGATCCACGTCGAAATAACATCTAAGCGTAGAACTATATTCGCGTTTAACTTAAAGAAACAGTAGGGACGCAAAACTGTCGTTTAGTGATCGCGAAACCGATCCGTTTCCACCAGGAGTTTCGCACTCACCAGGGTTGCCTGGAGGTTCTACGTACTCAACATCTGATGTTGCGGTGCGACACGTCGTCAAATCAAGTGCGAACCTAGTAGACTGTATTGCGGGTGCGGGGAGCGCGGCCATGGCACAGGGGTGCCGGTGCGCCCCGCCGGCCGCACCCGCCGCGCCCGACGCGCCGCGTCGCGCCTGCGCGCTCCACCCTCACGAATCTGACCTATTTCTAGATTCAGGCCCGGCCGCCATTACTATTCATATTTTTTATCACCGTTTTATTTTTCATATAGCATATTACGAAATATTAAGTTTGATACCTAAGCTATGTTCGTTTCTAATTCTACTTTGCTGCATCTAAGTATCGGTACAATCAGTGCGTTACGTAACTCTCATGCCTAGTGCAGTCGGCTAGATCGATCTAGGCTCCCCGGCCGGCGGGGGAGGTTCGGATGTTGCAACATTTTCACAAAGAGCGCTAGGTGTGGCCGGTTACTATAGGAACATAGATAGGAACTAACATAATACATAACTACGTGAAGTTTTGCGTGTATGGACCAACTGTAGGTACCTACTGGTCGCCTAAATTTTATTTTGCAGGTGATTTGAACGTCGATATCAACATTAGATTTCAACAAATATAAGAGACACAAAGACATCATTATTATCAAAAACAGTAGATATATTACCTACACTTCTTTGAATTTGTTTTCCTTGGCACTCGTCCAAGTCCGTTCCGTCGAATAAGGCTGTCCTGTCAACGGCCGAAGGTAGCTCTCATCTGATTACATATTAATTTGTCAAGCTCCGCTAATGAGACACAATTGATTTTCTATTGTTTCGTCGCCAATGGGCGACGCGCGCTGCTTGACCGGTTAAGCTACTCTGGTATAAGTGCAGACTCATAGAGGCTACACGACCCCATTGAAGCTTTTTAATAAAGATCAATGACCCGGTCATCCCTGGCATACCATTACCAAACCTGTATCATCCCATGCAAGTTGCCGGGCCAATCCTCCTGCTGCCACAAGAACTTGAAGATAGTACCTGTAAGACTAATCCCACTTCCAAAGCAGATACCGAAATATTCTTTGAAAATTTTACACACTTTAATTCATTCGCTTTGCCAGAGCAAAAGCGTACATGTTTGTGTGTCTTTGATTTTCTGCATAGAACATTCGGCACCGGCATTAGCAAGGGTGTTGACCTCCACTTACCCATAACACGCGGCTGGATGGTGTAGCTCGTCATCTGCATTTGAACTAATATCAAGTGCGGAGTCACGCCACGTGTGTGTGATGACGTTGCACTCCGCGTTGATCGTAATGGGACAACCTGCTGGTTCACCGCAATCGCTGTCCACTGACTCATCTATAAACAAAAAAACTAACATTAGCAATCAAATCATCCAACATAAATTATCTCTAAAAAGATTAGCGACCTACCTACCCTACCCTATTCGACTCGAGTTGTATGAATGAAAACGAGTGAATGAAACGCATGACGTAGGCATGTCGTCACGACCCTGGTGGTGTGAAAAACTCATTAAACCGCTCGTAGGGGTTATCGTCTTACAAAGGCCGAGCTGAGGGAATGGACACTGACACATTAACCTGCTCTTAAAGTGTACTAGTGATGTACTAAGACAATGAAATTGGATGAAAATATTTTGAAATTTTTAGAAAATTCACCGATACAATATTGCTTAGTATTAGACATCAACGCCAAACATCGCCGCGCGCCGTTTAGGTTTAAAAAATATTTGAAGTGCTAGTCACTCCTTTGTTCTGAAATCTAATTTTAGAACTAGCCGGGTGGCTGGGGCTTACCTCGGCAGGGTCCGAATCTGCTGAAGTTCAAGATGATGCCTTCGACGTCGTCGATGCTCTGGCTCGATTCAGGCTTTGTGAGCTGCGTGCTGCAGGATTTCTTCAACATACTCTGAACAGAAATAATATTTTTTTAAAGTAATGCACTTTTATTCACCAGCACTCCTATCTTCACTTTAGTAAAAATAATATTAACTTATACGAGAAGAAGATCAGTCGCGGCCGACGACCGGGCCGCCTTTGTTCCGGAGGGCGTAGGTACCGCGCGCCGCCCTAAATCATCGACGATTATCCCGATTTTCCGCAAATTTCCCCAATTATTTAAATAATTAGCACAACAACACACTTGAACTATTAACAATGAACCCCATTCCAATGAATTTTAATGGAAATTTAAATATTTGAGATAATCGGTGGGCCGCGCTCCGAAGCCGACTTGTTGCAGCAGAGACCGTGTTGCATCTATTGCATGGTTCCTCCTCTGGCGGCTACTCTCGTGCAATTTTTATAGGTCAATATATTCGCGCATGTGTCAGATCTCAATAATTTATGTCATGAGCACTAGACAGAGTGCCTGGATGGCTAGATAGCGGACCTCGTGATTCGTCGACGCGCCGGGTGCAGTATTGATTTGTCCTTCCGGTACCGATAGATATTGAGATTATATAGATATAAATGTTGGTCGGCCATATTTCATGTAGCGCACACAGAAGCAGTTATATCTAGGCACCAGTGCGCGAGGTATCTACCTGTAATCTCTTGTCTATTTTATTAGTTATCTTTTATTTAGCCAAGACCGTTTAATGTGACTGATAAATAGAATCAGGAACATGTTTAAGTTAGTTTTAGTAAACATATAATACCCATTAAAATAACGTAGTGCCATAGTTGTTTATCTAACTGGCGCTACGCAGATAAAGAGAGCGGTCAAGACATGGTCACTGAAAGATGGGTAACCAACCGCTTTCGAAGAAGACGTAAGTCGCAAGTTTCTTTACTGCATGCCAATATAATTAAAGAGTTAATTCGTATAAGCGTGAAATTATTGACAGTAATTTTTTTTATTTATTTGGTCTCTCTCTCTCTCTTAATTTTGGTTTCTCGTATTGCGACTAGACAAACACGAATCTCACTTACACTGCACCCAGATTAGAAACTTACCTAAACCTTACCAAAATCTAAACACTTACCTAAACACTATAAAAAAATCCACGCGGGATTCGAACCCGCTACCAGTAGCGCCGTCCAACAGCTATAAAATGACACAGCATACTTGGGAAAAACTTCACGATTCCCACCAACAAAAACAACGAACACGTGGTGGACAAAGAACACGTGGTTTAATGATTTAGAAATAAAACAAACACGCAGTTTATTCTAAGTTATTTCCCCTGCATGGAAATTGTCCCTTTTGATGTCTTTATATATGAGTTCGTTGAGCGCCGCGGGGCGTTGCCTTTACCTCCTAACAAACTATGTAAATAGGTTATCTTAGTACCTCTAGATCAGCCAGAGCTAGCTGTCCTACAACACGTAGCCTACGAATGAATTAAAAACTTTTTAAAATCATAAAACAAGTACAGTGTTTGCATGGTGAGTACGCATGAGAATCAGTGTAAAACAAAACAGTTTACTCCCGGTTTAATCAATGAAACACACGTAAAAATTACCATACAATAATAATTACCGTCTTCATGCAGTTCTTCGCGCAATTACGTCAAAGACATCGCGCTGATGAACCTGAGATGGAAATGTTTTTGCGTTGCACTTGACGCGCATGAGCTTTAGAACTAGATGAATCTATAAAAATATTCTATTAATAGGAATACTGGGCAGTTACCCGTTGGTGCTTCGTGGTGTCCGGAATGGAAGGCCGGCTGTGACGCAGCCGCGCAGCCTGGCGCTGCAGGTCGCACAGGCGGTGGTGCGACCACGACGTGTTCATCCCCCGGAGCCCTTCTACAGCCTCCGCAATCTGCATTATTCAAACCCATTGATGACATCCCCATGCCACGTAAGTTTTTTTTTTCTAACCTTCACTGCCACTGCTGAGCAAAGGCATCCCCAAAACCTTACAGGCATCCTTTTCAAGAGCCATATTAGTAAGTACATATTTTAGTTAATTATTTGAATATTTCTCAGTACCTTGTACCTAGTAGGTAGGTACTTAAATGGTTTTAATATTCTTGTGATTATTTCTTCTTGTCGTACAAGAGCCTGAACATACCTAATTCCAATTTTCAAGCGGCTACTGAGACACTTCACCCTACCTCGAATCGGAACCACTAATCCACAGATACAGTTTAAATGTTTTAATCTTTTTCATGTCCTATACTTTGCAACCCAAAAAGATTTAAAAATGGTGTTGGATATCTACAAAGTTTGTGAAGTTGAAAGTTTCAAATTATGGTAATACACTGAATACATAATGCGACATGCTCAACAAGTGGTTGTCGAGCGCTGTCGGATAAACCGCTGTAAGCAGCTCCAAACTTACTGAAATTTGCTGAAAGTAATTTGAGGTCAACTGAGGTTAACTGCTTAAAATATAGGTCAAAATATGTCATTTTTGTGCTTGAATGTAATTGAATAAGTATTGTTTATTTATGTGTTGTGTATTATAGAGTTCTAAAGCAAATCTTACATGGTTGCCATTTGACATAACCCATACAGATCATTAGAAAATGATCTGTAGGCCTTATTGCTTAACAGAGTCAAAGCATGACTCTGCTATAGAATGAGGCTAATGGGAACCCTCCTTTTTGTCATTTTACCCTCACAATTGGGGAGAAGAATGTAGAGACGATGATGATATTAATTTATTTCTCTATACATTTTCAGCGCCCCCGTCAGTGTACCGACCACGCTACAGGAGAGGTCGCCTAACCACACGGACGCCGAGCGGAAGGAAAGGTATCGCATATACATAACGCTTTCAGAAAGCGTATATTATTTAAGTACTCCTGCAGTAGGTAGGAAGTGCCTAATACACCGTGTAATTTAAATAACACAAAACCACAGATACCTAATTTTTATGGTACCTATCTATACAGGTTGAAATTGAACACATGCGACAAATCGAAATGGGAGATTGTACTCATCATTATGAAAAACTTTTACTAAGGGACCATACCTGAAATCGAGAAAGAAAAATCAGCTGTTACCTACATTTTGACCAGTTACTCGAACATAAATGTAGGGAACAGCAGATTTTTTTTTTCGCGATTTCAGGTTTGCTCCCATAGTAAAAGTTGTTCATGATGATGAGGACAATCTTCCATTTCGATTTGTCGCATGTTTTCAATTTCACCCTGTATATAATAATAATATTTACATACCTATGAAACGCGTAGTAAATATTTTTTATTTTTGAAATTTGATGCATATATAAAAAAATTGTTTGTATTTCCTAACTTACCTATTCTGTCAATAATATTGTTTGATTAAAAATAACCTACCTAAATCGATCCTACTTTGGATTCTGAACAAACTAACTTCAGGTTTTGAGTTATTTCAATTACAGTTTGTACCAGTGGCATGCATTGCAGGTAGGCATATAAGCAGTGCAGTGTAGTAAAATCTTTATACATTGTATGAAGATTTTGTTTTATGTTAGGTATGATAATTTAGTGAGTTTCTTAATTATGGGGCACACACTAAAATGTAATTGACAGGCTTATATGTTGATATATCGAGGTAGGCACTGCTTATATGCTTATATGCAATGCACGCCCTGGTTTGTACCTACAAGTTTAAAGACATTTTAAGAGGCTTACTAGACCTAAGTGTCCTTGAAAAACGCATGCACACATATGCAGAATCGACGCAAACGCCATCTAACGACGACGCCCATCACAATTATGACATAAAGCATACCATGAGATTTAGAAGTAACGGTTTTGTGAGATTACGCCCTAGTATTCTAATAGATGGCGCGGAAACGATGTGCAAATAAGTTAAAGATCTAACAAACAAATTATGTAGTTATGTGTGACAACATAATAAATTTTATTCGTTTTGAGTGTGACTTGAAAAACTTAAGGATGTGGGTGATTTTGAAATAAAACTGATTCAATGAAATTTAAAACATTTTTAACCGACTTCAAAAAAGGAGGTTGTGTATTCGACCCGTATGTATGTACCTATGTAATGTATGTATGTGTGTATGTTTGTATATATATTTGTAGATTTTCTAAAAAACTGATGAACCAATTTTGATCATTCTTTCACTAATGTGATCTACCTACATACTTCCAGGAAGGTTTTAGTATATAATACATTAGGTAATTATTCTTATGTAGTATGTCCGAAGTTAATATGCATAAATGTACTGCATCTCCGGCATTTCTATGCGAATTTTGATGATTCTTCAATGCACTAGTGTTAATTGAATTTTTGTGGTGTAGGTACAATTAGAAAGAAAAAAAAACAACCGACTTCAAAAAAAGCACTACAGCGTGATAAATAACTATAATTTCGGAAGTCGGTGTCAAAAAACGAAAATGCGGAACCAGCGACACCGACTTCCGAAATAAAAGTTATCACTGCAGTGTTTTTTTTTAAAACTATGAATTTTGGAAACATCTAAGCATCTAAGTCATTTCGAATAAGCTAAGTATTTTCGACTTCATGTACAACTGTCACAGTGGCGTATGTGGACGACGTGTAGATTTGTATACGAGAGTCCCTGGGTTCGATTCCCAAGGTTACGAAATCGAATTTTCTATTTTAAATGTCATTTTGAATTTTTAAATATATCTATTATATATTTTTATAAATAACTAAAAAAAAGTCTACAGAAGAAAGAAAGTCGAAAATATCAACACGGAAGTTAGGTATTTCTAATGCGCAAGTACCTACACGTTTTCTAAGCTATTACATAAATAAAAAAAATTCTGACCTAATGTTTTTATTAACAGACCGCGACTTATTGATAATGGGCATAATGAAATAGGTAACAGTTTCATCTGAAAATTGCGATGAAAATTATCAAAAGCAAGAAATTAGATTTAAAATTGATTTTGTTTATAATAAACTAGCGGCCCGCCCCAGCTTCGCACGGGTGCAATTTTTTTTTCGAATTTCCAAAATTTTCTTTCATACAAACCTTGTCCCGGCAATACCGATCACAACAAAAAAAGAATTAGCGAAATCGGTCCAGCCGTTTTCATGTTATGTCGTGACAACGGAAAACGGGTTTCATTTTTATATATACATATACAGGGTGAAATTGAACACATGCGACAAATCGAAATGGGAGATTGTACTCATTATTATGAACAACTTTTACTATGAGACCGAACCTGAAATCGCGAAAAAAAATCAGCTGTTCCCTACATTTTGACGAGTTATGCGAACATAAAATGTAGGGAACAGCTGATTTTTTTTTCGCGATTTCAGGTTTATGCACATTATCAATAAGTCGCGGGCTGTTAATAAATTTAGGTTTTTTTTATTGTTACAATGGCTTAGAAAACGTGTAGGTACTTACGCATTAGAAGTAACTTCCGTGTTGATATTTTCGACTTTCTTTCTCCTGTGAAAGATAATTACATTGTAGACGTTTTTTTAGTTATTTATAAAAATATATTTAAAAATTCAAAATACATTTAAATAAAATTAAATCGATTTCGTATCACTGGGAATCGAACCCGGGGACCCTCGAACACAAACCTGCGCGTCGTCTACATAAGCCAATGTAACGGTTGTGTATGTTGTCGAAAAAACTGAGCTTATGCGTAATAAGTGCATTTTCTTAGACTACCAAAATTCATAGTGAAAAAAAATATTCAGTAATAATAAAATGCTCTTACTTTTTAATTTCGTTCATATGTTCGGCGTTTGTTTTATATGAACGTTTTGTAGTCCTCCTAAGGGAATGTTTCACTTTATTTCCCATATTTACAAATTATATAATTGATAGCAAATTATTACGCTATTTTAACTTAAAGTATTTTATATTTACATGAAATAAAAATATTTACAGAAAGAAGATATGCATATAGTAATAATAAACAATGAATGTATGTACAAATAAAACGTTACAAAAACAACAATCTTGACGGAAATAATGCGGCGAAAAGAGCGACACGTCCGTATAGTAGGTATCAGGCCTCGGCCGGCATTATCGCTACACGGGGTGACGGGGGTTTACCGTTTACGTACACATGCGCACTTATTATGTTCGGAACTATGAATATGCTATTTACAATAAAACTATTGTTTGAACTAAAAAATTAAAACACTATTATTTTAGTATGTTGCTTGTAGAATGATCTGACAAAAAATCAGAATGATTGTATGTATATTAGTATGGTTTCTATTGTAAAAAGAAAGTTTTTAGAGGTATCTTCATGATTTTTTTTTATCGTACCAAATTAGTTGTATTATGTTTTCAAAACACTATCTATCTAAAAATTCAAAATACATTTAAATAAAATTTAAAAAGAAAGTACGTTTTCGTAACCTTGGGAATCGAACCCGGGGACTCTCGAATACAAATCTACACGCCGTCCACATGCGCCGGTGTGACAGATGTACGCGGAGCCGAAAATGCTTAGCTTATGCGTAACATAATGACTGCACTTTCTTAGATGTTTCCAAAATTCATAGTTTTATTGCAAAAATAAAAATATTCAGTTAAAAATAAAATGCTCATACTTTTTACTTTCGTTCATATTATGTTCGGCTTTTGTTTTATATGAACGTTTTGTAGTCCTCCTTACGGAATGTTTCACTATATTTCCCATTTATTTACAAATTATTACGCTATTTCAACTTTGTTAGGTAGTACGCGGACCGCTGCCGGGAGACACAAGTGAAACGACCGGGAGTTGGGACTAGCCGTACAATAGATGGCGCGCGCCTTGCACCCATACATAACAAACTTAAAAGTATTTTATATTTACACGAAATAAAAATATTTACGGAAAGAAGATATGCAAATAATAATAAACAATGAATTTACAAATAAAACTTAGCAAAAACATAACAATCTTGACGGAAATAGTGCGGCGAAAAGAGCGACACGTCCGTATAGCATCAGGCCTCGGCCGGCAGTGTCGCTACACGGGCGTTCACGCACACATGCGCACTTTTTATGTTCGGAACTATGAATATTCGATTTACAAAAAAACTATTGTTTTAAATAAAAAAATAAAACACTATCATTTTAGTATGTTACTTGTAGAATAATCTGACAAAAAATCAGAATGATTGTATGTATATTAGTATGGTTTTTATTGTAAAAAGAAAGTTTTTTAGAGGTATGTTCATGATTTTTTTCTATCGTACCAAATTAGTTGTATTGTGTTTTCAAAACACTATCTATCTAGCATATATCCTGAAGAATATCATATATTTTTCTGATTTTGTTTACTGTAGGCGATCATATACTTTTATTGTTTCGAAAACTACCGTTTTTTTGCGTTTAGGTCCTGTAAGCCCCTTAAGAACATTATCTACTAACAGTAAATCAGAACGATTATAATTGGGATTTTATATAGAGACTATAGGTACATTGTTTATTGTAACATTAGACAAAACTGACCCACAAAGGAACGAATAACTACTTATCTTTACGTCGAGGTTCAGCCGGTCTTTATCGTAGAAATCTTACCGTGAAGACAGGTGAAGTGAGTTGTCATGCCACTGGATGCTATGGATTGACACTATGGACGGCGTTCTTCAAGCTCACTTTACCGAAGTTTTCACGGAAAGATTATACTACAGAATAGATCGAAAGCTCATTGATACATAGGTAGAAGCAGTACTGTGTGTGTTGTCTTGTAGGTATCCCGTACTGCTCGCAAACACACACGTTGTTAATTTAATTCGATGTATTTCATAAAATATAATGTCATAGGGAATACAAAATAGCAAAAAAACGAACATCTGTTTCCTACAAGGCAAGTATGCGAACGTAAACCACTAAAAAATTAGTAATGCCAGTGTTACTTCTCTTTTCTTATCCTCTTCAGCTTCGATCGCCCGTTGGTGGAGGAGGTTAATGTCCAGCTGCCTGATCTCCTCCGCCTCTCTTGCTTGGCATTCCTTCTCCTTAAATGTTATTGTCAGATGTGTAAATAAATGTGTGAAACCGTAAGTAGCATAGTAACATACAACATCATACAACATAGTAAACTAACAGCCAGATTGACTTCAAAATCTATTAAGAGACCGTAGGTACCCGAAATCAACGTTCATTGTTTGTGGGAAAGGGATTTATTTTTATTTTTATTATTATTTGTTTTTTTTTATTGTTTTTTATTATTAATTTTTTTTCTGTTTTGAAAATTCGAGCCCTTAATTTTGTAGGTAGGTAGCTTGAACATTCGCAACAAGTTATCCCAAAACTGAAACTGACGTTTGATCATCATTTTACAAGAAACTAATTTGATTCTGAACATTAAAAAATTTCATCATTATGGTCTACTTGCAGGTAACTTGACCACTTTTTTTAAGCTTCGATTCAAAATATGGCAACTTGCAAAATTAGCACATTTCAATAATGTATTTTTTCCAATCATTTAGCAAAACTATCAAGTTTAAAATCAAACACTAGTCTTCAGCAATCCTCGAAACAATTTTTTTATCCAAACTAATATTATAAATGCGAAAGTAACTCTGTCTGTCTGTCTGTCTTTTCTTCACGCCTAAACTACTGAACCGATTTGTGTGAAATTTGGTACAGACATAGTTTGGAACTTGAGAAAGGACATAGGACAGTTTTTATCCCGATATTCCCACGGGATCGACACTTATGCGGGTGAAACCGCGGGGCGCAGCTAGTAATACAATATTATCTTTTAGTAATTCAAAGGCGAAATTAACTACTTATGTTTTCGAGAGCGCAACAGTGATGAAACTACTATCAGGTAGGTACTGTCACGAATAGTTTTGACGCCACGAAAACTGTACTTTTACAATTACACAGTTTAAATGATTTCTACCTTTCCCACAATAAGATAATAAATTGACAAGAGAGGGGTTTTCGGAGCGGTAAACAATGCCAACGCAACGATGGAAATTCATATTATATTTCATAATATCATGCATGTGTCAAAATATAATTAGGTAGGTACCTTTTGTAGCTGCTTCTCATGTTCAAGCTTTTGCTGCTCGAGCTCTTCCTCCGGTATCGGCGGGGTTTCGTCTCCACTGGACGCATGTTTGTTCCCTAAACAGTCCAGCAAAATATAAATCTTCGTAAATAAACAACTCCGATGACAAGTCAGGGGGGTTCCTTACCTACCAGTAGGCGGATGATAAGAAATCCAGAACTGATGAGCCATCAATACAAAACAGCACGGTTAAATTAACTACCACCTTATATCTGTCAAGGCTAAAATGCGTTTACGGCACGAAATACCGAACGAATACTGAAACACGTATAAACCGTAAGATTTTATTCATAGACGTTTATTTTCATGGTAGATTCACTACGGAGTTACGTTGTGTGGAACCGATTGGCGAGGAGCCAACATGCTGTGTCGATGTAGTCCCAGTCCCTTGCGCCAAACTCGATAAATAAAGAAAATTAATTATACTTAATATTTTAATAAGAGACAAAAATTATGGCGTTTTTAGTAGCCGATTCTAATTTATAAGTGTCGAGTTGAATTGGATTCATTATTATAATAGTTCGGCACCTACATTTTAAAATGCATTGAGTTCTAAGACTGTAATAGTAATTTATCTAATTATGTAGACCAAGTCCAGACTAGGTAAGTGAAGTTTCCTACATAGCCACTAACAATATGAGACCCATTAATCATCCCTCGTGATCTGCTCGACAAATATATTGTATACTAGCTTGAGCCCGCGACTTCGTTCGCGTGAAACTTCTTGTTTCCCCCGAGCCACCCCGTCGTATCGCATCATCCGCCCGCGCTATCACTTAACGTTCTTTTTGACTTTTTTTCTTTTTGCTCGGCTCCTAAGGGTTAAATAGCCTATAGCCTTCCTCAAGAATTGGGCTATCAAATGCAAAAAGAATTTTTCAAATCCGACTGGTAGTTCCAGAGATTACCCCCTACATACAAACTTACAAACACCTCTTTATAATATTAGTACTCGTATAGAGTATTATTAGTGTAGATTAGACTAGGTGTGCCCTCGACTTCGTTTTCGTGGATATCATCATGATCATTTCAGCCGCAAGACGTCCACTGCTGGACATAGGCCTCCCCAAGCACCTACACTTCGGCCGGTTTTGTGCTTCTCGCATTCAACGAGTTCCTGCGGCCTTCACAAGATCGTCGGTCCACCTTGTGGGAGGCCTTCCAACGCTAAGTCTTCCGGTACGCGGTCGCCACTCCAGAACCTTTCAGCCCCATCGGCCATCTGTTCTGCGAGCAATGTGCCCTGCCCGCTGCCACTTAAGTTTGGCAATTCTTCGGGCTATGTCGGTTACCTTGGTTTTCCTGCGGATCTCTTGATTTCTGATTCGATCACGCAGGGAAACTCCAAGCATAGCCCTCTTCATTGCCCTTTGGGTGACTTTCAGCCTTCTAATAAGGCCCATTGTGAGCGACCACGTTTCAGTGCCATATGTCATTACAAGCAATACGCACTGGTCAAAACTTTCGTCTTGAGACACTGCAGTATGTGCGATGAGAAGATATTGCGTAGCTTCCCGAACGCTGCCCAGCCGAGTCGGATTCGACGATTGACCTCTTTCTCGAAGTTGGACCTACCTAACTGGACAGTTTGTCCTAGGTAAATATCGTGGATATCGAAAACAATAATTTCTCTCTTTACTAATTAGGTATTTTTCTAAAATAAAAGTAGCCTTAGTAACTCCTTTATTACCATCAGCTATCTGCCAGTGAAGTCCCGTCAAAATCTGTCCAGCTATTTCGGAGAATGTGTTTTATTATTAGTTAGTAGGTACTGTTCTTATTATATTTACTTTCATACGCATTTAGTAAAAAGCTGTTATTTTGGCATCAAAAACAGACACTTCAATTTTATTTATTTGTACTTATAGACTAGAGTAGGTAGCTAGTTAGGAAATGCCTATTAGAAAGTTTAAAGTACTGAATCAAATTTTCCCTTATTTCCCTGAAACTGTAAGTTAATATGTCATTGTTATAAAAAGACTCGTTACTTCTTTTTAATTTGCCTATTCAGTATACATTCAAATAATGTTGGATCTACAGGGTGAAATTGAAAACATGCGACAAATCGAAATGGGAGATTGTACTCATCATTATGAACAACTTTTACTATGGGACCAAACCTGAAATCGCGAAAAAAAAATCAGCTGTTCCCTACATTTTATGTTCGCATAACTCGTCAAAATGTAGGGAACAGCTGATTTTTTTTTCGCGATTTCAGGTTTGGTCTCATAGTAAAAGTTGTTCATAATAATGAGTACAATCTCCCATTTCGATTTGTCGCATGTGTTAAATTTCACCCTGTATACCTACCTAGAACTATTTATAACAGCTAATTGATTTAGCATGTAATTTTAGTACGATACTCATTATTTCAGCCGAAAGACGTCCACTGCTGGGTAGGCAACCTCCAAGCACCGCCACTTCGACCGTTTCTGTGCTTATCCAGCGGATTCCTGCGGCCTCCACAAGGTCATCGGTCCACCTTGTGGGAGACCTAGTACGATACTAAAATCTAAATAATCACAGTGACAGCTCATATCCTAACTATATCCATCCATACTAATATTATAAATGCGAAAGTGTGTCTGTCTGTTACCTCTTCACGATTAAACCGCTGAACCGATTCATATGAAATTTGGTATAGAGATAGGTAGTTTGAGTCCCGGGAAAGGACATTAGGATAGTTTTTATCCCGATATTCCCACGGGATCGATACATATGCGGGTGAGACCGCGGGCCGCTGCTAGTAATATACGTTTGTTTATTGTTTTTTACATTTTCACGCCTAAACCACTGAACCGATCATTATGAGATTTTGCATATACGTTGGCAGGGATACAGAAAAGACAGGTTAGGTTCCTTTCGTCCAGAAAAAAGACTGTTCTCGAGCCTCGAGGGAAAGAACAATAACTTTCGGACGGTTGATGGCGCTACGTGTCTTTCGAATCATGATCTATACATATAAAATTCAAAGTCCTGACTGACTGACTGATATATCAACGCACAGCCTAAACCGCTGGTCCTAGAAACATGAAATTTGGAGGGTGTGTTCTAAGTGAAGAGTACGTATCCACTATAAAAGGGTTTTTCGAAATTCCACCCCTAAGAGGGTGAATGGGGGGAGGGTGAAATTTCATGCGAGTGAAGTCGCTTACTTATTATTATTAAACTATCTCATGCCCGCGGGTCAATCCGCGGAAATCCACTAACGGCGAATATATGCTAATAATAAATTAAATATCATAGCTGCATTCTTTTTTTACTTTATATGACATTTCTTACATGTTTTTACGTATGGCGCCGCTATCTAAAAAAGTATAACACCTTTATTTAATTTATTATTGCAATCAACACGCACCAAATGTCCTTACCATTTGCAAATAAAAGTCGGCCTAATTGAGCGGAATGGCCCCCGCGACTTCGTCCGCGTGCAATATCTTGTTCCCCCGTACACACGGCGACTTAACAAACTATACATTTCCAGTTTTAGCTGACCTTGCATTGTATTGTAAGTATTGTATTGGTTTTTCTTACAATCAGAAGTTAGCTTATACTGGTTATGTATAGCTTGATGTGTAGCCGTGCGTACCACCCCGTCGCATCGCATCACCGCAGTCGAGCATAACGATCATTATTCAAATAAAAAGAGGGGTGCGCTGCGGCACCCTTCAGACCTTGAACTTGAATGAATGAATTACGAATACGGAAATCGAACGTGGCTCGCGATAGGGTTAGTGTAACATAATACTCTGACAAAAAAGTACCGGGAAAAGATCAAATAATACACTAAATGTTAGTTATTCATCCAAATTTATTTTATCGCCTTTAAAGTATGCTCCTTCAGAAACGGTACACTTAGGTGTATGCCAACGAATAATTAATCCAATCATCAAAACCTTTTTTAACGCTTTTTCCGGAATTGAGTTTAGTTCTAGCCGATAATTCTCCTTTATGTCTTCTACCGAAAGAAAACAGGTGCTACGAAGTGGTACCTAATTTGAGTTTAGGAAAAAGAAAGAATTCGGCTGGAGCCATATCTGGTGAATAAGGTGAATGAACACAGCGTCCGAAAGGAAGATTTACAAAAAAAAATAAGTTTTTTCATTTTCATCAATTTTTTTTTTTTTGTATTATAAGCTTGACCGACGTGATTGGTATCGATATCTGAATCTCAACACGAAAAAACTAAATAAAACAGATTTTCTTAACTCATATCAAGTAACAACACTACCAGCGGTCGTTGATCCCTAAGAAAAAACATCTAACGTTTTTATTTTATCGTGTTTAGATATCGATACCCACGTATCGATGCACGTTTGCAGTGTGCAGCTGACATAACACGCAGGACACGATATTAAGTGTCCCATCGTTTTTTGAACAGCACCACATTTACAATCTAAGGCGGAGACGTCTATGAATCTCCACCTGAACAGGTTTTCCTTGCTTCGGCCAACCTGGGTCCGGAGTCTGTTTAAAGACTTCCAGGTTACCCAAGGTAACTCATGTCCAGGTGGGAGGTCTTCAACGGGTGGAGCGAACGGATTGGGTAAGGAAGCACTGCCTCACCATGCAGCTTCAGTCTTTCTTGAGACGATTCGCCAGTGAGTGGGATGACACACTTTAAAAAACTGTTTCGGCTTTGTGGCACAAGGATTTTGTCATGCAAATGGTGATGTGTGTCGGAGACCATTTTGGCTTTTTCGCTGGAGCTTGCCACCGCTCTGCGAACCACTGGTGGCGCTATTCCTGCTAGTGGATACAGCATTCGTACCAGGGTCGGTTTTAGGCAACCAGTGATGATCAACGACGATTGATGACGTTTCATTCAAAGATGTATCCTAGCTTTGCATGGGCAGAACGATTCCACACGGGGCACGCGAATTCTTCCGCAGAAAAAGATAACGCCAGTCCAGTAGTCCGCATAACGTCAGGCGAAGCACCCCACTTGTATGAGACCAGTCGACGAAGAAGACTGTTGCGAGTGTGCACCTTCTGCTTAATGTTCTTGCAGTTTTTGCTGAATGTTAAAGACCTTTTTTTTTTTCTTTTTTTTTTTCTCGCTGAGAAATGCATTACGCATTCCCGCTCGTGGGGGATGAGACGGGGTAGGTATGTGGGACTCCTGTCGGAATGACTCCGACAGTATACCCACTAAAACTCAGCGGTGTTCCCGCATCGCCGTGATGGGAGGGCCATGGGAAACCGGCTCAGCCTTTACTTCCACAACCCTCCCGGCGCATGCCCGCCTAGCTGGCGGGCCCCGCATGCCCCCAGGCTGGGGGGCTACGGGAATGGCCGAGAACACCTGGCCATTCCCGTCCAACACTGATGGAGGCCTGTGCAATACAGGCACAGGTGCCCCCGCACCTGTTGCCTGCTGGCCTCCATCTGAATGTTAAAGACCTGTCCTGAGTAACACCAAGATATTTAGGGGAGTTGCTGTGCTGGATGGACTCCCCGCCCCAAACGATGTTAAGTTTGCGGCTCGCCTCTCTATTGCAAAGATGAAATATGCAAGACTGGGTTTTGTTCGGATTGGGGTTGTGAGTTAGCGAAGTAATATGTGGCTAAGTCACCAAGAGCGTCTGACAAGTGGGCCTCAACCTCCTCAAATGTGGTGGCTTGGGACGTGAGGGCATAACCGAAAATGTAAATCTTCGCATGTCCAAGGATCCCTTTCGTCGTGCAAAACAGTTTTGAGTTAGAAAATGCTAGAGCTTTCTGCACACAAGGAAACCGCCTTCCAAAAATAATCTGCAGTGCAACAAACCGGCCGCGTTGCTACACTGTGATCGTTACGTTACATAATTAGCCAAAAAGGGGTCACAGACGGAACTGTGCCAAAGTTAGAGCCTCAACTCAAGTGTCCGCGCACCTGGTACCTAGATATCACAGAAGATCTCAACAAGGCCGTTATGCAGACAATGTCACAGAGTACCTACGGAGACAAAGCTATAATAATTCGTGGTGCGGCGGCCTAGGAGGCCTCCCTTACCTTCGGCACAGAGTACAAAAAGGACACTCCTTTTCCCGCGCTCATATCAGACACCGCACCTCACCCCGCACTTTGAGGTATTCGTCGCCGACTCTTTAGCAAGGGCGTTCGCGTACTGCAGCGCTGTACTGCTGACACGAATGCAAAATTTTACGATTTAAAAGTTTTAATTACGATGGTTGAATATTGTGATGCTTTTCCGAATTTGTATTTATATAAACTGTTTGTAAGATTTCGCATTTTTAATACCATGCGATTTAATGACCGATTATTTACAGAAAAGTCATTTAAACTAAACTATTTTAGTCTTTTTATTGCATTACGAACCCGACTATATAAATAAACAATTGAACTACAAGGTCACTTCATAATAATGCACACGTTCGGAAAGCGCCGTCGCCGTTCGGTTCCCCGACACAAATCGCTTTCCACGCCATTTTTTACACCACGCACGACAGCCAACCCTACTAGATTTCACGCACACTTTTGCACGTGTACAAACGACATTTGTTTATGTAGTAGTAATAGGTAATTATTTTGCGAGCGTTGTATGGAGTGTCCGAGGTGTGCCTTAGGTACAAATCACTGATCGGAATAGGTAGAGCTATTTAGGTTCATTGACCGCAAAATGGATATTCCACGTGATTCCGACTGATACTACGGGATTATTGTCATATAAATTCGCTTCACTAACATCAACAGATGTCGAACGCTCGTTTTTCACATATAAATGGGTGTTAGATGTAAAAAGAAATAAATTAAAATTAGATAACTTAGAAAAAATAATGGTGATTTATTTTAACACTGGTCATACTCAGTCCTCTAGTGAAGCTGAAGACGAACCAGACCAATGATATTTTTTGTTAAGTGAATTATTGTTGAAGCGTATTGATTATTTTAATTAAGATTTTATTGTAAATACAAATTGTTCTATTTGATAATGTTTTGATTTTACTGAGGAACAAATAATTTGTATGGTAATTATATGTTTTTGTACAACTTCAGAATAAAAATGTTTAAATGATTGTTGATTCTTGAATAAGAAATTGTTACGTAAAAAAATACATGTGGTTTAATGAATCAAGTTTATCTATTTATTATACTATCCTTAATCCCGTCCTTCTTATATTTACCCGTCAGAAAGGAAGTGTAATCTTTCATTAGTCCCGAAGGCGTGAATAGTTTTTTTATGATTTTACTACTTAAAAACCAAATCCCAGGACTCGGGGAGTATCCATATTAGTCTAACCTATGGCAAGAACGTAAAACAGCTCTACCTATTCCGATGTCTGTTACAAATAAACATGTAGGTACACGAAAAGCTTTAACTTTAGTGAGTAGCAATTTAAAACTTATTTAATTATATGTACCTATATACCTACCTATTATTATTAGTTAAAACTTTATAAGCATTGAATGCATCATCCCCATGGCATTGTTTATTTATTATTTATCTAAATACAGACCTACCTGGCTACATTAATGCTGATTGCTACTTTTGTAGGTTTTCACAGGTGTGGGTCCTGATGTAGGTACCTGCCTACTTATATCTCGGAGCGTTCGGGGCCTAATTCGGTACGAGTCCGATATACCTACTTAGTCACAGCTCTGCTTACCTTAGAAAGCTAGACGGAATGTTTGTACTTAATAAATACGTAGTTTAAATGTACACCTCCTTACTTCTCTCCTCTCTCTTCCTACGCATTATGCGTATAGGCTCATGTTTTTTTTTTTACAATAGGTAGGTACGTCCTTGTTTACTCAGAGCTAATTTGTTCATTGAAAGTTCTCAATTTCTATATCTCTGCTTACGTTAGAAAACTAGATGAAATTTTGTGTAGATAATAAATAATATAAATAGATACGGACGTAGATAAGCAAAAAGGATCCAACCCACAACATGACCGAAAATGAGTTAAGTATGCCAAACTGCTCGTAAAGGTCTATATTTTCGATTAGCAAAAACAATCCAAGTAAAATACGAATATTTTGACATTAAAATGACACTGGTTACCAAGCCACATGTATGGCGAACCCCTATATTTTTAAACTTCAAACTGAATTATCTCAAAAGTGTAATTTTGTGGGTTGGATCCTTTTTGCGTATCTACGTCCCCTTTATCCTATGAGCATACGCTTTTATTTTTTACATCCCATTCTTGTTAGCTCAGAACTAATTTGTTCATTCATATACCGCCACAAACTTAGTTGAACCAGTGGCCAAAAGTGGAACTAAGAAATCAATGATTCGAATTTAAAATCTTTATTTACCTACTTATAGCATGGGCTAACTAAGCGTGTGCGTGCTAAAGTAACGTTAATTTATCTCGGTCTATGAAATGTTTGCACATAGCGAGCTTTTTCTAAATAAAAAGTATTATTAGTAAAATTGCTTTTCTTAAGCTTCGATACAATTATTCTCTGTTTTAAAGTAGGTAAACTTCATCCATCTCATCACGTTACGCCTTGATACTTGATACTCAATAAAACATAAAAATAATAATTTACTTTTGCTTGAGTAGCAAAAAACGAAACTACAAAACCAAAGACATCCACACTACTTCCGAAATGAACTTTGTAGTGTTTTATTGGGAAGTCGGTTGTTTTTTTTTTTCTAACTTTAAATATTGGATCTCACTCAACCATTGAGTTAAATATAATTATATCAATAATCTCAACAAACAACCAAAAAAATTGGTGATGAAATGATAACGATAAATCGTAGGACTTTAACACTTAAAACCTTAAACACTTAAAAATATTAATTTAACGATTATTCAAGATTGTGTTTTTTTACAAGCTTTTTTTTACAGCGATGATATAATAAAAAACCAAAAGAACTCTACAATAAGGGGGATCTCAGATGATCACTTACATTTTCCTGCTGTCAATTTGTTTTCAATCTACAGAGCCCTGATTCACAACCATACGACAGGCTATCGTATCGAAAACCTGACGTTTCGATAACCTGATTTGACTTGCCCTCACCAGCAAATAGGTGTTGGAAGAATAGCGGGCGTCTATTTGATTTAAACTAACAAAATTATCGGGTTTTGGACTTGTAAACAGCGTTTAGAAGACTCCTACGGTAACAACGATTAATGTTCGATACGATACGGAAGCGTATCGAGTGTTTGTGAATAGCTATGCTGGTCAGTGAATGGAGTGGATATTTGTGACAATAGTACAGTGCGTGGCACGAAATATGAGACTTGACACACCACGTGGTTTGACATGCGCAGTACACGATTTTAGGTCTCTTTAGCGGTATGAGGTCTGAGCGCGGGACGGAACCAGGGGTCATAGGGGCGGTGGAAAGAGCGCGGGAGGGGAGGTCAAGTCTCATCTTTCGTGGCGCTAACTGTATGTAGTACACACGCAGCGAAGTTAGTGGACGTGAAATTTTGAAATTGCCAGCTTGTCAACAACTTTCCCTTTCTTAAATAACATTTTGAATCTGTGTGGCAATATGATTAATTTTAGACCAGTGTATATTATATTATACAGTATATTATCTGGTAGTAGTAGGTAGTATATTTATCTGGTTGAGGTTTTTCTGCCAATATACTGATGCTGGCTTTCAATGTTAATTCTATAGATTATTACTTATAGCAATATTAAAAAGACCTCTTGCTTGCAGACAAAAGAAAAGAAAAACTATTTTTAATATGTATGCTAAGTGAGAATGTCTTCCAAAGTCGTTCTCAGACTCATCTTTCCTTCAGAAGTAATAATAGAGGTCAGTGTTCAGAAGTACAGTCAAAGGAAAAGAAAAAAAAAAAAAACAAATAATGTCTACGGTTGACGCCTTGACGCTTAGTTGATGATTTTTTTCAATTTTTATTCAATTTACTCGAAAACTTTGTCATACTTGTGATTAGATCAAACTACTAACATTATTATATAAAATATTTACAAATGATTATACTTGGCTCTGAGCAAACCAGGACGGAAAACTTGCGTGAATATAATGCGCGTTTTATCACTGCATGTGCGTGAATGAAATGTCAGTTTATTAGAATGGTGAAATACGTAATTCGTGGTAAACGGTTAAAAATGTAAAGAAGTGTTGACAATAATTTTACTATGTGATGGTGTGTTCAAACAGATGATTAATTCAGTTGTAATGAAACGAACAAAAGTATATCTAGTGTCGGTTAGTTAGTTTTTGACAGCCGGCAGGCTCGTCGTAGTTGACTTACGATTGGTCTCTTATAAAAATGAACAATCGCATAAATGAACCAAATCTGGTGAATCTCTCAGGGGAGTTGTCAACATTAAATCAACTAGACGCGAAGGAGTCGTTGGGGCTGAGTTTCCCCTTCGACCACATCTACGCGTGCCACTCCGAGGACTCTGAACGGCGACAAGCACATCTTGACAAGGAAGTGGAAATTCCTGCGCACACTGATGATAAGGAGACAGGGGCCGCTAAGGAACCAACACTTGAGGTCCACAAACTTTCAGAGAGATTAACAGCTGCTGAATTTCAAAACAGAAGATTGAAGCACTTGCTTGTGTATCATTTAGACTTGATACAACAACAAAATGATCTTATTACTAAAAAGGATAAACAAAATTCTGAACTAAAATTGGAAAACGACTCTGTAAGTAAATTTTTTACCAGAAAATTATTCAGTAAATAGTTGGCAAAAGTGCACTTTACACATTTTCAGTTCTTAATCTAGTTCATGTGTAGATTACTTGTGTTACAAAGAAATGTTGATCCTTAGCTGCATGCTCTTAAAATTTTGATGTGATGAATTTAATACCACATCATAATAAAGAAGGTAGCATTAACGTTGATGGACTGTTCACAGTCTGATCTCAGTCTCAATCTGATCTCAGTCTCAATCTGTCAATAAGCATTTTTACAAGTTTTTTTCATAATGTTTGTCCTTCAGATCTCTCACCATTTATTGCAAAACTAGCTAACCCAGCAAACTTTGTAATGCCTCAGATTTTTTTTTTGTTATTTTTACCATGTTTTAATAATTATTCTACTATTCGGGGCGCAGACAAATCCAACAAATAAAAGATCATAAAAGTCGGTCCAGCCGTTCTTGAGTTATAAATGGTGTAACTAACCTGATTTTACTTCCAATCGTGATATGCTTACTTTATGACAATTTTATTAGCTGTCAAATACAAAACAAACCATTTTTCCCATTTATTTTTAAATAATTTAATAACATTATAAAATTGACTATATCCTGTGTTTACCTCTTAAAATGATTTTATAAACAAAATACATTTATTAGAATACTAGCTGCGCCCCGCGGTTTCACCCGCATAAGTGTCGATCCCATGGGAATATTGGGATAAAAAGTACCCTATGTCCTTCCCCGGGACTCAAACTATCTCTATGCCAAATTTCATCTAAATCAGTTCAGTGGTTTAGGCATGAAAAGGTAATATACAGCTGTCTGTATGTTACCTTTTCATGCCTAAACCACTGAACCACCACTGAGACTCTGTCTGTCTGTACAGACAGAGTTACTTTCGAATTTATAATATTAGTATGGATTTGATCACTTTAATTTTAGTTATAATAATATTCAGATTACTGATTGATATTTCCTAACAACATAAAACTCTATTAAAATGCTTTTGCGTGTTTGTCTGCTGTATAGCGAAAGAGTCCAACTATTTTACAGGACTTCCTGCAAAACTTGAAGTTTAAACTGAAATTGGTTCTACCAAAAATATATACATACATAATCAGCCTATAATTTTCCCACTGCTGGGATATAGGCCTTGTCTCTTTTGAGAGAGAGTGGACCATAATCCACCATGGGGGACCACAAAACTATGTACTTAGAATAAGATTTATATAAATATATGAATAATATATATTTAATATAATTATAGTATATATTATTGAATAGTATTCCTAATTATAGTAAATATACTACATTGAGTTTCAGTTGCACTCTATTGGAAAGAAAAAAGATTAGAGCACAAACCAGCATCATTTATACAAAAAAGCTAGCGAAAACCCAAAAAAAAATGCTAGTGTTTTCATAAATCTGGGCGAATTTTATTTGCCTTCAGGCTCTGCGTTTGCAATAACAGCTATTTGCTTGCCCAATGTCTGTTTTAAAATAAAGCAATAACTAAAAAAAATAATCTACAGTAAACTAAATTAAAAACACTCCTGCCTGGTTTAATATATTTATGCAGTGCTATTTTAACAGAATAAATCAATATTGTAAATTATACCTATATTTTACTAATGTTCATTTTGAATTTAGTAATTAAATTTGTGTTTTTATTTTATTTTACGTTTCTATTCCTAAGCAGTTGTTTTACTTTTGCTTGCGATTTTTTAAGCTGGGCTTTTAATATTTATTTCCCTTTTTATTACAATTAAGTCATCATCAGGTTTTAGATCACAGCAATAATGTGCTAATACATTGTTTGTTTCATTACATGATATTCTGGGATTGCATATAAAGCTTAGGCTAATTTCATCTAATTGAATTTAAATAAAAATATTTTATTTACACATTGTACATTAACATTTGCAGCTTAAAAATAAAGTGACTCGTATGGACAGAAGGATAACTGTGAGTCAGAAGCATAACGTTAATCCTGCACCTGTCATAAATGTGCCACCTCCAAATGTTTCAGCAAGTGTCAAGATTGAACCCGATACTGGTGACAGTCAGGTAATTTAACATTTATTCATTTAGAATCAGATCAGTCACTTGTACTTTCACTGGAATCTTAGACTCCAAAATCCACCCTTCCGCCACAATGTCTTATACCTACATTCTTGATCCTACTTATTTATATACTTACTAGCTTTGAGTAGCTACTATAGTTTCAACTAAATCCATTGAGCCATGATTGAGTAATAAACATGCAAATGGACAAAAATCCAATGAATCCAAAGTCTGACCTCTGTATCAGCAAGAATTAATATTTCTATTTTCCAATAATATTTCTTTTTTTGTTTCAGATGGTGTTTAATAGTCTAACAGAATTTTTGGTGCCAGATAATAGAACAAGTCCGTATATTTTCAATAATGATATTGCCAAAACCAAACCTTTGACGCCGGACACCTTCGATTTGAACAGACCTGCAGCTACAGGTACTAGATTTTTGCTTGTTGGTTATTTTTTTTAGATGATTTGGGATTCTTTTTTCTGTACAAAAATCCTCCTGGATACATTCCATTTGGGGAGAACAGAGTCGAACTCCTTAACATACAGGGTGGCAGGGACATCAATGCGTAACCTGTTACCATGGGTTCAGTGAAGGAATCTGAACCCCCCTGTGTTGAAAAAAAAATAATAATCTGCGGTTTCAAAGAAAACTGCAATACCAGGCGGTCAAGAGCTATGGGAAACATTTTTTTTTTTTAATAACTTGCGGAAAATTTCAGCGTGCTGATGTCTCTGCCAGCCTGTATTAAACAATGTATTCTGTCAATAATTTATTGACAGAAATAAAATCTCCCAAGTCCATCCAGGTACATTAGTGCGCCATCTCGACCCAGACCCCATTCTACATAACAAAAGGAAAAAAACGAGTAAAGGTACAATTCGGAAGACGAAGGCAGACCGCTGACCCCTGCCATCTGCGTACTGACGTCATGTTCGAAATTGTGCCTTAAATTGAGTTGAAAAAAATGGTCGGATTCACTCATATTTTTCTCTTTGAGTTTTCCATAACCATTTGCACTGTTCTAATCTGGATATCTATTTCAAGGTTAACACTGGGGGGCAAAACTGAACCACTAGGAACCTGACTGAAACCGATGGATGGTCTCAATTAAAATTTAATTTTATTAATAGAAAACAAACAGCTCATTTATCAAATTAAATTTCAGTCGACAACATCCATGGGTTTCTTATTAAACTTGAACTATATCCGACGACCCTGCATATTTATCTCTTTTGTTGACTGTACATGCTAATAGGGTTTCTGAATGTTTTACCATTTGCAATAAATATCTTCCTTTGTGTAGAAAAAATAAATATTTAAAATTCTTAAATAATATGCAGTTATCTTGTAAGTAAATGCAAACGTCAAAAAGATTTTAGGTCAGTTTAGCTACCTTGACGGACATTTGGTACAGCTTTGAAAAGCCCTTCTGAAGGGAAGTCAAAGGCGATGTCACGACTATGGGAAAGGCGCAGGTGACCGGCTGAAATTAGCCTCATGTAATATTGATGTATTTACGATCTATGCTTTCATTACCGCAAGTTGCAAGCCTGCGACGTAGTAGACATTCGGCAGGCAGGTGACCGTGAGTCTGTACCTCTTGCGGTCTCGTGATTATTAAGTAAAGGTACGATTCCGATCTCGGCAGCACGCAGCAGTGCTGCCGCGGCAGTGCGGTCGCAGCACTACTGGTCCTCATACATTTTCTATGGGTTTATATGAGATTACATTCCGAGCACGGCAGCAATGCTGCGCGACATTGCTGCGTCACATTGCTGCCGTGCTCGGAATGTAATCTCATATGAACCCATACAAAATGTATGAGGACCAGTAGTGCTGCGACCGCACTGCTGCGTGCTGCCGAGATCGGCATCATACCTTTAATATCTGGTTCTTTATGATCTCAGGGTGAATAGACCAGTGTACCTATTTATTAGAATTAAAATCAAACATGGTGCAGTATTATACATAGGTTTATTATTAAGGGATTCTGTGTTTTTTAGATTGGCTATTGTGGATCGATATTGGAGGGGGAGGTTTCTACGTCTCTCGTTTTATTAGCTATATAATTCGTTGACTTAAATAGCAAATGTAAAGAAATTTGATGCCTCTTGAAACTTAATTTAATGAACATACGCGTTTTGGAGTACACCGTTTGTAAAGGATTTGTAAGGCAATAGTAAACTGTAGGTAGGTGGGCCGGTGTAGCAAGTACCTGCCGCTATCCATACGAGTGGCATCGCGTGTGACCTTGGTTGACGTGGCCTACGTGGTAAATCATTAATGGACGGGTAGTTTTTTCCTTGTAAGAAAAAACCGGCCAAGTGCGAGTCTGACTCGCGCACCGAGGGTTCCGTACAAATTTTTAGGTATGTAAATAGTTTACTACGTGAAAAAAAATTTTTTTTTTGTAATGTAAGTACAAATTTAGGGTTTTCAGAATTGTTCCTTTACTGATGCTACATGACATTGCTTCTTGCCAAATCATCATGATCATCATGATTCTAGGTCAATAGGGAGTACCCAATAGGTTTGATTCCGGAACATGAATGCCCGTATCTTTTGATTACATTGACTTAGAAGTTTGATTTTTTCACCGCTTCAAGGGATTGCAGCCCTGAGTATAGCACGAAGCATCTTTCAGACCTAGTTGCTGTATGGTAAACCCAAATCTGGTGATATTTATAATACCATGTGTGAATCTAGGAAGCGCTTTAAGTCTAAGCTCAAGTGGTGTCAAGACAACGTCGAGCGTATTAAAATGGACATCTTAGCCACACACCACAAGGAGAAGAACTTCAAGCGTTTTTGTAAGCATACCAGGAAACTGGAAACTGGCTTGTGTGTGCCTGCGTGTGTTGAGGGTAGAAATGAGCCCCAGCAAATTGCCGAGTTGTTTAGGGAACGTTTTAAGGTTGAGTCTCCCTTACCAGGCGTGCGGCAGCTTAGGGGCTTGATGCTGAAGTTGAAGATGGAGTGCGGTTTAGGGGTGCGATAAAAGAAGTAGCTCAGGTCATTAAGAGTATGACTCGAGGTAAGTCTCCAGGGCACGATGACCTCAGCATCGAGTACCTGCAGCATGCTGGTACACTTGCCCCAGGGTCTTGGTCGTGTTCTACAATTTTTGTTTAGGACATTCGTATTTACCCCAGGAGCTTATGAAGACCACAGTGATTCCTATTATCAGAAATAAGACAGGCGATGCCTCCGACGGGAACTACTACAGACGCATCTCATTGGCTACAGTGATTGCCAAGGTGCTGGATGGTTTGCTTGATTGTCACCTTAGTAAGCATATTCATCTGCATGATGCCCAGTTCGGATTTAGAGGCACTGGAATAAGGCGCATAGTTCTAGTGCTGTCTTATTTAATGTTAGGTAAATTAATGTCAGTTAAATTAAATAGCCCACTCCCTCTCACAGAGAGGAGGTCTGTGTCCCAGCAGTGGGAACGTTATAGGCTGATTATGTGTGTGTGTATGTAAATTAAATAATAAGTAGTTTTAAGGTACAGACGTCAGCACATCAACCTACCCGAAACTGTCAGATTTTCCCAATCAACTTTGAACCTTATTCTTTAGTGATAAAGTTGAAAATCTATTAAATAAATTTGACAGATTGTAGTAGGTTGATGTGCTGGCGTCTGTACTAACATAGTTTATAAGCCGTACTAATAATTTTGTATGGGATTTTGTTCTGAAATAAATTATTATTGTTATTATTATAATTACTCGTTTTATTTGAACAACCCGGCAATATAATAAAGGGGAGTTATTGCTTTACCTTAGTTAACAAGAAGTTAAAGTGCTGTTTTGTTTCAGACGTTACTACCTATCTACCTGGGGACATAAGCGTTCCTTCAATTTTGGAAAATAGCAACCTACAGAGCGATAACTTCAGCACAATGATTGAAAATAAGCGCTCGTATTTGACTAAAGAAATCAAGACTGAGCCTCGAAGCGAACCCTTGTACACGGTCAACACCAACAGGTTGTTTAGTATATTACAACTTAATAGTGTCTAGAGTATTACAGCAGAAACAAATAACGAGTATATACATTTTTTTCACTTACAGCGGCAACACTGTGATCCAAAAAATACAGAGGAATCGGAGAAGAACCTCAGGAGGTATAGGTAGCTTATGTCGGCTGCCTAAAACTCCAGCTGTAAAAACTGAAAATCCGGATAATGGTAAGCCTTTATTGACACGAATATTTTACATATAAGCAAACAAATAATGTTTATTTTATGAGAACCAATTAAAAGGTACTAATAGGCTAATTTCCTAAAAAATTCTAATTAGTCCGTCAGTTAGATTATCAAAAAATATTGGACTCTTATTTTTTCTTTTGTCAATTATATAAAAAATGATGAAGATATCGCCCGTTAAGGTTCCGCGTAACGTCACGCCGTGCGACACTTTTTAGCACGGCGTGACGTCACGACCCCCCACTCCCAAAGGGTTTAGCCGTCCTTCCATAAGCAAACTGCCCCCGATAGGAACCTATATCGTAACCTATGTTATATTGTAGAGGGTACTAATAGTAGTTCATCGCGTAGATATTAGCTCTATATCTTAGGTAATTGAGGAGCTATTTGAAAAAAAGTGTCCGGAGACGACTTTTTTTCAAAGTGATATAGCTCTGTTGATTTCAAAGCTAGAAAAATAAAACCAATTCCAGTGTTTATGGTACACTTTACAGTTTATTTTATATAAATTTTCATGAGCCAAGCTTAAATAAAAATATTAAAAAAATGCAAAAAAAAATTTTTTTTTTTTTATTTCTATCAGATCGAATTGAATTACCACTTTGAAAAAAATATATAATAATTGTCTATACCTTGCCTAACAGCATGCCAAGTTTCATTAAAATCCATAAGGTGCATCATGATGAAAAAAATTATAAAAGTAAGTGGACCACCTTATGACCACTTTGTTGACGCTTTTAACTTTAAATTTTTCAATAATCTAGTATTTAATTAAATCGTATTGCATATTTGATTTTTCAATATTGGGCATGAAAGGCTTAAAAGAAAATGGAAGGATTTTTTCTCAGTAATAGTTAAATCCATATTAATAAAAAAAGTAATTAAAAAAATTAAAAAACCCGACTGCAACCTTATACTAAAACTAACTGAAAAGCTAAAAACAAGCCCATTTTAAATTAAATAAAAGTTGGAAGCAGGCGGGGCCCATACCATTATTATAGTTTCAAACACAAATGGGTCCCGCCTGCTTCCAACTTTTATTTAATTTAAAATGGGCTTGTTTTTAGCTTTTCAGTTAGTTTTAGTATAAGGTTGCAGTCGGGTTTTTTAATTTTTTTAATTACTTTTTTTTATTTCCAGCTTTTTAATTTAAAAATGTGAAAGATTTTGCAGACGATTTAGTTTTTGATACGTGTTTTTTACGATTTGTCACTTTCAATTACTTTTAACCATATAAGTTGTATATATTTTTGTATGACCTTTTAAAACCCTTTATTTTGATACTCCACTCGATAGGTTTGAGAAAAAAAAAATTTTTTGAAGGCATAATATGACGCCAATAATCCGCCATTTTGTTTTTTTTTTATTTTGATATACCCAGTGTCACTTTCAGTCAATATGAATCTAACGACACCTCTCAAGCTAAAATCCATCGAGCCGTTCAGGCCATAGAGCGTGCCAAACAATTATACAAACAAACATACTCTCGAAAAACATAACCCTCCTTCTGGCGCAGTCGGGTAAAAATAGCTTTTATTAGTCACCGTCACTATTTTCATTAATTACAACGTGATCTTTATTTATAGAAAAAACACTGGGTAATATTTCTTCTGGGCGAACTATATGCGATTTATATCTTGCATTTGATAAATAATATATAATTGCTGCCACGTGAGAGCAACACCCAACTGTTCGACTTCCATTTGCACAGTTACAGCAATAACGCCTAACAATAAACCTAACATTTTAAAAGTGCAAGTACAATCGCGACACATTAATAGCAAAACCTACAGATGTTACATTGACTACAACCCCAATGGAAAAAGCCACGAAGATATTCGGCGTTATTGCTGTAACTGTGCAAATGGAAATCGACAAGTTGGGTGTTGCTCTCACGTGGCAGCAATTATATATTATTTACTAGCTGCGCCCCGCGGTTTCACCCGCATAAGTTTCGATACCGTGGGAATATCGGGATAAAAAGTAGCCTATGTCCTTTCCCGGGACTCAAACTATCTCTATACCAAATTTCATCTAAATCAGTTTAGCGGTTTGAGCGTGAAGAAGTAACAAACATATAAACACACACACACACTCACAAACTTTCGCCTTTATAATATTAGTGTGATCAAATGCAAGATATAAATCGCATATAGTTCGCCCAGCAGAATTAATATTATCCAGTGTTTTTTCTATAAATAAAGATCACGTTGTAATCAATGAAAATAGTGACGATGACTAATAAAAGCTATTTTTTATTAATACGGATTTAACTATTACTGAGAAAAAAATCCTTCCATTTTCTTTTAAACCTTTCATGCCCAATATTGAAAAATCAAATATGCAATACGATTTAATTAAATACTAGATTATTGAAAAATTAAAAGTTAAAAGCGTCAACAAAGTGGTTATAAGGTGGTCCACTTACTTTTTTTTTTTTTTTCACCATGATGCACCTTACGGATTTTAATGAAACTTGGCATGCTGTTAGGCAAGGTATAGACAATTATTATATATTTTTTTCAAAGTGGTAATTCAATACGATCTGATAGAAATGAAAAAAAAAAAAATTTTTTTTGCTTTTTTTTAATATTTTTATTTAAGCTTGGCTCACGAAAATGTATATAAAATAAACTGTAAAGTGTACCATAAACACTGGAATTGGTTTTATTTTTCTAGCTTTGAAATCAACAGAGCTATATCACTTTGAAAAAAAGTCGTCTACGGACACTTTTTTTCAAATAGCTCCTCAATTACCTAAGATATAGATCTAATATCTACGTGATGAACTACTATTAGTACCCTCTACAATATAACATAGGTTACGATATAGGTTCCTATCGGGGGCAGTTTGCTTATGGAAGGACGGCTAAGCCCTTTTGACGCGCTTTATCTTTGTAATTTTTTGTTTGATTGACAAAAGAAAAAATAAGGGTCCATTATTTTTCGATAATCTAACTGACGGACTATATCTAATTATTATTTTTTTACCCAGGAAAATACCCTATTTAATATTTTGCTTTTTTTTTTCTAATTTTGCAATTTATTTCGTTTTGTGTTTCAGTCAATGTGTTCGAGGATGACAAAAACTTTGAGCGATCATTCAGTGTAAATAAAAAATCTAAAATGATCAACACATATGGCAAATCAAAGACCTCGACTATTCCAAAGAAAACGCCTCATTACACTGGATCACTGTCAGATCGACTACAGCTAATAGATACCACCCCTACTGGTGAAGATCCTTATCAACTAGGGGAGGCTGACATGAGGGAGCAGTCGCCTATCCCGAAACTTATGCTTCAAAAAACAAACCATGGTAGATTGAGAATATGTTCGGACCTTATGGGGGACAGTATGTTGCCTTCTAGGCGTATATATGACGCGCCAGCAACTGAGACAAGTACTAAAATGCCAAATAGAATAAAATTAGAAAAAAGGTATAATTTGCCTAATATAATTCCTTATTCGGCACCGCAAACAACTACGCATACATCGACGCACACGTCGAACACGGTTTCAGATGCGTGTACGCATATGTCTACGTATACCCATGTTCCTAAGCCGTCTCCGCAAACATCGAAGCATGCTGCTACACTAACTCCTAAGCAAACTTCGACGCACACTCCTAAGCATACTTCGACGCTCACATCTACAAATGCGTGTACGCATATGTCGACATACACGCATACGACTAGGAATACGACAGCGCGTTCTACAACGTCCTCACACAAGAGTACGCATAAGGGCACAAAATCCCAGTCAGGTTCACGAAAATCCTCGCATACGGCATCGAAAAAGGCCGCGCATAAAACCCCGCTTACAAGTCCACTCATGGCTACGCTGACACCGATACACGCGCTCCCGCCCCTGGCCACACACACGCCCTCGCACGGCAGCTTGCACGCGGCGCTCACGGCCGTGCGACCGCCTCTAAGCTCGGCCACTCATACAAATACCGAAGTTAAACAAGAATCTCTTGACTCTCCGACGTCGCCAACTAACCTGTTTATGCAGCAACCAGATATGGACCGCGTAAAGAAAGAGACTGATTTGGATTGGCCCTTTAGTTACTCGACGATGCATCCAGCGGGAAGCGAGACAAGTTTATGTGATTTTTCGTATGGTGAAAACTCGAATTTGACGACTTTGCCAGCCTTAGATGTTACGGATTTCCGACAATTAATCGAATCCGATGCAGCAGCGGCGGCCGCAGTAACTGCGTTAGAAAATATAGATTCGCTAGATTACAGCGCAGTCGAGAAGATTGAAAACGATAAGATTAAAAAAGAATGTGTACGGAACACTAGCTTAATCGCACCTGGAGTAAGTACTGCGTTTCAAATGAACAGTAGATAGATAATAAAGAAATTCTAATATAATTGTAATTTTCAAGGAGGAAACCCCGGATAATCGACGTGGCATGGGGAGCAAACGTGGAAGGAAACGAGCTCTGTCAACTGCAGGGCTTGGCAAAAATGCAAAGCAAAATTTATCGAAACCAGTCGGGCCCAAGCCAAAGATAGTCAAGGGAAAAGGTAATGTAATAGAATAATCTGCGTCCGGCCTTTGTTTGCCGAGGCAATCCTTGCGTAGTATGCTCACGCTTAGGGCACCGGCGATCGCGATGGCTGTGCGGGCTGTGCGCTAGCAAGCTTCGCCACGCTGGCGCGGTCAACTGCACTTGTACGATAACAATTTGCATTGAAAGCGCCTATATGTCGTAGCAACGTGGACGGATGGTTTCCGTAGTTCAAGTGTTACCAGTGACATGCGGTTGATCGTACTCCAGTGTCCTCGCGGATATTGAATATGCTATTAAGCGCCTTACGCGTTGAATTCAAGGGGCTAAGAAGTTTAGCGTGGAGTATGTTGGATACTAACAAAAATAATATTTAACTTAGGCGTATGAGATGAATTAGTGCATCAGTTTTAAATAAAATCAGTATAAGTATGTAGAGTTGTAAGACTATTATGCGTCGATAACATAGTTCCTACCTAAGCGATGTTGTAATTTAAACCCACTGACTGCTGAGCAAAGCTTGCTTTGCTGCCATCGCTATTTTATTCTGGTTGCGTGTTTAGATTTCTGTTAAGAAAATGATGATGGTATACAGTGGCAGGGATATCGACGCGTAAACTGTAACCATAGCGTAGAAATTTTTCGTTGGTTATAAAAAAAAATCTGCTGTTTCGTAGAAAAGTGCAATACTTACGCGATTTAAATGTATGGAACAGCCAATTGGTCTGTTCTTAAAATTTCTATGTTTGGGGGGTCTTGAATCATGTGTTGAATTAATGGTAGTTTGCGCGTCGATCTCCCTGCCATCTTTTATTCAAACAATCTGTATGAGCTGTGTTAATTTAATTTTCAGCTGCGTGCCGCGGCAAAAAATCCCCTCTGCCAGGAATGATGACGAGAAAACCGTATCACACCCTGGTAGGAGACCCAGACCTATCGTGGTACCTCGGCCTGGATCCCGACGTTAAAATGGAAGATATTGATCAGGGAGACTGTAAAGCCTCCACTGTAGAGGTAAAAAAAGGGCCAGGTTGTGTCAAAAGATTTTTAATAGCTTTAGACAACGAACTTAAAGCAAGCAAATGTAAGAAGGCTGAAAGTAGAAAAGACTTATTTTTAATTACAGGTGCCAAGGTGGCGAGAAAAGCCATACACGTCTTTATATAGCTTAGAAGGAACAGAGAATTTAGATGATAAGGTTTTTGAAAAGCGGCACCAAAAACTAGAAGCTGAGGAACGGAGACAATTAAGGTACAGTTTTACCAAAATAATCAATATAATTATGTTTATGATTGGGGTCATTCCCAAACTACTGGTATCTGAAAGTCTATTCAAGTTAATCTGTTGTCAAATCTTCAAGCGAATTAGTGGCTGTTATTTTACTCATGGCTAAGTAAGAATGGCCGCATGGGTCGATCGATTAGGTTAAGCTGCGCTTGCCGAGGTTGACCCGTAGGTGGGTGACCATCTTTACCAGTGGCGTGCATTGGTTTTCAGAATAGGTAGGCACTGGACCGGGTCTAGTCTAGGCAAACGCGGTCACTAATCAGAAAAAAACAGTTGGTAAGTCAAAAGTGGGGTTATTTGAGTAGGCATGCCTACTTCAGGGTGATAAATTGCGAATTTCGAACGTCATGGTATTACGCGTGAGACGTACATACAGTGTAAACTCTATGTAACGACCCTCAAGGGACTGTGCATATTTTGACGTTATAGAGAGTTGTCGTTAAATGGAGAGAAGAAAAATCTGTATTAGAAAAAGTTTATTTCAGACTAGTGTTAGTAATTACATAAAAAAACAATTCTTATTTGATCGCTATTGCGTATAGTCTATTATTAACAGAGCAACTAAGAATATGATAACGTATAGATAGTCCATGACTCTTACTAATAACAGTCAACACGTGCAAGCAATCCCAATTTGTAAACAAAAGAACGGATTTCTTAGAAAGTTCGGTATGTATAATGCCGACAGTCGAGTTTATTACGGGCTAGGATAATAAAGCGACAAAAGAACGTACACAGCTGCGCAGTTTTTACTAAATTTGGCAACTTAAAAAGTACTTTTTGTCGTTATTGAGAGTGGGTGTAACGCTATATAGAGTGTATCATTGTATGGGAAACAAGCTAAACCAACCAAAGCCGAGTGATGTCGACGCTTTAGGGAGTTTGTCGTTAAATCGAGTGCCGTTACATGGAGTTTACACTGTATTTTTAATTTCATCGTATTAACTTGAACGAGTAAAGACCAATGACAACCAATGACAATGTGCGAATAGTACGGGAGCCGAGGCCGAGTAGGCCGTCCGGCGACTGCCTACTGCCGCGCGTGTTTGTATGAAGACTTAAATTGGTTTTTTGTTAGGTATGATAATTTTGTGAGTTTCTTAATTGTGGGGCACACACTAAAATGTAATTGACTGGCTTATGTTGACATATCGAGGTAGGCACTGCTTATATGCCTATATGCAATGCACGCCACTGATCCTTACATACCGAAAGCCCTCCGTGCCTCGGAAAACACGTTAAGCCGTTGAACCCACCTGTCATTCGTAGATTTTCGACAGTCGTTACGGGTCGTCAGAAGGACAAGACAAGACACTGTTTTGTGGAGGTCAGATAGGCAGTGACTCCATGTAAAATACTGATATTCAGCTGCATCCGGTTAGATTGGAAGCCGACCCTAACTAAATGGGGAAAGGCTAGGCAGATTGATAGATTTCGTCAACCAAAAAATTAATTTGTTTTATATCAGATTATTTTTAATGGTATTTTGTGTTTTGATCAGGTTATCAATATTTATAACCGGCTTTGTTCGTGGCTTTGCCCGCGACCGGGATTAAAAGTGTCCTATATCCTAAACAAATCTATTTAAGCCGTAGTATTTCAAAGCCTTTTACGTCAAACGAATGATAAATTTTAAGGTGCAAAAAGTTGTAAGTTGCAAAATGTTCGCATCTCGAAATATCAGAGATACAAAAACTATACTACGTATAAGAAATATTAAACGTAGTTTTTGTTATTTCGGTCGACCAATCTAATAGCTAACATGAGATCTGACAGCAGATTTACTTCTCAGCCCTCCAAGACAGACCAAAACGATAACTCATTTTACTTTACTTTGCCTATATTTTACAATAGTCGTATATGGTCTGTTCCAAAAGTATTTGATAAAAGTGTAAACAAACCATTTTCAGGTTAAATTCAATCAGTCACTACAGCGAATTAGTAACACTTTAAATCTGTATTTGGTAGGTTTAAAACGCCTATATCTCACCATTTTTTCAAAAAAAAAAAATTAATAACATTATTGAAATTGTAATTGAAAAATACAACAACAATAATTTATTTTACAAAAAAAAACTTAATTTGACAAATGAAAAACATTTATTTATTTTTTTGTCATTAGCTTTACCACTATTATAACCTAATACGATGTTGTGGTATTTATATACTTACCCCCTTATTCATAATCCTATTTTATCTCTATTTTAGCTAAAATAGGTTTATAGAACGTTTGTCTTTATCTGTCACGTTGACATTTCTGTGTGTAAGAAAGAGACAAACCCCATTTTAACTAAAATAGGTTTGATAAGTTTTATGAATAAGGGGGTTACAATATTAAATTAACCTAATAAGGAACTTCTATAACATACTACCTATCCTAAATTATATAAATCTCATACATAACAGTAACACAGGACAACTATTATATAACATATTAGGGTCATTCCGCGGAAATCCAGTAACGGCGAATATATGCTAATAATAAATTAAATATCATAGCTGCATTCTTTTTTTACTTTATATGACATTTCTTACACGTTTTTACGTATGGCGCCGCTATCTAAAAAAGTATAACACCTTTATTTAATTTATTATTGCAATCAACACGCACCAAATGTCCTTACCATTTCCAAACAAAAGTCGGCCTAATTGCGCGGAATGGCCCATTAACCTGTAATACCTAATACTCCACATGTATATACAATACTAAAACATATTTTGCCTAACCTATCACACTTATGGGTAGCATAATATAAATAACAGTACCGTTGCGAGTTCACTCCTAGTACGGTCAGCATCAAAAGTTGATTAACACTTCAGTTTTTTTAATCTTAGTTATTGAGCAAAATATTAGTTGAAAATTGCAGCAAAAGAATTTTTTTTAGAATATATACTCTTGTCTATTTTGTTTTCTTGTGGATTTTGTTTTCAAATTGGACAGATGCAAGTTTCTTCGATGGTACCTACGGTCAGCATCAAAAGTTGATTAACACTTCAGTTTTTTTTTTAAATCTTAGTTATTGAGCAAAATATTTGTTCAAAATTGCAGCAGAATAAATTCTCTTGTCACTCTTGTCTATTATGTGAAAAGCTAAAAATCAGTTTATTGAAAAAAGTTGTTGTCAATTTAATAACTTGTAGAAATGATAGTGATAATCGACTTTTGATGCTGACTGTAAATGTAAATACGTCAATTTGTATGTGAATTTTAGTGATAGTGTGTATTGCTCCATCAAAATCTTAGTGGTGATCTAAAATTAAATTTAAAAAAAAATATACGCGTCGAATTGATAACCTCCTCCGTTTTTTTTCGTCGGTTAACAAGTAGGTATTGAAATAATCAAATGAAACCACTCAATTTGTAAGTGGCAGTACAAATTGCCATCCACGTAGATATGTTTTTATTTTGTATGCATTTTCATCAGAATCTTTGGAACAGAAATTAGATTTCAACAAACGACTATTATGAATTAAAATTAAAACAAAAAACGGTGTTTAAGCGAATCAAACAACAAATGGATAACACCGCCAATAGGCTGCGACTTGAAAAGGCTTTCTGAAACCAACATTAAGACCATATTCATAATTTTTATATATTTATGACTTTATGTATATCCACATATCCGCCATTTTGTTCGAGTTCTCATTATTTTTAAACGAAAATATAATTCCATGCTAGTAATTTCTATCAAAAGATAACTTGACAGAAAATTTCCGATTTGCTTCCAAAACTGAACATTTAAATGGCCCAAAGAATGAGCGAAATTGAATTAACTTTGTAATGCATAGCTTTAATTGAGTTTAATAACTTCAAATTTAAAACACCATTATATTCCTTTATAACATAACTTAAACAACAAACGAGTTTAAAACATGTATGAACCTAAAATATGTAAATTTTTTTTCGTTTGACCACGGAAAAAAAAAGAAAGCATTATTTTATATCCCAACAGAAAAAACTAATTTTTTGGGGTTTATTCAAATTCAACTATTTTGACTGTTCATTCTTTTCGCAAAAATCGTTAATCATTCACTACCCTAAGACTATAGTTTTAGCATGGTAACATTATTTTGCTTCAAACTGTCAAGTTACTGATTACGATTAAAGGTCCAAGTTTAGTTTTTTTTATAGGCCAGTGTCCTATCCTATCTGTTTTCCTGTTAATGTGTTTGTCAGTGAAAGTTTCTGTTTGTCTATCCATGTGTCTTTTTCATTTTCAATGTGTCCGTTTCCCAATGTATCTGTCTGTTTATTTGTTCTCGTTAACCTACGGCCAGTTTCGCCATACTCTGTTAGATATTAAATGGCCCGTTAAGCATTTAATAACTAAGACAAGAGTTGGGTGAAATTGGACCTGGATTTTGAATGTAATAATTATTGGAATTATCGATTGCTACTAAACATTTTGCTTTTGGGTCGGTTCGATTACTTATAGTAGCAAGTGACTTGGCAAAAATCTTTCAATGCCGTAATACTTATTTTCAAAAATAACGGATTGTTTCCGCTAGACGCTAAAAGTTAGCAATCTTCAATGTTAAATATTGTAATAAAGTGTAAGTTTATAGACTAGCTAATACAATTTTCTCTAAGATTTCTAAATGTTGCTCCGATGGAATAGGCATACGTCCCTATCTTCGGAGTGGAACAAGTAACTTACGAATATCATCAATTTAGGTAAAACCACTATAGTTAGATACCACTTTGATTAATAGAGGATAACTATTTTCAAAAACTTTCAAGTAAAAGTAAACAAGAATAGTAACTTCGATTAAGTGGTAATTAATCCGGATGAAATGGAATGGTAATGTATATCTATTATGTTACTCGCTAAACACGACTTTTGGATATAGGTGGGACACTCAGAAAGTGTGGTTGGTCGATTGTTGCTCACAACAGAGAAAACTTCTGCCAAGCATTTAGTAGTATACCATTCGCCGTTGATGCTTCTTTGGTTCCGTAAAGGAATTGACACCAAGTAGCCAGTCAAATTGAAAAAGCTCGCGATCAAAATCTTCCCCACGCTTCTAGATCGCTTCACTTTGGTAGGCGTTAATTCGTTTTAAAACACCCAAACCGTCAACTGGCGCTTCGTTTCTGGATCGTATTAATAAATCCAAGACTCATCACCTGTAATGATGTAAACACGCCGAGACGACCCTGCTTCAAATTTGTTTATCGTATCACGGCACCATTCCACCCGGGCCAGCTTCTGAGCATCGGTGAGGTTGCGCGGCACCCAGCGTGAAACTATCCTCCTCACGCGAAGATCCACGAGTAGAATTTCGTGAAGGCTTCCCGACCCAACCTGCAGTATTTGCTGAATACGTAATACGTAATTTGCCTATTGTCTAAGATTAAATTTTTCATTGCTAGCACGTTTTCTTCCGTAACAGCCGTCAAAGGGCGACCACTTCTTTCTTCTTACCCCAAAGTTAGTCGAACGCGCTTGAATTTGTTATACCAACGATACACGGTTGCCTTAGAAGGGCCTTCATCCATAAATGCCATTTGAAGTCTATCGTACGATTCCTCCGGTTTCAGGCGACACTTATCGTAAAAAATCATGGCGCGAAAATGTTCCCGGCGCAGATCCAGATCAGATTTTTAATGAGACACGATAATCTAAATTAGCTCGCAAACAGCGCGGGGGGAAATTTTGAAATTGGAACGTACTTATTTTTACTTACAAATAATCATATTTTCAAAATAGATTATAACTGGCCAGTCTCTCATACATAAAAACTTTTTTTCGCAATACTTTCTGATTGACCTGGTACTTACTAGTTTTTCCTAGGCTTTCAATAGAAATGTGTTTGGTCCAAAGAGTTTGGCCAAAGCCAGACTAATTTGTCCTGAGCCAAACTAATGCGTCCAAAGCGAGTAAGAACAAACTAAGCCCTAATGATTCACAGTTGGTTATAGCAGGACGAGTGACCCCCTCACTCAGATTTAATAGTCGTTAGTCATTTCTAATGCCCGAATAGAGATAATTTCGATGACAAATCTTAACTATAACTTATTTCGCATATTTGCCTTTAATTTAACTTATTTTCCTGGGCTATTAAAATCTTAAGCCATAATTAATCGGGAATTGCACCTTCTCTCGAATCTTTACAACAACCATGATTAAAATCCGCGATTAAAAAGCCCGCAATCAGTGAACGTTCAACGACATTTGACATTTCTAGAGACCTTGCTCTACACTAGCGCCTCTAGTGGCAATTTGAAGCGCGATAGCCGTCATTGTAATCGTACCCAACATAATATGTAGCTAGGGTTCTCAAGCCTAAAAATTAAAGTTATTTATTTCAACATTTATCCAATCAGCGCTTTTAGAACGTTACAATTACATAAGACAGTCCCCCAAAACGCCCGCCCTTCACCACTTCCTAGTACTTTAGGTGGGAAGAAAAAGTGCAACAAACTCCCCAGCAGCACAGCTATCTGTACAGTTAGAAGAACTCCTATCTTAATCGGTTCTTGCAGTTCTCCCACCGCTACCGTGGCAATCGGTACACTGAGTTATCCAAAGCTAAGCGAGTTTTTCCTTATGTGCTTTGGACGATATGGTTTGGCCAAAGCTAAACTTAACGATCCGAAAGCACTTTGAGCGGACTAGTTTACCCTGGGACAAACTAGTTTATCCCACCGGATTAGGCCCGTTATATAAATGTAATTTGCCGTAGGTATTTATAATCGTAATCCAAATTATGTGGAAACGTTTATATCTATACTACGCAATAGTAATAACTTTCGAAAGTTAGTTGTTCACCGACTGGCACTTGTGGTGCCACGGCCTCAGCTACTTTTCGGATGTTATTAAAGCTGCAATGATTTATTTGTTTTTTAACATGCTGAAAACTAAGGAAATAAACGGTAAGTATTTAAGGGTACATTATACACAGTTCTTTGAATTATCCCGAAGTGTTCATATTGTATTCTTTGGTCTGACTGTCTTACGTCAAACAAGCCCACTGCGGAAATTAAAACGTTGTAAAATTTTCAGATGGCATATGCGACGGATTCGTGAGCAAAGGCATGTGGAGCGTCTTCGGATGAGGCAGCGGGACCCCTGGTACAACCACTCTCATTACCAGCCCTCTGTGTACACGATCTGGCCGCAGCCCCAAAGGGATGTGCGCATGATCGAGATAACCGACACTATCCCCGTCATGGCCTTCGGGGAGGACCTGCCAGACATACCGCCTGCGTTAGTATACTTTTTTCTTTTTAGCCTATACTGTCCCACTGCTGTGATTTTATTTTTATTCACTTTATTCATATCAGAAAAAAAATCGCTGCTTTTTAAACATACTCACACGGTTTACATTTACTTTTGAAACACCGAAATGATTTCACGAGGCTGTAAACCTCACATCGTGAATCCGCGATAGCTGGGCGATACAAACACGGAAACCGTGTGTTAAAGGCACTCTTCCTTGTTACTGACCTCACTGGCACTGCTAACAATACAATATTTTTCCAGCGACTTCATGCTACCTTGGGTGAGAACATCAAAACCTTTGAAGAGATCGAAACGTTCGAAGACGCTTCACTGATGGTTTCCTTTCTGTGAAGTGTTCGTCGCCAGATTTAGCACTTGGATGTGGTCTTCCGCTTCAAGCTTATAACATTTGATCTGGGCTACCAGTCTAACCAGATAGCAGACAATCTATCTTACCTCCCGAACAAAATTATGACATCGGAGGAGACCCCAGGACTAGACTGGCTGCCAGATTAAATAGGCCGATATGACTATAAAACTCTTTTGCTGTGAGGACATATTATGGACTATAGAAAACGTCATTGCAACTGTTTATAAAGTCATACCGACCGTGTTACGTGGCAAGTGAAATAGAACATTAAATTCTCTAATTTAAGGTGTAACTCATAGAAATCTGGACTTGTAAAGAGTATGATTGAAGGGTATAAAATTTCTATAAAGTCCTCGTAGATTCGAAGGCTGTAGAAAATTAAAAGTATTCAAATGTCATGTTGATAAGTTTTGTCATTGATTTGTTTCGTTACATATTTGTAAATAATGTACTTACGACACACTTAGTAGCTTAGCTAACTCTTACGACAATAGTAACAATTTTGCCGTTGAAATAGCTTGGCTGTTTCAACATATAATTGTCATGACGTTTGAACTGTTTTTCTGTCGTTAATATATGTGCCGTAATTTCAGTCAGTAGAATGATGTTTGTAGCGAAGCCAACTTTGATAAACTCGACTTCATATTATCTTGATTTAGATCGGAATTGAGATGGTTTTATTTTTTATTTTCGCTTATGTTTGTAACAGCGTTACAGACATACTTAATAGGTTTTAACACTGACGTTGTTATTCAGTATTAAAAATTTGAGATTAAAGGCCATACATAATTTTAATACTGAAATACTTAAAACTACTACTGAACAAAATGACCACTTAAATCATAACTGATAATTTATTTACCTTGCCGCATTTTTAATATTTGGATTGAACTGTGTCCATTTTAATAGATTGTCACTGTACTAGAAATATTTACACGTAATAAAAGCAGTGGTCTTGATGATTGATGCAGCACGACATCGACTAAAGAACAGTGATCGCGACTAAGAACATTTTTCTGACTCGAATTATGGGATAAAGATTAAGTACTTAAGAAATTATATGTAAACCTACACAATCGAACTCAGTACAAAGATCCAGCTTAGTACTACATTAATTTAGAAAACTGTAACATTAGTTCATGTTGTCACAATTGTTTAGATGAGCTAAAAGACTTACGCCAAAACTTACCAATTTGTCACAAGAAATTTCAATAGATTTTCAGACGTTAAAATATATAGGCGATTGAAAATCCGTTAAAATCTGCTTACTTGTTGGCGAGACTGCCCTAAGTATTATTGCGAACAGGTCCAGTCCCATGAACATTGTCTTAATGCTGATTAGCTGTAAGAGACGATTGGGCAGGTCTTTAGGTGTTCTTTTAACTAACTAGTTGGTTCGATAAACTAGCTCTCTAAGGCTGTGTTTTGAGACAGAGTATGCGTCGAATTCATCATTTGACTGTTGTGCAAACGCAGCCTAAGGGCCACATAGAAATAGTTTTCGCACAGGCTGCTCTGGCGAACTATTGCGATATCGCCCTAAATAACTCGATACATTTAGGTGTTTATTACCTATTAATTGTTTTTTTTTTGTTGTAAATATGGATTGAATGATGAATGAACTGAAAATTGTAAATAGCGAACATATAGAATATGTTCAAATCATCGTCAAAGGGGTAACCCCCTTTGACAAGCGCTTGAGCGAGCGATGCTTATTTGAGAGAGGTGTATAAAAATATAATTCGTATTTTAAAATTTAATTAGTGTTTCGGATTTCAATAAGAATTCATAATAATAAAGGCCGCTCATATTTAGAATAAACACATTCATCCATGTTGAAAATTAGATCTATTTTTTCCAACCAAAATTTTTCTAGATAGTCGAGTCCTACTAACTAGCAGACAGCTATGGACTATCGTATCTAGGGAGGCAATATACAATATTCGTTTCCTTATTCACCTTTGTTTATACAAACTTCGAATTTATGGAAGAAATGTATCAATCATTCACTTCTGAACGTGGTTAAGATCAGCTACTTGCCTACCAAATGTGGTTGGCAATTACGTTTCACGAGGAAAAGCCATCCAGCTTTTCAAACCAGTTATCAGATTTCGGAATGCTCAAATGTTATGAAAACTGGTACCGATTGCATTCTGATTACTCTAAAACAATAAGGGTCTCGAAGCAGTTCTCTTCTGGGCTGGTCGGTAGATCTACAAAAACATACTAAAGGGCCGGTTTCAGCAAAACGATCAGGGTGTCTCTCAAAAGGTAAATGTAAAATGAAAATAACTCAAACCCAGTATCTCGAGACATAACCGCTCCTCTCGTCTTTTAGCTACGAGCTTTCTTTTTTTCGTATTATCCGATTATCTATTTTGTTCCACCAATATATTTTTATTAGGCTTCCTGAACATGACGCCGGAGCTGCACCGGCGCCGGACCGCATGTTTGTGTATACGAATGAATACCGCGCATGCACCGCACCGGCGCCGCGCCGGAACCTGTGTACACCGCATAGATGCTGTGTTTTAAATAGTAAAGCAACGCTCACAGTTCAGTAAAGCATCAAGCAGCCAACGAAACTGTAACTCGTCATCAATACGGTGTAGAGATAAACCATTCTAAAAAGGCACGCCCCTCCACTAAAATTTCTATACAAACATTTGAAATGTGTATGCAATAAGCAGCGGAGGAGCGTTCATTTTTAAAATGGTTTATCTCTACCCGCAGTTTCGGCGCGGCGCCGCCGGTGCGGCAGCGTTGCGGCGTATGCCCGGAATTCATTCGTATACACAAACATGTGTCCGGCGTCATCTACAGGAAGCTTTACTGTGCGTAAGCATTACGTTTTTACTTCAATTTCTCATTAATTGTCTGGTTTTTATCCAGACTGTAACTTATTTGTGATCGTAAAAATATTCTACTCAATCATAAACGTTTACTAAAACTAAAATGAAATAACTCGGTCACTGCAAAGCTAATAAACTCAAATATATTAATTAGCTCACAATTTATAATTTCGAGTTCTCAACATTTTTTATTTCTTTACATCATTAGTAAAATAAAAACGTCAAAAATTCTATTTTTATTAGATAATTATTATAGTAAATAAACAAATTGTTAAATGCAATATTTTCGCATAATAATGTATCTATGTCAAATGGCGGGCATTGTACTTCAAAATTAAATAACTTGTGGATGTTTTTAAACTAGTCGTAGAACGGAAATGGCATAAAATGTTACCTATTTTTTATTATTATTTGTTTTATCGAAATCCAGCCCATTTAATGATTCACCTACTTACAATTTTACTATGGATATAGAACTTAGGTATACGTTTCGGACCAACGTATTTTTCTTAACTCCATGTACCTTAATGAAGTCTCCTCTTGCTATTATTGCAATCCCTTTTTAACGTTGGGAAGTACGTACCTACTAGGCGGCCAGAACTTAAAATAGTCGTTTTACAAAGTCAGTCATATTATTATAACATAATCGTCGTTACTTGTAAACGTAATAGAGGTCGTTACTAAACAGAAACTGTTAGCGCTAATTATATTCGTCATGTTCTAGAATTACGGATAGGTAATCTAGCTAAAAAATTACTGTTCTTGTTCTAGTAATTCAGATAATGTTTGCCTATTAAAAATACACGCGGGAGATAAAGAAATCTGTGATTCTAGAAGACTGCGCTGGAAATAAAAGTGGGGCAAAAATATTACTCTGACGATGGAATCATGATTGCATTTACAGTTGAGCGAAGCGAAAGCTCGTTATGAACGTTCATGATGAACGTTCACGAACACAGTTTTTATTGTGCCCTATTAGTAAATACTGGTTTCTAAATTATTAATCAACTTCATGAGAAGATGATTAATAATTTTGAAATTTTTAATTTATAGTTTTTTTTTTCTAATCAGAAAGAGACACAAGTGGTTGTAAGATAATGGTTCATTTTTTGTCAGTGGTCGAAGGTTATTATTACGGGTGTTTAATGTTGATCAGTTGGCTTTCGAGGGTCTTCCTGAATTTTTGTGGTAGGCACCTTATCAGTACCTTAACACAAAAATTCAGGAACAACGAATACATGTTTTTACCTGACTGCGCCAGAAGGAGGGTTATGTTTTTCGAGTGTATGTACATAAATGTATGTATGTATATTTTTTTGGCACGTTCTGTAGCCTAAACGGCTTGATCGATATCAGCTTGAGAGGTGCCGTTACATTCGTCTTAATTGTGAGACTGGGTATACTGAAATTTAAAAAAATGGCCGTTTTTGGCGCCATATTATGTCTTAAAAAAATCAATCTTATAAATCGATGAACGCCGGCTGCACGCATGAAAAAGCATGACTCATTGTCACGTTCCGCCTGAGCCGAGCGTGCAAGCGAGAGCGCGGAACAAGCGATAGAGAGGCACGATCGGCCTAAGCGTTCGGCTTGTGACGCATCTATGTGATGTTTTCTTAAGACGTTATCACGTAAAATGATCGTCCCTAAACCGACTTTATAGACAACCAATTTTTTCTCAAAACCTATGGAGGGGGATATCAAAATAAAGGGTTTTAAAAGGTGATTACAATAATATATACCACTTATATGGTTAAAAGTAATTCGAAGTGACAAATCGTAAAAAATACGTACCAAGAACTATATGTCTGCGAAATCTTTCACATTTGTAAACTAGAAAGCTGGAAATAAAAAAAAGGAATTAAAAAAACTAAAAACCCGACTGCGGTAAAAAACTTAAGTAAAAAAAAATATTAAAAGATAAAACAAGCCCATTTTAAATTAAATAAAAGTTGGTATAAAACCTTCCGCTATAAAACCTTCTTAATCGATCATTGATACTAAGTACGTACAAAAAAAATGAAAGTGTAAATTAACGAAATGTGTGGTAACCGTGATATTTTCTAAATACATTCCTTGCTTTATCTATGAAACTTGATTATTATTATTCGTATAAAATATTATCTCGGTGGTTTTAATTTTGGCCATTCAATGTGGTTTCTTGTGAGATTATTTTCTTGCTTGCGAATAACTTGTTTCAATAATGAAATTTATTTATACCTCTTTTATATTAGAGACGTTCTTCCGGTATTAGGAAAATACCTGTATCAGTGCTTGGCCAGACTGTAAACGCGGGCGCGGCGCGGCGTACTCAAACATAAGAACTTCATTTGAACGTGCATAGTGGGCACGCGGGCGGGCCATTCCGCGCAATTAGGCCGACTTTTGTTTGGAAATGGTAAGGACATTTGGTGCGTGTTGATTGCAATAATAAATTAAATAAAGGTGTTATACTTTTTTAGATAGCGGCGCCATACGTAAAAACATGTAAGAAATGTCATATAAAGTAAAAAAAGAATGCAGCTATGATATTTAATTTATTATTAGCATATATTCGCCGTTACTGGATTTCCGCGGAATGACCCGGGCGCGGTGAAAGGCGCGGGCTGCGTGGCGCGGGGAGCGCGCGGGCAACTCACGCCATAGCTCGTTCATACAAGTGGCCGCGGCGAGGGCGCGGGCGGCGCGCGCTGTGACCGGGGTTCTCAAAGTAGTTCGAGCTTTTTTATAGTAAAAATAAGTCTTCTTATTTTGACAAACACCGGACACGACAACACTTAGAACGAAGCCGCATTCGACTGCGGACAGGCAGAAAGCGCGCGTTCCAGCACCCGCGCCGCTACCCGCTCCGCGCTGCCAGTCTGGCCAAGCACTTATGGTCTGATAGAAAACCGACCTTTTTCACGGATTAATAATTGAGACAAGTTGTTATAGTTATCAATGTTTTCCATAAAGCGATATTTAGATTTTTACATAATATATATATACCTACATAATTATGTCGTATTGCTATTGCGCGATATTGCGAATTTCTACCATTTAGTCCTCGTTCTCCAACATAATTAAAGGACCTAAACTACCTGGTATCGATTAATATTAGCAATCAGTTAGGTACGTTTCTTTTGTATTACCCTACTTAAACGCGGTTAGAACGCCGCGTAATGTGTCCGCTGTTTGCCGCCAATTCCATGTCTGTCATTGTCTCTTGAGGCAATTTGGAGTATATTGCGTGCCACGAAAGATGAGACTTGACACACCACGTGGTTTGAGATGCGCAGTACACGATTTTAGCGGTATGAGGTCTGAGCGCGGGACGGAACCAGGCGTCATAGGGGCGGCGGAAAGAGCGCGGAAGCGGGGGTCAAGTCTCATCTTTCGTGGCGCTAACTATACTTATGTATTTTATTTACCATTACGGTTAAAGCATTCAGTTTTTCGCGTTCTCTTTCCAACACTTTTTAGGTGATCATTTAAAAAAGCTTCTATGATTGTTTTCTGAATACAGCTATAATTTGATTGAGCAATTGCGATTGAAATAGAAGGTATGAATATTACCTAACATGTTGTTCTAATTACTAATGAGTCTTACGTTCAAGAAGAATTTAATAAGTACACCTACCTATTGTTAAGTATCCACCTCAATAACAATAATAACGGCTCTAATCTAGTTACATTCTAGTTTGTTCAGGTTCTGTCGGTCAACATTGGTAATAATCCCAGTTTTCAAAAGATTAGAAATTATTTTATAGCTAGCATAATATAGCTAAATAAAAATAATTAAGAAATGTTATCTTCTGTAATTTTAGACTAATTCAACCATTGTTTATGGTGCATAGAAACTTGAACGAGGCTGAAGTAAGAAGTCTCCTTCATTATGCGTAAGCCAAATATAAAACGTTTAATTAGCATTACGAATGAAACTGAGCTTGTGGTATACTTGTAACTATTTATTGGATATAAATTCATTTTGTAAATGAGTCATTTAGGTATATTACATATTGATTCGTCATTATGAAGTTATATTTTGAGTGAATAAAGTAATTGTTGTAAATATTTTGGAAAATAAAGTACCTTTTAATTATTACGTAATTACTTTATGTTAGAAAAAAAAATCAGTCTTAGTTAAATAACTTTGTCATAATAAGATTTATCTAACATTCACTTAACCCCTTCAGTTAACTTTTAGTTACATAGCGTTTAGAAAATATACTTTTTAGAATTCCGTTTTAACAATAATTGTAAGCTGTTTTATAGTCACAATATTATTCAAAAATCTATTATTGAAAAATCTCTGCAAGGTGATATGATTGACTGTCGTAGGTAATAATAATAATTATTATGTAAACTACACTGAAATATGTGTCATAAATTGTAGTGCACCTAGACTTACCTAATCTAAAAATAATAGGAGTATCTTAGTTCTTCAGGAGTATATGGGTATGAATAAACAAAACCAGGAGTCTATTTACGATATAGGACAATTTGTCCCATAAGTCATGTAGTGTGTGTAAGAGAACTAATGCTTTAATCTTTGTTTTGATATTCTGCGTTTGTTAGTTTGACGCTTCAAGATCATGCTAAGATCAAAATTGTTTTGTCGTCCGATAGGTTCCAAACAATTGGAATTTAAAAGGGTTCGTTTCGAATATTTTTCTTTGTTATTATTATAAAAATATCGAGTAAGTACCTATAATATTATTTTTGTATTCGCCCTGTGTAAAAGTTGATGAATTGTAAATAATCGTGCTAATGACGCATGAGATGTTTAATTGAGACCGTATTGGTCTTTCTATTATTTTTATTGTAATGAATGATGTAATAATGGAAGAATAATGTAATTAAATGTTAGATTTTTGGAATTGTTTTTCTTGTGTCGGGAATTTAATATTATTATGTTGAGTTAAGTATTTATGTCAATGATGTCCTGTATGTATTTTCTTCCAAAAGAAAGCCACAAGTAAGCGTTATGTTGACACTATTATTTTTAAGTAAGTACACGCGTGCTATTTGTTTTTGAACAATAATTTCTTATTCATAGTCATCTTACTAAACTAGCTAGCTCTGTTGATTTGCGAGAGAAAGACGGCGACATGCATCTAAGGCGTTTTTAAATGTAGGTATTGTTTAATGAATAAGGAAGAAGTAAAAAGGCATTTCGATGCCCGGGCGTTTTAGTCCGCATTTCTATTCCATTATTAATTATTTTTAAGACTAGTTACAATTACTTCATTTACAAAATTGATTTTTATTAAAAAAATATTCATTATTTATATTTCTCTTAGGGCCGTTTTCCCAACCGTCAGATTACTTTTACCATCTGAAGAATAAATATGGTCAGAGGTGTATTAGGCGAGTTCAGTTAGGTTTAAATACTTTATTCTCAAAAAGACAAAGGAGCCACTGACATGAAAACATAAGATAACATATTGTAATAAACTTATTCTAGGTAACGGTCACTGGTAAAATACAATAGGCTTAAAATTATTTTGTTTTTAAATTTGTTGGGTTCCTCGTTCAACGTTTTATTCTCAACTAGTTAGGGCTAGTATCATTATTAGTGAGTGGTTTCCATTATGTAATTTGAGTTTTTATTTAAAACCGCTGAAAGAGCTTTCCTCTTTTATGTAGGATGGTAAATTATTATAAATTTGTGCTCCTTTATAGGTGATATTGTTTTAGCATAATTTGTACGTGTCTTTGGCAGGACAAGTAAGCTGGGTCGACGAGGACTGCGTTTACTTAATTGAGATTTTATGGTTAAAGGTTAAAAAGTAGTAAAGTTTTAATATTGCAATTGAAACTGAACGCGATTAGCCCATCTGAACTGCGTTCAAGAGCTGTCATGTGTCAATATTTCGCCACAATGATGTGTGATGAAATCCAGCCTAAAGCTGTTAAAATGTTCAGGTAAAAGTAATCTGACGATTAAAAAATCACTGAATTCAGCCGTAAATTAACTTTGCAATGTATTCAAAGTAAATAAAGTTAATTGACGCTTATTTAAGTTAACATTCGGGTTACTTGTGGCTCTAAAGTAGATATGACGGATTTATGTTAAGTTTAAGTATTATGTAGATTACGATTGTTGTTCAAGAGTAAGCTTATTATTATAATTTTTAAAACAATAGCTGTTAGTGTGTAGCATTGCAGTGCAGTTGAATTGTTCCGCTCATAGACACAGTGTTACGAAGTAATTGTTAAATATTTTCGATTATATCCGAGTTTTGCTGCACTGTCCACTTGGCATAAAATAATAAGATCTCATTAATCGTTAATTAAAAATTGGAATTTATCTGTTCTAATAGATATTATGGAAGTAAAGTCGGGTACACTTATCATGAAGTGTAGGTACAAAATAAATATGGTTACTAGTAACATTGTACCGACTATAAACAATAGAAAATTGCATATCAATTTAGGCAAAATGTAACATCGGCGACTTCAGTATCAATTGTCTGAATAGTACCTTACTGTTTGTTTGTAAAAACTGTACAGTGACGAGCACTAATGTGTCAATACTTGGCAACTTTCAATTGCGATTTTGTCGTGAAATGCAGCGTTGAAATACGACACTACATAAACCGACAGGTTCGAAAATACTATGTTCGTAGTAACATAAACTTCATTAAAAAATAAAGGAGAAAATCGCCTTTGAATAAAGCCAAGTGTATACATGCTTATGCTCGTGACTGTACACTATTTTGTTTTATTTTTATATTACGACAAAAATATGTAAATTAATCTGCTGTGTAGATACTATTTTAATGTGGCATTTATTAAATAATCTTGAAATATGGTATGTTTCAGTGTACAAGTTAGTAGTGTATATAACACTAGATAGCTTAAATATTTATCTTCCTGTATATTTAAGACTCCAACTTCGGTTTAATTACGAATTCATGTGATACTTCAGACTAAGTTGTATAAGTACATGGAAATAAAGGAACTTCGTCTCTAGGATGTACCCAGATTTTAATTTATTGCTTTTATCTTCCCTGATCTTCTATAAGAGGGTTGTGGTGAGTGAAAGAAATGTAAAGAAAACTGTCGTAAATTAGTGATTAAGTGAATTTAATGAAACATCAAGTACATGAATATTGTGGTTAACATAGCTTTGTCATGTTGTCCTAAGGTACAACCTAAGTACACCAATTATAGCAGGTAGTAATAAAGAATTTAATGAAACATCAAGTTACATAAATATTGTGGTTAACATAGCTTTGTCATGTTGTCCTAAGGTACAACCTAAGTACACCAATTATAGTAGTAATAAATAACGGACTCTGTGAAGCAAAGTCACGCGATACTGCTAACATCGATTAATTAATGTCAAAGATAGCTTATTCTAACATCGAGAGAATACACCGGGCTAATTCCATTAAAGGAGACGGAAACATAACTGCAAATACCTATTAATTACCTGACAACGTAATGATCATACAGTGACCATGCGATGATCACACCAATGTTTTTACGACTGATGATACAAGTTTCCGGCCTTTCATTCTGCTAACAATGATATTGAATTATATACGTCACACTCAATTACATAAGTCTAAATACTACAGTGAACATGAATCGTATTGTAATTAAGCATACATACACTACAAACGGGTTTCAGAAAGGATAAGCAAAAAAATAAATGCTACAGACCGATTTGATTGGCTGTTGTTACTTCAGCCAGATAATCACAGTAATTAAGCATGATAAAATTTACTTATTATAAAACAGCACGTTCTCCATATCTAGCAACTGCAAATTCATAATTTGCAGACAATAAATTAACAGCCGTATCATATACCGACAATTTACGTTCTTGAGAAATAATCGCTAATAGAAACTATCACTAACATAAGTACGACACACGCTACGCTCCGAGTGTGGATCATTACAATAAAAATGCGTGATGTCAAAGATATTATGGTTCTTAGATAATTATTATAGTTCAGGCATGACTCTAATTCTAGAACTCATGTTCGCCTGGTCCATGAAAAGAGGCCGTAGTAGTAGAAAAGAACTGCAAATTAATATTACACAATATTCTTATATACTATTCACGTGATAAAAATAATTATGTAAAAAAAGAACATACTGCATAAAATTGCGAAAAACAATTTATAAAAAACTAACATAATTATATTTTAAATAAAAATTTGTCAAAATGTCAAAACAGTTGTGCTTATAACTTAGCACCAGATGTCAAAATAAATACATAACTTAAATGTAGCCAGGTACAATCACAATATAAAGCAAGTAGGAATTTTAACAAAATTGCTTCAGTCAAGTAAAATATGGAATAAACGATTTTACTTTACTTTAAGTAAGATACAATATGCATTTAACAAAACTTGACATTTATAATGCATAGGTATAAGCACAGCACAATTTATTGTTTCAAATCCAATTTTACTTCTACACGAGCTATGTCTTGTAGCTTGTGCCGAAAGAACGAAAAAAAGGACACAAAAATGAATGCAACTAAAAATCGGTAATTATCCTTTTTTTAAAGTCAACGTCGATGATTTACCAAATGAGATGAATACTACTGATGAATGCTTACATTTAAAGTTTTCTTATCTAATCTTTAAAATATTATTTCACAAAATATAATAATTGACAAATTTGTAAATAATTTTAGCAAATCCCAATGTTATACATCTGATTTTAGTAATTCATTATCCTAATTCTTGCACCACCGCTATTCATTCATATTAAAATGACATAGTTACTTATGATTAGAAACTTCTAAACGAGTGGTTCGTATCGCAGATTACTGTTGAGCCGAGAAATACATTACTTAGGTGGTGCAGTTGTTTTTGATTAGTAAATTTTTATTTAATTTGGCATTCCTTTATAAAATGTTAAGCATAATTTTATTTTAAACCATGTAGCCTCCTAAACATTTATATACATTATGACCTATTAGAGCAACCAAATGTCAGAGTAGTAAAACTTACTACTGTGTATAATAATTATCATACATTTAATTCTAGTCAACTACACATCAGTCACATTTAAAAATAAAGATAAAATATTAAAAGTAGGTTGATTTCTATGAAGCGATAAACTTTCAAATGCTACAATTGTGTCCTATAGGTATAGATCACGTTTCTATCCATTGCCAGCCTGCTAAATTAACTTTTAAGATAAATAATTACTAATAATAACTGATGTTACCATCCTTAAACCATAATTTAAAGAATCTTAATAATAATAACACACGAAACGAAAATTTGGTGAAAAAAAAATGGCCTATGAATAAGGTTGTGTGTAAATATCATAAATTATGATAGTTTTAGAATTCATAGAAATTAATAGTTTCATCATCATCATCATCAGAGTCTTCAACTATTTCTTCTATGTCTGCTGCTGCTGCTGCTTCCCTCGCTTTTGCTGCCCGCTCTTTTGCAGCCCGCTCTATTTCTGCCCGATCTTCTTCACAATCTTCATCATCAGTGTCTTCAAAATATAAGTTAACCTCTGCATCTACACAGTCTTTTAATAGGTTGTCGAGTTCCTCAGGCAAACTTTGGCCAGCAGGAGTATTTAAATATTTCTCCATTTCTGCAAGGCGTTCTGCTTCCAGCCTTTTACAACCTCTTGTTGTTTGTGCATCCTCCACTGTTCCTCTGCGCCCTACATGCATCTTATATAGGGTATGTTCTCTCCTTGGCTGTAAAAGAGCATGACGCAAGTGTTAGTTATGTAGTAGCTACAAAGAATGTTTTAAAACGAAAGAGATACATAATGAAATACATTTTGAGCACACTTTGAGGGAAACTGTTAAATATATTGTTCACCGTTTGAGTACCAAACTATATTTCGAGAAAATCACGATGAATCAATTTTTAAAATGTCTTGAAACTAAATCTGTCAGAAAGAATGAGTGATATCTCTGTTTTAAACTCAAACTCAAAGCTTTTCATCATCGTCATCATCATCATTTCAGCCGAAAGACATAGGCCTCCCCCAAGTACCTCCACTTCGACCGGTAACTGGACAGTTTGTCCTAGGTAAACATACTCGTCCACGACTTCGAGTGTAGCTTTTATTTCAATTAAACCATTTCATGGCACTTTTGAATTGAGTCGGTTGTCAGTAAGACGAAACTAAGTTGCCCATTTCAAAGTATAGTAGGTTCCTAAGGAAACAAATGGACAGTAAACTCCATGAACACTTCTATATGTTTAAATAAAGATTAAGATAATTAATCACTGTTGTAATAATAGAATAAATTACCTCATTGGGGCAAATTATCTCAGGAGGAACTTTGGCATTCTGGGTGAAAATAAAAGGTTTGTAGAATGAAACAGTTGGGTCTGGGGTGGCGGTGAACCAGTGCACATTTATGTTTGTAGCCGAGAGACACGACACCTGAAAGAAAATTATTTATGCAACAATGTCATAATATACCTTAAAATGCTGATTGAAAAAAAAAAAATTAGATGCATTACCTGACTTCCCTGTGTAGGGAAAGTGTCCTCAGAACATCGGCAAATACGGCTCTCCTTGTGTCTTAAAATATTCATCATGTCTCGGACTTCGAATGAAGATGAAGCAGTTGCCTCTCTCAACAACCTTGTACCTTCTCGCTGCCTATTTTCATCACCGCCGGATGAGTAACATCTCATGAAGTTGAATTCACCCTGGAAAATTAAAAAAATATTAGAACCTAAATACCGGTAAACCGGGGTTACTTTGAATCACGGGGTTAATTTGATAGAAACTTCTTATCGACATAAAATTGCAAATTGCGTAAAGCGGAACAACTTTTGGTAGAATTTTTTTTTCGGATGACTACCCTGATAAACTGTCACAATCCTTTTTGCGGGTGCGCTGGTGATGACACGTTGTTTCATGCAAAAAAGGTAAGTTTTTTATCAATACCGATTTTTACCAGATAAAATGATTTATTGGGGCTACTTTCAGATTCTATGTTAAAAACGGGGGATTCCAAAGTAACCCCAGAATCATTTTAACTTTTATCACTTTGTTTTATTTTTTTTTCTGAAAAACTAATCGATTTTTTTGATTTTTTTTACTTTTACAGAGAGAACTATAAAAACCGATTCTTACATTTTTTTTATAATTTTTTTAGAACCACATATTCAAAAATTACAGTCAAAGTTCAAAATTGATCAAAGTAACCTCAGTTTACAGTACTTCAAAATGCTTATTGTGCATTTTAGAACCTTTTTTAGAACATACTTTTCCGTCCCAAAGGCGCAGCTCCTTAGTCTTTTCTATTAAGTTTTCTGTATGCTTATCCATTTTTGTAGTAATAGTGAGACCATTAGAAATATTTCTGTAACCAGTTTCAACTTTTTCAGCAGCCCATATCTTGCCACTGGTCTCTAAAACCCAAGCTTCTTTGGGGTCTGCGATTAAGAAAGAGTTGTGATAGAAGTGGTTATCATCATGCTCGGAGCACGGACCACCTTGACCATACTTCTCAAGAAGTGATGTAATAACATCCACGGCTCCTTCGGCAGTATCTGCTCTCTCTAAACCAAGACTGCAGAAATAAGAAAGATTAAATACTTCAATAATTATATCATTCTATTCATTGAAGTTCAGGAGCAAGGCAGCAAAGCTAAAAGCCTTATTAGCCAATATGGATACACTAGCCTATTAAATAATTGTTGCCATTTAATTGTCTTGATGACTGAAAGTTTAGTCAGCGCTTATTGCAATGTTATATATATTAATGACTAGCTTTGTATAGCCTAGTACTAGAGGAGTCACAAAAGGCCACCCTCCAATTATAGTCCTATTTATTATCTTTGCAACATCGAAACATTAACATTACAGCAAAATCAATTCTTAATCAAAGAACTAACCGCACTAAGTCCATCCCTAATAAACGCTTCAGTCGAGCGTCTCCGTCTCCTTCATTGTTTTTTGTCCATACAGCCTCATTGCCAATGACCACATTCTTATCATTGGCACCTATCTCTGCCCCCCACATCCATGCTGGTTTGCTCAATATGACGGAGTGCACTGGAGATACCCCATCTATTGTTATATAGGTGCACTGTAACAAAGAACAAAGAACTCATGTAATTAAACAAAAAAACCGAACAAGTGCGAGTAGGACTCGCGCCCTACTTAAATAACTTTTGATAGTGTAGTGGACATTTACATTGAAATAGTCATCACATGGTTGCTCCAACTGCAAATGTAAGTTGGTACCTAATCACAAAAACTAATGTTTATGTGATACTAGCTTTTGCCTTCGGATTTGCCTGCATGGAGTTCGAAAATTTTCCAACGGGAACATACTACCGGGATGAAAAGTATCCTATGTACTCCCAATCCAGGTCATGGTCTATCTTTTATACCCATGCTTTTCATCCAAATCCGTTCAGTCGTTATGCTGTAAAAAGCTAACAGACAGACGAATTTTTATTATAATTATTATTATATAGGTATTTAAATTTTTTTTTTAGTTAATAATATAATAATAATAACATTTATTTCAGAAAATATCCATATTACAACACACACATTTAAAAAAAAAACTAATTTCACATCAAAATAAAACAAACAAAACAAAAACAACGCACACAAAATAAAAGCAGTTAAAAACAGTTAAGGACACATTAGGACCGGGAGGAACTGTCCACTGCTCACAGTGCAGTATGCAAACGTATCCAGTGGCGCAGCAGTAGAGTCCCACCTGTCCGCGAACACGTATTATACTGTTGCTACTGGACCTGACACGACTCAGCAGCGACGCACACTGCTTCCTTATAAGAGCATGAAACCCATCAGTTTGCGCTTCTGCGAACATAGTCGAAGCACTGCAGAATCGTGGCAGCCCCAGCAGCACCCTAAACGCGTTGTTGTATTGCACACGTAGGGCGTTGTATGACCCAAGTGTAGTTAACCCATAGGCTGCACGTAGGTCCTCGGAAACCCAGTGGCCTAGATATTTGAACTGAGCGACTCTGTTTAAGGGGGTACCAGCTAAGGTGACTGTAGGTACAGTCACATAATTTTTGCCCCGCCCTTAAATACTAGGAGTTCACTTTTCTTTGTGTTGTATCTGGGCCCGTGGGCCTCCGCATAAGACTCACAAATCCGTACCAGCTTGCGCAAACCCCCGATCAATGGACTCAGCAGTACCACATCATCTGTGTAACTGATATTGTTGAGACAAATGCCGTCTATCATAGACGGCATTTGTCTCAACAATATCCATTACCAGTGTCACTATCACTGCTGAGTTCACTGACAACTACTGACAAGTCGGTTAATGTAAAGGTTGAAGAGGTTCGGTAAAGTCAGTCCACTCTGTCTCACCCCGCACTGCAACCTGTACACATCCGAGAAAGAGCCTGCCCATCTGACACTATTTTACTAATTGATGGAATCACAAAAAAAAAAAAAATTGTTATTGTGAATGTCTAACTTGAAAATAATAATATTATTAATTTTAATATTAATACTATTCATTACAATGGTCTAGCGCCGCCATTGCACTGTGTTCCCAAATATCCTTGGACCTGACATTTTAGTAAGAGACGCATTTCAATACGACAAACTTCGGACAAGAACTCCCATGTGCTAAATCTTTATAGTTTTTGAAAAAAATACGTCTAAAATTTATTATTTTTTTTATTTTGAAAATTTAAAAAAATATATTACTTGGATATAAATAAAGCTGATATGTTTCTGGTATTTTCAATTTGTTAAGAATATAGTGAAGGATTTAATACACTTTACTACGGTCCGAAAATGTTAGCTTTTAATGAGAAAAAAATAGACATATGTTTTTCAGATTTTAATTTCTTTCATTTTAATTATGCGTTAGTAGCATCTGCAAATAAAGCTAAACGGTAGTTAAATACGTCACTTATCACCATAAAAAAAATCAACTGCTAATACCATGGAAAATGGGAAATAATAGCTTCTAAATAGTTTTAATTACAAAACGCCTGTTATTTAGATATGAGCAATGTGCACAAACGTCGTTGCGAAGTGAGTGATCAGGCGCTTTAGAATTTGGTAAAAATTTGCGTCCTAAAACCAAAACTAAGTAACCAGTTTGTTACAAACCTAAGATTGTACTTTTCAATCAATTGATATTGCTAATTCTATAATACTACTTAACTAACAAAACAAGTATTAACTAAAAAACTATACAAAACAGAAATATTTACAAATGTATTTACAAAATTAAATCCCATTGTTAGGTAACTAACTTTTCCTGACACTGAACTGGTTACATTTACATACAATACATAATCACACCAAAAATTCCTACTAGAAAGTGAAAAGCAAAATACTCTTACAGTGCCTGATCACTCATTCATAGCAACGACGTCTGAACACGTTGCTCATATCTAAATAACAGGCGTTTTGTAATGAAAAATATTTAGAAGCTATTATTTCCCATTTTCCATGGCATTAGCAGTTGATTTTTTTTATGGTGATAAGTGACGTATTTAACTACCATTTAGTTTTATTTGCGGATGCTACTAACGCATAATTAAAATGAAAAAAAAAAAAATCTGAAAAACTGAAATCTTTTTTTTCTCATTAAAAGCTAACATTTTCGGACCGTAGTAAAGTGTATTAAATCTTTTACAATATTCTTAACAAATTGAAGATACTAAAAACATATCAGTTTTATTTATATCCAAGTGATATATATTTTTTAATTTTCTAAATAAAAAAAGTAATAAAATTTAGAGGTATTTTTTTCAAAAACTATAAAGATTTGGCACATGGGAGTTCTTGTCCGAAGTTTGTCGTATTGAAATGCGTCTCGTACTGAATTTAACTCAAAATGTCAGGTCCAAGGGTATTTGGGAACATAGTGCATTGCCTTCACACATGTTAGATAAGTTATTCTTCAACATTAAATTGTAATAAAATTGGAGTGGGCCAAAAAATTTAAATGTAGGTTCGGCTATGTCTATATTTCCAATTCCTTAAATCTCTTTAAACAGGTACATAAAATTCAACATTACATGTGAATTTTAAAATCATCCCCTGTTTTACCTTTGGGGGATCATTTTACTGAAGTCCGTCATTCTTTAATTCTTACCAAAAGCATAAATTGGAATTTATATAATTATTCCTAACTAAAGAAATGTTGAGTTTCCCATAAAAACATTCATCCCCTACATCACTCCCTCCCAAGGGATTACTTTAGCGAAAGTAGCATATCCACCAGGATTTATCCCCTTGACAAATTTTATCAAAATATGATAACTACAAAAAATATTAACAATTTTCAGATATTTGTCTTTATTTGTACTGTTGAGACCTTGCTTCTTACTCATTTTCATGAGTGTAGATCAATGGGAAGTATGTGCCAAGTTGTAAAAGGAAAAGGCTCCCAGAAAATGTAGTGACGACCGGCATACTGAACTGCTACAAAAACCGACTGGACAGATTAAATATCTCCAAGCTGTTTTAAACACACACATCAGTTAATTAGCTGCTAGTGTGTCTTACCAATTAATAATAATTGACTATCTCTCGATTGTGTTGACTTAAGCTTGAATTTTTTTACCCATCTAAGGAACCGCACTGCCATGGTATAACTAAAATGCCAATATCCGACATCTGGTTGATTTTTAACTTTTGATGCTATTATTGTTTCCGAATTTTTAATACCTTAATTAGCTATTCAAGGTATTGAAAATAGATTTTATTTTCTCATTAATAATAGCATTAAAAGTAAAAAATCAACCAGATGTCGGATAACAGCATTTTAGTTATACCACGGCAGCGCAAACCTTTATATATTTTGATATTAATTTTACCTTGATGCCTCTACCTGTTCCTAGGAAAGTAAAAGAAGTCCTGATAGAAGGACCTGGTTTCCCTTTGAGATACGTGCCCCAATAATAGGGTTTGATTCAAAGATAACATCTAATTACGTACCTTTAGTTTTTTATCCCTGATTCCACCTTTGACTAAAGATATTTCTTGCACTTCATGTTTGGGACGGTCAGAGTTCTTTCCAAATACGACTGTATTGTTTTTGGTTAGTGGTGGCAAAACAACAAATGTATCGCAAGATTTTGGAAATTTGGACAGCATTTTTCAAAATTTATTTTAATACTGAGTGGCAACAAGTATAAAACACACGCGCGTCCTTAAATGTCGCAGTGCTGCGTAATAAATTGTATTTTTCCTTCACAGACTGCAGTACTATGAATAAAATAGGAGAAATTGTACTAAATAATAAAGAAGCGCGCGCAATAACAGAAAACTAGTTCAATCAATATTGTTATGACAAGGTGACAAGAGGGTCATGGATATTAAAATTTGAACCAGCGACGTGTTAACAAACTATGTTAGTTTATGCCAATATTTAAATCATTTTACAATGGTTTTAGTGCTTTATATTTACAATAGTGCGCTTTATTTTTGCTTTTGTTTTGACGCAACTGACAAGAAAATCCTTAGACTATGCCGCCTGCTGCCGGCTGAACTGAAGTCACAAATCAATATTGTCAGGGGAGGTGGCGTTATCTAGTTTATAAATAGTAGTCTATGAATATGATGTGCAGTGCAGGGTTGCCAACGCCAATTTATAAAATTCCCGGAGCAACTGTTGTATAATAAGAGTATAGTATCACATGAGTGTTTTAATACCTAATTATGTACAGTTGCATACAAGACTTCATCTACACCTATGATATGAATCCTCTTTAATTAAGGTTCTGAAACAGTTTTTTGCAATACTAATATCGAACTTAAATTGCGGTCGGCAGGATTCCACAGGATACGACGTGAATTCGTATAACTTATAAGTATTTTTTTGAATTACGGCGCTCTAGTAGTGAAACGCGTTAGCCCGCTACGTTTCTAAGGCTGAACACTTTGCCCCATTTAACATTCAGCATCAACGTTGTCTCCACGAAGTTCAAGCCCATGTTGACCAAAATCCAGCATAGTGTGAGCACACCACTGTCTCATCAATCCTACATGAAACTATCTAAGTATGAACTACCAGGCCACTCACAAAGTATTGCGAAAAAAGTTTTTAAGAGAGACTGACCAGTAATCAATATAATCTATTTTGAAAATATGATAATTTGTAAGTAAAAATTTGATCGCGAGCTTTTTCAATTTGACTGGCTACTTGGTGTCAATTCCTTTACGGAACCAAAGAAGCATCAACGCTGAATGGTATACTACCAAATGCTTGGCAGAAATGTTCTCTGTTGTGAGCAACAAGCGACCAAACATAGAGCTCCGCGGGCTACTGCTCCACCACGACAACGCGCCTTCGCACACCGCGCTCAAAACGAGGGACTTCCTGGACGACACGCCGGTCAAACCCCTGGATTGCTCTCCTTCCAGCCCTGACCTAGCACCGTGTGACTTCTATCTATACCCGAAAAAAAAAAACAGCTGAAAAAAATGCGCTGTTAGCGACTCAGCGCTCGAGCAGGCTGTAAACGAGGTGTCTGCGGTGGACTACCAAAAGTGTTTCGAAAACTGGTTCAGACTTATGAAACTTCGTCTAGAGGCTAGGGGAGAGTACTTTGAAAAGATTTAATAAAAAATATTTACCTATAGAACACTTTTTTTATTTTCACAAAACTTTGTGTCCCACGTATCTTTATTATTTAACCGTGAGATCTCAAATCCCCGCATTTTCCTCGAATAATGTCAATCCCCAATAAATCTCCAATCAACTTGCGATTTCCCGCAGTTTGGGGAATTCCCCACAAATTGGCAACGCTGGTTATGACTAAAACGAAGTTTGTGTAGTTGTCAGAACTGGTTGTCAGTCAGGTGTAAATGTCAAAATTACTTTGAACCTTTTGATAGTGCTTATGTCGTTTAGTCGATTATTACTTGTATATTATAATATAAGTAATAATCGACTTATGTCCATGATTATTACTCAGTTTTGACGCCGGCTGGCCACGACCTCGCCGCTATCAGCGGCAGCTTAGCGCGGGGAGGCGAGTGGTAAAAACAAATAGGTATAGGTACTAAAATGTATGAACCATGCCACGACGCATTGCTGGCAGCGTCAACGCTAGACAAAAGAAACCGCGCCGCTTGCCGCTAAGCGCGGTTAGAGAGCTCATGCGCTTACTAGAGTTTACAGCTCCTGATTTTTTTTTTACTGCCGCCTTTGTTCTTGGACAGCTTTCGCTGGTCTATAAGGCCCTGCCTTAGTGCACTTCACCTAAATGCTCTAAGGGCGCCTTCGAATTAGGCGCAAAGTGCCGCGCGACACTAGCGCCGCTGCAGCGCTACGGCCGCGCTGCTTTGTAAATCCATATAAATGAAAAACGCGCGACTGCAGCACTGCAGCCGCGCTGCGGCCGCGCATCAGTTCATCGATCGACTAGTGACGGTGCGCACAAAAGTCAGGTTGAAGAATTTATCGATGAGGTTGAGAGTTGTCCAGCGATATGGGACTCGAAATCCGACAAGTACAGCAGTAGAATCGAAAAAAAAGGTTTGGGAAGAAATATGCAATATATTTATTGAGAATTTCACAAATAAGTAACACTGACAGTAGTGTTTCTTCGCCAGAGTCCATCGTGAAACTGTAGAACGTGGAATGTACAGACGCCAGCAAATCAACCTACTACAATCTGTCAAATTTCTTTAATAGATTTTTAACTTTGTCACTAAAACATAAGGTTCAAAGTTGATTGGGAAAATCTGACAGTTTCGGGTAGGTTGATGTGCTGGCGTCTGTACAACACTATTATGCTCGAACCTAGCGACAGCAGCGCGACTGCAGCGCTGCCGCTGCGCTGCTGTCGCGCGGCACTTTGCGCCTAATTTGAAGGCGCCCTAAGGCTCACTACCGCCATAAAATACGAAGTTGATTGAACTTGTGAGTTATAAAAATATACGATAGATGGCGGCAGTAGTAGCATGAATGAAGGTTTTGGTTTATCCTTTTTACTTTTCTACTTGTGCATAATGAAGTTTCGTTGTGATGTTGATCCCTGGTGCGTTTCCTTACTAGAGTGCGTAGGTACGTAGGTACCCACCCAAAGGGGAGTGGCACTATGGGTTCGGGTTCCACAGGTGCAATACTTGACCCCCTTCTGGCGAGTTCGTCTGCTGTATCGTTGTCTCGTAAACCGCTGTGTCCTTATATCCATTTAATGGTTAGTGAGTAACCGACTTGGTTTAGCCGTTGGTGACACCTGTATATCAGCCCAGAGTTGGCGGTTCAGCGCTTGCAAGACAGCCATGCTGTCTGAGAATATGTGGATTGAGTGGTCCTTTACCTCCCGTCCTATGATTGTGGAACCAGTCAGGTAGGTAAATGCCCATGTACTCATCCTGGACAACTGTGTCATGGACCCCCAGTCTGGCTATGTGAATGTTGAAGTCCTCTGAAAAGCAACTGTGCCAATAAGTAGGTACTTGTTTTAGATCCATCCGTAAAAGTGCACAGCTCTGCGGGGCAAAGCCCCTTGCATCAGCGATCCTCGTGAAGTTCAATTCTGTGTGTAAATCGGTTCAGCGGTTTAACCGTGAAGAGGTTACGGACAGACAGGCACACTTTCGCATTTATAATATTAGTATACATACTTAAGGTCATAGCACACATAATTATCAACTCGGAAAGGGATCGTCACCGTATCAACTCGAGCCATTCAGTATTCTTTGTATGAAACTCTCTACTGCAACGCACACTAATCGGAATCGTAACGTAATCGCCTCGCTTCGGGACAAGCTCACGAACCGCGGTGATGTGCGAGGTCAACTTGCAGTTCCCGCGCTTGTGGCTCGTCGACACTCGTCGTCCTCGCGCTTAAGTCTCTCCGTACCCGAGCTTACGTCTCTTTCGTCCACCCTTGCCCCTCTCACCCCTCCCGCGGCCTGCCTGCAGCACCATCAACCAGCGGTCAGCGAGCCGTAAGCGCGGTGTCGCCTAGCCGTAGCCGAGTCGACGTATCGGAGCTGCTGATCCGCTTTGGTTACGTGCTTAAGTTAGGCGTGAATTATACAAAGACGGTAAGGAACGACGGATGGAGGGACGGTACGGTGAAGGCGCGGCGCAGGCGCTGCGCAGGCATGATGCCGCTTCAAAACGTTTTCATACAAAATACTAGTTACCTACCCGAAACTGTAAAATTTTCCCAATCAACTTTGAACCTTATGCTTTAGACCTAAAATTGAAAATCTGTTAAAGAAATTTGACAGCTTGTAGTAGCTTGATGTGCTGACGCTTGTACGAAGGCGACGTGTTGTGAATTACACTCAAGCGGCCCAGTCTCGCCGCTTTGTCGAGCTACGCGCAGGAGCACGTCGCTCGTTATACGGTATGAGCTAAAAATGAAACAAATAAAAGTTTATTAAATATTAAAGATGTTTTACTAACCTTATTCTTATCAATAGTCTTTCTTCAGGACAGATTGGTTCTCTCCAATGTGTATGCTGCTTCTGAAGACCGTGTTTTACTTTCGACAATAAAATATGGAAACATTCTTTTGACATTTTATACACTGTAGGAAAACGATCAGGATATTCATGTAATTTTTTCTTTATTTTAAAATATCAATGCTCTACTGACAATTTCCACACAGGGCGCACCCAATATCTTCTGTGCCTTTGCATATTAATGAGTTGCAGCATAAGCGTATCAATCGTCTTCTGAAGAGGAAGATATGCGATATCGTAACAAAGTCAGCCTGTATTGACGCATCGTAACGTCTCTCCGCCTCTTCTATATGTATAATTTTAATCGCGTCCGTGCCTTATCCCTTTCACACCTGCGCTGCGCCTGCGCCCGCGCCGCGCCTGCACCTTACGCCGTTTCTGTATAATTCACGCCTTAGGTTGACGCCTGTTTGACGGCGAGACGAAAGGCGATACGGTGACGATCCCTTTCAGAGTTGATATGTGTGCTATGACCTTTTGTCTGAAAGTTATGCCGTATACTTCAAACTATTAAACTGCGCGCGGGTGAAGCTGCGAGCCAAAGCTAGTACCTACCTAGACTAGCTTTTGCTCGCGGCTTCACCCGCGCGCAGGTTCATTTCATCGAACTCTGTTCAGACGTTAAGGCGTGAAAAGATAAACCAGACAGACAGACATACTTAAATTTTGGATTTATAAGAGGTATGAATAATTTAATAGTATGGGTAGACAGCTGAGAAAAGCTCACTGTTCACAGCAGAAGGCAGAAGGTACTAGGTAGGTACTGAGTGCAAAGAACGAACTTTTTCGCGGCTACTATGAGGAAACGGTATGGTGCATCAAGACCTGCCAACAAGTTTCAAAATCCCAAAGCAGCTACACAAAGCTACTTGAAAATATTTTAAAGGACGCGAAATTTCTAGACTTCGTAAATGTAAAAGAAAATATCAAGAACAATAAAATCCCATCGAAAGTTAAATCCAAAAAGAAACTGCCTAAAAGCGGAAGGTGAATCTTCCGGTTTTACTTAACTGCTGATATAATTATAGAGGACCGGAAGCCGCACCGGCTCACGCGCGCTCATTAAAATATATTCAAATTGCCACGAAAATCCATTAAAATTCTCACCGTAAATGCGGTATTATTTACTTATTATCATACGAACATATGCGAGTAAACACAAACACGTACCTACGGGACACTGCATTGCACCAAGCACCAAGGCGCTGATTGGTACAAACCTACTTACTAAGTACTTACTGTCAACTTGCTTCTAAAAGGAACGCAGTCATATCCACGTGCACTCGTCGGATACTATAAATACCTACTCAGCAATTAAATTCCTGCACATATTAATAAAAACTCATTGAAACGACGAACTAATATTATAAAAAATATGACTACATTATATAAAACGGCGATACACGATTTTTTAATTATGAAAACTTATTACATAATTGATAATTTTCTTAATGATGATTCACTAACTGATTGACATACTGTTACTTTGATTGACATAATTATTGTGATCCTCTCATTGTATTATTTTAATTTTATTCATTTTTTTTAACCACGCTGACAGTTTTTTTTAAAATAGGTAGAGGAAAAGGTGGTAATGTGGCCCCCTAATTTGTTTTTGAGGCCTTATGTAAAAAAAAAAGACTCAGAAATGTAATAAATATGTTATATCGTTCCTTATTCATTTACCTATACATGACTTACTATGTAATAAATGAAACTGCCATAGGATAGTCGAAAACTTATGTATTCTAAAAAAAAACAAATTTGGCAACATGAGATCAAGTGAGGGTTATATGGCACCCTGGGGGCCATATTAAATGTATCATTTAATCAAAATCTAACGGCAAAAGTCGCAGATATAATATTCGCCTTCAGGACCTGCACAGGCTGTATGAGCCCATAAATGACAACTCTGGCACTGAATCCACTCCTCCCCACGTCTGCCGTTAGAGTAACTAGTGTCACAAAATATGCAGATCGTATCTGAGCTTTCAGGTATGCTATTTGGATAGACATTGTCGTCATATTCAGAGTCGGTTTCTACGACTGCGTCACTTTCAGAGCTACTGCTGGATGTAACGACTCTCTTGCGTCGTAAAGTACTGCTGCTGCCCTCTCCATCTTGACTACGTCGGAGGCCACGTCCACGGCCACGTCCACGTCCACGTCCGCCTCCACGTCCACGAGTCTCAGCTGAACTCAAAGATTCGATTAATTGTTTTTTGTAAGGTGATGATGTGATCATTTTTGCTGTTGTAGCTTTTCTTCCACGATTAGAAGTCCTAGTCTTGGTCCTGGGGATCGGCTGAATGTCTTCTGGCAGAACCAAACCAGTCTGCAGCTCTTGTACCGCTGTACTCACTCCAGGAGGACATTCAGAGGCTTATGCACAAGTAACTCCAAAGATTCTTGAGAGTCCTTCACTAAACGTTTCAGTGTAGATCTAGGCACACAAAACATTTTTATAGCCTTTTTATAGTCCATGACCTTTGTCCTCACCGCTTCAATTGCCTTTTTCATTTGGTCAGGATCCCATGTTTTCCTTTTCTTTGAAGATGGAGATAACACACTTTGTCGAGGCATCTAAGAGAAGAAAATAAAAAAAGAAGGAAGTGATGTATAGGTCATACATGTTATATGGCCCCCGGGACCATAATACAAACAGTGTGAGGGGGCCAAATTGAAAAAAAGAAAGAATATGTAAACAAACCATAAAACAAATATTCTATCAAATGTTTTTTTTATAATTACCTTCAAATTCCTGTAGTACAACGTTTATCGAACACAATTTACAAATCACCAAAGCTAAAACTCACTTATTTCCAGTAAAATTGAATAAAATGCAGAGCGGTATTAAAAGTTGGTAACTTGCGTGTTTCGACTGGTTCGCATAAAAAGAAAATGTACCGCCCCCTCACGGATTTTTTTGGGTTAAAATCAATAATGTCACAAGAGCTCCGCATTGCAATAGAAACAATCTAGATGGCGTGTTTCTAAACTATAAATATCGAGGGGGGCCAATATACCTGCAGGGGCCACATTACCACCTTTTCCTCTACCTACATACATATTTGTAATTCCAATTATCTTCCACTTATTTTTTATGTTTTATTTGGTATTGTAAACCTTTGCATGCCCATGTGACGGTAAAATATGCAGAATTTTATTATAAAAAAAAACACCTATGTAGGTAGGTACCTACTATACCCATGTTTGTAAAGAAATAAATGTTTTGTACCAGAAATACTTGGAATCAAACTGTTAGCGATGGAAATATTAATTTCATTTCGAGAGAATTCATAAGAACGTACTTAAAGAGAAACAAATTTTCTCTTTCAGATTGTAAACACCGCATTTTTTTTAATTAGATCGTAATTTTTTTTGATGGCATTCTCTCTTACTTCATTTATACGTACTTACTTGTATTATAATACTTCAAATAATTTAGTTATTATCTACATTTCAGTTTTTTATACGTTCAGTTCAGTTCTGAATTGACTCCGAGTTCAGTAGAGCGTGTATTAGACACTTAAGAAGATTAAATGAGGCCTGTCAAGAATGTCAAATCTTCAATCCGAAGTTTGGGAATGATAAATGATGCATAAATAAATCAGTCCTATCCTACTAAAAACTTATTGGCATAAAAGTGTATAGAATGAGGCGGCTAGCTGAAAATGGTTTCTTTACTTTAATATAAAATAGTTTTAAACTAGTTTATTTATAAGTAGGTACGTATATTACATCTATTTTTATGAAAACCATGAACCGATTCCAAAAGTTGACTAACTGCTTCAATGCTTTTGTATGTTTATTTATTGCTTTGACATAGGCAGGTAATTTGTTTACGGAAACATTCAAGCAGTCAGGTTGTGCGCCCACGCCCTTACAAGGGCGAAATGTGGCTGTATTGTTTGAACTCCTCTGCATAACACTTAGGGGAAACAAGCGTGATGTTATTACATGGTTTGTAGAAGCATTGTAAATAAATTAAAAACTTCCTATTGCAAAAAATATGTAGCGTAATATTTCATGTCATGCTGTGGGTTAGGCACATGAAGATAGTAGTAGTAATTACTACTACCTTAAGGTCTATTCAAATGTATGTTTCCAATTGTTGTTATTTCACGTTAAACAAATATCAACATTATCTTAGTATTAGTTGGATGTTGATTTCAGAGTGACTAGCACTGTTTTAAAAGTTATAAAGATGTTTGAAGTTGTAGCGTAAACAGAACTTTATTGTGTAGTTATTAAAGTTATTTTTCCAAATACTCATATTTGTTTATATGTTTGGCAAATAAATCGGGAACGGTGATTAGATATTGTATGTTAGGATAACCTGAGACATGCGATTATCTTTACGAGTTATAGCAAAAAGAGCCTATTCACACAAGCTCTACACACTATCGACAAAATGTGTGCTTTAGGATTAAGGCTGACGCCCGCGCTCTTGTGGATAGGATTTATACTTAATCCAGAGAAAAACTGCAAGCTAGTGTGATCTTTCAAGATTATTTAGTTCATCTAATAGGTAAGATACCGAATACCTAATAGGTTAACATTTTAAAGAGAAAACTTCCGTGACTCATATTACTTATTTACCCATAAAAACAATAGAACATAATAAAATAGAAAAAAAGAGCGTTGTCGTGCAAAAGGAGCACTTTCACATTCTTTTTTCTTTAATTGTCTTTTTATTTTTTCTTGAAGCATAGCGTAGTATTGCCCTGTGATTTTGACAACTTTATTTTTCTAATCGATCAACAAAATCCCTTCTGAATCCCATAAAACTGTAGCCATAATCTTTCCGGCCGATTGTGACACCTTGAATTTCTAAGGCGATGCTGCGCTTTTTCTGTGCCACTGCATGGAGACTTGTTTTGACTCAGGTTCATGTTGATGAACCCAAGTTTCATCCCCAGTCGCAATTCGGTTCATAAACTCATCGCTGTTCTCAATACACGGATCCAAAAACTCGCGAGAACACTCGACGCTCTGCTGTTTTGAAGCGGTGTGACATCTCGGCACTCATCTTAAACTGACCATACATGGTATATAGTATATAATTGTACCATGTGACCATAGACATGTCAAGATGGTCATGGAGAATGCTCAAAATCGTCGTAGAACAGTCATCTCTGCGAACTGTTTTTTTCTTCAGACGTCTATCATCGAGAACAAGTTTTTCATCTTTTTCAACAATGTCTGTAGATATTGCCTCAATCGGCCGACCAGAGCGCTGATTTTCTTCAAGCGAGTCTCTGCCTTGCTTGAAAAGACTATGCCGCTTGTAAATCATCGATTTTTCAGGGCACGAGTCCTCATAAACAGATGGCATCTCTTCCATAATTATCTGAGGCGTTTTCCTTGCTTAGCAAGGAACTTTATCACGGCACGAAATTCAATTTTCTCCATAGTCAGTATTCTCTTCCCGATTTACTTGTTTATCCAAAGGGTAGTGAACCGATTGGGCTGAAACTTAGTATTTATACTTGTATTGATTCACGAAGTAGTGACATGTAAAAAAAGTCCTCCCCTCCCCACTCTAATTTATCCATACCGCGAACTTTTTGACCCGCCCTCGTAACTAACTTGGTATAAAGCACAACTATAGGTAAAACTCCGGACACAGACAATCTACCTGGTCATAAATACTACAACTTAAGTATATGATTATATGATATTAAAGAGCACACAGCCAAGTTCGCAGCAGGGTGCGCTGGTAACCTACCCACTGTACCGGAAACAGGAGGTAAAACCGTCAGAAACCGGCGGGAAGTCGCTAGTACATCCGGTGCGACGTTCCATAGAGCACTCTCTATATTATTTTGCTTCATTGTTGTTGTTGATTTACATAAATGATTTACGAGCACGGATTTCTTTGGGCGAGCCTAGGGCGAAAACATTTTAATTGACGGTGAATATACTTACTTCATTATACACCTGGTTATTTTCAAGTGTGCTTGAAATGAGTTCATGAATATAATAAAACCGACTACCTACTTATACAGGCTGTCCCTGGAAGTATGGATCAAATCGAATAGGGGCGTGGGCAAGTTCATTTCCAAACGTCACGTCAACGTCGTAAAAAAAATAACGAAAATAAAACTAAAGAAAAAAAAAGAGAAGAGAAATCGAATCTTTTAATAATAATTAATAATATTTTTTTTAGATACCCCTGATTGTATTTTTTTATGATTATTTTCTTTGAGCACTATGCGAAGAGATTGAAAAAAAAATTGGCCATAACTTTTGAACCGTAAAAAAATTCACCGACATTCTCAGGGTTAAAAAGTTTGGAAATAACCTTGCCCACTCTCCTATTCGATTTGATCCATACTTCCAGGGACATCCTGTATAGTGTAGTGCAACCCTCGACAACATTCTAGAGGATGCTACATTGTGCTATTTACGCGCGATGCGTCCATTGATCAATAGCGTCAATTAAGGCGACTACACGACCTAAAGCGCGGTCACTGTCGGACTGCATAGAAAAGAAAGAGAAGCGCGATGACACAACCGTGGTAATTTATTGCAAATATGAAGCAATTATCTATTTACAAAAACTCTCAAACACCAAACAAATAAAAACCGTATACTAAAATTCGGGGAATTAAATTGTCTTTTAGATGGTGAAAGTTTTATGAAAATACACCCGATAGTGTTTGCATGATTATCGTTTTTATGTTCGCGGTAGACATTACTTTACAAATTAATTACACTATGTTAAAAAAATATAATTGCAAATATTCACATATTAAATTACGAAGCAAATGGTCTAGTATAACATTTATTTTTTTCAAAGAAATCAGTCCGGTCGATTAGACGTGATGTTGAATTTAAAATCATTAGAAGTCGTATATCTGCGCCTTAATCGCGTATGGCTGTGTCTAACTGGTTCCCGGCGAATGCACCTAGTGTTACCAGCTTCCGTACAACTTGTATCTACACTTAGTACCTACAGATCTATTGTGTATACCCAGCTTCCGGATTTTGAAGAGCTCATTGTTTCGGACTTAAACTAAGCTCAGCCGCCGCTTTGAAAATGATAGGGGGTTTATTAAGTTACGTAGTGATTAAAGGGTGAAGAAATAACATAGGTAAAGTAAGATTCGGTTTATTTTAAATCCCTTTTAAATTGAGATTTAACGTGTAAAACATCCGCATAATGACTGGAACATCGTGGAGTCTTAAAAGATGTAGAAATAAGTTTCTTTCGTCTCATTTGGCGATATTGGCGGGACAAGACACTGATCGTGTATTGGCCTACTTAAGCTCGTTTTGTGGCTGTTTTGTTTATCTTGTAGGACCCGGGAAAGGACATAGGATAGTTTTTATCCCGATATTCCCACGGGATCGAAATTTACGCGGGTGAAACCGCGGGGCGCAGCTAGTTATTAAATATGTCTATTGCCATTCGACTAGTGTGTTTATGGCAGTACGCTGTTCTACATCTTGGTATTGCCAATTTTGTTGGATCCCTTGAGATTTTGCCCACTTTATAAACATTGACGCTATCGGCTGTACTGAATAGGTGAGGATGTTTTTTTACAAATACTCCCATTTCCAGTATGTATAAGCATACCAATGTTAATAATTTATGTTTTTTAAAAATAAGTCTGCAAGATTCTAAGCGGTCTGCACCAAACACAGCTAGATTAGTAAGTGCATAAAGTTATGCACCTACGTGCATAACTTTATTCGAGAGTACCTACTTGAGCTTGTGGTACTAGCTCGACTTCTAATTATAAAACCACTTAATCCAATTACGTGCATAAAATTCCTTTAATAAAACTAATTGAGTTCTGAAGCACTTAATTAGTATACGTAGTTAACACCACTAGCAGTAAGTCGCCTCACTCATCGCTAATGTAATTTGTTGGAGAGTCATCGGTGTGAATTTTTCCTCTAATTATATAAGGGAGTATTCCCGTTTGAGCACCTATTTTTAGAGCACCAAAGGTATAATATTTTACCGTGGTGCTCAAACGGGAACAATAAAACGTACTCAACTTTGTATACCTACCAGTGACGTGCATTGCAGGTAGGCATATAAGCAGTGCATTTACATGCACAACTTCAGGCGAGTTAGTGGTCAATCGCAAACTGAAAAACAGTACAATAAAAGATTGCTCGATTCTTGTCCTTTCTGTTCGCATTGCATTTCAGATTACAGGTCTATTCCAGTTTATCCCCCAGACGTGTTTATCCCACTTTGTTCCAGGATTAGAGATATCTGTTTAGGTAAGCCTGCCGCCTACTACTTATAACAGAATGTCTGGAAAATATTTTGTTCAGATAGACGGATTACGGCACCAGACATAAATCCGTAAAGGGTCAGCCTGTAATCTATTCTTAGAACCTCTTTTATTCTTCTGAAGACAGGACATAGGTGTTACTGCACTTGTAAGCAAATTGAATCAAAGACTGAGGTTTAGTACGTGTTTTATTTATACATTTCTAGGTAATACTAAACCACTGTGCCTGTACAAGGAAGCGCAAATAAAATGAAATGAAATAGATGGGTTTGCATGAAAAAATACGAACTACGATGGATTGACAATTTCACGAATTTATTCAGTTTTAAATGGAAATGGATTTTTATGATAGATTTTCCCGATACCCGTAATCTGATTGAGTTTGCACACGTGTACCTATATAGTTTTGATGAGAATACAATTTGATTGTGATATGAAAAATGAATACGAAAAAGGTATTGAATACGTTTTTTTAATTATTTTTTAGGGTTCCGTCCCTCAAAAGGAAAAACGGAAACCCTATAAGATCACTTCGTTGTCCGTCTGTCAGTCCGTCGGTCAAGACCTTTCTCAGGAACGCGTAGAGTTATCAAGTTGAAATTAATATCAAACACTTGGCTGCAATCCCTTGAAGCAGTGAAAAAAATCAAACTTCTATGTCTACGCAATCAAAAGATACGGGCGTTTATATTCCGGAATAAAAATCTATAGGGTAATAGGGTAGTTTCCTGGGTAAAAAAATAATAATTCTAATTAGTCCGTCAGTTAGATTATCGAAAAATAATGGACCCTTATTTTTTCTTTTGTCAATCAAACAAAAAATGAAAAAGATAAAGCGCGTCAAAATTTGGGAGTGGGGGGTCGTGACGTCACGCCGTGCTAAAAAGTGTCGCACGGCGTGACGTCACGCGGAATCTTAACAGGCGATATCTTCATCATTTTTTATATTAGGTCCTTACATATGAAATTGGCGTTTTGTATGGAAGGAACAAAAAGTCGAATATTTTTTAATATAATATATTTAATTAATCAAAGTATGAACCATTGTTTTCAATGCACTTTTGCCATCTTATAGGTAGTTCATTGATCCCTTTACTAAAAAAACCAGTCGGACGGGAATCAATAAAATCTTTGAAGGCGATTTGGACTGCCCCATCGGAGTTGAATTTTTTCCCTTGCAAAAAGTTATCCAAATTGCGAAAAAAATGGTAATCTGTTGGAGCAAGGTCCGGGGAGTACGGAGGATGTCTAAGACATTCCAATTCAAGCTCTTCTAATTTGGTAGCCGTCTGTTGCGCAGTGTGTGGTCTGGCGTTGTCGTGCTTTCAAGCTTTTTAATCTTCCCAATTTGCTTCAAGTGAATTAAAACAGTTTTATCACTAACATCGAAGCCTGCAGCTAACTCGGACGTGGTTTGCGATGGGTCCGCTTCCACAATAGCCTTCAATTCTCCATTATCAACTTGGGTCTCAGGCCGTCCACGGGGCTTGTTCTGCAGGTCGAAATTTCCAGAACGAAAACGTTGGAACCAAAAACGAACTGTGTTTTCTTTTGCAACATGACCGCCATACACATCATTCACCCTTCGAGTCGTTTCCCCAGCACTAGTGCCACGGCGGAACTCGTACTCGTAAATAATGCGATATTTTAAATTTTCCATTTTGTAAAATGAGTGACGCAAACAGAAAAAACAGAAGAAAAAAAACAAATGAATGACGGTCATCGAAGCACAAATACATGAGTAAATAGCTGTACAAATTTGAATTTGGAATTCCTTACCAAAGAGGAGAAATTCGTGATTAAAGTGGCCAGTACGAAAAACGCCAATTTCATATGTAAGGACCTAATATAATTGACAAAAGAAAAAATATGGGTCCAATATTTTTTGATAATCTAACTGACGGACTAATTAGAATTTTTTAGGAAACTAGCCTATTCCCGTTGATCTAGAATCATGAATTTGGCAAGAAGCAATGTCATGTAGCATAAGTAAAGGAAAAATCTGAAAACCGTAAAGTAGTTACATTACAAAAAAAAAACCGTGATTTTATTTACATATCTACATATTTGTACGGAACCAGCGGTGTGCGAGTCCGACTCGCACTTAACCGGTTTTTTATTTCATCATAGACTTGATAATACTGCCCTCTCTGAGGTCCTGTTACAAGTTTTACAATGGTCTGTGTGAAGGTATTGATGCCTTTATTATGAGATGGGCACCAGCTTTTGTATTATTTGTCACATTAGGAGTCAGCATGTATTGCTAGAAGATTAAGTAGTTCAAATTAAAATGTATTTATTTGTACACATAGTGGCACATGATGGTTTATAATAAAAAAAATATGTTGTGTGTTGTGTAGAGTAGGTAATAAGTGTACAGGTAAGCCTTTAATTATAAAAATAATAAAATAATTATAAAAATACTGAAAGTTATTAAACTAATGCTAATGTCGTATTAAATATACTAAACAAGTAAACATTTTTGTATTGTGACTTGTCTTTTTAGACATAATTGACAATTAAACAGTTGTTATAGTAGGTAAGTTGGTTAGGATGCAGCTTTACCTAGTATTCTGGAAATGATACGATTAAGTACATGATTTTCAATGAGAATTAAATTACAAACTTAAATAAATAATAAGATAAACACGAAAACTTAAAAAAAAACTTTTTTTCTCATTAAACTTCTTGAAGTACTTACCTACCGGAAATGTTGTCAAGTAGTACCTGATAGGTATTGAAGTTGTTAAAAGTAATGATACTACTAAATTAACTTTAATCTTAAAATGTTCGCATTGACTCATATAATAATTAAATCAATTATTGTTCAATATATAAATACTCTGAAAAAAATGAAAGAAAGGAAAAGTAACCAGAGAAGTACGCTCATGGAATACACGATTATTATAGTACCAGCGGGGCAATTGAGTAACACTTTATCAATCGGAATCGGTTTCATTTTGACAGTTTAACAACCTTCATTGCGTTATTTACGTGTTGAGTAGACAAATTTTTCGAACTTATGAAGCAATGGATTAGCAATTGGCTTCGGAATGATTCTGATTCCGATTGATAGTGTGTTACGCAATTAGGGTGCTGGTTATGTTGAAATACCAACTGAGTAATTAGAAGTTTCTGTATATTTGAATTCAATGTGTCAGATAGGTAATTATCAAGTTTTGGGAACACAAACTTAATGACAAACCTTTATTGTAAAGTTCAAATTCCTTAGCAACTGCAAACAGTTGCCACATTTAGTAATACAAGAAATACAAAAAAAAAGCTAGTAGGTAATATAGTAATACAATCTAAATGTAATTTACACTGGTATCACGTTATCTAAGATTGATTATTCAATTACAGGTAGGTTCTTGAATATGGAAAGAAACGAAGAAAGACATACTTATATTCGGTAAGAAGTATAAGGACACAACAATGACAGAAGTAAAATAATAGAAGAGAATGAAAACACTCGCGTGCACTCTGCGCGATGTCATTGGCCTCGTGTGAATTTAAAGTTGTGTTAAAAATATATATTATTGTTTACCAAACAAGTTAAGTTGTGTCAAGTCAGTGTGATTTAAATTCAACTACTTACCTACCACCTATAAAAACAGCGACGGAAACACTCACCATGTCTTACAAGTACATACACATAATTGTAGCATTTCATTTCAGCACAACAGTACAGGTCATCTAGCCCAACTATGGTCGGGGGTGCGAAACCAGGCAGCATTTTGTGTATGTTCACTCATCACCAGTGTTCATCAACGGTGAAGGAAAACACCGTGAGGAAACCAGCATGTCTGAGAACCGATTTTTCGAAGACATGTACATTACCAGTACGCACTGTTCCGCGTGGTAGATAGGCATCCATTAAATTGGACGCATGGGAATCCATTAAATTGGACGCAATGGGCATCCATGAAATTGGACGTTTGGGCATCCATTAAATTGGACGCAATGGGCATCTATTAAATTGGAAGTAACAAAATGGTGAAGGAAAACATTGCATCGTGAAGAAACCATATATGTAATAAGTCTCCATTAAATTGGATGTATCAAAGCGGTGAAAGAAAGTATCGTGAGGAAAACATATATGTAACACTCCATTAAATTGGATGTATCAAGGCGGCTAAGGAAAGCATCGTGCCGGTCAGCGTGTCCTGGAGCGAATACTTTGGGAACATGGGCTTCCATCGCGTGGTGGTTTGGAGCCCATTTTTTTTATTTTTTCTTTATTGCTGAATGGGCCCGCTCTTGATGGAAAGCGATGGATGACGTCTGTTATGAAACGAGCGTGCCTAGAAGATGCCTAAGGCACTGGAATTCTCACGCATCGACGAAACACAGGACTCCGGAGGGAGGGTTGTCGCAAACCAGGCGGGTGTTAGCCCTGCCACCGCAAGGGAAGAATTGGCCAGTCAAATAAGGTGATGGGTGTGACTGTCTAGGATGCGCCCAGCGCTCGGTTCAGTTGAGTAACTGACAGAACAAACTGCGCTACACGAGGAGGCTTCTTTATGCATACTAAAACTTTAAACATGATTTCATGTCCCTCACGGAATAGATGCTTGTATCCCAGTATTGTAGGAGAGGTACACCAATAAAACACATCATTCAGATAAAATAATTGTTACGGAATCGTTTCATATTTTTACATTTTTCTCCTAGCCAGTGAATATTTTATTGGACACTGAAATATATTTTGCTGTCCTAATTTTGTCAAATCAATGACTGAAGTCAAATTCAAAGCTTGAAATTCATTTGTTTTGGTTATGAGTAATTTCCTAGGCAAAAACAAATCTGACGACCACGTCGAGCTTGTTGAGTCCATGCTATCGAACTTGTAAGATAGCTCTTGCAAGTTCGATAGCATGGACTCAACAAGCTCGACGCACCCTAGCGGGTGCAACATGAGCATAACAATCCACTTCCTGCACTCGCTTTTAGACCGATTTCCACAAAATCTGGGCGATTTTAGTGAGGAGCAGGGTGAAAGATTTCATCAGGATCTTCGGACAAAGGAAGAGCGGTATTAGGGGCGGTGGGACTCACATTATGATGGCAGACTACTGCTGAAGTTTGCAACGAAATCTACCTAAAGTTGTTCATTCAAGGAAATCATATAAAAGATAATTTGATAGTGTTCAATAGAAATTTTGTGAACATAATGTACTTATTAATTTTGTATTATTCCACTTTGCCCCACCAGCCGCCCCACTTTTTGTATTTTTTTGTCAATATAATAAAACTGTATATTTAAAAAAGTAAAGCTGTTAGCCATCTCCCAGTATTTTTTTCATAGTCAGGACCATAGAAATATCCAATAACAGAAAAAAAAATAAAGGAAACAAGACTTGTAGATAGATAGATAAACCATTTATTTGGCGTACACAAAAGACAGCACACACACAAAAGTACAACATTAGATGAAACCAATTACCCACATGAACATAATATAAAAACAAGGTGCCAATACAAAAACAAAAAAAAAAGGAAAAATATACATATCTAAATAAAAGTGACACTATGAGTCTATGACGAATATTTAAAATAAAATTAGCAACGAAACACAGTGCGGGTTGCGTCTCAAGGTTGCACCAAATGGGAGTCCAGCTCAGCATGTGCCAGGCAAATGTACCTGACGCTGATATTCTGCTGGATCCCTGCAGTGACATACGGACGTTGTGCAGACGAGCACTTGTGTTGACAAGTGCTATCTATTCTATTAGATTCTCGAACGTAATACCTAGGTCACATTTTATGAAACTTATAGGACAAAATGGGAGTGCCCTGGCTGGGACACGCGGTGCACATAAAGACTATTAGGAAAATAATTCTATTCCAGAAAGTGGTAGGTACATCTTCTTGTAAATAATATCTAGATAAATATCAATCTGGTTTACAAATTGCACTAGGACGCTTCCTGCAGGATAAACACAACGCACTAATTGGAATAGTTCAATTAGTCCCATTAGGGAAATTAGGGAATAATTATTACCAAGTACCTAATACTCGACGTCTAGGAACTATTCAGCAGCAAAAATACCTACTATGGTATAAATTGTAACAATGATAATTTAATTGAATATTACCTACTTAAATAAATACTAGGTAAGCATTATCTCTTGGATAATTGTAGCGACTACTATACTAGCATTATTATCCAGTAAAAGCTTTTTATATTCATGAGTATGAATCTGAACTTTTACTAACGAAAAGAGGAACTGTTTTGTACATTTAAGCAGTTGCATTTTTGTATGAAACAGCAGGTTTTGTTATCGAAATTGTAGTTTCACGGTAAATAAGCTGATAATTGAGTGTTATACCTACACTATTACAGTTTGATATTTTTAAAATATGCATGTACTTACTTCCCTAATACTTGGTTCAAGTACCGTTATCTACCTTTGTTTCATATGTCAAATGTACAAGCATCGGCTTTTATCTACCTTTAGTTCCTTTAGATGGAAAAGCTTCAAAGATAGAGGAAACAGCAAACTACTGCGGAGGTAAATAACTCGGAAACGTAAATACTTTTTCTTTCTGTCTTTCAATCAAGCATCAAAAGGAAAATCAGACTACATCTTTGGGTTTCATCTTAAACATCTTATAAAGAGCAGTTGGCTGCGAGTTAAATCTTAACTTCAAATTCCAGGTCGGAAAGATTTTAATCGCGTTTTTCGTTTAGGAAATTAAGTTCTGGGAATGACAAGATGATGTCACAAGATTATTAGATGTCAGCAATATTCATTTAGTAGCTGATCGAAAGGCAATCTCGTCACGAGACTTATCAATATGAGATGTCATGCATGAGTGGTCTGAAGTGGTAGGTAGCAAATACCTGTGTGCTTAGAGCGCTCAGCGCACATCCGGGATTTAAATATTGCTTGCTCGAAGGTACGCGTGCCAATGTATTGCGTCGATACGAGGAACTTGCGTCGAGAGGACAATTTCGTTCCAATAAAGGAGACAATAACCGTATACACGATATTTTGCTTCATTTCCTTCTCTATAGAAATATGGAATTGTTCTCTTGTAAAGCAATAGTAAATATTGAAAACATAAATCAAAAGAAGAGGATAAATTCGTTATCTTAGATTTTATATTATTGGATTCCAGTGTTACGGGGTATCGCAGCGTTCGTTTTGTTCAGTTTTTTAGGAGCAAGTTATAAAACAAATTGCTGATAAAATGATTGTTCAACTTTTATCTAGGTTTTAAATCAAAGTGGATAGGTTCTTACTGCTGTTATTTACTTTTAGTAAATTGTGCAATTCCACTCCATGTAACAAACAACAGTGCAACAGATAAATCTACCTAATCAGTAGTCAATACATTATAATAAAATCTTAGCGAATTCAAACTCCACATTGAATATTTTGGAAAAAAAACTAATTGCTGCGAGGTCTGGGAACGATTGTAATGCCGAACATATAGCTTTTATATTTTTTGTCTCTTTGCCTGAATGTATGTTCCAGCATCACGCAAATACTACCGGATGGTTCGTAGAACGTACACAGAATTGCTATTATTTATGGATATAATAAAAATAAATAGATAATTAGATATCTATGGTTAGGTGACTGTTGATGAGGGATCCCGTGTGTTTACAATCTACTGTTACCTCTATTATTTTAGCGTTGTGCTATTAGGTCGTATATGCAGAAACGCACGCGTTCTGTAATTCTCTAAAAACGAAATACTTCGCAAGCAATGGGAAATTGCTACTGAGGAGTCGACCTCAAGACGAGCTGCTTCTCACACGGACAACTGTACGCCGCTTGCTCCCTCGTAACCAGTCCTTACTCTCTTTATATTTTGGCCAGTGAGATCAAAACTAAAAACGTAGTATACAGCTACGTTTGTAGTTTTATGAAAATGTGGCTGTTAGGTATTTTAGTATATTGTGGTGCCTTACGACTTCCACGCGAACGAAGTCGCGGACAGAAGCTAGTGTAAAATAAGCTTATATACGAAGCACTACGAAAATATTACGATACATTGTAAGTAAAATGGGTATCAAATTGGGAACATAATCCGGTATGCGATACATCCTTCAGCTGGATTTGGTTCCCAATTTAGGCTCAGACCCTGTTTTGTGTAAAAGTATTTGAACTTTACCAACCTTAGCGTAGTGTTATAGCATTGTTTATTACCATCAACTTTTCGTTGATGATATTAATTTTCTTCTTCCGTGGTTTTATTATGCCTGCTGGTAGTCTCTCAATTTCGCATTTTGTATTTTTTTGTTCCTTTATTATTTCATCTATAGTTTTAAATATATTCCATTTTTTCCTATTTAGCAATGTGTTCCACCTATTGTGCCAACTTTCGACAGCATTTTGTGTGGTTGGTGTACCTGCTTCAATGGAATCTGATATTGACCATGTCTCTGGGGGGAACGTGGGTGGCACTTTTGTAAACATTACTGTCAATATAATAGTTTTTAAACCATTCGATTACTTAGTGCGCTTCTGGTGGTAAAATTTTGTCAACAATTTCTTTTATTCTGATTATCGGAAATAATTTGCGCCGCTGCTGAGCCCTGTCGGCGAAGAGTCCTGTGGGCGAAGTGTCCTGCCGGCGAAGAGTCCTGTCGAAGTAAAGTCTTGTCGGTGTTCAGTCTGTCGGCGTAGTGTCTGTCGGCGTTTAGTCGTATACTCGTTTATATTATTAGATTAGATTGAAAATGTACCACTATATAATAATATACTTAGGTATACAATATTTAAACGACTTCTTACCAAGTTCCTTATAACATGAATTCGTAATCAACTTTGTAAACAATTTCAAAACTCTTGTCAACTACCGCTGATTTGTTATTTGCAAATGCCACTTGATCCTTTTGCAGCACAATGGGTAGGTAGGCGTATTATTTCCAGATACCATGCAAATGAGGATTTAAAAGACGTCTCTGTTAAACTCTCATCAATATTCTCGAGTTAATCTTTTCTTCTGAGTAAGTCATTACCCAAAGGCCAAAACTTGTTTAGGTATAATAAGTAAAAAATAATGAAATGACAAAAGAACTGAATAAGTATTAGGAAGCTGGCTTATACGTTGTTAGCCAACTTCCTAAATAGGTAGTTTTATGAACTTTTCCTATAACATAATTGGGTATTCTTTGATAAATTGGGATCATATGAGACCACCAATTTGATTTTTATATTATAGTACATTTTGAGTACAATTGGTAAATAAAATCATAATCCATAAATAGAGAAAGGCGTCTGAGATAGGACGGTCCTGAGTCACAGATCACCCGGCTCTCTTACATAGGGATAGGACATGTTAATTTACAAAACGGTTAGAGTCAAGATATTTTATAACTATAAGATATTTTTTTAAGAAAAAAATTACAAATTGTTTTTGATAATTACTCACGAGTAAAACAGGGGCAAATTGCAAATTATATTAACTTATCTAATTTGACTGATACCCAAGTAATAATAATAATAATAATAATAAATGTTTATTTTGTACACAAAAACCAAACAATACAATTTAGTGACAGGATTTAGTTGTACAGCAGAGACAATTTATGAATGAAGCATTTGACTTCTAAACTAGGCAAGAAGCCTGTATCTTAGAAGCCATTTGTTCCCCGAAGTGCGGTGATATACATCTATACATACAAAAACATCGTGCAAGTACTTTTAATTTTCTTTGTACAAATAGGTAACTGAATATTTTGCAAATAATTTCTGAACTATATTCTAATATTAATTAAGAACTTATTCTAATCAGACCTTCAGTTTCGTCATATGTCAACTCCTGCAACCACTTAGTAAGTATACTTTTAACTTCATACTTTGGACATTTATAAATGGATAATGCCTTATTGACTTTATTGTACAGTCGAGAGCTTGAGGCTAAGAACTGGCGTCCAGCGAAAGCGGTTCGACACTTGACAGTTTCACAGACAGGAAAACCTTTGCGTCTTAAAAGGAGTTTTGGCACTAGAGGTAACATGGAGTGTCTACGCAGCACAGCACGAAGTACAAACAGCTGCCTGACTGTCAGAACTCGAGCTTCGAAATAGAGTTGGGTTGTGGGGAAGTCCCTACGTTTAAAAAGCATTACTTTGAGGATAGCCCTTTGAGCTCGTTCCACGGTAAGTAAAAAGGTCTTATACGTTCCACCCCAAGCAGAGATGCAGTATGTGATGATCGATCGGCAAAGACTCTGATACACTAGTAGCGCAGTTTCTGGATCAGCAGAATGTCTCAGCACTTTGAATACGTATATTAATTTCCTGATACGCGCGCACAGTCTCTCAGTATGAGGTTGCCAGGTTAGCCTATAGTCAATGTAGACTCCAAGATATTTTATATCTGGTACCAAGGATATGTGTGCACAGTTGCAGTCATTTTTACCTTCCAGGCACGTGTGAGCTTTAACTAAACCTGAATCTCGGTGCGGCAAAGTGGTATTTGGTAGAGAGAATTGAATAATTTTGGTTTTCGCCAGTTTTAGTGTCAGAATATTTTCCGAGAGCCATTCCATTACCAAGCGAAGAGCGTATTCCGCTCTTTGTTTCGCCTTTGTCCAGTCAGTATCATAGACTATTAATGCTGTGTCATCGGCGTATGTAAAAATTTCACAGTTTGGAATCTGGGCCTGACACAATTCATTAATATATAGAAGAAAGAGTGTAGGCCCAAGAATGCTTCCCTGTGGAACACCGAAATTGATTTTCAGATGGTCACTTTTTATAGAATCGATCTTCACACATTGAGTACGGTTAGAGAGGTAGTCTCTGAAAATGTTTAACGTCGAGCCACGCACTCCAACGCGCTCAAGTTTCGAGACAAGGGAGGGAATAGATACCGTGTCGAATGCTTTGGACAGATCAAGAAAGATGCCGTAGCACTTCATCTTTCTATCCAATTTATCAACCAGAGTTTTGGTAACGTCAATCACAGCATCTTCAGTCGATACTCCAGACCTAAATCCATACTGGTTACTCGCAATAAGTTTATGTTTATTTAGAAAATTTACCAGACAGTTGTTGAGAATTCGTTCAAGAATCTTCGACAAAGAGCTCAACACGGAAATGGGCCGGTAGTTATTGACACTAGTCTTGTCGCCACCTTTAAAAACGGGATGAACTACAGCTTTTTTAAAAGCGGCAGGAAAAATCCCAGTCTCAATGGCTCGATTGCAGATGTGCGTAATGGGCACTGCCAGAGTAGAGCTTGACTGTTGAAGTACCTTCGCTGGAATATTATCATAACCAGTGGCACAATTTCCACGTAAGCTGTCGACAAGTCTTTTCACGTGAGCTTCGTCCACTGGTAATATTACGAGTGAATTACAGCAAGGGGGAGGGCGCACTCTTATCTCACTTCCGAGTGTAGGTCTTGTAGGAGGAGCTATGTTTGAGGCCAGAGATTGTCCAATGTTGACAAAGAAACTATTTACATTATTAACTGATTTTTTTGGGTCAGTATCAAGTTGAAGTAGCTTTTTTGGGGACTCTTTTTGTGAACAGGTGTTTGTTATTTCTTTTATAGCTTTCCACGTAGCTTTTGGATTATTTTTTGCGTTTGCCAGTTTATTTTTGTCATGTGCGTGCTTAAGTTTTTTGAGTAGTGTATTAAGAAAATTGCGATAACGTGTGTAGGTGATTTTAAGGGTATCATTATTAGGGTTACTAGTCACTTCTATATGCATCATATCCCGGTTTCTTATGCAACGAACTAGACCCTGCGTCATCCATGGTTTTAATACACGGACTTTTCTTTTTACTTTTATGCTCTGAGAATGCTTTGTGATAATACCTTGGACCATGGTAATCAATAATTCAGCAGCTAGACTCGGATTGGGCTCCTCCAAAATCAAGTGGAAATCAGTACCATCTACTTCATTTTTTATCGCAGCATAATTGTATCGATAGGATGTATTGGGACTGTGTTGCATTATGCCTTTGGTCTTTAAGCATAATATAACGGGAAGGTGATCAGTAATATGTGACTCAAGTACAATGACGCATGCTGTTCCCTTGGTTTTCAATAGAACATGGTCCAAACAGTTTTCCGATCTCGTTGGTAACACATGAGCAGGTAAGAAAGTACATAATTATCAGTCTGAAAGCACTGCAATCAGGTACACAGCTATCTACATTGATTGATTAGGTAGGTACTAATCAGAAGGCCAATTCCCGGAATTAAAAACGTTGAAAATCTAGTCGAAATCTCATCTCAGCGACAATCAATGTCAAAAACTTGCCAAAAATGTAGGGAAATTAGAGGTATTTTTGACAGATTGAGACTGAGATTAGGCTGTGAACATTCTTAAAATTACGAGAATTGTCCTTCAGTTCAATGCGCTTTTTGTAAGTAGGTAAATATACTTACAGAGCAGTGTATGCTTGTATTCCTATTATGCCCAATAGTATCATTTGCCATCGAACTGCTGAGCGTGACTATGCTTCATAAATCATCATTTGCACGAAAGTAACAACTGGAAAAAGCCGACCGTTATATTTGGTCTTTGTTTTAAAATCATGCAAATTTGCTCGCTACGTTTGATTTTCAAGACTAAAATATTCGGTTTTACTGATTCGTAGGTAGTTTTACAGATTAGTAGATCATAGTAAAGATAGCTTTAAATATCCAAATAGGTGAAGTTTACTTTTATTTCCGAAAATAAGACAGGTAGGGCTTCTATTTCTACAATTTTTTTTACGCGGTAGCAAATCCATACTAATATTGTAAATGCGAAAGTTTGTCTGTCTGTCTGTTACCTGAACCGATTTATATGAAATTTGGTACCTATAGAGATAGTTTGAGTCCCGGGAAAGGACATAGGATAGTTTTTATCCCGATGTTCCCACGGATTCGAAACTTATGCGGGTACCGGGTAACCGCGGGGCGCTGCTAGTTATAATACGTTCAATCAAAAAAGTATCGGGAATGGATGATTTGTTTATGGTTCCAATTTTTTTAATGGATTGTCACAACTGTTTTCCATTTTGGCGCGGTGTTTGAGTTGCATATGTCATTTAGATTAAATCACAGAGTACTTTTTGATAGACTGGATTAAATACAGTCTGTTTTTATTAGATCTAGTGTGTATTGCGAATTTCGTAATGGACAAAAACATCAAATAAAGAAGTAGAAGTCACTGAAAATAGTGAAATGTTACAGAAGGCTTACGGTGAATCAACTTTATCAAAAACACGTGCTTATGAGTGGTGCAAAGCGTTCAAAAGCGGTCGAGATATGCTGGAAGATTTGCCTCGCCCTAGTAGGCCATCAACGTCTTCAACTGAAGGAAATACTCGTAGTGACTGAAAATCCTTATTCTAGTTTGAGAGAGACAGCCGCTGAACTTTCTGTCTCACGAGTCATTTTAAATAATTACTTGGGTATGAAACATTTTGCCGTTCGGCTAGTTCCAAAAGACCTTAATTTTCTCCAAAAACTCAATCGCATAAGAGTCGCTGAAGATATGCTAGAACGAGTCAATTCCGACCCAACATTCATGAAACGCATTGTTACTGGTGACGAGACGTGGGTTTACGAGTTTGACATGCAATCTAGTCAACAAGCTTCGGAGTGGCGCCTTTCAACTGAACCGAAACCGAAAAATCCACGCCAAAGTCGATCAAAGTCAAAGTCATATTGACTGTTTTCATTGACTATCGCGGTGTTGTGCACTCGGAATTCTTACCAGAAAGTCAAACGGTAAATAAAGTATATTACTTGAGCGTCATGTGGCGTTTAAGAAAGCAAATTCTAAAAAAAAGGCCAGATTTGTGGAAAGAAAATTGTTGGATTTTGCACCACGATAATGCGCCTTCGCACAAGGCCATCATAGTTAACGAATTTTTGACCAACAACCACCTTATTCACCAGATATGGCTCCAGCCGACTTCATTCTTTTTCCTAAACTCAAAATACTACTGCGTGGAACCCGTTTTCATTTGGTAGAAGATAGGAGAATTCTTGGCGAGAACTACACTCAATTCCGGAAAAAGCGTTTAAAAAAGTTTTCATGATTGGATTATTCGTTGGCGTAAGTGTATCGTTTCTGAAGAAGCATACTTTGAAGGCGATAAAATATATTTGGATGAATAACTATTTTGCGTATTATTGATCTTTTCCCAGTACTTTTTTGACAGAGTAGTATATAATAGAAATATCGGGCACATTCAATCGTAAAGTCATTGAAATGCCTGAGACATAAGGGTCCCGTATTGAATGTCTTCATTCGAAGGTGTGGGCAGCTCACTAGTTTAATTCAGCATCCTATGAGACATTCCTTAATTGTCCTGCGATCAATCACTGCAGAATGTGCCTCGTCTCTCGTCTCTCGGGCAGTCCTCACTAATAATTAATTTAATGTTGTTAGTTATTTCGGTTTGTACCTTAATAACTTACCTACAACATTAAATTACCTAAATACTTATCTGTGCATATTGTCGTTTAAATCCTTTAATTTTAAACGTATAAGTACCTTAACGTTTAACGTTGTTATACGTTGTTACTATTACCTCTTGTATATAGGTAACCAGAGTAAATTCTTATTCAAATTGTGTCTATGTTTGGCACTACGTACACCATAGATATCCGAGAGATATGCCTTCACTGCATATTTGTTCAAGTTCAAGTGTCGCCACATTTTCCCACTCCGGAAACTCCCACAAAAACAAAAGAAATAGATACGGCACACATGATCAAATTGGGCGGCTTTTTTGGCACACACACAAGAAAATAAGCGTAACACTTGCTGCACACATGCTCAAAAGGGGCGGGCACTAGAAAGTATAGACACAGTCACGGAATGCACACATGCAACTCTAGCATCAACTAGGGAAGATGGGTTAATATAAATATTTGATCGATAAAAATATCGATAGATATCAACTACAAAAAAGAGGAGTGTTTTTGGGTGTATTTTGTATTATTTATTTTTCCTGCTTTCAACGTGGTATATTAATAAAAAACCAATAAAACCAAATTACGTAATAATATAATATATTTGTTTGCAAATGACATTTAAGTAAATAAGTAGTTTCTTTAGTTTCTCTCTTACGTAAAATTAAAACTATTTAACTATCGATCATAAAACAACAATTCAAATAACCTTTTGAACATTTAATAAAAAAACGTTTATTAAAATAAACAGGTTCTTAATAATTAATTACAATCTAGCCTATAAGACTTTTTACATAATAATTATTACCCGAATGCTGCGAAGCCCAAAAGGAGGGTTATTTTAACCTTTTAACCGCTTACGTCGGATTAATCCGACAAATATTTTCGTGTCCATTCCGCCAGAGTCGTATATATACGACCAAATAACACAGCTCGTTTAATCTGTATTATTATTACATCATCACAGCTCGTTTCATCGGTATTTATTGTTCGTTTTTTTTTTTTTGTCGGGCGCTGGGGGCACGACAACTGATATAAAGTCTGATACTGATATAAAGGTTAAAAGGTTAAAACTTAGAATAGTGTTGATTATTGGTACTTTACAAAAGTACAGAACAAATTACAGATTGGTTTGAGGGAAACCAATTATTTTTCCTGCCTGTTGCATCTATCCATTTATTTTTAATTTCTGGATCTTTCGGGAAACTGAAAAAAATAATTATTAATTCTTGTAAAATTACAATTTATCGATAGCAATATCTCAGCGCTACGCATCACTAATGCATCATTTGACACGATCCATGTCAAATGACGTTGCTAGGCAATTTTCTCATGTCATCACAATAATATTTCACAACGAAATATTTGTAAAATTCTTAAATAATATAATTAGTGCAGTGATTTTTTACTTACCGGTGCACGGTGGTACCGCCCATAGGTCATAAATGCAAAAATTTCATCATCAATTCCCCCAATTTAATTACCTATAATGATTTACCGATAAACAAGCTACCCAAAAGTATAAATATGTCACCCATTTTACCAAGTTATCACTTATTTTTCGAGCTCCGAAGTGAACACATTATTACGTTGCACTCGCCTTATTAGTTACTCATTTGCACTATTGTTTGTGTAACGGTGAATTCTCAGAATTGCATTGTTTTTGAGTGGTGTTTGTGCCATGGATTTCCAAGATCAAGGTATGTTATTACTAATTAGTTATATTTTTTAATTTTATTTGACGTATTATGACGTATATTTACGTGCTACGCCACACAGTATTTCTACCAAATATTTATCTTATAGTTGACTTCACATAGACTTACAACTTTTTGCAACCATAGTCAAATACTCTCACATATCTGAAATTAAAGATTGAACTGTCTATTTTGAAAATATAAAAGGTTTTTTTGCGTCCCTTTGCGACTTTAGATGCTATATAGCCTCTACGACTGCGTAGGCTCAGGCGTAGCACGGTCTACGAAACATACGTAAAATATTTAATTTTTTTTTTCAGGTACTTTGATTAACTGTACTTTCTCAAGGATGCATTTTTTTGAGATTTGGTCTGCCGTAACTGGAAGTGTTCCTCAGAGACATCAACACGTGCTGAAAACTATTCTAGCTTCACTAGATGAGGTCGAAAAGCTAGACATTAGGAACTTAGATAGTAAGATACTCAGTTTATGTAAAAGTTTTGATAGATTTTGGAAAATTGTCTCTAGAAATAAATCAAAATTTTTGCATAAGTACTCAGATTGGTTAAACGAAATTGAATGTGTCGAATTAGTAAGGGGTAATGAGAAGTGCATTCAAGATAACGTGAACCAGCCCGGGCCATCTTGCGAACGCGGACGCCCCATGAAAGATTTTTCAGAATTGTCTAAGCGCTTAAATAAAGATTTGGTTGAACGTTGTTCTACAATTTTATAAGCCTTGACCTCGGGTTTTAATATTGATTTGGATAAATTTAATGAATATGCTTTGGAAACCGCGCGACTTTTAATTCAAGAATATCCGTGGACAAGCTTACGTTCACAAAGTCCTCATCCATGGTGCTGAAGTGGCATAGTATGCTTTATTATCTTTCGGGGAATTATCCGAAGAGGCAGCAGAATCTAACAACAAACATTATAAGGTCTTCAGACGGGACCACACGAGAAAAAGGTCGCGAGTACTTACGAATACGGACTTACTTAACAGACTTTTACTCAGCTCAGACCCATTCATTACTAGTCTTCGGAAACTTCCCCGTAAGAAAAAGAGCGTTATGTCGAGGTAAATCTTAGATTTATTACGAATTTAGTTTAAATTGAAATTAGGTTGGTTGTTGTAGTTATTTTAACTTAGTTGTGGTTATGATGACGTTTGTAAATAAATTGTAGTATTAGTTTTCTTGCTTTTTGTTGATGTATATATATAAAAGAATACATATTTAATGATATCCCCTTCATGAATAGCTTAATATTCACATGTATTTCCGAACGAGGGACAATCAATCTCAAATATTGACTATTTAAATTTATATATAAACAGTACATATTGTACAGTTTATTGTATATTATGAATTAAATTATGTAAATAAAGCATCAATGTACATTCGTGAAGTATTTTTTTATTATTTACCCTTCAGAAAAAATCCCATTTAACAGATTTAATGAAGTAAGGTATTTATGACCGCGCTTGTAGGGCGCTTGAACCACCGTGCGGTGGTAGGACACGCCGCTTGTCTTAAGGTTTGTTGTGACTGATCTATTTTTGCAAATAAGGACGGAACAATTCGGCATTTTGTAAAAATACGAAATGACACCACACGTTTCGATACAAACATATGACTACGGCGCTTACTGCCGTCGCGCAACTCGCGCATCTAACATACGCCCAGATTACAAGTTATGGCCATGGTACTATATAATTGTACCATGGTTATGGCCTTTTATAGAGGCGACGTGCGCCACGCCTCCATGCCATATCCCTCGATATCCGTGACGTACACCCTAAAATAGCGATGGGCAAATCGTTTTATATAAAGCATCATCATCATCATTTTAGCCGAAAGACGTCTACTGCTGGACATAGGCCTCCCCCAAGCACCTCCACTTCGACCGGTTCTGTGCTTCTCGCATCCAACGAGTTCCTGCGGCCTTCACAAGGTCGTCGGTCCACCTTGTGGGAGGCCTTCCAACGCTACGTCTTCTGGTACGCGGTCACCACTCCAGAACCTTTCGGCCCCATCGGCCATCTGTTCTGCGAGCAATGTGCCCTGCCCACTGCCACTTAATTTGGCAATTCTTCCAGCTATGTCGGTTACTTTGGTTCTCCTGCGGATCTCCTCATTTCTGACCGCTGGGCAAAAGTTTCCACACATGGGTGCCTGGTAAACCTGTACGACCTTCAGCGAATATCTTTCAGATATTCTGAGTATAAGGTACGTTACCCTGGTCGACACACTCTCGATCTTCACCACGTTGTTCACAAGGGACTTATGGATGATAAACCTGACACCACCTTGGGACAGCTGGTCACCCTCCCGGAAATAGAGCAAGTTTCGGGATTTGAGGATTATTGAGTCCTCCCCCTCTCTTCGGACTTTAGATAACTCCACTATACTCCATCGTAACCTGCTCAATCCTTCCTTGAGTTCGGCGATCTTCTCGTCGATCCGGAGTGTACGCGTGTTGTATCTTGCCAGGTCGTTTTCGGTGATTGTGGTAGCCGGATCTCTTCCGGGGATTCTTAGCACCCCTTGTCTCACCGTGGCCTTGACCGCTACCGTAGCCAAGGGCAGGCGGGCCACCGGGTACTAGGGACCAAGTGTTTATGTGCTTGTCATTCTTTGGGGTTGCCATAACGCGGTGGGTTAACGATCGCAGTATGGTGGTGAAATGCATAGAGAACGCTGCTGCCCATTCTCTGGTACGACCCTTAGTCGCCTTTTACGACACCCACGGGAAGTATGTGGGTGGTGCAATTCTTTAAGTCCGGCACCATACAGACATTTATACAAATACATCACACTAAATAAAAGTTCAATAGAAAACCGGATCTCTTTTAGAAGTCGTTATAAATAAATTGCTTCTGATATTATCTTTTTAATGTGATTCCGCATGAATGGAATCCTATTTGCTATGTTGACACGGTAGATAGACCCCGAACAGTACCTACCTATCTATTCAATTAATATTTCCACGTGACTTGCGAGTACGTCCTACCAAGTCATAGCGAAATATGAATTGAAATTATGTCTCTATATACAGTCACCAGAGAAGATAAATAAGTAACCAGGTTCGTCGGATATAGTTGAACTTTAATAAGAAACCGATGGATGTATTCGAATAAAATTTAATTTAATTCATAGAACAAATTAAATTTCATTCGAAAACATCAATCGGTTTCTTACTAAACTTCATCTATATCCGACGACCCTAGTTACTTATTTATCTCCTTTGGTGACCATACGAGTACATACACAGAAAATTTCGGAGCTTTGCCTGCTACATCTATTCATACTAGTCGAGACTGCTCAGTTCCGTTCAATTGAGTCCTCGACAAAATAGACTAGCTAGACTGTTGTCCTATCTTGGAATCCAATCACAGCTTCCTTTATGGCGGCTTTCCAGCTTTCGGCCGTTATTAAGCCCTTCGAATCGAAATACAAGAGCCATATTCTTTGTGGATATGTTTTTATAATGTTTATAGAACATTCTTCTTTGATTTTGGATATGTTTTTATAGTGTTTTTGGAACATGCTTCTTTGATTTCAAATGATAGGTAAATGTAAATGCACTCTGTGTATTTCATTATAATGATAAATGTTTTTATTTAATAAGTAGGTTTGCACAAACATTTTTACACGTCAATCATACCATATTTTAAAAACTAGATGATGTCAGCGTTTCTATCTGACTCCTCTGAAAAGAAAGGCCAGATCATGTGAAGACCATGTAGATTGATAATAGGAGTGGATTCAGTAGTATTGATAAATTAAAATAGCTATTTAGTAGGCATATGGACCACCACGTGTATCAAGTCATGACCCTTGAGTTCTTAAGTGGGCGGAAATGTTTCCGACAAAGTTAAATGTCACTCGTGCCTTTCTGTTTGTCATACAAAGCCATCAGCTTTCCCGAAAAGAAAAATATAAATAATTACAATAATAATCGTTATTTAGCGTTATTAAATCATTGCACATTCATTAATTTCATTAACACAATTAAATTACGCACAGATTCATTTATGCATGGCTGCAGTCTAATTATAGAAACGAGGTAACATGCTTAATTGATGTCATTCAAAATGCGACAGTAACACACATCTGTGTTAAATTAAGTACATAATGAGGGTTTAAATAAATATAAAATGTTTATTGTTCTGACTATAATTTTAACTCATTAGGTTAAGTATCCTTATCGAAGTAACTCCTTTTTGTGCGCCTGCGTACATATATTTTTTTCTAAACTTCATGAGGACGCCAAGCATTTCGTTTAAAAAAACTTACTCAAAAAGAATGCAACAATTATTCACTTTTATGAGGTAAAACATAATTATGATTAACTTATGCGACGGTTTCGCTGGGAGTAACTAAAATTAAGATATAAAACAAAAAACGGGAAGTCTTACAATTTACACATTTTCAAAACTTAAAAGTTGGAGCAGATTTAGATTACGAAAAGAAAGTGGTTACTTAACTAGAGATAATCACCTTTATTCCTAAAAGTTGCTTAAAGTTAAGTAATGATTAGCAACTGTTTAACCATACATTTTTGACGTTTGAACGTCACTTACCTAACTTTAATCGTCGTCGTTTATAAATAAACGCCTGTTATTTAGCCATGGTGGTATGTGTGCTATGGTTATACCATAAGTTATTATTAGCTAACCTTATGCTTCTTAAAACCAAGTTAATTAACCAAATGTAGACATGTCGTGTAAATGATTTAGTGATTTGAAACGCCTGTTCTGTGTTACCTGACGACCTTTTATGTAAGGTCTGAAACAGACGTTAATATAGAAATAGAATGGAAATACTTTATTGTCCAAGTAATATAGTAAGTAGTTTTACAGGTTAATAGCAAGTCGAGACAACATGAGTAGCTTACAGTACTACCTACAGCTGGGTTACAAAATATGTTTTGCCAGAGAGCTCCAAACTGGACAGTTACTTTGTATCTTGGGGCTCGAGACGACTAGAGAGGTGATTTCAGGTATGGTATGGTACGTGTATATATGTCATGTTTGTGTGGTGTGTGTGTTTATAATCACTTAATTTTTTAAGTTGCAGGATAAATATTTTTTTTTACAATTTTCTAGCCAACAACAACTTTGCACTAAATTCTTTCAAAAAACACTACGTAGCCCGCGCAGCGCGTACCGTAGCGTACCTACTGTAAGTACATAACATAGATAATTAGCCTATAATGTTCCCACTGCTGGGACACAGGCCTCCTCTCTGTGAGAGGAGTAAGTATTTAAGTCTGTATAAGTATTTAACTGTCAGAAAAATAAAAGCTTAATAATTTCTCGAATTAGCAATGGACATAAAGTTTGAATATGTTTAAATAATTTAATGTCCAGTTAAACCTAGAGCTTCACGAAGAAGCTTGAATTGCCGAATTATTTACCATTAACATTTTCCCTTGGCAGCTTTAAGGGTATAAGGATGTAAACATCATTTGATGTTTTAGGACTAGCTCCATTAAAATCGACGCCCCGAAGAGTCGAGAAGACGGGGTTCCATCGGCACTATATGCAAATGTATGTATATTTGTGTTTAAGTGTTTTTGTTACTTTCGCGCTTAAGGGCAAGACCTACCGATCACCGTTCTTTTTCATGACCTCGTTATAAGACACTCAAGTGTCTTTCGCATCTACTTAACGTTATCGTGAAAAACGATGATGCGAATTTTATTTTTCACCCTCAGTGTTATCTTCATAGGTAGAAATCCCGTTTTCATACAAAATAATTACATACTAAAGCTAGAAGCTTTAAAAAGTAATTATTTATATTATAGCATGTGAATATTAATCAATTGATAACAATTAGACGGCAGAACACGTTACAATTATGAGATGGGATTAGCTGTCACTGAGGCGTTTACTTAATGAAGGTCGCGTAAGTAAACAATGAAATTATTCATAGGAGCGTTTCCCTAACATTGTATACGTGGTGATATTGTCGGCGGCCCACGCGGCCCGCACGACCCACGCGGTCCAGGCGGCCGACGCGTCTCGCATAAACGCTTGCCACGCGTTCTGGCTGAATACGCACCCCGTTTGTACGCTTAATCACACGCAATTAATGTTAGATATTAATCACCGTATATTGATTAGAACACGTAGTATCTTGGAGTAGTTGGCATGTTTAGGTTTAGCTGAATTTTTGGGTCTCAATGGAGTTGATGGGGTGTGAGGTGGCTGTTTAGTGGGTTCGGGGGTGTCGGATATTACAGGGGAAGTCCCGAAGCCATCGATCATCGTTACTGTCAGATGAACGAAGCGCCTTTTAACGAGCTAGGTGGCCACGACTTGTTGGCCAGGCCGCCACGCACAGGCTTATCACACCGCGCACCTATAGCTGCGCAGTCGTCACATAATATAATACTGATTGCCTACAAATGATCATTGACCGGTGTCCATCAGCCTAATTGAATAGATAAAGTCGAGATCGGACTCGTTCAGCCATATTCATTAGCGTGCAGTTCACAAGTTCCCTTCGTTAACTCTGATTTGTGAATTTGTTTTAGTACAGTTGCTAAAATATTCGGAAAACTATGTTGAAAAACTGTTTCAGTTGCAGAAAACTTGGAATTATTAATGTGTGCGATAACGTAAATTTAATTCGTAGAATAACGAACATAACATAACTTTTCCGATGTTATGTTAACCTAGAATTGAATATTTTCAAGAGAAATATTTTATGAGTACTTAAATATTGAAAGAAGCGTTTAACATTTGATGTGATTGTTCGGAAGTTCAATTGTTGAACAGTCATTAGTTAGGGAGCGAACGAGAAAACTTTACTGCTCTGAGATCTGTGACCAGATTTATTAGCCATTGGTACTTATATCTTTTAACGAAGCTTTCATTTTACGTTACCGTTGACTTTCAAACGTTAATCAAGAAAGACAACACAGGCATTTAAAATATTGTTCTTATTTTTCATATTCCTCGTGTGGTATGTAGAATTAATTACTGTTATCTGACATATCTATGAATGAATAACGGTTTTTTACAAGACAGCCTCGTTGTTTTACAAGACAGTCACATATTTTCACGAAGTCTTAACAAGTTAAGGTCATAGGACTGACGACATAAAAGTTATTCAAAAATATAAAACGAAATGTCCCCTATGTAATTAAAATCATCTATTATACACTTGTGAAGGGTTCCCAAAATCCGGCTCGAAGAACCATATCAATGCAGTCTAATTTAATAATAGCGTGTTTATTTACTTATCTATTTAAGTTACTTTTGGCTTCCTAAAATAACATAAATAGGAGAAGGCTGTCTACTAGTGACAGGAGTTCTTACCTAGCTCAAGATTCAGGGTGTTTCGGTCCCATAAATTACCATATGTCAATAAAAAATGTTTTATGGTCATAAGTCGCATATAAAATAAGTTGTTACTGCAGTAGAGTTGGCAGTTTTTTTTTCACTCAGATCAAAGTCTTTTTTATCGACCAATAACGCGGAAATCGTTTATATTGGGTTCAATCTCCATAACGATTACATTTTCAAGGTTTATTATGCCCAAAGATGGTCGTATTATTATATTGTCTTCAACTCAACTGGCTAACCGTTGAATTGAATCCGATAGGCAGATAAATCGTCAAGGATCTAAATAATATATGCATAGAATATACGCGGAGGGCAAAGTGCTGTGAGGCAGCCTGTCAGAAGCCTATGTCCAGCAGTGGACTACGATAGGCTGAGTTGATGTATAGAATATAGAAATGAGCAAAGGTAAATACACATCAGCACCAATATGATTAAATGTGCGTGTATGTTTGTTTGCTATACTTTTTAAATATGTGTAAATTGATTGGATGGATTTTTGCGAAAAATAAAAGTATCAATTATAAACTCCAAAACACTTTTATTTTACAATGATTGGGTTTAGCCACATAACGAAAACCTATCAGGGTATATCTGTGGTCTGGTGAGCCGTTAATCTAAACGTAACTATCTAATAGTAAAAGTAAAGCTTGTTCTATTTTGGTATTAAGTATTTGGACTGTCGTATGACTCGACTGAGTTGTCAGATTGCGGACCCCATAAGTTATACTTTGAATAATTGGAAAGCGCGAGTTAACTCAATCACAGCCTGAACTTTATTACAATTGGACCATTCGTCGCGGTGTTGTATGTAATTAAATCCTCGAAGCCCCTTCTGAATCTATTATTGAGAAAGTTTTAACTGTCTATAATTAATTTACAACTTTGCTCTAACTTATACCTTCTTTAGGATCAAAGCGTGGCAGTAGGTACTCTTGATGCGATTTAACTAAGTTACTTCAATCAATCTCTGCATACTTATTATTCTAGACAAAACTTTGTCGAAGCTAACAACTCTCTTTACTAAGTTTAGTTCAACAGTTCCGTTTCCAGACAAAATGCTAAAGACAAGTAGAGCCGATTTATTTCTGTAAACATCTGTCAATAGCTCTCAATCCCTAGCTAGTATCAGGTGGAATGGCAGCTCACTTCGCGCAAAATTTTCACAGTGAGAATTTTACAGAAGGGTATCATTTAAGCTATCACCAATTTAATTAGTTTTGTGTTTCTTAAATAATAGGGTTTGTCCTCCAAATAGTAGATCTGTCACCAAAATGTAGTCACCAAACAATGCAAGTGACCTAACCAAACCGAACCTCGGGGTGCCCTTCGCTCGCTCTTGCATCCTATGTCGACGGAGCCCCGCTTCGCGGGGCCCCTATTTCTGTGTAAAGGGTTTAAAGTAACCTAACCAAACCGAACCTCGGGGTGCCCTTCGCTCGTTCTTGCATCCTATGTCGACGGAGCCCCGCTATCTGAGAACGAAAATATTTCGTGGCGATAGATCTATTTATTAGGTGATACAAATATTTCGTGGCGATAGATCTATTTATTAGGTGATACAACTTGATGACAAATATAAATTTTGGTGATAGAAAATATAGTTCCCTTTACAGAATAGATTGGTTGATCGCAGACTATGCGAGTTATCTTTAACCACGTTCTGGATGTAAGTGCACGAGCACTGAGGTGCACTCAAGATAAAGCAGCAACCCAATTATTCAGCGTACTAATTAGGCTGGGTCAGCAATATACTCGCTGACAACGGAGAACACTGAACGCTTCCAGTGATAATCAAGCGTTGCAGCGCTTCAATTATTAGCTAGCCATTTGCTTGTTATTACGCTGGAATTTCTAGCCCCTTCCATTTCTAGATACTCGAGTCGTAAGTGGTGCAATAACGCCGTTGACTGTGCCGGCCGAGGGTACAGTTGTATTGTTATAGGTACAAGAGCTTCCTCCACTCATAAATAGCAACGCGGAAATCAATGTCGCCGTTGTGCCCCAGCCTTTGTTTTTCTTACCGCAGGTTTATGTGGAACAGTATTAGTTGGCAAAAACACGCGTGTATTATTTCTATTTTGCCGTCATTTTTCATTCATTCTGGCGTAGATATTGTGGCATACTTTTATGCCGGCTTTTCTACTTTTTATATAAAATTAAACAGCACGTTAACGGCTCGTTGAATATCATTAACATTAACACATCTCTCTTATTACGGCCGCGGATGGAACACGTAACATTATTAAAATTTATAAAAGCGAGATAAATGTACAAATTAATTTTATCCCGCTACTGCATGTCAGGCGCTGCTACTTCACCGAGTCTACTTTGTACACCTCGTTATTAACGGTATCGCAAAAAATACGCGAAATACTTTTGAAAACGTCCCGAAAACTACTGAATAAGTTTGCCTCTTCTACTTAAACTTTTATAGTTCACTGTTATCTTTGAAATAAAACTAAAGAAAACTAAATAAAAAAGTTTTGGGCGTTACACGGATTGAGATCATACAGAAAAGAAAAAAATCCATTAACTGTGTGTACTGCGAAACACAGCTTCGCATTCAGCATTCTGAGAGACTCATTAATATTTCATTGAGTACTGCGAAGATGTTAATTTTCTGCGTTTATTGTATAACATAACGAGATAAATAGGACTTTTTAATTGTTCTCAATCATGTCTCGACGCGTTTCGTAGTTAAATTAGTTTAATTTCATTATAATTTTATACGTGGGCACGGTGAGGCTAAAGGTACGCCTATTAAAAGGGCTACATTGCTAAATTTGTGGAATTGTCTGTTTATATTCCCTTCTAAGCAAGGTTGGAGGGCCACAACGCTTGTGATTACAAGGAAGATGCTTCATAATTTAATTATTGTTTTTAGATGTTCAAGATATTATGAAAACAGTGGTATTTAATCATTTTAACGACATTCGTTTCCATGCCATAGCAATTTTTAATGGATTAGTTGCTCGTTTTGTTTATTTTGTCATATGCAATATCTAAATTACAGAATAGAAGTGCGCGACGGTCATGCCCGCGTGGTAATATTCATCCAGCGCGTGATTCGCTTTACCTACCTATAATCACTGATTAGGTTGACACTTTCTATTATATGGGATGTTACTGATTAGTATTCAGAAGCATCCCATAGAAAGTGCTTGGTGTTCATCCATCAATCGATGCCTCTCAATCCTTTGTATGTTATTCCGCAAACTGCAACTCCGACTGACTAATTTGACGAACATCAGCGGTCCAGCCGCACACACGGCGTTCGTCACGCCCGTGGTTGTTGCGTCCGGCAAAACATAAAATCGTGTACGAATTATGTTTTGCTTTCCGGCTTGCATACGCATTACACACTGTCGTGAACGGACCGACGCAGACGGCACGGAGGGGCTATCCGTTTTTCTGAACTCTAAAATCGAGGACGCACTTTCTTATAACTTTCTCGATATCTAATAGTTTCAGATTGATTTATAGTGACCTATCTTTATGAATTACCAAGTGTACCTTTTTTTTGTTAGCCTATTTTTGTGTCCCACTGCTGGGCAAAGGCCTCCCCTTTTTTCTTCCAAACCTCCCTGTCTAGTGCGATCTCTGGCCATGTTGGCCCTGCAAATGATAGTAGATCGTTACGCCACCTTCGTCTTGGTCTACCTCGACGGCGATGTCCTGGCTCAGGCGTCCATTGAGTGAAGATGTTTGCCCATCTCTCCGGGTGCATTCGTGAGACGTGTCCGGCCCATTCCCACAAGTGTACCTATGTAATAAAAATATCCATAAAGCAAAAAAAAAAACAGTATATGTACCTTCTTAGTATTCAAACCAGTGTTTGTCTCCATCAAATTTAGCCAGACCGTGAAGCAGCGCTTACAGTTTCATACTAATACAGAGATCAACATAATTAATTATTCAAGTTCGTCCAATTCGGTTCATACAGCTCTATCCTTATTATTGCATTGCATATTGTAGTTTCATGTGTAGAATCAGCAATGTGGTATTTTATTTAATAGAGTTTTGAAATTTAATTTTTAATTTAACAACTGATTAATATGTATATCCATACTTTCTTTATTTGTAACACACCAGCAATTATTTAACTGTATTAGTACTAGGGTAGACATGTATCCTAGTACTAATACAGTTAAATAATTGCACACAACAGTTAAATGCCCTCGATACATGTCGAGGGCATTCCACCTGAACTATAAGGAGCTCTTGAGATATAGAATGTCTATCGGTCACTTGAAACGCCAATTGTCGTTGAACTCATTTGACCTCTACGTGTACGTACTGCAGAATTAGTTTTAGAACTTTTCTTATGTAGTTTTTTGTTATAAGTTATCTTTTTGTTCAGTTCGCCCTCGTTTAACTTTAGATTTCTATAAGGTGAACAGTACGCTGCAATAATTTATGGGGTCAATGCCCCAATGCATACATCATTATTTAAAAAAATACAAATTTATTGATAGAGATTCTGTGCGTGTATGTCGTTTCCTAAGGAGCTCGTCTTTTACTGTAAAAGTCCATAAATAATTATGGTTTCTTAAACTAGCTACTTCTCACACCTTGTATGCAGATACTTAATTAGCATGAATAAAATAAAGCAACGATCATCTGCCTCCATAACAACAGAAGCGCGAGTATTATTGACTACGCCGTAGCAGCGACGTAGCGCTCCGCTACGACAGCTACATAATCGCTACGCCGGCTACAAAACCGCTACGCCTTGAGACAAACGTCTTGAACTTTGTTTTTGTCTGCAACAAAGCCCCAATTCTGTTGAAATGTTGCGTAACAACGCACCGACTAAACTAAAACATTGCTTTATTATACAAAAAGGCAAAACAAGAGAGGCCAAAAGCATGAAGACTTTCAAAATTTCCTTTCAAGTTTCCATGTTAAAATTGGTGTGTTTCGGCGCCAAATTAAGTTTATTATTGACATTTGTCGGGTCCACTAACATCTTCGCATATTATATCCTTTATTTCCTCATACCGGAGCTCTCCTAACTAAGGATTTGCGAAGTATTTACATGAGAGGTTTGGTTTCATATTACATATTATTATTGGCTGTATTTCGTTTTGCTACAGTCGCTAGTTGTGCTCAGAAATGGATATAAAATTATTACGAAGCGAAATGCGGGCAAAATTATCTTTGCTAGTTGCTGACTGAACTATAGATATAATTTGATTCATAATTCAGTTAGTGTGTTCGTGTTGCCCAGTGGCTGGGTTGTGGAGGTCAGATGGGCAGTCGTTTCATGTAAAATACTGATATTCAGCTGCATCCGGTTGGACTGGAGGCCAACCGCAGCATAGTTGGGAAAAGGCTAGGCAGATGATGATGATGAATTATGTTAGTGTTAAGTGTTCAAGCTAAAATGGTATTTTAAGTCGTAATCGCTAGCTAATTGTTTCTTAATGATGGTGAATGCAGACTCTTTTGTAATTTCGGACAGCATCTCAACTTAATTGATATTTAAAGCCCGTGTACTGGAATGAAGCTAGTTATGAAACTCGATTTAAAACTGAAGTCTGTATTCATGCATAGTAATGTCCTGGAACTAAAAATTCGAAGACATGTGACATCTACGAACCCGCACTGAGTCCACGTAGTAGATTATAGCTCACTCTCTTTCGAAGAGAGGATGGTCCCAGCAGTGGGAGGTTGTTCCAGCAGTGGGATCATTATAGGTTGATTATGCTATGCATTAGCCAACTTCCACATTAGTGGAGGCTGGCCTTTTAATTTATTTATCTTTCTTACTCTTTTTTTGCACATATTATTTTAAGACTCTTAGCTTATATGTTACATAAAAAAATATTTTATATAAAAAGAGTTTTAACTCTCTTCCTAACAGTCAATTTAGAAACGTAGACATATCGTTCATTTGGAGAAACATCGACGTAATTGCTACTTTTTTTTACGTGATTGCTTTCCTAACGTAAATACGCTTTAAGTGCTTTGTCATATTTAACTCATTTTTGGGACGAAATACATTTACGTCGATGTTTCTCCAAATGAGCGACGTACGCATTATATTCCCATAATATCATCATGTTTGTAGATCATGATGACATTTTGGTGATTTGTGTTTTTTTTATAACCGATAAAAGATTAACCTAAAGTCTCATGCACACGACCGTTTAGCATACATAGCACGAGTCCGTAAAGTTCCACAGAGCTAATTGTTAGCGTTAAAACCATTGTTCATACCAATCAAAAAGCGCGGAAGTGTCGGAAAAATCGTGCATTTTTGGTGCGCGTTTAAATTTTTTATTAATAGGGATGAAGTTTCTGCGAAACGAAACATGATTCACAATGGGGATCAAGTATCGTTTCGCAAAACTTCATCGCTTTTTTTAATAATTAGTTTTGATCGTCCTGCTGTTTTTGTGTAGATTCGTTGAACTATCGTTTATAAGCATTGTGTGTACGCTAATTTAATTAAGAAGTGATCCTTACTTTTTTGACATTTTAATAATTATTGTCCTACTTTACCCTTACAGCGTTCATATTAGGTACAAGCTTTTGTAACAAAAATGTTACCATATTATTGAAGTAAATACACTCGAGAGCAATGAATTAGGGTCACATAAAGATACTTGAAAGTCTCGGAAACTAAGAATGCTAGCTTAAGCTAGCATTCAATGCATTGCAATGAAATAAATTGTGTAATGTTTTATAAATGAAAGTAATAAACTTTTAGTTACTGTAAAGTTATGCTATAAAATATGACAAAATGAAAAAAAAATCAAAAAACCCGACTGCGCTAAAAAACATACGTTAAAAAAAAAACTGAAAAGCTAAAAACAAGCCCATTTTAAATTAAATAAAAGTTGGAAGCAGGCGGGACCCATTTGAGTTTGAAAATATAAAAATGGCATGGGTCCCGCCTGCTTCCAACTTTTATTTAATTTAAAATGGGCTTGTTTTTAGCTTTTCAGTTTTTTTTTTAACTTATTTTTTTTAGCGCAGTCGGGTTTTTTGATTTTTTAAATTTAATTTTTTTATTTTATTCTTTTTAGTTATGAGTTGTTAATCCCACTTAAGTGTGATAGTTTTCCTTTAAACTTCGTAATATATAGGTTCTACTGCCGTAACATTTAAATTTCTAACTACTTACAACCGTTTAGTTGGTAGAGGGGGGGACGGGTAAGTAATATATGATATAATTACAAAACCTCTAATATTTACAAGATATAACAACTGAACCTATAATTTTATTTGATACTAGCTTCTGCCTGCGACTTCGTTCGTGAAATTTCTTATTCCTTCGACCCATCTCGTCGTATTGCATCACTTGCCGCGTCTCCTGCTCTATCACTTCGTTTCCCCATAGCGCTTTTGCTCGGCTCCTAAGGGCCATAGTGTGACGTTAAATAACCTATAGCCTTCCTCAAGAATTGGGCTATCAAATGCAAGAAGAATTTTTCAAATCCGACTGGTAGTTCCAGAAATTACCCCCTACATACAAACTTACAAACAAATTTTACCTCTTTATAATATTAGTATAGATAATGATCAGTTAATATAATAAACTATTGATATAATTTTAATGTAACTAATTTCTATAAGAATAACAGGCAATTAATATAAAATCGTTTGATATACCACTCAATAGACATAAAACCTATTTAGTCTAATATGATAAAAACTTTTTTTTCATCCTATGTCGACGGAGCCCCGCTTCGCGGGGCCCCTATTTCTGTGTAAAGGGTTTAAAGTAACCTAACCAAACCGAACCTCGGGGTGCCCTTTGCTCGCCCTTGCATCCTATGTCGACGGAGCCCCGCTTCGCGGGGCCCCTATTTCTGTGTAAAGGGTTTAAAGTAACCTAACCAAACCGAACCTCGGGGTGCCTTTCGCTCGCTCTTGCATCCTACGTCGTCTAGTGCGTTCGTTGAGTTCGGGTGCGGTAACGGTAACGGAAATAATTCGGAAGCCACGAAGGCTTTCTAACCTAAGCTGTCCGAGTCGGATTGTTCTGAATCGGGGTGTTAACCATAATGACGGTATCAATATATATTTTAAACGATAGACCCAATGATTTTTGATTAAATAAACGTTATATCCAATAACGTTATACGAAGTAAGTTTAAGAGTTTATAAATATTATATGTGAAGAAATTATATCAGCAGTTGGTATATCTCACGTTTATTATATCTTGTGAACGTTATTGAAATGAAAATATACCAAATAACTTTATACGATATGAGACGCACCCGGGGAGGACACTTGATTCTAACGAAATTTGGTACTTTAAAGCTTGATAAGTCACTAACGGTTTACTTAATCAAAAAACGGTCTTACCAAACCACTAATATTTTTGAAAGACCTATTTAACGATACCCCACTTGACATAGTTTGTTGACTTTCATTTTTTTCATTGTCACAATATGGCGTCCAGTAGTCGCCATATTGAATTTTCACTAAAGTCATGTATTTAGTGACACTCGCCGGACTAAGAGGGACGATTGACGTGTGAATCATAAAAATCGGCCCAGGCGTTTGGTCTGTATAGTGCTTCAAAGGAACATACATACATACATACATACATACATACATACATACATACATACATACATACATACATACATAGGCTGATAAACACATTACCACTCCTTTGCGTCGCGCAGTCGGGTAAAAAGAGACTTTTGTAAATGGAACTACGAATTTTCTGCATCTGTTTTTGCTTTTGTTGCTATTCTGTCGTATGAAAAGGTATGTAAACAGCGTTTCTGTTAATGTTCAGTATTCATTATTGAGGCTGTTATAATGTCGCTTACACCTGAAGAATGCACCAGAATTCTCACAATGCTGGAAATCGGCCGGAGTCAGCGTGATACAGCAAGGACAGTTGGTGTGTCGCTGTCAACTGCACAACCAGTTCTCCAACGTTACGAGGAAACCGGCTCTAATCTACGCAGACCAGGAACAGGCCGGGCCAGGTGTACCACAGCACGAGAAGATCGATACTTGGTCAACACAATGCTTCGAAACCGCTTTCTCACAGGAACTACACTTACATATCGGTTCGGAAGCCTCGGAGGAAGTAACCCAAGTGCATGGAGTGTAAGACGTCGACTTGCTGAAGCAAATTTAAAACCATTAAGACCTGCAAACGGCTCTAAATTAGAGCGTCGACATTGTATTTCGAGATTAACATATGCCCGGAACCATATAAATTGGAGTATTGAAGATTGGTCTAGAGTTATGTTCTCAGATGAATCATGATTTATGTTCTATAAGAACAACGGAAGAACTTGTATAGAAGACCAGGGGAGCGAAAGTGGCCTATGACGGTGGATCCGTACTTGTATGGGCCGGAATTACTGCAGAGAGTCGCACAGAGCTGGTGGTTGTAGAAAACGGCGTAAAAACGTAAGCGAAAGATGCGTAGAAGAAATCCTAAACGAATACGTTGGTCCATTTATGGTCAATTTGGGAGAGGATGCTATCTTTACGGATGACAATGCCCGGCCTCATACTGATGAAATTGTGAATCACTACCTTCAAGAGGTGTACATTAACTGTATGGAGTGGCCACCACGCAGCTCTGACCTCAACCCAATCGAGCATGCTTGGGACGAGCTCGGATGATGCGTGAGACACCGAAACCTTTCCCCGATCACGCTTCAAGAGCTCAAAATTGCGCTCGTAGAGGAATGGGAGAATGGGAACATCATATAAGAAACTTGGTGTACAGCATGCCAAACCGCATTACCGCAGTAATGACACCACGTGGCGTTAATACAAAGTAATAAAACGAAAAAAAAATTAAAATGGTATAAAAAAAATTGCTTTTCTCTTTTTGTTATAAGAAGAGATTGGATATTTTTTTTTGTTTATGAATATAATACAAAGTGACACTAACATTTTATTACTCTCATTTAAGGAACATTTGATTGCCTATTAAATACTATTTCACTAAGCTAGCATTCTTAGTTTCCGAGACTTTCAGGTATCTTTATGTGACCCTAATTCATTGCACTCGAGTATGAGTTAATTAGGTACTTAAATGGCTAGTTGTTTCTAACTAAGCTTAGTGAAGGGCTGCTGGTTGGAGAGGGTTATTCTCCCTCGTTAAGTCAAGTGTATCGTCATATTTGTCAGTCCGAACCACAGATCATATAAACCCGTCCGAACATTCATTGCAATCATGTTTCCGCTGCCTTTGGCCGAGAGATTATAGAGGGCAGGCATAAGTGCTTAATACCTTTACCCATTAGCGGCGGAAATTTTACTCCCAGTAAATGGAAAATGTTTACTAACTACTACTAAACAAACGTATACCTAAATTAATATAGAAGAGATCAATTTAATGTGTTGGAAAGTTCGAAACATTGAAAATCCTAATGGATTATTCAATAAAATACCCTGGTTCTGTGCCTTCTGAAATATTTTAAAAGGGAGAGACAGTATCTACTCTACCTACTACTCGTACATGCTAAGGAATGATGTCACACTTCATGAACGTCGCAATAACTTCACACAACTGTCCGCTCCGTGCGATAGGGACACAAGCCTCCATAAAAAACTCGGAAAGCGGTATGTTATGCCTTTTTAAATTTTTATTTACTTAACCTATATAGTCTATCGCATACCTTTTATTTTTTTACGTTGTTTTTACCTTCTTCAGGCAAACGGTCAGGAGCGAGTCCACCGCGCCAGCGTTTCTTAGGCCTGCCTCGGTGACAACGCTGTCTTTTGGCACCTACTGTGTGACGATCCCGGCGCATGTCTTGTTGCATCCCATAAGTGTGACCTGCCGAGTTCCATTCAGCCTCGGAATCTTATCGCTACCCTCGGCAATGTCTGTCTTGGAGCGTATAATGGCGTAGCGAATTTTGTCAATGAGTTTATTTTTGAAGTGCTACACGTACCGCAAAACGGGGCTACTTTGACTTCCAGGGTTACTTTGACAGATGTTGGAGTTACTTTGACAGAGCGCCAAAATTGGTTTTCACGTGTGCTCAGCATGTGTGCGTGACCTCGAGTAATATTGCGCGAGGCGCGGGGTGTGGGGAACGCGTCATAGCGTTGTGATCGGCCTGGTCAAAGTAGCCCCGTTTTACTGTATTCAATCCTTTTTATAAAAAAAGTGTGGTGTCGGAGTACACCCGGCAGGAACGAAGTTCAAAATAAAATTCCAAGATGGCGGTTGTGAAATGACGAAAATGTGTACATTTTTTGCAGCCGCTATCTTGGATTTTAATTTTGACCTCATATCGGCTTCAGCAACCTCGAAAACCATGATAACGATACCCAAGACGAAAAATAAAAAAAAATTTCAGCCGCCGTCTTGGATTTTCATTTTTATCTCACTATTGGCTTCAGCATCCTCGGAAACTATGAAAACTATCTGTCTCTTTCTCTCTGTCTCTTTCTATTACATAATCTGTGCCTCAATCTATTGAATTTGAATTGAAAACTCGCATGGAGGAGGTATGATGCTTTTTCGTTACGTGACGATTTCTACCATTTTACTCCTACCGCGAGTTCCGTAAAAGAACATCGTTCCAAAAATATAATTACGTAATCGATATTTTTATTGTAATTTTACATTTACAAAACATAACATAACGCATGTATTACCCGAAGAAGTGAAAATTGGCATAATGAACTCCTGATGATAAATCAAACTCATCAAATCAAACAAACGTGTGAAAAGAGTATAAGAATTATCAGTTTCATAGCTGTTTTATCCCTCCAACAAGAGCGTTATTTGTATGTCATTACAATGGCACTAACGAATCGTCCTGTCGCATTTGTTGTTTCCGTCTTTGTCTAATCAGAAAACATGGCCGTCATTTATCTTTTTCTTCTTTCTATAAACAAAACGTCCATATTTGACGTCTAGTTAGAGGCCGTTGTTTTGGGAAAGCCTGAAACGGACTGACGATGTTTGTTGACGAAACAGTACCTACGTGTTTGGTGTTTGTGTTGCAGAGATAAACAAATCAGCGGCTAACTTGTGGCTGGAGGTCACCGCTCATTTGTGCAATAACGTATTGGATGGAAGATTGCAGTAATGTGTATGTAGTGACATATTGCTCGCCCACTAGTCAAGCTGACCCACTTTCACAGTCTGATGTTTTCAACTGATTTGTTCTATTTTAAACACGCAATTTGTTGTTCTTTTTAGAGTTTTGTTATTATTTTTCTCTTATATCATGTGTATGGTACTTTTGATTTAGTCCAAACAGGGAAGATTTAGTTCAGAATAATAGAATCGATTGCACTTACTTTTAGTCCAGTTAGGTACATTTTGTCAAAATAATATAGGTAATATTTAGAAGTCTATAGGAAGCCATTCCAAATTAATTGCACTCTATCTATGATGATGCCAAGGTAGCAAACATGGAGTAGAAACATTGTTGACAAAACTGTGGACATAAAGTAAACAACATGATATTATTTCGGCCGAGTTTATCGCTATTTGTCAGGTACGACGAAGCAACACGAGAACCTAATAACGTCTTGCTTGACCCCCTGACCTCAGAAACACAAAAACCCAACTTGTTATTACTCAAACAATAAGATATGAGGTACATTACAAGTCGCCAATTAATCAAAACGCCAGTGGCAATATAATAATGGGGATGTTGTGTCAGTCAATAGGAATGGCGTGATTATTGGCGTGTATTATTGTGTCAACAATATACGATACGTTGGTACGATTTGATTTAATATTTGTCTTTACGCAGACGGTCGTTAAACATCGTATTGTATCTTGTACTTACCCAATTAACATGATCATTAGCCGTCGATGTTCGGAAGCCCGCGGCGGGATTATTGCGTAACGCAATATGCGCGTTGTTGCGTATGCCTTTCATTATGACAATTCAACAACTTTCATTGTGTTATTTACGTTGTCGAGCAGATAATTATTTCAAACATACGAGTGTGGATTGAAAAGTACTCGGCCTGATACAGAATTATTATGAAGTTATGGATCAGGATTTTATTTTAAAATCCTTCGCATAATGAAAACTGGGGGTGCAGCTTTATATTGCATTGTTCACCTCGATTTTTAGCACGAACAAACTAAAGTGAAAATGTGCTCATGCCGTAGTAAAAATATTAGCCAGTAAAGCATTGATTTATTTATTTTACACTAGCTGCGCCCCGCGGTTTCACCCGCATAAGTCTCGATCCCGTGGGAATATCGAGATAAAAAGTATCCTATGTCCTTTTCCGGGACTCAAGCTATCTTTATACCAAATTTCATTAAAATTGGTCCAGCCGTTTGAGCGTGAAGAAGTAACAAACATATAAACACACACACACACACTCACAAACTTTCGCCTTTATAATATTAGTGTGATTTCCATACATGTTACTTTCCTATTTTATCGTGATGCCGTGGCGTCGACGTGGACGTCCGCGATAATATCGTCAAGTAAGTATTTTGATAAGCACACGTTAGTTTTAAATATATTCAGGGCAGCAATTTTGATGTCAAAATACTTAAACCTATTTTAGTTACTACAATACTGTTTAGGCTATAGTGCTTTAAACAATAAACTGGGTTTAGCTAATATTACTGATATATTGATACAAGACATAGGCGCTATATTTTGCTAATAATGTCTGCCTAAGGGTTTCGAAGATAATCTGGGCTAGTTGGCGAAAGAGTTTCATACAGACTATTATTTTCTCGTTTGGAATTAATAACAACACATAAACAATATGAAAATGTTTTATTTTTTATTTTAACCTTTTGAACGCCAGAGTATAAACTAACGTAAACATTTATTGCTGGTCTGAAATAAATAATTTCAATTTTCAATAAACGTATCGCCGTACCCCTGACGACAGGCCACTTTAACAAAACAACACACACACACACTTAAAACAACAAATTTCTCGGTATTGGTGGTTTATTTATATTAGTTTCATGCAATACAATATAGACGGAAGCTTAAAATTTTAAATTATATAAATAAAAATACACAAAAGTAATGATTAAATTGTTTATTTCATAATATGGTGCGACCCGTGCGACGTGTATTTTGTCATATATTTGTGACGTTGGCGTCCAGGGTATGATTTCGTTTGTCACATATATGTGACAATGGCGTTCAAAAGGTTAACAAGTAAACCTTAACCTAACTAATGATTGGAGCCTCCTTTTATGCAGATAAGCCTGTGTTAGGAGACTCCGCTCTTGCATAACTTAAATAAGTATCTTTTACTTGTTTTATACAAACTTGTGTTCTCCACACAATGGGTACCTGAAGATGGACGGCGCCGCCGAGGCCGGGCCCAGAAAGAGATGTCGAGATGACCTGGACGCGTACCGCGAGGGCTGGTTCGAGGTGGACTGTTCCTGGAAGGACTTGGGGGAGGCGTTTGCCCAGCAGTGGGACAGTATAGGCTGACAACAAAATACAAATGTAGGTAAAGAAAATAATAATATTAATAATGTATATTTAATACGAATTAATTGAAATAAAGGAAATACTCGTATTAATAGTAATATCTATTGCATGTATTGACTGGAAGCCGACCCCAACATGGTTGGGTAAAGGCTAGGCAGATGATGATCTATTGCACGTGTTAATTTTTGTTATGAAATCAGAAGTCAAAGCAGTTGTTTTGCAATTAATATGTATTTTCGAAATCTAACGGCACGAACAATGTATAAAAGCAGAAGCACTCGATTGGAGGCAAATCCATTTCCTCTCTTGGTCTGTTCACTGCATTTCGTTTATATAATAATTACCAGTTTCTGCCCGCGGCTTCGCCCGCGTAGATGTCGGAAATTATCCCACGGGAACGTGCTACCGGGACAAAAAGGATGCCATCTATCTTCTTGCCAAATTTGATCGAAATCCGTTCAATGGTTTAGGCGTGAGAAGGTAACATACAGACAGAGTTACTTTTGAATTAATAATATGAATTTTGATTCATCATCTGCCTAGAATTTTCCCAACTATGTTGGGGTCGGCTTCCAGTCTACCGGATCCAGCTGAATACCATTGTTTTACATGTAGTTTTTTTACATGCAGCCTATCTGATTTCCACAACCCAGTTAATGGGTAATACGATATCCCTTGTTAAGATTGGTTGTCAGACTTTCGGGTTTCTGAGTACCCGTAACGACTGTCAAAGATCCACGAATGACAGCCGGGAACAACGGCTTAACGTGCTTACAGAGGCACGGAGGGTTCTCGGTATGTAAAGATGGTCACCCATCCACAGACAACAAGCGTAGGTTAACCTGATCGATTGCCCGGTGCGGCTGTTATTATTTAGCCACGGGCCGAGGGGCCTGAGGCTAAATAATAACATGAATAAGAATAATAACAATATGAATTTTGATTAATACTATGAAATTAAAGTTAATTTTAGTTTGCAATGAATATGCTCTTGTCTATCTGTCTATATTTCTGGAGACTACTTTCCCTCCTTCTGTCATTTTTCCCGAAGACTACGAGTAATTTTGACGTACAAATAAATTTAATTTAATACAGACTAAACTGAATTTATTAATTTAATATTGACGACCTCCACTCGTCTGTTACTGTGTTGCATAATGAAAACTTATTGAAAAATACCTTGTTGAGAACTAGCTAGTAAGTTTATATTTATTGTTCTACTAGGAGTTGATCAGTGAGTCAGTCAGACTTACGAGTCGTTGGTTCGAATCCAGCCAGACGCTTTTTTTTGTGTAATTTATCTTATCACCATTGCTCTCAAAAACGGTGAAGGAAAACATCGTGAGGAAACTTACGGCATGTCTTAGAACTAAAAATTCGTAGACATCTGACATCTACCAACCCGCACTGGGCCCACGTGGTGGATCACTTCAGAAGGGTTTTTGTACTTATGTCTTATTTTATTTATTTATTAAATATTGATACATGGGCAGGCCCTTGCTCCATCTCAAAAATCTCTTCTTGTAGTGACTTGTATTGTCTATTTTCTTGTAGCGAAAATGAAATTTAATGAATTTTCTTATTGAGTAAATGATCTTAGGAGACTGTCTTTAAGATTTTAATAAAAATTTACAGCCAGCAAGAAAATGGGCAGTTTTAACCAAAACTTTTTTGGTGCTAATCGATCCTGTTTTATAAGGATCAAAAACTCTACGGAACCAACTGGGGTTTGAGTGCAAGAAAAGTAAAAATTCTCAAAAAAGTCTTTTACCATACATTTATAGTAGGAAATGAGACTCCAACCTACTTTTTTACAATGTGATGGTTAGACTGGCCGAAAATAAACAAAAAAGTAAAACTGCAAATTTCGAACGAATACGCGTTATAATTTTATTTTTCAATTTTGTAAGTGGTCTGGTACGCTATAAATACGATGAAATGTTAGCATAACAGCAGAGGGCTCGTGATGTTGTTGCACCATACTTTTAGATCAAGTGATGAGTCACAATGCGTCGTATAAAACAGTCAATTGATTATGATTATTTTAACTTTTTATAAGTATCATCCCTCATTATAAATGTTCCACACTTATGAGTTACCGGACCATAAGTTTCCTGAATGAAATCCGTGTGATTTTTTTAAATTCAAATATTGTGTGTATTAAAGAAATGTGTGTACTCCCCCCCACTCAATGGTGGACGGTCCCTGTAGTTTTTCGCGATTTCAGGTTTGGTCCCATAGTAAAAGTTGTTCATAATGATGATTACAATGACCCCTTAAAAGGATGCCCATGAATTCAATTTCACCCTGTAGATTGCCTTCGACATGCTAAGATGAAGAATGTTTCAAATTAATCTAAGTAAGTAGTTGTCTTTAACAAAAGGCTTGTCAACAGCTGCACCAGTTTTCATGTAAAACGTAGCGGAAATAGACAGCGAAATAACTGCCGTAGCAAGGACTGCTACGGCGCGGCGTAGGCTGCGGCTACGACTTTCTACGGTGTTACTAGCATTGAGATTTTTTAAACAACGACAAGCCATGTGCCTGGTGGAATTTCCCTTCGGCAAAAACTACGAACATCCACCACACAAAACAACAAACTTTCATTCCCTGTTTAACCCAAATAGGCGGTGACTTTTCAAAATTCTATCCTTATTGCTCACCTTCGTTAAACATTTTTGTGACTGGTGGTAAGGGTAGGCTCCTTAAACGTTTTAGTTACAGAAATACGGTCTTAGGAGACTGTCCTTATCCAAAAAAAAGTAAGTTAGAATTCTCATTTCCTATGAATTGTTTGGGAGAAGTTTTTTGAGATTTCCGACTTTTTTAGTACTCAAACCATTTAGTTCGTTAGAGTTTTATGATCCTTATAAGAAACAGGATCGATTGGCATCATAAAAAGGTTTTGTGGAAATGGCCCATTTTCCAACTAACTGTAAATTACTTCAAAATCTGTGAATAGGGATCAAATTTAAAAAAAAAAGAACATACCGTCGAATTGAGAACCTCCTCCTTTTTTTGAAGTCGGTTAAAAATAAGTACGTTCTCCTAAGATCGTTTTCCTGTAGCTACAATAGGGTAGGTACCTGCCCCGTCTCAATAATCCACCCTGTATATCGACGCCATTGTATAAAGCAAATAAAAACACTTGAGTAATTTTATTGTTTTTTCATAAACTTATCAAAAATGCTCTCGAAATAACGGAATGCTCTGTTTAAATGTACCTAATGAAATTAAGAAAAAAAATAAAAACTATGATCGCCCTAGTAAAGCCTTGTTTAAACACAAGTTTTGGAATAATTATAAAGTACGAGTAACTGTCATATTTCGTCTGCTACTCTGATGTCTATTTCTCGAATTCCTCAAACAAAGTAATAATATTGAATACTGAGTATTTAAGCAACAATAATAATTTTCCATAACTCAAGTAGCGGATGCTGGAGTAAAAAATGCCAAGCAGGAGTGGGAGTGGGCCGGACACGTAGGATCACAAATGCGCTCGGAGAGAAGTGTAAAGATCGTCACTCACTTGGACGCATGAGATAGAACATGGCCGTCGGCCGGCATGTCGAGGTGACTACGGCGAAGGTGGTGTGATAACGTTTCCAGGGCCAACATGGCCAGAGATCGCACAACACGAATTAGTTTTAGAAGGAAAAAGAGAGGCCTTTGCCCAGCAATGGGACACAGCATTAGGCTAACAAAAATCTATTAAAAAATCTAGTAGGTACATTTATATACATTCAGCAATAACAAATTATAAAATAACTAGCTGCGCCCCGCGGTTTTATGCGCATACGAGTAAGTCTCGATCCCGTAGGAATATCGGGATAAAAAGTACCCTATGTCCTTTTCCGGGACTCAAGCTATCTCTGTACCAAATTTCATCAAAATTGGTCCAGCCGTTTGAGCGTGAAGAAGTAACAAACATATAAACACACACACTCACAAACTTTCGCCTTTATAATATTAGTGTGATAGTGTGATTAGTGTGATAATTAGCAATACTGAATTTATTCATTACTAGCTGCGCCCCGCGGTTCCACCCGCGTAAATGTCGATCCCGTGGGAGTATCGGGATAAAAACTATCCTATGTCCTTTTCCGGGACTCAAACTATCTCTATACCAAATTTCATATAAATCGGTTCAGTGGTTTAGGCGTGAAGAAGTAACAAACATATAAACACACACACACACTCACAAACTTTCGCCTTTATAATATTAGTGTGATTTCATTAGTTATAATCTAGTAGATGCAGCTTAGGTATAATGTATTAAACATTATACCATTACTATACCATACCACCATTACCATTATTTGATTTCGAACAAAACAGCTTAGCTTACTGTTGCATCGCCGATTGACATCAGAGAGCTAAGTTCTCTTAGTTCCGACATTCGAGACATGTAATCGATGACTATGTCGCTTACGTGTCATGGCGGATTAGATCCCCGATGTTGCAACGTGCTCAGTTTTGTCTCGGGTTAAAAAAATATAGGCGTTTTATTGCGGCACATTTATTGATGATTGATCCTATTTTGCTTCTATTTGAGTTCGGAGACATTATATTAAGAACCGGGAGTACTTTATTAATCAGTAATCATTTATTATTCTCCATATTCTCCAGCTCCACCCATGATAACATAATTATCACTGAATAATAATTTTCAAAATTTCGTTTTGCTCGTACCTTTGAGTGAAGCCCCGTTCTGTTACAAACGTGGAATTATTTAGATAACTATGTTCATTTATACATCTAACATGGTCTGTTTAACATTCAATCAAGCGGTAAAGCCCCGCATGACGTGGCATGACATGATGAGACGCAAGTTAACCCTCCGTACGCTGCCGCCGGGAGCCGGTTCTTTCCCAACTAAATTGTCCAACTGGGCATGAAGTGAAAGAAAATCATAATGTATCAGCAAACACGTTTTCCGCAACATTTGAAACTAATAGCAACATTATTATTATCTAATATTATGAGATTTTTCAAAAAAAATCTCCACACAATGGGTGCCTGAAGATGGACGGCGCCTCCGAGGTCGGCCCAGAAAGAGATGTCGAGATGACCTGGACGCGTACCGCGAGGGCTGGTTCGAGGTGGCGCGGGAAAAGAGTTCCTCGAAGGATTTGGGGGAGGCGTTCATACGAGTATAGTTAAATCTGTTCGGAGAGATAGTTAAGTAAATAGAATAACATTTTCAGTGTGCTACGTGCAGCTTTAATTTTTCTAGAGCACTTTAGTTTGTTGGTTAACTCGGCTAAAGCTTCCACGATAGTCCGCTAACATAGCAACACACTTAAACGATTGCAGCGGTAGACGAGGTTTGCTAAGTCCTGTCAAAAGAAGACACGAAATTGTTATACAGAAGTCAAGAACTCGTGTCGTCCACTCTCAACTGTCTTATAAAAGTTAATACTTCTATGAACGTATTTGCCGTTGCTTTTTAATAAATTGTATATCTACGCCCTCTTTGACGAATGTAAACACGTTTCCGACTCTTTCAGGTATCTTTATGTGACCCTAATTCATTGCTTGTTTAGGCCCAGTTTTTTCAGACTTTAAAATTAATTATTTTATGAAGATTAGAGCCGCATTGAAAGGAGTATGATAGCTATTGGTCGGCATTAACGAAGAACCGCAATCCGCAATGAGCTGCTCCCTTTTACCATGTTTAAATAAATAAATTATATTTTATAGCATTGTGTGACCTAAACTGATTTAAAGACGAGTTATGAGAAAAATAAATTTCTATAGAAATTTGAAATTCCTCATGTCTCGTCTTTATATCAGAGTCCTTTAAAAATTTATATTTGGAAACCTAGATAATCTGTAATCCAATCGGAATAAATACACACTACCTTAAGAATATGTTTGATTTGCAAATTATTTTGGTATTACGTTTGTATGAACAACGTTAGCATGCGTAATTCGCCGGCCCTTTAAGTAATCTATTAATGCACGGCATTAAGCAATTTCTATTTCACGCCGTGTAATAGTGAACTGCTCAAATCACACGTATCGTAATATACTATTTCTACACACCAGTAAGTCATATCAAAAATGATCTATTCTGTTGGGCCGACCCTGTAACTAGGTCACATCCTGTCCTCGGCCTTGTAATGACTTCCGGTGTAGAGAAAATAACATGTATCTAGGCCCAATCATCCAATATAGGCGAAATCTTTAACAGGGAGAGAGAGAGCTCAAAGGGTAATAAAACATTTAAAAAAATACTAATATGATCAGTGCGAAATTGATATCTAGTACCTAAAAATTTCATAAAACAGAATTTGAAAAGTTACAGTTTATCCTAGAAATGTAAAGTTATAATAACATTATCCAACAATGTTTTCATTAGATACAAAAATATGATGTTTCGGACAGTACAAACACCCAGTGGGATAGTATAAATTAGCAAAGAACTTCCATAAACCACTAGTTGTTGCCGCAATCTCGTTTGCATATTTCAAGCTTCCGCTTGCGTCGCTCAGGGGTGAAGTTTCGAAAAATCCTTTTTTAATGGACTTGTGCACCTTTTCAGGAACGTTATCTTCATAATTTTATGTTTTTATGCAGTAGTTAAGACTGTCCGTGGTATTTCAGCCAGCTTAATAGTCACGTATCTATAAAACTGATATACACGGAGCGATTTAATTGTCAGTGGCACACCCTAATTTGAAGCAAAAAAAGCATAAACGATGCAATTAAAATTACATCGTCTATGTCTTCATACACACGAGTGGCACGCGCCAAGGGCAGAGCAGGCATTTGCAGCGCGCGTAAGTACAATAAACAGTGTTTAGACGATTCAAGTCATTTGCTGCTTCAACTTTGTTGTATGCCACTGACAAGACACTAAAGTGCTCTGGCGGCTGAGAGTATGTCATGCTCACTCAAATGTCTCGCTGATGCCGCCGTTTTGAGAGCAGTGGTGATGAAATAATTTACACAATGTAAAGCGCCTGTCTGGGTTCAAACCTACGACCTACAGCTCTTAAGTCGCGGCTTTTACCACTGGGCCACCACTGCTCTTGATTCGCGCTCGCGTCTTATGGTACAAGAATTAACACCATAGATTTTTACGCTACAACCCCCTCGTCCTCCCAAGACTAAAGATTTCGCAGGAAAAATAAAAGAAATAATAGTCAGATTATTAAACAGATAAGTAACTAAGTTCAAAACTCTAGTGGGAATTGAAAGCTTTTATGAACTTTGTTTTTATTTAAGCTGAAAAGAACAGATACTACACTTTGATCTTCGCCAAAAGGCCGAGAAGGGATATGAACTTTGTTAATGGCCGTAACTGTATCGTACGTGTAGTGGCTGCAACAGTGACTTTTTAGCGTGCCTGTCCTGAGTTCGAGGCTCGTTTCAGACAAAGTGTTAATAGCACTTATTGGATGCTCGGGCAATCGGCTGTAAGGCTGTCTTCCCGCACCTCTGCCTACGCTTTTGAAGAATATAGTCGACATTCATCTGCCTAGCCTTTTCCCAACTATGTTGGGGTCGGCTTCCAGTCTAACCGGATGCAGCTGAGTACCAGTATTTTACATGGAGCGGCTGCCTATCTTACTGTGTAATACGAAACCCCTTGGTAAGACTGGTTGTCAGACTTTCGGGCCTCTGACGACCCGTAGCGACTGTCAAAGATCCACGACTGACAGCCGGGACCAACGGCTTAACGTGCTTTCCGAGACACGGAGGGGTCTTGGTATGTAAAGATGGTCACCCATCCACGGACCAACCGCGGTAAGCGTAGCTTAACCTGATCGATCGAACCATGCGGCTGTTATTACTTATTATTCCCATAAGAACATAGTCGTCATTATACATATAAATTACTTTAATTGTATTAGTAACTAACTAGTTTATTCGTCGGATCCAATAGAGTCGTCGGTTCTATTATCTTCATTCTTCAGGATACAGTTGGAACTGGTCCAATCTCTGTTGAGCAATGAGGCTGTTTTCTTTTAACAATGGCTTTTAAAGAAAGATTCCTGTCAGCGTGGTATGTGCAAAAAAACCAGGTGTACTTCATTTGTTTTGGTCAATCTAATTATAATGTTTCAGATTCTAAACTGTGCAAAGATTTGCAATATGTATTAAATAATGGTTTTAATAAGTGAACTTATAATATAATATACTAGGCAGCGCCCCGCGGTTTCACCCGCATAAGTGTCGATCCCGTGGGAATATCGGGTTAAAAAGTATCCTATGTCTTATTCTGATGTATAAGCTATATTACTGTAAAGTTTCATCAAAATCCGTTCAGTAGTTTTTGCGTGAAAGAGTAACAAACATCCTCACAAATTTCACATTTATAATAAGTAAGGAATTAGTAGGATAGGATTTTTCAAGTATGTAAACAGCCAGACTCTACTCTCTTCGCATAAATCAATTACACTGTGTTGTTGAATCTACTAGTGTAACATCAATAAATGAGGAGACGTAGGTATAATTAAATTGCAGTTCTAATTATTCCTTATTTAAAGCCAGAGTAAAGTTAGCGTTGAGTATGTACTTACTTTATCTTATTAAAGCCGTACCTAACTTTAAGCTCCTATTTTAAAATGATTCCTATACTTGTATTAAATAACAAAATTATAATTTGTAACGTTAACGCAGAATATTTCGAATTTCATGCGTCTTGGATCTGTTTAAACAAATATTTGAGGGTGGCAATGTAAATATGGAATTGAAACTGCCAACAAACAGTGAACTGTAGTACTACACAACAAAGTAATAGTAATGTCGGATAAAACCGCAGTCCGCAGTTGTCGACAGCACCTCAACATACTAGCGGGAGGCCATATCGCCAAAAGGGCGACACAGTCATACATTAACGTTCGCATTCAGTTCAAAGACTCCGCACAAAAGGTTGTTGCCTAAAGCTTTGAGCTTCTCGTCTTGACGTTTTGGAATATTTCAATTTCAGAGTTTTGCTTTCACAACGGCGTCACCTTCAGGATCAGTGAAATAACAAAAAAAATAGAATACTATTTATATCGGCTGCCCCGCGAGACGAGAACTTTAACAGAAACGGTGTGATCCTAAAAGCTTTGTACTTAACTGCAATAACAAGTACCAAAGACATTTGTCGACATTTACGTAATTATTAAAGTAAACGCTTCTCAACTGTGTTTAGTTCTAATTTATGAATGTTTAAGTATTTGGTTGAAAGCTTTATTATACTCATTCGAAATGCGGCCAAAATTCTGCGCATTTCAAAATGTATTCATCATTTGTATAGGCCAGAATTTAAGTCCAAAGCTAAACGACCACGCTGCAACTTTTATTTGTTTTTAGCAGCGAGAGCGTTATAATGACTGTCGTTAATTTTGAGCTCGGCAATCCCAACGATTTTGTTAGATCTCAGTTTTTATTATATTTGCAGAAAGCGGAGCCAATGTGAACTAAAACCTGTTATTGTCCTTTCCGCATTTTATGTTTTCCCGCGCATTGTATGTTTGTTTTTACATATTTCAGATATTTTTATTATTGAAAACAAACCATTCCGCCATCACAGATTCAGAATCAGTTAAAGTAGAGAAGTTTTCTTTCGCTGATAACAATGAATCTGTATTTTATTTGTTCTTTTTGCTTCCAAGATATTCGAGCAGTCGTTGCCGACGGAGACTTCAATAATAATAATTATTGCCGGCAAAGCCTGGGCTTTTGTAGCAAGTCTAGCGCGGGTATTGTTTGTGTACCGTATCGGTGGCCGCACAGTAAAACTCGGAAACCGGGATTAACGATTGCATTTGACAGAAAGCTCCGTAGACGGCAACTCCGTTTTATCTAGCGCAAACTAATGCCAAAAGCACTATAAGTAGGTATATGGATCTTTTTAGCGAAGCTGGGGCGGAAATTGCTAGCGTTAATGGTTAAAAAAGAATGAGTTCTGTTCTAATTTATTTCCACAATGCGTTAAGAACTTCTCTTGTTTCACAAAATAAAACGATAATAACGTAGTGTGGTAGTGGTCCCATGTTTGTCTGAGTATGGGTAACAGCGGTTACACAAGTAGGCAGGATCGCGGTGCAAGCCAGACGGTTTATTGGGAACATCGGACTTGAACGAAATGGGCTGAATCCAATTACGGTTTATGTCAGCCTTTCGGATAAGCCAACAAAAAAATATTATTTTTGATAATGTGACCCGGGCACGCAATAGTGAATATTTAAAAAAAAATTGATGCCATGCAAATGGTTTAAGAAGTAGGTAATCGTTATTATTCACCATTTTTTCGCTTTTAGGAGCAGGTATACAATTAAATAAAGTAGGTACAATAATTATGACTTCTCTTAAAAATAAATCAGAGTTTAATAAATTAATATTTTTCTCAGATTAGGCATTCACGATTAAAATCACATATGCTAACTAAACTCTAATTACACGCAACCGCACTGAAAAATAATCACCGCGTGCGTTCTCCACATAAAAGTTAATTTGTGTGACATTATTTTGTTGGTTCACGAAACACATGATTAAATACAAAATCTCACAAAGCACCGCATCTCGAATGATAAACGCGATGTCATGACATATCCTGTGACGTCAATAAATACTCTTCATGTGAGGCGACGTCATTCTTGTCACGTCACGTCAAGTCGGGACGTCCGCGTCATGCCTCGTCATCCGCGACTGCTACACGCGTTGTTGACTTGCCAAAATTGCCTTGTTGTGATGAGCCCGTGACTTTTTAATGTAAGCCTATTTTCTCTTTTGGAATCTCTTTTATCCCTAAAGATAGGGCTTTGAAGTGGCCGCTTTGTACACGCCGCGGTGTAGTTGTGAGGGAACTTTTTGCTAACCCTGCGCTTATTAGTTTTTCAGTTTGCATGATATTATGCAGTATGATAAGACAACATGTGTTGAAGTGTGAGTTTGTAGAAGAAAATACGTTACTCAATATAAGCAGAAATCTAAAAATAATCGCGAATAATATGTGTCACAAATATACATAGTATACGCGACTATTATTAGATTACAACATTTTTAGATTAAAACACAAATGAAGTACAAATCCCCTTTATTTACCGTTATTATTTTCCGTTTTTCAATTAACATAAAAAAAAACATACGTGTATATAGTTTTTACATACATAAATATTTAAATAATTTTTATAGCCTCATTGTAAATGCAAAAGCAGGAAGACCAAGAAACAGTACTTTGACAATTTTTTCTGATGTGGGGAAGGTGTTTGTACTCGTATTTGAAGGTTTATTAAAACTTTGAAATTCGTTTTAAATATGCATAACACTGTCTTGCAACTTTTTATTAGTTTTTTGTTACTGCTGGTTGATGTAACGAGCTGTGATGTAAAAATATTCTTAGAGCCTGTTTTACCTTGTCCGGATATTAACAATATCAACTAGGTAGATAACAAAAAAAAGTAACAGATAAGTTAAATGAAACTTATCAGCTGGTCGAAAAACAGTTGTTGGTAAAAATAAACACGACAATTTCTTTTAACTTTCATTTCACCATTTCCACCATTCATCTAGTGTGATGCTTTCTATTTTAGGTAAATGAAATTGCACTTTCACGGAGCAGTTTTATCAAAAGAGAAATAGAGTGCTTACAAATAAATGAGTTCAGTATTCGTGCATTTATTAATTATGAAATGATTGGTTCGTAATAAAAATAAGTGTGTCATTCATTATAATTTCTGATTATGTTTAATTGGTTTTAAAGTTTTTAACGTCTGCAATAACTGCAATCATTTCTGGTATATTATAAGGCTATTATTTCTGTTGGAGTGATTTTTTACAGCCCAGGTTTGCACTAGCTTATTTTTTACGCGGCGATTTTTTTTCCCGCACTGGATGAGAGATTGGTAAACGGGTAGTATTCAAATTGAAAAAAAAAAAATCTGCTGTAAAATATTCGGCAAACGAGCTCTCAGTAAAAACAAAATTAGTGAAAACATGGAATTCAGGAGGAATAGTACCCAATAGCAAGTTTATCATAGTTTTTGTTTTTCTAATATTACTTGCTGGCTTCGGCCCGCGACTTCGTCCGCGTGAAAATTCTTGGTCCTCCGACCCACCACGTCGTATCGCATCGCCCACCCGCGCCATTACTTCATTTTTGCTTAGCGTTTTTTCTTACTCGTTTTCCTTTTGCTTGGCTCCTAATGGTCGTAGCATGTGTTATTAATTGAGCGTTTAAATGCAAAAAAAAACAAATCCAACTGGTAGTTCCCTCTGGAACTACCAGTTGGATTTGATTCTTTTTAAATCTATGAGGAGTAACAAAAAACTAATAATTAAATCTATATCTATCAAACAAACAACAAAATAAACAAACTCTTCAGCTTATTTTATTAGGATAGATATAGATTTCTATGGTTCCTCGTCCCCCTCCTACCAACGATAGTTGAGTTAATGAATTCGATACTGATTTGATTTATTACCGCAAAAAAGCTACATTTTTTAATAATCATTTCACAGATCACTAACGACCCTCCCCTGCTTTGCACGATTTTTACGACTTGACAAAACATCGAGATTTCCTTTATATTACACACACACACACACTCACACACACACATAATCAGCCTATAACGTTCCCACTGCTGGGACACAGGCCTCCTCTCGGTGAGAGGGAGTGGGCCGTAATCCACCACGCGGGCCCAGTGCGGGTTGGTAGATGTCGCATGTCTTCGAATTTTTGGTTCTAGGACATGCCGGTTTCCTCACGATGTTTTCCTTCACCGTTTTTGAGAGCAGTGGTGATGAAATAATTTACACAAAGTAAAGCGCCTGTCTGGGTTCGAACCTACGACCTACACCTCGCAAGTCGCGGCCGTTACCACTTGGCCACCACTGCTCTCACACACTGCTCTCTTTATATTTGTATTATACATAAATGTATAATACACATATAACTTTCCTGTACACATTCTGTAAATGATGCTAATAAAAACCACATCAAATCTGTCGCGTAGTTCAAAAGAACAACGTGGCCACACATTCAGACACGAAATGTGTTTAGATATTTTGCAATAGTTAAAATCCCGCCTGATATTCCGTCAACTATTGATGTACGGTACCTAAACGTTAACATCAATATAACCCTGCAGTTACACCCGGAATTTGGGTTCGAGTATTATGAAATCGAGGTATTTATTGCACCATTCCTTTACGTTACTAATACTATTGTACTACAATCCCTATTATATCTTTGACATCGCCCAGAATGAAATTCCAATTAGGTCCACTATTGTCTGCTCCGAGAATCGTTTGAGCTTATTCCGGGACATAAGAAGCATTGAAGTAGTTCGTTATCTATCGGATAAGGTGTTGTTATGAAGCTAGTACGAGAAGCAATTTTTTATAATTGCCTAGCTCTCGTCCGGGATTTTGTCCTCATTTATTTCTTGCGACTTGAATATAATATTAAAAACTTCCACAACGTGAACTCACACACATTGATTTTATAAAAATCCCCTCTCTGTTCCTCTAGAATATACATAATCTGCTTATAATGTTCCCGCTGCTGGGACACAGGCCTCCTCTCTGTAAGAGGGAGTGGGCCGTAATCCACCACGCGGGCCCAGTGCGGGTTGGTAGATGTCACACGTCTTCGAATTTTTGGTTCTAGGACATGCCGGTTTCTTCACGATTTTTCCTTCACCGTTTTTAAGAGTATGATTGGTGATGAAATTATTTACACCAAGTAAAGCACTTGCCTGGGTTCGAACCCACGAACCTATAACTCGTAAGTCGGGGCCATTACCACTGGATCACCACTGCTTTACAATATAAATTATGAACATTATCTCCTTTTCAAGTTGCAATTTCCTGTAGTTTAGGCTGTGCATTGTCTGTTAGCCTGTCAATAATACCTATTGAAGGCTGCATAATAGGCTTTACGCTAAGCCGTTGGTCCCGGCTGTCATTCTTGGATCTTTGACTGGCGTTACAGGTAGTCAGAAGCTCGAAAGTCTGACAACCAACGGGTATCGTATTACCCAGTAACTGGGTTGTGGAGGTCAGATAGGCAGTCGCTCCATGTAAAATACTGGTATTCAGCTGCATCCGATTAAACTGGAAGCCGATCCCAACTAAGTTGGAAAAAGGCTAGGCAGATGATGATAATAGGGTTTACGAGTGATACCTAAGTGTAAGTCCGGGGAACCGTGGTCAGTCGGTCTCGCAACCACTTTGAATTTTAAATTAATATAATGAAGTTCAATTTTACTTAAATCAATAAATCATAATAAAATATTATTTTATACTTACTTAAACATACAAGATGCTCAAAAAATATCTTCATATATTTACATATCGAGCCAATTCGCACGCAAACATGAATATATCAAAACAAACAGAAAAGTATTTCTGTTATATGAGTGCCCACAATATTTAAGATCGTTTAAGACTTATCGGTACCAATATTGGCCCAACTTTCGATTAGGAATATTCAGAGAGTTGACCGTACCGTAAGATGCTACGCCTTCTTCTTCAGTCAACAGCAAAAGTAGATGATGAAAATCAGAATTTCAATACTAATGAACGGAGTTCGCGTCAGAACTGTGTGGCGTCGAAGTGATTCAAATGTATGTGATTGTAAATTATACCAAACATTTACTACTAGTACAGTTGCCATATATTCATGATCAGTTTTGACTCCAAAAGTTATAAACTCAATTCATCATATACTTTTGCTGTTGACTGTACGTGCACTCGATATATTCTTTAATACAACGTGTAGCAGGATGAAACCAACTCCTAATAGTAGTTTGTTTAGTTTAGTTGTTGTTTAGTTGATGTCAGACATTTTTGGTCAAAATGTCATACCTAATTCTTGAAAATCGATAGAATTATCGTCGTCGTAGCAAGATTATCAATATTAGTTTAAAAAAAGAAATGAGCCAACTAGGCAAAAAGATTGTTGTACCAATTTAATTTGCAGTAAGGAGCAGAATTCTTAAATTCTGTTAAAACTTGCACTCTCACCCAACAACAGTGCATTATGTAGGTCCATAGTTTCCTAAATTAATAGGAAATTCACCACGAACATTTTGTTGGGACCATACATTATGAAAAAACCGGCCAAGTGCGAGTCGGACTCGCCCATGAAGGGTTCCGTAGCAGCAAGTAACATAATATAAAAGTTCTTGTAGTTCGTTGTGAAAGGTAAATTGCGGTTTTTGATTTATGACGTATTAAAAAAAAACTACTTACTAGATCTCGTTCAAACCAATTTTCGGTGGAAGTTTACATGGTAATGTACATTATATATATTTTTTTAATTTTATCATTCTCTTATTTTAGAAGTTAGAGGGGGGGGGGGGGACACACATTTTACCACTTTGGAAGTGTCTCTCGCGCAAACTATTCAGTTCAGAAAAAAATGATATTAGAAACCTCAATATCATTTTTGAAGACCTATCCATAGATACCCCACACGTACAGGTTTGATGAAAAAAAATTTTTGGAGTTTCAGTTGTAAGTATGGGGAACCCCAAAATTTATTGTTTTTTTTTCTATTTTTGTGTGAAAATCTTACTGCGGTTCACAGAATACATCTACTTACCAAGTTTCAACAGTATAGTTTTTATAGTTTCGGAAAAAAGTGGCTGTGACATACGGACGGACGGACAGACAGACAGACATGACGAATCCATAAGGGTTCCGTTTTTTGCCATTTGGCTACGGAACCCTAAAAAGGGAAGTTATATTGTCGCCAGACGAGTTATAAGTCTCAAGCGAGGGTGTAGTCACAAAGGAGAATGCACCTCTGAATAAGGAGTGGCGACGTAACGTGGGGCGCTTTCTGGACAATTGAAACGTTTTCCAAGCGGACAGGGGCAACACGCCTCCCTGTAGACACCCGCATATATGCGAGGCACTGTATTTGACCTACACGTAATGGCAGGCCATAACGGTTATTAGTGACGCTTTGAAAAAAGCTTAAGTAAGTGCACGAGCAAACAACCTGGGACATGGTCAAAGTAGGTTTAATATTAAATATTTTCTTACCTTAAATGCCCAGTTGGTCTACTGGTCGCAAGCGCTACTGCTGAACATGAGGTCCTGGGTTCTTTTACCAGGTCGGACAAAGTGTTCTTGGGTTCTTCCATTAAGAATTTCTCGGTAGCAGCCCGGAGTCCAGATTTGTGCCTTGTTGATGGCATAAGGCTCGCCCCGTATTTATTACATGGGACTAAAATATAACTGGTGAAATGAGGTATTACCCCTCTACCTAACCCTTCTGCGATTAGAGGCGCAATGTTATGTTATTTTCTTACCTAGTCTCACTGAGGCAGCGGCAAGCATCATGTTAGTACCTAATAACCTAACACAGATTTTGTATTTGGTTCCACAGACAGTCCCAAACTCGTTTTGCAAGCTAATTTGTAATTTACACTTGGCACACCGCATCTCTGTAATTTGACTCAAGAGAAACATGTGTGGCACTCATTTGAATATTATCATTGTCTTAATATACAAAGACATCGCCACAAATAACGTTCTGATGACATTAAAGGCATGTTCACCACCTTAAAATAAACGATCTCGCAAAGCTGCAGGCTTTAAAGTATAACCTGACCGCGCATAAATTAAATACAAACCATTATTTTTGATACAATTAAAGCATCATGTTCAGCATAATATTTTTGTTGAAACTAAGTGTACATATTCGTTTTATTGTATTTAAAATATAAAATTGGGTTAAAAATCTGAGAAAACGCTGAAAAATAAAAGACTGACCGAGATATTATTTCCTTTTCGCCTATTAGCGTTTTTTCGTGGTTTTTTCTGACTTTTTTTACTTTGCTCGGCTCCTAAAGGTCGTAGCGCAATGTTAAAAAGCCTTCCTCAAGAACTGGGCTATTAAATGCAAAAGAGAAAGAACTTTATTTCACTTTAATGTACAGTCAACAAAACAGATAAGTAGGTATGCAGGAACGTCGGATATAGTTGAAGTTTAGTAAGAAACCGATGGATATTGTCGACTGAAATTTAATTTGATGAATGAGCTGTTTGTTTTCTATTAAGTAATAAAATTAAATTTTATTCGAAATATCCATCGGTTTCTTACTAAACTTCAACTACTCGTATATCCGACGAGCCTGCATAATTATCTCTTTTGTTGACTGCACATTCAAGGATCATAAATAAGTATAAAGTTTATTTTAAATGCCATTTCATGGTTTAACATTTCATTTGGATGAGTCTGTTTTTGGCGTACATTCTTTTTTATCTGTCCCTCATATTTACTCCAAAATATTGCATGAATTTAAGGCTATTTTCATGCCATTCTAAAATAGATTTTTCTTGGCAGGCTGCATAAAAATTTACGGGTATTTCGATTTTGCTTACCATTATTTTTAGCTAATGAGAAATACGTAACCGTTAGTGCTAAAATGTACCATAGAATAGATTGTTTATACCTAACGACAGGGAGGTTCACCTGGTGGTCGCAGAATAATAATAAAAACCCCACCACCGTATCTCTACGTTGACGTCGCGTGGTGGGGGCTTGCGCGCTCTGAACTCTAGGCCTGTGCCGGTAGAGTTTACCTTGCCGGAACAGGTTTAGGGTGAGGAGCCAGACCAAGAAAGATACAGAAATCCGCAGGGCAGCATGTGGCGAACTGTTGGGCAGTAGAGGCCACACGGACCTTATCTCCCGGGAGTAGTCTTGTTGCTCACCTCTGGCTTGTGTTAATTGTGTGTGTTGTGAAAACTGAACACAACAGGAACAGAGCTCCCACCTCTTTCTTGCCTTTATTGGCCGGCTTGAGTGGAGATTCGCAAGCAAACCAGCTCGGGGGAAGGAAGTAGTCCAATAAGTGCTCGTAGTGATCTCGATCATCTTCCAGACTTTGGGATTGTTCTGAAAGCCGTGGAATACCTTTCCACTCCTCAAGCACCTCAGGACATGTTGCGTCCTTGTCGCGACGTCACTATGTGCTATTGACCATTTTCGGGGGCGCATTATTGAGTGTACAAGTCACCCCCTGCCGATCAGGCAGGGGCCGTAGTTATTCCATAGTTGTATTTTTCCATATGCTGAAATAGTCCTACACCAACTGGGGGTTATCCTAAGCCTTGGGTGCACTTGCATAGTGCATAAAGGGGTTAATCGTCGCTTGGTGCCGCATTTCATTAAAATTTCCTAAGGGGCCTCTGCGAGTTGGCTTTGGCTCCTCGTACTCCGCTCGCGTCACCGTCACTCGGACCCGAAATATGCAAAACCATAAAAATAAATAATAATAGAAGCATCATTAGACGAGCCAATGATATGTAACATAGGTACCTATATTCTTTTTGGAAGGCCGTTTTATTCTTTGAGTAAAGGCCGCGTTTATACTCGAATCCACGCCTAGACTGATAAACTTAATTCCTCGAAATGCACTTCTCAGATGAGGTTGTCTGGTCATCCGATTTGCGACCGTAGAAAGAAAATAATCAGGAAATGCAGCCGTTTCCTCGCAGTTTCGACTTAATCCTTTTGTGACAAGTATTTTTCATTCGAGACCTTTCCTTGCTCTCTGTGAACCACCTTCTTGGATTATGTTTAAATATTATTGCTTCATACAGATCAAATGTAAATGACTGCGCATATTTTTGCATTTTAGATCAATCTCCACATGCAAATAATAGCTTTAATTTACATCCGCAAATCGCAGGACTGGGACAATCAGTTTTAATACGGCTCTATTATTTACGCGTCGCGTCATCGTCATTGACAGCCCTGTTCCCTCACTTCTGGGTTCTCTCCTGAGACCGCCTCCCTTTTGTTTCATGTTTCCCCGTTCTGTGATAACCATAACAGAATTCTTACAATTTTTGTTTTATTTTATATTGAAGGTATTATTAAAAATGTATCGTGAGAGACATGACGACGAAAGGGAGGCGCCATTCGTCATCATGTCTCTCGCGATACATTTTTAATAAATAAAGACAATATGTACAGTTAAATTAATTGCCATTTTCGCCGGCTCGTACCTACTTGTTAAAAAAACATTCCGTTTCACAGCTGCTTAACTTTAATGTGTATTATGCTGTGTTTGAATAAGACACCAAATTAAGTTTCATATACGGATCCTAACATTTTTCAACATGAACCGATTTATGTAAAATTATGTTGTCGGTAAAAAGACTGAAACGTTCCCGGTTTCAGTCTTTATACCGACAACATAATTTTGTTCGATCTGCTACGTTCGCTCGTCGTGTACGTATTTTATTATGTAGTTACGGTTCATTAAATTGCATATGATGCGATGCTTTATAAAAATTTTGGTATTTATATTTTTGGGTTTGCATACCTTAACATGAAATTATATTTTTTTCTGACAGTTCATGGCACGTAACAAAACATTTCGGTTGCGCAAAACGGCAATGGGAAATCCACTTTGACTTTTTTGGTACCTATAAGAAGCTAACATATGTACATTTTGAATTTTTTATTAATTCAAAGTCCTAATAATATTGATTTATTAATTAATTTAATTTAAAATAAGCAATTAAGTACATAAATGCTATAAAAATACAACACAAAAACGGCTGTCCTGCTTTATTATTATGGGTAAAACACAGTTATTGGGGGACAGCCGATCTGGTTGCAACAGCGACAGTACCTTGTAATGAAGCACAGAATTACCATTCACTGAACTAAGTATTAAATGTTCAGTACTGGACATTATCAATGTTAATTTAGTAATAACGTAAAGGAAACACATTAACATTTATATTAAAAGAGTGACAAATGTTTATTATATTAATTAAAGCTTTATGTTGATAATAAAAGTCCATAATTAATAATTAAGGTTATTGCTATGTGGGTACAGTAGCTTCTGCCCGCGACTTCGTCCGCGTGAAATTTCACCCTCCCCCCATTCACCCTCTTAGGGTGGAATTTTGAAAAACCCTTTCTCAGTGGATACCTATCCACTAAGAAAGGGTTTTTCAAAATTCCACCCTAAAGAGTAGGTACTCTTCACAAAGAACACACCCTCCAAATTTCATCTCTCTAGGACCAGCGGTTTAGGCTGTGCGTTGATATATCAGTCAGTCAGTCAGGACTTTGAATTTTATACATACATATATACAGGAAGATTTTTCTATCACCATCAAAATTTTTACTGGGTGTTCTACCCATGAATATGAACAACTTTCACTATGGGACGAACTCTGAAATCACGAAAAAAAAATCTGCTGTTTAATACAAAAATTCAATACCTACTTGACCAAAATGTATTACTTAACAATACCTGCCTACACTGGTACAGGGATCTTTTGGTGATCGGACTGGGGGGCGATGTTGGTAACTATTTGTGCAATAATAGTTTGTGAAATACAATAAAAAACAAGATGGTGGCATTAGTTTCCATTTTGGCCACGCGCCAAATTAACCTCGCAGCGCTACACTGAAAATTATAACCATTGATTGACGTAATTTTATTTTTTACTCTCCTTAACGTATCATTGGCAAACAGTTCAAATATGTTTTGAGTTTTTTACTTTTTCAGATTAATGACTGGAAACACTGGTCTAATTGTTACGTAGCACACTATCATCGACCACTAGAGGTTTACGCAAATCTTTTTTCTGGTACACACGACACAGTAGTAATTATAAATAACATAGTATTTAGTATCTTAATAAAAATACTTACAAACAACAACAAAGAAACAAAACGAAGATTAATATTGATACTAAGTGTACTACTCAATGACATCGAAAAACAACAAAATGCTAACACAAACTAATTTGATATCATAATTATTATTGTTGCTAACAAAAGGTTGGCAGTAGTCGTCGGTCCCGAGACGTTCTCAGTTGCAAATTCTATTTGTTTCGAGCTCGAAAGGTTTGTTAATGGGAGTCATTAATTTAACGTCGCCAATCCGACGCTCCCGGCGGTTGGCGAAATTTCTTATTCGCGACCCTTCAAATGCAGGCAATTTAAGAATTGTATTATAAAATGCTTTATGCATAACGTCGTTATGTCATTGAGGAAATCTCTGCTAATGGTATATAGGTAAAGCAATATACTGTGTGTAAGAGACTTCGATGCGCAATTTGTTACCAAGAATTCAGTACACAATTATTCAAGACCGGAAGAAGAGACATGTTTACTGTGCACATGTTTACTGTGTAGGTATTGCACTTTTGCATGAACCAGCTGATATTTTTTTGCTATTACTTAGAGCACAGCATTCAATAAATATTTTACTGATCCCCTTACAAAGCTATATAATTGATTCCTCGAAGGCGCGATGCGGCTCGCTGAAATGTAATTTTTAGGGTTCCGTAGCCAAATGGCAAAAAACGGAACCCTTATGGATTCGTCATGTCTGTCTGTCTGTCTGTCTGTCCGTCCGTCCGTATGTCACAGCCACTTTTTTCCGAAACTATAAGAACTATACTGTTGAAACTTGGTAAGTAGATGTATTCTGTGAACCGCAGTAAGAATTTCACACAAAAATAGAAAAAAAAACAATAAATTTTGGGGTTCCCCATACTTACAACTGAAACTACAAACATTTTTTTTCATCAAACCTGTACGTGTGGGGTATCTATGGATAGGTCTTCAAAAATGATATTGAGGTTTCTAATATCATTTTTTTCTGAACTGAATAGTTTGCGCGAGAGACACTTCCAAAGTGGTAAAATGTGTGTCCCCCCCCCTCTAACTTCTAAAATAAGAGAATGATAAAATTAAAAAAATATATATAATGTACATTACCATGTAAACTTCCACCGAAAATTGGTTTGAACGAGATCTAGTAAGTAGTTTTTTTTAATACGTCATAAATCGAAAACCGCAATTTACCTTTCACAAAGTTACAACGAACTACAAGAACTTTTATATTATGTTACTTGCTGCTACGGAACCCTTCATGGGCGAGTCCGACTCGCACTTGGCCGGTTTTTAAACCGGATTTCTTGCAGACAGATGAGATCAGAGTATATAATCGCATAAGCAGGTTGGTTCCGCTCCCAATGCCTTGAAGCACTTTTTCCGATTTGCGACATTTCTAATTCCCAAGCCTTCAAATGCAGGCAATATAATAATCATATTAGCCTTACGGATAACATCGTTGTGTCTTCCAAAAAATCTCTGCTTAAACATTTTTGACTGAATAGCGGCATGTCCCTGCTCCCACGATTTTTATTTTACGACTTGACAAAACATCGGGTTTATTATTGTAAGTAAACAATAACCTTTCAGAGTCATCTGTCCAGCGTTTCCCAACTATTTTGGGGCCGGCTTCCAGTCTAGCCGAATGCGGCTGAATATCAGTATCTTTAATGGAGTGACTGCCTATTTTTGACCTCTACAACCCAGCTACTGGGTACGATACTCCTTTATTACTTGTTAAATAGAACAAATATTATATATATCACATAATTATATAAATAATGTACAGAAAATATTATAAAACATTTTAAAATAATAACGGTGGAGTTTCTTGCCCATTTTTCTCCATACGAAAACTACCCTTCGGAAGGGGAAACTAGAATCAATTCTATTGTATTGTAAATTTTTAAGTTCAAAAGTGCCTTCTTTGACTTTGACTTGGTAAGCCTAGGTGTCAGACTTTCGGCTTCTGATGACCCGTAATGAGTCTCAAATATCCACGAATGGCAGCTGGGACCAACGTCTTAACGCGCTTGCCGAGGCACCGAAGGAAAACCTTACGGAATATAATTCTAAATTTTGGTGAAAACCGCATCAAAATCCATTGTGTTGTGTAGAAGATATAAGCCGTCACATTCACAGACAGATTAAAGTAACTCTATTTTATATTATCTGGAATCTTAGCAAATATTTGCAAAAGCATTCAGGTACCACCCGCCCCCTTAGTTGCAATGCTTAGAATTTATTTATTTAATTAAAACAGGTTAAATCCAATTACAGAAATTAAATACACACAAAAAATACACACACAAAAGAAACACATAAAAAATTAAATTTTGCATGACGGAGAACTTGGGGAAGATCATTAACCATGATTAAAATTAATAAAGGCCCTAAAATTGAGCCCTGACTTACGCTGTTAGCAACATTTCTCATTCGCAACCCTTCAAATGCAGGCAATTTAGAAATTATACTATAAAATGTTTTACGAATATTCAGCCTATAATGTTCCCACTGCGGGGACACAGGCCTCCTCTCTGTGAGAGGGAGTGGGCCGTAATCTACCACGCGGGCCCAGTGCGGGTTGGTAGATGTCACATATCTTCGAATTTTTGGTTCTAGGACACGTCGGTTTCCTCACGATGTTTTCCTTCACCGTTTTGAGAGCAGTGGTGATGATATAATTTACACAAAGTAAAGAGCCGGACTGGGTTCGGACCTACAACTTACCACTCGTAAGTCGCGACCGTGACCACTGGGCCACCACTGCTCTCCAACCGACCGACCTTTAGTTATGCAAAATATATGCAATTGCGATACATGATTTGAATAGAAACAAATTGTATTCAATTTGGGCGTCAGTGTCGAGTGAAATACTACGCGAGAACAATTGATGCCATTCACATAGACAGACGGCCGGATTACTGATTCCTATGATTCACAACTCACACCACGTATGCACAACCACAAGTTACGCAATTGCAAATATTTTATTGTTCAAGGATCTTCAGTGGCTTCAGAAAAACCGTATCGGATGAGTCCATCATTTTGTGGAGTATAAGATTTATTTCTCATACTTTGTTCTTTCTTATCAGTACTAGAATTGGAATAACTGCACCCTGTTCAAATGGCGCGTTATGCGCTCGTAGCAAAAGCGTAGCAAAAACGTAGCGCGTAGCGAGATGCTACGACATGAGTCGTAGCATCTCGCTCGTTTATGCGTCTTACTTTTGTCCACAGGGTATGTACAGTAGGCTGCAAAAGTGCATGGGTAGTACAGAAACAAAATCGTATGAAGCGAGAAATGACGCCATCTAGCGTAAAACCAGTTAACGACTAACAAAATTTACTTATGCTGTTATTAGATGGCGTTGCTTTGCTTTATATGATAAAATATTTTTGCAGTTTCTTTTTGTCTCTTAAAACATTCAAACAATTTATAATTAATAGTTTCTTTTAAAGAAAATTGATCCTAATTATTAACCTACTATGTTAAAATTGAATATCAATTTATAAGTAGGTAGGTATCTGATTTTCTAAGTTTTAGTTTTCAAACTTGAGAGGGTAGGTTAAATATGGATTTATAAATAATTGGTAGGTGGTATGAATAATACTTAGATCGAAGATTTATGACAGCTCAATTGATCGTTCGCTAAGTTCATTTCGATTACCTCGTTCGAGTGCCTTTTGTTCAGTTTTTATTTATGATCAGGCGGATTACTTATTTTACCAAATCGAGCACGAGTTATAATATTGATTTCGTTACAAGAGCTCAAATAATTGCTTTGAATAATCAAGCCAAAAACTTGTCAGAAATAGCCAGAGACCGGTGTAAACGTAAGTAGTTTTATTTTTACACTTTTATATTAAAAACTGCATTATTTTTTTTGTTACTATACTACATAATAATCATTATTGGGTATTATATATTTCTGTTTTATTGTTGCAGAGAAAAACAGTTGTTCTTTGAGTACGACGATTTGAAGAGGAGGGTTCTTTGAAACACCATCAAAGAACTGGTAGACCACGACTTATAAAACACATTGCAGCATCAAACCATGATAAGGCAGTATGAAGAAAATGGATTTCTGCCGCCGAACGGCCGAACCACTATGCTGGTTTATTTGACACAAGTTTTGACACGGAGCCGCGTCAAAACTTGTGCCGCTGAGGCATGCTGTGAAACCCTTGCTCACGGAAAACCATAAAAGGGCAAGATTACTGTTCACTTTGGATCACATAAACTTCGATTGGAGTAATATCATCTTTACAGATGAAAAAACTTTTAAGTCCAGTGAACACGGACGCTTATGTTTGTGGCGTCGAAATAATACGCGATACACAAGTGGTTACGTAGCTACGAGCTAAATAATTATACTTAGATAATATTATTTATATTGACTGGAGACCTGGTTATGTGTGTATAAACTATAACTTACGTATTTTTAATAATTTAAAAAGTTATGAACACTTTAAGTTTAAACAACATAGTTTTTAGTTTTTTATGTTGCCTACTAACCATTTGATATGTTTTTGTGCAATTTTGTAGTTATTAGCCTACTTATTTAGTATCCATTTAATCCGTTTGACCTTTGTAATAAAATAACCTGGTCTCCTGTTTGTTTTTATTGAGGTTACATAAGCTTCAATCCTCTTTCCGATTTTGGAAACGAATACTTAAGCTATCGCCTCAATAACTTCATAATATTATAATGTTATACCTATAATATTTAATAAACTGACTATTAAATTTGAATAATAAACTGTAAGAAATAAACCTCTATAATTTTTTATAGTGCCTTTTTTTGCGAGCCCATAAGGCGAGCCTGTTTACCTGCGATGAATCTGCTCTTTTTTCCTGTTGCTAAGTAACTACCTACCAATTCGAATATTAAATTAATTATTAAAATACCCACTCGTTAGCTTAATAAATATATTCCTATCGGTTTCTATTATTATTTTTATCATTTAAGCTACGTATGCTGGTAATTGTAATGTAATAATTAGATAAATGTATTAGCCTTGTAATTCCTTCGTTTCTTCCTAACACCTTACTTACGTTTCGTAAATTAGTCATAGTTGTGAAGAAACCAACGCCATCTAGTTTATTTTCGAAAACTTGAATTCAAACGTTCACGGGAAAATAGACACTAAGGTACCCATGCAATTTTGCTGGCGACTGTACGTTTGTATGCCTTGCTAACCGTTGCAGTAATGCAATACTTACTTGTTGCAAGTCCTTGTACTATGCAATTTGGATGCGCGTCAAGTATTAACTGCGCGTCAAGTCAATCTAGACGTGTGAAACTTTTGCTCATTTACATACCTGAGCTTAAGTTACGTAGCACTCGCGGTTGTTCTTATTTTCTCGCAGCAGTTTTAATAGTCTCTTAAATCGAGCTCGTGACTACTAAGTCAACTTTTCCCTATTTATCATAGTTTTAATTTCCATCTGCAATATCATTTTCACATGGAAACTGAAGCTATGATAAATAGAGAAAAGTTGACAAAGTCAGTCATTTCAATAACTTGCTACAGTTTATTAAAAAGTCCTGTAACAAACCGAACTGTAGAAATGTGAGGGCACCGGAGGCATTACTTGTCGTGATGTCATGTCAGCGATGTCATCGGTGTTTGCGGCTGTTAATTGAAATGCCTCTCTAAACCAGACTTGGTCTGGTTGTGGCAATATTCGTCACACATACTCGTGCTCGCTACAAATTTCGCCGACGAATTTGACACTGCGACCGGTTCTCAGAATGAATAATTTATAACGTTGCGCAAGTAATTAATACTGCTGTTTTTATTATGGGTTAATACCTGAAATAAACTATAATAATAAAATTAATGTATGGGTACGCTTAGACAACTTGAAAAAAAAAAAAAAAACTAAAAATAGTTATGAAATTGTCCTTACGTTTTCTTAAACGCATCGTCTCCCCGACTGTTTTTTCCGTTAGAGAATTTAGATATAGAGAAATTACACAAACACATAAACTCACGCCTTCTTCCCACTGGGGTATGCAGAAACCACAGAACAACCCTTACATAACTACTCATTTTGCTTCATTTAGGTACATTTATACATCTGTAATTTTTTATCTAGAATACTTTTGTCTTAAAACTTAAGACGAAAGTTAATGATAGTTATTTCCGAGGTACCTACTTAAAAAGTTCTGTAATAAACCCAAAGCACTGCAAAAAGGTTATAACTAAAGTTTAAATAAAATTTAAGAACGGATTTTAAATAAAAAAATTATAAACTGCACTTTTTTTTTAATAAAGACAATCATCTGCTTAGCCTTTTTCCAACTATGTTGGGGTCGGCTTCCAGTCTAACCGGATGCAGCTGAGTACCAGTATTTTACATGGAGCGACTGCCTATCTGACCTCCACAACCCAGTTACTCGGTAATACGAAACCCCTTGGTAAGGCTGGTTGTCAGACTTTCGGGCTTCTGACGACCCGTAACGACCGTCAAAGATCCACGAATGACAGCCGGGACCAACGGCTTAACGTGCTTTCCGAGGCACGGAGGGGTCTTGGTATGTAAAGATGGTCACCCATCCACGGACCAACGGCGGCAAGCGTAGCTTAACCTGATCGATCGACACGTGCGGCTGTTATTACTTAGCCATAAGCCCCTCTTTTTTAATAAAGACAAGGCAATAGAAAATCAAAAACTAAGGAGGAACGTTCCAAAAAAAATACTAATAATACCAGCCACGCAACGTTGGAAATTCAAATTGCGCAAGTACGCCTGTCGTATTAGAATGTGCATGTATCTGAATATATTTAGCGGCGCGTCCGAAATAGACGGGAAAATTGGCCGAGGGGACTCCCATCCCCTCGGCGAGACAGCCACGCACCCTACCTACTTGCGGGCAGCGGAGACAGGCGCTAATCAGCAGCTTCCTGAAACAGCATTCTAAATAACACAGAGACACTCCGACATCATTTAATGACAATTTAATACATGACCAACCCCGCCATCCCACATATTTATTTATTTACATTTACGCAACACTAGTGCTGTGACACAACGCAATAAATGCAGAGCGTCGAATGTTTATTACCCATACATCTAGCGGTCAAGTTTTCGCTGTCAGCTCGAGTCGAAAGATATTGAACGCTTGAATGAAAACTTGCAGTTTTAAAATGAATTCTGAAGAACAGTTGCTGACCGCAACAGATGTGTGACTGATTATTTCGTGGAAGAGATATTTTACAGCGGATTTAAAAATATAGAAGATGAATATATAAATATTTTGTACGTGATACGGAATTTGCTTGTTTTTGTAGCTCTACCTGAAGGAAGCGCTGTGTAATAATTACTAGAACTATACTCGATCAACAACATGCGAGTATTATAATTAAACATCGATGGCCAATATTCTGGCATGTCAAAGTGTCAAAAATATTTGTAAAACTCATGCGAAATGTAGGTATAATTTTCTGAAAATTTAGGCTCCCCGTATTGCGTTATAATAACGTTTGTCTGCGTCACCCAAAATTCACGAAACTGCACGACTTGTTAATATGGCTGATGATATTATACTTGCTGCGTTATTTACAATTTACTCCGTCCGTAGCTGACCCCGGGGCATGTCGAATACGTAGATACCTACAGGTTACTAATCTGATAACGGCTCGCCACTACCGGTGCGCGGTGACGCCGCCCGACCAACGCGACGTAGACAATTTTAACTCCTAAATTTTTATTTTTTGTCTGTATTTATCCATGTTGAAGCGCTTTCCCTAAAACCTGGGTAGGGTTTATTGTGGTTTTCACTATTTCGTTACGTCAGTGTGCTTTGATTACCGTCCCGGGAGTGCATTAACGTATTTTTTTATTAGGGCTCTGCACCAAAATGTTTAAAACAGACCAGCGGAGTTACGCGCGGAAGCCAACGTTGTTAATGGGCTACCTGATACACTATTCAACCTTTTGCTTATCCTGGTTTGTATTATAATTTGATATGCGCTGTCTGCAAATTAATTGGGAAATACAATTCCATGTTGCTTAGGCATTTCACAATATTCGGTTTCATTAAATTTCAGGCTAAGGCTTAGGCCAGTTGTAAAAACTAGAGGAACAAAAGCATTATGTACCTTAGGGTTTTTTTTTTCAATGGCACACGGTTCATACGCTGTTTTAGATGAGGTACTATGAGACAAACACTCGGCACGGTTTAATGTAGTGATAAGAATCTACGGCTTCTCACACCAATAAATTATATGAGCACATACAAGATTTATTAAAATAATTATTTGTGAAGCGACTCGGCTCGGTCACGGCCGCTTCATCGCGATAATCCCAGGACACTACTAAATTATTCACAGACAAGAAGCGCCATTTTAAAACGCCATTCGAAGCTTAACCGGCGCATTGTGCACAATGGTGAAAAGAATTTAATGGAATTTCAAAATCCGTGTTAAACCAATATGCAGGATCCTCGTTAAAACAACGTAAATCCCATATTTGTGGAGAACGTGAGAAGAAAAAAAAAGTTTAATGTAGGTTACACGAAGGCCAATTTTTACTTTTTTTGTATTTTCACGCGCTTGCTGTAGCGATTTAGGAGCCGAGCGCATTTTGTAAAACATCGTATGTACTACGTGCCCGACTGTTACTCGTTCTTTATCGCGTGGAAGGTTAAAGGTACAGGCAACAACTCTGACTGCGGTACTAATCAGTATCAGACTAATCGACGCGCTGCTGGCTGCCAATCAGCCCGCATCTCTGCCTCCATAGGATGGCTATTATTTTTGGCAATACAACAATATTTTGTGGCATTTATCATATTCTTTTTTTTTTATAAATAGATAGCAAAAAATGTGCATGCTGAAAATAAAAACTTGGCATTCGAATTTAAGACTTTACTCGGGAAGTAGAATAAAATAAATATGGTCGCAATTAACCTGAATTTGGGTAGCGAACATAAAATTGATATAAACGAAATAATGCATTTAAAAACGGAGCCTAATACTCGACTGGTCTAATAATAAAGCTGACGGCAAAACTGTTAGTACAGCCGTAAATCTTTAATAGTGAGGAGGCTATAGGTAGGAAATTACTGGTTTAACTCAGGTTCGCAAAATGGATTGCTATAATAAAGTTGGAATTTCGCAAGCGTCCATCAAAAGTGAAAACGAATGGCCACCATAAGAAGGCTGACCATTTATCACGTTTATCTAGATTTCGCACCGGACCGCATCATTTACCGCACAGAAAATCTATAGCCGGCACATTTCAAACACGATTAATCGATAGGTGTCCTACAAGCATTTTGTTATTACGACGTGTAGCTCACACTAGACTAAATTATTACTTAGCTAGTGATATTTTATTACACTTTATTTTATTAATGACAAAGGGCTGGGAAATTGTACGTACTTAACTATTAAAAACAGTGTACAAAACTATGCAGTAACTCGGTGCAGTGTTGCTCATTCTCGGTTGGCCGCGTCGGCGCTCTTAAGTTCTGCCCACCCGTAACCAACTAAATTCGTGAGGGAAATGTTAATATGTGTTTAACTCCACACAAAAAAGTAGTACCCATATAAAAACGCCTTAAAAGCCTTTATAAAAGGGTGATAAACTTTTATGAGCCTAAAGAAGTCTTTAAAATATTCAAATATGTTTTAACAACCAAAGGACTGCATGCTTATTACAGATTTGGGTAGATAACCCTTATGATCGAGTGATGGCGCCAGTAGCTTCGTGAATATTATTGAGAAACTTCTTAAGAACATCAATGTCCAAACCCAGTATGAATATTTGAAATATGAATCCACAGTCAAAACGCTGTAGATATTATAATATCTACTATAGTATAGCGGCGACCTTTGCGATGATGACTTACTTGAGATACGAATCCAATGCGGCCTACGGCAGCGGGCCGCCCGTCTTCCACGACGCAAACTAATTCCGAATTCAGCGTGCGTATACTTTTGATGTGTAGAAAAAGTGTTGGTCTAGCCACATAAACCTGGCAGCACTTTGGTTGAGTTTTCCGTAGCCGCACCACAATGAATTATAGCATAATTTGTTCTGGTTGGCTCCCACACAATAAGGATACAACACGAGGTGAGAACCGTGAGATGTGTACCGTATGTAGAATGGGAATTGATGAGAAGATATTTGTCGCGTTTCGGGGTCGTGTCACTTGTTGGATCGCTGTACTACAATAAGTTACAAATACGAACTTTAATAACTTTATATCGAGATTTTCCATGATTTTGAAAGTAGGATTTTATTTTCTCAATCTAAACTCAATACTGCATTGACAGTTATAACTGTACCTACGGCGTAAAATTCGTTTATTAAAATACTTGATTTATTTATAATATAATAATTTACAAAGTTTGTCTTACAGAGCTCACTAATTGCTCTATGTTCCTAAATTAAGCATATTATACCCAAACGTAAAGTAGGAACATAAGCCTATTAGAGAAATGCAGGCTCAGACATGCATGCCCCAAAGGCAGAGAATTCTGTGCAGACCAAATTAATAATCCGATTAAAATGGAAACCTGTGAAAGTAAATCATTAACGCTCCAAGTCTTCGTAGACCAGCAATAAGTCTATGGCTAGAAATAGATTAAAATGTAATTCGGAACTTATTAACTCAATAAGTACTAAGTTATTTTGCCAGACATGTTGGGTAAAATCGATAAAGAGACGGTCCCGGCCAGATGAAGTTTCGTCTGCATCTACTGCGTGAATTTATTGTTTTAGTATTTCGCAGAAGCGTTTTGCAATGAAGTTGAGGCAAATTTGCGAGGCGGTGAGCCGGCACTACCTACGTTACATTGTAGCAACTAGACGTAGAATTTTAAAAGCAGTACGAAAAACTTTTAGAGACGTTTTGGCAAACAAGTAACTGGTAGGAGAAAGTAGGACGGCGAAGTAGCGAGGCTGTGGCGCATCTGAAGTCCCGATGCGCCGAGCACAAAGCACAACTAACTATTGTGATATCTATCTAGATATGCGCCATTTGTCTGTTATTATATCGTGTCGTCGGTCGATTCGTTCACAAACTAGCGGTAATTGAATATGTCGTGTTCGAACCTCTCACTTCTTTCTATCGCTATAGTTTCCTCGGGAATTGCATCATGTTCATTCCATGTCAATTCCTTCTGCGTTGGAACATGGAAATGAAGTCGACATATTCCGACCGAGTCTTTTATGTTATAATAATAAGATACACGCGTATATGTAGTCGACAATGTTAAGGTACTTACAGCCTTCGATTTGAAATATAAAACAAGTATATAAAAGTTACTTAAATAAAGTTGATGTTTATTACATTTCGCTTCCAGCGTTGTCGGGACCATAGGTGAAAGTTGCGGAAAATATTAATCGTTTTCCGTTTTCAACGTTGCTTGCAGTTTTTGTTGGAGAATTTATGGCACGATGTAACAATGTTGTTAAGTGCAAATGTATTAATTAATGACGCCACGTTCATTGATTCTAAATAGATCCTGCGAGGAGCTGCGGCGTGTAGACAGCGTGGGTGTTTAATTATACTCCTATAAATTCTGCGACGACTACAGAAACGTTTCGCTGTTAATTAGAAGCTGCAAAACACTTCAAGAAACACAATCGCATCTCATTAGAATGTTTACTCCTTTTCTACATTTTGATTATTCAGCAAAACGATAAAATACGAAAACCACAGACTATTTCACTTACGAAGTTTACCAGCTGATCGCAGTTATTTAGTTCAAAATAAAAACACGCTACGTGTTCCCAATCGATCACGTAGGTAGCTTAAACTTTCAGTTTGAGTGGAGGAATGTTAGTTTTTCGGTCAGTCCAGGGCAGAAAATTAAACTAACGTTTGTGGGTGTCGGTTACAAAAACGTGTTCGTGTAACTTGACACTTCACTGAACACGGGTTCATTTTCAAACGTACCTAAATAGTTTAGAAGCCTATATTAGGAGAAATTTACAAAAATAACATTTAGTGGGTACATTCCTATAGTTCTTATATTCGGGTACAATCAGCTTTCAATAGGTGCGCTCGCTAAAAATACCTAGAAATCATTGACGTGATTAATGCGATGATGCGCGAAATATATTATATTAAATTCTGCGCTAATTTATTATGCTCGTATACAGGTTGTTTAAAAAGTTATTACTAAGTTTTGAAGGTTAGCCTAACGCGACATTGCTTCCCTCATAATAATTTAACACTCGCTGAATATAAAAGTAACTTTTCCAAACGGATTAACAGGATATTGAATATTTCAAGAGATTTTCAGATTCGGTGTACCCACGCGTGCAGGTAAACGTAACATGGGAACCTACCTACCATTATAAATATAACTTTGGAATTTGAATACATCCTGCCCGGAAAGGGTGAGTCCTATCTACTAAAAGGTAGATAAAGTATTGGTAAGGTATGTAGATTACGACATAATCGCAGATCACAAATGTTCTGTGAAGTTACGCAGAACATTTGTGATCTCCGATTGTATACAGATTTATAATAACATTTTTATTTTTTACGCAACCTAAGAAGTGGCGTTAAAAATGTCAAACATAGTGTCAGGCTGTATGTAAAGCAGGTGGTAAAATGTTGGTGAACAATAAAGGGTATGTCACACGTCAGCTTTAATAGTTGCAACACTGTTGCAGCGGTGACGTGCCAGGTAATTGATGTCTCCGTCTTGCCATCCGCCAGCCGCCACCGCGCCACGACTGCGTCTGCACAAGTAAATAAAAAAATATTTTTGATATTTCTCCGTAATCCTTTTAAGATTTGCCGAGTGACTGGTTACGGTAATAGCCGTGCGAAAGCGTTGTAATCAATCATCGATGACTATCGACTAGAGGGGAGGCCAAAGTCGTTTTGCCATTACTGAAAAATGAGGAAAATACACGCCCTCAGGACGATAATGTTCACTGAAGTCAACAAGACGCAGCGATAGCTCAGTTAATAACCACGGGGTAACGATCTTGCAAATTGGAAGTGAATTAAATATTAATTAAATATCAACTGCGGCTGGCTGAGCATGAACTGTATTCATTATCCAATCAGCAGTTTTACTTTTGTTATCAATACGAAAGCCGGCGACAGCTCCGAGCCTTCAAGTAAACGTACTTAGAGTTTTGGTTTCGGCTCTCTTATCTTTTGCTTAAATAAACCGTTCATTGACTCGCGGCTTCCAGATCTTCCTCGTGATAATTGTATTAACATTACGAATTTTCTTTGGCTGATTTAAGTAAACAGAATACTGAATGAATAATTCAAACGCTCGGCTGTAACACAATCATGTGGGGTGTTAGTGCATTCTAAATTATTACATTAGAATAAAGCGGTAAAATATACTTTTAAAATGACGCCGGTTTCACCGCGTGCATTCCGTGGCTCGAAAATGCGGGGGCCCGGGCTTCGCAAGAGATAAAAGCCTTCCCGCTTCACAGGTGCCGTTTATCAGCAAACCACTTAAAGCAGCGCTCCTCGCTGTTAAACTATTTTCACTCGGAAGAATACTTCTTAATAGTACTTTTTTTAAAAGACACTGTAAAGGAGAAACTTAAGTTCTAAAATTTCAATTAAGAATACAAAGAGATTTTGAATATTGTAATAAAGTATTCATAACTGCAAGGGGGGTGCTACACCGGCGTTTGTTCCCCGGAACTGTAGTAGTTTTAAGTAAATCACAAATTCAATTATGTTTGCAATGGTAGCTACCTCATTCCACGTAAAGTGGGTTTATTATCGTACTATATTTTCTTAGATTTACTGAATGTTTAAAATTAATTTGGATAATTTGTATAATTTAATCAGCAATTGTTCATCACGGTCACTGCAGCGCAACGATCGAATGGCTGGGTAAGTGCTCATACACACGAACGGCATGCGTGAACTACATAGGCAACTGCAACTGTCGACGAGTGTCGACGGCTACCATCAACGCGTGTCGGCGGCAGCCGTCGAAGCGTCGCCGCCGCCGTCGGGTGTCGACAACACGCCGCTCTGTATTTGAGCACCGTACATCGTACACGATTGGCACGTTGTCTACGGCAGCCGCCGACGTGTCGATGTTGGGCAACGACGGTTGCAGTAGCCTCGGTCGTTGAGGCGTGTCGCTCGTGTGTATGCACACTTAGAATATTGGTATTTGGGAAGTATTCAGCTAGTAAAAATCTCATATGCATATGATGTTTCATATGCATATGAGATTTTTACTAGCTGAATACTTCCCAAATACCGTGATATGACCAATATTTAATTAAGATTTTTTTCAACTTCATCATAACGATATTCGCATATTTCATTTACAGTCAGTACTGTAAATGCCTTGTTGCGGAACTTTCCTCCCCATTTTATTATTTTCCAGGAACCAGAACCTAGCTTGTTGCATGTCCCTCATTCCAAATCCGCGTACAGGCAGAATTCGTATCTAGTTCGTGCGAGCAGAAGTTTTAATAAACTAAGTAGTGTGTTCACTACTTACCTAGTTTATTAATGATTTGGACATTTTCAATACCAGTGTTTCTCGGCTTTAAGCATTTGTTGGTGAAAAGCTTTTTTACGGAAAAATAATTGTTTGTTTCTGAACGGTTTTTAGTTTGTACCTGTTAATCGATCGTGTTTTTTTTTGTTTCCTAATTTATGTTATAGTTATTTTGTACCGATCTTTTTTTTTGTTGTCTTTTTAGTGTTTATCAATGGAAACTTGTAAATGGCCATCAAATGCATATTGTTTAAGAGCGCTGTTTAAATTACCTGTAAGTTTCCCGAATAGCATAACATATAATAAAATAAAAATAAACTAATATAATAATGAATATACACTTGTTAGGAACGTGAATATAAAAATTGCAGAATATACAAGGATTGCTGTGTTAATGAAAAAACTGTTTTTATAAAAAGGAATTTTGTGAAACAGACGCGTAGTTCAGTTTCGTAGAACTTGGTGTTAAAATTCATAGAACATTTGTAGAAAAACAATCTGTATGAATGTCATGAATTTCCGTGTGTCCCTGAGTGCTATGTATACCTGGTAATAATTATCAAGATTTCTCTTCATTAGAAAGCTATTGAAGTCCATAGGTAGAGCTGGGGTGGAACTGTAGTGTCATCCTGACAGATGCATGCTGCAACCGTTGTCTGCCGGCTTAAAACTAGTGGGTATTGTTTACTCGGCCAAGAGCTACCAAAGAATTTCTTGACATACAACTAGGGAATATAGCAACTGTTTATTTGTTATTTAAAATTCATAATATTGTCAACACATTCTGTGACATCACTGTTATGGACTATTTTAAATTGGCTAGCTAAACTCCGAAGACGCGATGGGTATCGATATCTAAAAATTATAAATAAAAAAAAATAATTTGATGGTTTTTTTTGTGGGGTCATCGACCGCAGTTATTGTAGTTACTAACTGCTGTCGGTGATGTGGTGGCGCGAAAGAATCAGCTAAAACAAATCTATTTTGTATTTGTGTAAATTTCACGGACGTGATGGATATCTAAATACGATAAAACATACTAAAACAGGTTTTCTCAACTTATACTTCAAGTAACAACACTAACAGCGGTCGTAGACCTCCCAAAAACATCGTCTGCGGAGTTTAGCTAGCCAATTTAAAATAAGACCCTGTATGACAATTGCATGCCGTTCTTTCAGTTTTCACCAAAGCGTGCAGCAAGCCAATAACATAATATTTAACTAACTACTTATCATTATTCTAACATATTCACCCTTGGTTACTAATCCTCGGCGCTGACTAGTAATTGGTGACTGTTAACTAAGGTGACTGTTGAGCCTCCGCCTCTAATCCGTATAAATCCCAGCGATTTGTTACGTTTTGTTCAGTAATTTCGGCAACGTTTTTTACAACTGAACCTTTGTAATGCGTCACAAAAATGTACCGTTCTTATAAAAGTTTTTGTTACGCCCGCCATTTGCACCTCCTCACGCGGCTCGTAATCCTATATTTCATTTTAATACTATTGCGACATTATTTTATGATGTCTTAAGGTATGAATGCGAGTCTTTTGACCTTTTGTTCGCGATTCTAAAGCCTTTCTATCCTTTAAGGAAGAAATTAAATGAAGGGAAGGGCTGATTAAATTTAATTAAAGAGTGCATTCAGTCGTACAGCCCAAAGTCCGGAGCCTGTGCCAAGTGCATGGCTGACTTGGACTTTGTTATCCAAGTCTAATTTTCGTATAATATTTTATCTCAATATTATGCTTAGCTCTCCAAACCCCGACTCATTTAAAGGCTTTATTTTGCTGACGGCAGATGTGCTTTTATTAAAGTTTCTTCCCAGACAAAAATAAATAAGCACGGAAATGATTGTGTCTCGTTTTCAGCTGCGGACGGCTCACTTTCAGTTCTTTATTTAACACTAGAAATGAGGATTTCAGTTAGGTACAAAAAAGAGCATTGCTACAGGAACTTAGTTATAAGTTTCGGGAACATCTTTCCACGAAAGATAGTTTGTTTAAAAGTACGCTTCCTTTATGTTGCAGAGGTAGTCTGCGAATTATTTAGGTGACGGGTAACGATTAACGAGGACACCTAGCTGTCTGTCATTGCAGTAGAAAGGGCGATAGAAACTTGTGGCCCCCGGCAGATAGGTAATGTTGCAGTCTTACCTCCCTGGAAAATAACTATTACCACAAAGTGCGAACAAATTGTGAGGAGAAAAGGAAAATATTTGTGGTTCTAGTGGCGCTCATCTCGGAAGTGGATACGATCGGGTCCGACGCGCTGTTTATATTCCTAGTTCACTTATTTGACTTACATAAGAAAAATAAACCTACAAATTGTGACAAGAATCGTACAAGGAACCTACGAGTCTGTAGCATAAATATTTTTGTTGTTATACAAACTGAACTTAGGAAGGATAGGCTATACATTCTTTAATTTGGAACATGAACCCAGTATATTATTCACTATATGATATCCTCTTGTTATGTTTTAACATATGGTACCGGTCCTTTAGAAGGCGTACGAGGGGTCGAAACCAACTCGCAGAGGCCCGTTAGACGTTTTCAATGAAATATTATTATTAACGGTTATAAATTGTTATCTATCCTATGGAGATATACTTAGTATTTTATTCTATAAGTCTGTTCCCACCTTCCTGGATCGGCACGCTGTGCTGGCGCTGCTGTTGCGGCTGCGGAAAACCTCAAGCGGCGAAAATATAATAACCTTATCGGAAATTATATTTTCGAGCCGTTTGGGGTTGAAACCTTCGGGCCGTGGGGTCCGAGTGCTCATGGCCTTTTTAAAGAAGTTTCAAAACGCCTGGTTGACACTTCCCGTGACCCAAGGGCTGGCTTTTACTTTGGCCAAAGGCTAAGCATTGCCATACAACGTGGCAATGCCGCCAGTCTCTTGGGTACATTACCAGTCGACAGCAATGCGGATGAATTTTTCGACGCTATATTTTAGTTTTTGTATAGTTTTAGTTAAGTTAGGTTTTAATTTTGTTATTTTTGTTAATTTAAGTCTGTACATTTTAAATATTTACAAAACTGAATAAAATGCAAATAATAAATCAATCATTTTATTAAATCTAAGGCGGGCTCTACACCTACAATAACATTGTACAATACTTTTATTTTGCAATAATATTGAATCACCCCTTGCATTCACTCATTTTTACGATGAATTATAATGACGCATTATTGCGTCAATATAATTCATCGTAAAAAAAAAAACAAAAAAATCAAGAAAATCATGGCACTTTTGAGCCTTCAATGTTATCATTGAAGGCTCAAAAGCGCCATGATTTTCGCGTGAGCAAGACTTGTCGAATGTTCCGTGTGGATGCCTTCATAAATTAAGGCTTCCATTGCGCGATACTGGTCCTGCAATTAATAAATATGGTGCATTAAAAATAAGAATCGCTCAAACTTTTGTTCAATCATTGCGTAATCTTCAATATTACCTAACCCCTATAGACGGTCAAAAAACAAAAACGAAAACAAAAGCTTAATGGGCCATCAATGATATTGCGTGAAAATAATGGATCATTTAAGTGGACCTTTTTAAATTATATTGCTCAATATAAATATTGCGCAAACTTATTGTAGGTGCACGGGCCGCCTTGCTGTAAGTATTTTGTAAGTGTTTGCCTCGTGCCGTGAAAAACAACAAAAATACCTACTTATGGCGCTACCTCGAAAATCTAAAATCCTTGAAAAGTGATGCAATTACTTTTGAAACGCAAAAGAAGAGTGATGGCTATAATGTGCGTGCGCTCGGAAAAAAACGACGTTTGTGCCAAAACGAATTTACTCCTTTTTTAATTAACAAAATAAATGAATTAAATTTAAAACAACTTTGAGTAAACTTTGATAATACAATTCTCTGTTTTAAAGTAAAGTCTAGTCAGTAAAAGTAAAAGTACATGTAAGTTTGCAATTTTTTTGTATCATAATTCATTGAATCGTGTATTTCTTTTACATGATACTAGACCAAAGAGTCAAAAAACATATCCCAAAATGTTAAATCCCTATTCCACATACTTAACAAGTTACACGAAATAAAAAACCACATTTTTTTCAATATATCACCTTAATGCTCGAACTTTTCTGAAAATATATTTCGTAAGCTACATATAAGAGGCAATTACAATCGACTTACAAGTTTGCTGAAGTTATACACGCCTTGATATTACGCGGCCGGAGTAACGGGCAAGGCTATTGTCTATTAACAAATAGGTATCATTTGCAACGCTCGATGCATTGCTAGCCCATATTAATTGGATCACACGATAGCATATACAGGAAGATAGACACAAAGCGATTTGTTGTAATGGAGTACAGCTCAATAAATAAATAGGTATCCGTTATCCGCTAAACACCTAGCTCAATTTATTACACACATTATTTTATTGTTGGCTCTCCCATCGCAGATATTAATTTGTCAGAATTCGTTACCAGTTAAGTAGGAATGTTAAGTTCATTTGTACGTATTGTGATAGATTTCAGGGAGGGGCCCGTGGCTAAATAATAAAAGCCGCACAGGTCGATCGATCAGGTTAAGCTACGCTTGTCGCGGTTGGTCTGTGGATGTGTGACTATCTTTTCATACCGAGACCCCTCCGTGCCTCGGAAAGCACGTTAAGCTGTTGGTCCCGGCTGTCATTCGTGGATCTTTGACAGTCTTCACGGGTAGTCAGAAGACCGAAAGTCTGACAACCAGTCTTACCAAGGGGTATCGTATTACCCAGTAACTGGGTTGTGGAGGTCAGATATGCAGTCGCTCCATGTAAAATACTGGTATTCAGCTGCATCCGGTTAGACTGGAAGCCGACCCCAACATAGTTGGGAAAAGGTTAGGCTGATGATGTGATGGATTTCAGGAATGTTTGAGAGCTTGTTGGTTTCTTCGTGATAACACGCGCGTTTTCACTGAAAAGTTAGGTAGAGATGTATCCATGTACTTATCGCTAGTTAAATGTCTATGTGTGTTGTATTATTTCCTTCTAAGAGTTATTTTTTATTTTGATGTTATTTATGATACAGTAGAATAAAAGCGGCCAAGTGCGTCGGACTACGCACAATGTAGGGTTCCGCTTCCGTAGTTGGGGTGAATTAATCCCAAGAACAAACTTAATATTGCAGTTGAGAAACAAGTTCTCCCATACCTTCAAATTGCAAATGTAACTTGGTCGGCTGTTACTCTACTTAGATGTAATAGTTTTCTTTTTATCATCGTTATTAGATACTTACATACTACTGCCGTGAACTTATTCACATATCCGACAACAACCATTTACCTGACACTGGCACAAGATTAATATTTCACAAACGAATCCCGGAATCGTTAAATGGTTTGTTTTCACACAGCCGTAGTATTTTTATACGGCCTATCAGATGAGATCCCACAGCATGGATAGACGAGAAAAAACATATTCATTCCCACTTTACGTGTAGGGGTTCTAAAAAAAATGTTTTTCATGATCTTATTTAACCACTTTGTCGGCGTGATTAATATGTACTCGCATACCCATGTCAGCACAGCTTCCTAGTACTAAGAGACTTAGAGCTAAGCCGCGGATAGACAAACAGACAGACGGGCAAAGGGTTCCTGGTTGACTACGGAACCCTAAAAAAAAGGTTTAGAATGAAATACTTAATGATAATGCAAGCATAACTTTGCTGGCAGGGGAATTGTGCACATTGGATACCTCAACGCATATCAGAAGGTTCTAGTACGTCTTAGCGCACTACCTCGTCATCTGCGAACCCCCTAAAGTAGTTTGTGGACAAGCGTGATGTCGCCGTAAGAAGCAATCGAGGTACAAATGAGATTTTGCACAAGTTTTGATGAGACATTGTTCCGACGTGCTATGCTGGTGGCTTAATCTTAGATCCTTGGCTACCAGTTTAACAGAAACACCTCCACAAACTTCCACGACTCGTCACACTTTGTTGATCAATTTCAGAATTCATTCGACAGGTAAAAACCCTACAATCATGAATGGAAATGGTAAAATGTTGCTAACACGTAATTTTTCCGATTGCTGTTGATATTTTTTCGACTCGTTTATTTTTTGCTTCCGCGTTGGGAATTCTGATAGTTCAATTGCACCTGAATTTGCAAACCAATTAAAATTTTATGTATGAAACCGACTCAATTAAAATGATGTTTCCTTTCCTTTTATCCTCATGTTATCTGTGTATCGATGCAAATTCAGTAATAAAACATTTTTCTTTTATATTGTATGGTGTGGTACCTACTTATTTACTAGGAAAATAAAAATACTAGTAAATACATGCTTGGCTTAGAAGACTTTCGTAAACAAGGTTATTGTGATATCAAGAAAGAACTTTAATTTTTATATACTTAATAATGCCTATTATAAGGCTGTCAAGAATTAACTTAAATAGTCTTATTTTCAAGTAGGTACAGCTGCTTTACCCTAACATAATTACACACAAAAATATTTTAAATGTAAACCCTAATGACATCATAAAAAAGAAAGCTAAATCATCAAAAACGGGCACAGTTGTTAATATTGCCGCCGCTGTACATACGTACGTACTTACGCAGTTACATACATTCGGCGATAACAACTGCGGTCTCGCAGCCGCGTCAGCATTCAATCCCGACAACCCAGTAATGGCCACATTTTGTTATATTTTTGGTCGCGTCTAGAAAAAAGACCCTTCCTTTGTACACTTGTAACGCCTTTAAATTGAACCCATCTGAGTCCTGGCAGTTATGAGGTCTAAATTGAAACTCAAATTCACCCACACTTTTTGAGAAATAAATTCTAGATACTTATAGATAACGATTTTAGACTTCATGGACGAGTCTAAATTTTAACTAGGCCAATTATAAATAGAATAGGTATTGAACGGTCTGCAGTCTTGAATAAATGAACACAGAATCGAGCTTAAATCGAACTAAACTAACCTTTTCCATTTCAATTATGTCGTCGGCCTTCATATTTTGCGAATAGCGAACGGAACAAGTTAAAAACAGACCGAAATTAATGTTTTGCTAGCAATTTGGCAACGATCTTAACCGAATATTAAATGCTAAAACAGAGAAGAGAAAAAGCGTTGATCAACAATTTGACACCGCTTGTACTGTCACTGATTTACGAACGCAGCTTACGATAACCCATGTTTTGTAGCTCCCCGCCCGCGCTCATTTGTAAAACAAAAGTAAAACTGTTTTGTGGAAATCTTTCCGGGTGGCTCGCCCATAGATCGTTTGGACCGTTTGGCTCAATGGCAAGTTCGATGACAGGGCTGACGACATGATCGTAACGCACCTAGAACCTCCATATTTATCAAAATGTAGGGAGGTAAAAACATTCTGTCGGCTTATAACCCCGCTCGCCTATTAAATAAGTTTAGACTGTTCTCTCCTTCACCTCCGTTACGTCTGTTCGTGATTTTTGATCAAAGATATAACATTTTGATGTTATGAAACTACGCGTGTATGTAATATAGAACTCTTTTATTTGGTTTTATAAAGATCCCGTTGATAAAAGTAATGTGGTTACTGGCTTGTATCCGGACTGAAATCATATTATATCATACAATATTTCATTTTGTACATTATACCACATTCATTTTAACATAATTTTGTCGCCATTGTCCAGCGGTCCTATTACAAATTATTACCTAAAGTTTTATTTGAAAATAAAATGTTTTCCCATCAGAAACATAAAGTAAAATGCCAGAGAGTGGCAGGATTGTTACCGGGTTTCAGAGTGGTACCTGCGGATGATATTAATAGCTAACATCGCATCGCTGTCCGCTGAAACGTGTCCCCATACATCACCGACCTAACACATTTCAATGACGACACTAGCAAAGTGCTTCGCCAGGAGCTCGCCACTAACAAATGTGTGTGTGACATATTATTACCAACTAGATATCCGGAACAGATTTATAATCTCCTTGTCCTGAGACGTTTGAAACGGGCCCGTCTTACCCCAAAGCTACTCTGGCTATGTTTACGACCCTACAAAGGTAGTATAGGTATGTTCTCGGATTTGTATTTTTATCATCGAATTGACTTAAACCGATATCGTGTAGGACGGTTGCTTGAACATTGTTTCATTTGATTTTCTCAAAGGGAATGATAGGAACAAATATTGTAGGAACCCGACAGTAAAAGACTCATGTTAAGCGCAGTTACGTAAAGAGGATTTCTAAGAACTTCTGTACGATGAGCATGAGCTTCTCAAAGAACTAGGTAGGTAACATGTTATTTTCCAACGGGCCACCGCGCCGTCGAGGCGGAAATGATTCGACCGCCTTAGAAACAAGTATCATTAAGTACTTCGCTTTGTAGGTATTCAGTTTATAAATAAATGTATTCATCCATAAAATACATAGGGCTTATCACCGAACTGCTTTTGTTAAATCAACCGTGAGTTTTCGTTGAAAACCCGTGGACGTTGACGCGTTAATGAAATCCAGTCCATATTATTGTTATTCGGTCGGCCAAGCGCAGACACGAAGCAGAAATACGATCACCGATGTGTGGACTGGTTAACGTGAACGTAACGTTTTAATGAATAGGCGTGTCGGACGACACAACGTTTTTTTAATACACGGGTAAATGTTGGGAATGCCGTGTTTATTTTTAGCGGCAACATATAGACAAGCCTTGACAACATTATTCACACCCGTATTGGCGACCTTAGCACACTTTACATTCCTACCTACTTTATAAAGAACACTGGAATATCATGTTCACAGCCCTAAGTTTGAATTTACTTTCACTAAAAGCGAGAGCAAATCGTATTCTCCACGGGAACTGGTAACGTTCATATCGTATAAAAATAAGCAGAAGTCGACTGAAGAAATCCGCAACTATTGGTAGGTACTCAACAGAAGATCACTACATTGACGGAGTGTATAACCAGGCGTTTGGCAACCGCCTAGTTTCAAACACAAGTATCTCGACTATTGGCAAGCAAACTTTCTTCAAATTGAGATTTACCTCTGCGCTCCGTACAAGCTCTTGTGTGCAACTTGTAGTAGCAAGAACAATGCGTCTAAAAGTTTTAATTAGGTTCGTAGGTATATTAAAAGCACCGCTTAAACACCGACAGTCTGCAAAGCTTTTTAATTTATTACAGCTTTTTCAGCGTCAGGAATTTAAATTTCCATCATGCAAATAAAGCTTACTCTTTTATTAACACAATGTTGAAAATGCTCGATAGTTTGTTGGGGTATTCGCATAGTTATAATGTTAATGTTCCATGTTCCAACTCTGTCAGTTCTTTGGTTACAACCAAAGAAGCGTAGAAGTAGTTTGCGAAACTCAAAGACATGTACGTAACATTTTGCCGAAATGTTATAAGTTTTTAGCCAACAAAACAATATATTCCCGACGAAGCCATAGAGCGACAATAAAAATAACTTTATCTGATTTCAATATCGGGCGTTCGGGAAGTTTTCAATGCTGGCCCCTTAGTGGCCGAGTTGTAAACTATAAGTACAGATATTGGCTTTTATTTTACGTTGTTCACTCAAAACACATTCAACATATAGTATCATTTTATTCAATATCGCCGTACGTATTTATGTTTTTGACGAGACCCATTGTGGAAATGACACTTGGCTTCTGAATTTTGTCATTCGCCGTCGGTCAGATTCATGTTAAAAGGAAAATTCATATGTTGCACTTCCGTCCAATGGAAATATTTGGAGATATGAATGAAAAAACGTCCGGCGGACGTAGGCCGTGTGAGTGCATGGTAAAAACAAAGGCGCATGACGACAGCTGGCAAGCGCGACGCAAACTTCATTAACGCCAGCGAAGCCGACGCACAGGCAGCACCCAGACAAATGTTTGGACAAAGGACAAAAGAATTCAAGCACTTTCTGAGACAGAAATCACGAGTTATAACTGTACCATATAACAACTTCCAATTATTTTAACACAGTATCGGGCGAGACCGTGTTTAGACGCGGGTTGCACTGAAAAAAATATGTTTGCAGTTACGAGAATATTGTACTTACATGCAACGAGAATTATTATGTGACGACTTGCCCTTTTGTTAACACTACAAGACCGTTCTAGAAAAAAAAAAAAAAAAAAACTAAAAACCCGTCTGTAAAAAACTTAAGTTGATAAAATGAAAAGCTAAAAACAAGCCCATTTTAAATTAAATAAAAGTTGGAAGCAGGCGGGACCCGTTTGTGTTTGAAAATATAAAAATGGAAAGAATAAGAAAATGGTTTACAAATGTGAATGAAAGATGTTTTTATTTCGTGTTTTTTTACTATTTGTCACTTCGAATTACTTTTAACTATGTAAGTTGTACATATTTTTGTAATCACCTTTTAAAACCCTTCATTTTGATATCCCACTGGATAGTATTAGTAGAAAAATAATTTGGAAATCCACAATATGGAACCCCAAATCCGCCATTTTACTTTGTTTTTTGTTGATTTTAATGTAGCCAGTGACACTCGCGCTACCAAGACAAATCTAAAGACATATAATTTATCCAAATCCGTTCATTCGTTTAGGAGTTACGAGGGAACAAAAAACGGACATACATACATACAGATCAAACACATAGCCCACGTTTTGGGCTTCGCCGCAGTCGGGTAAAAAGAAGAGAGTAATCACAAATTATTTTATCGTAATTATTACAGTAAAACGGGGCTACTTTGAACAGGCGGGGCTACTTTGACCAGGCCGATCACAACGCTATGACGCGTTCCCCACACCCCGCGCCTCGCGCAATATTACTCGAGGTCACGCACACATGCTGAGCACACGTGAAAACCGATTTTGGCGCTCTGTCAAAGTAGCTCAAAAAAGTAACCCTGGAAGTCAAAGTAGCCCCGTTTTGCGGTACCGAACAGCATTGTTCACAATTACAAATAAAGGACATCATTCATTTCGTACTCAAAAAAAAAGACCTGAAAAAAATTACTGTTTTCTTATGATAAATATCATCTTGAGCATTTTTTACTATTACAACGAATGTCTAAAATTAACCTCCCAGCTGCTATTTGAGATTGAAAATACCAAAAATCATATTTTATGGCCTCGTTCGCCCTTGTCTACAAATCGGTTCGTTCTGAATACAATATTTTTCTGTTCGTGACAATGCGTCTTATAATCATAAACATAAACCTATAGACCTAGATTGTTGAATCTATACATATAATAAAATCGTAGGAAAGTCAAAAATGTACATTGAATATTTTTTTTAAAGAATACTTATAATAAAAATATAGTTTTTAGAATTTTTGTCTGTTTGTCTGTATGTATGTCCGGGCTAAACTCAAAAAGTACTGCATGGATTTACTTCAAATTTTGCATGAATATTACTAAGAGGTCGGGTCAACATATAGGCTACATATTATCACGCTATCACCTACGGGGGAGGAGCAGTGAATCTTTATTTTTCTTACGCATTCTGTGACAGCGTGTAATCTAACGACGCATATATAAATGTTGTTTTTGAGTAAGCCATGCTATTATCTAGCTTTACACTATAAAAACTACGCTATTTAAGTAACTTGGGTAGAGAAACATAGTTTAATGAATGTTAGTAGTATAAAGATAATTTTAAAGCAGCGCCATCTATGACATTTCATAAAAATCAAATCAAGTTACATGTTGACACTTTTTGGAAATTAATAATTTAAATTTGATCATGTTGGCGAGGTTAGTAGTTAGTTATTCTTAAAATTCATAGATGGTAATGTGCATTTTCTTCTTAAAAGTTGTATCGTATAGTTCGTTTTGATAAATTCAAGTTCCAACAAAACCCTCAAAATCTTGAGCAGACTTGAGGAAGACAATTAAAAAAAAAATGCGATGTTAAGTATTACAAAAAAGTTATGTTCCTACTGGAGACGAAGTCGAAGTAACTGATGAACGCGTGCTGAATACCTGTCTCAGTTCACTTCAAGATGTGGTCATTTCTATCGGCGGCAATCCACTGATCGAATATGGGTTACCAGCTCCCCAATCATCACCGCATCAAGACCGCGAAAATCGGGAGTATAACGCTGAGACAAATTACGATCCGGGCGAAATGACTACAATACGAAATGACCATGTCGCTTTGTTCTCTTCAGAGCAAAAACAAAGTTATCATACCGTCCTTGAAAGCGTTGGGCATAACCAGGGTAAAATGTTTTTCTTGGATGCTCCTGGTGGAAAAGGAAAAACATTTGTTATCACTGGCATACTTGCAGAGGTCAGGAGGCAAGGCAAAATTGCTATTGCTGTAGCGTCGTCGAGAATCGCTGCCACACTGCTTCCGGGTGGCAAGACAGCACATGCCATGTTTAAAATTCCCAACGATTTAGAGAGCGCCGAAACGCCTGTTTGTGGTGTGTCACGTAACAGCGATAAGGGACACGTGCTCAAGGATTGCTCTCTGATCGTATGGGATGAGTGTACGATGGCCAATAGGAAGGCAGTTGAGGCCGTGGACAGAACCCTGCAGGACATCCGCAGGAACGAACATTTGATGGGTGGTGTCACAGTTCTGTTCAATGACGATTTCCGGCAAACGCTTCCCGTGGTGACGCGGGGATCGAGGGCTGACGAGGTGAATGCTTCGTTGAAACGATCTTCGTTGTGGTCACGAGTTCGTACGCTGCGCTTGACCATTAATATGAGAGCTCGGCTCGGCGGCAATGCACGTGCTCAAGAATTCTCCGATGCCTTTCTAAGTCTTGGCGAAGGCACTCTACCAGAAGAGAGAGGTGGACAGGTGGTGCTTCCAGAGTCTCTCGGTAGAGTGGTATCCAGCTTAGAAGAACTCATTCGCTGTGTGTACGGGAACATCAGTCGTATAGTCGTACCGCACCAGCAGAATTCTTGGGTGTGTGAGCGGGCCATTTTGACGCCCTAAAATGATCAGGCTGCAGCAATTAACGAATGCATTCTCTCGGAAATTGAGGATTTATACTGTGATTGAGGGGAATGAAGTGGTCTACACCTCGATAAACACTATTGTCGAGCCAGATGACGCCACACATTATCCCGTGGAATTTCTGAACTCCCTGTCAGCAAGTGGACTTCCAGCGCATACAATCAAGCTGAAGGTCGGTGTCCCGATTATGCTTCTTCGGAACCTATCTCCTCCGAAGTTGTGTAACGGGACCCGCCTTAAAGTCATCTCGCTCCACAGACACACCATTGAGGCGGAAATTCTTACGGGTTGTGGCGTCGGCGAGGCAGTATTTATACCACGCATTCCCCTCATACCTCATAACTTCCCGTTCCAGTTCCAGCGCGTATAGTGCCCCGTGAGTGTTTGCTTCGCGATGACCATCAATAAGTCGCAGGGGCAAACACTGAGGGCAGCGGGTGTCGACTTCAGGACGAGTTGCTTCTCACACGGGCAGCTGTACGTCACTTGCTCCCGCATCACCAGTCCTGACTCTTTTTACATTTTGGCTCCTGGCAGCATAACTACCAACGTAGTTTATAGGGAAGTGTTTTAAGGTATGATACCCTTGTACGTATTTTTACTCTTTTGTGTCCTGGAATGTATTCCTGCATTATTTTCTCTATTTCCTTCAGTCACATCTTATGACTGAACTCAGCAGGATTCCCATATAACTCTCTTCACTTGCTTCGCTTGCAAAAAAAACTTATATTTTAATGCTATTTTAAAAGTTGTTTACTTATAATGCTATAGCGACACTGGCATTTTAGGTATTTTTGGTGCTGTAGAGCCTTCATGCAGACGACGTCGCGGGCAGCAGCTAGTACACAAATATTTTTAATTTGTCATTGGAGTTTATTAGATTGAGAACAACGAGAATGAAATTGTTATCTGCAAAAATATTTCTTGTTGCTAAGAACAAATTCTGGTTATCTTAACTATTTTTATCATTACTATGCGTTCTTGTAGTATTGCAGAAAATATGTTTTTCCGTGCATCTGTCGTCGGTTTATTGTGAAACATGCTCTTTTAGATTGAATTGAAAACTGCAGATGTACGTAAGTATATAGTACGTCTTAAAGTTTGGTGTGGTTTTATGGATGGTTCACGACAAAGAGTGCAAGTTACGAAGGGTTTTTTAGATGATTGATTTGCGATTTGCTAATTATTCCTTACAACAAATTCAGCTATTATTGTATTCCTCGAGCGATTATGCAAGAGAGTTATTTATAACAGTAGGTATATACTTAAATATCATAACTCCATAACAAATTCGACTAGATGTTTAGGTACATCGTTGATTCTAAATGAACCCTATTTGTTAAGGGATATCACCCATTCTGTTTTTTTTTTTGCCGGGCATCAATAATCATTACATATTTTTAAAGTGCACATCGAACGCATTATTTTTTACGGCATCAAAGTCGAGAACAATTTGGGTTCGGAGATATACAGGGTGGGTTTTTGAGATAGGGCAGAAACGGCAGGTACCTTAACCGTTGCAGCTACTTGAAAACGGTCTTAGGACACTTTCTTTATTTTTTTGAGAAATTTTATGTCATTCACAGATTTTGAAAAAAAAAATACGGTCAATAAGAAAATGGGACGTTGTCCCAAAAACTTTTTTGATGCCAATCGATCCTGTTTGTTATAAGGATCAATAAAATTCTATTGGACTAACTGAGGTTTGACTATCAGAAAAGTCAGAAATCGCATAAAACTTTTCCCATACATTTCGTAGGAAATGACACTCCCAAATTACTTTTTATCATGTATAGACTGACCAGTACATTACCTCGAATATCTGACTTGTTTTTATCAAGGAAAGATGTGTATGTTGCAACAAAGTGGTTTAGTTATCAATAGGAGGCGGATCGAAAGATAAGATCGTTGTACCTATATCTGTTTACAAATTCATTACAGTGTTGTCGCCATGCAAATAAATGTTTCTATTTCTACTACTGCCACTATTGAAATAACATGTAATTCATTTCGGGCCGCCGAATTTTTTATCCCAAGTCGCCGAATATAATGGGGTACTCCTTGGTGATTTTGACCATACAAATGATCACAAAATTAAAAAAAAAGTTGCCAAAATTGCTATTTTGTTTTATTTTTATTTTTTAAATGCTGCCTTTCTTAACAATTTCTAATCGTACTATCTATAACAATAATAATGCCTACCCTTCTCATATCCAACTATGCCTCAGCCACTTCGAAAACAGGTAGGTAGGTACCTATTAAAATATCAAAACCGTGAATGGTCCTTCTTTCGTTCAAAGTTCGTTCTTTCGAGGTTCAGAAACAATCATGCAACACATCTCGGAAAACAATAGTTATGGCAAAGTTAAAAAAATAATTGGTCGAAAGCTGGAAATAGGTACACCCGACGTTTCTTGTCGGCGCCGACACAAAATCGGTGTCGGACAACTATAAATAGCTTCATATAAAATGCTCTGCTACTGGTACATCCGATTAAAATCCGGGCCCGACAGCCGACAAGTAGGAACGGGCTGTAACCACTCCTAAATCCGGGCTTCACCGTACAACGTTGCATACTCCTCCAAAGTTCGCATGCCGTACGCCAAACCACGCTCTCGTACAAAGAGAGCATTCCCTCCCCATCTGCCTACTACCTGTCTACATTAATTTCACTAAAGAGCGGCTACGATGCGGTTAGCTCAATTAAGTCGTCGGGGAACATACATACCGCATGCCACGTTGCTGTTATTCGATTTCCATGATTTTATACAAATTGAGGTTAATTTGTCTGTGATTTGTGTGAGCAAAATATGTATGACGGAGAAGGTAGGTACACGTGTGTCAGCCATATTTTAATTACTGTAGGCGTAATATGGGTAGTGTTAATTATTGCACAAAGAAAAACCGTTTACAGTTCAAATCAAATTATAATTTCACGAACAAATTAATCAAACTAGCGAATCACACATTGTAGGTAGGTACAATACACGATACAACTAGATACGGAACGCGAGACAGTTTCTGAGCACATGTTGTCCGTACGATGTCCACTGTATGAGTCCACACCGGTCTGTAGCGCTGTCGTCAACTCTCACGAACTGAGGCTAGACTCTGTCAAGCACCACCAGATAGCGCTGGCATCCTGATCAGTCAAACGAATGACGTATTTCCAACATGTATGAACAAAGAAAGCTAGTTCAATGTAGACTTGTCATTTAATTGTTGTCTAAACTAATTGTGGTTTCCACATTTTCTCAGAATACATGCCTAGGTACTAACCAGCAGACATAGGTTTGGAGAAAATGTAAAGAAAGTCCATAGGCAAACTCACAAAGCAATACTTTGACGTTTCGTTTGACTTACGACCTCCTTTTAATGAGTAATTTCTAAACTATAGATATAGACACAACATACTCGCATGGTCTTTGGCATCTGATTGTATTTTATAAATTCAACCATTAGGGTATATGACATGATAGCTTAGTGGTTATCCGGTCAACATAACGGCGACTAAACAATAGAAAATCAATTGCGTCTCATTAGCGGGGCTTGACCGATTAATAATTACTCGAGTAATTACGCTATTGAATATAGTTCCGTGTCATGTTCGTCTTGTTCACATAATTCGTAAAACTTTATGATTATAATCACAGAAATCTAAATAAATAAATTATAAGGTAGATATATGCAGTTAACTTACAACTCATTTACCGTGACTAAATAGAACGTTGTTAGCTCTTGCTTGGTTGTTAGATACTTTGGGTTAGTGATGTGTGTTTAATCTATTAGCGGCGTTTAGTTAATTTTGAAATGCAAGCTTTGAATACTTATTGAGATGAAAGCGGATATTATCGCGCTGCGTAAAAGTGGACTTAATATTATATCACAAATATTTGATGAATAAGGATTATTTTGAGGTTTAGTTTCAATCTCCTTTTCATAATGAAAATGAATACTTAAGCTATAACCGTAATAAGTCCTAATAAATACGATTTCTTAAGTTTGACGTTTGATTGCAACTAAAGATAAAACGGCCGCACTAGCAGTTAACAAAAAGTAGTACCACTGAGTAATTTAATTGTATTGTGACCAAGGAGTCCGCACTTTTTTTATTTACGTGCGTAGATTTGCTAGTTGTGGTTTGTTGGAGTAGTAATTAAAGCACAATATTATTATATTTTTAAGATGCAATATTTTAAGCCTAATGGTCGTAGTTCACTGATTACCTGCTATACTTCAATAAATTGTTCTTTATGAGAAAATAAACTGTTTTAACTAGAACTTTATTTATAAAATTATAACGAATAAACATTTTGGGTCAGTGGGTCGTCTTAGGGTTTGAAATCACAAAAACATGTTTAATTTTAACCCCATAATATAACATTACAATATAATATTCTCGTTTATTAATCTATCGAATAATAAAAAATAATATATAAAGATTATTGTTGAAAAGATAAATAAAAGTCTCATTTCGAGATTGGAACCCTGACCTACGCGTTTATTATTCCAATACGTAACGCTACTCGCTATCGGTACTTGCTATGAAGATGTGAATTTTAGCAATCGTATGGACCAGCCATTACAATATGAATTAGGGGATTTTAGATCCCCTAAATTGTTTACCAACGCGTTGGAAGACGTTTTCAAAACGCTGGACTGGACTGGACAGGGTATCAACATTAACGGCGAGTACATCTCCCATCTTCGATTTGCCGATGACATCGTCATAATGGCAGAGACGTTGGAACAGCTAGACCAAATGCTGCACAGCCTGAATGGAGCCTCCCGGCGGGTTGGTCTCGGCATGAATTTGGACAAGACAAAAGTCATGTACAATTCCCACGTCTTGCCAATAGTCCAATCCACATCGAAGGTTTGCTTCTCGAAGTTGTGAAGGATTATTTCTACCTAGGGCAAGTCATCCAGCTCGGTAGACACAACTTTGAGAAGGAAGCTGACAGAAGGATCCAGTTGGGTTGGGCAGCATTGGGAAAACTCCGTCAAGTCTTCTCGTCGCCTATCCCGCAGTGTTTGAAGACTAAGGTGTTCAACCAGTGCAACCTGCCCGTCATGACATACGGTGCTGAAACGTGGACACTGACGGTCGGGCTGGTCCACAAATTCAAGGTCGCTCAGCGCGCTATGGAGCAAGCTATGCTCGGAGTTTCTTTGAAGGATAAAATCAGGAATGAAATTATCCGGAAAAGAACCGGAGTTACCATGTCTGTCGAAGGCCATGTCTGTCGAAGGACCGATAGTCGGTGGAGCAGATGAGTCCTGGAGTGGAGACCGCGTACCGGCAAGCGTAGTGTGGGACGTCCCCCAGCTAGATGGACGGACGACCTAAAGAAGGTGGCTGGGGTGGACTGGATGCGGAAGGTGGAGGACAGGGTGCTGTGGCGTAGTCTGAGAGAGGCCTATGTCCAGCAGTAGACTGCGATAGGCTGAGTTGATTGATGAACCAACCAAGCTTATACGTAATTACGTATACTGTGTGAAAAACCGACGGTACGTTTTTTGTTTCGTTCGAAGCTAGTCAGTGTGAGAAATTTTAGGTGTGCGTTCTGTGTTGATACATCACCTATACACACAGATGTAGGTACGGCCTGTACGGGCGGCGGCGTGTTCACAGCAATACGATCCTTACCGTGCTTAAGCAGTTTTGTTCGCTTACTGTATAATAGCTCATAATTTCCATAATTATTTTGAGGAAAATTGTTTTTCTTGAGGCATATTGTTATTCCTATGTATGTTCAGATGCTTTCCTGTTACTGCGTTATTTTAATATTTCATAAAACAGAAATATTAAAATATCATGGAGTCAGTCGTCAGTGAATAATAAAGACCGGAATGGGCAACGGGTAGTAAATATTTCGGAAAACATTAAATTCATATTTTTTACAAATTGTTACTGAATATTTTATGAGAACGAGGTTATTATCTTAATTAATTAGCGTTTTAAACGTCTGCATTTTGATGGGGACGATGTTTTGATGACTTTCTTTTGATAATCATTTGCGTCATGACTCGTTTAATACCATTGGTGTCCCATGAATAGTATACACACAGTCATAGGGTATTCAGTAGGGTCATAGGGTGTAGCCGAAGCTTTTTATGTCTACCCCTAACAAACAAAACTTTCCTCATTATAAGTTTGGTTTGTAACGGTAACGTAGGTATTGTACAAATAATTGAATAATAAAAGGTTCAGAAGTGAAAATTATTACCCACCACAAAAAGGTAATTAACTAAGGGTAATAAAATATTGATGTATGAACTTGAAAAATGTAACTTTTTAACTGTAGTATTAGTAATTACTGCATATAAAATGCATATAAATTACACCCAGACACAGAAGAAATGATCGTACTCATCACACAAACATTTGTCCTGGGTGGGAATCGAACCCACGACCTCCGGCATAGCAGTCAGGGTCACTAACCACTAGACCATCAGGCCTGTCAAAAATATAACATTATGACTATATTATTGATAATTTTACTGTAGAGATCACAAAGAAAATTCTTCACCCGTCAGCAGTGGTGGCTATTTAACAAGTATCTCAAGCTTCAAGGGAAAAAATCACTTGACAGAAGCAGTTCAGTATTCAAATGTTTTTTTTTTTTGGCTGGAAAAGTCAAAAAAGTTTGCATATATTCTTGAAGAAGGAAGAATGTTGAAATCAGACGATCCGAGCGGAGCCCAGACCAATACAGAGTGCCTGTCCGGATCAGTTGTCAGCAGAAGGTCTAAGCAATTAGGTGTGTGGCTGTCAACATCCGGAACGCGGGTAGCTTGGTCAACCAGCTGGTGGAGATCTAGCGATATCGCAAACTTGCGCGCCTCTCTTCCAGCATGGTCAGTTTTCTGGTACGGGAACAACCATTCCTTATGATGGGCATTAAAATCCCCCAGAAACACAAACCCCGCTGTCGGATATTTCTGTTGAGCCAATTCGGCTGCCTCCGTAAGATGTTCAAAAAGTCTTGTCGTCTCCTGATCACCGCTGTGCGACCTGTAAACACCGACATAGATGGTTTTTAGGGAGCCGGTATCCACCATTAGCCACAGTGTGGAGAAACCCGCTACCTCACAGCAGCGGAGACGTTGACAGCATAAGTCATCGCGAACGTACACACAGACCCCAGCCTGCTTCTTAAACTTATGTTCAAGTGAGTATCCCGAGTAGTTAAGGTACGCCATGTCTAACGGGTTCGCTATCTTTGTCTCCGTCAAAAGGAACAAATGCGGCTTCTCGGTCTCAAGGTGGTGATGGACCGGATTGATATTTGAGTGCAGTCCACGGATGTTATTGAAATGCACTTTTAGTGGGAGGAAGTGCCGCCGTTGCTTAAACTTATTCCTTTTATTTTTACGCTTCATGGGGTTAAAAGAGTTTCTAGGGAATTCAGGAAAAAAGCGAGACGAGTCCAATTTACTAAAACAGCTCCCAGGAGCAAAGTTCGACAAAAAAGGAAACTCACCTGGAGACTGCGGGGACGCCCGAACCCCCCCGAAGATGCCCGCCGGGTCCTCCCTTCCAGTCGCCGACTGGCACGGCGGAACATTTCGGGATTTTTCGCGAGGTGGCGGGGCAGCCTTTCACACGTGGCTGGCGTGCTAGTTGGGCCCCCAACTTCCTGCGGTCGGCCAACGGCAAGACCGTGCTTCGGATCCCGCTACCCTCCAAAGTGAGTTGCCATGACGACGTTCACTCCTGGGCTGGGACTAGCCTTGGACAACGCAACTGCCATCTCTCAAATTCCATAAGGCACTGGAACTCCCACGCATCGACGAAACACAGCAGGCTGCTTGACGCCGGACTCCGGTGAGAGGGTGATCGCAAACCAGGCGGGCGTTCCGGTTCAGATGAGTAACAGGCGGAACAAACTGCGCTACACGAGGAGGCTTCTTCATGCATCCCACCCATGTGATTACTTACTGCAAAACTCAGAATACTGCAGGTTTTATATTGTCCGTTTGCTTAGTTAGTGTTACGCGATCGTATGGAAATATCAGTTGCAACTGCAATTAAACTCGACGGGTAATCCATCTAATTTTTAAATATAATTTTAACTACAAAACCTTAAGTTTTATTTCCGTTTCTTTTAATTTATTACAATACCCGTCAGACAAAATGTAAGAAGTTTCCTAGTTTATTTAGATATGTTTTTCTACATTTTGTTATTATTTTGTAATACTTTTGTATTCGGACTTTATTTTAAAATGACAAAAATTATTCGTGGTTAATAGCGAAAAGTGTGTTCTGTTTCATTTTATTTCGCTACAAAATACATAAATTATGTAAGTCTGTGAGTGTAAGCAGCGGTTTTCGAGATTCAAATCCAAGCAAGTACTATAAGTACTTTGTGTAATTTATTTCATCACCACTGCACTCAAAACGGTGAAGGAAAATATCGTGAGGAAACCGGCATGTCAAAGAATCGAAAATTCGAAGAACGAACTTGTGTGCTAACAATGGGGACAAAATAGGCTGATTATGTTTATGCTATGTAAGTCTCTCTGCTGAAAAATCGTGTTGATATTAGAGGAGTCAGAAACTACGTGAGTATCTTACCTACTGACCGGCACGTTCATAAAACAGTAAGGGAAAATGAAAAAAATAAAACTAACATTCTCGCATAGGAAAAATCAACTAGCTATCATGTATGTAGATTGACTGGCAGCCTTTCATGAATATACTGTAGACGGAAGTTAATCCTAGCGTTACCTTTCAAAGTACATACGAACGAAAGATTTCTTAGACCGTGGGCTGTTAAACATCTAGTTAAAAGTTTGAGGAGAAAATATCGCGAACTTTAAAATGTTCACAAACACGACGAAACGTTGTTGCAAGAAAGTTCAAACTTAGTACACAGTGTTATTGATTGTTCGTTTTTTGTTCATAAATATAAATGTTAGAGTGTAAAGTAATAACAGCCGCACGGTTCGATCGATCAGGTTAAGCTACGCTTGCCGCGGTCGGTCCGTGGATGGGTAACCATCTTTACATCCCGAGACCTCTCCGTGGCTAGGAAAGCACGTTAAGGCCGGCCCTACATTGGAAGCGGAATTTCTCCCGACCAGACGGTCTGAGCGGGTCTGGTCGGGTCTGAAGAAAACAAACACATGACGACCCGTCCCCCTCCTACACTAGAGCCAGTGCTCGTTCCCGGGAGGGGAGTCGGGTCTGAACTGGTCTGAAAACAATCAAACAAGTTTGTTTTTTCTTCCAGTTGCATGGAAGCTTTGGTCGAGGTGGTGCGTTTTAACATGGCATCATCTACAACATTATTTTTAGTATATGCGAAACCCGAAACACGTGTCTAGCATTTTTATGTAAAGAATCTATGTACAAAATTTCAAAACTGTATCATGAATAATCACGAAGTTATAAGCTTGTCATGTTACCTGTTTGTCCTTACAAAAACATGCTCACCCGCGCCGTGTGCCGAGCTCGCGTCTTGCGCTCATTGATAATAGTAGGCACCCAAACGTACGGCGCGGCGATTGTATTGTAATTAACTGGTGATAACATTTTCCATCACACTTGCAGGCTTTGGACTGTCGTAATGGTCAAGTGTAGGTAGATATTATAATGTACTTCATTCGTAAATAAATGCAGCCGTAAGCTACGAATAAGTAATTACTTATTCGTAAGCCGTACTTGTGATACAATGTAGTCAATGCGATTTGTTGCACCTTATGTCAACCACTTAAAGTTCAAAGTGGATGAAAAGTGTTAAACATCGCATTACTTAACCACAGCAGGCTGTAGGTACAGATAATAACTTTCTACAATTAACCATCTTGGCGTGTTTAAAAATGTTAATCATCACGGCAAAGCATTGTTCCACGATACTCGGATGCCGAATTGCTCCTCGTACCGCCGCACTGCCAGGGATACGTTATCACCACAAACCGCTAGTGTACGTACCATTTCTGTGTACTGGACGTTTGTGTATGAGAAAGACATGGTTACAGGACACTTATTACATACGTTAGGTAAGTACACGATCAACCGAAACACAAGGCCCGCGGCGGCCGCGCGCTCGCGATCGCGTAATGCAGTTGGACGGGAACGCGACACGTGCGCACCAACCTGTAGTATCCGGGTGACTGAAGGGGTTGCTTCACCCCCGCCCCGGTCGCCCCGCTCGCTGTGCGCCCGCGCCGCGCCTATTGTGCGGCTTGTTTGTGCGCGTATGGTAGATAACTACCTACTTAGTCGCTCGGTGTCCAACTTTTAACCTTTTTTAAATATTTTTGGGACAAAATATAACATGGGGTAAAAATTATTGGAATCGATTCAGTTACTTATTCTGAACAAACTATATTCAGGTTTCGCATATACTAAAAATAATGTTGTATAGAACTTGGTTTTTGTGTTTAATTGTGCCATAATGGTAGACAACGGAATGTCAATTGAATTAATTAAGCGTGAAGAGGTAACAGGCAGACAGACACACTTTCGCATTTGTAATAATTATTAGTATGGATAGGTACAAGGATAGAATAATAGCGCTTGTAAATGTCAAGTATATTATGTATACTAACTTGTATATAGAAAAAGTCTCATGCTACATTATGATTTTTATCCATAAGGAAAGTCAAAGAAATCCCGTCGGTGCTCCATGGACCAATTGGAATTTGACCAATTGGTCTATGGGGAAAATGACATGTTTCCATCGTCCAAATACCAACTGGACTATGGAGAACACTGGACGTAAACCAAAACTATGTTCCGTAAAATAACATTATAACCCTGAGTTCACATCAGTTTTCTATACTTTCGGTTTAAAGAAGCTTTTGTTATATTTTTTGGTTCACATCAAACTGAATTCAAAAATATTATCAATAAATAAATACAATATAATGTTAGCTAATTATTCAACGCCAGTTTAGACTTTAGCACATCTATTAGGTAAGTACTTTCTTCATTTTATGTTTTAGGTACAAGATATGTGGTTTACTTTTAAAAGTTTGCCAATTTTTTTTTTCTATAACTTGCCAAATGATGTATTTCGAAGACTGTTGTCGCCAATATTGTGGGATCCCAACGGGGTCAATCAGATCGACGTTCACGATCTTTGTACAAATTAATTGTTATGTCGTGATTATTCAATAAATGATTATTAAGCGGTTAAAAAATTATTTTTTATTATTATTTTTGTTTGATTTTACATATCTCGGGACCATGGAATCCCGGTCCTTTGCAAGGCGTACGAGGGGCCGAAGCCAACCCGCAGAGGCCCCTTAGTATTATTATTATTATTTATTCATCAAGCAACATGGACTCATACAATTATTAGGCATACACTGTCAATAGCAATAATACACATACAATAAAAATATTAAAAAAATATATACATAATTAAATTTAAATTAAATTAAAAATAATATTAAATTAAATCACATTGCCCGGTCATAAGATAAAATAATACAAAAATAAAATAAATATATAAGATAGAACAATTAAAATTTTCTGACCGGCATTCGAACACCAACATGCCTGTCACAGCCATGCCGGATATAAGGGCAGTCCAGCCTGTCAGCGATCATTGTCAAGATGGTATTGGGCCTGGCCCGCACCCGGCGCACCAGGGACGCACACCGCTTGCGCATAGAAGCGTGGAAACAGTCAGTGCGTATTGTTATGATATATATTTTTAAATAGTATGGACAAGGCTTTACTATACTATTAAACTGGGCAGTGGAACATTTCACAATTCTCCATAGTCCAGTTGGTATTTGGACGATGGAAACATGTCATTTTCCCCATAGACCAATTGGTCCATGGAGCACCGACGGTCCATATATAAAATTTTCCTTATACAACATTATTTTTAGTATATGCGAAACCCGAAACACGTGTCTAGTATTTTTATGTAAAGAATCTATGTACAAAATTTCAAAACTGTATCATGAATAATCACCAAGTTATAAGCTTGTTATGTTACCTGTTTGTCCGTCCAAAAACATGGTCTCCCCCACCGCGTGCCGTTCGGTACGGCGCGGCGATTGTATTGTAATTAACTGGTGATAACATTTGCCATCACACTTGCAGGCTTTGGACTGTCGTAATGGTCAAGTGTAGGTAGTTATTATAATGTACTTTATTCGTAAATAAATGCAGCCGTAAGCTACGAATAAGTAATTACTTATTCGTAAGCCGTAAGTGATACAATGTAGTCAATGCGATTTGTTGCACCTTATGTCAACCACTTAAAGTTCAAAGTGGATGAAAAGTGTTAAACATCGCATTACTTAACCACAGCAGGCTGTAGGTACAAATAATAACTTTCTACAATTAACCATCTTGGCGTGTTTAAAAATGTTAATCATCACGGCAAAGCATTGTGTTCCACGATACTCTGATTGCTCCTCGTACCGCCGCACTGCCAGGGATACGTTATCACTGTTATCGTTGTTTCTGTGTACTGGACGTTTGTGTATGAGAAAGTCATGGTTACACGACACTTTTTACATACGATAGGTAAGTACACGATCAACCGAAACAAAACTGTAAGGCCCGCGGCGGCCGCGCGCTCGCGATTATGCAGTTGGACGGGAACGCGACACGCGCGCGCGCCAGTCTGTAGTACCCGGGCGACTGAAGGGGTTGCTTCACCCCCGCCCCGCTCGCCCCGCTCGCTGTGCGCGGGCGCCGCGCCTATTGTGTATGGGTATGGTAGGAAACTACCTACTAATGTCGCTAGGAGTCCAACTTTTAACCTTTTTTAAATATTTTTGGGCCAAAATATAACATGGGGTAAAAATTATTGGAATCGATTCAGTTACTTATTCTGAACAAACTATATTCAGGTTTTGCATATACTAAAAATAATGTTGTATAGATGTAAGCTAAGTTAGGTAGGGTAGCCCGCACGTCAACGGTAAACAACCAGTATAAGCTGACCTCTTTTTCTATTGAAACATCGTACTGAAGGGTCAGTCCATCTAGTTATACTAGTAGTTATACAATATATCAGAATGCTAGGCCAGCTCAAGGTCAAAGTATTACCGAAGCACAGTCAACAAAAGAGATAAGTATGCAGGAATGTCGGATATAGTTGAAGTTTAGTAAGAAACCGATCGATGTTCTCGATTGAAATTTTATTTTATTAATAGAAAACAAACAACTCATTTATCAAATTTTTCAGTCTTACTAAACTTTTATTATGTCCGACGATCCTGCATACTTATTTCTTTTGCTGACTGTACCATGGACTCAAAATATCTATAAATAAACTTAACAAAATCGAGACAATAGGGTATTGTATACGGCACGTAAGGCGTATGCTGTAAGCGTATTAAAAGATAATTTGAATAGGTATGTGAGCCTGTCATTATTCAGAAAACAATTTTCATTACTCTTTGAGCATCCTAAACATTGTTCCTGTTGGAAAATAGATTCTTTATTTTATATTCAACTAGCTGCGCCCCGCGGTTTTACCCGCATAAGTCTCGATCCCGTGGGAATATCGGGATAAAAAGTACCCTATGTCCTTTCCCGGGACTCAAACTATCTCTATACCAAATTTCATCTAAATCGGTTTAGCGGTTTGAGCGTGAAGAAGTAACAAACATATAAACACACACACACTCACAAACTTTCGCCTTTATAATATTAGTGTGATAAGTGTGATAATAGGAAGACACAATATTCATCAGCCAGGCTGATGGGGCTAGAATAGTGTAGGTGGAAACAATACTGGCTGGATTTAAAATAAAATAGTTACATTTTTTGGTGTAGCCTTTGCAAACGTCAGAATTAAGCAAGTACGTCTTTACAATCATAAGTCTTGTGGAGCCGATTCAGAAGAAAAAAAAGGAAGTTCCTTCAATGTTTGAGGTGAATGTTAGAGCTCACACACTAACACGCTCAATATAATAATAGTAATCAACTACGTGGCTTTCTCTAGGCGGTGGACGCATACCTAACCAGAATCATGCAGTAGAAAAAAACTACAAAGTGAAAAATAACTTAAATTTCGGAAGTCGGTGTCGTTGGTTTCGCATTTTCGTTTTTTGACACCGACTTCCGAAATTAAAGTTATTTTTCACTTTGTAGTTTTTTTTTTTAAGTCGGTTGTTTTTTTTTTTGTAATAAAGTTTTTATTTTTCACTTTTTAGTTGTACCTACCCCCCACACAAATTCAATTAACACTAGTGCATTGAAGAATTGAGGACACCGACTAGAAGAATCATCAAAATTCGCATAGAATTGCCGGAGATGCAGTACGTTAATGCATACCTATAACTTCGTACATAAGAATAATTATCTAATGTATTATATACTAAAACCTTCCTGAAAGTATGTAGATCATATTAATGAAAGAACTATCAAAATCGGTTCATTGGTTTATGAGAAAATCGCAGACATACAAACAAACCTCCGTTTTTGAAGTCGGTTAAAAATAAACTCATATTCGTAGCACATTAGCAAATCCATTAAGAGCCACAGTTTTATAATACCTACATGGGGCCTGAATTCTTTCAAATATATTTTCTAAGTGTATTTTCAACTGCATTTATTCCACGATTTAATTAAATAGATGTTAAGGGGTGAAGCAAAAAGAAATTTCTCATTTCTCGTGCGGTTCGTAGGAGGTTAGCGTCTAACTACAATTTCATTTCACGCAGAAATTTTGTCCAGTATAATACATATGTGAAGTACAGTAATGCCATCAGAGAGTCCGAGCTCCGGAAGCCTGCATAATGCATATGAAGCATACACGCCTTTCGAGTACATGTACGTATACCACAATTACATTAACATTAAAGGGCTCGGAACATTAAAAGGGTCCATTTCGCTAAGCTAAATTTATATGTTATCTACTAATGAATTAGTGAAACATTCGTTAAGTCGATGAGTCTTGGTGGAAAGTCGCTGCTAATTTGTAACAATGTAATCACGTAACGTGAAATCTTAATGAAGATATACGTTCTAAATGTTTGTGTCTCCGAAGTAGTAGACGTGTCTTGAAATATTTTGTTACTTCATTCAAAGGGCGCTAATAACTTAGAAAAGCCCCTTCTGGTGAGCCCGGACTTACTACAGTCGCTACTAACAGATGTGAAGGAGCCTGAAAACGATTTTTTAGAGAGATAAGACCCTGCTGGGACGATTTTTTGTTCTCTAATCCGTGAAATGTCTTAAAACATCGGCAGATCTGTTTTCACTAAACCACTAATAGAATTAAAAGTCATATAAATTCATGATAATAAACACTGTAAAGCAGATTTAAACCCTTTAAGAAGCTGTTTGTGTTGTCTTATACTTGAAAATTTTGTAAAGACGAAATCCGAAGTTAATCGAACTCAAGATTAAGTCAATAGAAAGTCAGATTTGTGTTGACAGGATCTGTCCCTGAAATTGTGAAGTGTTCAAATGTAAATTGGCCCTGCTTCCCTAACTTAATTTAAGTATAATTAACGAAAGAAGAATTAATTATACATGTTACTGTGCCTACATGTGCATTTATTATAAATACTGATGAACTCGGTCAGTCCGAAGTCTCGCTGAAGCCCCTGCATGAAGTTTCTCTTGAAGTTAAAACATACCTGAGGTTCCGTGCCTTTCTGTAATACTCGTCAAGATGAACTGCGAACTTGTACATACATGAATCTACGTTATTTATTTTCTTAGACGGTTGGTTTACGAACTACGCGTCACGGAGAATAGCAATAAAACCTATCTACAAAAATATGGATGAAATATTTCCATATTTTGGAAGTGTGAAATAAAATTCGTTTTTTTATTCACATCAGTGCGTTTGTTTGTATAAATTGCCAGGAGTAAATTCAATATGGAGAACGTGCCTGTGGATTCATAAAAGTACTAGTTTCAAAGGTCAATCGTATCCGCTGCAATCGTAATAGTACATTATGATACATGTGTGCTATGTTGATCATTAAACTCGAGGCGGTATTATTCGCGCGAGCCGTAGGCGAGCGCGATAAGGTAGCCGAGAGTTTAATTATCAATGCACACGCGTATCATACGACGTTTTTCAACACACTTGTGAGGAAAAAAACAGACTTGTATTGTTAAATATTAACTTGTATGGATAATGGCGGGCTTGGTTTGTCATTCCGCGCGCCGCGCTGACGTGCGCGCGCAGGTTTACCCATAGAGTAAGTAATGTTCATTCCTTTGGTTCATTCCTACACCTGCGCGCGCATTGCTAGCGCGGCGCGCGTTTATTTACTTAAAGGCAAAGACAGAACCGATATACAGCCTATAGAAAAAATATAATAAACACAAAATAATGTTAAGACTGATCGTAGTGTTGTCGTATGTCAAATTGTAGTTTAGTTAGTATGGAATTAGAAAGTACTATTTGCATAGAGAAATTACATTAATTCAGTGAGAATCCGCAATAATAGAACGCCAGTGGTCTTTTCCGTTTGGTTACGGGAGGGACGACGAAAAATTATAAGGTGCATCCAGACAGAGCGAGCCATGCGCCGCAAGTAATAAGTAATAATAATAAGTTTTTTATTGAATCATAAATAAGTGTAACATAATTTGGGTATGACACTGGATCCCGCACTAGGATACCCTGCTTTTTTTTGTATGTTAGATGCCTCAGCCTGAGGCAACCATACATATAAAAAAATCATTTGCGGCACATGCCTCGCTATGTGTGGATGCACCCTTAGGTGAATGCGCAGTGGTAGACCGCGAATTTTTTTTTTAAAGTTTTTTACAATTCGCAGGTCAATATCAGGTTGTATCTTGATCAAAATGTATATTTATATAATAGATATGTATTTAAAGAATTATAGTCATTAGAATCATTAATATATCTATTTAGTTAGATTTGTTCCCTAAGAACTTTTCCATAAGAGATTTGTTCTTATGGAACAAATCTAACTTAAAAAGATGTATTTAATGATTCTAATGATTATAATTCTGTAAATACGTATCTGTTATAGTCGCGAATCATATTTTGATGAAGATACAACCTGACACTGACCTGAAAATTGCAAAAAACGTTAGAAAAATTTAATTTCGTGGGCTACAACTGCGCATTCATCTTAAGGTAAATAAATTTTAGTTCATCTTGGGACCAAGGACAATTCAGACTATTTAAAAAAAAAAGTAAAATATGGCTCGCGGATTCTTTTTGGCATGAAGTCTCTTTGAAGAGATTAAAAAAAAAACGCACTTCTCCGACCTCCGACTAGTAAATTAAATAGTTATCTGTGGAAATAAAGCACAAGTACCGTAACGTAAAGAAAAAGCACGCGTTTGTAATACACTGCATTATGGATCTAAAAGCTGTGCATTAAGAGCCATTTTACGAGCAAGTGTGTTGAAAATAACTTTATTTGTTTCTCATGAACGCGTACATCCAGGATTTTAGCCAGAAACTAATAGGTACCGACCTATATTTTTTAATGCATTAGAATCCATTTCGGTCTTTCCAACTTAAAATATTCGGTCTAGATAAGTAATGAATAACGCTCTGAATTTTAATGGTAAGAAACTTGTACTTAATTGTACATTTGTAGTCAAACATCAATTATTATACGGCCGGTTTGTCACAAAGCTTTAGCGTAATATATTAAGTATATTATTAGCCATTAGGCAAAGGCCTCCCTACTCTCTTTCCACTTCTCTCTGTTCAAAGCTGCTAAGGACCAGTTCTTGTTGAAGGAGTCCAGCTCATCCCACCATCTCCTTTGTCCTTTAGCGACACACAATGTTATAACATGTTTTCTTCTTCAAATTAGTGGGCAAGGTAGCGAAAGAGAAGTATAAAATAATTATTTATTTACGCAAAACGGAAAAGCTACTTTTGACAAAGTTGTGCTGCCGGTAAGTGTAAGTAAAAGGTGTCTCTAGAAAACTCTCAACTCATAGAAGCCAACAAAATTCTTATTGAAATGAGATAGTATTTCCCGGCGTTTTATTTATGGATATAAAATAGGTAGGTATATTTTTGTCGGCTTGGTTCGATATGCGGACAAAATAACATTTGTATGAGCAGTCTAGGGTCAGAACACTCACAAGACGCGTTCCGTGAATATTATGTTTTCATACTACAAAATCTTTTAGTAACTTATTACTGACTAGAACAACTTTCAGCGTTCGTATACCGAGCACAATGTTTGTACACGAGATTTAGTTCTAAGTGTTTTAAAGTTTTAACATAAGACTGTTACTGCCAGAAACGTGGACCGGAGAGAAGCTTCTAGCCATTAGGTACTTTACTCTAAAACTTGCCGTTCTAATTTTAAATTTAAAACATGAGGAATTATGAACAAAGCCACATACAGGCGTAAGCGGAGTGTCGAAACTATGGCTGTCGCGATATTACACTTTAATTTTTTCCGTCCCCTGCAAAAACACTACACTGGTAACGAAGCGAGGCGCTGCATTCCTCACTAAAGTCTGCACCTTAACGTGTTTCATATTGTGTTCCAAAAACGTAAAAAATAGTCAAAATAAAAAATATAATGAGGATAGTTTTGTGTGGTAATGAAGTTTTATGAAAGAGATCAGAACGCGGACGCTAGTAAAACAATTCTACCGGAAAATTGTGGATCACGGATGGACATGATAATATAAGAGTTTGAATAACGTTTTTATGCATTCTGCTTTATTGTATTTATTCATGTATGAACATATTTGGGTTTATCGAAAAATCCCGGGACAACTCCATCGGGATTTTGTTTTATTTTTACATTACAGAATTCTTCTAGGAATCTTACAAATTCGTGAAAGTTTTCTATTACCCCTCGCTATTACGTGAGGATAGATATGAGTGTGATACGTATATACAATAAGTTTTCCATGTAGGCTTGTGTTCATGTCCTAGATAAATGGAAAAAAGTTTTTCTTGTCGTTTCGTAATATTGTGTGGCGTGGGGTGGCCGCGCGCCGTGTCATCGTCGACAAAGCAGACGTTTATGTTACAACACTATTATCGGCAGCTGGTTTCTTCTGTTCTCTATTTCCTTGTGCTAAACCTATATGTACCTACACAGCTTTGTAAAATAATAGATCACTGTTAGGGTCAAGGACAATAATAACTTAATCATAAGTCTATGTAGTTTTCAATCAAATGTGCGAACCTACTTAATTACATACATCACAAATTCAGTTATTTTCCGTACGAAGCGGGCTAGGATCCATCTGGGAGCCTAATTGGAAAGCTTCCCGCCGCCCTCACTGGCACGGCAGGCACCAGGTAAATTATAAAACGGCCGCCCTGTCCTAACAGATGAATCATACACTTTATTGTTTGTTTTACAAAGTTTTAATTTTAAAATACTTCATTTGAGTTGTTTTGTTCAAATAACTCACTTCAACATGTTTTAAGCCGATGTAGATATGTACTTATTCGTTTGCTTGTGAATAATCTTTATGGAGGATTTACGGCTTATGCAGAATCGACAGAGATTTCTTGTGAGAAAAGGAGGCGGTCTGAGGGAGAATTGAGTCGAGTGGGGGTGGGGAAGCTGTGAACGTACCTCAACCGTTCGACAAACACAATCACTTTTAAACCATGATCTCATCGCGCCACTTGAACAGGGAACCCCTAATTGTTAAATGTTTTGAAGAAGATCTGATTCTGGTACCATTAGAGTTGCTTTCGTACCTCAATAATTTTATTCTTATCATAATGGTCCAGTTCGCAGGTTACTGACCCATATTCCACTGCACTGACCACAATTGACTCTAAGCAGTGAATTTCAGTCTGTCTCGGGGGAAATCAGGGATCAAGATGAACCCACAATAAGTTTCTTGGGCCAAAAGATATGCTTGCGGCAAGAAAATAAAGCAGCACTGTAGTTTTATGTACATACATGCACACGTAGTAGACACTGTAAATAAAATTGAAGAGTATGGTGTTTGTATATTTTATAACAAGAATGTTTCTTCTTTTATACACTCAATACGTTTCATAACGTTCATAATAATATAGAAATTTGATCAATACGGTGAATTGGTTTGCCGCATAATAAAGCCATCAATTTTGTTTTTTAGAAAGTCATGATTTATTAATAAGCAAAATATGAAATACCTTAGTAACTAAAGTATAAGAAACTATTAGTGAGCTGCAATTTGCAACCAAAGCAGTCGCCTTAATACTTTTCAAATAGGTACTCTCAGTAGAAAGTAATTGGAAAAAGTTTTATTTGACAGTCTACACAGAGATTAAAAGCTTGTTGTAGCTATTGTTACGAGTACTAAACTTCTTGACAAGATTCTCATTTTAATTGGATCCTAATAAATTAACTATCGCTCAAGATATTAGATATCCTTTATTAGTCTCTGTAGCCGATGCTTTATGGAAGTAAACATAATACCCTTCAAAAATCTTTGTATTGTTGTACCGCCAGCTAAAACTGCAAGAATATAATATTAAGTCAGTCTCCTTAACAAAGTATAAATTTTACTGTAGATGTGGCTAACGTGTTCGAGAATAAACAAGTACCTAGATACAAAACGCTACTTGCAATGTACTTAGTTAGACGTATAAATCCTACAGTAGGTAACGAATGAACTCCTGAAATGTTCAATCTTACTTTGCGCTTTTAAGAGCTTTCAAATTATATTTGTAGAGTACCTGAATGAATAAAGTAATTACATTTTTTTCTTTTTGGTTTCGTTGAGCAAACTGGGTCAGACGTTAGAAGGTCGTCAAAATGCGTGAGGTCTTATAGTAGGGCTATTAGTTAGATACTCGTAAGTATTTAGACAAATGTTCGAGTTGAGCGTATTAACGACCCTGATTTCGGTTTTACTTCTCCATTTGGGACAAAGCGATTGAGAGAATATCATCCGTTTGGGATCCCAGATTATGTGTCCCGAATAACGTGTGAGGTGCTTGGAGTCTTTAACGACTGTTGGTCCCTCAGTGAGATTAATAAGATTGATTGCCGAATAAACCATTTTGAAACCCATCACAGAATTGAATGGCTACATAATGCAGTAATCAATTCGCTTTGAAGTAGCGGAGCATGTGTCAGTGGTACGGGAGCAATGCTATGTATTTGATGCGAAACGTACCTACATTCTTAAAAAGATACAAACAAAGAGTGTTGCCTGAAACGTGCTGGAGTGGGGACAGGCTACACTGCACACATTGTCTCCGAAATGTGTTCAGAACAAGCCAGCCACAGAGTACGAAGATGTAAAGTAAACAGGATAATGCTCAGGTCCGCTGAAAGTATGTATATGCCTTCTGTACACAACTGCCACTTATGTCACACTTGAGAGGTCATCGCTCAATTCGTGTACAAGGGGTCTGTCTGCGTACTAGTCTGAAGTGTGGTCAGGATCGGCCATTGTGTACAGGTAGCCTTACCTCGGCACATGTGTCGGAACAAAAACAGTATAGATACTTGTTTTTCTTATGCTTAACTAACCAGGCGCATACACGGCTTAGACCTACATTGCTTTACTAACTTTGCATTCCGATAGTATTTCTAACAGAAATACATAAATTACTGTGTTTTAATAATGTTTCTCGTTTGAATACTGGCTGTTTGTTTACGTAGTATGCTTAGAAATTACAACAATTACTTGATTGGGTACATTCCTGCTTACTCGATATATTTAGGTACTCATTTGTTATGCTTTAGTTCATTCATCCACCTACATCCTTAGTGGGTACGTAATCGAATTTAATGAGAAAGCTTGGAGACAAGTAAGCCTAATCTTCTGCCTGAGAAACTTCATTAGTTTTCCAACATAATTACCTTTACGAAGACATATTAATATATCTACCTAAATCACGTAGGCATTTCTTCCTTAGGAGTTCTTCAAATATATTTTCAGTCATAAAACCAGAATTGAATTCATAAAACTTTTTACGAACAGTATTAATAAAATGCATACAACTGCATTAAAACAAGTTAGTACTTCAGAACTAAAACGAAACAATGCAGGATTAAATTTCATGTCCGTTATTAAGGTCCCTTGTCAAGAGTACATACTTACCCTCCGCGGGGACCCTACTCGTAATTAATGCCAAACTATGACAGGTAACACAACAATTACAATCATTACCGTTCGGCGGTGATGTCGATCGTAATTAAGCTAATGTTCAATGAAGACGCCACATAGCAACAACTAAGAAGACTTGTTCATTATTGCGATTGAAAATTATCTTTACTACCGCCGCTTCCCTCTAATATCTAGGAAATAAAAACCAATAAGTCTAGCTAGACTATAACATCATTTCAGAGGCCAGCATGACTACCTACGTCTAGGTCCAAGGCTACCTCATTACTGGTAGGATCATCATAATATGAACGACTTAACGAAAGCTTGCTTCCTTGAAAGGGTACGATTTTATGTCACGGAACTATTATGACTACAAAAACCATTCAATATTCTTATCATCCCTTTTATGTCCGGCACACTACGGAAAATATTAAATTGAAAATCATGCGTCTTCCCATCCTTCCGATCTACTTTAATATGACAATGAAGCTTTGTCCCCTAACACAGCTGTATGTTGTCGTTGAGAACAAATATAGCTAGTTATTGTAGGGGTCAAATCAGATTTAGAAGTTGTGTACGTGCGGTTTGCTGCGGATTAGCGAGATTACCGGCCTTCAAACTCGGAATGTTTTGCGGAATAGCCCGTTACAATGGGATCTAGCCGGTAACCCTTGTGGAATTGCAGCCAGCTGAGACCTGCCAGCGACGGCGAGGCTTCGGACACAGGATTACGAATAAGCGAGTCGTGAAAGATCACTAAATATCTGTTTGTAGCATGTAATGTGTGTTTAGCCTGTGTGCTGACCAAACCAATGATGTTTTGACGCTTTTGTATAGACTGAAATGTAAGTGGATGACTATCGATTGATCATGTCTGTATGTATCAATTCATTTCGGTAAGTAATGATGCACAGAGCTGAGCTGTTTTACATAAGAGCCGGCTATTGACGACCCCAAATGAACATTCAACATTAGTCGGCACCGCATCAAGCTTAATAACATGATTGCCAACCAATTAAACAGAAAGCGCAGGTCGAATAGTTGCATAAAGCCATCGGGCCGACCACAAACGATTCCTAGTTCGTGTGAAATAGGACCATTATTACATGTAAGCTTTAAATGCAAAAGTCGAGGGTGGGCTCAAACGACTGCAACGCAAAGTTTTTGTTAAATGCCACCTAATTGCTGTTCTGCCTCTTATTTTCCGCAATAAAATAAAATGTACGAATGTAATTATATTGTTTTTTTATTTATGAGTCGAAGTGTTTCGTTGCCCTTTCATTTTATTTTAAAACACGCGGTTGTTTAATTGCACATATATCTTCTGTATTATTTACCTAGTGTAACTACTTACCTAGGTATTGCGTGGAGTTTCCGTATTAAAATGTGAATAAGCATTAAGTTGTGTACCTTCAGAATATAATCAGGCATACCATTAAAATCACAACAGAAGCGACACGATCATGTCTATAGGCACTTACCTACTGCTAAGATCGTTTCTGTAAAAACTATTGTGAAACTACACATAATGTAGGGCACAGTGGAATTCAACAGATTTGCATGTAACAAAAGCAATCCACAATGGTTTGCAATCAATACGAGAATCGGTATTCAAGTGAACCTTTTATCGAGGTTTCTTTTCAATTTGTTGGCCATCAAAACAGCCGTTGATCATACAAAACCATTTCTTTTGATACTCAATGGAACGCTGATCTCTTAAAGCAGGTTGGCTAAATGTAAGTACAGTACGTAATGCCTTAGAAAGAGTGGGTAAGAACTTGTACCATGTACTCTTTACGAATGTCAACTATGGTCCATCACAGAATAATTATAGTCAACGCCAAACTACTACTACTTTTTGCATACTAACTTCCACGTCTTGACAAGCGCTAAGTGTGGGATGAGATGAAAAGCACGTTTTATTTGGTACCAGCACTGAATTTGCATAGTGACGACGTTAGGGATGAAGCCGAGCGATTATGTGTTTCCGGCAAAAAGTTTCGCTTGTGTATCCCGCGTTGCTCATATACATTCTGCCAGAAAATCACACGCCGTCTCATACCGCCGCATAGCACTGCAGAGACTTCTTTCTTGGAAAAAGTAAAACGAAAAACATTCATATTTAACTAACTAAAATATCATAAATTCCAAAGTAGGTATAGAGCGGCCACGTTGAAAACTTTTTAATACCTTTATGGCTCGACTTAATATTCGATGTTAATTTAGCTCCAGCAAGTTAAATGCAGACAGACCATTACGTCGACAACCGAGCCATTATATGTGAAAACTTCGACTAGACGAGAGCCTAGACTCAATTTATTACTCAATGGTTGATACCCACTCGCAATTTCAAACCTACCTAGGTAATGTATTGAGTTATATCATACAATACTTCATGCTTGTGCTTCACGTTGTAGACTAACTTTATGGGAAATCAAATAGCGGATATTATATTGAAAAAGTGATAGGTCATAATATGATGCAAAGTTGAAATGAGCTTTCTGAGAAATGTTTAATACACAAAAATGTATGTAATGTACAGCGACATTCACACGTCGTATGTTAGAGATAATACGCTCACGTGGGAGACAAATGCTCTCAACGTGGACTTGACACGAGGCTGTAAAAATAAATAAAGGGAGCCGGCGGTGGCACCTTAAGCCTTACACACACAAGCACTTACACACACACACATCATAGAATAGGATTAGGTACAGGCACGGTGGAAAGCAAACAACCTGACAATGCGCCAAGAGTGGCACCCCTTCAGGACCGTCCTCAGAGCAATTACAATCGTTCCGGATCCCAATACTGTCGCTAAATTTTATGTAGCTTACGTTTGACATCACCTCTGCAGTTCAACGGCTGAAACTTGCCTAGCTTCGAGCAAGACATGTAATGACACAAATTAAATATCATCATCATTATCATTTATTTATTTCAGATCCAAATAAAAAAAAAAACAGTTCATATCCAATTTTTTAGTACTTACCACGATATCTATGGTACTTACATACACAACTTAAACATTAGTGTTAGTACTTGTTGTTTACAAAGGTCTTAAAACAATGTATGTTAGTATTACACTACAGACTAAGGTTTACTTAAATGGTACTTAAATATGCACCCGAAGTTATTTCAGAAATATTATAAGTACAGCACGTTTTTTTAATGTACAAAAAAGGTTTATTTTATTGTAACCAGTCAAGCTCCGCGCGTACCTTATGCAGCACGATACAATAGAAAATCAATATGTGTCATTATAGCGGAGCTAGGTTTAGTTTAACATTACACTTTTATATTTAATCTCTATCTGTTACAATTATCATATGATATGGTACGGTATTCTTTTCTTTTTTTATCACTGAAACCTGCCAAGCTTTATGAGAAAATCATATATCGCAAGCAATCATAATAAACAGTCATAATATTGCAAGCGATATTTTTAACCGCCGGAGAGCTGAAAATGGAATATAAAAATGTGAGAGGTCGAAATGTTGCTACTCAAATATTTCTCCTAATAGGGGATCAGAGATAGAGCGAGATTCCTGCATAACTTGATCATTCTAATTTGTATTCCTTACAAGTATAAGAAAAGGTAGCAAGTAGCATTGCAAAATAACCAGCCATATATATGTATTTACACAAATCATTGATTCTGTGTGAACAATCTGACACTTAATAACAAAATAAAATAAACACAAATTAACAATGAAACCGAATCAGTTCTGGCAAACCAGAAGCTCATGTTGATCATCAATATTGACTTGAATTAATCGTAGTGTACAATTATCGTTATGATTTTAATAGCTGGCTGCTATTTTGCTTAATATTGAGAATTAAAACTACGGGGAGCACACATTGCCGCCATTAAATAGATCGTGTGTCGTGCCACACGATCAATTTCGCTTTGATTACATCAATTTATGATGATCATATCAGTCTGGCCAAATGGCTTTTCGCCAATCGTGTCATGTTATATTTAGTGCGTCTGCATATACTGTTGATTTTAGTAGTATTGTTTACTATTACTGCAAATAACAAAATCACGTGATTCTCGGAGACTTTAATGAGCAATAAAGAAAAAAATTTAATACACTTTTCATTTTATCAACCTAAAAGAGAGATTATGCAGCGTACAATACTTCATTCACTTCATGCTTTGACAAAATTATATATAAAGTGAATAAAACGATATCTACAAAAATTTGTCATTCAGTTGCTCCAGTGACATCGAAAAAAGGCCACGACCTTTCGCTTCTAATACTTTTGCTACAGCACAGAGCAAATAACGAAACATGAAATAATAAAAACTCCGTATTCACAAAATGATTCAAACCTTTACGTAGAACAAGAATACCTGTCGTTTTCATTTGACCATAAACTTATGTGGTCGGCAAAGCTGTTTTATTATACAATGAAGGTAGGTTAACGAAAACCCTTTGTTGGCGATAAACCGATTAGTCCTACTCATTGCGAATATTTGATTGTTTTTTTTACGCGTTTTTATGAAGGTGGATAACAAAGATTATATGGAGTCACGTTATGCTATAATTTTTTTTCTAGAGTAAGTCACTTTGTAGGATCCAAGGCTTTTAATAATTCATTATTAGGTAAGTACTTTGATTAATTAAGAAGAAAAGTTTTTCCTTTGATTTTACTTTTAGTTTATTCGTGAAATCCTCATACAAACAAAATATTAAGATAAGATCTTTTATTTGTCCAAAACATGAGTAAAACATAAATAGCATGCAAGATGTTATATTAAATTTTATCACAGTTAAAATTACCAGTACGGCATCGCCCGGGTGACGTTCCGACATTTCCGAAAATTTCTAATAAAATTATTTCATACAAACCTTGTCCTGATAATTACAACAAAACAAAAAAAAACAGCCAAATCGGTCGAGCCGTTGTCAAGTGATCTTTCATACACGCGGCAATTGATTTTTATATATATACACACATCAAAAGTGTCTAGGGATCAAGCATTTTTATGCGGATTTCTTGAGATTGAGATGTGGCTTTGTAATAAATTTATGATTTTATAAATTTATATGGATCCTTTTTGGTGCATTTCATAATTTGAATCAGGAACTGTGAATCAAATTCGAGTAAAAGATGAAAATCAGCTGTCAATATTTTCCCTATAAAAACATACAACGCATTGAAGACATTATTAGTGCTACTGTTTCCCTACTACTGATTAAAACCAACGTTATTATGGAGCGGCGACGTCATTTAAGCAGGGAAGAAATGCTCAGAGCCGTGGGAATGATAGAAGCTGGTTCCCGGCAACGTACTGTGGCTTTAGCTCTGAATACAAGTCAGAGTGTTATCAGTCGACTTTGGACACGTTACCGAAGCACTGGTACCGTGGCTGAGCGCCATGGAGGACGGTATCGCTGCACCACACGGAGACAAGACCGATACATTCAAATCTTAACTCGAAGAGCTCCAACAATAACCGCCATGATGTTAGCCGTGAGGCTTCATCACTCTTCAGGGAACTTAATTAGCGACCAAACAGTCAGAAACCGCTTGCATGAAGTGAACCTTCATTCCCGAAGACCGCTACGGGTACCACCTATAGCAATGCACAATCGTAGGATTCGATATCAATGGGCTCTTGAACACAGAAATTGGGCAGAAGAACAATGGCGTTTCGTGTGCTTTTCTGATGAGTCTCGTTTTGGTATGAGACCGGATACAAGACGTATACGACACTGGAGAACCCCTGGACGCCAACAGCGATTAAAATCCTGCCAGGAAGTCCATCCTTATAGTGGTGGAACCATCATGGTATGGGCGGGTATTTGGATCGGCGGAAGAACTGAGTTGATTTGGATCAGAGGCAACCTCAACGCTCGAATTTATGCTGAGACGATTGTATCAGACGTCATCGTTCCTCTACAAGTGCAAATCGGTCCCTTATTTCAGTTAATGCATGATAATGCACGACCGCACACCGCAAGAGTTGTAAGACAGACTCTCGCCGCAGCTAACATCAATGTCCTGCCCTGGCCTGCTCAGTCGCCAGACTTGAACCCGATTGAGCATGCATGGGATATGCTACAGAGAAGAGCTCTGCCGAATATGGAGGGTATCCAGTCGCAAGAAGACCTTTTTTTGTTGTTGCAACGAACATGGGCGGCCATTCCACAGCGTGATTTGGATGAACTCATTTTGAGTATGCCAAACCGATGTTCTTGTGTTGTTAGTGTTCGCGGTAGAAACACGGATTATTAATTGTTTAAGTTACCCAATAAAATTTTAAAGAAAACTGTTATTTCAGTCTTTTTTTCGAACTTTTGTGTTAGTGGTTCAGATGTCAAAAATCCCTTTATTAGGAAAATGGCAAATTTCTTTATTAATGCAAAGGTGACTTGGTTTATCGTTACTGTGACAAACGAAAACACTTTATTTGATGAATCCTTAAAGAAAATTTTAATTAATATCAATCAGGAGAAAAGTTATTGCAAAAATATATGTTGATCCCTAGACACTTTTGATGTGTGTACATAGATAGATTTGTTCGATATTCGTCTCTACCGAGAAGACAGAAAAAAAGGAAATTCAGTCGAAATACATAGATATTTCGAACATACTAAGTAGCGAACTATATATATATACTAGCTTCTGCCCGCGACTTCGTCCGCGTGAAGTTATCCCCGCCCGCGCTATTACTTAGTTTTCGCTTTCTCAGTTTTTTTTTTCTTTTTGCTCGGCTCCTAAGGGTGGTAGCGCTTTGTTAAATAGCCTAACCTTCCTCAAGAATTGAAATTGAAACAAACTCTTCAGTTTTATTGTTAGTATAGATATAGCCGTTCAAATGAACTAACAGGTGATTCAATCCCATTTTTTTGTTCTCCGGATTAAACCCACGGGGACTCTATTCCGGTAAAGTAAAAACGGTGAAGGCTAATTGAAATACCTAGTAAATTAGAAAAAACTATCTGACAAAGGCACAATAGCCATAGCCAACAATACAATGCCAATAGCACCAACTAGTAAAAGGTAAAAGATCAACTACCAACAGAACTAATAAAAGGTACATCAAAGGCTTTGTTTTTTACAAAGCCTTTGATGTACCTATAAGTAAAACACGAATGTGATATTATTGGTGCCCTGTCAGTTCACCAAAAATTATTTTACAAATTTTTACTTGACAAACAACGATTGGCAAAAACATGATTTGTCATTTCATCATTATACAACAACAAGTTTGCCAAATAATTCACTTTACAAAATAATCATCCTATAAACTTTTGTTTAATAACGTGTTATTTGACAATCAATTCATTTTTTATTCATTTTATCTCATAAAACAACGTTTGGAATAAAAACGTTTTACATATTGACTTATCATTACGAAATTTCTTAAAAATGAAACTCATTCTATCATCGACTTGCGCTAATAGAAAAAAAAGAGATTATTTTTAGTGGGCTACCCGGAACCGAACTAGTTAGATTAGGTTAATTATTAAAAAAAAATGTTAGGTTAGGTTAGGTTAAAACTGTGACCCCTACGCACGAGCCGAGCGAGCGAAGCGAGCGGTGCCGCGGTAGCGGCCGGCGAGTGCCAGAAACGACTTAGATTATATAGAAAAAAAATTACTTTACACAAAATATGGGTGCCACAAACGACTTGCGCTAAGAAAAAAAGAGATTATTTTTAGTAGGCTACCCGGAACCGAACTAGTTACGTTAGGGTAATTATTAAAAAAAATGTTTCGGTTAGGTTAGGTTAAAACTGTGACCCCCTACGCACGAGCCGAGCGAGCGAAGCGAGCGGTGCCGCGGCAGCTGCCGGCGAGCGCCAGAAACGACTAGATTATATACAAAAAAATACTTGCCTGAAAATTATTTGACCCAAATGGAGAATACCGTCATGATCACTTTGTGACTGGTTTAGAAAATCTTTACATAGTATAAAACAGTCACTCCCGCTGTCTGTAAGCTTAGATCTTTCAAACTACGCAACGGATTTTAATGCAGTCGCTAGTGTATTATAAAATGATATTTTGCATAAACGTTATTTTTCCAAAAGAATCTAAATATTAAATGAAAAATGTATAAATGATAAAATATCATCCGTAACATTTGTAAAGAGAAGCATTTGCCAAATAAATGTTTGTAAAGCGAGTGTTTATAAAATAAAACATTTGCGGAATGAGTTGTTTGTGAAATAAATAGTATACGAAACGTTGGTTGTAAACTAAAAATTTGTCAATGGAGTTTTGGTGAAACATTAGTGAACCGATATTATTATCACACAAATAATAATAATAATTAGGCGCCTGGTTCAAGGGCCTGATTCAGAAGTACTGTATACAGGTTGGCATTGTGAGGAGGTTCTGTCTCTGTAGCCCTAACCACCGGTAGCTTGGACCCTGTTCCCGACACCGGCGGACTACTATTTTTTTATATTTTTAAATGTTTTTATATTTTTTATATCCTAATATTTAAAAATATAATTTATTTGTAAATAATGAAATAAAGGAAATAATAAAATCTTTATTTCCCAGTTTTATATTATATTGTCATATAAATTGTAGGTTTATACAGAGTTATAAACCTCTGACACCCAAGCTAAGATTGAACTTGTGTCATGGGTGTCAAGTACCTGTAGGCTGTAGGTATCTATGTCTACTTACATATATAAAAAAACCTGTGGTTTCGGGAGACCACCGGCAGGAACAAAGTTCAAAATAAAAATCCAAGATGGCGGCTGCTAGAATTTGAAAATTACGGAAAAAAAATTTCGCCGCCACTATCTTGGATTTTCATTTTGACCTCACTATCGGGTTCAGCATCCTCGAAAACCATGAAATCTATCTCTCTCTCTCTCTCTCTGTCTATTTTGAATATACAAATAAAGAGTCCCATGAATTTTTAAAAGTTTATTCCTACCGCCTGCACCGTTAAAGAACTACGTTTTCCAATATCATTGTAGTATCATTTTTCAGATTCGTTTAAGGTTTCTCCAAATGACATGACGCCTGTATCCCCAGCAGGGTTAGGCAGCACTTTTACCACAATAGGTACCTTCGTATAACTAAATAAATAGCATAATTGTCGATAGTCATCTCAACACAACACAACAACTAGACAAGAGTTTCTTAACATCAAAATGGGGCAGATTATTTTTAGAAGGTTTTGGCCATGTAATTTTTTATGCATGAGATGCGATTTCTTCTTCGGCTCCTCTAATAATACTGCCTTCTTCTGTACCTACTTTAATCAATCTTTTCTTATCTACTTTAACAAGTCACGGATTAATTTTTGAAATAAATGTTTAAATGGTCAACCCTCCAAGCCTGCATCTTGGGGCTTTACATTGGCAAAACCTTTGCAGGTAATGTTATTGGAACTAAAGTTTTTTTATACGTCCTAAACTGTCCAATGTACACGGTGCAGGGAAATTGTTTAAACTGAAATTCTCCGATCCATGCATAAAGCATTGTAAAACAGAATTCATAATGACAGCGAATTTCTTATATTAAAGAAATTTCAATAAAAATATTGAAACATATTCATACCACTTTTAGGGGAAAGGCTAGTTTTGGATCTGATACTAACATAACATAAAATCTAAGTACCTGATCTCTGTTCTTAGAGCTAAAATCGTTATAGGATACGCACAACACATAGTTGAACCGAAAAAAATTTTGTCCTATTTCAGACTTAGTCCTAGTAGTATTCCCTTCCTAGTTCGCTCACACCTGCAGTAAATCGATGTCAATTTCTCAGTATTCAAAGTAATCAATCAATAAGTTTAAATATTGTAAAAAAGGTTTTCATTATAACATCCAATGAAACTTCAAATTACATGGTAGTTATTTTGCAGAACGAAACAAGGGAATCAGCTTCATAAACACACTCACAGAAATCCATGGCCCTATTTTCAGTATCTGACTACATTTATTTTGTGAAATCATTTTGTCACTCCCGTAATCCTGTTAACTATTAAAAGTACCATAAATCTGGATCCCAACGTAGTTTTATTGCAAACGCTTTTTGTCGCAGTAGTCAAAATGCCTGTGTGACAGCTGATGTAAATGTCGCTCGATACGCAGAACAAGTTAAATTACTCATTATTTATTAATTGCATGCTTTATTATTTGTTTTCGAATGTAAGAACATCAAAGGTACAGAAACGAGGACGTGGCTGTAAAGTTATTGCTGACGTCACGGATTCACGACATGACTCCGACTGCTCGACTGCTACGAGGAAAACGATTGAATGAACAGGATGCAAGTAAATTCGAACCTCTTTTATTAATATAATGAGGTGAGGTCGTAAATAAAATATCATTAGGTGAGGAATGGAGGAAACACATTAATTCAACCTTATTCCGATAATGTATTTGTACGCCTTGGAACTTACTGATGAATACCGATGTCGATTCGGAATGGTTCACCATTCTTTGCGGCGGATATACCTATATAATTGAAAGTATGTACCTAAATGAATTCGAATAATTTACCTACATAAAACCTCTACCACTAAAGCGAACTACTAACTATTTTAACTAACACAAATCTCGCAGTTTCCAATTCCTTTCACCAATAAAAACTCATTTGGTGCAATCACGTCACCGAGACCAACTAGTGTAAACTAATTAAAACAATTAAGCCAGTGATTCCGTAAGCAGCAACCGATCACGGATCAACTTTTAGCTCTCGGGACAAGTAAACACTAATCTCCTAAGCAAATTTAAGAATATTTGCTTAGGAGATTAGTGTTTAATTTAATAGGAAACCTGAAACTGCGTTACTAACTAAGAAGTTAGTAACGCAGTTTCAGGTTTCCTGTTAAATTTGATTACTAAACTTCATGTTATTAAACTGATTAAAAGTCTGAGTGGCGGAGCGACTCGACGCTCGCTGGTCGCCGATCACCGGTGCAGGATGCCCAGACAGTTTTGATATTTTCAATATTCCGCGTTCAGTAATTGGTCTGCGACCCGCTGTGATTGAACCAACAAAGCCGTAAGAAGTTGGCGACCATTAAATAAAATGCAAAAATAGACTATAGGCAAATGGCAAGAGCGCTGCTGTTTACACAATGTGTTTATGCTCTGGTATTATTTTATAAAATCACTGTCTCATTACTCTGACTTTCACATGTTAAAACATTAATAATACAGTACAGCCAGTAAAATATGTTCATGATACTACGAATAATAAGTTTTATGAATGGACATTTTAATCATAAAGAAATAAATGAGTATTTTTCAGAATAATTAATATACTGAAATTGCGTGCTATTTCTGATAGCTCGATTAAAATTTTGCACAATATAAAATAATTACTTAATAGGTGTGCGAATCATAATATTTTGATGAACATAAACCTGATACGGACTAATTGATAAAAAAACGTAAGAAAATATTGAATTTTGCAAGCTTATCTGGCGCTTTCGCTTTAAAATGTAAGAGAAAAATATTAAGGTACGAACATCATTTTCATTCTATACCTTCATAAAAATTGTAAAAATTTATAAACGTTTTGCGCTTCGTAATCTAATATCTCTCATATAAGACCTAAGAAGACATATGATGAACTGTGTGATGTGTTGTTTACGGCGCGTCGTAGATCATTGTTCATGGGAACCTCGCTTTTGAGTCCAACAATGCGGTGACAAAGTAAATAATCGTGGCGGAGAAGGAAGGACGCTCAGCGGCCGCGCCGCCACCCGCTCCGCCCTTACACATTGTACTTCACAATAAATACGGATCATACGTGATAAGAAAACTACGACACGGAGGAATATTTATACCTATGCCTGTTATTGGATATTCTATCCGGCGACAATGCTTACTATTCTACGACAGGTACGGAGGTTAACTCAAAGGTGAACCCATTCACCCCCTTCCGTATCTGAGATCAGGCGGAAACCTAAAAAGTTTCATGAGCTCGGCTAAAAAAATGAAAGTTAGATGTAGGAGAAATAAAAATGAAATCGTACGTTACTAAAGTCACGACAAAGCCCAACGGGTAATGAAAAATGCAATGTAATTGAAACGAAAACTGTTTTGTGGCTTCTGGTCAACCCAGCAGACTTACAGTCTGTAATAAAGCGTAGCCTTCGTACTGTAAGTATTTCTTTGCGGAGAGGGAAAGGTCATAAGGCCTAATAGTATGTGGTTTTGTACGTAGTTGCCTTGCAGGCTACGCTTTTTGAAAGTGCTTTTTTGCTTGCTTAGGAATCTCGAGGTGCCTGCCGTTGTTGCCCAACAAGTAATAAAACGCGTTTTTTTTTTTTCAAACTATAACAATGGTACAACAACGCTGAAAAAAATAATTTCTTACTACACCACATTAAAGCGATGTCATTAACACTTATTGACTTTATACAGTAAGAAGAAATGTTTGTATCATTAAAAGTTACTATTTTGTCTTTTACTGTTTTAATAAAAAACAAAATAGTAACTTTTAATAATTGAACATACTATTTACTAAAAAAAACAAAAAAAAAAGGAAAGCCACCATTACCTACTGTAGGTAATGTAAGTAAATTTCAATGGTTTGAACGAAATCACCAAATGAATAAAACAATTAATTTTGTGACCTTTTAGCTACTTAAAACGTTAAAGTTTACTGTCATGACGGTAACATTCTGCCTCAAGCTTTAACTGTTTTCGGATCAGTAAAAAATACTGTTTTGAACGTTAGACTCATATGGAAGCGAACTGTTTAAAGCAGTTCAGATTATTAATGTTTTTCATTTTTATTTACTGCTTATTTATTTCAGTGAATTATTCATTTAACGAAATAATTATTAGGTATAAGTATTTAGAAACTTATTTTTATCAGGGTTTTTTTAACAGCTTAATAACATAATTTACAAAGACAACAACTTGATGATATGGTAATTAGGTAAAATTAAAATATTTAAATGTTTCAGAACCTTTAAGTTTGTCTGTACCTAAACAAAATAAAATAACGTAACACCTTATTACCAGGTTTTTTCTACAGATGTTAAAGACATGTTATAACAAAATTTATCGCTCAAAAGCACCTTTGTGTAAACTGTGTAAGCATTAAAATTGTTCCCTGTACAATCTTCTCGCAAAATCAGTTTAGGAAGAGGACGAAAATCTCCGGGCACTGTTTGGAGCTGTCAGTATGCAACAACAATTATTTATTGCGGCCCGCCGAGAATGTCCCACGACGCTATATTTCCGCTTTACTTTCCAAATGATTTATTCTCATATGTCGGAATAACGGAACTTTAAAAGTTTTAACGGTTTCTCGTACATTATTAATCAGGCTGTGTAAGTATGGATCGTTCATTGCATACTATAATTTTATCAATATATATATAGTATGCTTGTTAGATCCGTCAATTAGGTGGACTGACAGTATTTTAGCACTAACACGCAACGCGTCCCGAAAATTGAAAACATAAAATTGACAGCTCTGACGTGTATCTTGGTATTTGGGTAAAATACTGCGAAAATTAGTGTTCAGGGCGGTACAGCAATTATCACGTTGCTTTTTTCAAAAATTTCAGTTACTGGCAACACGTATACAGCAATGACGGCTTTAGATATAAAAGTAGCATGAAGCCCTCATCTTGCTTCTTCTTTCTCTCGTATAAACAATACCTATTAATAATAAGCAAAGCCTATTATCATATTTATTTAGGTAGGTATTTATTTGGTTATATTATTCTGGTTATATTATACCGAGACTTATTAATAGTCTACCCTCAGAAATAAATAAATGTATTACACAGAAAAATATCAAATGTAAACTTAAGCAATATTACTTAAGTATTATGTAGGAATGATTGTAACCATTTAAAGACCTTAAGATGTTAATAATTGTATAGTTCGATATTGAGATAGACTCATGATAGCACAAGTTCAAACCTTAGTGGTTTTTGGTTGCTATTTATTATGAATAATCCTGTATTCTTTTGTATAAATGATAAATAAAAAAAAAAAAATAAAAATAAAAAATTCCGTTAAATAATGTCAGACAGTCCTGTCTCGCGTAGGTACATTCTTATTTCACACTTTTATTACCCATTAGAATCTCTTCCATTCTCATTTAATATTCACTATGAATTGTCTCCCGTTGCTTCACATTATAGGATAATACCGTTTTAATGCAGCTTTAGTAGATGCGTTCTGTGTTCCTAACTATGTTTTATTAAAATTAGTTTTACTAACTGTTGGGTTTAAGTTGCAACTATGTTTGTGCATGAGGGTGGCTGCCGCCGGCAGTGGTTACTTATTACTTACAAACTCCTTGTACCTATTACATACTAGCTGGGCTCTCGGCTCTGTTTGCGTAAGCTAATGTTTTTTGATAAAAAAAATCAAGTGCCTACATTGAATATGGTTGTGGTTTTAGGTTACAGACAGAGACGCAGTCGCGGTCATGAGAGCGAAAAATAAAAATGTATTCGAGTTGCGTACAATTAATTATTACATACACGATTATGAGTCAATCATGTTTTTGTTTTTCTATTTGCCTTTTTGGTTTGCACATAAAGTCTAGTCTAGTAAAGTAAATGATTCACAATTGTTGCTTTAGACAAAATGATGACCATTCCGAGGCAGTCGGGTATAAAACAACAACTTAACGTATTTCTTATTTCAGCTCCGTCATAATTTTCCATTTATAACGTTTACCATAGCTTCTGCCCACGAATTTGTCTGATGCACATGCTGTGTGTGTGAATGTGCTGGCGTCTGTACAAATTAATTGAAATAGTCATTTGTAGTACTTGCCCAGATTTGAACCCACAACTTCGTGCATGAGAGGCGGGGCCGTAACAATTGGTCCATCACGACAGGTCTGTCTATCTAAACAAATAATATAATAAAACTCCAGAGTTTGTTTGTTTGTTTGAACGCGCTAATCTTTAGAACTTCCAGTCGGATTTGTAAAATCCTTTTTGAATTTGATAGCCTAATTCTTGAGGAAGAATATAGGCTATATAATTTAACATCACGCTAGGACCATCACACGAGGACCTCATGAAGGCCTTAGGAGCAAAGCAAAAAGACTAAAATGTCAGAAATAACCCTAAGCGAAAGTGAAGTAATAACGCGGATAGGGCAGGGTGGATCGGAGGCACAAGTCACATAAATTAAATACAACATAATTATTATCAACGTTTTAATGGTTTCTATGTTAATTAATGTAATGGGTATTTTACCGTTTTAATTAAGTACATATAAATTATTATGTTTACTTTCTGAAGTCATGATAAATAGAGTTTGTGGTGACCATATGATAGTAATATTTTGGAATGTCCTGTATTATACCAAATAGCGATGAATATTATGTTACTAGTTTCTGGTAATAAACACCACCACAACAAACAAGATTTTTCAGTCACTAGCAGCGCCCCGCGGTTTCACTCGCATAAGTTTCGATCCCGTGGAAATAACGGGATAAAAACTATCCTATATCCTTTCCCGGGACTCAAACTATCTCTATACCAAATTTCATCTAAGCTTCAGTTCAGCAGTTTAAGCGTGAAGAGGTAACAGACATACAGACACACTTTCGAATTTATAATATTAGTATGGATTACAGTGCGCGTACGTGCAAACCAGAATAATAGTAGAAACAGTCAGCAACAATGTCAATTGGTTACTTTAGTTTTTAAATATTTAGTAATTGAGCAAAACATTTAAATGAACTGGGAACCGACATAAAATTTAAATAATATTGACTCTTAGCTTATTAAGTTATTACATGAAAAGCATAAAATTGTCTTTTTTGTGTCAATTTTGATGATGTGTAAAAGTGACAGTGTTAAGACAATTTCGTTGCTGACCGTGCCTGTACAAATCGGTCTATCAAGACAGAATAAATACTGTCATAAGCAACTGATAGTTTACTACATATCAGAACGGAATAACTCGCAATAAATCATCATCCATATATACTACTCTGTCAAAAAAGTACCGGGAAAAGATCAATAATACCTACACAAAATATGCATCCAAATTTATTTTATTGCCTTAAAGTATGCTCCTTCAGAAACGTTACACTTACGCCAACGAATAATCCAATCATCAAAACATTTTTAAACGCTTTCTCCGGAATTGAGTTTAGTTCTCGCCGCGAATTGTCCTTTACTTATGTCTTCTACCGAATGAAAACGGGTGCCGCGAAGTAGTAATTTGAGTTTAGGAAAAAGAAAGAAGTCGGCTGGAGCCATATCTGGTGAATAAGGTGGTTGCTCGTTGGTATTTGTTGAGTTTTTGGTCAAAAATTCGTTTACAATGATGGCCTTGTACGAAGACGCATTATCGTGGTGCAAAATCCAAGAATTTTATTTCCACAGATCTGGCCTTTCTCTTCGAATTTGCTCTCTTAAACGCCGCATAAAGCTCAAATAATATGCTTTATTTACCGTTTGACCTTCCGGTAAGAATTCCGAGTGCACAACACCACGACAGTCAAATAAAACAGGCAATATAACTTTGACTTTTGATCGACTTGCGTGGTTTTGTCGGTTTCGGTTCAGTTGGAAGGTGCCACTACGAAGCTTGTGGACTAGTTTGCATGTCAAACTCGTAAACCCACGCCTCGTCACCAGTAACAATTCGTTTCATGAATGTTGGGTCGGAATTGACTCGTTCTAGCATGTCTTCAGCGACTCTTATGCGATTAAGTTTTTGGAGAAAATTCCGGTCTTTTGGGACTAGGCGAGCGGCAACATGTTTCATACCCAAGTGATTATTTAAAATGATACGGATTGACTCGTGAGACACAGAAAGTTCAGCGGCTATCTGTTTCAAACTTGAATAAGGATTTTGAGTCACTATTTCCTTCACTTTGTTAAATTCAGTTGAAGATGTTGATGGCCTACCAGGGCGAGGCAAATCTTCCAACAAATCTCGACCGCTTTTGAACGCTTTGTACCACTCATAAGAACGTGTTTTTGAAAAAGTCGATTCGCCGTAAGCCTTCTGTAACATTGTCAGTGACTTCGAACACGAAATTCCATTGGCGATGCAAAATTTAAGGCAAACTCTTTATTCGACGTTTTTGTCCATTATGAAATTCGCAATACACACGAGATATGATCTAACTAAAAACAGCACTGTATTTAATCTAAATGACAGATGCAACTCAAACTCCGCGCCAAAATGAAAACAGTTGTGCCAATCTAACAACAAATATCAATATTTGGAACCATAAACAAATCATCCATTCCCGATACTTTTTTGACTGAATGTAATATAAGAAACCGTTTACAGTATAAAAAGTAATACTTATTACATTTAAGTGTATACCAAACTTATAGTTTCGAAAAATCGTGAATTTCTTACTTCGTTTGTTTATGAACTTAGACATGAAAGAAAAGACACTGCTGTGCGCTGTGTGTGTGTGTGTTTTTAAATATTTTTCTGATAACTATTATGACTTGGCCTATTACCCGATTCTGGCTTGACGTCGACTTACGGGACACCCTGTAGGTACCTATATTGTGTTTTTGATGCAATTGCATGAGTTTAGATAAAGTAGTCTAGTGTGAAGCTGCACGTAACTAGGTATTCTCGGTTATTTAACAGTTTTGCAGTAGGTGCGAAAAGTACTAGATTGTCTCCTCGGGGATAAAGGTGCCTTCGTCTTGGGGGAGCTTGAATCCCTCTCTACACTCAGGGTCATTCGTTGCGCTCGGGATTCAATATAGCGCCCGTGACTTAAGACACTGCTTTATCCCATTAGTGAATAATCTACTAATATCTTTACGCCTTTGAGGATTGACCTTTACTACAGACCGGTGCATTGTATGCTTTGAGGTCAACCCCGTGTATACTTTATATTTCTGGCCTGGACAATACTGTACTAGGTATCAATAGGCCTAACAACATTTTCCAGTCCAGAAAAAAATAAAGATTCAACAATGTTTTATGTATCTTTTTTCCATCTGTCACATTTTTATCTCTGTTTTTCTTTGAACTACTTCCATTCGGTAGGTAGGGTTCAGTTATCTATTTTACTTCATCCATTTTTACGGCACAGCTCGTGTTTTAATTAAATCTTGCTTATATTGAAAAAGAAATATAGATAGCTCTAGGTAGTGCATGCATTGTATTTCTGCATACGAAGTAATTTCCCTTTGTGTAACAGGTGCATTCATTAAAATTATTAGTTATTTAATACAGCCCCAGTTAAAACAAGATAAACGTACCTACTTGAATAAATACATACGAGTTTATACATTTTCATTTTTATACATGTGTAGTAACTTAGCATTTTAAGATATATTTAAATTACTTATAGCCTAGATTATAATGCGAATAAAGTACCACCGAGTACAAAAAAAAAAACCATTAAAAAAAATTACATTAGGTAAGTAGGTAGGTACAGTCAAGGAGTGAAAATTTCAATCAAGATTTATTTTCCCTATAGCGGGCGCATGTCACCTTTTCGAACTATCATTTTCATTTAAAATATTATGTTGGAAAAACTATAAGGTACAATGTGATGTCTTCGCGACATTTTTGGTGACTTACCTTTACATATCTTTTGAACTGGCGCAGCGGCGGCGGAGCTTTCGATCTACACTGAATTCGGGAAGAAAATGTATCTTTTTAAAGCATTTAGCCAAGAGCTGGGACTTGACTTAGCTGCAAGGAAAATCTGAAACACAGTTACTAATATAAATAAAGTGACAAAGCACCCCTACGACACGAACGACTTCATGTTAGTGAAATGAAGGGTTAAAAGATATAAAAAGCACAACAGTAAATTAGGAACAAAGACGGTTAAAACGGATAGGTTAAGTAAGCAAAAAAATCCTTAGATCCGAGTATCCGACATCCCAACCATTGTTATTATTTTCAGACAGAGGCCAAACCCTTTGGAGCCATTACCTTTGCTCTTTTTTCTTTTTCCACTTTGTTTCATCTCGGGTTACGCTTCATTTCTTGCTAGCGACCAATATCAACATATTAACAACATAACTATTAATGTTAGACCAACTTTATCTCATAAAAATGTCTCCTTACTGCGAAAAGTAGGGAACTTTAGCAAGTTCTTCTCTAGCTGGATATGAGTCACAATTTATGGCCAACAGTTTATCTATTACCGTTTAAGTTTCTCTGTGTGGAGGTTAAGAGTTTAAGATACGGTATTTGGCAATCACTACAAAGTTTTACTTGTTCATGTAATGGAGAATAAGAATATGGTAGTTTTAAACTACCTGCGATCAGATTTTTCTTTTGTTATATTTCGTTGTCGTGGAAAACATTTCTTACGAACTTCGTAAGTCTAAAGTGACTGTCTATACTAACCCCCTTACTAATAAACGTATTATATCAGATGAATTGTTACATACCGATTTCTCTCTTTCAGTCGTCAGTAGTTTGACTTTCGAAAGAAGAAGACAAAGCGTTGTGTAACTATACAGACGCTATAAAACGTTTATTAGTAAGAGGTTATATTCAAAGTCAAAGTCAAAGCATTTATTTCAAATAGGCACATAAAAGGCACTTTTGAACGTCAAAAATTATCTTAAAATAGAATTGATTCTAGTCGCCCATTCCAAAGGTAGTTTTCGTATGGAGAAGAACGGGCAAGAAACTCCACCGTTACTCTTTTAAAATGTTTTAGGTACAATATTTGCATGGGTACATTAATTATATAATAACATGTGAGGACGATGCACCTACAATAAAATTACTATACCACAATAGGTAAAAGAATTAAAAACGAAACCATGATATATAAATTAATTATCTGATAGATACATGGTGCTCACATATTTACAAATATGGTACAAGCAAAAAAAAAAAAAAGGTAACATTTGTGAGTTTATATTTATGTAGGGGTAATCTTCAAAACTACTGATCCGATTCCGAAAATTCTTCACTAATGGGAAACTACAGTATTGTCGTGTTTTACTAGCTGCGCCCCGCGGTTTGACCCGCATAAGTCTCGATCCCGTGGGAATATCGGGATACTCAAGCTATCTCTATGACAAATTTCATATAAATCGGTTCAGCGGCTTAGGCGTGAAAAGGTAACATACAGACAGGCAGAGTTACTTTCGAATTTATAATATTAGTATGGATGTTTAAAAAAACATCTTCACGAATACCAAGTCGCGGGCAGAAGTTAGTCTACAACAATATCGATAACCAGTCGCAGTCTTTAAATAATAACCAATCACACGAAGTCTTCTGCTTATCTGATAAGAATATCTTCCCTTCAAATGAACTAGAATATTATCTTTCACTCGTTATTTTAAGAACTATCCAGTTTCAATAATATCAAATGAGACAGTTTGCAAATCCCTTAGAGACTCGGATTGGCAAGCAATATTCGTCGAATTGATGAATAATTACTTCCTTTGAAAGCAGGTTATTGACTAAAGAAATTGATGCTGTCTTCTTTGTGGTAAGCGCTATTTGATTAGGCACTTTAGTTTACGTGTAGTCGTAAAGCTTAGGATAAGCATAATCAGCCTATAATGTTACCACAGCTGGGATACATGCCTTCTCTTGGTGAGAGGGAGTGGGCCGTAATTACCACGGGGGCCCAGCGCGGGTTGGTAGATGTCACATGTTTTCGTATTTTTGGTACTAGGACATGTCGGTCTCCTCACTTTGTTTGCTTTCATCATTTTGAGAGCAGTGGTCATGAAGTAACAAAGTAAAGCGCCTGTCGTAAAGTTTGTGCAGTATTAATTACACCTCTAGTGATACACCTCTATTTTATTTCCGTACATTAGAAGGTGGGTATTCTCAATCTGCTTAACTTTTTCCCAATTACATTGGGGTCGGCTTTCAGTCTAACCGGATGCAGCTGGATACCAGTATTTTACATGGAGCAACGGCCTATCTGACCTCCACAACACAGTAACTGTGTAACTACCCCTCGGTAAGACTGGTTATCAGACTTTGGGTTTCTACGAATGATTGGTATATCTACGAATGACAGCCGGGACCAACGGCAAACGTGCTTTCCGAGGCACGGAGGGGCCTCAATATGTAGATAATGGATTGTCACCCATCCACGAAACGACCGCGACAAGCGCAGTTTAACCGTCGATAGACCCGTGCGGCTGTTATTATTTAGCAATGAGCTCCTTTTCTTCCTTAATACGTAAATAAACTAAAGAAAATTAGGCACCACCTAAGTTTCCGCGCCGAAATTAATTGTTGAGACCCTACGTCAATTTTTCGTGTTATAGCCATACAACTGTAAAAAAACGGCCAAGTGCGTGTCGGACCATGCACAATGAAGGGTTCCGTAGTTGGAATGAATTTGTCCCAAGAAAAAAATCACGTCTGTTGTATGGGAGCCCCCCTTAAATATTTATTTTATTCGGACAGTGGAGTTTTAGTAATAGAGTCCCGTTTTTACCCTTTGGGTATGGTAAACCTTAAAATGATAGTCGTGCTCTGAATACTATGGGCAATTTAAGTTGGTAATCAATTTGCTTAACAATTAATTTTCCTAACTTTACGAATGTAGAGTTAGGTACGTTTCATGAATCATCATCACGATGGAGAAGGCACCAATTTAATTAATCCTCGGATTATTTCGTTAATATATGCAGTAGCGGTTTCCTCACTGTGGTAACGCGTATGTAAAGTTATCAATTTGAATTGTAACAGAAGAGATTAGATTAGAGTAGTTACGGCATTATATAATATGCCTATACCTATATATCCATTTAACTTCAAAAGGATTAAAGTTTAATGCGCACATTAGAAACTTAATAGTTCGATCAACTTCTCTCTTGATTAGTGGCTCTTGAAGAAAACTTATGTATCATACTTCGACTAGCAGTTTTTTTTTAATTTATTTCCTTTGGAAGACTTGCAGCTAAACAAAACAGACTAAGAAATTGAAAATGTGACTGACAGCCAATTACAAGTTTTCACATATAATTATCAGGATAATAATAAAAGAGATATCTGTGAACAGCACAGTACTGCCAACAAATACAGTAAACCGCGAAAGCCAAAACTATACATATCAATATTATACACCCACAACAATACAATATAGGTGGTAAAACTATAATTTTTTTTCACACACTGCTTGCACGCACAAGAAATGAGTTTTGCCTGTAGTTAGTCGAAACAAATGGCACACGAAGCGGAGGATTGGACCGCTTCGACCTTCCGGGGACGTTAGTGTTTAGAAATAATTTCGGAGCTACTATTATTATTATTAAAGGTCTTTAGTAACAAAACTCAGTCGGAGATCTCACGACGGTTAATTATTGGCAATAAATGATATTTCTTACAGAGGTTTAAGTAATTATCAGAGTGATATAGTACTCTTTGATGGTAGCATAAGTAGGTACTTTATAAATATTTTTGGATGTTCTCTATGCAATCAATGTACACACATCAAAAGTGTCTAGGGATCAAGCATTTTTATGCGGATTTCTTGAGATTGAGATGTGGCTTTGTAATAAATTTATGATTTTATAAATTTATATGGATCCTTTTTGGTGCATTTCATAATTTGAATCAGGAACTGTGAATCAAATTCGAGTAAAAGATGAAAATCAGCTGTCAATATTTTCCCTATAAAAACATACAACGCATTGAAGACATTATTAGTGCTACTGTTTCCCTACTACTGATTAAAACCAACGTTATTATGGAGCGGCGACGTCATTTAAGCAGGGAAGAAATGCTCAGAGCCGTGGGAATGATAGAAGCTGGTTCCCGGCAACGTACTGTGGCTTTAGCTCTGAATACAAGTCAGAGTGTTATCAGTCGACTTTGGACACGTTACCGAAGCACTGGTACCGTGGCTGAGCGCCATGGAGGACGGTATCGCTGCACCACACGGAGACAAGACCGATACATTCAAATCTTAACTCGAAGAGCTCCAACAATAACCGCCATGATGTTAGCCGTGAGGCTTCATCACTCTTCAGGGAACTTAATTAGCGACCAAACAGTCAGAAACCGCTTGCATGAAGTGAACCTTCATTTCCGAAGACCGCTACGGGTACCACCTATAGCAATGCACAATCGTAGGATTCGATATCAATGGGCTCTTGAACACAGACATTGGGCAGAAGAACAATGGCGTTTCGTGTGCTTTTCTGATGAGTCTCGTTTTGGTATGAGACCGGATACAAAACGTATACGACACTGGAGAACCCCTGGACGCCAACAGCGATTAAAATCCTGCCAGGAAGTCCATCCTTATAGTGGTGGAACCATCATGGTATGGGCGGGTATTTGGATCGGTGGAAGAACTGAGTTGATTTGGATCGAGGCAACCTCAACGCTCAAATTTATGCTGAGACGATTGTATCAGACGTCATCGTTCCTCTACAAGTGCAAATCGGTCCCTTATTTCAGTTAATGCATGATAATGCACGACCGCACACCGCAAGAGTTGTAAGACAGACTCTCGCCGCAGCTAACATCAATGTCCTGCCCTGGCCTGCTCAGTCGCCAGACTTGAACCCGATTGAGCATGCATGGGATATGCTACAGAGAAGAGCTCTGCCGAATATGGAGGGTATCCAGTCGCAAGAAGACCTTTTTTTGTTGTTGCAACGAACATGGGCGGCCATTCCACAGCGTGATTTGGATGAACTCATTTTGAGTATGCCAAACCGATGTTCTTGTGTTGTTAGTGTTCGCGGTAGAAACACGGATTATTAATTGTTTAAGTTACCCAATAAAATTTTAAAGAAAACTGTTATTTCAGTCTTTTTTTCGAACTTTTGTGTTAGTGGTTCAAATGTCAAAAATCCCTTCAGTAGGAAAATGGCAAATTTCTTTATTAATGCAAAGGTGACTTGGTTTATCGTTACTGTGACAAACGAAAACACTTTATTTGATGAATCCTTAAAGAAAATTTTAATTAATATCAATCAGGAGAAAAGTTATTGCAAAAATATATGTTGATCCCTAGACACTTTTGATGTGTGTATTTGAGGTAACACAGAAACCTCCAAATGGCGCAGATCATCCTGAAGTACTATCACGTCTTTCTGCGATGATATTGTGTTATAAATTTTCATGTCATCAGCAAAACATAAAAGTATGGGTGAGGTCAGACAAGAGTCGATATCGTTGATGAAAATTTTAAAAAGTAATGGACCGAGCAATGAACCCTGGGGAACTCCGCTGGTGATACGTACCCAACTAGAAATATAATTATTTAATACCTACTACGGCTTGGGAGCTATGTATGTATAAAGAAAACCATCTGAGTAGGCCCCCGCATATTACCAGGGCATATAGCTTTGATAACAAGATGGAATGGTCAATTCGATCAAAAGCCTTGCTATAGTCAGTATTGACGACATCAACCTGCTTACCATTAGCCATGGTGTCGGTGATAAATTCATTGAGAAGTATCAGGTTCGTGACGGTTGACCTACCTTTCAAAAACCCATGCTGAGAGGAACTAAAAGAATTTTTGTGAGCAGCGTACACCTGATTATAGATTATCCTTTCGAAGACCTTGGCTATAATGCAGAGTGGATATCGTTCGATAATTCACTAAGTCAGTTTTAACTCCTTCCTTACGTACAGGCGTTATAAACGCCGATTTCCAAAGCTCAGGAACAACACAACTATCCAGAAATTTTCTGAATAGAACCGAGAGAGGGTGGGCAATCGTAGATGCACATTTGATGAAATGAAATTTAGATGAGATATTATCCGGACCAGCCGCTTTAAAAGCTTTTGTGTTATATCAAAAAAGTTTTCATGACCGAAGAAACTGAGAACTTAAAAAAAAATTTGGCGCGCGCATCTTTGATTTTATAGAGCGATAACTGATAGTGTGTCTAATACCTAGATACACAAAGCCTTAGGTGCATACCTTTACCAATGTAGGGACTATGATGTGTACATTGTGTGTTACTCCAAGCGAACGTGTTTACATCAACGCGCCTATACTATCACTAGTTTTTCCAAACAAAAACCTAATATAAAAAATTTAAAGCTCTGTCTAAATTCGCTTGACTGTTGCATGCAATTAGAGTTATTTTACTACCACCCTGCACTACATAAGGTCGAATTTTGTATACCCTTACAGTACCTACACGTATGTACCTACCTCAGAGGTCTGGCGCATTAGTAAGCTCGCTGGTCACAATATTATTGACATAATAGAATATTATGATTGGCGAGCAGAAGATAGCGGGTTCGACACATGTCTTTGCATTATTGATAGTAACCCAGTTCTAGCGTATTTTGCTCTATTAGCGAGGTTACTTATTTACAATACCTACAGGTTCAAGCACTAATGGCCAGAACCTTAATTGCGTAACACACTATCAATCAAAATCCGAATGATTTTGAAGCTAATTGCTAATCCATTGCTTTATATATTCGAAAAATTTGTCTGCTCAACAAAGTAAATAACGCAATGATTGCTGTTGAACTATCAAAATGAAAGTCATTGCTACTGATAATATGTTACGCAATTACTCCGCAGGAGAACGTTCTAATGAAACTAAAACATTTGGGAGAAACTAAGTTGTTCAATTTGAATACTAATAAATTAATATACTCAGAATTTACAATAATGTAGTTTGTTGCTGTTGTTCTATTCTGTAACTAACTCAAATGTACCTACTTGTACAATCCCTAAAGTCTCCCATTGGTGACTCTTAATCTCAGGATTTCCGAGGCCATGAGATCGACCTCAGCTCTCTAGACTACATTCTTCAGCAGTGTTACAAAATGTACTTCAAATAAAGTCTTTGTTTCGCTCTGAGTATAGCTAAGCTACTTGTACTTGATGTTGCTCTCTGTGTTGATGGTTTTTAATTTTATATTTAATGTAGTTATCTTATTTACGTTATTCAGAGACTACTACGTGAAAGGGACGATAATGTCAAACATATTCAAACGTCGATATTAATCTACGAATACCTACGTATAGCTCATCGATTGTCAATCAGATCAAAGTTTCGGCTTAAATTAACATTAAATTGATGGTCTCCGGCCTCCATTTTCCAGATAAGTTATACCCATTTTCGAAAATCAAACCGTTCTGCACAGAAACTGCGTTTTCTGATAGTAGGTAAGTATATACTCGTATTCCTAAATAAATTCAATGAAATATTACCCAATATACCCCAGCGCGTACCATCAAATCATAATTTAAGATTGAGCTGGAGGCTGGAACCAATCCACAATCATATCACACCCTCATCAAACAAAAACATAAATCACATTTAAAGCGTGCCTCGTTTAGCTGAACGCTTCGCAAATTACCGAGACGTTTTTTCCTTTCGTACAAACTGCACTTGGGTTATAAGGGACTGTGGTAACTGGCACACCGCCATACTTATCAGGCGGTTGTTCGCAACCCACGCATCACTAGTCCAGGCACGTACACTAAATCTATATTTCTCGCTGAGCATGAATGTAAGCAAGTTTTAAGAACATCTGCTTGCGATGTCTGCCCCTGGAAAATTGAAATGATATTAAATCTATGTATGTAGTTACATGAGCATGAGGCCACGCATAAAACATAACAACGTGAGGACGTTACAACGCAATCTTATTGAACAAATGTAGCATTTTTATTCAGTAAACATTCTCAGCTTCGCACAAATACAATCAGTTTTACTCAACATGTGAGGAAATTGTTTAAAGTTTTTTGCTCGTTTTGTTCTCCGAACACTTTTTATTCCCAAGTGAGATTGCAGGCGCGCATTTTCATATGATTTTCAATTGGACGAAGATTTATTTCCTGCGATTTGTTTTACTAACACTTTTTATTTATAGATTTTTAATGAAATTCTTCCATATTCATACGGATTTCTTGAATGCTGTTTGAATGCCATTGGTAATGTTGATTCACGATATGGAGCAAAAAGTTTAATACCTCGCGGATTTTAAAACTAGCTACAGCAGCCAAATAGGGAATTTGTCGCATTGCATATGAATTGGGAACTAATTACCAGCAAAGATTGCAAATACCAGCGTGGGAAAAAAAACCTCGTAATAAAATCAAAACAGAGCGTCGTTAGTAAGATCAGTAGGCAGATATTACTTCGGAAAAGTTTATTTTTGCACCAGATCTGTCCCGAAGTAAGAAACGAAACTTGGCTGATAGTAGACAATACCTATCTTTCTTTTTCTCGACAAGATCGTGTATCTAGTTTCTTAAGCACCCATTTTATTCTTACGGTAGTGTCTGCGAAAAACTTTAATTTTCCGTAAAAGCCTAATTTTGTTCTGTGTAAAAGATTTTATGTATTCATAATAATAATTAGTGAATATAATTCTCAAAATAGAACCAAATTAAAGCAAAATATAGAATGTATATTAAAATTCCTTTTTCAAATTCTACTTTATACCGCATTTATTTTGCGTTTCCTTTTTTTTAGTGTACGTATTAATTTTCATAAATGTAATTCACGGAACTCTGTTATACGGAAACGGGCTATCGGGTTTCTAGGAAAATTAATGTATCTGATGACGGTGTACAAAACACAAAAAAAGGAGCTTTAGTTTTACAGGTGTTCCAAACGTTATCTCTCTGTGGAATAATATGTGAGTGGCTATACAAATATCGAAATAAGTATTCGTTTTTATTAAAGAAACCTTCTTAAATTACAGAAAGTGTAATTAACTTAAACAATTTTTGCCGTTGTTAAAACTTTGCTACAGCGTTCATTTATTACAGTAAAAAGCTGCTAAACAACTTTTATCTAAATCCTAAAATCGTTTCTTTATAAATATTAACAAACACATAGCCTAGTCCTTAATTATACTGGGGGGTATATTTTGGCCCCGACGTCAAAAATATGTAACATAATTTATTATACGAAATATCCTATAGTTAATTTATAACTATGTAAGAGTGAGGAAATTCTCTGTATCAGCTCGAAGTCTGGTTGCACGGTAGCACGGTTACGCCCTTCATTATAAAGGACTTAAGAATACCTGGCGAATAGATAGATATACTTAGGTCTATTATATTCCTCCGCGTAACTCTTCGGGGAATAATGACGCTATGTTTTTTTTTTGTCGGTAAACGCAACAACCTTAATTATATATGTAACGGGTATAAAAAGACACTTAACGAAGCCGAGAGTCACTTGTACTCCTCGTCCTTGTATTTTTTTTTTATGGAACCTTACTGGCAACCTTCTGGTTGCTGAGATATTAAAGGTCAAAATTCCAACTTTTACTGAAGTTTTATTTTACTAAATCAAGTTTTTAAATAACTCTACGACTCCTGTACCGTTGCATGCACCCATAAGCACAATGTTTTGCGTGTGTTTCATTGCGTACTACCGCAAGCACCAATTTTTTACACAAAAAAATAAAAGTCGTTTCCCAGCAATTATTTTTGTGCTGTTACTTAGTTTGATGTAGGTACAAAATGAGTAGTTGACGGCTATGTGATGGATCTTTTTACACCCTGTAAATTAATCCTAACATAATATCTGTTATAAATAGACTTTTTATATAAACGACAGACATTCAGCACTCAGCAGTGAGCTCCATGACGGCTGTTTGTCAACTTCACGAACAAAGCAAACACCGCACCATACCTACTGCATCACTTCGCTCTCAATACACTTCCATGGCATACAATCTGGCAGTTAGCAAGCAATGTAAAGTGCTTTAGCTGCTCAAGCACCACCCAACGTGTTGGGATTAAAGATCAATAATATCGGCCAGCCAGACGATTGGTCAGTTCTATAGCCGTTCCTCAAACAAGCAGCTACAGGTTAGCTCATAGCGGAGTTCTACATATATAACTAATAAAATATTCAATCTGCACAGTGCTCTTTTTCTCAATCTGAATAGAATATTAGTTCTTGCAATTTGTGCTCCATTTTTAGAGCCACATATTTTGCTTTTATGTTATCATTTCTATAAGGTTAGTGATCAGATCAGGCTATTCTATATAAATTGTTTCTGATAAAGTTTATTGAGTGGAAAAGATAATGCTTTCCTGAGCCATCGTCGTTTTTTTATGATGTTGGTCTCGCTTGGTAGACAAGTGCTTTCGTTTCGCTTAGAAACTTAATATAAACGCAAGCGCTTGTGTCCACAACAAGCACACGATGCCGTAATTCTAAACAAGTCATTTTCGTAAATGTTTTTCCTGTTTGTTTGTCCTTACCTATAGGCTGAATTTCACACAAGCAATAAGTGCTTGTGTGGAATTCAGAACATTTTAAAGGCTTTATTTGAGTAAGGGTGTTTTTTTTAATAGTCAAATATTCATTACCTGAAGAATGAATAAAACAGATTGACATATTTTTCATACAAAAGCTGTCGAAATGCAACAGGTATTTATTGCTTAGATATAAGTTATCTCACTATTGAAACATTAGCCCTAAGAATGGCAAATGAAAACCAAAAAAAAAAAAAAAACAAAAAAAAAACGTTTCTCACACGCTATTTGTATTTTTTATTTTACTGGCGGGCTGTTTTGCAGCACAGCCGGCAATAAGTACCAAACAAAAGTACCCCATGATGATGATTGCAGAATCAGGGGTAGCTGTTTGTTGAAACAGAACTGTTACAACTTCACACACGCCTTCCGAATGTTAAGCGTGAGCAGCTGACAAAGAATATAGTATGCAGATCGGACGACACTTGCAATTCAGTTCTCATGGGAAATAATACTAACACGACTTTAGGAAATTATCTTGTTACTGTTTACCTGCATCATCCCATTGCTAGGCAAAGGACTTCGAGCTCTTCCAATCCAGGGCTAAAGCTAATTATCTTGTACTCATCTGTTACTCACAATAGGTTTAATAGCGTTATGGTAACAGTACTCAAACTGTCTTTGTTATATATTTGACGAATCATATTATGGCCCTGAAAAGGGCCTATGGGACTCTCTACATTGGTAATATTACAAAAATGGTACACGAAGGTTCGCATATCTTTTGAACCTTTAACTACAGTTTCCGTTCATCCTGATTGACCGTGTTCGGGTTTATATGAGCATTAAACTGTTTGAAATCCCAGCTGGATTAAAACATGTTGTTTCTAATCATTTCCAAATTGTGGTTTATTATAATAACTATTTACTAGCTTACTTCAAGTACGCCTTGCTCAATTACGACGGTTTGGAAGCGCTCTCTGCGGTCAGCTTGCCTCTATCACATAGGTGTTAACACAACACCCTCGCCGCAAGTGTCTACTGAGCTATAGAGAAGCTACTCAAGCTGCAGCTAGTTTGCAAGTTTGCAGCTCAAGGAGGATACTTTGCACTTTCAGTTGTCGGACAAAGAGTTTCAGAGAAAAGACAGCCGTTTTTTTTAATTAATTCCGGAAGAGATTGCTTTTTTATTTTCAATGAATTTTGAATTGAAATGTTCTATTTATTTTCCACTGATACACTGTAGGTAAACAATAAAGAAGAAAAACAAGAAAATATTTGACTCGATCGGTGAAATATTTATTCAAGCTGTAGCTATAACCTTTTACCGAGCTATTAAAAAATACCCAACAGTTCACATTTTGTAAGGATTTTAATTAAAAAAATATTGAAGAGATTCCCGAACCGACCGACCTCAAATACTTATTCACTTAACGCAAGGCACAGAAAAAATACAAACATTTAATGAGAAATTCAAATTTAAATGTTGGCAAACCTTATTAATAAGGAAGGCGTCGATTTCCCCGAAGTATAATAACTCTATTATGAATTGATAATAGCTTGTTCAAGCTGTACTCAGTAGTTTTCTTTATGTTTAATTTTCCTTGTTTATTTATTCTGACTACAACATTGCCGAGGCACTAAGAAGCGCGGCAGTCGCAACAATACAGTAAATGCGTTATTGTATTGGATACACAAAGCATTTTAAGTCTTTTGGCGAACCACCGGGCTCCCGAGCACAGTGCTGTGCAATATGCCTTAAAAAGGGTTATTTTTATTGCGTCTGTTCATCAAGAAATTCTGCGAGCCAACATATTCGCCCTAACTGCCTACCTAACCCTAACTCTCCTGCCCACCACACCTGAGTCTCTTGGTTCAGGTACCTCTGCTTGAGGAGTACGAACTCGGTGGCCGCGTTGTCTCTTCTAGCTTTTGCCAAAGAAGATCGTACAGGACAAGTTCAAAAGCCCTGGACAAAGTCAAATCATTTATTTCAAATAGAGACATAAAAGGCAGTTTTGAACGTCAAAATTTACAAAAAAATTATTGATTCTAGTTGCCTCTTCCAAAAGGCAGTTTCGTATGGAGAAGAATGGGCAAGAAACTCAATTGTTAGTCTTTTAAAATATTTTTTATACATAAATTATTATTAATAAACTAACAATAGCAGTCTTCGTTGACAGCCCTGGCCAGAATTCAAACTGGGCATCACAGAGCTGCACATGCATTTAGGTGTGAGTTAAGCATGCTGTCAAGGATCTTGGCTTCAACACTTACTTTGGCTATGACGATGGCGAATGAAATAAGCCTGTAGTTTGACTTGTCCGATGCGTCTCCTGTCTTACTCTTGACCCCCGCACCACCTGAGATCGCACTAGATCAGGCGGAAGATGTGAATGACACAGATTAAATAAAAGTCCCACCACCCGAGGTAAGTGGGAACCAGTATGCAGTAGGTGCACAATGCTGAGTCCGTCGTGCCCAGGAGATTTGCCTCTTGTCGTCTTCTTCAATATTTGCCTGATCTCCTTTGCAAGAATAACAGTGGCCACGTCCGCAACAATGAACAACCCACACGGTGGCCCCAATGTTGAATTAATAGAGAATTGTTTTTTAAACACTTCAGCTATATCCCCTGTGCAGAAAACCCCGTCGACGCTCACAGGAACGCCAGGTTTATGATTCAGTCTATTAGTAGTGTCTACTTCAGGTAGCCTGAAAATATACTTCCGCAGCGATTCAAGCACCGCTTGAAGAGTTCATTGTACACTAGCTTATTGAGACCTGGGCCGTGCCGCCGTGATTCACACAAAAATACCCTGGTACGGTATTTGTAAAGGTAGGTATCGATTGTTTAATTTGTGCAACGTCTTCACGCTACTAGGTAGGTATTTAGCGAGCTCGCTACTAATTAGCATAAAGCTTTTTTGGGTGATTGCCAAATTTAAGAAGTGGAAAGGAAGGATAAGAAGCTGAATTACGATTTTTACCGACACACTGAAAATTTATGTCCGTCGTCAAGATATCTCGAGTATCTTACAAACTCGATTTAGAGACGTAACAAAGAATATCCGCTGGAATTTCTAGGATCTATTTTCAGTATGTAGCAGTACAATAGGAAGTTCATCGATCAGTTTCACCAGTTTCCGTTGAATTAGTAGTAATTGACTAGTCTTTATTTGCTGGCAGCGAGGAATGGTTGCTACCTAACCAGGCGTCTTGATGATTACTATTGATCGTGGTTAGTGTGTCAACAATGGGAAGCAACTAATTATAAGTACAATATAAACTTAATATTCAGAAGATCATTCTTAGGTCATGCAGGTGTGGTTTTTTAACCGACTTCAAAAAAGGAGGTTCTGTATTCGACCCGTATGTCCGCGATTTTCTCAAAAAATAATGAACCAATTTTGATATTTTTTTCAATAATATGATCAGCATACTTTTTGCAAGGTTTTAGTATATAATACATTGGTTAGTTATTCTTATGTACGAAATTATATGCATAAAAGCATCTCCGGCATTTCTTTGCGAATTTTGATTATTCTTTTAGTCGGTGTCTTGAATTCTTCGTGTTAATTGAATTTGTGTGGGGTAGGTACAATTAAAAAGTGAAAAATAAAAACTTAAAAAAAAAAACTTACTTCAAAAAAAAACTACAAAGTGATAAATAACTTTAATTTCGGAAGTCGGTGTCATAAAACGAAAATGCGGAACCAACGACACCGACTTCCGAAATTAAAGTACATGCGCATGTACATTTATGTGCTTGAAGTATTAAATAAATAAAGTTATTTATCACATTGTAGTGTTTTTTTTTAAGTCGGTTGTTTTTTTTTGGAAAAAAGTTTTTTAACCACTGCAACGCTAGTTACGTACTAACATCGTTATAAAAAATATTTTTAAATAAAAATCAAAGGAACGTTTTGCAATCTAAAGAGGCATCGTAATATAGACTTTACACAAATAAAAACCCTTTCCTCTACCTCGTTATTTTTATAGAGGACCATGAAATACAAAAAAGGAGTTACCTTTATTATTTCGCAGAAGAAAATTTGATATTTTTATCCCTTCATTACGTACTTAATAAGAAAGCTTAAATAAACTAGGCAATGCCTTATTTTCCATTTCCTGGAAACAGCATGATTCTTGAAAACCTTTTATTGATTTTCCAAACCTTTGAACTCTGCTTACCGTGCTCTGAAAAATGAGCGAAAATATACCAACCTAATTGCCTGCCTATGTAGGGAAGTTATAAAAACGTTTACCTCGTTGCTGAACTGAAAAGGTGATATTGAAACACATGTAGTTTAACTTTGTGAAGTTATGACTAACGTCGCCTCCCCTTGCTTCATTAGCATGTACCTACGTGAATGATTTCGGTATTTATAAACGTTTCGGAGGTTCCGTCGAGCGCCCCATGGCGTTTTGTAAAAGTACAGACAAAATAACTACGGATAAAAAAAACAGCTATCGGCAGCAATTTTTATATCGATCATGACTTATAAAAAGATTAATATTTAAATTGACTTCTCGTACATAAGAACAGAGATAGTAATTTCATCGGTAAATTGCTTTTTCATCTCGAACTCTGAGCTCACTGCGAAATAACTATGTCTTTCCAAGTAATAACATAATAACACTTTACTGTGCACTAAGCAGCTCCTTATTTCTTATATTATTTATTTTTATTATTTAAAAACTCATCTGGTTCCTTCGTACATGTTGAAAAATAAAGTTTTCCTGAACTGAGTCGCAGGATCCAATCAGTCGGCACGGCGGTGCGCAAGTATCGAGTCGCAGGCAGTAGGCGGGCAGGTACCGAGCTCGTTCGATATGCTACAATCATACACCTATAAATTATGCCACAAACTTAGTTTTCCGTTTGCTGCTTGCGCTCATAACTCTACACAATATTCGACGTATTTTGCTAAATAGCTTGTGGGGCAACCACGTTCTCGACTCAACGTTTATCGGCTTACAGATATAAAAATAAAAGACATCAGGAAATTTGGAACCAAAATTTTCTTTGATATTTTAAGAATAGAGATATTATGTTCTTTTGTAATATTGTGTACATTCTACGTTCCTTTTAACGTAATGCACCAGTCATCACCTATGTTCAGTATGATATTATAGATTAGTGATTGGGGAATTCCGAACGGAAGGTAAACGTTTACAAGATTCAACGCAGCAGTCATGTCTGATTAATTCATACAGGAACCAATAACTAAATATTTATATGCATGTTATGATGTTACAATAATCCCATGTGACATTAGTTTGACCTAGTTGCTTAGCTAAGAGATGCCGACAAAGATCTGTGCTTTATGTAAGTTCTAATACGGTGAATGTTTAGCCTTACACGTTGTGACAATATCTGTCGGGACACTGAAACCTGAGTTAGTTATGACTACGTACTTTGATAAGGAATTGCGAAAGCTATTTAATATTAAATGGTATTCGCGACTGAGTTCCAGATGAACAATTTGTAGCAACAGTAGCTTCTAATTACTTAACGTTTTGCATTCCGAGTAGCAATTTCATGAAATAATAGGGTTTGTTATTACATAATTTCTTATTGCATTGGGATTGCTTGTGAAAAGTTAAGTACCTGTATTATTTGGGTTTTAGGCTTGGCGTTGGTTCCATGGCTAAAACTTTTAGCCATGGAACCAACGCCGATTGATGTAGGCGTGTTATTTGCGAACTACATATAGGCAAACGTATCTACTATGTAGGCCCTCAGGCCAGGTGGGTGGGATGACATTCTCCGCAAGTCGGTTAATATTGGACCGATTGTTGGTATTTCCGCAGACATTGTACATAAACGTATTTAGGTAGATAGCTGTGGTGAAAACTACCCTTTGGAATGGGCGACTAGAATCAAATCTATTTTGAGATAATTTTTGACGTTCAAAAGTGCCTTTTATGTGCCTATTTGAAATAAATGCTTTGACTTTGACTTTGTGAGTCCGATAAATACCAAATACGATATTTAGTGTCATGTATGCTTACCTCTAAACTACTATTATTTACGATACTTTGCCATACATTACAAACGAATACCATTAAATAGCATCTTATAAGGAATCCTGCGTGACTCGAACAGCCTGTTTGACAATACCAATTTGTCCATCTAACAGGATACAGCCGCATACGAGTTCCAAACGAGTGTTAATAACCGAATAAAATACAGATTGGGAACGTCTCTGTCGATATATCATTGCGTTGCAATGGCCTTTGTATATCGTAGTTCTTAATTACAGATAATGTCACTCCGGCTTTTCATTAAAACGAATACGAGGGCAACGGATGCAATATGTCAGTGAGGGTCGCTTGAATTTAATATATACGCTGGTCATCCCTATTCAGTGAAAACATTCAACAGTTTACGCCGCTTCGCTGGCCGCCGCTCTTGACGTCTCAGTCTAAATGGGAACACAGTCTTTCTCAATTTGATCGGAATTAATTTAATGTGTTTTAAGATGCTGCGTTCCTTCGCCACTTTTCTTAGTTACAGTGGACATCGTACGCTCAAGATTGTATTTGAAATCTATTTTCTTTCCGCTTTCTCGTATGCCGATTTATGCCTAACGATTTTTATAGATTTCTTGTTAGGCATAAGATAAATACAACATATGTATAAATAAAATCGTGGTCGAAATATATACAAATACCTCATCGGGATGTTGACACATAAAGAAGACGACGTCGCTCTAGTCTGTACAATAAAGTTGTTTTTGTATTTCCAACATACTCCACATGGGACAATCTGCCCACTCATTGGTAACCTTTGATCAGATTAGCGCCATATGTTATATTCAAGATTCCTTTGTCGTTTTCACAAGAATTTTCACAAAAGAAATAATATCGGAGATATTGTAAATTCAAAAACATTTTACACAAATGGTCTATTCATAATGTTTCTATAGACTGATATAAGACAGTAGACGCATCAAAATACAGACAAACATAATTAGCGGAAGTACCCGCTGATAGATTACTCAGTCGTCGTCATCTGCCGACTATCAGCGAGAAAGTTCTACACGCTATGAATTATCGGCCGAGCTACTAATGAGAGAAGTGGTGGCATTACAAGTAGCTATCGGGCCAACTCTAATAGATTACCGATAGATCAACGTCCTGGGAACGACACCGTGACTTGATACTGAGAAATACAGAGATACATACTTCCACAGAACTACATCTCAAAGCTACAGTAGCATAATAAGGGCATGACCTCGTCCGCATATGAAATCTAAGAATACGAGTACTAGACAACAATTCAAATTCCCAGTTTGCAAGTGTACATTGTTTCGTGTTGTTTGATACAACTTTAGACACGGTCTTATCGGTTTACTGTCTAACATTTATGTTTGGACTGCAGATCATTAATTTGCTGTTCTGTTATTAGTTTTGCAAAGAAACACGCAGACGGTGTGTGCACGAAATAATCTATAAGAGTATTATTCGGGAAAAAAACGAGATACGATGGTTTTCCATTGGTTTAACCGGTTGAATGCCGTAATTACAAAAACAATTAAAAATCCTTTGTGTCTAACGTGGATCCACGTTCACACAAAGGGTTAAACACCCGAACTTGTAAACTGCAAAATATTGAAAGCTCAAACGGGTAAAAAAAACATTTATCTAGTTACATATCCCGTTTTATGTGCAAATAACCAATTGAGTGACTAAGTAAGTTCAAAAACTTATTATCTACTCCAACAGCTCAGGTACTACTAACGAACGAGAGATTTACGAGTTCGAACTCAATCTGTTGCACAAACCGTAGCACGATCATCGTAATATTATTTAGCTTTGAATAAGGTGTTTCCAAGAACAGTAGTAATTTGCAAACCTCAATCCTATTGCTAATATTCAAAGATGCAGTTTGGTATTTCGCAGATTCAATATCGATGAACATTCAAGCCGCATTCGGTTTGTTTTGAAGTCTATTATCGTCTCTTGCATTTCTCTAACAAGCAGGTTTATTGGAAATGTGTTTTTGGAATTGTTAGTCGGAATATTGGTTTGCGATATTGACGCAAAGCAATTATTTTTACTATAAAATCGTTTTCTCCCTGGCTTTTTGTGAACGCGTAGCAACATAGGAGGTGCGTACAGCTGCGTTGAAGTCGCGTGGACTTGCGTAGAAGCTGTGTAGCAGTGGCGTAGGCCTGCGTAGAAGCTGTGTCGCAGTCGCACCGGCCGGCTGTCTGCGTAGAAGCTGTGTAGCAGTCTCATAGGCCTGAGTAATAGCTGTACAGCAGTGGCGTAGGCCTGCGTAGAAACTGTGTAGCAGTCTCGTAGGCCTGCGTACAAGCTGTGTAGCAGTGGCGTAGGCCTGCGTACAAGCTGTACAGCAGTGGAGTAGGCCTGCGTAGAAACTGTGTAGCAGTCTCGTAGGCCTGCGTACAAGCTGTGTAGCAGTGGCGTAGGCCTGCGTACAAGCTGTACAGCAGTGGAGTAGGCCTGCGTAGAAGCTGTGTAGCAGTCTCGTAGGCCTGCGTACAAGCTGTGTAGCAGTGGCGTAGGCCTGCGTACAAGCTGTGTAGCAGTGGCGTAGGCCTGCGTAGAAGCTGTGTAGCAGTGGCGTAGGCCTGCGTACAAGCTGTGTAGCAGTGGCGTAGGCCTGCGTACTATCTGTGTAGCAGTGGCGTAAGCCTGCGTAGAAGCTGTGTAGCAGTGGCGTAGGCCTGCGTACAGGCTGTGTAGCAGTGACGTAGGCCTGCGTAGAAGCTGTGTAGCAGTGGCGTAGGCCTGCGTACATGCTGTGTAGCAGTGGCGTAGGACTGCGTAGAAGCTGTGTAGCAGTGGCGTAGGCCTGCGTACAAGCTGTGTAGCAGTGGCGTACGCCTGCGTAGAAACTATGTAGCAGTGGCGTAGGCCTGCCTACAAGCTGTGTAGCAGTGGCGTAGGCCTGCGTAGAAGCTGTGTAGCAGTGGCGTAGGCCTGCGTAGGAGCTGTGTAGCATTGGCGTAGGCCTGCGTACAAGCTGTGTAGCAGTGGCGCAGGCCTGCGTAGAAGCTGTGTAGCAGTGGCGTAGGCCTGCGTAGAAGCTGTGTAGCAGTGGCGTAGGCCTGCGTACAAGCTGTGTAGCAGTGGCGTAGGCCTACGTAGAAGCTGTGTAGCAGTAGCGTAGGCCTGCGTAGAAGCTGTGTAGCAGTGGCGTAGGCCTGCGTAGAAACTGTGTAGCAGTGGCGTATGCCTGCGTAGAAACTGTGTAGCAGTGGCGTAGGCCTGCGTAGAAACTGTGTCGCAGTCGCGCCGGCCGGCTGTCTGCGTAGAAGCTGTGTAGCAGTCTCGTAGGCCTGAGTGAAAGCTGTACAGCAGTGGAGTAGGCCTGCGTAGAAACTGTGTAGCATTGGCGTAAGCCTGCGGTGAAGGTGCGTAGCAGTCGCGTAGGCCTGCGATCCAGTCGGGTAGGTAGTCACGGTGTGCAAACCGCGTAGACCTGCGTAGACGTCGCGTGAACGCCACGAATAATAGTTACGTTAGCAAAGTTGGTTTTAGACAAAGAAACCTTTGTACCTTGGAGTTTACAGAAAATATTTTTCCAATATTAAAACGACCAATATAATATTCGTTAAATTGCTTAAAAAGGTAGCAAAATATGGGATCCCTATAAAACGTCAGGCTGCATGGTTTGTCTATTCGTTATAGATACACATAGTCTATGCACGATGCAAGAACGGATTCCGAGAACATTTTTCAAACGTTCACATCACATGCATAAAATATATTCGTAGAAGCTTCTAAGGAAACTTGTTAATACATTTTAAACATGTTGCTAATGTGCTGTTGCTTTAAGTCTCACTCGGTGGGGCTTAACATCACTTCGCCTCCTTGTGTCCGCCTTCATGCTATCGAATGTTGCTTGAGACTTCACTATTTATGGATTATCTAGTTGTTTCATTCAAGCAGGATTATTTGTTGAACAATGAATAGTAGGATTTTGAATAAGTGCTTACCTAAATGCATGTTTGTAGTAAACCTGCGCATCACCCAAAGAGACGCTTAAAACTTTGGCTGTTCATAACCCCGTGTTGCATTTATGTTGCACAAAATTATGGAACGCGCATATTTTCGTGCTAATGAGTTGACAGTCTTTTGGGCATTTTTCTTGTTGATAGCGATACAGAAGAATTTTAACTGTTTCAATGATAGCCAAGTATTGATTTATCATTTCCCTTACCCCTTAAATGAGTTTGTTAGAGTTAAGTGTCTACACCTATAAAACGATAACATTCGTTTACAAAAGAGTAGCATGCATGATATACAAACAAAATCTATGCAGCCCGACGTTCGTGAGAGACAGTAGTAATTCCCATGTAGGTAGTAATCACAGGGAGGGCTTTTCCCCGGTCACCCCTCTTGGCCACTTACCAGGAAACACCAGCGTACCACAGTCATTTTTCAAAAAAACTTAATTATACCTTTGTCTGACCTGTGGATTGACACCAAATTTTTATACATACCCCCTTTTTCAATTTTTGATAGTTTCTCCATACTAGAACTGTCAGACGTCAATTTATTTCCACGGATAAAAGATTTTGGTTAAATCAGCCCTAAGTAATACAACTCTGCACTCCGGGATTTGCGACTAACGAGAGATCCGACAATAAAAGTTAAATTAAAAATTTAAAAAACCCCCGACTCAAACAAAAACCTCTAAAAAGTAAAATAATAATATATATTAGCCCTTTAAGTTTAATATAAGTTGCACGAAATATTTTGATCCAAGCGTCCTCACGTCGGGGGACGGCTAATGAATTCATTATTGCTGGGTTTAAGCCTCATCTGTTTGGCGTTTTCATTAGCCGTCCCCCGACATGAGGACGCTTGGATCAAAATATTTCGTGTAACTTATATTAAACTTAAAGGGCTAATATATATTATTATTTTACTTTTTAGAGGTTTTTGTTTGAGTCGGGGGTTTTTTAAATTTTTAATTTAACTTTTATTTCTTGCTTTTTAAACTTTATAATATTATATTACTAGTAAACATACTATACGATCCACACGTGATTAGCCGAAATCTGCGCAGCTGTACGTATTTTTTTACCACAGTGAAGCGAAGCTAGTTAGGTACTCGTGGTCGTTGGCGTTCATTCCATACTAACGTATTCCTCTGTGAATTCGCCATTTCTGGTGGCGGCCATCTTGGATTTGAAATTTGTAATAGTGTATAGTATTCTACTAGTCAAGCCCTTTCATTTGATACCCATATTGAGGGAATTGTGAAAAAAAAATATAATTCGCCATTTTGTGGTGGCGGCCATCTTGGTTTTGAAATTTAGCATAGTGTTTGGTATTCTACTTGTCAAGCCCTTTCATTTGATACCCATATTGAGGGAGTTGTGAAAAAATATGTAATCCGCCATTTTGTGGCGGCGGCCATCTTGGACAGATTTTCTTCAAACATAGCTAAGAACACTCGCGACTAATTCACCTTTCAAACAAAAAAAACAAAATCAAAATCGGTTCATCCGTTCGGGAGCTACGATGTAACAGACAGACACACACACACACACACACACACACACAGACACGTCAAACTTATAACACCCCGTCGTTTTTGCGTCGGGGGTTAAAAACAGTGCTAGATTAATTCCTGGTTCCTGGAGTTCAATTCAAAAAGACAATACCAATTGCATCCGTTGACAAATCTCAGCTTAAATTTGATTAGTTTGACGGGTCCTACAACACGGCAAAAAGACGATTTTTCAGGAGGCCAATTCTCGTAATTTAAAACGTTCAAAATCTAATCGCAACCTCATCTCGGCGAAAAACAAATGTCAAACAAAAACTTGCCAAAATGTAGGGAAAATAGAGGTAGGTATTTTTGACAGATTGAGACTGAGATCAGACTGTGAACGTTCTTAAAATTACGAAAATTGCCCCTCTGTTTAAATATTGTAAAGAAATTTCATAAATTGATATATGTATATAAACGACTTTCTCGTAGTTGTACAGAAAGTCTCATGGAACTGGCTCAAAAGTCAATCCAGTTAAGCAGTTCTGGGTAAAATTGCAAACAATTGAATAATTATGCTCTGTGATGTCTTAGAAGAGTTTAAAACTTCTCAGACGATCTATTGGCGCACGAGCGCTCAAGTAGTCTGTCGTCATGTAGGTATACTTGTAGACACTAAGGTGTCGTAGCCTAGCGTAGCGTTGTGCACAATGTGCAAACAATAACTTTACTAAGGCCGAATTTGACCAAATTTTTATACCTAGAAGTCTTAGTTTGAGAATAAATTTTGAATTTTTGACAGTTAAACCATGGACACCACGGATAAAAGATATCGTAAGCATCCAAGCACCTTAGAAAATAATTATTTGTCTCTCTCTCTCTCTAATATAATTTGTTACTAGTACATTATAGTGTAACAACCAAAGATATGTTACCATTGTTATCAATACATAATATCTATTTTATTACAATGAAATCAAAACGGCCATACAAAGAAAGAAGTTAGAAATAAAGAAGTTTATTTCTAAAGAAAGAGTATCCACTAAAAGTCTATAAACCTGTAAGAAAGAATATTATGTGTATTTTGTAAATTAATTGTAAGTTTTCATGAGAAATTATTCATAAGAATGTATAATTTGTCATGCAAACTTACAATTAATTTAAAAGCCAATTTAATTTGAGACAATTAAGTTGGATTTTAATTATTAGTAGTGCAGGTACCTACAGGAAGCCACACGCCAGTTATACCACTTTGACCTTGAGCCTTGTCCTTGAGCTGGCCCAGCGTAGTACGGAGTTGCAATAGAATAAAAGACCAGCTTATATTGGTTTTTTTACCACTGACCTGCGGCCTAATGTACAGATACACACTTCAAGCTACTACAATCTGTCAAATTTCTTTAATAGATTTTCAACTTTATCGCTAAAACATAAGGTTCAAAATTGATAGGGAAAATTTGACAGTTTCGGGTAGGTTGATGTGTTGGCGTCTGTACCTTCCTAGATTTTTCTTGGAAAATGTTAAAATTAATAAATGACCAAACAAAATAAATCATAATAACGTATGAAAAGTTATAATTGATATCAAACCCTGACACAGACTAAGAAACCTTCTACGATTGATCAACCTTGAAACCTAAACAGCGAAATGATACATCCTTTATCACGTTTTGTTAAAAAAAAATTGGTGAGAGCGATGCTTCAGTTAGCTGCCTGTCATGTCAACAGGATCTGCAATCCAGACTACACAGTACGGCTTTTAGCTGCAAACAAAAAGTAAAGACAAAACGTTTCATGGGTATTTCGTGCCCGTTATTATTTTTCCAATCCTTTTTTTTAGGGAAACTGATGTATTGGAATTTTAACTAAGTTTTATTCGTTTATATGCTAAATAACGCCTGACAGCTGCTCACTTTCACGGCCCGTGAATGGTTTTTTGTTTTTACAACTTGTGATACCCATATCCCACTTACCCATAGATAGTCTTAAAAAAAGTTAACTTTACCACTTTATAACATGAAATTAATTATCAAGTGCAGAAAGTAGTCGACACTTCCCGTGACCGAAGGGCTGGCTTTTACCTTGGCCAAAGGCTAAGCATTGCCATACAACGTGGTAGTGCCGCCACTCTTGGGCGCATTACTAGTCGACAGCGATTCGGATGAATTTTTCGACGCTATATTTTAGTTTGTGTATAATTTTAGTTAAGTTAGGTTTTAAGTTTGATATTTTTGTTAATTAAGGATATATGTATCTATTATTCAAAAGTGCAGCAAGTATTTAAAATCCGTCTATTAAATAAAAAGTTATGACGTAAACGAAGCAAAAGGAGTATGTAGGGAACAAAGCAGGTGGTGTTCTGTGATTACTGCCTACCCTCACGGGAAGACGGCGTGAGTTTATGTGTGTATGTATTTAAATGATAAGTTTTCAAAGGTGCTCCCTCATCGGGAGCATTCGCCTGTAATGTAAAGTTACAGATTCGAGCATTACATCAGTGACGGAGGAAAATCGAGCATTACAACGCGCACCTTATAATGATACATAATACCTTGATACAACTTGTAACATCCACGCGCTCCACTTGTAAAAAGTCAAATCTGTAATGTTACATTACACGCGAATGCTCGTCAGTCAGGGAGGTAATATTGTAATGTAATGGTCAAAGTCGAATCTGTAATATTACATTACACGCGAATCCTCCTGGTGAGGGAGCACCTTTAGAATTACATTTTATCGTAATCATAATTTGTACAGTTATAGCCTGTTATATATGAATAGTTTTATATCCAATGTCTCGGTGTTACTGGCAAAAGAATGTACACAAATATTAAATTCCGACTTCATTTCGAACCCATTACGGGCATCTACCTAGCTAACCTGGTCTTTAAAAAATAACATTAAAATCTCATTTACGTTACCCTCCCCGAACTACGAAAACTGCGCGGTATAATATCCCGGTTTAACTTTTTAAGTGTGTATTGTTTCTAGTTTAAAATGGAGCTCCTCCCGGTTTTCATATTTTTGGGTCTTTAATTCTTTTGGCCATAACATCCATAAGCTACCATTCTCTCCCCCATTTCCCCTTTTGATTGGTAACGGGCCAAATTATTGTTAGGGATTTAAAGAAGGCAACCTCCCACGTTGTGCCGTGTCCGAGACTAGTACCTTCTGTAACAAGCTCTCGACTGTACTGTTCATCGATCTAGCTTCTCTTTCATGACACTTCAATAAATAATGATTAACCTTGCCAGATTTTGTAAATTACATACTTGGTTCCTATTACCCATGGCAGCTAATTTAGTTAATGTTTTTTTTATAATAAACCAGGTACAAAATAATAAGGACTTTATCTACCTCATATCTAGCTCGATTATAACGTTAAAGTCTACATTCAAAGCTATGAGACTATTTTATACCCATCATATCGTTTGCAGTCGCTCAATTCTATTTTATACCTTAGAGCTTTAGTGGTCGTCAAATAAAACCTGAAGCTCCAAGCACTTGCAGTGGTATAACCTAAATATCTCTATAGAACTACATGTCTCTTATTAATCTACTGAATAAAAATAAAAGGTACTTTCCATTCATCTGGGAACCGATAAACCCTTTGAATTAATTTGAATTGCAAACACAGATGTTCTGTCCAGATGTACGTCTGCTTCGTGTCCTTTTCTCAGTTTGTCCAACAGTCAAAGGCGGTCTCGATAAATTGGATTGTCTGGTGCCGATGACATGATGGGTGGAGGCAACGACTGGGGCAGACAATGGCTAAGTTATCTGATAGCTAGATACATTTGTATAGTCCGCAAAGCCCGCTCCACTATACGGCTTGAACAGGTATGATACATATCAGTAACCGCCGAGAACGTCCTCTCTAATCGCTATGTTGTTCGGCTTCAATTTGATGGGCCCATGTTTATTGCTTTTTCGGATTCTAACAAAATATTCAGTTGAAAATATTTTAATCACTTTGGTTTATCCTGTAGATCAGGAAAAATTTGTAGGAATATACAGAAGGAACTTCCTTTGAAAACCATGAATAGAAGAATTAGAGAAATCAACCACATGCTGTTAGTAATTTTCATTGGAAAAATAACGTAATGGACGTTTTTCTAAAGCCACTGATATGATTTTCAAAGACATCCTACTTACTTACTAAGAAAGTTTTATTAAGTCGTTTGTAGGAAACTTAGAAAGCAGAAATTGCACCTCATTTTGACACAATTAATTTATTGATTGGCGCTTTTATTAAAAGATAAACAGTTATCAGACCTCGGGACTTCGTTGTTCGAATTAAAAATTCACTTCATTGTTATTTCGATGCTGGGCCAAAGTCGGGCTTAAACATAAATTTATCTGGGTAAAGTTGAGAGGTCGCGGCGTCCACATTGTCGTCTCATCTATATTGAGCCGGGCGTTCACTGTCGGCTCGGCCACCAACTATCTCTGCCAGCGGCCATATTCAGTGCATTTTAGAATTCAATTGAGCTGACTTCGTGAGTTTTCTCTTTAATTCGCTCCGACCATCTTGTTACACCGCTGCGAGCACGCAAACTTCTCCTGCCACATTCCCAATAAAAAAGATCTGACTACCTACTTCTGTTTTAAAATTTTCTTTAACTTCCAAGTAACTAACAACAGCTAGTAACAACTGCGAGTCGGGACGCAAAGTAAAATTAAATGAAGGTTTTTAAAGTATTTAATTAGGCACAAATCAAAGTACTTAACTAATTACTATGAAAAAACTATTCAAGTAGTTTCAGTAAACTGTGAACAGTGGAACAAAACTAAACAAGTGTTTCATAATCGAATTCAGAAGAAACTAATTAAATTTTAATTCTGTTAATCGAGCCCATTAACTGGCGGTATCACGGCACTGCCGCCGCTGCCCCTAATGGCCTTTTACCAACGCATTTACCTAACGTATGACCTAGGACGGCGCGTCCTGCCGCCTGCCGCCTGGCGTCAGCACGTTGCCACGATTTAAAACCCAATATACGAGTCCCGAGAGCGCCTCCACCACACAAATACAACCTGCTCATAATAATTTGGACAACGAAATTGAACGGCCCCTACACTATCGCACCCAACACGACTCGCTACAAAATATTCATAAAAAAGGCGGAATTATATTAGTGAGCCATTTTGTAGGCCGCATGACAAATACGGATAACAGAATTCTGACAAATACATTTGTTTAAAATTAATGACTGGCAAAATATTAGTGGTATGAAACAAAGCACGCAATTAATCCATGAATGCTAGTGAAGTCACGCGATGGGCGGCTGGCGAACAATCATCTCAACGATTTATATACTCACGGGAACATTAAACAACTAAACTCACTACTCACTAAAAGCCGGCTGGAACTAATAATAGGAACCGCAATATTATGTACTATTTCCAAGTGGTTTATTACCAAACTGAATAAGCTCAGTTTTTAAAATAAATCACCAACTTGCAATTGCGAAAACAACTTTAGTTTGACTAAATTATGTGTTAGTGGTGGTCGTAGAAATTGGTTTCCCGGAACTTAGCCGTTACGAATCAGAATACATGGTAAAAACAATGGCATAGCATAAGTTCCATGATTCCAAGTAAGTCCGAATATATAAAGAAGTGAGTATCAGGAACTAAATTGACTTCAACATTCTTGAATTCCGAAACTTCAAATCAACTTTTGGGATGAATTTTGTGTGGGAATACTTTTGGGCTAATTAATATTGCAGTTGCTGAACTTTGCCGCTCAACTCAAACCTTAATTATGTTTTATTGGGAAAGAGATACTTTATTTTTGGGCGTTTAACATTTCGAATTGATGAAATTTTATTTGTTTGTGGGTAGGTAGGTAATACCTCAAATATTGGTCTGTGGAATAATAATGTTTCGCGAATATCGTATGATGGAAATCATCAAATAAAGTGCCCATTTATTGGAACGAGGTTCCTCAACGCGGCTTGCGGTAGGAGTTGACAGGTAGAAATTTTCACGCTGAAAAACGTCGTCTCTCCGTCTTTTTCTACATATTATATAAGAGAGTGTATGTATGCGTGCGAGTATCGTGTGGGTCCCCCGACCGCACACTTTTTTTTCTGTATTACCGCGATTATTCAGGATGTATTTACTTTTATACTCGAAACCACATGAATCAATTTTGTGAATATGTAGGCATTATGTTATTTATATAACACTAGCTTTTGCTCGCGGCTTCGCTCGCATCATAATTCATCATACACGTAGCGCCATCTATTATTATAATAACGATAGTGTAGTTTTCCGCGGGAACAGCACTTTTTTTCGGGATGAAAGGTATGAAAGGTACCCTATGTCCGTTTCTGTACGACCTGATAACGTATATGCAAAATTTCAGGATGATCGGTTCAGTGGTTTAGACTTGAAAACGTAACAAATAAACAAGCTTACTTTCGCATTTATAATATTACTTAGGATTATTTAATCTGTACATCCTTTGTGTTTATTTCTATTTATTTTCCTATACAAACAATTCCGTACTCGAACCAAATACTTACGAGTATGTATGTAGTCGCTATACTGACTCATGAAAATTCTTCGACACATGTTTAAGTATAGATGTAAGGCTGGTTTAAAAACCAATTAAACCAATCCGTTTGAAACGCAAAAAGCCGTTTAAAACTGCATTTTTTTCGATTTAAAACGGTTGGTGTTGATGACTATGTTTTTCTTCATTATAACTACACTAGCTTCTGCCCGCGACTTCGTCCGCGTGAAATTCGTACTGTCCTCTAAAAATTTCGAAAATATATGTATGTAGGTATGATCTTTATCATTTATTTAGATAAATAAGTATTCGGGCCAATTTTTAAGTTTATAGATCAAAGGAATCAGATTTTTCAAATAAACTGCATTCCCGCTTTTCACCCCCACAGGTAAGGAATTTTGAAAAATCGTTCGTGATGTGTTCATAACGTGACTCAAAGATTATTTATACCAATTTTCGAGTTAATCAAACCACGCAGTAAAATCCTCCCCTGTAAAATTAATTACCCCTTTTCACCCGGTTAAGGGTAGATTTTCGAAAAACCCTGATACACGTTATTCTTTATTTTTGCTTTTAAGTACAAATTAAGAATTTCGAGTTAATCGGACCGCGCGTTAAAATTCTTCCATAGAAATTCTGACGCCCCCAATCCCCCGTTAGGGGGTAGTTTTTTTTTTTGTCTAGCCTGCCCTGTCCCACTCCTGGGCAAAGGCCTCCCTCCACTCCTTCCATTTTTCGCGTGCCCGCGCGTCCTCCCTCCAATTTTAACGGAACCTATCCAGCTCGTCCCGCCATCTCATACGTGGCTTGCCGCGACCCCGCCTCACTGTCTCAGGGCACCAATTCTGCACTATTTGGGCCCACAGTTAGTCGCCGATGCGGCAGACATTTCCTGTCCAGTCCCATTTAAGTTGAGCAGCCTTTTCAGCCACGTCAACTATCTTCGTCGTTTTGGAGCGCAGTATTGTGTTTCGAACACGATCCGTTAATTTAACGCCTAGTATACTGCGCTCCATTGCTCGTTGGCAGACCTTGAGTTTGGACTTCTGGATGTTAATCAAAGACCAAGTTTGTGCACCATAGGTTAAGACGGGAAGAATACACATGTCCATGAGCCTGCGTTCAGTGCCATGGGCAACTCACCCTTAAATAGTTCCTTCAAGGACCAGGCGTTTTCCGTTCGTCTTGAGATTTCTTTATCTTGCCTCGCCTGGAAAGAGACTACTTGACCCAAGTAAAGGTATTCCTGGACATGTTGTATTATCTCCCCGTCTACTTTTATGCTTCTAGGTGTTTCATTGCACATGACTTTGGTCTTAGTCATATTCATCTTCAGTCCAAGCTCAAGGCTTGCATTGCTAAGTTCTTGAAGCATCTGTTCAAGTTCAGTGGATGAGGGGTAGTTTAGAAAAACAAAAAATGCCAAATTTCATAATTTACTTATATAAGTATTCGTGCCATAAGATTTTTCATATACACTGTATTCCCGCTTTTCACCCCCATAGGGGTAGAATTTCGAAAAATTGTTTGGGGTGTGTTCATTACTTGACTTAAAGATTATTTATACGAATTGTTGAGTTAATCAAGCCACGCATAAAATCTTCCCCTGTATAATTAACTACCACTTTTCACCCCATTAGGGGTAGATTTTCGGAAAACCCTGATACACGTTATTCTATATTTTTGGTCTTAAGTATAAATACCGAGTTTCGAGGTAATCGGACCACGCGTTAAAATTCTTCTATACAAATTTTGACACCCCCCACCCCAATCCTCCTTTAGGGGTTAGTTTATAGAAACAAAAAATGACAAAGTTCATAATTTATTTAGATAAATATTCGTGCCAAGTTTCAAGTTTATTTTTTTAGTTTAAGATTTTCGAAAAACCCTGATACACGTTATTCTTTATTTTTAGTCCTTAGTATAAATACTGAGTTTCAAGTTAATCGGACAGCGCGATAAAATTCTTCCATACAAATGTTGACACCCCCCAATACCTCTTTAGGGGGTAGTTTAGAAAAACGAAAAATGCCAAACTTCATAATTTACATAGATAAGTATTCGTGCTAAGTTTCAAGGTTATTAACTCAAGGAATAAGATTTCTGATACAAACAAAATCCCCCCTTTTCACCCCATTTAAGGTTGAATTTCCAAAAACCCTTTCTTATTGGATACCTACTCTTTACAAAGAACACACCCTCCAAAATTTAAGTCCCTAGGACCAGCGGTTTAGGCTGTGCGTTAATATCTCAGTCAGGTCGTTCATCCCCCGTTAGGGGTGAAATTATCAAAAACGCTGAAACACGTATAAATTAATTTTCAATCGTCAGCCTAAACACAAAATTTGAAGATCCTAACTTTTAAACTGACGGACTTTCATACACAACTTCATCCCCCTTTTTAACTCTTTGGGGGTGGAATTATCAAAAACGCTGAGACACGTATAAATTAATTTTCAATCGTCAGCCTAAACACAAAAGTTGAAGATCCTAACTTTAAAACTGACGGACTTTCATACAAACTTTCATACAAACTTTCATCCCCTATTTAACTCCCTTAGGGGTTGAATTTAAAAAAATCCTTTCTTATTCCTGGTCTACATCATAAAAGGAACCATCGTGAAAATTTTCAGCTTTCTAGGTCCAAGGGTTTGGGCTGGGCGTTGATGAGTCAGTCAGTCAGTCAGTCAGGCCTTTTGTTTTTATTTATATATAGATTTTCTTGATTTTACATTTTGATTCGAAAGAGTGTCCATGAAGTTTCTTGCCCGTTCTTCTCCATAGGTACCTACGCTTTGGAATGGGCAACTAGCTTCATTTTTCTGACTGACCGACCCCTTGACAATTCAAAAGTGCCTGTAATTGGTTTAATTGAAATAAATGCTTTGAGTTTGAGTTTGAAGTACATTTCATTGTGGGAAATTTTCGCCTACAAAAATTAAAGAATTGTGTTTGCAAAACACAATTCTTTTATTTTTGTAGGCGAGTTTTCAACCGTTTAAAACGATTGATTTGGGGTATAAAACGGCAACATGTTATTTAAAACGTTTAAAACCGGTTGTTTTACATCTGTAATAGGCGACGAATAGTGCATTCTTGGCCAGAACAACCATCATGAAATTTTGCCTCTTAATATTAACTCTTATTTACGGACACGAAGGACATTTTTGTTTATCCTATATTAAAAAGAACCAGTTTCTTAATAATTAATTACAATCTAGCTTGTAAGATGAAACATATAAGTTTTCAATTACCGTAAACCGGGGTTACTTTGAATCACGGGGTTAATTTGATAGAAACTTCTTATCGGCATAAAATTGCAAATTGCGTAAAACGGAACAACTTTTGGTAGATTTTTTTTTTCGGATGACTACATTGGTAAACTGTCACAATCCTTTTTGCGGGTGCGCTGGTGATGACAGGTTGTTTCATGCAAAAAAAGGTAAGTTTTTTATCAATACCGATTTTTACCAGATAAAATGATTTATTGGGGCTACTTTCAGATTCTGTGTTAAAAACGGGGGGTTCCAAAGTAACCCCAGAATCATTTTAACTTTTATCACTTTGTTTTATTTTTTTTTATGAAAAACTAATCGATTTTTTTTATTTTTTTTTGCTTTTACAGAGAGAACTATAAAAACCACACTTTCAAAAATTACAGTCAATTAAAGTTCAAAATTGATCAAACTAACCCCAGTTTACCGGTACTCTATATGAAGTAACTTATCAAAGGTTATTCCATCTAAGGAGAACGTACTTTGAGTGCCTCTATTACGTCTATAGGTATCTGCAATCCTTTTAACATGTAAGTAGTAACCCTGAGTAGTAGATACCGAGAGTATTAAGAACCTAGGATTTCTTAAAAGTTATTGGCAATGTATACGTGAATTAGATGTGCGCCTCGCGTTTTTTTAATTGAAAACTTCTTTAGCGGCGTTGAACACTTTTTGTAATGGGTAAAAAATGTTAAACTCGCGTCAGGGCATCGCGTCAGGACACGTGACCGTCAGGAGAGATTCCCCCCCCCCATCTCTTTCTACGGCGGCGCCAACCGAAGTGAACCTAGTGAGACACGATTATGGATGGATGGTGATGGTGATGGCGATGGCGATGGTGATGGCGATGGTGATGGCGATGGTGATGGCGATGATGATGGTGATGGCGATTGTGATGGTGATAGCGATGGCGATGGCGATGGTGATGGCGATGGCGATGGTGATGTGTTGTGATGTGATGTGATGGTGGACGCGGACGCGGACGTGGATGGACAGCTGATGGCTCGACCGTCTGTGTAGTAGCCATACTGCTGTGTATGCGTAAAATTCGTGTATATAAAGTGTTTCAAAAAATGGAAATTGAACAAAGTGCATCGATTAATGAAAAAAGTGACGCAGAAATAGTGAAAAAAACTTAGTTATATTTATTCAATTAATAATTGATTTATTTCAACGTTAATATTCAAGTTTTCACTTCTGCCGGCACTCCCGGAGTGCAACCCGTCTTTTTTTTATTAAAATGACATTCCACGCCAATTTGTTGTGTTCTTTGCCATTCCATACAACTCTAGCAAAGAGTGACAGTAGTGATTTGGACATTCGGAAAGTTAAATTAGTACCAACTTCTGGCACCACCTATCTTGCTCTGACAGCAATGACTATACAACCTCTTGACTGCTCATACGGGCGACTCAAGCTCACGACACATAAATGAAATTGCACTTATATTAGACGAAACTATGAGTGGCCATTTTAGTTTTGACCAGTTATTGGATCTCTGCACACGCGGTTATTTTGATACTTTTTAAAACATTTTCTGCATAAATAAAAACAATTATGAGTTCTTGTTCAATTAAATGGTGTGGGAAATCGTCTAGAATATACAGCTATAAAAAGATGGCATAACTTTTCATCGGTAAGTAAAATATACTTATTTATAATTTAATAATCGCAAGGCTCAAGCTAAACTGGTTGTTTACGTAAAATGGCACAAACATGTATACCCGCGTTGGTGTCTTTTTGAAAAGTCCCTTTCTCTCATTAGGGTATTGTCAATACGTCTGTCCCTTTCTATCTGTAGTAATGCTATAGTGTTGTGAAAATTTCAAAACCACCAAAACAAAGTCGATAATATTGACGATAAAAATTACGATGATAATGGTAAAAAACCGGCCAAGAGCGTGTCGGGCCACGCTCAGTGTAGGGTTCAATAGTTTCCCGTCCGTCACAATAAGTGTTCCCACGTACAATTCGTTAATACCCGACCCAATGTAATAAGTACCTACAGCGCCATCTCTCGGGGAATTGGGTTTCTAATTAATACATAGACGTGCCAGAAGTTTTCGGTGGTAATTTTGGATTGCGAGAACCGATTTTAATAATTCTTTTTTTGTTTGAAAAAAGAGACGTTCAGGATAATAAAATATGTAAACGAACTTAAAAAAAAAATGCTTGCATATACGATTATACTACGAACTCAGTCCAGAAATGATTTTGTACAACTCTGTCTTTTTTGTACAAAAACTGTTGTTTCTATCAAGTTCAAAATAATTTTCCTAGAAAGTCCTTATAAAGTTCTACTTTTCAGATTTTTTCATATTTTCTAAACTTATGGTTCAAAAGTTAGAGGGGGGGGGGACACATTGTTTTTTAATTTTGGAGCGATTATTTCCAAAATTATTGACATTATCAAAAAATGATTTTAGTAAACCCATATTCATTTTTAAATGCCTTTCCAACAATATATCACACGTTAGGGTTGAAATTAAAAAGAAATCACTTCCCACTTTACATATAGGGGGCTACCCTAATAAAACATTTTTTTCCAATTTTTATTTTACCACTTTGTCGGCGTGATTGATATACATATTGGTACCAAATTTCAGCTTTCTAGTGCTAACGGTCACAGAGATTAAGCGAGGACGGACAGACGGACGGACGGACAGACAGACATGGCGAAACTATAAGGGTTCCTAGTTGACTACGGAACCCTAAAAAGTAACATTACTTATTGTTTACATTTTAGATTTAAAAATATTCCGGAACTGAAAGAAAAGTGTATTAATGCAGTTCACAGGGAAAATTGGTTTCCAAAAAAATACAGCGTTGTTTGTTCAAGGCATTTCACAGCAGATTGCTTTGTTTGCTGTTTTATTTGCAAGTTAGCACCCTATCTGCATAGTTTAAAAAATGTAGAATTAATAGACGTCGATTTTATCGATATCGATATTATTGTTGCAAAACTGACTTGGGTATCACTGTTTGGAATATTCGTCCTGACATTGTTGCATCGGCCAATCACAACCGCTGTATTTTCTTCGTCCCCCGGCCCGCAGTGGTGAGTCGTGTGCCTAGACGAAATCAGTCTATCGGCTCTCGAGTGGTTTTAATTCTCTTTGTCTGACAGTAATGAGGCGTCTAGTTGCAAACCCCGCTAAAACGGTTTTCACAGAATGTTCATAAACAAAAAAAAACGTTTTAAGAATTTATACTTCACACAACGGTTTACAAACAGATGTATTATTGTGAATAATTAAGTGATTAATTAATAATATATGCACAGTGAGGTCTATAAAGCGGAATAAAAGCAGCTAAAATCTGTTATAGCGGGATTTGCAAATGACACTCAATTTTAGCGGGTATTGCGAGTGAAATGTCAGTTTATATGGGGTTTTGCTATTGACCTGTCAAATTATGTCGGGTTTTGACATTTCGTATGGATTCTCGCCTCGGTGTTCTGAGTTAGCACGTGTGTCTAGAATTTTTTGTTGTTATTGTGATATTGTTGATACTTTTGTGACTTGTGTTATTGTTAAAGTGTGTCGTTAGTGTTCGTAAATAGGTAAGTATTGTGATTGTTTTGTTTTAAGTCTCGTTTTATCCAACATGGATAAGAATAAACCCCCTGATCCTGATCCTCCAGATATTCCAGATCCTTCAACTCCTTTTTCTCCTTTCTCTCCGAATCCACTATCTCAATTCGCGGATGTTGTTTGTAGTGTTACAGAAATGGATGTAACACAATCACAATTAAATTCACGCAAACGCCCTGTTAGCGAAGAAGTTTTGACTCCTACCCCTCCAAGCAAGCAACCAAAAAGCCAAATTGGTCGTACTAAATACTCCGTAATGGATAAGGCTCCCTATATTGTCCACGTTTCTCGTATTGAGAATCAACCAAATGCTGACACGACCCTACATCCTGTTAATTTTGGTAAATTTCTAATGAATAACAACATTGCGAACATTGTTCGAGGTGGTGTTAACAGAGTCGGTAGAAACCGTGTGTCAGTGGAGTTTACTTCCCCTCAGGACGCTAACTCTTTCTTGGTAAATAGCCTGTTATCCAAATATAGTTATACTGCATCAATCCCTACATTTAATGTTACAAGGATGGGTGTTGTTACTGGTGTTCCCTCAGATATTACGGAAGAAGAAGCTTTAACATATTTGATTGTGCCCTCAGGCTGCGGGCAAATACTGAAAGTTCGCCGTATTAACAGGAAAACTCAACGAGACGGGGTTAATGAGTGGAAACCCACTGAGACATATGTTCTGACGTTCGATGGGCAAGTTTTACCAAATAGGATTTACTGTTGTTACACATCCCTCCCTGTTGAGCAGTATATATACCCGACAATTCAATGCCGTAAGTGTTGCAGATTTGGACATGTGTCGAATCTATGCAGGTCTAAACCACGCTGCAGTAAATGTGGCCACGATCACCCTGGTGATGGTTGCAACATTTCTGAGGGCGAGGCCTTCTGTGTGCTATGTTCAGGTCATGCCCCGAATATGGTAGACAAAAGGCTATTAAAACTGTCATGGCTGAGAAATCCATTCCCTATGCCGAGGCTAGTAAGATTATCCCAACAGCTTCCCGCAATTATGCCAACATTGCCAAAACTCCGATTTCACAGTCCTACCGCAAAACTGTGACACTTAAACCCAAAACTCATGCCCCTCTTTCCCCATCTTATGACAAAGTTGCTCATCAGCAGATAGTTAGTTCTCCCCCACCTTCACAGCCTAATGGTTGCTCTCTTAATAACAATAATGTGTCTTCCAATAATACCGGTTCTATTATTGAACTTCTTATAAAGCTCTTACCTATCGTTATTTCTTCTTCTTCTTCTTCTAATATTCAATCACCGTCCAACGTTGCCGACCAACTTATAACTCTTCTTCTAGACTTTAGAAATGGCGTCTCGCCAAGTATTCCTTCAGTGGAACGTGAGGAGCGTGTGGCATAAAAAGCACGACCTCATATTTCTTTTAAATAAATACAAGCCATTGGCTTGTTCCATAGCTGAGACTTGGCTTACCCCAAGTCTTAGCTTTCGTATGCCACACTTTAACATTCTCAGATGTGACAGATCTGATGGCTACGGAGGATCGGCTCTCCTCGTCAACAATCGGGTCCCTCTTTTGCCCTTTTCTTTGCCTTCGCTCACAGGTGATATGAGTATTGTAGCAGGAAGGGTGGAAGGCATTACAGTGTTTTCAATTTACATTGCTCATCCTCATCAAGATTTTTTGGCTATTTTAAAAAATATTTTTTCCAATATTCATGGACCAATTTTGGTCATGGGTGATTTTAACTGTCACCATTACAGATGGGGATCGGAACGCTGTGATGCCTTTGGTGTAGCTTTGGTTGAGATCTTGGACGATCTGGATCTCTGCATTCTTAATAATGGTTGCCCAACTCGCAGATCTCCTCCTGGTCAACAAAAAAGTTGTGTGGATTTAACTTTTTGTTCGGTTGAGCTGGCAGCTTCGACCTATTGGGAATGTACGACCTTGTCGCATGGTAGTGACCATTACCCTATTATCATATCTTTGGTTAATAAGACTTATTTAGAGAAAACTTCCCATCCACTTTTGAAATATAACCTGTCCAATCCAGATTGGGCAAAATTTGTATCATTATTGGAGGGCAAAATTGATGTTCTTCCAAATTTAAATTCAAGTTTATTAGATCCTTCTGGTCACTGCCATGCCAAAAGCTGTTATGAGGGATTTGTTACAGCCATTACCTCCAGTGCGGATTCCTGCTTTCTGCTGAAAAACAGTGCCCGTGACAAAATACCTTCTCCCCCGTGGTGGGACCCAGAGTGCACTGCGGCAGTCAGGGATAGAAATGAGGCCGAGCAATGTTATAATGCAGATATGAGCACCGAAAACCTATTGGCATATTTGCGGATAAATGCCAGATCCAAGCGTCACCTTCGCAAGAAAAAACGTGTGGGTTGGGTTAAATTCTGTACCTCCTTATCTCCCTCTACTCCAGTCTCGTTAGTTTGGAAAAGCATCAACAGGTTTAGACGTGGATGCTCTCCGTCAGTCTCTTCACCGATCACTAGGGAAACAGCTGACCTTTTTTTTGACAAAATTGCTCCACCATATTATGTTCCTCACTCTTCTGAATGTTTTAATAGTATGTCCCTGCAAAGTGCTTCAGAGGATCCTTTTGATGTGCCATTTACTTTGAAAGAATTGAATGTGGTTCTCAAGCATGTTCGGGACTCAGCTCCCGGTATTGACGGTGTGCCATATTCTTTTATCGTTCATTCTGGAGACAAGGCTAAACTATACTTCCTTGACATCATTAATTTTTGTTACTGTAATGGTTGGGTTCCTGATCAGTGGAAGTTACAAATTATTATTCCCCTATTGAAGCCAGGCAAACATGTAGATGATCCGAACGGCTTTAAACCAATTGCTTTATCCTCAGTCTTGGCCAAACTATTGGAACACCTTATCAAGAACCGACTTGAATGGATAGTCGAATCGAGAGACTTGCTGCTGAATTACCAATTTGGTTTCAGGAAAGGGCTCGGCACTATGGATAGTGTTGGCGTTTTAGTTGCGGATATTCGCTTAACGTTTTCCAAAAATGAATCCGTTGTTGCCGCCTTCCTAGACATCTCCTCTGCATACGACAACGTTCTTCTTCCCGTTCTCAGGCAGAAACTGCACCAGCTGAGTCTCCCGGGTAAGATGATCGAATGTATATGTGCTCTTCTCTTGTCTCGTTCTCTGGTTTTGAGGGTCCAGGGGGAGGATTTCGATGAAAGGCAGACTTGGAAGGGACTCCTCCCGCAAGGCTCCGTGCTGAGCCCCCTTCTTTATAACTTATATACAGTAGACATTGGCTCCTGCCTAAATAATAACTGTCACATCCTCCAATATGCCGACGACTTAGTCTTGTATGTGACAGATTCCTCCATTGTAGACGCTGCGTCGTCTCTATGCCTCTCTCTGGACTCTCTGAACCAGTGGCTTTTAAGCCATGGTATGTTGTTATCCGCACCAAAAAGTTCGGCAGTAATTTTCTCTCGCAAAAGATTGATCCCACACATCTCAGTAGACATTTCGGGTTATAATGTTCCGTTAGTAAATAAAGTAACATTTTTAGGCGTTTTTCTAGATTCAAAATTAAATCGTAAGCATCATATTAATTTATTAATTCAAAAATGTGAAAAAATTGTTTCGATTTTAAAAGCTCTCGCGGGTGTCTGGTGGGGTGCCCATCCTTACTCTATGAAATTGGTCTATAACGCTTTAATTCGTAGTGTTTTAGACTATGGTACGTTCCATTTAGTTCCATGCAACAAGGGTGCTTTGGCTGGGCTGGATAGGATTCAGTCAAAATGTCTTCGGATTATCTCTGGTTGTATGAAGTCTTCTCCCATTAATGCATTGCAGGTTGAGTGCGCTGAACCTCCCCTGGCCTTGAGACGGCAGTATTTGGCCTCCCGTTTTTTGGCTAGGTTAATATCTAGATCTTCACATCCCCTTTTAGCAAAACTAAATGAGATAGATGCCTTATGTAGAAGCTCAAACTGGAAAAACAAAGAAACTCCCTTAGTCATAAAAGCATTTCGTCAAATTCATAATTTAGGATGTCCTATAGAACAGAGTCCCCGATTACCCCTTTTTAACTTTCCCTATGAAGTCTTATGTTTCTCCCCAAAAATTCTCTTTGACATCGGTATTTCCAAAAAGTCCCCTTCCGCGAATTCAGCCTTCAATGCGGCGGTGGGAGAACGATGGTCCGGGTTTCAAAGGTTTTTTACAGATGCTTCAAAATTTAATGATCTCAGTAACACTGGCGCTGCGGTTTATTACCAAAGCACCAGAATTATTTTACAGTTCAAATGCCCTAAAGAGTCTTCCGTGTTCACGGGCGAGTGTGTGGCTTTATTGGAAGCTTGTCTTTTCATAGAGTCACATCACAATATTGACAGAGCCGTTATTTTCACTGACTCTCTTAGCTGTCTGCAGGCCTTAGAACAAAACCCTTTCAAAAGTAAATTGCACAGTTCCCTTGTTTTAAAAATTAAAAATTCTTTATTTTCTTGTGCTAGTAGTCAAAAGGAAGTTCAGTTAGTTTGGATACCTAGTCATTGTGGCATTAAGGGCAATGAATGTGTTGATGCTTTGGCCAAAGATGCTTGCTCTTCAGCAACAGCTGACCTCACCTACAATACTCATCAGGGGTATGACTTACTGAGCCTTCCAAAAGCTAAGCTCCAATCCTCATGGCAGGAACAGTAGAATATCACTGGAAGGAAAAAGGGCAGATTTTACCATGCTGTACAACCAATAATAAAATCAAAACCTTGGTTCTATGGCTTCAAAAAAGCCTCCAAAACAATTATTTCTACCCTTTGTAGAATTCGGTTAGGTTTCTGTTGCACTCCGGTTTTTCTGCAAAAGATTCGTGTTCGAGACTCCTCTCTCTGTGAATGCGGGTTGGAAAAGGGCACTCTGGATCACATCTTCTTTGAATGTTCGAATAACGCTCCACCTTTAGATTTATATAGGCGTCTCCCAAAATTTAAGATCCCTCTTCCGATTAATTTCCCGTCTTTACTAACATACTCCTCTCCAGATCTGCTTGTGGCGCTGATGACCTTCATCCGTCACAATAACATAAAACTATGAATTATTCTGTATGTGTGGGTGTGGTATGCGTGTATTTTATGTTTTAACAATTATAATATTTATTTATTTCTATTTTTTGTTTGTTTCAGTCCCGTACTAATCCAGCGAGATCTACATTGTATCAACTAGATTAATCAAATAATTTTATTCGTTTATAACCATTTTTTTTTTTTTCTCTCTCATGCACACTTGTTCTTTCAGCTCACTTTAGACATTGGCAGAATAGTCGACATCGGCTTTGCTTGTCATTTATTAAAAATAGAATAGAATAGACATTTCGTATAACGCAATTGCCGTGCTGATTGGACGATTTCATTATGCAGTTCACACGAGTGTTTATGTCGGGTTTTGCTGCGAACATTGCATTTCAATTGTCGTTTTCGTAAGGTTATAGTGGGTTTAGCTCAAAAATAAGCTATGTAACTGTTAGAGAAAATTTTTTTTTTCATACTGCGTTGTTAACTCATTTTCAACTGAAAACTGTTTTAGCGGGGTTTGCAACTAGACGCCTCAGTTATGTCTCGCCTTTATTAAGCATTCAGTTATAATAAAGAGAAGAGATAAAAACTGGTCGCACGTGCTACTGCTTAGCACGGGGTCCTGGGTTCAATTTCCAAGTCGGGCAAAGTGTTATTATTTTTTCTAGCAGGAATTTTTCAGTGGCAGCCTTCTGGATCTATTCCCGATTGATAACAATAGACTCGCCTCCTATTACATGAAATTTAAACATAACTGACAATATGTCGGTGTGCTATGTACACCACTGCCCAAACCTTCGGGAATTACAGGCGTGATGGTATGTTATGTGTTATGTTTTTGATAGTACTATAAAAAAATACACACATAGGCCCCGCCTTTCATCTTTGGCCGAAGACACAGAAGGTCACGAGCATCATCATCCTCGCGCGCAAGTACCTTTACTTGCAAGAAGCACGCGAGGATGAAGACGGACATTCTAGATAGATGGCCACGCTAAATAGATAGATGGCTTCTGGCAGAAAAGCTACACATCTGACCTTTTTGAGGATAAAAACTCCTAAAGACTTACTTCCATGTAAATAATATATGACATTCTCCCCATAGCACCTACTCGTTATTAACCTTGGAGTAAGTAAATAGCTGCTTAGTAATAAAATGAAAATATTAGAAGCTATAGAAATAAATTACAACTTATTTAACGGTTGATAAATCATTTCATGGCGTTACTTGTATGCATACAATGTATATTATTAGGTCTCAGCCAGTTTCAAGGTTTTCGTCAACTGATTGCTTTTAGACATGCTTTTGGCATGTTCCACTTGTATGTTATTCTTTACTATCAATATGTTTGGAATGAACGAATAACATGTTATTCAAAACTATGTAATTATAAATATGAATATCACACGATCAATCACATAAATTCAATCAAATTCTAATAAAATAAATCTAACGATACAAATGGTTGTCTCTAATATTGCTTACAATCTCCGGTTCCCAGCGGTCACCGTTCGTGAGTAATTTTTCTTTGTTATATATGAGTTCCTCACGAGATTCCGTGCTGTACTCAAAGTTCGGTCCTTCAACGATGGCATCCACGGGGCAGGCCTCTTGGCAGTAGCCGCAGAAGATGCACTTGGAGAGGTCGATGTCGTAGCGAGTGGCACGGCGGGAACCGTCGCGCCTCTGCTCGGCCTCGATGGTGATAGCCTGCGCCGGGCACATGGCCTCGCACAGCTTACAAGCGATACACCGCTCTTCACCCGACGGGTACCGACGCAGCGCATGCTCCCCCCTGAACCGTGGTGACAGGGGACCTTTCTCGAAAGGATAGTTTATTGTAGCAGGCTCTTTGAAAATATGCCCCAGTGTTACCGCAAAACCTGAAAGATATGTTTAATTTTCAGCCGGTTTCACATATGCGTGAGTTTGGGTAAATTTGAAGAGACAAAGCATAGCGCAATGCTTTGATCGGATGCTGCTATTTGTTAACTATGTATTTGCTGTATGCAAATAATATTAAAATAATTATTATTCGTAATTGAAGCAAAAGATGAAGAAATCTACACTTTTAATAAGGTAATATAATCTACACTTTTAGCAACAAAAACATTTTCTTGAAGATAATTATCATCATCATAATTTCAGCTGAAAGACGTCCAATACTGGACATAGGCCTCAAGCACCGCCACTTCGGCCGATTCTGTTTTTTAAAGATAGTTTGTTATTGCGATTGCTTTTATCCAATTCAAATGTTATGGGTAGTACAAGTAAATCCCTGATTTCTATTACTGATGATACCATCTCGGGCACGAAAAAGGGTGGATTGTTGAGGCGTGTCATGAATTAGTTAAAGCTGCGTGTTCCTATCAAAGACTTGTTTTGAACGTCTAATAATAATATAAATAGTATAATAGGTACAAAGAGGCCATAGAACAGCTACTTTTATTTTCTTTGTACAGTTAATAGGAGGTGTGACTTATATTAACTAGCTGACCCGGCGAACTTCGTACCGCCTTAGATTTTTTTCCCATGTTTTAATAATTAGGAACCCTCACGGGCGTCCTCAGAACACCCTACCAAAGTTTCATCACAATCTGATCAATGGTTTCGGAACGCATAGAGGACAAACATATAAACATTGACTTTTATTTTATTTTTATAGATGAGTATTTACTATGACCCTTTAACATATTCTACGCTAGGTATTATTGTATATAGGTATGGTTTGTGTATGGCATCCTTCCATACATTATATGATTAATATTTTAAGTACAAAAAGAGGGAGATCAGAGGGTAATATTGGGGGCAAAGGCTAATACTGTTCAAAGAAACCAAAGTATACTTATTTACCTCGCATTATCTCCGTCCAAAACACAGTTTGCGCTATACGGTCGACGACGTCTTTAAATCCGGTCTTTGGTGGAATATCATTGACGTAGAGCCAATTCGCCTGGTATTGGCTTCTTGGACAGCAATAGTAGGGAGGATAGAGCGGGCATGGTGGGCATATGGGTACGCAACAAGGGGACGGTGGGCACATCGGCACGCACAGCGTGGGACAGATTCCCTTGTCTTGCTGCTGCCAGCGAACATGCTCACACACCACTTTAGCACTTACGCAATTTTGAGGTCTCAGAACACCACGTTTAACTAAAAGCATTTTCTGTAAAATTATATTACTGTAATCACGTTAGACATTGACGTTGTTTACGGATCGAATTTCGATTGTCAAAGTTTCATAAAGCCTCCTTTTAGAAATATATTAAAAGACTTGAAGAAAGTTGTTCCTTTACAGTTTCGCTATCTTCAAAATAGGAGCACGAGCTGGGAGGTTGGGAGCATGGAGTAGACTGGGAGTTACATTGATATAAATTTAAAGTACTTATATCAATTTCATTTTAACTTAAATGTCGCAAATAAAATAAGTTCATAAGCCTAAAACGTCTCTTTCGTGAACGGAATGGCAACGACAAAACCTTATAATATTAGGTACCTATCTATTATTAAAAATTTGATGAAAATACTTTGTTTTCGCTACGTCTGTGTACAAGGTTGTTTTCTGTCTGGCATATTTTAAAATTGTCGTTTGAACAAGGGGCCTGTGCAAAAGAGTAACAAGTATCGTTCCTATATTAAATGAAATGAGCTTGATAAAAGCAGCTTTCATTATTCGTAACAATAGCTTGAAACATGTGAAAAACATTATTACTGGAATCTGTCCATTCTTTCTGAAAACAAAATATGCGTTTATTATTCCCGACATGAAAACATATTACCAACATCATCAACAAAGCAACATTCAATTATAATCAGCTTATAATTTTCCCACTGCTGGGACACAGGCGTCCTCTCTTCGAGAGGGAGTGCGCTGTAATCCACCACACGGGCCCAGTGCGGGTTGGCGGATGACACATGTGTTTGAATTTTTGGTTCTAGGATATGCCTGTTTCTTCACGATGTTTTCTTTTACCGTTTTGAGAGCAGTGGTGATGAAATTATTTACACAAAGTATAGCGCCTGACTGGGTTATTCCCGACAGGAAAACCCATTACCAACATCATCAATAATAAAGCAATACATGATGTTCAATCATCAAAATAGAACCCGTATTCCGCAGCTAACATTATCTGTTCGATCGAACTATGCTCGAATCATCGGATTACTTATCACGCAAATACATTAAATAGACCATTCTGTTAACCAAATTAGCGAAGTGAGTGGAGGGAAATTCAGAGGATTGCATTATGCAGTGGCACGTTGCTTCAGGCATTCCAAAGTTAAGGCCAGTTAGTTCCCCTGAAGCAGTGGCCCAGTTGTCTTGAGTACTTGGCGTGCAATCGTTTGGCTATTCACTGCTCACGACATGGAACCGCATTCCGGGACCGTATTCAATCATGCGACTGAAAAATTCTCCTAGAAGTTTTCTTTCTGCTTCAACATTATTAATCCTAACTTTTGCTGACGCCCGAGTAGGTAACTATTTTTTAACTTCTAGTTGAGGTCGGTCTGTATTGTGTTGGTTGTGTTTCAACATGGTTTGAACCAACATCTTGTTGTTATGTGTAGCTGCAAACTGTTTGTTGCCGCGTGCTAACTACCATGCGGTTAGTAGTTTTGTGTTTGATTGACATATTATACCACGCGGTGTATTTGCCGTCTTCAAGCCGTTCTTCACTTGTTGGATAACCCCTTATATCAATGAACGAAACTTCAACGTTCCGATTTCAAAGCTTTACTTTTATTATTTGGTGATATGGACATGAAAGACTCAGGTGCTTGTTGAATACAGTCAGAGCAAAGAAAAACTTTTTAATCAACGAAAACAGAATCTTAAAAGCGACAAAAACACGTTTAAGTCTAACTTCTAAGCTCCTAAATTAATGTTAATACGTGACTAATGTTGAGGCGGCGTCAAACAAACAATAAACGAAGATCAATCAAGCTGCCATGATAATACGCTTTAGGTACGTTGTTAACTTGCTTCTACAGTGTAGACCTTACATTTGTAGACCACTTATTTTTTATTTTGTTAGTTCTTGTTGACAGTCCTACCTGTCCTGTCCTCCCGTACATGATTTGAAAATATTGTAAGAAGCAATTATTTTTAACCCCCGACGCAAAAACGACGGGGTGTTATAAGTTTGACGTGTCTGTGTGTGTGTGTGTGTCTGTCTGTGGCATCGTAGCTCCCGAACGGATGAACCGATTTTGATTTTGTTTTTTTTTGTTTGAAAGTTAAATTAGTCGCGAGTGTTCTTAGCTATGTTTGAAGAAAATCGGTCCAAGATGGCCGCCGCCAGAAAATGGCGGATTACATAATATTTTTTCAAAACTCCCTCAATATGGGTATCAAATGAAAGGGCTTGACAAGTAGAATACCAAACACTATGATAAATTTCAAAACCAAGATGGCCGCCACCACAAAATGGCGAATTATATTTTTTTTTTCATAATTCCCTCAATATGGGTATCAAATGAAAGGGCTTGACTAGTAGAATACTATACACTATTACAAATTTCAAATCTAAGATGGCCGCCACCAGAAATGGCGAATTCTCAGAGGAATACGTTAGTATGGAATGAACGCCAACGACCACGAGTACCTAACTAGCTTCACTTCACTGTGGTAAAAAAATACGTACAGCTACGCAGATTTCGGCTAATCACATGTGGATCGTATAGTATGTTTACTAGTAATATAATATTATAAAGTTTAAAAAGCAAGAAATAAAAATTAAATTTAAAATTTAAAAAACCCCCGACTCAAACAAAAACCTCTAAAAAGTAAAATAATAATATATATTAGCCCTTTAAGTTTAATATAAGTTGCAGGAAATATTTTGATCCAAGCGTCCTCATGTCGGGGGACGGCTAATGAAAACGCCAAATAGATGAGGCTTAAAACCCAGCAATAATGAATGTAGCTATTGTAGAAACATAACTGCTGTTAACTTCCAATTTTCATTAGCCGTCCCCCGACGTGAGGACGCTTGGATCAAAATATTTCCTGCAACTTATATTAAACTTAAAGGGCTAATATATATTATTATTTTACTTTTTAGAGGTTTTTATTTGAGTCGGGGGTTTTTTTTAAAAGAGTAACCGTGGTGTTTCTTGCTGTCTCTTCTCCACAGGGTACGTGTACTATGTACTATAGGTACACCTCTACTTACCCGTGCGTGAATTACAGGCGTGATGTTACGATATATATACGTGAAACTGGGAATATTTTAATCGAAGTTAACGCAAAAGTTGGAAACATGTTATCTTAATACACAGGAATTTTGTGAGTTTGGCGTTAGTTAGGAAGTTAATATTACCAATCTAATAATATCTGCTTGTGTGTAGTTTAGTTTTAATATTTGAGTCTAGTTATTTGATAACCAAATCCATACTAATATTATAAATGCAAAAGTGTGTATGTCTGTCTGTCTGTGACCTCTTCACGCTTAAATTGCTGAACCGATTTAGATGATAGAGATAGCTTGAGTCCCGGGAAACGACATAGGATACTTTCTATCCCGATATTCCTACGGGATCGAGACTTATGCGGGTGAAACCGCGGGGCGCAGCTAGTATAAAATACCTATATGTATAAAGCTAACCGCGATGGTCGAGTAATATGGAAATCATAGTTTTCAGCGCAAACTTCCGGCCGGATTCCGATATGTTAGTTAGACCGGATGTGTGAAACATGATTTCAAATGCATGTAATTTATTGGAAAAGCAAATCGGACATATTGGTTTCGACTGCTTACAACTGATAAAACTCCTAAATACGTGTTCTTAAACTAATGTGTAAAGGAGCTAAGCATACGTTTTTTCGATATCCGTGAGTTTTTCTATACATGGTGGCAGGTACAGCCGCCAGCACATCAAGCAACTACAATCAGTCAAATTTATTTAGTAGATTTTCAACTTTATCGCTGAAACCTAAGGCTTAAAGTTGATTGGGAAAAATTGACAGTTTCGGGCACTTTTTTATGAAATAGCTGATTTTTAGGATTCCGTGCCCAAAGGGTAAAAGCGGGACCCTATTACTAAGACTCCACTGTCCGTCTGTCTGTCTGTCTATCACCAGGCTCAATCTCATGAAATGTGATAGCTAGACAGTTGAAATTTTCACAGATGATGTATTTCTGTTGCCGCTATAACAACAAATACTAAAAACAGAATAAATATTTAAGGGGGGCTCCCATACAACAAACGTGATTTTTTTGCCGTTATTTGCTCGATATTAATAACAGCAGCAGGTAGACGCTTGAAAGTTGAAATATTCGCAAAATATTTAGTTGTATATTCAATTTAAAAATAAATAATTAAATTAAAATGAAATAAATATTTAAGGAGGGCTCCCATACAACAAACGTGATTTTTTTTTATTTATGTAGTGTTAAATATTGTACGGTGGTACGGAACCCTTCGTGTGCGAGTCCGACTCACACTTGGCCGGTTTTTTTAATAACCCACGAGAAATCTAGAATGATATGCTGAATTCATGGTTTCAGTTTGCTACCCTGTGTATTAAATGTAATCTGAACGCAAAAAAAAAAAAACAAAAGTGGATACAAATAATCTCGTACTAGTCTTTACGACTAAACTGAAATTAGCCAGACGGACTTACTCGAGATTTACTCAGGAAGTAAAATCTTACATTTTCAAAGACGCAGAAGACCAACAGGTCTTCCAAGGAACCGTAAATGAGTAAACTTTGTACAGTCTGGGAAATTAACTGACAAGCAAGTTGACACCCTACGTCAATTTACATTTTCATACAACTGTCAAAGAATGACAGTTATGCTTTAAATACATAGAGCTGTGGTGTTATGTCCCATCTCTTATGCTGCCCTCTGTGCCCCAAAAAATGCAGCCATAGTGACCTCCGCACTGTCGTTGAAGTGGCAAAGTTTTGAGCCAACAAAATCTAATTTACTGTGGTACAGTCAGCATCAAAAGTCGATTAACACTATCATTTTTACATGTTATGAAATTGACAACAACTTTTTTCAATAAACTGATTTTTAGCTTTTCACGTAATAGACAAGAGCATATATTCTAAAAAAAATCTTCTGCTGTAATTTTGAACAAGTATTTTGCTCAATAACTAAGATTAAAAAAACTGAAGTGTTAATCAACTTTTGATGCTGACCGTACCTTAGCACGACGTAGAAAAAGAAGTTGATAGTAAATTACCTTAGCAGTTTTCGAGACATTGCCAAGCGGTTGGTCGACTCTTGACATGACCACAAGGCTGGTCTATTTTTTGGGCAAAGAATCAGCATTTTCTTACAACGGCGCTATGCTGTCAGCCTTTTTGGGCACTTTTCCTGTTGACAACGATGCGGACGAATTTATTGATGCCCTATGAGTCTATCCTTTTTTTATATACTTGTACATAGTATTATTATTTCTGATAACTTTTAGATTATATAAATATTTTATAAGGTAATCAAATAAAAAATCCTGTCTCCTTGGCATGGATTTCCTTGTCGTTACCTCCAGACAATTACCTACGTATCAAAATCTCAACCAACTATACCAACATTAATACCTTTTTTTTATGGATGAGAAATCATCAAATGACCCCTCCCGCTCTGGGTGGAGCGTAAGGGAGTGTCAGACTCTTACTGACTAAAACCCATCTGTGTTTCTTCCTTAGCCCTTTATGTTCCGGGGTAGCGGTAACCCTTTCGGACAATCCCGCACCCCCGGCAGGCTTCGGCCTTGGCAGGCCCCTTCCTTTTTGCTGACATCTATTTGAGGCACGCGTGGAACACGTACGCGCCGTCCGGCACGGGCCTGGTCCTGATCGGACGGTGAGCTACACATTACTCTGCGTCCGCAGGCCCGCGCCTACGGTGGCCGGGAGTCGTCACGCGGCTCACGACGCCCGGAGCGTCTCCAGCGGCGGCTGGGACGTGTGGCTCTCTCCCTCAGCCGTTCCGCCACCTCCTTCGCTAGCATGACTGCTTCGCAGAAGGAGGTGACTGCTTCCCACTCCCTCTCGCCCCGGACCATGGCTTGAATCAGGGCCGGACGCGAGAGGTCGCCGCCGCTGCCGATCGCCTCTACGAGGGCACGGCGGTGCTCCGCCCATGCGGGGCAGACCGCCACCGTATGCTCCACCGTGTCCTCTGGGCGATCCTCGCAATGGTGACACCCGGGCGTCTCCTCCCGCCTGATGATGTGCAGGAACCTCCCAAAACATCCGTGTCCGGTGAGGACCTGCGTCAGGCAATAGGTGAGGACGCCGTGAGGCCTCTCTAGCCACTCCTCAAAGAGGGGTCTTATCGCCACTATCGTGGCGTGCCCTGCGCTGGGTTGCGATAGTCGCTCCTTCATGCCACCATGAGATCGCGCCAGAGGTCTGTCCGCTCCGCCGCGACTTGCCGCGGAAGCGGAGTTTCCCCCAGGCGTAGTGTCTCCGCGCGCCACTCATACAGGCGCGCGAGGACTATCGCCTCCAGATCCCATGGCGGCAGTCCGGCAAGGAGGCTTGCCGCCTCGCCCGAGATCGTGCGGTACCCCCGGATCAGCCTCACGGCTACCACCTTTTGGGACCATCATTAATACCTGCGGGGCAATTGCGTAACACATTATCGATCGGAATCGGTTTCATTTTGACAGTTCAGCAACATTCATTGCGTTATTTACGTGTTGAGCAAACAAATTTTTCGAAGTTATGAAGCAATGGATTAGCAATTTGCTTCAAAATGATTCAGATTCCGATTGATAGTGTGTTACGTAATTACGGTGCTGACTTATCGCAAACGATATCAATATTAGCGTACATAACGATCCTATTACGATCGCGACATTATTCTATCGAAGAAAGTTTAATCACGTGTTCGCTTCGCCTTCGCCACGCATTCGCGTCGCCTTCGTCGTTAGTTGGTCGTTATGCTAATAGCCTTGAGCCTGTGACGCGCCTGCTCGTCATCGGTTCATCGGATTACAGATATTATTATTCCTACGGCTGTAGGGGCAACTGGGAACAGAAACGGCCCTTTATCATAACTAGTTTACTGTAACTGCTGCTTCAAATAAAGAAGAACCTATTACTTTAGTCATAAATGTTTCAGCGTAATAATTTCGGGGAAAAGATTGTTTCCCATACTGGTCTAGCTTTGACCGAGTCCCCTCTGCATGATGGCTATTAACGCAGAAAGTTTGTGTTTTCCAGCTGGTATAAAACATCAATTTATTTCAAAGCTTTCAAACTCTCATACCTAACGAAGCGCTTAAAAGCAAATCTACGGAAATCCGACCGTTTTTTTTTTTTATTTCAATTCCATTATTCATATCCTATGCAACATACAAGAGGCATTTTATTCATATTTGAATATGTAGATGAATATTTCATAATACACAGTTCAATACATAAAACTTTTGATATATATAGACAAACTTTTCGAAATCTTTTAGACGACCAAAATAAGGACGATGTTAAAAAAATATATAAGAAAAGCGCATTCGATACTTACAAGAACAATGATCAGCTAACGAAAATACATACAATAATGTGCCGGCAATTTATTATTTTAGGTCATAATAAAATCACTTTAATCAATGCTTATTTTTTCCTTGGATATCTTCGGTTAGACGTACTGAGCGCTGTGTTAAAATTTGTCCCTGACCCTGTATAATACAGACGAAATTATTTCCCAATCATTTCTAATGGAAAGTATAAACGTACATCACCCACGCAAAAATAGGAACAGAAGGACCTATCGAGTTTCAATCTAACGTAACCTTTTCGACATCAAAATATGAAATAATTATCAAAATCAGATAAAGTTATGTAGGTAGATTATGTTTTTAACTACCTAATCAGTCGCAATACAACGGTCATGTCAATTATTCAAAGGCCTGGCAACGGATTAACATAGGTAACAACGTAGGTGCTTTTTGATATTACACGTGAGCTCTCGAGACGATTCACTAAACAGACCCACTAAATATAATTATCACTAAACATAATTAAAACGCCATTATAGTTCTGTCTACTTCATACTATTGAGTGAATACAATGATGTTATTACGCTTAGAGCTAATTGTTCATAATTGGTTAGTTAAATTGACGTGAAATTGGACTGACTGTTCATTTCAATAATTTCAAGCAAGTATCGAAATTGGACGATCTGCCACCGCTCGGGAGGCCTATGTTCCGCAGTAACAATAGGCTAAGTTGACACACAATTTATCTTGTTCTTCATTTGAGGGTCAGAATTCGATCTTCGTTGCTAAGCGACGCTGCCAAGATAAAGCTCATGAAACACAGACCGTTCGTGCCTCCTACTACTATGTTGTCATGGGAACATTTGTTACAGTCGTTTCAAAAAGTTTAAATGTTGAAAATACCTAAAGCTTTCCTATGTTCCAAGTATACCGATTAACACCAATCAAGGACCAACGATTAACACCGATCAAGGACCAAGCTCACCACGTGTACTTTGCTTCGCTTTGTATGAAAATGTAGGCGGGATCGTCCACCGCAAGCCACGCTATTATAAAATGTGTGTCTGGCAAAGAAATGAACAGCGCTACTAACATGGGTATAGGTACTAGGTAACCTCTCCGTGCACGTCAGATGCATCAATACACAGATATAAATACACCTAGATAACGCAAGAGCAACTACTTCGCGTGCCAGAAATCGCACTAGCTTACGTTCAAAAATTGTATGCCGCCACTTTCGCGCTCAGTCTTGCGTACTGCTGGCTGGGTGAGCGTGAGCAAGAGCGCGAGCTTGTGACGTCATAGTAGGTAGTCAAAAAATGGCACGCTTGGTTTTCATACAGTTCGTAATACTTGCGTTATCTAGGGCTATCTATATCTGAGCATCAATAGGATTCCGCCCTTTATGTATTTGTCAAATAGCACAGGTTCCCAGAACTGATCCTCAGACGTTGAAGCTAATACTTGATATTGGAAACCGCAAATCGTAAGCGTAGCGTACGCTTCACACCTAGATGGATCGACGATATAGCTGGAAATGTGGTTATTGAATGTGAAGACACGCGCGCACAGAAGCAACAGATTATATTCTACGTCAGGAATTTCATAGTAACAGTCGGGAATAAATCCTACTTCCTACTAATATTCGTTTATAATATCACACTAATATTATAAAGGCGAAAATTTGTGAGGATGGATGGATGGATGTTTGTTACTCTTTCACGCAAAAACTACTGAACGGTTTTGTATGAAATTTGCACATAGGTGACTTATAACCAGGATTAACAAATAGGATACTTTGTTTCCCGATATTCCCACGGGATCGAAACTTGTGCGGGTGAAACCGCGGGGTGCTGCTAGTAACTAGTATTGTTACATAATTAGATAATAATAAGTTAATCAGGTGTAATTACTCAGACGCTATCACTGGTTATTATAGAACTAGCTTCTACCCCCCACTTTTACACAAATTATATTAGCTAGTAGTGAATATACGCGGTGAATGTGGGTGTACTAAAGGTCTACTCTGCCTATCCCGCTAAGAAATAGAGGTCATGTAATTTAGACACGACTAAGTGTCAGATAAATTAGCAAATATAAGTAGGGAATTCAATATCGATTTATGAGAATTCAAGCGATTTTTCGAGATTCAATCTCTTGAGAAGATGATCTCGACCAATATGGTTGGAGTCGAACCAGATTTCGAGACGCCATTATGCTTCTTGAGTAGCCATTTTTAACCGACGAAAAAACGGAGGAGGTTATCAATTCGACTCGTATATATTTTGTTTTTTTTTTTTGAAGTGAAAACTTCTTTAGCGGCGTTGAGCACTTTTTGTAATGGGTAAAAAATGTTAAACTCGCGTCAGGACACGTGACCGTCAGGAGAGATTTCCCCCCCCCCCCCCCGCCTCTCTTTCTACGGCGGCGCCAACCGAAGTGAACCAAGTTTAGTGACACACGACAATGGATGGATGGATGGATGGATGGATTGGATGGAGTGGAAGTGGAAGCGGAAGTGGAAGCGGAAGTGGAAGTGGAAGTCGAAGTCGAAGTCGAAGTCAAAGTCGAAGTCGAAGTCGAAGTCAAAGTCGAAGTCGAAGTCAAAGTCGAAGTAGAAGTCGAAGTCGGAGTCGAAGTCAAAGTCAAAGTCAAAGTCGAAGTCGAAGTCAAAGTCGAAGTCGAAGTCAAAGTCGAAAGTCGAAGTCAAAGTCAAAGTCGAAGTCGAAGTCGAAGTCAAAGTCGAAGTCGAAGTCGAAGTCGAAGTCGAAGTCAAAGCCAAAGTCAAAGTCAATGTTAAACTCGCGTCAGGACACGTGACCGTCAGGAGAGATTCCCCCCCCCCCCGCCTCTCTTTCTACGGCGGCGCCAACCGAAGTGAACCAAGTTTAGTGACACACGACAATGGATGGATGGATGGATTGGATGGAGTGGAAGTGGAAGCGGAAGTGGAAGCGGAAGTGGAAGTGGAAGTCAAAGTCGAAGTCGAAGTCGAAGTCAAAGTCGAAGTAGAAGTCGAAGTCGGAGTCGAAGTCAAAGTCAAAGTGAAGTCGAAGTCGAAGTCAAAGTCGAAGTCGAAGTCAAAGTCGAAAGTCGAAGTCAAAGTCAAAGTCGAAGTCGAAGTCGAAGTCAAAGTCGAAGTAGAAGTCGAAGTCGGAGTCGAAGCAAAGTCAAAGTCAAAGTCAAAGTCAAAGTCGAAGTCGAAGTCGAAGTCGAAGTCAAAGTCGGAGTCGAAGTCAAAGTCAAAGTCAAAGTCAAAGTCAAAGTCAAAGTCAAAGTCAAAGTCAAAGTCAAAGTCGGAGTCGGAGTCGGAGTCGGAGTCGGAGTCGGAGTCGGAGTCGGAGTCGGAGTCGAAGTCAAAGTCGAAGTCAAAGTCGAAGTCAAAGTCAAAGTCAAAGTCGGAGTCGAAGTCAAAGTCGAAGTCGAAGTCGAAGTCGAAGTCGAAGTCGAAGTCAAAGTCAAAGTCAAAGTCGGAGTCGAAATCAAAGTCGAAGTCAAAGTCGAAGTCAAAGTCGAAGTCAAAGTCGAAGTCAAAGTCAAAATCAAAGTCGGAGTCGAAGTCAAAGTCGAAGTCGAAGTCGAAGTCGAAGTCGAAGTCGAAGTCGAAGTCAAAGTCAAAGTCAAAGTCAAAGTCAAAGGTCGAAATCAAAGTCAAAGTCGGAGTCGAAGTCAAAGTCGAAGTCGAAGTCGAAGTCGAAGTCAAAGCCAAAGTCAAAGTCAATGTTAAACTCGCGTCAGGACACGTGACCGTCAGGAGAGATTCCCCCCCCCCCCGCCTCTCTTTCTACGGCGGCGCCAACCGAAGTGAACCAAGTTTAGTGACACACGACAATGGATGGATGGATGGATTGGATGGAGTGGAAGTGGAAGCGGAAGTGGAAGCGGAAGTGGAAGTGGAAGTCGAAGTCGAAGTCGAAGTCGAAGTCAAAGTCGAAGTAGAAGTCGAAGTCGGAGTCGAAGTCAAAGTCAAAGTGAAGTCGAAGTCGAAGTCAAAGTCGAAGTCGAAGTCAAAGTCGAAAGTCGAAGTCAAAGTCAAAGTCGAAGTCGAAGTCGAAGTCAAAGTCGAAGTAGAAGTCGAAGTCGGAGTCGAAGCAAAGTCAAAGTCAAAGTCAAAGTCAAAGTCGAAGTCGAAGTCGAAGTCGAAGTCAAAGTCGGAGTCGAAGTCAAAGTCAAAGTCAAAGTCAAAGTCAAAGTCAAAGTCAAAGTCAAAGTCAAAGTCAAAGTCGGAGTCGGAGTCGGAGTCGGAGTCGGAGTCGGAGTCGGAGTCGGAGTCGGAGTCGGAGTCGGAGTCGGAGTCGAAGTCGAAGTCGAAGTCGAAGTCGAAGTCGAAATAGAATAGGATAGAATAGAATAGAATAGAATATTTATTTGCCAGAAACATGGTGTTTACAAAGGTGTTCATAACATTGCATAGTGCTACATGTCTCACCGTCTTAACGGTATGCAAAATCAATTTACAATTAAATGCAGTTTACATAAATTTTCAATTCAAGTACATTATTTACATTAGCATTCATTAAAAAATTTAAATGTTACTTTAATTATTAAAAAATTTAAATGTTACTTTAATTATCGAAGTCGAAGTCGAAGTCGAAGTGGACGTGGACACTGCTGTGTATTCGTAACATTCGTGTATATAAACCCCCTTATTCATAATCCTATTTTATCTCTATTTTAGCTAAAATAGGTTTATAGAACGTTTGTCTTTATCTGTCACGTTGTCATTTCTGTGTGTAAGAAAGAGACAAACCCCATTTTAACTAAAATAGGTTTCATAAGTTTTATGAATAAGGGGGTTAGTGTTTAAAATATGGAAATTGAACAAAGTGCATCTATTAATGAAAAAAGGGACGCAGATATAGTGAAAAAAAATGAGTTATATTAATTCAATTAATAATTGATTTATTTCAACGTTAATATTCAAGTTTTCACTTCTGTCGGCACTCCCGGAGTGCAACCCGTCTTTTTTTTTTGTATGATCACGCATAACTTTTTACAGAGCAGTTCGATTTTGATAATTCTTTTTTTATTGGAAAGGGTATATCCCAAAGTTGGTCCCATATAAATTTGAAAAAAAAATTCCAACCCTAAGGGTAGAAAAAAAAGGGATGATTGATTGTTGACTCACTGATTGTAATGTATGACCACGCGTAACTTTTTACAAATTAGTCCGATTTTGATAATTCTTTTTTTACTGGATAGGACATACCTCGAAGTTGGTCCCATATAAATTTGGGAAAAAAAATCCTACCCTAAGGGTGGGAAAATAGGGGTGATTTATTGTTCATTCACAGATTTTAATGCTGAACTGTGTATTAAAATAAAAAAAAAATAAAAAAATATACGCGTCGAATGGATAACCTCCTCCGTTTTTTCGTCGGTTAAAAAAGGCTTACCCATTTTGTTATATAAAGCTTGTTTTTTTTAAAGTATTTTATTACACAGCAAATAATAGTTAAAGTAGGATTATATAACAATTAATAGCTAAAGTAAGGTAGGTAGAGGTAGCTATTTTAAAAGTTATCAAAAATTAAGCATGTAAGTAGTAATTACTAAATTATAGCCTCAAAAAATTTTAAAATAAAAACTTTTTAACAAAAAAATTAAACCTCCGAAAAAACTGAAAAGCAAAAAATAATGAACCTTTTTTATTTAACCTTAATAAATAAGTTCTTAAACTAATGTAAGTATACCTAAGCAATTTTGAGTCGGCGCCAAACAATCAATGAACAAAGATCACTAAATTACCTTAACTTTAAAGAAAATAACCAAATAAAATTAACAATGCAACGTGAAATCTCCAGCGATAAACATAACATTCCAAACAAAAAATGCGTTCTCCACACGGCTAGATACGATATTAATTTGGTTGTTTGGCGCCGACTCAAAGTTTCTTAGGTATACTTACATTAGAGAACTTATTTATTAAGGTTAAATAAAAAAGGTTTATTATTTTTTGCTTTTCAGTTTTTTCGGAGGTTTAATTTTTTTGTTAAAAAGTTTTTATTATAATAATAAATAATTAACGGATTTATAGTGTTCGTGTGTGACCTGATTGCGTTATGAATAGGTCATGTAAAAGAATAGTCAGCATATAAAAAACAGGGTATGTTCGTAAGGCACGCACAACTTTACTGTTAAAGATAGAAATTTTATTCTTATATTTTAAATTGTTTCTTCATTTGATATTTTTTACATTGTTGTCACATATAGAAGCAACAAGAATAGTGTACCCAAGATTTTGTAATATCTTGATGGAAAAGAGTGTCCTTCCTTGGAGTTTCTTGCCATTGGCGTATCAAGGGATTCTTTCTAGGGGGGGCCTGGCCCCTGACCTGTTTTTTTTTTTACCCTCCGTCTGGGAAGATCGGAGGGTTATGATGTCGGACACCTTTTTTTTTTCTCGCTGTGGAAATCCTCATAGACTTTCTCTATCATGGGGGTGACAGAGGGGCATGCCGGACTCTTACCGGCTAAAACCACCGCGGTGTTCCACCTCTACCTATGGCCGGGGGTGCGGGATTTGCATAAGCATTTACCGCTCCCCCGACAGGCCTCGACCCGTTGTTTCTCAGCGGGTCCTACCTCCCCGTGCGCCCATTCCTATAATGGCCGCACCCAGTCTCGAGTGGCGCGCGTGGAACATTGCAGCGCCAATTCGGGCCTGTCTGGTCGGACGACAGACGCCCCTAGTTCGCCGACCGCAGGCCACCTCTCATGGAGGTCGTAGATCGTTTTGCGCCCTACCCGGGCGCCCAGTGCATCTCCTGCGGGAGGGGAGAGAGGATGCGGCTTCTCTCTCCCGCTCAGCGGCCTCCTTTGCAGACATGACATCCTCGCAAATGGAGGCAACACCGTCCCATGCACTCCCGCTCTCGACCATCGATTGAACGACAGCCGGGAGCGAGATATCGCTCCCGCCTATTGACGCGATGAGGTCACGGCGCAGCCCTGCCCAAGCTGGGCACTCTTTCAACGTGTGCTGCACCGTATCTCAGGGCAAGCCGCACAGTGGTGACACACCGGCGTCTGCTCCCAACCATGATGTCGGTCACCTACCGACTAAAACCCCACTATTGCCTGCCACTTCTTTGAGCCCGACTGCTCGAGCGACGACATGGCCCCAATTTCGCCGCCCGCAGGCCCCTTCTTATAGTGGCCGGAAATCGTTAAGCAACCTTCGACGCCCAGCTGCTCTCCTGGTGCGGGTGGAAAGAGAGGTATGCTCTCTCTCCCTCTCCGCCGCCTCCTTTGCATGCATCAACTCCTCGCAAAAAGAGGCCACAGCATCCCACGCGTTTTCGCTTCCGACCATGGACTGAACCACCGCCGAAAATGACAGATCACCCGCACCAAGTGTCGCGACGAGGGCACAGCGCTGTTGGGCCCAAGCTGTACTCCTCTAACGTATGTAACGCCGTCTCCTCGTGGCAGTCCACACAGTGATGACAAGCAGGTGTCCGCTCCCGACCTATGCGATGCAGGTATTTCCCGAAACATCCTTGTCCAGTAAGCACCTGCGTCAGCCGGAAGCTCAGGGCGCCATGCTGCCTCTCCAGCCATTCTTCCATAACAGGCCTTACCGCCACTATTGTGGCGAGCCCCCACCTGGATTGCGCAAGTCACTTCCTCCATTCAGCCACTAGGATCTCACGGAGCTCAGTCCATTGTGCATGGAATTCCCGAGGAACCGGAGGCTGACCACGAGCAAGCTCCGCCTTCCGCCAGCGATATAGGGACGCATGGATTTTCGCGTCCAGATCCCAGGGCGTTGATCCGGCCAGGAGAGTTGCTGCCTCGTAGGAGATCGTACGGTATCCTCTTTATCACCCTAACAGCTACGGAATTGCGGGCCGTCAGAGTGTCCGCCCACACGGGCGCCCCATACAGGGCCATAGACTTCACAATCCCCACGTACAGTCTCCGGCAGGAGGCGTTGGGCCCTCCCAAAATAGGTAACAGTTTTGCAAGAGCAGCTGCAACGCTCATCAACCTGGGGACCAGCCGCTGAATGTGCGGTCCGAAGTCCCACTGGCTGTCGAGGACAAGTCCTAGGTACTTCATCGTCGACTCGACACCGATGCGGGCGCCTCCTACCGCTATGTGTAAACCGCGTGGTTGCTTGTTCCGAGGCCCATGGAAACAGAGGGCCTCAGATTTGTGCAAAGCCACCTCGAGACTCAGATGATGATGATGGGGCTCCCTTTTCCGCACTTAGACTCCCGTTTGGTCCGTTGTGCGTGGCCCAGACGCCGGATTCTTCCAACGACCTGCGCAACCCCTGCCGTGGCCTGTATGGCCGATTACCGATGCGTTTGCCCCCGGGCCGTCTAATTATAATAATACTCTAGCTTATTTCGTTGCTTATTAATAGATTCTATTACTTTTGTGATTTCAAAAGTAACTAAATAGAATGTATTATGTAGTTAATAATAATTTTGTGTAGGTCTTGGTGGTAGATTATTTATTTGATTGCTTTTGTGTGAAGTTATATTATGTAGGTACCAAAGTATCCAGCTTAAAATTTCGAATAAGTCCACAAACATCCTAGGGTGGGCCTGAGACCATTCTAGGGTGGGCCGTGCCCCCCCCCCCCCCCTATATACGCCAATGTTTCTTGCCCGTTCTTTTCCATAGAGATATATATTTTGGAATAGGCAACTAACCAGCTTCAACTTTCTGACTAACTGACCGACTATTTGACAATTTATTCAAAAGTGCCTGTAAATGGTTTAATTGAAATAAATGCTTTGAGTTTGAGTTGAGTTCGAGAAACTTGAATTTTAGACAGTATTTGTAATTTAAAACAGAAGAAGGAAACAACATTATCTAAAACTTTTAGTACACCCTGCACTAAAAGTTTTTTTTTTTACAAAATACATAGTGCACTAATACCCAAAGTGTATTTTCAATATTCATTAAGGCGTGTAATCACATCTCCGCCGCTAAACCATAGCAGCGAAACCGCACTAGTTCCGCCACGACTTGATTCCAGCACTTTCCCGCGAGATTTCGCCGAACTGTTTGGAAGCCAGTTACACCTCCGCGCTCAACCCGCTACTTTGTTGCACTGCCCCGTTTATTTCGCACGTATCTGTGGCAGTTTTTTTTTTTTTTGTAAAATGGATGTTGATTTGACGGAAAATCTAATCTAAGAGGTCCGAAGTAGAACTATACTGTATTTACTAAGTCGAAAGCGACATTTTGCTCCGATTGCTACAATTCAACATTATTCTCATGATGTTCCGCCACTCGAATCGCAACATAATGTAGTAATGTTTCTTTACGGAATTCGTTTTAGGTATCCCAATATTAGAATATTAGAGGTGTGCTAAGAAATGAAATGAAATTAAATTTATTTGCAAGAATTGTAGTACATTACAGATGGTCGGGTTTTTTTTTAGTTTCTAAAACAATTCGCAAAATTATTGATTACAAGTAAGGCCCTCAGTTTAAGCATTTTTAGTTTAAGCAAACACATTATTTAAAAAAATAGGCGAAATCTCGATCTATATCTTGAATGGCCAATTTCAATTCCAGATTCAACACGCGAAATAAAAGAAAACATTTCACATTCGGAATGTTGCACAATTTTCACAATAGTAAATTGTCCCGTATTAGTTGGCGTCCTCTGCCGACACTCGCCGCAACCGTCAGTGGTGCCAACCAAGTGCCAAAATGTCCCACAACTTTCACGATATCACATAAATCGAGCTGTTTGCGAGTGGCTGTATTGTTCCTCTAATGAGAATAATATCTGCGTGATATTAAATGTGCTAATTTTGCCAACTTACTGGATTCATAAACTTACGATCCCTCTATGAGCTAGTGTTCGTTAGGGCTAGATAACTTTTTCAATTTACAAGTGTTCCTAATTAGCAGCAATGGATGAACTTGTGAGAATATGACCATAATCACCACGCCTTACAAACAGATTAGTATAGATTATTGGAAATACATGAGCCATTTTTTTCTATTACAATCGATATAAAAAATGCAAGAGTTCGGATATTCCGGAGAACTCTCATACTTTGTTAAATACATTTTATATAGCTGGTTAACTAACGTCATAAAATTACAATGTAGTGCTGAATTGCCAAGGCCTCGTGTAGGTTGTTGTTTGCACAATAAAATGGTAAGGGGTGCATTCAAAGAACCTCCACAAGTGAGGATACTTAAGTACCTATATACGTCCGGCGCACCCAGCAACCTAAATGCATAACAAACTATCAATCTCAATCTGAATCATTTTGAAGGATATTGCTCATTCTTTGCTTCATATGTTCGAAAAATTTGTCTGCTTAAAAACGTAAATAACGCAATGAATGTTGTTGAAATGTCAAAATGCAAACCATTACTAATAATAGTGTGTTATGCAATTACCCCGCTGGACTGTCAGCTTTGCCTATCATCTTTCAACTGTTCTCGTTTCCTCGTTTGTAGAATCAAAGTACCTAGGAACTTAGCTATAGCAATTGACTCTTATACCGTGATCTATAAAGGTTACATGTTCCCGTCTCTGTCTTGCACTTGTCGTTTGACAGATGTGCGACGGTGACAGCTATAACGTTTACCCTAAGTACGCGCTAAGTAACGTGTATAGACTTCAGCTTTAGGACTAGATTCACAGATCGCGCTATGACTTTATATTGCATAGTAAAGAAAACGTCGCATACGAATTTCAACCTTATTTTTATAATTTTGATGTTCGTAGTCGCATTAAACGCTGGCTCACGGTCGCTTACACGCATACAAATGCTTTCTTTACTTAGCAAAGTAAACACGAAGTGCGTTTTATGAGTCTTGCCCTTATGACTTTCAGAAAGTGATTTTCTACATACGTAGGTATGCAGGCTCAGGCTCTAAGATTACTTAGAACTGAACTTGATACCTTCAAAGACACGACTATTTGTATCTGTCAACAATCTGTTTACCCAGTTGTACGCTGCATGTGTGTGTACTGCTCATATAATATGAGCTCTTCGTGTAAATGCGCTACATAAACTGACCCGGGGTCTTCATTATTTGTTTTGTGACTCAATAAAACCAGAATTACGAAGAAAAAATCTTTATTAGTTCATAAATAGGAGATTACATTCAGCAGGACATTCAATTTAGTGCATGCAAAGATATAAACATAATTTCTTAGGTTGGCAGAAGCTGAGAAGCCTACGCTGTTCACCAGGTCTACCTTTACATCCACCTCATCTCCTAAAATTTCTTCCTGTAGATATTAACGTATTATTTTTATGAGGATATCCTCATGGTAATCGTTCTCCCTAGACGGAGCTGCTACGATGCTTTTGCCATCATAAGTCAGGAGCCCGAGAGGTTTGCACCCCCCACTGGTACAATCTACTATCGGCCCCACTTGCTTTAGCGGGCCCTATCACCGCGTAATATTGTTCTATGAATTTTCCTGACTGGTCTAGGTCCGGCCTAACTGGTCGTGCCCTTCGTTGCCCGGCTGTTTTTCTAATATTGGTGGAATGAGAGATTATACCCTCTTTCATGCTCTCCGCCACCTCCTTTCAAACAGAGGCGTCGGCATGGGTTGAACCACAGTCGGAAGCGAGAGACCAAATCCTGAAGATTACTTGAAGCAAATCGTTCCAACAGATGAGACCGTGTCGTTCTTTTCTTTTCAGTTTGGTCTTCTTATGTGTGATAATTAAGCATTGAAATTCGATAGTTAGGCCCTTTGTACACACACGTTATTCTTGCCGTGAAAAACTACGGTTTATTCGCCATGTGTAGGCACAGTTGTCAGGGTTGTATGGATCACTGTGGAAGCTTGTTGACGGACACGTTTTTCCTACGGCGCGGTTTATACGCCTTCCTCTAAAGAAACCGTGCCGTGTACAAAGGGCCTTACAGTTTTAATAGTACATTATGTATGATACATGTGTGGTATGTTGATCATTAAACTCAAGGCGGTATTATTCGCGCTCGCCTACGGCTCGCGCGATAAGGAAACAGAGAGTATAAGGATCAATGCACACGCATTTCATACGACGTTTTTCAATACACTTGCGAGGAAAAAACAGACTTGTATTGTTAAATATTAACTTGTATGGAAAATGGTGCGTTGGGTTTGTTTTTCCGCACGCCGTGCTAGCGTGCGCGCGCATTGCTAACGCGGCGCGCGTTTATTTACTTAACACTTGAAGAACCAGCCCAACAGTTCATAAAGTGTATCAGTATTCCTTGTATCGCTGCACGTCATACTCTCATCAAAAGCAGTGTTCCAACTGTCGACATAGTAGCCGGGTATGTTTCTTTGTAACTCATAGACTGAAGGCAAAATGTTCATTAGTTGCAAATAAAATATCAGCATCATGATCAAAGAATAGTTGCCCATTAGATTGGTACCTGTGAACTTGTGTACCTTCGACCAGTACTTGATGAGTACGGCTAGTGGCAGAGCTCTCTTATCCCAATGCAATAAAAATGCAATTAATTTACTACTTCTCACTCCAGCAGGACTTTTAAAATTGACATCACATTGACGTTGAGTAGGTATATGAAAAAACTTTACAATGGGCACTTTGGCTGTTGTTATGGCAAAAACCTGGGAGAATTTCCTGTGACATCGGTTAAGAATATTCCTGGCACGAAGGACATGTCCTGCATGGGATTGCTCCCCATTTGATAATGCAACGTATCAGTCCACATCACTTGTTTTTATTCCCAGACCAGTTACGACTGACCCAAATGGTTCAATGTTACAACCTGTAACAAATGATTGCAAAATTAATCTTACTTATCAGAAATTAAATCATTTATCATTTTATCACATAATTAATTTTTCTGTTTCAAACTCATTGAGGTGTTGAATTCTTCTAACTTTAATGTTCAACAAGCTTCATACAGAATATCCAAGGTAGGTAAACTTATTAACCATTATTAAACATGACATAAAGCTATCAATGACATAGCAACAAAATACATCATAGAAGTAATTTTAATCTGTCGAGCTCCGCTAATGAGACACAGTTGATTTTCTATTTTTTCGACGCCAATAGGCGACGCGCGCTGCTTGACCGGTTAAAAGCACAGACAAAACCGATAAACAGCCTATAGAAAAAATATAATAAACACAAAATAATGTTTAGACTGATCGTAGTGTTGTCGTATGTCACATTGTAGTTTACTAAGTATGGAATTAGAAAGTACTATTGGCATAGAGAAATATTCATTAATTCAGTGAGAATCCGCAATAATAGAACGCCAGTGGTCTTTTTCGTTTGGTTCCGGGAGGGGCGACGGACAATTTAAGGTAAATGCGCAGTGCAGCAGTGGTAGACCGCGAAATTCAAATTTTCTTACGTTTTTTGCAATTCGCAGGTCAGTATCAGGTTGTATCTTGATCAAAATGTGATTCGCGACTATACCCAATAGATATATATCTACAGAATTATAGTCATTAGAATCATTAATATATATATAATTAAGCTAGATTTTTTCCCTAAGAACTTTGCCATAAGAGATTTGTTCTTATGGAACAAATCTAACTTAGAAAGATGTATTAATGATTGTAATGATTATAATTCTGTAAATACGTACTTACCTGTTATAGTCGTGGATCATATTTTGATCAAGATACAACCTGACACTGACCTGAAAATTGCAAAAAAAATTGAATTTCACGGGCTACAACTGCGCATTCATCTTTAGGGAAATAAAGGGGTTTGAAGATTTTTGTATGGAGGGTGGCCCTAAGGTCGGCCGCCATTTTTATTTTTTTTCACAATCGCGGTGCACAACAAAAGTTATATATTTAGATAGAGGACACTTACACAAACAAAAAATGTTACATAACATAATATCCTAAAGCGTCAGGTTTCGGAGTTATTCACCGAAATATAAGTCGAAAACAACAAGGTTTTTGTTTTTTTTCCCTCCAGGTAAGCATATTGAACTATTGAGGTAATAGAAACGTTATGAAACCTTTATGGAGAAGAAACAAAAGAAGAATAGACCTTTTTTAAATAAACAATTAAACACGGCAATTTATAGTTCGTTTTTTAATCCCAGAGACTAATCTGACATGTAAGTCTTTTGTGTTTTCGTATAGAAGTTTGACATTACACTTGTCAGATTAGTCTCTGGGATTAAAAAACGAACTATAAATTGCCGTATTTAATTATTTATTTAAAAAATGTCTATTCTTCATTTGTTTCTTCTCCATAAAGGTTTCATAACGTTTCTATTGCCTCAATAGTCCAATATGCTTACCAGGAGGGAAAAAAAACAAAAAAATCCTTGTTGTTTTCGACTTATATTTCGGTGAATAACTCTGAAACCTGACACTTTAGGATATTATGTTATGTAACATTTTTTGTTTGTATAAGTGTCCTCTATCTAAATATATAACTTTTGTTGTGCACCTCGATTCTGAAAAAAAATCAAAATGGCGGCTGATTTTAGGGCCAAAACCTTCAAACCCCTTTAGTTAATTTTGGGACCAAGAACAATCCAGACTGCGTAAAAAAAAGTAAAATATGGCTCGCGGATTCCTTTTGGCGTGAAGTCTCCTTGAAGAGATTAAAAAAAAAAACGCACATCTCCGACCTCCGACTAGTAAAATAAATAGTTATCTGTGGCATTATAGCACTAGTGCCCTAACGTAAAGAAAAAGCATGTGTTTTTAATACACTGCATTATGGACCTAAAAGCGTTTCATTAAGAGCCATTTTATGAGCAACTGTTTTGAAAAACACACATTTTTCAACACACTTGATCTTAAATTGGCTCTTAATGAACCTTTTTTAGGTCCATAATACAGTGTATTAAAAACGAATGCTTTCCTTTACGTTACGGCACTAGTGCTATAGTGCCACAGACAACTATTTAATTTACTAGTCGGAGGTCGGAGATATGCGTTTTTTTTTTAATCTCTTCAAAGAGACTTCACGTCAAAAAGAATCCGCGAGCCATATTTCACTTTTTTTTATGCAGTCTGGATTGTTCTTGGTCCCATAATTAACTAAAATTTATTTACCTTAAGATGAATGCGCAGTTGAAGCCCGCGAAATTCAATTTTTCTTACGTTTTATGCAATTTTCAGGTCAGTGTCAGGTTGTATCTTGATCAAAATATGATTCACGACTATAACAGGTACGTATTTACAGAATTGTAATCATTAGAATCATTAATACATCTTTCTAAATTAGATTTGTTCCATAAGAACAAATCTCTTATGGAAAAGTTCTTAGGGAACAAATCTAGCTTAATCTGTCAAGCTCCGCTAATGAGACACAATTGATTTTCTATTGCTTCCTGTTGTTGTTTTCTGTTGTTGCGCACCGCTTGACCGGTTAAATTAATTATTCTAATGACTATAATTCTGTAAATACACATCTATTATAGTCGCGAATCACATTTTGATCAAGATACAACCTGATACTGACTTGCGAATTGCAAAAAACGTAAGAAAATTTGAATTTCGCGGTCTACCACTGCGCATTCACCTTAAATTGTCCGTCGTCCCTCCCGGAACCAAACGGAAAAGACCACTGGCGTTCTATTATTGCGGATTCTCACTAAATTAATGTATATTTCTCTATGCCAAAAGTACTTTCTAATTCCATACTAACTAAACTACAATTTGACATACGACAAAACTACGATCAGTCTAAACATTATTTTGTGTTTATTATACATATTTTTTCTATAGGCTGTTTATCGTTTTTTTTTTTCAGTTCTTTTAAGTAAATAAACGCGCGCCGCGCTAGCAAATAAATACTCTCGGCTTCCTAGGCGAGCGCGACTAATACCGCCTCGAGTTTAATGATCAACATAGCACACATGTATCATAATGTACTATTAAATAATGTTTTAGGCACACGTAATTTTTCAGCTTCTGCCAGCCCTATTGCAATTCTGATTATATGGAAAAATCGATTATATCAGACATTTATACAAATGAGAAGGTATCTTATATGATTGATACCTATCTGTTTAGATTGTAATTCATATATTATTATATAACTAGAGATACTTAATATTAGGTCCTTACATATGAAATTGGCGTTTTGTATGGAAGGAACAAAAAGTCGAATATTTTTTAATATAATATATTTAATTAATCAAAGTATGAACCATTGTTTTCAATGCACTTTTGCCATCTTATAGGTAGTTCATTGATCCCTTTACTAAAAAAACCAGTCGGACGGGAATCAATAAAATCTTTGAAGGCGATTTGGACTGCCCCATCGGAGTTGAATTTTTTCCCTTGCAAAAAGTTATCCAAATTGCGAAAAAAATGGTAATCTGTTGGAGCAAGGTCCGGGGAGTACGGAGGATGTCTAAGACATTCCAATTCAAGCTCTTCTAATTTGGTAGCCGTCTGTTGCGCAGTGTGTGGTCTGGCGTTGTCGTGCTTTCAAACTTTTTAATCTTCCCAATTTGCTTCAAGTGAATTAAAACAGTTTTATCACTAACATCGAAGCCTGCAGCTAACTCGGACGTGGTTTGCGATGGGTCCGCTTCCACAATAGCCTTCAATTCTCCATTATCAACTTGGGTCTCAGGCCGTCCACGGGGCTTGTTCTGCAGGTCGAAATTTCCAGAACGAAAACGTTGGAACCAAAAACGAACTGTGTTTTCTTTTGCAACATGACCGCCATACACATCATTCACCCTTCGAGTCGTTTCCGCAGCACTAGTGCCACGGCGGAACTCGTACTCGTAAATAATGCGATATTTTAAATTTTCCATTTTGTAAAATGAGTGACGCAAACAGAAAAAACAGAAGAAAAAAAACAAATGAATGACGGTAATCGAAGCACAAATACATGAGTAAATAGCTGTACAAATTTGAATTTGGAATTCCTTACCAAAGAGGAGAAATTCGTGATTAAAGTGGCCAGTACGAAAAACGCCAATTTCATATGTAAGGACCTAATACTACTCCCGTCTAAGGACGGACACATAGTGATGACAGCTACCGGATATTTTTTTGTGGATTTTTTTTTGTGTTTTTGTTGATAATTGGGTATACAACGATTATAATAAGTCGCTGGGACTGTGGAACGCCATGTTGGTAAGCAGGTAAAGCTACACTAAACATCTTACTAATCTTCCACGCCGCAATTAGTATTGAGAAAAAAATACGACTTGATCGAAATTACCCGGTCCTTTGGAAATTCTCATCATTATAATACGGTGGCGCTATTTTAATATAAATCATTGTTATTTTCCTGTTATTTGGTGGATATCATCATTGATTCAGATCATTATCCATAATGTTATTAATTTAAAAAAAATTGTATCGCCCTCTAAACCTAATAAAGCGCCCCCACGTATATGTACAATACTTTTCTCCCCTCTCTGCCCATCGACATTTTTTGTCAAAAATTTTCTTGGTTATTGCTTCTTTGTCCCGTTCCTAGATAACAAGTTTAGTCACCCTCATGTCTGGCCCTTCTCGCAAAAAACCGGGTAAAGCCCGGATACGTCTATCAATAACTATATATCCCATAATCGTGCACCTTCACCCACTCTACTTCGCATACGTATTTATTAGCCATCCTTACCAAAGTACCTACCCGTAAAATAACTTAGCGTAACAAAAATTAAGAATAACTTAATATCAATTTTCAAAGAAATTTCATAACAACTAACTGCTTAGGTTAACCTTTATAAAGCTGCGCTCAGACGGCCGTAACAAGTAACATAATATAATTTAATGTAACATATAATGTTAAGTGAATGGAATCGTTTATATAACGAACGAGCTCATGCCGAATACTGAAAGGATCCTCTATTTTGGTAATATTCTCTGTTTTCTTTCGATTTCTTGCGGATAAACCAATAAATTTTCACTCCTTTGTTATTATTACCAGAGGTGCTATATCCGTTTTTACGATAGTTTTGTCGATACGATTTCAAATAAACGGCTTATTTATATACTTGTTTTTGTGTTTTCTACTTCCCGTTATTGCTCTCTACCTGATGATACTATACCCTAAACAATTTAGTAAGTGAGCTTATCACGGCAATGACATAAAGTGTGTTGTGTATAGACTAACAAACTAACGAAACTACTGCTGAAATTAAACTGGTTTACGTAATCCAGCGCTGTTCAATTAACTTTTTTATGTTTTTAGATCTCATTTCTCACAGAAAAACTAAAATAAATACTGCCTTTAGGTTATCGAAAATCAATTAAGAAAGTGAGGCTGGAGCCCCTGGAATGTGCAAAAAGCGGTTTACCTACTCTTTGATGATGATAATTTGGTTACCGCGATTAATTGTTGAGTGTGGCGGTGACATAGTTCTACATGAAGGCAGCGGCGTGCCGCGAGCGCCTGCGGGTGCGCCGCAAAAACCCGCCGGCGGATGCATCAGAGCAAGCTACGCCCTATCAATAAATTATGTGGCGCTCCCAACTTCGTGCACTCCAAGGCTTTACATACACGGCTGTACCTTAACTGACAACACTTTTGTTTTGCTGCTTCTAACTTCTAAGTTCCAATTTCCTACTTTCATAAAGAGTTTACATCAATTGAGTACAGTCAACAAAAGAGATAAGTATGCAGGATCGTCGGATATAGTTGAAGTTTAGTAAGAAACCGATAGATGTTGTCGACTGAAATTTAATTTGATAAATGAGCTGTTTATTTTCTATTAATTTTATTTAAATTTTATTCGAGAACATCCATCGGTTTCTTACTAAACTTCAATTATATCCGACGATCCTGCATACTTATCTCTTTTGTTGACTGTACATTACCGCTTCATAAGCAATGGAAATTAACGGATTATCGTTTTAAAGGGCCTACCCTGTTAAACCCCAAAAGGTGCTTGAAACTGATACTTTTATCTCAACAGCCTATAAAGAACTCTCAATTTGTGGCAGTAATTAATAGCCAACCGAAACAAATATCAAGGGGAACAATTTAGTATGAAAAATTAATATTAACTTTGAAGAGTTAGTCAAACCTATTGGTAACTTTAGTAATTTAATTATGTTTCAGATTATTCATACAACCTGGAATACATACTTGGGTATTTCGAAACTTTCAAAAACCACTATTACTTGCCGGGTGGAAGATTCGCAGATGGGAGTGGCCAGATTGAGATGTATGATCTACGGCCAATACACATATTATAGGTTTACATACTTAATTAAATATCAAAATGGTTACAATGTATAATTGAGAGTAGAAGGTCAATTAACGCGTCACTAAGATTGTTTATTGACAGTCAGTGGAGGAAAATATGATATTCTTGTGTCTGGATGTCCTCGACTCCTCGTGATGGAGGCTATGGAGACTGTTCCACCTCAAAGCAATCGTCTTCGTTGTTTCGAACCAAAACTACCGTGAAGTGTGAATCAACCTTTTATGTATTACATTCTATTGGTACCTACGAGTACGATTGGTATATTATGAGTATTGGTAATTATTATATGAGTTTATGTTAAGTTGTTCTTACTAAGTTCTTACATACTAGGTTCTTATTCTAGGACAATGAATTTTGTCATACTGTTTAATTAAATTCGGATGAAATATTAGTTACCATAATTTAAATACCAGCTTAACGCTCGATCCATCTTTTTATTCACGCGATTACGCACATCAGGATCTAGATATTCCAATAGCCAAACGGATATGTAGTTTTATCACAAGATAGACCCATTTCAGTAGGTTCAACTCATTTTTTAAATAATACTAACTTAGAAATAATTTTCAAAGAGAAATTATCGATAGTCTTAAAGCATACAAAATGAATTATTACAAGTAAATTAAATCAGGCGTAAAGTCACGCCTGTGCTCTCCAAGGGGTAAGCAGATTAATCATGTAAGTTACTATTTAATAAACAGGGTTTGATATTTCAAAGGTTACATGCGATTATTATAACACATTTAGACAGTTAATATGTTTATAGATAGTGCCATCCACGAAGACGCGCCCCACTCTTTTTACTAATCGTTAGTAGTTATCGCTAGTTAATTCCGCTAGTGTTTTAGTTTTGTCGATACACACTAATTACTTATTAGTGGGTAATTAGTGTGTATCAAAAAAATAAAACACTAGCGGAATGTTGCACACTTGTACTGTAAGCGATTAGGAAGAAGAGTGGGGCGCGTCTTCGTGGATGGCGCTATCTGCAACTTTCATCTCAACATTCGTATGTACAGCCATCTCGAAATAAATACAGTTTCAAACACTCCGACAAGCTTATAAATAAAGTTCCGATAAATAAGTATTTAAAAACTAGGGGATTTGAAAACCCCGTTTATACCTAATTGGTGTTGGGTTCCTTACAGTGAATTTTTCATATATACAACTTACTGATTAGGGAACTTATATCATAACCTTACAGCCTTTGCTGGTGACAAAATTTACCGACATCTCAACTGCTCCTAACCCTTTGTCGAATATATATTTACTAGGCCTCGCTCGCGACTTCGTCCGTGTGGATAGTGGTTTCGTCCCCTTTACACCGCTTTCTATGACGTATTTCCAAAAAGCTTACTTTGTGGTAGTTTTATATACGTATGTAAATAAACCTATACCAGAAACTCCAAGTATTCCACAAATGAGGTGTAGATACAACTATCTACACCTCATTTGTGGAATACTTGGAGTTACACACCAACGTGTTTGCAGATAAAAATGCAAGGGAACAGCCAATAACTATATTATTGACTTTGGTACTTCTCTTTCTCTGTTCTGGTCTAGATCATAAGATTCCAAAAGGTTTCCTCTGCCGATATTAACCATCCATTATCTTCCCATTACGATCATTCCAGGAATCACCAGTGTTTCGGAGTGGTCTGACCTCCTCCAGCAAAACCTAGGTACTGCTGAAGGGAACCCTATAGATGTCGAGCAGGCTGACGACCCACCAGGTGGGAAGTGGTAACGCCATTTTAAAACACTTGCAACACTGCTGCCATTCACGGAGACGAATTTGAAATGTCTCGTGTGCCAGTAATTTCATCGGCACCCATACCTTTCAAACCGGAACACAGCCATGCTGTTTGGCGGCAGAAATGGGTATGGTGATAGTACTTCCCCGGTGGAGCCCTTTCACGTGGAGCTCTACTACTACTATATAGGTGTAAAGACTTGGATGTCTTTACTTTGTGCTGGAAATTGCCTCATTGACTTGCAAAGCAAGGGGCATGTTCTACAGTATGTTAAGCAGTGTTGGAGGTCTTTTTATACAAACACACGGACGTGGAAATATACGTCGAATGCCGTTTTATAACTAGTCTCTTCTTTTCTTCACTCTTTCTTTTAAATGGTTTGATCTTAGCGCCTGACGAACCTACAAACCTACAACGACCAACCAATCCTGCTGATACCGAATGCTCCCCGCGATTATACACACTCGCCCTCCCCCTAGCGTATCGGTCTCTGATATAACAAAATCTGTATGGTTATGACTGAATAATATAAACTTGATGAACATGATACGAATATGATGATAATGAATGTGATAATTCCTGTATCCTATATACAATCAATCTTTGTTCCTTTTTCAACTCATCCATATACATTCATCCATGAAGTCGAAACTATAACGAACTCGTTATGTGACACTTGGCATTGTTCAACTGGTGGGTAAAGATCGACTTCCGAAGTGGTAAACATACAGCCTGACACAAGACCGGTTGAGTGACTCATGTAGGTAAGGCTCGCACAAAACAGTAACATAAGGAACGACAAATATTAAATAACATACCTGTATCCAATCTGCAGATTCGAAGCAATTATTATAATTAAGTACGTATGTACATTAATAATCATTTACTGTTCGTAATTCTTTTTTATTTACATCGTATTTCTCAGAAAATATGTCTCTGTCTATTATAATTTGATATTTACAACTACTTGTTATTTCCTATTTGGTGTTCATCCTTACACGGCAGCGGCATGTGTGCGCGCTGCCAAGAACAGAACTTATACTTATACTAGGTAGATATCTGTTGAACTCAAAATAACTTATAAACCTATGTTTTTTTTTTTGTTTTTTTTTTTTGTAACGCCGTCTTAAAAAATTCTCGGTTGTGGTTATGATTTAACAAGTACCTAAAAATCTCGCACCTTGCATTTGAAATAAACCTACTTGAGTAAACAAATTGAATGCAACTGTAGGTATTTGTTACAACAAAAATTATTTTGCTTTATCTTTAGAAGCCCTTGGGAGCTTTTACTTAATTACTGTATTGCATGCCAATCTGTAAATGCTTCTGTGTCAATCGACGGGGCCGAAAGAGAGTGATTAAGTTACTAATGAGCCTTACATCCATCCATACACACTCAGAAAGGAACACTACGAACGAACATAACTACAGCTATATTAAAAAACTATATGAATATAAAATCAATTAAATTAAAATCCTTAAAGTAACTATTTTCACTTGGCTGACCCAAGTGAATATCATAAGAAAAATACGCAGAGCAATAAAATCTATTTCTTAAAGTAACATGCACAACACAACACTAGCTATAATAAATGATAGAACCTAATTAGAGTTAATTTAAGTGTCCTAATTAAAATATTATACGTTAAACATTTAAATAAGTAAGTAATTATAAAATAGGTAAACTAAGTTTGTAGTTGGACACATACAAACGTCCAAATATCATCATATTGGAGCCCCATCAAAACTGGTTCTGAGACACAGTCAGACACTTGTTCTACGAATATCGCCCTTTCAGCTAATCAAATTAAAAGTTATTTATTCAAATTAGGAGATTCAGCACTTTCTGAAATTGCATAAGACAGTACCCCAAAACGCTCGGCCTTCACCACTTTCTAAGAAGAAGTGGCGTAACAAACTCTCCAGCACCACAGCTGTCTGTTCAGTTAGAAGAACGCTACGACAGGCAAAGTCAATGTAAATTGGCACCCCTGATATGCAAATAACTCTACTAAAAGACACCTAATATCATTCTGATTTAATTGATCCTGTGAGAAGGATGAAAAGCCTAAAAGTGAAACAACTTATTCAAGTTTTAATTTATGTTGATTGGTTTAACAGTTACGTCTAACTTTGTAAGCTCTTTTTTAACACAATGATCGCCAATCGACACAATTCTAAACTGAATTGAATGAAGACTCCTACAGCTGGACTGGATAGACAATCCTTTAATGTAATAATGATTTTATTTCATTTTACAAACACTTTTACACGACAATCATATTTTGAAAACTAGATGAGGTCGGCGTTTCCTATCTGAATTTTCTAAGAAGTCGCAGTCTCTTTTTAAAGTCCAGACATAATATTAGTCAGATCATGTGATGACCATGTAAATTGGCGTCTGAAATGGTCTTTTGAGGAAACACCCACACAGATTGAGTGGACCAGTCCAGTTGGTGCACGCATTTGTCAGTAATTGTGCAGCTCAACTCAGAACAAGGCTGTTGAGTTTCACTTTCTGATTAGCTTAGTAGTTAAACGTTTAAATAGAAGTATGTTATTGATAAAACAAGACATTAATTTAGTTTAAACCGTACCATGATGTGTTCCAGTACGACTCACAGGTTAAAGGGTAACCCTACTTACGTAGGGATAAAAAATATAGGATCTATCCGTCCGTAATCGTTTAATTTGGCGGACGAATAGATTCCATATTTTTGACGTGATAACGTCTCATAAATCGTTGAACGCCGGCTGCACACACGTAAAAGAATGACTCTTTGTCACGTTCCGCCTGAGCCGAGCGTGCAAGCGAGAGCGCGGAACAAGCGACAGAGAGGCACGATCGGCCTAAGCGTTCGGCTTGTGACGCATCTATCTGATGTTTTCTTATGACGTTACCACGTACAATTATCGTTCGTAAACCGACTTTACAAACAACCAATTTTTTTTTATAGACCTGTAACACTCTCTGTGGAACTGTCAAAGTATACTAAAGGTACAAAGAAAGAACAAAGTGTCTTGATAGTAATTGAAAATGAAAACCCCAGTATGATAATATTTGCCAGAAGTAACCTTAAGTAAGTAACATTAAGAAAAAGAAACTCGTCGGAGTGTTTTGCCATCATACTGTTTTGTATTTATAATCATGTAATAAGTAATAATATTGTACTAATACTATGTTAGAATAAACAGCTTTCGTGACTGTGGTGTTTTATATATCTATTTAGATGACCATTAGACGTTCTTTTATAGTGTGTGAACACGGCAGGGTTAGCGGGTAAGTTGTGCTTGTTTACAGAGCCTAGCCCCCGGCCGCTGGTCTGGCTAATATTAATCTGCTTAACTTTAATAATTATTATGTACCTACATCTACCAATTTTTCACAATACATTTCCTGCTCAGAAGGTATTACAACCAAAATATATTGTGTATTTTGTTATTATTAATTATTTTTGGTAACTATGTATGTACAAAAGTGACTCATAGATCAAATGTATGACAAAATTCTCTTGGGTTAAAATATTAACATTTTAATGAAATTAACATTTCAACAAAATTTCAGGTGCTCACATTTAGGGACGGTGATAGTAATCTGTACCCACTAGTAGTCAAAATAATAGTTAACAACATTTTGTAGAAACATTGAAATTGTTTAATTACGGTACTGAACAGTTTACTTACCTACTTGGATTTGTAGCCGAAGGTGGTCCAAAACTTGCCACTGAAATAACTGAAGATGATTTTGATGACATATTGAAATGAGAAATGTAACAATGGACATCTATAGTGTTTCAAAAATAGGAATTACTTGTAATTTATGAATAGTCCGTAGTGTCTTCACAGTTGTTATCTTATCTACTGATTTTATCTCGATCTTAATTAGCAGTAATCAAAAACTATCGCCGTCCATAAAATTAACAAGTAATAATAATTTAGAAATTTAAAATTTGATATAATTTCTCTTTGGCACTATGCCATTATTTTATACAATCTGTACACTTTATTATTAACATCACATAGATTTTTACAGACTACCTAAATGAGCATTTTTATAAGCACATAACTAAAATGTATATTTCTGCTTCGAGGCTGTGAATTTGATAATCAGATTATCCTATATATGTATATAAAACGATACGTCATAATGTGTAGAAGTTACAAGAATTTGGTTTACAAACAGTTTTTATATTTTGGTGTTCCGTGTTCTAAACTTGTGTAATATTTATGTGTGTTCCATTACTTTCGTTATCGCCCAATGAAATAATTGTGTCACAACCGAATTGCTCACTAACCCGCTCAACAAAAAGTTAACCTTATACTCGTAACAAGAAGGTTGGTGTATTGTTTATTGTTTTGTTTTACTCGCATTCACTATTAAAAGACATTTCCTACATTTCGATGGGGTTGAATGGACTAAAAGTTTTTCTTTCTAAAGAGATGCAGAATTACACCTCCTTTGTGAATTTAGTTCCTACTTCCAGCGAACGCCATCGCCAAGCGTACGAAAATGGGTCAATAATTCGCGGAACGCCAGTGAAGGGGAGTATTAAAAAAAGTAAAATGCCTACCCCTATTTTCTTTTAACGGCAGAAATAGCTTCACTTCTTACACGTCAATACCGCAGTACCCCAAAGCTCTTATTTTCAACCGATGTTAAAGCCACCATCCGAGGAAGATTAGCTAACCATTATTATCGGATCTTCAAAACTTCTGTCACACATGTGTGACAGAAGTTTTGAAGATTTGTATTCTTTATTTTGTTGCAAAAAAAAATTATTGATAATATTTTGTCTTGAAACTAATTCTTATGATCAATTACATATCAAAAGTCCTATGAGCGTTCGCTGGAAGTTATGAAAGGTGACCTAGCCATCAGTGTGATCGAATTTGATGCACTTACATTGCAACCTGCAACACACATTGTGATTGGAAACGTAGACAATTCGGCTGTAACCATGAATAAATAAGCAATTTACAATGCAAAAGTATTCGCACTAACCAAAATAATAATTTAGCGTTGCCTATGTTATTTATAGCTACGTTAATATCTAGTCCTGTTTCAGGTAAAGTTTTTTATACCTATATGTACAATAAAATTTCCATTTGTAGAAAAATATTTTTTTGGTAATTTTGTAGACGAGGCCTAACTATTCAAAATACAAATCATACAATAGACTTCAGAAGTAAAGATAGAAATAGTAGGTAAACACTTCAAGGTTCAATTTCTTTGGCTTTACACAAGATCGTCTTCGTACTCGTATCATATGTCATTTGAGACGCACTCCATCTTCGGCAGGTGTACGGCCGGTCGGAAGTACTGGCGGCGGGCGGCGTCGTAGCGGTGGGCAGACAGGGAGGCCAGGGGCAGCGGAAGGTCGTACGCGCAGTGCGCGGCATGGTGCGCGTGGCGGGGCGCCGGCGGCGGCGGCGAGCGGGCTCGACGTTAGCTGCCCTTGGCCACCAGGTGGTAGGGCGCGTGGATGGTGGCCACGCTGCCCAGCTCCGTGTGGCCCAGCAGCTCGTCGGGGTGCTCGTGCTCGTGCTCGCGCCGCTTCTCCTCGTTGGTGTAGTAGTGCGCAGCGCGGCGGCGCGTGCAGCACAGTGCGCCCGCCACGGCCGCCAGCACGGCCACGCACAGCAGCATCAGCCCCGCGATCACGCTCATCTGCGCCTCGTGTGTCGTCGGGCACGGATCCAGTCGGTCGAATGACATGTCAGAGAAGCTCGTCCCTCGCAGACGTAATGGGGAGTAACACTTCAGGTGACGCAGAGTTGCATTGAGCACAGTCGTCGTCATATACACGAGCATAGTCCCCGCCGAGCACTGATCGCAGCGCCACGTGTTTTTTGCCAAATTCACTTGAGCTATCGCTTCCAATCTTTGCAAATCCAGCTCAGTTAGCGTTTGTAACTTGTTATGCGATATATCTAATCTTTGTAAAAACTTTGTCTTTGTTAGAAGTTTGTATGGAAAGTTAGTTAATTTATTCCAAGATATATCTAACGCCACAAGGTGTTCGTTGTAAGTAAAAAAATTCGGTGGTATGTCTGGAAGTGACAGATTCGCAAGACCAACGCCGTGAATTTCTGGTAATATCTGCAGTAATATGGCAATTTCATTTAGAACTAAGTTGTTTCCGCTGAAGTTGATAGTTTTCAGGCAATCCACGACTGGTGCAAAAGTTTGTAAATGAAATCTGTCTATTTTGTTGTGACTAATGTCTAAGTGCGTGAGGTTGGTGAGGTTGGCGAGCGCGGCGGGTGCCAGCAGCGCCAGGCGGTTTCGCGCCAGCGACAGTACACGCAGTTCGCGATTGCGCCCGAACATGTGGTCCACGATCACAGACAGTTGATTCCCATCCAGTTTTAACTTCTTAAGCCTTTTTAAGCTAATAAACTCGTCTGAAGTCAGATATTTGAATTGATTCTCTCCCAAGTCCAACTCTTCCAAATTAGAAACCAAATGGTATATTTGAGTGTTGACCCGTCTCAGGAGGCATCCCCTACATTTAAAGATTCGCAGATGTTGAATGTCTTTAAATACTTCTGGGTTAAGTTCTGTAAGAGGGTTATCACTCAGGTCCAAAGTTATCAATTTCGCCAACATTCTGAATAGTCTTGGTACCAATGTAGTAATTTCATTATTTGAAAGAGTTAATGTTCTCAGTGAAGTTAAATGTCTGAAGGTTTCACTCGGCATTTGTTCTATGTTATTATGATCAAGGTACAAGTCCGTAAGATTTATGAGACCTCGAAAGTTGTCCGCTCCGATGCTGGTGAGGTTATTGTGAGTGAGGTTTATTAACCTGAGGTTTTGGAGGCCCCAGAAAGAGTATTGACCGATAGATGGGACGTTGGAGTTAACTATGTGAAGTTCTCGAAGGTTGACGAATGGGGTGGGTTGTGTGAAGATGGGGCCGATGGTGAGTTCGTTTTGTTTGTCAGGTGGTGCGGCAATGATGATGATGTGCGCGTTGCGGTCGATGTAGTCGACGGGCACGGTGCGCATGAGGCCGCGCGTGCAGGCGACGCGCACGGCCGCACCGCCCTCGGTATCGAAAGTGCTGCGGCACGCGCACTCGTCGGGGCATGTTACCTCCGCGGCGCTGCAGCTCATCATCACGGCAGTCGACGACCACAGCAGGAACAGCAGCTGGCAGCTTGTATTTCTGTAACAAAATAAAATATATGTAAAAACCAGATAGAAACAACGCAGTAAATTGCACGCTGAAACTTTCCAATGGAAAAGTCAACTACATACTTGAAAGCTAGCTTATACAGTGACAATTGTGTGGCACGGGCGTTGCGAAACAGTTTTAAAGTTCTATAAGAAACCTAAAAACAACGGTGTAAAGTAGGTATCTACCTACTTAGAAGGGTGGTGAAGTTACATAACAAATTATAAAAAACAATGGAAAAGTTAGAGACCGTACCATTCATTTCCTGTAGAAATAATATCAGTAAAAAAACTTTTTAAGAAAAAAAAAACCGACTTCCAAAAAAACACTACAAAGTGAAAAATAACTTTAATTTCGGAAGTCGGTGTCTTTGGATCTGTATTTTAGTTTTTTGCCACCGACTTCCGAAATTAAAGTTATTTTTCACTTTGTAGTGTTTTTTTGGAAGTCGGTTTTTTTTTTCTTAAAAAGTTTTTATTTCACGCTTTTTAGTGGGTCTGCTTATAATTTATCTAAGTTACAATAGCCTAGTGATCATCGCCTTTTACAAACAAAATATTGCTTTTCCCGATGCAGGGAAGTTAATTGTTGAGGAGTTCTCCAGGTCCACCATCAGCTCCATATCACCATTCACATTGTGACGAGCATGAATTGCTTAGCAACCATATTAAAGTAATCGAATCGCAACCCGTGAAATACTTAGATATTATTGAGTAGTTCCGGTGGCCATCTGTGGTCTTCATCATCAGCTCCACTTCACCAAATGGTGCTTTCCGAGTTACTATAAAAAATACCCAAATCGCTATAGGTGTGCCTATAATATTTGAAGAGTTCCTTCGATTTCTCCAGGATCTCATCATCAAATCCTGACCTGATGTTTTTAGACTAGAAGCTGATAATCCTGGCAGCAGCATCAGGCCAGACTTATGTCAACATTGCATTGAACTTAAAATTTAGTCCTGTTTAAAATGAGCCCAAACACGACTACGGTGCTGTTATTTCAAGGTTTGTACTTTTTCTGATGCTCCTGGCTTCAGCATCAGGTCTCTATGTACTTCGGTGTTCCTCATTAACAGTACGTTTATCCACACATCAAGCCCTTTTCAATGAGCCTAAACACGATATATCTGCTGTTAGTTGTCGAGGAGTTAGGTACTCTGCAGACTATCCTGACTGCAACATCAGGTCATGACTTGATGATCATGAGACCAAATGTGACAAATGCTCTATCAAACATCAAAACAATTTACTAAAACAGTCCTTGCCTGTTTGAGTAACTTCTTACTGTTAAGGAGTTGTACCTTCCATCATCAGCCCAGCTACCTGAGATGGTGACAACCATACGCAAATAAACAAGATACTTCATAAAATATGCGAAAAACAATAAGTGAGCCTATAAAATTTGAGGGTTGCCCTCGATTTCTCTAAGATCCCATCATCAGATCCTAACTTGGTGACAATGGGACCACCTCAGAACTATCTACTTTCGAACAAAAAAAGAATTTTGAAAATCCATCGACAATTGGCGGAGTATTCGATGAACAAACATACAAAATAAAAATAATAATGATGATGATAAAAAAAAAAAACATACAAACAGCCGAACATAGTACCTCCTCCTTTTTGTGAAGTCGGTAAAAATCAGACACATTTCATTCGAAAACAAAGGCAGGTATTTCCAGACATGCAGTTATTAAAATCGCATCGGCGCCGTTTTCCTATCGCGTCAGTACCTACAATTATTTGAAGCCAACAAAAGTTATACAATTGGGGTGTACAGTAGGACTGGAAACATTTTATTGAGACGAATGCTATGCGTGGTCTGTGTTGGCCTAGTGGTCGCGAGCGCGACTGCTGAGCATGAGGTCCTGGGTTCGATTCTCGGGTCGGTAAAAGCGCTGTCGGGTGAGGGCTTTTCAATAATAATATTTTTTTGACCAAAATAGGTTGGCCCCACAATTCGCCAGTTAGACATAACTGGAGAAATGCGGGTGTACTACAGGTAAACCTCTGGAGAATACAGACGCAATGCTATGTCATGTTATATTTTCATTGGGTCGTCGTCGTCAGCCGCGGTTGCTGGCGGTACCTACCGCGCGCGCGAACTAACTTGCTTCGTGCGGCGACGCTGACAAGCGCGCTCCGCACTCTCAACCTCATTGGTGATGACGTAGACAGATTCTGTTGCGCCTTGGGTGAATTTGAAAGAATATCTACCTATAGAATTTGTTATGTTACAAGCTGTGTAACTATTTAATTTTTAAGTGTACTACAATATCGCATTGAGTCTAGCCTGTAAGGATATTTGTATGTTTGGAGTGAATAAATAAATAAATTAATTAATCTTATATCAGCATTCCACAATTATCTTCTTAATCCAATGGCAGGTACATCCTCCGTTAATCTAAGATAAACTAAGTTTACTTAGGGCTTAGTTAACAGTGATAACTTATGGTTTCCGTCTGAAGGGGAGAGAGCTTCTTAAGCGATCCAAGGCTTGAAATATGGTCTAATTACCCAACATAATTTATCGGCAATAAAACTATGTTAAAGTCGTAACAGGTAAAAATATTGTTAATCCGCCCATTATCACGGTAAGTGTAAAAAATGCTCGAGTTCTGTGAACTTGGCACGAGATTACAGTCTTGTGAAATATGTGCTTCGCTTTGTCCGCGGAATCAAAACCCCTGAAAAATAACGGCCAGATAACAAAAGGCATTTTGACGCGCCGACTAAGCGGCATCCATTACGCGAATTCCGAAATATTTATTCGCACCTTAGTGAAAAAAATGAAATTCTTTTGTTAGTACTATCACGACCGCGAAGCTTATTTTAATTTACATTACCAAGATATTATCTGAGCTAAGAAGGGTTCATGGTGACTTTGGACAAGGAAGATAGATTTACACAGGATTTAGTAGGTATGATATTCTTTTGTGGAGCTTTTCTTCGGTAGGGCATTTTATGCAATTAAATAAATAATCATTTTAAAGCTATAAACTCTATCTCTAACGGTGCAGGAAAATGTCGTGAGGAAATCGGCATGTCTTAGAACCAAAAGTTCTAAGACATGTGACATCTACCAACCCGCACTGGGCCCGCTCCCTGTAACAAAGAGGAGGCCTGTGTTCCAGCAGTGGGAACGTTATAGACTGATTAAACATGTTATGCAAAGCTCTAAAGAGCTAATTAAATAAACAAGAACCAACAAAAAATCCGAGTTTAATTATTAATTTGGTATATTCCCTTAAACTATTAAGATATTACAAAACACTCCGCATTTTATTTAATTTTTTTTTAATAGAGATTTAGAGAAATTTTATAATAAAATTTACTGGCCCTAACTTATTAACTTATTATCGTTAAAATAACTACAGAAATCATTATGTTCTCAACGCATACATATGCATAAGAAGTACATACTTCTTCAGTCCATTAAATGGCAAGCAGGTGATTGGTGGCGTAATAAAATCTATTATTCTCTGTATGAACCGCCTCAGGCAGCAAAACTTTGTTATTTCGTTGTTAAACAAAGTTGTAAAGTGAAGCTCAGTTGTTTTATCAACTGTATAGAAACAGTATCAAACAAACAAGTTGTGTACTACATTCATGGTACTCATTTCATATCTTCTCGTAAACTGGCTAACGGATGGCTACCACAGTAGGTAATATTATAGGAATTTAAGGCATGCAAATCGTCCAGTGAAAGGTTCTGCTTAATTCCCTTGCTCCTAGAATTAACAAATTGTATAGGTACTTGTATCTACATTATTTTGTAGCTAGATAGGTATTAAGATGCCATAGGATTAACAAAACGAACAATTAATTAACTAACTAGTTGGTAAGTAAAAGAGGTGGTTCATTAAAAAAACAATGCCTAGATTATATTAATTCTAACACAATAACAGACACTTTGTGTCTGGGCGACTAACTGCTACTAGCGCCAGTAATGCGCCAGTAGACAGCCTCGTCCGGGGACGTCTCGTGAATATGGATCAGGTATTTAGAAGAGCAGGACATTGCCACTATGTTGTCGAACAATTGAATAAATCCAAGCTCCACAGACCGAAGGGTTTAACGGGTTACTGGGATGGCGGGCATGCCAGCTTTGAATTTCGTAGCAGGCTTATTGTTATTACAATGTTGTTTTTTAAATTTCAAATTCAATATTACTCTCTATTTTCTCTAAGCACATTCTTCCGTAAATCATCTTATTAAATCCATAATGTTGTCCTGATAACTTAATCTATTTTATGCTAATCGTGAAGTGAAAGCAGAAAACAGAATGTGGTCTGTTTAATATGCTGCGCAGGATTCGGCTGGCGCAAACAGGATACGTCGGAGACGATGCCGAATAGGTGATCTAGCCTCGTTATCTTGACACTCGCACGTTACTTGTTGCCATCTCTGAATTCACATTACTGACTGTGTGTGGTATTGCGGTGCCAAAATTCATCATATTTATAGGCGTGAAGTTACTTACTCGATACTTAGTCGGAAAAACACCGACATTTTCCGAATAAGTCTACTTTTGTAAGTATAAACTTAGTTACCCTTGTTATTATAAGCTTAGAGGTCCGCCTACAACTTACCCCCGTGGTAAACCCAGACCTTGACCTTCTATTTTCTTTCCACTATATCTGCTGGCATTTTGTTAGAGTCGTAAACATTTTGTACGATAACAAACATCACTTACACAAACATACTTCGGTATTATTGTATTATTTCAGTATACTGAAACAGAAATCTCTTCATTTTGAACAGACAACTTATGTTAAAATCCCAACTTTTCGGACAGATTTGACAAACAAATCTGTCTCCAAAAACTATGCTCGCTAATATTGTGAATAAAACAAAATACGGGATCTACCTTTTCATTTTACTCATTTTATTAAAGGATTTACGCGCATTGAATAAACACCTGCGTTTAATGTAAGTACAAACGTGTCATTTCATTGGTATTCCTTTGTGAATCCTCTGGATTACATTACACAATTTTGTGGCGTAACTGCTTCACTTAGGTACATAAATTAAAATGTTTGACTTACTTAGGAAGAGACTGGACCCCACGACACAGGGAATCCTAGTGTGGGGTCCAGGGCATTTGTAAAAACCTAGCACCTAAAGCTCCTTGTAAACTGCTACTAGTTTTTGTTTTTATGTTGTACCTACTGTGTTTTTTTCTGAACTGAATAAAGTTTTTATTTATTTAACTGTTATGATAAATTTTCATTTAACTGTAATAATTATGGTAAACCATATAAAGATCAACAAAACAATATTGAATTCCCTCTCAAAGTCTACAGTTCATAACAAAATAATAGGCTATGTAATAAATCGATTAAATAATAAAGCGAGGATAAAGTCCTCCATAGACTGACGCTGGCCCAATATTGACGTTGCATTCAATCCCGAGGCTCTATCAGCCAGTACTATCTGCTAGTAAACGCGTAGGTATGTATTGCATATGGATCAGGGAGGGCAAACTCATGGCAAGCGGCGGGCATGCCTTTGATTTTAATAGATATGAAATCGTACTATTTTTCTGTACCTAATCAATTATATCAACCATTCAAATATATGTTCATCAGACCTGCTGAATCCTATTTGCGACAATTTTGTTCTTGTAATCGCGTTACTTTTTGCAGATCGGTGACATAGTATGGCAAGGGCAATTTTTTTTAAATTTATTTATGAACACATAATATGTGATAGGATTCGCCACACAGGCGGACATTAACGCCACATTTACCTGCGACTGCATTTCCGGTGACGTCAGCATGTAAGTAATTACCTGGACATGTGTGTCTGTGTATAGAGGCTATGTAGCCTTACCTAATATAGTGCAGGCTGGCTATAATTCAGCCAGGGTTCCATTCGAGCATTCAAGCAATTGTCATATATTCTTATTAGGTATTTTTGTTTAGATAAGTCAGTGCTAGCTTAGACGGGAATATGTAAAGATACTTTATCAATATAAATTTAAAGAACTCTTAACGGTTTTTAATTACTTTAAGGGGTTCTTCTAGACCCTTACAGTACCTAGCATAGGTACTTGGGACGTACCTATATCACAGCAACCTAGTCCCAATTTGCTAGTAAAGCCAACCAGCGAAATTTTTTCCTAGTTTTGCGAAATTGTGTTACAGGTAACCTTTGATGCGGAACACTGAAAGCAGAAAATAACAATGTACTCGTTGGTACTAGCTATATGGATATGTATCTATACAGTACCTGCATCAAAATTAATAAAGAGCTGTCTTCAGAAGCTTTTAAGGCTGACGTGTTCTCGACATGATATGTTTACTAAACATTTTTAAAGGAGCACTTTCAGACTGATAGAACCTATCTTATTTATTCATAATATAAAGTACTCATTTACATAGAGGTCATTTAAATTATGACGTGACGGTCTACCTTGGACCTGCTATATATCTTAAAATACTTATACCTAGTCTCTAACATCTAGTTGAGGTCAATTAGGTCACAGTATCTTCTATCAACAACTTACTTAACTTATGAAATTCATATTAAACAGGTTCATCGACCGGTGGAACCCTAAAAACTTCATCTAATTTATTAATTCCAAGACCGAACTTTTCTCATTACAGAATTCTCACTGGTCTTGTTATTATAATATTTTTATTAAATACTTGACCACAGACTCCTTCGAACTCTAGGATTACTTAGTCTTTGAACTTCGTGAGAAGCATACATTACATAGTAGAAAGCGAGAAGAGACTTCGAATGACATGATAGATAAACAATACCTAGTTTAACTTTTATCTGCGTTGTCCAAATGATTGTCTACACATTTTATCGCACACATTTTCATAAAACCACTGGTATAAAACTTCACGGCTCAACTAAAAGCGAGCTAATAAAAGCTATTCATTATGGAGCACATCTAAAATTTGTCGTCGCTGAGTTCATCAAACCTGAATTTAAAACTATTTTATCTGTTCGTATGTACAGTTAATTATCGCATTTCGTAGGTATGTATGTATTTTTTTCGTGATGGCGGGTCACGTAGTCTCGCAGGCATGCCAGGCGGCCCACTGTCACGTACTAACTCAGTGCCATCGCCTATAAAGTCGGGAAATCGCTGGCCGGGCCACGACCACTGTCGACCATTGTCGTCACTTTTATGGATAACGGGAACAGGATACGTAATTATACACGTAGATTTATTTTATTGACAATTGGTGAACAAATCTAATTTCGCTTTATTTGGTTGGTGACGTGAGTTGGCTTAATTAAACAGTCGTGCGCCGCGCCGCACAGACGCATAAAGCATCTGAATGATTGTGAACCGCGCAGTTCATGGGGAAATTACAAATGAAAACGCAAATGAGATTTATCAAGTGCGTTTCCACTTTGATAAAGGAAACACCAAAGCATTTTAATTTATTGGAATCTATTTGTGTGAGTGAAGACCTACATACGTGAACCATCCGAAAAATCTAGGAGCTTATGTGAGGGACAGCTGAACAGACCATTACTCCTCGTACTATCAGACGCGCCAACAAAAGATACAACGACACCGACAATGGCTGAAACTCGTTCAACTTCTATTCGCATTTGCTTTGAAATTCGCCCCACTTTGAAGATAATATATAAAATGTGAGCCCCTGTCTCAGCTTGGTAAATATGCACTCATGTGGGAAATCCGCGCTGATTATAGTTCTTTAGAAACGATTTTTCTTACAGGAAGGAAAGAACTAAAGTGAAAATTTAAAGGCTTTCGTATTCGTAAAATATCAATAATGCCACACGGTTTTTGCTAAATAATAAACGAGCTCGTAAAATATAATTCGGTCGGGAGCTTTGTCTCTGGTGTGGCCTGAGTGCGGCCTCAGCTTATACGCGCAGAGCGGTACGATGCATACTTATATCGTAAACTTTACTAATTAAATATTCCGTATTCCTTATATTGCCTTCAACGCTAGATGAATAATAAAACGATAGTTTATGGTGAACTCTCTAAAAGGATAGAAAAGCTGCCTTTATTAAAGTTTTACGATTAAAATTCATCAGGTAGGTATCTAGTTGAGATTTTTGAGTATAAAATAAAAAATTTAACCGTAAACTGCTCTCATCTCTACACGTATCAATAAAATAATGAAAGTTATGGACACCGAAGTTTGTACTTAGGTCATCGTTTTACGAGCTTGACCGAGCATGAAAAATGCATCAAGATTTACGAGCCTTTTATGCTCAGATTCCGGGACACCCGAACAAAAATGTAATTTGTCAGGCAGCCCGCCTTTGAAAAACGATATGCGAAATGGATAAAACTACGAAATGTATGCTCTCGTCGTGAGTGTATTATGCCGAATACTTTAAACGTTAAAAGAGGAAGGTAAAATTGTAAGAATGGAACAATCCGAGTTCTCGTGAGTGCCACCTTATCCCAGGAGATCGAGCGTGAGCGAAGTGGACACAGTACCAGCTTTAGATACGTTTGCACGATTTCTATTCACTAGTAGAAATATTTTCAAGTGAATGCACATAACTCCCTGTTGCTTGCTACATAGGAAGTCAGCGTCACGGACCAGTCCACAAAGGCATTTTCATCAAAACTTCCAGCGATATATACTTATAGGTACCTACCTTGTAATAGCTGTTGTATTATTGAACATGTCGCGTCATTTATCAATGTTACTTATATTAAATCGGTACCAACTTAATAAAATCACTGCCATGCCTCGTTCGACAATGTTTATGACATATTCAATTTTATCAGGGCCTTCCCCAATTTTCTATTTCCCTACATCTTTACCGTGATTACTTATATTTCTGTAAATATTCTTGCGAAAGAGACTCTTTACTTAATAAATACAAATGGAATTCATACGATGGGGTTGGGCTAGGTAGGTACCTAATATTGAGTGCTTTGGGTAGGCAAAAGGTATTACAGGATTAAATGAGATTGTTATTTATGTAGGTACCTCTCATCGGGAATCATCGTACAAGTTCGATTCCACGAATAACAAAGGCTAGCAATGGTCTTTTTTGTGTGCGGCTCGAGTACAATGAGATAAGGCGTTATATAAAGAATCTTCTCCGTGGGTCAAATCGAGGGACTTTATCGTTATTATTTATCTCCGAAACACATTTGTAGGAGCTTCTCTTTATATCCCTTTATTTTACATGACGACGACGCGGCACAAATTGATTTCTCTGCAGTCTCTCTGGATACGGGTTCAATGGAAAAACACATAGTCATGGCCTAATGATATTGTACTAACATTTCATGGAGTCCCTCGAAACTATTGAATTACTTGTGACTTGACCGCGACTCTCTACTATAGCGGTCACGTAGCTATTTATATTGCCCTCGAATACCAACTACTTTAAAATGTCAATTTCGTTTAATGTCTCTAAAATGAAACAAATTCTATGCTTGAGTTGTACTAAACAACGAGTACCCATTAATAAGAGGTATGAAGATATCAATGCCAAAATTATAATTATACATAATATATGCTTTAACAAACAGAAATCAATGGACTCGAAATTATTTTCAAGAATCAATTAAGTTTGTAGTCAAATAGCGTTGATGGGCAAGGTTTTTTCGTCCAGTCGGCTTATTGAAACTCAGTTGAACAAGTGTATTTAGCCAGTTCTTTGCCAGTCATGCTACCTAGAGCTTTTATTTAACAAAAGTTGATTAGCCTTTTCGTTAGGATTAAACAGGATGTGATGCAGTAGTTACCGCTTTTGAAACCGTTGTAAGTAGGACACGTCAAAAAAACTTCATGTGAACATTTTTGTGAGATCTAGGTATTCAAAAACTCTTTTGTGAAATACTAAAAAGGAAAAACTAAATATTTGTACTCAGTTTCAGCTCAGGCTGACGTCAATTAATTATTATTGCGTCTTTTAGCATTTTTTTTACTATGCAAAGTGCGGCATTGCGACGTTGAATACTCTGTATGGGTAGTTATTTCTTTTGTGTACGACACACCCCAAGAAAGATATTCAGTTTGCCTCAATGGCGTCAAAAGCAACAGTCTGTACAGCACAGCTGCCCCGAGGGTCACGAATCACAGTGCAAATTGCGTCGTATTATAAAACGAATACATCTTGCTGTTATTAGAGCACAGACGAAATATTGCGTCGCAATTCTACAACGTTTTTATCATCGCACATTATATTAATCCGGTTTGAGAACACGTTTTGCACCAACTTTGGGGGACAACAAACGATAATTCAATAGAATGGTGGATTGAACGAGAGCAATAGGATTCCTTTCGCACCCATTCAAGTATGGGATCATATTATACTTAAAGGGTGACATACACGTGTGAGCGTTAGTAGGTAATATTTTTCTTTTGTCGTAAAGAGTTATAGCCGTTAAAAAGCTTTTCGTCCTCGACCGCAATGTATGTCTAAAGCTACATTAATTTTTCGGTAGATTACCTACCTTATAGGTAAGTACCATTAACCATTGTGACGACGACACGTGTGTGGTAACAAAAGCGTTATAAAGGACGATGGCACAACCTCGTTCATAGACATAGGAGACTCAAGACGGCCGGCGCATTTATTCTACCAGCCATTGATATTCAAAGCAAGATTTTAAATAGAATAAAGTTCTTATTACGCGTGTGTGTCTGTGTGGGAGGGGGCAGACCGCGATGGGCAAGCGGTTGAGCGAAGCTCCCCCTAATAAGAATACCGTTAAGGGTAATAGGGTAGGATTTGGTACATGGAGAAAAGATTACGCACCCGCCACAGACCTTTTCACTAACCACTGCGTTGTTTGTGAGCCGGCTCTGCTTTCTGAGATTCGCTTAAAATACAATTCTAACTAAACAAATAACATACAAAACCTAACGAATTAAATAAATGTTTATTTACTTTAAATAATGAAAAGCCTGCATCAAAAGGCCATATTATATCGCCCTCGCAGCTCTATAAGGATGGTATCCATTAGGATAGGTATTCATCAATATAGCAAAAGCGATTGTTTAAAACAATTGCGAGAATGAACGCTTTCATTTATACTGTCGAGGGGTTTCAATTAATATCGAACCTTACACAGAATAAAACAGTAAATTACAAGTTTATTAAATTCGTACCTATGTATTATTCCTTCATGCAAATAACTGTTTATTTCGCATTATTGTGTGTTCATGATATTGGATCGTGGAAATTGTACAATTGGAGTGTATGATAAATACGGGTGTCATAAATAATCTTCGAAAGCTGTTAACAATATTCATCGACGATTAGTATCGTCGATGAGTACTGCTACAAACAATTATTTATCTTACATTGTTCGGACATTTTCATACATATTAGTCGATATTCATGTGAGTGTGAACGAGAAAGTATTTTATTCGACTTCAGCGCTTTAGCACAGTGTTCCACAAATTATGTACCGCGGCACACTGGTGTACCGTGGTCATTAATTGGTATGCCTCGGAAAAATAAGGTTATTTTATAAACTTATTAACAATAAAAACCAAAAAAGAGCACGCCTCAGGACAATAGACGTAGAGATGAGAGCAGCTTTGTCAACGATTACGCCAAAACAGTCTCATGTTTCGCATTAAATACCTTTTCTGCAATTTAAACTTAAGGTTTATTGACTAATAATAATAAATACCTTTTCTGCAATTTAAACTTTAGGTTTGTTGATTAAAAATAATAAATACCTTTGTGCAATTTAAACTTTAGGTTTGTTGATTAATAATAAATAATGTTTCGATGATTAATAAATAAATGTTGATTAATATTACTTAAAAAGTGATTTTTATTTGTTGTACCTCCAAACATTTTCGTTTTCCTAGATGAACCTTGAACACAAAAAGTTTGCGGAGCACTGCTCTAGAATAATCTGTTTTTGTTTAATTTCCGAGCCTTGAGCCCTGCATCATAGAGGTCTCAATTAAAGAAGTTTTAATTATCACAACTGAAAGTTTTTTCGGACTTTTATCGGATTATAGAACCGTGTCTGTTCAAGCCTCTCTAAATTAGACTAAACTTTTCATATAAAAAATCAGTGGCACGTTTTATTCGTGTAAGTTTTGATTTTGAATAGTTTGTTCTTTATGCATTTTGTATATTTAAATGATAATATTATACTCTTTTCAATTATAGGAAAAACAAGTACAGTTTACTAGTTCGTAAAAATAACTTATTTTTATATGATGTTGAGTGTCCCATCGTTTGTAGAACAGCACCACATTTACACTCCACGAACACTCCACGATTCTACGAATCTCCACCTGAACAGGATTTCCTTGCTTCAGCCAACCTGGGTCCGGAGTCGGTTTACAGTCCCCGGCACGTAACTTGGCAAGATTTTGGCGTAGTGGGAGTAAGTTCTTTCTTCTATTCGTCTTCGCAGTATTGTATATAACGCAAACCCTCAACTAGAAATTGTGTTGTATTGTATACAGGCTCTGCTAGGCAACCTAAGCTGATCGCTCGCGTGAAGGTAATCAATGCCTGTTATACCTCACCCCTATCAGTGGTCGTCTCCTCGTCACAACGTACTACAACTCATGATACCATCACTAATTAATGCTTCGGCGCCAACAGACGTCTATTATTACAAAGGAGAGCGATTCCTCTAAAGCGATACCTCAGCATTTATAGATATTATCTAGTAATGACGTAAAGGGCTCACTAATACGACCCCCGATTACAACCTCAAGGGTTAATATAATGCTTTGATATACCCTACCAATCTACTTTTGGCATTTCAAAGTATATTTTGTAGACATCAGTTTAATTAGGGTTTGTCCGGAAAGGGTGCCAACGAGGCTATTAAGTAAGGTCTGTTCGTCTGTCACAGTGTTATCTTTTTCACCGTAGGTCTAGGAAGTGTCTATACAGGAAATCTCGGAAAAAATGCATTTTCTACGGTTTTTGTTCCTGGTGCCGGAGAGAAGGAGAGACTGAGCTATGCATGACCGTTAGCACCATCCTTTTTTCTAATACGGTTACAGTTCTATGTGACTTACCAGCCAGCAAGTAAGTGGGAAACCCGTAGTACACGAATCCGTGTCGCACTTGGCTGGTCCTCTAAAACATCGATTACTTATTCCAAATATTAACTTGTCAAATGACGAGACGCTTTCAACGTTCAAACATGTTTAGGCGTGAAGCTATTTATTTGCGAACTTGAAATGTCCACAAAACTTTAAAGGAACTTATTAGTCTGTTTATTGGCACGGGATTTACTGGATATTCGAGTCAAATGGTGCTTTGATCATCTCCAAGCAAACTGTGGGTTTAACAAGGGTCAATTTACCTTATCGTGATTAACTATGTTTTTTTAGGAAAGTAAGATGCATAATTTATATTTTTGACATCGCGTCAGACATTAAATTTTCTCATAACATAAAAATAATCTTTCCCAAATATAAACGATTCTCCTTGTCTGTACGGAGAATGTACGAGTAATTAGATTTAAAGGAATTTATACGAAATAGATTAGGCCCTCGGCCTTTGATCTCTAAATAAATATAAAAATAAATATAATAATGTATTGATGTGTTTCGAGTGCCCGCTCAATGGCTCATACACAGATGTCAAGGCATAGTTGAACAGAAATAGAGGAGTTGCGTGTGCTTAGATCGAGTTGCTCAAGTACGCTGCGGTTGCGGTGCGGTTACACGTATGATTCCGTCCTCAAAGGATTTAAATATGTGTTTGTTCGTTTATTCGGTGTGATACTTTGACATCTGAATTGTTATACATTGGTAGGTACTTAGTCATAATCTTTTATCTGCCCAATTTGGTAAGAAACGAAATCTTTTGGTAAATATAACTTTTCGTTTTTTGTCATTATTGAAACGACTTTAATTTGTAAATTTTAACATTTCCCGCTCATTATTTACTAAAGACGTTGCGGCTAACGCCCAGAAGCAACCTAAATCTGTTTTTTATTGAAGATTACAAATTCGTTACAAAAACTGCGTGTGGCAGCTGTTACTTATCTTTTCATAATTGTTAAAACGGAATACTGATTTTTATGTAAGTAGGTACTGGAATACCTTTGTTATTTATCTCTCCCCACCTGAATACTAAATAAGTAATTAGGGTACGTTTTCAAAAAGAGTTCCAAAACGTGTTATAATGAATGACCCTACAATAATTGAAGTTGGACTTTTTTGAATACAGTCCTTTATATGGCCCTTTTGAGTGGAAGCAAAAACCAGTATAGAGATTATTTGATACGCCTTTGTTGAATTCGCGCATGACGGCATGACGTGTCTTTTTAGGTTTTTTTGTAGCGGTCTCTGAAAAGGGCAGCCCAGCTGCCCAGGTGTCGAAGCTAATAAACGAAATGGGTTGGGGCTCCGTGTGCAGATGCAGCAGTATTCATGTCTAAAGCTGACGAGGTAATACAGACACCATTCATAAAACTGGTCTGGCAGGAACTACGTTTTAAATTTAAAGTCACGTTCAGCAACGACAATTAAAGTCGGCTTCGAGTATCTTAGTGCATAAATAGTGGTCGCGGGTCCCCGTCCTCGTAATAACTGGTTTCCTTTAATTTAACGACTAGCACGAAACACACAACTGCCTGAAGTCCTGAAACTTGCAATCTTGCCACTTATACATGGCCTCTGTAATTACGTTGTTGTTGTTGGTTGAAAATTAATCGTTAACAATAGTCATTTTGTTTTTAATTGGAGGTAATGAAATAGTGTACCCAGGTTTTGTGTGTTCTAATCTCCTACATAAATAACATCCGCGCAATAATCATGTGAAAAATTTGTTTCATAATTATACCTATTGTGATGTTAATTAATATCGTCCTCATTTTAATTTTAAAAGCCTAAAGAAGCCCATGGTCAAGTGATCGTGGTTCCTCTGTTTAACAGAATAAGAAAATGAATATTTCATATACTACTACTACCTACTTATTTATTTTTCCTCAACAATTCGCAGAATTCTGTGAAGGTTGTGAAAACCGCGTTAAAACCTATCCAATTGATGAAAATTAACTTCTAATTGAATACCCAGACAAAGGACTTTGTTTTATCTTATTTAGCGGTTCTAAATATAAACCAAGAACAGCTCATCGCAATACCTCCGTTGTATTAAAACAGGTTGTGTATTTAATCCTTTAAGCCATTAATAAAGTCGGTGGAAGGAATTTGTCAAGACGGACGAAGAGCCTCGGCCCGATAACTAACAAAGAGCTCTAAATCTGTTATAGGCCAAATGAATGGATCTCCAGTGAAGAATCTCTGCATTCAACTTAATACCACTGGAGTAGGGACACGCTCCCGTCGACCACTGACGATTTAACCTGCGAATCTGAGAAGGGCATGCTTCTCTGTAAAAGACAAATGAAGTCCTTAATAAGCTATGTGTCTTAGGTTTAATACGAACTACATTATTTAGCTAGAGAAACACTATTCAGTCAACTCAGAGCAAACCTAAAGACCTAGAGCAGTGGTGGCCCAGTGGTATCGGCCGCGACTTACGAGTTGTATGTCGTAGGTTCGAACCCAGACAGGCGCTTTACATTGTGTAAATTATTTCATCACCACTGCTCTCAAAACGGTGAAGGAAAACATCGTGAGGAAACCGGCATGTCCTAGAACCAAAAATTCGAAGAAATGTGACATCTACCAACCCGCTCTGGGCCCGCGTGGTGGATTACGGCCCACTCCCTCTCACAAAGAGGAGGCCTGTGTCCCAGCAGTGGGAACATTACAGGCTGATTATGATGAGAGCAAACCTAACTTAGCTGCATATACGATAAGTTAATGCGTTTATTGCATTGCGAGTCCGAGTGTATGTTTCCCTTGAGATTAGTTGTGACTGAGGACATTATTGAACCACATATATTTTGAGACGGTAATACAGTGGCAGCTCAGTTCAGACTCAATTTAACGCTGGAATGGAGACTACTGGCGTGCGATCGCACTTTTCTTGACGGTGTGAAGACGATGCTAGCGAGCGAGCACTAACATAAGGTGTCTGAAAAGGAATTTACTATATTATGGGACATTCACACGGCAATGATCAGTACGACGTTTCACTGCATAATTTTGGGATCACATGGCAGTTTCATAAAGCATTTATTTTTTACTTTTCGTAAAATATTTAAAAAAAACTAAAAAGATGTTATTAACAGTATATCTTATAGCATATGTTAGTACGTATATACTAGTATGTTAGTAACAATGTGGCTTATGATCTATGTTAATACTTATACACTACGACAGACAGTGTAGTTTTGATGAGATGTCCCAATATGGGGCTGTCATCAAGCCTGTCAGCTATCACCTTCAGGAGGCTGTTGCCACTGCCACGCAATCTGGCGAGCAGAGACGCACTTTTACACTTTTACACGGTAAAGCTACTGCAGCTACCTAGAAGCGTGGTGACTGCCACATGCGGCCGTAATGTCCAAATACAGAGCGTTTTTGACACCTTAATGTCAAATACTGGTGAAAATTACAGATTTTCATGACGTCCGTTATAAATATGACGGAAACATTCTTCTAAGAAACTGTAGCTTTACAGCGCCATGTGAACGGCCGCTTACAAGTACAGAACATTTTAAACATAATATTTACTTACAACATAATACACCATCCTTATTTACTAAGTAAATTGCTGCGTCTCCAGCATAGAGACGTACTTAGTGTCTGTTTGAGCACTGTCTGTCTGTGCGATGTCTGTCTCTGCGCTGTATTTCTGTGCGCTTATTATTTTGTTCGAGAGATTCGTTTTCCTGTTGATTGGCTAAGTATTTAGTACATACATGAATCAACGGAAGCGGTGGTGTGAGCACACTTACTTTCAAATAAAACAGGACACGATGAATCCTTTAACTCTTTACCTAACCATTACATAACCAATTTGAATCTCCGTTATTTGTAGGAGACCTATAGGTCAACATATCGAAAGTGAATAGTGAGTAGTGAATACTGAACGGAACACAGACGGTCGCGTAGTCGTGCGGACTCGTGCGGTCTCGTGCGGACTAGTGCGGTCGCGACTTCTCGTGACCCACATTAGCACCGCACGGGATACGAAACGGTTGTTTTATTCTCCTTTTTCTTTACAAATGGGAAATCGGACCCACATTATTACATGTCTGTGGAGGCGTAGATACACCGAGAACTTCTTACTATCCAGTATCCACTCTTGTTTAAGATTTATTTCAGTGCTGAAAAGTCTTTTAAATACAATAGACTGATGAAATTGCCACTGTAAAACAGTGTTGTATTTAACAACTATCGAGAGAATAGATACCGTACCGTATCATTACATTCATATTTTTTTCTAATGCACTGTAGTCATAATACTTTCATTAGGTCTATGCCATCAGTGTTGGTTTTCATTTCGCACTTACAACTTAAAGACACTTACAAGTTGAATACTATCCCGAGTTTGATTACCGTCCGTATTAATTTCAGACTATGAACACTAATTCGAGCATTTAAATGCTATTTAATAGCGAAGTAGAAACTATTTACCTTTCTTCGTAAAGCGGAGCAGGGTACCATCCATTTCATAATTAAGACTATTCCGTTCCCCCTTTTTCTCCTATTTAGCTATATACTACCTACCTGAGAGCAAAACTCCTGAGGCATGCGGTTAAATGTTTAAGTACCTACTTTTTTCTTTTCCTCCGAAACAGAGTGGCAGTATCCTTCGAACCGCAAGAAAATATTAAGGTAAAACTTTTAACGTTAATAAGCCAAGCGGTTCTGCAACAAACATAACTGCTCGACAAATATAATCAAAGTTATCAACATGGCTCAAACAAGTACGACAATAAACCTCTGGATTTCTACGAAAATGAAAATCGTTAATAAATGAGAATAGTTTGCGACAGTTGGTTAAGCCACAGATCACCAAATTGTGCCTACTTTAGCAACTAAGCCGGGCTTGTACCGAGTTCGCTGTAAAAGTGTACTGCTATTGACCTACATCCACTTCAAAGGAGAGACAGGGTTAATTTGTTACCCTTGTCCAATTGTCCAACCGCTCCGTTTACAAAGAGTCCAAGATGTTTACAGCTAATATCTAAACATTGTAGGTAAATGGACGCGTCACCGTCAGGGGGCATATCAAGAAACATTCGTAGTAGCTGCCATTATAAGATGCTCGGCTAAACCCTTTAGTGAACTTCAGTGGCGCCGAGTGAGCACGCTTGTAAAACTAACTCAGCTTGAAATACTAACGAGCGGTATTGGACGTCACCAGTTCGCGACTTCGTCTGTCAATGTTCGACAAACAATATATTATGTAATTAGGTATAAGTTGTTATTTATGCGCAGTTTCAGAATATAAGTATAGTTCTACGGAATGCAACATTTATCAAAGATTTGAAAGGTATAAACATATGAAAACACGTAAAATTAACCATATTCTTTAGTCTTCATAAAATTTTATGTTAGCCAATAAGTTCTATATTTTCTTTCGCAAGTAAACATGGCTTCCCGGGTGTTCCAAATTTTCAATGGAGCGTTGCGAGAATCCATTTTAACGTTCGGTTTATTTACAAAGTTAAATGTGTTAATTAAGTTATGGTTATATGACACCTGTGAGGCGGTAGTCCGACGCGCCAGACGTCAATGTATGCACGTCAATCTGTTAAACAGCGATCGGCTACATGAAACTCAATCTTCGATGTACACTCAGCATTCCGCAATAGACAGTAGAGTTTGACGCCTATTGTTTCGGATTGTTATTATGTATCTAAGATGTAAAGATATAAACAACAATGGCTGCTCGAAATTGTCTATGGTTTAGTGATGCAGTAGTATGAATTTTGAGTTTTGGTGCTATTGATGTTACGATGTTTTGAGTGGATTTTTTGGGATTGATAAATGGAATAACGCACTAGGTAGAGGTACCTCCCCAGCAAAAGATCTGCAAGTTCAAATTTGACAAAGCGAAATAATTATATAATTTAGTATTTCGACACGTATCGATATACAAGAACATTTAAGTAATGTTTGTTTTCGTCTAGTTAGCTCGGAGGTTTTAAGATCGCTTGAAGCGGATGTGATTGGAGTTTCAATTCTCAAAAACTGTTTTCTTTTTGACATTCGGTATTGAATGGCGACGTGGGCAATACGTTCATTCGAATCCACGTCAAGCAGTTCTCTTTTTGAAAGTATTCGTTATGAGTCGTAACTAATTCAATGTTATAGCAGTATAATACATATTTTACAACATGAGGAGTCCCATGTGCCAGGGTCGCAGGTTGTTCGAAAGAGATACCGTGGCCCCTGGCACAGGCAACTGAAGGAACACGGGTGGGTTTTAGTCAGTAATGGTCTGACACGCCCTCCCGCTCGCGCCAGAGCGCGGGAGAAGATATTTGATAATTCCCCACCCAAAAAAAAGGGTTCCCATGTTATTTACTAAGGAAAAAAATACCCCATCTATATCAAGTAGAACGCGGGCTAGCTCCAACAGCATCTTAAAAATTCTAGCCGAGACACGATTCTTATCAGTTTGTTAAATATAAATACATTACATGGTTTTTTTTTTTCAATAAAGGAGTTTTAAATAGGTACTCCTTGTAGAAATATTTTTATATTGCATTTCAATGACAACATAAATTTAGACGAGACAAAAAAGATATCGGACATTTGACATTTGTAAAAATTCCAAATCCCAGTTTTCGCTTGTAACACATGCCAGAATATTAAAAACAGGCACATGATGTAAAAGTGAGTGTGATAATACGTGTATCCTATTTAATGCGAATTTAATCACCTCCACATCCAGTTTATCTACCTATACTAATCATATCTATACAAATCAAAGACATTACATTATTTATTTACAATTATTAAATCTCTTTGATACTAATAATATAGCTGAAGAGTTCGATTGTTCGTTTGTTTGCTTGTTTGGACGTGCTAATCTCTGGAACTGGTCGGAATGATAAAATTATTATTTTTGCATTTGATAGCGCTAGTAATAAAGTCAATGTTTGATAGCACCGTTCTTGAGGAAGGCTATAGTCTATTTAACGTCACGCTAGGACCCTTAGGAGCCAAGCACATAGAAAAAAGGCCAGAACAAGCACATAGCGAAAACGAAGAAGTAGCGCGGACTAGCGATCCGATGGGGATGGTTCGGGGAAGCAAGAAATTACGCGGGCGAAGTCGCGGGCAGAAGCTAGTTATATATTAGGCTAGTTATGTACTAGGTTAGTTATATACTAGTTATATATTCGGCAAATCTGAATGAATTTGTAATTTTTCAGTAGTCATAGGAACGCCACATTTTTTTCTAATCAGAAAAGAGTAGTATAACGTATTTAACATAGTTAATTACACTAAGGAAACAAAGTTCAGAAATCCAGATGCACTCTCAGAAGCACTTATTGCACTGAGAACGTCGATAGCAAAACTTTATGCTTTATTTGAAACATTTGCAACAAATTAGTCAGCGGTCAATGCAATTATTTTGTAAAAGACAAAAAAACAGTGCCTATCTCTGCGTATAACATTATAAATTGCATTACTGGCAAGCCGACAGTTTGCTGGCAAAGCCACACGTGAAATAATTTGATTCTTTTAGCTAACTCTACTTTTTTATGGTTAAATTCTTCTTTTTTGTTGTCATCATCATCATCTGCCTAGCCTTTTCCCAACTATGTTGGGGTCGGCTTCCAGTCTAACCGGATGCAGATGAATACCAGTATTGAGCGTCTTTTTTGTTGTAAATTACCAAATTGTTTATTTCCAAGAAAAAGAAATTAAAAATTAGTTTTAGTAGAAGCAACGTAAGATTATAATCTAGTATCATCTTTTGCATTATAAGTGAGCGAGAGTGCTAAGTGATTCTGTCGTATCTCAACAAGATATCTAACTTCAAAGTTAGAGAAATTTGCTTCAAGCAACAATCTAATTTGAAATTCTTCGGTGCTGATGTGAGTTTCTTACAATCCATTAACCTGGCGTTCTTTCGACTTATACTTTTAGGTTTAGACACAACTTTATTTTGTAGTGATTAACAGCAATGAGAAAGAGCGTTGGCCCAGTGGTAACGGCCGCGACATACGAGTTGTAGGTCGCAGGTTCGAACCCAGACAGGCGCTTTACTTTGTGTAAATCATTTCATCACCACTGCTCTCAAAACGGTGAAGGAAAACGTGAGAAAACCGGCATGTCCTAGAACCAAAACTTCGTAGACACGTGACATCTACCAACCCGCACTAGGCCCGCATGGTAGATTATAGCCCACTCCCTCTCCAAGAGAGGAGGCCTGTGTCCCAGCTGTGGGAATAATATAGACTGATTATAAGGGGTGTGTAAGATAGTATAATATCACTTGAAATAACGTTCATATGATATAATTTTCATCACACTATATATCACACTTCACACTAATATTATAAAGGCGAAAGTTTGTGAGTGTGTGTGTGTGTGTTTATATGTTTGTTACTTCTTCACGCTCAAACGGCTGGACCAATTTTGATGAAATTTGGTATAGAGATAGCTTGAGTCCCGGAAAAGGACATAGGATAGTTTTTATCCCGATATTCCCACGGGATCGAAACTTTTGCGGGTGAAACCGCAGGGCGCAGCTAGTATGCTATAAAAACGTATAACCTAATTTCATGTGATCGAATGTTTTATTTCATAAAACATTATTTTGCTCTAATAGTATAACATTAATTACATACCTATAATATTAGGTCCTTACATATGAAATTGGCGTTTTTCGTACTGGCCACTTTAATCACGAATTTCTCCTCTTTGGTAAGGAATTCCAAATTCAAATTTGTACAGCTATTTACTCATGTATTTGTGCTTCGATGACCGTCATTCATTTGTTTTTTTTCTTCTGTTTTTTCTGTTTGCGTCACTCATTTTACAAAATGGAAAATTTAAAATATCGCATTATTTACGAGTACGAGTTCCGCCGTGGCACTAGTGCTGCGGAAACGACTCGAAGGGTGAATGATGTGTATGGCGGTCATGTTGCAAAAGAAAACACAGTTCGTTTTTGGTTCCAACGTTTTCGTTCTGGAAATTTCGACCTGCAGAACAAGCCCCGTGGACGGCCTGAGACCCAAGTTGATAATGGAGAATTGAAGGCTATTGTGGAAGCGGACCCATCGCAAACCACGTCCGAGTTAGCTGCAGGCTTCGATGTTAGTGATAAAACTGTTTTAATTTACTTGAAGCAAATTGGGAAGATTAAAAAGCTCCACGCCACTGCTGCTTCACGACAACGCCAGACCACACACTGCGCAACAGACGGCTACCAAATTAGAAGAGCTTGAATTGGAATGTCTTAGACATCCTCCGTACTCCCCGGACCTTGCTCCAACAGATTACCATTTTTTTCGCAATTTGGATAACTTTTTGCAAGGGAAAAAATTCAACTCCGATGGGGCAGTCCAAATCGCCTTCAAAGATTTTATTGATTCCCGTCCGACTGGTTTTTTTAGTAAAGGGATCAATGAACTACCTATAAGATGGCAAAAGTGCATTGAAAACAATGGTTCATACTTTGATTAATTAAATATATTATATTAAAAAATATTCGACTTTTTGTTCCTTCCATACAAAACGCCAATTTCATATGTAAGGACCTAATATACAATTTGTATAATGCTCTTTTTACCCGACTACGGCGAGGCAAAAAGGAGGGTTATGATTTTGACCGGTATGTACGTATGTTCATCTGTTCCCTCACAACATCAAAAGTACTTATAATAATTTGATAAATGAGGCATCGTTAGAAGCGTCAAATCTAATCAGTTTTTGCAAAAATATACAAAACAAAGTTGACGTTTCTAAATTATATTAAACGTTACTTATAGATTTGGAATATCATACTTAGTAACTGAATATTATACTAAATGAATATTAGTTCAATAAAAATTTTGCATAGCAGAGTAAGCAAACTAAAGTGGCAGTAGGCTATGGCCATGTTTGTCGAAGGACCGATGGCCGGTGGAGCAGACGAATCCTGGAGTGGAAACCGCGAATCGGCAAGCGTAGTGTGGGACACCCCCCAGCTAGATGAACGGACGACCTAAAGAAGGTGGCTGGGATGGACTGGAGGCGGAAGGCGGAGGATAGGGTGTTGTGGCGGGGCCCGGGAGAGGCAGCTATGTCCAGCAGTGGACTGCAATAGGCTGAGTTGAAAAACACGGGGTGCCATCAACAGTATTCAGTGTCTGATGATAACTAGCCTTACTTTATATCGCTATCCGTAATTAAAGTCCTTAATTACAAACCCTTGGCGTACACAGATAAACTGTGTACCTACCTAAACATAATGCCGTTCCCAAAACGTCTTCCAACATTACAGACGAGATAATAAACAAACATATCATGTAGGTAGGTAGGTATATCATGTCCGTAATATCACATTCGATTAACCGAATGCATATTTCATCAGAACCCGACGTTAGGGCTCTCTCTCCCGAGAATAGCAAATATGTAGATACCGGTAAACCTTGGGGAGTTAAAATGGCTGGCAAATGTAAATAGCTTTATTTTCTAAAAATCTCAGACAACTAGCCATTTCTGCCGGCTGTATCTCGTGTTATTCACGAAACTCCAAGGCGTAAGCGGTTTCTCGGAACAAAGTTCGGGCGTCCCGCCATTAAGGTAGCTACACTATGCGATTTACACAAGTTTCTTTCAGTAAGTTGATACGAGTAGCGGCCGAGGGCATCATTATATCCAGATCTTTAGCTTAGGGACTTTTTACGACAATGAGAAGAATTCAAACTCCTAAAAATGACTTGTATTTTCCGCTGCCTTTGTTTAACTTCACCTTCGGCTATGTTTTCCTCTTGCTGTTTTTAAACAGTGCCATAGATTTAAGAGCTCATAAACTTTTTTAAGAGCATTTGAATAATTTGATTAGCGTTTGAGCTCTTATCGTTACGGAGAATCTTAAATACCGATTCAGTTCGACTTACAACTTATTTAAGCAATCTTTGAAACGAAAACTTTTTGAATTTAGCTATTTTGAACCGACTTCTAAAAGAAGGGGGTTCTCAATTTCGTCTGTATACGGTGTAATACATTGAGATGGATCAGTATGGAACAGGTACAAAACATGTTCTTACTGTTCTTAGGAACCACGTCGTTTATTTTTTTATTTCAAAGGTGCTATCATGGCTACCTACGTTTTCTTTTTCTCTCTTGACCTCGATCAAGCCTGAAAGAGCCGGAAAGCGATGGATGAGGTCTATGATTGAACGAGCGTGCCCAGAAGGTGCCTAAGGCACTGGAATTTCCAAGCATCGACGAAACACAGCAGGTTGCTTGACGCCGGACTCCGGTGGGAGTGTGATCGCAAACCAGGCGGGCGTTAGCCCTACCACCGCAAAATAAGAATTGGCCAGTCAAATAAGGTGTTGGGTGTGACTGTCCAGGATGCGCCGAGCGCTCGGTTCAGTTGAGTAACTGGCGGAACAAACTGCGCTACACGAGGAGGCTTCTTCATGCATCCCAAAAAGTATATGAACTACACTTATAGGTAAGTTTTTATATAGAAAACACAATCTCCAAAAATAATACCATGATACAATAACACAATCTAGTTGCACAAAGGAAATATCAACAAGACACAATCTTTTATTTCACCGAAATTGAACGCAGATAGTTTTATGAATCGTAGCGTAGTGCGCATAAAAAGTTCATTGATCACCCTTTATAACCGTACGCCATGGTGCCCCACGACCATGGGGTGCGACTGTAGGGGCGATTCTATAGCAGGGGTCCTAATACCCCTCTATGATTCGACACGAATGAAAGTAATCAATATTTTTCTACAGATTCGCGCGTCCAAAATTCGAGGTTGATGTTTATATTTTTAACGAATCGCTGTGTTAGAATATTAGGTCCTTACATATGAAATTGGCGTTTTGTATGGAAGGAACAAAAAGTCGAATATTTTTTAATATAATATATTTAATTAATCAAAGTATGAACCATTGTTTTCAATGCACTTTTGCCATCTTATAGGTAGTTCATTGATCCCTTTACTAAAAAAACCAGTCGGACGGGAATCAATAAAATCTTTGAAGGCGATTTGGACTGCCCCATCGGAGTTGAATTTTTTCCCTTGCAAAAAGTTATCCAAATTGCGAAAAAAATGGTAATCTGTTGGAGCAAGGTCCGGGGAGTACGGAGGATGTCTAAGACATTCCAATTCAAGCTCTTCTAATTTGGTAGCCGTCTGTTGCGCAGTGTGTGGTCTGGCGTTGTCGTGCTTTCAAGCTTTTTAATCTTCCCAATTTGCTTCAAGTGAATTAAAACAGTTTTATCACTAACATCGAAGCCTGCAGCTAACTCGGACGTGGTTTGCGATGGGTCCGCTTCCACAATAGCCTTCAATTCTCCATTATCAACTTGGGTCTCAGGCCGTCCACGGGGCTTGTTCTGCAGGTCGAAATTTCCAGAACGAAAACGTTGGAACCAAAAACGAACTGTGTTTTCTTTTGCAACATGACCGCCATACACATCATTCACCCTTCGAGTCGTTTCCGCAGCACTAGTGCCACGGCGGAACTCGTACTCGTAAATAATGCGATATTTTAAATTTTCCATTTTGTAAAATGAGTGACGCAAACAGAAAAAACAGATGAAAAAAAACAAATGAATGACGGTCATCGAAGCACAAATACATGAGTAAATAGCTGTACAAATTTGAATTTGGAATTCCTTACCAAAGAGGAGAAATTCGTGATTAAAGTGGCCAGTACGAAAAACGCCAATTTCATATGTAAGGACCTAATATTTGTAATTTTACCCGCAGAATATTATGCTTAGAGACCTTATAGGTCTGTTCAGTAACGTTATGACCTTGCATAAGCTTTTCTAGCTCTATTAAAATATTGCTATTCAATCTCAGGAAAAATTGCAGCTATACCCAATAAGTTGAAATTCTTCGAACCTCTCAAATATTCTCTATCACGTAAATCCTTCAAGTCTTCTAAGAAGACACCTTCTGATAGAAGGGCACTTACCTCACTATAGTTGAAGTGTCGGGACTCACAACTTTCCGACAAGCCCGGGCTTATCGTCGATGCAATAAGCTCTACAAGGACTTTACCTTTTCAGACTTATTATTAAAGTTATATATGAAAATATCGACTCGTTAATATTGACTTGCATGTTTCGTTGCCTTTATCGTATTTGATTACTTCCATTTTTTGGCAAAAATATTCGTTACGTCACCAGCCTCTTTCCTCTAGGTTCTAAAAAAGTAGGTTTCATTAAATTAAGTATCAATATTATGTAGGTACTTTCATAATGAGTACTAGGAAACTTCAGACCACTGACCTCTATTTCAGACTCAATCTATGGATCTTTGTATCTATATATCGATCTACTTATTGCAAATCTTAAATTGATTCATTCACTGACTGACAACACAGCTAGAAGCTTGACATTTTGCACAATCCCTGTTCAAAAATGTTGCAAAATTGAAGAAGAGAATAAATAGCTAATTCCCGGCACGAAATTTTTGTAAAAGTTTTTTATTTTTATTTTCAACATATGTCATTCGACTTGAGTACTTTACACTGCCATGTCATGAAAACATAAAAACGTTTGTTTGTGTCTTTAAACAATAAATGACAACTATTTTATCCGGTTTTGTTAAATTATAACGATAGAAAACACGTAAGTAAGTGATATAATTAAATCAAATGAAATAAAATAACTAATCTGCGACGTTTTGTACGTGTGGCTGCTGGGCCTGTTTATCTCTTAGTCTTAGAAAAAAACATATCTACTTTATGCACTAGAACATAAAAAGCGACTTTAAGTCGGCTTCGCACAACAAAAAGACGAACTTTTAGACCATGAGAAGTGAAAAAGGAATTTACTGCAGTTAGGTAAACAAGATAAGATGTTTTTAGGTAGTAGTAATACGATATGATGATACCGTTAATATAAAATTGCTCTCAAAATATTATTTTATATTCAAATTCAGATCGCTTGCTGCTCCTGGCCTGCCATAAAGGCTGCCGGCATTCACTTACTTAATGTTTACGATTGCAAATAAATTCTTCTTTTAAGTACCTAATAAGATTACGAGAAATTCAGTTGTGGAGAATAAAGGCATGAAACCGTAAATAAGCCAGTGACAATAATATACGGTAGAGTGAAACCAAAACAATACTGATTATAACAAAACATCGCGCCTGTAATCCCTAAGGGTCATGGCAGGTAGAGGTGTATCTATAGTACACCCACATTTCGCCAGTTACGTTTATCAATTCAGCCTATCGCAGTCCACTGCTGGACATAGGCCTTTCCCAGGCTGCGTCATAACATCCTGTTCTCCGTCTTAAGCATTCATTCTGTCCCAGCCACCTTCTTAAGGTCGTCGATCCATCTAGTTGGGGGGCGTCCCATACTACGCTTGCGGATATGCAGTCTCCACTCACAACCACTCGATACGCCTCCGTACCGTATCGAGCAGTAATCAATCGTAGGAGCACTCTAAGCGCTGTTCAGATGTTCAAAATCTGAAAATTTTGTCAGTTTAAATCAAATAGACGACCGCTATTCTTCCGACAGATGTTTGCTGTCGGGGGCAAGGTAAATCGGGTTATTGAAATGTGATAGCCAGTCGGATGGTTGTGAATAGCTATGCATTACTCGTCCGCTCCACCGGCCATCGGTCCTTCGACAAACATGGCCAACCCCCTGCCACTTCAGTTTGCTTACTCTGCAAGCTATGTCGGTAACTTCAGTTCTTTATCGGATAACTTCATTCCTGATATTTTTTATTTTATTTAGTTACTAGCTTCTGTCCGCGACTTCGTCCGCGTGAAATTTCTTGTTTCGACTCACCCCGTCACATCGCATCGCCTACCCACGCCTTTTATTATTATTATTTATTTATTTTTCAGACAACATGATCCATTTTGTTAGTAAAAAATAATGCTTAAAACTATGTTAGTTCACACATAAACGCATACAATTTTTGAAGAACGGACAGTCATACCTGTCCGTTATCACACTCAGGATGCTGTTGCTACTCACACGCACTCTGTGCAGCAGTGACGCCGCTTTCTTGCGTAAGATCGCCGCGAAACCATCTGTGCGAGCCTCCATGAACATGGCGGACGCGCTGCAAAACGGAGGGAGCCTCAGCAGCATCCTGAATGCGTTATTGTATTGGACCCGCAGAGCATTGACAGCCCTTTGCGTATATACTGTCCACAGACTGCTGGAGTAAAACGTCTGACAAAAGGATTTAAATAACAAAATCTTTACCTCTCTTGAACAGCGTCCAAATCTGCGGGCCAGCATATTAGCCCTGACCGTCAACGCTCTGCGTTCCCTTTCCATATCACATTCGTCGTTCAAAGATTCCGTGACTATATGCCCCAAATATTTGAATTCACAGACTCTTCGCAATTCCGTTTTACATAGCATAACAGGTGGAACCTTATCCATTCTCCTGCATTTAGGAGCAAAAACCAAGAACTCGCTATTTTTCACGTTATACTGCAAGCCGTGACTGGCAGCATACGTCTCACACATTTGCAACAGTTCTCTGAGAGCGCTGATAGATGGAGCCAGCAGCACCATGTCATCTGCATAGCTGATGTTATTTACACAAATTCCATCAACATGGCATCCGACAGGCCTTCTGCTGAGTCCATCTATCAGATTATTCATGTACCTACAGGTTGAAAAGAAGTGGAGAAGATATACCCCCCTGCCTCACCCCGCATCCTAAACTATATGGGTCCGAGAGAGCCCCATCCCATTTTAAATGATTAACCTGCCTATCGTACCAATACCCAAGCACAGAACATAACTCCTCAGGCACATTGGCATCGCGTAACTTCTTCCACAGGACATCATAACAAACCAAGTCAAAAGCCCTGCTCAGGTCTAAGAAACAGGCATAGACTGGCGTCTTTCTATCCACATAATATCTGACTGTGTGCTTAAGGCAAAGTATCGCCGTCTCAGTGGACAGGCCAGATCTAAACCCGAACTGCCCATCATGTAAAACTATATACTTAGCTAGGTGATTATCAATTAGCCTGTCCAGGACCTTTGCCATGATTGTTGCCAAAGATATCGGTCTGTAATTACTTTTGTCAGTTATGTCACCCGTTTTGTTTTTTATCACTGGCACTACAATTGTTTTCAAGAAATCTGGCGGTAAGTAAGAATGGGAAATACACAGTGAATAAAACATAGACAACTTTAGCGTTCTTTCTAATTTTTTTTTTGTTTGCCTGGTTCCTAAGGATCCTAACGTCATATTAAATGGGAGGTATTCCCGTCTGGTCAGCCTATAGTATAGCCTTCTTCAAGAATTGGGCTATCACATGCAAAAAGAGCTATTCAAATCCGACCGGTACTTCTAGATATTACCCCTTACATACAAACAAACACCTCTTTATAATATTAGTATAGAAGTGTAGATGTAGTCCCATGTAATAGACGCCAAGCCTACGGGCACAAATCCAGACAATAGCGATTAGTGAATGATGAAACCAGATTTAGGCAGTCTCACTCACACCTGAATTAGTGATCGGGCAATATTCCACTTCGAATACTGTCAGCCCGATTGCAGAAACAGCTAAATGGATTACAAATTGCTGTTAAAAAATGCATGGTGTCCTATCGCAGCCTGCCATTCAGACTGGTCATCAATAACGTAATGCCGCCGTCAAATGCTAGCATGCAGATTGAAACCGAGTGTTTGAAGGAACGCCAAAATTTATGTATGAAGGTCGATTGGCAGTTACGGCCCGGGTGGTAAACTGTAGAGTGTCGAAACGATAAAGACAATTCGGAAAGGACGGAGGTAGAGCAGCCCGACGATAAGTGCTATCATAATGGTTGTGCAATTTGTGACAGCCAAGCCCGGAATAAACTTTGTAGTTTTGGCGTACAGTTTGAAAGTTTTCTTTTCAACCGTAACGTCTAATAGACGAATTTATTTGTGTGCTGTTGCTGTTCAAGTTTGACGTGAAATATTGAAAAGCACACAGAAAAATAGTAGCCCGAACTGAAATTTGGACGTAACGAAAAAGTTTATTTCTATTTCGATCCCAAAAAGCAAACATTCAACGGTCGTGTGTCATAGCCCCGTCCGATTTTTTAAAGTATCAAAATTATCAGGTTGATTCCATTTGTCGAGTGTGACTGGCAATACTGGAATACGTCGAGTTTTACGAGTACGTCGCCGTCGCGATTCTAATTTCAATCCAAGTGAAGTCGACGTATCGGCTATCAAATTACTTTTGCCGTTTGTCACGTTTCTTCATATTACAATATCACAATCAACACTTGAATATTTTTAGAGGCCCCATCCTACGCATAATCGATAGGCACCAGACGGCTAGCGCCCCGCGCGTGTAGATTCTATATCTAAGCTTTTATCATCATTACTTAAGTTACTTAAGGGGGAAGCGCCAGTAAGTAGTGTTGAAAAATATCCTTACGTTTTTTGCAATTTGCATGTCAGTGGCTCAGTGCCTGCCAATTACAAAAACGTGAGAAAATTTTAATTTTTTCGGGCTATCCTAGAGCTTCCCTTTCACTTAGTCAGGTTGTATGTTGAACAATATATGATTCGCGACCGTAACCAGTAGGTATGTATTTACAGAATTATAATATAATCATTAAAATCATCATACAACCCTTTGAGTTCATATTAATGACAATGATCTGCAAATTGCAAAAAACGTTAGAAAATTTACATCTCGCAGGTTACCCTGGCATTCCTGGCGGTTACTAAAACTTCCATACCAGTACTACTTTTCCCTTTATTAAATCAAAATGTTCTCTTTTGGGAACCCAACTTTTAAAACTTCCCAGTTAGACAATTTTATGCAGAATGCTTAAGAAATATTTAAAATTTTAATTCTTAGGTTGTTTGAACTACGTTGTCATTTGGGTAGGTTGGTTTCAAAATTTTTTGCTTACTAAATGTGAGTAGATTAATTCATTTTATATCCAGTTGGTGACACATTAATATTGTTATATTTTATTAGAATTAACCATGAGTACCTCCGCAATGAAATTCCGCATTATAACGAGTTGTATAATTCTTTTGACTTTATATTAAATTGTTTAAAAACTGTGTAAAATGTTGGTAAAACAAACATTGTTGCGATAAAGATCCAGTATCTAGAGATGGCGCGTCGTAAGACGTGTCTTTGTTATTCCTGTTGTGTGGTAACATTGTTTGTTGGATCGCGCTGGGTGGCAACACTAGCAACACATTCAACAATGTAGTAATGCGTTTACGTGCTCCGACTGTCCCCCGACATAGACGAGGGCAGTGGAAACACCGTGGGAATATACTGCCCTATACTGGTACAATGTTTCACTCCTGTGTAGGCACCCGAAACGCGCCGCGTCGCCGATGTGAACCATCACGCTGACTGTTCATTGCTGCATATTAAAATCTGTCGGTCTGAACAGGATATTAAAAGTTAGACCATCGCTGAAATATTCGAATATTTTGGTAGCTTTCCTGTACTCTATTATAAAACAGCATGAATATTGATTACGTAGGTACTTACCAAATGTTTGTTGCTTGTAAATCCCGAAACAGTCGTGAAAATGAACATTAGCTGTTACAATATTTGAAATCGAAAATTCTATTTTCTAGACGACGGCTTTACCCATGGGTGCTGTAAAAAGCTAGGTAGCAAGGAACGTACCTTACACAAAAAAATAGAGCCTTCACCGCTACTCGTAAAATTATTTATCACCAACTAGACAGGGCCGGATTAGCCACGTGTAAATGTTACAGGTCCCGTGCTTGAACGTACAAAAAAATAAGTCAAAGTAACCTTACCACCAGAAGGTTTAGATTATTACGTAAAAATTGTCAAAGGATAACTAACCTCTCCGAGGCAAGTTTTCTTGATTCTTCACCTTTCTCGCATAAGTCAACAAAGCAACTCAGAAGCGAGCTGCTAAACATTTTCGAACTCGCATCACTCGCCTTTACATGTACAGACGCCAGCACATCAACCTACCCGAAACTGTCACATTTGCCCGATCAACTTTGAACCTTATGATTTAGTGATAAAGTTGAAAATCTATTAAAGAAATTTGACAGAATGTAGTAGGTTGATGTGCTGGCCTCTGTACTTTTCTCTTCATTCGTAAACTTGCCTGCATAAGTCGGTAAAGTACAGGTAACTCCTATTTCAGTCTAAATGATCAATAGGAAACAAACTATCCGAGGCGCAAAAAGTTTTCCTTCAAAGTTTTCTTAGAAGAATCATTGTTAAATAACTGCCGGCACCAGCTAAGCGAAAAATAAGATATGTAGGTTTTTACAAAAGTACCTACCTACTAGAGTTAGCATTGTTTGAATAAAGTAATTTTTACGTTGCTGTTGCGTGTTGTTGTACAAGTCCTTGACTGTAAAGGGCCGAAAAAAAACATAATTACTTATTTGTTTAGAAACAGGGGTTTGATCAGTGCATATCGAGAAAAGCTATTTTTTTTTTTTTTTTTTTTTATATCCTAAAATTTTAAAGCTGGAACGAACCAAATTTTACCATAGGCCCCTAGGTAAAATTTGCTACAGGCCTTGTGCTGGTTTAATCCGGCTCTGCAACTTGGTCGAGTGCGAGTGGTATAACGTTGTATCATGTATTTTTTAAATATTACGTTACTTACTGTATCTATCCTAATATTAAAGTTAAAGAGTTTGTTTGTTTTTTTTTGTTTAAACGCGCTAACCTGTGCCCCCAGCTTACTTATCATCACGCTAGGGCCCTTAGGGGCCAAGAAAAAAGAAAAAATTCAGAAAGAACGCTAAGCGAAAACAAACTAAAGCGCGGTCAGGCGATGCGATGCGACGCGGTGGATCGGTGGAACAAGTAACTTGACGCGGAAGAAGTCGCGGGCAGAATCTAGTATAATTATAAAGCCAGAGATCTCATGACAGTGCAGCAGTTTGTGTACATCCTACCGTTTCACAGACAGGGCTCTGTTACCGTGCCAAATGACGGGTCCGCTCAAAGAAATCCTGCACTTAAAGCTCTCAGGCTGCCTTTGATTGATGTAAAGCCTCTAAGGGCCATATCAGTCTAAAGTTATAAGTCTGTAGCCGACTGCAGACGACAGCAGCAGGCGATATTTCGCCACGACACCACTCGTATCTATGTGTTTCTATGAAATACGTGGCTGACGACGTGTCGATAGCTACGGAAGTCACTTCATAGAAATATATAGAAACCAGTAGTGCCGCGGCGCCATTTCGCCTGGTGCTGTCGTCTGCAGTCAGCTAAGGACTTGTACCTTTAAGTGACGCAAAGGGCGCATCCACGCGGCTAGATGAATGATCATCGTCATAAACTCCTAATAGACAATCCACGGTCGTGAATGATATTACCATAATCTCTTGTGCTACCTTGACGAATTAGCTGAGCAAAAGAGGGTCGGTACCGATTGCTAAAGCTCTCAAATTCATCGCTACAAGGTGATAACCCTCCAATATTTAATTCCAATTGGTATAAGTACGGTCAACATCAAAAACATTACAGCCTACTTGACAATAATTTATTTGATTGTATATAATTTGTGTTCCGTAATACTGTATCAATATGTATAGCATAATTATTATTAGCCTATAATGCTCTCACGGCTGATGACACACAGGTCTCTTCACGTTGAGAGGGAGTGGGCCGTTATCCACCACGCGGTCCCAGTGCGGGTTTGTAGATGTCAGGTGTCTTTTTTGGTTAGAACCAAAAACATCGTGAGGAAACCGGCATGTCCTAGAGGATATGCCGGTTTACTCACGATGTTTTTCCTTCACCGTTTTGAGAGCAGTGGTAATGAAATGATTTACACAAAGTAAAGCGCCTGTCTGGGTTCGACCCCACGACCTATAACTCATAATTCGCGGCCGTTACCACTGAACCACCACTGGGCCACCACTGCTCCATCTCATCAATATGTATTTCTGGTTACAATTAAGTATCTAATGTGCAGTATGTTTTGTGGCTACACATTAATTTCAATATTATGGAACAAAGATTCTAGACATTTAAATTAATTCTTGTCGATCTATTGGTATCTTTTTAAGTCTGACTGTACATTTTATAACCTATTAATAGTATCAACCTATTTCTAAAGAGCTGTAGATTATTCCGAAAATTCGAACCCCTAAATTCCTGATTTTGGAAGGTGCCATTTTTGGACAAGTTTTAAGGAATATTCTCCTTATTTCTAATTCTATAGCGGCCTCATTTCTTTGAATAATTAAATTCCAATATTCTTACACCCTGTTATTCTGTTTATATTATTATGCCTAAACTACTTTGTTGTTAAATTACTTGCTTCCTAAATTCAGATAAAGTAGGATTTCCTAATACCAAAAACCATGTTGGCATACATTGCTTTTTATTTAATTTGCTGTTATATGAAATTCAGAGATCTAATAAAAGCAAGTATTTACAAAAATAAATGTCTGTGACATACAGACCGAACTGCCGAATGGCCAACTGTAAAGAATTCCTTGTTTCACGGAACGCAAAAACATCGAGACGCAAAAAAGCTACTTACGAGTATCAACTTGATATCCTCATTTTCACAACATTCGTTTTATGAGTTATCTTTTTTAACAAACCAATCAGATATTGAGTGTAATCCTTTGGAATCCATTGTCTGAGTGTAATAATCTGATGAAAACAGGATTATATTGATTTTTAATCCTAGCAATTAGCGTAACTCGCACGACTGGAAGATTAGTGCTACGAATGAAACCCTTTTGTAAATAAAAAAGAGTAAGTAATTTAATTAATAAAATTTAAGAAGAGCAGTGGTGGCCCAGTGGTATCGGCCGCGACTTACGAGTTGTAGGTCGTAGGTTCGAACCCAGACAGGCGCTTTACTTTGTGTAAATTATTTCATCACCACTGCTCTCAAAACGGTGAAGGAAAACATCGTGAGGAAACCGGCATGTCCTAGAACCAAAAATTCAAAGACATGTGACATCTACCAACCCGCACTGGGCCCGCGTGGTAGATTACGGCCCACTCCCTCTCACAGAGAGGAGGCCTGTGTCCCAGCAGTGGGAACATTATAGGCTGATGATGATGATGATGATGATGAAGTAATTTAATACAGACAGGTAAGAAATTGATCTGTATGATTTACGAATGTTGTGTGAAATTATATAAGATTTAGAATTAGAGACAAAAAAATAGGGGAAAAGTGTTAAAAAAAGTTTAGAGTCTAAACTTTTTCCCTCATTTATTTTGTAAACACACGTTTTTCTTGCCGTGAAAAACTACGGTTAATTCGGCGTGTGTAGGCACGGCCGTCAGTGTTGTGTGGATCATTTGAGAATCTTGTTGTTGAACACGTTTTTTCTAAGGCACGGTTCATAAGTTGTAAGTACTGTAAAGACACCGTGCCGTTTACAAAGGGCCTAACTCAATATTTATTGCTTCTAAGGTCAAACAGTCCAATTATTTTCTAAAGTCTAGTAATTATTGCTATGAAATAGTGTGCCGATAATTAAAACAATTAGAAAGTATTACAGCCAATTAGTCATTTAATGATTGATATATTAAAAACCCTCAAGATGGACCTAAGTAGACACCTACCCATTAATTAGTGAAGCAACGTTAAACTTTAGGTAATCTTATCTTTTTGTTGGCTGTAAAATATTAATTAAGCACATAGATACGTACGTACTTAAAAACAGGTAGATACTGTAGAGATTATAACCTATTTGGTGCTTACATGCAACCTCCGCGAGTCCGTTAAAAGTTATTGGCAAGAAATACGAGGCAAATATATGATTAGAAGGCAGTAGGCGTCTGATTCGCTGACAAGCCCAAGCCGAAGGAAAAATATAGGTATTAAAATTGTTATTACTTTAAAGATCATAATAATTACGCTATATTAAATTAAATAGTCTTTTATTCATTAATCCCGGTGCAGTCAGCATCCCCCCGATGGCACAGTACCTACCCACAACTAACAGTTCAGTTTTTACTTTAAAAAAAACCTAAACTTTTCACCACTGTAGTATTCAAATATTCAGGAAAGTTCCTAATTCCAAGACGACATTTTTCAGGTGGAGCCATGAAGGTAATTGTAAAACAGCGCTCAATCCATTGCCTAAAAATAATATTGCTTGTAGGTAGGTATTATCGTTATCAAACTACAGATAGGTTCCTCGTTTACTGAACGTAGTAAAACTACCTCAATCAGCTCCTTGAAAACGGAATCTCCATCATACACTTCAAACGCACTTGTGAAGCTTTTGATCTTCATTCATACAAGAAACTCTTAGAACAACTCGTATAAGCACCGTCTCGATTCAAAAGTTCATTGAATTTCCTCGTAAGATGTTTTAAACGATTCCTCTTTAATCTCATTACGTCCTTAAGGTCTAGACTCAAGTGGAACACGTTCAGTTTATATAATTAGAGTTGTATATAATATGATGATATGTGTGATGTGCATGAGGGCAAATAAATAAATATACAATGGATTCTTATTAGCCGGAACAAAGCTGGTAATAAGGAGAAAGCAAGCAAAAGCACCAGATGACGTCAAGTGGTCCCCGGTGCAAAACCTCACTGAGCCCCAAAAAAGCGCTGACTGGAAACAATCAGACGTTGCTTGTCTATTGAAAATGTTTAAGATTCGGCAAAGCGGAACAGATTTAACAAAAGTTGTTATTAACTCAGTACTGAAGAAAGATTCTAGGTATGGACGAATGCAACGTTGCAATTTTCTTTTATCTAGGGACGAAACAATAAATAAATTGTTTCTTTTATTGTCATAAACTCGTTAGAGAAAAATTTGTCATCCTCGCTCCAGAGCTGGGTACTTGTATTTCAGGAGCCAATCTATATATCTCATCAATGAATTATAATGATTCATTTGGAATAAAAGAGTAAAATCCGGAAGTTCCTTTTCATCAAAAGAATACCGTTGTCATAAAACGAATACCTAGTTACGCTCCGTAAAGGAAATTTTTGAGCATCAGACATTCGAGAAAAATACGAGACGAATAGAGCTTCACAAAAAGGCTGTAGTAACTAATCAATCAATTTCCTATCAGAAAATATGAAGCGACCGCCTTATTCTTTCAATAAAAGTCAGATTACATACTTGATTAACGAATCATAACGAAGATATAATAGTAGCTTCTATTTTTGTTCTTTCTCTCTTTCGGAACATTTTTTTCTATAATTACGTCGTCAAACTATTCGACGGACATTTTAAACTAAAGCTGTAGTCAAAAGCTTACGGAAACCGCTTCTAAATAATGTAAATCCTCGTGGAAATCGCATCTAGACTCGTTTATTACTGGGACTAGTCGCTTTTAAATTGCTAATCTCCAAGACTTTCTGTTATGATTGCAGCATATTGATAAGTAACTCATGGCCGGCGGCCAGCGTCTCCAAAAACGCTACCTAGTTCATCCGAGGTACGCCGAGTTTCTCCTGAATAAATTCTTTCCAACTTTCTCCATGACTCCTCAATTTTCACATTTATGGTCTCATGGATTTCTAAATTTTCTTGAGCTACGTGAATTTATTTACTTGAACCGGAATCAACGCGCATACCTATATTTAGTACATAACTAATTATTTGTACATTTAAACCCTTTCATCATGGAACCCAATCATTTCCATCAAATAGGCAAGTTAGAAATTCAGAATTTAAACTACATAGTGCAGCGTTACCTCTGCTGTTAAAACCTCACCTCTTAGGTTCAATCAATCAATCAACTCAGCCTATCGCAGTCCACTGCTGGACATAGGCCTCTCCCAGACTGCGCCACAGCACCCTGTCCTCCGCCTTCCGCATCCAGTCTACCCCAGCCACCTTCTTTAGGTCATCTGTCCATCTAGCTGCGGGGCGTCCCACACTACGCTTGCCGGTACGTGGTCTCCACTCCAGGACTCGTCTGCTCCAAACTATTAGGTTAAAACCTTTTTTTTTCCAATGAATGACTGTTTTTTAATGTTTTTATTCAAATGACATGACAGTAACTCATATTTGATTAGGAATATTTTCTATGATTTAGTTGCTTGAGCTTGATAATTGTTGAGCTGATTTGACCTGATATATTTTGAAGATTCCTGTTAATCTGTTCCCAAATTGCTGATATAATTCAACCATGCACTGATTACTACCAGCGTGCAATGTTTAAAGTCTTGATATCGAGCTCCGCATCTTAAGCTGACCACAATAATTACGTTTTGTCCAAACCTATGTATTTTTGCTGCTAATTTCCGGTCTTCTTCTCTCTCAGCGAACCTTTCTCCTTTTTCTCTGGTCTGAAACCTTATTTTATTTGTCCTAGGTGTAAAGCCTGTGATAAAGGGCGATTTGCTCTTTTTCCCGGATACCGGATCGTCTATTGCTTTGCGAGTCACAAGTTATTGCATACTCCGACCTAGCTGCAGAGTATTCCTTGCACTTCGAGTCGCGCGTGGCGTTGGCTGCTGAACTTCATGACCACCTTCGCCTTTATCCAGGAAACTACGATCGAATGTCATTTTTTTCTTATTAATACTTGAGCTCCTGACCTTTTTATCTCAGGACAACCTAGCTAAATGCTTAGCTAATGTATTTTATAATGTTTTTTTTTATCTGTTCTAACGAGCTTAAAACCCGATTGCAATCAGGTTAAAATTCGCGATATTCGTTTTTAAATTTTATCCTAAAAAATATTCTGAATTTGATAAAACTCTCCTAATTTCTGTTTTTTTTCCTAACATTTTTTTACCAACAATTGTCAAGTCACAAACCTCCGCTTTTTTATATTTTCTTTTTAAATATATTTTATATCGAAATTGATTTACAAAAATTATACGTTTTATATTCAATGTGGTGATTATTTTTATTTTCACTACAATAGGTACCTACGTCTTGTAATTAATTTCTCTTTGACGTTTAGGTCTTTCATTGTGTGCGGATCCGAAGTAATCATCATTTGTAACAAAACATTTAAATAATAATCAAATCAATTCCTGTTGCTGAGGAAAGGAGCAAAGTTGTCAAACAGTCGGAAAACGCGGAAAAGTATACAAAAATATAAAATATGCTAATTCAAATATTCACTATAAATTATTTATTACATCCGACGGATTCGTACGATTGGATTTTTCGGCGTCCAGGAAACTGATTTATTTTCCAATTACAATTTGTTTTTCTTTCTGCTAAGTTCTAAGCGCCCTACAGCCGGAAACGATTGACGAAGATTTAGGAACATAAAAACAAAACTGCGGAAAAACAAAAGTACGAAAATGTATAGCGACATCAACCCCTCATACCTACACCACCGTTACATTATCCTGGCTGCGAAAACTACAATAAAAATAAGTAGAATAAAGCGTAAGCCGTAAAAAGTTTAGTTTTTCCTATATCTAGCGCCTCCATTTATTTTATTCACTTTCCTGAATCACTTTTGTCGTCTTTAACTTACTTTTCCAAAAGTTATGATTTTGCCAATGATTGTACTTAATAATACTTTAATAAGAGAAATTCGCGAATAAATAATATGAAGTTAAAGCAAACATTTTTTCTCTTCATACCGCACAGCCCAGGAAAGTATATCGCCGGGCAATATCAATAAGAATTCGCAAATAGTAAATTCAATATGTGCGAAGCCGGAACTAATACCGAATTATGGAAATTAAGAAGAAAATAAGTTTTTCCTTCATAAAAGTGTACGTACCTCATAAAATGCCATTCTGCTTTCCCGCTGGGCCAGCTTTGCTTTTTCATTTTGCACAGTTAATTTATTTGAGGTGAGAATAAACTTTGTCCGAACACATTGCAAGCGCGGCACGCTGTGGCGGAGGAGCGTTACAAGCGTGGCGATATCGCGGGCGCGCGTTCGTGACTGAATGCTATGAGCATTGAGCAGCCGGCAGCGGCCACTGGATAGGGTGGCTGCCGGTCCCTCGTCCCTCGCCGCGCCGCACCGCTCCGCGTTGCGCCGCCCTATAATACCAAGTCTCCCCTCGAAGGCATTATTCTACGTCGGACACTACATTTAAGCAAAAAACAAAAATCTACTTTGGCTTTTAAGTCCCCAAAATTGCTTGCAATTACATGAATCTACCCCACTTAAAGGGGAAAGTTAAGTTTTTTTCAAGCGGTTATAGTAGAGAGATGCTTAATTATAATAATTGTAAGCTTGAAGTATAGAGATATTTTTAATTCAGGAAACTAAGTATTTAAAATTCTTCTCCTCCGTTACTCTCTATGCAGACCGCAAAAAATTTTGGCTCCGCAATTATTTTTTACTGGATTAAGATAAACAAACATTAAGATAAACAAACACCTAAGTATGCATAATGATCATCAAAACGGAACTGAATAAGGTATTAACGTCAGTCTTAATATCATAAAGTAACGGTCGACGAATAAAACAATGATTGTATAACATAATGTCTTCTTCACGGCGGTGAAATTATGAAGAGCCATATTTCTCAGGTAGGTACCTATCATCGGAAGTAGGTTATATAACAGGAAATAATTTTTGGAGTAGCTATTCGTTGATAAATATAAATGTATGTTTTCCTTATTCAATATCAAAAGCTCCTCTCATAAGAAAAGCTGATCATAATGTACGTAGTTTTGGTATATTTTTTATTATCTCTTTAGTTCTCGGTGACGTCTAACGTTGGCCCAGCCCAATCGTGCGTTCAATCAATTCCATAGTAATAGCAGCTCTACTTAGAAGACAATTTAAAAGCATTTCAGTTAGCCAAGTTTGGCCGAATCTCAAGTAGGTAGTGGTTTTGTTTGGTCTAAAAATTTAAACAATGGTGTAAATCACTTTGCCAAATTTGAAACTTACAACAAACTCGTGTTCAGCAGTAAGTAGGTACCGAGTCGGTTTCAGACGATAAACCATATTTTTTTTTATCTGGAAACTATAACGTCTTACGTGTTTTACATGCTGTTATTGTTTTTAATAATGTGTCTAGGATGCACCCTGCGAGCCGGACCATAGTAATTAAACTTTTCAAACGATAGTACCCACAACGCTCTCCGCCCCACTACTAAAAACAATACCTACCTACTTAAATATTTATAATCCTTAATCCGTTATGTTTACGGGTACAGACCCGACCCATCTTTGGATTCATGTCAACCCGTTATACTGTACGTAGATGTGCTTTATAGTGTTACGTCTTAGCCACTCAGGATAATGGCCTAATACCACTTTGTTTACAGCCTACAGTCCCAACTTATATTACCTATTAGTCTTTAATTGAGACCCAGACTTTATTACAGATCTGCATCACAAAGTGGGACGGACCTTTGGCCTTTTCGTGTGAACTGTGGTCTAACTTACAAACTTTTTGCTGTTTTGTATTTGGATGTGAAATTAAACGCGAGCTGCGGACGGCACGCTAGGAGGCAGGAAATTGTGGGACATGACATTGATTTCAGAAAAGGATTTTTTTTAAGTTTTTCATCCCTATAGACTAAGGTGTTCAGAATAAATTACTAAACGATGTAGACCATGCTTATCAAAAAAATGCGCTTGGTCTGCGACTTTGTCCGCGTGGACTGCCCCTACGAATTTCAACATCAGAGGCGATGTTGAAGTTCGTAGGGAAAGAACCAAATCCACGCGGACCCTCTTTAAAGCCTCACTGTAATCCCTTTTTTAAAGTCAGTTTTGGAAAATGAATCATTGCAATCTTTATTTGTGTCAAGTTACAAGTTTCTATACAGAAGCCAGAAGAACTTTATTACATTTTTTGTATATCGTTAGAACAGGCGATAAAAAGTATGTGGTATAATTTATTGTATATATATATATGTGGTTTCCATACTGGATATACATAAAAAATACATAAAAATAAAACTAAACAAACTCAGGCTTCCTTCCCATGGGGTGGACAGCAGCTACAGAACACCACCTGCTACGATCCCTACATGCTCCTTTTACTTCGTTTACGACATTACTACTGAAATAAATACTACAAGGTACGTGTTTGTAATGCTCGCTCTTCAGTATTGATGTTCACACATCTAACAGCTGCTCCAGAAGGAAGGAATTACTTTTCTTCTTCTGGTTCTAAAACGTACCAACCTATTTTTATTTTCGTGGGGAATTCCTCATGGATACCCTCCGTCTGGGAAGGACGGAGGGTTATGTCGGACTCCTACCGACTAAAACACCACTGTTCCTTCAAGTACCATGAGTCGGGGGCCCGGAAGATACTTGTACATTCGCCGCACCCCCGACTGGTATCAGCCCGCTATGACTGGCAGGCCCCATCAAAAAGTGCGGCCGATCCCACGACGGCGTGACTACGCTTGCCGCAGATGGTCTGTGGATGGGTGACCATCTTTACATACTGAGACCCCTCCGTGCCTCGGAAAGCACGTTCAGCCGTTGGTCCCGGCTGACCCCAACATAGTTGGGAAAAGGCTAGGTAGATGATGATATTGCGTGCCACCTCTTTGAGCCTGACTGCTCGAGTGACGACACCGCCCCAATTTCGCCACCCGCAGGCCCCTTCTTATGGTGACCGGAGATCGTTAAGCGCCCTTCAACGCTTAGCTGCTCTTCTGGTGCGGGTGGAATAAGAGGTACGCTCTCTCTCCTTCTCCACCGCCTCCTTTGCATGCATCACCTCCTCGCAAAAAGAGGCCACAACATCCCACGGGTTTTCGCTTCCGACCATGGTCTGAACCACGTTACGGCCCGAAGTGAGAGATCACTCGCACCAAGTGTCGCGACGAGGGACTGTGTTCTCTCATGCCACACCTACTCAGCTATCAACTCTTCGCCCTGCATGCTTGCTCAAAAACCTTCTGGGCTCACCTACCATTTTAGGATTAGCAAAGCAAACTAATCAGCTCAACTGGTCAAGTACAAAGCTACCGTTCCATGAAACTTCAGCGATAGTTTTACTCGTAGCAAGTTTCATAACTCAAAGAGTGGCGAATGGAAAAGGTACATAGTAGATAATATGATTAAATTAAAACGAGATATCTGCCTTGTTGGTCTACTGCGAGGTAATTGCGTAGGTATAGATAGTGCCATGCACGAAGACGCGCAACACTCTTCTTACTAATCGCTAGTAGTTATTGCTAGTTAATTCCGCTAGTTGTGTGTAATTATAACTGGCCAGTCTCTCATACTTAAAAACTTTTTTCGCAAAACTTTCTGAGTGGCCTGGTACATGGGACTTAAACATAACTAACACCTCTGCTTAACCTTTTTTGGAAGGGCGTGATAAACCTAATGTAAGTTAGAATTATGAAGATATTTTGTGCTTAATAGTATCATAGGTTGATTAACCATCGCTTAGTGGTGAGTTTCAAGCCATTCTGGCGCCATTCCAGCGCGCTGAAAGGTCCACTTGCCGACTAAGTCTCTTCTACTTTGCCCGTACTTGTGTATTTTCAACAGATAGCTCTCATATCGGCTTTCACGACTTCCGCCTAAGTAGGTGCTATTTATGTTTCTACCGTATCTCATAGTCGGTCTAGCCATAGGCTAGTTTCCTAAAAAATTCTAATTAGTCCGTCAGTTAGATTATCAAAAAATATTGGACCCTTATTTTTTCTTTTGTCAATTATATAAAAAATGATGAAGATATCGCCCGTTAAGGTTCCGCGTAACGTCACGCCGTGCGACGCTTTTTAGCACGGCGTGACGTCACGACCCCCCACTCCCAAATTTTGACGCGCTTTATCTTTGTCATTTTTTGTTTGATTGACAAAAGAAAAAATAAGGGTCCATTATTTTTCGATAATCTAACTGACGGACTAAATCTAATTATTATTTTTTTACCCAGGAAAATACCCTATTATCAAAAACCTCGAAGACCTCACAAGATGATTATTGTGGTGAAAATACAAAGGGTTATTGATGGGTTGGTCATAAGAGGTCATTGTATTCCATCATACTGGTTACTTTAAATATCAACCGAGACCCAAAAAAAAAAACAGCTGTACCCACATTTTGTGGAGTTACGGACATAAGCAGCACAGCAGCAGATTTTTTTCCAATTTTGTCCTCGGTCACATAGTAAAAGATGTTTATAATGATGAGTACAATGACCCCTAAAAGGTTTTCAGTTATTTCAATTACACCTTATTCATTGCTGGGGAAAATTCCATGCAGTGTGTGGACATGTTTGCACTAGCTGTATGCCACACGGAAACATATCGCTGCAACAATGTAGCGCCACTTTTTTTTAGGATGAACATAATGTTAAACTCGTGGCAAAGCTTGAAAGCATAGGTATAAGAGGAACGGAACTGCTCCTTTTTAAAGACTACCGTAAAAATCGCACGCAAAGGGTAAAGCTGTGCGATACTGTAAGCGAGGGGAGCTCGGTGATTTCGGAGTCCCTCAAGGCAGTATTTTGGGGCCATCCCTCTTCCTGTGCTATATTAATAACTTCTGTAAACTTAATCTCCTAAATTGCATCATACGCTGATGACGCAACCCTTAAATTCTATGGAGACACCTGTGACGAAGTCTTTAATAATGCCCAAGAAGGCCTCAACATGGTCTGCCACTGGCTTGCCTCAAACCTGCTAACTCGAAATGCCACGTTAACCTTTTTTCATAACCTTTTCATTACGAAATACGCACACCCCATCAAACAGATTAATCGCACATTCTTGTCCTCAACAAATAGCTTCCACTTGTAACTGTCCCCATATTAATAAATCTAAATCCGTTAAATATCTACATAGATAACAACCTAAACTTCAAGGAACGTATAATATAATATATTAGTAATGTCTTCAAGAGAATCTGTAAGCTTACCTATGTCTTTAAAAATCTTTGGCACGGAGCGGACTCTAAAGTCATGCGAACTGTCTTCCTGGCGCTCTGTCAGTCTGACCTTAGATTTTTTTGTTTTCGTGGGGAAACCTTCAAAAGGCACCCGACCTTCGATTTTTTACCTCACTAAAACCACCCCGGTGATCACCATCAGTACATAGGGGTGGTCCCGGTTCCTCTTAAAAGATCAATTCCTGAACCCTCCTGTGCAACGCCCTGCTTCGCTTATTTAGTTTCATAACTATACTATAATAAATAAATAATTCTGTCATTTCCAGATTAAAAATGCTTGAAAATACTAAAAACTTTCAATCAATCAACTCAGCCTATCGCAGTCCACTGCTGGACATAGGCCTCTCCCAGACTGCGAAACAGCACCCTGTCCTCCGCCTTCCGCAGCCAGTTTACCCCAGCCACCTTCTTTATGTTGTCCGTCCATCTAGCTGGGGGCGTCCCACATTATGCTTGCCGATACGCGGTCTCCACTCCAGGACTCGTCTGCTCCACCGACTATCGGTCCTTCGACAGACATGGCCAGCCCACTGCCACTTCAGTTTGCTTACTCTGCAAGCTATGTCGGTAACTCCGGTTCTTTTCTGGATAATTTAATTACTAATGTTATCCTTCAAAGAGACTCCGAGCATAGCTCGCTTCATAGCGCGCTGTGCGACCTTGAATTTGTGGACTAGCCCGACCGTCAGTGTCCACGTTTCAGCACCGTATGTCATGACGGGCAGGACGCACTGGTTGAAGACCTTAGTCTTCAAACACTACGGGATAGGCGACGAGAAGACTTGACGGAGTTTTCCAAATGCTGCCCAACCCAACTGGATCCTTCTGTCGGCCTCTTTATTAAAGTTGTGTCGACCGAGCTGCGCCCTAAAAACTTTACCTGTATCTAATTGAAGGATCCGTCATCCGATGCCTGTTGTTGCCACCATTGTCTTTAAACTTCTAATTGCTTGATTTACCAAATTACTAAGGACTGCTCATTGTTCTACGAGTAATTATGAAAAGAGCTCAACAATACAATTATTCGTGAGATAAGACTAGCTGTTGCCCGCAACTTCGGGTGTGTGTTTTTCTTTTAAAGATTGAAGAATCTTTAATTCAATCCACGCAGAAAAACTTAGATAAAATCAGTAGGGAATAAAGTTAACTGTCCTAAACTTTATTAGGTACAGTCAGCGTCAAATAGTTAGTGACACTCAGAGTATTCAAATAAATAGACGCAACAAAAAAGTCAATAATATCGTTACAAACGAAGCTTCCTTATAGTTGTCAACAATATAGTCGCTCAATAGGTCGAGATGTTTAAAATGTCATATAGATAGGTTCAGTCACACGGGTCACAACGCCATAAATATGGTTACAGTCATCCCGCCAATGGTATCCAAGCATGTGTTCAAAAATATGGAACACATTAGAAAAATAAACTAGCATGTTATAGAAATAAACGGTTTCCCAAAGATGAAAACCTCTTTAGGTAATCTAGGCCGCACTGCGTGCACATGCGTTCCGATTTAGATATTAAGGTGGATAAAGACTTTGCGAGGCACTTTTTGAGCGACTATATTGTTGACAAAAATAATGAAACTTTGCTTGTACCGATATTATTGACTTTTTGGTTGTGTCTATTTATTTGAATACCCTAAGTGTCACTAACTATTTGACGCTGACTGTACCTCCTGACGTTTAAACCAAAAGTTGATTTCAAAAACCCCTTTTGACAAGTTATATTTACGCAATTTTCACCCAAGTAACAAGGTATTAGCGTGATCCAGTCGAACACGCTAATATAAACCCAACATAAAATACACCAGACAACCTATCACGGTTTAGCAGACGCAGTCTGTAAAAAAAAAAACAGAATAAAAAGCAGTAGGTATGAAGGTGAGTAGAACAGTTTATCTTTACAAAAGAAAGTAAAGCTCATTTGGACTGGAACTATTCATTTCAAGGCAGCTTTATTGCAACTGACAGGGTATTCCAACTTAAGGATCCTCGTTTATTAAACAGCTAGGTACTGACTTCCAGAGATTCAATAAAATTAATGAAGGAAAAATATTTTCACGACACTGGGTCAATCACTCAAATATATTGATTGATCAGGCACTTTCACGAAGATGTTTTATATTGTCTCACTCTCCACACTTTGTTCTTGGAGAATAAAAGCTCACGTGAAATTTTTTACAATTAAACGCCTATTTTTGGCACAAAGGAAATTGTTACGTTTTTGTCACATAATTTCTTCACAGATTAAAGCAAACCAAGTAGACAGTGGTCGTGGTAAAAGTGGAAAATTGCCAAAGTAGAGCGTCATTTATCAACGCCATTCAGTGACGTTTCACGCCTTCGGTGAATCTTAATGGAATAGACATCACAACTCCATGCGGCAGAACCATGGACCCGAAGGAAATCAAGTTAATGTCGACTAATTTTTGTTTAGACCAACAGAAATTCGTACAAGCTAACATAACCTAATTAACAGACACTACGCGTCACTAAAGTGTCCTCACGTGACGAACTTTTTAAGTTCAACCTTGCCGTTACTCTCTTTTTAAATCTTTGTAGTTTGAAATGAAACTTAAAGATTATTTTACGATAAAAAAGTGAATAAGCAAATAATTAATAATTATCATGTTAACTTTTGAAAATGCTCTTTCGATCCAGTAACTCACCCGTGTCAAACTTGACCCAATAAAACTGCTGTGAAACTCAATGCGCCCATACCCCCTATCCACTTGAAATTCTTCACTCTGAACATAGTGAAATATCATCAAAATTCTGAAAGCTTCTCTTTGAAAAACAACGTCACAAAGCCAGTGGAAATAGGAGTAAATAAAAATCTTCAGTTGGCACTGGCAGCAATTCGCAAAATGGCATAGCTCTTTTACCACTAAAACCTTTCGATAGACACGAAGACCTGGAGTGTGCACCTCCATAAACTATTTGTTAATGTATTTAGTGACCTTATTCACTATTTGTATTAATTCTACCGGACGCTAGTCGAGGTTATTGAATATGATAATGAAAGTATTTGCATTTATTGATAGAATACATTTACCGATGAAGTTGAGCGGAAATCGCCGACGGCATATGCATCGATACCGCCTTGCGCTAGCTTGTGCAAACGTGCCAATCTGCGATGTAGCGATGCTAATCATATGCTAATGCTTTAGCCTAGGAAATGCTTTAGGTACATTGTTATGTCGTGAAGATTAAGCATTACTTGTAGAGTATTTTCTTATGTAAACGAAACGACGTAAACGAAAGCATAATTTTTTATAAGGCCATCTTTTGTACATAACGAGTGTTTTTACAAAATTCTATTCAGTGGAAACGTTTCCTAAAAAAAAGAAAATCATTGATAACAAACGATTAAACTGTCAAAAAATCAAACTTCTCTTCAAAATTAATTCAACATCCAAAGTGGGGCAGAATCGAACAAGATTTTAAAGTATTGGAATCTGCCCCACTACTTCGATTTAGTGGGGCAGATTCCACTGCAAAATTTTATGCATTCCACTTTGCCCCACCAGTGGGGCGGCCGGTGAGGCAAAGTGTAATAATTCATCTGAAATACTTAAAAACAGTCTAATGATAAGATTAATCGACCAAACTAACCAAACCGTAACAATACAGCCTTTGCCAGCCTAATAGATCAAATTAGAAATAAGAACAAAAGAAGTCCATTTTTAGCGGCCGGCTCAACCCGACTGACGTCTTCAATTACGTCTGTTTCAGTCATTCTCTAGTGTAATAGCGATTCATCTGCCGAAAATATTTTAAAATAATTTTCATTGAAAGAATAAGCAGGCGGAAATTCCGTGTCGTAAAGGTACAAAGTCAAGCCCAATCCACCTCGACGCCCTCCCTCTCGAACAGAGCAAGCCTGTATCCATGCAGACGGAATATTATAGACTGATAATGCTTATGTTAAGGTAAAAAAAACCCAAACTCATCCCACGTACGCATCGTGTGTAACGCAATATTGGACAGTTATGTGTTTCTAATGCATAGTTTTTCGTATAAAATCAATGTCATACTTCGTTGCACACATTGCGTACGTGGGAACAATTTGTCTCTACGCTTATTGGTTAAAATGGCGTATGCCCAGATTTGTCTTGCTAACGACATCCGATCGTGTTTTGCATGTAACTTTCGACACGTCATAATACCGCTACGATCCGTTATTGTCGCTATATTCGATCTGATCCATTTAGGGCTGACAGCTGCTGCACCTACAATCTACTCATAGCACTGCATCAATCTGGTAATTACATAACGATCAATTAATTAAAGCATATTCATTGACACATACAAGACTGATCACTATTAGCGATTTTAATTAAGAATGCAGCGTTGATTTTCAGTTTTATTAATCCGTCAGTATTTGCCGCAAATGTTTTGTTGAGTAAAACAAAAAAGGCAGAGTAAATAAGATGGATAGTTTGCGTGAAAGACGATATGGCACGGAAGATAAGTAGGGAGCACAAAATGACGGCCGATAGAGGAAGACAAAGAGGTATTTCGCGAATCTGAAATAAATTGGGATATACAGGAAGATGATGCTGTTCGCGGTTCACACGACTAAATTTGCGCAGTTCAGGATATAATTATTTAAAAAAAGAGGAGATACGATTCAAGTGATCCAAGCAATTTTCATTCGTATGTGGTTATGAATGGCAGCCCTACTGTAATCAGTTCTGAAATGGCCTGACACGTACAACAGGTACCTACATAGATTGTTTGACGTGATTACCGACTGCTAATGCTTGCCTTTTATAAATATTCATCACATTCTAGTTGTTATTATAACATAGGTACATACTTATTGAAAGCTCTTATCAAAAAGATAAATTAAAAATTTACAAAACCCCCGACTCATACAAAAACCTCTAAAAACTAAAATAATAATATATACCTATTAGCCCTTTAAGTTTAATATAAGTTGCAGGAAATATTTTGATCCAAGCGTCCTCACGTCGGGGGACGGCTAATGAAAATTGGAAGTTAACAGCAGTTATGTTTTCTACAATAGCTACATTAATTATTGCTGGGTTTAAGCCTCATCTGTTTGGCGTTTTCATTAGCCGTCCCCCGACGTGAGGACGCTTGGATCAAAATATTTTCTGCAACTTATATTAAACTTAAAGGGCTAATATATATTATTATTTTAGTTTTTAGAGGTTTTTGTTTGAGTCGGGGGTTTTTTAAATTTTAAATTTAACTTTTATTTAAACTTTATAATATAATATTACTAGTAAACATGCTATACGATCGACCCGTGACTCGCCAAAATCTGCGCAGCTGTACGTATTTTTTTACCACAGTGAAGCGAAGATAGTTAGGTACTCGTGGTCGTTGGCGTTCATTCCATAGTAACGTATTCCTCTGTGAATTCGCCATTTCTGGTGGCGGCTATCTTGGATTTGAAATTTGTAATAGTGTATAGTATTCTACTAGTCAAGCCCTTTCATTTGATACCCATATTGAGGGAATTGTAAACAAAAAATATAATTCGCAATTTTGTGGTGGTGGCCATCTTGGTTTTGAAATTTATCATAGTGTTTGGTATTCTACTTGTCAAGCCCTTTCATTTGATACCCATATTGAGGGAGTTGTGAAAAAATATGTAATCCGCCATTTTGTGACGGCGGCCATCTTGGACCGATTTTCTTCAAACTTAGCTAAGAACACTCGTGACTAATTCACCTGTCAAACAAAAAATCAAAATCGGTTCATCCGTTCGGGAGCTACGATGTAACAGACAGACACACACACACAGCAAAAAAACGTCAAACTTATAAAGTTATAACACCCCGTCGTTTTTGCGTCGGGGGTTAAAAAGACATTTTATAAGCCTTAGTCTTGTAGGTATCCTAACAAATTAATACTATCGACGTCCATCTATGTAGTTTACAAAATTAACCAGTTTCCAATTTGTTTATGTAGGCATGTGTTGAATAAAAAAAAAAGGTTTGCTCGCCGGGCTCGCTCAACTTGATTAAAAGCATTTTGAATATCAATAAATTTCAACCACAAACTAAAGTGACCATTGCACTATACCTCTGTAGAGCCGCACACTTCATGCAACTCAAACGAGAAATAACCTTTTTTTACCCGACTACGGAGGGTATATTATGATTTTAACCGGTATGTATGTATGTTCATCTGTTCCCTCATAACTTCAAAAGTACTTATAATGATTTGACAAATGAGGTATCGTTAGAAGGAATACACGCTTCATTTAGTATTTAATACGCAACGGATTTTAATGCGGTTTTTACCATTACTTAGCGTTTTTATTCGAAAGGTTTATGCAAATGGCACATTGTAATATTACACTAACATATACTTAAGTCAGGAATCTTGACGTTTTGTTAAATTGTAAAAACCACAGGTAAAACCGTGCGAAGCAGGGGCGGGTCGCTAGTAAATTCATAAAACAGAATCGTTTTTAACCGACTTCAAAAAAGGAGGAGGTTCTCAATTCGACGGTATGTTTTTTTTTTTTTTTTTTGTATGTTTGTTACGCGATTACTCCGCCAATTGAGGACCGATTTTCAAAATTCTTTTTTTGTTCGAAAGGAGATACATACTACTACACTGATACTTCTGAAGTGGTCCCATAGTCACCAAGTCAGGATAAGATGAATGGATCCTGGAGAAATCGAAGGAACTCTTCAAATATTATAGGCACACCTATAGCGATTTGAGTATTTTTTTGTAGTAACTCGTGCATTTGCTCTTGGAAAGCACAATTTGGTGAAGTGGAACTGATGATGAAGACCACAGATGGCCACCGGAACTACTCATTAATATCTAAGTATTTCACGGGTTGCGATTCGATTACTTTAATATGGTTGCTAAGCAATTTATGCTCGCCACGATGTGAATGGTAATATGAAGCTGATGGTGGACCAGGAGAACTCCTCAACAATTAACTTCCCTGCATCGCGAAAAGCAATATTTTGTAAAAGGCGATGAGCAAGTTGACACTAGGCTATTGTAACTTAGATAAATTATAAGCAGACCCATTAAAAAGTGTGAAATAAACACTTTTTAACAAAAATACAACCGACTTCCAAAAGAAACACTACAAAGTAAAAAATAACTTTAATTTTGGAAGTCGGTGGCAAAAAACGTAAATACAAAACCAAAGACACCGACTTCCGAAATTAAAGTTATTTAATTTCGGAAGTCGGTGACTTTGTAGTGTTTCTTTTGGAAGTCGGTTGTATTTTTGTTAAAAAGTTTTTTTTATACTTATTTTCTTAACACATAAGATTGAATTGAAAACCGAAAAAAATATACGTTCTTGTGTTTTATTCACGACTTCAAAGAAATCAAGCCTGTGAGACGTGTTCCAGATTTGACAGGCAATAATTTATTTATAATAAAGGCTTACCAACTAAACACAAACAGCATTAGCCCAGTCTTTGTCGTAATATAGATTTCGCATGTTTCTAAATTATGGGAAAGTTCGGCAAAATCAATTAGCATACTATAAATTTATACAAAAAAGAAATATTCAAAAATTATAAACATCAAACAATAATAAAACATTTTTTTTTAATCTCAGTTTATTTTATAATAATAGTTTACATTTTATTAAAAATATGTTTCTGTCACGTTTTCGCTACCCACATCGAATTTCAAAGAAAAAAGTTTCAAAGAAAAATAACAGGCAATTAGCACTTTATACAAGTAGATCGCCATAAAACCCACTGCTGATAAAAAAGCCGACCAACACGTAAAAACACAATAGGTACAATAATATCCATATACCAGTTCACTTGGCACTACAATTTTATATTAGTTTCTGTAATCGCAACCTCGAATCACACAAAAACTACGGCAAGTTGGTAGCGAGGGAAATAAATGTCTCTTTTGTGAGTATAACTGCCCTAACTGCCTAATTAGAGACACATTATGTAGCTAGGAAAGTTCTGAACGGTTAGATGGAAATTGTGAAGAGAAATGCCGCTTAGTATCACGGCATGACTAAGTTTTGCAAAGGGAGGGACTCATTATTCATTCGTAGTGTCGCGATGTGGCTTCATTGGGAAACAGGAAACTACGCCGTGTAGCTTTACTTAACTATGTTTTTAGGGTTCCATACCACAAAAGGAAAAACGGAACCCTTATAAGATCACTTCGTTTTCCGTCTGTATATCCGTCAGACAAGATCCTTTTTCTCGGGTACGCGTGGAGTTATCAAGTTGAAATTAATATCAAATGCCCAGGCTGGAATTGCTTGAAGCAGAGAAAAAATCAACGCAATCAAAAGATACGGACGTTTATGTTCCGAAATCAAAACCTTATAGTGTACTTCCCGTTGACCTAGAATCATGAAATTTAGCAAGAAGCAATGTCATGTAGCACAAGTAAAGGAAAAAATCCGTGTAAGCCGTAAGTTACATGACAATTTTTTTTTTAAACTATGTATTTACCTACATACCTACCGGAGCCCTCGGTGCGCGAGTCCGACTCGCACTTGACCGGTTTTTTTTTGTCTGACACATAACATCACGCCTGTAATCCCCAAGGGGTTAGGCAGTGGCGTCCCTGTAGTACACTAACATTTTGCGCAGTCTTTCATTGTCTAAATTACGTATAATAGATGCTGTGCCGCGAGGGGGAAAACGTAAAATAGAACTTTATTGAAACGTTTGCAATCAACAGATTATGTCTACACAGCAAAGTTTATTTTTTGTTCGCTATAGTATAACATAAGTAGGCACTGTTAACTGTATCGCGTCTGTACCTACCGATCCCTGGACGGGTGTAGGTAGTAGTGGTGGTGGAAAGTTACCTACCCTAAATCCATATTTCGAAAGTTATACAGGGTGGCAAGGACCATTAATTCAACACATGATTCTAGCGTACATCGCGTCATCACCCTCAGCCACATCAGAAACCTCGGCATAGCACACTGCACTTTCGGCCGGTCCACAAACAGATCCCTTAAAAACCCTCTACTGGTCGACGCTAGCAGTCAGCCTCAACCCGGTGCTGTACCACACCCGACGCACTGGAGCATAACGCAGCGTCACCCCTCCTCATTGGGGGCATCTTCGCAGACAGTTCCGACTCACCGTGATCTATGCGGCAACCGGTTCCGACTCACTGGAACCTCAGCTGGCCTGGCAAGCATCGCAACATACAAGGCTCAGCCCACTATCGACCTCCGGTCTCCGGGGGGGAGTGATGTAGCGGTATCTACAAACGCCACATGAGAACTACGCGTCATACTGACGTCACACAAAATCCTTCATCTTGCAAGCAGAGTTTACCGCGCAACTATACGAGTACATCGGCCCGATATGAATAATCGGGCAGGTGCCCGCCAGACATGACACCCCGTCTGGTTGGAGGATCCTCTCTTTTCTATGGAGTATGAGTGAACTTTACATGCTGTTCCTCATACCTCTATACAACATTTTTTTTTTTCAATAACCTACCACAAATTTATACCCGTTTAGGTCCCAAGCACCTAGCGTAGGTAGCGAGTTATTAATAAGTTTTAACAATATAACCCATTTTCTAAATCTACGCTAAAACGAGACGGATTATTAAAATATTTAATTACCGAAAAAGAAAGCTCACTCATAAACAGTGATAACTTTGTCGACAAGTCACAAACAGGAGTTTACTGACCTTACGCAGTTAAATACAGGAGATCAAGAAGTTATAAGAGACTAAAGTAAAAGTTGTTCGTTCATTTCACCGAAATGTTTTACTCCTTATACTTTCACAAAACGGAGTAAAACAGCTGAATATTAAAGGAAAATATGTACAGTCAAAAGAAGCGAAACTTTTCAAACTTTCCTTTCTCACATAGCGAGTGCATGTCACCTTTTCGAACCGTCAATTTAAACTCTTACCCCTTATTACAAAACAAGGTTTTTCTTTACCACCACCGAGCCAGTTATTACATATTTCATATTATTATGTTGTGCCTAGAACTGTAATCAGACGGGAGGTGCGTGCTTACCCGCTTTTTGCAACGACTTCTAGCCGAAAACATGCTGGTGAACGAGCTCCACTCCGTCGGCTAGTAAAAATTTATAATAAGCACTTTTATTATTTAGATATCTTCTTTCTGTGTCAAAGCATTTTCAAGAAAAAAATTATTAATAGTTTGTGCGATGGTCAAAAACAAAATTAAATGTGATTACCTAGTAACTTTTAAGATACCTACTTAGTATTTAAATGTAATTTGTACAGTACGACACATCTTATACGTAGCATCGTAAAACCAATCACTTCCGATTTACACAACCAATAGAAATCGCTCACTATCGCGCCATTCAACGCTATTCGCGCTATATATTCCCGCCTCAGTTCAACCCGAGACAGAGTTGGGAATGCACGTGAGTGAATCATTCCGTACACTTCGTGACAATTTAATGGGAAAGTGAATAATATATTTTCTTCGTTGGTGTTTTTCTTTTTTATTAGGTATGACTTCGTTGAAACGCGGTAAGCCGTATAATAGCCAAAGTCGTGAAATCATTTTTAATGTTTATCAATTTATGAGTAGAGAGGCCACGGAATCTAAAAGTATAGTTTTTGGGAAAGATCACTTTCAAAACCTTCAAGAGCGAACTGCGAAGGCAACTGGTGTGTCACGTAGAACAATAAGTGCTGTTTTGAAAGAGCATGATAATGCCTCGACTTCGACTAGTTCAACTCATGGTTCGACTTGTGCAACTTTTACTTCGCCTAAAAAGTCCAGAAAAAAGAAAGAAAATCGAGCAAATTTAGATAATTTTGATTATAATGTCATTAGAAGGAAGATGTATGACTTTCATGTCACTGAAGAAAGGTTACCAACAATAAAATCATTGTTAAACAAATTAAAGGAAGACATAAACTTCATAGGCAGTCGAGAAACTGCGCAGAATATTGCATGAACTGGGTTTCAAATTCAAGAAAATGGAAAATAATAGATCTTTACTGGCCGAGAAAGATGAAGTAAGACTTCAGCGGATTAAGTATCTTCGACAGATACAAAAGTTCAGAAGTGAAGGTCGGGATATAGTTTATACTGACGAGACTTACATACACGCCACACACACAAAGGAAAGTAGTTGGATGGATAGTTCTATGAAAGGCTTAAAAAAACCGATATCAAAAGGTGAAAGATTAATTATTGTCCACGCTGGCCGCTCAAGAGGTTTTGTACCCGGCGCTCTCTTAGTTTATAAATCTTCTCAAAGTAGGTACTGGCGATTATCACCACGAGGTGAATAAAGAAAATTACGAAAAATGGTTAAAACAACATCTCATTCCGAATCTACGACCTAGCACTGTTGTGGTCGTAGATAACGCTTCTTACCATAACACAAAGATAGACAATGCACCGAATTCCAACTCTCTAAAAGCAATCATGCAATCATGGCTTACATCTAAAAACATACCCTTTCCGTCAAATCTGCTGAAACCAGAATTGTATGAAATAATTAAACGCCACAAAGCAGAACACATTAAATACTCAATTGACCAAATAATGGCAGAACATGGTCATTCTGTTTTACGGTTACCTCCTTATCATCCAGATTTTAACCCAATCGAGAATATTTGGGCCCAACTGAAAGGCCACGTTAGTTCTAAAAATGTCTCGATGAATCTAACGAACGTCAAAGAACTATTAATGGAGAAATTCGAATCTATTGGCGTATCCGAATGGGAAAAAGTAGTCGATCACGCGATAAAATGCGAAAAAGAGCATATGCGACACGAGCATAGAACAGACGAATATTTTGATCAATTTATCATAAATTTAATTTTCATAATTTTAATTTCATTAATTTAAAATCGTTTAACGACTACAATGGAGCTATTGAGACTGGGGATATAAGTATGGATGTCGAAGGTGTACAACCATTCGAATAACAATAAACAATTTTAATAATATCTACACCAGATATTCGTCCAAAGCCAATAAAAACATTATTGCAATAGTTTTTTTTATTTAATATTACCTATTTCATTTATTGTATACCCTTAATTATAATGACTACAAAGTTATTAAAAAGACTAAACTGCATATACATAACAATAACTTTTTATTAATGACTCTATGAACTAAATTGAAGGGTATATATATACGACTAGAACCTTTTCCATATGTTTATTTATCATGCTACATAATTATATGTAATAATAAAATGATATAAATTATTTAAACAATATGAAGTGAAGTTTTTAACAATAAACATCTCTAAAAGTTTGATTTGTGTTATTCATCGTTCTAGCCTTGTATCCTTCAAATCGAATCTAAAAAACAAAGACTTTATTTACGTGATCATTTATTTTGCAAGCTAGTTCATGTAAATCTATGCAACAATTTCACGAATGTGTTTTGTTTTATGACTTTACAAGTTATTCAGTTTGTATAAAGATAATTTTCTCCTAAAGCAGTAATACAGATTGGTGATTTTGAAGGCGCACTCAGTTCGGATGTGATCTGTTTTACGAATTTTGCAGATGCTACAGCTAAGTTGTGTTGAGCTGTACTTACCTGTCTAATTAATAAGGTACACAAGTAATCTGTGGAAACGTTGTTGATTGTACATTTACCCATATGTCTTATCTATATTTGCTTTCCTTTTTGTAAAACATAGGTGTTGTACAATTCGCACCTACGGTGCAACAAAGTCACAAATAGCCAAAACAAAATTGAGGTACCTAAGTATGCCAAATTGTCTCTGAACCATGCCTACACTTGGGGCAACAAAAACATCCGCGAAAGTATCTCAAAATTCTAATAGATGGCGCAGGTGCCTTTGTGGTTATAAATGCGAAAAAAACACGACTGCCCTGCCAAAAAACGAACTAAAAAGTAAAAAACAAGTTGTACCTATTCCCTGTCTAAACAGTCAGGGGACCATTCTGTGGAACACTTTTTAATCTAAGAGGTCCCCCGACTGCAATGACAATTTTATTTATCTGTTTAGTCAGGTATTCCCTGACTAAACGTGCTTTCCGCGGCAAGCGTATTCCTGTGCGGTTACCCCTTATATTCAATTTATATTATTTAATTACTTACAAGCCTTTTAGGTGCTCAGACTAGATTTTGAGTATTATTTACAAACCTTTGCGGTGCATAAAATCAATGAAAAATAAATTCAACGCGTCTGCTTGAGTCTTTTCAGAGAGTACTTTTTGATAGACTAAAAGTCTTTTGTCTCTGTCGTTGTCAAGAAATTCTAAGGAATAATTTTAGAATTATGTTATCCCAGGAGCAAGTTTTTGAGAATACAATCTCCCAAGTCTCCCAACAGCCCATTTTTATAAAAGAAAAGGTGGACTCGTACTAAATTATGATGATCTACAATATTACAAAAGATGGAGGTCATTGACGAATACTTCTTTGATGGTACGTTTTATAGTGCTCCAAGGCCATTTTATCAATTAGTTGTATTGCATGGTGATGATGGAAGTAATACTACTAATACAAAGACTGTACCTTTTATTTACGCTTTGATGACCAATAAAACAGAGAAGTCATATTGTGCTCTATTTGACCTTATAACTCACCGTATTAACAACTGGAAACCCAAAAAAATACACGCAAATTTTGAACCAGGACCAACAAATGTTTTAAAACTATTTTTCCCTGATATTGTAATAAAAAGGTGTTATTTCCATTTTACACAGAATATATGGAAAACTATGGAGGCCTATGTCCAGCAGTGGACGTCTTTCGGCTGAAATGATGATATGGAAAAAATCCAAAAAAATTGGCATCAAAAATTAAATTTACACACGCATTGTAGGTCTATGTTCCAGCCTGCCTCTATTGCCCCATGATCGTATTGCAGAAGGATAGCAATACATATTGTCAGAAAGTATAACTTTTCAAAATACGAAGATCCGGGAATTTATTCAATATTTTGAAAAAAATTATATTATTAAAAATGTAGATGAATGGTGTGTATATGTTACCGGCCAAACCCGATTTCAGGACAAACTAGTTTGGCCTAGGCTAAACTAGTTCCGTCGACATAGGATGTAAGGGCGAGCGAAGGGCACCCCGAGGTTCGGTTTGGTTAGGTTACTTTAAACCCTTTACACAGAAATAGGGGCCCCGCGAAGCGGGGCTCCGTCGACATAAGATCCAAGGGCGAGCGAAGGGCACCCCCTATCGCGTATAGGAAGAACTAGTTTAGCCTAGGCTAAACTAGTTTGTCCTGAAATCGGGTTTGGCCGGTAACATATACAACGAGAGGCACCGTACAAATAACGTAGCAGAGAGTTGGAATTCCAAACACAATAAAGACTTCAAAAAACCATATGTTACCCTAAATAATTAGCTAACAGTAATATCGCAAAATACCGATTCTTTAGACTTACCGCCATGTAAACGCCGCAAAGAACATGACTGTAAAAAAGACCATTTTATTTTAGATTCGCAAAAGCAATTAATTAATAATGAAATTTCTTTAGGCCATTTTTTGGAAAAAATGCGTTGAAATAAATTCTATGACTGACTTGCACACTCAATAATGGGCCCCCGAAAATGGTCGCTAGCACAAGTTAATAAATGAATAACTAACATTTTGTGTATTATTGATCTTTTCCCGGTACTTTTTTGACAGAGTATTATATTATTAAATTATGTATTTTTCTTAATCACTTGACTGTACTTGATCATCAGTTGGGGCACGAGACTCGATCACGGATCCATAGTCCCCGTGCTTCACCCAGGTGGAGAAACTAGGTGAAGCACGGGTCCGACCCCACCGAAGGTGCGAATTGTTTGTTTTTCCCAAATAAATAAAATAAAAATTACTGTGAAGTTAGATTTCGTGTTGTAATAACACGGAAAATGTAGGCAAAGCGCTGGCGGAACAGTGAATGCACATGTTCTCAAGACGATGAAGGAAAACAGCGTGAGGAAACCGGCAAGTGCTAGAACCAAAAATTTGAAGACATGTAACATCTACCCATGCGCGGTCCGAGAGGGGGGGTCGTGGGGGGTAATGACCCAAAATAAGTCAGATAATTCCATGTTGAGATTTACTTGCCTTACTAACTTAAAACTGTACTTGATCCACGTAAATCCCGATTGGCATATTCAAAAACATTAAGAGCATCGGCAGACATGTATGCGGACTGCCGACAGAAGAAATAAAATATGTTCCTTTAAAAGGCTTGTTATAAAAAATTTATAAAAGTAGATTGTACAACTAATGCATAAAAGAAGTTATTTTACCCCGAAGTCGAGGGGTAAAATGACTCGTTTCTGCCTGAGTTATACACATACACTCTGCTTTTCACTTCGATTGCGAGAAAATGAAACAGGCATAAAGTATAGGTACAGTACATAATTAATCTAAAATATTGCAAAGCATAGCTAATTCCCGCCACGAAACTTTTTAAAAGTGTTTTTTTTTATTTTCAACACTAGCTTCTGCCCGCGACTTCGTCTGCGTGAAATTCATACTTTCCTCTAAAAATGTATGTAGGTATGATCTTTATCATTTATTTAGATAAATAAGTATTCGGGCCAATTTTTAAGTTTATAGACCAAAGAAATAAGATTTTTCAAATAACCTGTATTCCCGCTTTTCACCCCCACAGGGTTGGAATTTTGAAAAATCGTTAGTGATGTGTTCATAACGTGACTCAAAGATTATTTATACCAATTTTCGAGTTAATCAAACCACGCAATAAAATCCTACTCTGTAATATTAACTACCCCCTTTCACCCCGTTAATGGTAGATTTTCGAAAAACCCTGATACACGTTATTCTTTATTTTTTGTCTTAAGTATAAATACAGAGTTTCGAGTTAATTGGACCGCGCGTTAAAATTCTTCCATAGAAATTTTGACCCCCCCAATGCCCCACTAGGGGGTAGTTTAGAAAAACAAAAAATTCCAAACTTCATAGTTTACTTATATAAGAATTCGTGCCATAAGGTTTTTCATATACTTTGTATTTCCGCTTTTCACCCCCATAGGGGTAGAATTTCGAAAAATTGTTTGGGGTGTGTTCATTACTTGACTTAAATATTATTTATACGAATTTTTGAGTTAATCAAGCCACGCATTAAAATCTTCCTCTGCATAATTAACTACCCCTTTTCACCCCATTAGGGGTGGATTTTCGGAAAACCCTGACGCACGTTCTTCTTTATTTTCGGTCTTAAGTATAAATACCGAGTTTCAAGGTAATCGGACCACGCGTTAAAATTCTTCTAGGTATACAAATTGTGACACCCCCACCCCAATCCTCCTTTAGAGAGTAGTGTATAAAAACAAAAAATGCCAAACTTCATAATTTATTTAGATAAATATTCGTGCCAAGTTTCAAGTTTATTAACCAAATGAATAAGGATTTTCGTATAAACTGTATTCCCGCTTTTCACCCCTGCATGGGTGGAGTTATAAAAAATCGTTTAAGATGTGTTCATAACTTGACTCAAAGATTATTCATGCCATTTTTCCAGCTAATCAAGCCACGCAGTAAAATATGACCTTGCAAAATTAACTACCCCTTTTCACACAGTTAGGGGTAGATTTTCGAAAAACCCTGATACACGTTATTCTTTATTTTTAGTCCTTAGTATAAATACTGAGTTTCAAGTTAATCGGACAGCGCGATAAAATTCTTCCATACAAATGTTGACACCCCCCAATACCTCTTTAGGGGGTAGTTTAGAAAAACGAAAAATGCCAAACTTCATAATTTACTTAGATATGTATTCGTGCTAAGTTTCAAGGTTATTAACTCAAGGAATAAGATTTCTCATACAAACAAAATCCCCCCTTTTCACCCCATTTAAGGTTGAATTTCCAAAAACCCTTTCTTATTGGATACCTACTCTTTACAAAGAACACACCCTCCAAAATTTAAGTCCCTAGGACCAGCGGTTTAGGCTGTGCGTTGATATGTCAGTCAGGTCGTTCATCCCCCGTTAGGGGTGAAATTATCAAAAACGCTGAAACACGTATAAATTAATTTTCAATCGTCAGCCTAAACACAAAATTTGAAGATCCTAACTTTTAAACTGACGGACTTTCATACACAACTTCATCCCCCTTTTTAACTCTTTGGGGGTGGAATTATCAAAAACGCTGAGACACGTATAAATTAATTTTCAATCGTCAGCCTAAACACAAAAGTTGAAGATCTTAACTTTAAAACTGACGGACTTTCATACAAACTTTCATCCCCTATTTAACTCCCTTAGAGGTTGAATTAAAAAAAATCCTTTCTTATTCCTGGTCTACATCATAAAAGGAACCATCGTGTAAAATTTCAGCTTTCTAGGTCCAAGGGTTTGGGCTGGGCGTTGATGAGTCAGTCAGTCAGTCAGTCAGTCAGTCAGGCCTTTTGTTTTTATTTATATATATAGATAGATAGATGACGTGTCATTCGACTTGGGTACCTACCTACTTCATACTGCCAAGTCATAAAAACGTTTCTTTGCGTTTTTAAATAATAAATGACAGCTACTTTATCTGATTTTATTAAATTAACGATAGAAAACACGCAAGTGGTATAAATTAAAGAAAATGAAATAAATCACGACTTTAAAATCTGCGAAGTTTTAATGTTTATTTATTTATTAATAACCAACTTATATTGACAGTTTGCACCACACATACAAGTTATTGGTCAATGTTAGTAATTAGACATGTCATACAATCATAAAATTAGGTTAAATCACATAATAAAAAGATGAAATGAAATAAAGTGAAACAAAATTGGACAAAACTAGATAAAAAAAAATTAGATAAAATTAGACAAAATTAGATAGAAATTAGCATAAATTGGAATAGAATTATTAATAACATATAATTATTTAATATAAATTTAATTAATATAAATAAATTAATATAAAATTTATTTATTTATTTACTCCAAGGAGATTGTACTGGGAGTGGCAATGGACTCCAGGTATCGAGTGGCAGTGTTCAGGAAACTCAGTTCAGTACTCGCGAAGACATCTGAGGACTCGTCATATAACAGAATGTTGTTGATATGGGTGAGAGCTAGGTATAATGGACTGGTCTTAAGGGTTATGGTATCGGTTTGAGGTATTTTGAATAGAGGGCGTCGGCGAGGGCGAAGTGTGTGTCTAATGGCTAGTGGGATGTTAAAGGAGATGTACTGCAGTAAGGAGGAATTGAAATGGGTACCACGAATTAGGCGGATGAAATATTTTACCAGACTAAGATTTCTCCTTAATTCTAAACTTTGGTACTCGACCATACCTAGCACAAATGGTGTTGGGTACATGTACGGGTAATAACCATAAAGTTTTAAGTACAAGTATCGGGCAAAAGACTTCTGAATCTTTTCAATGACCAGGGTATACACTTTTTCATGAGGGTTCCAGATTGCGCTGTTAGTCTCTAGCAAACTGCGAATGAAGGAGTTGTACAGTATGGTTATGGCCTGACGATTATTGAAAGTTTTGGCCTGACGCAAGACAAAACCCAAGTTTTTGCGGGATTTTTTGCAGGTCTGTATTATGTGCTGGTTAAATGTAAGATGTGGGTCGAAGTGAGCACCCAGATCACGTACGGTTAAGACGCGTTTCAGGGGCGTATTATTCATGGTGTAGATGTTGTGTATAGGTTGTGTGGCTTTTGAGTAGGTCATGACCACGCATTTACTAATGTTTAGGTTGAGGTTGTTGATAGTGCTCCATGTGTGAATGTTGTCTATGTCGAGTTGAAGTGCAGCCGTATCACTGGCGTTAGCTACTGGTAGAGCAACTTTGACATCATCAGCATACATTAAGACTGTGGAGTGTTTTACATATGTGGGAAGATCATTTACTACTATTAGAAAAAGAAGGGGACCGAGGTTAGTGCCCTGCCCTATGCCAGAAGTAACCGGGTATTGCTTTGATTTGGCATTTTTGTATGTTACAAATTGCTTGCAGTCGTGCAGATAGTTCGCGAAGAATTTTAGCAATGACACAGAGAAACCTGCTAATGCTAGTTTATTTAGAAGTATGTCGTTGTCAACCCGGTCAAAAGCCTTCTGGAAATTAAAATAGGCTACATCTATCTGCATTTTGTCATTAATATTTTTGGCTAAGAGCGTAGTTATGTTAAGCAGATTAGACGTTGTTGAGCGATTTGGAAGGAATCCGTGCTGCTCATCAACGAACCACCTTTGCAACTTATTAAATATTTTTTTAGAGTATCGATTCAAATACTTTGCCGAATATCGATAGAACAGCTATTGGTCTGTAATTTTTAAAGTCACTTTTTAGGCCGCTTTTATGTACCGGGAGTACTTTAGAAGTTTTCCACTCCGTAGGATATATGTTCGTCGTAATAGATAGGTTGAAGATAAACTGTAACGGCAATTTGAAAATTTCGCAACCGTCCTTAACCAAGTTTTGACAGGCCTGATGGTCTAGTGGTTAGTGACCCTGACTGCTATACCGGAGGTCGTGGGTTCGATTCCCACCCGGGACAAATGTTTGTGTGATGAGCACGATCATTTGTTCTGTGCCTGGGTGTAATTTATCTATAATATGTATGTATTTAGAAATATATAAGTATGTTTATCAGTTGTCTAGTACCCATAACACAAGCTCTGCTTAGCTTGGGACTAGATGGCGTTGTGTGATAGTTGTGGAATATTTAAAAAAAAAAAAATAAGTACTGTGGTATTCCATCTGGACCTTGAGTAGATTTTGGAGGAAGCCGAGCCATAGCGCCACGAACCTCAGATTCGCGTGAATGTGCATGTGGCTGTTGGGCCTGATTACCTTAGTCTTAGAAAAAAAAAAATACTTAATGCACTAGAACATAAAAAGCGATTTTATGTCGCCTAAGCACAACATAAAGACGAACTTTTAGAGCATGAGAAGTGAAAAAAATATTTTAAGCCTTGACTTCAACACGCTGCAATTGCATAATAGAAATGAAAATGAAACAATACCAACAGTTATTAAATATTTAAATACCTAAGTACTTATATCTTATTTTGGAATTTTGGTCGTGGACGTAGTCGCGGGTAGATCATAAAGTTGTTCACAAGCTCGATAGATGGCGTTAGTGGAAAAATTAGAAGTCGCTATGGTTTCGTTACCGCGCGGTGTATAAGTATCCCAGCCTGCCAATAAAACCGGTACGTTTTTGACGACCTCTTTTAAAGAAGTAAGATTTATCTTGAACGGGAGCTGATTGGCCAGTCTGGTCAGCGCCCACAGAATCTATCATATAGATATATTCGGGTTCGGGTATAGGTAGTGTTGAAAGTACCTAACGACATCAGGCTGCGTATGCGATGCGCCCCTATTTTTACCCGACTACGGCGAAGCAAAAAGGAGGGTTATGATTTTGACCGGTATGTATGAACGTTCATCTGTTCCCTCATAACTTCTAAACTACTTGCCTTATTTGGACAAATAAGGTATCGTTAGAAGGAAGTATATAATTGGCTATTTGACAGTTGTAACGATAAAATATATAATATGTTAGATATAGTAGCATATAGGTTCACAATAATCATACAATAGGTTTTATGCATTAAAATAAATTGTAAATATTTTATTTTTGAAAAATAAATTAGAGATTTTTTATCTGTGGATTACAAAAACTGAAACGCGAACGGCCATGATCGAGCATCGTATGACGTCACATCACAATAAATAAAACGTTGTGTGTTACTGTGTTTTATCATCGTTGGCATATATTTATATTATAAATATATTAGAAGCCTATAGAAACTTTTTATGCAAACTTTCCACACGAAATATGTTTAAGAGTTGAAGCGTCGTAGTTAGCTTTACTTAGTTTATTGAAATGTGACGTCACAGCCATAAATGGCACGTGATCGGCTGTTTCCGCGCGAATTTCAAAATACGGAATGAAAAAAAAACATTTTTTTTTCGAATAAACAACGCTTTTTTAAGAAAAAAATAATTGTAAGAGGTATAAAATAAACCTACGTATATTTAAAAATATCTTTTCGAAAACTGTCAAATAGCCAATTGTACAGACGCCAGCACATCAACCTACCCGAAACTGTCACATTTTCCCAAACGTGATAAAGTTGAAAATCTATTAAAGAAATTTGACAGATTGTAGTAGGTTGATGTGCTGGCGTCTGTACCATGGTTGGAAGCGTCTTGATCGTCCGCTGGTTATAGGCAATGTGGCGTCACAATAAATTGAATATGGTGCCCTCTAGCGGACATACAGTAATGACCTAAAAATATTTTTTTTTTAATCATCCCTTGTTTGGTATCTAATGAAAGGGCTTAATTAGCACATTTCAAAAATATAAATATTACTAAAATAAGCCCCAAAATAATTAAATAAAAAATAAGTTTAAAAACTAAAACCCGACTACTGAAAAGAATGAAACAAGAAAGTACCTTCCCGGGGTCGCATGCCGCTGTACTAACACTATGGTAGTATGGTATGGTGGTATGGTGGTGGTGGTGGTCGTGCAGTTGAGAATATGGAAAAACATATTATTAAGTTATTATTCATGACAGTCATTGTTATGTAACGTGTATGTAACATATTATTACAACCTAATCATTAGTTGGTGACTGTAGCAACATTCCCTGCCCAAGAGGAAGTCACACGCGACGTCAAACGAATCATCTGTCCTGGAATGAGTTTACAAAAGCAACTTAGTAGTTACAGTAGCCAGCGATCTTTTTTTTTCATCCGTAACTCATTACACTAGGTTCTTTTCTTGCTTGCATACTAGGTTTTATCTTACCGAACTTATCGGCTCGTTTTCGGCTTTAATCACATCACTAAAACTTTCGGCGATCTTTTTTCATCAAACGGTTGGTTTAATTTGATTAGTTGTCGCCTCTGCCAAAGGAAATGCCAGGCTGCTTCTGAGAAATTTCTGATGAAAAAACCTTTTAACACTTTACACGACCTAGGAAACGAACCCAGGTAGGACCTCATGCTGAGCAGTAATGCTTGCGACCACTAGACCAACGAGAAGATGTACCTCCCTTAAAATATTCCTCGGCACCCATGATGACCCCCCCTAAAATCTTGGGCTGCGACCGCGCCTGCATCTACCAAGCCGCACTGGGCCCGCGTGGAGGATTACGGCCCACTCCCTCTCACCGAGAGGAGGCTTATGTCCCAGCAGCAGTAGGAACATTATAGGATGATTATCAGTGATTGGAAATAGGTGAACTAATATACCTAAAGTTCAAAAAAAAAGAGACAAAAAAGTGGAGACTTCCTGACGACTAAAATATTTTTCCGGGACTAATGTCGGGGTTTCGGGACATCACTAAAGAAAATTTAATATTAATGTTATTAATAGAGTATACTATATAATTGAATTCTATAACTAAATATTAAAGCTGGTATGTAAATTACATTAGCTTCCGCGCTTACTTACATCGTTCAAACGAAGATAAGGATTACTTAACCTTTTTTTTTTTTAAACAATAAAAATCGTGCATTCTCTTTTTTTTTAAAACAGAAACAGGGAATGAATTCGATAGTTGAATTACTTGCTTTTATTACTATTATTAGTTGTACTTAAGTAATGTTCCGAAACCCCGGGACATTAGTCCCGAAAAAATATTTGGTCGTAAGTCGTCTCGTCTCCACTTTGTCTCTGTTCTTTTTCGAACTTTAGGTATTTTAGCTCACCTATTTCCGATCACTGCTGATACCCTTAATTTTTCCCCGCTGTGGAAATTCTCATGGACTTCCTCTAAACCCACCGCAGTGTTCGACCTCTACCTACGGCCGGGGGTGCGGGATTCGCATAAGCATTCACCGCTCCCCGCCGGATAAACAATAAATAGCAAATAAACCTCAAGGTGTTGAATATTTTCATGCTTTGACTGTACTCACATTACCGTTGCGAGTGAATGGCTTCCAATTACTTACTTCGTCATAATCACTACATGGTTCAACATTTCTTATTTACGTATTACTGTATTCCCCATTGCATTTAAATTAATCTGTGGCCTTTGTTGTCAGCTGGGTCCCCCGCGCGCGCCCTGAGCCGATTCAAATGCAAATTGAAAATCGACCGGGAACCTCTATCATTCCTCTTTCAAAGCCTTCCCCTTCTTAATTACCAACTTCTCGCAAATGACTAAAGAGGTCGACGTATTTTGATTTTTTACATTCTTGTTTTGTCAAAACCCTGACAAAACAAAACCCATGCTACCTGGAGCCTAGACTAGTAATATAGCCACGAAATAATTAACACATTGGGTACTATTGTATCTAGGACACGGGCCGCCTTTCTGTGCGAGGGAGCGGGCCGAAATCCACCACGCGGGCCCAGTGCGAGTTGGTAGATGTCACATACTTTCGATTTTTTGCTTCGATGATATGCCGGTTTCCTCACGTTATTTTCCTTCACCGTTTTGAGAGTAGTGGTGATGAAATAATTTACACAAAGTAAAGCGCCAGCCTGGGTTCGACCTACGACCTATGACCCGAAAGTGGCGACCGTTATCACTGGGCCACCATCGCTCTCTATTTGGCTAGCTAGCTACACATTAACACAGTATAATGGAACAAAAATCGTAGGCAGTCAAAAAATTTTTTGTCGGTGTACACATCTTTTTGAGACTATCCGTGCTTAGTGTTACCTACACTACATCCCATCCATCCATGATTCGATAATTAGGTATTAGGAAGGTGCCTTATTGATGAGGGTAATACCTATACCTATTATACCTACCAACCGGTCTACCAACTCATAAGCCAAATACGTTCGCCACATAGGTATAGGTACATGCGTATTGTGAAAAGTTTGGATATTCAAAATTAAAATTTGAAATAATGATAAATATGTATGAAGCTTGGTAAGCGTGATCATATCTGGGTATCGCTCCCGTTTAATTAGCAGGCGTGAGTTATTAATTATTATAATATATTTCAACATTTTGTAAAGTTATTTGCGAATTCTGTATAGGCTGCAAACAGGGCTTAAATTAAAAATAAATTGATATAGCATATATATACCTTCATCCAAAACAAAGATAATGTGCGATACCACCGATGTTGACCATATTACTGTACACGGACAGATACCTAGAGAGGATCGATGCGTGTGTCTACCTTGGCCAGATAGTGAGCCTCGCACCCGGCTAGGATGGGGAGCGTTTGGTAAACTGTTTTACATGTTCAAGGGAAACATATTATCCATGAACCTGAACCGTAGAGCCCCTGAGCAGTATGTCCTCTCCGTAATGGTCTATGGCTCACAGACTTAGACGCTCACACAGCAGATCATACACAAGCTGCAAGTCACTCAGAGAGCAATGGAGCGTGTTTTGCTAGATATATCACTTCGAGACCTAATTAGGAACACGGAAATACGAAGAAGAATTAAACTTACCGACATAGCCACGGTGATTGCACGAAGAAAGTGGAAATGGACGGGCCACATAGGGCGTAGAACAGGGCTGGACTGGAGACCGAGACCTGGTAGTAGAAGTGTGGGGAGACAGCCGATGAGGTGGACCGACGTCCTGGTCAAGATTGCTGGACGACTCTGGCTTAGGAAGGCTAGAGACAGAGAAGAGTGGCGTGCATTGTAGGATGCCTACACCCAACATTGGGTAACGAAAGGCTGAAGCAGAAAGAGAAGATACCTTCATTCGAAACAAGCAATGTTTGTTTACACATGGTTTACACACAAATAACATAAGTACTCAGTGAACTAAAAATTGTAAACTTGAAGAAGAAAGTCTTTCACGGTAAAAATTCTCATGATTTATAACAATCGCATAGTAACTTAGTAGCGTCTAATAAGTGGCATAAAATAGGAAACCTGTTCCCTGGACAGAAGGCTTCATTATAGCTACAAAAGATCAAATCATCAACAGTTACACCATAAACTACAGGAAATTTATCATTAAAGTCCTACCACTACAAATTACTAAATGCCGCAGGTGCCACATTTAATTAGAAACCACTCAACACATAACCAGAGCATACATAACTCACACAGGCAGACTACACTCACAGACGCAACCTGCACCCAAATTGCGTGCACTTTCAATCACAATCTTAATCATTTGAAGGACACTGCTAATCATTGCTTCATATGTTCGAAAAATTAGTCTGCTCAACAACGTTAATAACGCAATGAATGTTGTTGAATTGTCAAAATGAAAGCCATTCCTACTGTTAGTGTGTTACGCAATTACCCCGCTGGTTGCAAACATCATTCATCAAAAACTAGCATTAAAACACATACAGTCATACAAAACTCTAGCATTCCCTACTACAAGTACAAACCACGAACTATCCTAGAAAATAATACACACAAACTGTACTACGAACGCGACATGCTTACAGATAGGACTATCCTATCTACAATCTACAATAAACAGACATACTTAGCTCTACAGCATTTTTTTAAAAAACAAGCTTTTGTTAAATGCGCTAAAAAGATTAAAATAAACTTGTCCTTTATAATTATAACTTTTACTATCAATTTATAACGTCATTAAGTACCTACACAATTTATATGCTATAAAAGCTAGTCGCGGGATTTAAGTACTCGTATTAACCTACTTAGTTTAAAAATTAAAATCAATAAGGCGAAGTTATTTAATTTACTTGTTTATCTACACATATATATAAGTCTCGCATTTCATACATCACATGGTGTACCATGTAAAAAAAAAATAGTAAAAAAATAGTTTCGCTTTCTGTAGAACGCGAAACTATTTTTTAAATTTTCTATTTGCACCCCCAAAATGACCCCCATATTCAAAATTCATTTATTTACGTTACACGTCTGTGTTTGGGTCACAGAGATTCATATGTGTACCAAATTTCAACATAATCGGTCCATTAGATTCGGAGCAAATTGGCTGTGACAGAGGGACGGACAGACAGACACACGAGTGATCCTATAAGACTCCCGATTTTTCCTTTTGAGGTACCTACGGAACCCTAAGAAGATGCTTAATTACGAATGCAATAAGGTATACATTAATAATTACTCCAGGGGGGTTAAGTAATATTAATTAAAAACAGACTGCGATAGGTAAATAAATGGACTTTAATGATGGTCAGTAGTTTCAGTTTAAGCCGTTTGAGAATACTTAGGTACACTACTTCACTACATTTCCTTGAACCAACATTAAATAATGAGGACGAAAAAGAAAATACGGTTACTACGCACATTATGTACGTCTTTCGTCCTTCCTACATTATCTATGTATATTTGAATGATACGTCCTTCAGCTTCAATAAAAAAACATTTTTATTATTTAGCTAGGTATTGCAAATGGCCTGCCAATCACAATTAATTTCCAAAGCAATATGACGTATTATTCACCATCTTTATTTTCTTTTAGTCTTACGGTACGAAAATATCTATAGGTAGGTTAGCAGCGGGGTAATTGCGTAACACACAACACTAGCAATAGCTTTCATTTTCATCGTTTAAGAACACTTATTACGTTATTTACGTTGTTAAGCAGACTAATTTTTCGAACATATGAAGCAATGGATTAGCAATATCCTTCAAAATGATTCAGTTTTCGAACATATGAAGCAATGGATTAGCAATTTCCTTCAAAATGATTCAGAGTAGGTATTCAGGCAGCGACACTCGCTTGGTGGGCAGGATATCTACGCATACCAGCAAGTAATTGCACGTCACCATCGCGCACTCGCTGCTCGTTGCTCGCCAACTAGTAGTTGCTAGTACTCATTTCACTTCACTCTACTCGCTTCGACGAAGGACAAGTGCCTTATGTTGCAGTTACCACAAAGCATCTAACCAGGTGCAGCTGAATACCAGTATTTTACATGGAGCGACTGCCTATCTGACCTCCACAACCCAGTTATTGGGTAATATGATACCCCTTGGTAAGACTGGTTGTCAGACTCGGGCTTCTGACGACCCGTAACGACTATCAAAGATCCACGAATGACAGCCGGGACCAACGTCTTAACGTGCTATCCGAAGCAAGGAGGGGTGTTGGAATATAAAGATGGCCACCCTTCCACGGACCAACCGCGGCAAGCGTAGCTTAACCTGATCAATCGAATCGTGCGGCTGTTATTACTTAGCCACAAACCCCCCTGTATTATTATTCACCGCCGGCTTTACAGTTTCACACTGATTCTAAATTAGCTTGATTTATCACATGCAACAAGAATAATTTGTGGCAGCCTGCATGATATAAGGTTCAATTTTGCAGACAACCTTTACGGAACCTTCTCCTTTATCTTCGTACAAAATCTGCTGCAATCATAATACCAATAGTACCTAAGCCTAAGTAGCTCAATGCAACAGTGGCTCATTTTTAATGATAGTAGCCTAAGACTTAGGCTGCTGCCATTTAAAATGAGCCACCACAATTTTCGTAAAAGGAGTACCTAGATTATTATGTAGGGCCAAAAATTGGAAATAAGTACCCGTATTTCAATTTTAAAAGCTAAAATTCACTACCTGCTCACTTTCTATTTCTGCAAATTTTGATTATGCAATAACAAAGCTCAAAACAAACCAATATTGTGTACACAACACCGGTTCAACTACATATGTCAGTTGAATTGAAAGCTAATATTAATCATCTAATTCAAAGTGAGGTTATTTAAAGAGCTTCAACAGTTCTGTATCGAAGCGTTTTATGGGCAAATAAATGTTAAACTCATAGAATAGGTATTAGGGATTTTATTAATTTGACTTGTTCTTTAGTCGCCAATGGTGCTAACCGTGTTAATCACACTAATATTATAAAGGCGAAAGTTTGTGAGTGTGTGTGTGTGTTTATAATATGTTTGTTACTTCTTCACGCTCAAACGGCTGGACCAATTTTGATGAAATTTGGTATAGAGATAGCTTGAGTCCCGGAAAAGGACATAGGGTACTTTTTATCCCGATATTCCCACGGGATAGAGACTTATGCGGGTAAAACCGCGGGGCGCAGCTAGTCATATATAATAATAATATTATTCAGAGAAGACTTTTTGAAGTGAAAACTTCTTTAGCGGCGTTGCACACTTTTGTAATGGGTAAAAAATATTAAACTCGCGTCAGGGCATCGCGCCAGGACACGTGACCGTCAGGAGAGCTTTCCCCCCCCCCTCTCTCTTTCTACGGCGGCGCCAACCGAAGTGAACCAAGTGAGACACGATAATGGATGGATGGATGGATGGACGGATGGACGGACGGACGGACGGACGGTGACGGTGACGGTGACGGTGTGTATTCGTGTATATAAAGTGTTTCAAAAAATGGAAATAGAACAAAGTGCATCGATTAATGAAAAAAGTGACGCAGAAATAGTGAAAAAAACTTAGTTATATTAATTCAATTAATAATTGATTTATTTCAACGTTAATATTCAAGTTTTCACTTCTGCCGGCACTCCCGGAGTGCAACCCGTCTTTTTTTTTAATTATTATTTTTTTCTGGACAATCCTACTAGTTCCTTTATCACTTCTCAAAATAACCCAGTCGCTGGAAAAGCCCGACAATTCTTCGATGAAGTGTAAAATATCTCTCCATTTACAAAACAAAATTTCAATTTCTTTCTGACTCAATTGGAAGTAAAAGAATACGAGTATAATAGAATTTAGGGAAAATGATTAAATTGCACAAAATAATCAGCTGTTAATATAAAAAAGTGTACCTAAGTTTCAGGAACGGACATCGGTCGGTGGTCGGTTAAGAAAGGATGATAATTATTATTATTGGGATCGCAAAAGATCACCTTGATTTGTGCAGGTTCAAAGACAATTAAACTTGTTGTCAAGTTTTCTACCCCTTCTTTCACAAAGTGCTATAAATCAACTAAGTATTGAAATTCAGTGGGTACTTACAATTATGCAAAACGCAGCTTTACAGTGATTCGGAATAAACAGGACGCACCATTTCGAAAATGGACAACACGTTCATGAGACATCGCATGCAGCGCGTAAAAAGAACGAGGTGCGTAACGATCAAAATGCCTAATGAATGAATGAAGAATGAACGTACATTTCGTATTCGATCGCCCAAAAAGAACGTCGATATTTCGTTTTCCATCGGTCAGAATGAAAATTGCCTATAAAAATTATGGCATGTAGGATTGTAAGTAGAGAGTAATTTTGCAGGCATGAATAAACAAAAGATTCTTATTATTTTTTTATTTATTGCTCAAAGTGCTCATTTTGACAGAGGACCCTTTTTTTTTCTTTTATTTTTTTTTTTCATAGTTAGCGTATCTATGTGACGTAGGAGTAATTACACGATTCCAGCGAAACCCTCATGAACATCTATCAAAAAGATTCATAAAGTTTTATAAGGCAATAAAAAACATTTTCCGTACCTAAATATTAAATTCCTCATAAGGGGCTTGTGACTATGTAATAACAGCCGCACGGGTCGATTCATCAAGTTAAGCTACGCTTGCCGCGGTCAGTCCGTGGATGGGGACCATCTTTACATATTAAGACCCCCCGTGCCTCTGAAAGCATGTTAAGCCGTTGGTCCCGGCTCGGCTGTCCTTCGTGGATCTTTGCAGTCGTCAGAAGCCCGAAAGTCTGACAACCAGTCTTACCAAGGGATATTACCCAATAATTAGGTTGTGGAGGTCACATAGGCAATCGCCTCATGTAAAATACTGGTATTCAGCTGTATCCTGTGAGACTGGAAGCCGACCCTAACATAGTTGGGAAAACGCTACACAAATGATGATGATTTAATCATATACACACACACATTAAAAGTGTAGTACATTTTTAACTATAAAAAATTATCCAATTAACACGTTCACTGCTTTACCAGATACTTGAGAACTGGTACGTACCTTGCATTCAGTGCGGGGGCGTTAGAGACAAACTTATCGCTGGTGCGGGAGCTGTATCTTAGGAAATAAAAAGCATAGAAAAGAGACAAATATATTTTTGGTATTGTCTCGTCAATTATAACTAGATTTATGTAAAAAACTTATACGTTGGTTAGACCTGGCTTCGATAGAACGTAATTTTTTTGATTCAAGTGCGGGTACCAGGTCTATTAAAACTGGTATCAGAAACCTGGTTCCGCACTGAAAGTTGGGTTTATTTGGAACAGGAATGTACCTACTCGAGATAAGTTGTGTTTTAATAAGGTAGAAAATATTTCTATCTATATCGTGTTTTGACGAGGCGAGTTACTAACGTGCTTCGTAACGCGGCGTTAGAGGCATATCGATATTACTTAAACAGTTGGTATGGTTAATTATTTATTTATTGTTTCCATATTTGACCATCCAAAATGTGTAAATCTGATATGATTCTATGCGCAACAATGATGTGTTTCTAACACGTCATAGAAATATAGGTACTAATTCTACCTTAAATTTTACAGTTGCAATACAGTTTTTACGACTCAGAAACAGACTGTACCTACATCGACTATAGAATCGACTTTCTTTAGCACATCACTAAAATTTTAGTAGTTCTATGCGGTTACCGGATATTATCGACCTGGCAAAGTTTTCGCAATATTTTTAACATAAAGAATTATAGGATTTATCTACGACAGCAGGGTTTAGACAAGCAACTAATGTAGATTATATTCAATTTTTTTTTTCAAGTTGGACGTGATTTTAGTTATATTTCGAACTTATAAATTTTGTAAAATTACCGTTCCATAAAGCGCTGGTACGCGCCGTGGCAAAGGTACAAATTGGTTCGATACAATAACGCATATATTCAACGTTTGCTGAGGACCTTTCCACAGTGAACGTGTTAATATTTAAATCTAGTCTTGCAGACTGGCTTCTTACTTTAATTCCTATATCCCTATGATTTGTAAAAATTAAGAAAAATTGCAATTTTTGCAAATCGTGTGAAATTAACGTGACGTCCATTAAATGGTTTTATTTAGCTTGCCCTGTTTGTTATTTATTAATTTGGGTCATTTTACCCCCTTCCTGTTGGCAGATTCTATTTGGTATACACCTTTAGTTTTGATGACAGTACAATTTAATTTAATCAGTAACATTGTTTTTTTTTTATATTTTAGTACATTATCTACATCATTAATTTCATTAAAACCGTTTAACTGATTTTTTTTTTATTTTTTTTTTTATTGTAAAGATATAAAAATTAATAATCACACATTTGTGGAAACACATTTCCACCATTGACACGAATCACACAATCACAGCGATTTGGCATGCTTAAAATCAGTTCATCAAAATCACTTTGAGGAATGGCCGCCCACGTTCTATCTAACAAGTCAAAAAGCTGTTTTGGGTTATGATCGGCATCCATACTCGGCAGACCTCTTCTTTGGAGCATATCCCATGCGTGCTCAATTGGGTTGAGGTCTGGCGATTGAGCAGGCCACGGCAGAACGTTGATGCGATCATCGGCGAAAGTGCGTGTTACGACTCTAGCCATGTGTGAACGTGCATTGTCGTGCATTAGTTGAAACGAACACCCAACCGGCTTCGCAAAGGGATGATCACGTCTGAAACAATCCTCTCTGCATAAATCCGAGCATTAATATTGCCCCTGATCCAAATGAGATCGGTTCTTCCACCGACCCAAATACCGGCCCAAACCATCAGGTATTGTTCCCCCTCCATACGAATGAACTTCCTGGCGACTAGAATCAATTCTATTTTAAGATAATTTTTGACGTTCAAAAGTGCCTTTTTTGTGCCTATTTGAAATAAGTGCTTTGACTTTGACTTTTGACTGACAAAATTTCAAACGTTCTTGACGTCCAGAGGTCCTCCAAACTCGAGCACGTCTTGTAGGTGTCGTCCGTCCTCATACCAAAACGAGATTCATTGGAAAAGCAAACACAACGCCAGTCTTCTTCCTCCCAATTTCTGTGTTCGCGAGACCATTGTAAACAGGCCCTACGATTGCGGGGTGCTATTGGTGGAACTCTCAGCGACCTTCGGGAACGCAGACCCTCATCACGTAAACGATTTCGGATGGCTTGGTCGCTTATCAGCAAGCCTGAAGAGCTGTGGAGCCTCGTAGCCAACATCATGGCGGTCATGGTACGACTCCGTCGAGCAGTATTTTGGATGTAGGTACCGGTCCTGTCTGCGAATGGTGATGCGAGATCGTCCTCCATGTCGCTTGGCCACGCTTCCCTTGATACGATAGCGTGTCCAGAAGCGGCTTATGACGCTCTGTGTAGTGCCAAGAGCGACGTTGCCTGGAACCAGCTTGCAACATTCCAACGGCTCTCATCATACCTTCTCGTGTCAAATGATGTCGTCTCTGAATATCGATGCAATTTTTTTCAGTTCCGATGCAGATATTGTAATGGTTTGTCAAAACGCTATTACACACTTTTATAGGAATCCTGATTGACAGTTGAATTTCTATTTTTAATCAAGTTTAAAGAAAATTCTTTAATCAAATAGTGAAATTAACTAAAAAGAATCAATAACGATCCAAAAAAAGTTAAAATCCTCAATTGCGGCGATACTCTAAAACGTACTTGATCCCTAGACACTTTTTAACCGACTTCAAAAAAAGGAGGAGGTTCTCAATTCGACGCGGCGGTATGTTTTTTTTTTGTATGTTTGTTACGCGATTACTCCGTCAATTGTGGACCGATTTTCAAAATTATTTTTTTGTTCGAAAGGAGATACTTCTGAAGTGGTCCCATAGTCACCAAGTCAGGATCTGATGATTGGATCCTGGAGAAATCGAAGGAACTCTTCAAATATTATAGGCACACCTATATCGATTTGGGTATTTTTTATAGTAGGTAACTCGTGCATTTGCTCTCGGAAAGCACCATTTAGTGAAGTGGAAATTATGATGAAGACCACAGATGGACACCGGAACTACTCAATAATATCTAAGTATTTCACGGGTTGCGATTCGATTACTTTAATATGGTTGCTAAGCAATTTATGCTCGCCACGATGTGAATGGTAATATGGAGCTGATGGTGGACCAGGGTAACTCCTCAACAATTAACTTCCCTGCATCGGGAAAAGCAATATTTTGTAAAAGGCGATGAGCATGTTGAGTGTTGACACTGGCTATTGTAACTTAGATAAATTATAAGCAGACCCACTAAAAATCGTGAAATAAAAACTTTTTAACAAAAATACAACCGACTTCCAAAAGAAACACTACAAAGTGAAAAATAACTTTAATTTCGGAAGTCGGTGGCAAAAAACGTAAATACAAAACCAAAGACACCGACTTCCGAAATTAAAGTTATTTTTCACTTTGCAGTGTTTCTTTTGGAAGTCGGTTGTATTTTTGTTAAAAAGTTTTTATGATGTGTGTATTTAGGTCATACACGTCCATGCGAATTCTCCAACACGTATGCAAAAGCTTCCGAAATTAAAGTGAATATTTTTCCGTTTATTTATCAGACGTGGTTCAAACAAATGCATAATAAGTACAATAAGTTGTGGAGTGTGGAAACCTAGCCCTTTGGGTACTTCCCAGATTCCTCTAGGCAGCGGACTTTGATTTGACTTTGCTAAACAACAAAGAAAGAAGACAAGTTTTTACGATTTCGGTAAAATTTCTATTAGAGTTCTTGCTTCTAGATATGATAAAAAAATACAAAATAAAAAAAAAACGTAAGTAAATAGCGTCGTATTGATTAACATTGGGCTTTGTTATCTACCGTGCTGTATATGAATTAAAAAAAACCTACCAACGCCATCAAATAAAAACATTCATGTTAAAAAAATCACTCCAAGTCTCGCGACTCTTTTATATTAAAAAGTTCTGTGATCAAGTAGAGCCAAGTTTCGCATTCTGTAAACCTTAGACTCGGGAGTTTTTAGTTTACATTACTGAATTTAATCATAACTAGTTTTGCCCGCGGCTTCGCCGTCGAAAATTATCCCACGGGAACGTAGGTACTACCGGGATGAAGGTCTATCTGTGTGCCTTTCATCCAAACCCGTTCAGCCGTTTTTGCGTGATTAAGTAACAAAAATACAAACTTTCACATCTAAACTAATATTATCTAAACTTAAATAATTATTCTAAAAATATTTGATATTTTGTATGTTTGTTTGTAATGGATAAACTCAAAAATACTTGCAGATTTAAAAAAATATTTCACCTGCAGCATAATCAGCCTTTAACGTTCCTACTGCTGACACAGGCCTCCTCTCTGTGATAAGGAAATGAGCCGTAATCCACCACGCGGGCCCAGTGCGGATTGGGCTGATGTCGAACTTTTGGTTCTAGGACATGCCGGTTTCCTCACGATGATTTCCTTCACCGTTTTTGAGAGCAGAGGTGATGAAATAAATTACACAAAGTAAAGCGCTTGCCTGAGTGCAAACCCACGACGTACAAATCGTAAGTCGCGGCCGGTACTTCTGGGCCACCACTGCTACTGAACCCTAAAAAGTAGGAAAACCAAAAAGATGGTGTTCTAATTTATTTCTATACTAGCTGACCCGGCAAACTTTGTACCGCCTCAGAAAATGCATTTTTTTTTTTCTTGAATTTTCTATTTAGTTCTTCTGCTATTCGGGGCGGATAAAATCCAACAAATCAAATATCATAAAAATCGGTCCAGCCGTCCTTGCGTTATAAATGGTGTAACTAACCCGACATTGTTTTATTTATATGCTTTGATACAAACACTTGCTAAACTAAACACTTGCTACCATATTCTACTTACATAATGTGGGCGACTGTTGGTAAATTAGACAAAACTGTTTGTTTTTAATTACCGTTTACAGTCATACATTAAAGCTAGACTACACCTAAATTCAGACTTGTTAAATCAACACTTTCTAGCCTCAATTCCGTAAGGAGTTAGAAAATGATGAATCAACACCTTTGACTAGTTAGGGGCGACGAAAGTCTTTCCAGTCGATTTTCGACATATTTTATTGCGACTTTGCGAGTATTTCAAATAGGCACATAAAAGACTTTTGAACGACAAAATTAACAAGAACAGAATTAATTCTAGTTGCCTTCTAAAAGTAGTTTCGTATGTAGGAGAATGGACAAAGAACTCCACCTTTACTCTTTTAAAATGTTTTACAATATTTTGTATACATTAATTAAGTATATCATTACATGTGAAAACAAACAACATTAATTATATCAATATGACCTTAGAATAAAATTACTATACCACAATACGTAAAAAGAATATACCATTATATAACAATATATGGTATCGTATTACCCAGTAACTGGGTTGTGGAGGTCAGATAGGCAGTCGCTCCATGTTACTGGTATTTAGCTGCATCCGGTTAGACTAGAATCTGACCCCAACATAGTTGGGAAAAGGCTAGGCAGATGATGAATAGGTAAAAAGAATGAAAAATGTATCAATGACAGTAATAATAATTATGTGATAGATTCATGCAGATGCTCCCATAATTACAAGCATTGTAAAAGTAACGTAAATTCGAACGATTTTTTACTCGAAAATAAAACTATATTTTAGTTTAAATGCATGTAGGCAACCACAATTAGTGTCACCCAAAGTCCCAAAGATATGAATAAAGTCTTAAAAGTAAATGATTTTTTTTTGCGAAACGAGTGTTTCTTAGACAGGTAGTGTTGCATAATACCTACTCGTAACCGCCGTGCGTGCATGACTAGATGTATGAAAGTAAACCAAGCCAAAGGAGTATGTAAGGATCGTAGCAGGTGGTGGTCTGTAGTTTCTGCCCACCCCCATGGCAAGAAGGCGTTAGTTTAAGATTGTATGAGTACCTTCAAATTTTAAAACGTTCAAGACCACAGTTTGGCATGATTCACAGCCGCGAAACAATAAATACGCGAAATACGCGCATTGACGTGGAGTTGCGGACACCAGCCCGTATTACCTACATTATTACCTACCTTCACCCAAGCTTTTTGTATTATTATAATAAATTAACAGAAGGTATCTTCATCTTGGTACGCTACGGTTCCTACAAAAAAAATATATGTTCATTTTACAACAGCTTTGTTAAAATTCATAATATCTAAAGGGAGTTCGCGGTCTGAATAACAAAGAGACTGTTCTACTTAGTTTTATTAAAATATCGACAGTCTTGAGTCTACGTCAGTTCTTGATAAAGGAATCTAAGGAATATCAAATAGTTTGGTAATCCCTTGAGTTGTTAATAAAGTAATAGTTTCGTGGTTCCTGGCAGCCCTGCCTGGAATGAATGCCAGCTGAGGTGCAGAAACTGGTGCCAGTTCGTCGAGTGAATATAAATCAGAGTTTAGGTTCGAACTTCGCTCTCGTTGCGACGATAAGCACGCGTTCATTCGACTGTGCTTTTGTTACTACCAGAGTTTGTGTTCTGTGCGTCTATCTACCTAAACCTACCTACTTCATCATTTTAAATACCACCACGAAATCGCCGCTGAGAATTTTATCATACGCCGCGGAAAATACAAATATCCCTGTATTTTACAGAATCAAGTAGAATGTTTATTTTCTTCCCCGTATCTCTATTTTTAGGACAGTTGCATCAGTATGAAAACAGTATATAAGTAATACAATAAAGTCACAATGTAGTGCTCTCACTGACCTGTATTATACAGCGTACTTGCTTATTAGAGGTCAGTGAGTGCTATTCTGTAAAAAATCTCACCGTAAAAACTAAGGTGAAGTGAGCTGTCATTCCACCTGATGCTAGGGATTGACACTATTGACAGCTCGCTTCACCTATGTTTTCACGGTGAGATTTTTTTACAGAATAGCACTGCTGCCTATCTTTTCTGTAAAAATGTCACCGTGATAACTTAGGAAGCTGTCATTGCGCCTGATGCTAGAGATTGCCATTTTTGACAGCTCATTTCACCTAAGTTTTCACGGTAAGATTTTTACAGAATAGACCGACTGGTATTGTTTTGTTCCCTTTGTTACAATTTTTTCTCTATATTTTCGTGAATTGCAGCGGTTCTTTCTTCGCCTATAGGTACCTATTATTGACACAATAAAATAAGTCAAGTGCCCAATTAACATTAACTCCGAAATTACATCAGGGACACGATAAAATAAAAACTTTAATTAACACATAAATCGGCTTTTATGGGGACGAGAATCAGGTGATTAGAGAAGACATTGTAATTGCTATTACAATCTGTGCACCTTAATGAGGGGGGATTAGATTTGTAGATTTGGTACATTCGATACAAACTATAACGAAATAGGGTTCGTATTTGAAAAACGTTTGATACAATCGTATTCTCGGCTCGTTCTTCTGCTCTCAGTTCCCATACGGTCATACCTATTGCTCACTGAGCTGTAGCAACAAAGAACTAAAAGGATTTTATCCTCTTTGTAAAATACTTTAACGCCATGACAAAAGTGTATTACACAGTAGCCCGGTGCAGCATGGCAGCTTCAAAGGAACGTTCCCGGTTCCACATTAGGCATTGATATGTTGAGACCGAATACACAAATCGTAAAGGCTACTGCTACGAGTACATGCAGGCAGGGAACAATCTGGATAAAGGACCCGACCGGTCTGACTGCAAATGCGTGCACATACCTACACTGGTTTGTTTCGCCAAATAGATAGAAAATGAGCGGCGTATCCGGCCGTTGTATATTGAGGCCGTAACTGATTTTGGTCTGATCACCAGAAAGACCTGAAAGGTAGAAATCGAACATATATGGTGTGTTCGGATTAAAATTGCTGGCAAACTTAAAGCCCGTCACACACTAAGCTCTAACACATATTAATAGGTATACCGTACTATAATATTTATTATAGCAAGCTACCACAAACGGAGACGATGCTATAAATATTTTGCCTTTATTTTCATTGATGGTTGGCCTAGCTATAATATAAATTACAGTATAGGTTGGTGACGTCACAGAAATATATATCATAGCTGCGTGTGCGGTCGCTCGAAAATTAGTATATATAAAAAATATATCGTAACGTATCTAGTTATAAGTTATATTAATATATAATAGGTATTATAGCTAGGTGTGTGACGGGCTTAACAATAAAATAAAACATACCTATATATTTTCCAAACTCATAATTTACCCATCATTTGAAAATGACAATGATGGATAAATTCATACCATACCCATACCCATATGGGTCATAGCATACCTGACCCTGTGTAAACTCAACATAATTACAGATTACCAGGCTTACTAGTTTACTATCTGCGCGACGTTGTCATAACTTTATTATCATTTCATGCTAAACTAACTAGATTAACGTCAAGGGACGAGAGAGTAGGCACTGGGATGAGATAAGCTAGGATTATATTTTTATATTAATAAGTAAATGCATTTGTAGTTTCTTCCCATCCTGCCATACCTATCTTCTTAGCTACTCGGTAAAAAAAATTGCATCTACTCTCAAGTAGAAAAAACTTGTTCCCTAAAACTCGAAACTGTAGCACACTTTTTCATCAATACTAAACTATTAAGTACCTACAATGCACTTCAGCTCACCCCATAACAATGCTATACCTAAAACGTGCTAGTATCCGAAAGGGATAGTTTAAACATCTTTTTTTATTCACAACCATTTGCAACGAAGTCAGTAGGCATATTGCATTTTCACTATCGACGCGCGACGGTTAAAAATTCAAACCCGCATGTCAGAGAGGTACGAGTATACCCATAGATATCCGTGAGTATACCCAAATCACAGAATATTTAATAGTCCCAAATGTAGTGAACCGAATTGTCATATTATTATTCACGGCCCATATATTATGTGCTAAATTACGATAAATCAATTTTTGTGTCGTATTTTTATCAGATTATCAGCTCGATAACATATTTTGAGACACAAACTTGCCCGAGGACTGAACATTGACAGGTTTGTGATCTAAGGATGTCGTTCAATACCATAATGATACCCGGCCGTATCTAAGCCGTGTCTAACATAGCCGGATGATAATTTTCCAAATCAAACCACAGCACAGGCGTAAGTACATATCTTAAGAGGTCCTAATAGTACCTAACTTAGTGTCGTCTTTAACAGTAGGTAGGTAAAGCCAGGGAAATAAATTGTTAAGCAAATTTACAAGCAACTCAAATTGTCCGTATATTCAAAACACAACTGTTCTGTAACAGTTGTATGAAATACCCGTAACATGGCAAATTGGCATAAGGTGTCAATTTTGCTTACAATTAGTTTTCCCGACTACCGTTGTGGCACCGTATGGAAAATTGTACCTCCTACACATCGGATCTTCGTTATTTGATTGAATAACAGCGACAATAAAGACATTTCGACCGCCCTGACAGTCGACGAGCGGCCACTTTGAACTTAAAAATCCCGGTCACGTTCCGAATAGAACACAAGTGCTCGCGATGCGTAGTCTGCGTAGGCAACATGTATGTTTTTTTAAATAAACAATGGAATGTTGGTAATGAAAGGGCCATGAATGGGCATTGTCATTACCGAAACTATTCATTTAACCCCAAATAGTTTATCTACGCTTTCTAGGTAAATTACACCTAATTATGTACCTACAGGCTACGTAGCTTATGTGACTTAATTTAGGTATGTACCTAACTGTCTGGCGGTTTTGGGTACCTACTTTTTACGTGGCCTGAGCAAATATCCTGCAGATCTGGTAGCGTCGTGTGACGGGTCGTTGAGCTACAAGATGACTGATGCATGCAGGCGTGTTGTCTGTCGGGACAGGTCAAATAAAAACTGGCTGTTTCTTCAAAAAGCTCTTCCAGACATGGCCCTGTATTGTTAGCTTCACATAAATCGTAATAATGTTTGGAATCTAAAAGAGACCATGACCTCTGAGTTTGTTTTGGCATTTCTTCTCAGAGATCAGTCGACTAGGAAATGCCAGCGCCATCTAGTTTTAAAACTTTACCAAAAAAAATAACTTCTAAAAGTGTAAACATTTAATTTAAATTCAGTATTTATTTACCAAGGTTCACCAACAACTTCTGTATAGGTACAATATTATTATAAGCAGATAGGTACCTTTACACACAATTAGTAGGTACAAAATAATTATTCTTTGTTTAAGTCCCACGCATTTTCACAAGCTTTTATTCTTCCCACGTCCCGCCTGTTTACCTGTTAAGTATCTATTAGTTGCTACCATGGGCACAAGTAAAAATAAACTCTTTCTCTTTATAAACATCACACAAATATCTACCGGTTACATGCTCTGTGTATCTATACCCACCCTCTGTATTGAATACGCGTTGTGCAAAGCGGCTTATGTTGTAAGTACCTATTGTGTTTCAAAGTCCTCAATTTTTGTCGTACCTAACCTACAAAATAAAAATACTTACAAATTGTTTTCACGGTTTTTATCTTTATTTATTGGGATAATGGCTACCTATTTACAGTATCTACTCAATGTACCAACGTAGAAAAGGAGTTAGCATTCCTAAAGTTTGAGAATGCTCAATATTAGGTAGGTACTAGCATGACATCACGCCTAAATAGGTATCCCGAAGGATTATATACTACCCTTATTTTACTAAGCTCTTTGACTAGCCGCAATCTAAGCTAAATGAGTCCAGCATAGCTATTCACAAACACTTGATACGCTTCCGTATCGTATCGATCATTAATCATTGTTATCGTAGGAGTCTTCTAAACGCTATTCACATGTCCAAAACCCGAAATTTTTGTCAGTTTAAATCAAATAGACGCCCGCTATTCTTCCAACAGCTATTAGCTGTTGAGGGGTGAGTGTTGGGTGGGGGGGGGTATCGAAATGTCAGGTTTTCGATACGATAGCCTCAATAGCCTGTCGTATGGTTGTGTTGTGAATCAGGGATTCAGGGATCAGTTCAAAAATGCTTTTATCATAATTTTAAGATTTAGGTACGCTTTATTTTCTTTCTTTTAAGAATGACGCAAAACCACTTCCATTACCACCGAAACTAATAAACACCGAATTTGGCGCCCTTTCAACAACTCGTTAATACGAGTTGTTATAAAAGGGCGCCAAATTCTATTACAATCTCAAAAACAAAATCTTAATTATATGACATCCGTGATTAACTGTTGTCTATTGTTCACCCCCAACCATGAACTTATTATATTTTTAGGAACCAGAAGTGGATTTTATAAAAAGAAAAGAAATAACTACGAACTTTTTTAATAAAATCGAAAAATATTAACAAATATAACACAAAAATAATTGAGCAAACTAAAATAAATATAACACAGCTGACAGTGTGTACGCTCCGACATTTGGCGGGAAAACCAACACAAGGCGCCTGTCATTTGTTTGACACTCCTTTTTAACCGACTTTAAAAAAGGAGGTTCTGTATTCGACCCGTATGTATGTATGTATGTATGTATGTATGTTTGTATGTCCGCGATTATCTCAAAAACTACTGGACCGATTTTGATATTTATTTCATTAGTGTGATCTGCATACTTTCAGGAAGGTTTTAGTATATAATACATTAGGTAATTGATCTTATGTACGAAGTTATATACATAAATGTATCGCATGTCCGGCATTTCTATGGGAATTTTGATAATTCTTCGAGTCGTGTCTTCAATTCTTCAATGCACTAGTGTTAATTGAATTTGTGTGAGGTAGGTATAACTAAAAAGTGAAAAATAAAAACTTTTTTACAAAAAAAACAACCGACTTCAAAAAAAAAACACAACAAAGTGAAAAATAACTTTAATTTCGGAAGTCGGTGTCAAAAAACGAAAATGCGGAACCAACGACACCGACTTCCGAAATTAAAGTTATTTTTCACATTGTAGTGTTTTTTTTTGAAGGCGGTTGTTTTATAGGCGTGATAATCTATGCGTATTTTATTATTATCTATGGTGATTCTACTCGCTGTTCATTCCGAACACGGCCTCTCCTGATTGAGCGTCGTCCTCGACCGCATCTGATCTGTTGCTGGGTCCTGGTATAGGCAGCGCATCATGTTCATCATTTAGCTCTTCATCAGATTCATCTGAAAGCCATATAACACAAATATAAAAACACCTGAAAGTCACCTTTATAGGCAACTCAAGCATTCATCTCTCAATCAGCTAATTCATAATGTCATATCTCATTTCCATCTCACAAAAACGGTAATTCGAAAATTCATCCATCCTCAACTTAAATCACCATCTACAGAGACGTCTCCCTTAAAAACACAAACCATGCAGGGTTAAAGTCACCGTTGCGCGCGTTTCAGGAACCTTTTACTGCAAGGACAAGTTCCTCTACACACTGCCACAGGCCTTACAGAATAAACCTGCCTCAGTGTGTCAGTTAAGTGATCCAGTAGCATCTACATCGGACCATTACACAACACCAACCCAGTAGCATCTACATCGGGTCTCCAATGATATTGATCCAGTAACGTCTTACATCAGATCATCTATCAGCACAGATCCAGTAACATCTACATCGGATCGTTTATTAGAACAGATCCAGTAACATCTACATCGGATCGTTTATCAGCACAGATCCAGTAACATCTACATCGGATCGTTTATTAGAACAGATCCAGTAACATCTACATCGGATCGTTTATTAGAACAGATCCAGTAACATTTACATCGGATCGTTTATCAGCACAGATCCAGTAACATCTACATCGGATCGTTTATCAGCACAGATCCAGTAACATCTACATCGGGTCGTTTATCAGCACAGATCCAGTAACATCTACATCGGATCGTTTATCGACATGGACCCAGTAACTACTACGTCGGGTCTATTCGAGTAACACAGTCAAGTAGATAAACATCAGACTTAACCAGCTACACAGCATAAATATGTGCAAACACTCACATTCACGACGACCTTGCGAAGGCCGCAGGAACTCGTTGGATGCGAGAAGCACAAAACCGGTCGAAGTGGAGGTGCTTGGGGGAGGCCTATGTCCAGCAGTGGACGTCTTTCGGCTGAAATGATGATGATGACTCACATTCAAAGAACGCTGTACAGGTTTCAGGGCACCACTCCCCTCACCAGGGTACCATATACTCAGTCGCAGCCTGGCTAGTTTTTCCGTAAGCATCATTGAGTAACTTCAGTTCGTAGCGTCCGCTTGGGAGAACCTTAATAGCTCGGTAAGGTCCGCGTATTCCTGGGTCTAGCTTTCCTGTGGACTGAGAATATTTAATGACGAAGACAAGGTCATCAACCTTAAACACACGAGGAAAACGCCTGTTCCGGTACTTCCGGTTGACACGCTGATCTTGCTGAACTTGGTTTTGTTTCAGCAACTCGGTAGCTCTGCTTCTACAAATCTCTCGCCAAGCTTCACGGTTTGGTGGTGATCCGTCGACTGCTATATCACGGATTAGAGAGCGAATAACGGGCGTTGTTGCATCAGTGAATATTTTGAATAGCATCCCAACCAAATAGTGTCGGAAGTGTTGAAGCGCTTTAACTACTGCCAGCGTCTCCAGCTCGTAAGAGTGATATTTACAGTCCGCTGCATGTGTCAGTGTGTACTACTGTGGCTAAACTAGGATCAAATATGACCAAAATGGATTCACTCGTCAGGCACTCGATGATCTCCTGGCGAGCCTTCTCTTGTTCTGGTCCCCATGCAAACTTTTCATTAATTTTTTTTTTTGGTAAGTTTGGCTATACAAGCAGGTTTGACTGCAAAGCCTTTTAAATACCGCCTGAAGTATCCAGCGAGTCCTAAGAACTGCCGGACTTGCATGACGTTTTGTGGCGAACGGCTGTTTACCAGGGCTTCTACTTTGCGAGGGCTCGGCCTTACCTGACACTGACTCACCACCCGGCCTAGATACTCCACTTCTTCGGTTGTAACGAATGTGCACTTACGCAAATTAATAGAAAAACCTGATGTTGAGAGCGTGTGAAGCACTTTCCTCAGGAGTTCAAGGCCTTCCTCCACAGTATGGCTTATCAATAAAACGTCATCGACGTAAACTCAAACTCAAAGCATTTATTTCAATTAAACCATTACAGGCACTTTTGAATTGTCAAAATTAAGTAGTTGGTCAGAAAGTTGAAGCTAGGTGCCCATTCCAAAGCGTAGATCTCTATGGAGAAGAACGGGCAAGAAACTCCATGGACACTCTTTTTAAATCAAGATATTACAAAATCCTGGGTACATTATTCTTGTTGCTTCTATATGTGAGAACAATGTAAAAAAACACACAAATGAAGAAACAATACAAGAAATAAGTTTAAAAATAAGCCTTGGCAGTTAAGAGATGACCAGTCTCAACCGACGGCGTCCGTTCACGAACATGACGCATGGCGTGACGTAAATTAGGACACTACCTGCCTCTATAAAGCTATTTAGAGTTTTATTAATGATCCGCTGGTATACGATGGGAGAATTCGTCAGACCATATGGCATCTTAACAAATTCGTAATGGCCTTCGGGGGTGATAAAACCAGTCCTGTGTATTGAGGCCTCATGGATTCTAATTTGATGACAACCAGTAGCCATGTCTAATGAGCTTAAATATTTAAAACTACCCTTATTTTGTTCTAACACGTTCAATCGCGCCAGGATTACATCTAACGAAAGTTGTAACTTTTGATCCTTAGAACGTTTACGACAGGTATTATGCCTATCCCACGACCTATGTATAACGCGGGAATACGATCGTGACCTAGTCCGCGAACGACGCCTATCACTATCACTGGAATGTCTCACCTGTCCACGAAACTCATGCGACCGACTACGAGAACGAAGACGCCGCAATCTACCCATTATTTTAAGAAAATTACGCGCGGTACAAGTGTTACAGATTTAACGAGTCGCGCCCTAAATAAATGGAATATATATAAAGTACTCTGTGAAATGGATAGTCCAAACGGTCAGGCTGTGTACGGATCCTACCCCACTTCTGATTTTAGGAACCAGAAGGGGATTTTATAAAAAGAAAAGAAATAACTACGAACTTTTTTAATAAAATCGAAAAATATTAACAAATATACTTAACACAAAAATAATTGAGCAAACTAAAATAAATATAATAACACAGCTGACAGTGTGTACGCTCCGACATTTGGCGGGAAAACCAACACAAGGCGCCTGTCATTTGTACACTCCTTTTATAGTTTTATAGGCGTGATAATCTATGCGTATTTTATTATTATCTATGGTAATTCTACTCGCTGTTCATTCCCAACAATATTATAAATCCATGCCCCCGACAAAAACAGAGGGGTGTTTTAAGTTTTTTCTGGTTCCAATTCCAATCGATAAATGCAATCATTCGTCTAGCCGAGAATAACATCCGTTTTAAATGTTGCCAGAGTTAAAAATAACATTGTATTTTAGTCGATTCTTGTTGAAGTGTTGATGATAAATGTCATTTTTTTTATAAATTTTTGACCCATGTCGGCGAATTTTATCATTTTACTACATTGACCTCAATGTTTTACTATGACTAAATAATAGAAAGATCCAATATTATTTAATAATGTGGAATTATTTAATACGATGACAGCTTCTTTCTTGAACGCAGCCAATGTATTGTCAAATATATATTTTTAATCTGTGATTTAAAATTTGCCAGCTGGGCGGTTCCGATATTTATTTTCATAATTTTAAAATCAAAATATATCCCTATAAACAATATTGTAGCCACTAGTAGTTCTTGCCAATAGGAACATAAGCCGTGACATGTAAGTACTATAATATCATTAATTTAATATTAATTACCTGCTTGTCGTTTGAAATCAATACCATTGTACCTAAGGTCCTCAAATTCTTGCGAAAGTAACAAAATGAGTTAGTGCAATAACCTTTCAAATTATAGCTATATTCATGATGCCGTTTGCCCGTAAAGTTACAATTTGCGGAATGTCGAAATGCAAAACTATAAGTAATGAGGCTAGGAGTCTTAGACTACAGGCCCATGTCCAAAAAATGGATGGGTCATATGAACCACCAGGTGACGTATATAGGACGATATAAGAGCATAAAATAATAAAATTCAGCACTATGCCGTCACTTGTAAGCTGTCCAACTGAGTGCTGGTGAGAATTCAAGTGCAGGTAGAGTGAGTACATTTTGTTCATATATTTTGTACGGCATTTTTACCATCGATAGATCCATGAAAAATAATAAGAAAGCCCGCAGTGCCGTAAAAAAATGGTGCGCCACAAAGTCGGTAAATTTTTTTGATTTTCTTCCGAGGGGGTTGCAACCCTCGATTTTTTCCCCTTGTCGCATGATTTTTGTACGGCGTTGCGGAATAATGGATTAGAAGTTGTATTGAAACAGTATGAAACTGATGCCGTACAGAATGAAATGACCAAATTTACCCTGGACATTGTCAGAAAATCAAAAAAAATTACCGATTTTGTGGCGCACCATTTTTTTACGGCACTGCGCGCTTTTTTATTATTTTTCATGGACCTATCGATGGTATAAATGCTATACAAAAATATATGACCAAAATGTACTCACTCTACCTGCACTTTTGAATTCTCACCAGCACTCAGTTGAACAGCTTACAAGTGACGGCATAGTGCTGAATCTTATTATTTTATGCTCTTATATTGTCCTATATACGTCACCTGGTGGTTCATATGACCCATCCATTTTTTGGACATGGGCCTGTAGTCTATCTGAGAAAAAAAACCAACATTAATTATTTTAAGTTGTAGTTTTAACTCTATTTTCTTTCAATTTAGCAGTCTGTAAAACATAAGAAAATGTGGTTGTGGTTTCCTGATATGAATTTCTGGATAACACTAACCTACCACTGAATACTCAAACATGACTCAGTTGAGTCTGATGCTGTCTGTGGCACTAAAGGATATTGTGTGGCTTTTGAGTAATATTTTGGCCAAAGTTATTTGATCTTCCCATTAATAGGTTTTAAAAAAACTGTGTTTGATATAATAGTTGTATCAATCCGTGTAAGCAAAAGTATGTCCCATATAAATTTACTGAGTTTAGTAGGTTTACAACTTTACTCACAACACTTTCTGCAGGACTGCACAAAGGCCAAAACTTGCTGTGTTGGAAGCGTGAGTAATTTGGCAGTACTAAAATCAATAATCTTTATGGATATTCTAAAAAAATCAAATAGACGGGAACCCAACATGCAAGGAAACAAGAAGTACTGATTTGTTTCCCTGACATTGGATGTCTCTCCATTGTTTTTATAATTAAATATAGGAAAACTTCCATAAAATACATTCCAAAACAGCAGAATTGAAGCTATATACACTGCTAAAAAGATCAGATGCCCCATAAAAATTTACATTGTGAATTCCATAGAGGCTCTTAAGTTACAATGCAAGTGCTTTTTAACTAGAAAACAAAAGAAGTCTAATTTATAAAAATTGAATTGTAAAGGGTTAATAATAAATCAATCAACCTGCAGGGCAGCATGTAATGAGCTGTTGGGCAGTAGCGACCCCACGGACCCTATCTCCCGGGAGAAGTCTTGTTCCTTACCTTTGGCTTGCCTTTATTGGCCAGCTGGAGTGAAAAATGACGAGGAACAGAGCTCCCACCTCATTCTTGCGTTTATTGGCCGGCTTGAGTGGAGATTCACAAGAGCAAACATGCTCGAAGGAAGGAAGTATTCCAGTAAGATGCTAGTAGGGATCTTGACCGTACTTTGGGATTGTCCTGATAGCCGTGGAATACCTGTCCACTCCTCATAAGCACCTCAGGACATGTTGCCCCTTGTCACTACGTCACTATGTGCTAGCGACACACAATAATGCACTCAATATTGGGCTCCCAGAAACGGCTCCAGGAGCCCATTATGGAGTGTGCAAGTCACCCCCTGCCATTTTATCCGTGTATATATAAAATATTGATCAGGCAGGGGTCATAGTTCTTCCATAGTGCTTGGTAACCAGTCCATTTCAGCCACCCAAACCCATAGTCCAACTATTTATATTTCCATGTCCTGCAATAGTCCTAAACCAACCGACGATTATCCTTGGGTGCACTTGCATAGTGCATACAGGGATAATCGTCGGTTGGTGCCACATTTCATTAAAAATTTCCGAAGGGGGCCTCTGCGAGTTGGCTTCGTCCCCTCGTACGTCTTCCAAAGGACCGGGGCCCCATGGTCCCGAGATATGTGAGGGTAAAATCAACATATAGACTAAAACATTTAATGTAAAGTTACATAAGAAGACACCCTCTCCAATGAGTTTTTATGCTTACGATTTGTTTTTAACAGTAACTGATCAGCTCATACCTTTGTAAACCACTTTTTGGAAAACCGATGCAAGTTTTTCTATATTAAGTTTTTACTGTAGGAAGTTAATAGGAACATACTAACAATAACAATTTTTTTAATTATTTTACCTGTTGTTATAGAATGAACGCTTTACTTTAGGCCATGAAAAGTAATAGATAAATCATTATGGATTGAATTTTAACTTATTTCTTACATTTTCATTGTAATAAAATAAAACAAAATTGAGTTGTTAAAGATTTTTAAATAATTTGTGCCATAACTAAAATATATTTTTTTAAATTATTATTTTCGAAATACATTAAATACACAACTAGGAATAGTCTCTGCTGCTGCTACAAAGTTATATATCATCAAACCAACTGGTTTTTTTAATTCTTTTATAAATTCTATGAACTCAATTATTTTCAAGTAAAATGAAATTATAGCACTTCACATTTATTATTTCATTCTTACTTTCACCACATAAACAAGTGAAAATATACAAAGTAACTGATATTGAATAATTAAGAAACTAAAAACTCTGCAGCAGGTAGGTGTCCATTAACCAGTCAAATATTATGAATCACAAAATTACCATTACTTATTATACTATTTTGTATTAAAAAAAAAAACTATCAAACCTATTTTCGTTTGTATGATAATTTATGAAAACTACATAATATAAAACAAAGTCCCCGTCGCGTAGGAAGGTTTAGGTGTAATTCATAAAGGGTTTGTGTAAATTGGCTGAAATATAACGATGATTGTTGAAGATGTCGGAAAAAATCAAAAATCATGCCGACTGGGAGCTTTGCTGGCGTGCCGCGTAAACCAATACCTAGAGTTATAAATGGGATATTTTCCGACATCCACGCGTGACGCGGGTGAAGTCGCGGGCAAAAGCTAGTGAGGAATAAAGTTAAAGTTTGTCAAAAAAAACTGCACTGCATTGCACAGCGAATGTGTTGATTACTATAATAAAATTATATCATTAGAATAAGTTACGAGTTTTTGGCTTGAAGCTTGTGCTGAACTATTCTCATTTATAATAAGCATCTTAGAATCCTCCAATACTGTACCTTTTCCTTTTTTTAGAGTGCTTTGCGTGCTTTTGTAAATGTTTTTCATTTTTATTTTTATGCGTTTTTTGGAAGAATTTATTTAAGTAATTCCTGCACTTCTTGTAAGAATCATCTTAGTGAAATAAACTACACCTAATACATCTTAACTTTAAGAAAATAAATTATAAACTTAGAAAGAATTTATGATCCATACAAAGCAGATCTTCGGCTTAAGTTCAAGGGGATTTCGAGACTCAGGTGGTTCCCGTGACCTGCCGCCATTTCGCATAAGTTTAATTTTGTGCAAAAAACTATAATCCCAAAGTGAAAAAAATAAAATTGTTTGTATTCATGCTTTAGTATGAGTTAATTTCATTTGCGACACCTGTTTAATAGGCTTTGCGCTGTAGAGTTGCAACATTGATGTATTGCGACGTGGTGTAGTGCGCCCGCGTCAGCTCTTCGTTTTGCGCTGTGTACAGTCACCTGTGGTTGCGTGAGTACAAATAACATTAGCAACTTGCAATACATGCCGCCAGAGAAACACTGAGGATTGTCGGTACTGATGCACTTAGCATTTAAATTGGATTATGTATGATTGTGTGTCGAGAGACTCCGCTTCGCGAAACGGGATAAGGGGAGTTAACACTCGCTCGACTATAGTGTAGATTATTATTCCAGCGTCGCAATCGAGACCTAAACTATCACGTATCGAATGCCCTTATCCAATACTATCACTACAATGTTATTGCGTTCATGTACGTGCGTTATGTGACACGATAAGAGCATTTTTCCATTTGAAAGTACTTTTAAAATGATCTACAAGCGACTTGTGCAAACGTTTTAAATCAAGAAATACAACGTGTACATAAAAATTTGCTACATATACATTATAGAAGGTGTTCAGTAACCCATAACGGGTATATTGCCATCAGCGATTGCCGTCGCTTTAAATTGACAAGCGTGCCACAGCTATGCTATGAGTCACGGTTGCCTACCCACGTGGCGTGGTCGCCATCGCCACTTCACGACTAGTTGTTTTTTGTTTGTGTTTTAAACTAGGAAATATGCACAGTATATTCGGCTGTTCTATTCATTAAGGTTTTGTGCGGCCTGAATAGAAGTATTGGGGCTTATTCGTAAAGTAAGAACAGTAAAGCACTTTATATGGATGTAACATCGCTGAGCCCTTCAATTAGGCTGAACGATATGAACGGTGGTGGTCTATTCGGTCTTGATGCAGAACGTCACTTTCGCAAAATGTCATCGTGAAAATTTTTATCACTTTCGCATAATGTCTCTTTCGCAAAACATAATTTTCGCAGAATGTCATTCAAGCCATTTTTTTCTCAGGAGAGACCTAATACTAATTTGACTGATATTTATTTGTACATTTAAAAAAAAATTACTTACCCGATTGTAGTATTAGGTCTCTCCTGAGAAAAAAATGGCTTGAATGACATTCTGCGAAAATGACGTTTTGCAAAAGTAACATTATGCGAAAGTGACGTTCTGCGTCAAGACCGTCTACTCTATCACTTCTGACCTAAGTTAATTCATGGGAGAATAATAATTAACTCTAGGATGCATTTGATTACCCACTGAATTTCTAATACAGTTATCAATTTTGAAAAAAATAATGACACCTTTTCATCATTATTGACAGCCTTTGTGCGACCCACTGCTAATATAGCCTATTATTGTAGTTTAATTAAAGATTTTCCGTACGCAAAATTCGCGCATTGACGTGGAACCACGGACACCAGCCCATATTACCTATTACGTAAGGCCTTACAGATGCATAACAATGGCGTAGCTCGTGGTAGGATTTCAGGAATCAAAACCCTAACCAGCTAGCGACAGTTAATTCAATCAAACACCTTATTGGTAATCGGAGCTTCCTCTAGAACTCAAGCTCCAAGTGAATGAAACTTCGAGAACTCATTCTACGAGACATATAGAAGTAGAACCAATAAGAAGTCGGTTAAAAAGAGCGTTGATCAAATCCTGTAACAGACGAAAACTAACTTATTATTTTTTATCTTTTTTCTTTCTGCTACTGCGATGTTTTCTGTTCTTAGATAAGTATTATGCTATGTTTGCTTGCTGCTAAATATTAAATTTCGACGAATGTACATTTTAAATGGTCGGCGATTAGAGATGAGGTATAAAGGGTTACCTTAGCCGTTGTAACTGCAGAAAAACTTTATTAAAGAGCATCTCTCATTTTCGAGATAGATGCTGATGACAATGGCGTGCATTGTATATAGGCATATAAGCAGTGCCTACCTCGATATATCAACATAAGCCTGTCAATTGCATTTTAGTGTGTGTGCCTCACAATTAAGAAACTCACTAAATTATCATACCTAACAAAAAACAAAATCTTCATACAAACACGCGTGGCAGTAGGCAGTCGTCGGCCTACTCGGCTCCCGTACTATTCGCACATTGTCATTGGTCTTTACTCGTTCAAGTTAATACGACAAAATTGAAAATACGTACGTGTCACGCGTAATACCATGACGTCCGACCTTCGCAATTTATCACCCTTAAGTAGGCATGCCTACTCAAATAACCACACTTTTTTTTCTGATTAGTGACCGCGTTTACCTAGACTAGACTCGGCCTAGTGCCTACCTATTCTGAAAACCAATGCACGCCACTGGCTGATGATTATGTTTTAACTGCATTCACAGATTTGAAAAATAGTGAATAGAAAATCTCCAATTCTACGTTTTATTTCGTGATGCCCATCGATCCCTAAATTACCACCCTGTACCAGGGTAACCACGTCATAGCCTCCACAGGCGAAGTTCAAATCGATGTGATCGTGTAGTTTTACCTGTACTTACTAAAAATATGCGTATACAATGGATCACTGATAACATCTAATTTCTGTAACAAAATATGGTTACGTCGTCAGAACTTTAAATAAACCTTTGAAATACAAACAATTTTGTTCTGTAACAAAGACTACTTTTTTTTTCAGTTAATGTTCGAGCCAGTTGGAGCCGCGACGTGTTCTTCCCACATATTTAGACATACTACAGGTACTTATAACCATTAATTTATAAGGTAGTTTAGGTAGGTAAAACTTACAATGCATTCGTTTGCAAAAAAATACAGTTTGTTTTTTAAAGTCTACTTATCGTTGAATCTTGATCCTTATAACATCCAAGTCAAAATGTAAGCTTTAAAAATCAAAGTGAAGTAATAAGATTTAATTTGCTGATTCTTTAATACAATCACTGCACGTATCTTAATGCGGTAATATAGTTTTCTCTAATGCAAATGGTTAATAAATCTATAGATAAAAAGTGCGTTACACGTCTTTCCAAATGCAAGCACGCTCAGTCTTTAGCATTTTAGTTCTAATTTATATAAACACCTACTTGAAAATTAAACCAAAACTTCACATTCTACGAAACACACGCAAAGAACACGACGGCAACAGAAAACAATCAAAATAGGTATGTAATAAAAAAAAAACTATCGACTGTGTAACCTTCACAGTATTATTAAAATACTACCTTCCTAGTTATCAATACTTTATATCGAAGCGTATACTTCGATATAAAGTATTGATAACTAGGAAGGTAGTATTTTCCGTATAATTTTAACTAAAATTAAAATACTAGTCAAAAAACATTATTAATGAAAAATAAGTTCTTCAGCCCTGCCTTAAATCGAGATTACTCAACTTAAGGTCAAATATGTCACGGCGCTAAAGTCATTAAATCATCAGCGCTTAGTCATATTTACTAGCGATGACGTTAGATCTTATACCTAGCTCTATTAATACTATAGAACACTGAAACCTGATTTGTTTGTTTATCGACGAAGCAAACAACGGCGAGACAGCATTAGGCTGCTTCCCTGAGTGCTTTTCACTTCTATAAACACAAAATAGACGAGTATCAAATTGTATTCAGCTACCGAACATAATTATAGGCATAGTACTTATAACACAAAAGCTTCAAAACCTGTAAACATCAATAGTATAGTCTGACTTGACTGGCGATGTCAGTATCGTAGCACAAATCGGTCGTGCCTGTGAATAACTTTACCAGAGCAGACTGAGTGGATGCAACTAAGTCATGTTTATTCAGATCGTGAAATACCTGAAAATGTTTTCATACGGTGGCTAGAAATAAAAGTTGTAGTCTAGACCTATAGCACGGAAATAATTTTTGCATGTTTGTACCTACTAGAGTAAAGTGTTCGATTTTGGGGATGTAAAGCTAAATTGCGTAAGCCACTACTCCATAAATGGATACTTATTGACTCAAATACCGACACACATAAATATACATACATTTACTATTAATGTAACCACTCAATCTTCATCATTAAAACGGAAGTTATTAAGTTCTTTTATACACACATACATACAATTCAGCTGGTGTGAGGTAAAAAGCATGTATTGTCTACCATTGAGCATACGTATTATATCATAAGTATTGAAGAGATTCATTGTTTAATAATAGAAGCAGTAAAAATGTATCTGCTATATATTCACTCACTGTCACGGATAGAGGTCGAAGCTAGAATTATAGTATCCCTATTTATGTACTGCGATTTCGATTTTGAGTTTACGCGGGTGTAGTATTATTTGTTGACAGCAGCATACGGCACCCTAAGATTATTTTATTTAATATGGATCGTTACCAACTTGACAGGGGATTCAAGGTTCAGGTTGATTTCTTGGAGAACGGCACAGTAATGGACGATTTCAAGTAAATTTTATTGAAGATAATAGTAGCGAGCTCAAGAAAGATAATGTCTGCCTCAGGATAGTATGCTGGGTCCACTTTTGTTCAATTGCGTACATACCAATGGCCAAAAATTCACTTAAATGGCTAGTACAATAGTCTATAATATACTTCAGGATTTATTATTCTTTTAGTTCATTTATCAGGGATTATTTCAGTTTCGTGTGTGAAGATTTATAGGCTTACAAAAATACTGCTTTGAGGTTCTTTCTGTGGTTCTTTCTGGCTCATTGAAGTAAAGTTCCATATTCGGCCACAACTAAATCACAACATAGGAACAAAGCCTGGAAAAAGGAGTTAAACTACTAGTATGACTTCTGGAAATATGTGTCACTGCTAGATTGTGGTCAACTTGGATGTTCTAATTAATTATTTAATTATACAGTAACTAATAAATTTTTTGTTGCACATCATACGATATGATCTCTTTTTATTAACAACCTAGCGCATTGAAATATCAAACACAATCTCTGTTTCGTGCTATCGCTTTTTCCGTGCCAGTGAGGCTATTCAATATTCAGTGGATATCTAGCCGATAGGATTGTGTTTCAGCACAATCAAAACATTTATTTTTCATCTGCTATAAATTTCCCTAGCGCCTACTTGTATTGTATATATTTCGCAAAAATTTCTCGTAAATGTGTCTTGTGACGTGCTATACTGTTTGCTTGGACGTAGTGTCTAGTAGTCCGTCTGTTAAACCGTTTCGTCTCGATCCAGTTCCAGCGCAGGCTAGCGTATAATATCACCGAGTGCGTAACATGAATTTGATCGCACTCGATGTTCTGATTTCAGTTTTACGATTATTCGATGTGTGATTATATGGTGACGCCCACTTGTGTATATTCTAATATTCAACAATAGTAGATAAGGTGAGTGACTGTGAGCAGTGTGAACTTGTGCATTTTACGATTTCTTTTCCATACCATAAGATCCGAACATGTATTAGAGTACCGAATTAGAACTAAGTTACTCTAAGAAACAAGTCAATATGGTACAGCATGAAAAATAGTACCTAAACCTGCCTAATTTTCCTAATACAATGTTTTAAACAAAAATGTCTCGGCAGTAATTCTGCGTGAGTCCCGTTTAGCGCGCATCTAACTCGCGGCTCGCGGCATGTTATTCTATTATGATGTGAAGAACGCGAGCGGCCTTCATGCTTAGTGGGCGGATGACCGCGGAGCGCGCGGATCACTGCGACTTTCACCTACCTACTGCTGGCTGGTTTCATCAAAACAAAACTTTAAAACATTACGACTCCGCCGGTCATTCGTACGTTATTATTTATTTTAACGCGTTGTAGCCATTTCTGGAAGGCGAACAGTTACTAGTGCATCTTGCGTGACGCAGTGTTGTGAACGCAGATAGATTAGAATTTTCTTTTAATCATATTTCATCCATTAACAGTTTGTGCATGTGTGGTGGAGCTGCGGCTGGCTTTTGTACAAACGTTTTGTAAAAGGGTTGCTTACATATTTTATACTAAGCTCTTTAGCCCTGTTTAGTGTTCTATCATAAAAACATCCTATCATACAGGAGGTTGACATTTGAATTATTATTAAACATACATACTCAGACCATCATGATTTTAAATAAAAAGATTAGTCATTTCTGATGTAATTGCCTACACATCAGGTAAAAATGTGGTGATTGCTATTCAAAATTTATGTATTAGCTTAGCACGAACGGAATAATTGGTTTTCCGTCTATCAGAATAAAATCTGCTTAAATAATAATTTTGCAACAAATCGTACGTGGTACGTAGTTTTTGTTGTTCGTGCTTCATATGAGGGCGTGTGGCCCTTCGGTTGAGTGTGTGGAGCTGATGGCGTGACCGCGCGTGTCTGGTGCAGAGAGGAGCGCGCAGTGAGCAGGGGCGAAGGGCGAGGAGAGGGCTCTATATGGCAAAGAGTCACCATGAAGGTGGATGCCGACGCCAGAGAAGCGCCCGCCGCACCGCCCGCTGCTCCCGGAACGCCGATCGCTAGTAATACAGAATCACCTGTATCATCTCTGGACGGTTTGTTGGTTTAACACTAACATTCACTATGAGCACTGTAAATATTGAGCTTGCATTCTATCACACCAACGACATCTTGAATTCATATCTTTTGTCACAACACTAACATGGCTGACGCTGCTTGAGTACTAATTTATTAACACCACCGCTTTTTTAAGTTAAGTATTTTGTAGTACTAGATTCAATGATAGACATAGTGGCGATGGACTTGGACTAGAGAAGAAATAGAATACATCACTATGTGTTTTATTTTATAAAATACGATAGAAATTAAAAGTGTTAAAATATTCGTCCAAGGTAAACTGCAAACGGCTATATTTTTTGTTACATATTGGTTAACAATCATACGTAGGCATACAAAAAGTGGTTTTGTTATAACAGCTATTTAGGTACTTACAACAGACAGCAGCCAGCAGGTCTGTTTGTTACAAACGTTTGGCATGGCTCTTTCCTCAAGAGACCTTTTCAGACAATAACCTGCTTGGTGGTCTGGACTTAAAAAGCGACCTTGATCTCTTATTTACCGACTTCAAAAAAAGGGAGGTTATCAATTCGACACGTATGTATGTAATATTATTGGAACTGCATTATATCCACATATGGCAATCTAAGGGCTTCCAAACAAATATACAAAATTTTATAGATGTATGTATGTAGGTATGTATATTTGTCCACGCATTTCTCCGCAACTAATAATCGGATCGTGACCATTTTTTTATTGACTTACTTTTACTTCAACTTAGGGAACAGTGCAAGTTTCATCAAAATCGATTCAGTAATTTTTAAGTTAAGTAATTAAATAATTTCTACGTTCTTTCAGTAATTAATACGTGTAAGTTTGACGGCCTGGCTTGTTGATACGAGCTACGGGTGTAGTGTCAAAGGGAAACGTCTCAAAACCTTGGTCTAATTCTAATGCAATATTTACAACAAAACTATTAAGTACCTACTTATTAAAAACAAATATTCCAGTTTTTACTTAAAACTAAAAATTACGAAATAAAAAAGTAATTTAAAAAATAACTCAAAATTTTGAAATAACTTTAATTTCGGAAGTCGGTGGCAAAAAACGAAATCTAAAATACAGATCCCGAGACACCGACTTCCGAAATTAAAGTTTTTTCATAATGTTGAGTTTTTTTTGAAGTCGATTTAATTTTTATTGTCTTACCTTATTCCGACTGACACGAAGTTCTTAATACAAAAAATCATAAGTAACCCTCTTTTGGCTTTACTGCAGTCGAGTAAAAATTGACAACTTAGAATCAGTTTTTTTTTTTAATTTAGAACTTTATTTTTGTTGGAATAAAGTTCGAAATTCAAAAATGGTTCAAATCTTATTTTGTAAAAACTGCGTGAATATTTTTCAGTGTTTCTTGTTCTACTGTGAAGAAACACCGACCTCGTCTATAATTTATGTTTAGACTGAAAATTACAGTGAGCCTGAAATTAACTTCATGTAAGGTTCCAGATTAGCGTGGGCTCCTCATAAGGCAATAATAAAAAAAAAACTTTTGTTAATTTTACCATTTATACGGTCTCATAGAATTACAATTATCGTAATGAATGGAATTGGAATTCGAACTCACAACTTCTTGCTTGTCAATCTGACTCATCGTGAGTTGTAACTTGTACTACCAAAAAAAATGAGTTCATTGGACGCATTTTTAGGGGTTATTTGCAGTAAAAAAAAAAATATTTACTGCAAATAACCCCAACTATCGCCCTGTTTCGTTTGATCCACGATTTTTTGCCCACCCTGTATTTCAATGCATTTTACTTCCCTGTGTTGTCATGATGCCGTGGACGTCCTCGATAATATCGTCACGTTAGAAATGATAAAAACGCATATTGACAGTAGTGGTTTGAATAAACGAACAATCTACGTTGGTGGACAATTTGATTGGCTTTACATCGCATAAAAAAATTAATGCATACCCATCCCGATCTTTATGTAATACTAAGTTGAAGTAGTCCAGTACGTTTTTATTAGGTACCTAGTTACTTAGTACTTTTTTATGTTAGTAAGTACCTTCTATTGTTATGAATCTACAACTTACATATAATATTTCTTATGTAACATAGGTACATAATAAGTAATTATTATTTTTGTTATTCTGGTTTTTATTCAACCATAAGTTTCTCGAGGAGTAATGTTCTTTCAACATTTTGTCCGGAAGCTCTATAATTTATTCCCTCTACGTCGATTCCCGTTACATTTAATTAGCCCTCGAGCACGTGATGAATCGACCTACATTTATATTCTTGTTATTTGGTCATCTAGATCTAATTTAGTCGTATCATTGGCGTAACTCCAATCTATAATCACCTAACATCTCTAATCTCTGTTCATGAATCTGCCCGATACAAAAGGATAACAATCGTAGTTCCGAAAATATAGGAATAACAAACACTAACCAATATAATTTTCCTCCATGCAGGCAATGTGAACAATTCAGTACCTGTTTACCTGTAAGAAGAATCTAATTATGTCTGTATTTAGCCTGTGATGTTCCCAAGTTCCCACTGTAGGGCAAAGGCTTCGCTCTCTCTTTTCCACACACTTGTGTCCTCAGCTAATGTGGGCTAGTTGTTTCGGTAGGAGTCAAGCTCGTCCCTCCTTGCTCAGCTGCTAATAAGGAGTAAAGCTTGATTTCGTCAGCGGCACAACTGAGCTGATAATCTCTTTTCACTGATAAAGAATCCTTATTCTGCCCTGCTTTTACCGAATATTGTAAAGCTTCCTTTTTTAAGAGAGCCAGTTTTTTGAGGACAGCAGAAGGCCAATTCTCGTAATTCAAAACGATCAAAATCTAGTCGCTGTCTCATCTCGGCGACAAAACAAATGTCAAAACTTGTCAAAGTGTAGGAAAATTAGACGTATTTTTGACAGATTGAGACTGAGATCAGACTGTGAACGTTCTTAAAATTACGAGAATGGCCGCTCTGGTCTCCCTGTTTGACTGGAAAGTAAATCATGGTTGATGCTGTCGAAACTTTGCGTAACCGACGTTTACCAGATATCAAAGTGTTTTAAATTCTGTGTACTTTTCAATACGTTGCGCGTTGGTTAATGGAGACAACGCGCTCGGTGGAGGGTGGGTTTGACAACGCGGTCGGTGGTGGATGGGTTTCTTTGGAAGTGGGGGGGGGGCTAGGATTAATAGTATTTTTGGGCATAGTTTTCACTGTCATTTTTATGTACATTTCATGGGTGCTGCTGTCTATGGTAACTAATTACTAAATACATTACAAATTAAACGTCGAACAAGCTAAAACGGGTACAGACAAACAATTCTGCGAACCTAACACTAGCCCATCGCATAATATTAGCGTAGTTAGTTCTCCGACTGAAGCCCTTGAGCACGAGATGTTGCGTGCGGCAGGCTCGTTACAGGTAAACACAAATACGATGAGTTGAAATCGTCAGAATGCGAGTGTGGACTTGCATTCTGAACTCGCACTTGAATCAAGCTGAAGTGGCGGGAACAGTACAGCCAGTTGTTGCAAAGACAAAATACGGTGAAAAAAATGTATTAATATGTAATGTGCAATATAATTTTTTTATTGTTGTTATTCATCGCTTGAGGATGGTAAAGCAGTTGGGGTTTTCATGATCATAGTTTGAAGATACACATGTATGTTTACTTCATAGTAAGGCTAATTATTCCGTAAGTTTTTTTTTGTGACCATCATTATGGACGTAAGGAATAAATTGTTTTCCTAATGTGCGCAGATTACCGGATACTTGAGCCTACTACTGACACAATTCCGACGCCCGACCGGGCGTTGCTAGCCAAACTGGAGGAGGAAAACAGACGGATCGAGGCGGACGCGAAGTGCCCCTCGTTGACAACTGTTCACAGCCGCAAGAGCTCCGATACTTCACAAGTATCTTTAGCTTCGGGTAAGTTTCTGCTATGTTACTATTTGCTACAAAGAACCGACTCTAATCTTCTACACTGGTACCGTACACCCGTACCCAAAACAAAATTCGATACATACATATAAATCTGTTACACTTGCGCGAAAGTCACTTGCCCGAAAATACATTTCCGCCAATGGACTTGCGCGATAGACGAAGATGTGATATTTGCCCGAATCTACTTGCGCGAAAGGACAGGTACACAGAAAAGTTGCGGATGAAAGAATCTCATTTCCGATTATTTCATAACCTCATGCCTGCATTCTTTCAAAGGGTTGGGCAGGGTAGGGATGTATACAGTGTATACTTACTGTAAATAATACACCCATAATTCACCAGAGCTCTGATTCACAAGCATACGACAGGCTATTGTATCGAAAACCTGACATTTCGATAACCTGGGTGCTTACTCTTGAATTTAATTCCGATAGATCGACATTAGAATTATGACGTTTCGTACTTTTGAGTTCGGTTTAATTAAACTAAAAGGTGAAATTGGATGATTGATTTTGGAGCCCGGCCCTAATTTCCACTTAGTTCACCAAAATGGACACCCAATTTTACCTTTTAGTTTAATTAAACCGAACTCAAAAGTACGAAACGTCACAATTCTAATGTCGATCTATCGGAATTAAATTCAAGAGTAAGCACCCAGATTTGACTTCCCCTCAACAGCAAATAGCTGTTGGAAGAATAGCGGGCGTCTATTTGATTTAAACTGACAAAATTTTAGGGTTTTGGACTTGTGAACAGCATTGAGAAGACTCCTACGATAACAATGATGAATGTTCGAAACGATACGGAAGCATATCGAGTGTTTGTGAATAAGGGGGCAGATATGTTTAAGTTACAGACAGACTGACTTTCGCGCAAGTGTCCTGCTACCCATAAATATAAGTTACTAGCTTGTTTTGCCCACATTTTTTTCTTTTGCTCACATTGAAGAAACATTATTATGACACTCTGCAGTAGTGTAGCTTCCTATTAGTGAAATATTTTTTGGAATCGAATCAGTACTTCTAGAGATTATCTACAAACAAACAACTTTACCTGTAGATATATAATATATTTTGCCATGATTGACTGACAGACTAAACCGCCGACAGAATCATAATGATGTAGAGTTCGACATCGAAGCGTAAGTGCTAAAACAGGTTGTTTACAAACAAAGTCGTGAATCACAGCTCGTGTCATTATTAACCTTACTTACATAAGTTGAAGGTATAAGTTGCAATAAACACAAAAGTTCCCCAAACTATTTGCAAAATTATAGGTTTTCGGTACAATCTATTGAATTGAACACATTTTTGTGACCTACTTCTTTCCTTAGACAATTAATAAAAACTGTTTTATTCTCACGACTGAGTAATCCGCCAGTTGCGTAAGTAACAGTAAAATAACTCTTGGCAGTATCTTGTTTAGTTTACTGAACGCGACAGAATCTGTAAAACCCGTTCTGAAACTAGATTCGTTCAAATGAAGATATTTTGTACTAGGTTTACTAATAAAAAGAATAATTATGTTTCTTATTAAAACATTGGACAATCTAGAAGGTTTTTAAATTAATCTTTGATATGTTTTGGCTGTTCACGTTTAGTTTAAGTATAAAAAAATTATAGCTTTATATCATTCAATCCTAAACTGGTTCGGGGACTAGAATGCGCAACTGACAGATTGTTATCTCTTATCAGTAAGTAACCAGCGATGATAGCACAGTTATATACTATAACTTATACATCCTCTAAATACAGTGTTTTTATGAAAATGAACGATCCAAACAATTTATATGATGAAACCAAAACTGTGGTCGAGTTTTACATAAGTTGTGTCCTAGAAAACTTGTCATTAGGTGGGTTATTATTTTAACGTAAGTGTAATGCAAATGTAGCCTAAATATGTGACGCATCGACTAAGTATAGATGTTTGTTTCAAGTTTAACGTCTTACTTAAATAAACTGTTTCTTTGTGCAACGACGCTCTAATTTCGCTCAGATTGCTAAAAAAAATGCAGAAAGAATCGGGAATAATAAAATCTACAATAAGGTAGCAATTTTTCACTGTCTATAATAGGTTTCAGTTTTGCGTTTAATAATGTTTAATGTCATGTGAACAATATACACAACGTACAGTCACACATGGTTGGTACAGCTGCAGTTTTGCACCTGATCCTAACATAAACACTAGGAAGCGATTAGAGGCCAGCTTTAACATTCGTGAACAGTTAATTCGTTGTTACCTAAGTATTGGTTATTCATTATTCTCCTGCTTTTGTCCTAATTTGAGGTCAGCGCTGAACTCTATCAGCCTATAAACAAAATTTATTGTTTTGATTTGAGAGTCCCACGAATTGATGATGATTGACTATCAAGAATAGTGTTAGGCCTTTGTACACACACGTTTTTCTTGCCTTGAAAGTCTATGGTTTATTCGCCGTGTCTAGGCATACGGTCGTCAATGTTCTATGGATCACTATGGAAGCTTGTTGACGGGCACGTTTTTAGATGTATTTGACACCTTTTTAGATATATTTGTTGAAGAAGTTTCGGGAGTAAGTGAAATATTTGCCTACAGCCACAAGTTCGAGCCATGACGCGGAAGCACGAGTCAGTACCAGCGCCAATGGCGAAGAAGACTTGTGGAGTTTGTGGGGACGCATCGTCAGCAACTGGGAGACCGAGTGGAAGCGTCGCAACCAGTTCGTACGGGATCTGGTGCGCCAAGGAGTGCCGCATCACTTCAGAGGCATCGTGTGGCAACTCTTGGCTGGGGTCGACACATCCCCTGAGAAGAAGCTCTACGCTTCGTATATAAAAGTTAGTATTGTTGCTATAATATAATATGTAAGTGGATTAATATTGAAAAAGCTAGAAGTTATTTATAAACGTTGCTTAAAGTTAAAAGACGTTTAAACTTCAAAATGTATGGTTAAACAGTCGCTAATCATTACTAAACTTTAAGCGAAGATTATAAATAAACCCCATTATCTCGGACACTATCTGTTGTTGCTGATAGCATAAAGTTTTGACAAAATCTTTAGATTTTTCATGTTAATCTCAGTTAAGTATCTCAAACACGCTTGTAGAAATAAAATACATCTTAAACAAGTAATATTTAATTTAAAATTCTATAATACATTGGAATTTTAGTAGGGGCTAACTTTATTAGGGACTTTTATAATCGCAATGCGTATGACAGTCCCATCATACCCTAAATACATACTACTGCGGATTATATTTGGGCCTTGAACCTAAAAATATTTCGCATCATCACCATTTGGTTTAACCTCCTTGACCCCAAACAGATTATTTCTATCAGACTCATATCGAACACAGTCCATAAATAAGTCATTAAGTCAGTAAATAAGTCAATCAATCAATCAATAGTTAAATTTGACATGACATTCTTCCATAACTCCATGCTCCAGACTAAACTGATTATTGTAGTTGAAATGTTGATTACCCTTACAAGAACTGTATTTCAATGCGTGTGTGTTGGATCATTTAGCTCCGTTTAAAATGGTTGAGCTGAATGGTGCTTATCTATGCGTCATGTTCGTGAACGGGTGCCGTCAGTTGGGGCTGGTCATCACTTAGCTGCCTCGGCTTATTTTAATTGTTTTATTTTTTTATTGTTGTTTTGTAACTATTTGCTGTATTCTGGACGCTTTAAACGTGTACGTCTTTTTTTTTTACATCGTCCTCACATATAATTATAAATTCAACATTAATGATGTAACTAATATTTTTGTAAAATTATAATTTAAAAGTGTCCATGAAGTTTCTTGCCCGTTCTTCTCCATAGATACCTACCACGCTTTGAAATGGGCAACTAGCTTCATATTTTCTGCCTGACCGACTTCTTGACAGTTCAAAAGTGCCTGTAAATGTATTGAAATAAATGCTTTGAGTTTTAGTTTTGAGTTATGCAACGCAATCAGTTGTCGATTTCTATTTCCACCTTTCATCCTAATATTTGTTCCAGGCGAAATCTGCATGTGAGAAGGTGATACGTCGTGACATAGCGCGGACATACCCTGAACATGACTTCTTCAAAGAAAAGGATGGTCTTGGACAAGAGTCTCTGTTTAACGTGATGAAAGCATATTCATTACATGACCGCGAAGTAGGATACTGTCAAGGCTCTGGGTTCATCGTCGGCTTATTACTTATGCAGGTCAGTTTTATTCTACACATTTCATAATATACAGAGTTGCACGGACACCGACGCGCAACGCATTACCATGGAGTCAGTACATGATTCTGAACCCTCCTACGTCGAAATTCTTCGCAGGTTATTAAAAAAAAAATTTGCTGTTCCCTATATTTTGACCGCGTACGTGCACTTTTCTATGACACAGCAGATTTTTTTTAAACCGACGAAAAGTTTCTACTCTAGGGGGTCTAGAATCATTTGTGCTGAATTTATGGTAACGGATTGCGCGTCGAACCCTGCCACCCTGTATACAGCGTCCGAGCATTCATGTTACATATTGAGCATTAGGAAGAGCCTGTCGCATAATTTATGAAAGAGGACGAATCACCGCGCTGGTAGCGTCTAGAGACAGCAGTACTATTTGCTCACAACTTCTATCACATACCGCATTCAAAGCCGTCAGTTTCTTAACGTAATTAGTGTCGTAGTGCGCTTGGGCTGTGTAGCAAGTGTTGACAATGCAGCCTCTACCTCTAGCACCGCCGGTGTCTCCGTACTCTGCCGTAACTGCCCCGTTGGTATCGTGGTCGGAAGCGCAACTGCTGAGAGTGGGGTCCTGGGTTCGATTCCCAGGTCGGGCAAAGTGTTATTGGGGATTTTCCATTAGGAATTTCTTAACAGCACGGAGCTTGGAAGTTGGCGGTGAGTTACCTCTGTCCCTCGGAAAGCACGTTAAGCCGGTCCTGTGCCTGTTCTCTCTCCGGTCATGTTAGATTGCCGTCCCATCGGACAATGAGAGTGAGGGAAGAGACAGTGTACCTGTGTCTGCGCACACACGCGTGCACTATAATATTTCCCGCGCCGAAGGCTAGTCTCTGTTGAGATTAGCCGCCATGTTCGAAATACGGTCTGGAGGACTATACGTATGAGTGACACATCTCCTAAAACTCGACGTGCCTTATTTCCGGCGCAATCCGTGCTTAGGTAAGGTGAGCACAAATTCATGGCTTTTGTAGATCTCTGCAGGACAAGGGCATTTGTCTTTAAGTGGGAAAGTAGGGACCTATAGCAATTACAATACATGTATATTTCCCAAAACAAATATTGAACATATTGATATTATCAATGCGATAACAATGCAGTTACAGTACAGGTGCAGGTACAGTTTCAGATGGTAATTTTTCAACACAAAAGAACTTCAAAATCTGCTATCGAAATGTGTGTGCGTGAGGTTTTGAAACTGTCAGCTTTATAGTAATTTGAATGTATTTAATTTTTATTTTATTTATTTTAAATCGGTCTGTATGGATCAATTAGCTATCCGCAATAAATTAATTTTATTTATTATTTACTTATAACCATTCTTACTTAAAACTATACTAGGTACTGTGGGAATCGGAACGCACCCAGAGGTATGAAAATGAAAGTGTAGAGAAAGTGAACGAGAGAGAGAGAAGAGTGAACGGAAGGAAAAGGATGAAGACAGGGGGAGGCCGGGAACGCCATTACGTTTGTAAGACGAAAGACGGCTTGGTGCTACCTAAAATAAAGAAACGGAAGTTTAATTACTACGGAAGACTTTATTTTCTTCGCCCATTCTAACCCACAGTACTTGTCACATGCTTCTAATTTTATACGTTTATAAAAACTAATTAATTAAAAACAAAAATTAATATATTTTCCAAACAGATGCCGGAAGAAGAAGCTTTTGCAGTATTAGTAAAGATAATGCAACAGCATCGCATGCGCGACATGTTCAAACCGAGCATGGCGGAGCTGGGCCTCTGCATGTTTCAGTTGGAAAACCTTGTCCAAGAGCTGTTACCCGACTTGCACGTGCACTTCCAATCACAGGTGCGGTTACCACACAATAGCTAATGCTGGCGCTTCACTTGGCGTAATTTGTTAATACAAAACAACTCTTATCACAATGAGTATACAGTATATTTTGTATTACCCAAGTAACGCGAACATTTGGACAAATACGCCAAGTGCTATATAAAGTACACAACAAAGAGTAAACCTTGAAACTGACTGATGGATAGGTTGAATGGAATACAATCGTACACTTTTTGTCACTAAACACGCTAACCACGTATCCGTGTGTTACCGCGGCCACATTTCAATGGTCAGATGTAGGGCAAAAACCACAAACTGACAATACATTTTGATGGACGGATATTATTTCTGTGACAGTAAAGCCACAGACATATTACCACCGATATATATACACCTAGATAACGCAAGATCACCTACTTCGCGTGCCAATAATCACACCAGTTTACGATCGAAAATCATAAGCCGCCACTCTCGCGACCAGTCCTGCGTACTGCTGGCTGGGTGAGCGCGAGCTTGTGACGTCATAGTAGGTAGTCAAAAAGCACGCTTAGTTTTCATACAGTTTGTGATACTTGCGTTATCTAGGTGTATCTATATATGTGCATATTACTGTCTCGTGACTCGGTATACACCAATCATACGATCTGTACATATTAACATCTGAAACATATTAGATTTCATGGGTTTGAATTTTTTGCGCGGAACCCTAATTATAACATAGCTATCAACCCGTCAAAAGCGGTCTAGCCGTTTTGGAGATTAGCTGGAACAAACAGACAGACAAACTAATATTTAAAAAATTGTTTTTTTTTTTGTTATAATTACCGTATATACTTTCATATGCATTTACTAAAAAGCTGTTATTTTGACATTACAAACAAACTCTTCACTTTTATTTATTTGTATAGATGATTGATGAAATTTTCAATGAATGATGATTATTTACAGAGTTTCAACACCTCCCTGTACGCTAGTAGTTGGTTCCTCACCCTATTCACCACAACACTAACGTTGCCGCTTGCTTGCCGAATCATGGACGTATTCTTGTCTGAAGGAATTGAAATAGTATTCAAGGTAGCCCTCGCCTTGCTGACAGTGGGCAAGAATGATCTGCTTTCACTGGATATGGAAAGTATATTGAAGGTGGGTGAAATAATAAAAAACATAAAGCAAGAAATAACATAAAGCAAGAAATAACATAAAGCAGGTCTAATTTTTATAAATCTCTCCGTGTAAACTTGGGTGAAGTGAGTTTTAAGTTGGCTGTTAATGGTGTTAATCCCTAGCATCACATGGAATGACAGCTCACTTCACCTAAGTTAAGTTTTCACTGTGAGGTGAATAGACCGACAGTACAGCCAGTAAACACGAATTTGTAAAAAATCGGCTTTTTAGAGCCTCTTAAATAATCAATAATCCCGTTTTTAAAACTTAATGCGACATATCCTGTCCAGTAGGTTAACCGTTTTTTTTGACAGCCGCCTTAGAACGTAACTATTCCAGATTACGTAAAAGTAAACTTTAAAGTGCGTAATAAATATATACACTGCCTTATCTTTATTGAATTATCTTATTTATGAATACTTACAGACATTACAATACCGTACGTGTATCAGTTTTGACAAAAAATATATAATTGTTATGCGTAATAACCTCTCGTCTGTCGGAACGTAGATCTACGCGAGACACAATGACTTTTTAATTGTGTCTGTAATTACGACATTCAATGGGTTAAATTACATTCTATCGTACTAAGTGATGGGATCGAATGTAATCGCTTCAAATAATAATTTTATATTATAGGTAAATCAGTAATATAGAAAAATCTTTCATCCACTCAAATATCAATAAAACATATAAATTACTAGCGGCCCGCCCCAGCTTCACACGGGTGCAATTTTTTTTTATAATCTTCGTAATTTTCTATCATACAAACCACGTCCTGGCAACTCCGAACACAACAAAAAAATATTCATCCATTTTGGTGCAGTCATTCGGAAGTTATGCGCGTGCATACATTTCGGCGATTCATTTTTATTTATACAGATTTGCCAGGATACGGATTTGCCACCATAAACAAGATGTTAATATTTTATTTATATTTTAAAACTTTCATAAAATATTATGCATAAAAACGTTGTGTTTTAATATGTAGTAAACCCCATAGTTGTGTGTATACATTACAACACAATTGATACGGCAAACTAGTGCCTAATTTATTTTTGAGCTGATTTCCGCTATAAAACCTGCAAAATTGAAATGAAAGTACACAAAGCGGCAAATTTATATTGTTTTGTATTTAATAATGATAAACACAGGCATATAAACTGCACCATTTTTTATTCGACAGCAAAAAAATCGATAATTTATACTACATACAAATTAAAGTGTAAATTATCGAAATGTGTGCTATGACGTTGCTGAAATAACTAGTTCCATCTGCAATAAACTGTTAACCTACTGAACAGAGTTTAACGGTTTTCTGGGTAGTGTAAAAATATTGTGAAGTTGGTTTACCTTGAAGTAATAATATTGGAGTAAGTACTAATACGCATAGCTATGTGATCAAGACATCATAAGTTGGTAAGTCGCCCTATAAGTCTAGCTTCCGCCGATTGAACAATGCTATGATAAGATGCCACTCGATCATCGGCTGATTGTTAACTGTCCGTTACTTAATCGAAAAACGGTATCCGGTTGATCAACAGTGGTCGCTATTGAAAAACGTCAAATTAAAATAGTCAATCAAACAGCTGTCAGTTTGCCTTGATTGCACCTTTGGTCCGGTGCAGTGAATATGATGTGCACATCACCGCCCTTATTATTTGTTACTATACGCCTTCTATTCTACTGACGAAAATCACCTTAATTTTCCCTATTTACAGTACATACAAAAAGAATTGCCGTCGAAAGCAGAGGCTGATCAAGATATCTTTATGAACCTCGCGTATTCTATCAAAGTCAACCCAAAGAAGATGAAAAAGCTTGAGAAAGAGTACACGGTTATCAAAACTAAGGAGCAAAGTGATATAGCTGTGCTGAGGGTAAGAAAACTTTAAATAGTTTGGGGTTTGTGGACTGTCCGTCTGCGTGGCCTTCTTGAGGCGTGAGCTTATGGAATAACAAACTAATCAAACATTTCATCACCGTAATTCCGCACTGATTGCGAATATTCATGAATTTTGAAAACTGCAATAAGGATTGGTAATGAAATGTGAGAAAATGCACGTGATTATTAATTTTTCTTAACAACTGAATGTCTATATTCTTGGAAACATGGTATTTATTGTAGTGCCTGCGTCAGGAAAATCGCCTGTTGAAGCAACGAGTAGAACTGCTCGAAAAGGAGAGCTCGGGATTGGCTGAGAGGCTTGTGAGGGGGCAAGTGGACTTAGCGGAGGGAGAGGAGGAAACTTTCGCGCTCGCCCGTGAGGTGCAGGCTTTGAGGAGGGCTAACGTGGACTCGCAGCAACGGCTGGCCGTCGCTCAGGATGAGATACGTTCCCTTGAAATGACCATCGCTGAGGTGAGTAGCATGATATTGAACAGTGGAGTCGTGATCAAATGGATTTTTGATTTTGGGGCAAACAATGTCATCGTTAACGTGAACGCGTTTCTTACCCCTTTGTTAATAAATGCGGAGTAAACCCGAACTTATACCTTAAAAAATTATAGTTTCTGGATGATCAATGTATCACAACATTTGCTAACTTCTCCCTGTTTAAGTATCACCACTATTAACAAATACTACCATTACTTAAATCCATCAATTTCTAGAACAACTCCCGACAGTCATCTCTAGAAGGCATAGAGGGCGGTAGTACACAGAAAGGCGAAGAGTTGGCCCGTTGTCTTCAAAGGGAGTTGGTTCGCGCAAGACTTCACGCGGCCGAACGAGAGGCCGCTGAGAGGGAACTGACGGCCCGCATCGCAGAACTGGAGAACGAAAACAAGAGTCTAAGGAGGCAACGAGTCGATAATAATGTGGCTCATTTGCAGGTAATGTTAATCCATTACATATCGAGACCCCTCCGTGCCTCGGACAGCATGTTAAGCCGTTAGTCCCGGCTGTCATTTGTAGATCATGTCAGTCCTTACGGGTAGTCAGAAGCCCAACAGTCTGACAACCAGTCTTACCTTCGGGGTATCGTATTACGTAGTATTATTTAGTATTAACTGGGCTGTGGAGGTCAGATAGGCAATCGTTCCATGTAAAATACTGGCATTCAGCTGCATCCGGTTAGACTGAAAGTCGACGACCCCAACATAGTTGAGAAAAGGGTAGGCAGATTAATTGATTGGCAGGTAATGTTATGTTTAAAAAATTTATAGAGAAGTACCCACAACTTCTTATGATGATACAACCAGAAGATTAGCAACTCAATAGTTCGGATCTATCAATATCCTCATCTATTTTTAAATTGATTTTTTTAAATTCTTAAATAACTAAGGATGTATTGCTCTTGTCTTGATGAACCCCTAACATAACGACGTTTCTTACCTTAGTAACAATAAGACAACAGGCTGTTCCTCTTATAAAATAAATCGAAGTCTTCTCTTTGTACATCACCGCTGCTCTCAAACGGTGAAGGAAAACATCGTGAGGAAACCGGCATGTCCTTGAACCAAAAATTCGAAGACGTGACATCTACCAACCCGCATTGGGCCTGCGTGGTGGATTACGGCCCACTCCCTCTCACAGAGGGGGGGCCTGTGTCCCAGCAGTGGGAACATCATAGGTTTATGCTGCTTCTGCACTATAGGTTTGACAAATGGCGTTCTTTTAAAACTACCCCTTAAAATGTCAAAGTGACCCATCTATTATACGAGTAGTTTCTGTAAATACTGCTTGCTTTTGTATTTTCGTAATACCGCAAATGTTTTCAGGACGAGCTAATTGCTGTGAAGCTACGCGAGGCTGAAGCTAATTTATCGTTGAAAGATCTGCGGCAACGCGTGACGGAGATATCTGAAGCGTGGCAGCGACATCTACAAGTAAAACACATTTATTATGACATTCATTGCCTATGTTTGGAATTATAATCGGAAAGAAACTTGATGTATTATGTACCGCCGCGTCCATAAGTGCAGATGATCTGATGCAGTGATTTTCTTAGCTCAAATATGGCACTTACGCATGGATTAGTTCACAGATGATACTTATAGATATTCTCATACATGAGTTACCCAATTTGGACGTGAAGTAGAACTGTATTTATGATCGTGACAAATCGAAGTCACTCAGCAAAATTGTTGACATTCGCTGTACCATGTGTTATGGGTTATAATAACACGGAACTTGAAACATACGACGCAATGGACATTGCTGAATTGCCAAAATAAAAGCACGGTGGTCGCAAGCGCTACTGCTGAGCATGAGGTGCTGGGTTCGATTCCCGAGTCGGGCAGTGTTATTGGGTTTTTACCCGACTGCGCCAGAAGGAGGGTTATGTTTTTCGTGTGTACGTATGTATATTTCTTTGGCACGCTCTGTAGCCTAAACGGCTTGATAGATTTCAGCTTGAGAGGTGGATTCAGCTTGATACATGGGATAAATTCACGAAAAAAAAAAAATAATGTAGATAATTTAGTTTCTCATACATTTAGGCGGTACGAAGTTCGCCGGGTCAGCTAGTTTGATAATAAAACAATATTATTTATCTTATGTATGTGTTCAGGAGCACAGGCAAGACGTGCCAGCAGCGCCAGTACAATCCAACGTGGTGTCCGATATAATGGCGACACCTAAGAAGTTGCTGCGCGCCTGGGAAGGCCGCTCCGCAGACATGCAGAAATTGGAGGAAGAACTCATGACCACTAGGATAAGGGAAGTCGAGGCACTGACTGAGCTTAAGGAGTTAAGACTGAAGGTAATGGTGTTCTAAAGTTTTTTTTTATAGCTAGTTATTGCCCCCCCCCCCCCCCCCCGTATTATTGTGCATCCACTTTTTCTTGTAAAGCTGAATCTAGAGGCGCTGGTGTAATGACTTGAAAACGTTCATGATGGATTCAGGAAAGGCAACACAGGGAAGTTTGGAAGGCTATGAGAAAGACGTTTTATCTGCTGTAAAATATTCAAGGGTAACAAAAAAGTGTGCTTGTATGCACCTTTATGTAAACATTCGTCATTACAATCAATCAGCCGAAAGACGTCCACTGCTGGGCACAAGCCTCCCCCAAACATCGGTAACGACCGGCCTTGCTCTTCTCACATCAAGCGAATACCCGCGACATTTACCAGGTGGTTGGTTCACCATATGGGAGCGCCACACTACGCCTACCGGTACGCAGTCGCCACTCCAGAACTTTTCAGTTCTATCGACCATCCGTTCTGCGAGCATTGTGCGACGACCACTGCTAATTAAGTTTAGCAATTATTCAGACTCTGTGCCTGATGAGATTTCCCATCGACAACTTCTCAGGATCCTTAGGGTCTGAGTGGAAAACTGGAAAAACATCTCCTAAAAATGATGATATACCTAACTTTTACTTAAAAGCGATAGTCTGTGACAATTTCAAAGTTTCTGACTGCAGAAATGATGAATTTTCATACAAATTTTAATCCCCTATTTACTTCATTATCCTTCAGGGGTTAAATTTTCAATAATCGCTCCTTCATGCACGATTATAAATAACTCGTGCGCAAAATTTCATGCTTATCTATAGACCTAGCGGTTTAGGGTGTGCGTCAGTGAGTGAATGAATGAACTTAAAAATTTTTATCAAGGGGATGTCGATCACCTTCTTTAATAAAAACACTATTTCCAGGTAATGGAGCTAGAAACCCAGGTGCAAGTATCGACGAACCAGCTGCGTCGTCAGGACGAGGAAGCTCGTCTTCTTCGCGAGAACCTCGACGCGGCGCTTCAACGCGAGAGGGCGTTGCAAACGCGCCAGAGAGAGTTCCAGCACAAATACGCGGACCTGGAGAGCAAGGTGAGCATAAATGTTGGTAGATACAATCTTTTTTTTACTTAACTTCATGACATGGTGTTCATGGTGCGACTTTTTTGTCATAACATTTATGCTTGTTTGTTGTTTTTTTGTTTAATGCTTATTAATTGTTATAGCTGGATTTTTTTAACAGTCCTCTTCATAATCTCTCTTTTTTCATGTATATTCGGGCATAACTTCTTTTAAATATCCATAAGTACAAATGCGGTTTGAATGTTTAAAAAACTGTACATACTTGGAAAACTTGAGACTTGAGAGTCGTAACAAGAAATCCTCCAATCAAATGCATCTTAGTAAGGTGTTTTACACTCGTTTTTGCGCGCTATGACGTCACATTCCAATTTGACAATCTCATAGGACACATGCTGCCCTATTACTACCGATTGACTGATACAAATATGATCGCATGAATAACTTGTATACACACTTACGAGTAATGATCCTTACCTAGAATTGATCGATCTCACCAAGTATTCCGGCGAAAATGTCTATACCCGAACATATTGTGTTGTGTTGCGTTCATTTCGTAACGTCATTACATACATTACAAACATTACATAACGATTTTTGTTTCCTTTCCAAAATTATCAATAACCCCTCCATTTTAATGAGTATTTCCTCACCAGGCTAAATATGACTCCATGCAAGCAAACATTCGAAACATGGAGGACGCTCAGAGAATAGCCGAGTTGGAAACTGAAGTGTCTGAATACAAATTAAAGGTGAGTTGACATGTTTACATTGATAACTGACCCTTCCAACACCCAGTGCGAGTGTGGTGCTTCTGATCATACCATGCCCCACTTGCTAGAGTGTCCTAAGTGCTCGTTCACCTGTATCTTGGATGACCTAAACAATACTACGGATGCCGAAATCAACGTGGCCACCTACTGGCCTCAAACTATATAAAAAACCGGTCAAGTGCGAGTCGGACTCGCGCACCGAGGGTTCCGTACAAATTTGTAGGCATGTAACTAAAAATTTACAGTTTTCGGATTTTTTCCTTTACTTGTGCTACATGACATTGCCTCCTGCCAAATTTTATTATTGTAGGTCAATGGGAAGTACCCTATAGGTTTTGATTCCCTTGCGAGTGTCAAAATATACGGCATAAACGGAACATAAACACCCGTACTTATATTTTGATTGCGTTCACTTAGAAATTTGGTTTTTTCACTGCTTCAAAGAATTGCAGTATTTGATATTCATTTCGACTTGAGAACTCCACGCGTTCCTGAGAAAAGGGGTCTTGACAGACGGACAACGAAGTGAGGGTAAGGGTTCTGTTTTTCCTTTTGAGGTACGGAACCTTAAAAAGAAAACAGCGAGGAAGAGTACCATCGACACATAAAGAATAAGCACATTGCTTTGAAACTTGGAGCAATAAAAGTAGTCCCTCCCTATATTGCCAAATCGCTTGGCAAAAGGGTGTTGATTTGCACACAGCGGGGTAATTGCGTAATACTTCAATCAATGGCAATGCCTTTCATTTTGACAGTTCAGCCACATTCATTGCGTTGTTCAGATGTTTAACAGACGAATTTTTTAAACCTATGAAGCAATGGATTAGGAATTTCTTTCAAAACCTTCGGATTGTGATTGAAAGTGTGTTACCCAATACTCCCAATGGGGATGATTACTTATATAAGAAATGTTCGTAAAATCGATGGAAATATAGAGAAACTACATGCTTTAAAAGTTTTTGGAAGGGATTATTCCTGTCTTTGTCACGCGGTACGGACAATTTATGGCGCTAGTATGAAGCTACATCATAGTCATGAGGTCATTTCAATGTATGTGCCGTCTTTGTCTATATTTAAAAACGTACGTAACGTTTATTTTAAAACGTTTCTAACTTGGAAACTGTTTAAGCTTTTACACTTTTATAATATTGTTTTTATTAGTATTGTGCACTATTTGCAAACAATACTTTCAAAGTCACAAATAAAAAAAATGACATTAGGGTGCGGAAATCTTTATGGTATCGAAATAAACGCTGTCCCTCTCTCGTCTCCTCAAAAGTTTATTTGGAAAACTGTAAAGGGATTCAAAAATTATTTTACTGTTTGATGTCCTACAATATAGATTTTAATCTCAATGTTATGCAGTATGAACATGTCACAATTTCTTCCTCACAAATCTGTAATTACCTAATTACACAATTGTGTCATTTCAGAATGAAGTGATGGCAACTGAAGGCGAGCTCCGCAATAACATGGACGGCGACTCGGATAGAGTACGTGAGTTACAGGAGCAAGTTGCCGAACTGAAGGCTGAGGTACGCATCATACCTACTTGTTCCACTCCACTGTGACATACACACACACACTAGTCACACATAAAGTTCGCACTAAAATTACCCACAATTTACGCAAAGATAAATTAGAAATCGAATTTATGGCGAAAGCGCCAGGGTGTCCCGCAAAATATAGACCAGTGTCAGGTTGTGTGTTGATTAATATATGATTCGCCACCGTAACAAATAAGCCTTTTTCATTAAATCATGACAGAGGTATACGTCGCGCAACGAGTTATGAGCGTTGACCTTGAAAAAAAAACGAGCATAAGGGTTTGTGGCGTCTGTTTTCTTCAAGGTCAGCGCTCATAACTCGTTGCGCGACGTATAACTCATAATCATCATCTGCCTAGTCTTTTCCCAACTATGTTGGGGTCGGCTTCCAGTATAACTGAATGCAGCTGAATACTAGTATTTTACATGGAGCGACTGCCTATCTGACCTCCACAACCCAATTACTGGGTAACGCGATACCCCATGGTAAGATTGGTTGTCAGATTTTCGGGCTTCTGACTACCTGTAACGACTGTCAAAGAACCAGGAATGACAGCCGGGACCAACGGTTTAACTTGCTTTCCGGGGCACGGAGGGGGTCTCGGTATGTAAAGATGGTCACCCATCCACAGACCAACCGCGGCAAACGTAGCTTAACCTGATCGATTGACCTATGCGGCTGTTATTATTTAGCCACAGGTCACACACATTACAGAGGTAACTCCTGATAGATAGATGTATTGATGATTCTAATGATTATAATTCTGTAAATAATGTATTGTAATAATGTAGTTGTTATGATCGTGAATATTTTGACCAACATACACCCTGACACGGAGCGACAAATTGCAAAACCTTAAGAGCGTTAACGCCGATTTTGGCTGTTTGACACGAAAAGCGTACTTTTCAAACCATTTAATCTCTCATAAAACGTATCTTACGAAAGTGTGAATTACTAATTATTGTAGGAGATATTTTGTTCTAAAAAGTTAGGTGAGAACATTTTTACATTAATAGAGTATTCATTAATTCTAACCAGATAAACGAACAGTGTTTTCTAAATTCCCTTTACAGTGGTCATTTCAAAGCTTTAAATATCCGAAACCAGCCATAAAATTTACAAACAAACAAACTTATTTAATTGTTCATATCCTTAAGCAAAAAACTATCAGACATTTTTTTGATTTTCAGCTTCTAACATAGATAAATCAAACAATAAACAAAGTCAAATTAACAAGAAAAAGCGGTTGCTAAATTCATTATTTCCTCCAATAAATCTTGCTTAATTTTACAAAATAAAGGTGTAATATAATAGAAGAATATCTTCTTTACAAAATACGAAAGAGCATTCAGCTTATTTGATTTAATTTAATTTATTACAAATTTTTTAAAACTACTATAAAACTGTGTGCGTAAATCGTTTCAAATCAGTCCGCCGCGAGGCCTTTCAGGGAGTGGACGTATCGCTCGGTTCTCTGCGCGTGACCTCTCCTGACCCTTGGCGTCGAGTGAGTTTATAGTGCGACCTAACGATCTTAGTTTGGTCGGTTATGTTTCAAAGTCAGTAAAGGGAAACATTTTTTTAAATCTACATACAAGTTCTATAATTATTATTGTTATGAATAAATAATATTTTGATATTGAAATGTTTTATTTTTAAACTAGAATCCTAAATCACACTATCACACTAATATTATAAAGGCGAAAGTTTGTGAGTGTGTGTGTGTTTATATGTTTGTTACTTCTTCACGCTCTAACGGATGGACCAATTTTGATGAAATTTGGTATAGAGATAGCTTGAGTCCCGGAAAAGGACATAGGATAGTTTTTATCCCGATATTCCCACGGGATCAAGACTTATGCGGGTGAAACCGCGGGGCGCAGCTAGTAATATTATAAATGCAAAAGTAAGTTTGTTTGTTACCTTTTCACGCCTAAACCACTGAACCGATCATCCTGAAATTTTGGATATACGTTGTCAGGTGTACAGAAACGGACATAGGGTACCTTTCATCCCGAAAAAAAGTGCTGTTCCCGAGGGAAACAATAACGTTATCATGATAATAAATGGCGCTACGTGTCTTTCGAATATATCTCACATATTTAGACGGTACGAACTACGAAGTTTGCCGGGTCGGCTAGTATACATATTATAAATGCGAAAGTGAGTTTGTTTGTTTGTTACGCTTTTAGGCTAAAACGGCTGAACGGATTTGGATGAAATTTGATACATGGGTAGAACTTGACCTGGATCAGGACCATAGATCGGAATAGGTAGAGCTGTTTTACGTACTTGCCATAGGTTAGAATAATGGATATTCCCCGAGTCCCGGGATTTGGTTTTTAAGTAATAAAATCATAACAAACTATTCACACCTTCGGGACTAATGAAAGATTACACTTCCTTTCTGACGGGTAAATATGAGGAGGACGGGATTAAGGATAGTATAATAAATAGAGAAACTTGATTCATTAAACCACATACTTATATTTTTTTACGTAATATTGGTGCCGATTCTCTTGTCACAAGGCCTAAACTAGACTAAAAATCACTAAAATTTAGTTTATTCCTGTCAAGCGACGATTTCTCATTCTGAAATTGATGAAAGTGACACAACTTAACTATATTTTAGTTTGACAGCACTGAGATGGCACTGATTTATTAATCTATTGAAAATGGCAATTTTGCTATTCTGAATTTCACGTTTTTCACCTAAAATTTTGATTGTCTAACTAAATCGAACTATATCTGACCATTTTTAATCGCGATTAAAAAGGTGTGGAATAAAATTAGTTGTCATGAATAGAAATTCACACCAACACCTCGACTTCAGGTGCAAAAACAGTACTGTCTGTATCTTTTTTTTTTCTTTTGCTTATATCTCGAAAATGGTGTGTCCTATCGCAAAAATAATGAAAATTTCGACCACCTTTATAAAACCTATAAGCTCCTAAAACTCAACATGTAGGTAATCATTTTTCATATTTTCCATACAAAAAGTGAAAAATTCCTTAAAAAACACGTCAAGGCTGCCCCCTCCGTGTCTGCGGCTCTAAAAAACAATTCACGGGGTAGGGTAAATAAGTACCACGTGTCGACGAGTCGCGATTGTCAAATTCGATTTTTGTTGTGTCAAAATTATTTTTAAATTTAGAGATTTTTTTTATGCAGAATAGCTGTAAGATTCTCATAGCAAAAAGGAAGGAATTTTAGTGATAGTTTAGTTCGGTGTACAGAGTATCGGCACCAATTTCTTATTCAAGAATCAACAATCATTTAAACATTTTTGTTGTACAAAAACATATTACCATACAAATTATTTGTTCCTCAGTAAAATCAAAACATTATCAAATAGAACAATTTGTATTTACAATAAAACCTTAATTAAAATAATCAATACCCGTCTGGTTCGTCTTCAGCTTCACTAGAAGACTGAGTATGACCAGTGTTAAAATAAATCACCATTATTTTTTCTAAATTATCTAATTTTAATCTATTTCTTTTTACATCTAACACCCATTTATATGTGGAAAACGAGCGTTCGACATCTGTTGATGTTAATGAAGCGAATTTATATGACAAAAATCCCGTAGTATCAGTCGGAATCCCGTGGAATATCCATATTAACATCAATGTTTGCGGTCAATGAACCTAAATAGCTCTACCTATTCCGATCACTGACAGGACATAGGATACTTTTTATCCCTGTACTACGTTTCCGTGGGATAATTTACAACTTCCACGCGGGTGAAGCCGCGAGCAAAAGCTAGTATTTTATAATTTGCTAGAGGATGATCGCGTCTTCGTACAATTACAAAATGTGTGTTATATTATAGCCTTTATATCATTATGATTTTTTAATTACTTTTCATCAAATTGTCAAATTTTTACCAAAATTTGTTCGGTAGTTTTTGTGAAAGAGTAACAAATATCCATCCAAATACCCATCCATATAGACCCTCAAACTTTCGTATTTATAATATCAATCCTTGTAGGGTTTTACATTTGTACTACATTTCTAGTCTGTGCTAAATAAATGTATTTTCTTTCTTTCTTTCTAACTTTTCTCCCCTGATTAGTACTATACTTTATAAACTATCTAAAATTGCCCCTTTATTTCACAAGGTTGTAATAAAAATAAGAATAGTAAATAAAAATCAACTGACGATTAAATAATATCATTAATCATAATGGATCAACATGGGTTTGTTTGACTATAATGACAGAGAGCGCATCAACTCTACGCACACAGACACGCGCGCATCTGTGTGAGTGCAAAGAGCGCTGCAATTACCTAAACTTGGTGCCACGATTTTGGCGTTAACGCTCTTAAGAACATTTGAAATTCGCGGATTGACTTGGCGCATCTATCTTAAAGTAACATAACGCACGTTTCTCAATAGCAGCCCGGAGTCTGAATTTGTGCCCAATTGATGGCTATAGCCTCGCCCCCTAATACATGAGACTTGAATATAACTGGTGAAATGTGGGTGTCCAATAGGCACACGTCTGCCGAACCCTTCGGGAATACAGGCGGGATGTTATAACGCGTCTTGACGCTTTGCTTCTCTAACAAATTATAAAATGAAGAATGATGAAACTGTTTTTTGAATTAACTTGAACACGGCTTATACACAGAAATATATTATACAGTATGGAAACCACATATATATGCAATAAATTATATCACATACTTGTTATCGCCTTTTCTGACGATATACAAAAAACGAAAGAAATCGGTCGCGAAAAAAAAACCGCTGTTCCCTACATTTATGTTCACATAACTCGTCAAAATGTAGGGAACAGCTGATTTCTTTTCGCGATCGATTTCGATAACAAGTATGTATGTGATATAATTTATTGCATCCCAGCTGTAGCTGACCTGTCTTGGTACCGCCATCGAAATCAGTCAATCCGTTCTCGAGATATCATCAAAAAAACCGCTCCATACAAAATTTATGAGAAAATTAATTACCTTTTTTTTCGTGAAATTTTCTTATGTTTTAACAGTTATTCTGCTATTCGGGGCGGAGACAAATCCAAAATATCAAAGATCAAAAATATCGGTCCAGCCGTTCTTGAGTTATAAATGGCGTAACTAACCCGACTTTGTTTTATTTATATATAAATAGATATGTGGTTTCCATACTGTATAATAATATTAATTACAAAAAGCACACAATACTAACATGATCATGATTATTAATATATCGTTTCATGTCTGAGGAGCGCACAGTGTGGTCGATCACTCGCTATAACAACGCTTCAGTCATTGTAACGGCAACGCCGCTTTGTCTGTGGGAGTCACTTTGTACATTATTGTAAAAATGCGATGGGAATACAACACTGCTATAGATTTCTATTGTTCACTGAGTCACCGACATTCAATCCGTACAAGCAGATATACAACACGCAAAACATCTGTTTAATTTGCATAACATTTCTGAACTACAATTTTAATTCACGATGTTTTTAGACTTAATTTGTGAAAGGTTAGCTCTAACCAAGAACAATTTCATACCTAAGACTACTCTTTTATATATTATACACATATTTTAATTTATCAATATTTAATGAACAATGTTTAATAAAAACCTGCAATGATTCTGTGATTGTAGCTTTGTGCACTATAATCGGAAAACGGTTAACCAATTGGAAAGGAATCGTTCACTATGTAAATTGTTAAGAAAATATTCGCCACCATTAATTTTTGGTATTTGAAGCGTACCGCCGCAGCCGACCAAAGTTAAGGTATATATTTATGTATTAGTGATTGTATGTACAATGATGCGCTTTTATCAAAATGTCTGATACATTTTGTTTGGCACTGCACAGTTTCCGACACCCATCACCACTCCGGACACTGAGCCCTGGAAATGGCTCGAGTAAGTTCAACTATCAAACACCTTACCGGCTAGTGTGTTAACAGGCTTACTCCATTCTAACAATCTAAACTACTCCTAATGTGTAGGTAGACTTTGTTAAAACAGCGAAACACTTGTCTTGTAAAAACTCTTTTTTCCGTTCAGCTGTTTAAAGATAATGTAATATCTATAAGTAGCAGTCGTTGCACAGTTCCATTGTGTCATACAACGTTCGGCCCCGCTCACTTTAATACCAAAATTGAATGCGTTAAATGTTGTTTAAACTTATAGCATGTAAACACGCATAGATTGTCTTATACCTCTGCCTACATAAAATGAATACTATATGTAGGTTAGGGTGGTCCTTATTCCTAAGAAAAAAAAATTTTTTTCTTTAATTTCGCGGGGCACCACGTAATTTGGTTATATACCATAAGAAAGTATTTCAGTATTTTTTTTGAAATTTTTAAATGACATTTAAGGGTCGCTACCAAGGTTTGAATTTTAAATAAAAAGTATAAAAACTCAAAATCTGTATTTGTTAGAATTCTTTATTTTTATACTCAGGTCTTACAAAATATTATGAAATTATTGTTATTGTTATTCTTCAATGCTTCTGAACGTTTTTTCTTGTTTTCTTTATTTTTTTTAGATTCTGCCATTCTTTGAACAGTTTTTCAATTTTACTGATGACGTTTTTTTAATTGAATAGGTATGCCAGTTTTTTAATTTATTTATTACTTTTAATATAACCATCCAAAATATATATAGACACCTAAATTAAAAATTATTGAAACCTTTATGTAAGCTGTCTTTCAACGCTATTTGTAAAAATTTTGACAGCCGGTAGCGACCTCTAAATCTTAACAAAAACAAAAACATAAAAAGACGTATTTCATATTTAGAGGTATATAATCAAATGAGAAAGTGCCCCGAGGATAATTCAAAAGTCGAAAAATAAGGACCACCCTAATGTAGGTATACCTATTTTACCTCTAGTTCGTTCCTAGTAGTTAGTATCGTAGATTTGTAAATAATCAATAATTATAAGAGCCCTTTAACAAACTATCAAATTTAAGAAAATTATCGTTTTAACTTGTAATAAAATGGATTCGGCAGGTGAACACACTAGACGCCTATACCAATTTGTTTGTTTTATTAGTATATGTACAAAACAGGCGAAGACAGCCATCTGATGTGCTTTCTCGGTGTCTATGTCTGGTTTATATGTTGAAGCTAAAATAATTTGTTTTATCGTGTGGCTGGTCATGGCATTGTCGACTTGCTTGAATTATGTTTCGCGCTACTGCATGCATGTGTTTGTGTTGTCCATGCTGTTTGTTTCTGTTTTTTCTACCCACTTACATATTGTGTTCACCGTAACATTGACGTATGTATCATAGTTTAAACTGTAGAAAAATAAAACTTAAATGACTCTCCTCCAATAATGGAAGTAAGGACGTCGGAAATGTGGTGGTTGACAATATTGTTTTTCAGATTTAATACTGAGCCTGGTAATTAAAATGATAAAGCCGACAAAAATCGACACATAATTAAGTTGATGCACCTATTGGTAATAATAGTGATGGGTAAAGAAAGTTTTATTTTTACTTCAGCATGTTTTTCGACAAAATTATGCTCTGGTTCAATAAATAACATGAACGTAACGTTTTCACAGGTCATGAGGCTAGAGGCTTGGAAGTCGCGGGCTCTGGGGCACACGGAGATCAGCCGCGCCGTGTCCTTCGAAGACGACTTGGAGGAGGACGAGAAACTTAAACTAATTCTACGACGCGAATCTTCCACATCCCTCGACCTCTCAGCGATGTCACGAAGACCTACGTAACGAATACTAACTACGTTATTGTAATCGTTGCCCCTGCTTGCAGTTCTGTACGCATTGTTTGTCACCACAGCCTTGTTTGTGACCTCTTCCTTTCTTGATTGTTTATTACTGTTCTGTGAAACGTGTAAAGAACAGTTCACATGGCGTTCTTCCTTAGTATTCCCTTGAAGTAACAAGTTTTGGTGTTTCTCGCATCCACAACAACTTGTAATGGCTACCATTAACCACGGAATTCTCAATATTATTATGTTATAATGTTTTACAGTAGTTGTGCTAGACATGTCTTTGAGCGATTGTAATAGACTAAAAATAGTGAATTTAGCTATAGATCAAAATACAATCAATAATCTAGATTGCTTAGAGTTCCATAGAGTCCACTTGCCCAGTCTCGTGATGCCAACTACATTGCATTGTACACGGTGGACGTCAAGATAGCGGGTGTACTTTTTAGATGACGTTTGTATTCTCTGTCTTCCTAAAAAGAATATCCATAATTTTGATATGCACTCAACATTGATGCACATTATTAGTAATAGTAAGAATAATTTATAATACGATTGTAGTTGAGACATACAGGTAGGTAGTTTTAATATACTAGTTGTATTTTATAGTCTATTGATTATTGGGTAGAAAATTAGGAACACGTGGTAAATATCAGTTAAACTTTAAAATATATTGAATCCATATAACGATAACTCTCTCAATAACGCAAATTGGTAGCTTTGATCTCAAAAACCTTAACCAAGCCAACTGAAGTACTACTAATTGATCAACCAAAAAAAGTAACAAGTTACAAAGAGGTCCTTATTCTGTTTCACACGAATTATACTGAACTAGGAACAAAGATGAGTGGAAATAATTAAGTTCTCTGTCTATTTTAGTGTATTCGAAGCGTCACAGAGTCAGCACTCAGAGCGACACAGTGACGTATCTACTCAATTCACAGTTGCTAGGATTAGGTACAAGAAAACCATTAACTGCGACAATTTCGTGGCCGCGTGAAATCACATCTTTCTCCCATATAATTATTTGACGATTGAATAATTATTTAGTTTTGAAATACTAGCATTTTTAACAAACATTCCAACTTGTTATTACTGATTATTTATTAAAAATAACAAGTATTTTAATTTGGGTATTGTGACCTGCTGCCGCGGGACTTGATTTTCTTAATTAATAATTATTTAAACTTAGTTACGTCGATATGGCGAGTTCGATGATTTTATTTTTAGATGACGAGACAGGGAAGACAGTCATATTGATGGCAATATTACGCGTACTTATTTTATTAATGCTTACGTATTTTTATTAGGTTTTAAGGTGACGTATTTTAATAAATCCATATGTATTAATTTATTATTGTATAAATACTCAACATTGTGTTACACATTATATTATTTTATTGACACAATGCCTTTGAAGGGTACTCTTGAGGCTCCCACATAATAAATCGTTTGTTCCATGAGCAATGGTACAGTAAAATCATCCATTTTTATTTCAAAACATATCAGTTCTATTTGGACAGGTAGCAGATCGCATGCATATTGAGGACACAAACATATAATTATTCTTTTACCTCAGTGTTATTTTCATCAAAACAAAAGTAATATGGCTGGAAGAATGTCAACATTTTACACACAGGCCAATAAAATAAGTACAGCGATGGGGCGCTGTGTATACAGATGAATTATTTCTTAAAGCAAATAAAATTGCGTGATCTATGTTAGCCATTTATTACCAGTCAATTAAAATTTTATCCGAATCGGTTTGCAGGCAGCGATTTTAGGTATAAGATTATATCTTACAACAAATAAAATAGTACATAGGTAACAAGGGTTCCCTAAGATAATAATCTTGTTACTACCCTTGTTACCTATGTACTATTTAAATAATAATAATGTAACCACATCAATCTAGATGGTATGGTATGTAGGGGTACAATGACAGGTAACTACCCATCTGCCCCTTGCCAATATGAGCACAAGAACGTACATACAGCTGAATGTTTTGTTACAAATGCCTCTAAATATGCTTTATTTTACTTTTGTTAGAAACAGATTTAGAAGAGAAATATATTTTAATATAATATCGAGTTTTTATAATTGACGGCAATACTACGCATGTTGTTCCAAATAATTCCTTAATTCTATTTTAGTTATTGTTGTGATTAATATATTTTATGTGTTGTGTAACTATATTATTTATTAATCAATATATCGGCAGCTACCTATGACAATTTATATGTTCTGTGTTATGTACAACCACTAGGCAATTAATTGTACACTAGTAGATATTAACACAATCGAGGTTTTACGAGATAAGAATAAAATAGGTACCTAATATTTTATTTTGATATTGTGTAATCACATCAAACATATTTCAATTTCATCAGTAAAAAGTTTACATACTGGGCTACTTACATAAATAATAATTAATATATATCCCGTAGTATAAGATCAAGCTATACAGCTGTGAATAAAACACCCTGAAGAAAGCAATAACCGAAACAGCAGCAACACAGTGTATGTGTAGGAATAAAAACACCTACATTTTTTACTTTTATATCATAATAAGTATACTTAAAGAAATATTTGTCTAGTGAATATAATATTTAAACGCAGCTTTATGAGATTGTGTTTGCTCAATGTCTTTCCTGCTTATAATACAATATAATTTTAATAAAAATAGGTTTGACAGTGAAGGTAAAAATTTAGCATGCCTATTAATGTGAAATAGTTATTTTTCCTATGATTTGTTCAATGTGTTATTTTTTGTCAGATATAGAAATGTTTTATAACATCGTATTGATCCCCGTTCATGAAAAGCCCATTAAATACCTGGGAGCTTTTCTTGCACCATGTTGACTTACTGACAACTAACATGGAAGTTCACAGCATGCCGTGAATGCTTTATGATCACAATTTTTTACATTTTACTCGTGACTTTGTGTATTTTCATATTGTGTATTGGAAAATAAATTGATAATCTTGTATTCAATTTTTTATTACAAATAAAGACTTGTAACTCAATTTAAAGCAGTTTTCTTTTCTGCATAGCTATTCACAACTATTCGACAGGCTTCTGAATCGAAAATTACACATTTAGGTATAATAAAACGGGGTGAATCACAATGCAGGGGTGAATCAGGATGCAGGGGTGAATCGGGACGAATCTTTAACATGGATTTTAACTTTGAAATAACTTAGTTTGTGGCCATAAAAGACTCGATATGTTTACCGTTTTTTAATTAAAGAGTAAAGCAGTGTCCTTGTTAGCAACAAACTATATTATTTCAACGTTCAAATCCATTTTAAATTCTCATCCTGGTTCACCCTGTTACATGGTACCTACTCTGATTTGCTTAGTCCCCGACAGCAAATAGCGGCGTCTATTTGGTTTAAACTGTCAAAATTTTCGGCATTCTGATGTATGATCAGCGTTTAGAGGACTCCTTTGATAACATTGACATATTTTGATCTGGCACGGAAGCATATCAAATGATTGTGAATAGCTATGCTGGACTACCTGAGGTTATTCCTTTTTTATCAGCAGTCCCATAGTAGGCCCATATTCAAATTGTTTAGGACCAATGAGGAAAGCTAAATGAAACAGAATATGGTTGTTAGTAAATTAATTTATTTCTCTATACATAGTTAAGATAAAGCACCGTCATACATTACTAGTATATCATTAACACTATATTAATAAAATTATTAAGATATAGATCAGGCACAAACATGGTCATTAATAAGTTTATAATAGTTATAAACATTGTTCTTAGGCTATACTCTTGTACTTGGTGAACAGATTATACAAGACCCGCAGCGTTGATTTGAGGTCGAGATTCACAATATCTGAAAAAGGAAACAACATGTTAATGTGAAAGTAGCAAATGGATGATAATTAATATGTGATACAAGTAACATGATTTACCTTCAGGTCTTGCTTTCGGTTTGGCAAGTCCAACATCTTGCATGAGTTCAAAAGCAAAAGATACATTATGCACCTTCTGGTCAAAATCTTCTGGGATCAGATGGAAATCATATAAAGGCACAAAGAATCCCTCAAGCAGTCCCATCAAAAGGCACAAGTATACACCATCATGGAATTGGGTGTCCAAGTCCATCACTTCAAGATTGACTTTGCTCAAGTGTTTGTTAACAAAAGTAATGAGCGACTTCTTCACTACTTGCAACTTGTCAGGAGCATGATCAAACAAAGCATCAAATGCATCCCTTTCACATTTCATTCCCAGATCATCATAGGTTGTTGTTATGGTTTCAATAAATGTCCTGAAATAATGTTTGAAAGAATTAATATGCTATACACATAATACACATTGCTTTTAAATAAGAAATACCTAACCCTGTGGCAGTAAAAAAATACCTGTGAGACAGTTGGTTAGGAGTGTCCTTCTTCACCACCACAACATTGACGCTCACGTTTTCGGGTAGGCGGACGGGGGCGCGGAAGTGGCGCGCCAAGGCAACCAGTAAATGCAATATAGACACAACATTCTTTGAGTGGATGGAATCCACACTCCATTTAGGCACAGGTTTGGTTGTTCCGAAAAGAACCTGCAAAATAACTCACATGTTAATACCCAGATACATATAAATATGTATGCAGCTGTAGCATTCTGATACATAATAGACTTAAGAATCTACTCATACCCGATTCACCGCTCTGAGTACTACGGCAAGCTTCTGTCGCTGCCCTTCTTCAGATTGTGTAACTTCTGGCACATCTAGTTTGGTCTTAGTCAACATCTCAAGAAGCTTTTGAAGTACTTGACCATCATATAAATCTTCACTGATGTCCTTGACAATAATTCTTTGAGTGGCAAGCTCATCATTGATCCAATCAATTAGTACTTGGACCAGGTCTTTTACTCTAGGATCTTCAAGTGACCTTGGCTCAATAATAGCTCGTTCTTCATTGTCATCTACAAATAGTTTTATTACAAGTCAGTTTACATGATAATAACATTAGGTACTTATTCAATATGAATTATCCTGTTTGTTAAATTGCTTGGCAGGATAACTCCACCACAGACAGCTATGTGAGTCATAGGTTCCAACAAGACAAAAACAACTTGATAAATTAAATAGATATAAGTAAAGTAACTGACCATTTATGATTGAAAATAACAAGGTATAAAGGATGAAAATTATGTTAATTATAAAATTTACTCATAATATTGTATGAGTCATACAGCACATAGTGTATTTATAGTGGAAACATTGCTTGATAGCCAATTATTTTAATGAAACTTGGAGCTAGAACTTACGTAAACTGTACTCTTCAGGTGGTATTTCTGGGGCAGTCGGGCTCCCCGGAGAATCAATGGCGAATTTACCTTCAGCTTGCACATCTTGCACTACATGGACAAAACAAATGGTAATATACAGACAATACATTACTGATAATTTATTAAGCACTTAAAATAAATGAATACTATAGGAATTGGCCTTAGAAAGGGTGAAAATTACGAGATCCTATACTTGAAGGTGAACCAACTTTGTGAGTTATTGGTGGGAACTCTCAAGAAATAATATCTTTGACCCGTTACTCATTCCATACAAGGCGTATTGTTAAAATACCTTGATTAAACCCACACAGTCATACAAAAATATTTTATAAATCTTTACAAAGACATCATACCACATATTTACCTTCTTTTATGCGCTTCTTGCGACCTATTGTGCCAATTTTGTCCCAGAATGATTCTTCTTTATCCTCCTTTTTAGGCAATACGGGAGTTCGAGGAGATTTCGGGCGTGGTGACGACATCTCGCTCTACCTACATAATAAAAATAAGGTCACAATCAATCAACACACCTGAACCAACTCTAAGCAAACTCTAAATCAATACACTTATTTACAGAGAAACAACAAGCGAGGGATTATAAGAAAATTATTAAACAAGTGATTAATATAATTCTAAGGCTTGTACCTTTTATTTTTAACTCTGACGGAAGGAATTGATATTGAAGGAAAACAAGACTCAAAAGCAAAACCACAGATTATTGTGAAATAACTGACAGCTAAACTAAAGTTGTGGTCGTGGAGTACTATTCTGCAAATTATTATTAATTTTGGTGTAAATGGGAATAAAAACTACTACTTGGTCACTTCAAATGTCGCTACTATCACTAGAATAGAATACTCTTTATTATGTACACCCTCATTGGACGCCTGAGGCAGGACATCGCCGTCGAGGTAGGCCAAGAAGAAGGTGGCGGGCGTGACGATCTAGAGCCGGCTGTACACATGGGGCCAAGTTGTTGGGCCAACGTGTTGGGCAAAAATGATGGATAACCCAGATTGCTGTTCACACATTGGCTTACTGATCATTCTGCATTGGCGCTTCAAAGATGGACGTAGAAGTTCTTGCAGCCGCGGCAGTTTATTTATACAGTGCGTTTAATTATTACGTACATACATGTGCACCAAAGTAGAGTGACTAAAAAGAAATGGCGCAAAAGAAGGTGGTGGATTGTGACTATTCATCGGAATAGAACGAGGTAAATGTGTTATTAGTTATTGTTGATATACAGGGTGATAATAATTTTGCTATCGGAACATGGGAACGTAAATTTCACTCACGCGCAACGATACTGTCTCCGCTGACGAGTAACAACGAACTGAACAAGACACCAACGTGTGAACGCTGTTTGCGGAGCGCGCCAAGATCCTTTGATGTGTGCACAAAAAACCGACACTATTCGGATGGCCTGCCAATGTTGGCGCCAACTAGACCAATTAAGCCAACATACCGCCAGGTAGCTCTCTACACGTTGGCCCAACCCGTTGGCCCAACACCTTGGCCCCATGTGTACAGCCGGCTTAATATCATTCGCAGGGCCAACATGGCCAGAGATCGCACAAGACAGGGATGTTTGGAAGAAAAAAGGGGAGGCCTTTGCCCAGCAGTGGGACACAAAATAGGCTGACAAAAAAAAATAGAAACTACAATGGGTGACACAATGGGCGGTCTTATCGCTAAGAGCGATCTTTTAATCTGTCTGCATTATGTAAAATCCATATATCGATACCTTAATCCGCAAACCAGCCAACTCCATTTTGCTATAGTTTACAGGAGACACTTAAACTTTCTAGTTTTTATTTTGACTAAAAAACGACATCATAATATTTTTTTTGACAAAAATGGAGTTGGCTGGTTTGCGGATTAAGGTATCGATATGTAAAATGCCTTACGAAATTCCGTCTGAATGTGACTGGCTCAATAGTGCTACACTCCAAGTTACAATAGTTTTTGATTAATTAGAACTGCTGATGCGGCTCACTGACATTGAGGAAGTGAGGAAGATTGAGAAATATACCGAGGTACACACTGTTTTCAAAAGCAACCAGTACCCATTCACGTTTTTGTTTTGGTCCTCTGTCAATTTACCACGGTGACTACCTATATAAATACCAGTAGGTAAAGCTGCAAGCTACCAAGTTACAGATAAAATCTCCACATGTAAAGTATTCGTTTATCTATATTATGGATAGAGCGCGCCACGAAAGATGAGACTTGACACACCACGTGGTTTGACTTGCGCAGTAGGTACACGATTTTAGGTCTCTAACTCTTTAGCGGTATGATGTCACGCGCGGGACGTGACCGGACATCATAGGGGCGACGGAAAGAGTGTGGGAGGCTGGGTCAAGTCTCATCTTTCGTGGCGCGCATTATAATTATCCTATTTTTCACGGTTAAAAATCGAAAGCAGACGGGTCGAGATGCGCAAATTGACCACGTGCGTTTGATTTTTTAAGCTAAACTACAAAATGTTTCGAACATAACAATATTTTTCTTCTTATTGCAGAATGAACATAAACATAAATTGTTAAAAGGTTACATGCTCTGTGGTGCTATTATATTGTAGTCTGTGGCGTCACTTTTTTGAGTGAATACACGAATTGTTGTTTTGTGTTATTATTACTAGAAATTAAAAAACTAAAAAGTTATCCCTCCATTTTTATTCTGTCGCTAGTTCAAGTATTGATTTTTAATCTAGTTGCGCCAAGGTTTGTTGCTAGTAAAATTCGTTTGCAAAACGTCCAGGTACGCGGGAGAAGTTCACGCTACTTGTGCGCTATATAGGTTGGTGGAGTCATACCTAAAAATAGCTTCAAGATTGTATTGCATCACAGTGACCGATTGTGAGGAGCATTTATTACCAGTTACCTTAGTGTTTACTGAACATTTCACAGAAGGCACAATGGAGAAAGGCTGGAATCCTCCTCCATATGGCTGGGGTAACGCGCATACTACGCAGCCGCCGCCAGCTGCACCACCCAGCTATTCCCAAGCTGTTGGGGGTGTTGGGCCTTCCAGCCCTTATACTCCACAGTACCCACCATGTAAGTAGCCATTGTACTAATATTATGTATAATGTGATAATCCAACAATAACAGAGCTCTTATTACTGAAAACTGACCTCCAAACCCCAGCTTTAAGACTCTATCTGGAAATCTATCTATTTAACAAACATTCATAATTATTAATAGTCAGTATTGAATAGGTGACAACTTGATAAGCAGATAAAAAATTAATAAACTAAATTAAAATAACTTTATTGTACAAAAAATGTAAGAAATAAGTAATAAAATTGAAACTAAAACTTGGCTTGGTTTCTAATATTTGTTTTTGGAAAAAAATATAGGTCACGGGGAACGGGTCACTGGCCATATTTGTGTTACTAATACTAATCTAAGGCTGAGTAAGCAATTGACTTGTTCTGAATCTTTAACTAGCTAGCTTGAGGTAGAGCCACAAGAATATGGTGGTATAAACTTGACCCCTAATGTCAGGATTATTGGTCCACACTAGCTCAAGACAGAGGAGGGGAAAGAAAAAAAGGAGGCATTTGATCAGCTATGGAACAACATAGGCTAAAAATAAATCAAATAAAATATAGCTTGAGATATTATGTCTAAATAAAGTATGTTGTTGTTAAATTGCCACCTAATGTGGCAATGTCTTTAATGCAGTATTAAATATTGGTGTTCTCCATCATTATTTTTATTCTGCTACAACGAAGATCTGAAGGTCAATTCTCTTAATTTAAAACATTCAAAATCTAGTCGCACTCTCATCTCAGCGACAAACAATGTCAAAATGCAGGGATATTAGACGTACTTTTGACAGATTGAGACTGAGATCAGACTGTGAATGTTCTTAAAATTATGAGAATTTCAGAGCAAAATTTAATTTTACAGGCAAAGAATTTGATTCCTATGGTCTTATCCCAGCAATGAAATTATTCCACCATACTTTACAGCAGGAGCACGAATCAAAAATGATATTTTTATAAATTCAGTTTATACAATCTTTAACCTTGATGCATCTTTGCCATTCTACAGATTTAAGCAGACATTTAAGTTAAAGTTGACATTGATAATGTTGATATTATTAACAAATGTTATCATTTATGCTAATGCAAACTTGTTATAGATAAAACCTTGTAGCTATAAACATCACAATTTACTGCTAATTAACATTCAGCCATAATTAGTGTGTGCGTTGTTTTAATGTAGGTAATTAGTATGTGTGTGTTGCTCTCACCTATTTGTAGTTTTGGTGGGGTCAGATTAGTCCATGGTTTCTCCTCCCATAAAAAACAATATAATTAATTATACATTCCCTCAATCTAGTTACTGTTAGCCTGCATCATCCCACTGCTGGGCAAAAGCCTCTTCCCACGACTGCCAGCTCTTTCAATCCAGGGCTAAAATGGACCACTGGTTGTTTGTTTTTTCTAGCTCGTCCCACCATCTTTATAGGGTCATTCAATAGATTTCTGACTAGCATCCGCCCGCGGCTTCGCCCGCATGGTATGAAAAGTAGCCTATGTCCTTTCCCAGGGTTTAAAATATCCCCATACTAATCTTTATCTAAATCATTCTAGCCATTTCCAAAACAGAGACAAGAATTTTTTAAATTGTTTTTTTTTTGTACCATATACATAGTATTCTTTCTGAAGCATTTAGTAAAAAGCTGCTATTTTGACATTACAAAGTGACTTCAATTTTCTTTGTATTTGTATAGATTATTTAACTAAAGTCTATTATGATTACAACGCAACTGAAAAACTGCAATCAACATAAATATACAAGAACATAAGTCAATGGTATTCACACACACACAAACGCACCCCTGCACACTCACATACCTGCACCCCCGGTCTCTAACTTAATTTTGTTTAATCCTGGCTGTATTGTAACTTGTAATAATTTGATTTAATTTTAATCAGTATAATCTTTGTTTCAATGTTAACATGTTAACTGCCAGACAACAGACACAATAGAAAATCTATTGTTTGCCGTCACCGTTGACCGCGTTGGCAGTCAATGCCTTAATACTGTTTTCAATTCAAGTTTTAATCTAATTTTGTTGAAATCCTGATTTTATTCTAATATTGTTTTTTGATTAATAATGAGAATATTTAAATTTCTTTCATTCTAATGAAATTGTTAGTGCATAAATTAAATGTTTACTAATAAACTTAATTTTAAGTTATTTAGTTTATAACCTTATTGTGCATAAAACTTGCATAATTGTAACCTAAATGGATGAAGTCACTGGCTCCTGAAATTCAGGTACTCTAACCTAGCTCTGGAGCCAGGGTCTAAAAATGTTTTTGTAACCTGCTTTTAAGGCAATAAAGAAAATTATTATTAGTAAGGGGGTTAAACTAGTACCTGCATAAGCAGTTAAATGATAAATGACATAAGTTTCCCGTGGGAAAATCGAGATAAAAACTATCCTATGTCCTTTCCCGGGACTCAAGCTATCTCTATACCCATCTAACTCGGTTCAGCTGTTTAAGCGTGAAGAGGTAACAGAGAGACACACATTCGCATTTATAATATTATAGTATGGATTTTATTTCTATAAGTAGGTTTGCACAAACACTCTTACACGTCAATCACATTAAAAAAAAAACTAGATGAGGTTGGTTATGTGTAAGTCCCATGTAATAGAGGGTGATAACTATTTTGTTGAATGTTTTTAAGTGTTTTACTGGGGTAACAAATGGCTAGGTTATATTTAAAATTCTCATCATAATTGTCCAAGGATTTTCATATTCTCTCTTGAATACAAATTCTCATACTCAGACTGCCTTGTTGGTCTAGTGGTTGCAAATGTTACTGCTAAGCATGAGGTCCTGGGTTCGATTCCCAAATTGTGATTGTGTTATTAGGTTTTTCTATCCGAAAGTTGTGTTTAGTTTTCATCAAATTCGATCCCGGGACTCCATTGAGTACTTTTCGCTATTCCTAATAGTTACGAATTTGGCCATCCACGCCCATTTGAAAAATTCACCCTGTATAATAATATTATACATTTAATACACCACAAATCTACATATATTACAAAGTTATTATTACCACACAACAAACCATATTCTGCAACCTTGACCCACTAGTCAATGTCACATGAGAATTGAGAAAACATACAAAACAGATAATATTTTTTGGCTAAACATTATTAGTTACCTCATGTACAGACGCCAGCACATCAACCTACCCGAAACTGTCAGATTTTCCCAATCAACTTTAAACCTTTGGATTAAGTGATAAAGTTGAAAATCTATTAAAGAAATGTGACAGATTGTAGTAGGTTGATGTGCTGGCGTCTGTACTTCGTCTTTTAGTTTTATTAACAAAACACAAAGAAACTATAAAATGTTTCAAATAAATAGCAGTAGTAGTTCGAAATTCAATAGTTATCGAGATATTTGAAACAATATTGAAGCGTAAAATGAAAACATTGGTAAGATCTTAATTCGCTCATCATTTTAATTATTTTGTTGAATTAAGTACTTTTAATATTATGTTCATACTTAATTTGAAGTGCCAGCAATATCATTTTTTAATGGTACCCGTTCAATATGTAGTTTTTTTATATCCTCCCCCCCCCTCCCCCTATCAGCTCCTGACGGACATATTATTACGTCGAATTACTAGTAACCCTGTATAATTACATACATTTATATTGATGTTTTTGTTGCTTTGCGCCGAGCTGAGTTTCAAGCTGTGCTATACAACTGTACTGTGTGTGTACTATGGCCATAATAATTAATAGAATGTGGCAAAAAAGTTAATAAAAGAATGCCTACTAAGTTATATTATAATAGACGTCGCGCGACGCGACGACGTTGTGAAGGCCACAAACTAACTTGCCTTCATTTAGTTAGTCGCAGCCGCCTCGCGAGATATTTTGTGGTTTGGCATTGAACAAGATGATTCAACAACTTGATACATTGTCCACAGAATATTTAATTGTTATTATAAAATATTCCTGAAATCCTTTGTTCCAGCAATGTTGTGACTAATTACTGTATGGAGAAAACAGCCTTTTTAGATGAGTTAATTAATTTATTATTAGCTCCTTACGTAAGGGATTACCTTCGTGACACCGGTGACACCTAAAAGTAATGCCTAACATAACCACACTGTTGGATTTTTCTTCAGCACGTTAATTAGGCAACACATTTAGGCACGCGTAGCGTCAGTGAAAACGGACATTATATTCCATTGTGACTTACACTTAATATTGAAAACGACTTTGTAAAGTAGGAGATTATTGACAATCCGAAATTAAGAGCAGGAAGAAACTCTGGTTTATTTTTACCTAGCTGCTGCCCGCGACTTCGTCCGCGTGAAATTTCATATTCCGCCGATCCACCACGTCGCATCGCATCTCCCGCCCGCACTTTTTACTTTTTTCGCTAATGCCGGGGCCACACTATACGGGAAAATCGCGATAAGTTGTTTCTTATCGGCTGACATCGTAGGTTCAGCCAATGAGCATCAACTTATCGCGCAAATCTTCGCGATATCGCGATAGTCTGGCCCCAGCATATGAGTTCTTCTTTACCTTTTTGCTTTTTGCTCGGCCCCTGAGAGTCCTAGCGTGATGTAAAATAGCCTATAGCCTTCCTCAATAATTGGGAAAAAGTATTTTTTCATATCTGACTGATAGTTCCAGAGATTATTGTTCAAACAAACAAATAAACTCATCAGCATTATTATTGGTATAGATAGGTACCATAGGCTGAAAACTTTGATACATTGCTTCGCTTTCCATCAGGCGTGATCAAATTCAAGAGCAGGCCCAACACCAATAAAAAAAAGTTGTTAAATAATTCCTAGTATTTGTAGTGGAATGATAGATATTCTTTACCATCTCTTAAATTATAGCAAGTGATGTGTTTGTTGCAGCATCTGGACCTTCCATAGTGACGACTGTGGTGCCAGTAGGTCCTCACCCGACTCACATGATCTGCCCCAGCTGCCACGCTGAGATAGATACGGCCACTCGGACAAAACCAGGACTTATTGCTTACATTTCTGGAGCCATTATCTTTCTTCTGGGGTAAGTTATTAAATTATACAACATGACTCAAAGTTATTATTGCATCATGGTACCAGTTTTAAAATTAAAGATGGTAGATGAAGTGCCATTGGGCATAATCTTACAGTTTTGAGTAAAGAATATGCATAATTTGCATTATTCAAGTTAATTAAAAAATTCTTAAAATAATATTTAAGTGTATTAAATTTGAAGGCCAATATTAATGGCGGGTAATCAATGTTATTATCTGCAGAATTTTCTGTATATTATAAATATTATGCAAATAAATTATTTTTGTTTTGTGCCTATCGTACCTTAATCAATATAATTAATACATGGTGTGACTGTGATGACAAGATGTGACTAATTGATTCCAGATGTGTACTGGGATGCTGCCTCATCCCCTGCTGCATAGACGGCTGCATGGACGTGCATCACAAGTGCCCCAACTGCGGGGCTTACCTAGGCAGGTACCGGCGATAAACATACCAGCAGATATTGACGAAGCCGCTACGTGATTGAAAAATGGAACTTTCAAAGATCTGAATTGGAATCCTCCATTTATACCCTGCCTATTTTTATTAAGCTTTTATTACACTTATTGATAATTTATAGATTATGTTCCCAGATGAAAGAAAACTCATAGAATTCCTTCTTAATTTAGTTAGTTGCATTATTTAATACCAGTAATTTATTGTCCCTTTAGTACCAGTAATTTATTGTCCCTAGTCAAAGGGTTCGCTACTGCGTAGGAACCATAGTCGGTGTCAATTATTAGATGGATGGCCAGTCTTTGTACTGACCACGAGTCCCGAATGTCACGCGAATATGCACGATAGTCATGATGAAGCTTCAACGTCTGCTGAAGGGTAAATTAGGTTATCAATATCCCCCAAGTGATGGTCATATGAATACTTAGGTCAGAGCCCTGATTCACAACCATACGAATATCGTATCGAAAACCTGACATTTCGATAACCTGATTTGACTTCCCCTCAACAGCAAATAGCTGTTGGAAGAATAGCGGGCGTCTATTTGATTTAAACTGACAAAGTTTTCGGGTTTTGGACTTGTGAACAGCATTTAGAAGACTCCTACGATAACAATGATTAATGTTCGATACGATACGGAAGCATATCGAGTGTTTGTGAATAAGGGGGCTGGTTAGATTGCGGGGCCGGATTTAGAGGGAGGAGAGTATAGTTCATAATAATTTTCTAGCGTATGGGAATACAATCTTAACTTGTTGACTTAGTTAATGAAATTAATAATTTATGAGTTGAGTCGTTTTTTTACGTATTTTTTTAATACATAAAATAAGAGAAAGCCATATTATTGTATTACTTATACAGATTTTTTATTCAGTGCCAAAATGGTCTTCCTCGTGGCACGACAAAGTAACGCTTGTATCACATACTTACACGATTTTAATGAATATTCTAAATGTTTAGCGAGTAGTACCACATGTGCGTATAAGTATTATATGTATGGTATGGTGCAATTTATATGTAGAATAATAATTAATAATTATATAAGTACATAATGTTTTTATTGACAACACATTAGCATCACAATTTGGAACTCAAAAACTAAGAACAAGCTTTATAATTATATTAATTGTGGTAAAACTCTTATAGTTGCAGTAGTATTAGATTATAGTGTACTCGAATGTATCGATCTTGTTTCCCAGTATTAAAAATGTGTTCTGACATCTTTCTTATACTTACGCCCGGTTTCTGGCACGAAATATCGAAAATCGGCGCGTCAACATTAAACGCAAGTCAAGTGATGCGATTGGATGTTGATATTATTCTTTCAACCAATCACAGGAGTTTACGTGCTCTTTACAATAATTGTAAAGAGCACGTAAACTCCTGTGGTTATCTAGTTAATGATTGTGTTGATTTTCGTTCCAGAAACTGGACTTTCATGGCACTTATTGGTTAGTCTGACTAACCGGTTAGGTTTACAAAAATGGTTTATAATTATTTTGTAATTTCTGGCTAATTCAGTAACGTTGTGTTTATATTTATATTAGTTCTTCTCAATGTATTAGGTGTACATTATTTTACATAGATCTAATATTGTAATTGATATTAGTAACATAAAATTTTGAAGTAAATGAAAATGTGTGTGTATCATAAGCCTGAAACAAACTTTCGGACGCGACCGACTGAACTGACCGATGCTGTTTCTGGTCAGTGCGAACATAAGCGCTCATTAAGACGTCTGACGCTGAACGTCTGCGGAAATCATCCTGCAAAATCTGACCCGACAGTGCAAAGTGTATGAAGTCGTGACAGCCTGCGACTTATGTCGCTCATCCGACAGTTTGATTCGGGTTGCATGGTTAGGGAAAAAATTGTTACCAACCTTTTAAAGGTTCGCGCACATTATGTCCGGCCGCAGCGGGTCGGGTCGCAGCGTAAAAATCGCTCATATGTATTTTATATGTACTATCGCACACTATGCCGGGGCGCAGCGGCCGCATATTCCGCCGCGGATATCGGTTGCGTGCGATGCGGTCCGCCCCGTCCCGCTGCGGCCCGACAATGTGCGCGAACCTTAAAAGTAATTCTTAGGTTAAGTAGTGACTCATAATATTTTTATTAATATAAAGATTTACATCTGTATGGTCAGCTTACTAAAAAGGTTTTACAAGACGTGTCGATGCACTGTTCCAGTTACGTCATTAATTAATGTATGTTGTGTCATGTTGTACACTCTGGCCTAACTGAAAACAACTTTTAATTATTTAAAAAGTACAAATACATGATACAATTTGAGGTTGTCCTTAACAAATCGTCATTAAAATTCCAATGACCCATAATATTTGCAAGACCCTACTGCCGGCAGCATTTAGCCGTAATGGCATCATATTAGAATATGTAACAGTATCAACTTCCATTTTATTTACGTACTCCATAATTTATGTAATTTAAGTAAATATACAAGAACATCACTAATATAATATCAATATCATAATTTGAAGACTCTTTTTACAAGTATTTTCAATATAAGGTACCTATTTTCTAAAACATGAATGTATTTTAATAGAAGTAATTTCTTTATACCTACAGGCATTTTACATTTTTATAAATTTATAAAATATTTATAAAGTAATGGAACTTTCTTATACTTACCTATCATAATATTGAAAACACTATTGTTTAAAAACTATTTTATTATACAATCATAAATATTTATACTTGATAACATATTTTTTTCTATGTTTAATTTTATTTATTGATAAGCAAATGGGCTGTCTTAACAGAAAATAAATGTTTTATTAATGTCTAAAGTGCAGTATTATTGGAAATACTACTTCTTTTATATTAGCCCTGAAATAAATATTTGTTTTGCTGGTTCTGCTAAACTAAAGTAAACTACCTACAATGTAGTGCTTTGGTTCTCAACTACAAGTAGTGTGAGTATATTGGTATAGTTTACCCAGGACCTTCATCTTGACTAGTTAGTATACAGGGTTATTTTAAATTGGCTAGCTAAACTCCGCAGACGCGATTTATTAAATTAATTTCCTGTTTTTTTTTTTTTGTAGGGTCTGCAGTCGACTGCAGTTATTTTAGCCTCTCGAAATATCAGCTTAGAAAATTGTGTTTTTTGTGTAAACTGCACAGACGTGATGGGTAAATCCGTATAATAATATCTAAACACATAGATAAAACATACGAACTCAACTTATATTTCAAGAAACAACACTAACAGCTGTTGACCTCCCAAAAAAAAAGAGTTCAGCTAGCTAATTTAAAATAATCCTGTATACAATTCGATTCGAGTAAGAGGTCAAGGGTTCAATCATAGAATCCAACTGCTAGGCAGCGTTCAAGAAGCTACGCACGTATATGTATAGTATCGTTTCGTTCCAATTACCCAGAAATGTTTATTCTGTCTCAAGCAAGATCAAACTCTTCAACCAATGTGTGTTGCCAGTGATTGATTACTTTCGCCTTTCGCCACAAAAACGCAGGGAAACTCCGGGCATAGCCCTCTCCATTATGGAATATGGGCAATGGAGAGGGCTGTACTCGGACTTTCTCTACATGATCAAATAGGAAATGAGATCCGGTGGAGAACCAAGTTCACCGTCATCACTCGAAGAATTTCCAAGCCCAATGAGCGGGGCACAGATCGGATGTCCGATGCGTCCAAAAAGTTGTGGAGTGGCGACTTGTCAGCGTGGGTAGGCTTCACTAGGAGGACCGATGACGTAAGGTCAGAGCGCCGTCTTGGGTGTATAGTTGCAAAACTTCTGAAAAATTCTGAATAATTCCGGAATACTTCTAGGAAAGTTTCTTTAAATCAGAATTATTCAAAATGAATTTAATTAAGATTTTTTTTTTTTTTGCTGAAAAATCGTATTTTGCATCGATCGTCGATCGCCGCCGCGCTGTCCCTCTGTGCGCGCCCGACTGCACGAGTCGTGCGTGCCGCGCGCGCCCGGCTGCACGAGTCGTGCGTGCAGGCGGTGGCGGTGCGGGGTGCGGTAAGAGGGGAGATGTTCCCTGGAGAAGTTTTCCCCCCCGCGCCCCGCGAGAAACATTCGTACCCCGCAATCGAATGTTTCCGCCGAATATTTCGCCCGAATAATTCAATGGGAAATATTCCCAAAGTTTCGGAATATTTCGGAATACTTCCGAAGTATTCGACGGGAATGATTCGGAATTTTTCCCGCCAGCATCTATACTTGGGTGGAATAGGTAGGTAAAGTTAAATGTAACTAGGTACCTACTTATAAAAAAGTGGTCGCGGGGATCCGCTGAATGCGAGAAGCACAAATAGGACCGGTCGATGTGGCGATGCTTGAGGAAGGCCTGTGTCCAGCAGTGGACGTCTTTAACCTTTTACTACGACTTTATATCAGTTGTCGTGCACCCAGCGCCCGAAAAAAAAAAACGAAAAATAAATACCGATGAAACGAGCTGTGATGATGTAATAATAATACGTATTAAACGAGCTGTGTTATTTGGTCGTATATATACGGCTCTGGCGGAATGGACACGAAAATATTTGTCAGATTTATCCGACGTAGGCGGTTAAAAGGAGCTGAAATGATAGGTAATATTAGTTTCATACCGTATGTAAAGTGGCAAAGGGCCGGAGCAAAGATGAAAGATAGGTTAACGATGCTTACACAAAGAGCGAGAGAGATCATAAAGGTATTAAAATAAATTAGTGGAGAACCCTACCTACTCCTTACAGCAAAGAGGATAATACCTAAGTAGGTAATCATTTTTTCCAATGGCTGTATGCATAGGAAAAATTTCATCCAGCGAAAAGGCGGGGTCGTCAAGATTTTATGAATTAGGCCTATTAGTATGTTGATCTATGATTAGGCCCGCCCCAGCTCTTTTATATCGTCACTGTAAGATACTATACTATTACTTATGTGCCTAGCCTACTATCCTCTTTGTTGTAATGACTAAAGGACTAGGGGTCTTTGTTCGAGCCCCTGGCTTTCTATTTCGGAAGTAAAATAATTACATATGTTTTTCGAGTATTTTGTAGATTTATGTGTAATAGACAAATAATAAATGATTGTCTTTGACAAACTGTCAAAAACCAGCGCCTGCCCGGCGACCATAGAGGAAAAATCCTACGAAACTGACGTCTATCATCTAAATTCGCTCGGTGTTCGGTCGGTCGCTCGTTGTCGGAGATAGAAATATTTCTAAAAAGAAAATTGTATTTTTAATTATTTTTTTTTGTATTAGAAAAGGTTCCCAAGATAATAATGTCTTGGTTATTTGGGTATAGTTCGACACCTCCGCAGCCACCCTCTGATGTCCCGCCAGCAGATTCCGGGGGCGCTGCCGCACCCCCTAACCTATCCAAATCGGAAAAGAAGGCAATGGAGGCCTATCGCTTTGATTCTAGTGCTCTCGAAAGAGCTGCACAAGCAGCTAGAGAACTAGAAAAATCAAGTAAGTAGTTAAAGTATGATATTTATCAATCACATTGCGCGCTATTGCATAAGCGACCGCATAACCTTACAGCCCGCGGCAAGACCTACTATTATTTAGATAAAAACAACATTTTGGCTGTTCATATCCTATAACTGAATATCAAAAATATTGTCTAGCAATGTTATGTTTATTGTTCTTGTGGGCAACAAAACGCAAGACATGAGTTTATTAACTTTATATAGGTTAGAATAGTTCTATGGTTCTCTAGATGAAATTCATTTTCATTTAGTACCTATAATCAAGCACCCAACTGTATGTTTACTTTTATATGCGCTTGATAATCTCTTAACCAAACAGAAACTTAGGAGTACTTATAAGTTCAAAAGCGCAGGGAGATATCTTTAAATCGTTAGTAATCTACAATTATTTATGGATCTACATAATCTAATTGGCATTTATGGGTTCACACACAAGTAATTTAATTCATCATATTAGTGCAATTGATCTTCTATTACATTTTTTTCTATCTAGCCTTCGCTGTCCCACTCCTGGGCAAATGCCTCCCTCCACTCCTTCCATTTTTCGCGAGCCCGCGCGTTCTCGCTCCAATTTTGAAAGAACCTATCCAGCTCATCCCGCCATCTCCTACGTGATCTGCCGCGACCCCGCCTCACTGTCTCAGGGCACCAATTCTGCGCTATTTGGGCCAGTTTAGTTTTTCCGGGTTGCGGCAGACATGTCCTGCCCAGTCCCAATTAAGTTGAGCAGCTTTTTGAGCCACGTCAACTATCTTTGTTTTGGATTACAAGTATTACAACAATAAAAAAATATTGAACCCAAAAGGTTCAATCGCTGGCCTATGTTCTAAATAAAGATTTAGACTTATAAAAAAAGACATTAACATTAAAGCCTTTGCCATGCAGATAGCACAATATACTAAGATGAATGGTTCAATTAATTTTAATGAGATATATAATTACAATTGGGTCTGTTGTGAAAACACATGCTAAAACATTCAAATACTAACATTTTAATGTAGGTAGTTAAGCCCCGGACGCGCTAAATTTGCCAGATGTAAACAACAATGGCCGCTCTAAATTGAATAAAATCGATATACAAGAACATTACTTAAAATAAATGTTTTTGTATATCGATTTTATTCAATTTCGAGTAGCCACTGCTGTGTACATCTTTGGCAAATTTATTGCGGCCAGACCTTAGGTACACTGATTACAAGTACTTATTAAGTCATGTTATCCAGAACATTCAAAGGAAGCATTGGAGCTTAGTAAGCTTCAAGAAAGCACCAAACAGTCAGAACAAATGGCAAAGATCAAGGAGTATGAAGCAGCTATAGAACATGCCAAAGTTGAACAGAAGAAAATTGATTTTGAAGAGCGCAGAAAAACACTACAGGTGCCTTTTTTATTATAATCTTTTTAGAATATTACTAGAATTGAATTATTACACATAAGTTCATGCATCATAGGATGCATTAAAATAATATCTTTTAAAATCTATAGGAAGAAACAAAACAACATCAGATAAGAGCCCAGTACCAAGATCAGTTAGCTAAAAAGAGATATGAAGAGCAACTAGCACAACAACAAAGATCTCAGGAAGAAATTCTGAGAAAGTAAGCCATATAAAATTCCTTTATAATATGTTCCTGTATATGAAGTCAGAGACATAACTGTGTTGTTTCGTGTCATGGCTCGGGGTACACCAATCAAACGAATCTGTTTTAGGACTATGTCAAATCACAACACATTTTGATTGGCTAACACTGCGTCAGAAGCTGTCACCACATGACACAACACAGTAATATGAATCCGGCTTAAGTTCTTGCCTACTACATTTCATCATTTTTGTCTCCTTCACTATACTAATTTACTTAGAGTTGGCGCAGCATGGGAGCTAAGCTGTGGCGGTCCAGTAGGAACTGCTCCTACTTACCTGACAGGTTGTGGGTTCAAACCCAGGCAGTGTATAAAGAGTTTCATCACCACAGCTCTTAAACCGTAAAGGCAAACATAGGAAACCGGCATGTCCTAGAATCAAAATTGCGAAGACATGTGACATTCACCAATCGGCACTGGGCCCATGTGGTGGATTACAGCCCGCTCGCTCTCACAGAGAGGAGGCCTGTGTTCCAGCAGTGGAACCATTATAGGTTGATTATGCTTATGCAGCATGTCTTTTTCATCTCTATTAACAGTTATATCAGTAATCACCAGTGATCGGAATAGGCTGAGTATATTTACCTAAAGTTTAAAGAACAGAGACGGAAATCGGAGACTTCCTTATGACAATTTTTTTTTAAATATTTTTTTTTTATTTTTTTTATGTTTAACATTAAAAAAAAAAACGAGTGTGCTTATGACCACACGACTGAAGTGAAACTTCAAACGTATTTGACTATGAGAGGAAGAGAGAAAGAAAATGTGCGCGCGCACTGATTTCTCTTGCTTATATCCCCCACTCCACTCCTGTTCGCCTCGCCCGTAGCCCGTAGACATGGGTCGTACTTGCAAAATCGAGTACCAGGGCTTCCAAGTACGTCCACCTTAAGAAACCAGGGCCTAAAACCAGGGCTCGAGATACTTTCAAGTATTTTATATCTGCATCGAAAATTGATCCATAACTTCATACAGATAAGAAGTACAATCGCGTATTCAAAAGCCCCGTTGGAAGTAAAACTTAGGAAATTGATCAATGACTTCCTATAAATAAGGAGCAAAATCGCGTTTACAAATAAATACTTGCAAACCATTAAAGTAAAAAATACTTGCATACGAAATTGTTCCGTAGACTCTTACTGATAAGGAGCATGATCGCATTTGCGAAAACTAACGCGGTTGAGTACCTACGTATTTGAGCGAGTAGCCGTATTAGGTACTTTATAGTCTTGCAAGTATTTTGAGTCGGTACCTGGTGTGCGTACTTGGAAGCAAAAACCTGGTCGAGTAAATACGTACCTTCCCTACTCGCCCGATCACACTTTTCGTAACGATTACGTCACGCGTTCGCCAGCTTACTCTCACAGTCAAGTGAAGAAGTTTCACGTAAATAATTTTGACACAACAAAAATCGAATTTGACAATCGCGACTCGTCGACACGTGGTACTTATTTGCCCTGACCCCGTGTATTGTTTTTTAGAGCCGCAGGCGCGGAGGGGGCGGCCTTGGCGTGTTTTTTAAGGAATTTTTCACTTTTTGTATGGAAAATATGAAAAATGATTACCTACATGTTGAGTTATAGGAGTTTATGGGTTTTATAAAGGGGGTCGAAATTTTCATTATTTTTGCGATAGGACGCACCATTTTCGAGATATAAGCAAAAGAAAAAAACTTCATATGTATTTGGCTATGAGAGGAAGAGAGAAAGAAAACGTGCGCGCGCACTGCTTTGTCTTGCTTATATCCCCCACTCAACTCCCGTTCACCTCGCCCGATCACACTTTTCGTAACGCGTTCGCCAGTTTACTCCTCAAGTCAAGCGCGCGTAAAGAAGTTTCCCTTCAAAAATACTTGCATACAAAATTGTTCCGTCGACTCTTAATGATAAGGAGCATGATCGCATTTGCGAAAACTAACGCGGTTGAGTACCTACGTATTTGAGCGAGTAGCCGTATAAGATACATTATAGTCTTGCAAGTATTTTGAGTCGGTACCTGGTGTGCGTACTTGGAAGCAAATAGCTGGTGTAAAAACCCGGTCGCATAAATACGTACCTTCCCTACTCGCCCGATCACACGTTTTCGTAACGCATTCGCCAGTTTACTCCCCAAGTCAAGCGCGCCTAAAGAAGTTTCACTTCAATAAAAATAAACATATTTTTAATATTGGTAATTTACTTATCAAAAAATTGATTACGATTTATTAAAGCATTTATAATGTTAATGATAAAATAAGATATTGAAAGTTACATAATTAAAGTTCCGGTAAATATACCGGTAAAAAAAAGTTGTCATAAGGAAGTCTCCGATTTCCGTCTCTGTTCTTTAAACTTTAGGTAAATATACTCAGCCTATTCCGATCACTGGTAATCACACAGTCCATCTGTTCATTGTTCCCCTACTACATTTATACACTGTGTATATTGCAATAATACTATATTTTTAGACAAGAAGAGAGTGTTGCTAAGCAGGAAGCTTTACGGCGCGCCACCATTGAGCATGAAATGGAGCTACGAGAGAAGAATAAGCTAAAGGCCATTGAAGCTGAAGCCAAGGCCAGAGCAAAAGCTGATCGCGAGAACCGGGATATAACATTAGAACAAATAAGATTGAAGGCAGCTGAAAACAGAACAACTATTCTTGAAAGTATTAAGTAAGTTCTGAATGTTATATAGCTTGTAGTTAGTCAGTATGTTGCAGTTATCGATTGACAGTCATTATGGGTAGTCAGAAGCCCAAGTGTGACAACTAGTTTTACTAAGGCGTATTGTCTTACCTAGTAACTGGGTTGTGGAGGTCAGACAAGCAGTCATTCCATTTGAGATACCTGTTTAGACTGGAAGCCGACCCGAACATAGTTGGGAAAGGCTAGGCAGATTGATTGGATCCTTTGCTCGCTGTATACCTATAACGCAGTGTGCCTAAGTTGAGTTATGCCTAGACCAAACGAGATGTGGGCCTATTGTGACTTAGGTCAAACCCAGGTTTTTAATGTTGGTACTACACAGACAATTAACAGTTAGATCTTCTCTTTTGCCTGTTAATAAAAATTAATTTAATAAATAATTTTGCTCTAATGAATAATCTGTAATTGATTAACAGGACAGCAGGGAGTGTTGTTGGTACTGGACTAAATGCTTTGGTCACTGATTGGGATAAAACATTAGCCGCAGCTGGTGGGCTATCACTCCTGGCTCTTGGTGTATACTCTGCTAAAGGCGCAACATCAGTGGCTGCAAGGTTCATTGAAGCTCGCATTGGTATGTACCAATATTTTATGTCAATGTATTGTAGAACCAAACTAGGATAGCAGAAAGTAGTTCTTATAGGGAATGATTTTTCGTTCACTCACACATTACCCAATTTCCAGGCAAACCTTCCCTTGTCAATGAAACATCAAGATTCTCGATATTGGAAGCTGTTAAACATCCAATACTCACAGTTTCAAAAGCAATAGCGAGTTTCAAAAAGCCTTCTGATGCTTTAGCTGGTGTGGTCCTAGCTCCAACTCTGGAGCGGCGACTACGAGATATCGCTATTGCTACAAAAAATACACGTTTAAATAAGGGATTCTACAGAAACCTGCTCATGTATGGACCTCCTGGAACTGGTAAAACATTGTTCTCTAAGGTGAGTGTATATATTATTGTATTGTGTAAAAATAATTTAATTAGAAATCATCAATCAAAGATTCATTAGCAAACCAGTGTCAGACAGCTCCTGTCTGGTATTAATACTGAAAAAACCCCTTTGGCGCAGCCATGAGACACACACTACTAGTTACAACATTATTATCACTTTTTTATTTGTATTGTTGTGTTTCACGAACTGTGTTCAAATAAACTTTATTCTTTCTATTTTTGTTAAATTATTTACTTGTGTTTTGCAGAAACTGGCAAAACATTCTGGCATGGAATATGCAATCCTCACTGGCGGTGATGTTGCACCCATGGGAAAAGATGCTGTGGCAGCAATTCATAAAGTATTTGATTGGGCAGGGACCAGTAAAAAAGGTTGGTCTGAAATTAGTTTACATAAAGCATGTAGCATGCTTATTTAGTGAAATGTACATTTATTTACAAAATATTTCAAATTGGCAGGTGTACTTCTCTTCATTGATGAGGCTGATGCATTCTTGAGGAAGCGCTCTTCAGAAAGGATTAGTGAAGATTTGAGAGCTGCCCTCAATGCATTCCTGTACCGGACATCTGACCAGAGCAACCGGATAATGTTGGTGCTCGCATCCAACACTCCACAGCAATTCGATTCTGCAATCAACGATCGTCTTGACAAGATGATAGAATTCGGATTGCCTGGCGTTGAGGAGCGCGAACGTTTGATTCGTCTCTACTTTGATACTTTTGTCCTGAAACCAGCATCAGAAGGAAAGAGGTAAATAAAATTTAACAGAGATCGAAAACATGTCGCATTTGATACTATATTGAGTAAATAATTGTTTTGCAGACGGTTGAGCGTGGATCAGTTCGACTACAGTGAACTGTGCACGACGCTAGCTGCCCGCACGGCCGGTATGTCAGGCCGAGCGCTATCTAAGCTGGGGGTCGCGTGGCAGGCGGCTGCCTATGCCTCGGACGACGGACGCCTCACTCAGAAAATGTGCATTGATATTTGTGATGATGCTGTGAGGGATCATCGTCAGAAGGTTTGTGTACTGCTTATTTACTTGCTACGGACACAGCAAAAAATAAAGGTTCTGCTATGTCCTCTTAACTATTGGTTTGATAATGGAGTGCTAAAAGTGATCGCCGTTTATATCTATTCCTACTAATTTGTATTTTTATCGTAGATGGAGTGGTTATCGAACGAAGAGAAATCTCGAAGCATGATGCCTTATCTCTTAGACTTACCGCCTTTGGATACTGTAAACGAAAATGCTGTGGAGAAAGAAACAGCGAAGCCTAAATCCAAAAATGCTTTCACAATGAAGGAACAAGATGTTGAATTAGAGAAGTGACACAGTGTTAACCCTGGTGACATGGTAGATCTAGCTGAAAACAACATATGTTCCAGTTCCACAAGAAACATAACAAACTGTGATACAACTCAAAAGTTCAAATATGATTGTAAAAAGTCCGACTCCAAAAAATTTATTGATCTAAATGATAGAGACATGGAAGTCTTGCGGACATTATCGCAGAAGAAAAAGCTAGCACAAGTCACTATAAATTAGTAGAAGATAAGATAATTTAGTTGATACATATTCATGGTTTACATAAGTGTATGTAAGAAATAAGAATGATGAATGCTCCCATTATTTTGAATAAGGGTTTGTCAACATTATGGTTGAGGACATCTATGCGGTGTTTGGGTTGGTCTGAATTGCACAAAAAGACTACCTCTATGTTTAGAAAATACATACCAAGGAATATAAAATAAAATTTCTCTTTTTCATTGAAACCGTGAATAAACCTTAATGTACAAAGAATTCGTAGAAAGGCAAATTCATACAAATAGTGGAATAAAGGCTTCCTGTCAAAGGCACTTATCTCATGAGTTGCCTATAAAATGTGCATTTGATGTAGAATTAATTAATCTAATTCTTATTGTATTGGAGTTAATATAAATGTAATGGTTATGCTTACGAGTGTGTGTTAACTTTGTCTGTCTGCGATCTGTCAATATTACTTTGAAGTCGGCAAGAATTTTTATTAGTGTGTTTGGTTTTAATATTAGATAGTGGGAAGGTTCACAGTTGTTGTTTTTCTGATGATAAATTAAAACAATGTTATCGGCAAATCCACTTTATTGCAGTGAATATAAGACACACAATATGAAGCGTTCCATTAAAACTTAAAACGGTGAAATACATTTTCAGCAAAAATCTTTGAATAATGATGTTATAACAGTTTAACTTATGCTATATAGATCACAAGTTTGTTGTTATCGTTTTAGTCACAGTTACGCTAGTAGTGCATATTAGAATATTGTTAACAAAAAGAATTTGTTTCATTTAATTATTTACCTAACACACCATAATAACATACAACTATATGTTGATGTTTGGTGTATTATTACCCTATGTCAGTGCATTACCCTGCCTCACGATTGTCACAGTATACCTGGTCTGGCTATAAATTATTGTTACCATTTATAATGTTGAAATACAACACTACTTTCATCATATCACAGCAGACACACCAACACATCCTCTTTCGAGAGCATCTATCATGAGATCAAAAATTGTTTTAATTAGCATTGAGTTGTGACATCTCTTACCATGTGCATATTTGGGTCATGAAAAAGTGATGCTAATAAAGCTTGTTGCCATATTAATTTGTTACAGAACTTATGCCCTGATCTGCCAGACTAGGTATACTCCACAGTGGAACTTCTCAAGTTGCCTGGCACAATAAAATATCACTCCATGCCCCATAATTATAAAGTCATCGCCTTATCATACATTTAATTACTAGAAACAATAACATTAGTATCCATAAATATAAATTAATTCATCTAAACAAATGAAGATGAATTTCTTAAAGCATTATAGTTGTTCACTTAGCAAAAACTTAAATCAATTCCTCATGTTGTACGTGGAATAGTGAGATGAAGTTTGCGCAGGTAGAAATAGAAATTTTGAATTTGCCCTGTTTTTAACTATTACAATAACAATTAGACTTTAAAATACATTTAAAACAGATTAAAAGCATTTTAATTAATAGATAATAAGACTTAGTTTAACATAAACTGTGGCTGCTATGTCCACATGATCAAGCACTTTCAGCATTGTTATCCAATGTGAATTAATTTGCTAGCTTACATAAATTCTGACATCTTATAGCTTAGGCAAAATATTTTATATAATAATAATAATAAACAGTGTATATTTTTGGTATGCACCATACTAAATATTACAATAAGTCCACATTCATGATATAAGAAACAACAAAATATAGTAGCTACCATTTAAAACAAGTTTTTATTTAATTAATAATCTGTATGCAAATAATATATTACATTTTTACAAGTATTTAGCAAAAGAATTACATACATTTATGTGACCATAGGCATGTGTAATGTCTACGACTCAACTACACTACACTAATTAAATGCTCTTAGTTACTCCTGTTCCCTGAGCAACAAGACGTTTGGGCTGGTACTGCTTCGTCATCAACCACCACAACTTGAGATGGTCTGTTCACATCTGTTTGTGAGTTTTGCTCAAACCTTTCAATCATTGTTCTTGTAAGATCGAGGAACAGGTCTTCCACTCCTTGGTTCAGTTTTGCCGATGTGTAAAAATGTTGAGCACCAACCATATTGGCATAACTGAAATGCAAAAATGTATTTTTCAATTATTATTCCTTCACCCTTACAATTGTATTTAATCAGCTCTTTAAATGCAAATTTGAGACGTTTAAAGGTTATGGGGCAAAACATACCTCTCTGCTTCTTCTAGGGGAACAGTCCTTTCATGTTCTAAATCAATTTTATTTCCAGCAATTGTCAGAACTATATCAGAGCCCAACATCTTTTTCAGCTCCTTCACCCAGTTTTTTACCTGCAATAAAATGCATATCTATTACTCATTCCCTCTAAACAGTTCAGTAGTAGCAACACTTTAATTTGCAGAGAAAGTAGATTGATTATGTATTCACCTTACTTATCAATGTAAAACAAGGCATTATCAATTTAAAGTTTGGCATTGTTTTCTTGATTATGACTGATTAATATATTTTATGTGATAAGATATATCACAGATATATATCACATGACCTTGTGAAGATTGCAGGAATCCGCTGGATGGGGGAAGCACAGAACCGGTCAAAGTGGCTGTGCTTGGGAGAGACCTATTATGTTGTAGAAGCCTTTAGGCTGAAATAATGATGATAATGAAGATATAACACACCTTTCCAAAAGAATCTTCATCAGTGATGTCGTAAACAAGAATAGCCCCATTGGAATTCCGATAGTATATGGGGCCCAAAGCATGGAATTTTTCTTGACCTGCTGTATCCCAAATGGAAAGGTTAACACGTTTGCCGTTGATGTTTAATCTCTTGTTCAAAAAGGTGGCCTGGAACAAAAATGAAAGTCAATACCACTTGAGACTGCATTCTTGATTCGAAAACCTGCAAACACTAATGCTGATGGAGTTGAATTGAGAGATGAAATTTCATCTAGCAACATAAAAACTAGCCTTTATTTCTTCAGTCACTGGTTACCACAAATGGAATCTGACTCACTTTTGAAGTTGCGTAAATAATTCCCAGTGGCAAATGAATATTCTAAATGTAAAGTTATATTAACTAATACTACAACACAATGGTATCAAAGGCATACAAATTACAGGTATAGCCTTAGGTGTATATAATATGATCTATGAAATGTATTATTTATTTGATGATTATTTTTATAATTAAGAGATTTTGAGTCGTAGGTACATACCTGCAGCGTAGTTAGATGTTTGTCGTTGAACTTATCTTCAATGTAGCGCAGTAATAGAGATGTCTTTCCAACACATCCCTCTCCCAGTAAAACAACTTTGAAGTTGTGAGTTCCGCTCGGAGCGGTAGCCATTATAATAATATAATAGATCCTTGGCTTGAAACCTTGAAAAGTTGAACTGAGGCAAATTAAATTTTGCAGTCGCAAGAAATACGTAGTACGTGCACAAGCAGCAGATAGCTATTTTACACCGCGAACGTACACAAAAGCATTTCTTAGGTATTCATCACAAATTATTAAATGGATTAATATACCACGTCGTATTTAACGATAATATTCAGGGAACTTTCCACTTTGTAGAAAAATGTATATTTTTCAACAAGTCTAATGTCACAAGTGATTTTCAGTCTATCAAAAAGACATAGTACTCTGTGCAAGTGATTAGACTATTGTCAGAAATCAAAAGTGACAGCGGCAGGCAGGCTGATCATACTCCATGGATGGATCATACATAGACAAGAAAAAACAAAAATTGGCGCAGTTCGCGCCGTTTGTGGTTTGGCGGCTATGTCGTCACATTGGATCATTGACATAGAAAAGTGGATTGGTATTTCGTTGTTCTGTATTCTGAGTTTAGGGTTACCATCCGTCCGGATTTGTCCGGACATGTCCGGACTTCTAGACTTGTCCGGACCTTGTCCGGCTTTTTAATTTGTCCGGATTTTCTTCTCTCGAGCGTCTGCCACCGTGCTTACCATACCACTGTAACTAAGTGGGTAATGTTTGGATTTTGTGACTAATGTCCGGACTTTTATTCAAATGTCTGGCTTTTTGTCAGGACTTTTCAAATTTCTAAATGGTAACCCTATCTGAGTTCGACTCATTCCCAACTCGTCCGATGGATATGTACAATTAACCGGTTGTATGCCGTAATTACAGACACAATTAAAAAGCCATTGTGTCTCGTGCGTAGTACATAATAATTCCATGGTCTCGTGTAGATCTACGTTCCGGCATACGAAAGGTTAAGCACAAAAACAAACATTTTCAGTACAACAAAATTTTATTATATTAGGTCCTTACATATGAAATTGGCGTTTTTCGTACTGGCCACTTTAATCACGAATTTCTCCTCTTTGGTAAGGAATTCCAAATTCAAATTTGTACAGCTATTTACTCATGTATTTGTGCTTCGATGACCGTCATTCATTTGTTTTTTTTCTTCTGTTTTTTCTGTTTGCGTCACTCATTTTACAAAATGGAAAATTTAAAATATCGCATTATTTACGAGTACGAGTTCCGCCGTGGCACTAGTGCTGCGGAAACGACTCGAAGGGTGAATGATGTGTATGGCGGTCATGTTGCAAAAGAAAACACAGTTCGTTTTTGGTTCCAACGTTTTCGTTCTGGAAATTTCAACCTGCAGAACAAGCCCCGTGGACGGCCTGAGACCCAAGTTGATAATGGAGAATTGAAGGCTATTGTGGAAGCGGACCCATCGCAAACCACGTCCGAGTTAGCTGCAGGCTTCGATGTTAGTGATAAAACTGTATTAATTCACTTGAAGCAAATTGGGAAGATTAAAAAGCTTGAAAGCACGACAACGCCAGACCACACACTGCGCAACAGACGGCTACCAAATTAGAAGAGCTTGAATTGGAATGTCTTAGACATCCTCCGTACTCCCCGGACCTTGCTCCAACAGATTACCATTTTTTTCGCAATTTGGATAACTTTTTGCAAGGGAAAAAATTCAACTCCGATGGGGCAGTCCAAATCGCCTTCAAAGATTTTATTGATTCCCGTCCGACTGGTTTTTTTAGTAAAGGGATCAATGAACTACCTATAAGATGGCAAAAGTGCATTGAAAACAATGGTTCATACTTTGATTAATTAAATATATTATATTAAAAAATATTCGACTTTTTGTTCCTTCCATACAAAACGCCAATTTCATATGTAAGGACCTAATAAATGAGGTAGTACTCGCACAATCTTGTTAGAATTTTTAATAGAAAGACGATAAAGAAAAAAAAATAAACTCAACATAAAAATGGACTCTCTCGTAACATAAATAGGTAGGTACCTAACTAGCATTTTAATTTACACAAAATCGCCTAAAGGTAGACGAATAAATTAAAAAAAAAAAAAATATTAGGTTTTGAGATCATTGTGAACAGTCTGTTCGTCCCGACATTTTTAACGCTGACTGTACGTTGTACATATCCATCGGACGAGTTGGGAATGAGTCGAAATACAGCATGAGACGAGTTAAGAAACTGACCAGATGCACAAGGTGATGTATTAGTGAAAGTGACCTATTAGGGATAGCGACGAAATGGCCAATGTGACGACATAGCCGCCAAACCGTTTGTTGGTTTGGCGGTTTGACAAAAAATCAGAAAACCGATTTTCAGTTTTCACGCACGTGAAAACTGAAAACCGGTTTCCTGATTCGGAATTCAGATTCGGAGACCCCGAATGCACGCATTTCATACAAAATGTTCTCTTTAGCGCATACGTTCTTATATTCTCCGACAGGGTTTCCGAACGGAAAATATAAGAACGTGTGCGCTAAAGAATTTTCGCGGACCGCGCGGAACCGGACGTTCGCGGCCGGCCTTAAGGTACTGTTACACATGCTCTAACATAGCATGCTAAAAAGCGTGCTATAGAGTATGCTCAATACGAGCATGCTTATGAGCAGTTTACACTTGCTAGCAATAGGCATGCTAGTTTTAAGTAGGTATGCTCCTGAATAAGCATGCTCAAAGCAAACATTCCAAATACACGTGCCATTTTATAGTGTGCTTTTTCGCTCTCTGTCATTTCAAACAAAGTCATGGACAATCAAACAGCTATGCGTATGGAACTGATTAACATCATCCTTTTGCTGGCGATGCAATGCATCCAGAAGCTTATATCGGCTCGGCAAAAAAAGAAAAGAAAGAGAAAGATTTGGGGATATTATGCGGGGATTCCACAAGCACTAGTTATTTTGATATAAATTTACAAATTTGAGCGTTTTTTCGTCGCCCCAGCGAGACATTTTGCTTGAAATTGTGCACGCGCACCTGTTGCGAACGACTGATCGATACTAACATGCTCAATAAGCAAACCTGTTTAGACGCGCTTAAAGCACGCCCCCTTCCACCCGCGCCGCAGGTAGCATGCTCAAAAATCGCATGCCTGTCGATTTTTAAGCAAACTCGAAATGAGCATGCTTATTTTGAGCAACATTCCGACACACATGCTACTAAGTAGCAACTGCTTAATAGAAGCATGCTTTCATGCTTGAAATGAGCATGTGTAGGCCGGCTGCAATCGTCCGGTTTCCTGATTCGGAATTCAGATTCGACGACCCCGAATGCACGCATTTCATACAAAATGTTCTCTTCAGTGCACACGTTCTTATATTGACCGTCAGGGTTTCCGAACGGAAAATATAAGAACGTGTGCGCTGAAGAGAACATGAGAGCGTGTGCGGAGGGGGATTTTTTTTCTTGGGGTAATTAATTTTACAGGGGAGGATGTTAATGCGCGGCTTGATTAGCTCGAAAATTGGCATATATATATAATCTTTGAGTCAAGTTATGAACACATCTTGACTCCGTCCGCAGGCCCGCGCCTACGGTGGCCGGGAGTCATCACGCGGCTCCCGACGCCCGGAGCGTCTCCCGCGGCGGCTGCGACGTGAGGCTCTCTCCCTCAGCCATCCCGCCACCTCCTTCGCTAGCATGACTGCTTCACAGAAGGAGGTGACTGCCTCCCAGGGAGGTGAGTGGCGGGGAAAAGCGGGGATACAGTTTATATGAAAAATATTATTTATTTGGTTAATAAATATGAAACTTGGCAATATTTGGGTCAGTAAATAATAAAGATTGCCACTTTTAGTTAAAAAACCCTTAAAGAGGATTTAGGGGGTGACAAAGTTGATAGGTTAGAATAATAATGTACGGTCAGCATCAAAAGTCGATTAACACATCGATACCGGAAATATGAAATAACGTAAGGGACAAAACTAAGGTTTACAGGAGAGCCAAAATAAGATATTTTTTTACAAAAACTGACTATAACTTTTTAACTATTTGTTTTATGTAAAAAGTGTCTAGGACACAGTTTCTTAGATTTCTTCATTCTTTTAAGCTAAAATAGCAAACATTGATTAAAACCTATAGTTTTAAAGATAGCATGTCCCTTACGTTAAATAATAATGAATACGGGTGACATACGTTAACAAAATTTGAGATGTAAATGAACAGCATTGATGTAAGGGACATTATAGGAAATAAACAAATAATGTTTTTTGATGTAAGGGACGTTATAGGAAATAAACATCTAGTGTTTTTCAAAGTAAAGGTCTCTTAAATGGTGTACTCTTTATTGCTTATGCTGTTATTAATAAATTTAAAAAATATAATTTAATACATTCATGACCTACTGCGCTTATCAATATAGTTTAAACCTACTTGCTGACATAAAAGGATAAAAAATAAACGAATAAAATAGATTAAAACTTTTATTTGTACTCACTAATTCTCTTTTATAAACGCAAATAACTCGCATAAAATTATTGCTAAGTACAACATAATTGCTCGATCAGCAAGAGGACTTTTTTTGGCTGATTCCATAAATGATGGCCACTGGAAAGGTCCCCAAACCATCAGTTTTTTAATCTCCCTTTGAATGATAACATGCATGCTGTCTATTCATCCTGCGTTAACTGCTTAATAAGTTGTAATTTTTACATGACCTACTTACTACACACAATTATATATCATACTTACCAATATTTTACCTAATGGAAGGTATGTTTTTATTAGGATTCGAATTATTCTATCTCAATCAATCAACTCAGCCTATTGCAGTCCACTGCTGAACATAGACCTCTCCCGGGCTGAGTCACAACACCCTGACCTCCGCCTTCGGCATCCAGTCCGTTCCAGCCACCTTTTTTAGGTCGTCCGTCCTTCTAGCTGGGGGGCGTCCCACACTACACTTGCCGATACGTGGTCTCTACTCAGGACTCGTCTGCTCCACCGGCCATCGGTCCTTCGATAAACATGGCCAGCCCACTGTGTGTGTGAGGCTGGTGGGGTGGCAACTGTTTACTCAGCAAGCTATGACGGTAACTCCGGTTCTTTTCCGGAAAATTTCAATCCTGATTTTAGCTTTCAAAGAGACTCCGAGCATAGCTCGGTACATAGCGTGCTGAGCGACCTTGAATTTGTGGGCCAGCTCGACTGTCAGTGTCCACGTTTCGGCACCATATATCATGACGGGCAGAACGCACTGATTGAAGATCTTAGTCTTCAAACACTGCGGGATAGGCGACGAGAAGACTTGACGGCTTCTTCTGTCGGCTTCTTTCTCAAAGTTGTGTCTACCGAGCTGGATTATTTGCCCTACATAATCCTTCACAACTTCGAGCAGCGACCCTTCGATGTAGATTGGACTCGGCAAGACGTGCGAATTGTACATGACTTTCGTCTTGTCCAAATTCATGCCGAGGCTAACCCGCCGAGGAGCTACATTTAGGCTGTGCAGCATTTGGTTTAGCTGTTCCAGCATCTCTGCCATTATGACGATGTCATCGGCAAATCGAAGATCTGAAATGTACTCGCCGTTCACGTTGATAGTCCAGTTCAATCCAGCGTCTTGAAGACGTCCTCCAACGCATTTGTAAACAATTTAGGGGATATAATATCCCCCTGTCTCACCACTCTGAGCAGTTGGATGGGGCTGGTTTTCTGATCCTGGATCTGAACAGACATCATGGCAGTGTCATACAAACATTTCAACACTTCGATGTAGCGCCAGTCAATTCGTCATCGTTGCAGAGAGGCCAGAACTGCACATATTTCGATGAAGTCGAAGGCTTTCTCGTAGTCCACAAATGCCATACACAGCGTCTGATTGTACTCCTCGGTCTTCTGTTCAATTTGCAGAACAGTATGGATGTGTTTTACGGTGCTGAAGCCTTTTTGTAAACCGGCTTGTTCTGGCGGCTGGAATTCGTCAAGTATTCTGGCGAGACGGTTTGTGACGACCCTCGAGAATGCTTGTATACGTGGCTCAGAAGTGAGATGGGTCTATAGTTCTTCAGCAAGGATTTAAGGTTTTATTCCATCTGAATAGACCAATTTTTTTAATTACTGAACTCCATTTATGACTAAACAATAATTTACCAAAAGTAGTAAGAAATAATTACCTGTTTATGTGATTCCTATAATGTCCATAAATTTTTGCCTGCGGGCTAGAGAAGTGAAGATAACTTTTCATCACTCATGTTTAGAATCCAGATAAAACATTCACTAGGTACTTGTAGTTAGATCAATGAAAACGATGATGTGTTACTTAAATGAAGATGTGTAATGTCACAAACAGTGTTACGAAATACTAAGTAAGGGTCACGACCGCGCAGGTAAAATCAAACACAAAATCCGTATTGCTATCTAGCTCAGACATGTTGCACTGTTTTGCGTGTGACAGAGACGTATAATAATATTCGTTTAGATAAGTTTTAGATGTAAAGGACAGGTCAATTATTTTCGATGCTGAAAAATTAACGTATGGGTCAATATGATTATGATAATTCGAGCCACAATTTAACGTAAGGGACATGGTATTTGCACCTACTCAGGAAACACTAATGTATAAGACCTGTTGTAAAATGTTCTCGATTTTTTTTTAATGTAAAGACCAAATACTGTGAGTAAAGAGACTTACATTAGTTTTTATAAAAATATTAATTTAAAACGTCCTATACAGCCAGTTTTTGTAAAAAAAATGGTCTAGACCTGCGGAAAATATGTAATGTAAGGGACATTTTTTTTGAGATATTGAGATTTTAAATATACCAATCGATAGAGCAAGAAATTACGAATCCAATGATATATATAACTCATTTTCGACAAAATGTCCCTTACGTTATTTCATATTTCCGGTATCGACATCAGTTTTCTTAATCTTAGTTATTGAGCAAAATATTTGTTCAAAATTGCAGCAGAAGAAAAAAATGTAGAATATAAACTTTGCTATTATGTGAAAAGCTAAAAAGCAGTTTATTAAAAAAAATTGTTGTCAATTTAATAACATGTAAAAATGAACGTGTTAATCGACTTTTGATGCTGACCGTAACTAACCCACTGTCGGATTAACTCAAAACTCGGTAAGTACTACTAAAACAAAAAATAAACCAAGTAAGTATGGGTTTTAGGATTTTTAAAAAATCTACTCATACCAAGGTGGAAAAGGGTAAGTAATAAAATTTAAGGGGTGGATATTACCTACTGCTTGCTTGCATTAACTCGAAAATGGGTATGGGTCTTTGAGTCAAGTTATGAACACATCACGAACGATTTTTAAAAATTCCACCCCTGTGGGGGTGAAAAGCGGGGTACAGTTTATTTGGAAAATCTGATTCCTTTGATCTATAAACTTAAAAATTGGCCCGAATAAATATTTATCTAAATAAATGATACAGATCATACCTACATACATTCTCGAAATTTTTAGAGGAAAGTACGAATTTCACGCGGACGAATCAACAATCTTACAGTGCCGCGGGGAAATTGCGTAACATACACACATCAACACGGTCTAGGGATATTTTTAAAAAAGCGAATTACTATCAATGTGTTAATTATTTATATGACATGTATATATTTAAAAGATAGGTACGTTATTTAATATTCTACCATTTTTTAATAATGGTTAAGGTACTTAGATTAAAATTTCAGGATTTTATGGAAAAAAAATGAAGCATAGACGGAAATCGTATATGAATGAACTTTTAATTTGTGAGTAAAAACTGAAAAAAATAGAAAAATCATTTAATTTGTGTTTATAAACTTGAAGTTAGTAGTCTGAGAAAGCGCCCATGATGTTCATAACACATCGGCAACGATTCGGCATGCTCAGAACAAGGTTGTCAATGTCTTGCTGCGGAATATTGTCCCATGTCCTTCTGAGGTGCGCAAAAAGTTGATCTTCTGTAGCCAGATTTTCAGGAACTTCCTTCAGAGCTCTTCTTTGCAGCATATCCCACGCATGCTCAATGGGATTTAGATCTGGCGATTGAGCAGGCCAGTCTAAGGCCCTAACATTATGTGTATGTAACCAAGCTGCTACCGTTCTCGCCGTGTGTGCCCGGGCATTGTCGTGCATGAGCAGGAAATCTTGCCCCATTTGTGTTCTGTGGGGCAAGATTACGGGCCCCAGCACCTGTTGGACGTATCGTTCTGCCATCATATTGCCCCGCACCCAAACGAGATCCGTCCGTCCTCCAAGACGAATTCCTGCCCAAACCATAACTGTTTCTCCTTGGTATGGGTGAACTTCCTGAGGGTTCTGGAGACGGCTCCATCGTCCAGGAACTCGCCAAACACGCGTCCTTCGTGAATCTGGATGGAAGCCGAACCTGGATTCATCCGTGAACAGCACATTGGACCATTGCTCACGGCCCCAGTCCACGTGGTTCCGAACCCATTCTAATCGTCGTCCACGATTGCCTCTCCGTAAAGGTGGGACCCGGAGTGGTCTACGAGAGCGTAGATTGCTTTCATGCAGTCGCCTTCTTACAGTTTGGTCACTCACAAGCACTTGGTGTTCCACTCGCAGCCTTTGGACCAATTGAGTCGCCGTTGCATTTGGTTGTGCTCGCGCAGTAATTTGCAAAAATCGGTCTTGTCTGGGGGTAGTGATGCGACTTGACCCCCGGTGCCTCTCCGCTACTTCACCTGTGGCACGATAGCGTGTCCACAATCTTGAAATTACATTTTGATGGGTCCCTATTGTAAGGTTTTAAATAATAAAAAGGAATTAAAAGGTTGGCTACACTACGTAGAGTATTATTTTATCTGTGGCTACACTGACCGGACAGATGACGTAAGCGGGGTTTTTGGTTGGAGGGAAAAAAAGAAAGGGGAAAAAGGGCGGGAAGCGAACGGGGAACGAAGATAAGTTTTGGTTCGCAATAAGTTTAGTTTTAATTGCTACAATAAGTTTTGTTTTAAAGGCTACAATAAGTTTTGTTTTAAAGGCTACAATAAGTTTTGAAATTGGATGATTGTCTCGTAAATAAGTTTGGTTGCTAATAGTTTTGGTGCAATTATTGTTACACTTACAATAAACACATTGTATACAATATTGGTTTGTGCTTTATTTCTGAGGTTGATTAAATCTCAGAAGTGGGCATCACAACTCCATTTTTCGGTAAGTACACGCCTGCATACCTGTTTTTAACATTATTTAAGCAAAAACTATAACTACCTTTTGTTTATTCAAGTAAATTATTAAGTGCATTATCGTGACCCCAACCTGGGGTTTTGCGACTGTTTGACAACGATGTTAGTTTATTATGTGCCAAGGTGAAATGCCAAGCAGACTTGTTGTAAAATTTTGCAGTAGGGCTCGTGCCGCTGAGCACCTGGATAGATTCTGTTGGTTGCTGAGGTGAAGCATGTGACAAACACGTGGCATCCACTTTCTCAAGCGCTGAGTTATACTACTTTAGAAACATGTTGGGGTAGAATGAAACCGAACAAGCAATATGCCCTGTACTCTTAAAAATTCACCACAAACCTCAATACAAGAAAATGTCTTTTCCTTATCATGCTGTCCCTTTCATTTTCATTCGAAAACAGCCTGCAATGGTGATTCAGCCTGCTAAAAGCGTCTTTAAGGCACAGAAAAACGCAATCAAGTTGTATTTCTATTTTTTTAAGTACAGGTTGTTGCTGTTAGTAACATTTATGACTAAAACTAATATTTATTTTAATTTATGCTGCGAGTTTCAGGAAAATGGGAGATAAGGATGGGACTCAACGGAGCTTAAGGACTCCAACACGAGATCGGTCACGCTCCAGGCGGAACCGGAACCGCAGCAGGGCGAGCAGCCGCAGAGCAAGCTGCGAGCCTACGAGCGCGGGCATGCGCCGACGTAGCCGCAGCCGCAGCTGGAGCCACAGCCGCAGACTACGAGAGCGTGAACACGCCCTGAAACAGCAGCAGGAGCGGCTGCGCTTGATGGAGATGGACCTGCGAGCAGCCCGTGACGCTGAGCAGCGCCGGCGAAGGAGCGAGCGCCGTTCACCACAGAACGAGGGCAGGCGTCGGGATCATCAGAGCCGCAACAGGCCACCTGCCGCCAGGGGTTCGAGACTCCGGGAGAGCCGGAGCCGCAGCAGGCCGCCTGCCGCCAGAGGTTCGAGGCCCCGGGAGAGCCGGAGCCGCAGCAGGCCGCCTGCCGCCAGAGGTTCGAGGCCCCGGGAGAGCCGGAGCCGCAGCAGGCCGCCTGCCGCCAGAGGTTCGAGGCCCCGGGAGAGCCGGAGCCGCATCAGGCCGCCTGCCACCAGAGGTTCGAGGCCCCGGGAGAGCCGGAGCCGCAGCAGGCCGCCTGCCGCCAGAGGTTCGAGGCCCCGGGAGAGCCGGAGCCGCAGCAGGCCGCCTGCCGCCAGAGGTTCGAGGCCCCAGGAGAGCCGGAGCCGCATCAGGCCGCCTGCCGCCAGAGGTTCGAGGCCCCGGGAGAGCCGGAGCCGCATCAGGCCGCCTGCCGCCAGAGGTTCGAGGCCCCGGGAGAGCCGTAGCCGCATTAGGCCGCCTGCCGCCAGAGGTTCGAGGCCCCGGGAGAGCCGGAGCCGCAGCAGGCTGCCGGACGCGAGGGCTCCGAGGGAGTCAGCACAGGCGGGCGTCGGACACCACTACTCAAACAGGTCATGTAGCCCTACTTTTTCGTCTAGAGATGTGATTCAAATAATTCAATCAATTAAAGACATCCTGCCATCCCAGCCATCAAGCCAAAACACACATGTGATTAATAGAGGCATAGACCACAAAAATATCATTCCAGAATTTAATCCTTCCGAGAAAAACCAACGTGTAGACGTATGGATCAAGAAAGTTAACGAGTGTGCTGAGGTTTATGGATGGGATGAGAAGACTTTAGTGCATTTTGCAATGCAAAAATTAGTGGGACTAGCAAAAACATGGTATGAGAGTCTTAACTCAATATTGTATAGTTGGGAAGAATGGCAGATTAAGTTAAGCAATGCGTTCCCCTGCGAGCAGAATTTTGGGCAACTTTTAGAGGACATGCTCAAACGAAAGAGTAGGCCTAATGAATTAATTGAAAACTATTACTACGAGAAGATAGCTTTACTAAATCAGTGCGAAATTCATGGTAGGAAAGCAGTTGACTGCGTCATCCACGGCATCAGCGACAGGACCATGCGGTCAAGTGCTTTGGCATTAAGGTGCGAAGAGCCTGATCAGCTCCTCAAATTCCTATTAAGTAACAATAAGGAACTCTCGGTTCAGCAACCACCGGTTAGAGAGAGGAACGCAGTCGCAGGAGAGGATAGGCAAGGCGGTAATCGGCCCGGGTGAACTTAAAATCAAATCCCAATCTCTGGGGCACCCATTCTCCAAGTGCACCAAGCCCCTGCTCAAGTGCACTCATTGCAACAAAATAGGACACAAGCCTGAAGTATGCCGCAATAAACAGGATACGGGGTCAGGGAAGGCTTAGCAAAAACCAAGCGCATATCGAGCTCTAATCCTTGCAATAAGTTCATAAAAAAGATGTGCATCGGTGATGTATCTCTCGAAGCCTTCGTTGATCTTGGAAGTGAAGTGACGCAAGCGACGATGACAACATGCCCGAGTCTTAATATGTATGATATAGTTTTCAGGTGTACATAGATAATAATTAATTTATGTAGTTTAAGCTGAATTAACTATACTTTGATTTATTTGTGTTGTTTCAGGTCAAGCGCGAGCGAGAGAAAACGGAAGAGACCCTCATCGCGACTTGGCCTGAAACATTCATAACGATGTAATAAGAATACACTAGACTATTGTTTAGCATAAAAGGTTGGCTTACTGTGTGTGTGTGTGTGTATAAGGATAAAACTATGTAGTCTCACTTATCAATGAGTTACTTTTAGAACGCTATATAAGATTTGAAAATGGTTTCACTAGCTGGTTTATGTAGTTTAGTACTTACAATATGTTATTTAACTATATAATATCTGTTAAAAATTCGGCTGTAGTTGCATGTTCTATGTTACTGGTTTCTGTAATTAAGTAGGATATTTCGTTCCGCCAAGTGTAAGGTTCCACCGGGTACCCGCGTGGGGACACGCGCGTCATCAGGATGGTCGAGTGTAAGGTTTTAAATAATAAAAAGGAATTAAAAGGTTGGCTACACTACGTAGAGTATTATTTTATCTGTGGCTACACTGACCGGACAGATGACGTAAGCGGGGTTTTTGGTTGGAGGGAAAAAAAGAAAGGGGAAAAAGGGCGGGAAGCGAACGGGGAACGAAGATAAGTTTTGGTTCGCAATAAGTTTAGTTTTAATTGCTACAATAAGTTTTGTTTTAAAGGCTACAATAAGTTTTGTTTTAAAGGCTACAATAAGTTTTGAAATTGGATGATTGTCTCGTAAATAAGTTTGGTTGCTAATAGTTTTGGTGCAATTATTGTTACACTTACAATAAACACATTGTATACAATATTGGTTTGTGCTTTATTTCTGAGGTTGATTAAACTATGGCCTCAGCAACATTACGCTGAACAGATCCAGCTTCCAGCATTCCCACAGCTCGTAACATCTCCGCCCTCGTCAAATGTCGGCGTTGCATGGCTACAATACCTCAATTTTAACTTTATCTTTCGTTTAAAAATGAAAAAAAACTGTAACTAAACGTAATTCGTATTGTTTTCTAAACTTCGCACAAATGAAAATTCCCTCTCCTATACATCAAGACATTTTTTGCCACCGAAACAAAAGAATTTTCAAAAATTTAAATTTGGAATTAGTCTGAGATAAATTACAAACAAATCGGTGTATAAAAGATTCCAATGCGGCCAGTACTTTTCGAGTTATTTAATTGAGTATGAAATATCCCTAGACCGTGTTGATGTGTGTACTTACCTACAACATGCCTACAACATACAATGACAATCGATGGCAATGTTTTTGATTTCGACAGTTCACCCACGTTCATTGCGTTAGGTAAATACGTTGTTGGTTCAAAACTACTTATGAAGCAATGCATCAGAAATTTTCATCTAAACCCTCGGATTGTGATCGAGAGTGTACCTATTACGCAATTAGTATCAGTCCGTGATAAAATCTACGAGCTACTCGCTCTTCAATAAAGACTTAAAGTACCTATCCATCCAAGTCAGTCAGGATGAGGCTCCAATTTTCTAGCTCGCTCGCGCACGCTTTTGTATTCTCTTTGTAAGGTCCGAATGACAGCTTCACCTCCCGACTCAGGATGCTATATTTTGAAAAAAAAATACTATAACCTACTTTTGAGCTTCGCCGCAATAGGACATAGGTACCTACATTATTTTGAAAACTTTCTGTACCTGCGGACGAACTCTGTTGCATTTTCGACTAAAAGTTCTCTACTTGCTACCTACAATACTTAATCTATTTTTGGATATCATCGTCAAAATTGTATTTATTTGTGTAGGTAACTGTTTAACCAATGGAATTAGTTTAAACTAAACTTTAAGGTAGGTACAACTAACAGGAGATTCGCCCAGGAGGCCATTTTCTGGCATCTAAGAGACCTATGCCATTCAATTTTACTTTACCCACAATCCCACATCTTAAACAACAAAATACTTAAATCAACTTCGGGTCGATTCTGAAATTCTGAACCACTTTGAGGACTTGAGCCTTTAATAGCTATCTTGCATGCTTGCATTGTTATAGGTAGTTAAGGACGGCAAGTAATATTCATAAAATAAAAACAATTTGATTTTTTTTATGATATACTGCAACGTTTTTTGAAGTTTACGACATCTATGTGCAAAAAGTTAAAAACATAAAAATAAAAATGTTCAACACATGAAACTAAGGTTTACGTAAGATCTAGGAAATTATGAATAGGTCGGTAAGAGCTCAGAGGGTAGTATGCTTCAGTCGTTGTTGTACTAACTATGTAGAACTCAGATGTCTTATTCTTCAGTTTATGTTTGACCATTACATTGAACCAGTCCATAACGTTAGTTGTCTTATTATTTTGTAGAACTTTGATGAAAGGTATTGTAACTGTAGTACGTTTTGTAGTAAGTCTTGCAGTCTTCATTGACGCAGAAGACTTCGATAATGTCGTGCTTCTTGTTCTGCTTGAGGTAGCCAATGGTACAAATGTAATGGCGTTAATGCGTTTTACTGTTTTTGTAGCTATACCCTTTCGTGTTCTCATGATTGGTGCAAATTTGGACACACTGACGCTAGTTAGAGACCGCAGCATTGGACTGACGTCTTGTATTATAAAAGCACTGTTGTCGTTAGCGATATTCAATTTTTTCATTGCCTTATGAGCGTTACGAAAGTAGTCTATTGCCTTTTTTTTGTTTTCTTTTTGTTTTCGTTTTTTTACATCTTGAACAGAAAAAAGACCATTCGAGGATTTAAACTTAGGACCTGAACGATAAGGATCCTTTGGTAAGGTTCCAGTAACATAAAAATTACTAGGAACCGTACGCCATGGACCAATTTGAGTACGTCCTGGAGGAATCATAGTAGGATAAGGTTCAGAAGGAGTAGGAAACGTTGAAGGGGTAATATTAAGGTTTGGATCAAAAGTGGATAGAGGAGGAAACGACGATGTAACAATAAGGTTAGGGTCAAAAGTAGATAGAGGAGGAAACGTTGGAGGACTAAACTTAAGGTTAGGATCAAGAGTAGGTAGAGGAGGAAACTTTCGAAGACTAAATTTAAGGTTAGGATCAAGAGTAGGTAGAGGAGGAAACTTTCGAAGACTAAATTTATGGTTAAGATCAAGAGTAGGTAGAGGAGGAAACGTTGGACGACTAAACTTAAGGTTAGGATCAAGAGTAGGTAGAGGAGGAAACGTTGGACGACTAAACTTTAGGTTAGGATCAAGAGTAGGTAGAGGAGGAAACGTTGGTCGACTAAACTTAAGGTTAGGATCAAGAGTAGGTAGAGGAGGAAACGTTGGACGACTAAAGTTAAGGTTAAGATCAAGAGTAGGTAGAGGAGGAAACGTTGGAAGACTAAACTTTAGGTTAGGATCAAGAGTAGGTAGAGGAGGAAACGTTGGTCGACTAAACTTAAGGTTAGGATCAAGAGTAGGTAGAGGAGGAAACGTTGGACGACTAAAGTTAAGGTTAAGATCAAGAGTAGGTAGAGGAGGAAACGTTGGACGACTAAAGTTAAGGTTAAGATCAAGAGTAGGTAGAGGAGGAAACGTTGGAAGACTAAACTTTAGGTTAGGATCAAGAGTAGGTAGAGGAGGCAACGTTGGAAGACTAAACTTTAGGTTAGGATCAAGAGTAGGTAGAGGAGGAAAAGTTGGAGGACTAAACTTAAGGTTAGGATCAAGAGTAGGTAGAGGAGGAAACGTTGGAAGACTAAACTTTAGGTTAGGATCAAGAGTAGGTAGAGGAGGCAACGTTGGAAGACTAAACTTTAGGTTAGGATCAAGAGTAGGTAGAGAAGGAAACGTTGGAAGACTAAATATAACGTTAGGTTCAAGAGTAGGTCGATGAGGAAACGCTGGAAGACTAAACATAAGGTTAGGATCAAGAGTAGGGCGAGGAGGAAACGTTCGAAGACTAAATTTAAGGTTAGGATCAAGAGAAAGGTTACGATAACCATCAGCATGAGGATTTTCAATGGAATTAAGATTAAAAGGACGTGAAGTTCGAGTAGGGTAAATTGCAGAAGTAGGTAAAGTAGTTTTAGAAAAGCGTTGATATGACGTGCTGGTCATATCGTGCAATGTAGTAATGACCGCATCGTTGTAACCGAGGTTTCTGACAGTTTCACTTATCCAATAAAGTGCAGGACTTAGTGCAGTAAAACTCCGTTGAGGAAGACTGCAACTACCCTTATCGGTGATGCCCATTATGCCAAATATTCTGTCTTCTATTAGTAATGGCACACCTTGTTCTTGTCTCTCTTGACAAACTTGTATAGTCCGTTTTGTGACTTTGTTGGTGGCGCAAACATAATATCCAAATGGCTGTTCTTTGTTACAACGTTCAACAGCCGTTACTGCTAATCTCGGCTTATCTGCGTCCATTATAGGAATCAGCGCTTTCAGACCAATGGTAGACATATTATCTAGAGCACTCAATTTTATAAGCTTTCTTTTTCTCTTTTCTCGTCGAGTAATAACTAAAGCAATGTCATTTCGTGCAATAAAGTTGTTTCCATAAACATAGTTCTTATAATGTGGGTGAATAAAAGATTGCACAATAGACAAGTTTCCTACAGAATCACATTTTGCAGCGCAATATGATGTAGTCAGTACAACGTTAGGTAAAATAAATGTGCCTATACAACTCTGGATCGGTTTATATTTGTTGCTTTTGCATATGAGACGCTCTATACTATTTACAGAAATGCTTTGAATGCAGACAACACAAAACGAAAATATTGTATAAATTTGTAGAGGTTCGTGCAACATTATATAAACTTATTTAAACTATAAAAAACTGTTCTCACCTCTATCGGAAACATAATAAGTAATTGTACTTTTATGATCAAATTTTTACCTGGCTATCAATTGTTTTATTTTTATGTTGATGCTGGTTCTGATTGGGCTTATTCCCAGGAGCTCCAAATCTATTGTTCTCCAAACAATTTCACTCCATACCTACATTGATTCCCAAGAGCTCTATAATTTTATTAAAATACATACAAAAATTGTTCCCATTGCTTTTTTAATTTGGAGCCGCCGTCGCGCCGGGAATAAAATTATGAAGCGCCTGGGAATAAGCCTCTGATTGCACTAGGCAAAATTCAAAATTTCCCGGGACAAATTCATAGCGTATTTCGTAGATAATCATGCACCTATACCAGAAAAATAATAATTTATTTCAATCACGTAAGTATAGAAAAGGAGTTTTCTGATTAAAAAAACAAATTCAGAGATTTCTTGACTCACACGACTATCGAGCACATTGGAAATTAATCTATGGAATTCGATAAAATTTTGTCGCTGAGCGACGAGAAAGTCGGGATAAGGAAATGGTTACAAAATTAAACTACAACGTTGAATGATAATTATTTTATTCTTAGATCCTCGACATAACGCCTGTAAACAAACAAATTGCGTATCGAATGTTATCAAAAAGGTTAGGCTACAGGGCAAACCCTTAACCCGATCGTCTTTGTTTTAGGCTCAAATTGTAGCTGACTAAATTGTCCAGAGTTTTTCTAAAATTTTTGATATCATTTTTCGTTTCCAAAATATCGAGCGCCGAAATCAAAAATTCGGAAAAAATTGTTTTTTTTTTCACTATTTCGGCCATAACTTTTTTCGTTTTTGGGTAGTTCTTCAGGTACAAAATTCTCGATGTCTGTGGGTATATTTCTGTAACCAACTAACAAAACGGCATGTAATATTTTTTTTGTACAGTTTAGCTTTATCCCTTACTAGGACAAATTATATTTTTTAAATATTTGCTGTCTAGGTACAAAATAAAAATATTTGAAGTTCGTTCTTCTGATTCATATAAGGCGTCCGTTTACCATTTTCCGGAACAAAATGGTCGATGTCGCATTTTCCCTTTGATTCATCAATATAAATTATAATTATATCGAAAGGAAATGAGTTGTCCTCTTACAAAAAAAATGTGTATTAGTTATAACTACGTTACTGTGTTTATAAATAAGTAAATAAGAAGTGTCCGGTGTATAAAACTGATTAATGTGGCGTAGGCTGCACTTGACCGTACTTGATCGGGTAATAATAATGTGAGTCTGGCTTCCCGCGCGGTGGGAGCCAGTGGTGCAACGGACAAGCTAGAAGGCGGACGTGCGGCTGGTTGGCTTAGATCCCGGAGTTACGAAGGAAAACATCTGATTCATCTGTGTTTGGTTCAGGTGGCACTCTGATTACAATGCCTACCTTATAATATTTATTTAATTGTTTTAAAACTTTAATCTATGTTTCGTGTGATGCTTTTGGGTTATATGTAGATTCGTGTAGTAAAATGACAATAATGAAGTCTGTATGTATGATGAGTTATGCATGATTGTAGGCAAAATTCTGATACAACTGTGCCTGATTCGTATGGTCAATACCCCATATAAATAATAAAATAAATTAGATTTCCCCTCTCCAGCACGAACAGAGTGCTTTTATTGCATTATAATGTCCAATTTTTGACCGTGTACAAGTCTAGTCTAGAGTTCTAGTCTTATTTATTATTATTTACCCTTTTGAATAATTAAAAAATGACAGGAGTTTAAACTTGTTCTAAATATGGCACTTTTGATATGTCTTAGTCTAAGTTAAGAATTAATAATTATTGTTTAGAATTAACAATCATAACTAACGGTGTATTTATTACTTTTTATTTCTGTTTCTGATTCATCTGGGCACAAAATATTCGAACATCGATATCTTGAAAACTACTTTATAAAAACGAGTCCCTCTTACAAACATATGTTATTTGGTATACCTATTTTCATATGAACATGTGTTACAGAGCTGAAAGTGAAATTAAATTTTGGCCATATGGATCAGTCGAAGAATCAATTTTCGAAGAACTACCTACCCTTTTGACTTTCTCGAATAACTCTTTTTGCACCTTACAGCTCTCGTGAATACGCGTATTTTGAGTCGTTTTTTGAATATCATATCATGTTCACAACTCTCCGAGATATAAGTAAGGGGATTGCACTTTTTCGTGAAATCGGACCCTACACTGGCACGAACGAACAGACATTTCCAATGTCAAAAATTCTGCTTTGAGTGATTAAGGCGAATGGTTACGCCAAACTTCAAAGTAGACCTCTCTTTGAAGGCCTACTTCTCCCAAATGGATAACCCAAATATATTTAAAAAAATATATGATATGTGACATATGTTTACAAATATAATTTAAGTTTGATTTTTTTAATATTACTGTTAGTATTAACAATAAAAAATCATATCCAACCTCTTATTTTACGCAAGAATTTTCTTTCTACTTTCAAACGCCTGAAGCGATTTTGATGATTCTTTCACCAAATTATAGCAAATTTAATGGTTTATAAAAATTAAGTTTGTTTTTTTTAATAATTATTATTTAAGTGGGAAAAAATCAATAACACCGTGGTTTTGCCTATACGGGCGCGGGCAGCAGCCGCCCGGTCAGTCTCGCTGTATCGTTCGCACGGGGATCTCAGTCTATCAAAAAGTACTCTGTGCACGGGGAGGTTGTGTCGCATGTCGGCTCGCTCCGATCTGCATTTTTGTGGCAAAGACTAAATAGCGCAGATAGTACACTCGGACTGTTCGTTTACGCTTGGACGTTGATAGTAGTAGTGATAGTTTGTTTGCGAGTGGACGCTATATTATTGTCTATTGAATACTAATATAATAATAATATCAATAAAACACGTTTATTCAGTATACAGATCGTTTATTCACGTATACAGTTTATAAAAAAATACAATTACAAAAAAAAATTAAAACTAACTTATGACTAATACCGCTCTTAACAGTGGTAGTTTTTAGGGTTCCGTACCCAAAGGGTAAAAACGGGACCTTATTACTAAGACTCCTCTCTCCGTCTGTCTGTCTGTCACCAGGCTGTATCTCACGAACCGTGATAGCCAGAAGAAGGGTTATGTTTTTCGAGAGTATATATTATATACTCTCGAAAAACAATTATACATACATAAACACATATTATGTATGTATGTATAATTGTTTGGCACGCTCTGCGGCCTGAACGGCTCGATGGATTTTAGCTTGAGAGGTGTCGTTAGATTCGTATGTACTGTGAGAGTGACACTGGGTATATCAAAATAAAAAATACAAAATGGCGGATTTTTGGCGCAATATTATTTCTTCAAAAAATTTTTTTTCTCATAACCTATTGAGTGGGGTATCAAAAAAAAGGTTTTAAAAGGTGATTACAAAAATATATACAACTTATAATATGGTAAAAACTAATTCAAAGTGACAAATCGTAAAAAACACCTACCAGGAACTAAATCGTCTGCGAAATCTTTCACATTTGTAAACTAAAAAGCAGGAAATAAAAAAATTAAAAAACCCGACTGCAACCTTATACTAAAACTAACTTAAAAGCTAAAAACAAGCCCATTTTAAATTAAATAAAAGTTGGAAGCAGGCGGGACCCATTTGAGTTTGAAACTATAATAATGGTATTCTTCTGGCAATCACGGTTCGTGAGATACAGCCCGGTGACAGACAGACGGACAGAGGAGTCTTAGTAATAAGGTCCCGTTTTTACCCTTTGGGTACGGAACCCTGAAAACTACCGCTGTTAAAAGCGGTATTAGTCACAAGTAAGTTTCTTTTTTTTTTTTTGTAATTGGATTTTTTTATAATCTGTATACGTGAAAAAACGAACTGTATACTGAATAAACGTTTTTTATTGATATTATTATTATTTTTTATTTGTCTTTAAGAAAGCAGTATTTCTACTGTACAATAGCATTCATACTCACAACATAAATATTGTACGTATTCTCGATCCATCTACACTCAGTAGGTAGCGTCATAAAACTGCCTAAGACAAAATATGCGTCCCACGCCGCATCTGCATGCGCTACGTACGAGTACGACACTCTTTGACATTGGGGAGGTAAGCGGGCGCGCGGGGTGAGGCACTGGGTTCGCCTATGCCACAGTAAATATACAGTAAGTTATCTAAGGCCGCCCGCCGAGTTATTAGCCTACTCTTGCGTTGATCCCCAGGGTTGTCACTTTTACTTTTAGTTAATATTTTCGAACAAGCAGCACTTGATCTAAATTTATGAAATAAAAAAGCATATTATGACTGAATATTTTACCAATTTATAAATTTAGTAAAAATAAAAAGCCTTTATTCACATAACATTTATAATACTAAGTTACAAATTTGATACCGAGAAAATTTTTCTCCTGTTTCTGCACGTCCGGAACGCTTTATTATTATTTGTTAATGTAAAGTAAATTCTCATTCTTATGTAAAGTTTTTATAAAAAGCTTTTGGGAAAGCATGGACAGGGCACAGGGCATCTTAAATTCTATATCATTCAGTTGATCGTAAATTGACCGGCCAATTTTAATGTTGATGTGGTCCTTTTCGAACGCTTTGCGAAACACCTGCTCCATCCTTTCTACATTATCGACAAAATCATCAGGTGAGATCATGAGTAAATTTCGATCTTTGCCGTAATTCCTGTAATGGGTGTATAAGACACCATATTTGGATTGAACAACACATCAGACAATAGAAAAAATAATAATTTCAATAGTAATTACTTTGCAATATTAATTATTGTGAAATTGCCCTTATTACATCTAAACGCGACAAATACGTTTACCTAAACGATGTTTCGAACTCAATCCTCTGTTTTATAGTAAAACTAGACTTCTTAAAATAAACTTTAGCTCTAAACATAGTATTCAGAAAGCAAATTTGGGAATACATTTATATGGAAAAATGCGACTCGGCTACGCTCTTAATAAAGCAAATAAACTGTGAAATAAACAATACAATACCACATTTTCTAATAATATTTAAGTATAAGTAGGTACTTACATTTCTGGTTGAGTAGGAACTATGAAGAATGATAAGTCCGGGTTTGCGAAATCATTATTGAGGCACCCGAAAACACTACAATATTTGTTTCCCCTTTTTGGAGTCATGATACTCGTAATTTAAGTGGCCGCCGCCGGCGAGAGTTGACGAACGCAAGCGGTCATGTAGCGTACGCGCGTGCTCACAGTCGCGCTGCACAGCCCGCACTGCCGCCACCTTATTCCCTCATATATTATGCTAGCGTGTGCGTGAAATCGCGTGCCGACATGGCGCGCGGCGCGCACGCACACATTCAAACCGAGAGCGGCACGTTTGTATGAAGATGTTTTACTGTATATTTATACTGTGCCTATGCTCCGCCCAAACGGTCAAGGACATTCGAAGCTATAATCGCCGTATTTTTACTGGCCCAGACCGTTTATTACCGTTGGATCCCGTTTTTTGATCCCGTTTTTTAGGTATTACCGATGGATCCCGTTTGCTATTTCCGTTGAATCCCATATTATAACAACATGTGTACATTTCAGAAGAAAAGTGATTTACCTTTATCAAACACTAAAAAGAGATTATTTTTAGTGGGTTACCCGGAACCGAACTAGTTAGATTAATTATAAAAAAAAAACAATGCTAGGTTAGGTTAAAACTGTGACCCCTACGCACGAGCCGAGCGAGCGAAGCGAGCGGTGCCGCGGCAGCGGCCGGCGAGTGCCAGAAACGACTAGATTATATAGAAAATGAGTTGTTTGTGAAATAAATAGTATACGAAACGTTGGTTGTAAACTAAAAATTTGTCAATGGAGTTTTGGTGAAACATTAGTGAACCCCTCATTTTATTATAAACAATTTTGTTGTTGAAAGTACCCGCATTCATATTTTTTTAAGCATTCGGGATCCAACGGAAATACTTTTCGGGATTCAACGACAATAAAACGTAATTATCTTGCATTTTTTAAATTCGGGATCCAACGGAAATACATAATAATGTTTTGCGGGATCCAACGCCAAAAATATTAAAATGGGATTCAAAAACGGGATCCAACGGTAATAAATCGCCCAGACGGCCTCAATATGAAAGCCTTATAATTATAAATCAATTGTTAAATGCTTATATAGAATTTGGTTGCAATATGTTATTAAAGATGCACTTCCTGCACTCGCACCTAGATTTTTTTAAAGAAAATCTAGGTGCAGTGAGTGATGAGCACGGTGAGCGCTTTCACCAAGATATTGCTTTAACGTGAATGGGTAGTTATAGCCCGCGAAATTCATTTTTTCTTACGTTTTTTGCAATTTTCAGGTCAGTGTCAGGTTGTATCTTGATCAAAATATGATTCACGACAATAACAGGTACGTATTTACAGAATTATAATAATTAGAATCATTAATACATCTTTCTAAGTTAGATTTTTACCGTTAAGAACAAATCTCGTATGGAAAAGTGTTGATGGTAGAAATCTAACTTAAAGAGATATATTAATGATTCTAATGACTATAATTCTGTAAATACATGTCTATTATAGTCGCAAATCATATTTTGATCAAGATACAACTTGACACTGACCTGAAAATTGCAAAAAACGTAAGAAAAATTGAATTTCGCGGGCTACAACTACCCATTCACCTTAATAGAAAAGCGTTATCAGCATAGATATACAGGGTGAATTTTCCAAGTGGGCGTGGATGGCCAAATCCGAAACTATGAGGAATAGCGAAAAGTACTCAAAGGTGTCACGGGCTTGATTTTGATGAAAACTAAAACTGCATCATTTCTTTAAGATTTTAGAAAAATCAATATTTCTAGCCAAGAATCGAATCGAAAAAAAATATACACTGTATTATTACACCGTTCGATAGTGTCGCTAATAAGGATCCGATTGTGGGAAGTAATGACATACGGAAAACTTAAAGAAAATGTTGGATTTTAATAAACGTATATGTAGTTTAGTTTCGTTATCCAATCACAACGTGTAAGCATCATCAACTTTTGTAGTCAATACCAGACTCCTTCGACCGAAGAAGTTCCTAGCTGCAGCATCACTTCTTAATTGTTCTATGAAATCTGTTTGGACTAAGACATGGTCGGTCAACTGCAGATGCAGATGCAACTATTGTTCTAATAGAATATGTTACGGTGTCCCAAATGTCTGTTAAAATGGTAAAAATAGATGCCTCATATTTCTCGATTTATCAAAGGCCTTTAGCACTGTTTTTGGTGATCCTCATTGTTGATATTACGGGATCTATGGGCATGAGGTTCTTGATATTTTACGTGAGTATCTAACGTGACAAAGTCTGTATCTTAAGATCTTGCACACCCCGGACACTCCATACAACGCTCCCAAAATAATTACCTACTACTACTACATTAAAAATGACGTTTGTATACCTACGTATGAATGTGTGCGTGAGGTACTTGTGTTTGCGAGCGCTCTTGTTAAAGAACTGCGACGAATAGTGACGAATACGACGAAGTGCGGGGTGAGGTGCGGTAACTGATGTTAGTACGGGGAAGGGAGTGGCCTTTCTGTACGTAGTACTTTAAGTATTCTGTGGATCTTGACAGTAATGAGTAGTAAATTAATTTTCTGGCGTGCCCCAGGGTTAGTAGACAACATTAGGCCAAACTTATGAAATTGTTCATAACCTGCTGAATTTTGGTATGTATTCTGTATGTGGTACTGAATCATTACCTAAAACTCTCCGACCCTCCGACGCTTGCGTCTTGAGATATACAGGGTGTTGGAGTGAATTTCGATGTTAAGATGAATTTTGATCAAAATTCGTATTCAAACTTTTTAATAACAACAACATCTATTGTTCAACAACAACAGTAGGTACTCTGTATGTGGTATTGAATCATTACCTAAAACTCCCCTACCCTCCTCAGCGTGCAACCTGAGATATACATAATGTTAGCACGAATTTAAATGTTATGATGAACTCTGATCAAAATTCATATTTAATCTTTTTTCATGACAACAACATCTATCTTTCAATGACAACAGGGATAAAATATAAAAAAAAATTACAGAAACATTAATTTTTGATTACATAATTAAAAAGATTCAGCATCCATAAGATCAGGTGAACGATGGGTTCGTGGAAGCTGTCCATGACCCGTCGTACAGTCGCCATTAGATATATTGTAGCAGACAAGGTGACCAAATACTTCTGAACAATTTAAAATATCAATAAGTTCCATACACTACAAGTTACCATTTATATCTGAACATTCATTACTTCATTAATATCTGAGCAGATGCTATACAAACCAGTAACCAAAAATATCAGGTCAAGTGTGACATTAACATAACATATCAGTTGTATCTTAAACAAATGATTTTGTATACAATTTTTATTCCCTTTCCATCGTATTTATACCTAGAACGGTCATTTGGTGTTCAAAAAGGGTGTTACCTGGATTTTTTTCCGGGAGTTTTGAAAATTGGTTATTTTATTGAGTTCGACGTGTTCTCTACGAATTTTCACTTTGTCCGCTCATCTTTGCCGCTCGCACCGCCACATTCGAAAAACGGCGCCTAATATAGCAGTTTTCCAACTCATTTTAAGATAACACATTAATCTACAAAATTAAAACAAGAGAAAGGGGTTTGAAGGTTTTGGCCCTAAAATCAGCCGCCATTTTGATTTAATTTCAGAATCGCGGTGCACAACAAAAGTTATATATTTAGATAGAGGACACTTATACAAACAAAAAATGTTACATAACATAATATCCTAAAGCGTCAGGATTCGGAGTTATTCACCGAAATATAAGTCCAAAACAACAAGGACTTTTTCCCTCCAGGTAAGCATATTGAACTATTGAGGTAGATAATAGAAACGTTATGGAACCTTTATAGAGAAGAAACAAAAGAAGAATAGACATTTTTTAAAATAAATAATTAAACACGGCAATTTATAGTTCGTTTTTTAATCCCAGAGACTAATCTGACAAGTGTAATGTCAAACTTCTATACTAAAAAAAACGAAAACACAAAAGACTTATTTGTCAGATTAGTCTCTTTATGGTCTAATTACTACATGCTTAATTTTTGATTACTTTTAAAATAGCTACCTACCTTACTTTAGCTTTTAATTGTTATATAATCCTACTTTAACTATTATTTGCTGTATAATAAAATACTTAAAAAACAGGCTTTATATACCAACATGGGTAGGCCTTTTTATTATTATTATTTTTTAATTGTAACACACAGCTCAGTATTAAAATCTGTGAATGAACAATAAATCACCCCTATTTTCCCACCCTTAGGGTAGGATTTTTTTTCCCAAATTGATATGGGACCAACTTCGAGGATATCCTATCCAGTAAAAAAAGAATTATCAAAATCGGACTAATTTGTAAAAAGTTATGCGTGGTCATACATTACAATCAGTGAGCCAACAATCAATCTTCCCTTTTTTTTCTACCCTTAGGGTTGGTTTTTTTTTTTCAAATTTTTATATATATTTTTTTAATTTATATACCCTTTCCAATAAAAAAAGAATGATCAAAATCGAACTGCTCTGTAAAAAGTTATGCGTGATCATACATAAAAAAAAAAAATATACGCGTCGAATTGATAACCTCCTCCGTTTTTTCGTCGGTTAAAAAACATTTCTAGGTTATCATCGGTATCGGACATTACTGTAATTACTACATATTTTAGTTTGTAAGGCATCCATATAATTCCGCCTGACGCAGGTCCTCACAGGAGACGGTTGCTTCGGAAGGTTCCTGTTTCGTACAAGGCGGGAGGAAACGTCCGGGTGTCATCATTGTGTGGATCGCCCGGAGGACACGGTGGAGCATACGGTGGAGGACTGCCTGGCTTGGGCGAAGCACCCCCGCGTCCTCACGGCGGCGATCTCTCGCGTCCAGCCCTTGTCCAGGCCATGGTGCGGAGCGAGAGTGCATGGGAAGACTCCACCTTCTTCTGCGAAGCGGTAATGCTTGCGATGGAGGGGGCGGAACGCGTGAAGAAGAGGCGATCTTTGCGCCCTTACGCCCCTAGTCGCCGTAGGCGCGAGTTGCGGACGGCGAGCAATGGGCAGCTCGCCGTTCGGTAAGGACCAAGCCCGGGTCGACGGCGCGTTGTGTTCCACGCGCGCCGCAAAGAGATTTCAGCACTATTTAATTGACGGGGCCCGCTAGGGCCGATGCCTGCCACTGTTGCAGGTTGTTCGAAAGAGATACCGTGGCCCCTGGCACATGCAACTGAAGGAACACGGGTGGGTTTTAGTCAGTACTAGCTGCGCCACGCGGTTTCACCCGCGTAAGTGTCGGTCCCGTGGGAACACCTCGAGAACACATACACAAGAAGTTGGCAGATTCGTCTCAGAATTAAATTGTTATAGGGTTTCTTATTTATGTCTCATAACTTTTTTATATATATATATATATATTGTTGTACCTATGTATGTATATATGTATTTATTCTTATATAATTTATTCTTATAACTTAGTTATAAATATTTTCATATTTTTTTTCTGTAATTGCACCTACTGTGTATTGTCTAATTTGATTCCTGATTTTATCCTTCAAAGAGACTCCGAGCATAGCTCGCTCCATAGCGCGCTGAGCGACCTTGAATTTGTGGACCAGCCCGACCGTCAGTGTCCACATTTCAGCACCGTATGTCATGACGGGCAGGACGCACTGGTTGAAGACCTTAGTCTTCAAACACTGCGGGATAGGCGACGAGAAGACTTGACGGAGTTTTCCAAATGCTGCCCAACCCAACTGGATCCTTCTGTCAGCTTCCTTCTCAAAGTTGTGTCTGTCGAGCTGGATGATTTGCCCTAGGTAGACGTAATCCTTCACAACTTCGAGAAGCGACCCTTCGATGTGGATTGGACTCGGCAAGACGTGCGAATTGTACATGACTTTTGTCTTGTCCAAATTCATGCCGAGGCCAACCCGCCGGGAGGCTCCATTTAGGCTGTGCAGCATTTGGTCTAGCTGTTCCAACGTCTCTGCCATTATGACGATGTCATCGGCAAATCGAAGATGTGAGATGTACTCGCCGTTAATGTTGATACCCTGTCCAGTCCAGTCCAGCGTTTTGAAAACGTCTTCCAACGCGTTGGTAAACAATTTAGGGGATATTACATCCCCCTGTCTCACCCCCCTGAGCAGTTGGATGGGGCTGGTTTTCTGATTCTGGATCTGGACAGTCATTATTTATTATTATTATTAGGTGTCAATCCCTAGCATCAGGTGGAACTACATTTCTCACGGCTCACTTCAAGTTCACTTCACCTAAGTTTTCACTGTGAGATTTTTTCAGAATTATACTGGCTGCAACTACTTTGAGGACTTGAGACTTTAATAGCTATGTTGCATTAAGTATTGCTGTTATAGTTAGAGACAGCAAGTTATATTCATAAATCAAAATACAATTGAATTTGTTATGATATTGCTTATACTGTAAAGTTATTGGAAGTTTACGATATAGGTACAAAAAGTCATAAAACTAGGAATGTCCAATACACGCAACTAAGGTTAACGCACTACTACTGACCTCTTAATTTGACACTGAATCACACCCCTGCCGTCGTTTTCGTAATAAATAAAACTCAGATGTCTTGTTCTTCACTTTATGTTTAACCATTACGTTGAACCAATCCATAACGTTGGTTGTCTTATTAATTTCAAGAACTTTGATGAAAGAAATTGTAACTGTAGTACGTTTTGTAGTATATTTTGCAGTCTTCCTTGGAGCAAAAGACTTCGATACTGTCGTCTTGTTCTGCTTGAGGTAGCCAATGGTACAAATGGCCAGTATGGCACTAATTTAATACGTTTTTTGTTTTTGTAGATATATCATTTCGTATTCTGGTTCATCTTTGAACACACTTAAGAGTTAGAAGCAACAGCACCGGACTGACATCTTGTGTTATTGAAGAACTATTCTTAAATTGATATTAGTTATATTTTTTCATTCACTTACCATAGTAATCTATTGCATTCTTTTTGTTTCCTTCTTGTCTTCTTGTTTTGACATTTTTAGGAGATAAACGAAGGACATTCAGGGGGTGAAAATTAGGATCTAAAGGATAAGGACCCCTTGGTATGGTTCCAGCTACATAAGAATGAAAAGCCTTACGCTCTGGTGAAATGTATTCTGTATGAGAATCAGGAGGAAGAAACGTTGGAGTAACAATAGAACGAAGAGGAAACATTGGAAGATTAGCAACAAGGGGATGAGCAGTAAAATAAGGAGGAGTCTCAGCAGTGTGAGGATCAGAATTAAAAGAAGGAGTTCCAGTCAGTCCAGTGAAATCAGGATCAGAAGCTATAGAACGGTTAGTAGGAGGATTAGTGGGATAGGGATCAGAAGTATGGAGATATGTCGAAGGATTTTTATCTGGTATAGTAGTAGTAGTAGTTACTGTAATAGGAGTAGTTGTAGTAGTGGTTGTTGTTGTAGTAAGAGTAGTTGTAGTAGTGGTTGTTGTTGTAGTAAGAGTAGTTGTAGTAGTGGTTGTTGTTGTAGTAGGACGACGTGAAGAAGTCTTATCGTACAATTTAGTAACGACCGCATTGTTGTAACCGAGTTTTCTGACAGTTTCACTTATCCAATGAAGTGCAGGACTTAGTGCAGTAAAACTCCGTTGAGGAAGTCTGCAACTGTCCTTATCGGTGATGCCCATTATGCCAAATATTCTGTCTTGTATTAGTAATGGCACACCTTGTTCTTGTCTCTCTTGACAAACTTGTATAGTCCGTTTTGTGACTCTGTTGGTGGCGCAAACATAATATCCAAATGGCTGTTCTTTGTTACAACGTTCAACAGCCGTTACTGCTAATCTCGGCTTATTGTCCATTATAGGAATCAGCGCTTTCAGACCAATGGTAGACATATTATCTAGAGTACTTAATTTCACAAGCTTTCTTTTTCTCTTTTCTTGTCTAGTAATAACTAAAGCAATGTCATTTCGTGCAATAAAATTGTTTCCATGAACATAGTTCCTGTAATGTGAGTAAATAAAAGATTTCACAATAGGCAAGTTTCCTACAGAGTTACACTTTTTAGCGCAATATGAGGTAGTCAGCACAACATTATTTAAAATAAATGTGCCTAAACAACTCTGGATCGGTTTATATGTGCTGTTTTCGCAAATGAGACGCTCTATACTAGTAACAGAAATGCTTCGAATGCACACAACATAAAACGCAAATGTTGTATAAAGTTGTAGAGGTTCGTGTAACATTGTATTAAACTATAAAACTTTTGTTATCACCTCCAGCGCAAACATTATTTTTGTTCTTTTATGAGTAATGTTTTGCCTAGCTGTGATTTGTTTTATTTTTACGTTGATACTAAATCGGGTTGTTTTTATTGGAACGTTTTAATAAACGAATACAATTTAAATAAATGTCACTATAGTTTGAAGCGTGTGACATATGAACTCTGTCATGGCTTGCTAAGAAAATTATTGTATTGCTCTCTTGATTAAATCTTATTCAATCAGATGTATTGAGCTTCCTTTTACTTAAAACCATCAGGTTATGGGCCCAGACTAGTAGCGAGTTACCTTTAATCAAAGAGATTTAAAATAATTTTAATGTCTTTGGACACAACTGGCCCTGGCTGCTCAGTATGACATGATGGTTGAGCATCTTGATGTAAAGACTGCATTTCTCAATGGAGACCTAGAAGAGTCAGTCTACATGGAACAACCTGTAGGTTATGTGGTAAAAGGATGTGAGAAGAAAGTTTATAAGCTACATAAAGCAATTTATGGCTTAAAACAGTCGGCGAAAGAATGGAATAAGAAGATTAATGATGTTTTAACCCAAAAATTGAAATTTAACAGGTTATCTTCGGAACCATGTGTTTATGTATATAGTCATGATGGTGAAATCATGATTATTGCCCTGTATGTTGATGATATAATGTTGTTTACATTAAAAACATCACAACGAAGGAATATTATAAAGAAGAGACTAATGGATGAATTTGACATGAAAGATTTAGGTACAGCCCATCATATTTTAGGTATGAAAATAGAAAAAACAGCTGATGGGAGCTTCACCTTGGATCAGTCAAGTTATATAAAGAAAATATTAGAAAAAATCAATATGTCAGATTGCAAACCAATGACAACTCCTATGGAGGTTGGAATAAAGTTGCAGAAGGAAAATAGTTCAAAATGTAACTTTGATTATAGAAGCCTTATTGGTTATTTAATGTATTTATCTGTATGTTCCAGGCCTGATATCGCTCACAGTGTCAGTTTCCTTAGCCAGTTTAACAACTGTTACGGTGAAAGTCACTGCAAAGCAGCAAAAAGGGTTTTAAGGTATTTGAAAGGAACAGTAGATAGTCTTATTTTTCAGAAAGGAGAAATGAATATTGTGGGTTTCACTGATGCAGACTGGGGTGCCAATCAGGTGGATCGTCGATCTTACACCGGTTACATATTTTGTGTTGGAAAGTCCATAGTTTCATGGGAAAGCCGTAAGCAGCGTACAGTGGCACTCTCTAGTACAGAAGCTGAGTACATGGCAATCTCTGATTCTTGTAAAGAAGCTATGTTTTTGAAAACATTTATTTCCGAATGTACTGGCATTGTTTGTAAAGTTTTGATGTTAAATGACAATCAGTCAGCACATAAACTTTGTAATAATTCTGTATTTCATGCGAGGTCAAAGCATATCGATATAAGACATCACTTAGTAAAAGATTTAGTAACAAAGAAACAGATTGATTTAGAATATCTTTGTACTGATGAAATGTTGGCTGATGTTTTAACAAAGCCTCTCACTGCCGAAAAACATTTAAAGTTTGTGTCTCAAATATTAAAATGTTAACTTTGTACATTGTTATGTTATGTGCATTTTCAGATACAGTTATATTTATGTTTTGAGGCCTAGTATTTTTTGCTTAATATTGTATTAGTTTAAGGCCTAGTATTGGAACGTTTTAATAAACGAATACAATTTAAATAAATGTCACTATAGTTTGAAGCGTGTGACATATGAACTCTGTCATGGCTTGCTAAGAAAATTATTGTATTGCTCTCTTGATTAAATCTTATTCAATCAGATGTATTAAGCTTCCTTTTACTTAAAACCATCAGTTTTTAATAATGTGAAATACATACATATATAAAAAAAATGTGAAATGCATTAGATATGAAACATATATCTAATAAGTATAGTTTATCTATATAAATAAAAACAAAAGGCCTGACTGACTGACTGACTGACTCATCAACGCCCAGCCCAAACCCTTGGACCTAGAAAGCTGAAATTTTACACAATGGTTCTCTTTATAATGTAGACAAGGAATAAGGAAGGATTTTTCGAAATTCAACCCCTAAAGGAGTTAAATAGGGGATGAAAGTTTGTATGAAAGTCCGTCAGTTTTAAAGTTAGGATCTTCAAATTTTGTATTTAGGCCGACAATTGAAAATTAATTAATACGTGTCTCAGCGTTTTTAATAATTCCACCCCAAAGGGTTTAAAAATGGGGATGAATTTGTGTATGAAAGTCCCTCAGTTTAAAAGTTAGGATCTTCAAATTTCGTGTTTAGGCTAACGATTGAAAATTAATTTATACGTGTCTCAGCGTTTTTGATAATTTCACCCCTAAAGGGGGATGAACGACCTGACTACGCACAGCCTAAACCGCTGGTCCTAGGGACATGAATTTTGGAGGGTATGTTCTTTGTGAAGAGTAGGTATCGAACAAGAAGGGGTTTTTGGAAATTCAACCTTTAAAGGGGTGAAAAAGGGGGATTTTGTTTGTATGAAAAATCTTATTTTTTGAGTTAATAACCTTGAAACTTGGCACGAATACGTTTCTAAGTAAATTATGAAGTTTGGAATTTTTCGTTTTGCTAAAATACCCCCTGAAGAGGTATTGGGGGGTGTCAAAATTTGTATGGAAGAATTTTAACGCGCTGTCCGATTAACTCAAAACTCAGTATTTATACTAAGAACTAAAAAGAAAAAATAACGTGTATCAAAGTTATTCGAAAATCTACCCCTAACGCTGTGAAAAGGGGTAGTTAATTTTACAGGGGAGGATTTTACTGCGCGGCTTGATAAGCTCGAAAATTGGCATAAATAATCTTTGAGTCAAGTTATGAACACATCTTAAACGATTTTTCATAATTCCACCCATATAGGGGTGAAAAGCGGGAATACAGTTTATATGAAAAATCTTATTCATTTGGTTAATAAACTTGAAACTTGGCACAATTATTTATGTAAGTAAATTATGAAGTTTGGCATTTATTGTTTTTATAAGCTACCCCCTAAAGAAGGATTGGGGTGGGGGTGTCAAAATTTGTATGGAACAATTTTAACGCGTGGTCCGATTACCTCGAAACTCGGTATTTATACTTCAGACCAAAAAGGAAGAATAACGTGTATCAGGGTTTTCCGAAAATCTACCCCTAACGGGGTGAAAAAGGGTAGTCAATTATACAGGTGAGAATTTTAACAAGTGGCTTGATTAACTCAACAATTCGTATAAATAATCTTTGAGTCAATTAATGAAAACATCCCAATATTTTTTTAGAAATTCCACCCCTATGGGGGTGAAAAGCGGGAGCGCAGTGTATTTGAAAAATCTTATTCATTAGGTTAATAAACATGAAACTTGGCACGAATACTAATATAAGTAAATTTTGAAGTTTGGCATTTTATGTTTTTTAAACTACCTCCTAAAGGGGGATTGGGGGCGTCAAAATTTGTATGGAAGAATTCTAACGCGTGGTCCAATTTACTCGAAACTCGGTATTTATACTTAAGACCATAAATAAAGAATAACATGTATCAAGGTTTTTCGAAAATGTACCCTTAACGGGGTGAAAAGGGGTAGTTAATTTTACATGGGAGGATTTTACTGCGTGGTTTGATTAACTCGAAAATTGGTACAAATAATCTTTGAGTCAAGTAATGAACACATCCCAAACAATTTTACGAAATTCCACCCCTGTGGGGATGAAAAGCGGTGATACAGTTTATATGAAAAATCTTATTTATTTGTTTAGTAAACATGAAACTTGGCAATATTTGGGTCAGTAAATAATAAAGATTGTCACTTTTAGTTTGGAAAAAACCCCTTACAGAGGATGAAGGGGGTGACAAAGTTGATAGGTTAGAAAAATATGTAACCCGCTGTCGGATTAACTCGAAATTCGGTACTACTAAAACAAAAAATAAAACAAGTATGTGTTTTAGGGTTTTTCAAAAATCGACTCCTACCAAGGTGGGAAATGGTAAGTAATAAAGTTTAAGGGTGGATATTACTGCTTGCATCCATTAACTCGAAAACGGGTATGGGTCTCTAAGTCAAGTTATGAACACATCACGAACATTTTTCAAAATTTAGCCCCTGTGGGGGTGAAAAGCGGGGATACAGTTTATTTGAAAAATCTGATTCCTTTGATCTATAAACTAAAAAATTGGCCCGAATACTTATTTATCTAAATAAATGATAAAGATCATACCTATACCTATACATTTTCGAAATATTTAGAGGAAAGTACGAATTTCACGCGGACGAAGTCGCGGGCAGAAGCTAGTTTATAATAAAACGGAAAACCTATATTTTTTTAAATTTAATTTAATTTTGAAATAAGGAACTTACAATACACAAAAAAAAGTTTTTAAAAGCTCTCTTCCTACTTAATAGTACGTTATGCATACTTTTGCAGACGGTACTATGCTCCTTCGTTCGACGAAGTCCCCTCCCTTACTGCAGCATTAGGATGTCTTTAGAAAATAAAGTATTACTTAACTATGTACTTAATTATACAAGTAACATTGTTGCATGCAATCAGTTTGTCAGTTGACTGAAGTTCGGTATACTTCTCGATTTGGCGAAAGCCTTTAACACTTTTCGGTGCTCATTCTTGCTGGTAGACTACATAACAAGCATTAGGTGTGTTCTTGTCATTTCCTGAAACTATCTAACATTACAAAGTCAGTCTGTTATGATTAAGCCCCTTGTCAATAATGAGCAGTTAACAATTTTTCTGGTATGCTCCAGGGTAGCCTCCTGGATATAGCACTATTTGTGTTAAGTTTACTGAATATGATTACCAAAAGATTAGTTGCTACATCCGTCATACAAAACGGATGTAACAGACGGGTACTGTCACTAAGTAGGAAGTTTATTTGGGTACATATTTGAATTTCAAACATTAAAATATCTACGGTTAAAATGTAACCGTAGTTGTTTGTATAAAACATCGAATCGAACGACCGCCGGAGCCTTGCAGCGCCGGAGCCGTGACAGAAACCATGCCTGCTGCATGTTGGATGCTCGTTTGCACGCTGTAATGCATGAATAAGTTGTTACTGAAATAAATTAAATAGTATACGAAACATTGGTTGTAAACTAAAAACGTATTTTTCGATGGTGTTTTAAAAACAATGGAGAATCTCATGTAATGTTACCGGCCAAACTCGATATTAGGATGAACTAGTTTCGCTTAGGCTGCGCTCGCTCTTGCATCCTATGTCGAAGGAGCCCCGCTACGTGGGGCTCCTATTTCTGTGTAAAGGGTTTAAAGTAACCTAACCAATCCTAACCTCGGGGTGCCCTTCGCTCGCTCTTGCATCCTACGTCGCCTATCCGCCGACCGCAACCATGCAACCCATGTCGGAAGAACTGGATTGGCCTAGGCGAAACTAGTTCATCCTAAAATTGTGTTTGGCCGGTAACGTACATATATAATAATATCAAAATTTGTTCAATATTTTAATTAGTAGGTATGCTTAACGTAAATATAAAAAGTAAGTATAAGTAGTAGTAGTATAAGTAAGTATAAGTGTATTAAATGTTGACATTTTGAACTTAGGTATAATGACTATCGATAATTTTAATCATTAGATAGTTTTATCTATCGCCTATTCAATGATAGACATTTTAAGCTTAGGTATAACAATTTTCGATATTTTCACCCCCTTAAAGGTTGAATTTCTAAAAACCCCTTCTTAGTGCTCCTCTACATTATAAAACGAAACCGTGTGGAAAATTTCACATTCCTAGTCCCAGTAGTTTCGGCTGTGCGTTGATATGTCAATCAGTCGTCAGTTTCTCCTTAGATAGATAGATGAGACGTGGTTTGTTCGGCGCCTGAAGTGTTGAGTGTGGAGCGTTCGACTGTGGAGCGTTCCGTATGGACGAGCGCGGGAATTAATGTGGCGCCGGCGCCGGGGGCTGCGCGCACGGCATTCCACGCGTGCTCCAGGAAAGTGCATCCGTGAATAACCACTCAATCAACCAAGTCTCGTAATGCTCGATATTAAGCTATCACGCGCCGCTACCCAGAAATAGAACCATTCCATTCATAAACAATGCTCATCATGAATGAAATACTATCGGCACATAACGCATTTACTAACTAAATTAACCACTATACGCCATGTTCTGGACTCTGGTTCGCACAAATGAAAGTACGTATTGCCATAAATCAAGATAACGTGATGGAGTTATGCGGATGAGCCCGCTATTAAAATGCCAATAATGTGCCAACTTCAATTGCAATGGCTAGTTCCGATACTAAATATTATAAATAATAATCAGCTGGCGTTTCTTGTGCGTAAGAATTCCTACAATATCGCTCGGTAAATTAGCTGCGATAAAATTGAATGCTCTGAACAAATAATACGTTGTCGACGTTTGAGGGATTTTATCAGTTTTGCGTACATGTACGACTAGGAATCCAATTGACGTATGTAGGGTATGCTTATTGTTATTCTGATTTGGTTATACCTACTGCAACAATGTCATATTTTTCTGATTTATAAATAGTGATATCGAGAAAAGGACTATTGCGTAGTACTACACAATAGTCCTTTTTAACCGACTTTAAAAAAGGAGGTTCTTCTGCCTTTTTGTTACTTGGTGACTCTGCTTGATCGTTGTAATAGAAGGCTCAGTTTACTCAGTTTTAGCAGAAGTAGAGCTCTCTGTGAAGAAGTTCATCCGTGGAAGTACTTCAACCATACTATTATTTATATTATCAATTGATGATATTCTTCATAAAGGTCAGGTGCGTAGGACTTGCAACTGGCGTGCGTGTATGTGCGTGATGTATGCAAACGAGTTTACGTTCATACGAATCGTAGCAGGTGACGTTCTGTTCTTACCCCCATGGGAAGCAGGCGTGAGTTTATGTATGTATGTATGCATATAAGGAAAAGAAAAGTAGGTCAATGTAGGTATTAACACATTTATTAATCCATTACATTCTTAACATAATCTAATACACGTAGGTTAATTTTAGTCGTAGCTATTATTTATTTGTTTACCCTGAATTTAGGAGGTCCGTATGTTTCGTGTGGGACACCCTGACTAGTAGAGATAGCGCCACTGTCGAAACCCACGCTGGAGGCCGTGCTGCTGATCGTGACCGGGGATGCAACGCTGCTGGCGAAGTTGGACGAGCCTAGGCTACTGCCGGAGTTAGCAGACGCGGAGCTCAAACCGAAGGATTGACCGAATGACCCAGTGGACCCTCCCTGCTGGTCTGTCGGCTGGTACTGTACACTGCCGAGACCCGACGAGAAAGAAGAGGAACCCCCGGTTGCTCCTGAGTTCACTGACACAGACTGGCCCCCGTTGTTGTAGTCCTGAACGATGTTGTTGATCACAGCCTGGGAGTCATCCTTGTTCTTATATTTGATGAAGTAAACTTCAGGTTTGGATGGAGGCTTCTGCTCAATCTTAGGAAGGACAACCTCGGCTTGTTCTTCGGGTTTCTTAACCAGAACGTAGACAATGGTCTTCTCCTCGTGTTGTGGCTGGATAGGAGCAATTATTTGAGGTTGTCTAGATTCGGTGGGTGCCTTAACGAAGATGATCTTGTAATGTTTCTGGGGAGGAGGCAGTACAATGGGGGCACGGGGCTTGACCTCTTCATGTTCTTCGGGAGCGGCGTGCACGTAGAAGTGTTTGAACACTTGAGCGGGCTGGTGCTGCACTTGATAGTAGTTCTGGTATTTGTTATGACCAGCTTGGTACTGGCTTGAGGCCTCATATTGAGTTTGGAATCCGGTTTGATGGAGATTGTTGGAGCCGGAGGTATGGTGGAGATTGTTGGAGCCGGAGTTTTGGTAATATCCAGAGCCGCTTGACGCAGTTTGGTAGCCGGTGTTTTGTTGACCATTGCTGCCAGCAAAGGCGGTGCTGTACTGGCCGGAGCTTCCTGCAGTTTGATAGGAAGGAACGCCGTACGAGGTATGTGGTACTTTGTAGTGGTAGCCGAGGTGACTGACGTCGGCTGCGACTACTCCGAGAGCCAGCAATAATACCTGGAACAAGGAAAAGGCTTATGAGTTTATGAGATTTACTGTAATAACAAATGGGTTGGAATTATACTTCTGTCAAGTGAATAAAATGTCGTAAGAAGAAGGCTCAAAGAAAGTAACATGTTAGTGTTTTGTTAATATGTACTAATAGATACAATTAAAAATGTGCTCTATCAAAGCAATAGGTTGAGGTATGAGAAATTTGTTGGGAGGCTGTAGCGGCGACGCGAGGGCGGACGCGGGACCGTCGACCGACCGACCGGTCGCATCGTGAGTCGTGACCACTCAATACTACGATGTTGCAATACAGAACGCGTTCCGGCGGAATTAGATCTAGTTATATTATTGATGGAATCACTGTGGAATGCGATATACAAACGGAGCTCAGGCGGTTGATTGATTCTGTTATGTCTATATAAAATAACGTCAAGCATTTACATGCGAGTTAAATACAGCCTTAGGGCAACCTAAAGCTTCATTTATAGTTATAATTATTTTGTTGAAGCTGTTTAGTTGTTTTGATGAATTAGCTACAGGTGAGTAGGGGTCAGCTGTATCAATAAAAAATGTTTTAATAGAAAACAGGAGTATGAAAAAGGTTGAATTTTGTCCAAATAGCTGATGCTTCATTCTTTTTTTAGCTCTCAAAGTATACGAAGATTGACTAATTGTTACCTACTCAACAAAGGTTTAATATTTTTTGAGTTTTAGACAAACGAATTATATTAATTGAATCCCAATAATATTATACCGATACACTGATATTATATAAGATCTATGGTAAAATAGAAAGTATGGGCAAGGTCACGACTCATATGTAGGATGGCTAGAGATGCTACAATGGTTGGCGTGGTCGCGACGGTTGCGTAACCACCACGCCCAGTCTGGGGTCAGCGATGCGGGTGCGATGAACTTGACCATGGTGCCCGCTTCCACATGTTAGGTGCAACAAGTGTTACAACATCCAATATATAAAAGTCGTTCAATTAACTGGGCACAGATTACTGGAATTTTCGCCGTAGGATAGTTTTGAATACCGCTACAAAAACTTTTCTTGTAATAGGTTGTTACGTTGTTATTGGTCTAATCAATGCGAAGATATTTTAAGTGGTAAGTAAAATGAAAAAGCGGGGTTTTCTACGTGAAAAAAGGTATTACAAGATTGTGATGTGTCTTTTGTTGAGGTGCTGCGCCATACAACTACAGTGCTACGCGGAATTGTTTTGCCAAGTTGTCACAGATCACTGCTTTTTGCAATGGAGTGCGAATCCACAGGTTATAACATAAAACATAACATAACATCATGCCTTAACCCTTTGACCGCCATGTAAAATTTCATCTATCTTGCCCCCAACGCCGCTACCGTATTACAAATCATTTATCGTATGATTGGCTAGTGATGTGTAACACGTAAAATATACAGTAGTAAATATAGTTTAAAAATCAAGTACTTGTTAAGCATTTTACTATCAACCATTTGGACGTCTTAGTCGTGGTCGGCGACTGTGCCCAATTTTTGGTGACGCTTTAAGACGTCATTGGCGGTCAAAGGGTCTTTCTCTGAGTCCCATGTAATGGGCGAGCCTATTCCCATCAACCGGGCGTAAAATCTAGACTCCAGGCAGTTGCTACTGAGAAATTCCAGTCGGAAAAACGCAATAACATTTTGCCCGACCTGAGAATTGAACCAATGAACGTCATGCTATCCTCGTGCTTCACAGGTTGTATTATAATTAAATCTTTTTATTAGTAGTTATTTGTGTGCATTTTTTTACAACGGTAATTAACCAGAATCTTATGAATAGTTACGAGCTTTCCTTAGCGTGCTACGGACGGCGGAGGGCCAAATGAATATTAAATTACATGCAAAACAGTTACCAAGCCGTGAATATAACATACTACCTAATAATAATTTTCACATAAAATAGTGTGACATCATAATACCTACCGAAATGTTTTCGACTAATCTAAACAAAATGGAAAACTTATGTAAATTCATTCAATGGAGTTCGACACCTGTCTGCATAGAGGGGCCCGTGGCTAAATAATAACAGCCGCACAGGTCGATCGATCAGGTTAAGCTACGCTTGCCGCGGTTGGTCTGTGGATGGGTGTCCGTCTTTACATACCGAGACCCCTCCGTGTCTCGGAAAGCACGTTAAGCGGCTGGTTCCGGCTGCATCGTGTGCTGATTCGTGGATCTTTGACAGTCGGATATCAAACTAGTGTTCGGAGGCATAACTAGTTTATACGTATTAAACGTGGCGGTAGGTGCCCACGTACCGCCACTTTAAATTTTAATAGTATCTGCTCTTAAAGATATTTTACAATGATGTAGCTTTTATTAGACCGAGCTATTTTATCTAATATTACACATATAAGTGAACAGTATCTTTTACGTTTGCAGCTTCCTGGAAAATCCGCTTATGAACAAATCACTGCCAACGAATTAGCGTTCAGTTTCTAATATTTGTAGACAGAACTTTTATTAGCTACATTTTTCTCATATTCTAGGCACTTTTGAATGTTTACTAGAAAAAGAAAAATTGAATCTACTTTATTAATAACTAGCTGTTGCCCGCCATTTCGTCTACGACCCAGCAGCCTTATTGCGGAACGCCAAATCGTCAAATGATTCTGATCAGTTGGCTTAATTTCTATCACAATTGGCTTCATTTTACGATTTTCGAATTGCGAAACTCTAGTTTCTGCGCAGGGCCTTAACGTTCATAATTGGTTTCATAATAAACTAGAGTTTCGCAATTCGAAAATCGTAAAATGAAGCCAATTGTGATAGAAATGAAGCCAACTGATCAGAATCATTTGACGATTTGGCGTTCCGCAATTAGGCTGCAGGATGAAAAGTAGCCAATGTCCTTCTCGAGGTCATGGTCTACTCCGGTGCCAAATTTCATACAAATCTTTTCAGCCGTTTTAGTGTGAAAGCGTAACAAACTAACTTGCTTTTGCACTTATAATATTAGTTAGATTTGGTATAAGTACAGTAAGTAGTGTCTGTACAGACGCCAGCACATCAAGCTACCAGAAACTGTCAAATTTTCCCAATCAAAATTGAACCTTACGGTTTACCGATAAAGTTGAAAATCTATTAAAGAAATTTGACAGATTGTATTGTCTGTACATTGATTTTAATTTTGAATAAAAATGATTAAATATCGGTTGCCCCTTCCAAAAGACAGTTTCAATGTTGCACAATAATAAAAATTGGTTTTAAAATATCTTTAACTGCAGATTAAGGCCGTTATTTAAGTAATTAGTTGGTATTTAAAAAAAAAGAAAACGATATAGGTAAGTAGATAATTTTTTTTTTTAATGCATCTTTGTAAAGTCGAGCCAATCTATTATAAAAATATAAAGGCGCCTTCAAAAGCCCGCATAGCCGACGGTCACTTGTATGTACATACGTCCTAGCTATTTGAAAACAAATAAAACTTTAGACAACATATTCACATCCGCTTTGCCACAACTTTTGCATATCTAATGACGAAAGATCTTAAATTCAAAATAGTCACACTTTGACCTAAACTATTACCTATTAGTCAAGGCTGAGTCTAGTTTTTCTGCTATTTAACATTAAATTTCATACGATAGATTCAAATACTTAATCATACTTATTTATACATCTGTTAATACTAATACAATATGCATTCTATTTATAACGATATTTCCTTTAATAATTTACCCACATTTTATATTAAACTTTAGGTAAACGTCATCACAAGAATAAATTATTTATTTAATCATTTAAAACATATATTGCTTTTTGGTCCAGTGAACTTAGACAGGGGCACCTAACGGTAATTCGATTAATATATTCATTATAATGTCGTAAATTCTACAAGTTCTACACTGATACAATGTCTGAGGAAAATATTACACGAAAACTTTGCCGGATATGGCTTGTATCGGCCAAAAATTCTAATTGTAGGTAATGTTATGTGACAAAATGTATTAAAAAAATCGTATGTTGTCCATAGAGCCAATCCCAAAACCTATTTAGCTGCATTGCAACAGTCGCTTAGTAATGTGAAGAAATTGTCTAAAATAGTAAAATATAACCGTCACTTGCCGACCGGAACTTAATTGTTTTGATCGAAGTGGAGGAAGCGGATGATTCCAACTGAACTTTCGTAATTGTCTGGTTTGAAGCTCGGACTGATTGTGACAGTGAATATCAAGATAATGAACTCATCTACAATATCTATAAAATATCCACGCCATATCCTACTGATTAAATTTTGTGATATAGTTACCAGTTTATATTAATTGTTTCTACATTGACCCTACATCGACTGTTGAAGCGTAAGCGAACAAATCGACAAACTAATTGTGCATTTAAGATAATATGGTTGATATCAGATGACCACTTTAACCAGCATGAAATGTTCGAGTATACTTTGTTGCTATAATTCTAAGACCGGCCCAATATAAAGTCTATATTAAAACGCAATCATGATGTAACATGTTAGAACACCTCAAAATGTGGTCATTAATGAATTCAGGGTCTATTAAAACGTGGACATATATAAAATTATAATATTGTGAAGGTCATTGAAACTTGTGATTGATGGTCATCATAAGGTAAACAATGTCCGAGCCGGTTGCATCGATATGTACCTACTTGCACATTCTTACATATTACATAAAAAAGATGAAGAAATGAAAATATTGAATAATTAAATAATCAAATGAAAAGGGAAAAATATGCTCTAGACAACTAATTTCAGGAACTTGTGTACATATAAACATTATTTTAAAAATAAAAGTTGATAAAGTCATATCAACTTAGATTGAAAGCAGGAAAGGGATAATATATTATACTGAGATGACAACTGATATAGTTTTATGGAAAAGACATACCTACGGATGACGATAAATTGTTTTTTTTCCGACTTTCGATAAATTGCACTCATTTAGTAGACCAAGTAGTAAGTGATGATTACATATACGATGTACTTGAAAGAATTAGCCAAACGACAAAAGTTAGAAATGCAAATATCTATTTGGTGTTAACAATGGCACATATTGAGTAATTTTCAAGGTATAACGCTAGATTCTTGGCTACTTTTGATTGACGTTTAGTCATATGTGGCAACGAAATAGACCTTGAATTGTGGTTGCCGATAAGACCATTATTATTGAGATGGGGATTATACGGGATTATAGACAGCATTTAAATTAATCATTATGACTGCAAGGGCTATGTCACAACAGTTGTCGTGACTTGAGGAATGTTTTGAGTGGATAACAGCTATAAATGTAGGGAACTACCAAAGTAACGTTTTTGTGAAAGATGATATGCCTAGAAAAGGTGTGACTGAGATGATGGCTGATAGAGATTTGATTTTTTGTAAAGAAGACATGTCTGAGGATTATGATGATGATTAGTATTACACACACATGATTAGCACTGTCATCAATAGTTGATCAGTAGATGAATATTAGGTATTGTTAGAACATTATACCATAACATCACGCTTGTAATCCTCGAAAGGAAAGGCTAAGGTGTACCTGTAGTACACCCACATAACAACAACATTATCCATCGTCAAAAATATTATCGACGGTCAAAACTACCTATGTACAGACGCCAGCACATCAACCTACCCGAAACTGTCAGATTTTCCCAATCAACTTTGAATCTTATAATTAAGTAATAAAGTTGAAAATCTATTAAAGAAATCTGACAGATTGTAGTAGGTTGATGTGCTGGCGTCTGTATGTACTTTGATTATAAAAATACAATTTTAGCGATTGAAGAGTTTTGTCAAAAAGATGCCAAAGGAAATCTTCTCCAGTTAGAAACAGTTTTATACAAAGAATAAGTTGAAATATTTTTTAAAGAATTTAATGAAATATTGTAAGACAAGATATTTTTTTTCCGATTTGAATATTATCTTTTACGGTAAAATTAGACTAGATTGCAACAACTTAATCAATCAAATTGGCATTGTGTGAATATTTTGTAATTAATGAAAAACGTTAAAATGATTAATGACACATCTGCTGAAATTAATATTATTTGTCACACGAATACTAATCAGCGTTAATTACTGAAAAATATAACACGGAAGCACACTTCGCAAAGCTCATAAAGTTTCAGTCGCGTTTTAAAACTAATAAATATTTATATTTTATTTATTTTCACAGAGATATCATTTAAAAAAAAGCTGTCATCTTTCCAAGGGTCCATTTTTAATACTTTACACTTTTATTTAAAACACACTTGAAACACTGTTTTTTTAATTTTAATTATTAGGGCTTTTTTTGCTACAAATATTAAAATAAAAAAAATTTAAAGGTACATACCCAAGTAACCTTCATGTTGGCCGTGCGATCGCTTGTCTTACCAACTCTTGAACAGGTGATGCGGTAAGTGTCGCCTCTCTCAGCGACCCGTCTCTTAAATACCTGTGCGAGAAGACCCGCCTCTGTTGAACGAACCTACAAGGTTATGTCAGCGGGTTCACACAAAACAATGAACTATGTCATATATTTTTCACGTAAAAGCTCGTTATTTTAGGCGAAAGCTTTTTCTGCTTTCTTATTGTTAATGTACTGCTATAGTTTAAGTTTTGAATTATTTTTTAGTTAGCTATCTATTGTACATAAAAAGGAAATACATTGAGGTAATGTTCTTGATTATTATTAGGTACTTACTAAGGTTCTTAAGAAATAGCTTTTAAGTTTGGCGCCATAGAAGGATAATGTAAATTACATTATGGGTTAGCATTTAAAAAAATAGTTATGTGCCGTGTGCCCGGCGGTAAAAAGTCGAAGCATTTAATTCAAATACGCATATACAAGAACGTCAAAATATACAGTACCATAGAATTGATTCTAGTCGCCCCTCCAAAAGGTTCCGAACGGGCAAGAAACTCACTTTTCGTTCAAACTTTCATCTCCTATTTATTTCCATTGGGAACACCCAAATACTCCGAAATATTTTACTCCGAATTTCGATGTTCCGATTTTCAAAAGTCCGAATTTTATAATACCTAAGAATCATAATGTCTATTATTAAAAATCACGAAATTTATTTTACCGAAAGTCGTAAATGCGACTTGCTTGTTTTCCGATTTCCATATATTCGAAGGATCAAATGCTCGATGGGTTCTCGGTCCGAAAAACGACATTCCGATTTTCAATACTCCGAATTATTTCCGTTACCGTTACCGCACCCGAACTCAACGAACGTAATACACGACGTAGGAGGCAAGAGCGAGCGAAGGGCACCCCGAGGTTCGGTTTGGTTAGGTTACTTTAAACCCTTTACACAGAAATAGGGGCCCCGCGAAGCGGGGCTCCGTCGACATAGGATGCAAGAACGAGCGAAGGGCGCCCCGAGGTTCGGTTTGGTTAGGTTACTTTAAACCCTTTACACAGAAATAGGGGCTCTATTGTTGGTTTTGTTCTTACAATTGGAAATATGTCTTTATTTGTCTTGCTATTCAGTTTTACAAAGCGTTATTATTTCGGAATTCTAATTAATCGGTATTTTAATAATCGGAATTCGTATTTTTGATGTTTCGAATTATCATTAAGTCGGACTTTTTGTTATTCGATCTATAGAAACTCGGTATTTAGAGAATAGTAATTATAAACGTTAGGTATATTGAAATTTCGGAATTATTAAAATAGGATGAATGATAAATCGGAGTTGTTATAAAAGGAATTTTGAACCATTCGGAATTATGAAAATCGGGATTTTGAAATTCGTATTTGTGACTTTCGGAATAAAGTTTTTCGTATTATTGTAGTGTACCCATTTCCATTAGGATACCAATTTTCGAAAACTATTCCTTATTGCTCACTTCTTTTTAAGGTGCGTTGTCTTTCATTTTTTATTATTATTATCAGCCATTTCTGTCCCACTGCAGGGCAAAGGCCTCCCTTCCCTCCTTCCACTTATCCCTATCCAGTCCTGTCACACGCCAATCCTTGTGGAAAGAGTCGAGCTCGTCCCGCCATCTCATTCTGGGCCTGCCGCGTTGCCGTTTGCTGCTGTTTGGGACCCATTGTGTGGTTACTTTAGCCCATAGTCTTTCATTTAATTACTTTAAAATTATAGTAAAGTAGGTACATTAAGTATCTAGGTATTTAATTAATTAGTTATCATTTTTGTATCATTGCTTACCTATTAGCTGGTTTAGGACATTTAGTTTATTAATGAGCACTTGTATGCAGATTACCTTACCTATGTGCATAACTTACATAGTTAAAACGGGATCAACATCGGAAGGTCTTCCGATGAGGTCGTTATTAGGATGAGTTCCTAATAATGACCTCATCGGAAGACCTTCCGATGCGTTTTTAATTTTGCAGATGACAATGAAGATCTAACTTAGTGCCATCTTCGGGCCTAGCAACTTTATTGAAGGTGTCATCCTTCATACCAATCTTGTCAGACTGGTTAAGGCACTAGAATTAATTCATTTTGACGTTCAAAAGTGCCTATTATCTGCCTATTTGATGTAAACGGTTTGAATTTGACAGCTTAGCGCAGGTACGGTCAGCAACGAAAGTAAGTTTTTTGATCGATACACCGGAGGGCCAATTCTCGTAATTTTAAGAACGTTCACAATCTGATCTGTCTCCATCTGACAAAAAAAAATTGGAAATCCAAAAGTGCACGACTCATAATGCTCGTATAAAAACCATAGATATAGATATTATATTAGTTATTTTTTTATTAATTATAATTAAACTACTTTGAATCAAAGAGCCATTTTCAATAGGGTTCCTCCATGGAGCACAACAACCAGTCACAGTATAATATACAGTAAGTTATCTAAGGCCGCCCGCCGAGTTATTAGCCTACTCTTGCGTTGATCCCCAGGGTTGTCACTTTTACTTTTAGTTAATATTTTCGAACAAGCAGCACTTGATCTAAATTTATGAAATAAAAAGCATATTATGATTGAATATTTTACCAATTTATAAATTTAGTAAAAATAAAAAGCCTTTATTCACATAACATTTATTATACTAAGTTACAAATTTGATACCGAGAAAATTTTTCTCCTGTTTCTGCACGTCCGGAACGCTTTATTATTATTTGTTAATGTAAAGTAAATTCTCATTCTTATGTAAAGTTTTTGTAAAAAGCTTTTGGGAAAGCATGGAAATCTTAAATTCTATATCATTCAGTTGATCGTAAGTTGACCGGCCAATTTTAATGGTGATGTGGTCCTTTTCGAACGCTTTGCGAAACACCTGCTCCATCCTTTCTACATTATCGACAAAATCATCAGGTGGGATCATGAGTAAATTTCGATCTTTGCCGTAATTCCTGTAATGGGTGTATCTAGATTCTACACTTAAATTACACGCTCGTTGATTAACGTCGACGTAAAGCAACCCTAAGCGTTAGTCGGTCACATGTTACTGTAATTTTGTTAAGTTAATATTATGATTAAGACACCATATTTGGATTGAACAACACATCAGACAATAGAAAAAATAATAATTTCAATAGTAATTAATTTGTAATATTAATTATTGTGAAATTGCCCTTATTACAACTATACGCGACAAATACGTTTACCTAAACGATGTTTCGTACTCAATCCTCTGTTTAAAAGGAAGTCGGTGTCGTTGGTTCCGCATTTTCGTTTTTTGACACCGACTTCCGAAATGAAAGTTATTTATCACTTTGTAGTGTTTTTTTTTTGAAGTCGGTTGTTTTTTTTTGTAAAAAAGTTTTTATTTTTCAATTTTTAGTTGTACCTACCCCACAAAAAAGTAAACAAAAAGATCGTTAATGTAGACAATGTAGATAAATTTTTAGATTGTTGTTGATTTTTCAAAAACCGCTTGTCCGATTTCGATAAAATTTTCATGGGACCATTTGGGAAGTAGGTATACCCTTTCCAACAAAAAAATAATTTTTCAAATCGGTTGGCAAGCAACGGAGTTATGCGGGAACAAACATAAAAAAAAAATACAAACATTCGAATTGAGAACCTCCTCCTTTTTTAGAAGTCGGTTAAAAACTAGACTTAAAATAAACTTTAGCTCTAAACATAGTATTCAGAAAGTAAATTTGGGAATACATTTATATGGAAAAATGCGACTCGGCTACGCTCTTAATAAAGCAAATAAACTGTGAAATAAACAATACAATACCACATTTTCTAATAATATTTAAGTATAAGTAGGTACTTACATTTCTGGTTGAGTAGGAACTATGAAGAATGATAAGTCCGGGTTTGCGAAATCATTATTGAGGCACCCGAAAACACTACAATATTTTTTTCCCCTTTTTGAAGTCATGATACTCGTAATTTAAGCCACCTTATTCCCTCATATATTATGCTAGCGTGTGCGTGAAATCGCGTGCCGACATGGCGCGCGGCGCGCACGCACACATTCAAACCGAGAGCGGCACGTTTGTATGAAGATGTTCTACTGTATATTATACTGTGAACCAGTGGAGAGCGCGTACAACGCTACCGCGGGCACTAAACATACCTACGCTAAATCAAGCCTATGCTGCGCGATTTTGGTCAGTCGAAGCAATTGTAGGCTTAGTACGAACGTCACGCGCTCCCGCTTCTAAAACAAGTAAAACTAAAAGCAATGCCTAGTTGTGCAATTAAATGGTGTAGAAAGTGTACTACTACATCAAGTTACACAAAAGATGGGATAACATTTCACAGGTAAGTGGTTTTCTACTCCATTTATTCATTTTGATTAAAAATGAAAATTAAATTCAAATATTTTAATTTCTAGAATGTTCCCGCTGCTGTCTCTTTCTGGTGCACTCAATTTCATAGGTACTTGCAGTTGTCTCTTTTTTTCTCGATAGTGCTGTTCCCAGCATCATGACGATTATATCGATATAATTTCAAATAATATATTATTTTTGGAAAGAAGTTATTTTACGGAGCTCGCGGTGGGAGTAAAATGGGAGAAATGGTCACGTTCATGTGCTGAAGTCAATAATGAAGTCATAATGGGAAACCAAGATAGCGGCTGCAAAATTTTACAAATTTTTCGTCATTGTGTCGTTTTCATGGTTTTCTAGGGTGCTGAACTCAATAGTGAGGTGGTCAAACCGAAAATACAAAATGGCGGCTGCATTTTTTTTTTATTTCTGGTTTTTGTGCTCCATGGGTTCCTCCTATGGGCGAAACGAATCTATAAAAATAAAATTTACTCAATTAATTGATTTTTTCGCAAGCTACTATTATTTCAGGTTTCAGGTAAAACTTTTAGAAATATTGTGATGTTTTTTTTTTCGTTTCTACTGCATTAAATCAATTTTTGAAAAGTACAGAACTAATCTCCATTAAATTATCTATGGTATAGGTACAAATGAAGTCGGTTCTGTGTACTAGCAGGAGTATAACAATAGAAACAGTTGCAAAACGGACCCAATTTTTTTTTTTCGATCATAAAACACTCTCTAATGCTTGGCATTATGAGTCGTGCAATATCTCTAATTTCCCTATATTTTTGACAAGCTTTTGACATTGATTGTCGCTGGGATGAGATTGCGGCTAGATTTTGAATCGGGCACAATTCTAGACTCCGGGCTGCTACTGAGAAATTGTAGTTGGAATGGAAAAACCCAATAACACTTTGCTCGACCCAGGAATCGAACCCAGGACCTCATGAGCAGCAGTAGCGCTTGCGACCTCTAGACCAACGAGGATCACATTAATAAAACATATTGGAAGAATGTATAGTAATGATTTATGGAAATTAAATTTTAACCGATTTTCATAACTGTACCTACCTTTTGTCCGCTGCTAACCGTACTTGCCTTCAGTATCAGCGTTACCGTTGATGACTCGATGCGAAGTGTTAACGACTAGGTACTTACAGCTTTTGTCTTAAATTTAAAGGTTCTAAACAATAATTATATAAACAATGCAAGAAATAAAGGTCAAGTGCGTCTCTTGTACGTTTGTAACAACACTGAGTTTTGAATATTTACTTTGGCTGACCGGTAAACAATTGTAGGATGGAACCTTCGACTTTGCAATGAGCACCCAGAAATGTTTTTTGCTCACTCACACTATATTGGTGTATGAATTATTGGCTATTATTATATTATGTTCCGGTGTAGAAACCGAACTGTACAGAGAAGTCCAAAGTAGTTAATTTCAAACCTCAACAATAGTTCTAATAGGGTAGTTTCCTGGGTAAAAAATAATAATTCTAATTAGTCCGTCAGTTAGATTATCGAAAAATAATGGACCCATATTTTTTCTTTTGTCAATCAAACAAAAAATGACAAAGATAAAGCGCGTCAAAATTTGGGAGTTGGGGGTCGTGACGTCACGCCGTGCGACAATTTTTAGCACGGCGTGACGTCACGACCCCCCACTTTTTTAGGAAACTAGCCTATTGAAGGCAAAAAAAAATGAATGGTATTTTCAATAAAACTGGAAATCGCACTTGACAACTTTTGCAAAATTCGCTTGTGATTTGGACCTCAAAAGTAAGGTCCGCAATAGAAGCAAATTAACACTGTCACTTTTACGTTATCATTAAGGGCCTGTGCACACCACGTTTTTTAAACGCGCCGTTGACGCGCGTTTTAGACACGTGCGTCGACGGCGCGCTTTTATCTTTCAGAAGGTCTACGGCTGTCTAAGGCTGCGTCTGACTCGCGTGCGTATCGCGTCTGTATCGCTACAAATGCGCGCCAACGGCGCGTTTAAAAAACGTGGTATGCACAGGCCCTAAAATTGACACAAAATTATTTAAAAATTTACCCTTTTTCGTCGCGTATTCCGCAGAACCTAAAGACTAAAGTCTTCAATCATGTCCGTGCGTCCTGCCTGTTATGACTTAAGTAGCCGATATATTGACGCCACTTTCAAGGCCGCTCCTTGAGCTATGGAACGAGCTATGCTTGGAGTCTTTCTGAGGGATAGTATCCGGAATGAGGTGATCCGGCAGAGAACCGAAGTTTTCGAAATAGCTCACAGAATAAGAATAGAATAGAATAGAATAGAATACTCTTTATTATGTACAAGCTGAAGTGGCAATGGGCCGGCCATAGTAGCCGTAAAATCGATGACCGCTGGGGTAGACGAGTTCTTGAGTGGAGACCGTGAATCGGCATACGTAAGGTAGCCGATCGGGTCGGGGGTTCGTAAGGGGTTTTTAGTTTTAGTGTAATTATAATGTTGTAAGTATGTATTATATTTATAGTATTTTTAAGTTATATTAATATTGTATTGTATGTATTTATATGGGCCTTGATGCTTGAAATAAATGGATAAATAAAAACGTAAGGTAGGACGCCCTCAGGCTAGGTAGAGCGACGATCTTCGCAGGGTGGCTGGTAGCAGCTGGATGAGAGTTGCCGAGAGTCGACTTGAATGGCTTGCAATTGGAAAGGCCTATGTCCAGTAGTGGACTGCTGCAGACTGCTCATGATTTGAAGAATTGCTTCCTAGCTTTTCATTAATCATATATGAAAAGCTGATTTTAATTATTTGGTTCAATAATTAAGATTGTAAAAACCTAAGTGTAAAGCCTATCGCAGCTTGAGGTGGGCCTACGCATTGCAAAAATGCCGAGCGCACATTATAGCCGCAGCGTGCAGCAGCGCAACGCATTTTCATACAAAAAAGTGCGGTTCGTAGTTCATAGAAAATGTACGAAAGTGATGGAGGAGGATTTTTGTAATGCGTAGGGCATTGCAAAATCCGCCTTATATGAAAATGCATTGCGCTGCGGCTATAATGTGCGCACGGCTTTAACTACTTTCGTTTCTGACTGTACCTAGGTCTTTAGTAATGTCAAAGTCATAATAATATGTAGGGACAAAAGCATGCAACTGTTTCCTGTAGATAACTACAAATACAAACAAGAAATGGATGTTTCGTTTCTTCATATCAATGAACTCAGCCTATCGTTGTCCACTGCAGGACAGAGGACTCTCCCAAGTTGCAGCACCCTGTTTGTTTTCTATCTTCAACTACCTTTTCAAGGTTGTTGGTCCAGCTAGGAGGTCCATTAAGCTGGTCATCATTTATTCTACGCTTCGAGTTATTATAGCTATATTCGCTTGCGTAGGTATGTAAGACATCACAGATCACAGACTTCTTTCTATTTGTTGTAGTCTCGAAGAGACGTTTGGTAGCAGACAATCGCTAAGTCGAATTCGCATTCTGGTAAGGAATCTCTTCTAGAATTACTACCAACATATAAAGTTCTTCGCGATGTCGATGCGCTGATGAATACTGGGCGCTGTCACAGAACTCACAGCACTTACTGGTTGGTGCACAGTGCAGTTCAGGTGGCCACGGGTTAAAAAAAAACTTTTTATCTTCCTGTTCCTTCATAATAAATACTTTTCTTATCTTTTGGGTAATCTAATCCTGTAGATTTAACAAGGAAACGGCTATAGCAGTTGGTTTTTATTTTTTATTTACGTGCTCATCAAATTGCATATAGGTAATAAATCACAAGTTTATGAACTTTATGAGCTGTTTCTTCCGTGGTTTAAAACGTCAAAAATTATAGTCATTGATTTATTATTGACTGCTTAGTTTACAAAATTTTTATGTTATAAGTATTATGTTACTAGCTTCTGCAAGCGACTTCGTTTGCGTGAAGTTTCTCGTTTTAGAAACATATCCTATGGCACAGTAATAGTGAATATTGTATATTTCTTTCAGAGAAATATATTTTTTTTGTAATCGGATCAGTAGTTCCGAAGATTACCCCTACATACAAACCCACAAATGATTGATCTCTTTATAAAATTACGATTTATTTCCGTTGGATCCCGCAAAACATTATTATGTATTTCCGTTGGATCCCGAATTTAAAAAATGCAAGATAATTACGTTTTATTGTCGTTGAATCCCGAAAAGTATTTCCGTTGGATCCCGAATGCTTAAAAAAAATCTGAATGCGGGTACTTTCAACAACAAAATTGTTTATAATAAAATGAGGGGTTCACTAATGTTTCACCAAAACTCCATTGAAATTTTTAGTTTACAACCAACGTTTCGTATACTATTTATTTCACAAACAACTCATTTTCTATATAATCTAGTCGTTTCTGGCACTCGCCGGCCGCTGCCGCGGCACCGCTCGCTTCGCTCGCTCGGCTCGTGCGTAGGGGTCACAGTTTTAACCTAACCTAACCTAACATTGTTTTTTTTTAATAATTAACCTAATCTAACTAGTTCAGTTCCGGGTAGCCCCCTAATAATAATCTATTTTTAGTGTTTGATAAAGGTAAATCACTTTTCTTCTGAAATGTACACATGTTGTTATAATATGGGATTCAACGTAAATAGCAAACGGGATCCATCGTTAATACCTAAAAAATGGGATTCAAAAGTGGGATCCAACGAAAATAAACGAAAATTACTAGCTCACTAACTCTAACTAACTCTGTTTGCGACTTCGTTCGCGTGAAATTTCGGCTCACCCCATGCGTCGTATCGCATCTCTCCCCCGCGCTTATACGTCGCTTCGCTTACCCTTCTTTCTGACTTTTTCTTTTTGGTCAGCTACAGAGCCGTTGCGTATGTTAAATAGCCTTCCTCAAGAATTCGGTTATCACGAGCATAAAAAAAAAGACGGGTTGCACTCCGGGAGTGCCGGCAGAAGTGAAAACTTGAATATTAACGTTGTGCATTTTTGATATTTTGGAATGGTTAGGGAATAATTTTGCACGAATTGCTTTAATTATCTGTATAGGTAAAAGTACTATCATTTATGTGGTAGAATACAATATTTATTTATTGCGCTATCGTACACAAACATGACAATTAAAGTAAAGTAGCTATTTTATGTTTTATAATAATTTTACGAATACACAGCAGTGTGGCCACTACACAGACGGTCGAGCCATCAGCTGTCACCATCCATGGATACGCGTGGCACGCTGTAACTTAAACACACACGAACATTCGCGCAAGCGCCCTGCGCCGCCTTAACGAAACAGCAGGCATACATTTTCGCCGCGCCGCCGCCGTAGAAAGAGAGCGGGATACTTCCTCTCCTACGCCGCGCCGGCTGCCTACTTTCCATCCGTCTTACGAATTTTCGATCAGTGTCACGTGTCCTGACGCGAGTTTAACATTTTTTACCCATTACAAAAAAAGTGTACAACGCCGCTAAAAAGGTTTTCGCTTCAAAAATTTATTGTGAAATCCGACGAGTAATTCCAGAGATTACAGCGCGTTCAAACAAACCAACCAACTCATCAGCTTTATTATTAGTACCTATACTCGTATACAGGGTGAAATTGAACTCATGCGACAAATCGAAATGAGAGATTGTACTCATTATTATGAACAACTTTTACTATGGGACCAAACATAAAATCGCGAAAAAAAATCAGCTGTTCTCTACATTTATGTTCGCATAACTCATCAAAATGTAGGGAACAACTGATTTTTTTTTCGCGATTTCAGGTTTGGTCCCATAGTAAAAGTTGTTCATAATAATGAGTACAATCTCCCATTTCGATTTGTCGCATGTTTTCAATTTCACCCTGTAGATTTGTGCCCTTCCGTGCTTCACTAATAAAAATAATTGAATTTTAGTAAAATAAGGCGTTTCTAAAAGATTTGAAATACCTAATGGTTTTTGTTATCTACAGGGTGAAATTAAACACATGCGACAAATCGAAATGGGAGATTACACTCATCATTATGAACAACTTTTACTATGACACAACTCGAAAATCGCGAAAAAAAATCAGCTGTTCCCTACATTTTGGCGAGTTATGCGAACATAAATGTAGGGAACAGCTGATTTTCTTTTCGCGATTTCAGGTTTGGTCCCATAGTAAAAGTTGTTCATAATGACGAGTACAATATCCCATTTCGATTTGTCGCATGTGTTCAATTTCACCCTGTATAAATTAATTCGGGTAGGTAAGCGTGGGTCTTGATTTTGAATGAAACCAAACGAATACAACTAAGTACAGAAAATGAACTAAGTACTGTAGAGACTTCTTTGAGGGTTACAGACCTCCTTGCGGGTCAGGCCGCTGCATATATTTATAACGAGTTCCTTTCGAACATTCAAGCAGATGTCATATAAGAGTCGTAGGTTTAACGTCTAATATTTAAGGATTGAATTATGATAATATAAAGAAAGATTCAATATAATCCTAATAAGTATAAAAAGGATTTTGATTTAATCCATACGTCGTCGAGGTCCCACATTACATCGGACGCGGCCGGGAGCGTGTGAGGTCTCGCACCTCCCAGAGGGCTGTGAGGTGCGCCCTCACACCTACAACGGGCCGAAGGGAGGCTTGAATAAATCGTCGGCTCCAATGTTTGGGGATTGAATAGATTGCTCTTACCCCAGCATATTTTGACGCGAATTATGGGAGGAAAGTCACTCTTATAACTGTGGTCACTCCTATAGAAGGGGGGGTGACAGACACTCAGCATAAGTTGTCACCGACTTTGCTAACAGGGGTATAACCCTTGCAAAGTGTGTTTGGTTGACACTTTCGGTTCAACTTGTGTTTGAGGACCAACAGTTTTATCAGTATTGACTGATATTAAATAATTGATTTTCGAATTAGGTATTTGACATTCTTTGCTGGAGTAGGAGCGTATGATAGTTTTCTTCAATGAACCCTGGCCTCTTAAACTTTTCCCTCCCTCTGGCTCAATCCCGTCCGATGGAGTTAAAAGAATCTGATGCTAAGATCGGTTAATTTTCTTAAGCCTCTTCTAGGTCGATGTGAACTCTCACATCAAGTGTTATTATTAGGAGGCCGCGTCGCGCCTTTTACCGAGGTTTTGACACGACGAGGTTTAAGCATGACGACGTTAGTTTGTATGGGTGCATATTGGCACATATAGATGTTAATTTGCTTGACACTTAACGTGGTGTTGGATTCGCGATTCGTACGTCCTGACTTAAGCTTACTCTTGCAAGAGACGGACCTCATCATGTAAATTTGTTCCTCGGATTTAAGTAGATATACAATAGGATAGGAAGATAGGGTTTGGATATTCGAATGGTGTGAATAAAAGTCTCCGGCTATGCCCATACTTTTATTCTAAGGTGGGCGTAGCTGATGTAGAGACTTCTTTGAGGGTTACAGACCTCCTTGCGGGTCAGGCCGCTGCATATATTTATAACGAGTTCCTTTCGAACATTCAAGCAGATGTCATATAAGAGTCGTAGGTTTAACGTCTAATATTTAAGGATTGAATTATGATAATATAAAGAAAGATTCAATATAATCCTAATAAGTATAAAAAGGATTTTGATTTAATCCATACGTCGTCGAGGTCCCACAGTACTTACCGGATGACAGCGATGCGGATGAATACTTCGACGCCTAAGTTTTTTATTTTTATATATTTGTATTATAAGTTAGTTAGTCATTTATTTTAGTATCTAGTGTATATAGTTAGTTTCTAAAAGAATAAATAAAGTACTTACCTACCGACTTAATAAAACATACCAGCTAAGAAGATATATGTTCGTTTTAAGGTGAGTATACAATAGAGCATTTTCTCAGGTTTCGTCGGAGTTAGGGAACGTGACCGAATGGTCTCGTTCCCTAACTCCGACGATGAGTTGCGCTGCTGAGGTGATGAACCAAAATTTAGGAAAAGCCTATTTTCGTACAGAATTAGTGAATGGTGGTGTTTAATATGAACTTGTTTAAATTAGCGACAATTGTTAAGGGGAGTTTTATTTATGTTTGCCTGTACTGTCCCACTGCTGGGCAAAGGCCTCCCCCATTTTATTCCACATTTCTTAGGGCTGTGCCTTCTCCGTCCAGTCGGTTAGGAATGAGTCTAAATCATCACGCCAGTAAAGTAAGTAATTACACCCTGGACGGTCAACCACCCGCGCTTCCAACCTATCCAGACAGCAATACCATACAAGGGATAGTTAGTTTAACATTGCCACCATAGAAATGTCATATATCTATGATTGCCACCAAGCCAAATATGAGGTATCAAGCACTAGCGACCCAAGCCTGCTTTGCACGCGTTTACGACTAGACAAAACATGAAGATTTCATTATTATAATATGTATTATGTAAGGTCAATATCAATATACAGGGTGGCAGCATATCGACGCGCAAACTGAAACCAATGAGTCTGGCCCATGATTCTAGACCCCATTGGGTAGAAATTTTCCGCCAGTTATCAAAAAAAAAAATCAGCTGTTTCATAGAAAAGTGCAATACCGACGTGGTCAAAATGTAAGGAACAATAATAATTAATTGTTTTTAAAAACCGACAAAAAATTTCAACGCGTTAGGGTTCAGAATCATGTACTGAATTCATGGTAACCGGTTGCGTTTACGTCACCCTGTATAATAAAAATACCTACCTAAACCTTCCGGAATAAATACTCTAAATAACGTTCAAAACCGCATCAAAATCCCTTGTGAAGTTTAGGAAAACAACGCGCTCACACAGACAGACGCGAACAGCGATTTTAATTTATAATATGTAAGTACTGTAGAGTGTAGATGGATAATAAACTAAAGTAAACAATTCCTAATAAATGTCTGGGTATTGAAGAGCGAAAATAACACTGGTTTGAGATGGATTTCTTATATGGTAAGGTTAAGGTCTAGAGGTAAGGTCACTGCATGCCAATAATACCTACTTATGCGTCAGTCAAAGATGCGAGCCTTTTCCGGTTTTGTCACGATCTCATATATTAGTGTAGTTTATCTTATATACCTAGTATGTAAAAACAAATACTAATATTATAAATACTAAAGTCTATGAGCACGGAGCTATTCTTCATACATAAGAGCTTCGTGTGATCATGATCTGCAAAACCTTTTCTTTAACCAAGTAGGTATATTGGGATCGGCTTCCAGTGTAACCGGATGCAGCTGACTACCAGTATTTTATATAGAGCGACTGCCTATCAGACCTCCACAATCCAGTTACTGGGTAGGAAATACGAAAGCCCTTGGTAAGACAGGTTTTCAGACTTTCGGGCTTCTGACGACCCGCAACAACTACCAAAGATCCACGAATATCAGCCGGAACCAACGGCTTAACGTGGTTTCCGAGGCACGGAGGGGATAGTCACCCATCGACGGACTTACCACGGCAAGCGTAGCTTAACCTGAATGTTAATTGCGTAACACACTATCAATCGGAATCTCAATCATTTTGAAACCAATTGTTAATTCATTGCTTCATAAGGTCGAAAAATTTGTCTGTTCAACACGTAAATAAGACAATGAATGTTGTTGAACTGTCAAAATGAAACCGATCCCGATTGATAATGTGTTACGCAATTGCCCCGCTGATTGATCGGCCCGTGCGGCTGTTATTACAAGCCCCTCCGTGGGCGAATATTTAATTATGTAGGTATTAAATAAAATCTAACCGATTAAATGATCGCAGCGCTAATAAAATGTCGAATGGAACTCTAACCGGTTTCTTTTGTAAAATATGTCTTATATCTCTAGTTACTTAAAAATAAGTCGCATAATTATCACGAGGTGAGTTTGATAGAAAAGTTTGAAATGTTGGCCCAACTTGATGTGGTTCGTGGTTGATTCACATGGTCAAGGTTCAATAGATTTAGGTACCCGAGAGTTTATTATTGAATTAATTACTGTTTAGGACGTCAACGCGAAGAATTCGAAAAATGACCATCTACCTAATATTCTGTGACAAAAATAGACGGAAGAGTAAAGCGAGATTTATCTTTGAGATTAAAAGTATTTTGAGATTAAAAGTATTTTGATCTTTGAGATTTAAAGTATACTGCCCAGTTTCTAAAGGGGTGCCACCATTCCATTCATTCGATATCATGCTAGTTTAACACAATGCGTTTCTGGACTCTCATTTACAAGGTGTTAGATAAGTAATTTAAATAACTGAAAACCTGAATTGGGGCCATTGTACTCATCATTATGGATAGTTTTATACAATACAATACAATGGGACCTAACCTGAAATTGCGAAAATAAAATCTTTAGATTTCAGGGTTGGCCCCTTAGTTAGTGTTGCAAAGAACTCGACTCTTCGAGTCCTATATAAACGGACTCGGATGAAGAATTACAAGACTCGACTCATTACAATAGGACTCCAAGACTAGAGAACTAAATTATCTACGAGTTCTTGAATGTTACATGAGAGCTCGAGTCTCTTTGTGGGCTCGAGTCCTTTTTATGCGGCGAGTCGCACTCAAGTCCTCTTCGTATATGAGTCTAGCAATAAAATTGTTACATTTACAGGGCCGGGAGAAAGGCTCAGATAAAAAAAAATAACAGTATTGAATAAGGATATTTTTAATCATTTATAAATATAAAATTCAAAGTCCTGACTAACTGACTGATATATCAACGCACAGCCTAAACCGCTGGTCCTAGGGACATGAAATTTAGAGATGTGTTCTTTGTGAAGAGTAGGTATCCACTAAGAAAGGGTTTTTCGAAATTCCACCCCTAAGGGGATGAATGGGAGGAGGGTGAAATTTCACGTGGACGAAGTCGCGGGCAGAAGCTAGTCATTTATAAACATAATGTATTTTTTTAAATGGTTATGAGTTACATCATAACCACTAATTTAAACTTATCACCAATTCCGAGTCTTCGAATGATGAGCTTCAAGTCTCATCTTCATGCTCCGAGTTTTTCTTGAAGACTCGAGTTCATTTTAAGACTCGAGTCCTTTGTTAGACTCAAATGGTTGTTAAATGACTCGGGCTCGGCTTGACTCTAGACTCCGAGCCTTTTTAGCACACTGAGTCTTGCATAATTGAGTCGAGTCTCTAAAATTACGACTCGAGGACTCGAGTCCTTTGCAACACTACCCTTAGTAAAGTTGTTTATAATGATGACTTGAAGGTACACTGACCCCTTTTCAGGCTTCAATTATATCAGTTACACCTTGTATACAGCTAGGTAAATGCGTAACACACTACTTATCAGTAGCATTGGCTTTCATTTTGACAGTTCAACAATATTCATTGTGTTATTTACGTTGTTGAGCAGACAACTTTTTCGAATATACATATGTATTATGAAGCAATGGATTAGCAATATCCTTCAAAATTATTCAGATTGTGATTGATAGTGTATGGTGCCGAACTTCGCTAAAATTGTTAACCTTGTCAAATCAATAGCTATTATTTAGTTTATAATAATGAGATGCTCAGCAACCGGCGACTATTCAGATCTTATGTACCTATAGTTTAGGTAACTAACATCCAGAATCTTAATGTCCATATTTATTAAACTAGTTTGATAACTTGAATGACGGCATCTACATATATCTAATTTAAGAATATTAAAATTTTATTTACGGCTACATCGATATCCGTGGCTACATCCGATTTGAACGACTTTTCGCATCGTCAGTTTTTTCATATGCGTTTGTCGAATTGGTAAGGGCTGGTGTCCGCAACTCCACGTCAATGTGCGTATTTTGCGTAAAAACACACGTATTAACACTGTATGGATGTTGAAATACGTGGCAAAAACCGAAATTAGGGATAATTTACATAAGATCTTACTATTTAACTTTGTTTTATACAGGGTGTTACGGAAAGGGTATATCAATACAAACGGGTGGAAGAGTTTATCTGGTCTAGAATCTCTGTACAAAATTTCAGCTCAAAAGCAGTAACTTTGAAAATGCTTAATATTTTTTTATTTCGATAGTTTATTAAATTGAAATCATAACAAACGTGTCACCGCACTACGAGGGTCATTATCCATTATCTGTAGTGTGTCTGTGCGCCTAGTACACGCACATCACGCCGCCGCGCGCCAGTGCAGCGCCGTGATGTCGAAATAAAAAAATATTAAGCATTTTCAAAGTTAATGCTTTTGAGCTGAAATTTTGTACAGAGATTCTAGACCAGATACACTCTTCAACCCGTTTGTATTGATATACCCTTTCCGTAACACCCTGTATAAGGTATAAAGTAGCTTTTGCCCGCGGCTTCGCTCGCGTGAAGGTCGGAAATTATTCACAGAAAATTCAAATCAACGTTTCGCCCTCTTAGGGGTGAAATTTCGAAAAACCCTTTCTTAGTGGATGCCTACTCTTCACAAAGAACACACCCTCCAAATTTCATGTTTCTAGTCCAGTCTGTGCGTTTATATATCAGTCAGTCAGGACTTTGAATTTTATATGTATACAATAGATTATACTTTAGATTTTCAACCTATTGATAAGTCCTTTCAGGAAAACCTAGTGATTGTAATTATGTGGAGCTACTCTACTCTGATGTACCTATAGGAAACAGAGATGTTCCTTATCCTATGAGCTCTAAAACCTCTAATTGGGTTGCCAACACACAGAAGATACGGTGAAATATTTTATATTTAAAAATTATTTATTTTATTTCTAAAAGATCGCGATATTACTACATGCTTTAATAGAAACTAAATCATGTAGTAATATCGCGATCTTTTAGAAAAATATTATTAGATAAGTACAGACGCCAACACCTCAAGCTAACCGAAACTGTCAAATTTTCCCAATCAACTTTGAACCTAATGCTTCAGCGATAACGTTGAAAATCTATTAAAGAAATTTGACAGATTGTAGTAGCTTCATGTGCTGGGGTCTGTACCTACCTACGAGGTCATGGACGTGTTAGCAAATTAATAAAGTTCACTGGATGGGTAGGCTACGAAAACTATTATTTACATAATGTGTGTCTTTTTTCAACGTATTTCTATCATGTTACCTAATAAATTAATTTAACGTTTTTTTGCGCCGATGTTGATTTTTTATATGCCATTAAAAGCCAATGTACCTACCTTTTAAAATACGTAAGTATAAATTTCCAGTCTAATTTTAAAAGTTTTTTTTTTTAATATTGACAAAGATAAAGTCTGTGAAACAACAATGATTATTCTTTTTGGACCGGAACTGATTTTAAAACAGAATGACGGAATCGTTACATCATTATTAACTTGAAAATCCACTTCATTTTCCCTAATAACTGAGATTCAATCTCATACAAACCAAATGTGCTTATTTTATTTCCATTTTCGCTAGTAAGAAAAAAAAAAACATAAATCATATTTTTTTCTTTTAACGTCATTCAATTCTGCCTGAGAATAGTCAGTATGGTTAAAAGTGTGGTTGGTATTTAAGTAACGTTCCTAGAGCAGGTAAATAAGGATCTCTAAAAATATCCGCATTCATATGATATAATTTATAAACTAGTTTGCTCATCCATTTCATAAAGCTACTCAAAACCGCGAATTCACGGTCGTTTAATGATTTGCATAATTACATTGTACGAAACGAGTTGTATTTTGTTAATTTGATCTAAACATTTTTTTAAGGTAGAATTTTGTAAACGTTCATTGACTTCTAAGTCAGCTCTTCGCCTGCGACTTCGTCCACGCGAATTTCGTACATACTTTCCCCTTGGAACTTCAACGGCGCCTACACCCGCTTTAAAGTGTAGTAGTAGTTTCAACGGTTCAGGGTGTCTAAGGCTCTTGTAAAGTCCAAAAAGTATGTTTTTTAATTAGCGGGTCAGAATTTGAAACAAATAATTTGGTCCTAACAGAAGTTTTTTAATAGGTATCGCTATTAGTTCAACGACCACTTCCCATACAAATTTGCAGTCTTCTTTGTCTCTGAGAGTGTCTGGGACTTCAGTTAAAAAAATTGATCGATATACCTTTCTTTTTTGTAAAACAAAAGTTTTCTGCATATCGGTGGCATTACCTTTTACATTATAAGTTTACTCAACTTTAATAGTGTGATGTCGTACGGTAGTACGACATCACACTATTAAAGTAAAGTAAACTAAACGGGTTGTCTCTAAATCAGTTAAATCACGAATTTTCCAAAGGCATCTGTTGCAGAGATACCATTTTATTGACCATCTACTTGGGGACCCCACCAAAGCTATGGATGGCATCTCAAGTAAGTATTGCCTAAGAACACTGTGTATCTTCAGATAACACACAAGTATTCACTTGTCTAACATAAGGAAGCATTTAGCTTCCACTTACATAGGTACAATAAGGAAAACAATGGTTTTAAACATATCTTATTAAGTATAGCGATGTAAATATGATTATTTTGGGACGGTCACCCAAAAAAGACTTATGTTATGATGATTTACTTAAATCGAAGTTATAAAAGGAGAAAGGTCACTCTTATTATTCTTCTTTTTTCTTAATAACCAATTTTTCTTCTCTAAAATTTAAACAACTTAAAATTTAAAAATAAGTTACATACCTAAAACTGAACAGGTTGTTTTTAAATATTTCTTAGTCTATAGTCCATTTGCATGTTTTATACTTATCTCAGTTATACAGGGAAACCTAACAATACTGTAATACACATCCTCTGTAACATATGTACTATGTATATATGTATCGCTGCTGGTTGCTACAATAAACAAAAAAAAAAAAAAATGTCTCATATAAGTATAAAGGCTTTTGGCTACCCGTAACGACTGCCAAAAAGTTGACAACCAGTCTTATCAAGGGGTATCGTGTTATCCAGACACTAGCTCGAAGTAAAACTGGTATTCAGCTACATCCGGTTAGACTCGAAGCCGAGTCAAACATCGTTGGGAAAAGGCTACGCAGATTTATTTTCGTTTACTCGCAACACTGTAATAATGTGTTAAACTTGACCTGGTGCTGCATCCAGGAAAGTCTGCGGACCAACCAACTCCTGAAGAACTTACAGCAGATGCATCGTGTTTAAGCTCACACAAATATCCTCGATCAGTATTTGACTTAAAGATGGTGACCATAGTCTGTTGATGGAGCAGCAGGGTGGTCCGGTCACAGGGACGCAGCCTTACTAATCGTAGACCCACCGACTTTGGACTCGTTAGTCTAGATTTGTTGCTGGTAAAGACAGTCGGTGAAAAGGATCTGATGATGTAGCAGGCAGGTGATCGATCAATGATGTCAGGTTTTTGAAACGTAGCTAGTAACTTATGGTTTTCATAGCCATTGTTATTATCTAATGATAATAAATACATATAGATATTATTGTTTAAATTACTTAAAAGTTTTGTATTTGTTACCTAATGGTAATAAATAAAAATAGGTACTATTGCTTAAATATTTTGGTGGATAAAATGTGCAGGTATCTGCTCACAATGTGATAAGTCCAAAATCAAATAAAATGAAATATCATTTATTTCAATACGGGGAGAACCAGCACTTATGAGCGTCAACATTAGATGAGACAGTCCCCCAAAGCGGCTGCCCTCAACCTCTCCCTAGTGTTTTAACAGGGAAGAAGCAGTGGCGCAAGAAACTCTCCATCAACATGTCGCATGCTTAATGGAATACTGACTTAACTCAAAAAAGACGATTTTTGGGACATCGCAAAAGAAGATCTTGCTATGAGGGCTTATCCTACTTGTTGACGCATAAAATTAAAACTGATTTGATTTGACTATTAATTAATCATGAATGCTTGTATTTTAAACGTGTATTGACAAACTATTGATGAGACTTGATTAAAAAAAAAAACTGTAACTCAATTCTTTCCTATCTACTAATGGGTCAATGTTCCATTAAGCATGCGATGTGTGTTAATTAGGGGATTTAACTTGTTTAATACCGAAGGACTTTTGTTTTAAAAATGTGCAATCAATCAAATCAACTCAGCCTATCGCAGTCCACTGCTGGACATAGGCCTCTCCCAGACTGCGCCACAGCACCCTGTCCTCCGCCTTCCGCATCCAGTCTACCCCAGCCACCTTCTTAATTATAATAGTAGAATTATCTTTATTTGGGCCTATTTTTAATTTAAATTGGTTTTTCATAAGGACACCCATGTTTTTTAATTTACAATTTACGCACATTCCAATCGTTGATATTTAATAAAAATGTTAATCTTCAATATACATAAATTAATTATGATGGTCGTCTGTGACCCGAAGGTGAGATATTATGAATGCAGGGCGGTCAGCTTATAGCCAATCATGAGTCTTGTACTCAAGGAGGTTGACTCACTTCCGGATAACGGAAATAAAAAGTCTGCCCTTTGGCATTCTGAGCATTGTTTTTGTCTGGGAATGTTTGAGCATACATCGTAAGCGTCGTATGCAGTTATTAAATCAATAAGAGGCCTTTAACTGCAGATAAATTACCTAAATAAAGTACTTACTGGCGTACGGTACTCATTGATATTACTGGTAAAGAGGCATAACATTTTTTACTATTGGTGATTTCGTGTTTTTTTGACGTGATGATAACGTCTTATAAATCTATGAACGCCGGCTGCACGCACGAAACAGCATGACTCATTGTCACGTTCCGCCTGAGTCGAGCGTGCAAGCGAGAGCGCGGAACAAGCGATAGAGATGCACGATCGGCCTTAGCGTTCGGCTTGTGACGCATCTATCTGATGTTTTCTTATGACATTATCACGTAAAATTGTCGTCCGTAAACCGACTTTACAAACAACCAATTTTTTCTCTGTGCTAATTCTGCAGTCCAAGGCAGTGATGATTTTTTATAAAGGTTTTCTTATGCTTGTGCATGAAAAGCGAAGTTTGACTTCTTACTAGATTTTCGATCCTTTATGATGGGTTTTGAAAACGTGCGGCGTTGGGCGACGAAGATGTATTGTTTAATTTAATTGCGAGGTTTTTTCTTATTTTTGATAAATCTATATTTATTATGCTGTCTAGCTCCTTAAAATTACTGTGTGCTTAAAAAGAAAGCTTTACAAAAGTTAGCAATGCATAAAATATCTATTAAGTATTTGTAGCTTTTCAGTACATTTTTCGTTCATCCCTTCCAAGGAGGTTCCTAAAATAGTATGTAAGTACCTAAGGGCTGATTATTCCGTCACTAGATAACTTTTATTCGAGGAATAATATTATTGACGTTTAATAGTTTACGTTTGAAATAACTGTCAAAATTATTCCTCGAATAAAGTTATCAGATGATTAAAAATCAGCTCTAAGGGCTTATTTTTCAATCGACAGATTATTTTTATTCGTAGAATAAAATGACGTCTGACAGATTTTGTGTGGAAGAACTGTCAACAATTCAAAACTATTCTTCGGATAAAATTATCTGGCGTTGGAAAAATCAGCCCTTAATGTAGTAAATAGTACCGAGATGTATTAGGCACCATCAGGGCTGAGGGTTACATTAACTATTAAATCATAAGGTACTGAATGGGATATGTTACTGTTATTATTCACATGATTGTAAATATAAGCTCTTTTAGATAAGCCTGTGTAGTGCCAATGCTGGGCAAAGCCCTCTCCATCCACCTCTGTCTGTACTGAGCTGCCATGCCATCTCTCTTTTGTTAAAGGAGTCTAGTTCATACCGCCATCTCCGTCTGGGCCTTTTTTTTTTGTGGATGGGAAATCATCAAATGACCCCTCCCGCTCTGGGTGGAGCGAAGGGAGTGTCAGACTCTTACTGACTAAAATCCATCCGTGTTCCTTCCTTAGCCCTTTATGTTCCGGGGTAGCGGTAACCCTTTCGGACAATCCCGCACCCCCGGCAGGCGTCGGCCCTGGCAGGCCGCTTCCTTTATGCTGACATCTCTTTGAGGCGCGCGTGGAACACGTACGCGCCGTCCGGCATGGGCCTGGTCCTGATCGGACGGTGAGCTACCCATTACTCTCCGTCCGCAAGCCCGCCGGTGTCGTCACGTGGCCGGGAGTCGTCACGCGGCTCCCGACGCCCGGAGCGTCTCCCGCGGCGGCTGGGGTGTGAGGCTCCCTCCCTCAGCCCTTCGGCCACCTCCTTCGCTAGCATGACTGCTTCGCAGAAGGAGGTGTACCGCCTCCCACTCCCTCTCGCCCCGGACCATGGGTTGAGCCAGGGCCGGACGCGAGAGGTCGCCGCCGCTGATCTCCGTCTGGGCCTGCCGCGATGTCACTTGCCATTAATAGGGGCCCATTGGGTCGTAAGTTTGGCCCATTGATCGCCTGGAATGCTGCAGATATTAGGTATGTCCTGCCCAGTTCCATGCCGAGTGGCAACCGGTATTGTACAATCAAAAGTAAGATTAGCTATCATTTAAAGAATAACTTTTTAATAAAAAAAAACTATTATCTTTTCTTATGATACTGGTTATTCACATTTATACATTGCAGTGTGGCTACGTGTGTATCACAAGATATTTGCTGTTTCCTTTTTTAGAGCTCCTTACCCAAAGGGTGCCAACGGGACCCTATTATACTAAGCCTCCGCTGTGAGTGTGTCGCCGCGAGTGAGTCTATTGCCGCTATAACAAATAACTAAAAAATAATAACACATTTTTATTTTATAGTAACAATAAAAGAAAAAGTACACCACCAAAAAAAAAACAAAAACAAAAAAGTGCACCTACCACTGTTTGTCTATGCATCACCCAAAGGTTGACTGGTAGAAAATTCCTATGGCATTAAGTCCGCCTCTGTACATTTATGTGCTTGAAGTCAATTTAAATTTATTTTAAAACTTCAAGCACATTAAATAAATAAAAGTTAAATATTATACGTTGGTAGGTATGTACGGAACCCTTCGTGTGCGAGTCCGACTCGCACTTGGTCGGTTTTTTATTCTAATGTTGTTTATAATATGAAAGGTCAATCAGTGGCCTTTATTTACGCATTAGATTTAAATTAATATTTATCTGTATAAGTGATACATACCTATAAATTATTATAGATATGAAAATAACAGACTTTTCCGGTAATATAATTAGCCTACACCTAATGTTCCCACTGCTCCCACTGCTGGGACACAGGCCTCCTCTCTGGAGGAGGAGTGGGCTATAATCCACCACGCGGGTCCAACGCGGTTGACGGATGTCACGTCTTCTATTTTTTTTCGTTAATTATTTGTTCCATTTAAAGAAAATTGAAAATATAGGTAGACGTCCTACTTATGTGTGGGTAAGCTGTGACTTTTGGTTGCTGGATAAAAAAAATGATAAATACCATAATTTAGACGACTATTAAATAAGTAATCAGTAAAATATGTCACGTATCATAATAGTATAGAAATGACGAATGAGTAAGATATTTTCGGGAGTTCTTCGTAAGCGTCTAAATCTATCAATATTGTACAATAGTACATTATGATACATGTGTGCTATGTTGATCATTAAACTCGAGGCGGTATTATTCGCGCGAGCCGTAGGCGAGCGCGATAAGGAAGCCGAGAGTTTAATTATCAATGCACACGCGTATCATACGACGTTTTTCAACACATTTGCGAGGAAAAAACAGGCTTGTATTGTTAAATATTAACTTGTATGGATAATGGCGGGCTGGGTTTGTTTTTCCGCGCGCCGCGCTAGCGTGGTGCGCGCGCAGGTTTACCCATAGAGGAAGTAATGGCGCGCGTTTATTTATTTAAAGGCACAGACAAAACGTATGTCAAATTGTAGTTTAGTTAGTATGGAATTAGAAAGTACTATTGGCATACAGAAATATACATTATTCAGTGAGAATCCTAAAATAATAATATGTACAAGTATATAAAAAGGGAGGGAAAATAATCAAAGGGCGTCAAAAAATTCGTCCGCATCACTGTTAACGGGAAACGTGCCCAAAAGGCTGGCAGCATTGCCACGTTGTATGGCAATGCTGATTCTTTGGCCAAAAAATAGGCCAGCCCTCTGGTCACGTGATGAGTCGACCAACCGCTTGGCGATGTCTTGGAATACTAAGTGGGCACTCGGGCCCCATGGCCCTAGTGTTTCAACCCCAAGAATCGAATATCCGTGAGAATCCGCAATAATAGAACGCCAGTGGTCTTTTCCGTTTGGTTTGGTTACGGGAGCGACGATGGAAAATTATACGGTGCATCCAGACAGAGCGAGCCATGCGCCGCAAGTGCTTTTTTTTGTATGTTAGATGCCTCAGCCTGAGGCAACCGTACATATAAAAAAATCATTTGCGGCACATGCCTCGCTATGTGTGGATGCACCCTAAGGTGAATGCGCAGTGGTAGACCGCGAAATTTAATTTTTTTTAAGTTTTTTACAATTCGCAGGTCAGTATCAGGTTGTATCTTGATCAAAATGTATATTTATATAATAGATATGTATTTACAGAATTATAGTCATTAGAATCATTAATATATATATTTAAGTTAGATTTGTTCCCTAAGAACTTTTCCATAAGAGATTTGTTCTTATGGAACAAATCTAACTTAGAAAGATGTATTTAATGATTCTAATGATTATAATTCTGTAAATACGTATCTGTTATAGTCGCGAATCATATTTTGATCAAGATACAACCTGACACTGACCTGAAAATTGCAAAAAACGTTAGATAAAATTTAATTTCGTGGGCTACAACTGCGCATTCATCTTAAGGTAAATAAATTTTAGTTCATCTTGGGACCAAGGACAATTCAGACTATTTAAAAAAAAGTAAAATATGGCTCACGGATTCTTTTTGGCATGAAGTCTCTATGAAGAGATTAAAAAAAAACGCACTTCTCCGACCTCCGACTAGTAAATTAAATAGTTATCTGTGGAAATAAAGCACAAGTAACGTAACGTAAAGAAAAAGCACGCGTTTGTAATACACTGCATTATGGTCCTAAAAGCGGTGCATTAAGAGCCATTTTACGAGCAAGTGTGTTGAAATAGTACATTATGATACATGTGTGCTATGTTGATCATTAAACTCGAGGCGGTATTATTCGCGAGAGCCGTAGGCGAGCGCGATAAGGTAGCCGAGAGTTTAATTATCAATGCACACGCGTATCATACGACGTTTTTCAACACACTTGTGAGGAAAAAAACAGACTTGTATTGTTAAATATTAACTTGTATGGATAATGGCGGGCTTGGTTTGACATTCTGCGCGCCGCGCTGACGTGCGCGCGCAGGTTTACCCATAGAGTAAGTAGACTTTGACTTTAGTATGGAATTAGAAAGTACTATTTGCATAGAGAAATTACATTAATTCAGTGAGAATCCGCAATAATAGAACGCCAGTGGTCTTTTCCGTTTGGTTACGGGAGGGATGACGGAAAATTATAAGGTGCATCCAGACAGAGCGAGCCATGCGCCGCAAGTGTTTTTTTTGTATGCTAGATGCCTCAGCCTGAGGCAACCATACATATAAAAAAATCATTTGCGGCACATGCCTCGCTATGTGTGGATGCACCCTTAGGTGAATGCGCAGTGGTAGACCGCGAATTTTTTTTTTTTCAGTTTTTTATTATTCGCAGGTCAGTATCAGGTTGTATCTTGATCAAAATGTATATTTATATAATAGATATGTATTTAAAGAATTATAGTCATTAGAATCATTAATATATCTATTTAAGTTAGATTTGTTCCCTAAGAACTTTTCCATAAGAGATTTGTTCTTATGGAACAAATCTAACTTAGAAAGATGTATTTAATGATTCTAATGATTATAATTCTGTAAATACGTATCTGTTATAGTCGCGAATCATATTTTGATCAAGATACAACCTGACACTGACCTGAAAATTGCAAAAAACGTTAGAAAAATTTAATTTCGTGGGCTACAACTGCGCATTCATCTTAAGGTAAATAAATTTTAGTTCATCTTGGTCCCACCAAGGACAATTCAGACTATTTAATAAAAAAAAGTAAAATATGGCTCGCGGATTCTTTTTGGCATGAAGTCTCTTTGATGAGATTAAAAAAAAAACGCACTTCTCCGACCTCCGACTAGTAAATTAAATAGTTATCTGTGGAAATAAAGCACAAGTACCGTAACGTAAAGAAAAAGCACGCGTTTGTAATACACTGCATTATGGATCTAAAAGCTGTGCATTAAGAGCCATTTTACGAGCAAGTGTGTTGAAAAGGTTATTTTTGAAAAAAAAAAAAAAATAATTGCTACGAGGTCTGGGAACGACACTCATGCCAAAACAAAAATATAGTTTTTAGAATTTTGGTCCGTTTGTTTATCTATTTGTCTGTTTGTTTGAATGTATGATCGAGCATCACGCAAATAGTACTGGATAGATTTTGTACTAATTTTGCGTAGATGTTTCCTGTAAGCCTGGTCAGTCTATAGACTATAATCTATCACGTTGTTTCCTATGGGGGATGAGCAATATTGCAATTTGTTTGTAGTCTTCTATAGTTTACCGCAAATTGTAAAAAGAGGAGCCAAAAGATTAGAATATTACAGATAGTTACATGTTTAACCTTTTAAATGATTATCATCACGCCTATACCTTTAGGCAGTCAATCATGACATACTCGTAGGTACCTAATATATGAACGGTTATTTTAGCCAACTTTTAAGAAAGCAAACTCGAACTCAAAGCATTTATTTCAATTAAACCATTTACAGGCACTTTTGAATTGTCAAGAAGTCGGTCAGTCAGAAAAAATTAAGCCCATTCCAAAGCGTAAGTACCTATGGAGAAGAACGGGCAAGAAACTCAATGGACACTCTTTTAAATTGTATTTATACAAAAATATTAGTTACATCATTCATGTTGAATTTATATTTATATGTGAGAACGATGTAAAGAAAAAGACGTAAGTACACGTTAAAAGCGTCCGGAGTAAAGCAAATAGTAACAAAACAACAATCCAAAAATAAAATAATGAAAAATAAGCCGAGGCAGCTAAGTGATGACCAGCCCCAACGGACACCGCCCGTTCACGAACATGACGCATAGATCAGAACCATTCAGCTCAACCATTTTGAAGGGAGCTAAATGATCCAACACACACGCCACCGTCTGCGAGTCATTTGTGTGAGCATGACATACTATCATCCGCCATCAGGGCACATTCAAGTCAATGAAAGACATATTACCCAGTAAAAGGTAGCTCTATAGTACATAGAACTCACAACTGTGCTATGCAATAAAATACAAAGAAAATTGAGTTTATGCAATGCAAAGATAGTCTTACAATCTTCAGTAGCTCCAACAGTATCTTCAAGTGTTAATCAATTAGTTGTGGTTGTGGGAGCAGGACCAGCATTGAGCCATGCATTTTTATTAGCGATGTAATCCCCTAACTTATAATATGCCTGCCTGCATAGTGTGCGTTTTATACAAGTCTTGAATTTTGTTTCATTCAGTTGAAGAATGTGGGGAGGTATTTTATTATAACATTTTAAACAGTACCCCATAAAAGATGAGTCTACTTTAGCCAGTCAGAAACCTGGTTGAACTAATAGGTCCCTATTTCTAGTACTACATAATTATGTCTTTCACCTCTTTTACTAAAAAGATGTAAATTTTTCCTTACATACATTTTTTTTTTTTCAGATATATTGACAAGGCACCGTCATGATATTAGTTCCCTTAGAGAATCGCGCCTGCGGATATTATAATTATATGGCTCTCAGCCCATCCCCAAAGTAAAATACCGTAAGACATGATACTATGAAAGTAACTAAAATAGACTAGTCTCGCAGTAAATTGACGGATTTTTCTGACAGCATAAGCTGCTGAACTTAGCCGTCCTGCAAGAGATTTTAAATGAGGACCCCATTGTAGCCTTGAGTCGAGCGTGATCCCCAGGAAAACAGTTTTATCTATGAATTCTAATTTCTCTTGATTCAATATTATCTCACAATCACTACCCTTGACATTGAGTAAAGAAAATCTTCTTATGCACTTAGTTTTTTTTACCATTTAATACTAAATTATTAGCAGTGAACCAATTTTGGACCTGCAATAGGGCGTTATTTACGCGCGATTCGCATGAATGTGTAAATGCGGTATTATGATAGTTCGTATAACGTATAAAGAAAAACATAAAGGTTAGGCCTCCATGTCATCTTTGGTCATAATATAATAAAAATAGATATATACATATATTATAGAAATCCCGTGTGTTTACAATGTTCTGTTATATTATTTTAGTGATAGCTGATCGTCAGGCATAATTTAAGGGGTCCATATTGGCTCAACTAAAGTTCTTTACCAGAAATTGTTCTTCCTAACGATTTCAAATCCGAATGATCACTCTTCCTAAAATTTTTCATCCTAAAGTTTTCATTCATACTATTTGTAGTGCTACCGGCGATGTTCATAACACTCATGTTTCCGAAAATTGTAATTAATAATATCATTAATGTAAATATTTTAAACTCCTACTATTTTTTATCATAACGCTTTTATCCCTAAACATAACTACCATAATATTTTCATGGCCTGGGAGTTTATACGGGTAAGTAATATATGATATAATTACAAAACCTCTAATATATTTACAAGATATAACAACTGAACCTATAATTTTATTTGATATAATGATCAGTTAATACAATAAACGATTGATATAATTTTAATGTTACTAATTTCTATAAGAATAACAGACAATTAATATAAAATTGTTTGATATACCACTCAATAGACATAAAACCTATTTAGTCTAATATGATAAACACTTTTTTTTCATCCTATGTCATCCTATGTCGACGGAGCCCCGCTTCGCGGGGCCCCTATTTCTGTGTAAAGGGTTTAAAGTAACCTAACCAAACCGAACCTCGGGGTGGCCTTCGCTCGCCCTTGCATCCTATGTCGACGGAGCCTCGCTTCGCGGGGCCCCTGTAAAGGGTTTAAAGTAACCTAACCAAACCGAACCTTGGGGTGCCCTTCGCTCGCTTTTGCATCCTATGTTGACGATCTAAACAAAAAAGATATGACTTTGAATAATAGTGTAAAAGATGGTTATGTTGAGAAAATATAGGAAAACAAATAAAAGTATAATAGATGTTTATTGCTACTGACATTATGAAGTTGAATGATTCGGAATTATGAACATTAGAGACAGAGTAGTTAGGAATTGTGATTGTTAGGATGAAAAATGTTAGGGAGAACATTTTCGGATTTCCAACTATCGGAGTTGAATATTTAGGTGAACTTTGGCGCACCCTAATTTAAGATTGCATCAGTAGTATCGCCATAAGGTAGTATTCACTAAAAACGAAAAACTTCGCAAGCAATGGGAAATTACTACTGAAGGCTGCGGGCGTCGATCTCAGTACGAGCTGCTTCTCACACGGACAGCTGTACCTACGTTTCTTGCTCCCACACCACCAGTCCTGACTCTCTGTACAACGGGGGTAAAATACCCTAACTACAAAACTACACACGTAGTATAAAGGGAAGTTTTTATAAGAAAAGTGGCAGTTAGTTTAGAAATAAATAAATAAACAAGTAAAAGAATATTGTGGTAGCCTACGAGTTCCACGCGAACAATGTCGCGGGCAGAAGCTAGTGGGAAATAAAAAAAATATTGTTTATGACTATTCTTGCGGCCTAGCTTATGAATAAATATCTATTATAACACCAAAAAAACAACGTAAGCTGAAAGGTATTTTGACCATAAATGATTCGTTAATTTTTTACATAATTGTTGAAGTTTTAGCATAAATTTAATTAGCAATGTAGCATTAATATTGGACTGAACTATAAATAGCTGACATTTCTACATTTGTTTTTCCCGCATTCCTGTCTATTAATCCCATAATAACGGCACTGGTAACCGCGAGAGATTGAGAATGCTCCTTAGAACAAACCCCTCAATTCCATTAATTAGGGACTAGAGGGCAGCAGGCACATAGCAAGGCTTTCGCGAAGCTATTGCATGACGCACTATACCGCCCATCACCAAGAATAGGTGACGGACGGGCGTTTTGGGAACCTTTTTATGTAATTTCGACGTGTTAAAAGTGCTGATTTTCAGCCTAATTTGAATAAACGACTTTTGATTTTTGATCTTCTAATAGTGTCTGTTCTAAAAGCCTCGAGGTTGCGATTTACCCAAATATTTCGTAGATCTTCAAAAGTTGTGATTTACAGACAGAAAGTGGGGTCACCTTACTTGTTATTTATCCTCGAATGGCGATTTACGGTGTTCTGTTACGTTTTTAGGGTTCCGTAGTCAACTAGGAACCCTTATAGTTTCGCCATGTCTGTCTGTCCGTCCGTCCGTCCGTCTGTCCGTCCTCGCTTAATCTCTGTGACCGTTAGCACTAGAAAGCTGAAATTTGGTACCAATATGTATATCAATCACGCCGACAAAGTGGTAAAATAAAAATTGGAAAAAAATGTTTTATTAGGGTAGCCCCCCTGTATGTAAAGTGGGAAGTGATTTTTTTTTAATTTCAACCCTAACGTGTGATATATTGTTGGAAAGGTATTTAAAAATGAATAGGGGTTTACTAGAGTCATTTTTTGATAATGTCAATAATTTCGGAAATAATCGCTCCCAAAGTAAAAAACAAGGTCCCCCTCTAACTTTTGAACCATAAGTTTAGAAAATATGAAAAAAATCTGAAAAGTAGAACTTTATAAGGACTTTCTAGGAAATTTATTTTGAACTTGATAGAAACAACAGTTTTTGTACAAAAAAGACAAAAAGTTTAAAAAAATCATTTCTGGACTAAGTTCGTAGTATAATCGTATATGCAAGCATTTTTTTTTAACTTCATTTACATATTTTATTATCCTGAACGTATCTTTTTTCAAACAAAAAAAGAATTATTAAAATCGGTTCTCGCAATCCAAAATTACCACCGAAAACTTCTGGCACGTCTATGTATTAAGTAGTAACCCAATTCCCCGAGAGATGGCGCTGTAGGTACTTATTACATTGGGTCGGGTATTATCGAATTGTACGTGGGAAAACTTATTGTGACGGACGGGAAACTACGGAACCCTACACTGAGCGTGGCCCGACACGCTCTTGGCCGGTTTTAATTTAATTTAAAGTGGTCTGGCTCTAGAAACACACAGCCTATAATGTTCCCGCTGCTGGGACACAGGCCTCCTCTCTTCGAGAGGGAGACGGCTGTAATCTTCCACGCGGGGCGAGTGCGGGTTTTTATATGTCACATGTATTCGAATATTTGTTTCTAGGACATGCCGGTTTCCTACCAATGTTTTCCTTCACCGTTTTCAGAGCAGTGGTGATGAAATTATTTATACAAAGTAAAGCACCTGGTTTCGATTCCACGAGCTAAACTTGTAGGTAAGTCGCGGCCGTTGCCACTGGGCGAATAAACCTGCTCTCAGAAAATTTCAGCGCGTTTTATCAATAAATTGGAAAGATATGTGTTATTTTATTATGTATGTATGTATGTGTTATTTTCATATAGGTATATACTTACAAAAATATATCGTGGTCCGAGTGCCCACTTGATTTTACGAGATATCGCCAAGCGGTTAGTCGACTCTTCACGTGACCAGAGGGCTGGCCTATTTCTTGGCCAAAGAATTAGCATTGCCATACAACGTGGCAATGCTGCCAGCCTTTTGGGCACTGTTCCTGTTGACAGCGATGCGGACGAATTTTTTGATGCCCTATGATTATTTTATTTGTTTTTTCATATAAATGTACATATTATTATAGCTTATATGTTAGCTTATATTATGTAAATATTTAGTAATTATAATTAATAATCTTATAAAAATAAAATACAATTTGTACCTGATCATCTTTACATATCGAGACCCCTCCTGCCTCGGAAAGCACGTTCTTGGATTTTTGACAGTCGTTACGGGTCGTCAGAAGCCCGAAAGTCTGACAACCAGTCTTACCAAGGGGTATAGTGTTACCCAGTTACTGTGTTGTGGAGGTTAAATAGGCAGTTGCTCCATGTGAAATACTGGTGTTCAGCTGCATCCGGTTAGACTGGATGCCGACCCCAGCATAGTTGGAAAAAGGCTAGGCAGATGATGATGATAATTTCTTCCACCTGTAGTACAACCCGTAAGTCGGGGCCGTGCCGCACCATTGGGGGTCCACAACACATTGTTCCAGGCCGAATGCATGGGCATTTCACTAGCCGCTTCTGCCATTATGGCTAGGGAAGTAAAGGAGCACTCAATACGCATACTATCAGACAGCATGGCTGTTCTGCAAGCGCTGAACAGTTATACAGTCAGCTGTATAACTATTCAGGCGCTGGTGACACTCGTATATTAGCCCAATGTCAGCATTGGGGTAATATACGAGTGTCACCAGCGCCTCAACCAGGTGGGTAACCTCAATAAAATAACCATTCAATGGATCAAAGGACACAGCGGTTCGCTGGGCAACGATGCAGCCGACGAGCTTGCCAGAAGGGGATCGAGCATGGCACCAGTGGGACCTGAGCCCATCGTGCCACTCCCCTTCGGGTATATACGCACTCTGGTAAGGAAACGCACCAGAGACCAACATGAAAAACTATGGACGGACCAAGGCGAATGTAGGCAGGCTAGGGAAGCAATTCCCACATTGGATGGCCGCCTCACGAAACAGGTCCTCCATCTAACCAAACAAAAGCTGCGCATAATTACTGCAGCTTTAACTGGCCACGGGTCATTTAATAAACACCTCTTTGTCATACTCAGACAGTCCGCTGTGCAGGGCCTGCATGGAGGACGACGAGACAGCGGCACATGTGCTTCTAAGCTGCCCGGTGGTCGCCACGTACAGGGCAAAGTACTTCGGTAACCCAGGTACCCTACGAGAGACGGTCAGTAACATCAAGGCGTTGCTGGCCTTCCTTGAGGAGCTGGGGTGGATCGAATAATCGATTTTCCCACCCGTACGCAAAATACGCGCATTGACGTGGAGTTGCGGACACCAGCCCGTATTACCTACCTATTAAGTCGGGGCCGTTAACCAGGGTCTAATTTAGACTAATTGTTAAAAAAAAATCGGAGTAGGTAGGCATTGCCTAAACATCCGAGAATGTGCTTTTTGTAGTGTATGTGTTACGGCTGCGTCGTCGCCTCCCGAAGTACACACGAACCCATAGAAACTTTCCTATATCTATGCACGAACCACATGTGGCCTGCTGCACCTTGTTGTACCCGGCTAAAACTAGGTGTAGCCGCACTTCAGCTATTAGCCGTGACATTTGTATTTGTTTTCTAGGCAATATGTAAAAAATATCACCTATAAACTTCTATCGTAGTTATCTCTTTATGAGGACAAAAAAATATGAAGCATCCGGTGTTCGTAGAAGAATATTATCAAATTGAACGCGGGTAAATCCTCATCAGTAGGTACTTAACTGGCATTAAACATTTGCATAGGTCAAATAAAAATGCTGTCGTCAAAAGTATGAACGATATTCTCTGCTAGAAGAAAACCATTAGATAAACCCATCTTATCATCCTAATTCATCCCAACAAGAATCGACAGCACTTGGCAAAACACTTTATCCACATTTATTATTATCAGTTTCATAATAATTATCATATACACGTTGGTCCTTGTAATTTATGCAAAACTGGACATTCTTTGGTATTTCCGAAAAACAAGTTTAATATCCGTGATGAGCAGTGAACTATGTTCCATCGTTAGTTGGGTGTGACAATACCAGTTATACGAAGACACCTATGTATATTAGACGTTCAGAAGAATTAGTTTGGGTCTATCAAAAGTCAGCAGAAGTACCTAGAAAAAAGTTCAAAGTAAGTGAAATATTTTATTAAACTGGCGGCATCGGCTGCCTATACCTCCTTTTTTTGTTTTTTTTTTCGGGGTTATATCTTCAAAAGGAAATTCCCTGAAAGGTCACTTCAAGGTCTTATGCCCAAAGCCCGGGAAGCCCGGGAGATTGGGAATTTTACCTAGCTAAAATGTTTTTTTTTTTAATAACTGACGAAAAATGTTAACGCATATACGCGTTCAGAATTATGAACTGAATCCATGGTAATAGGTTGCGCGTCGATGTCCCTGCCACCCTGTAAAATGTTAGCGTTCATTCTGGTGCCTCCTAGAACTAAGTAAGTTAAGCATAATTTTACAAATCCTTACAATGTTGAAAGGGATCCAAAAGTCTTGCTCGCAGACCGTACAAGTTACAGACGAATTATGCTCTAATAATATTTGAATTTTTCCTGAGACAAAAGAAAACCATTTTATTTATAAACAATTAACCGCACATTATGTAATTTGAACCTAGCTCGTTTGATTAGCAGTCTCAGTTGACGTAGCACAGGGTAAAGAAGTCTCTTCGAAAAAAAAATGTTTGTACTGCGTTGGATTTAATAATCGATGTACTGATTCCCATAACCATAGGCTAGGCTGATATAACCTGACATTTTCCCTTAATTTATATGTTAATAAGTCCAATGTCCCATTGCTGGGCAAAGGTCACCTACAATACAACTTGCCACTCTTCCCTGTGTTGCCTTCTCCGGCCAATCTCCTAATAACCGCCTCAAGTCAGAACTTCTGGAAGGCTGTAAGGGAGACCTTTGCCCAGCAGTGGGGCAGTAAAGGTTGAAAAGAAAAAAGAAACTCCAATGTAAGCTCAAATCGCGTACTATAGTTATTTTTTATATTATACTTAAAAGAATATTATTAGCTTTCTGTCGTTGCTAAGCTAAGCTTGCTTAATTGCTGTTTAATCCTACATATTTTAATTTAATTTTTATTAGTATAGATACATATTTTAATTAGTTCAGAAAAACTTTGGGCTCAAAGAACAAGCGAGCGAACGGGCGGCCCCAACCATGGATGTTTCACAATGGCAATATTTTCTGGTGATCATCATCAAATCATCAGTAAGGCGATCTAAGGCTTCATACTACAGGTGGATGAAATTATCAGGTACTAATTGTATTTCTTTTAATAGGTTTTTGAAAATAACAGATATCTTTCCTTTAAGAAAACGCGTTGAAATTTTCTGAAAGCAGTCATAGAAGCCGAGTGCTAACGTCCGCGACTGACGAATTGTAGGACGCCGGACGTAGGTTCGAACCCAGACAGGTGCCTTACTCTATGTAAATTATTTCATCACCACTGCTCTCAAAACGGTGAGGTAAAATATCTTGAGAAAACCGGCATGTCCTCGAAACAAAATACGAAGACATGTGACATTTACAAACCCGCACTGGCCCCGCGAGGTGGATTACGGTCCACTCCCTCTCACAGAGAGGCCTGTGTCCCAGGAGTGGGAACATTATAGGCTGATTATGCTGAAATTTTCAATTACCTGGAGGCTGAGATAACTTTTGCTGATGCACGGTTCGTTTATTCAATCAATTACAGACGCAACCTCCGTGGACGCAACACGGCAACATAAGTAAATTATGGCATGGGACAGGGGGCAGGGGGTGGTGTCCCACTTATACGTTGTCAATGTTGTCATACGCCTAACCTGAGTCCTTGTGTGAGTGCAGTCATAGATACTAAAAAATAAAAAAAAAAAAAAAAAAAAAAAAAGTCATTTATTCAAACTAGGCTGAGGATCAGCACTTTTCGAACGTCAAAATTACAAAAGACAGTCCACCAAAACGCCCGCCCTTCGGGACTATACTACATATTACGATATTAAATATACATACATTATATTATGATATACTACCGCGCGCAGGAGCGAAAGGAAAGCGAACGTTGATGATTGAAAGGCGAGCATGACGCCTTCTTTTCAATTTAACATTCACCTGCCCTATAACTCTATTAGTCTCACGTCCACGTCATTCCGAACGTGTATGCTAAAATGATGACATTTTATCCCTTATCCGCACCCAGCCCTCATATAGAGCTATCTCCTTTGTTATCCCAAGAACTTGTCTTATTATCTTTTTAGTCTTCGGTGCCTATGCCGAAGACGCTAATAGGGCAAGTTCACTTTGTCAGCCGGAAATACGTTCGTATTGCGATCGGTAACGTATTGATCTGTCTGTACATATTTATTATAGTGTATTGTATTAATAGAATCTAGGCTGCGGCCGCTGCGGGCCTGAAACCTGTGCCGGAGCGCTACGGCAGCTATATCGATCTTTATATTGATGCCACCACACGAAGACCAATTGTGTTTGACCTGGCGATGGCGGGCAATTGCGTAACGCATTATCAATCGGAATCGGTTTCATTTTGACAGTTCAACAACATTCATTGCGTTATTTACGTGTTGATCAAACAAATTAATCGAACTTATGAAGCAATGGATTAGCAATTTGCTTCAAAATGATTCAGATTCCGATTGATAGTGTGTTACGCACGTGTTACGCAATTATGTTGATGGTTGCTAGGAAACGAACTCGGTCAATACATAGATATGTGTATACACCGTATGCATGGCAATCTGCGGCCTACGGTTTACTTATTTTCCGTCATATATTTTGTGTAAAAGGCAAGTGTCTTTGAAGTTTCTATCTTACTCTTCCTTCTTATACTAAGACAACGCGAATATCAGACTCATATTTTTTATATTACTAAGGGCAAATTATTTAATCGATAGATAATTTTTATTCGTAGATTATAACTGACGTGACTTTTGTATGGAAGAACTGTCAAAATTTTTAAATTATTCCTCCGATAAAATTATCTGGCGTTGGAAAAATCAGCCCTTAGTATAATGAACTGGCACGTTGCTCACCAAAATAGTTGCGTATTCATTTGTTGTTGAACTCTATGGCGCCGGCGGTGAAGGCCTGAAGCTTTCACAGATCATGTACCGTTGAGTCTCAAGCTAGCAACTTAGACTGCGTAGGATCAGTCCAAAAGTAAAGTATATCAGCAGTAAGCTTAATAGCTGAAATACCATGAAATATTCCAATATCCATTACCGATAATTTTAACGAGAGTAGAAAGGACGTTTCTTTTGGGTCTTCTTTTATATCGGACTCATTCTTCCAACACACGCTGTGCGTCTTCTGTTTAACCATACACCTCACAGTTTGGAGCACATTCCTTTCGATTTTGATCTTTCGTTAAAATTTTACTTCCAAGATAAATTGTATAATTTTCTATATTCCCTTTGGTAATACCTACATGTGAACGTGTAACACAATATCATTGGCAGTCATTCTGTTTTTGGTTTTCAACATAGATATATGAAAGTTTCTATGGTTTTCAACATATCGCTCATTTGGAAAAACATCGACGTAACTGCTACTTTAGTTTTTTGAAGTGAAAACTTCTTTAAGCGCATTGGGCATTTTTTGAGATGGGGAAAAACCATTGAACTCGCGCCACTGTAACCGTAACCGACCCGCTTCGGATGTATTCGGCTGTCCTCGGGATGTACTCGGTTTTAATGTATATCAAATCAAATCATTTATTGGTTTGCAAACATGGGTATTTAGTACATAGATGTTTTATTAAAAGAGTCCTCCATGCTCTACCGTCACATGGGCATGCAAAACATATTATTATTTAATTTACACAAAAGTTATTATAATTTTAAATCACAATTACGAGGATTAAATAATACAAAATACAAATTATATATATATATATCCGATATGTCAGTGAGTGATGGCAAAGTATTGTGTTTGTTTTCTTTGCTTTCATAACGTAAATACGCATTCTAAGTGCTTTGCCATATTTAACTAATTTTTGGGAAAAAATACATTTACGTCGATGTTTCTCCAAAAGAGCGATATCATGTATTTTATTTAGATTTTATTAAAGAGGATAAAAATATATATACGGGATAAACTTCCTATGCTAAATTATTGTAAGTTTATGCCACGTTGTATGGCAATGCTTAGCATCTGGTCAAGGTAAAAGCCAGACCTTCGGTCACGGGATGTGTCAACCAGCCCGTGTTTGTATGCCTAAAAGAATGGCCTCTTTGACTAATCTATCAGCATGCACATTACCCGAAAGTCCAACATGGGACGGTACCCACTGGATAACTAACTTTTTTCCTGTTTAGTTAAAATACTGTCAGATTCAAAACTGTGTAGGTTTGCTATAGCTAAACCGTTTGCGCCATTATGAATTCATTTAAAAATATACTAAAAGCTCTCTTACAGTGGAAACATAATTAACATCACTTTATTCACACTTAGGTAGTTCTAACACATATTCAAGGCCTCAGAAAGTGGCAAATTGTTCAGCCGTCATAATGTGATTATCCATTTTAAAAGTTCTGTGACACTTATTTGTTAAATCTAAGTATATGACATCTTTCCCGTAGTTGGCTCAACAATGACTAGATATGCTTAAAACTGTTGAGAGGTTTGCAAAACCGCTATTGACTACAAACCGCTTTTGCGTAAGGCTAAAGAGCACAACTCGAGTTGCACTGAGAGGCACTGAGTGGTCTCGTTTTCTCCCTTACCTCATATACCTCACCATATGCCCTTAGTCGCAGTTGTAAAACCCGCTACCCGCTGGCTACCCGGAAAGACTTTTCCGGGTAGTCAGGAGCCCGTAAGCCTGACAACCGGTATTGTGTTACCCAGTTTCTGACTGTTGCAGCCGCTCCATGTAAAATACTGGTATTCAGCTCGATCCGGTTAGACTGGAAGCCGACCTTAATATAGTTGGGAAAAAGTTTGGCAGTTGATGATGACATGGAGTTACTTATTCTCATATGAAGGTTCTTACCGAAGAACTTGATACCGTCGGTCCACGTCAGCAGATGAACGAGAAAAGCGTGGGATTGACTCAATGGTCTGCTAACGTGACAATAATGAAAGGGTGGCCTGTCGTACATAAAGTGTTGAAAACTGCGTTCCCTGTACTGGGATTACTTCACCTAGTTCACCTCCATAAACAGTATAAGTTGTGTACCCGCCTATATTTTCCGTAATATAATACAAATTTGATTAGTTTGATGTACGGTTTACACAGGCCGGAGCGCCTCGGGTTGCATGGGATGGCATTGTACAATGTGTTAAAGGAAATTGAAGCGTATTTGAAGTAGGTAGTATTTGCATAGAATTTACACAGCTTTGAACTTGGTGGTATCCGCGCACATGCCGCGGTAGCTGGCTGGATCCTTGCATACGCGGACGGCTGCCGTCGCGTTTGGTTGCATTTGTTCAGTTCCTGTCGCGTGCGCTCGGGTGTCACCGCTCTACTGGTAGCTATCGGGTTCCAGCAGATTTTATTAGTCGGAAAACAAAACAACAAACATTGCCGTTGTACCATATGCACCATTGACCTGCACCATCAATGGTGCAGAGGAGACTAATTAGTTTCGTTTGCACCATGCCAGAGTATAAACGTATCGCCGTAGGTACCCCTGACGCCAGGCCACATTAACAAAACAACACACACACACACACTTAAAACAACAAATTTCTCGATATTGGTGGTTTATTTATATTAGTTTCATGCAATACAATATAAGCTTAAACTTTTAAATTATATAAATAAAAACACAAAAGTAATGATTAAATTGTTTATTTCATAATATGGTGCGACCCGTGCGACGTGTATTTTGTCATATATTTGTGACGTTGGCGTTCAAAAGGTTAATACAACTTCTTCACCATACTTTTGCCGTATGCACCTTTGATCTGCACCATCAATGGTGCAGAGGAGACTAGTTAGTTTCGTGCCGTTGTACCATGAATATTAATACAAATACGTACTTCACCATACTTTCCTAGTCATAGGTAAATAAAATAATAACTAATCATTTGTCGTATTTTGTTAGTGTGCGGAACTTCTTTTTAATATAAATAAACAACCAAAAAGCAACAACAATAATATGTTTTTATAAATAAATTCCACAACTACCATCATGTAATAATATTCAAATAATTACGCTACGTGGGACACTCAGAAAGTTTTCAGCGCTCGGTTGCAGATGAATGTTAGCCGCGCTTAGGAGCGCTGCACTGCAACGCTCCTAAGCGCGGCCCGGCCGGTGTGAATCGTACTAAGACATTTGGTTTCTCTTGGGGAAAACAATCATAAAAAAACAAAATTGTTCTACCATTTTTTCTCTTCAAAATATCCTAGAGTAATGCAATGTTTACCCTGTTAATATTCTCATCAATGAGATTAGAAGTAAGTAATGGTTACTCATTGCAGAGGTCCTCACTCCTCATCACTATAAAGCGTATACCACATAATTATCGCCTCTGTATTTCATTTAGGAAATAATTAGTAATTGATGGGTATGTAGATGTACTGTTATATGTACTCATGTCCTATCCATTTAGGGCCTTTATTGGCTACGGGCTCAAGTGTTAAGAAGAGAAAAATTGGAATGGGATTGTATGTCCGTTACTATTATTTTAAACACTATCACAAACAAATTACCTAGTCTATAACGTACTGTTTTTCTCATTAAAAAGTAAATGAAAGATGAAAGTATTATACCTAATTGGTTATTTAAAATATCAGAGATAAGTACGAGTAAGTTCATCTTTATCTCTGTAAACTTGGCCTATTGATAAGGTACAAGTAGTTCTTGTACACAGTAGGGATCTAAGATCCTGTCTGAGGAACATATTGACCGAAATATGAGTGTTATCATAATTAAAACATGCTATCAAAAAATTACAAGTAACTCGCTGATTCAATGTTAATGGTGGGTATCATAAATAAATAAAAATAGGGTATCATATATAAATAAATAAAAAGTTGAAGCTGACACTCGAATCATCTTAAAATACCTAACGTGGTCGTGGGCCGTACATATACAATTTTACTAAGTACAGAAGAAAACATAACCTAGTACCTCAGTTAAATATTCAATGCAAAAACCCATATTCAAGAACTCAATTGAAATCTCTATGGTCTGTGTCAGCTATATAATCAGTTCCAATAATTAATAAAATTAAATGATATGCTGCGCAAGACTATAAACGATGAACTGAGTGGGAAATGGTGATACACCGAAGGTGCAGAGTGCAGACGATTTGATGATGCGCTTGCGCGGGGTGGGCCGGGCGCGCGCGTCGCACAGATTCCGAGCGGCCGTGGGGAGTCGAGCCAGTAGCGCGAACAGCCCCGACCGGCACACACGATGATCGCGCACAAGCACGCGCTCGCCGCGGCGCTGCTGTGCGCCCTGGCCGGCCAGCTCGGCGCGGGAGCCAGCCTGCACTGTGCCATGAGGAGAGAGATCTCGCCTTGCACATGCCGCCGCGAGGACGCTGGAACTGGTGCCATCCTAGTAGTCTGTCAGCGTATCAGTGCTTATGAAGAAATTGCACGGGCCTTAACAAACAAGTTCAGCCCCGAAACCAAAATCGGCTTGGATATCTCCTACTCCCAGCTTCCGGATTTTTCCGACCACAGCATCAAAGAACTCGGACTTTCTATCACAAGACTCAAACTTAACTTCGACAATTTAAGGCAAGTCGATTACGAAGTATTCTAACTTCCATTGGATCTAAGTTCGGTTCTCTGTGCAGTTTTTGTATTGTGTGCGGTTGTGAATCTACGCAACGTCTACGTACCATGTGTAAGCTCTTTGTTGTGTAAAATAGCATTAAAATTGTGTGTATCACGCTACAAACAATGTGTAAGTTGAATGAGAGAACAACAGGTCTATGATAAGAAGAGCGCACACCGATGAGGATCGGCTGTTATCGAGAGAGTGGGCGGCACCCTTGTCAGGGCTGGGAGCATTCGGCTGCCGTATCATGCGACGCGTACGCATCGATTGTGGAAAGAATCAAAAACTGGCATTCATTAGATATCACGTTTCTTTATGCCCTGGAGAAAATAGGATCTAACCGCCGCGGTCGCTCGGTAAATTTCCCTTCGAAGTGGGTTTATTATTGTAAATGTTTCTTATCAGCTTCATATTACTTACTACAACGAATGTAAACGCAAACATGAGAAGTGTGGACATGAGTTAGGTAACGGGCATTCTGCTTTACAACAATATCGAAGGGCACGAAGTTGGCCAGTTCAAGTTCTCACATAATACCGAACTTACACGCATCGTCCAATATTTCAAGCCCATTTGTCCCCCTTGACTAAGGCAAGGCAAATGAGGAAAGTTACTTTATGACATAAGTCAGGGGTTAAGAGTATCAAAAAGACACAGTATTCCAAATTAAAATATTATCTAGGAGGAATATTTTCCAAAAGACGAGTGTCAAAAACGCAATGGTGGGAACTCTGTGGCTGATTATTTATCAAATCTAGGGTACCTACTTTTAACCAAGCTACCATTAAGATTTGAGATTGAGGCGATGATAAGGTAAATGTTAAGATTTAAGGTAACATAAGTAAATAAAATAATAATAATATAATATAATAATATAAATAATAATATAAATAGAAAGCTAGGTTTTGTTCGGGGACTTACCTACCTTAGAAAAGAATTTATAGTCTGCAAACCTCAATATTTAGCATTAATCTGAACGAAGTAGGGCTTTAAAATCTTATAATTTTGTTCTAATGTAAGTATGTAATGGGTAGTTATGATAATAATTATAAAGAATCGCTTGAGTTGTGGTAGTGCCGATCTAAACTAACGATAAATGATAACGTAAGATGATTATTTTGAATGATTATTGATGAAGTATTTATGCTATAATATGTGCTGGAACGACCAATGCATTGGAAGGTATATAATATGAACGCTAAAAGCACTTCAATACTTGGTAGAGAATAAAGAAAAACCAAAACAAATATTTAAAATGGACATCCCAAATTATAGTTGTTTTGAATTCTGTTTTGATATGAATACATCAATACTGCATATTTTTTAATACATACAAAAACAGACATACGTATCTAAATACAAACCTACACTATAATATTAGCACCTCCTGGCCAAAACATGGAAGACTTGAATTTTGGATAACGTTACGAATTCCACGTCGCAAAAACATAAGCACATGTAAAATAGAAAACGGTCTTGCCGAGATGTAGGTCTGCTTTTTATATGGTTTTGGTGGGATGTGATATTTTCTGCGGTTTATTCCTTACTAAACAACAATTAAGTCGCCCATGACCCATGAGCTCGGCTCTCATTGACCACTCAATTGATCTTCACAGATTTTTCGGGTCATCCTAATTATTTATTTTTTCTTGTCTTTTATTAAAAACTCTTTTTGCAAGTTGGAATCTGTCAAGGCCTATGTAGTTTCATTTCAGGATATGTATAGACTTTATTTTTATTAATTGGAAAGTAGTTTTATGTAATGGATTATTTATTAATTCCATTAGTAACCTTTCGTTAGTGAACTCCATATGTGTGGGGATGGCATCTAGGAGACGTTGCCCGAGGTTATCTAAGGTCGCTTCTAAAGCAGTAAAATTGAATGATATCGTATTGGTCGTGTCGTATTCACTGTATTTACTCATTAATGGTGAACTAACAAATTACTGTAGTCGTTGTTTATGTATTTCTACATATGCTACTTTAATTAACGCATGTTTGAATGTTATATTGGTCACTAAAATTTGTTATTAGCTGTACCGACATTCAGTCTATCTTAATATTTCTAATTAAGTTTAATTGTTCATGGTTATAGGTATAAAATAAAGTGAGAACTTGTAATTTAGCAGTGTTTCCATTCGTGTTTGGTTTCTATCGTAGGTACTCGATTGAATCATTCAAAACAACAGTGATACAAATAATATCAATGGCTATGTTTATTGAAGTGACGATTCCGTATCAGTCTGAAATTCTTTTCCAACTGGTTTTCGCAGTTTGCTCAATATTGTATAAGCTTTTAATTCCTAATCTTCCTCATGTGCTGACTGCCAAATAACTGTAATCACCTCAAGCATGGAAGTTAAAAACCCTGTTTCGAAGGAGCTTCCATCCTTTTATAATACTTTCCGTACTGCAAACGTCACCTCTTATATAATTATCATCACCGAAACATTTACCTCTAGATCCAAGTTGTATTCTTGCGTTGTTCAGCAAACAACCAGACCGCCTAGATTTATTTTTATTATATATACATATATATATCTAGCGGCCCGCCCTAATTTCGCACGGGTGCAATTGTTTTTCGAATTTCCGAAATTTTCTTTCACACAAACCTAGTCCTGACAATACAAAATACAACAAAAAAAGAATTATCCAATTTGGTGCTGTCATTCGGAAGTTATGCGCGTACAGACATTTTGGCAACTTTGTTATGTAATAAGGATTATGGCATTGTAGCGGTCATGGGAAAGCGCATTTTGAGGTTACAACTGGCTAGCTTGCTTTTTCTGCATGCCCTTGTCCTTACTTAGAGTTCACACAATTTTTTTTCTTCTTCCAATCTCGGTTAGGTTTATCATGTTACCTTTCACTCTCTTTTCTCTATTTTTCATATTATACGCAATGAAGACATCTTTTCTTTGGTTTCCCTCTTTCCCTCCATCCGTTTACGTTATATTCATCATTCTCGTCACTTGTGTTTCATTCGTCTCATTACTTTTCCATATAGACAAATGATTTCCTTCGGTTAATAACAGTACTAACATCACTTTCAAACTTCTAAATTCGTTTTCTACTAAGGTTACACATCTATTAACTCCGTTAACTATAACGATATCTTAAAAAAGCTTCCTTTATACAGGATGAAAGTGAATTCATTTGCATCCTTTTAAAGGGTTGTTGTAATCATCATTATGAACAACTTTTACTATGGGACCAAACCTGAAATCGTGAAATAAAAATCTGCTGTTCCCTACATTTATGTTCGCATAACTCGTCAACATGTGGGGAACAGCTGATTTTTTTTCGCGATATCATGTTATGTGGTATGTGAAGATGGTCATCCATTCACGGACAAACCGCGGCAAGTGTAGCTTAACCTGATCGATCGACCCGTGCGGCTGTTATTACTTAGCCACAAGCCCTTGAAGAATATCGCTAATAAGGTCACAATATGTCTTCTCTTTCGGTGTTTCTACTCACGTCTGCCTTGCAATACCTTTTGTTAGTCGCCTTTCATTTATCCTCTCAACATGAACAAGCCGTCTAAGCACACTCTTAATTTTTTGTCCTTTTTTTGTCTGCTAATAACAAAACACTGGGCTCGCTCTGCTCACCAATCCTCTGCCCGCCAAGCGAGGTAATTGCAGCATGATGATTGGGCATTGTCTCCGTCAATGGGAGGCCCTTGCTTAGAAGTGGATATTTACGGATTGCCACGTTAATTGCCTGGATTGCTTTCAAATATTCGAACAAATTCACATTACTCTTTTAAGTTTCAGATGACTACTCACTGTACCTACCTACTATATTCAGGCACAGTCAAGGAAATTCATTGCAAATTGACATTATACGTCAATTTGCCGTGTTATAGCCATTTCATACGACGATCAAAGAAAGACAGTTTTTGTGATTTGAATAAACGGACAATTTAAGTTGGTAGTCAATGTCAACTCATTTTTATAGAGGCCAAGCTTCGACCATATTGATCAAAGAGGCCAAGAGACTATTTAACCACTGCTTGCTAAGATAACAGTAGTGACTTGCTTTAGTAACCATTAAAATAGTCCATAGTTGGCGATAAAATGACCAACGGGGTAATTGCGTAACACACTATTAGTAACAATCGCATTCATGTTGACAGTTCAACAACTTTCATTGCGTTATTTACGTTGTTGAGCAGACAACTGGTCGAAGATATGAAGCAATGGATTAGCAATATGCTTCAAAATGATTCAGATTGAGATTGATAGTGTGTTACGCAATTAGGGTGCAGACGGATCCGCAGTTCGTCAGACTTATTTTCGCGGCGAGATGGGCGGACGAAAATATTGCCACCGCACGCGCAGGTGCACCTGCAGGCGCACCAGCGGTGCTATTCTGTAAAAATCTCACCGTGATAACTTAGGTGAAGTGAGCTATCACTCCACCTGATGCTAGGGATTGACGCTATTGACCGCTCACTCTAAGCTCACTTCACTTATGTTTTCACGGTGAGATAAATTGCAGAATAGCACTACTGGATGAGGCTGACACAGGAGCGTGGGGATTGGCACAATCAAAGAGAGGCCTATGGCCAGCAGTGCGTAAAGTCGAGTTGTGGATGATGATGAGTCAGTCTCGCTACTAAGTATCTTAGTGTCCGGCTAATATTTTTAACCAGGGCAACATATCTATAGTGTCTTGTATATACATGACACTCAGAAATTTTGTGAAAATAAAAAGAAAATGTTCTATAGATAAATATTTTTTTATCAAATCATTTCAAAGTACTCTCCTCCACTAGCCTCTATAAAAAGTTTCATGCGTCTGAACTAGTTTTCGAAACACTTTTTCCAGTCCGCCGCAGACACCTCGTTTACAGTCTGCTCGAACGCTGACAGCGCATCTTCCGGCGACGAAAATTGTGTCCTTTTGAGCTGATTTTTTTTTTGGGAATAAAAAGAAGCCACACGGTGCTAGGTCAGGGCTGTAAGGAGGATGACCCAGGAGTTTGACCGGCGTGCTGTTCAGGAAGTCCCTCGTTTTGAGCGCGGTGTGCAAAGGCGCATTGTCGTGGTGGAGCAGTAGCCCGCGGAGCCCTGTGTTTGGTCGCTTGTTGCTCACAACAAAGAAAATTTCTGCCAAGCATTTGGTAGTATACCATTCAGCGTTGATGCTTCTTTGATTCCGTGAAGAAATTGACACCAAGTAGCCAGTCAAACTGAAAAAACTTGCGATCAAAATCTTACCCCCCGCTTCTAGATCGCTTCACATTGGTAGGCGTACTTATTCGTTTTGAAACACCCAAACCGTCGACTGGCGCTTCGTTTCTGAATCGTAAATCCAAGACTCATCACCTGTAATTATGTCGTAAACACGCCGAGACGGTCTCCGCCAGTCTCTACTCTCTACATACTTTCAGGAAGATTTTAGTATACAGAGTGGGAAAATCAATGGGCTCTGAAGGGAAACCACTTTAAATCTTTAAGATAGATTATTTTACTTAAAGGAAACATTCCTTTACTTTTAAAAAGAAACAAAACTGCATTCACAGATTTCTCGACAATCTTACCTAAACCGGGAATTGAACCAGCTACAAATTCAAAAAATAAACAATAGCTTTCTTCATTTCACTGGTCGATACAGCCAATGTTAAAAATAAAATTTCTCCAAGAAACATTAGGTACACTCGTCTGTCGTACAAGATATTCATGTTTAGTACACAAGGGCTTTATTCAACATTACCTAGACGTGAACTTTTCACTTTCAACAAGGAAAAGACACGTTAAAATTTTCTTTTCATTCTAACATCCAAAGGCATTCTATGAAGTACTTACAAGCTTGCTAATTTATCTCTAAGTACTTTGTTGAAGACTTAGATAAGAAAATCGTTTCATTGGTGACAATAATTCTATGCACATTTCAAACGCGTCGATTCGAAGCGAATCGAGTCGAGCCGCATTTATTCCTTGTGCGTCCATCTCAGACGAATCGAATCATTTGTTCATTCATCGCAACTCTTCATCAAAGTAGGTCGTTTTTGCGTCATGGCAGCACAACAAATATGTATAATATAATAAAACTCATAATTCTCCCAATTTCTTCCCATATATTTATCCGACGCTGGTCATCGTGATAATGTGGATCTTCATGATTATACATTTCTGTATATTGTTGAACCAGTGATATCAATAGTTCTTCATTCATTTTTAAACAAAGATTTTTATGAGGTTTTAAACGATACCTACATAATAAATTAATAAAAATATGTTGGCGCGCATCCGCTTCAGGAGTGGTCTCAAATAAATTTGATTAACTTTGCTTGGGTAGGTTTTGCATTAGCTTCAATAATACGATTTTTTTCCACTTAGTTTAATATTGTTGATGTTTTAAGTGATATTTACATAGCAAATAGTGTTAATTGAATTTGTATGGGGTAGGTACCTACAACTGAAAAGTGAAAAATAAAAACTTTTTTACACAAAAACAACCGACTAAAAAAAAACGCTACAATGTGACAGATAATTTTAATTTCGGAAGTCGGTGTCAAAAAACGAAAATGCGGAACCAACGACACCGACTTCCGAAATTGAAGTCATTTTTCACTGTTTTTTTTTTAAGTCGGTTGTTTTTTTTTTGTTTAAAAAATATTCCTGTACCTACTTATATAGCGGGTTTAAAAAGTCGTTAACGAAGCCGAGAGTCACTTGTTTACTTCCTCTGGTGTTCCGTTCCGTTATTGATTTTTTTATTACAATTGAAGGCAAAAGTTACCTATATCTTTTTCTGGCCTTTTTTACGAATACAAATTTTAAATGTTTTAAATTAACTTTAAATACCCCCACGACCTCTAATACCGTGCATTCATCCCATAAGGACAATGTTTTGCATGGTTTACATTGAGTGCTACAGTAAAGAGTGATTTTTCATACCAAAAATAAGTCTTATCCCAGCAATTATTATTATTGTGCAATGATCAAAATGCGTGTTGGTAAGGCATTCTCAATCTTTGTCCACTTTTAAAATTATCATAAAAAGACACTTCTCTCCTTAAATATAATAATTATATTATAATCATTTTATTTTCTTTGCTCCTGTTTCATGTTTATTATTATATACTAGCTGTGCCCGCGACTTTATTCGCGTGGTTGTTGGAAAACAATAATGTAGGTATCGCTTAGGAAAGGTGTAATTGTCACTCCTTTATTAAAAAGGAAGGATCTTCCGATCTTGCCTGGTAACGCTTCTCTTACCTGAGCCCTGATTCACAACCATACGATAGGCTATCGTATCGAAAACCTGACATTTCGATAACCTAATTTGACTTGCCCTCAACAGCCAATAGCTGTTGGAAGAATAGCGGGCGTATATTTGATTTAAACTGACAAAATTTTCGAGTTTTGGGCTTGTGAACAGCGTTTAGAAGACTCCTACGATAACAATGATTAATGTTCGATACGATACGGACGCGTATCGAGTGTTTGTGAATAGCTATGCTGGGGTTCTCTACCACAGGCCTTTCGACTGCAGTCACTGCGTCTTCATGGTTCATAATGACAATGCGCACTAAAAATTTTTGCAACCGCCATCTTGGATTTTCATTTTGATATTACTATCGGCTTCAGCACCCTCGAAAACCATGAAAACGACATCCATGACAAAATATATACAGGGAGAATTTTCCAAGTGGGCGTGGATGGCCAAATTCTAAACTATGAGGAATAGCGAAAAGTACTCAAAGGAGTCGCGGGCTCGATTTTGATGAAAACTAAAACTGCATGATTGGATTTTTTAAAAATGAATATTTCTGGCCAGGAATCGAACCAGTTGATTTTGAAAAAAAAAAACACACTCTGTATTATTACACCATTCGATAATGTCCCTAATAAAGATCAAATTCTGGGAAGTAATGATATACGGCAAACTAAAGGAAAGACCTCATTTTTAACAAAATACTTTTTTTATTTTTCTTATGTTACCTACCTCATCATCATCTGTCTAGCCTTTTCCCAACTATGTTGGGGTCGGCTTCCAGTCTAACTGGATGCAGCTCAATACCAGTATTTTACATGGAGCGAATACCTATCTGACCTCCACAACCTAGTTACTGGGTAATACGAATTACGATACCCCTTGGTAAGACTGGTTGTCAGACTTTCGAGCTTCTGACTACCCGTAACGGCTGTCAGAGATCCAGGAATGACAGCCGAGACCAAAGGCTTAACGTGCTTTCCGAGGCACCGAGGGGTCTCGGTATGTAAAGATGGTCATCCATCCACAGACCAACCGCGGCAAGCGTAGCTTAACCTGATGGATTGATCTGTGCGGCTGTTATTATTTAGCCAGCGGGTTATGTTACCTATCTATTAAACCTTAACTGATTATTATTGTTCATAATGATGACCATTGTTTTCAATACATAGCTGGATTCGACGTATCAAGGATTGTACTGCATTGAGCATTACAATATTATTGATTCCACTAGAATATTTTCCAAAGATCGTAATAGAAATTTGGATTGTGAACATAATGTTGTGAAGGTAAATGCGCTGCAGGTGTGTTAAGTAATAAAAATATTGAGCATCATTTCGAACAAGGTACGTAATGTACCTACATACTCTAAAATACTCTAAAATAACAAGCAGTTTATTAAAATTCAACATTTTCCCTAAGTTTGCCGTATGTTATTACTTCCCAGAATTTGATCCTTATTAGGGACATTATCGAATGGTGTAATAATACAGCGTGAGTTTTTTTTTTTCAAAATCAACAGGTTCGATTCCTGGCTAGAAATATTGATTTTTCAAAAATCCAATGATGCAGTTTTAGTTTACATCAAAATCGAGCCCGCGACTCCTTTGAGTACTTTTCGCTATTCCTCATAGTTTAGAATTTGGCCATCCACGCCCAATTGGAAAATTCGCCCTGTATAAAAAAAAAATTGCAGCCTCTTTGATTTTCTTTTTGACCTCACTATCGGCTTCAGCATCCTCGGAAACCATGAAAACTATCTCTGTCTCTTTCTATTACTATGAATGAGGCATAATGTTTTTTCGTTACGTGACGATTTCTTACCGCAAGCTCTGTAAAAGAACTTCGTTCCAAAACTTCACCGCGATTCAGAATATGACGACATTTTGCTCAATGCTACCTATCGAACAAAGTGGTTACCTAACTCGAAACTCGCGCTGCATTAATCTACTTTCATAAATCAATAATTATTATACAATACATTACATTCTTTATCACTCAGTACACCACATCAATTAATTATCTTACACTATCCTCACTTTTTATTGAAATTCTTTTAACGCCACAGGCGCCACCATCAATGGAAAGCAATTTTTCTTAAACATAATCATTATCATTACAATAACAGAGACATAGTATCTGATCTGTGTTACTTCGTCATAAAGGTAGGCCAATTAGGACGTGATTACTCACATATTAATGTTATAAATCACAATAATAATATGTTTTCATTAGTAGGTACTATATCGCGCCAATTGATTTCGTTACGTGTTTCCAAAAACGTAATTTTTTTTCTAGAATACATTAAGTATATTGATAATATCTTTTGATAGAGTGAAGCGATTGCGATGAAACAAAAACTAATCACTACTCAGAGTTCTACGCCATATTTGAGCATAATAAAAATTAACCATATTGGTTTCGTACTTTTTACGTTGAACCTGTTCAAATCAATAATCTGTCACATCCAAACAGACAAACAAACCGACAAACAGTCAAAAAATCCAAAAAATTATGAAATGGCATCTGTTGGTTATCCTTTAACGCCCCAACAATTTTTTTTTTGGAAATATTTTCAATGTAAAGAAACGCGTCTACATATTTATTATTTATGTATATACATATAATATACAGAGTGTTTGGTGCATCGTTTGCCCAATGGAATTGGCTGAAAGGAGAGGTCATTTGCTATCTCTTAAGGCCCAATAACTCATTCCTTGTTACGCCCGTTTTTTTATTATGAGGTTTTAATATTTATTTAGAAAAATACCAGAACTCTGATATAAGCTAAAATTAAAAAAAAAAAGTTATTAAGTAGTATAGCCTTCAAATTTCACTTTAATTTTTATGCTTACTCTTGTATGGTTCTATGAAATTCAAAATTACTTGCTAATAACATCTAGTTCCTTTTTAATAGATCACAAAGAAAAAGAAAAATTTTGCTTAAATTGCTGTAAAAAAGAAACTAAAAGCGATCGCGATCTTCGAATTCTTTTAAAAGGGTTCTCTCTATCTGGCAGAATCTTGATGCTCCGAATTTTTTTTTGGCATAACACACTTGGCATAACCTTCCTTAAACGAATATTTTTAAGGCATAAAATCTATTTAACATATTTATTGTTCGGCCGAATGCTTTATGCCCGAATTTACAATGGCATACTTTTAAGATGGCAGAATTTTATTTGGCATAATTACCCTTGGCAGAATTAAAATTCCGCATAATTTCGTTTAGCATAACGTTTATTTAGAGCCAAGATTATTTGGTACAATTTCACTTGGCATACTATGAAGATGGCAGAATTTCATTTGGAATAATTTTATAAGCATTTTGCTATTTGTATAAAATAGCATTTTAAACCTTAATAAAATTAAAATATTGTCTAAAAACGTTAATATGTTGTGGTACAAAAGTTAGTGACAGAAACGAATCGCTGCAAAGCTGACTCCACGTAGTCTTGTATGCCCTACCCCTAGAGTGTAATTTAAGCCCGCGTAGGCGCGGAGGGGCCAGGTGGCCCGCGAGCTGAGGAGCAGGTGGTTTTAACGCCCGCCGGCGCGGCTGAGGCTGGCCGGCGAAGCAAGCCAAAGCTGCGCTGGTGAGCGTGAATACCATCTGCGACGATAAGCTCGCGTGGGTCCGCCGGAGCCTCGCAGCGCCGGAGCCGTGACAGAAACCATGCCTGCTGCATGTTGCATGCTTGCTTGCATGCTGCATGCTTGCTGCCACTTACTTGCATGCTGCATCCTTGCTGCATGCATGGCGTATGCTTGTTTGCATTCTGCATGCATGCTGCATGCATGCTGTATGCTTGTTTGCATGTTTGCATGCTGCATGCTTGCTGCATGCATGGTGTAGGTATGCTTGTTTGCATGCTTCTTACAGTATGAAAACCACAGTTAAAAACCACATATGTACGCAATCAACTGTTTTATTGAGTGATAATTATGATAGATGAGTCTTTCAATTATTATGGATATGAAATGTATGCCAAAAGATGATTCTAACTGTAAACTTTCTGAAATATGATAGTTCTGCCTTTTAATGACTATCGATATGAAATGTATGATAAAAGACGATTCTGACTGTGAACTTCCTGCGATATGATGGTTCTACTTTTTAATTATTATGGATATTATGCCTAAACATGATTCTAACTTACAAAATTATGAGTTTTGAATGTATGATAAATGAGTGTATGCCAATCTATTTTCTGCGAAATGAAGTTTATGCTGTCCGCTGTTCTGCAAAATAATATTATGACAAAAAAAGTCTGCTATAAAGGTTGGACCCCTTTTAAAAGGTTCTCTAGTTTGTCCCCTATCCAACGGTGTGCAATATACAAAAAAAAAAACTTTGATAACTTCACTAATTCGCTAAATGAGTAATCGAGATACATCATGCTGATATTCGATAATACGTTATGAACACTAGTTTTCACATAAAAAACATACTTCAAGTAGGTAGATAGTGTTACCTCACTCTTTCACAGTCACTTATCTCTTTATAGGGTACTAACTGTCCTGGAACTTGAAAAAAAAACATTTATTTAATTAGTACCTAATTACAAATTTTGTTCAAATTGTCCTCCACTATTGCGTATGCACGCGCGACATCTTCGTCTTATCTCGACTGTAGTGGTGTGTAAACGTATTTCTGCTTTGATAGTGACGAAAGCCGCCTCAATGCGTTGGGCTAAATCATCCCTAGACTCAACTTCCGTGGCGTAAACAAGTTCTTTGGCCCGTCCCCAGACGTAAAAATCTAACGGAGTCAGGTCTGGGGAACGTGGAGGCCAAGGAATAGGGCCATCCCCCAATCCATGAAGACAATTTAAACTAAATTTGTAATCAGATACTTATGTTTTTTTTTCAAGTTCAAGGAAAGTTACCCTAGAAAAAGATAAGAGACTGCGTTTGAGTGAGATAACACTAGCTATCGACTTAAAGCCTGTTATTTATGTGAAAACTAGTGTTCTTACTGTAATATCAAATATCAGCCTGATGTGTCTCGATTACACATTTAGCGAATTAGTGAAGTTATTAAAAGTTTTTTTTTTGGTATATTGCACACCGTTGGAAAGGGGACAAACTAGAAAACTTTTTAAAAGAATTCGTAGATCCTGATCGCTTTTAGTTTGTTTTTACAGGAATTTAAATTGAGTTTTAATTGTATTTTTCCTTTTTCCAAAAACTTTGTGAGTTATTAAAAAGGAACTAGATGTTATTAAGTAGCAAGTAATTTTGAATTTCATAGAACCATACAAGAGTAAGATTAAAGTGACACTTGAGTCCCGGGAAAGGACATAGGATGCTTTTTATCCCGATATTCCCACGGGATCGAGACTTATGCGGGTGAAACCGCGGGGCGCAGCTAGTACCTAATATAAGCCCATTCATGTAGAATTACTAGGGCCACTGAATGAAATTAAGCTAGCAGCTAATTTTAGAGGGTCCTTGGGCATTTATGTTTCTTTTTTAATAATAAATAAAATAAAAATTAATTTAAAAATATATACTGAATATAGGTAGGTACGCAAATGTAATGAAAGAACGCATTACCACTCCTTTACGTCGCGCAGTTGGGTCAAAAAGAAAATAGGGACCACTCCTAAAGAAATCTGCTACAGAACCAAATTAGTTCATAGACGTAGCTCCGTAGCTACACTCGTAGACCTCGTAGGCGTAACTTTCTACCCGTAATAATTGTCAATAATCTACAAATGAAAGCCGGAACCAACGGTTTAACGTGCAACGTTACAACGTGCACGTGGAACGTCCCATCCACGGATCGGCCTCGGCAAGAGTAGCTTCTTAGCCTTTTTTGACTTATAGAGCTTCTTTCAAAGCTCTGCAAGTTAAAAAAGCGTAAGTAATACTTTTATATTTTCGTTCGATGATTTGTGCAATCTTGCTTTGTTCGTGAGCCGAGCCTAGCGCTTCGTTTAATTGTATATATGCTGGTCTCGTTTTGTAATTTAATTACCCTTTGGCCCAAGCGAGAACGTCAATTATGCGTCGTTCGACTCAACAAGTGGCGCGGACTCGTGGCCACGTCCGTAAGATGGGTAATCCTTTATCTTTAAAATGATGATCCTTGAAAATGGGAAGGTCATGGACATTCTTTTCTTCGGTTGCTGTTCAATTTTGGGTTAGATTGTGGATGAGCAGTTTACTCTTTATTTGATAAAATATGAAATTGATAAGTTTTAGCATGTTTGTTCTATTAGGATCTACTATTGTTGCTATTATCCGTAGCAGTAATAATAGTTTTCTAGTCTTTTATTTTATTATGTCTATTCAATGAATCCTCCGTTCAATAAAGTCAGTCTACGGCAGGTCCACTGCAGTTCGAAGTTCTCTGTCAAATTGTCAACATTTACTTATAAAAACTCAAACAAATATGTACTTAGTTAATAAAAAAACACAAACAGACACCACACGTAGTCGTTTAGATACATTCACACATACATAGGTAAATATAATAATAAATTATGCTTAAGTAAATAACATTACCAGATAATTAGTATGTAGGTACTTACAACTGATCTCAATATAAATCATTCTTTTATTTGATATAATTAATATTAATAACTAATAATATCTTAATTGGATCCAAATTAAATTTTTATTTATACAAATAGATTATGTTTTCTTTTTGCTGTAAACTCTTGATAGCATGATGGAACGCAAATAAAGATAAGAATTTGAAATGAATACTAAAATTTGCGAGTACCTATTTATAAATAGGCACCGTCTTCGTTTCAGTAGGTAGGTAGTTGTTCTGTATTGTTGTTGTTGTAGGTATTGTAACTTCATCGGCCACACTTTTTCTTCTTCTTACTTCATTTTCAACTTCTTGTGGTTTCAACTGTATGATGTTTTGGAACATCCGGCTACGTCGAAAGCTTTGATAGCGTGTTCACTACCAAACACAGCATTGATGGCTGTTCAATTTGCGAGTTTAGTGAAATATCAGTTGGAGAATTTTGGGGAATTTTCAGAGACACACAAATGTTGGATTTTCTCGATTCCCATGGATTTTTCTCTAGGCTATATATCTGGTGCAAAGGGATCACACGATAATCAAGTCCTTGAAGCCATTACAAATCACCTTGTATTTTTTTAGATACAATATTGATGCAATGGTGTTTATTTTTTAACCGACGAAAAACGGAGGAGGTTGTCAATTCGACGCGTATATATCTTTTTTTTTATGTATGATCACGCATAAATTTTTACAGGGCAGTCCGATTTTGATAATTCTTTTTTATTGGAAAGGATATACCCCGAAGTTGGTCCCATCTAAATTTGGAAAAAAAAAAATCCAACCCTAAGGGTAGGAAAACAGGGGATGATTGATTGTTCAATCACTGATTGTAATGTATGACCACGCATAACTTTTTACAGAGTTGTCCGATTTTGATAATTCTTTTTTTATTGGATAGGACATACCTCGAAATTGGTCCCATGTAAATTTGGAAAAAAAAATCCTACCCTAAGGGTGGGAAAATAGGGGTGATTTATTGTTCATTCACAGATTTTAATGCTGAGCTGTGTATTACAATTAAAATAAAAGGCCTATCTATGTTGGTATATAAAGCCTGTTTTTTTAAGTATTTTATTATATAAAAAAATATTAGTTAAAGTAGGATTATATAACAGTTAATATCTAAAGTAAGGTAGGTAGCTATTTTAAAAGTAATCAAAAATTAAGCATGTAGTAATTAGTAAATTATAGCCTCAAAAAATTATAAAATAAAAACTATTTGACAAAAAAATTAAACCTTCGAAAAAACTGAAAAGCAAAAAATAAAAACCTTTTTTATTTTACCATAATACATAAGTTCTTAAACTAATGCAAGTATACCTAAGAAATTTTGAGTCGGCGCCAAACAATCAATGAACAAAGATCACTAAATTACCTTAAATTTAAAGAAATAACCAAATCGTGAAATCTCCAGCGATATTAATATTCCAAACAAAAAATGCGCTCTCCGCACGACCACTCGCAACGATATTAAGTTGCTTGTTTGGCGCCAACTCAAAATTACTTAGGTATACTTGCATTAGTTTAAGAACTTATTTATTAAGGTAAAATAAAAAAGGTTTATATTTTTTGCTTTTCAGTTTTTTCGGAGGTTAATTTTTTTTGTCAAAAAGTTTTTTCGACTATTAAGTCATTTGTATCACAAGCATTGATGACTTTCCTTCTTTGGCATATCTAAGTCTTTTAGTTTCGAGTTTGGTCCTGAGATTACATTGTGTAGCAAAACCGAACGTGGTAAAGTTAAAGGCATTTACTGAAAAGAAGTAAAATGAAACTAACTTAGATAGTTTAATTTACTTACTACTAGCAACTGAGAGCAGTGTTGGCCCAGTGGTAAAGGCCGCGACTTACGAGTTGTAGGTCGTAGGTTCGAACCCATACAGTTGCTTTACTTTGTGTAAATTATTTCATCACCACTGCTCTCAAAAACGGTGAAGGAAAACATCGTGAGGAAACATGTCATGTCATGGCATGTCCTCAAACCAAAAATTCGAAGACATGTGACATCTACCAACCCGCACTGGACCCGCGCGGTGGATTACGGCCCACTCCCTCTCACAGAGAGGAGGCCTGTGTCCTGCAGCAGTGGGAACATTATAGGCTGATTATGTATGTATGTATGTATACTACTAGCAACCCACACATGCTCACGCATGCAATGGTGACACGTCAAAACCTCGAGATTTTTGCTACGGTTCCCTGCCTTTTCGCCGAAAGTTGTTTGCCAGGTTTCTACTTGCCAACTAACGTTTCGCAGAATTTTATTTCGCCGAATAATCATTTGCCAACTTATCATATAATTTTGTTTTATTTCCCAACCTCACAGTTACCAACTGTACGTTTGGTCTGCTTTTCATAATGACACTTTTTAAAATGCCAACTTTCAAGTAAGTATCTCTAAATTTAAAAGTAATAAAAGTACCTAATATAAATTTATTTACAAGGATGCCATTTTCATTTGGGACAAATTATATACAGGTAGTTATTGTTATCATTTTTTTTTTACTTTATCTTTAATGTGACCTAACCTAACTTAACTGTTTCCTTTTACAAAAGCGATTCGCTTCTGGCACATCGCCAGCTGCTGCCGCGGCACGCTCGCTTCGCTCGCTCGGGTTGTGGGTTGTTTGTCATACTCTAACCTAACCTAAGTAAAAAAAGAACAGGCGAAAAGGCAGAGAACCCAATGTATGAAAAGGGAACTGTTACACTGGCAAAACGTCATTCGTCTAATAGTTAGTTGTGTGGCCTAGTGAAAAGTATGACAAATGATAAATGTCCCAAACGTTTTGTGTCATTATAATAATCAGCTTAACAATAATTCTATCAAATGAAACGTTCTCATACAAAAATTTGCTAATCGTTAGTTGTCAAAGTGAAACATCGGCGAAACGTTGGTTGGCAAGTGATAATCTGCCAAACAATTTTCGGCGAAAAGGCTGGATACCTTTTGCTACATATATAAGTTAAATATTAATGTATTATACCTACACATAATTAAACCTTACGGAATAAATTCTCTAGGTAAATGTTGGTGAAAATCTCATCAAAATCTATTGCGTAGTTTAGAAGCTGATATAAGCGGTCAGTCGGTCTCACCAAAAGTGACTTTGTTTTATAATATAATATTATATAATTATACTTACAGTAGGTAAATAGATAATAGATCTGGAAAACTTGTTGCTGTTTTATTACGCTATATATACCTACGTACTTTGACTTAGAATTCTATACCTAATGGTTCCATTAGGTATAGAATTCAATACGAGGAAAGCCAATGAAACTTGAACGGAGGCCCAGGAAATGGAGTGAGATTGATGCGGAAATGAGTTAGACTTATTGTCGAACGCATTTGTCCCAGACGATAGAAACAGGAATAAGATAGAATCACAATAACCACGAAAATGTACAGCAATGAAAACAATAAACATTCGAGAAAGTTTTAGTTTACTGTGTTAAGGAAAACGGTAGGTCAAGCGGCAGTCGGACCTTTAGTTGCAATCTAACAACGTTACGTCATCCTCAGTGGGAAATCACACAGGGTTTGCAGATACACTGCGATGTAGGAGGGCAGACTAACGTAATATGACAAATGTGGTACATAATCATATTTTATGTTAATTGAAGCTAAGATAAGTAATGTGATTGCCATTCATTTGTGTCGAAAAGTGTGATGATGCGTTGGTGCATCGTGCGTGGTAAGCGCAGGGAGTGCGCGGCGCCGGCGCCGGGCGGCTCGCCGGGCGCCTATGCGACCGTTTGGCGCCGCCCCTGATAACCCTGGATCGTTGACCTCTCATTAGTGTTTACTAAACTCGCGTTACTCGCATCCACTAAAGCTACAGTTTCCTAGAAAAGCGGTGGCCGCGACTTATCGGTCGCAGTGACGGCTGTCACGGAAATGATGGCAGCAGGGCTTGACATTACGGTGTCAGAAAACGATCTCTAGGCAAACCAACTTACTTTTACAAATAACGCTTCAGTGACGTCAGTCACCGGGAAGTTGTGAACGCTGTGTGGCCGCCACCGGTTCCAGTATGCAACTTCAGCGCCGCCATGTCTTTCACACATAAATATACAGTCAAACGGGGTGAATAGGGATGCAGGGGTGAATCGGGACAAAACTTTAAATGGGATTTTAACAATTAAAATGATATAGTTTGTTGTCAATAAGGGCACGTAATCGTTAATTTAATTTCAGTAAACACATTAGGGTCCTTTTTGGCCACAATAAATTTATTTAAATGTTGAAATTCCTTTTAAAGTTTTGTCCCGATTCACCCCTGCATTCCTATTCACCCCGTTTGACCGATGTAAAAATCTTCTTCACTTATTCACATTGTTTCATAACAGATAACAGCATAGAAATGTAAAAAAGTCATCATTCTTATTACATTTATTACATTATCATCTTATGCATTCATCTTTCTTATATCTATGGATAACAGTCATTTAAGTATTGTTATTTATTAATTATCGTATAATATAAGAATGAGAGCAGTGGTGGCCCAGTGGTATCGGCCGCGACTTACGAGTTGTAGGTCGTAGGTTCGAACCCAGACAGGCGCTTTACTTTGTGTAAATTATTTCATCACCACTGCTCTCAAAACGGTGAAGGAAAACATCGTGAGGAAACCGGCATGTCCTAGAACCAAAAATTCAAAGACATGTGACATCTACCAACCCGCACTGGGCCCGCGTGGTGGATTACGGCCCACTCCCTCTCACAGAGAGGAGGCCTGTGTCCCAGCAGTGGGAACATTATAGGCTGATGATGATGATGATGATAAGAATAACAATCTGAATGTAATAAATTAAGAATAAAGTTTTTTTTGCCGAATGTTGTCTACTGCAGTTTCTGTATCCATATCAGATCATTTTTCTTAGCTTGCCCTGCAGAAAATATTTTCGAAGCTTACATTCGGATTTTTTTATATCTTAATCGGTAGTAATTATATTGTAAAATACTAATATTCAGCCGCATCCGGTTAGACTGGGAGCCAACCCCAACATAGTTGGGAAAAGGCTAGGCAGATGATGAGGGTTGTCATTGTATGGGCATGTGATGCAGAGGAATGAGGGAAATGTAGTCAGGAAAGTTTCGCGTTTGTATGTGGATGGCCATACGAGTAGCGAATGACCAAAGAAGCGATGGATGGATTGTGTGAAAGATTATATGACTAGAAAGGGACTGAGATAACGGCTAATAGGAAGAAAAAGACATGTTGCGCCAACCTCAAATAAATTGATATAAGGGTAGGAGAATATTGATGATTTATTGAAATGAATGAATACATAGGTAATAAGATTAAGAAAAAGCAATAAAAACGGAGATGGTTCCAAAAGTCAATACACGCTCATCTCAAGGCCGACGCACTTATAAATTCAAATATACCCTCCTACAATTCACCCACATTATCTCAAGCGCTACTGCTGAGCATGAGGTTCGATTCCCGGGTCGGGCAATCTGTTATTGGATTTTTCCATCTGGAATTTCTCAATAGCAGCCTAAATTCTGGATTTGTGCCCGGTTGGATGGCAATGCTAGTCCCCTATTGCATGGGACTTAAACATAACTGGCAAAATGTGGGTGTTCTATATGTACACCTCTTCCTAACCCTTCGAGGATTAGATGCGTGATGTTATGTTATGATATTTAACCTTTTGAATGCCAGAGTAAAAACGTATCGCTGTACCCCTGACGCCAGGCCACTTTAACAAAACAACACACACACATTTAAAACAACAAATTTCTCGATATTGGTGGTTTATTTATATTAGTTTCTTGCAATAAAATATAGACGGAAGCTTAAACTTTTAAATTATATAAATAAAAACACACAAAAGTAATGATAAAATTGTTTATTTCATAATAAATGGTGCGACCCGTGCGACGTGTATTTTGTCATAATTATATTTGTGACGTTGGCGTTATGGGTAAGATTTCGTTTGTCACATATATGTGACAATGGCGTTCAAAAGGTTAAAGAATTATAAACCGCCTGGAAGAAACGAAAGGTCATGTTTAAATGTTTGGCAAATGGTTGACAAAGACGAACCTAATGTCCTGAGCTACCTCCTATCCTACAACATACAAACATAAATACAAACTCCTTTTGCTTCACTTACGTTCACACATCTGGTCCTACACGCGCGCCGGTTGCTAGTGCTACGCACCTGTCCCCTCTGAAGAGTATCACTAATATGGTCATTAGGTACCTATATATGTCCTTCTAGCTAAAGCGCCCCCCCAAGCGTTCAGATCTGCCTTGTAAAAGTTGTAAATACCTTTTGTTAGTCGCCTTTCATTCATCCTCTCAACAAGATCAGACCATCTAAGCATAGGTACTCTTTTCAATTTTTGTCACTACATCTTCTTTTCAACCGCAATGTTTCCTTATTACATGTTTCAGTCTATCATTCATAGTTACCCCCACATATGCTTCGCAAGGAACGCATTTCCACAGCACTTATTTTACTTTCATGACCCTTTGGCCACACCTAACATTTACTTCCATACATAAGCGTAGGCACCAACACACCATTGTGATTAGCCAGTTGACTGGTGGGTCCCAATCGCATATTGTATAATATTGCACCATTCACTTTGATTCCGGCATTCACTCTCCTTTCCACATCTTCATCAATATTTCCATTTCTTGTAAAAAGACTCCCCAAATATAAAAACTCATTGTCTTGCTCCACACTATTATCATTTATTTTTACAACACACACCGACACATCCTCTTCTCTTTCAAACACCATTAACTTCGTCTTATCCACATTATATTCATCCCTTTCATCCTAAATGTTTCATCCATCACAATCACCATGTCTTAAAACTGTTCTCCTGACGATGCAATTAGAACTTGATCATCTGCGTAGAGAAGGCATTTGAGAGGCAACTGATTCGTTTTCAATCTACGCTCATCCTCTTTCAAATCGGTCAGACAACTATCCATGCAGAAATTGAACAGCCACAGTGACGCTACACGGCCCTGCGTAACAATCCTTGAGATGCAGATCCAGTCCGTATATGTCCCATTTACTACTGTAGTTCATAAATAGAATTATTGTAAGTATACACAACATAATATCATGCCTGTAATCCTCAAGGGTTAGGCAGAAATGTACCTTTACCCACGTTTCGCCAATTTGGTTAACGTCCCATATAATAGGGGGTGAGCCTACTGCCGTCAACCAGACACAAATTCAGGCTCCGGGCTGTTACTGAGAAATTCCTGATGGAAAAACCCAATAACAGTTTACCTGACGTGAGAATTGAATTCAATAGCTAATGCTTAGCAGTAGCGCTTGCGTCCAACGAGCCTGGACCTGCAGGGCAATTGCCTAAATCTTTATCAATCGGAATCAGTTTCATTTTGACAGTTCAACAACATTCATTGCGTTACTTACGTGTTGAGCAGACAAATTTTTCAAACTTATGAAGCAATGGATTAGCAATTGGCTTTGAAATGATTCTGATTCCGATTGATAGTGTGTTACGCAATTAGGGTGCTGGAAGTTAGAATCGTTGCGCTTGGACGTTCTGTACTTTCTGATACCTGAAGGAAGAAGGCGAGACTTTCTGAATAGAGGGCAACGTAAAGTTTCTAATTAAAATATACAAACTCTATGGAATAAAAGAGCATATCTTATTATACGAGTAGGGAGCTTGTGGATAAGTAATAACAGCCACACGGGTCGATCGATCAGGTTTAGCTACGCTTGCCGCGTTTGGTCCGTGGATGTGTGACCATCTTTACATACCAAGACCCCTCCGTGCCTCGGAAAGCCCTTTAAGCTGTTGGTCCCATCTGTCATTCGTGGATCTTTGACAGTCGCTACGGGACGTCAGAAACCCGAAAGTCTGACAACCAGTCTTACCAAGGGGTTTCGTATTACCTAGTTACTGGGTTGTGGAGGTCAGATAGGCAGTCGCTCCACGTAAAGTACGACTGGAGGCCGCCCCAACGTAGTTGGGAAAAGGCTAGAAGGATGATGATGATCTTATGATACGAGTAATTTACTTCAGCGCTGAAAATTCTCTACTATTGCTATCGTATGATAGTTATGTTAGGAACCAATGCGCCGCGATAATGGATTAAGTATGTTCATAAATTGATAGAACTATTATATTTGTAAACATTATTACTTACCTATTTGATACTCTGCTCATCGAGTAAGATAAAAAGTTATATTTGTCTCGAGAATTATTTTTACCCTTCGGTTGACTGAGCTCGAGTCAGCCGATATGTCTCTCAACAGGGGTTAGCTTTATCATTGTAATGATTAAGTAATAGCTTTAATAAAAATACTGTAGTAAGTAATTAATACAATACAATAAAATTAACTGTACATTACGAAAAACATTGTAAATACAGTAATAAATAAAATATTTTTAAGTCAAACGGTTTTACTGAAAATAATGATGTAGTACATTAGTACTAAAAGATAAAAAATTATTCGGTATGTCCTAGGTACCAATCACCACACCACTTTCCTCATCAATCTAGGGCATTGAACAGATAAAAAAATAAAATCGTGGGGCGCCTGAAATTTCTATCAACAGTCAACCGCTCATCCATACTAATATTATAAATTCGAAAGTAACTCTGTCTGTCTGTCTGTATGTTACCTTTTCACGCCTAAACCGCTGAACCGATTTAGATGAAATTTGGTAGGTATAGTATAGAGATAGTTTGAGTCCCGGGAAAGGACATAGGGTACTTTTATCCCGATATTCCCACGGGATCGAGACTTATGCGGGTGAAACCGCGGGGCGCAGCTAGTATCATTATAAATGCTATTTACATATTTACTCAGATTACGCTACACCCCACGATTTTATTTTTTTGTCTAATCAATTAAATTAAATTGTATTGTCGTCAAAACTAAAGGTGTGTACCAAATATCAGATCAATCTAGATACCAACAGGTAGGGAGCAAAATTTCAAGTACTAAAGACCCAAATAAATAAATAACAAACAGGGCGCATATGCTTATGTCGAAGAAGAGTCGGCAAAAGTATAAACTGTACCATTCATTCATTCATATCTACTGCGTTATAACTTATAAAAAAGAAAAATAATGCCATAACGTGTGACGTCAGTAATGTTTTCTTGCTAAATACTATATCATGCGTAAAACTTGGTAACTTATCAAGTGAACTTGCCTACAATAAAATGTATTGTAGTCAGATGTAGGTATCATGTCAAATATTTGCATCAAGTTTATTACGAGTACATAGGTATTTGTACCCGACTGCGCGACGCAAAGGAGTGGTAATGTGTTTATCAGCCTATGTATGTATGTATGTGTATGTATGTATGTATGTTTGTATGTTCCTTTGAAGCACTATACAGACCAAACGCCTGGGCCGATTTTTATGATTCACACGTCAATCGATTCCTCTTAGTCCGGCGAGTGTCACTAAAGACATGACGTTAATGAAAATTCAATATGGCGACTACTGGACGCCATATTGTGAAAATGAAAAAAATGAAAGTGAACAAACTATGTCAAGTGGGGTATCGTTGAATAGGTCTTTCAAAAATATTAGTGGTTTGGAAAGACCGTTTTTTGATTAAGTAAACTGTTCGTGACTTATCAAGCTTTAAAGTACCAATTTTCGTTAGAATCAAGTGTCCCCCCGGGCGCGTCTCATATCGTAGGTATAGAGTTATTTGGTATATTTTCATTTTAATAACGTTCACAAGATATAATAAACGTGAGATATACCAACTGTTGATATAATTTCTTTACATATAACATTTATATACCTACTCTAAAACTTACTTCGTATAACGTTATTGGATATAACGTTTATTTAAACGAAAATCATTAGGTCTATCGTTTAAAATATATATTGATACCGTCATTATGGTTAACACCCCAATTCAGAGCGATCCGACTCGGACAGCTTAGGTTAGAAAGCCTTCGTGGCTTCGTGGCTTCCGAATTATTTCCGTTACCGTTACCGCACCCGAACTCAACGAACGCAATAGACGACGTAGGATGCAAGAGCGGGCGAAGGGCACCCCGAGGTTCGGTTTGGTTAGGTTACTTTAAACCCTTTACACAAAAATAGAGGCCCCGCGAAGCGGGGCTTCGTCGACATAGGATGCAAGAGCAAGCGAAGGGCACCCCGAGGTTCGGTTTGGTTAGGTTACTTTAAACCCTTTACACAGACATAGGGGCCCCGCGAAGCGGGGCTCCGTCGACATAGGATGCAAGGGCGAGCGAAGGGCACCCCGAGGTTCGGTTTGGTTAGGTTACTTTAAACCCTTTACACAGAAATAGGGGCCCCGCGAAGCGGGGCTCCGTCGACATAGGATGCAAGGGTGAGCGAAGGGCACCCCGAGGTTCGGTTTGGTTAGGTTACTTTAAACCCTTTACGCAGAAATAGGGTTCCCGCGAAGCGGGGCTCCGTCGACATAGGATGACCATAGGATGAAAAAAAAAGTTTTTATCATATTAGACTAAATAGGTTTTATGTCTATTGAGTGGTATATCAAATGATTTTATATTAATTGTCTGTTATTCTTATAGAAATTAGTTACATTAAAATTATCTATACTAATATTATAAAGAGGTAAAAGTTTGTATGTAGGGGTTAATTTCTGGAACTACTAGTCGGATTTGAAAAATTCTTCTTGCATTTGATAGCCAAATTCTTGAGGAAGGCTATAGGCTATTTAACGTCACACTATGGCCCTTAGGAGCCGAGCAAAAGCGCTATGGGGAAACGAAGTGATAGAGCAGGAGACGCGGGCAAGTGATGCAATCCGACGAGATGGGTCGAGGGAATAAGAAATTTCACGCGAACGAAGTCGCGGGCAGAAGCTAGTATCAAATAAAATTATAGGTTCAGTTGTTATATCTTGTAAATATTAGAGGTTTTGTAATTATATCATATATTACTTACCCGTCCCCCCCTCTACCAACTAAACGGTTGTAGTTAGAAATTTAAATGTTACGGCAGTAGTACCTATATATTACGAAGTTTAAAGGAAAACTATCACACTTAAGTGGAATTTACAACTCGTAACTAAAAAGAATAAAATAAAAAAATTAAATTTAAAAAATCAAAAAACCCGACTGCGGTAAAAAACATAAGTTAAAAAAAAACTGAAAAGCTAAAAACAAGCCCATTTTAAATTAAATAAAAGTTGGAAGCAGGCGGGACCCATACCATTTTTATATTTTCAAACTCAAATGGGTCCCGCCTGCTTCCAACTTTTATTTAATTTAAAATGGGCTTGTTTTTAGCTTTTCAGTTTTTTTTTAACTTATGTTTTTTACCGCAGTCGGGTTTTTTGATTTTTTAAATTTAATTTTTTAGCAAGAATTACAGAAATCAAAGTCCGATTTTTGGTTGACCAGTTTATAAGCAAATAGTGATTATTTTATTTTCTTTATTATTTCAGTGATTTGAAAGAGAGTGTTTTCACCAAATTGGATTTGGTGGACTACTTCAGCCTGGCTGACAACTCGTTGACTGAGATGCCGAGGCATGTTCTGCAGCACCTTCCGCACGTGAAGACCCTCGATCTCTGCCGAAATAAAATCACAAAGCTCACCGAAGATGACTTCAGGGTAAGGAATTAAAACAGTACCTAACTAAATAGAAAGGAACTCTCACTAGCAGAATAATAATAATAGCAGTCATTCATATTTTTTATCTGTGTTCTATAAATAGAAACATAATGTGTTGGCGATAGCCCCAAATGCAACAGCGTGGTGTTTTTTGTTGGCTGTAACTATTGTCCAGTCTGGCATTTTCTTGACCCTTTGCCAGGCTTTCAAATTTGTAATGTTTTATTGTCAATAAATATATTTCTTTTAAATTTTTCTCGAACCTTGTATACAATGAATCATGATAATGGCAATGTTAAGAGGAAATGCGGCTGGAGAGACTTTTGAAAAAGCATGAGTAAAAAATCGTAATTCGAGGATTAGCTCTCGCCTATTTTCTCCTCCAATATTGGATCAATTTAAAAGATATTTCATAAACTGAATAAAAAGGATATATACTGTGTCCCTACGATTTTCTTTTTCCATTAATAGCTGTCAAATTTGTACACGAGGCCTCTGTTGACAGCGATTTAAATCGGCATTTTTTGAGGGTTCAAGTGCTTATAAAAATAATGTATCATCAAAAAGGAAAACATAGGGACATAAAAATAGTTAACAATTATTATTCTGTAAAAAAACATTGTTTAATGGTCATTAACCAGAAAGAAAACAGGCGAGAGCGTTTCTATAGAAAAACGACCACCCGCCTTTCCTCTTAACTTGAAAAATCATCATATATACCATCAATGTTTTGGTATTTTCTCTATCTTTCTTTTAAAAGCCGCTGTAGCCATTGGGAACCACGTGTTAGTTTGCGAATAGGTACTAATAAATAAATAAAATGTTTTTTATTTATTTTTGAAGGACATACAGGAAGTGGAACACTTACTGGTAGCAGATAACCAAATATCCAAAATCGAGAGGGATGCGGTACCCAAAGCATTGAAGCACGTTCATCTTGGAATTAACAAGCTTAGTTCACTAAATGGAGCTCTAAGAGACTTGGATGACTTGGAATGGATATTCATCAATGCAAATAATTTAAAATCTATAGAAAACGAATTGCCAGTCGTAAGTATACATGTATAAACAACTCATTATCAATTCAACATGGAATAAAAAGGGGAATTAATTTATCATTAATATTTTTGTTTCAGAAAGCGAAAAGGATTCTCCTCATCCATGCTGCCCACAATGAGTTACAAAGTTTACCGAAAGATTTAAAACAAATGCCTTCATTAGAGTCACTTTACTTCTACGGAAATAATATCAAGTTGCTGGACGGAGCACTGCAGAAATCCAGAAGATTAGCGAGGATAGGACTTTCGTTCAATAAAATAGAAAGCGTAAGTAATTTTATGTAAACGGTGTAAAATTTGATAATTATAGTGTTGTTGACGATTGGGTTTTGCCTGGACAAACTGTTCAGTTAGGAAGGTAGGTCCAACTTCGAGAAAGAGGTCAACCGTGGAATCTTAATCTGGTAGGCAGATTTCAGACAGCTATGCAATATCTTCTCTTCAAGATTTAAGTATTTAATCAGTGCATAATGCCAATGTTTGCTGAAGGCACTGAAACGTCGCCCACTCACTCAGTTAACATTACTCGAAGAATTGAAATGACAGTGGGCAGGACACAGAGCCGAAAAGCTCTGCAGTAACGACAGTGTACCGAAAGGCTCAGAGTGGGAGGTGCAAGGGGGATCGAAGACAATCTGGTGGAGGGCGCTGAAATTCACTGGATGCTGGCAACCGGCATGTCCTAGAACCAAAAATTCGAAGACTTGTGTCATCTTCCAACCCGCACTGGGTTTGCGTGGTGGATTATGCCCCAGTCCCTCTCATAGAGAGGAGGCATGTGTCCCAGCAGTGGGAACATTATGAGTTAATTATGTGTGGGAGGCAAGGAGCTGGTCGTTATGGCAACGCTTGGAAAGGCCTGTATCCAGCAGTGGACGTGACTATTTTATTTTTCGATTGAATGATCATATTGATAATGATGGTGTAAACTTCTACTCTCATTTTACTGTTTAATTAGTAGGTAAAAATGTCTTTTGTTATTTTAGCTTGCGGAGGATGAGTTCACTGAAGCCGAGAAATTAGCAGAACTGGATATTGCCTACAATCAACTCAAGTCATTAAATGGTTCTTTAAGAAGTTTGAAGTCGTTGCGATATTTAAATTTAACTCACAATTACTTGACAGAATTTTCTCTGCAAGAAATTAAAGGGTTGAAAAGATTATCTGTAATTGATCTTTCCCACAATAGGATAAGTCTTATCACAGGAAACATGGAGGTAAATAATTTCCAAAATATACTGAATACACATTTTTTCATAATTATGTACTTAAATTATTGCCACGTTAGTCTATTGGTTGGTTGCAAGCGCTACTGCTGATCATAAGGTCCTTGGTTCGACTCCCAGGTCGTGCAAATTGTTATTGGGTTTTTCCATCAGGTGTCTGAATTTGTGCTCGGTTGCAATAGGCTCGGGTCGTCCCCTATTCCATGGGACTTTGTGCTCGGTTGCAATAGACTCGGGTCGTTCCCTATTCCATGGGACTTCTTACATTATAGGTACACATCTGCTTAACCCTTAGAGGAAAATAGGCGTCTTGTTATGTTACTTACATGATTTATTATAATTAACCTATTGTATGAATTAATTTACAGAATTTAGTGGACGTTGAAACCCGTGTACTGGAGCTAAGGTTGGATCATAATCGCATCCTTAGCTTGGGCGGTGCACTCATGGGGTTGCACGGCCTCTTGAGACTCAACCTGAGCCATAATCTACTGCAACAAATTTCACCAGACGACCTCATAGGCCTTGAAGATCTAAGATTGCTCGACGTATCCCATAACCATATAACAACTCTAGAAGAAACATCAAAGGTTTGTTTAAATACTGAAGAAATAACAGTGTTCTTGTAACGCTTAGCGAGCTTGTGCGAGTTAAATCATTGGTTGATGTTTGTTAGAAACTATTACAGCTGTTGCGATGTAATTAACCTACAATTTATAATTAATGTATTCCGTATTTGTTTCCAGACATTTTTGCCATCACTTGAGGAGTTGATAGCCCACCATAACAACATCACTCTGATTGATAAAGATTTCCATGGGTTGCCATCGCTCTGTATAGCTGATTTGTCGTTTAATCGAATTAAGACCGTTAATTACGACGTTGTATCAAAATCGCGATGTACTATTAATGGAGTTCCTAGCGTTTTAAAGATTTATCTTCAAGGTACGTATGGCTTTCCGTAGAATAAAAACTGTATTATTAATAATAACAAAATAATATAACATAGGATAATATTAATTAGGATAACTACATTATGTTCTAGCTTGCATTCAATGCTGTGGGCGGGTAAACAATAAAAAGCAAAGCGAATTTAACTTTACTGTAATTAAAATTAGCTACCTGTAGTTGTACTGCTCTAAGCTGCTCTAACGAATTATTTAGCTTTTGCGAATTCTTTTCCATTATTGGTTAGACTCCCTAAGGAAATAAGAAACAATAAGTGCATGTGCTCGTGGCTCGACGCGTCATTCATACCTTAGAAGCTAGCGAAACATATTTTGTGTTCCGTAATCCCGTTGCCACTACAAGTATAGGATATTACATTACAGATAACCCTGTCCTATGCGATGATCGCCTGTACGAGCTGATCACGGTGCTAGAGAGCTTGAACGCACGCATCAACGGAGCGTCGACGTGTGTGGCACCGCAGACCAGTGCGCCCATCCCCATGAGGGCTCTGAACGACGTGATACCGCCGCAGGAGACGCCCCCGGTCATCGTGGTGGCGCAGCTGCACGCGGTGCCTGACGGCGCCGACCGCGACGCCGCCTCGCCGCAGGTGCCCCAGCTCTTGTACCGGCGCGTGGGGGCGCTGTTGGGCCACATAATGCCCGAGCGCGAAGGTGGCCTGCCCGTCGTGGTGGAGCCGCCCGTCACGCTGCCGCCCGCCAACACCAACGTGGTGGTGAAGTGGCCCGATGAGCGGAGAGTGGACGAATCGCACCCCTTGGTCGACCACCTGCGACTCCGCGATCTGAACGCTTCGCCGCAGTGAGGGCACGGCCCGGGCGCTGCGCACGCCGATGACTACGAATTGATTGCTTCGCCTTAAAAATATACTGCCAATAAACTAGGCTAGGGCAGAGTGTCTTCTGGTTCGGTCGGGCGCATGTAAATTTTGAATTAGATAGATACCATCCCATTCTGTTAGGTCTGCGATGTAAATAGGACGATTCGTTAGGTACACCGACACCGGCAGTGTCTCCTGAAATTGATCCTATTCTGAAAACGTCGAGTAAATGTGTAATTTGAGTTTAGTATGTAGCAAGTATTATCCGGTTGGTTAAATTACTATAGCAAAATATAAGGGGCGTGTATATAAATTGGTTGAAAAGTGTTATTGTTTATGATGTTTTTTTTTCTAATTATATTGTAGAACATTGCATATGATTAAAATTGTAGTGAACATCACCCTTCTATTCACAGTTGCTAAAATATAACCCTACATGAATATGTGTATGTATGTGTACAAAATAACACTGGTTTTGAAAAAGGTTTTAGAGATTTTAATATTTATGATACTAACATAAAATGACTGTATAATTTTCGAAATTTCTACCTAAGTGTCTACCAAAGATAAAATAGAAGTAAGTAACTTCATAAAGATACCTAGTATTTAAGTTATTATACCTATTTAATTGTAGGGGTTTGTCACTCAAGTATGATCATCACTAAGATCAGTGATCATTAACCGCTGACTGATGACTTCGCACCATTATCAGCGTACTGTTAGGTTGTAAGTATTCACTGATACGGCACAGTCCACAAACTCAAGTACCTATCCTAGCGCAAATGCTCCTAGGGTAAGATACAGAGACGAAACTTGGTGCTTGACGCTTCGATCTGTCAAAATGCACTGATTTAGACAAATCGAATCGAAGCGCGAGTTAACGCTAAGGCTCGTCTGTGTATCTACCACTTAGCTTATTATAGCAAGACGGACAGACTGTGATGTTTTGCTAGTAGTATATTTGTAGGAACTTCGACAAACAGAACTTTACCCAAAAAATAAAAATCTAGGATTCTCAGTCAAGTGACACTGCGGCCCTGCAGGACAAACTTTAGGAATTTATGAAATATCAACATATTAATGAAAGGTTTCCTTAATCCAAATAATTTTAAAAATGTATTATTTTTTCTATTATTAAAAAGAGATAGTGAGAAAAAATAATATGTTTTGAGAAAAATGTATATAGCTAGGTACCTACCTAATATTTTGTTAATTTGCTATAGGTATACCTATTATGATATATAATATATTTATTTATTACTCAGAGGAAGATCATAGAAATTGTGTTTTATATTTTATAACATTTAAAACCAATCTAGGAGCTAAGTAAGTAAAATAATTACCTATATATCAAAATGAGGTACTTGTAATTAGCCATAAGCGATCCCGTGTTATTCTATAGTTCTCAACAAAACCTGATAAACCAGTGTAATTATTGTAGCTGTCGGTATGTCTGGACTCTGGATGCGTGATAGGTATTCCGTGTGTCGATGTCTGAACCAATCTTCGTTGTAAGTGTGGCAAATATAAAGAATAAACCAAAGAACACTTTGTACTGTCTCCATTAAACTTCCATCACACTCACAAATAAGATTGGTTCGAGTTTATTAAGTTAAATTAGTTGACAATTTTAAAAATAACAAACAATACTAAAAGCCTGTCAGCCAAAGTACATAGATTACAGTTCCTTCGAGCTTTTCGATCGAAACCGTACCTAAGATAACTTATGTAATTAACTACTATAATTTCTTAAGAATTAGATATTTTGTTAGTGTAATTTAAAATATCGATTAACAATTACTAATAAAAGATATAAGGTGCTAACCATTTTCATTTATTTATTTATTGCCCCTATACCTATAAAGTCCCCAAAAGTATTAGGTATCTCCTTACCAACTGAAACCAGTTGGGGGGGTACAGGCTGCTTCTCTATAGGAATAGACAAGCGGCCTGTACCTTCCAGCAGTATGTAGTATCTATGGTAGCCTATCACTGAGTGGTCCTTAGCGCTAAATTCCTTATTTAAACCGTTTGGCCCAATTTCGGCCACGGCAGCCAATTTTAACGGAGACTATCCAACTAGGTACTGTAGAAGCTATCTATGTAGCCTTACCTTTTATAGTGCAGGCTGGTTATAATTGAGGGCGTGTTGACGTGTTCCATTCGAAGGTTCAAGCAGGTGTCAAATAAATTTTATTATTGTTTAGTATAGTCGTAAGTATAATATATTCAAGAGAAATCCTGTCGCTGTTTAATGGCATAAAGGGGCTCTCTTCTAGAGCTCATAGAGTACCTATGTAGCCGTTATGTAGCATATAATGTTACAACCAGGTAAGTACCTAACAGGTACTCAAAAGTGTGCACGTCAGTACAGATGTACTCTCTTCCGTCACTCTCATAGTCCGATGGGGCGGCAATCCGACACTACCGAATAATTTAGGCGCAGGGCTGCGTGATTAGCATTCTGCAGCCGTAGGCCATAGGTGTGGTGCCGGACTTATAGAATAGCACCACCCTACCTCCCGTGGGTATCGTAAAAGGCGACTAAGGGACGTACCGGAGAATGGGCAGCAGCGTTCAGCGTTTTCTATGCATTTTACCACCATACTGCGATCGCCAACCCGCCTGCCAAGCGTGTCGATTATGGTAAAGAATGACAACCTTGGAAAATACTGGGCCCCTAGTGCCCGGCGGCCCGCCTACCCTTGGCTACGGTAGCGGCCTATAGACCACGGTGAGGCAAGGGGTGATAAGAATCTTCGGAACAGATCCGCTACCACAATTACCGAAAACTGACAACATACAACACGCGTAGGTACACTCCGGACCGACGAGAAGATCACCGAACTCGAGGAAGAATTGAGCAGGTTACGATGGAGTACAGTGGGGTTATCTGAAGTCCGAAGAGAGTGGAGGACTCGATAATCCTCAAATCCGGAAACTTGCTCTGTTTCCGGAGGGCGGCCAGCAGTCCCAAGGTGGTGTCGGGTTTATCGTCCATGAGTCCCTTGTGAGCAACGGGGTGAAGATCGAGAGTGTGTCGACTACCAGTTTGGCGTACGTTATACTCAGAATATCCGCAGTTATTCGCTGAATGTCGTACAGGTTTACGCTCCAACCTCGTCACACCCGGACGATGAGGTGGAGACCATGTATGAGGATATTTCCAGAACCATGCATGGCTCTAAAATTCACTTCACGTTTGTCATGAGGGACTTTACTGAGGGGGCGAAACTGGGCAAACGAAGCGATGATGAGCTGCGAGTGGGGCAATTTCACTTGGACGTCGGAACCACCGGGGCCACCTACTGGCTAGTTTTATGCAGAAGGAAGGCCTCTTTATGATGAATTCCTTCTTCAGAAAACGTGAGCACAGAAAGTGGACCTGGCAGAGCCCGGATGGTAGAAAAATGAAACGTTTTTACAAAAAAAAAAAAACAACCGACTTCCAAATAAGATACCTACTACAAATTGAAAAATAACTTTAATGTCTGAAGTCGGTGTCGTTGGGTTCGCATTTTTATTGATTTTTTGAATTTTTAACTGGTTCGATTCCCGGTTTAGGTAAGATTGTCGAGAAATCTGTGAATGCAGCTTTGTTTCTTTTTTTTTAATAAAGGAATGTTTCCTTTAAGTAAAATATCACCTTTAATTAAAAAATCTTAAGGATTTAAAGTGATTTCACTTCAGGGCCCATTGACTTTTTCCACCCTTGTACCTTACTAGCTTCTTTCCGCGACTTTGTCCGTGTGTTTCTTGTTTCCCGAACCACCCCATTGGATCGTATCGCCTACCCGCGCTAATACTTAAATTAATTCTCTCAGCGTTCTTTCTGACTTTTTATTGTTTTTGCTCGGCTCCTAAGGGTCCTAGCATGAAGGCTGCGTTGGACAGGGTAAGTAATATTTACCTAGTGTAAATTGAATTTGGAGTCAGTAGTACTGACTCCACTGACTCCAAATTCTATATATACTAGGTAAATATCGGGTCAACACTGACTTGTTTCGAGTTTGGAGTAAGTTACCCTGTCTAAATCAGATTTGATTTAAATAGCCTTTCTCAAGAAATTTGTTTAGTTTATTCCTACAACCACCTACTACTTGTTCAGTCTACCGTCTACCGCAAGCCGCGTTTAAGAACTTCTTAATAATAATATACCATTTTTTTTTTGGTGCGCGTTGGAAATCTTCATGGACTTCCTCCATGGTGGGGTTGACAGAGGGGCATGCCGGACTCTTACCAGCTAAAACCACACCATCGTGGTGTTCCACCTCTACCTATGGCCTGCCTACATTTACGACGCACCTCATTTCAAAAATTGTTGTTTTTATGCTTTTATTTTATTTTTCAAGTCTTATAATTTTGTGTGATATAAAATGTTCAAAACAGTGATAAAAAAGAAAAATATTATGGTTTCGATCTTGTTTGACTGTGGTTTCAGATTGTGTCAAGGGCTGCACGAGACGAGCTCGACCTAGTGTGGAGTCCACAAGAAAAATATTAAAATTATGTTTCCCTTGTGACAATAAGTTTAGGAGTAGTTTATTTGTACTTTAGTTTTATAGAAATTTAAGAACTCTATTTGGTTAATAAACGTTTAAATAATTATTATTTCTTCCAAGTCTTAAAAGCCCTTGTATCAAAGGTTGATTTGCCAAATTGACATTAGCCTAGACTAGCAAGTCTAGCAACGCCACCAACTGTCAAAATCATGTCGACTACAGAATATCGATCCAAAACTGTCTATCGCTCTCTCACTTCGTCATTAAGATAATGACAAGGAAAGATACTTTTTAACCATAAACTAAAGTTCAATATTTAGGTTTTTTAATAATAATAAGTTATCCAGTTACAAAATATATGTATTTTCATTGGTTTGAGCTAAATAGTAAATACTGCCCGAAGAATTTATTGCTTAGGAATGCCCACTGTTACTAATTACATGATATTCTGGGCGATCCTTACTTGTCTATGTGAGTGAAAAAAAAAAAAACGATAATTGACTTTCTTGTTGCGTTGTGCGAAAACTGCGAATTACTGCAAGCCCGTCCGTTGCCCAGTGAGCAAGTGTGTTGGTCCCGGTCCGTCGGGAGACCTAACAAGCAACTGAACAGTCATCATAACAGACTGAGGTAATTTACATCACCTAGAATCAGTGTGTGTTACATTTGCGACATGGTGCCATCGCGGGCCTACCTTTATTACCCAATGCAGTGAATGAGCCAGTTTAGTTTAGCAAAATGACGAACGAAATAACTTTTTACGATGCGGCCTATGATGCCTATCCTGACAGTCTTTTTGATCTTTGTATGGACTATATAGTGGTGAATCTAAATACTATTACCAACTTCGACCCTGATACTCGATGGCGCCGACTGAAGGATGATGTTATACTACCAGCCGAGATATGCGAGAAATTCATCCGCGCATATCAGAAGAAATACCGCATCAACGATAATATTGCGAATATGTTTCGCGATAAGTTTCGCACCAGGCTGAATACTTTAAAGTTACGAAACTCCCGGATCACTGACGAAGGACTGCGCTGCATGATGGAGCACCAACCTTTTGAAGTCGAATTAAACCAATGCGAGTATCTGTCACACGTATCCCTGGAAATTATAAGTACCAATAGTCAGAACCTGCTCTCATTAAAGTTTGGTCCGTTGACTTATTGCTTTCCTCAGGATGAGGATATCTATAGGCAGCGGGGCTATATCATCTATGCCCCAAACTTAAAGAGACTGACAATCCAACGTCGAGGTCTGGCAATATTTCCATTGCTCTTATTAAAGCCACTACAGCATTTGACACACCTGGACCTCTCTGAGTGCACATCGGCTGGCTCCATCTGGGCACTGAATGAGATGAACAATCTGCGATTCCTTGTGCTGCACGCTGTACCATGGACTCAAGATTTAATTGATTGGATATCAGGAATGCGCCACTTGAGGCATTTGGACATATCACAGTCCAACGAGAGGCATGGAAAATATTTTACTCCTAATGAAGTTTTGACCCAACTCGTTGAGAGCCTACACCTATTAGAGTCATTGGATATATCTGGTACAAATTTAGCGGGGACCGGAGCGGCAGCAGTTCAAATGAACCAAGGATCTTCTTCAGACAGTGTGGAGGAGGTCCGTTGTGACATACCTGGACTGGTGAGCCGTGTCAACCACCCGCTGGAGTTCCTCGGTTTATATGGCACTCATCATGGAGCCTGCAAGCGGCATGATATACCAGCTAAAGTGGTAAGTGTCTTTTTTTTAGGTTTCATTTTTATTTCTATCTATTTATGATATGTTTCTGTATGGAAAGCAGTCCACAGTGTGGTAGGTTGTCTGCATAACCAATGGCATTGCCATTCCAGAGACTACTAGAAAATCTCATAAGTACTTTGGTGATGCAAGTACTGTTGTCCACAGCATTAAGACCTTTTTGTGGAATAAAGTTGGGGTTGATTGTTTGAAGTCTATTTCTCACACATACATAAGAAATACGACATAAGTTTGCAGATATCAGCCTGATTATACTATGGGATCATATGCTTGTAATTTTTTGGCACACATACACTTCGGACTGGAACACTGTGAACACTGGGTCAGTGGGTCGTCTTAGGGTATCTGTAAGGCGGCAGAAATATGCAATGTGGTAATATTTCCTTGTACAAAGACTCTATGACAAAGAGCTCCTCTACTATTAACCGGTCAAGCGGCGCGAGTCGCTGATCGGCGACGAAACAATAATAATAATAATAATATCCTCTTAGCACACTGCTGGAGAATTCAGGTCTAGGCTATCAGTTGAGGAGAGGTGGTCAGGTTATATCGCACCTCCTCTACATGGATGACCTAAAACTCTTTGCCCCCAACAATTTGCAACTGATGGAGCTACTGAAAGTAACTCAAACTTTCAGTAACGCAATTAGGATGGAATTTGGTGTGGACAAATGTGCGGTCATGCATGTAAAACGAGGGGAGATTGTGGAATCCGTGGGAACTCAACTCTCGGATTCCACAAACCTTAGAGCCCTCTCCGCATCCGAAACCTATAAGTATTTGGGTATGTCGGAAGCGTTAGGCATCAATGTTACTGACATGAAGCAATCGTTGAAGGAGCGCTTCTTTGGCCGCCTGAAAAAAGTACTTAATAGTCTTCTATCAGGCGGAAACAAGGTGCATGCCTTCAACGGTTGGGTCATGCCGGTTTTGATGTATTCTTTTGGCATACTCAAATGGGCTCAAACCGAACTCGACGGACGCCCTGGATAGGAGGGTCCGTACACTGCTGACTGCAAATCGAATGCATCGCCCACGGTCACGATCGGTAATGAGGTTGTATATCCCGCGAAAGTGTGGAGGTCGAGGGTTTTTAAACGCTAAGACCCTCCACAATCGCGAGATATGCAATCTCAGGGAATACTTCCAAGAAACCGACGTGGGGATGCATCGAGATGTAGTCACCCCGCTCTCCTTGGCTAAAGAGAACTGACGCAAACCAGTAGTGCTTGACACTAATGATCGCATGGAGGTATGGCAGAGTAAGGAGCTTCACGGACGCTTTTTTCGGGCCCTTCATGGACCCGATGTAGACCTACTAGCGTCCGTAGCCTGGCTACGTTGCGGTGATCTCTTTGGAGAAACCGAAGGTTTTGTTTGTGCAATTATGGACGAAGTTATGATGACAAACAACTACCGGAGATATATTGTGAAAGACGGCACGGTTGACATCTGTCGGGCATGCCACCGGCTGGGAGAATCAATCAGGCATATTATCTCCGGGTGTTCTCGTCTAGCTAACGGAGAATACTTGCATAGACACAACCTTGTAGCCAGGATAATCCATCAGCAGCTTGCTTTGAAATACAACCTTGTAGAATCGGAGGTGCCGTACTATTATAGGTATGTGCCCGACCCAGTTCTCGAAAATGGTAACATCACATTTGTACTGGGATCGATCCATCATCACTGACAGGACTATTGTTGCCAATAAGCCTGATATAGTGGTGGTGGATCGATCAGAGCGGCGCGCAATGATTGTTGACATAACTGTCCCGCATGATGAGAACCTCGTGAAAGCTGAGAAAGATAAACAAATTAAGTATCTTGACTTGGCTCACGAGGTTGGTGACATGTGGGATGTGGACTCAGCGATCATTGTGCCGATAGTCGTTACAGCCAATGGATTAATAGCCAAGAGCCTCGACCAACACCTAAGGAGGCTCTCGTTGGGCAGCTGGATCAAGGGCTTGATTCAGAAAGCTGTACTTCTGGACACGGCCCGTATTGTTAGGAGGTTCCTCTCTCTGGAGCCCTGACCGCCGGTAGCTTGGACCCTGTTCCCGATACCGGTGGGCTACTATTTTTTATATTTTTAAATGTTTTATATATTTTTTATACTAATATCTAAAAATATAATTTATATGTATATAGTGAAATAAAGGAAATAATAATAATATTAGATATTTTAAATTTGTTAAGCGCAAAATGCAATTTTTGAGTTATGGTGCAAGCGAGTCTACATTGTTGATTAATAATGCTGAGCCTGAGCAGCCAGACAAATGAATACTGCTTTTTATCAAAAAAACACTACACAAAACAGTACACTGTAGTCACTAAAAAAATTAATAACAAACATAATTTTTTATGACCTCATTAATATTATTATAAACAGTTTCTTTCTTATGCTGACATGATGTTCCAATTGATGTATTTACTTCACAAAGTAACACCTTATTCAAGTATTTATTTAAAAGGAATTACATATTATGTCAGATTCAGTTAAATAAATAATAAAAAACAGTCCAGTTTAAGAATAGTAAACTATTTTCTACCATCTTGTCTACCATCTTGATTTTATAATGGTACAACAAAGAGAGGAGATAAGACATTGAACTAGAAATTGACATAAAACAACATTATTCTAAGATATTAAGTTAGTATCTCTCTTATAGTAAATAGCGTTTTTTGGAAATGTTTCATGTTTTTATAGTTTGTCCTAAGACATCTTAGTATTTTATTTTTGAATGAGAAAAGTAGCAAACTAGCGATAGATCACTTTTACCTCCCAAATATATGGGTGTTATGTAAAGTCTTTGGCTGCATTTAGTAGTGATTATTAAATTGAATTAGTATTATGATAATTGTACAGACAAATCACACAGCAAATCATATCACCAAAAAATTTTGCCAATAAAAATGTAAGGGATTAAATATAATGGTTATCAAAAAAATATATTGAACACCAAAAAATGAAGTCTAAAATTACAATAGTTCTAGCTGGGTACCCCGAGGTTAGGTTTGGTCAGGTTACTTTAAACCCTTTACACAGAAATAGGAGCCCCGCTAAACAGGGTTCCTTCGACATAGGATGCAAGAGCGAGCAAATGAGCTACCTTGGTATTTTACAATAAAATGGAGTTTTAATTTTGGTGATCATTTACTATTTTTGGCAGTAAAAAGTGTTTTTTTTAATTTTATATTTTACTTTATCTGGTGATAAGTTAAACATAAGCCAAAATCTAATGCTGGGAGCAACTTCCTAAAACTAGCAAAATTAAATTTTGTGAGAACTTCTTTAATTAGATTCACTGCTATTTCTCGTAAGCAAACCTGCATCTAGGTGGGTTAATATGGCACCAGAATAGTATAGCTAACCACATCATACTCCATACAAAACTCCAGAGCCCACAAAACGTGAAGAATGTCGTCCATCTAAACTTCTTATAGGAAGGTTTGTTTTAATTGTACATACTGACTTTCGTACTTGACAAGTTTACATAATACAAATATGCATAACATAAAACAATAATACTTACGCTTTTATTAAATTCTTATCATATTTTCCTCTTATGGAAGTGTTTGGACGTATCTGCCACTTTCAACACTATTGTTACACATATTAATAATTTTATCTTTTCAAATAGTACTATCTATCTTCTATCTTGTATATATAAAATGGTAAACTGACTGACTGTGTGATATATCAACGCACAGCCCAAACCGCTGGATCTAGAGACTTGAAATTTTGCACATAGATCCATACTAATATTATAAATTCGAAAGTAACTCTGTCTGTCTGTTGGTCTGTATGTTACCTTTTCACGCCTAAACCACTGAACGGATTAAAAGAAGAAGGGTCACGTCCCATAGAAAATTTACCCTGGCCCGACACAAAAGGAACGCATCTCAGTTATTTTGTTATATTAAATATAACAGAAATAAATTAACACTATTCTGAATATCAGTGGCTATCACCCATATATTGCCCTTTGATTTTGGTAAGGCAAAATGTTTTAATTTTTTTTTTTTAATGAATATCAAAGAAGACGTTAGTGGATGAATGGGATATGTCACAAAATTCTAATTTCGAGAAAATTGAGTTCAAAATATCCTAAAATGTTTATGTGAAACTTTGTACTCAATTTTCTCGAAATTAGAATTTTGTGACATATCCCCTTCATCCACTCACGTCTTCTTATATACATTTAAAATGACGCCAATTTAGATAAAAATACAAAAATAGACAGCTGGAGGCCTTAATTTATTGAGGCATCCACAGGCAAGCCCGGTTAAGCAGACGATAACCTCAAAGTTGAACTGCGAGATGTCATTAAAAAAATATAAAATAAAATTTGCTTTCTGTTGAGATCTGTGCGTTTTTTAACCGACTTCAAAAAAGGAGGTTCTGTATTCGACGTAGAGTTATGTTGGCGAAACGTTCATGGGTGAAAAGTTCTTTGGATGAAACGTTCATGGGTTAAAGATAATATTGACCAACGGTTCATGGGCCAAACGACTGTGGGTTAAATCGTTTCAGTTTCACGGTAAAAGGACGCTCGGAAGTTGCGCACACGTCATTAGTGTCGTGTATTATTTGGGGTGGGCTAGACATCAGGATCACTTTGACCATCCCGCACTGGTATGAATTATGTTTTAAGAGACTTTGACATTGAATAAAACAAACCATGATTTCCAAATATTGGTTTTTATTTTTATTTCACAAACGGCACTGAAAAAGCTCAAACTCGGTGTGTTTAGTACCTAACTACCAAAATATTCCACTGTCTATCCAGATTCTTAATGACACCCTAATCTCTAATTTGCATAAATCACCGATTAAGACGATTTTAATGAACTCTAACTCGATTGTTATACTAGAAGTTTATAAAATACATAATCCAGTTCCATCACCAGGTCACCTCGATAATTCCATAATTATTGTATCGTCATTGAATTACATACAATTACGAATTTTGTAGGTAAATCTATACTAATATTATAAAGAGGTAAAATTTGTAAGTTTGTAAGTTTGTATGTAGTGGGTAATCTCTGGAACTCATAATCCAATTCTAACATTTTTTTAACTGGCAGAAAGCTACATTATTCCTGAGTGCTATAGGCTATAAATTGTTTCTATAGCATGTATATTAACCGAGCTATCACAACTTTTGTCTAGCAAGTCGGAAAAAAATACCACATAAAACAGAATTATTTGCGTGCGCTGCCTAAACAGTTGCTTAAAATTAAAAACAATGTATGGCTACCTGGTTCGTCTTCATTATTTCTACAAAAAAGTCCGCGATACCATATCTCTATCTTTTATATTTTATCTTTTATACTTCTTTTATTGCATTAAAAAAAATTTTTTTTCGGCATACTTACGTTTGGTTGATTATTTGAGCAACAAAATATTAATTCTTATGACAATAAATTATTTCAGTATCACAAGAACATCATACAGATAAGATTTGCCATTTACAGTATATCAATTGGTCATACAGTTTCGGAGATAATATAAAATTACTAAAACGCAAAATGCCCCTAGCATAACTTTCATTGTGCAGACGTTTTACCTATTTGCCCATAGATGGCGTTCTGCAATTACGTCATTTTTCTGAATCGCGGTGTTAAGACTTTCCGTGAATTGATGACCGTCTCGAATTTTTATGGCCAGTTAATTTCGTTGTACGTTTGTTTTCATTGTTTTGTATGTTCGTAGTTTCGTACTTCGTTCTATCGTAATAATCGATACGAGTTATTCGATATTACGATTGTTTTGTTTTGTAAAGACGGACGGTGTTCGAGGAGTCGCTCTCCCTTTGTTCGTAATTGTTTTCAAGTCTGTGCGTAGTTTGTCGAGAGCATGCCTAAAAGGAAATCTCAACTGTCCCGGCAGGCGGCAGGCATCACAGACAAGAGCCGCTCGAGTACGCCGTACGGAAGAATCTGCCCCAGAATCTAGCTCCGAGCGCTCACAGCGCCTCGCTAGCCAAAATGTGAGGACGTCGCGGGCCCGTGCTCGAGAAACTAGCGCTGAACGTGCGCAGCGTCTATCTGAGTTAAGGCAGCATGTCTCTGAGACAAGGGATAGGGAGACTAGCGCTGAGCGCTCGCAGCGGCTCGCTAGGCAAAATGCCATAACATCGCAGGCCCGCGCTCGAGAATCCAGCGATGAACGTGCACAGCGCTAATAAAATTAAATACAGTAATATCAATCGAGTGTTATCTTATGTTAAAACAAGAAATTTTCCGCGGACGAAGTCGCGGGCAGAAGCTAGTTCGAGGAATAAAATTGACGTTTATCAGTTTTTGTATGAAATAACTGTCAAAATTTCAAAATTATTCCTCAAATAAAGTTATCAGATGATTAAAAAATCAGCCCTTTATTTTCGTAATTTATGGAATTTGATTCGATTTTTACCATCATCTAAATCATTCATTTCTAAACCGGTCAAGCGGCGCGCGTCGTCGATCGGCGACGAAACAATATAAAATCAATTGTGTCTCATTAGCGGAGCTTGACAGATCTAAACTAAAGAGAAAATATTTGATTTTTTGTATGTTTGTTTGCGCTAAATCGACTAAACGAATTTAGATGAAATTTGGCACATGAGTAGACCATGACCTGGATTAGGACATAGGACAAATTTTATCCCGATATTCTCACAGGATCAAGACTTATGCGGGTGAAACCACGGGGCTCAGCTAGTAGGTATTAAAAGAAAATTGAATGAACAAAAACATAAGGCAATATTTTGGTGTTAGCCATTGATTTCGAATATAAAAAATGTATATTTTAGCTATATTTAAAATAATAAAAAAAACTGAGATATGTCTCTTTCGTGCCGGGTCTGGGTCACAAATGACCGTTCTTCTTTGGCAGAGAGATTGCATCCCGGGGAAGGACATAGGATAGTTTTTATCCCGATATTCCTACGGGATCGAAACTTATGCGGTTGAAACTGCGGGGCACAGCTAGTACCTTATACATTGTATGCATCCACTGAGGAAGGATTTTTGGAAATTCAACCTTTAAGGGGGTTAAAAAGGGGGATTTTGTTTTTATGAAAAATCTTATTTTAATACATTTGTAACTTGGCACGAAAACTTATCAAAGCAAATTATGAAGTTTGTCATTTTTGGTTTTTCTAAACTATGGGAGGGATTGGGGGGTGTGAAAGTTTGTATGGAAGAATTTTAACGCGTGGTCCGATTAACTCTAAACTCATTATTAATACTTTTTACTATTAATAAGATTTTGGGTCTTTCAAAAATCGACCCCTGACAGGGCAAAAAGGGGTAATACATTTTATAAGGGAAGGATTTTACTGCGTGGCTTGATAAACTAAAACATTGGTATAAATAATCTTTGAGTAAAATTATGCAAACAACCAATAGATATTTCCAAATTCTAACCCTGTGGGGATGAAAAGACGGGTTACAATTAATATGAAAAATATTATTCTTTTGGTTGCTCTTGAAACTTGGCAATGTTTGCCTCAGTAAATAATAAAGATAATCATCACTTTTAGTTAAACAAAAAACCCTTTATAGAGCATTTAGGTGGTGACGTGGTGAAAAGCGACAACATAGTTTAATTGGAAAAGTCCTATTCCTTTGATCTTGGCCTGAATACTTATTTATCTAAATAAATAATGAAGATCTCGAAAACTACTTTTCAAGGAGGGTGGAAGGGGTGTTAACATTTTTAGAGAAAACTACGAAATACACGCGTATGAAGTCGCAGGCAGTAGTGCTAGTCTTATCTAAATACAAATACTTATATTTAGATAGACTAGTCTAGCACGTATATAAAATTAACGTGTCTTATTGTAATGTCCAAACAACGGTTTTTACTAAGCGCTTATGAAAGTATATACGATACTTATTACAAAAATCAAATACTAGCAGTGCCCCGCGGTTTGACCCGCATAAGTTTCCCGTGGGAATATCGGGATCAAAACTTATCCTATGTCCTTTCCCGGGACTCAAACTATCTCTATACCAAATTTCCCCCACCAGTGGGGATTGTTAGTTTTTACCAGAAATCCCCTAGTTAAATGAACTCAGCCTATTGGAGATTTTTGGAAAAATAAGTAATAATTCCCACCCGGTGTTGTTGTAACTTTCAAAAAGTTTCGTGGCGGGAATTAGCTATTCTCTTGTTCAATTTTGCAACATTTTTGAACTGGGAAAATAGTATATACTGTATGCCTGTTTCATTTTCTCGCAATGAAAGTGAAAAGCAGATTGTCTCGGGCATAAACGAGCCATTTTAGCACTAGTTGTACAATCTACTATTTTGCGGGCTACCTTAGCGTATCTCTCTTGTTGTGTCAATGTAACTGACACACAGATACGGCAATTTCGGATCATTTTATTATTAAATAAAACTACTAAGTATTTAACTTGCCGTGGCAACGGTGTGGACGCGCTCATGGGACACATAGTATGAAACTTTCGAAACAGTTTGATTTGCTGTACTGTAACGAAAACCGCATGCGAAAATTCACCGTTTTCCGCATAGATTTGACCCTGTACTTTCAAAGACTAACTTGAAATGAAGTCCGAAAATCTGTTATTGAAAAAAATACTAGAAATTAATAATAAGATATTTGATTTTATTATTCTTTTGATATGGATTACGATTGATTTAGGCACAAGGAATAATGTGCAACGCACACAAAGGGTATTTCTAATCGATTGATCTCTTTGTTCACTTTATATCGCTATTTTCATAATGCATAAGAATGCTCTTTTATATTATTATTTAATAAAATCTTGGAGTAGTTACTCTTTGTGAAGGAGCTCGTCGGGAGAATTGCTACCACCACCATAATATCTATTTCGGCCGCCAAGCAGCGTTCCTTTGCTACGGCTTGAAGGATATGAGAGGTGCAATTACAGGCAATTAGGACATTTCAGCGTTGTCTATGTCGAAGTGTCTTGAATACCCATATGAGTTTTCTAACTCTCGCAGTGGTTACCTCTTACCTATGTGCTGGCGCCAAGTAAACTTTTCGTCAAGTAGTTTTCCTAAATACTTAACTGTATTTGATTGAGGAATAGGTAGACATGAACAGGATGCGTTATTCTGGAGGACATTACATGATTGTAATTTAACGCATATATTGGCAGGCTTAAGTTTAGGGAAACTAAATTGGATTAAGGTCGATTTTGTAGGGTTCAAGGTCATTTCAAGGAATACAGATGTCCATAGTAGGTGGTGACCACATCTTTATTATTATCGTGGCTTTGTTGGTCATCCATTACATAAAACAAGACTTGACCTCTCGACCGACTGTTACTGTGTATGAGTTTATTTGAAATTTTGTTTCCTTTTTGCTAGATCACTGGCGATGCTAATGAAGAGCAGATCCTTACTGCAGCTCGCGCTTACATGGAGAGACCAGCCATGTTGACTCGGGTCCTAAACGATCTGTATTATCTGTTCCGCTATGAGAACAATGCATATGTGGGCCGCGCCCTGTGCGTCGTCCTCGATGCTATGGACCAGCACGTTATGGAGAAACACATTCAGATATCGGGAAGGTAAGTGACAATTGTTTATGATTTTTATTTGCCATATAATTTGAGAATATTTTTTGACGTAACACCGGACAATAAGATAGCATTCTTGAAATCAACAAGGACGGTTTATTTCAATGTGTGTCGTATAAGCATTGTTAAAATATGTTATGATTGAAAAGGAAATACCCATTTTTCTTTGTATTGCATTTGTTCTCAAACTCTCCAAGGTTCGATTGCAAGATTATTGTGAAAAAAAAAAAAATGGATTTTCCACTCATTATTGTAAACCACATTGACAATAATTTACCAACACCTCAATATGGAAATGTTTGTATAAAATATTCAGTCAACTGTAGACTGCACCGTCGCAACTGTTTCGATCGATACGTTCACCCTGGATTAGCTGGGTCGTCGAAGGGCCGGAAAGAAAACGTTTTCCAATAAGACCTAGATAATCTAGATCGACCTAATACCTTGACCTAGAAACGTTAGCTTCTGCCTATAATTCCTAACTCATTAATTTTAAAACGTGTATGGTCTTCTAATGTTCGGTACTGATAAAAGGGTAGAATTGATAATTAGCTTTAATAAAAAACCGACCAAGTGCGTGTCAGACCACGCACAATGAAGGGTTCTGTAGTTGGAATGAATTTATTCCAAGAACAATAAGTTTGTTCATTGTAGTTGAAAACGTTCTCCCATACACTCCAACTGAAAATGTAAGTTTGTACCACTACGCACAATATTGAGAGATTTACAATGTTGTTTTAAGACCACATACTTCTTATAGGTTTTCCTGTAATCTATAGGTATAGAACTATTTTCTGTATGGTTTTCAAAATTTTAAGCTCAGTAGTTTCGGAGATAAGGGAATGGTCAAATTTCGTCTATTTTCTTAAATAACTTTACTTTAAAATTATGAAAAAAATATATTTGAGATCCTCACAGTAAGCCCTTTCATTTGATATGTCACACGGTACAGATTGCGGAACTTTTTTTTTTTAATTTTCTTTTTGCCCCCAAAAATTACCCCATATTCAAAATTCATTTACTTACGTTACACGTCTGTGTCACAGATATTCATATGTGTACCCAACTCAATCGGTCCATTAGATTCAGAGCAAATTGGCTGTGACAGACGGACGGACAGACACACGAGTGATCCTATAGACACGGAACCCTAAAAATGAAATAGTAGCAATAGGCGCCGCGATTATATGGATAGAATAGGTTTTAAAAGGCCTAAACATGCGATAGCGCTAACAGCATCCTATTTATATTTACATCCTTATTTTCTTTGAGATAATGAACTTGAATTTCATAAGCCAAGTCACAAAAGGCAAAATAATGAAAAGCTTAGGAGGGCATTCGGTTTTGGCACCATATCAAAACATCTGGAATAACGTACGAGAAGATCTTTACGTGCATTAAGATTTTCTTACATCCACTTCTTATAATAATTATGACGGACTCAAAAAGTTTTCGTGCACGTTTTAGTGCCACCCTGTTCTACATCGTAAAGGGGAAAGAGAAAGATCGCATTGGCATCAAGTTGAAGAAGCGCATCATCACCGCGCTGCTTGACGGCATGGAGGCACATCTCGGAGATGATACCATGATGAGGAATGGATGCCTCACTCTGTGCCAGTTCAAGATCCCGTCTGACGTGGTAAGTTTTGTAAAGTGTGTTTGTGTTTAGGCGCTATCTCTACGGGCGAGAGAATCGTAGTGATCGTCATGCTATTAAATTATCACCGCGATATTATGTTCTTGGGGAGACTGATTTATGGAATTTCTATTGAATTTGATGAATTTAAATGGTGATGGATGGAGAGGGACAGGAAGACCAAGGAAAATATAGATAGATTGTGTGCGGGATGATATAAAAGGAGTGAATGATGAGTGACGGCTGAAAGGGGAGAATGGAAGACATAACCTGTTGCGCTGACCCATCTCTCGCCCGTGGAAATGGCGCCTTATTATGCTGCCGTGGTTACTTCAAGTTGGAGGAAAAGTTCGGCTTTGTAGTCAGTGGCTTCCATACTATGTAAGTATATAATTATGAGAACGTTTCTACGGTTTTTCTGGACGCTATAAGGATTGTTCAGATTCTGTTTGAAATTCCATTAGATCGAGTCTGCATGATTTTTGCGAGGTTAATGTTTGATCAGAATTTTTTATCTCAATAAGCCACCGGTTTTTCCAATGGCTTTCATAAACGGGTATACGTGTTTACATTCGGAAAAATTCCAATATAGTATCGCTATCCTGTATGCAGCTGTAGTGTTGATTTAAGCAGCAGGCTGATATGATCAACGCTACAGAATCTCGCACGTAGGAACCTATATGAAATTTTCACGCTATAATTTCCATAGAACCATTTCCCGTGCTCTGTCCTAGCTCTCCGAGGCCGAATGCCCCGCATTTCCCGCACAGGCCCTTCCCGCCCTGTTGCAGCGGCGGGTGTTACTTACCACCCACTACGTACAGCGTTCCACCAACATTGATTTACTGCTATTTCTGACATTTTCATCACAGTGAAAGGTCAAATGAAATGTCAAACGAATAACTGTATTTCAATCTGTGTATACTAACTAACAGTGTGAAATATAGTCTCACCTCAGCCTGCCCGAGGGCATTATGCATTTCACAACATTTACTTTTCCAAACTGGACTGGCATTAAGACATAGCCCTAAACAAACACTTCCACACAATAGTCATATCGGACAGTCCTCTATGGGCTGGGGCTAGGGCTTGCATGTAGGCTGAGGAAACCGTTACGAATGCGCTATTTGAATGCACAGGCGTCACCCAGATTAGGACAGAAACTCGGGGCACCCAGATCTTACACAACTGTTCATAACAAACCAGGAGATGTAATCAACTTCTCGAGGAAGGTGGGCTGGTTGGAATAACAACCAACCACCTGGTGGCCCACGCACAATGGTCCACTTGAAGGACTAAGTGCGGAAACCAAACCCTGCCTCCCTCTACCATAGAGGACATAGCCTACAATTTTTCCCAGTCCCTGGATTTTTAATGAAAACCTTTCATGGATCGTATGTGTCGCTAAAGTAAACTGTCAAGTTCTGATCAACTGTAAAGTCGACTGATGGTGGTATGGCCCTCTGTAAATCAATTGAAGGACTTCAATGATCTTAATTAACCCGTCAAAATATCATAATTTTAGATGAGTCTACTGAAAAGAAAAAACCAAAACGACCATCGTAATCTTTGTTTTGTCGCAGTACCCAGTACCTATGATTGAAATCCTTGAAAGTGCATTTAGCCCTACACTGCATTCAGTCCCTTATGTGGGACAACCAATATAATTGATATTTTTTCTGATTTGAACCAAGTAGCGACATCCATGATTACGTAATGAAAGTGACAACAATCAATGGCACCTATTTAGTGTATTCGTTGTTGTGTGCGAAAAATGCAGAGTCGAACTTTGTTTAAACAAGGACAAAAACTGCTTCCGTCTGTTTCACCTCTAGTTAGATTAACAAATTTATGTAGGTCATTGCATATTGTGCCACATATGGAACTAAATAAAAAAAAAGATATATATTTTCTATTTGTTTATTTTTCATTTTACCTGTACTTCCCGTGTTCTAGACCACAAATATGATCTAGTAAGATTTTTTCTAAACATAAAAAAAAATCATGCAGTGTAGGGTTAGTCGTAAACGTGACATAGCAATCCGAAGACATATACAGTACCCGGCGATAAATATTGCACATCGACCTTTGGAAAGAAACAATCGGCTAATTTCGGCTTCGTAGTGCGTTATCTCTGTCGCACACTATCTATGTGACGTTAACTGACGTTTTGTCAGTCGTTGTTCATGTGCGATAGAGTGCGGTCGCGTCCAGTTCAAAATATATATCTAGAGTTGTTAACACCCCCAAATTTAAATAATTTAAAGTTGTACTATGGCATCTTTAGGAAAAATAGGGGAACCTTTTTATTTTACCTCAACCTAAAGCAATCATTTATAGAAAAATTGGTGTATTTTATACAAAGAATAAAAAGAATTATCAAAAGAAGCAAATCATAATTGTTTTAACAGCTCCTAATAGATACCGGACTGTTTGTATTTCGCGCGACAGAGATAATGCTCTACGAAGCCGAAATTAGCCGATTGTCTCTTTCCAAAGATCGATGTGCAATATTTATTGCCGGGTACTGTACCCCCATTTCGTATTATTTAGGTTTTATTTAGTAACATTTTCTTTTCAGTTGTTCGAGTACGAACGTGTGGTACAGATACTTTTAAACGGGGTAGCCGATGTAAATCAAGAGGGTTTCGTTCAGCGTATCGCAATCTACTTATTAAACTCGCTGGCTTGTCAGGTTGATGGCAAGCAAAAGACTTTCCTCGGCAACCAAGGAGCCATTGGCGTAAGTACCTTTATTTTTTATTTTCTCTTTTACAGCTCGTATGTTGCTAAAAAAAGAAAAGGCCCATGCCTTTTCTTTTTTTAGCAACATACGAGCCTTTACCTACGTAAAGGCTGCAAAACTGACGAAATGCGACTTTATCACGTAAAAAACACATGATTTATTGCTTGCTATACATGTTTAGGATGCAACAACATGTAACTGAAATAACTCAAAATCTGAAACAACTCTGAATCAACTTCTGAAATGATTTCTGTAATTTTTATGTAATTTGTTCAAAGAAAAATTAAATATCTGAATTTCGAGTCACTGCGTAGCAAGTTTTTCCATTCGTTTTTATAAAAGAAAAACTCAGGCTTTGCAAGTTGGACTTGTTGTACCTATATAATTAAAAAATAAATTGACAAAAATAAATTCTAAATATTGTATCGTGTAGAATGTTTTAATCGTGGTGCCTAAGGTTTTGAGTAATTTAATTTACATCTTGTATACCTAATTTAACTTAAGATATCAATTTGCGACTGTTATATCGCTTGCGGTCTCGAAATCATCATGACCTGTTTTTATTCAAGTATAATAAAGGATCTGCAGTGAGTGATGCATTCTGTTCCACAGTAGTTACTTTCAATTGCAGGAAACGACACGACAGCCGTTGTATGGGTGGCTAGTCACCACGTTATTACATGTTGAGTGTCTTGCAGTTTAGTACGCATGGGTAACTGATACATAGAAATTTATGCTCGTCATCAAATGATTCCGCATTTAAGCAATAGTTAAGAATTTGCACTAATACAACTAACACTAATACAACTCCTTTATAAATGAACTAAAAAACTAACACTGCTGTGCGCAATACTTTACCGCCCACGATCTTGCCTTGCTATTTCCTAATTTCTTTGTGTGCATTAAAAATGAACATATCTGGCCTTTTAACTATTGCCTGTGTGCAAATGAATACCTATATCATAATATTACAGAAATAAAAACAGTCTACCAGATTTATCCGCGGAAACGTAATATCCGAACAAAAAATGGCGTTCAGATTCATTTGTAGTACTAACGCATATAGGTACGTCGTTAGTCGGCGTGACAGGATACCTAGGGAGTTGCGCCGCTGTTATTGATTTATGCATTTCATCGGCCCGGCACCCCTTTCCGCCCCGTGGGGCTTGCGAAGACCGCGGAAGCTTAACCCGCGCAAGGCTAACAGCGCCCAGCAACATTTCATATCTTAACATGCATTTTAGGAACCATAATACACTTTAGGTATGTGACCCACCGGATCGATGCAGCTCGTCCGGGCTCAAATAAACACTGCTTTATACATGCGTATATGAGTCGTTTCAGATTTGAATTGGATTAAGATTTATGTTTGCAGTTTGCTAATGTAATAGCCTATGCAGTTATGATCGCGATTGTTGGCTGGGCACTCGATGCTAAATAGGTTTTGCAAGGATTAGAATTACATTACATAGACTACCCCTTTGGTCTACCCTCCACTGCTTGTTGCATACACATTTCAAATATTTGTATATAAATTTTAGTGGAGGGGCGTGCAGTTTTAAAATGGTTTACTTATCTCTACAAAGGTATTTCGATTTTCCGGGTCAGTACCCCCAGCACCCCTAATTAGTATTGTTTTGTTATCACTTAGGTATCTACGTAAGTAATAACTTTTTGCGCGCCATTTTCAATCTGAACTATGGCATAAAATTGTATTTGCCTTGTTATGTTCGGGCGTGTCAGTGCAGATCATTCATACCTCATTATAGCGTTCTTGCCTTAACGAGCTTTGTCTCTCTCAGACCACCAGATTGTTATCGAAGTACGTAATATGTATATAATATGCTGGCATAGGATAGGAAAGGAATAATAGGCTTTTTTTTTGGGTGGGCAATTATCAAATAACTTCTCCCGCTCTGGGCGGAGCGGGAGGGCGTGTCAGACTTTCACTGACTAAAACCCACCCGTGTTCCTTCAGTTGTATGTGCCAAGGGCCAAGGTATCTATTTCGAACAACCCGCGACCCTGGCAGAAGGAATAATAGGCTGAGGCTGAGCGCGATAGTTGATATCCGATGCTAAATTCTAGGAATACAGTTAATTAAACAATAACCAATATATTTAATTGGGGGACGAACCCATTTCTTGGCCAGCGACGCGGCTCTGATTTAAATTATGTATATTTGAGGAATTATGTTAATGTGTAATTATGTTTATTTTTATCTCTAAGGAGATAATGACAGCGATTTGGCTCAAAAATAACTCTGCGAACGTGTATTGTGAAAGCCATTAGCGATTATATACGTGGTGATATGTTTTAGGAAATATTGTAAAATAAGCCATTATTCATGTATGTTTTAGGAAATATTGTAAAATAAGCCATTATTCATGGTCAAAAATAGGTACCGAACTTTCTTCCCCTATTGAACCCCATTGGTCACCCAAAGGATCTTTTTAAATACACCCCTTGTGTATTTAAAAATATCCTTTAGTACTCAGCCCCGTTATACCTATGTATAAGGAACGCTTTTGCAAAATTTCTAGATATAGCTGTTTGGGCTGCGCGTTGTCTGACTGTCAGTGAATTTAAGATTTTTATTATAAAAATATAAACATTTTTTGTATGTCGATTATGGTTTTTATGTAGGTTTTGGGAAAGAACCGTTTTGGGAGTTTTATAGATACTTTAGGTGAATTACAAGAATATCGCTTACTTGACAACATTTTCAGAACTCAAAATATAGTATTATAAAAGCTTTGATAAACAAACTGAGTAGATATAGTTTGTTTACCTCTTTAGGTAGTTTATATTGTTGTACGCCCGCAAAAACAATTGTTTTCTCGGCCTATGTCTTAGTTACGCCTTGAAAAGAAACTTTGCCCTTCTTACTTACAGTTCGGAAAGAAACGTCTTTGGACTTTGTATCGAACATATCAGAATAAAATCTGTTTAAAATGCTTTTACCTGGTTTCTGTTCATTTACATAAGAAACGATAGGTATGCAAGGAAAAAAAATTATGAATATGAAAAACTAGCTGACCTGGCGAACTTCGTACCGCCTCAAAAAGTCAGTATAAAAAAATATGAGAAAATGAAGTGTCTTTCATTTTTTTTTCGAGAATGTTTTCCATTTTTTAATAGTAATTATGATATTCGGGGCGGAGCCAAATCCAACAAATCAAAGATCATAAAAATCGACCCAGCCGTTCTTGAGTGTGGTGTAACTAACCCACTTTGTTTTATTTATAGATTGTGAATAAAGCATTATGGTTAATTCGCCAATCGGCGACGAAACAATAGAAAATCAGTTGTGTCTCATTAGCGGAGCTTGACAGATTAATCAGAACTTTTCTTGAACCAAATCAGTTATGATATTTTCCTTTTTTTTTCCTAATTAGTATAATATTCGTATTTTATATCGAAATCATTTCATTCAATCCTTTTTTTTAATTATTTTATATTGAAATAATTTCAGTCAATTGTTTTTTGATTTACTATTTATTTTTTAATTGCCCTGAAGTAAACATAAACTCATTGGAGTTTTACCGTGCACCATAATCATATACTTACTACATTTTTTGAGAATAAAACATTAGAGAAAAATAATTAAAATTACAATTAAGGTATAAAGCTAAATAGTTATCTATTACTAACGAGCGAATATCGAATGTGTTTTTTCTGGCTTTGGTTTATCTATGTTATAAAGTCGCTTTTCGTGTGCAACGGATTTTGATGCGGTTTTCATCATTTACAGTATTAATTCCGGAAACTTACCTGTAATAAAGAAATCTCAATGTTTTGACAACTCGTAAAAACCGTGCGAAGTAGGAGCGGGTCCTTAGTTGATTAATAAATATTAAAATTACGAGTAAAATAGTAGATAGACATTAAGTTATCCATAACAGTATTGCAATAAAATTATTATGTACTGCATTTTAGTTAGGTAGGTAATAAAACATGAAATGAGTATCGATTCTTGGTTCCTGGGCTGTTCTTAATCGGCATATTCGCATATTATTTACTAGCTGCGCCCCGCGGTTTCACCCGCATAAGTGTCGATCTCGTGGGAATATCGGGTTAAAAAGTATCCTATGTCATATGTATTATTCTGATGTATAAGCCATATTACTGCAAAGTTTCATCAAAATCCGTTCAGTAGTTTTTGCGTGAATGAGTAACAAACATCCTCACAAACTCGCGTTTATAATATTAGTAGGAATAGTAGGCATGCATAAATAACTTACAAACTAAGCACTACAAAATCATATACTTACAGGGTGTCCCTGGAAGTATGGATCAAATCGAATAGGGACGTGGGCAAGGTCATTTCTAAACGTTTTAGCAAAAAAAAAACTAAAAAAAAAACTAAAAAAAAATACTAAAAAAAAGAGAAGAAAGATCGAAGTCGTGAAAACTATCAGGGCTATCAATTTTTTTTTTTTAGATAGCCCTGATAGTATTTTTTTATGATTAATTTCTTTGAACACTAAGCGAAGTGATTGAAAAAAATAATTAAAATCGGTCATAACTTTTGAACCGTAAAAAAATTCACGGACATTCTCAGGGTTAAAAAGTTTGGAAATGACCTTGCCCACGCCCCTATTCGATTTGATCCATACTTCCAGGGATACCCTGTATATGGCATAGGCATAATCAGCCTAAATCCTCTTCGAAAGGGAGTGGGCTATTATCTACCACGTGGGCTCAGTGCGGTTTGTAGGATGTAGCATGTCTTCGAAGTTTTGGTTCTAGGAAATTACGGTTTCCTCACGATGTTTTCCTTTTACCGATTGCAGTGATGATGAAGTTGTTTACACAAAGTAAATCGCCTACCTGAGTACGAACCCACGACCTACAACTCGCAAGTCGGGGCCGTTGCCACTGCTCTCCAACAACTCCAACTTCTTAACCAGAGTTTTTTCTTCTATTTCATTGTGCTATTGGTTAGATATCTAGACACGTCACGTTTCTGAACAAGTGGAAGACAAAAGCTTAAATACGTAACTTTGTCGATTCAATCCCCGTTTCTGAGGTTTCTTAACCGGAGTTTATTTATTCGATATCTTTTTTCTGAACACCCAGTTAAGGAAGACATTTTGCTTTAAAATTAATAATTTATTTAAATTAATAACTAGTTAGTGGTAATAAAGAGGTAGTAATAAGAATTTGAGATGGTGTATAGCATCTTACGAATTTACGTTCGGGTGCCCCGTATTATTAATACGCCGGTTAGAAACCAAGCATCAGTCAGAAGTTGTTAGAGTTTATCTGAAGTCCTGAGAAACGAAGCACGTGGCACGTTCTGTATCAGGAGGAAGTTCCATGATACCAATTGTTCTAATAGAAAACGATCAATCGCTTGTTTGTGCGGGCTTTAAAGTACTTGAAGATAATCGCACCAGTTTCAGGACACTTATTCAATATATCAGCATGCACATACGACGCATCCGTTGTCGCAGCGAGGATCACGTATCATTTTATTAACACTTTGTCTTATATGCATGAGGGGTCAGTTTACAATTCAAATATCCTATGCATCCATGCCGTCGCGAAATATTGGCGAATCGTGAGTTTTCTCATTGCCAAAGGCATTTAATTTTACGAAAAGATATTTTTTGTATGGATTGAAAAATGGTAGGTAAGTAGTCCATTTTAACAGTTCTTGAAATGGATGTACTATGCCAAATCGAATGACAAATAATCGAATATCAACTTGACCGACCACTATAAAATCGAAAGTCTAAATACTCGCTATAAGTAATTTATTGTTTCCCGTCTCACGAGAATGAATATTTCCCCAAACATAATATTTTACAAACAAAAAAGTATTCAGTAGGTATAATTCAAACTAACATTCGATATTTTGAACACTCGATATATTGAGTGTACGATTTAATGAATGTTCGATTTATTAACCATTCGATATTATGAACGTTCGAGTATTTAGACTTTCGATTTATAGTGGCCGATCAATTGATATTCGATTATTTGGCTTTCGATTTGGCATAGTAAACCCCTTGAAATGGGGTGTAGTTCTAGACTATCTGGAAACTTAGCACTCCGACCCCGCCCTTCAGGCGAACAGAACAAAACAATACAAAGTGAAAAATAAGTTTAATTTCGGAATTCGGAAGTCGATGGCAAAAACGAAAACACAAAGCGAAGACGCCGACTTCCAAATTAAAGTAGATTGTACAACTAATGCATAAAAGAAGCTATAAATAAAATGAGTAAAATGGCTCGTTAATGCCTGAGTTATACACTCTGCTTTTCACTTCGATTGCGAGAAAATGAAAAAGGCATAGAGTCTACAGTACTTACTTACATATAATCAATCAAAAATGTTGCAAAGCATAGCTAATACCCGCCACGAAACTTTTTAAAAGTTTTTTTTTAATTTTCTATGTGTGTCATTCGACTTGGGTACTTCATACTGCCAAGTCATAAAAACGTTTCTTTGCGTTTTTAAATAATAAATGACAGCTATTTTATCTGATTTTATTAAATTAATGATAGAAAACATGGAAGTGGTAAAAACAAAGAAAATTAAATAAATCACGACTTTATTCTGCGAAGTTTTATTGTGCGTGTGGCTGTTGGGCCTACTTACCTTAGTCCTAGAAAAAAAAAACTTTATGCACTAGAACATATAATAGTTATGTGCAACTCTTTTAATACCTAATTATTTACAGTTGCATACAAGACCTTATCTACACCCATGTTATGAATCCTCTAAAAAAGGTTCTGAAACAGTTTTTGCAATACTCGAACTCGAACAAAAATGGCGGCCGGCGGGATACGACGTGAATTCGAATAACCTATAAGTTCTTTTTGAAGTGAAACTTCTTTAGGCGCGCTTGACTTGGGGAGTAAACTGGCGAATGCGTTACGAAAACGTGTGATCGGGCGAGTAGGGAAGGCACGTAAAAAATAGCTGGAAATACCTGGTGTAAAAACCCGGTCCCGGTCGCATAAATATTCGACCGGGTTTTTACACCAGGTATTTGCTTCCAAGTACGCACACCAGGTACCGACTCAAAACACTTGCAAGACTATAAAGTATCTTATACGGCTACTCGCTCAAATACGTAGGTACTCAACCGCGTTAGTTTTCGCAAATGCGATCATGCTCCTTATCAGTAAGAGTCTACGGAAAAATTTCGTATGCAAGTATTTTTGAAGGGAAACTTCTTTATTCGCGCTTGGCTTGGGGAGTAAACTGGCGAACGCGTTACGAAAAGTGTGATCGGGCGAGGTGAACGGGAGTTGAGTGGGGGATATAAGCAAGACAAAGCAGTGCGCGCGCACGTTTTCTTTCTCTCTTCCTCTTATAGCCAAATACGTATGAAGTTTTTTTTCTTTTGCTTATATCTCGAAAATGGTGCGTCCTATCGCAAAAATAATGAAAGTTTCGACCCCCTTTATAACACCCATAAACTCCTAAAACTCAACATGTAGGTAATCATTTTTCATATTTTCCATACAAAAAGTGAAAAATTCCTTAAAAAAACACGCCAAGGCCGCCCCGTCCGCGCCTGCGGCTCTAAAAAACAATACACGGGGTTAGGGCAAATAAGTACCTTGTCAAATTCGATTTTTGTTGTGTCAAAATTATTTACGTGAAACTTCTTTACGCACACTTGACTTGGAGAGTAAGGGTCAAGGCACACCGAGATGGCAGCGAAGCGGCGAGCAGTTTCAGTGTAATATAATTTTTAACTTTACCTTCATTATTATAGTACATAGTATCGCTTGAGAAACTTGAAAAGGTTGCGCGGCCGCCCGCGGCGCCGCGAGCATACCGACGACTCAAATTTCTCAAGCGATACCTTGTGTTATAGTAATGAAGATAAAGTTTAAAATTATATGACACTGAAACTGCTCGCCGCTTCGCTGCCATCTCGGTGTGCCTTGACCCTAAGCTGGCGTACGCGTGACGTAAGCGTTACGAAAAGTGTGATCGGGCGAGTAGGGAAGGTACGTATTTACTCGACCAGGTTTTTGCTTCCAAGTACGCACACCAGGTACCGACTCAAAATACTTGCAAGACTATAAAGTACAGACGCCAGCACATCAACCTACTACAATCTGTCAAATTTCTTTAATAAATTTTCAACTTTATCACTAAAGCATAAGGTTCAAAGTTGATTGGGAAAATCTGACAGTTTCGGGTAGGTTGATGTGCTGGCGTCTGTACCTTATACGGCTACTCGCTCAAATACGTAGGTACTCAACTGCGTTAGTTTTCGCAAATGCGATCATGCTCCTTATCAGTAAGAGTCTACGGAACAATTTCGTATGCAAGTATAAGTATTTATTTGTAAACGCGATTTTGCTCCTTATTTATAGGAAGTCATTGATCAATTTCCTATGCAAGTAGTTTTACTTCCAACGGGGCTTTTGAATACGCGTTTGTACTTCATATCTGTATGAAGTTATGGATCAATTTTCTATGCAGATAGAAAATACTTGAAAGTATCTCGCTCGTACGTAGGTACTCAAATAGTTCAACAACCGCGTTTGTTTTCGCAAATGCGATCATGCTCCTTATCAGTAAGAGCACAGAATACTTAATAGTACTACGTACAGAAAGGACACTCCCTTCCTCGCCCTCATATCAGATACCGCACCTCACCCCGCACTTCGAGGTATTCGTTGCCGACTCTTTAGCAAGGGCGCTCGCGAACCGCAGCGCTGTATTGCTGACACGAACACACAATTGACAACATTTCAAACCTGACACGACCTTAAAACAAAAATACTATTTCTTTATTTTCGTATCCTGAGTTCAAATATATTTTTATTTTATTTTTTTATTTCTAAATTTCTGAGAAAAAAAATAAAAATCAAAAAACATGTGATGACGTCACATAAACGGCGGAATGAGGTAGTTACCTTTGCGCATTCCAATGTCTTTGATTGAAAACATTATATCAAACAAGACATGTCAATGTCACCTAAGAAGTGTAACTAGAAAACAACTAAAAAACTGAATTGAATTCAACAATATTTTTTCCTATCAACTCGACACGCTGCTTACTGTTAATATTATCAATTTTTGATTGATATTTCGCCAATAAAATGGATCCCAATGAAAAATATACGCCAATGACAGAACCAAAACAACCACTGAGACAAGTGACATCTAACAGTTTTTTTGACGGGTCACAATAAAGCAAAGGTAATATCGCCATTCTACCGTCATCTGGCACTTAGGTCTTTTTGGAATACACCGAATTTCAAAGTTAAAATTATGAATGAAAAGTACATAATTTCGAAAAACGAAAAAATATGGGTGCCCTAGATTTGAATTTACTTTTATATAACGTAATAATACATGCAGGTTAAAAATATGAAATGTTGTCAATTATGCGATTTAAAAGTTTTATTCGAGTTTTAATCACGATGGTTGGATATTGTGATGCTTTTCCGAATTCGTATTTACATAAACTGTTTGTAAGATTTCGCATTTTTAATAACATGCGATTTAATAACCGATTATTTACAGATAAGTCATTTAAACTAAACTATTTTAGTGTTTTTATTTCATTACGAACCCGACTATATAAATAAACAATTGAACTACATGGTCACTGGATAATAATGCACACGTTCGAGCAGCGCCGCCGCCGTCGTCGTTCGGTTCCCCGACACAAATTGCTTACCGCGCCATTTTTTTTACGCTACTAGATTTCACGCACACATTTGCACGTATACAAACGTCATTTGTTTATGTAGTAGTAATAGGTAATTATATTGCGTGCGTTGTATGGAGTGTCCGAGGTGTGGTAAGACTCTTACCACACCTCGGACACTCCATACAACTCCGTAAGAGTCTACGGAACAATTTCGTATGCAAGTATTTTTACTTTAAGGGTTTGTAAAAGTATTTATTTGTAAACGCGATTGTGCTCCTTATTTATAGGAATTCACGGGTCAATTTCCTATGCAAGTACTTTTTACTTCCAACACGGCTTTTATTTGATTACGCGATTGTACTTCTTATTTGTATGAAGTTATGGATCAATTTTCGATGCAGATAGAAAATACTTGAAAGTATCTCGAGCCCTGGTTTTAGGCCCTGGTTTCTTAAGGTGGACGTACTTGGAAGCCCTGGTACTCGATTTTGCAAGTACGACCCATGTCTACTGGCTACGGGCGAGGCGAACGGGAGTTGAATGGGGGATATAAGCAAGAAAAATCATTGCGCGCGCACATTTTCTTTCTCTCTTCCTCTCATAGAGTATATAAAAATACGTTTGAAGTTTCACTTCAGTCGTGTGGTCATAAGCACACTCGTTTTTTTTTTAAATTACGGCGCTGTGGTAGTGAAGCGCGCGTGGATAACAATGTCCTTTTTTTGAAAACAAGTTGCATAATGAAATTTAGTAGGTACAACATAATAACACTCGTTTGGATGTCGGATGATATTATGGTTACTATGACACTGGTTGTTGGCAATAAGCTAACTGTTTCAGAAACTTTTATAGAGGATTTATAGCATGGGTGTAGATAAAAAGCGATTGTATGTCGCCTAAGCACAACATAAACACGAGCATGAGAAATGAAAAAAATATTTTTATTCACTTCGTAGTGTATTTTTTTTGTAAGACGGTTGTTTTTTTAACCGACTTCATTTTTTGTAGTATAGTTTTTATTTATTGTTCAACCTGTTAGTTGATGATGACTGAATACTCGTAATGAACAACTATTCGCTGCGCTTAGTGCGATTTTTTATCAGTAGGTGAACCAAGCTTCAAAATTCAGTCTCTCAGTTCACAGTGCTGAAACTTGATGTAAGTTCTGATTTCCACTTTAGTTTCTCCGCCACTCACATCTTTGTAATTTGCTTACTTTGATTTTTCATACATTTTGCTCACGGTTTGTTTAGTTAAACGAACCATAGAAGAAAACAGTTCACAAAAAACGAGAACGGTCGTTCTCGTTTTTGTGAACTGCTTTCTTCTACCTTTTGTTAAAAGTGCTAAAAATAAATAATGTATTGATTCCATATTTCTCGGTCTTTCTTTTATTTGAAATCAATTATATTCACCGTTCCTCTTTGCGCAACAACGTAAAACGTAGGTACGTAGGTAATGACTGTAATGTAAGACAGTATCATACTGTCTAATTACGCCGAGATAGGATAATGCATAGTTCAGCTTTTAAGTATGTAAAAAGAACCCAGAACTGAATTCTATATTATGCAACATAATAGTAAGACATTGCTCCTTGTCGAAGTGGCTCGTAGCTTCATACATTATGCAGTGCAGTAGCAATCGATGCGGCTCATGGAAATACTCGCTTAATGTTAAATTTTTAATGAACTTTGCCGTTCCAATGCGACATGGCAATGTAGACTTAAACTGAAGTAGTTGTTATGTTGACTGACACCAGACGTTTAGCAAATACAGGACTAAAAACATAACGTTATACCTGTATACTCCGAAAGGGTAGGCATAGGTGTAGTTCCCCACATTGGGCATAGGTTGGGACATGTGATATGTCACATCGACTAGTTCAGGTTCCGTCAGGATAGTTTTGATCAATACACACACAATTTCTACACGTCAAATAAAAAGGATACTTTCTTTTTCTGGAAGGTCAAATCAAGACACGCGTAAACATACAATAACAATTACGTATATTTTCCCAATAATATTCTACTGAGGACTGATAAACTGAAAACTTATAGATTAGGTCATTTACACATTCGACATTAAGCGCCACCTACTACGCCCAAAAGCCAGTTTAAGCCGCTCGTTAGTAAACGCGCTCGTTTCGTATGTGGGTTTGTTATTAGTGGCCTTCCTCCACTCGCTTGTCTTGAGAAGGTGGCTCGCGCTACGCTTGCTTGTGGCGTAAGTGACCTCGCTCGTTTTAAAAGTGCTTGTCTTGTAGGCAGGGGTCGCTTTGCTCGCTCATTGCTTCGATAAGCGCGATCTGCTTAGTCGTGTCGTCACGGCAGGTAGGCACGGGTCGCTCACTCGTTACGAAACTGTGCTCGCTGGACTGAATTCACCCCATAGTTACAGCTTAGCTTGATGTGATTGTAACCACCTCTTATTAGTAGGTATAGTGCAGGTTTGGCGTGATAGTGCTAGCACCGAATAGAGAGTTAGGGGAGTTACCACTAGGTTAGGTTAGGTTACAGCTATCACCCACATACCCCGTCTCGTCCCCCACGAGCGGGGATGCGTAACGCATTTCTCAGCGAAAAAAAAAAAAAAAAACCGAGTGTGCTTATGACCACACGACTGAAGTGAAACTTCAAACATATTTGGCTATGAGAGGAAGAGAGAAAGAAAATGTGCGCGCGCACTGCTTTCTCTTGCTTATATCCCCCACTCAACTCCCGTTCGCCTCGCCCGTAGCCCTTAGACATGGGTCGTACTTGCAAAATCGAGTATCAGGGCTTCCAAGTACGTCCACCTTAAGAAACCAGGGCCTAAAACCAGGGCTCGAAATACTTTCAAGTATTTTCTATCTGCATCGAAAACTGATCCATAACTTCATACAAATAAGAAGTACAATCGCGTAATCAAACGAAAGCCCTGTTGGAAGTAAAAAGTACTTGCATAGGAAATTGATCCGTGAATTCCTATAAATAAGGAGCACAATCGCGTTTACAAATAAATACTTTTACAAACCATTAAAGTAAAAAAAACTTTTTAAGAAAAAAAAACCGACTTCCAAAAAAAACTTTACAAAGTGAAAAATAACTTTAATTTCGGAAGTCGGTGTCTTTGGATCTTTATTTTAGTTTTTTGCCACCGACTTCCGAAATTAAAGATATTTTTCACTTTGTAGTGTTTTTTTGAAAGTCGGTTTTTTTTTTCTTAAAAAGTTTTTATTTCACGCTTTTTAGTGGGTCTGCTTATAATTTATCTAAGTTACAATAGCCTAGTGATCATCGCCTTTTACAAACAAAATATTGCTTTTTCCGATACAGGGAAGTTAATTGTTGAGGAGTTCTCCAGATCCACCATCAGCTCCGTATCACCATTCACATTGTGACGAGCATAAATTGCTTAGCAACCATATTAAAGTAATCGAATCGCAACCCGTGAAATACTTAGATATTATTGAGTAGTTCCGGTGGCCATCTGTGGTCTTCATCATCAGTTCCACATCACCAAATAGTGCTTTCCCAAGGGCAAATGCACGAGTTACTATAAAAAATACCCAAATCGCTATAGGTGTGCCTATAATATTTGAAGAGTTCCTTCGATTTCTCCAGGATCCCATCATCAAATCCTGCCCTGATGTTTTTAGACTAGATGCTGATAATCCTGGCTGCAGCATCAGGCCAGACTTGTCAACATTGCATTGAACTTAAAATTTAGTCCTGTTTAAAATGAGCCCAAACACGACTACGGTGCTGTAATTTCAAGGTTGGTACTTTTTATAATGCTCCTGGCTTCAGCATCAGGTCTTTATGTACTTCGGTGTTCCTCATTAACAGTACGTTTATCCACACATCGAGCCCTTTTCAATGAGCCTTAACACGATATATCTGCTGTTAGTTGTCGAGGAGTTAGGTACTCTGCAGACTATCCTGACTGCAGCATCAGGTCATGACTTGATGATCATGAGACCAAATGTGGCAAATGCCCTATCAAACATCAAAACAATTGACTATGTAGCGACACTAGCGAGGCGATTTGCTGAGTCCTTGCCTGTTCGAGTAACTTCTTACTGTTAAGGAGTTGTAACTTCCATCATCAGCCCAGCTACCTGAGATGGTGACAACCATACGCAAATACACAAGATACTTCTTAGAATATGCGAAAAACAATAAGTGAGCCTATAAAATTTAAAGGTTGCCCTCGATTACTCTAAGATCCCATCATCAGATCCTAACTTGGTGACAGTGGGACCACCTCAAAACTATCTACTTTGGAACAAAAAAAGAATTTTGAAAATCCGTCGACAATTGGCGGAGTATTCGATGAACAAACATACAAAAAAAAAAACATACAAACAGCCGAACATAGTACCTCCTCCTTTTTGTGAAGTCGGTAAAAAATACTTGCATACGAAATTGTTCCAAAAGGAGCATGATCGCATTTGCGAAAACTGACGCGGTTGAGTACCTAGTACCTACGTATTTGAGCGAGTAGCCGTATAAGATACTTTATAGTCTTGCAAGTATTTTGAGTCGGTACCCGGTGTGCGTACTTGGAAGCAAATACCTGGTGTAAAAACCCGGTCGCATATTTATGCGACCGGGACCGGGTTTTTACACCAGGTATTTCCAGCTATTTTTTACGTACCTTCCCTACTCACGATCACACGTTTTCGTAACGCATTCGCCAGTTTACTCCCCAAGTCAAGCGCGCCTAAAGAAGTTTCACTTCAAAAAAAAGTTACAGCTATCACCAAACGTAAACTTCATAGTCCAAAAAATATAATTCAAATATTATTGATAACATAAACCTTCCGAAGTAAATTAATTAAATGTTGTTGAAAACCGCATCAAAATCCATTGCGTAATTTAAAAGACCAATGCGGTCACACACAGGCTCGAAAAGCGCTGTAAATTAAAAAAAAAATTAAACATTTATTACAAACTAGCTTCTGCCCGCGACTTCGTTCGCGTGAAATTTCTTATTCCCTCGACCCATCTCGTCGTATTGCATCACTTGCCCGCGTCTCCTGCTCTATCACTTCGTTTCCCCATAGCGCTTTTGCTCGGCTCCTAAGGGTCATAGCGTGACGTTAAATAGCCTATAGCCTTGCTCAAGAATTGGGCTATCAAATGCAAGAAGAATTTTTCAAATCCGACTAGCAGTTCTAGAGATTAACCCCATACATACAAACTTACAAATTTTATCTCTTTATAATATTAGTATAGATATTTTTAGTCTACATAAAACCTTTATTAAATTCGAAATATTATTTTCTTATCGTGATGTTCTGCACTGTGGTGTAGGCTAGTAAAAACGGAACAATTAAAACGCCTGCAACCTACCTACATCGCTCAAAACTCCACTGTTCCTTGTGTAAAACTACCTATGCCTGATTCATTTTGTGACGCCAAAACTATTAATCCTAAGTATTATTAAAATATTTGATTAGAGAAGTATGTAACTCAGTTCGGCATTATTTTATTTTAAACTACGCTTAATGGCACATGATATTAATTAAACCTATTTACGATTTCTCTTTAAGTGACTTTTTAAGTAGTTTTTTGGAATTGTTTTAGGTTCTAGGTGTAATCTGGAATAATAATGTGTCCAATGAAGCTAGGCCCTGCTGATTGAATAGGATCGCTGTAACTGTATGTTACGTCTGACGGATACGATACGTAGTCTCTAATCTGCTTTGAGATCTTTCTGTGAGGGGGCCAATAGGTAAACTCCTGTGTTGACACATTTAAAGTAATAAAACTTCGTCCGTTCACAATAAAAAAGATGTACCTTTTCGACTGATTCACTATCTTGCTGGCTGCCTAATATTTTGACCACGGCATTACCTTTTTCTCATACTGTTCCTGCAGATACTAACGAAGAAGAACGCGTATCACAACCGATATTCGATTGTTTCAGAAAATGCTGAACTTGATCTCTGACCGCCTGGAGCGCCGCTTATGCGATGACGTGCTGGAAGTAGCCTGGTCCACCATGTGGAACGTCACTGATGAAACTCCACAGAATTGCCAGCGCTTCCTGGAGAACCGCGGCATGGAATTTTTCCTGGCCTGCCTAAAGGTAATATTTTGGTCTTAATTAATTTGTTTATCGATGTCACAGACTGACAAACAAACAAAAGAAAATACTTTCAAATAACTACGTAAAGTCATCGAAAAAAATATATTTCAGGTATTCCCTGACAAGGAGGAGCTGCTGCGCAACATGATGGGCCTCCTGGGTAACGTGGCCGAGGTAGCACTGCTACGCCCACAACTGATGAACTCGCTATTTCTGACAGTCTTCTTCGAGCTGCTTGACTCGTCCAGCGACGGCATCGAGGTCAGGATCATGACTTTATATATTATTTTCTCTTCACAGTATTTTAGCAACAGCCCGCAGAGGGAGATATGAGCTTTGCGTTTGGTTATAAACCCTTGTACGGGATTGCTACATACGGCTTCCTGCCTTTTAGCTGATTTTCAGCTCAAGTCTTCCTCTGCGGACTGTTAAGTTCTGTTTAGAGCAGCATTCAAGAAAAACAGACAACACTGCGGTTACCGCGCTGAAAAAATGTATTGTCGGCGAGAATCTTCAATATAACGTGCGCATCGCCTGCTGCGATTTCCGTGGACTGGAAAATGTAGGTCTTACTGGCGGCTTCTAAGTGCTACTTCTTCGCCGCAGCACGAAGCTGAGAAACCTATATCGCCTTAGTAGACGATAAAAACGTATAAAATAGTTTTTTTTATACGTTTTTAACACAGCTTTGACTGATTTTTAATATTAATAAAGTTAAATAAATAACAGAAGCGCGATTTTTCGAACGATTTTTAATGATATTATAGGTTTAATAAACCGTCGTTATAAGTTCTACCCTAATTAACCTTTTGAACGCCAGAGTATAAACGTATCGCCGTACCCCTGACGCCAGGCCACTTTAACAAAACAACACACACACACACACTTAAAACAACAAATTTCTCGATATTGGTGGTTTATTTATATTAGTTTCATACAATATAATATAGACGGAAGCTTAAACTTTTAAATAAAAACACACAAAAGTAATGATTAAATTGTTTATTTCATAATACGGTGCGACCCGTGCGACGTGTATTTTGTCATATATTTGTGACGTTGGCGTTCAAGGTAAGATTTCGTTTGTCACATATGTGTGACAATGGCGTTCAAAAGGTTAAAGTGTGAGACGCAAATAGAAAAAAATATACCCACGGATCAAGTGAAGTTAGCTCGGGAATTAAGGAAACCACGATAGGGCGAGGTTTAATATGAACCTGAATGACTAGGAGTGACTTGAGCGAGCGAAGCGAGCCAACAAAAGAGTAGGTATTTGTTCAAACACTACGCTTGTTCCATTCCAGATGAGACCGTGATGACGTGACCGTGAGATGTTCCTTTTTGTTAGTATCTTTTAAAAATATGAACAAAAAATAGAGCTGAAACCTTTAACCGACTGTAAATAATGCTGGCTATGTGAATAAGCGTAATTAAAAACGTATTTCAAATGATAAGATAACAAGCAATTATATTCGATTCTTGTTTCAATCGACCACCAATAGGTTAATTAGCCAATTCAAAGAAAATAGCAATTTTAATTGAATTCTTCGTGTTAAATTCTGCTGGTCTATACTACAAGCCAAATTTGTAGTATGACTGGTTAAACTAAGGAAATTATTGAGGACATGATTAAATTGCACATTATTGTGACAAAATTTGCAAAATGTGAAAATAGTATGGCAAGTACTGCAACAGGCTAACTAACAATAAGGCAGAGAAGTAAAAACCAGTTTCCCTTCATACTTCACACTGGGCTTTGGCTAGGTCAAAACGCCAGTATCCCAATTGATGTATGTATCTTATTGAATAACTAGCCTTTCATTATTTTTTGGACCCTTCTCCGGCGCGCACACAACAACTTACCAAAGTTTCATCACATTCGGTCGAGCCATTTTCGAGTTTTGCGAGACCAGCAATTTATTTTCTCATTTCACAAGTCAGCCTCATTTCATCTGGTTACGAATACGCGTTTGTGATACGATATAGGTAATGGGGTTAAAATAATGAGCTAAAACATCCTCTGAAAAGTTTTCCACTATTTTCTTGGCTAGCATTGCTAGCATATCAACGAAGCTCTTCCACTAGGACGGACGGGTGACGACTGTATGCTACATGCCGAGAAGTACATGCTTCATCGCTAACGACACTCAAGGTAAGCCCTAGAAATCTGGAGGCTCCTCGCCCACATGTATGGGAGCGGCGAGAGGAGGCCGCCGGGCCGTAATTCCGCTGCCGCGAGAAATCGCGGCACAGTAGACAGAGCTCCGGCGGGATCTCATGGCGACATGGGGAGTGCGGCTGTCGCAACCCACAACTGTGCTGCCGTACTGGGCACGCCACAATTGCGGCGATAAGTCCCCTTTTTGAGTAGTGGCTGGAGAGGCGCCACGGCGTCCTCACCTTCCGCCTAACGCAGGTCCTCACCGGACACGGCTGCTTCGGGAGGTTCCGCGAAGCAGTAATGCTCGCGAAGGAGGAGGCGGAGCGCGTGAGGGAGAGACAATTTTTGCGCTCTCGCGCCCCTAGTCGCGGCAGAAACAATTGTCTATTGAAGATTCTCTAATGAAAAAGAAACAAAGGGACACCAATCGCAAAATTATCGCAAAAAATGTACTCCCGAGTAAGCAAAATAATAGCATTACAAGACTTACCATGAATCTTCGTTAAAGGCGTAGGATTTCTGTACACGTAGCAGATTTTATGTCATTTGAAGAAGCTACACGCAACTTGAGCACTTCTCACGCTTTTATTCGATTATTTACACTTTGAATAAGGTCATAATGACACTAAGCTACCTACTTAAGGCGACACCATTGATAACATTATAATCAGCTTTATTCAAGTTATTAAAACTGAAATAAACAAGAAGTTAGGCGCTAAAAGGTTGAGTAGTTATAACAAGCAACATTGATTACCTTTCAACAAGTTTTGCTAAAAGTCTTATAAGCAACCAGGAATACTAGATCGCTCGAGCGAAGGCGACGTCTCGAATGAAGAATCTGGATACATTAAAATATATGAAACCCTGTTGGAAACCTAGATTAAAATACTTACGACAAATTGATACATCAGCATAACTATCACAACCTTTCGATACGCTTCCGTACCGAATCGAACATCAATCAATCTTATCAAAAGAGTCCTCTAAAGGCTGTTCACAAATCCGAAAATGTTGTCCGTCCAAATCGAATAGACGACCTTCTTCCGCCATTCTTCCGACAGCTTTTTGCTGTCGGGGGCAATGCAAATAAGTATTTGAAAATGTGTAATTTTCTATTAGACAACGTTTCGAATGATTCTGTATAGCTAGGTCTCGTCAGGCTCGCAAATATCTGAGCGCTCCACCAGCCAGCGTTCTGAGTGACCCGGCCAGTATAGCTCAGTGCAACCGGTCCTATGATATTGATGGGCAATCCACCCGATTTAATCCCGGCACTTTTGATAAACGCCCGATAAACACCCGTAAACACCCATAAAATTGGGTGTTTATCGGGTGATTACCAAAAGCACCGGGTTTAAACCCGGTGGACTGCCCATCTATATATGTACAGAATCCCCCCTTAGAAATCGCCTCATGGGCGAAAAGATAGCAAAATTACTTTTTCTGAAATATAATGAGCCTCTTTTGAACTTTTGACTACTAGATACAATTGATAAATGTATAAGGATAACATTGGTTTACTGCTCCTATTGTAAGTAATAAAATTGATGACTTAAGTTGATTGAAGTTTTTTTTAATGTTATTCCTACACATCCGCATTCGCACATTAGCATTCCGAAGATTTGCATTCGAGAATGTGCAAAATATGACATTCGTAACATCTCAGTTACTCACCAGTCGGGTTCTTTTGTACAATTAACTTGACTTTAATAGGTATTTGGTAGGTAATGTAAATATGAGTTAGTTGAAAAAAATCTTTCATTTTTATAATTATAACGGCGAACGCAGCTTCGGTCATCGCTGCGAATTCGTCGATGTCAGCAGATGCGTGACCCACTCATCGAGGGCAGGTGGCTCGGCGTGAAAAACGAGGTGGGCACCAATAAGTGTTGTACGTAAATCTCCTATCAGCCATCATTATTTTTCTTTTGCTTATTAATTTCTATGTCTTACGTTTACCAAGTAAGTGTGTCAAAACAGCAAATTTAAATTATTGTTTATTTTTGATGCTGCGTGTTTGAATATCCACAACTTGAACGATTCTTAATTTATTTGTATTTTATATTTTAATTTAGTCTGTTGCAGTCAAATTGACGTTTTTTGAAGGTCTGCCTGCACTTCAATAACTTGGTCGAGCTCTTTTTAAGTATCGTTTCTTCTATAGATATTATTGTGGTAACAATGTGTCTATAAGACGTTCATCATGTTGTATTTATTTTAATGTTTATTTGTTATCGCTTCTCATCATGTGCGTCAATGAAAAATTCACCAACACAACCCTTCCTTAGGTTAAATGTTTTTCGTTTACTACCTGTTTAATGTTTAAGACTTATGTAGCCGTATCTTGAAGTCGATTACATTGTCTAAATATAAGTTAATAAAAACAGTCCGAGGGAAACTCGAGGGCCTTCCCCTCAGACTGTTTACCCATCAGACAGACGGAAGGGGACAGTGCTTATTAAAGTTAATTTATGGAAGGATAAAGACATAGTCCGGTGTAATTACCCTGGATACGAATAACAAAGGATCAAGCAGTACCTTTGTTCTTCGTCTTCTCGACTTCGGTCTTGTCGATGGATAAGGTCTACAACGGAAATGGGCGCTCCCGAAGATGCTTATTCACTCTGATTTGGACGGGTTACGGATTTCTGCGGCATCCAATTGGCTTCAAAAACAAAACCAAATTAACTAATTGTGTTTCGCTTCAAAGTAGGTCCGTCGACGCGCATCCTCGTAGGGTCAATCGTAAATTACACAGTTACTGATCCTTACAGCGGTTTTTATTGGCTTTAAAAACAAAACCAAAATTTAACAAAAAATTACCATCTCTATCAAATTATTACGAGATTTCATTTAAAATTGCAAAGTTTGTGACGTCATGCCAAGGGATTCATACAAATTTGACCAAAACGATTTGTAGATGGCTCCTAATTTGACAGGCAATAAACAAGGTTAGCCATAAACAGCAGTAGATAATATGTAGGGATAAGTGGAATAAGGGAAGCCTTTGCTTTGTAGTGAGACAAAAAATACTACTTAATAATTAATGAACATGTTTTTTAAACACAGGCTACTTTAAAATTGATATCAGGATAGAATAGAATGGAAAACTCTTTATTATATTCACCATATAAATTACAGACATAAATATAGAAAGGGGTTAGAAGATTTTTGTATGGAGGGTGGCCCTAAGGTCGGTCGCCATTTTGATTTTTTTTCAGAATCGCGGTGCACAACAAAAGTTATATATTTAGATAGAGGACACTTATACAAACAAAAAATATAATGTAACATAATATCCTAAAGCGTCAGGTTTCGGAGTTATTCACCGAAATATAATTCGAAAACAACAAGGATTTTTTGTTTTTTGGTCCCTCCAGGTAAGCATATTGAACTATTGAGGTAATAGAAACGTTATGAAACCTTTATGGAGAAGAAACAAATGAAGAATAGACATTTTTAAAATAAATAATATAAACGGCTAACAGTGGTGGCCAAGTGGTAACAGCCGCGACTTACGAGTTGTAGATCGTAGGTTCGAACCCAGATAGGCGCTTTCATCATCATCATCATCAGCCTTTAATGTTCCAACTGCTGGGACACAGGCCTCCTCTCTGTGAGAGGGAGTGGGCCGTAATCCACCACGCAGGCCCAGTGCGGGTTGGTAGGCGCTTTACTTTGTGTAAATTATTTCATCACCACTGCTCTCAAAACGGTGAAGGAAAACATCGCGAGGAAACCGGCATGTCCTAGAACCAAAAATTCGAAGACATGTGACATCTGCCAACCCGCACTGGGCCCGCATGGTGGATTACGGCCCGCTCCCTCTCACCGAGGAGGCCTGTGTCCCAGCAGTGGGAACATTATAGGCTAATTATGTATGTATTTATAGTTCGTTTTTTAATCCCAAAGACTAATCTGACATTTAAGTCTTTTGTGTTTTCGTTTTTTTTTTAGTATAGTCTCTGGGATTAAAAAAACGAACTATAAATTGCCGTGTTTTGTTTAATTATTTATTTAAAAAATGTCTATTCTTCATTTGTTTCTTCTCCATAAAGGTTTCATAACGTTTCTATTACCTCAATAGTTCAATATGCTTACCTGGAGGGAAAAAAAACCAAACAATTCTTGTTGTTTTCGACTTATATTTCGGTGAATAACTCCGAAACCTGACGCTTTAGGATATTATGTTATATTATATTTTTTGTTTGTATAAGTGTCCTCTATCTAAATATATAACTTTTGTTGTGCACCGCGATTCTGAAAAAAAATCAAAATGGCGGCTGATTTTAGGGCCAAAACCTTCAAACCCCTTTACAAAAATAAATACTTCATCAATGAAATACTTTGTAAAAATCAATGAAAAATAACGAGAGCTTTATTTTGGTAATGTTTAAATTTAAATTCATTTATTTGTTTTTCACAGGTGGAAAGTTATTTTCATAATTATATGTATAAAGAATAATAATAAAAAAGTTCTAAAATTAACATTCGACATAACGTGAACGTAATGCCTCACGATGACGTAATAATGAATCGGAATATCGGTTATCTTTGGTGCATGGTGAAAACTAAACGCAAGCATTGACCCCACAGGTGAGCTATAACGCTGCTGGAGTATTGGCCCACATGGCGTCTGATGGCCCAGAAGCCTGGACCGCGTCTGATCCAGCCCGCGATCAGGTTCTGCAACGTGTGGCAGCTGCCGTGGAACGTTGGGACTTACGCGCGGAGCGCAACATTAACTATCGCTCCTTCGAGCCGATTCTGAGCCTGCTGAATGCTCACCACACTCCGCAGTGCCAGCACTGGGCAGTGTGGGCTCTGGCCAACTTGACTTCGGTCTACCGTGAGTATTTTAGTGTTCCCATTTTTTTTGTGTTTTCCTACTTGTATCTAGGCGTAGGAAACTGACAGGTGCTAGCTGTCACCTATTTTCAAATAATTATTGTTTTTTAGACTACACCTTTTTGTAAACAAAGCCTACTACGGGAGTTTAACGACCAATCAAAAGCCACATTCAAAACTCAGTTGGTGGACTTTGCTTATATGCGTCCCGGGTCTGGCTGTCGTTTTTAGATCTTTAACAGTCGTTACGGGTAGTCAGAAGATCGAAAGTCTGACAACCAGGCTAACCAAGAGGTATCGTGTTACCTAGTAACTGGATTCTGTAGGTCGGGTAGGCAGTCGATTCATGCAAAACACTGATATCCAGCTGCATCCGGTTAGAATGGAAGCCGTCCCCAACATAGTTGAAAAAAGGAAACATTGTCAAGATGACATGGGACAGCTGATTAAATTCAACAAAATTAATAGGCTATTTGGAAGGAAGTAATAATAGGAAATCAGAGTAAATTCTTCTTATATAAAAGCGAATGGTTGTCATTTCCAGCGGACAAGTACTGCACGCTGGTGGAGGCCGAGGGTGGGCTGCGTTTGTTAAACGACTTGTTGATCCACCCGCGCCCCTATAAAGAAATCAAGAAGCTGGCGAAGATCGTGATCGCCAACTGTGCCAACTTCGCCGCCCGCGATTCCAGCAGCCCGCCGGTTTCCCCCGCTCCGGACAATTAACTAATAGAGTTCTTCGGGGATATCATTCCTCTTCTGCGTGAATAGCGCCTGTGGTGCGTCATCGCGATGTACTGCACGCTCGCGGTCATCATTATCGGAGACGTCTGGTTCTGGGTTGTCGTCTACTACGCTAATAGTCATCAGTGAAGTGTTGCCAACAACAGTTCTGAAACCGTTACACGCATGGACTTTCAGAAGCCAAAAAACTATGAAATGTTTATTTTTAGATGTTACTAAAAAATCACTGTGTTAGTACAATAAGCAAATTATCGTATCCCTTAACTATAAGCGAAATTTTTACGTATTAGATTCCATCTAATACGATTTCTATCAGGATAGAATTATGATTGTCGAGCTTAAAATGCCTCGTTGTCCAATTTGGATACATTGTAAAAACTCGAATGGTGACTATACCATTGTTCGTGACCCTTGATCCCCCTCTAGATCGTTACGTCTAAGCTATTTAAATATTATTAGAATAGATTGTTATTAATCATTATTAAGGAAATTTGTTTGCTTACTGAATAAATTTTTGGTTTGTGCTTTGTAAAAATAAGGTCTGTATTGTATAATATAACTCTAACTTGTAGAATAATAAATTATGTATTCATTTATTTATATTCATTTGCCTATTACTAGAGCTATTACCTAATGTATTATAGATATCAGATGTGATGATGTGGTGTGTATGATTCTTCTTGTATAATATGTCATTGAAAATATTATAATGCATGTTAAGCTTTTAAGAACAGCATAATTATATTCTATTTAGGATTTAATTAGTGATACCGTGTTGATGTTAAGCTCCTTAAGATTTAATTATTGATAGCTTGTTCATGTTTAGCTCCTTAGGAACGGCATGAATTGGAGATAGATGAGCGATAGCATATTTCTGAATATCTCGTTCTAAAACTTTTATATTGGTATTGCAAAAAAAAAGTCTTTGATACAAAAATTAGGGATGTTACACATTTGGTGCGTACCTATCTTCGATTGAGACTATTTTTGTTTGTGACGTAGGACGATATATTTATTTTTTGAAAATAAAATTTATAAAAAGATTCTATCTCTCTTGTAAATAAATAAGCCATAAGGCTAATTCTCATTTGGAAAAAATAAATGTTCAGAGTCAATAGCATATTTGACTTTTGACGCGAAATGCATCGGCGTATGTGATCGTTACGACCATATGTTGTGCATGCGCTTTACAGTGCGTAGCGGCAGCTCTTCAACTCGTTAAAAATATTATAAATAATTTGTTGGGTTAAACACCAAGAACCTCAGCCCTTTTCAAGCTTCATTTCGCTATGAATATTACAGATATTGATCATTATGTTGATTTCAAAACTTTGTTAAATTTAAAGTTACTTCAATACTATTTAACACGACACGTGTGTTGTTTTTCCTAGTTAATTGTGCAGCTATTATTAAAATATACCCGCGTTAAAACAATACAAATCTTATGCTTTAATATTATGATAAGTTGTCTTTTATATACGCCAACTGTTATCATTCATGTTTCAATAGTTTAATATTCTGTGTGAATAATTAATCCATATAAAATCACAGCAAGCATTCAATTGGCAGTCCAGGGGCCGTATTATGAAGCATTAACCTTTTAACCGCCCGACTTTATATCAGTTATCGTGCCCCCAGCTCCGGACAAAAAAAAAACGAAAAATAAATACCGATGAAACAAGCTACAGTGATGATGTAATAATAATACAGATTAAACGAGCTGTGTTATTTGGTCGTATATATACGACTCTGGCGGAATGGGCACGAAAATATTTGTCGGATTAATCCGACTTAGCGGTTAAAAGGTTAATGCCACCTTGATTCTAGTCCGAAAAGGGCTATGCTATTGTGATGGATAGCTACGTCTCTCTGTAGCACTGGAATCATGATGGCATCAAAACGTCATAATACGGCACCAGTGCAAGCGGTTATTTGAAAAAAAATTTACAGAGGCTTTGTTCACAGCATACAGACTGACATATATTAAGTTATGTTTTGGTACCTGCTTTTTCTTCAATTAAAAAAAATTTATAATCATGATGAAGGTCCGGTCCGTCCTGTTTCCGTTGCCAGAATAATAATACATGACTACTAACTAACAACTTATAATACTAGTCATATCTACTAATCATAAATGAAAATTATGCTCATCTGAACACACAGGTCTTAACACTAATAAAAAGCAGTCTTATGTCCTGCAAAATGTATTTGGAGAATTATTTTTGGACACATTTTTATTTATTTCGGTTATGTATAAAGTTGTTATTCTCTTTTAACATTAAGTAGTGATGCTGCTCTTACTTGACTTACTAAGATTTATTGTTATATATTTATTGTTGTGTTGCCTAACGCAAATAACACTATCAAATCATTTAACTCGACAAATATCATGTGCATGATTGGAAAGAATAACGTTTGAACATAAAACGGAGTTGCAATTAAGGAGCTACGTTAATACATTTAAATTCATTATAAATAGTTATTCATCCTGAATTAATTCGTTAATATATGTAATAGATTTCATTACGTTGTATTTCATAACTGTACAGTAATTATAATTATTGTATATTTAAATACAATGGCTGGTCTTGTGAAGCACTGCAGCTCCACAACACAACCTGAATAAATTAATATGTATTTAGTACATTGACCCAAAAGTAGAATTAAGACATTACATTTAAGAAAAACAATGAATAATAATCCCAGAACCAGTGCACGCCACTGGAAAAAATGAAATATAAACCATGAATAATGACGATAAAATGATTAAATAATAACGTTACTGATAATTTAAATCATAACGTTAAAACTGGAACGAAAAAATGGAACTCGAATCACTATGAAAATCGTTGATGGAAGGTGTAAATAAATTCGAATATTAGGAGAGATTGTCTGAGGAAGATCAACAGAGATTAGGCTCAACAGAAAACTGTCGAGGCAAAAGATTCACAGTTAGAGCTGTTTGAAATTGTTAAGCATCATAATATAACCGCTGTGTTATGCCGTTTAGCCACCACGCGGAAACGTATGTCCAAGAATTCACCCTAGGCCTAGTTGGATAAATGGAATTTATCGGCTTAGGCCGCAAATTCGGAGGGGCTTTTCTTGCAGCGTGCAGCTGGGCGTTTAATCGAACTGCCCATGTAACGCCCCGCTCCACGCTGCAGAAAACGCCCCTCCGAATTTGCGGCCTTGGGGTGGATTCTCGGACATGCTTTTCCGCGAATTCAACTTAAGGTGGATTTTTTTGGGGTAGTCAAACGGAATAACCGTGGCCGTTGACCGTATCGATGTTATTTAATGTGTTATTTTTGTGTGCTAATTGTTTAGAATATACTGAGTTAACTCTGTTTATGTAGCTTTAGAATTAACACTTTTCAATAGTACATTACTCATTCAAGTTTTATAGGTGTCTATATTGTATGGATTGACAGTACAGTGCATCAGGAACACACACGCGCGCTTGGTTTTGCTGCAAACATGGTTCTCGTTATGAGATAAGGTATCGAGTGCTGACTTGTCATAGATCGGCCTCGTTGTCCTGAGAGGTTTTGTTAAGTTTACTGTGACATTTATTGTCTTTTCCGGTATTGACTCTGAATTCGAGGAATCACGACAGTGTGTGTTTAGTTTATGTAAGGGCAATTTATAATAGATTTTTAATATTCAATCTGATGACTAGAATTGTTAAGATTATTGTCACGAGACACCTTAGGGTCTCATTGCACTATGCTGTTTGGAGGTATGGAATATATACAGGAACAGTATACGTGACATGAACATTAAGAAATTGTATTGGGAATCTAGTCGGCCTGTATATGTAAAGAGCACTTGATAAACCTAAACAGCATTGAATATGTAGTAAATTCTAAATCACACATTTTTCAAATCAATAGTATTACCTACATGTAAATCTATGTTGTGTACATATCGGTATTATAATCTAAACCGATCAATAGATGTTAAATGTGTAAAGGTCGTTGCACACTGGCTCGGCAACGGATCAGTACCGCCTCAACTCATCGACTCGCCTCACCCAGCCCGTCCACTGAACGCAGTCGCGTAACTGGGCTGGCTCAGCACCTCCGCGGCGACGGGTGGGTGACTGCTTGTAAAGAGCGTGCGAGACACCGTTACCTTTACAAATCAACCGATACTTTGTTAATGGCAACGACTAAGCGCAGTGACCTCGAGCTGTAACTGCGGGTTGACCACCAACCGCATGCGCTTCAATAGCTTGTCGCGATGCCGTTACTATGCTGATAACTGTACGTTGCAGTGTAGACTTACATTTGGAGCTATGCCGATCGGAGTCGAGCTGATACGGCGATCTTATTTATAAATTTATCTTTGTGATGTTCACACATGATTGTCTCCTAGTATTTTTACGATTTGGGTTCCTAGTGATCTAGCTTAATTCATTGAGACTACCGTTTTGTTGTTCATTATGTTGACTAAGTCTAGCAACACATCAGCCGAATTTACTGGGAAGTGACAATACTTTTATATTACCTACAAGGAAGTACTAGGTAATATAAAAGTATTGAGACCTAGTAACTAGGTCTTCGCCCGTATGGATTTCGTACTTCCTCCACCAGTAACGTCCGTACGTTTAAACGTAGTTATGGATAATTAATGATTATGAAACGAAATTCCGTCTTTTAACCCCTAGGGGTCCCTAAGGGGTACAATTACCAAAAATCCTTAGTGGATACCTGATGAGGACCTATTGCCTAAGCAGTTTGGACTGGGCAATGATGTCTCAGTGGGGACACTTGCTTTTAGTTTAGTTAACCTTATAACTAAACAGCGGCCGTTCAACTAACGCGAACGACTTGAATGATTTTCAATTATTATAGTTTAGGTTGGAACTGTAACCAAACATCGAGCCGAATTGGTCGCAGTAACTAAGCCAGGGCACCCCGACCAAATGGGTTAGGTTAGATTAGAACTGTGATCAACCACGTGCGAGCCGAGAGAGCGAAGCGAGGCGAGCACTACTTCCAAAGCCCAGGCGGTTAACTAAACTAACCAGTTGGCTACGACATACGGGCGACGACGTCAAGCTGAAATAACTTCACATAATTTTAATGAAAATATAGCAGGCGAAATATCCGTCGCTTAATTTTCGGCAGATGTGTAGCTACGCTAAGGGCTTTGTACTGCTAACTGTTCAGCAACCGAAAAATAGAGTCGTTCCACTAAAATCCCCTAGACCAGTCCCCTAGGGGACTACACAGCACTCAACGTTCCACTATGATCCCCTATGCTGGGGATTCTCTAAGTACTAACAACATAACAACCACCACAACACAACAAGCCACTTACAACATAACAATATGTGATACATATAATTAAAAATCAACAGAGGGGATAACAATAACGTAAATTAACTTATAGTTCAGATTCCAACTACGCCACCGAGACGCTCGCGCTGCTCTGAGTGAACCTGCCAAAGCTTTTGGTACTTTTTTTCAAAATCTAACTTATTTTAGAAAAGTTAATTTACGTTATTGTTATCCCCTAATTATATGTATTACATATTGTTATGTTGTAAGTGGCTTTTTTTATTTAGAAGGGATTATAAAGGAATAGCATTTATTAGTACTTAGAGAATCCCCAGCATAGGGGATCGTAGTGGAACGTTGAGTGCTGTGTAGTCCCCTAGGGGACTGGTCTAGGGGATTTTAGTGGAACGACTCGAAAAATATGCCATTTTCCGAAATAATGTTTAAGTACCTATTAATAAATGTAATTCTATTCGGGACATGAATACGTTCTATGTATCGAACTGTTTTGGCTAGTTTGGAATAAAACAACTTTGGCATAGGTATTGGATTAGTTTGACGTAATTAGCTGAATGATTTTAAGATTGTTAGATCATTCTGGCAGAACTTTAGATTATGTTGATAATGCATGTATGCATACATCTATTAATTTTATTCTAGAAATCTAACCTGTTTTATTGATTTGTCGTTTTAGAGATTTTTTTGATGTTATCAAATAAATAAATATCTGAATGTCATTGCGCGTTGATTATTTGTGTTGTATACCTTACACCTCACTAATAAACTTTTACGAAGTATACCGGAGTTATAACGCTTAGTGCCGGAGCACACGATGCGTTGCGGCGCCGGAGTGGTGTCGCTGCGTCGTCTTGCATGTCACACGATGTGCTGCGGCGGGCGCCGCACCGGATTTGCAACCGCCGAGACGAGGCGGGAGGGGTGAATGCTTTGCAACGTAACGGCACCGCTCTGTTGTTTATGCATCACACGATCAATTTTTATTAATAGACTGTCCAACGCTGCCGGGGCGCCGGCGGCGCCGCAGCGACATAACGTTGCGGCGCCGCACCGCTCGTGTGTCCGCCGATACGGCGAACGAAACCTTTGCGGTGCGGCGCCGCAACGTATCGTGTGCTTCGGCACTTACTCTACCAATAAAAGATATTTGACAGTTGTACATCTGTTATGGGCAGCGGGAGTTTTTCTTTTATGAGAACTTACACAACTGTTATTCAGTCTCTTGAGTATATAATGTTCTGTGTATTCAGTCCTCAACCCTTGTATAGTGAGCAACTGAGCACGTAACCTAAGTAAGTAACCGGAGATCTGGCGGGCAATTTTACTAATTTTGAGGAACGTTTGCATCTAAATCTTTGCATTATTTATAGTCCATTTACTATAACTATAGCATTAGACAGAAGTTAAAAAAGGGTTTTTTAGGGGCACACTTTGTAATAAAAGTACAGACGCCAGCACATCAACCTACTAAAATCTGTCAAATTTCTTAAATAGATTTTCAACTTTATCACCAAACCATAAAGTTCAAAGTTGATTGGGAAAATCTGACAGTTTCGGGTAGGTTGATGTGCTGGCGTCTGTACAACAAACATTATTACAGTCAAGATTGACGTGGAGTTAAATATAATAAATTTAAATAACAGCAGTCACACTTGATTGTACTTATTTAACCTATCTAAGTACCTACCTTCTGAAATTACAAGGCTTTCATTTAATATTATTTAGTTTTTACATAAAATATTGTCGTGTCAATGTTAAAAATCTAAAAGAAGCAGGGGCGGACAGTACCGGGAACGTTTTTCGTGTCACTACAACTCTACCAAATCTAAAATGTTACCTATTCCCTTCTTAAGTTGTGGCAGCACGTGTTTTTTTTAATTTTGTCGGTTTATATAAAGTTGTTTTTAATAAACTGATTGTTACTAAAAATTGTTTCATTTCATGTACCTATCCTAGCATCGTGACGAGTAGATAGATAGAATATGCTTTATTGTATGCCATACATTGTTACTCACAAAAAAAACACATACATTATTTATTAAAATTGTTTGAACTTAACTTGAAAATAAAAGGTTTCGTACTCCTGCTTCTGCGAGCCTCTTTTTTCTAATCTTATAATAAATGGAGTATAGATGTTTTTTTATGAAATGGACCATGAAAAACCACCAAGAATAAATTTTACAATAATCGTTTCGATCCTTTTACTTTACAAGACAAAAACTTACTGAATGAAATGTAGATTCAGTAAGTACCTACGGAAAATAGTTGAGTTAGATAGAAGTGATATCACTTCTGACTGCTGCTCGTGGTGGCGGGCTGGATGTAGAACTTCAAGTTTGTACTGTTCTCAGGACATGCGCAGGCGCCTAAGCAAAAAGTTCAAGATAACAGCAGCAGACATTCATGGACTTAACCAACAGTCCATTAAGAATGTATGCCTTTGGCAAATAAAACGGCACAAAGATACATAGTAGCACTCGCTGTATTGGACAATATTGCCGTACCTACTGAATAAAGACATTGATTTTCTAGAACCCGTCATATCAGATAATAATTTTAGACAGCAATTACCTGGGGAAGATACCTATTGATGGCGAATCTGCCCCCTTATTCACAAACACTCGATATGCTTCCGTATCGTATCGAACATTAATCATTGTTATCGTACGAGTCTTCTCAACGCTGTTCACAAGTCCAAAACCTGAAAATTTTGTCAGTTTAAATTAAATAGACGCCCGCTATTCTTCCAACAGCTATTTATTGTTAAGGGGAAGTCAAATCAGGTTATTGTAATGTCAGGTTTTCGATACGATAGCCTGTCGTATGGTTGTGAATCAGGGCTCTGGTCAAGAATCAAGAAGACTGTTTATAGAAACACAGTTTTAGCATAGAAAATATTACTTATTAGGTATGTTTATTTTTGATTTTAACAATAACATTTCCAATTTTAATTTTTTAATTCTCAGCTGGGTTTCTTCTTTCTCTAAAAGAATTTGTTTAATTTTTAAATGGTGTTCTTCCTTATTAAAACTACGAGTTTCTGAAGTATTTTTAATTTTTACACCATTTTGCTCCTTACAATAAAATTGACAAGAACAACGGCGTTCCCTCGCAAGCGGATCCTGAAATAAATTGATTAATTATTATTAATCACAAAGCACCATATGATCTATATAATATTCTTTGATAATAATATTATAAAGTGAGTTTGTAAGTTTGGTTAAATCTCCGAAATGAATTTAACTATCAGTATATAGGATGCAGACATTAAATTACTTTGATAGGATGATAATATGTATAATACGATAACTTCTGTCGCATAGAGCTCAACTGTCACCTCGGCCATGATGGGACCATACATGGTATGTACAGACGCCAGCACATCAACCTACTACAATCTGTCAAATTTCTTTAATAGATTTTCAACTTTATCACTGAAACATAAGGTTCAAAGTTGATTGGGAAAATGTGACAGTTAGGTGTAGGTTGATGTGCTGGCGTCTGTACAATATACTTCGCCTGGTATTCTCTTCCCGTGACGACGCTTATTAGAGCGAGTTAAGATACGAATTTGACCTGGAGTGAAAATTTGTTGCAACTTTTCGTACCTCTCTGCTCGACAAAATTTTGACATTTGACACACCAGCTGACTCGACGGGGTGTTGCGAATTACGTCATGATAATCAGAAATTTACTTTAACTTTCAGCATTCGAATTTATTAAGAAAACTGTGTTACCGCGCCTATTTTGTATAATAAGTTTGTGGCAAATATCTCTAACTATATGCTGAGGTCGGTAAAACCGCGTCATTCTACTGTGAAAGTTGTATAAAATAGATATTACCACACCTATCCAAAAGGTAGACACCTCAAAATCGCTGAAAATATGTACATAAACCATCTAATCTCATGATGAAAATATGCAAAAGGGAAAAATAAAGATATTGTCATTCTCTCTGCATTCTTACTTTTACCATTTTTCATACATAAACTACATAAAAAACATGATCAAATCTTGATAAAAATTACTAAAAATTGTGTTTGTGTGTGTTGCGACGTGACACCTCTTAGTGCTGACCATCCACCCAATTTTCTTATTCCGATTCAAAAATGTCATAAAGCCTAATCGATAATCGGTATTTTAAAAAAATAAAAAAATTGTAGAGACTGAATAAAAACTCTTTGGTAGGTATATTTTATCATGAATTAATAGTTTTTTGAAATATAATCATTTTAATAAGTACAAACACGTACAGTGTGGATAGGGGTGTAACTTTTTATGGTTCCCTACGTCCGAATGAAAAAACGGAACCCTTATACCCTCACTCGTGTGTCTGTCTATAGGTTTGTTACAATCGATTTGTTTCGAATCTACTGGACCGATTAAGTTGAAATTTGGTACACATATAAATTTCTGTGACTCAAATACGGACATGTAACATGAATAAATTAATTATGAATATGGGGTCACTTTTTGGGGTCACATTAGATAAAAAAAATACCATTATTATAGTTTCAAACTCAAATGGGTCCCGTCTGCTTCCAAATTTTATTTAATTTAAAATGGGCTTGTTTTTAGCTTTTCAGTTAGTTTTAGTACCAGGATGCAGTCGGTTTTTTTAATTTTTCTAATTACTTTTTTTTATTTCCAGCTTTTTAGGTTACAAATGTGAAAGATGTGTTTCGCAGACGATTTAGTTCTTGATACGTGTTTTTTACGATTTGTCACTTTGAACTATTTTTAAACCATATAAGTTGTATATATTTTTGTAATCACCTTTTAAAACCCTTTATTTTGATACCCCAATCGATAGGTATTGAGAAAAAAAAAGTGATTGAAGGCTATGGCGCCAAAAATCCGCCATTTTGTTTTTTTCTATTTTGATATGCCCAGTGTCACTCTCACAGTAAATACGAATCTAACGACACCTCTCAAGCTAAAATCCATCGAGCCGTTCAGGCCGCAGAGCGTGCCAAACAATTATACATACTTACATACTCTCGAAAAACATAACCCTCCTTCTGGTGCAGTCGGGTAAATAGTAGATTGTTATACAAGGGTCGAAAGGAATCTATTCCCATACGAGGTATTTAGACTATAGTCCGAGTAGGAATTGATGACTTTCACCCGTGTTAAATACTCTACTTTTCATTTCGAATATAAGGAAAGTAAAAAATAGTGTTTTTTCTAAAATATTTATTGATAAGAATAACATGAATAATAGGTACCTATTTAAAATTAATTGAAATATTAGAACAATTTGTGTGCTATTTTAAATATGGAACACACCGCGTCACTGCCGCGGGCCGTCCCGCTTGATAGGTATTTTTTTTCACACTGGCTGTTTATACACTCACAAGACCGCAACATTTTTCTTAATTATGTAAAAATTTCGTAGCTGACTACTTCCAACCAATTTAGTTCTATTTTTTAATTCATTCCCGACCTAGAGAGGGAAGCAATTACTATGAGTCTTTCCCGCCTTAAAGTGGGAAGCAACGTCTTCCACCCGCTATTCGGATCAAACAAATACTACTTTCCGAGTATGAGAAAAGAAAAAGCTTTGCTTACTGTAAGTACCGTGTGATATATCAAATGATTTTACATATTGACTTATCATTACGCAATTTCCTAAAAATGAAACTCATTCTTCCATCGACTTGCGCTAATAGAAAAAAAGAGATTATTTTTAGTGGGCTACCCAGAACCGAACTAGTTAGATTAGGTTAATTATTTAAAAAAAAAACAATGTTAGGTTAAAACTGTGACCCCTACGCACGAGCCGAGCGAGCGAAGCGAGCGGTGCCGCGGCAGCGGCCGGCGAGTGCCAGAAACGACTAGATTGTATGTATAGAAAATGAGTTGTTTGTGAAATAAATAGTATACGAAACGTTGGTTGTAAACTAAAAAGGGGCATGCCAAATCGCCATAGTAATTTAGGCCCACTGTGCACACATATAAAAATTTATGATAATAATAGGGGGCAATTCCAATAATCAATTAGTAAAAGAAATGATTTACAAAAAACTTAGAATTTCAAAGTTATTAAAGATTCACCAATACTACTACCAGGTACTGTGAACAACTAGGTCCAGAGTGAATTCCGGGTTCGTCGGTCGAAGCGTCTAATATCAAATCCAAATGGTCGCCAGTGTCGTCATGAGTAACAGGAGCAGAATCCATAATCAGGCCGTGGTTGTCAGGTATGGGAGAATCGTCAGAGTCAGTATCAATGGGCAAAAGTAGTCAATTTAAACCGCAATAAACACAAGTCGCCAGCAAGCAATGGAGTTGCAAAACAAGCAATGATTTTGACGTTTACGTATTCCGGCAGCTGACAAGTAGACTTGGTGTTGCCATAAAAGATAAAAAAAATCGATAGATCGATTTGGATTCAGATTTTTTTTAAATATCACTATTAAGTTCAAAAATAGAAATAATAACAATTATCAAAAGGGGTTTTTGTGGTTTACATTATATTACATTCATTCGTTCATTGCTTTTAGAAAAAAATTAACTCTGTTTAATAATAAATGATTACTATTTGTTCCGATTAATTACCTGGCAACATTTTGAAATTATCTTTTGAAAGTTCTATTATTTTAGTCGTTTTAATATTTAATATTTTTGAAAAATAGTACCTAACTTGCACAGAATAGTGAGTAGGTGGAAGACATGAGAAAAATACTAACATATTTTTTTAGTGAAACCAATCCCTTGTGCAATTCAGGGCCTAAAATTGGCATTTCCCTTTGTCAACGGAGTTTTGGTGAAACATTAGTGAACCCCTCATTTTATTATAAACAATTTTGTTGTTGAAAGTACCCGCATTCAGATTTTTTTAAGCATTCGGGATCCAACGGAAATACTTTTCAGGATTCAACGACAATAAAACGTAATTATCTTGCATTTTTAAAATTCAGGATCCAACGGAAATACATAATAATGTTTTGCTGGATCCAACGCCAAAAATATTAAACTGGGATTCAAAAGCGGGATCCAATGAAAATAAATCGCCAGGCGGGGGGCCCGCGGGAAGGGGTGGTTTGTGATTGGATTCGAATTGCCGAATGCACTAGCGGGCAGCAAGTGGGCAAGCGGGAGCGGGGTTATGACTAGGTCGGACTCTATGTCAACTTAAAACGCGCGAATTTTCAAATTAGTCCTAGAAACTTTTTTTGGTGTGGTTTTTGGTGACGTGAGAGTGAGACGTGATGCCCTAAGGACGGATTTTTTTTGTGATTCTTCTGGTGCCCCCCAGACGTGATGCCCTAGGCAATTGCTTAATTTGATTAAGGGTTAATCCGTCACTGGCGGTTATGTATAGCTTGATTTCAGTGGCGGATTTACCAATAGGCTGAGTAGGCTGGAGCCTAGGGCGGCAAATTTTGGGCTAACATTTTTTTTAAATGTCTTACTGAAATTAAAACGATTAATATTTATATAGGTACCTACTATGTTTTTTTGCAAAGAATATGGAATATACAAAGCGAATGCTCAAATTCAGACTTCTACCGTAGATTTTATCACAGTTGCCGATCTTTACAAGTTCAAGTTCTCCAGTCTTTCTTTGCAAGTTTTTCGTAGCTGATGAACGAGAACATTTTAAGCATTTTGAAGAAAAGGCGAAGCAGTATACAAAAGACATGGGATATTATTGTAGAGATCGGTAGGGGCGGCAAAATTTGAATAGCCTACTGGCGGCAAATGTGTAATTCCGCCACTGCTTGATGTGTAGCCGTGAGTACATACCTGTTCTTATTTTTGTTTTTGGTTTACAATATTGAAGCCACGCATTTGCTATCATCTCTTCTTTGGGAAAAGAAAAAAACCTTATTACACCGCCTTTTTTACTTCTGTTTTTACAGTTTAGTATGGAGCAATTAACCATCTTTTTTCTGTGTATCTTTCAAAGTTTACACTGTTTTCCTTTTCACAGTAAACAAGTGTTTGGGAACCACAGTATTTTGCTTACCGAGCGAAACAACGCTATAGATTCTATATGAGCGACACGATGATAGCGATGAAATGGTAAGCTGTATGTATGACACTTGTCAATTCGATGTTTATTTTATTTTAAACCGACTTCTAAAAAAGGAGGAGGTTCTCAATTCGGATGTTTGTATTTTTTTTTGTGTTTGTTCGCGCATAACTCCATCGCTTGCCAACCGATTTGAAAAATTCTTTTTTTGTTGGAAAGGGTATACTTCCCAAATCGTCCCATGAAAATTTTATCGAAATCGGACAATCAGTTTTCGAAAAAACAACAAAAATCTAAAAATTTATCTATATTGTCTACATTAACGATCTTTTCGTTTACATTTTTGTGGGGTAGGTAGGTACAACTAAAAAGTGGAAAATAAAAACTTTTTTACAAAAAAAAAAAAACCGACTTCAAAAAAAACACTACAAAGTGATAAATAACTTTAATTTCGGAAGTCGGTGTCAAAAAACGAAAATGCGGAACCAACGACACCGACTTCCGAAATTAAAGTTGTTTACCACTTTGTAGTGTTTTTTTTTTGAAGTCGGTTGTTTTTTTTTGTAAAAAAAGTTTTTTTATTAAATAAATTAGAAAGTCCCTAAATGTACTGAAAATAGGTTTCTTACTCTAAGACTGAAAAGGACAATCAATGGCAACACTTATCGTGACGTAGTCTTATATATTATTATACCATAAGGCCAAGTCATTGAGATAGGAAAAACATGGAGACGCCGCGTTAATCTATACATACATTTGCTTATACAAATATGAGTGAAATATGATTCAGAATGTGAAATATCGTTTTATCTCATTCTTTCCAATAAGATAATAGTATTTGATAAAAGAGACAACCATATTTTTAGTAGTTGCTCATTATGGCAAAATTTTGTCGTGACGTAGTGACAGCTGTAGGTAAGTGCCGTAAAAGCCATCTTATGCGACGAGATTAGTAATCTGGGGGTCTACTCCCTAAGTCCGTCAACGAAGTAACGAGCCCGTCCGACAGTAGTCCGAAACCGGAAACGTCGGATTGAACCCTACTCCCTAACGATTTCGGATTCATCAGTTTCAAACGGAATCATAGACAATATTCGTGAACGAAAGACGCATAGCAATAGAGTTGCGCTATTTTACCGGTCGATTACGGATTTACTTAATTTGTAGTTTTCTAGCTTATTAAACAAAAATTAATACTTTTGTCGTTAGAAAATTACCACATTTTTTAAAATATAATTTTTATTATGTCTTTAAATATAGATTTTAATTATTTTTGCCATTTTTGTCCGGAAACCAGCATCATCCTGTTGATACCTTTGCCTGTTTACTTTTTGAAGGAAATTTTCAAATGAAACGTCAAAGTATAGCACGGATTTTTCTATGGCTATAGTAAGTACGATGTTGTTGCTACCACGGAATATAAAAAAAACAGGCTGCTACGCAGTGCCATTCCGCCGCCCGTGCACCTAGCTCCTAGCGAGTAGCGCACCTAGCTGCTAGCGAGTAGCGCAGTAAAAGCGACGCGGGCGACAGAGAGAGAACCCCGATCGCGAACGTATACGGACGTACAACGGCGGTCCTCCGCGACTCTCAGTCGCAAAGCCATTTATATATTTTGTACACAGTGTGCTTTATTCATTGTATGTTAAAAAGCCCATTAAATGATTATTTAAAGAAGTGATTTAAAAAAAGTTCATAAACTTCCTTAGCGTGGAAGTTTTCTGTATTCTAATTAGCTTTTCATTCCATGGTTAATTGTGTAAAATGGCCCCAACCGCTGCAGCAACTCACGAGCAAATTGAGGCCCTTCTTGATTTTATGGGTGAGAACCAATAATTGGCTCGCGGATTATTGAAGACGGCACCCTTCAATAATCCGCGAGCCAATGGGCCAACGGGAGAGTTCGCTCAAAACGGCTATGGGAAAACCTGTGCAACTCCCTTAACTCAATGGGAAGTTTCACTAAGTCCGTCGAGGAGCGGTAAAGGGTGAGGATCTAAAAGTAAACAAAAAATAGGTGGGACAAATTGGTATTACAGCTCAATAAGTTGCAGAATCTTTAATATGTCCTTACCTTCATTCTTGGATCAACACCACTTCGGGGTATGTGTCGAGGCAAAAGAGGTATTAAATCCGCACATAAGTCCCCGAATAATACCGAGTGAGCCTAGTTCCCGAGAGAGTAGTTCCCTATGAACTCAAAGTAGGGAATACTCGCCGACCTAAAGTTTTGGCGTAAATAAAATCAACGTTGCCTCCGCTCCTCCTGTAAAGCTTCTTCAATAATTAAAAAAGCAGCCATAGTTTGAAATTCTTTTATTTTAGTAACTTTCGTCGACAGCACGAGAACTATTTTGATGTCGTATCAACTGACATAAATATCCGTCAAAACCAGTGTCATGGTCAACTGTTCGGATTCGGACGGGCAAAAACACATCGGGAGTAGGGACGACAGTCAAATCGCGTTGTCATTCATTCTTCGCTCGGGCCCCGAACGAATCATCCGTCCGTAGGTCATAGGGAGTAGGAAACGCCCGTAACGAAGGCCGAAACGACGGACTTCGTGCTTAGGGAGTAGACCCCCTGTGGACGAGTTTCGTGGTAGTTTTGCTGTCAAATGGTTGTTTATTTTTTGTATTATTGAGATTTGCGAGAAAATTACAAGGATTTTACCTTTTAAAACTGCATGTAAATGTTGGAAAACAGCAATTCAACATGCCTGTGTGTTGTATTGTGAAGTGTGGTGCAAGAAAGAATGAAAATCAATCTCTATTGTCTTTGCACAGGTTAAAGCCGGTTTTCATGCAATAATACATAAAATAATACACATTCGATGATACGATTGTAACCCGATTGTAATTTATGGCTAAAGTATTGATATTTGGGGTATTTTCCGTATAACAGACCTTTTTATTATTTTTGTTACTTCACTCGTTTGTTTACAATAATATGTCATATTGAATAGTGTTGTACCGTTGCCAAGTTTCCGAATCTAGTATGTACCTCCGCTGAAACGATATCGGTATATTCTGCGATGTTAACATAAATAATCCTGCGTCTTATTAGGTCCGAGCGACCTTGCTAGGTTCGGCCCGTGGTTTACAGAACCAAAATCAAAATATTTTATTTCACATAAACCTACATAGGCACTTATGAAACGTCAGACTCAGAAGCTAGGTGCACGGTTCCAATAAAATTGGTTGTTTGCTTTGGAGAAGAACCGGCAAGAAACTCCACGGTTACTCTTTTAATAAAAACATTTTTACAAAAAAAAAACAACCAACTTCAAAAAAAATACTACAAAGTGAAAAATAACTTTAATTTCGGAAGTCGGTGTCGTTGGTTCCGTATTTTCGTTTTTTGACACCGACTTTCGAAATTAAAGTTATTTTTCACTTTGTAGAATATTTTTTCAAGTCTGTTGTTTTTTTGTTGTAAACAACCGACTTCAAAAAAAGTCTTTGGTTCCGCATTTTCGTTTTTGACACCGACTTCCGAAATTAAAGTTATTTTTCGCTTTGTAGTGTTTTTTTTTGAAGTCGGTTGTTTTTTTTTTTTTTGTAAAAAAGTTTTTATTTTTCACTTTTTAGTTGTACCTACCCCACATAAATTCAATTAACACTAGTGCATTGAAGAATTGAAGACACAACTCGAAGAATCATCAAAATTCGCATAGAAATGCCGGAGATGCAGTACATTTATGCATATAACTTCGTACATAAGAATAATTACCTAATGTATTATAATACTAAAACCTTCCTGAAAGTATGTAGATCACACTAATGAAAGAATTATCAAAATCGGTTCAGTAGTTTTTGAGATAATCGCGGACATACAAACATACATACATACATACGGGTCGAATACAGAACCTCCTTTTTTAAAGTCGGTTAAAAATGTTTTAATTTTTCACTTTTTAGTTGTACCTACCCCACACAAATTCAATTAACACTAGTGCATTGAAGAATTGAAGACACCGACTAGAAGAATCATCATAGAAATGCCGGAGATGTAGTACATTAATTATGCATATAACTTCGTACATAAGAATAATTACCTAATGTATTATTTACTAAAACCTTCCTGAAAGTATGTAGATTATATTAGTGAAAGAGTTATAAAAATTGGTTCATTACTTTTTGAGAAAATCGCGGACATACAAACATACGGGTCGAATACAGAACCTCCTTTTTTGAAGTCGATTAAAAATAATTGGCTTTTACAATGTTTATTTTGTTAAGTACCTGGTACTGGTTTTAATAAATAAATAACTCGTTTTTTATTTTTATGGAAGATCTGTTTCTCTCTTCTTGCCACTGCAGATTCATATATCGATACTCGATACAGTAACACCTATTTTCCTTGATTGACACAACCCTAGCAATGGCAGCCATTTTATGAGACAATATGAGTTGTAGGCGTAGAGGGAGTACCCCTATTCTCTGTCTACGGTTGTAGGTATGCACCCTATTTTTGTAGGTATTTCCAGTCCATACTTTTCTATGTCTATGGGTCAAGTCGATGGGACCTAAAAAAAAAAATGACAAGGTGACACATGGCTCTTACAAAAATTTGGATTTTGCCTAAGATTTTGTGGAATAAAGTCTTTTATATGGATTATAGTGAAATAAATAAATAACACTGATGACTTATTACGGATTTACTTTACTTAGGAAAAATATGAAACCGATGACTTAACTTGGATTTACTTACTTATGGATAAATATCAAACTAATGACTTTAACTGGATCTACTTTAGTTATTAAACGCAGTCGGGTAAAAATAAACTGATGAATTTTTAACTGAATTTAATAAAAAAATGAACTAACTGATGACTTTAGGCAGTATGGTCTCTGACCCTAGCCAGTTCCACAAGATACAAAAGGAAAAAAAAATGAACAACAGGTTGTCAGCGATTGAAGGATTGAACTAAATGAAGTTTAATGAAGTTCACCAAAGTTAACTTTTCCTGGTTGTTGATGAAACTTGATTGATAAAACTTGGGGAAAATAATTTAAGAAATACAAGAAAGAAAGGAAATACTTGGTTGTTTTTTAGACATTAACAATACTTTCACTACGGTACCTTATCTGTGTCATCGAAGGTAATGTGGGTCTGCTTACTATGTTTTCCTGTTGTTAAACAAGTTACAAACAGTGCATTAGTAAAGAATTTATAGCACAATAATGATAGATTAAGAGATGTGAATGTGCACGTATTGTACTTATGATGTCAATTGGTATCAAAGTGGAAGGCGAGCTGGGAGACTTTCAAATTGCTACATCGAACAGCGACAGTGACGATGATGACGGGACAGATACCAAAAGTTCAAGGACGATAGATACTCTCGCGACCATTCCATCAAGTGTGGTGAAGCCCAGCAGTTCTCCCATTGGTAATGTGGCAGTAAGCAATTCTGAAAATGTTATAATCGGTAATAACACCTATTTTAATGGGCCTGTTGTTATCAAGCAAGTGATTCAAAATGCTGCTGGATTAGAGAACCCTTCATATGTGAAAACAGATGATGAAAATGTTCCAGTTCAGAAGTACCAGGAGGAATCAAAGAATGATAATGGTAAGTATGACCACTGATGGAACATGGATACTAACACAATGGCATTGTGTTATTGAGGTTGTTGTACACTCTATTAATAGCAACTGTTGCTTATCTTGCGTGATCTAGTCACTTAAGCATTGAGTTGGTAGTACTCATCACTTCCACTCAGCAGGGAATTTTCTGTACGCATATATGTCTCTTAAACCACTCGTCATTCCGGAAGGCGTGGCCAGTGTGTCCCAATACGAACAAATTTTTGAAACCATTTGGAGCCCCAAGGATGCTTCTGCACTATATTCATATGTTAGCCAGGACCCACTAATACAATGGACTGGATGGGAGTCTTCAAGTGCGGATAATGGAGTCCATATTTATATTACCAACTTTGACAATGATGATCAATGTTGTATGCAGCATGGCCTAAGTTTTGCTAAAGTATAAACTGAAGCTTGTCCAACAAAAAATAGTTTTTATTATAATCTACCACCTGATTTTGTTTAGTGTAAATTTTAATTACATGCATCAATTCACATTTCATACAAAGGATCCATGTGTATAGGAAATAAGCTCTTAACCAAACATTTGTGAAACTAGCATTTTGTAACTCCTCTGCTCTGCAATCAATAACTTTTTCATTTCTCATACTCGGAAAGTAGTGCTTGTTTGATCCACATAGCGGGTGGAAGACGCTGCTTCCCACCACAGGGCGGGAAAGACTCATAGTAATTACTTCCCTCTTTAGGGTGGGAATGAATTTTAAAAAAACTTTTTAACAAAAAAATTAAACCTCCGAAAAAACTGAAAAGCAAAAAATAAAAACATTTTTTATTTTACCTTAATAAATAAGTTTTAAACTAATGCAAGTATACCTAAGTAATTTTGAGTCGGCGCCAAACAAGCAACTTAATATCGTTGCGAGTGGTCATGCGGAGAGCGCATTTTTTGTTTGGAATGTTATATTTATCGCTGGAGATTTCACGTTGCATTATTAATTTGATTTGGTTATTTCTTTAAATTTAAGGTAATTTAGTGATCTTTCTTCATTGATTGCTTGGCGCCGACTCAAAATTTCTTAGGTATACTTGCATTAGTTTAAAACTTATTTATTAAGGTAAAATAAAAAATGTTTTTATTTTTTGCTTTTCAGTTTTTTCGGAGGTTTAATTTTTTTGTTAAAAAGTTTTTATTTTATAATTTTTTGAGGCTATAATTTACTAATTACTACATGCTTAATTTTTTATTACTTTTAAATTAGCTTCCAACCCTACTTTAGATATTAACTGTTATATAATCTTAATTTAATTATTATTTTTTGTATGATAAAATACTTAAAAAAACAGGTTTTATAAAGCTCAGCATTAAAATCTGTGAATGAACAATAAATCACCGCTATTTTCCCACCCTTAGGGTAGGATTTTTTTTTCCAAATTTACATGGGACCAACTTCGAGGTATGTCCTATCCAATAAAAAAAGAATTATCAAAATCGGACTATTCTGTGAAAAGTTATGCGTGCTCATACATTACAATCAGTGAGTGAACAATCAATCATCCCCTGTTGTCGTACCCTTAGGGTTGGATTTTCTTTTCCAAATTTATATGGGACCAACTTCGGGGTATATCCTTTCCAATAGAAAAAGAATTATCAAAATCGGACTGCTCTGTAAAAAGTTATGCGTGATCATACATAAAAAAAAAAAAAAAAAAAAACAAAAAATATACGCGTCGAATTGATAACCTCCTCCGTTTTTTTTCGTCGGTTAAAAATAGAACTGTAGTCAGCTATGAAATTTTTTACATAAATTAAGAAAAATGCTGCAGTCTTGTGAGTGTATAAACAGCCAGTGTAAATTTAAAAAAAAAAACCTTTTAAGCGGGACAGCCCGCGGCGATGACGCGGGGTGTTCCATATTTAAAATAAAAAAAGTCAATAATATTATTTGGCGGGATACTAACCCCCTTATTCATAAAACTTATCAAACCTATTTTAGTTAAAATGGGGTTTGTCTCTTTCTTACACACAGAAATGACAACGTGACAGATAAAGACAAACGTTCTATAAACCTATTTTAGCTAAAATAGAGATAAAATAGGCTTATGAATAAGGGGGTAACCCTGTAAGCTGTACCGACATTCAAAAACTTTGCATGTTATTGTTATTAATAAATATTTTAGAACAACTACTACTTTTTACTTTCCTTATATTCGAAATGAAAAGTAGAGTGTTTAACACTGGTGAAAGTCATCAATTTCTACTCGGGCTATAGTCTAAATGCCTCGTATAGGAATTGATTCCTTTCGACTCTTGCATAACAATGTACTATTTCATTAGGATTTATAATTTTTTGTCATTCTGTTAAAATTAGATTATTGTTGTCTTATCATTCCGGTTGTGCAGTAGGCTTATTCCCTAAAGTTTCCATTTGTGCATATTGTATTGAGTTTGTTTGTTAATAATTATCTTTTGCCTAAAAGGGCTGATACAGTTCTTGAATTTGCACTATGAGTTGCAAAGGACTAATTGTGCTTTTTATCTGTTTACAGCTATCAAGAAGTTTCATTTAAGGAAATGGCACAAAATAACATTTTCAGCAGTATGTATAGTTATACTTGGAGGTATATTTGCAATATTGTCAATAATACTTAGCAATTCCAGTCAAGATGATAGTCCCTCTTCACCACCATCATCACCGTCAATGTCTGAGGAGGATAGTACTACTGGGAAATCAAGTAAGTGTCAGCACTTTGTTTGAAGCTAATGCCACTATCTTTCTCCCTCTTGATCATGCTAATGGTCGCAATCACATGGGCAACTAAAATTGGGCAATTCTTGGCAATTCATATATAATCTTGTTATTGCCTGGAGTCACTATATAATTGCGCAATTAATTGCCTATGTAAGTGCATCTTAAGTGACTAACATCAATGATTGTTTGCGAAGACTCTGACTTTTAAAATTTCACTGAAAAAATTATTTACTTCTACATCAGTCACCTTACTATGCAATCAATATCCAATAATTCTATTATGTACACCTTAAAAGTTAGTTTCACCAAAGTAATCTGAGATAGATAAATAATTATCACATGAAGAAAGATTTTTTTGTAAAAAAACAATGTAACATTAGTTAATATTGTCTTAAATTCATAATGAGTAATAATTTTTAACAAAAAGTCCCTTAGGATTTATGTGATAAGTTATCATGTTAATTATCAGTTTGTTGTTGTACTGAAAAGGCCTAACTGTGCCTAAAGTGTTTTGGTGGATACGGGAATTCCCTAAAATAAGGTGTGCCTATGGGCATTGTATCGCACATCAATACTAACACAATTTTAATGGCGTGCTATGGCTATAAATAAAGTAATGACGCAATAATTCTATTACCATTTCAGACTTCTCAAAGGTGGTGGGGTTGTTGTATGAAAACATAAATTTAATTATATTTACAATTGTTTGGGCCACATTAACATTCCTGTTGATGTTTACATTACTAACATTGGATGGCTCTGGTGGTGAAAAGAATGTGGTCACAGATATTGCGAGGAGTAGGAAAAAAAGGGACTATGAAGCAATACTCGATGACTATGATCCCTACATGAATCCTATTCATAAAGGTACAATCATTTTGTAGATCATTTTAACACACATAGTGTCCTAGTCTTAACTTAAGGATATTTTTAAGCGCTTGGCTAATATCAATTGCCGTGCCCCTAGCGCGCGGCTACAAATCGATAAAATCACGATAAAATAATACCTACAATAAATAAGGAGGAGAAATCGTTGTATCGATTAAAAAATAGTCAAAAAGTTTTTATCTCAATTTAATAATGGTTTTAGTTCACAGTTCGAAATAGCACAGCACGAAAATAGAACGAAAAAATCATGCATATTCTCTGTCGCAGAAATACGACACGAGCGGTAGGGGCACGGAAATATATGTCGCATAAATGCGAAACAAGCGGTTAAAGTACTAGCACTTTTGAGTAAATAAACGGCATTGTGAGTCATTGCTGTACATTGTAATACTTAAATAAATAAATGATCGGTTTAAGGTGAATGGGTAGTTGTAGCCCGCGAAATTCAATTTTTCTTACGTTTTTTGCAATTTTCAGGTCAGTGTCAGGTTGTATCTTGATCAAAATATGATTTGCGACTATAATAGACATGTATTTACAGAATTATAGTCATTAGAATCATTAATATATCTCTTTAAGTTAGATTTCTACCATCAACACTTTTCCATACGAGATTTGTTCTTAACGGTAGAAATCTAACTTAGAAAGATGTATTAATGATTCTAATTATTATAATTCTGTAAATACGTACCTGTTATTGTCGCGAATCATATTTTGATCAAGATACAACCTGACACTGACCTGAAAATTGTAAAAAACGTAAGAAAAATTGAATTTCGCGGGCTACAACTACCCATTCACCTTAAGTTTTTAGCTTCAATGATAAGGTTGTATGCTGTTGCTAAGATTTCAATGTTATTTTTCAGCTAATCCATTGTTGATAGCACCAGATCATCTTAGGATAGTACCTAGAGCTGATTGGCTTGCTCAGCCAGTAGAGAACTCGTTAGCTAAGATCAGACATCCCGTGCCCTGGGTCATTATATCCCACACAGCAACCGAGAGTTGCACAATGCAGGTTAGTGTTATCCTCTTATCCTTCTATTTTATAAAATTCCAAAATTAGTTAAAAAAAAAATTACCTTAAAATACCCCACATGGTTTCGAGTTCTAGACCGTGCATTGACAATACCTGACTAAAGGTTTGTCTTTGTGTTTTATCAAACAGAATACAAATGTGTTATTGTTGTGTGAAACTCTAAAAAATATATTTTATATACTTAAAACCTATAAATTATATAATTCCAGAGTGAATGCGTTCTGCGCGTGCGCCTCATACAAATGTTCCACATTGAGTCAAGAAAGTGGGACGACATTGGCTACAATTTCTTAGTTGCGGGCGACGGGTCTGCTTACTTCGGCCGCGGCTGGGATTACGTCGGTGCCCACACGCTGGGCTACAACAGATACAGCATCGGGATAAGTTTCATCGGGACATTCAATAATGATCCGCCCCCTAAGAATCAAATTGACGCCTGTCTCAAGCTACTCAAGAGGGGAGTCGAGATCGGCAAACTCGCTAAGGACTACAAACTGTTTGCGCACCGGCAACTAGCGTCTACTCTCAGTCCTGGTGACAAGTTGTACGACATTATAAAAGAATGGCCACATTTTGTTAAGAACTTTACCAACCCAGAAGAACTTCTTCCAAAGTATGACTGAGCATGTAGTGAATCTTCGTAAATATTGTGATGAATATGCTTTTATAAAAAAAAACGTTACAAATATTATTAATTAGGTGATGATTATATTAGCATTCCAAATGTTTTGATATTGAGGATAATTTACAAGAATGTAGGTACTTATTATTATGTTAGTACTGCTTTTATATTACTCAGTCTTCCGAAAGAGTGCCTTTGCTATTTTTATAAGCTGCGCGCACCTAGTGTAAGGATAATTCTGTACATTTGTTTGCTTTGCATGCCTGTTGCAGTATCTAGAGTTGTGCTAGTCAAACTGACATATTTTATCGCACATTTTAACAAATTCAATAAATAGGTAATGATAAACACAACGTAAAAATATAATACGAAAGTTAAATACGTTACGTAAGCTCGTATGTTGTAGGTTACAACTTACAAGGTGAGGGTGATTGAAAACTATTTGAATATTTGAAAAAGATAACAAACAACTGCTTTTTTTTAAAATAAATTACTATGTTGTGTTTTGAAAAACAATATTTTTAAATTAATAAGCAAACAAAAATATTGAAAATACCTAATACACCGTCTCCCGCCACTTTTACTGAAATTTCTTATTATTCGTTAAAGTTGAATATTTTTATATATTTGATTATAATCGTAAGCGTAGCTTAGAGTAATACAAATTATATATTTTTACTTTGCCACTGTGAAAATTTTTTAATTTTTATATATACAGTTGTGGTCATATAATTAAGAACGATTTGAAGTTCCAAAATTTTTTATCTAAATATCATGTCATGTGTAGTTATGTGTTCCTTCTTAGAAGTAACTAGTTATGTCATGAAATAGCCACATGAATAGAGCAAACGGGGTTAGAAATATATAATAAAATCACTAACGATTTTTTTTTACAAATTTTGTTTATTCTCTATAGTAACAAATTCAAATGGTAATGAAGCCTGACAAATAATTAAGAACGATTTATTAAACTGCTCGGGAGTTATTTTATATGAAACTTAGATTAAATAAATCACATTAATATGAAGTGCGTAAAGAAAAAAAAATCAATTGAATACATTCTAAACTAAAATTAATAGTTAGTAGCATGTCTACGGCTTTTAATTACTGCTTTACATCGGCGAGGCATTGACTCTATCATTTTTTGACATTTCGTAAGAGAGATAGAGTTCAATTCTTTTAAGAAAACTTCGTACAGCTCTCTTAAATTGCCACACTGTCGATTTGAAACCTTTTTCTTGACTTCGCACCAAAGATGTTCTATTGGGTTTAGATCTGGGCTGTTAGCTGGCCAATCTAAGACAGAAACTGATTGCGATGTGAGAAATTCCTTAACGGTGCGTGCAGTGTGCTTTGGATCATTGTCGTGCTGAAATATCCAAAAAACCGGAAGCACGTCATCAGCATAAGGTAACATTGTTTCTTCCAGTATATTTTTGTATTGGAATTGATCCATGTTTCCTTCTATCAGCTTAAAATGTCCAGAAAAGCACCCCCAAATTTTCACATTTCCCCCACCATGCTTTAATGTATTTTTGTGTACTTAGGGTCGAATGCTTTATTCGGAGGGCGTCGTACATATCGTTTTCCATCAGAACATATCCTGTTTATTTTTATTTCTTCAGAAAAAAATTAAATTTTTCCACTGTATAACTGTTCAGTTTTCATACCTTCTTGCAAATGCAAGCTGGACTTGCCGATGGCACCGTTTCAACATGGGCACCTTCCTTGTCTTCCTTCCGTGCAACTTTTCTTCTACCAAACGCCTTCGAATAGTGCGTGTTGAGATTGCTGAAGGGGTGTTTTCACCAAAATATTCTTTTCTTGGCTCATCAGACCCTTTAAAAGGATTTTTTTTGCCAATCGAACGATATTTCGATCATCTCGACGAGATGACTTTCTCTGTTTAGGTACATGCGGAACATTTGAAGTAGTTTGATACGTGGAAAAATGCTTCACAGCGTAGAAAACCATCATTTTTGAGCATTGCAGATGGTCGGCTATCTTTTTATACGACCAATTCTTCTCGCGCAGTTTTATTATTACTTCCCTTGTAGATTTATCACAAACTTTATTTTTCCCCATAGTTGTCATATGTAACAATCACCTTTAAGGCTTTTACAGCACTAAATGGCGACAAAATTATACGAGTAGTGACCTACAACTACAGAATTATCTATTTATATTTGAATAAAAAAATAAACTATTCAGCGTTCTTAATTATGTGACCAGCCTGCAAGTAGTAATACTAGGTTCAGATCTAATGTATAAAGTTTATCTATTTTATTTTTTAGTCAATCATGTGTATCAACGAATGTACCGTTAGTATGGAAAAGTTTGGCGATACCGAGAGAAACACAAAAAAATACATGCAATTAGTTATACTAGTTAGTTTGAAAAATTCTTCCCTTTAAATAAGCGTTCTTAATTGTATGACCACCACTGTATAAGGTCTCATTAAAATAGCTGGACAAACTTTTAGAAATTATTCAGACCACCAAAATAAGGACGATGGTAAAATATATAAGAAAAACGCATTAGATACTTACAAGAAAAATAATCAGCTAACGAAAATACACTAATGTAATTTATTATTTTAGGTCAAAATAAAATCACTTTAATCAGTGTTTTTTTGCTTGGATATTTATGGTTAGACGTACTGAGCGCTGTGTTAAAATTTGTCCATCTATTTTAATCGGACCCTGTATATTTGTATTTAAAGCTGTAAGCATAGCTTAGAGTAAAAATTATATATTTTTACATTGCCTGTGTGACTAAATTACGACGTGAAAAACGCATGAAATTAAGTTAAGGAATATTGTGCAATATTATAAAAATGCGATTTATATTTTTGTTTTTGGATCGGGATTTGATAGTTAAATAATTTTGTGTTGTAAGAAGATGATGTAAATTGTCACCTTAATTGTGTATTTAAATTCAGTAAGTTTCTTAGATGATAACATTACATTCACTGAGTGACTATTAATTAAAACCTTTTTATTTCCCCAATAAATGGTCAGTGCACTGGAATTTAAACTTTATTTTGATGAAATTGAGTTTGTGGTGTTTGTGGAACTTGAGAAAATGAAAATGGAAATTTCAAAGACACCGAAGATTCTTCTGGGCAAAGGTCTCCCTACTCTCTTTGCACCTCTCTCTGTCCAGAGCTGCCAAGGACCAATCTTTAAAGGAGTCCAGCTCATCCCGCCATCTCAGTCCTGGACCTGCTTTAGCATAATTTTCGCAAGTCAATTTAAACTAACCTGGGCAAAAGTATGGAAGATGGACGGTGCCGCCGATGCCGAGATGTCCAGAAAGAGGTGGCGAGATGATCTGGAGGCGTTCCGCGAGTACTGGTTGGAGGTGGTGCGGGAAAAGAGTTTCTGGAACGATTTGGTGGAGGTCTTTGCTCAGGAGTGAGACAATAGGCTAACAAAAAAAAAGTAATTATTCTCATAAAGTTACTTGGCACATATTCTCATTAAAAATCCCATAGAATTGGTTTAGGTTCACAAATTTGCTTTTCTCAGGGCTTGGGGCCACATTTACTGCCACCGTATGACTATAATGTCGAGCTAAAAGTGTTGTATTGACTTTGAAATTCAAGCCTGTATTGTAAATAATGTGCCAGTGGTGATGAAATAATGTACACAAAATAAAGCGCCTGTCTGGGTTCGAACCTACGACCTACAACACGCAAGTCGCGGCTGTTCTGGGCTACTACTGATCTGTACAGTACCCGGCGATAAATATTGCACATCGACCTTTGGAAAGAGACAATCTGCTAATTTCGGCTTCGTAGAGCGTTGTCTGTCGCACGAAATACAAACAGTCCGGTATCTATTAGGAGCTGCTAAAACAATTTTATTATGATTTGCTTCTTTTGATATTTCTTTTTATTCTTTGTATAAAATACACCAATTTTTCTATAAATGATAACTTCGCGTGACTGACCTCGTAAAGGTTTCCCTCTTTTTCCTAAAGATGCCATAGTACAACTTTAAATTATTTAAATTTGGGGGTGTTAACAACTCTAAATATATATTTTAAACTGGACGCGACCGCACTCTATCGCACTTGAACAACGACTGACAAAACGTCACATAGGTAGTGTGCGACAGAGATAACGCTCTACGAAGCCGAAATTAGCCGATTGTCTCTTTCCAAAGGTCGATGTGCAATATTTATCGCCGGGTACTGTATGTCACTTGTACGTTATAAAACTACATGGTCTATTTGTGCTTTAAGATTAAGACCAATGTGATACTTCGATAGCTTCGAGCTTAGAGTGGGGATATAATAAACCAGCTTCCGCCTGCGGCTTCGCCCGCGTTTGTATGTCGATAAAAAGTCAATGCCTAAGTCCTGCCACAGGGTTTAAAGTATCCACATACCAAATTTCATCAAAGTCGGCCCAGCCTTTTCGGAGATTAGCCGGAACAAAAAGATAGACAAAAATGTTGAAATTGTTTTTTTTTACCGTATATATTTTGACATTACGAATATTTTATACATTTATGGTGGGACTATTAATTAGCTGCAGTAAAATGACATTTCTAACTGTCATTTCGTTAAAAAATGATACTACACTATACTACACATATACTAGTGATGTGATTAAAACGCAATGAAACATGTTTTAGGTAAGGATACCTAATATCCGAAATTTACGAATTTTGATACTTACTGTAATGTAAACAAACAAAATATTATTTGTATTGATCGGATAAAAAAAGTACGTTTTAGTTTCATTCAGTCTAGATTATGTTTACTGTTCAAAACATGGTATTTACAACTTTACTCGATCATTTAAAATACGAAGACATGCCGATTTTGATCGTTTATCTAGTCGTACTAAAAATTTGTCAAACTTTTACTCCCAAAAATCATGTTGAAATATAGGCAGCAGAGTTTTGAGGAGTGGTTTGCTGGAATTCTCCTAAATTCAAGTCAAACGCAGTAGTAGATAAGGAGAATGCGCCTTACCACTCCAGAAAAATTGAAACAAAAAATATATTTTTGTTTAATTTTTTCTTACTCTAAAAATCCTGCGATTGAAATGTCTCCGACACCCACCATGCTCCCCGGACCTTGCTCCAAAAGACTGCCACTTTTTCCGGAATTTGGACAATTTCTTACAATTCCGATGTAGCAGTTAAAACCGCCTTCAAAGATTTTATTGATTCACGCTCCCACAATTTTTTTAGCAAATCAATGAACTACTTACCTATAAAATGGCGAAAGTGCATAGATAACAATGGTAGGCAGATACTTTGATAAATTAAATATATAATTTTCATATATTCCATATGTAAGGACTGTATTAAATATACTATCCTTTTTTATAAAATTAATTTAACATTGATCGATTTTGACCTGATTGTTAATTGAATGAATCGATTCTTTTGTCGCATCACTATATAATTGTATTGTATAGATTGATGAACATTGAAGCCAATGGGTGCTTGAAAACTTTATGATACACACAATGGTTTCATCGTTTCAATAATGTGATGTTAAGAATACATATAATTTATAATAGTTCACTTATATTTTTTTTAATCAATTTACGATGTATTTCTATAAGAGCAGGGTATTGTTTTCTAGTTACAGTTATTTTTTAAACATAGGGTAAATAAATGCAGTGTAGAGAGCGTTAAAATTCGCTAACTCCTAACTAATCAATGGATTTTCATGCAGTTTAAACCATCATTTAGACATTTATAGCATTTATTCCGGAACAATAAGTACCTATGTGTATACCTAATACATTAATATTGAACTTAGATATACAGGATGTTACGGAAAGGGTATATCAATACAAACGGGTTGAAGAGTGTATCTGGTATAGAATCTCTCTACCAAATTTCAGCTCAAAAGCATTAACTTTGACAAGCGCTGCACTGGCGCGCGGCGGCGTGATGTGCGTGTACTAGGCGCACAGACACACTACAGATAATGGATAATGACCCTCGTAGTGCGGTGACACGTTTTTTTTATGATTTCAATTTAATAAACTATCGAAATAAAGAAATATTAAGCATTTTCAAAGTTATTGCTTTTGAGCTAAAATTTTGTACAGAGATTCTAGACCAGATACACTCTTCAACCCGTTTGTATTGATATACCCTTTCCGTAACACCCTGTAGAACAGAAATCTCGATTTTTTGGAACGTCGCCATTGCACCTGTGCCAATAGGTGGCTAATCCTACCTTCATAGCATAAAATCGAAAAAAAATTACACCCGTGCGAAGCTGGGGCGGGCCGCTAGTACCTACCTATTTTTATGTAATGGAAATAATTTTTGCCATCTAGGTATTACAAACTGGACACAAAGGAAGGGGCCTGCCAGGGCCGAAGCCTGCTGGGGGTGCGGGATTGTCCGAAAGGGTTACCGCTACCACGGAACATAAAGGGCTAAGGAAGGAACACGGATGGGTTTTAGTCAGTAAGAGTCTGACACTCCCTTCCGCTCCACCCAGAGCGGGAGAGGTCATTTGATGATTTCCCATCCATAAAAAAAAAAAGGTATTACAAACTGGCTGGGGTTTTTATTGTTATTTGTATTTCGTAGGACGCGTGGTGGAGTTCAGTACTTAGGTATACCTAAGCATAGAATAATTAGCCTATAATGTTTCCACTGCTGGGACCCAGGCCTCCTCGCTATGAGAGGTAGTGGGCCGTAATCCACCACGCGGGCCTAGTGTGGGTTGGCTGATGTCAGAAGTCTTTGTATTTTTGGTTCTAGGACATGTTTGTTTTCGCGCGATGTTTTCCGTCACCGATTTGTCTCAAATCGGTGATGGAAAACATCCCGAGACTGCTCTCAAATCATTAGAGCAGTGGTGATGAAATAATTTACACAAAGCCTGGCTACGACCTACAAATCATACGATTTGCCGGTCGTTGGTTCGAACCCACGGCCGTTTCCACTGGGCTGTCAGTGTTCTGCTGCTGGTTTAGCTCTTGGCAAACTTGTTAGGTAACCGTTTGTTTTAAGAACCTGTAAGTAATAAGACCCAAAGAATAAATGATAAAATAGATTAAATAAATGCGTTTGATCTAAGTAAGTTTCTTTTATTACATTGCTTTTCCTGAAATTACCTGAACGTATCCGTATGTACCATACCAGCCATTTGTACAGAAAACCGCACGTCAGTTGAACTACGAAAACCGCTATTGTTGCTACGATATAAACGCTTTAAAACGTCAAACTTAATACCATGGAGGTGTGGTTGACTGTACTAGCTGATACATTTTATCTCATATCTGTGTTGCTCAATTATTTAAAAAATACAATTAATTTATCATAAAGGCTCGCGTGTGGTTGATTAATTGCTTTCTAAATAGTTTTTGATGAATAATTAAAGACCATAAAGCAAGGTTAAACGATTTTGATCGCGATAGTGGCTCTGTAAGTAGCTACCTTCCAGTCATTAGTTGCATGCCAATGATATATCATTGTTGCATGCATTATTATTTACCTACCATTGAGTATAGAATAGAATAGACATTTATTTTGCAAATATGGGTAAGACATAATAGGTGTTATAATAGGTAGGTACATTAACACTTTCGACTCCATCCATTTTTCATACAACTCATACGCCATGCCGCCATAGGTAGGTACATATTGCACATGGACCCTCCGGGAGGGTCACCGGCATTAGGTACGTTTGCGCTAAAGTGAACCCTCGAGGAGGGTCGTCGGCATTAGGTTTGAAACCGTATTATGAAACACTGTAAAAAGAAGTAAAGAACGTCTTGTTGCTATATTTAGTATCTCTGAGAGTATTTACATTTGTAGGTACCTACTAGTGGGGTGGAGACGTGAAATATTAAAAAATAAAAAAAATAAGATAAAGTATAGTATCTCTGAGAGTATTTACATGTAGGTACTAGTGGGGTGGAGACGTGAAATATTAAAAAATAAAAAAAATTAAGGAAACGTAAGTATAAACTCATCCTCGTAATTTATAATCTCAAAATAAATATTTTACTTTTAGTGAATATTTGTAACCGTAAAATAGTTTACTACCCCTGAAATACGGGTATCCCATCCATCAGCTCCCAATTAATTTTTTAAATAAAAATGCTGGTATTTGAAAACCAACGAATATACTAAGAAATCTTGTTAAAATATACGACTAATTTTATATTCACAGTTTATAATGCTGTATTCGCTAAGAAAACGTACCTACATTTAAAACGAGCCCTCCGCGAGGGCTCCCGGCATCCCCATAAGCGATTTGAGTGAACCCTCCAGGAGGGCTCCCGGGACTGAATGTGTTAAAGCTCAGCCATATTTCACCATTCGGCATGCAACATTTATATTATTAACATTCACTTAAGTTTCATCAAAAGCCAGTAGACCAGAGCAATTCAGGCAATTATTTTCTCTGATAAAACTCAGTCATACTAGGTAGTACCTACGTTTTATCTAATAAAAACTCACGTAGGTACAGTAAGTAGGTATCCGTCACGAGAAGCTATAAATTGTGTAAATAAAGAACTTCTACTTATAATATTATGTTACGTAGGTAGATAGCGACAATTCAATCAACAACAAACAACAACTTTGAGTTGATTGAATTTGGGATCATTTAATGATCCCAAATTCAATCAACTCAAAGTTACATAGTTAGGTAGGACCTACGTGTAATACGAAACTAACGAGCAATTTCACTTGGTCGGGTTATATTTTAGACAGTCAACAAATTCGTACCTATCGTAGATATCTGTTTTATACATTTCTATGGTACAGTAAGGGTTCAAAACTGCATTCACACCTTACGAGTCGTATTGCCACACCCCGGACACTCCATACAACGCTCGCAAAATAATTACCTACTACCACTACATTGACAAATGACGTTTGTATACGTGTAAATGTGTGCGTGAAATCTAGTAGGGCTGGCTGGCGCAGTATTGCGTAGGCGGCGGCCACAGAGTACTTTATATATATGGCGGCGGCGCTGCCCGAACGTATGCAACAATGGGGCGCCGCGCGCCGCGACACTAGGTACTCACAGAAATCTAATTAATTACATTTCTATTGTACTACTTTTCAAGTCGAAGAACGAATAGAACGTGAAAGAAAGAGACATAACTAATTGTAAGACAATAAAGAGAGAGAGCAATAATTTAATAGTTGGTATGTTAATATTACGGAAGTTTTAATTGTTCTAAAACGAAGAAAACTTGGAAAATAAATGAATAATAGAGAAAATTATGAAAATAAATTATCATAACACTGGTTTAACTTGTTTGTCTGTAATATACTAGCTTTTATTTTTTATGGGTTTAAAGGATATTTGAGTTGCTGATCCTTACCTTCTTTCATGTTTCGGGAACCGAAAGAAACTCCTGTCTTTATCGTTCCTCGATGATGATAAGCATCCAAATAATGCACAATGTCGTGATTAACACAAAATATAAAACTTTAAAAAAATAATGTGTTCGTGTCAGCAGTAGGTAGGTACAGCGCTGCGGTTCTTGTGTATGCGAGCGCCATTGTTAAAGAGCAGGCGACGAACACATCGAAGTGCGGGGTGAGGTGCGGTAACTGATGTTAGTGCGGGGAAGGGAGTGGCCTTTCTGTACGCAGTACTTTAAGTATTCTGTGGTATTGCTGTGACACGCGCGACGCGGTACAGCGTATATCTGTATGTGTAAACACACACCACCTACTTACTTTACACACCACCTACTTACTTTACACACTCATATCGTCGTGTACTCGTCGCATCACAAGAAACGAAAAAAAATATATTTCCGTCCCTTTTGTTAGACACGGTCAAACGCATTAGCGGTGCTAAAATTCAAACCACTATAATATGAGTTCGTAGCAGTAATCGTTGAGCGTTGGACTTTGATGCAACTGGCTTAGGTTCGAATCTCACGAAGCGCAGTGCGGTTTTTTGGCAATATTTATTTTTGTTTGCAATATTGATAATATTCACAAAATTGCTGCCTTTTTTAATAATGTTGTTATTGTAATAAAGGGTTTAGAAAAAAAATGCGTGTTAAGTCATAACAAAAATTAAAAAAATATATTTATTCGATTTATTTCATAAAGTTAACAAACCGCTACATTTATTTATTGTAACTAGATGTGAAATCAATCTTAAGAAACTTATAAGCAATTTGTATTATTTTGACATACGAAATGTTTTAAATTTAAATGGATTTATTTCACCATAAACATTAAGCTTCGTCCATGATCGAAGTAAGCTATAAATAAGAATATTAAATTAGATTCTACTACCTAATTACAAAATGAGATATTTTAAGGTTAACTATGGGCAGTTCATTAAGGATTTCACATTTTATCTGGCTTTATTAAACATAAATAAGTTATTGAGGTTATAGCTTAAGTATTCATTTTCTTTACGAAAAGAAGATTGAAACTAAACCTCAAATTAAGGCATAATATAGAGGATGAGTATAATAATATTACCTACTAAAGTAATGTAAACATTTTCGGTCTATCTAAAAGAAAAGAGACGAACACCATGTTGAATACGTGCTTAAAAAATACATAACGAAAAATTCGTGCAACAACGAATCTGTTGTTTATTACGGTTACCTAATATTTTGTATAACCGCCGTTATTCTCGATACAGTCAAGTAGACGTTGACGCATGGAGCCTACTAGATTAGAACATATTTCTGTTCCCCTTCTATTTTCCCATATCTCCATACAATGCGACTTCAACTGCTCAAGACATCTGTCATTTCGGGCTTCCCACTTTTGCACCATCAAACCCCATAGATTTTCTATGGGGTTGAGGTCAGGAGATCGCGCTGGCCATGGAACGACTGCTATCTCCGGGTGTCTGGTAAACCACTCACGCACAGTGCTCGCCCTGTGAATTGATAATCTAAATAAATTATCTTTAAAATGATTTATATTTTTTCTTTTCTTTTATTTAAACCTCATAATGAATTTAAAACTTTATTTAATAAGGCATCTTCTGAGTAAAACGATTAACAATGCTTTAGATTTATGTAGATTTATGTTTAGTAAACTAGGAAATATTTAAATGATACACTCACACTTAGTCCGGTTTCATTCGCTATTTGGGTTTTGTTATATCCAATTTTATGCAGCGCAATTATATCTGCCCTCGCTTCAATATTTATATTAGACTGCATTTTGAATATAATAACTACTTAAACACCGCTAATAGAAACACCTTGTCAGTAACCAACAATATCCACGAAACGAACCAACAACGTTCTAGGTGATTAGTCGCTCGTAGCGAAGAGCATTAATCTGCCTACCTCACAGAAATCGAAATAAATTAGTTGGTTTTCTGTGGTTACCTACTAACTTCATTATTTGTGTGAACAAGACGACTGAGACAAAAAAATAATGATTATTTATCAAACTACCTACTACTAGTAATTATAAAAAATTATCACATCTATGTAATTATCGAACTACTACTAGAAAAAATAACAAAATAAATAAATAGTAATTATTAAAAAGTAACAAATTATATTATAGTTATTACCTAATTATTATTTATAGTATCTAATAAAAACCAAATGTGAGATTCGAACCCTCCGCTCGAGATAAAATTGCATAAGTCAGCGCGTTAACCATTACGCTAGGATAACACATAGTAAGACAGTTGAAATTATGAACTAGTATCAGTTCCAGATAAAGTGAGTGTGTGTGCGTGTCTATAGTATAGAAACAACTTATAGAATAAGGTCGTAAGTCAAACCGAAGCGTCAATCTATTGCTTTGTGAGATCGGTAATCGACTTATGAACGCCACTGTACCTATATTATTATTTCAAAATAATTTCATCTCTTAATCTTAGAACATCATTATTTTATTGAAACAGCCTTAACGAGCGTTGAAATTATGAGTCTTGTGATTCAAGCCATGTTGGAACACTGGTGTACCTACCTATTCTTTATAAGCAACTGCGGATGCTTGCACCGCAGCATCAAAAGCACAAGTATTTTGCAAGACTTATATTGCCATCACACTAATATTATAAAGGCGAAAGTTTGTGAGTGTGTGTGTGTGTTTAATGTTTGTTATATCTTCACGCTCCAAGGGCTGGACCAATTTTGATAACATTTTGTATGAAGGTAGCTGACTCCTTGGATTAACATAGGTATAGGCTACTTTTTATCCCGATATTCCCACGGGATCGACACCTCCGGGGTGAAACCGCGGGGCGCAGCTAGTTTGGCAATAATTGCACGTAATTCTTGTTCCAATTAGGCTTAATTTTTTTTATTTTATCCAGATTTTTAAGCTGTTTGTTTTTAGAAGTTTCTATTTTAGACGAATCGTTATTCGAAGAACACTGTGCCGATTTCATTTCTCCGTTATAAGTACTTATGATCGGTGTGTTTCATAATGAAATCATCAACACGCTACAATCCACTTCTTGTGTTCAACAAAAGTTGATTAATATTTTTAAAGTAAAGCACTTATTACACTACCCAGTACCTATGTATCAAGACAAGACTGTCTTGATACTGGGGGGTTTGACACAAAATGTGCACTTCGCAAAATGCACATTTTTACTCTTATTACGCTACGCTAAATCTTATTAAGACTAATAAGATTTAGCGTAGTGTAATAAGAGTAAGCAAGGTTAGTCTGTCTAATTAGACCGACCGAGTGGGTTCGGCCGTGGGTGCGCCAAAGTTCACCTAAATTTTCAACTCCGATAATTGGAAATCCGAAAATGTTCTTCCTAACATTTTTCATCCTAACAATCACAATTCCTAACTACTCTGTCTCTAATGTTCATAATTCCGAATCATCCAACTTCATAATGTCAGTAGCAATAAACATCTATTATACTTTTATTTGTTTTCCTATATTTTCTCAACATAACCATCTTTTACACTATTATTCAAAGTCATATCTTTTTTGTTTAGATCGTCGACATAGGATGCAAAAACGAGCGAAGGGCACACCGAGGTTCGGTTTGGTTAGGTTACTTTAAACCCTTTACACAGAAATAGGGGCCCCGCGAAGCGGGGCTCCGTCGACATAGGATGCAAGGGCGAGCGAAGGGCACCCCGAGGTTCGGTTTGGTTAGGTTACTTTAAACCCTTTACACAGAAATAGGGGCCCCGCGAAGCGGGGCTCCGTCTACATAACATAGGATGACATAGGATGAAAAAAAAAGTGTTTATCATATTAGACTAAATAGGTTTTATGTCTATTGAGTGGTATATCAAACGATTTTATATTGTCTGTTATTCTTATAGAAATTAGTTACATTAAAATTATATTAATCGTTTATTATATTAACTGATCATTATATCAAATAAAATTATAGGTTCAGTTGTTATATCTTGTAAATATTAGAGGTTTTGTAATTATATCATAATATATTAGGTACTTACCCGTATAAACTCCCAGGCCATGAAAATATTATGGTAGTTATGTTTAGGGATAAAAGCGTTATGATAAAAAACAGTAGGAGTTTAAAATATTTACATTAATGATATTATTGATTACAATTTTCGGAAACATGAGTTCATAACATGAACATCGCCGGTAGCACTACAAATAGTATGAATGAAAACTTTAGGATGAAAAATTTTAGGAAGAGTGATCATTCGGATTACAAATCGTTAGGAAGAACAATTTCGGGTAAAGAACTTTAGTTGAGCCAATATGGACCCTTCGGCCGTGCTTGCTTGCTGAATATCGCGTGGTGTAATAAGACTTAGCACGCTTATACCGTTCAGTCAGCGCGCGGCAGCGGCAGAGTAAAGTCACGTATTTGTTTGCTTTGGCGACCCTACCTACACAATGGCTTGTTCAAAAGAAAAGGAAGTGTCATTGATGCCATATTTATGGCAGAAAAATCACAAAGATTATTTAAACCAATCTCTACGTGCAGGAGGATTCCGGGTGTTGTTAGAAATTTATAAAAACTTCGATGAAAAGGCTACAGTGAATACAATAAAAAAGAAGTTGATGAATGAATTAATGCGGCAAGAGCTATGGCGATTTTCTGGTGCTTTGAAAGTTTTCCCATGACACCGCCACACCGCGAAAACCGTTACCGGCTACGTAAGCCTTGCAAATGAGTTAGCAGGGTCCATATTGGCTCAACTAAAGTTCTTTACCCGAAATTGTTCTTCCTAACGATTTGTAATCCGAATGATCACTCTTCCTAAAATTTTTCATCCTAAAGTTTTCATTCATACTATTTGTAGTGCTACCGGCGATGTTCATAACACTCATGTTTCCGAAAATTGTAATCAATAATATCATTAATGTAAATATTTGAAACTCCTACTGTTTTTTATCATAACGCTTTTATCCCTAAACATAACTACTAATGTAACTAATTTCTATAAGAATAACAGACAATATAAAATCGTTTGATATACCACTCAATAGACGTAAAACCTATTTAGTCTAATATGATAAACACTTTTTTTTTTTTCATCCTATGTCATCCAATGTCGACGGAGCCCGGCTTCGCGGGGCCCCTATTTCTGTGTAAAGGGTTTAAAGTAACCTAACCAAATCGAACCTCGGGGTGCCCTTCGCTTGCCCTTGCATCCTATGTCGACGGAGCCCCGCTTCGCGGGGCCCCTATTTCTGTGTAAAGGGTTTAAAGTAACCTAACCAAACCGAACCTCGGGGTGCCCTTCGCTCGCCCTTGCATCCTATGTCGACGGAGCCCCGCTTCGCGGGGCCCCTATTTCTGTGTAAAGGGTTTAAAGTAACCTAACCAAACCGAACCTCGGGGTGCCCTTCGCTCGCCCTTGCATCCTATGTCGACGGAGCCCCGCTTCGCGGGGCCCCTATTTCTGTGTAAAGGGTTTAAAGTAACCTAACCAAACCGAACCTCGGGGTGCCCTTTGCTCGCCCTTGCATCCTATGTCGACGGAGCCCCGCTTCGCGGGGCCCCTATTTCTGTGTAAAGGGTTTAAAGTAACCTAACCAAACCGAACCTCGGGGTGCCCTTCGCTCGCCCTTGCATCCTATGTCGACGGAGCCCCGCTTCGCGGGGCCCCTATTTCTGTGTAAAGGGTTTAAAGTAACCTAACCAAACCGAACCTCGGGGTGCCCTTCGCTCGCCCTTGCATCCTATGTCGACGGAGCCCCGCTTCACGGGGCCCCTATTTCTGTGTAAAGGGTTTAAAGTAACCTAACCAAACCGAACCTCGGGGTGCCCTTCGCTCGTTTTTGCATCCTATGTCGACGATCTAAACAAGAAATATATGACTTTGAATAATAGTGTAAAAGATGGTTATGTTGAGAAAATATAGGAAAACAAATAAAAGTATAATAGATGTTTATTGCTACTGACATTATGAAGTTGAATGATTCGGAATTATGAACATTAGAGACAGAGTAGTTAGGAATTGTGATTGTTAGGATGAAAAATATTAGGAAGAACATTTTCGGATTTCCAATTATCGGAGTTGAAAATTTAGGTGAACTTTGGCGCACCCGAGTTAGCATGCGGTATTCAGGGCGGTGTACCTAATAGCGAGCTTGTCTAATTAGACTTTAAGACAGTCTTGATACTGCGTTGTGTAATAATAAGTGCTTAACTTTCAACGTTACTGCTGTTGGCTGAATCATTGTTTTTTTAAGAATCATTCAATCGTTTTATTTTTTTAAACATGATACTACTCTAAAACATGTTTTTATCGAAAATAATCCTATTTTCGAGCATCTTAAACCTAGAAAACTAAGTATTCTTCTGACCTTGATGATTATTGAATATACCTAATTATTATTGAGTACCTAACCATTACGGGGGCAAATGGCATTTTGAATAACATAAAACGTAAAATAAAGCTACAATTTGCTAAAAACGAAAAAGATAATTTTAATTGGACGGCCTTAACGAATGTTTTCCCTTTGTCGTATTAAAATATTTTTACCCTGTGAAATATGCATTTATTAACTCTACTGTATCATGTTATTTTACGAATAAAGATTCTCAATGCTCAGCTCAATACTAAGAGCACACCCCGGACACTCCATACAACGCTCGCAAAATAATTACCTACTACTACTACATTAACAAATGACGTTTGTATACGTATGAGTATGAATGTTTGTGTGAATTCTAGTAGGGCTGGCAGTCGTGCGTAGGCGGCGGCGCTGCCCGAACGTATGTATTAAACAATGGGGCGCCGCACGCCGCGACAAAGTGCGCACTACTCACAGAAATCTAATTAATTAAATTTCTATTGTACTACTTTTCAAGTCGAAGAATGAATAGAACGTGAAAGAAAGAGACATACCTAAGACAATAAAGAGAGAGAGCAATAATTTAACAGTTGGTATGTTAATATTACGGAAGTTTTAATTGTTCTAAAACGAAGTAAACTTGGAAAATAAATGAATAATAGAGAAAATTATGAAAATTAATTATCATAATACCGGCTTAACTTGTTTGTCTGTAGTATACTAGCTTTTATTTTTTCTGGGTTTAAGGGATATTTGAGTTGCTGTTCCTTACCTTCTTTCATGTTTCGGGAACCGAAAGAAACTCCTGTCTTTATCGTTCCTCGATGAAGATAAGCATCCAAATAATGCACAAAATACAACCATCGTGATTAACACAAAATATAAAACTTAAAAAAAATTATGTGTTCGTGTCAGCAGTAGGTAGGTACCTACAGCACTGCGGTTCTTGTGTTTGCGAGCGCCATTGTTAAAGAACTGGCGACGAATATGCCGAAGTGTGGGGTGAGGTGCGGTAACTGAGGTTAGTTAGTGCGGGGAAGTGAGTGTCCTTTCTGTACGTAGTACTATTAGTATTCTGTGCTAAGAGTGGAAAATATAGTGCGCGAAAAAATATCAAAAATAATCGCCCATGAAGAGGGGCAATTCTCGTTATTTTATGAACGTTCACAGTCTGATCTCTCTCTGTCTCAATACTGTCAAAAATTCCTCTAACTTCCCTACACATTTGACAAGTTTTTAACATTTGTTTGTCGAAGAGATGAGACTGCGACTAGACTTTGAACGTTTTAAATTACGAGAATTGGAACCTTCTGGGTTGTCTTTGTCCGCGATTAACGACATTCATGCGTAGGTACAAAGACATGGGCTAAAGTTAGTAGGTAAGTAAGGAAATAAATGACACAAGTAAAAATTCAAAATATTTTGATATTGAACAATAATTTGGGTTGAAGTTAGTAAGTGAATAAATTCCACAAGTAAAAAAAAATACAAGAATATTTTAATATTGAACAATAATTTTATTTAATTCAATTCTACCAGTTGCCCCAATCTACAGTTTTCTTATAGCTGGATCTGTTGGAAACATAAAAAAAGAAAAATAAATTCATGTTTCATCATATTTATATTGCTAACCTTAAATCAAATTTTAGACGAAAAGCCCATTCAGAAACTAAATTAATAATCTACAATAAACAATAATTGGTGTTAATAAACAAAGTTATTTTAATTATAATATTACTGAAAATCATCGTTCGTACACACATACTTACCTAATATTCCCCTGTTCCTTATCTATATCCCTACTGATATACACTACCGTCCAAAAGTTTGGAAGCACACCTGTCTTCAAACAAAACAAATGAATACCGACTATAGGCGGCAAAAATTAGCAATAAACTAACGTTTTACAAGCTTTTACGATTGTTTATACAATAATAAAAGGATAGGTATTCCACATTTATGAAGTTTTAACTAACTCCTTAATTTTGACGAAACACGTGTTTTATGACTTAATCCGTCGGGTACTTTATTGTGTGCAATGGTATGGTTTTATTAATAATATTTGGTGGTTTTAGCTTTTTAAGACCCTGTTTAGTCCAACTGGAGCATTGGCACGTGAAGGTTGTGATCGTTGGTTGTGTCCGTATTCGAAAGATATCAACGACTTCATTGACCTTATCTTTTCTTCTGAAAATGGCAAAACGCAAGCAAATCACGCTCGAACAGAGAAGCGCTATTTGTACTCTACGTGAGGAAGGATACAGTGAACGTCAAATCGCAGAAAGGCTCGAAATCTCTCGTAAAGGTGTCCACTATACCCTTGTTAGGAAACGAGAAACTGGGAAAAATGAAGATAGAAAGAGGTCTGGTAGGCCCAAATCCACAACAAGGCAAGAAGACAACTTCATCAGGATTCTCTCTAAACGGAATCGACGCATAACTGCACCACAAATCACCGCAGCTCTGAATGAAACGCGAGAAACACCAGTTTCAAAAACAACTGTTAAATGACGTTTATTGTCTGCGGGACTAAGAGGATGTGTTGCAGCTAAAATACCAAAACTAACAATTCGACATAAGAAAAATAGACTAGAATGGGCAAAAGCGCACCAAAAATGGACAATAGAGCAATGGGAAAATGTCCTTTGGAGTGACGAATCAAAGTTTCAGATTTTCGGATCCAATAGACATGTTTTTGTACGACGGTGAAAAGAAGAGAAAGCTTCAGAGGCATGTACTGTGCCTACTATCAAACATGGTGTAGGTAATGTTATAGTTTGGGGGTGTTTTGGCAACAATAAACCCGGAAATCTTGTGAGGATAACCGGAAAATTAAACAAGGAAGGTTACTTGAAAATTCTCCAAAATTCCGCCGTACCCAGTGGACTAAATCTAATTAGTCCTGGATTCATTTTCCAACAGGATAATGATCCCAAGCATTCTTCGAAACTGTGCCAGACTTTTTTGAACAAGAAAAAAGATGAAAAAGTCTTAAACATCATGCAATGGCCATCTCAATCACCTGATCTTTCTCCCATTGAGATTGTTTGGGATGAACCCGATAGAGAGGTGAAAAATCGTTCTCCTACGAGCTCTGAACATTTGTGGAAGCTATTAGAGAGCGAATGGAACAAATTAGAAGAAGATTATTTAAAAAAAATAATTAATAGAATGCCCAGAATATGCGAGAAGCTAATAAAGGAAAAAGGAGGACGCTTTGATGAAGCTAAAATTTAATTTAATTTTATATTGTATGTAAAATTTTTGTTCTGCTTAAATTAGTTTTTGTTTATATTTTAATTTTTTATCAATACATTGAAATTGAAATGACTTTGTTTTGTTTTATTTGATTTTACCTTGCTGCTTCCAAACTTTTGGACGGTAGTGTATATCCACTGGCAGGGAATACTTGGAGTTTTTTTCTAAATATCGCTACCGGTAGGGATATCTGGAATCTTGTGCTCCATACAGTAAAACGGGGCTACTTTGACTTCCAGGGTTACTTTGACAAGGCTGATCACAACGCTATGGCCTATGACGCGTTCCCCACACCCCGCGCCTCGCGCAATAGTACTCGAGGTCACGCACACTTGCTGAGCACACGTGAAAACCGATTTTGGCGCTCTGTTAAAGTAGTTCCAACACCTGTCAAAGTAACCCTGGAAGTCAAAGTAGCCCCGTTTTGCGGTATATCACTACTGATCCGCACTGGTTGGGATAGTTGATTTTTTTTTCCCGTTTATGGCTACCAGTAGTCTTTATGATTAATAAGGTGTTCCTGAATTGCTTGTGATTACAAATATAAAAACAAAAGAAAACAACAATAAAAACAAATTCAGTACCTACGGGTTTGCGTGATAAAAAAAAAAAAACAAAACTTAGAATTTTGTGACATATCCCCTTCATCCACTCACGTCTTCAATTATGAAAACAATTTTAATTCACACAAACCCAGTGCGGTTTTGTGTGAATTAAATGTTTGAAAATATGTCAAATTGTCATATTTATTCTTCTTATAAAAGTTATCTGACTATCGAAAAATCAAATTGAATAAAACCGGCCAAAATCGATGAAAAACGCAGTAATTTTTTATAGTAAACTAACGGCCCGCCCCAGTTTCGCAAGGATACATTTGTTTTCGAATTTCCCAAATTTTCTTTCATAAAAACCTTGTCCTGGCAATACCGAATACCTACAGCAAAAAAAGAATTATCCAATTTAGTGCAGTCGTTCGGAAGTTATGCGCGTAGGTACATACATTTCGGCTATTCGTTTTTATTTATATAGATAGATTGATCCACTTAAATACGCTGACTGAACTTTATGAATCCATGTCGTCCATGACCTGGGGTGGGTAGGGATATACTTAAATATTTATGAAAGTGGTCGCGCTATCTCTAATAGATCATCTAGCTTTATAATTACTAGTTCGTGTGTTGTTCACAAGTCCACACCGCTTGTTCACATTGTATGGACATTTTGCTAAACACAGTTCCTCTAAACTTTAAAAATGGTTCAGGTCGCATCAGAGAAATCTAATATTACACACAGCAGATTTTTGTACCGTAGTAATGATAGTAATAAGAAACAATCCAGAAAAAGATTCTGTATGAAGAAGTTTGTGGAGTTTTGTAAGAGGACGGATTTGCACGGGTACAAATATATCGTGATGGAAGACTTCAATTATGTTGAAAGGTACCTACACTACTTGATAATCATTAATGATAACTAGCTACCTAGGTATATACAACGTGTCCCAAAATTCAACGATAAGCCAGAGGTGGACCTGCTCATGACAACTCGAGAAAAAAATATGTAAATTTTTTAGGAAATTACAAAAAATACGTAGAAATCCTTCGAAAATTTACACCCCTTATGATATTTTTAACTACCAACCATGACCACAATTTTTCAAATATTTCTGTATTTCTGCATTTCTTGTATCGGCAACCTAAGTAGCACTGCTATTCACTACAACTCCCTTAAAAGTTGCTTGTAGTAGTTTTTACACAAAAATCAATCAAAATATTTTTTTTTTAAATTGTCTAAGTTTTTTACTTTCAGTCAAAAAACAGAGATATTTTTTTTTTCATTATTTTTTCTCGAGAAGTCATGATTAGGTCCACCCTGTGGTGCCCGCTTATCGTTGAATTTTGGGACACGTTGTATATATTCCTACCTATACCAGAGTGGCTGTCCCATAGCTATAAGTTGCTGGCGAGATTACAGCCTCTATTTCGCACGTAATGAAGGCTGTAATCCTATTAGAAGAAAAGCGAAACTTCGTAAAGCTTTACAATCTTTCGTTCTTGGATTCTTTTTGTTTTTATAAAACTTGAGATTGAATTTATGCGGACTTTATGAAGTTGATTTTAGCCAGTTTTTCGGAATCGGACAAACCTAAATACGGTTAAATTATCAAGCCATGGTTTATTTACTTAGATGCTTTCATGTTTCGTGAGCTAAATATGTATCTATCACTCACTGTTTAATCGAAATCTCAGGAACTTTATAGGCATTAAAGTTGAAAGGCAGATTTTTTAAAGGGTGTAGGTGCTGGCATATAAGTCCACCCTTTTTTTTCGTGAGAAACTTCTTATGTATGTCCTCTACCCTGGGGCGAAGGGGTCTGGCATCTACTCTTCTATCTCTCTCTCAGCCTATCGCAGTCCACTGCTGGACATAGGCCTCACTCATAGGACTGACTAAAAGTCCACAATTTTCTTCTAACTACCTCTGGCCAGGGGGCTGGAACGCACGGGCATTCATCATTATCCCAGGAAGGTATAGGCCCGTCAGTCCACCAAAATGGGGTGAAATGGGGCTTAGAAGGTTGCAGTTGCAGGTGTGCGAACAAACTCACGGGAAACAGTTTGTGGCAAATAGGAAATAGATGTTACACGTGAGCCCACGTGTACTATTTATTTCCTAATCTATGTTATAATAAAGTAGACATTTTTACTGACCTTTTTTTCTCTCGTTTTTATTTTTAGTGTTTATCAGTGGAAATTTGTAAATGGCCTTCATTTACATATGTCATATTATTTAAGAACAGAGTACAGTAAAACGGGGCTACTTTGACTTCCAGGGTTACTTTGACCAGGCCGATCACAACGCTATGACGCGTTCCCCACACCCCGCGCCTCGCACAATATTACTCGAGGTCACGCACACTTGCTGAGCACACGTGAAAACCGATTTTGGCGCTCTGTCAAAGTAGCTACAAAATCTGTCAAAGTAACCCTGGAAGTCAAAGTAGCCCCGTTTCGCGGTATACAACTATACATTAGCTGTAGTTTCCCGTTAAGAAAATAAAATAAATATTACTAGGTACGTGTGGATGAGGCTGATACAGGAGCGTGGTGATCGGCACAAGGAAAGAGAGGCCTATGGCCAGCATTGGTTCAAGTCGGGCTGTGGATGATGATGATGATTACTACGTGTTTACTTTTACTTCAAATAATTCTGAAGTGGTTCTGACATAGGTGCTGCTGGGCGGTTGCCGTGTTGATTAGCGTTGCTATTGCGGCTTACTTCGTGGTCACCGCATACAGGTGGTACGCAAGGAATCCCATAGTAACCGTGAGTTCTTTTGTGTACCTATCTATAGATATAGAGTAGTTACCGTACCGTACGTACCTCGAGTTTCGGATAAATTGCGGCTATGTATAGCGTGATCTTTGTCATTATGTAGGTACCTGTGCGACACAGACTTTCTGAGCTCGATGTGCCATTTTAACAGCCAGGTTACCTACTGTACCTACCTAGTAGCTACCTACCCTTGGGTTTTGAAATTATTTTGCCCTAGTATTTGGCCTCAAGTCACATATGCTTGCCTGTCTGTCCAATGAAGCTGTCACACCTGCCTACAACACTTACGACTGTAAGCAATTAGGTATAGTCCTTTCACATTTATTTTAACCTCTAATTTTTCATTACTATCCAAATCACAGTGATATTTATTCTCATTCTAATAAATGGTTGCTGCCACTGACAAGTCTGTCAAAATCATTGTGATCTTTATTGTCGTACCAAAAGGGTACATATCCGTACTGCCATAACCCTGGCCTTGTTTGGCATCGTGGCCGGGCCAGAACGGAACACACACAATAGGTGTCGTTATAATTGCTGTTATTTTGCTGCTGTCAGAGGTAAAATAACTATGAACGTATTTTAGTGGCCACTATGTGAATAGAGATACCTACGTATGACTTCAAAATTATGGCATTAAAAACGGGTGCGCCAAAGTTCACCTACCTAAATTTTCAACTCCGATAATTGGAAATCCGAAAATGTTCTTCCTAACATTTTTCATCCTAACAATCACAATTCCTAACTACTCTGTCTAATGTTCTAATTCCGAATCATTCAACTTCATAATGTCAGTAGCAATAAACATCTATTATACTTTTATTTGTTTTCCTATATTTTCTCAACATAACCATCTTTTACACTATTATTCAAAGTCACATCTTTTTGTTTAGATCGTCAACATAGGATGCAAAAGCGAGCGAAGGGCACCCCGAGGTTCGGTTTGGTTAGGTTACTTTAAACCCTTTACACAGAAATAGGGGCCCCGCAAAGCGGAGCTCCGTCGACATAGGCACTTAGGACACTCTAGCAAGTGGGGCATGGTATGATCAGAAGCACCACACTCGCACTGGGTGTTGGAAGGGTCAGTTATCAATGTAAACAAGTCAACTCACCTTTAATTTGTATTCAGACACTTCAGTTTCCAACTCGGCTATTCTCTGAGCGTCCTCCATGTTTCGAATGTTTGCTTGCATGGAGTCATATTTAGCCTGGTGAGGAAATACTCATTAAAATGGAGGGGTTATTGATAATTTTGGAAAGGAAACAAAAATCATTATGTAATGTTTGTAATGTATGTAATGACGTTACGAAATGAACGCAACACAACACAATATGTTCGGGTATGGACATTTTTGCCGGAATACTTGGTGAGATCGATTAATTCTAGGTAAGGATCATTACTCGTAAGTGTGTATATGTTACCGGCCAAACCCGATTTCAGGACAAACTAGTTTAGCCTAGGCTAAACTAGTTCCGTCGACATAGGATGCAAGGGCGAGCGAAGGGCACCCCGAGGTTCGGTTTGGTTAGGTTACTTTAAACCCTTTACACAGAAATAGGGGCCCCGCGAAGCGGGGCGCCGTCGACATAGGATGCAAGGGCGAGCGAAGGGCACCCCGAGGTTCGGTTTGGTTAGGTTACTTAAACCCTTTACACAGAAATAGGGGCCCCGCGAAGCGGGGCTCCGTCGACATAAGATGAAAAAAAAAGTATTTATCATATTAGACTAAATAGGTTTTATGTCTATTGAGTGGTAGGTATATCAAACGATTTTATATTAATTGTCTGTTATTCTTATAGAAATTAGTTACATTAAAATTATATCAATCGTTTATTATATTAACTTATCATTATATCAAATAAAATTATAGGTTCAGTTGTTATATCTTGTAAAAATTAGAAGTTTTGTAATTATATCATATATTACTTACCCGTATAAACTCCCAGGCCATGAAAATATTATGGTAGTTATGTTTAGGGATAAAGCGTTATGATAAAAAACAGTAGGAGTTTAAAATATTTACATTAATGATATTATTGACTACAATTTTCGGAAACATGATTGTTATGAACATCGCCGGTAGCACTACAAATAGTATGAATGAAAACTTTACGATGAAAAATTTTAGGAAGAGTGATCATTCGGATTACAAATCGTTAGGAAGAACAATTTCGGGTAAAGAACTTTAGTTGAGCCAATATGGACCCATTAAAAACAGTTTATCTTCGAAAATTGTTAAAGCCAAAGAAGCCAATCGATCATCATTGCATTTTTAAAGATTTTTATCAGTTATGTATTCTTTCTAAGTACGATGACGCGGGATATGATTGTTATCGATATCCAATCACGTTAATAATCCTTTGGAGATTTAGGTACTTATATTATAAAGTTCGTAATTCACATACTTAGGTAATACGATATTTTTTACTAATTTTAGTTTTATCCGCAAAGTGACAATGCTTAAATTGCGAAGAACAAAAACAGCATCTATCATTTGTATGTAGGTACTTACCTACCAAATTAAAATTTAAAAACTACTTTGACTCATATAGGGTTAGCAACATTGCCGCTAAAACTAAGTGTTAGTTAAGAACACCAAAACCTTCGACATTTCAGGTTATAGAAAGCACTCAAGGAGCAATTTGGGATGTGCCATTCCCTGCTGTTACTATATGCGATTTGAACATAGTTTCCAGAAGGGCTGCAAGGATGTTAGCAAATAATTTGTGAGTAATCTTATAATGCTCAGGTAATCATAAGGCCTTTGAGGAACTCTTGAAACAATCAAGATCACATGCTTGACTTCTTCATAACCAGCCATGTTATCAGCACGTGAAAGATAGATTCAACAAATTGTTGCGAAAGATCCGTTTCGGGCCGAGGATATCACAATAGTTGCGAGTGTTACCTGAGGGACGCACGGAACTGGCAAAAAGACGAGGATGCCCATACCGTAATGGGTAATTTTAGATGATATGAATATTAGATAGCTTGATAAATGAATTTTAGATAGCTTGATATCGGAGAGCTTTCACAAACATCTTTAGAAGCTATTATGTAATAGCTGGATCTAGATAAGTCTTACAGAACTCTTGGATTGCCAGCTGAAAAAGGTTCCTCACTTACCACCATGTACATGTACTTAAAACCAATTCAATTTTATCTTTTTGTTCTGAAAAGTACCTAAGTATAATTTTAATTTTTTAGGACTCTTCCTGAAAATGTTACTGCAGACTTTGTTTTCGATACTTTTCGACTGGTGCCATTGCTGTATTCAACCTTCACAGCTGAGGCCGATGAGAAGGAGGATTTACAGACACTGCAAACTGTATTGGACCTTAACAACATTTCAATAGAGACGTTATTTCTAAAAGTAAGTATTTGAATTGTACAGCTATTTTCATCTCCAATTTTAGCATAATCTTTTGCTGTTGATGTTGGGGTTGTTAGATATTATCCCACAGTTTATATTACAAGCCGTGTAGTTATGCTGACTTAATCAAGGTAGCAGATTTTCGTACTAGAGTCCTCCATGTTTCTACTATTGTATAGAATCAAGTTATTCTAACTGAATAGACAGTTGTGCTCCTGGGGAGTTTGTTGCGCCACTTGTTCTTCCCAGCTAAAGCACAAGGAAGTGGTGAAGGGTGGGCGTTTTAGGGGACTTTCTCTGAATATAATTTTGAAAAGTTTAAAAAGTGCTGATTTCTCAACCTAGTTTGGACAATTGACTTTGATTTGGATTTGATAAACAGGGAATTTTTTATTCTAGAATATCCACCTAAGGGCAAACTTGTTTGAGGGCATCGTTCGCATTAGGACAGATTCGCTTTAAGACAGATTTGCTTTACGGCAGATTCGCTTTACGGCACATTCGTGTTGAAATGGTCTCCACGTAGTTTTCCTTGATATACAGAAGGCCAATTCTCGTAATTTAAAACGTTCAAAATCTAGTCACAGTCTCATCTCGGCGACAAATAAATGTCAAAAACTTGTCAAAATGTAGGGTACAGTTACGCGGCGATAAATATTGCACATCGACCTTTGGAAAGAAACAATCGGCTAATTTCGGCTTCGTAGTGCGTTATCTCTGTCGCACACTACCTATGTGACCGAATGTTAACTGACGTTTTGTCAGTCGTTGTTCAAGTGCGATAGAGTGCGGTCGCGTCCAGTTCAAAATATATATCTAGAGTTGTTAACACCCCCAAATTTAAATAATTTAAAGTTGTACAGCTTGGCAAAAAAGTCTAGAAACGGAAGTAATTTTTTGTCTGTTGGCAACATTCCCAAAATAATGACGTTTCATAATAAACAAAGTTCAAGACTTCGTAGAATTTTTATTTCGACCATCAAACGGTGCTTAATAAACATAAAAAGTAAAAAACAATGAATAAAACCATTCGAAGTGCTGGCAGGGAGGTTATTTATAAGGTGTATAGGCGATGACTGGCGGAACATGAGGCCCAAACTATTCTTTCCGATCTTAACAATGTTTACCAAAGAACCGCTGATATGACAGGTATGTAAGCGTTTGTTTTGTTGTTTTTAGTTAAATTAAGTGTTAATTGATGAACTCAAAGCTGTTTTAATTTGCTTGCTTACGGAATTAGTAGAATTTTGAAACAATAAACATCGAGCACATAGGTTATGTTTACATTTTGTTTGCATTGCTCTGGTATAGCGCGCCTAGATTAATTGATACTTTGGTGACTTGAACTTTACCTAAATAAAAACTCAACTGTAACCTTAATCCAATTGAGGTAATCTGGGGGATAGCAAAACACAAAATTGCCGCCCAAAATGTAGGATCGATCGACATAAAGGTATGGCTTATTAACAGTATGTGATAAAAAATATTTTACTTTTATAGAGGTATATGAATTATTTCATCTTTTCAGGAAGCAGCTCAACGTGCTTTCCGTGCTATTACCGAGGAGGATTGGAAGAACTCATGCCAGCACGTAATAAAAATAGAAAAGAGTACTGTGAAAGAGAACGAACTATGTACGAGGAAATTGAGCGATTAGTCATAAACACTGAAGATGATAGCAGCAGCACCTCTGAATCTGAACAAGACTTAGATGAGTTTGCCGCCAACTCTAGCCAAGATATGGATTTCGTGGGGGTAGAATATTTAGAGAAAGATTTCTTGGAATAAAAAAGAATAATATGATACAATATGCTTTTTTTTAATTCCTAAAAAATGTTGTGAACTCGGGAGTGTTTCTCTAAATACTTATTTTTAGGTAAAAGGTAATCAAATGCGTATCGATAAGACGTCCTTGTTCAATTTAACAATACTTACTGATTTAAAAAAGTAACATAATTAAAGTGGGAATAAATTTGTCTAATTGAAAAAAAAATCAGCCAAGTATCAAGATTAGGTTGGTGCGCTATTCGGTTGCAGCGGGTTGCCATACGAGCAGCACAGTGGCGCCTCCATTATTTTCTACTCTTTTTTGCCAAGCTGTATTATGGCATCTTTAGGAAAAATAGGGGAACCTTTTTATTTTACCCCAACCTAAAGCAATCATTTATAGAAAAATTGGTGTATTTTATACAAAGAATAAAAAGAATTATCAAAAGAAGCAAATCATAATTGTTTTAACAGCTCCTAATAGATACCGGACTGTTTGTATTTCGTGCAACAGAGATAACGCTCTATGAAGCCGAAATTAGCCGATTGTCTCTTTCCAAAGATCGATGTGCAATATTTATCGCCGGGTAGTGTAATTAGAGGTGTTTTTGACAGATTGAGACTGAGATCAGACTGTGAACGTTCTTAATATTACGAGAATTGCGCCTCTGGTATATTGTCAAGTATAGAAAACTCCTTTAGCTTTCCTGTCAGTATCATGTTAATTGCCACTCATATGTCATTGTATATTTATTATGTAAAATAAGTCTTAATAATTTAAAAAGGAATGTAGAAATTACAATGGATTTGCCCACTATGAGCAGCGGGATTTTTATATCAAGTCGAAAAGGTAAGCCCGTTTTACTGCACGCTGGTTTCAGTTCCGCTATAATTACGTAAACAGACAGAGAGAGAGAGAGAGAGAGAGATAGTATTCATAATCTTCAAAAATCATGAAAACTATCTCTATCTCTCTTTCCATCCTAACTAATAATATAATAAATGTGAAAGTAAGTTTGTTTCTTTCACGCCTAAGCCACTGAACCGATCATCCTGAAATTTGGCATATACGTTGTTAGGTGTACAAAAACCGGACATAGGGTACCTTCATCCCGAAAAAAAGTGCTGTTCCCGAGGAAAACAACAATAACGTTATTATGATAATAGATGGCGCCACGTGTCTATTGAACTTTGCTACATTATTTAATTCTGAGGCGGCACGAAGTTCACCGGGTCAGCTTGTTACATAATAATAAAAAGTCGCATGGAGAAGGCATAATATAAGGTTTTTGCGTTACGTGACGAATTCTGCCAGATTACTCCTACCGCAAGCTCCGTAAAAGAACTTCGTTCAAATAAAAGCAAGTAAAGTTTACCGTTCCAGCTGTCTCCAGCGTCTTCGTGCAACAACCTCGTGCAGCGATGCATGTGGAAGAACATCGTATACCGCTGTGACGACCTGTTCAAGCAAATCTTCACCATGCTCAATCTTTGCTGTACATTCAACTATTATGCGGTCGATGATAACTATGAAACGTAAGTATTGCCAAAATATAGGTAAGTACAGTGTCGTTGACACACTTCCAGCTTTTGGCTTTTCTATTGTTTATTTCAATGCTTGTTTGCTCTCTAAGGGAGTTGAGCTGCCATGCCACGGGTATGTGTGAATACTCCTCTGGAGTAGCTACTACACTCTATTCTTATAGAATGGAAACTTATTGAACACTCTTATATTGGGGCGTCAATAATAGGAGAAAGAAGCTCCACACCAGCGTCGGTAGTCGAGCGACCCCTTGTGAAAACGGATTGTTTACTGTTTAATAATTTAGATATGTTTTTTAAAATGTCTTTACAATTATTAATCTAGCATCCATTTTTTAAATATTTTACTGAGGTTGGAAATTACATAAATTGGTGTAAAGTTAACGGGGTCTAATGTGCTGCCCGATATAAACAAAGGTATCTATTATTTTACTATACCACATCGTAGTATTATATTATCTGTGACCACAGTCATACCTTTATTCAAAATAATTACCAATTCAGGCGCTACAGTGTTGATTATGCATTTTGCAACCTCTACAAAATTTCGCCAGAGATCAGCAGTTTTGAGTGTATTGAAAGTTTTATAATATTATCTCGAGCAATAGTCGAAATTAAATTCATAGTTACAATTATCAACATTTTCTTTCAATAGGGACTCGGCAACAGTGGGTGAAGAATTTAAAGTTTTAATGGTTGAGACTGGAATATCTGCAAATAAATTTTCAAAAACTTCTAAATATTTTTTAATACGCTTGTACTGTATGTAGCACTATATTTTGAATTTATGATCCAACGTATTGTTGTTCATTAATCATAGCTTTGTTGCCGGTACACACTGATCCTTTCGAGACTAATCGAACGAACCAGTTAGCAAATTATGATGCTACCACCATTAGTGTCCTAGGAAGTTTTAGACATGTCAATATTTTTTGTGGGGACGTAACTACGAGTATCTTGTCACTATAAGGGTGCGTCTACATCTGGCGAATGCGCCGCGAACGTGCAGCTCGCTAGCCGTTTGCGAGCTGCCCGCGAGCTGCGCGCGTGCAGTCACGGCAATGGTTTGGTGCGCCTCTTTAGCGCAACTTATGCAAGGCTCGTATAAAGGCGTGCGCGCGGCGCGCGATCTGCGCGCACTCAATTCTCGCACGGCTTGAGGCGCGTGCGGAAGGAAGACGCGAGCCGCTAGCGCGCCGCCCGCCCGCGCTGATCGCGTAAGGCGCTTAGGTCGCGCGTGAACTGCGCGCGAGCGGCGCATGAGCGGCGCACGAACAAAAATGCACGCACGCAGATCGCGGGCAGCTCGCAAACGACTTGCGAGCTGCGCATTCGCCAGATGTAGACGCGCCCTAATATCCCCATCAGGTCAATATGTTTTGACTCAGTTTGCCTTAGGCCTCATTTACGGAGACGCGGGGCGTCTCGCGTCGCGTGTGGCGTGGCGTCTCGCGGCGCGTCGGACGTTTTTTCTGTTTACGGTGGGGCGGCGCGTGAAGCGGCACGCATCATCGCACGCGTAAACACAAACTTATAGCAATATACCACCATGTTCATAGAGAAGCGAGACGGGAAGCGTGGCGGTGCCCGCCGCGGCGCCCGCGGCGAAGCCTCGGACATAGCTTCATCGAGAATTGCCGCTGCGTGCGCCGCCGCGATAAACGCCGCGTGGGACGCGTCGGTGCCATCCGCGGGCTCGGCCGCAAAAAACGCCCTAATTCAAACAAACGCGTCTAAAATCGCTTCTCCGTAAACGCACTCATACAACGCTATATATTTGAATTCAGTGCGGGCCGCGCCGCTCAACGCAACGCGCGACGCCCCGCGTCTCCGTAAATGAGGCCTTAGCCTTATACAGTGCCCTCCAGAAGTTAGTTGTCATTTTTCCATTTCAGCTATAGTGTGATTTAAACTTCTAGTTTCAAATGTCTGAAAAAGTTTTTATTATTGACTAATTAAACTTCCTATGATAAAAGACTTCTCTCTTGATTATTTTTATTCAGACACCTAAATTTAGTTCACGTTTATCATTTCTGTAGATTTACAATATTTACAGGGTTGTAATATTATTTGAATATTTTTTTTAGTAAAAGTCAACATTTTTCAAATTCGCTGTAGCACCATGAACATGAGGCTACAGGAGCTAGTGCGAATCTTGGGGTTCATTCGATTAATCGAGTCTGATTTAACCATGCTGGGATCGGTGCAATTCATTCATAAAAGTCAACATTTTTCAAATAAGATTTAGGCATTGCCAGGGCTTTTGACTTTATTCTGAAAAAAGAATGGCTTCGAGGTGAAAATGAACAAGAAGAAAGAACAAAGGCAATGTGTGAACATGAAAAACTAAATGTAATAATTCTGTAAAAAAAATGTTTCAAATCAGCCTTAAAGGGGTACGAAAAATAATAAAAAAACGTTTAGTTCACAACTTCGGCCTCCTTCTCTCTCTCCTTCTCCTCCTTCGTCCTTAGTTACAACTTTTCTTGAAATAGTTCTTTTGCGACATAGTGCACAGGTGCACTAGTGCAAAATCAATCCCAAGACCGTTGTATGAGAGATTAAAGAACTGTTACAAGAAGCGGGAACTTCAACTTCTTGAACAACCATCAGATGAAGCCTGCACGATACTAATTTACGAGGTTTCGTCGCCAGATTAAAACATATTTGTATGTGGTATTACAGTATAAATGAAAAAAAAAACATCAACTACGGCTTGGCAAAAAAGAGTGTGGAATAAATGAGGTCGCCAGTATCGCACCTGTGGCAACCCGAAATACTACGACTCAACAGTTTTTGATACTTGTTATTTTTGGGGATATGATCCCAATCCCAGGTACGGTTCAGTCCCTTGGACACTACGCAAACACCATGGAAGGCTTCAATGTCACGAAAGCGGTGCAGTAGGTACCCACATACAGATAATCATGCCCCTAAGAGCAGTCTAACAGTGGGATTTTTAGGAATTGACGACAGTAGTTTGTTTACAGGGATAATGAAAGAACACGTTTTGTTTGAAGTTTTATTTTAATACAAAACATTCAATCAGACGAAACGAAAACACTTTCATCTAAATATTCAATGCCAGAAAAGCTCACATTTTGTCTAGAGCTTCCTGCAGCTTCAGAATCACTAGCAAATTCTAATTCTGATAAATCACTGTTGCTGCTACTGTCATCTCTGAGATTTATTACCAAACATTCTATCTGTTCATACATAGTCACACCTCTGTCATAATATTCTTTTTCTATTTTAATTACATGCTTTCATGAATTTTTCCAGTCTTCGGCAGTAATGTTTGAAAATGCTCGTTCAGCAGCCACCTATAAAAAATAATTTAACATTAACTATGGTTCTTACATAGCAACATTAAATATGCATATATAAAGTAGGCTACATACCTTTATATCAATGGACCCAACATTGACTGAAGCAATTTTATGCTTTGCAATTCCACATATTAATTCAATAGGGAACTGTATTTTATTAATTCCATGTTCATTATCTTCAAGTATCCAATCATGGAGGTTAGCGTATACGAGATTTGTCAAACTTCAAAACATAACCTCAATTTTTAAATTTCTGTAAACAAGACTAAAAGTTACTTAAATCTGAATACTAACAAAACTTCGCATTGAAAACATTTATAAAAACTTATTTAAGGAACAATGACTTATTTATGGTACATAAATACCTGTCATATCAGCAGTTCTTTGATAAACATTCTCGATATCAGACAAAACTTGTCCCGCTTGAGATTCGGCCAAACACCACGAAAAGACGTGGTATATCACTGTTCTGCCACTACTACGAATAGTTTTATTCATTTTAAATAGTTAATTATGCAACGAAAGTTGATAATTTTTAGAAATCTATGAAAAACGACTAGGATATACGAACTGTTGACACAGAATGTACTAGCAGTTGACAACTAAAGCAATGTTGCCACAATTAACGATTTTTAGTTCCAACTGTCATCGCGTCAGACTCTTTTTTGCCAAGCTGTAACTTTTGGAGGGTAGGTACTGTATATTAAGAACTAGCTTCTGCCCGCGACTTCATCGGCGTGAAATTCGTACATTCCTCTAAAAGTTTCGAAAATGTATGTTGGTATGATCTTTATAATTAATTTAGATAAATAAGTATTCGGGTCAATTTTTAAGTTTAAACAAAGGAATCAGATTTTTCAAATAAATTGTATCCCCGCTTTTCACCCCCACAGGGCTGGAATTTTGAAAAATCGTTTAAGATGTGTTCATAAATTGACTCAAAGTTTATTTACACCAATTTTCGAGCTAATCAAGCCACGCAGTAAAATCCTCCCCTTTAAAATTAACTACCTTTTTCACAAAGTTAGGGGTAAATTTTCGAAAAACCCTGATACACGTTATAATTATTTTTAGTTCTTAGTATAAATACTGAGTTTCAAGTTAATCGGACAGGGCGTTAAAATTCTTCCATACAAATGACACCCCCCAATACCTCTTTAGGGGGTATTTTAGAAAAACGAAAAATTCCAAACTTCTTAATTTACTTACGAGTAGATAAGTATTCGTGGCAAATTTCAAGGTTATTAACTCAAGAAATAAGATTTTTCATACAAACAAAATCCCCCCCTTTCACCCCCTTAAAGGTTGAATTTCCAAAAACCCCTTCTTATTCGATACCTACTCTTCACAATGAACACACCCTCCAAAATTCATGTCCCTAGGACCAGCGGTTTAGACTGTGTGTTGATATTTCAGTCAGGTCGTTCATCCCCCTTTGGGGGAGAAATTATCAAAAACGCTGAGACACGTATAAATTAATTTTCAATCGTTAGCCTAAATACAAAATTTGAAGATCCTAACTTTTAAACTGACGAACTTTCATACACAACTTCATCCCCCTTTTTAACCCTTTGGGGGTGGAATTATCAAAAACGCTGAGACACGTATAAATTAATTTTTAGTCGTCAGCCTAAGAACACAAAATTTAAAGATCCTAACTTTAAAACTGACGGACTTTCATACAAACTTTCATGCCCTATTTAACTCCCTTAGGGGGTTGAATTTTAAAAATCCTTCCTTATTCCTTGTGTAGACAAGGTAGATTATCAAGGGAAAGTTGTGTAAAATTTCAGCTTTCTAGGTCCATGGGTTTGGGCTGGGCGTTCATGAGTCAGTCAGTCAGGCCTTTTGTTTTTATTTATATAGATTAGATTAGATAAGTAATAGCCGACTCAAAAGTTTAGAACGATTTTAAATCTTTGAAGTAACTTGTGCCATCTTTTCAGTGATTTAGACCTGGAAATTGACAAACAGACTTCATGCAGCTGATTGCTATGTACTCGATTAAAGGGTGAAACACCCTTTCATCGAGTACATAGCAACGCCGGTGTACTTGTTTAGACATGAGACTTTTTCAACTTCATCTATATCTGCCAGCTTAGGTATTACTTAATTATATTTATTTATTTGTATGTTGTGTACTTTGAGCAAATGGGTATTTTTTTACTGATAGGGCGTGTAACTACTCATGAATATGAAAAACTTTTAGTTCGGGACCAACTATGAAAATGCAAAACAAAAGAATGTGTTTTAAAGTAATAGGCATTAAATTTTTGTATGAAACAGCAGATTTTTTTCGATGTGTCACAACATCTTTAGTAAAAGTGGTTTACATTAATAAAAAAGTTCCTACTTTTACCCCCTGAAAGCTTCCCATTGAATCAAAGTTGAAATCAAAATATTTTATTTCATATAAACCTACAGGGCACTTCTGAAACGTCAGAACCTAGCTACACGGATCCAATTGAACGTTTCCTATGGAGAAGAACCGGCAAGAAACTCATGCTCGTTTACAAATAATTGGCATTTACAATGTTTTCAAATTACAGTGGAAATAGGTATGGGAGGACAGTGTAGGCCTGTCAAAATAAGTACCAGGTACTTAATAAAATGGAAAATGTCTACATATTGTATCGAAATAAAAGAAGAAATTCAGCACATAAAACACGATAATTTTTTAATAAAAATGCTTCTAAAATTATATATGAAATGTAAAAAATCTAATATAAAACAGTTGCGGAACAGGTCAATTAAAAATGTAGGTAATGGGAACACTAGAAAACTGATATACTCGACTATTAATACTTTGATGGTAACATTTTTATAACGCTGGTTTACGAACTAGCGGATCGATTGCAATCGGTTTTTAGGCTCGTTACCACTATTTTGCACAGGTTTTAAAAATAATACATTTTAAAATAGACTAAGTACATAAGTTGTCCCGATTAGAAAAGGGTGAAGGTTACCGAAATACTAACAAAATTTGAGTATTCCGCGCTTAAGTGTTAATAATACCTAATATTAGTTAAAGATAGTAGTATTTTTTCTTAATTTTTTTTTTCCCGTAAGTCTGACAACCAGTCTTACCAAGGGTGGTCGTATTACCCAGTAACTGGGTTGAGGAGGTCAGATAGGCAGTAGCTCCATGTAAAATACTGGTATTCAGCTGCATCCGGTTAGACTGGAAGCCGACCCCAACATAGCTGGGAAAAGGCTAGGCCGATGATAGATGATGAGTTAAAGATAGTAGTTTCCTGGACTCGATGGAAGGTGGCCTCAAAGTTCAGCAGACTTCGACGGAACCGCTGGTGATGCGACGATCAAGCGTCGTGAACATAAAGGACATGCCGGTCTCGAAGTACGAGATGCTATGCAGCTGGCCTGGCGATAGCGACACAATAGTCTCGCAAGGATAGATAATCTGGTATCTGGAAAAAGGGCCGAAAGCAGCCCTTTTTAACTGGTTCTATACCTTTGACAAATAAAATAAGGTGTTACAGCCAGATAATAGGTAAGGCTTCCGCTGAGAGAGCAGATTAGGAAAAGTACGTACCAGATTCGAAGAAACACGCGCAAATGTGTGGCGACTTGATTGACTGTTTAACGATCGCAGCTACCTGGAAATATTTTTATATTTGAGCTAGGATTTTACTAATATAAAAAAAAAACTGATAAATTCTGCGAATGACTTGTCTTGAATTCGATTTTACCGCAACGGTGAATTTTATATATCCATCAAATATTTTTGCTTTTCATGTCAAAATTCGAATTTATGCTTAAAAAGATTAATGACCAGACATAAATTTATTACAAAAAAAGGTTTTAACCGCAGAGGTAACGCTGCAATATTTTAGTTTACAAGGTCTACAACGTTCTCATATTCACAAAATATAAAAGAATCTAAGTAGGTATAGAAAAGATAAATAAAATAATTCTTATTTACATACACCAACTCGTTAGATTCGACGGTGTACCCATACCTACTCTATAGGCAGCGGTAACCTTTTTTAATCGAGTGGGGTATGGGCTTATTTGCCATGGTTACATATATGCATAGGTGCTATAAAAATAACTGCTACGGCTTCAATGGGAGACAGTATTTTGTATATAGATTACAGTAGTGAAGAAATTTTGTACCTCGGAATAGTTAAATCAATTTGAGAAAATAAAGTAATAAATAAACATTTACTCTATTCCGCATAACGTGGTTCACAAACCATGCGCGATGTGTCGCTTCGTCACATTTTGCGAAATTAAATGACGGTGCGGCAACAGCTAATTACTATGGGATGGTTTCATGCAACTAAATCAATTCAAAATACGCACATTTTTTTGTATGAAAAAATCTATGATGATCAATAGTGAATCTTTAAACGGTGAAGGAAAACATCGTGAGGAAACCGGCATCTCCTAGAACCAAAAATTCAAAGACCAACCCGCATTGGGCCCGCGTGGTAGATTACGGCCCACTCCCTCTCACAGAGAGGAGGCCTGTGTCCCAGCAGTGGGAACATTATAGGCTGATGATGATGATGATGAATAGTGAATCTTTACTATTGTAATCTACTTATATACAGAATACTGTCTCCCATGGTCCTGGCGCAGGGGAGGTCGCAACAGGCGGCGGCCGACGCGATGACACGAGGGGTTGCGATAGTCGTGGAAAGGATCCGGCGGTTGGGTTTTGAGGTGGCATTGCACAAGTCCGAGGCCATGTCTTTCCATGGGCCCCGGAACTTCTAGGGCTTACGTTTAATCTTTTGTTTTTAATTGTTTTATTATATTGTTCTCACATATAGAATCAACAAAAATAATGTGCCCAGGGTTTTGTAATATCTTGATTTAAAAGAGTGTCCTTGGAGTTTCACGCCTTTTCTTCTCCATAGAGATCTAAGTTTTGGAATAGGCAACTACCTTCAACTTTCTGACTAATCGCCGGATCTATGATAATTCAAAAGTGTAGTTAAACTGAACTATTTATTATTTTTGATAATACCTACAGCTCTCGGTTTTGTAAATAACCACTTAAGTACCTGTTTGATAGACTCAAACTCAAAGCATTTATTACAGGCACTTTTGTATTGTCACGGGATCGGTCAGTCAGAAAGATGAAGCTAGTTGCCCTGTCCAAAGTGTAGTAGGTACCTATGGAGAAAAACGGGCAATAAACTCCATGGACACTCTTTAAAATTAGAAAATGATTACAAAAAAAAACGAACTTATACGGAAAGGAATCGGATATACCGACATAGCTTGCAGAGCAAGCAGAAGTGGCAGTGGGCTGGCTACGTTTGTCGAAGGACCGATGGTCGGTGGAGCTGATTGATTGTTACAAAATATTGGTTACATCATCATCAGCAGTACCTAGGTAAAGTATGTATAACACTTCCAAGATACTCAGGATTTTCCTATCTATTTAGCTTTGGTTCTTAATAAAACTTAATCTGAGATTCTGTGATAACAATGTTTATACATTATAGGCTGTTTTTCCAATCACCAGATAATTTTTATTCGTAGAATAAAATTGTCGTCTGACAGACTTTGTATTGATGAACTGTCAAAAATTTAAAATTATTCCTCGGATAAAATTATCTGGCATTGGAAAAATCAGCTTAAGTGATATTTTAATGTTAACAAAAAAATGTGATTAAAATGCCGGTTGGCTACTGCTTATCATTGCACTCAGCTCTTATCACAGGTCTGCCCTAGTCCAGGATTATCTGTTTATATTGTAGGTAGACTCTTGTTGTAGTATGCATGCAAGTATGCCAGGTGATTGGCAAAGTTGGGAAAACTTACCCTCGTGGTCTATATTCAGTATTGAGGTATGATTCCGATCACAGTAAAGCCTCGGTGCGATGAGATTCTGGTTGAACAATTACCTCGAAGTTTTCATAGAAATTTTTCTAGAGTCGCATCTCGCCTGACTGCCGGAGCCCGTAGCTTCGCCCGTGTGGTATGTCGATAAAAAGTAAACCTTCGTCCTTCTCCAGGGTTCAAAATACCTATCCCGGTACCAAATTTCATTAAAGTCGGCCCAGCCGTTTTGGATATTGGCCGAAACAAACTGACAGACTGACAGACAAAAAATTGTTTTTTCTTTATAAGTTCCGTATACTTTTTCGCATGCATTTAGTAAAAAGCTGTTCTTGTTAACTACGCAACGGATTTGATGCAGTTTGCACTACTATATCGTTCAGAGAATTTATTCCGGGACGTTTATATATTACTTTGATAAACCACAGAAATGTTTATGTTTCGAAATGTTGATGCATCAGTACCTACATTGGACCTCCGTGCGAAGTCTCTTATCACTAGTAAACCACAAATAGAAACGACTCATATTAATCCGTCTAGTTTTGCAGTACACAGTATGACGTAAACGATGTTTTTCGTCTACCGACAAGAGTTATGATAAGTTAAAATCTATAGTTTTATCGTAATGGTAGTTTATAATATTAGATACTGAAGATAAAAATTGTATTGGATGATTTATTGACATAGGCCATAGTGCCGACAAAAACGATTAGATACATGAAATTTTCTATTGGATTTTTGAATTATTCAAAGATTAATAATAATTAATACCTATCAAACAATCTGCCTAGCCTTTTCTCAACTATATTGGGGTCAGCTTCCAGTCTAACCGGACGCAGCTGAATACCAGTATTTTACCTACTTTGACCGACTGCACTTCTGACATCCAAAACCAAGTTACTGGGTAATTATCATCGAAAAAAATCGGATACCGTAGTGCAGTTTCTATACTTACTCACGTCAACTAAAACTAAAGGGTTTGAGTATTGTTTATATCTTGTTACCCAGAAACTGAACATAGACAGTCGCTCCAAGTAAAATGCTGGTATTCAACTACTTACATCCAGTTAAACCGGAAGCCTACCGCAACATGGTTGGGGAAAGGCTAGGAAGGTGATGATCCGTGTAACTTGTAAGTTGTTCTTAGGTTTAGTTAGCGGCAAATTGGTTATTCTAAATTAGAAGAAGTTGATATACTCGTACTTACATATTTCATACAAATTATTGAAGACTTTTGTATTTGATAGTACGTAAAACATATGCTCTCCACTGTAAGGCAAACGACGCTTATCATAGATAAAAGGTACTGTCATTGTTCTCAATAGTGAACTGGTAATCCGCATTTGCTCATTACGGATTAGTGATTAAATCAGGTTCAATAACATTCGACCGCACATTTGTACAAACTAAGTTCGCGCAAATTAATAATCAACCATTTTATTGGGCTATCGTATTTGTGCTCATCAGTTGGCGCCACTGGTGAGTAAGCTCTTATCAGTACTTATATTTGATATGCTTTGGATACGTTTAAGTACCCATCACTTCATACAATGTTTAATTTATTACATTTTACAACTTCAAAGTAATATTTACATTAGGTATAGGTAAATTCCTAAAATTGGCAAGCATGAAGCAGACAAATATTATCTTTCCTCCAAGTGCTACCAAATTAGATTCTAAGTTACTACATACAATTTTAAGCCATATTTAATCACTAATAGCACGCTCTTTACAACAATTATGAATAATTAGAAAAAATACGCGATAAAAATCCCGCAAACAGTGAATGTTCAGTGATATTAAGAAAAAGTGATAAACTGAACTGAAAAAGTGATATTAAAAAGAAATTATTGTTAAGAAAAACTGTATTTAACGTTAGTCCTTAAATTTTTGAATAAATTTTATTATTATTGTTATTTATTATATTGACATTTCTAGAGACCTTACTCTACACTAGCGCCTCTAGAGGCGAATGCAAGCGCGATAGGGCACTTCACCTCCGGTACTTGTGATCGCTAGTTAGTACGAACAACGATCGCTCGAGCGTGAGTTTGTCGTGTAGTCGCTTTCTATTAGGACGCAGGGTTACACCGGTTTTACTTTAATTCTATTATTGATTTACGAGATGTTGGAAGGAAGGGCTGGCTCTAGAAATAATTGTATTCTTATGTAGCAATACCCTTTTGCTGACTATTTTTGTATTTTATTTAATTTATTTAATGGGCGTTCGATAGGCACAAGGTTTCCTCGGCGTGTGATAAGGAGAGTCGAAGTTAAAGAAACCAAAGAAATTATGTGAGGCATTTTGATGTGGGTTTCAGATGTGAGTTTCAGTCACGTAGATGTCTCTGCCAGCCTGTTTATGGACAATTTAAGTTAGTACCTACTCAATTTGCTTAACAATGAATTTCCCTGTCTTAACCTAAGATCTTTGTTGTTTTGCAGTCATATAGAAGATCCTACCTTGGTAAACCCTCGGCGTGTGGCGTCCTGCGGCTACCAGACGGCATTAACGGTGCTCCTGTACACCAACCCAGATGATTACTACAGTGCCACGATAGCATCGCAAGGAGCATTGGTATGTACCTAATGTTATAATGTAAGTATATGTTACGGCTAATAGCCGAAGTGCGGCTACACGTAGTTATAGCCGGGTTCAACTAGGTGCAGCCGGCCGCATGCGGTTCGTGTGTACTTCGGGTGGTTGCGGTCGGTTGATAGGCGACGTAGGATGCAAGAGCGAGCGAAGGGCCACCCCGAGGTTAGGTTTGGTTAGGTTACTTTAATTAAACCCTTTACACAGAAATAGGATCCCAGCAAAGCGTGGCTCCTTCGACGTTCCAAGGTGTAGCCGCACTTCGGCTATTACTCGTAACATAATACGTGGGACACTCAGAAAGCTTAGCGAAAATAAAAATAAATGTTCAATAGGTAAATATTTTTTTATTAAATCTTTTCAAAGTTCTCTCCACTAGCCTCTATACAAAGTTTCATGCGTCGGAACCAGTTTTCTAAACACTTTCCAGTCCACCGCAGACACCTCGTTTACAGCCTGCTCGAACGCTGACAGTCACACCAGGGCTGGAAGGAGGGTGACCCAGGAGTTTGACCGGCGTGCTGTCCAGGAAGTTCCTCGTTTTGAGCACGGTGTGCGAAGGCGTGTTGTCGTGGTGGAGCAGTAGCTCGCGGAGCACTGTGTTTGGTTGCTTGTTGCTCACAACAGAGAAAACTTCTGCCAAGCATTTGGTTGTAGTAGCGTTGATGCTTCATTGGTTCCGTGAAGGAACTGACACCAAGTAGCCAGTCAAATTGAAAAAGCTCGCGATCAAAATCTTCCCCTCGCTTCTAGATCGCTTCACTTCGGTAGGCGCTTATTCGTTTTGAAACTTCCAAACCGTCGATTGGCGCTTCGTTTCTGGATTGTATTGATAAATCCAAGACTCATCACCTGTAATGATGTCGTAAACACGCCAAGACGAGCCTGCTTCGATTATCATATCACGGCACCATTCCACCCGGGCCTGCTTCTGAGCATCGGTGAGGTTTTGCGGCACCCAGCGTGAAACTATCCTCCTCACGCGAAGATGCACGTGTAAAATTCGTGAAGGCGTCCCGATTCAACCTGCAGTATTTTCTGAATCTCTTGATACGTAACTCGCCTTTTGTCTTGGATTAAATTTTTCACTGCTAGCAAGTTTTCTTCCGTAACAGCCTTCAAAGGGCGACCACTTCTTTCTTCATCCCCCAAGTTAGTCGACAGCGCGCTTGAGTTCGTTATACCAACGATACACTGTTGCCTTAGAACGGCCTTCATCCATGAATGCCATTTGAAGTCTATCGTACGATTCGTCCGGTTTCAGGCAACACTTGAAATCGTAAAAAATCATAGCACGAAAATATTCCCGGCGCAGATCCAGTTTTTAATGAGATACGATAATATTAGCTCGCAAACAATGGGAAGGGAAATTTTGAAATTGGAACGTACCTATTTTCACTTATTTTCAAAATAGATTATAGCTAGCCAACTCTCATGCATAAAAACTTTTTTTCGCAATACTTTCTGAGTGGTCTGGTACACACCAACAAATGGGTCTTCTAGAAGAACGGTGACATACATTCCGCAATTTACCATTGAATGACGTCACTGAAACGTTCTTTATGAAAGTAAGTTGTTGTGTTTTCCTAGAGACCGTTTTTGATACTTACCGTAAGGTCAAACCAGTGTCAAAAAAGTGTCCAATTAATTCAAGTCCCTGCGTTATTGTGTGTCAGAGAAGTATAACGAAAAAAAAAAAAACGAAACAGAAGCGCGGCTATCTTTTTTTTTATAGTAATGGCTCCATCGTTTTAACGATGATTCTGCCAATGACTATCTGTTGAGGCGGTAGAAAAAAATAAATCTTTGCTGTCATCGTTTTCATGACAGCTGTCATTGCAGCCGTTATGTGCTGTCAGCGCTTTTCTAGGAAACAGTAACTTTACAGATCACTCAGATCAAGTACGCGCTTCGGCAATTTTCGTAAAATCCTCTCCTTAACTCGCTGAGCGACATTGAATTTATTTCGCGTTCTTGTTGAGACTGCGAATCGGTTAACGGAAGCTAGGGCCCCGCCAGGCTTTGTGGTGTAAGGACAGGTATAGATCTCTGCAGGATGGCTGTTGACGACTGGATGAGCGTAATCCAGGATCACGTTCAATGGGCTGCAATTGGAGAGGCCTATGTCCAGATGTGGGCTGCTGTCTAATATAGGCCATTTGGTAACTACTGGTTAATACATATAATTGGTTTACGAGCATAGAAAATGAGCGAAACCGCACTATAGTAGAAATCAGCACCCTATTTGCGTAATACATGAACAATCACAATCTGAATGATTTTTAGTTTCCCGTATGTCATTACTTCCTAGAATTCGATCCTTATTAGCGACACTATCGAATTTTGTAATAGTACAGTGTGTGTGTTTTTTTTTTTTCAAAATCAACGGGTTCGATTCATGGCTAGAAATATTGATTTTTCAAAAATTCAATGATGCGGTTTTAGTTTTCATCAAAATCGAGCCCGAGACTCTTTTGAGTACTTTTCGCTAATCCTCATAGTTTCGGATTTGGCGATCCACGCCCACTTGGAAAATTCACCCTATACAGGGTGGATTTACGTATTGAAGAATGTAGGCTTTTACGTGCTTTCCGAGGCACGGGGGTATCACGCCGCCATCTTCCAAAATCCGGGCTGTTACTAGGAAATTTCCAATGGAAAAACCCAATAACAATTTGCCCTACCCGGGAATCGAACCCATGACCCCACGCTCAGCAGTCGCGCTAGCGACCACGAGACCAACGTGGCATCATATCTACGGTAGATATGTACTACCTATTGTATACCTACTGCATATGGGTCATCCTGATAACCATGTGCATGTTTAATCACTTGGACGATTGTAATTTACTGATAACCTTGCCACAGAACAGCGCAGAAAAGTTAATAATTATCATCTAAACTAATATTTTATGAGGTAAAATTGTTTGTTTGTTTGGTACATCTGGAAGCACTTACTGGTTCGATTACAATAATTATCTCACTGACAGAAAGCTACACTATTGCCGACTGCCATAGGCGTGTTTTATGATATAGGAACGCTTGGAAACATGCTGGTCCTGCTCCATAGGACAATCTAGAGTCAAAATCAAACTGGTTGCTAATTTAATTGTAATTTTTTTAATTCTTTTTTACATTGTTTTACATTCATTTCACACCCTGACTTATTACTTGTATTTTTTTTTTTAAATTAAAATCGTTTTGCTTGTGCCATGTTTGTAAATATGTGAGCACCATGTATCTATCAGATAATTAATTTATATGTCATGGTTTCGTTTTTAATTTTTTTACCTATTGGGTATAGTAATTTTATTTTAGGTGCATCGTCCTCACATGTTATTATACTTATAATTAATGTACCCATGCAAAATATTGTAAAACATTTCAAAAGAGTAACGGTGGAGTTTCTTGCCCATTCTTCTCCATACGAAAACTACCTTTTGGAATGGGCGACTAGAATCAATTCTATTTTAAGATAATTTTTGACGTTCAAAAGTGCCTTTTATGTGCCTATTTGAATAAAATATGTATGTTTAGGTTAAGGTATATATCTATGGGCCTGCGTCGCCTAAAAAAAACAAATAAATAAATTACAGCAGCTACCATATGAGAAACAATTGTGGCTTCGTCCACATCACACTACGCATCACACTGACGTCACGCAAAAAAGCTGCATCGCACTAGCAGAGTTTACCGCGCAAGTAGCATCAACGTCCCGACATCAATCAGCGGGCAGTAGCCCACCAGATATGACACCCGTCTGGTCGGAGGATCCTCTCTTTTCTATAGAGGATGAGTGAACTTTACTCCCTGTTCCTCATACCTTTATAAAATGCTCGGCCAATTCACACGTCCTCGGAATTTTATCATTAATATTCACGTGTCAATTCTCAATGAATATTTGTCTTAATCGTTTGGATTATTTTACAAAAGTTGATAACAATTGGAATTCGGGTGTTTTTTCTTGATATTATTTTGTACTACTGACGTGTACAAAATAGGCACTGTGAAGGGCTAGATGAGCCCTTCAAAGAATTCAAACAGCGATAGGATTTCTTTTAAGATTATATTGACTGAACGTGTTTACATATTCCCGACTAAACTAGCACTACATAAGGTTGACTTTAGTGGACAACCTTTACAGTACTTACTTTTAAAGGTGAGTATACACCAAAGACAGTGTATAGAGTATAGGGTATACACTAGACCATTTTCTCGAGCATGTAATGTAACGTTCTTATTATACGAATGCTCGAGTGGTGTTCGAAATAGTGCTCACGGCGAATGAGGATTTACCTGTAACAGTCCTTTCGATTTTCCGTGTAGTTTTCCTCGAGAAGGCGAATCGAGCGTCTAAAATATCGGATATGCATGTCGCGTATACTACGTTTATCTTGCTCGATGAAATATTACACAAATCCGTTCTGTCGCCGTCTGTTTGCAAAACAAGCTGTAACAAAACATCGAGCGTCGTGCTCATTGTTTGGTTCGTGGAAAGGTGACGCATTACACCGGATCGTTGTTTTGTTACAAGGAAATGCTCTAGTCTATACTCACCTTTAGGTAAATAAATTAGGTACAAACTCTCAGCTTTTTCTTGTCCCTGAATTAAATAAAAACGTTTGTCTCCTTATTTGTGGCAATCTGCTCTTTCTTTCTAAATCTTCCCTCTTTTCGTCCACTCTAAGGAAACAAACGTTATCTATGTATTTCATGCAAGGTGTTATTGAAATAACTGAAAAGCTAAATGTCATTGTACCTACTTACTATTATGAACAACTTTCACTATGGGACCTGCCCTAAAATCGCGAAAAAAATGGGCTATTCCCTACATTCGGTCGACTTAGGCGAACATAAATTTATGGAGTCTTTGCCTATGTTATTGGGATTGGTTTCTGCACGTAGTCGTTCAAGTGGACCGTTGTAAGTGGGTCATGGAGGCGGTCGTCAGCCCACCTCCCTCCAGAAGCAGATAAGGTCTCCTAGTGTGTTCAGAACATGGCCTGGGTGACTCGTGGGTTTCTGTTTTAATTTGGGTAACTCCTGTACTTACAAAGACCAGATGCACGATGGTTTCCCCAGCCTCCATTCATGTTCTGCACAAAGGACTGTCCGTTATGGCTATTATGTGGAAATGTTTGTTTGACGAGCAGTGTTCCGCATGTATGGAGTCTATGGAGCAGCTGATTTTTTACGTGTTTATGTAAGTAATCCTAAGAGTATAAGGTACTTAACATAATCAATTAATTATAATTAATTATTATCCATACTGATATTATAAATTCGACAGTAACTCTGTCTGTCTGTATGTTACCTTTTCACGCCTAAACCACTGAACGGATTTAGATGAAATTTGGTAGAGAGATAGATTGCATCACGGGGACATAGGATCGTTTTTATCCCAAAAATCATCCTTTAAGGGTGTGAAAAGGGGGGTGGAAGTTTGTATGGGGAATCAATAACCGCTGAACCGATTTAGATGAAACAGTTTTTATCTCTGAAATTATTCCTTAAGGGTGTAAAAAGGGGGGTGGAGATTTGTAAAGGGAATCAATAACAAGGACTATAATACTTTTATCGCGGGTGAAACCGCGAGGCATGACTAGTACTTTTTATAAGACAAGGAAGGCGATCAATCAATGCAGTTTGCCTCAGTGCAAGTAACAGAGGGGCAATTCTACTAATTTTAAGAACGTTCACAGTCTGATCTCAGTCTCAATCTGTCAAAAATACCTCTAATTTCCATACATTTTGACAAGTTTTTGACATTTGGGGTAACCTGGTCTAGGAGTACGCACTTAAGGTTTAAAATGTTCTAAAAAAATAAAAATGATGTCTAGGAAATCAACTAGGCGTTTACTACGTCTACAATTTAAGCATCTTTCATAAAGTAATATAAAAAAAAACATAATTACGTTTTATCTCTCTAAATAACAAAAATAATCAGTAATGGGAATTGCGTACTCTTACAAGTACTATTGGATAAGAGTACGCGTCTACGTTGATAAGAGTACGCGGGTCGTGCATTACTTTTTTTTTTACTTGCAGAGGTGGCATGTAAAATTTCCATGACCCTCGTCGTATGTACAAGCCTCATGCCACCATTCGGAGTATTTTAATCATCCTATCCAGTCTTCTGCGGGGGGGGTCTACGTACATTTCAAGTACATGCTGGGCATCTCCCAAACCTTTTTTAGGCATTTTCTTTAGCAAATTAAAAGGTTGGCCTTTTTAGGAAGAGAATTTTGAAACTGGTTTTGGAACACTCTCTGGTACATTCTTTAGTACATTTTTTAGTGCATTATTTGGTACTTTATTTGATGCCAAAGGCTCCTCGAGAGCCAGCTTGTATCCTAGTCAATTATTAGACTTTGATCTTTTGCGGTAAATTACACATTACATATTATATTTTTATTTATATATGTATGTATTTGCAACGTTTAAGAAACAAAAATACAGTAACGAAACTAACTTAAAAATAATTGCGTGTAAGAGTACGCGCGTACTCTTATAAGATACATAACTGCGTACTCATACACACACTAGCCAAATCGTAAATAACCGGAATTCAACGCCATCTCCTGGCGTTGACCGGAATTACGCCCGCAGCATGCGTTAGACATCGTCTTTGAAAACCCCACAGATTAATTCGTTTTTACAAAATAATTGCATTCTTGTCTCGAACATACTTCCAAAATGGTAAAAATATTTAAGATTTTGAGCAAAAATCTTTAAATTTCCGTAACTTCTGTGTTTTCTTCGGGATTTCATTTTTTTTTTGGCATAGCACTGTTTTTCACAGTTGACATCAAAATGCAACTGAAGTTAGCCGCGCATCGTAAACAACTTCACGGTTTCTGGCGTTGCGTACTCTTATCGGATGCGTACTGCTAGACCAGGTTACCCTGTTTGTCGCTGAGATGAGACTGCGACTAGATTTTGAACGTTTTAAATTACGAGAATTGGCCTTCTGATACCTTTGTAGGTAGTCATTGTAGTCAGTAGGTAGATTAATCTGTATGACATATAATAAATCTGTAGACGAGTCGTTTCGAACCCCAGCGAGGTTATTGCGTAACTTACATAAAATTACAATATTGATCGCAATTATTGGTTTCATTTTGACAGTTCACCCGCGCTCAGCAGCAGACTTTTCAACCTGTGAAGCAATGGATTAGCAATATCCTTCAAAAGGTCATGCTTCCCAGCAGGCAAGATAACTTGACCTAGTCGGAAGATTCTTCCTTTTCAATGTTTCAATGGAGGAGTGGTGCATTGGTACCTACACCCTCTAAACGATACATCATTTCGGACCCACATTATTTTACGCAGTTTTCAGACATCCATGCGAACAGTCGTGGCGCGCGGGGTCAGCTAGTTTGTAAATTATTATTTAAAATATTGAGTATGTAGTCAGACACATATTATTATATATGTGGCTCACTAGATATTCAATATTCTCGCCATGCTCAGTTTGCCAAGATTTGATAGGAAATAGACAGCTGACGTAGTTCTAGTAGGTACCTATTCGGAATAGATTTAAAAAACATTAATTTACCAAATATTTTATTTTATTATTTATAACTAATAAAATAATCTTTCAATCAACTCAGCCTATCGCAATTAACTGTTGGACATAGCCGTCTTCCAGCACGCCCTATCCTCCGCCTTCCGCATCCAGTCATCCAGAGCTGGGGGGCGTCCCACACTAAGCTTTCGATATGCGGTCTCCACCCCAATCATTAATAGCTAGCTACGAGAAAGAACACAACAGTTGTTAATATTAAAAAAATTGAGCAAGTCAGTGTTGTTATAAGCAGCGTATCATCTGATTTGATTAGCGCGATTAGATAAATATAGTTATAGGTATAATTCCACTGCGGATATCTGCTATTTATTAATTACATTATCTACTGCCCGCGAATTCGTTTGCTTTTAAAATCATGTGCCCCCGAACAACCCCGTCAGATCGCATCACCTGCCCGGGCTATTACTTTTTTCTTTTTGCTCTGATTCCTAGAGTCCAAGCGTGATGTTAATAGCCTTCCTCAAGAATTAGGCTATCAAACAGCAATTTTTTTTTAATCCGACTTCTAGTTTTTCCCAATTACGGTGGGGTCGGCTTCCGTCTAACCGGATGGAGCTGATCAATATTTTACATGGATCGATCACCTATTATTATTGAGAGCAGTGGTGGCCCAGTGGTAACGGTCGCGACTTACCTACGAGTTGTAGGTCGTAGGTTCGAACCCAGACAGGCGCTTTACTTTGTGTAAAATATTTCATCACCACTGCTCTCAAAAACGGTGAAGGAAAACATCGTGAGGAAACCGGCATGTCCTAGAACCAAAAATTCGAAGACCTGTGACATCTACCAACCCGCACTGGGCCCGCGTGGTAGATTACGGCCGGCTCCCTCTCACAGAGAGGAGGCCTGTGTCCCAGTCCCAGCAGTGGGAACATTATAGGCTGATTATGTGTTATGTGATCACCTATTTGACCTCCACAACCTACATAGTGTGCATACACACGAGCGGCACGTGTCAACGGCTGTGGCAACTGCAGCCGTCGACACATCTACGGCTGGCGTCGACGCGTCTACACGAACGGCACGTGGTCGAGGGCGGGCGTCGACTGCTTTTGCCGTCGACGCGCGCCCCTCGTGTGTCGTCTGCACACTTACTAGGTAACACGATAAGACCTTTGTAAGACTGGTTGGCAGACTTTTCGGCTTCTGATTATCCGCACTGCCTGTCAAAGATCTATGACAGCTGGGACCAATTAAACATTACGGTATATAACGTTGACCAACCGTTTGAAACAACCGGCCCTTAGATACGATTAGGGTCAGTTTGTAATTATTTAGCTATGCGATGACACATATGATGGGTATTTCACTGGGTTTTAGCCCAATTACTTGGAATGAAAGGTGGATCAACGGAATAACAGCAATGTAATCCGAAATCGTATCATATTGAAATGTAGCACAAAAAACCCAAAATGCGTAATTTTTCTTGAACACAAGTTTAGTGAAATACACCGCGCAAAGGTTGTTCAGAAGGCCAATTCCCGTAATCAAAAACGTTCAAAATGTAGTCGCAATCTCATCTCAGCGACAACGAATGTCTAAAACTTATCAAATATGTAAGTTTTTTCGACAAATTGAGACTGAGATCAGACTGTGAACGTTCTTAAAATTACGAGAATCTCCGCTCTGATACATACACCCAATGACGTATTATTCATTGCCTACACCTTGTAAAAAGTTCGAGGTTCATGTTCTTATTTCAAATATTCAAATTAAGAACTGCTCTCGAATTCATGCAGTAGATACCGTATGATTTATCTCGCATTTTGTTTCTTTTTCCTTCAAGCGAACACGCGGTGTTTGGTTTCTGAGATTTTGATTTCCCAACGGTATTTTGAGCGGTCCACGTTTCTATTATCTGCGGGTTTTTATAAAACACATATTATTACATATAAACATATTATTATAAAACACACACAAAGATAGATTTGCTTTTGGTAGTGACTAGGATTTAAGTAATGCAAGGAATAAAAATTGTAAGGTGGAATAAAATTGTAAAGTGGATTGGAAGTATCAATTTTCCTCATCTTACAAAATATTCGATTAAAATACCGATGCTAAAATATTTTCGCCTAGACAGGACATAAATTAAACTTTAAGCCTTCATTTAATAAACAATTTTAGCCATACAAGCACAGTATATATATACACTATACAGTATTGTGACTCGGGCCCTGTTCTAGAAATAATTATATTACCTACAACAGCGCGATACGTAAACACGCGATAGGGTTGCCCGCGTACAGTATTAATTAATTTCATTAACCTACTTGAGTTTCTTTCTATGTTGTGATTGTATAGGTAAAAATATTATATTTTGTATAAAAAAATAAATGAAATTCGTTGTGAATGAAATAAGAAGAGTTCAATAAAAATGCATGTTGGGTTTTTTGATTAGTAGAACAGTGGCGTGCATTGCATATAGGCATATAAGCAGTGCCTACCTCAATATATCAACATAAGCCTGTCATTTTAGCGTGTGTGCCCCACAATTAAGAAACTCACTAAATAATTTTCATTTTGAACTTAGTTCCTGCTGGGGGACCCCGACCACACGTTTTTTTTTCTGATTAGTGACCGCGTCTGCCTAGACCCGGCCTAGTGCCTACCTATTCTGAAAACCAATGCACGCCACTGTAGTAGAATTAGTAGAGTCACTCATCTTTCACTTTTTTCACCCTATCCACTTATTTATTTATTAATCCAGGTATTTTACTCGGTGGAAAAAGCTAAATACCTACGTCATCGTATGTAAACAATCATCCCCTGAAAGTTTACTATTCTGACTGGCAACTTAAATTAAATTGAGGTACTTTTACCTAAGTGAGGGGCTTGTGGCTAATTAATAACAGCCGCATGGGTCTATCGATCAGTTTAAGCTACGCTTGCCACGGTCGGTCCGTAGATGGGTGACCACCTTCACATACCGAGACCCCTATGTACCTCGGAGAGCACGTTATTAAGCCGTTGGTCCCGGTTGTCATTCTTGGATCATTGACAGTCGTTACGGGTCGTCAGAAGCCCGAATGTCCGACAAACAGTCTTACCAAGGGGTATCGTGTCACCCGGTAACTGGGTTGTGTATGTGGAGGTCGGTTAAGCAGTCGCTGCATGTAAAATACTGGTATTCAGCTGCATCCGGTTAGACTTAAAGCCGACCCTAACATAGTTAGGAAAAGGCTAGACAGATTGATTGATTGTACACCTAAGTATACAGGCTGTTTTTTTAAGACGGGACAGTAAGTCTTCCTGTAGACCTGTACCTACATGACGCCGTACCGCACTGGCACCGGACCGCAAGTTTGTGTATGCGAATGAATCCCTCTATGCGGTGCAAGGCATGACAATAATCCTTTTAGTAGTATTTTACGAGTCTCTGGGAGGAAAACACGGTTAATTACGAATTTACGAGTAGGTAGCATTGATGTAAGTATAAAAATAGGGTAGGTAATTATCAAACTATTTCACGTTTCTGACGGATTTCTGTGGTGACATAACTAAGAGACGCAAGCGGGAGAAACTTTAAATTGGCTGCAGTCACATCAAATTTAAAAAAGTAACATAGGTAGTTACCTAATTTTAGCACAACTATTTATTTATTTAAAATACAAAATAACCTTTCAGTATATTAACACTAAATCGATTTGGAGACAGAAAGAGTTACATAAGAATATTTAAGAAAATATAGTTTCTAACCTATCATGTATTCTTTCTAATATACAATTATGTCGGAAATACGTTAGTCATTCGTTTGACTATTCGGGACGCCAGCGCCACCAGTCGGTGCTCGACGGAGTCTAGCCTGACGTTCGTGTGAGTCGACGAGAGTAGCGGTGTGAAGCGGCTCTCACATCGTACGGACAACATGTGCTTAGAAACTGTCGCGCGTCTGTTTTGTTTGTCACAGCTACAAGAGCTATCAAGGAGAGTACTCACTCAATGATTCTCGCTTGGCGGGTAGAATACTCGCTGACAGACTCTCGCTTGGTATGTACGCATACCAGCGAGTAGTCGCCCGTCGCCGTCGTGCACTCGCTACACGCAGTTGCTAGCTCTACTCGCTTCTCGTTTATTGCCGGCGTTGGGACAAGTGCCTCAATGTAGGGTTGGGTTCAGTTAGGGTTTAGGGTAGTTTAGGGGTTAGGGGTAGGGGTAGGGGTAGAGGGTAAATCTACCCTAACTTGAAGTTTAGTGTAACCCCACGCATCGCTTCATTTAGCCTGTCAATAACAACCACAGTAATTAATTTAGCATAATAAGGCGTCAACGATCATCAATTGAAAACGGAAAAGCAAATCAAATTGCTGAGTATTGTAGTCAATTCTTGATTTGTAATATCAGAGGTATTTCGCTGAAATACTGAGAATATATTCGCCTCTATTTCACTTCTGCCTGCGACTTCGTTCGCGTGAAAGTCGTAATACACTAAAATATACTAAGATAGCCACGTTTCCTGCCTGCGCTAATCCTTTGTTTTTGCTTAGCGTTCTTCCCTAGCTTAAGTTCTTTTTTAACCCCCGACGCAAAAACGACGGGGTGTTATAAGTTTGACGTGTTTAACCCCCGACGCAAAAACGACGGGGTGTTATAAGTTTGACGTGTCTGTGTGTGTGTGTGTGTGTGTGTGTCTGTCTGTTACATCGTAGCTCCCGAACGGATGAACCGATTTTGATTTTGTTTTTTTTGTTTGAAAGGTGAATTAGTCGCGAGTGTTCTTAGCTATGCTTGAAGAAAATCGGTCCAAGATGGCCGCCGCCACAAAATGGCGGATTACATATTTTTTCACAACTCCCTCAATATGGGTATCAAATGAAAGGGCTTGACAAGTAGAATACCAAACACTATGCTAAATTTCAAAACCAAGATGGCCGCCACCACAAAATGGTGAATTATATTTTTTTTTCACAATTCCCTCAATATGGGTATCAAATGAAAGGGCTTGACTAGTAGAATACTATACACTATTACAAATTTCAAATCCAAGATGGCCGCCACCAGAAATGGCGAATTCACAGAGGAATACGTTAGTATGGAATGAACGCCAACGACCACGAGTACCTAACTAGCTTCGCTTCACTGTGGTACAAAAATACGTACAGCTGCGCAGTATTTCGGCTAATCACGTTTGGATCGTATAGTATGTTTACTAGTAATAAGTATAATATTATAAAGTTTAAAAAGCAAGAAAGAAAAGTTAAATTAAAAATTTAAAAAACCCCCGACTCAAACAAAAACCTCTAAAAAGTAAAATAATAATATATATTAGCCCTTTAAGTTTAATATAAGTTGCACGAAATATTTTGATCCAAGCGTTCTCATGTCGGGGGACGGCTAATGAAAACGCCAAACAGATGAGGCTTAAACCCAGCAATAATGAATTCATTAGCCGTCCCCCGACGTGAGGACGCTTGGATCAAAATATTTCGTGCAACTTATATTAAACTTAAAGGGCTAATATATATTATTATTTTACTTTTTAGAGGTTTTTGTTTGAGTCGGGGGTTTTTTAAATTTTTAATTTAATGTATCTATATTATATTAAGTACTTATATAAAATTCAGAGTCCTGACTGGCTGATATATCAACGCACAGGCTAAACCGCTGGTCCTAGAGACATGAAATTTGGAAGGTGTGTTCCTTGTGAAGAGTAGGTAGTATCCACTAAGAACCGGTTTTTCGAAATTCCACCCCTAAGAGGGTGAATGGGGGTAGGGTGAAATTTCACGCGGACGATGTCGCGGGCAGAAGCTAGTTAGCCTAATACCTTCTCCAAGAAATGGGCTATCAAATGCAAACATTAATTGAATTTTTTCTATTGATTTTTTCAAATCTGATTAACAGGTCCAGATATTAGCGCATTTAAACAAACTCTTCAATTTTAGGTTTTTACTTTTAGCATTTTTATACTTGTCGTACCTTCTAAATGAAAGGTCCAATTCGAATAATTTAAAGAGGAATTCACATTACATACATTATCAACCTTGATTATAAAACTATTTGGTTTGATAAGGATTAGGTATATACGAATGTTATCATCTTTCGATTCTATCCGTGTTTTGATTGACTAATTTGAAGTATACCTACAATAGTTAGACATATAGCCTCGTGGATTTTTTTGTGGGTAATGATGAGTACTATTTACTTATTTATTTAATACTTCATTCAAGCATATAAATGTACAGAGGTGAACTTAATGCCATAGGTATCACTATAAACATGTAGCAGGTACATTATTTTGCGGCCCCCTTATAGCAGATTTTTTTATATGTCATAATATTATTTTGCATAGCAGCGTATAGCATAAACTTAATTCCGCAGAAAATCATTTGACATACACTCATTTAACATAAATTCAAGACTCATATTTTTTTCTTTTGGCATACATTTCATATCGATAGTCATTAAAAGGCAAAACCATCATATCGCAGAAAGTCTACAGAGAGAATCGTCTTTTGGCATACATTTTATATCAATCGATAGACATTAAAAGGCAGAACCGTCATATCGCAGAAAGTTACTAACCTAACCCTTTTTTTTTTTCAAAATAATTAACCTAGTCTAACTAGTTCGGTTCCAGGTAGTCTACTAAAAATAATCTCTTTTTTTAACCGACTTTAAAAAAGGAGGTTCTGTATTCGACCCGTATGTATGTATGTATGTATGTTTGTATGTCCGCGATTATCTCAAAAACTACTGAACCGATTTTGATAATTCTTTCATGAGTGTGATCTACATATTTTCAGGAAGGTTTTTGTATATATTCTTATGTACGAAGTTATATGCATAAATGTACTGCATCTCCGGCATTTTTATGTGAATTTTGATGATTCTTCGAGTCGTGTCTTCAATGCACTAGTGTTAATTGAATTTGTGTGGGGTAGGTACAACTAAAAAGTGAAAAATAAAAACTTTTTTACAAAAAAAACAACCGACTTCAAAAAAAACACTACAAAGTGAAAAATAACTTTAATTTCGGAAGTCGGTGTCAAAAAACGAAAATGCTGAAGCAACGACACCGACTTCCGAAATTAAAGTTATTTTTCACTTTGTATTGTTTTTTTTGAAGTCGGTTGTTTTTTTTGTAAAAAAGTTTTTCTATTAGCGCAAGACGTTTGTGGCATATAAATTTGTGTAAAAGTATTCAATAGAACACGGGGCCAGTTTATACTGATCATCGGCCTACTGCACCTACTTTCCCTGACGAGCTTATAGAGACCTGTAGTACTCTAATCCCTGATAATAATTTTGTTTTTCGAACAGGTGATTATAGACAACGCGTACAACATCCCTGATTTGGACTCTCCGGTCCGGATGGTGAACCCTTCCACTGAGCTACTGATAGCGTTGTCTCCTGAACGGACATACACTACTGCCGGAATTAGGTCTTTTAGTCCAGAACAAAGACAATGTTATTATAGTGATGAGGTAAGTGATCTTGTAATATTTTAATGGATTTTCTTTATAATATACGTACCTAATGATAAATAAGAAAAAGAGAGAGTGTGCTTATGACCACACGATAGAAACTTACGACTGGAGCCGAGTATACGCGATTCTGCGCAGAGTATACGCAGTTCAGCGTCACCGACCCGAGCGTGACAGTTCAGTCTTGTTCAAAGTCCAGAAAGACCACAAAGTGCATCTTAAGAAGTTTTAACTTTAAAAATATAAATAATTCGAAGCCCGTACAGGGTAAGAGCCCCGTACCTCGTTACAATTTCGATCTTCTGTGATTTTTGGCCAATCCTTAAAGAAGAGTCTAGCTCTTCTTATCTTCTCTTTCTGGGTACCTATACCCGTTCATGGCCGTTTCCTGTCTTTTAAGTAGCCTCTAAGTATTTTAATGGCCATAATATATACGTTGGATATGATCAACTCAGTTTTTCTGTAATCCAGCAGCTGTGTGGCCAGATTCCGCTACATAACTTCTGGGCAGAAATATAGTTCCATGTATCAGTGGCAAACGCCACTAAATGTTTTAGCTGGGTTTCAAAGCATCAACATTGCTTTAGGTGACAACGGTTCAGTGGGCGGTAAATAGAGAGTAGTATAATCAGCCTATAATGTTCCCACTGCTGGGACACAGGCCTTCTCTCTGTAACAGGGAGTGGGCCGTAATTCATCGCGCGGGCCCAGTGCGGGTTAGTGGATGTCACATTTCTTTGAATGTTTAGTTTTAGGACATGTCAGTTTCCTCGCGATTTTTTCCTTCACCGTTTTAAGAGCACCGTTGATAAAATAATTTATACAAATTAAATCCCCTGTCTGGGCTCGAACCTACGACGTACAACTCGTAAGTCCGGGCCGTTAGCTCTGGGTCACCACTGCTCTCTAATAAAGAGTGCAAACGCACAAACAATACGCCCAGTTACAAAAATCAGGTGTTCACCATATCAGGGAAATCAGGGTTATATATCCTCGATCTCATTTGTACTTCGATGATCTAAGAATATTAAAACAATAAGATTACCGCGATTAATTTATCTGTAAGTAACTCACTTCGTTATTGACGCACACACAACAGATTGGCCTTGGCGATTTACCTATCTCCCATATAATCAAAAACTTAGGTATCAATGCTAATTTGAATTAATTACTGACGCAGTTTCTTATTTCTTTTATTTACTGACGTCTTTATGACGTGTTTCGTATTAGTGGCTATCGGAATATTACGAAATTAGTCAGCGATATTTCTGAATGGTTTTTGGCTTTGCTGACCAGGCTGGGTTCAATTGAAACCAGGATTTGAGGTGAACGACCGCGCGCTGCTCTGCGCCCGGTTTGAGAAGCTTACCAGTACAAACTACGCTTCTTCTCTTCTCCTTTATGTAATGTAAAGATGTCTTAAATATGTGTTTGCGTAAAGCATGGCGTATCGCAAATGTATACCTACGGTGTATCGATACCTACGTTCCCTGCCTCTGTGCCACTTTATGTTCTATGTTATGGGTTTGGTTTCCGCACTTAGTTCTTCAAGTGGACCATTGTGCGTGGGTCATGGCTGCCGTTGGTGTTTATTCCAACCAGCCCACCTACCTCCATTAGTTGATTACGTCTCCTGGCCTGTTGAGAACACCTGTGTACGATCTGGCTTTCCCGAGGATTTCTGACCTAATCTGGGTGACTCAAAGAGCACATGCGCCCTGCACCGTACCACTTTAATATGTACATAAAGGCGCTAATCAGATGATGATGAAATTGTCCGCGACGGTAGAACGTATGGAAATCTATGCAAAAACGCACACGGAGGACAAAACGGCCGCGCCGCTGATGCTTGCCGGATGACTTCTCTGGTCTGCTGAGAGACGTAATTTTATGTCTGATCAAGTCTTCACAGTATTGGAAAAATGATGTGGAATCCTGCTAACTCTAGCATTCCTGCTGCTGGAATGCTACTTTATTTGCTTACAATTCTTCCAAAATAAATTTTGTAAGCTACTAGTGTCTTTATTAAAGTGAAAAAAGATAATCTTTTCACTGGTTTGTGTACGCGATTTGAACATATAGCTTACTTAGAAATGTTCATGGGAACCATATTACATATAGGTATTATTATATTCTGCTGTCCTGTGGAACTCATTTATGTAATGAACCAATTTACTTACTAATCACAACATTTGCAATACTAATGAGATCTTGGAAAGCAACATACGACAAGAAGAAATCCGTCAAATATACTTAGCCCCTTTGTTACACGTTTTTCTTGCCGTGAAAAAATACAGTTTATTCGCCGTGTGCAGACACGATCGTCATTGTTGTATGGTGTTGTGTGGATAGCTATGGAAGCTTGCACGGTTACTTTTTTTCTACGGCGTGGTTTATACGCCTTGCCTTACCGTGCCGTGTACAAAGGGCCTAAACAGATAATAATTATTTATTTACGAGTATAATAATTATCTTTGAACACAAAATAAATAACAATAAATCTTATAGTAATTTACGAGTACATACCTTCCCCAAAAGGCGAGGCCAATTCAAACACAAAGCAAAAATGTTACTTTGTTCCTTCCGAACCTTAATACCTAAGGGGTACTACACAAGGGGCATATTCGATTTGCCAGTATTTGTTGAACAACAAAGCCGACCCATAGCAATGACTACATACATATATTGGCTTTCAGTCGGCTCGGGCCGATCGGCATCTCTGTTTGGTGTCTACCCTCCGGGTCAGATCTGCACGATTCGAGCTTTGCCGAGTGGCTTTTTCCCGAACATACGAGTACACACATTCGTCTTTGCCGACCGGCTGTGCTGACTCATGCCGACCCGAACACGAGTGTAGTATCTCTTAAATGAATACAGCAGCCTAATTGCGGAACGCCAAATCGTCAAATGATTCTGATCAGTTGGCTTCATTTCTATCACAATTGGCTTCATTTTATGATTTTCGAATTGCGAAACTCTAGTTTCTGCGCAGGGCCTTAACGTTCATAATTATTGGTTTCATAATAAACTAGAGTTTCGCAATTCGAAAATCGTAAAATGAAGCCAATTGTGAATAGAAATGAAGCCAACTGATCAGAATCATTTGACGATTTGGCGTTCCGCAATTAGGCTGCTGATCTTTTGCTCTTCACGTGACCAGAGGGCAGACAGCACCTATTGCCATCCAAATGCGGCCAGTCTTTTTGGACACAGAACATCCTGTTTTGAAATCTGAAGTTTTTTTTTTGTAACACATTTTTATACTGTTTTTCATCCAATGATTTCAGGTCAAAGTTGGTAAATTTCGTCAATACTCCCTCCATAACTGCATGGCGTACCAAAAGGTGGAATGGTTGAAGAAAATTTGTAATTGTATACCTCTGTCGTTTCCCAGAGAAGGTAAGGTGTGTTTTATTTATAAATGTAAAAGTCCAGTTGTTTTGCTTCCAACTATTTTCTTATTCCAATTTTTTTTTTTGTTGTGTTAGCCTTTATTGTCCCACTGCTTATTTATTTATTTATTATATATTTATTATTTGCTTTTTTTGTATTATTTGCAATGCCTTAAAATATATGAACCAAGGGTTGGCACTTAATACAAGTTATCCTAATAACTTAGCAAGGGTGCAAGTTACGACAACTTCTATTGCTATATTCACACTTAAGTCATAAGTATGTAACATTAATTAGCTGTATTTTTGGTACGAATAAATACTATTATTATTATTACTGCTGGGCAAAGGTCTTCCCCAAATCCTTCCAAGAGCTCTTTTCTCGCGCTACGTCGAACCAGCCCTCGCCGTACGCGTCCAGGTCATCTCGCCATCTCTTTCTGGGCCGGCCTCTGCGGCGCCGTCCATCTTCAGTTAACTTACTAATATATTTTTATTTGCACGCGTTTCCGTAACAAATAGACCTAGTTTTCTTTCATTTTTTTCTGTGCCATTGTGGTAGGTTATGTATATCTGAGGGACAATTTTCGTAACATTAAAGAACTTTCACAGTCTAATCTATCCGTCAAAAATATCTCCCTAAAAATATTTCCTCGTCAAAAATATTTCCCTATATTTTTGACAAGTTTTTGACATTGATATTTATCGCTGAGATGAGAGTGAATTACGGGAATTGGTCTAGCAGGTCGTGGGGTCGAACCCAGGCAGGTATTTACTTTGTGTAAATCATTTGATCACCACTGCTCTCAAAGCGGTGAAGGAAAACATCGTGAGGAAACCGGCATGTCCTAGAACCAAAAATTCGAAGACATGTGACATCTACCAACCCGCACTGAGCCTGCGTGGTGGATTACGGCCCACTCCCTCTCAGCTCTCTGCCTGTGTCCCAGCAGTGCCACATTATAGGCTGATTTATGTATGTATGTTCTTTTGGAATGTAATTTGCAAGCTTAGCTATAATAGCATGATTCATCCAAAGTCAAAAGCAAATCTATTAGATTTTTACTTACATGGATCCAATACTTTTCGTCATTCTTCAGTAAGAGTTGGAAGTGATTTTTCAGTAAAACTTTTCAAAAGCTGTGGTAGTTACTTTACATAACACAAACACATTACGAGGTATATTCTGTTCTTAAGTGAAAAGGTCACAAGTTCACAACAGAAATTTGAACAACGTAGGTACGCGTGTTCCAGCTCGAGTGTCTTGATTCTTCAGGGACTTAAACTACACGAATTTTCAATTTAGTTGTGGTTCAGAGAGGATGGATGGTTAGAGTAGTTTATAATTAGGTAAATAGGTAATTTAACTTTTAAGTTAAAGTTTTAACAAATGAGCCTCTAAAAACTTTTTGAGCTTTTAATGATGTACTTACGCCTTTTAGGGTTACTTACGTCCGAATGAAAAAACGGAACCCATGTAGGATCACTAGTGTGTCTGGTGTGCGTCTAATCTAATAGACCGATTAAGTTGAAAGGTCATTGGGAGTAAGCTGACCCGACCCGGTTTGTGAAAACTTGCGTACAAAAACCAAAGTAGATTTAACTTGTTAAGTTATATCCCACTTTTAATTCCATGTACTTTTTTTTTTGTTTAACTATAGGAGTAAAAATTAACAGGTCAATAAAAAAATCGATGTTTACATCGGCCGTAACGCATCAGGAAACTTTGGTACGGGATACACAGCGGCCGTAACGCACGGACGAGCAAACTCTGTCAGAAGTTTGTCGCGTTGAACGTGTTAGTGAACGTGCAGTTTGGCAAACTGTACCGTGTGACGTATCAAATGAAGGCTTCCCGTGAGGGTCTCCAATTTTTTTTTTTACAAAATAAATGAAAGTTATTTAAGAAAATAGACGAAAATTTACCATTTCTGTCACCTTAAAACCGAAACTACTGAACCTAAAAATACAGATAATGATTCTTATACGTATAGATAACAGGAAAACCTATAAAAAGTCTGTGGTCTTAAAATAACATAGTAAGTCTCTCAATATTGTGCGTACAAACTTATATTTGCAGTTGGAATGTATGGGAGAACCTGTTTTTCAACTACAATGTTAAGTTTGTTCTTGGTATAAATTCACCCCAATAACACAACTACACGCATTTGGCCGGTTATTTTAAGTGATAAGTTATTTATTTCATAACAAATAACAAAAAATCCCGCGACCCCCGGCGTAGGTGTGAGAGATGGAACACCGGGGTGGTTTTTAGTCAGCAAGAGTCTGACAGAACCTGCCGCCCGCCCCACGGCGGCGGACATCCATGAGGATTTTCCAGCCCAGAAACAAAAAAAAAAAAATTGTGCGCAACCGCGCGCTACATACAAGTTGATCGCAATGCAGGTTATTAAGTATTTTTAGTTCAACTAAGTAAGAATTATTTGAGGCTCACAAAAAGAGGCACGTTTACAGATTTCATAAAAAAATGAGTACCTATCAAGATTTAATAAACTTATCATGTTTGATTAAATACATACTTACAATTATATTTACAGAATCATACCGGATTTGTAATTTCAAGGACATGGACTGCTTAAATGCTATTTTTAGTAAGTATTATTGTATTTATTATTCATACCAAGGTTGAGGTTTGTAATAATGCATTCCTATTTATTTTGCTACAGACGAAGAAGAAAATCTTTTTAATACTACAGAGACAAGGAACTACATGCAATGTTTTCCGGAGTGTGAACACTACGATTACCCTCTGGAAGTCGCCTTAGGTAACCTGGCAGACAACATCTTTGTCAACGGACTTCCATTCTTGTAAGTTTATGGATTTATTATAGACTAGCGACCCGCAGGACTCCGCGTGACAGGGTATCGTCCAAGGACCGCAAGGCGAGATGCTGGTCGTCTGGCGCGCGGCGGCGAGAGGGGCAGACGACATTGTTGCCATCGCGGGCAAAACCTGGATGAAGCGTGGTGATTGGCCCAAGAAAAGAGAGGCCTTTGCCCTGCAATGGTTGAAGTCGGGTGTGTGCATGCAGACGGGGCGGGTCGCTCATCATCAGATGAGCGACCCGCCCCGTCTGCATGCGGTTTTTATGACTTGACAAAATATCGAGATTTTATTCTATGTAAGTTTAATATTAATCCATACTAATATTATAAATTCGAAAGTAACTCTGTCTGTCTGTATGTTACCTTTCACGCCTAAGCCACTGAACGGATTTCGATAAAATTTGGGAAAGAGATAGATTGCATCCCGGGGAAGGACATAGGATAGTTTTTATCCCGATATTCCCACGGGATCGACACTTCTGCGGGTGAAACCGCGAGGCGCAGCTTGTACATTATACACTTAAACTGACCGCAATAAATTCTCTAAATGATGGTAAATATCGCATCAGAATCTGTTGCCTAGTTTAGTGAACAACGCGATCACACAAAAGGCGACTTTAATTTATAATAATGTATAGATGCAGGACGTCATGGTACCTACAGTCCGTTCACAGTTATTATACCTCTGACAGTAGCAACCTACACGTAACAGCAATCTTATTGTAACGAAAATAAAGATCATAATGGTTTTGACCGAAATATCTGTGGCAGCAACCTAGTAGCGACCTTAATATAATGTGAATAAAGGTCACTGTGACGGACAGTGATGCAAAATCAGAGGTAATATATGTAACTGTGAAAGGCCTGTATGCACTATTACTTGTGCAATTTATTGTATCTCTCGGAAAACATCGTGAGAAAACCGTCATGTCCTAAAACCAAATCAAATCCACCAACCCGCCTATGCGGGTTGGTGGCCCGCGTTGGATTATGACCCAATTCCATTCACAGTAAGGAGGCTTGTATTACATGAGTGGGAATAACATAGAGTCCCCATCAATTATTTATTCAGGCTTTCGACCGTAGGTGTGAATATTGTATTGGCCAAAAACTACGGCTCATCTCACAAGTTGACTTGCAAACCCCGACAACAGCTCCTCTGTAGAACTGCTGAACGCTATTACGTCAGTGCGGCTGAAGCTGGTCTACTCGTAATATTATTTCAGAAGAAAAATGTTCTTTCTACGCTTTTTTGTAGGATAGGAACTAGTTAAATGCCAGTTCCGCAGAACACATTAGGTGTTTTTTAGGGTCCCGTACCCAAAGGGTGAAAACGGAACCCTATTACTAAGACTTCGCTGTCTGTCTGTCCGTCCGTCTGTCTGTCACCAGGCTGTATCTCAAGCATCGCGATAGCTAGAGAATTGAAATTTTCACAAATTATGTATTTCTGTTGCCGCTACAACAATAAATACTAAATACAAAATAAAATAAATATTTAAGGGGGGCTCCCATACAACAGACGTGATGGTTTTGCCGTTTTTTGCGCAATATTACTAACGGCAACAGTTAGACGCTTGAAATATTAACAGAATAGCTACTTAGTTGTATATTCACTTTAAAAATAAATAATGAAATTATAATAAAATAAATTATGGTAGAGGCTCCCATACAACAAACGTGATTTTTAGGGTTCCGTAGCCAAATGGCAAAAAACGGAACCCTTATGGATTCGTCATGTCTGTCTGTCTGTCTGTCTGTCCGTCCGTATGTCACAGCCACTTTTTTCCGAAACTATAAGAACTATACTGTTGAAACTTGGTAAGTAGATGTATTCTGTGAACCGCAGTAAGATTTTCACACAAAAATAGAAAAAAAAAAACAATATATAATACTTACAACTGAAACTACAAAAATTTTTTTTCATCAAACCTGTACGTGTGGGGGTATCTATGGATAGGTCTTCAAAAATGATATTGAGGTTTCTAATATATTTTTTTTCTGAACTGAATAGTTTGCGCGAGAGACACTTCCAAAGTGGTAAAACGTGTGTCTCCTCCCCCTCTAACTTCTAAAAAAAAATTATCAAAATCGGACTGCTCTGTAAAAAGTTATGCGTGACCATACATAAAAAAAAAATATACGCGTCGAATTGAGAACCTCCTCCGTTTTTTTTCGTCGGTTAATAAGAGAATGATAAAATTAAAAAAATATATATAATGTACATTACCTTGTAAACTTCCACCGAAAATTGGTTTGAACGAGATCTAGTAAGTAGTTTTTTTTTAATACGTCATAAATCGAAAACCGCAATTTACCTTTCACAAAGTTACAACGAACTACAAGAACTTTTATATTATGTTACTTGCTGCTACGGAACCCTTCATGGGCGAGTCCGACTCGCACTTGGCCGGTTTTTTTTTATATTATGGCTGGCACTTGGCCGGTTTTTTTCTTTTATTTGTAACTAGGTGACCCGACAGGCATTGTCCTGTCGAAACAATAATAATTAATATGTACAAAATCCTACAAAAAAAGCAGTCTTTCAGTTCTCCCCGAATTTTCCGGGCAACTTTTCCAATTTTTCTTTCCCTATAGACCTTATCCGGAAAAAATGAGGAAAATTAAAAAAATAAAACAAATCTGTTCAACCGTTGTGCGTTAGCCAACAAACAACATTTCATTTTTATTCATATAGGTGTGTCTATGTCTGGTATGAGTTGTCTTAATTCAACGTCCCTTTAAATAAAACTTTCTAACCTTGACAAGACGTGGTCTCAGTAAGTCCCATCAATGTCTAAAAGGTCACATCAAACGTTAATGTTATCGGTTATTTTTTAAATCTCGTCTAGATTTTGATACGATGCTGATTTTCATTATGTGTTTGATATTGCATGATCATAATATTGTTCTTGTTTTATTCCAGTGAGGGTATCAATTTAAAAAATCGATCTCTACTGAATGTTTTCTTCAACGACTTGGTATCCACCAGATATAGACGCGATGTTTATTTGAACTGGCAAAATATTCTTGGTGAGTATTCAGGACGATGACGGATTTATTTTACTACCATGATTCTTCGACATTCTTAGGGATAGCTCCAAGTATTAACATACTGTGAGGAAAACATCGTGAGGAATTCCTATCCGTGTCCTAGAACCAAAACTTCGAAGACATGTGACATCTACCAACCCGCACTGGGCCCGCGATGTGTATCCCTCTCACAGAGAGGAGGTCTGTGTGTCAGTGGGAACATTATGGGCTGATTATGTATGTAACATGTTATATCTTGAAATAAATTTCATTGCCAAAATCAAATACCTATCTAGTTGTTACTGTTAGTGTTGTACAGTTTCTAAATTATAGACGGCACTTTTTAGTATGAATTTTTTGTTCGTTGCTACTGCATCATAGTTGGATTTTGTGCCACCTCCTGATATAATGACGCAGAAAATATTTACAGAATACGTACTACAAAAACACAAGACATACAAATCCTTCAATTAAAAACAGGGTGGCAGGTACATTGACGCGCTAACTGTACCTAACCATGAATTCAGCGCAAGACTTTTGAACCAGCGTATAAATTTTTGGTCGGTTATCAAAAAAGAATCAGCTATAGGTATCATAGAAAAGCGCAATGCCTACGTGGTCAATATTTGTAAACAGCAATTTTTATTTTTAATAACCGACGAAAAATTACAGCTCCAGAATCGTGAACTGAATCCATGATAACGGTTGCGTGCCGATGCACCACTCTGTATAATATAAAAATAATAACTCATTCCATTGTGTTTTCAGCTGCATTCGGCGGTCTCCTCAGTCTCATGCTCGGCTTCACCTTAATATCCGGTTTCGACCTGATACTGTTCTTTACGATCCGAGTGGCTTACGACGCCCTTACCAACGCCACTGGCAAGCAAAACAACAAAATATACGTTAACGAACATAGTACCAAGAAGAGCTGGATGAAAAATGCTATTATCAATCCGATCAATGCGAAAAGTCTAGAAAAGTATAATATGGATTATTTTGAACATCGCAGATATTAGACGCTTTATGTGATTTTCAAGTATTGAATAGAATAAGGTGTGTAAAAAGACCCATCACGTAGTCGGCTTGACAATATGTAATAACAATTGCTAGGAAATGACTTAAAAAAATGTGAAAAACGAAAAGGTGAAAATAAATCACCACGTACGGCAGCGCGTAATAAAACGTACGCAAAACATTGAGCTTATGGGTACATTCACCGTGTCAGATTCTTCCATGAGGATTTTCCACCCCGGAATAAAAAAATGTGGTTGATACATAAAGTTGGTGTCTCTACAACATACCTCTAGCTTGTGCAATAATAAGAAAATATAATAACATGGATAGGTACTACGAACAATCGAACTACGTGTTTTCTAACCCTTTAGGCCCTTTGTACACACACGTTATTCGCCGTCTGTAAGCACGGTCGTCAGTGCTGTATGTATCACTATGGAAGCTTGTGACAGACACGTTATTTCCACAGCGCGGTTTAGACACCGTACCGTATTTAAACCGTGCCGTGTACAAAGGGCATTAGAGTGAGAAGGAATCTCTCATTACGTTTAATCAAATATTTAGGTACATATATGTAGGTCACTTTTACTTAGATGTGCTAAGTTTGAAAATGCACTAAATGCGCGCGTGTGTGTTATATTTAACTACCAGAGGTCGGAGTAGGTAGATTGATTTAAGGTCGTTGACGTCAAACGTAGAGGATAATATGGATATGCCTACAAAATACCGGATCTTCATATTTATTGTGAAATTAGAACGAATTTATGTTTAAGGTGAAAAACGTATAAATAATATCAACCTACGCTGCCCGTGTTAGCTAATGGTGAAAGAAATCAGTATTTTATACAAAAATACCTTGGAATAGTTACACCGTATTTTGTTCCTTACTGTTGAATTAGAAACGACGCTTGACAGTATGAGACAAAACTTAGGCAGGGCCTTTTGTTTGTTTATCTCATGTTCATCTATGTTCACAACGCATTGACCGCACGCAACGACCAATCAGAAGCAAGTATCCTGTATGACTCATTGGGTGTTCATATAATAAACGATTTTGTTAGCCTATCTGTATGTTTTTTATTTTATTTTATTCCATAATTCCAATCCCGGAACTTTTTCCGGTACTTCCCTCACATTATGGATAAAATGGCATGTCCATATTATAATATCTTGACGCAAGTATATAAAATCAATCTACCTACTCCGACCAAAGTCAAAAGTCAAAGTCAAAGCATTTATTTCAAATAGGCACAAAAAAGGCACTTTTGAACGTCAAAAATTATCTTAAAATAGAATTGATTCTAGTCGCCCATTCCAAAAGGCAGTTTTCGTATGGAGAAGAATGGGCAAGAAACTCCACCGTTACTCTTTTAAAATGTTTTAGGTACAATATTTTGCATGGGTACATTAATTATATAATAACATGTGAGGTCGATGCACCTAAAATAAAATTACTATACCACAATAGGTAAAAGAATTAAAAACGAAACCATGACATATAAATTAATTATCTGATAGATACATGGTGCTCACATATTTACAAACATGGTACAAGCAAAACGATTTTTATTAAAAAAAAAACACGAGTAATAAGTCAGGGTGTGAGTAATGAATGTAAAAACTAATAAAAAAATTACAATTAAATTAGCAACCAGTTTGATTTTGTCTAGACTCTAGATTGTCCTACGGAGCAGGACCAGCATGTTTCCAAGCGTTCTTATCTTGGATATAATCGTCTGACCTCTGTTAATTACATTTTTGTTTCTCAAAAAATGTAATGCAAGTCTTGTTTCTCCTGCCTAAATAAGAACAAAAGTATCTATTTAGTAATTGTTTACAATCTATAATCAATAGACTAATAAACAATTTTACTCTATAAATAGAATAATGTCAATTTGCACTTTTACACAATTCCTTAGCACAATCTTAGCGTCTGATAATTGATAAAACACTTTGTTCGTGTATTACATGTATAGCACAGCAGTTTTACTATTATTCATTCACTAGATATTAATACTCTACACTACAGTTCGGCCATCGTGAGAATTCGTTCCTGACACCCGTCTGTGTGACAATTCTAGTCTATATAAATAATAAAAACTTTTTAACAAAAAATTAAACCTCCGAAAAAACTGAAAAGCAAAAAATAATAAACTTTTTTTATTTAACCTTAATAAATAAGTTCTTAAACTAATGCAAGTATACCTAAGTAATTTAGAGTCGGCGCCAAACAAGCAAATTAATTCCTTGCAAGTGGTCGTGCGGAGAGCGCATTTTTTGTTTGAAATGTTAATGTTTATCGCTATAGATTTCACGTTGCTTATTTCTTTAAATTTAAGGTAATTTAGTAATCTTTGTTCATTGATTGTTTGGCGCCGACTCAAAATTACTTAGGTATACTTGCATTAGTTTAAGAACTTATTTATTAAGGTTAAATAAAAAAAGTTTATTATTTTTTGCTTTTCAGTTTTTTCGGAGGTTTAATTTTTTGTTAAAAAGTTTTTATTTTATAATTTTTTGAGGCTATAATTTACTAATTACTACATGCTTAATGTTTGATTACTTTTAAAATACCTACCTTACTTTAGACATTAACTGTTATATAATCCTACTTTAACTATTATTTTTTGTGTAATATAATACTAAATAATATAATGTAATACTTAAAAAAAACAGGCTTTATATACCAACATAGATAGGCCTTTTATTTTAATTGTAATACACAGCTCAGCATTAAAATCTGTGAATGAACAATAAGTCACCCCTATTTTCCCACCCTTAGGGTAGGTTTTTTTTTTCAAATTTACATGGGACCAACTTCAAAGTATGTCCTATCCATTAAAAGAAGAACTATCAAAATCGGACTACTCTGTAAAAAGTTAAGCGTGGTCATACATTACAATCAGTGAGTGAACAATCAATCATCCCCTGTTTTCTAACCCTTAGGGTTGAAATTTTTTTTCCAAATTTATATGGGACCAACTTCAGGGTATACCCTTTCTAATAAAAAAAGAATTATCAAAATCGGACTGCTCTGTAAAAAGTTATGCGTGATCATACATAAAAAAAAAAAAAAAAAAAAAATATATATACGCGTCGAATTGAGAACCTCCTCCGTTTTTTTTCGTCGGTTAAAAATCAATGTGTTCTCTATGCGTTCCGAAACCATTGGTCAGATTGTGATGAAACTTTGGTAGGGTGTTCTGGGGACGCCCGTGAAACATGGGAAAAAAAGAATCTGAGGCGGCACGAAGTTCGCCGGGTCAGTTAGTAGCTAATAAAGATCATCGTGCTCGTTTGTATGAAACTGACAGGTGTTAAGAACGCATTCTCTCGTCTACCGCACTGTAGTTCAAATGGTTTAGTTCTCTTTAGCCTACGCACTATGTCCGTGTTGTCTAGCAGGTGTATTGCCTCGACATTCACATGTCGATGAAGTCTGTGATCGTGGGCTTCAGCAAATTTTTGGATGATGGTGGTGACGATTATATGTAGTAGGCAAGACAAAGTATTTATAATTCGTAATCAGTACTACCTGATAGGTAATATTTAAAATCATGTTAACATTTTAATAAAGTGAATAATGAAAGACAACTTGTTTGAATTGTATCATTTAGTATCTGCCTCATTGGTCTAGTGTTGTGCATGAGGTCCTGGGTTCCACTACCGGTCGGGCCGTGTTATTAAGTTTCTCTAACTGGAATTTCTCAATAGCAGCCCGGAGTCTGGATTTTGTGCCCGGTTGATGGGAGTAGGTGCGCCCCTTATTACATACATGGGCCTTAAACATAACTGCAAGCGAATTGTGGGTGCAGTACCACCTCTGTATAACCCTTCTGGGAACACAGGCATGAAGTTATTTTATGTATCATTTAGTTACTTAATATGAGTAAGTACTTACTTACCTTTGTTGTCACAAACGAAGCCCGATATCAAAGCCATACTAACTACTTAGGTACCTACATCGTAATGAGACTGCAAATGTGTGGACATATACCTTTTCCTTTATCCTATCAGCTATACCCGAGTCGTGTTAGCGTGGCAATAGCGATCATTGACCCACCTACATTTTATAGCATTCTTTATTTCAAGAAATGCAATAAACTTCGTAAACGTCCTGAGTCAATATCTATCGTGATCTTCAACATGAATAACGAAAATACCATATTTATTGTTTGCCATGTTAAATCGATTCGGCCAAGGTAAAAGCCAGCCCTTGGGTCACGGGAGTGTCAACCAGCCGTTTCGAAACCTTAAAAATACCATGAGCACTCGGACCCCACGGCTCGAGGGTTTAAACTCCAAACGGCTCGAAAATATAATTTCCGATGTTATTATATTTTCGCCGCTTGAGGTTTTCCGCAGCCGCAGCAACAGCGCCAGCACAGCATGCCGATCCAGGAAGTTGTCGCAAGAGTATCGACACACGTTGCGTCCCACACTAAAAGCCTACCCACCTTCCATGGAAATAAAGACATTGGTGCCGTCCGGTCTCTTGCCCGCGTGCCAAGCCATTGGGTTCTAATACAGCTGGAACGCCGACGGTAACAAGAGCTCGTCGGATGATGTCATTAATGTTCGCGTGCCGTTTGTTTGTTTCTTTCGGAAATGATTAACTTTCATAAATGTTTATGAAAACCGCATCACGATCCGTTTCGTAGTTTAGAAGAATAACGCGGCCATACCTACAGACAAACACGAAAAGTGACTTTTATCTAAACTAATACGAGTATGTATTGTAAAGAGAAAAAATTTGATTTTTTGTATGTTTGTATGTTACTTTTTCACGCTGAAACGGCTGAACGCACAGATATAGATACACCTAGATAACGCAAGAGCAACTTCTTCGCGTGCCAAAAATCGCACCAGCTTACGTTCGAAAATCATAAGCCGCCACTTTCGCGCTCAGTCCTGCGTACTGCTGGCTGGGTGAGCGTGAGCGAGAGAGCGCGAGCTTGTGACGTCATAGTAGGTAGTCAAAAAGTGGCACGCTTAGTTTTCATACAGTTCGTGATACTTGCATTATCTAGGTATATATCTGTGGCTGAACGGATTTGGATGAAATTCAGTACATGGGTAAACAATGACCTGGACAAGGACATTGGCTACATTTCGTCCTGGATCGCAGACGAACTCACGTGCAACAGCTAGTTTCTAGTATGTATAGAAGGGTATCTTACGTTTTGAGTGCTTATGTAGACAAGATAAAAATAAGACGAGTGTTGTGTTTTCCTTATAGATTGCACGGTTTCCCCATTGCATTGTTTAGATTTGTTTTAGGTACTATTTATGATAGTGAAAGTGAATTCATGAGTGGTATTTCCTTACTATAATTATAAACTATAATATATATAGCAGAGCATTTTTTTTAATGTTAACCCCATTTTATGTCCACGCAATCACTGTCAATTCCAAGATAACATGAAAGAGATCGCAGAAAGCGAAAAGTATATTCTTATGTATTTTCTGCATTCACAACCACTCGATACGCTTCCAATAAATGTCATCGCAGGAGTGCTTTAAACGCTGTTGAGAAACGTTTTGTAAAAAAAAAAGAAATTTCTGGGCTACATGTACCTACAGTTTTAGTCCAGACAGGAAAAAGAGTCATCCAGTAGGTATAGTAGGTATTTGCCAACTCTGCACATGATACTCTCTCGCATGAATACCTATGCGAGAGAGTATGATCTCATGTTTATAAAATAGGAAAAAAAGGTTTTTGTGAATGAATGTCTGATCAAATCGAAATATCTTAATAGTTGGATTATATCTATAAATAATAACTAAATAAAAAATATATATTGTAGACCACATGATCCATAAAACACAATAAAAAAGTTAATAAAAAACAACAGCTGTTAAGCATGCAAACCTTGTTTACTCGATAAGTTAGAAGAAGACATACAGTGTGTTACGGAAAGGGTATATCAATACAAACGGGTTGAAGAGTGTATCTGGTCTAGAATCTCTGTACAAAATTTCAGCTCAAAAGCATTAACTTTGAAAATGCTTAATATTTTTTTATTTCGACATCACGGCGCTGCACTGGCGCGCGGCGGCGTCATGTGCGTGTATTAGGCGCACAGACACACTACAGATAATGACAGATGGATAATGACCCTCGTAGTGCGGTGACACGTTTGTTATGATTTCAATTTAATAAACTATCGAAATAAAAATGATTTAGCATTTTCAAAGCTACTGCTTTTGAGCTGAAATTTTGTACAGAGATTCTAGACCAGATACACTCTTCAACCCGTTTGTATTGATATACCCTTTCTGTAACACCCTGTATAGGTACTTATTTGGTGTACAACTTTTACTATGGGACATATAATTATAGATCAATTGCAGTTAATTAAATTATACCTTCATCTGCCTAAGCCTTTTCCCAACTTTGTTGGGAATGGCTTCCAGTCAAATAGGTAGTTCCAGGGTGCAGGTGAACAGAAGTATTTTACATGGAGCGTCTGGCTATCTGACCTCCACAACCCATTTATTAGGAAACGATACCCTTGGGTAAGACTGGTTGTCAGAATTTTGGGCTTCTGACTACTCGTAACGACTGTTGAAGATCTACGAATGACAGCCGGGACCAACGGCTTAACTTGCTTTCCGACGCACGAAGGGGTTTCGATATGTAAAGGATGGTTTAAGGTCATCATAGCACACGTATCAAATCGGAAAGGGATCGGCACCGTATCGCCTATCGCCTCGCCATCAAACAGGCGTCAAACTAACATAAGCACGTAACCAAAGCGGATCAGAAGCTCCTATACGTCGACTCGGCTACGGCTAGGCGACGCCGCGCTTACGGCTCGCCGACCGCTGGTTGATTGTGTAGCAAGCAGGCCGGAGGGGTGAGAGGGGCAAGGTAGGACGAAGAGACGTAAACTCGGGTACGGAGAGACGTAAGCGCGGGGACGACGAGCCGTAAGCGTGGGGACGACGAGCCGTAACGTACCGCACCGCGGTTCGTGAGCTTGTCCCGAGTCGAGGCGATTACGTTACGATTCCGATTAGTGTGCGTTGCAGTAGGGAGTTTTATACAAAGAATACTGAACGGCTCGAGTTGATACGGTGCCGATCCCTTTTCGGTATGATACTTTTGATGAAATAAACTAGATAACTATAGGATATCGAGGTAAAAACGTTGTTTGCACAGAGATTTTTATTTTACAACTGTTTTTTCACAAGACATAAGTCATAATCAAAAAACAACACACATGTTCGAAAAAGGTTGTCAACCAAAAGGTTTCACACTTCCCCTCAAACAACATCCATCATCAGATATCCTCACATCACACCACACCAGACACACCCAAACTCAAATCGCGCACACATTTATTAAATGCCACACGACCTAATGGTTTTGTCAGCACATCTGCTGGGTTATCTTCCGTACACACATAGTCCAGACGTACAACATTGTTGGCAATGCAATCTCTGACATAGTGCGCCCTTATGTCTATATGTTTTGTCCTTCTATGCGCTACTGGATTGTATGCAAGTTTAATAGCACTCTGATTATCCACGGAAATGCAAATAGACCCAAGATATTCACCTCTTATAAATGCATTCAGCTGTCGCAAATGAACTGCCTCCTTAGTTGCCTCCGAAAGTGCAATATACTCGGCTTCCGTTGACGACAGTGCCACACAAGCTTGTTTCCGGCATTCCCAGTTAATCAACGAGTTTCCGCATCTAAAAATAAATCCAGAATAAGATTTTCTATCTTTGACGTTCCCTCCCCAGTCAGCATCTACGAATCCCGTGATGTCCTGCACTAGTGACTTGAGAAATATCAAACATAGATCCCTTGTACCCTTAAGGTATCTCAAGATATGTTTAGCAGCTTTCCAATGACGTTCCTCACAACATGAGTTGTACTGTGCCAAAAAATTGACCGCAGCCGCAATATCCGGGCGTGTGTTACAGGCCAAATAGTTCAATGATCCTATGAGCGCTTGATAACTACGAGAGTCTTGGCAGGATAGCTTACCTTCTTCCCCTTCCGCCAAGGCTTTATGGAAATTGACTTCCGTCGGAGTTTTCACTGGTTTGCAGTCGGACATACCATATTCATCCAAGATCTTCGAAATAAGTCTCTCTTGATTCAAATATATTCCGGTATCCGTCTTAAGCAAGGACATACCTAAAACTTGTCTCGCTTCCCCTAAATCCTTTATCTTGAAATGTTTACAAAGATTGTCTAATAAAACTTCTTTCTGCCGTTTGTCTTTGTAAAATAATAAGAAATCGTCAACGTATAAAGCGATATAAAAATTATTATTTTTGTAAAGACAACTATCAAAGTCACAGCGTTTGAAGTTCAAAGACAATAACACTTCATTTACTTTATCATTCCAAGACCGTGAAGCTTGTTTGAGGCCGTATATCGCTTTTTCTAGTAAGCAAACTTTTTCCTTCGAGTTTTCGTCTATGCAACCCTCCGGTTGTCGCATATAAACTCTTTCATGCAAATCACCGTTCAGAAAGGCGGTGTTCACATCAAAGTGACTGATGAACCAACAGCTAACGATAACAGCAGTCTAATCGTCGATCTTCTCACGACTGGTGAATAAGTTTCGAAGTAGTCGATCCCGTAGGATTGAGTAAAACCCTTCGCCACAAGTCGAGCTTTATAGGTCTTGTTACCATCTGCATCAAACTTGTACTTGAAGATCCACTTGTTTCCCACGACTTTAGCTCCACGTGGCTTATCGACGAGCTTCCAGACTTGGTTCTCGTACATCGAATCCATCTCTTTCATCATGGCTTCCTTCCAGTTATCCTTATCGTCCCGACTTAAGGCTTCCTTAACTGTCAAAGGCTCCTGCTCTTCTGTACAGCATGCAAGTCCATTATGATTTCCTTCTCGGATTCTACTACGTAGAGGATAACGACATTCACCTTCGTTTGACTGTCCTCTATTTATGCTCTGTTCGTCGTTTTCCACCACGACGTTTTCTTCTCCGCTATCACCCGTTTCTCCCACCTCTACTTCCGCGTCTTCATATACTTCAGCCTCATCTGAGGAACTCGGCCCTTGAGAAGCTTCTGCACTACCAGGTGACGAACCTGACTGGCCTTCTTCCTTTGCAAGTTCCCAGATTACTTCAGCACCTTTGTCACTGCTACCTACGAGCTGACTAGGATCCTCTGAAACTGCTGCTGTAGAGTCCTCCAAGAAAACTACATCCCTTGCTCTAACTATGACGCGAGGATTACTGGGATTTATGAAACGATATCCCTTGGTTTCTTCACAGTAACCAACAAAGATATGTTCTACCGCTTTAGGGCTCCATTTCTTCCGAGTTTCCTTGGGCACATGCACAAACGCCTTAGTTCCAAAAACTCTGAAATGATCGAACGACTGAGCCTTCCCTGTCCACAATTCCTCAGGAATCTTGCCATTATTGCCACTGTGGGGCAGCCTATTTTTCGTATAAACAGCCGTATTACATGCCTCTCCCCACAGTTTCACACTCAGACCCTTTTCGGCTAACATAGCACGAGCCATCTCCACAATCGTGCGGTTTGCTCGCTCCACTACGCCGTTTTGTTCTGGAGTGTAGGGAACAGTCAACTGATGTTTTATACCCTTTTGGCGTAGAAACCCATCAAACTTCCTGTTCACAAATTCTGTTCCATTGTCCGTGCGTATGCACTTTACCTTCAGTCCGGTTTCAACCTCTACGCTAGCTAGAAAAAGTTTAAAATGATCTAAAACCTGATCTTTTGATTTAAGAAAAAATACAAAGGATTTTCGTGTCAAATCGTCTAAAATAACTAGCATATACCGAGATCCACCATACGTGAGTTCAGACATTGGACCACAGATATCCATGTGAATCAGTTGTAGTCTCTCGACTGCCCTCTCAGCCTCACCAACTGGAAAAGGTAAACGATGTGCCTTACCCTTAATACAGGCGACACAAGGCTCCATTACGCTCTTTCCAAATTCCATAATCGGAAGCTTACGTAAATCTCTCTCATTTACGTGTCCAAGCCGCCGGTGCCATAACATCAAAGGATTACCTGCCTTCACTGATGCCAACGCAGTCCCATCTACAACCGCCTGACAACCTTCAAGCTTGTAGATTCCTGAGACTTCACTTGCGGTAGCCAGAAGCTTTCCCTTGAAATGGCCTGGAACCAAATGGTGAATTAACTTGCAGCCATCTCTGTCAAAACTTACCTTCCATCCTTTCTCTACTAATTTAGACACTGATAACAGATTAACACGCAAACCAGGTACATACATGACATCCCTCACAGCAAGTGTTCGGCCTTTCAAACTCACCATGATATCACCTTTACCTTTGCATTCAATCTTATCATTGTTCGCACATGTCACATTACTCATACCTATATTCATAACCAAATCTTTAAACCAATGTTTCTGGAAAGACATATGTGAAGATGCCCCGCTGTCGATGTACCACTCCGTCGGATTGAAGGAGTCCCCGGTGTTGAATGAAGACAGGCTCATGACCGCAACGTCACTCAGTTTTGAGAACGAACCCGCTTTCCTTCCTTCAGGACAGTCCGGCTTCTTATGTCCACTTTTTCCACATTTAAAGCATTTAACTTTGGTCATATTCAAATCTTTGTTCCCATTCCGCTTCTTACTCTTACTCACAGCCAATGCTGAGTCCGCTGAAGAAAATGTACTACAACCTTGACGTGAATCCTCCTGTAGTAACTTCTGTCGTACGTTATCTGAAGTCAACTTCATCCCAGAGTGTTCCAGTGCCATTCGCATAGGCCGGTACTCTTCAGGTAGTCCTCTCAGTAACACGACAGCTACAAGATCGTCGTCAAATCCGGTGGCAATATCCTTCAACTTTTGAGAAAGGGACATTACTGCAGCAACATATTCATGCATCGACGAGTGTCTCTCTAGCTTTTCATCCATCAATGCGTTGATAAGGGTGATCCTGCGATTTACGCCTTTGTCCTCAAATGCTTTCGCTAAGCTATCCCAAGCATCTTTGGCATGCTTTGAATCTTGTACATACGCATAAAGTGTAGGTTCCACAAGAAGACAAATTAAAGCTAGTGCATCTTGGTCCTTCTCAATGGCGGTGGAGTCTTTGGAATCCGGGTACTTTGAAGTATATGTGAACAACTTTTCTCGTATGAGAATCATTTTCATTGCGAATTTCCACGTAGAGTAGTCATCTAGGCCGCTGAGGTTCTTGATGGAATATTTAGTTACTGGGCCCATAACCTTTTGATGAAATAAACTAGATAACTATAGGATATCGAGGTAAAAACGTTGTTTGCACAGAGATTTTTATTTTACAACTGTTTTTTCACAAGACATAAGTCATAATCAAAAAACAACACACATGTTCGAAAAAGGTTGTCAACCAAAAGGTTTCACAGATACGTGTGCTATGACCTTTATCCACGAACCGACCGACCGCGACAAGCGTAGGTTGAACTTCTATCGACCGGTGCAGCTAGGTTATTTAGCCACGAGCCGCTCTCTGCACCAACACCATGACTTTTAAATCAGCATTAGGTAATCGTAGGGATTACTTGAAGTGCAGATTATGAAGTAGCTGTTATATAACTACGATATTGATAGTATGATGATAAATTTATAATGGTATAATAAAATAAATGGCACACAAACAGTTCAGTGACCGGTGTAAAGTAAAGTTCTTTCGCCTGTTCATCAAAACTTTTAATTAATTTAAGAGTTCTCTTACTCCTTCGACTTTGACTTCCTTCTATAAATCGTCCATTCAGAATTAAAATGAAAGATACATAAATAAAAACTTATGAATAAAAAAAAAATAACAATATTATAATTAATTAATACTTTAAATAATTTATTAGCAAATAGAATTAACTAAGTTTTTAACGTGAATTTGTTCACGTGGATTGTTCTGCACACAAAAAATTTTGCAAGGATATTGCATGCGTCGAAAAGGTTTTCCGAGTTACCTACCAGTAGACCATTACCATGTAGGTACCCAAAAGACTGGCAGCATTGCCACGTTGTATGGAAATGCACTCCCTTAATTAGCGACTACAGAACATGTGTAGTTAATGAGGTCATTATTTATGTGGAAGTAGTTAGTGAAACTAATAACCGTAAAACGTATTATCCTATCAACATCGCAATTCTCTGTGTTACGTAAAATAATATGAAGACTAGTCTGGCTTGCTTAGAGGAAAGTCTTTGTAGGACTGTAGTGAACAAGACTTCGTATAACTATGAGGTGCTATCCCATAAATATGTCCCCGTCATTGTTTGTTAATGATTAAAATAGTAATGTAAGTACCTACTTTATGATGCCTTTTATTAGAACTATTTCAGGTTTTAGTGCAGTTAATGATTAGTATTTTATTTAAAAAATGTTTGTGACAAATAGGTAATTCCAGTTTTCTATTGTTACATAGAATGCACTGAATGAAATAAATGCATGAAATTACTGAATGGAACTAAAATCCGTATCTATTTCGGTGGCATGGTATTGCTTATTATGCTTTAGTTAAAATAAATGTATGGGTACACTGTCACGTGTTAATATCGACGCAGCATCACCTTGCATTGCACTGCAATACCTACAAATGCAAGTTATCGAACCCGTTTGTTTGTGTATTCTGACTAATCACAACAATCATTGCGCGAGTACTGGAGTGGATTCCACCATCACTTTCAGAGTTTTCCTAGATAGCGTCTGCGATATATAAATGCGCCAGCGTCGATGACACACCGCGCACCACCACCATTGAGCAAAACATGAGGAAACCACCGGTGAGAGCTTGTATTCTTGTACACAAATAAAGACCGTAATATCATTGACGTGTAATGTAATAACTGAATTCTACTAATCGCTACATAGGAGTCTCTTATCAATTAAGATTATCTACTTAAAAACCTCTGGCTTTGATATCTTTCTTTCAGTGTCGTGAGATCCTTGGTAATTGCGGAGTGGCAGCTATCGCTCTAGTAACGTAGATATTTAATGAACAATGTTTTATTAAGTCAAATACCTGTCTGCCGCAGCTGCCTTGTGTGAGAGCGAGTGGATCTGAAGTGAGTACACACATTCGCAAAGTATTTTGTGTTGGTTTATTTTATCACTGGTTTAACAAATCATTGTGTAGCAATTTCTCTTTTAACACCTAAGATAAACATGGAGTAATAAATGGGCTATCGCCTAATGGTTAGCAGTTTATATCTAAAATGATTGTGTTATTATCGTGAACGGTCCGTAGCTATCAGTCTGAAACAAAGTAGTAGATACATTACTATTTTCAATTTCGAGTAGCCACTATCTCGAAAATGATTATTTTTTCCGTGGAATTGGCTAAAAATCCTTTTTGAAAACATGTTTGCAACAGTCGCAACTTGAATACTTAACGTATGTGACATATACTAATTTAATTAGGTAAAACTTTTTGACAATAAACAACAGGTCGCAGTTTTATTTGAAAACATGTTGAACTCTAACTTAGGTAATCAACAAACAAAATACTTACGTGATTTAACGTGGCTGAGTTAAGTACTTTCTTAGAACCGTTTCGTCTTTCTTAACAATTGGGATTAGCAGCCTGTCACATTTGCTTGTACTATGGCAATAATTACGTTACACGTTCTTATCTTAATTGATGTAATCAATCAAATTCGATATGAATCTAGTGCGTATAGACGCAGGCCTTTTGATATAGAAAACGTGCTAATTATTGATAAACTTGGTGTTTCTTATACTATCAACATGTGTTCCGTTTTTAGTAGGCTATTAGCTTGTACACAGGTTTTCGAATCAAGTTGTACAAAAGTTTGGATGTCGTGTGATATTAAGTGGTCCATTTCTTCCAGTTCCTTGATTTTGCAACGGCCGCACGGAGAGTGGACATCATGACACGCGCCAACCCATGGCTCATCCTGGGGACGTTACTCGTGGCTACCAGCTGTACGCAAGCTAATGAGGACCACAGTAAGTTGAATTTTGTTAGAATAATATTACGAAAAAAAATCCCAGTACTTTGCTGAAATATGCGTCCAGTCGTACACGGTACAAAAAATGTAGGTTAGATAAAGGAAATGTATACAATAAGCAATATTATTACGTGGCCTATTATTCTGAACAACTTGTCAGCTTGCCGAGATTGTAGTGCCAGTAAGCAATGAATAGAACTCCTTACTAACAAGACGTTGTATTGTTTGTAACAAAGTCGCACTGTACCTAATCATTTTAGTTAAGTTTAACTTCTCAAAGAAAGACGGTTAGATGATATTTCAAACGGTTTGTTAAGTACTAACCTAGGGTAATAACAGTGCTCGCTGACAAGTATTATTCAATTTGTAGCGTGTGCTTGCGCGTACCATGTCGTGCCTCGGTTTATGTGACCGCACACCACATCGATTGGCTCATTAACTAGTGTTATCACTGTCATTAAGGTGACTTTTTTGGTAATCGATTTCCCGCGGGACAATATCGTATCGAGTGGAATTATATTTACGATTTATTTGTTTATTCACAGACCAGACCGCGCTTCGCAATTCAGTACACCCAATAAGTAGGAATGGTAAAATAGTGTTTATGAACGAGGAGCTAATGAGGAAGCTGGATGACGAGCACGAGACCTGGCACTGGACTCCGTGGCTGAGGACGAGGCTGGAGTTCACGGAGGACGGCATCGCGGTAGAGGCCGGGTGCTCGTCCGGGGACTCGATCGACAGTTTTCCAGATGGCATCTTCAACGGTAAGTTAATCTTTATCTAGAATTCTTTCGCAACGGTTGTCTAATAGTTTGTGCCGTTAAAAAAAAACAATTGTTTTATTCGCGTTTTAACATGTAATTATTTGTAGAACGTGATACCCTTTTCCAAGTTCAAGCGTTTAATATGAATTCTTTTGAAAAGTTATTGTACTGAACAACGAACTTTTGTTTTCGTGTGAACATGGAATATAATTCGAGTTTTGCAATTTCAGACGAGCAGCTGCGGCAGGGGGCTTTCATTCTCTATGCTCTGTTTGGTATTTACTCGTTCACACTGTTGGCTATCGTGTGTAATGACTATTTCATCCCGTGTGTGGAACTTATTTGCGAAGATTTGAATATTCCTCAGGTACTAATGGCCAAACTTAAATATTATTTTTCGGTTGGCGTTTTGCGAGGCATAGTTCCTATGCATGCAAAGATAAGAGAATTGTTTGTGAACTTAAACTTTTCTATTTTATTTCAGAATGTTGCTGCCGCTACGTTCATGTCAGTCGCCACCTCTTGTCCCGAGTTCTTTGTCAACGTTATATCAACCTTTTTAACTGAATCTGATATGGGTATCGGGACAATCGTCGGCTCTGCCATTTTTAATGCGCTTGGCGTTGCTGCCGTAGGAGGTCTTGCTGCTATCAGGGTACCTACCTATTCTTAAAAATACATAATTATACCTACTATTATTAGGTTAGTAAATAGTGTTGATTCAATAATCGTTTTACTTTTCAGCCAATTCCATTAGAAGCAAGACCCGTCACAAGAGACGTGGTCATCTATATGGTTAACGTCAGTGTGCTGGTTGCCTTTGTATGGGACGGACAAATTGACTGGTATGAAGCAGTTGTGTTGGGAGTCCTGTATATCCTCTACTTCATTGTCATGTTCAACAGTATGAGAATGTTCGCCGTCTATGATCGATTAGTCGCAAGATGTTGCAAAAAGGACAATTTAGAAGGTATGGTACTAATCATTTGTCAACATATTGATAAGTTATGTAAATATTATCTTGGAAATAAAAATATAGTAAGTATATATTATTTAACCTTTTGAACGCCAGAGTATAAACTTATCGCCGTACCCCTGACGCCAGGCCACTTTAACAAAACAACACACACACTTAAAACAACAAATTTCTCGATATTGGTGGTTTATTTATATTAGTTTCATGCAATACAATATAGACAGAAGCTTAAACTTTTAAATTATATAAATAAAAACACACAAAAGTAATGATTAAATTGTTTATTTCATAATGTGGTGCGACTCTTTGGCGTGTATTTTGTCATATATTTGTGACGTTGGCGTTCAGGGTAAGATTTTGTTTGTCACATATATGCGACAATGGCGTTCAAAAGGTAAAAAAAAAAAACAAATTGTGTGTTAGTACAATCCACATTTGAAACATTGAAGGTACCTTTGTTTACTTTCAGTTGCGGTAGTAACTTCTACTGAGAATGGAAAGTCAGTTGAAGAAGGCGTGAATAACAAAGGTTTTACTGACGTTGTTAATGTTGTAAATCCTGAGAAAGTGACCGTTGTGGATAAAGGTAAGATGGTAATATCGGTCGATCAAGTAGCCAACAAGGTTAAATAGGTTTTAAATATAATCTGTAAATACATTTTTCAGCTGAAGAAGACGTGATTGATAAACCAGCGAAGAGTGTGTTCCGGTTTCCCAAAGAAAACTCAATGTTGTATAGATGCTGGTGGTTGTATATTTGGCCCTTGAAGCTGTTGCTGACGTTGACGATTCCGTCACCGACTAGGTTCAGGAGGTTGTACCCTCTAGCTTTCTTCATGTGCATTGTTTGGATCGGAGCCAACTCTTACTGTGTGTCCTGGAGCATGACTGTTATTGGTAAGATATTCTCAACCAACTTTCTCATAACAACAGAAAACTCTACTTTGACGATCCTTATCATTTAAGATGCTATGTTTTAAGACAAATGGTAAACCATTATCATAACTACCATTCTAATGATTTGTATTTGAAATAGTGCCAGGTGAAGGTCAAGAGTTAGGGAATTATAATTTTCGTCAGGTCAAGGATAATAACTCTGATTCTGTCTATCCGCGAATGATGTTACATTTATTCAGTACAAACAAAATTCCAAGACTAGCTGTATATCCTTTCTAAGCAAGATTATCCTTGTTCGGATTTAATGCGCTCAGAGTGAAATACGCCCGGATTTTTATTAGAGACTGGACATACTCGTATATTAGGGCTACAAGAAGGCTGAAAATAACCTTGCACTATGGCCGCAAGTATAAGCCTCGAAATATTATCTTAGAAACCGTTTGTAATTGAAAGGACTCATGAAACTCACTTCGTCAAATATAACGATAATTCGTTGAATTACATTTGTTAAATAATTGATTGAATTAAAAAAAAAATATGAAGAAGGAGTTCAAGTTCAATTGCTTTTGATCACGAGATCAATTAAATCAAAAAACGTTGCAATCATTGTAACAGACACAAGAGTACTTATTACTACACCATTGAACAAATACTGGTAGTGTGGTGCACTAGGAAAATACAAAAAAATACCTAAGGCTAAATACATTAACCTTGATATCCAGCAAGAATAATCTGCAGTAAAATTGCAAATTGATTGTGATCGATGATTGATCAATTACGATAACTATAATTAATTAGCAGCGCCCCGCGGTTTCACTTGCGTATGTGTCGATCCCGTGAGAATATCGGGATAAAAAGTATTCTATGTGTTAATCCTGGTTATAAAATATATGTGTGCCAATTTTCATCCAAATCTCTTCAACATACAACATACAAACATCTTCACAAACTTTCACATTTATAATATTAGTAGGATTTCATCATAAAGGAATTCCTAAAATGATTATTGTCCCTAAAATACTGATGTCAAGCATTGAATAATTAATCATTTTACTTACATAGTTACAAGTATTATTTACTAACAATCTTAGGAATGAAAATTATTGGTTAGATATATGTATACCTAATTGGTTGACCTCGCGAACTGCATGTTTTTTCCTTTCCTTGTCACTTTCCTTACTGATATCTTCCTTGCTGTTTCTCGGTAGATAATATTCAAGCGTAGGATCATCGATATTCTATTAGTTTATTAATTGATTTTTCTTCTTCAGGACACACATTTTTCATTCCGGAATCAGTTATGGGCATGACGTTTTTGGCATTCGGCGGATGCCTGCCCGAGGCCTGCTCCATTTTCATCATGTCAAGGCGAGGTACGTACTGTGGATTTGATCAAGGAGAAATCTAATTTAAGATATTTTATTTATATCGTTTATTTCAAGAATTGCGTCTGCGAAAGTTTTGGTTGTTATGCGAATGTTTCTATTGTCAATCATTCAGTTTTATTGGTTTGTTGTTTGTATCATAGCGCTTCACATTTTCTTATACAATAAATTCCCAGATTTATTCTCACAAAACTCAGGTTTATATTATGTTCTTGTTTATTCAATAATGCTGAATTTAATATTTGCGTCCCCTAGCTATGCGTTGTTGCAATTACTTACCTAGGACCTATTGTTCCGCTTGTCAGATGGTCGGAAATGTGTACGTGTGCAATTTCATATACGAGTACTTATATTTTTATCTTAAAAAAATTATTATAATTAGCTATCATATCGGAAGCTGAGGATTATGTAGATTATGATTGTGTCCACGATTTCGACCTCATTAGTAGATACTCAAATAATTCAAAGATAAAGTAGATAACATGACGCCTCATAAGAAGTTTATTGTCATCATGGATCATCAAACGTTTAGATAAGATTCAACTTTAGGAAGATTTTGGAAAGATAATGCATATAAAAACAGCCAATTTATCCATTTAATTATGCGCATGTCAAAATACAATAAAGAAGAAATCCTCATTAATTGGTTTACAACAAGAGTTCTACAATACTTATATATATCTATTGTAAATTCTAAAAATCGAATCTAATTCAACTAACTTCGTGCCAAATTTTCGCAAAATTGACCTCATTGTTACAAATATTTAGGGGTGTCCTACACTTAGGGTTGTATTAAATATTTCTTTGTAGCGTATACTAGCCAACTCTCTTAAAGCAGAAAACTACTGCTTTATTCGCAAAATCGTAGCGATAGTCACAGCATAAAATTGTTCCTCGTGTACTGTGTATATTTTAGTTATATACAATTTTGCGTCAAGCGAAGCAATGCGAATTACTAGTTTATCTACCATTCTTGATAACCGGATTTAAATAAAAATAGTATAATTTTAGATTAATATCTTTCGTTTATCTCTGCCTTAACTCTTGATAGGTCTATAAGTGTTTCGCTGATTAAACTGATAAAAGGTTTGGTGTATTTATCCCACGTGTTTTTGTTATAGGCGAAGGTGGTATTGGAGTTTCAAATGCTTTGGGAGCGAATTCTCTGGCGATATTGTTTGCGTTGGGACTACCATGGCTGATCAGGACGTTGACGCTGCTCGGGCAGGGCGCGGACGAGCCGGTGGTTCGCATCAACTCCGCTGGTATTGACTTCGTTGTGGGCTCTCTGCTCGTGGCCGTCGTCTGCTTGTGGATCACCTTGTTCCTCGGCAAATTCACTCTCCGAAGAAGTCTTGGTGCCATACTCTTAGTACTTTACGCTATCTTCATCACATTTGCGATTCTCGTCGAAATGGGTATTATTTTAGACAGGGGCATTGAAATATGCTGAGTAATTTGTTCGCACTTTCTGAAACTTGTCAAGATGGCAATGGAATTTAAATAATTTCTTTATATTTCTAGAAAAAAATACAATGATTTTGTTGATATAGTACCTATCGTAAATGATTAAAACGATGGGGCTGCCCAATTTCATCTCGCGTATCATGCGCAATGATTTTCTGAATTAAGTATCGTTGCTATTCACATCAGTGCAAACGTTATCTTTTATGAAATGAATAAGAATTTCGCTAGGCTGTGGACCAATGAGCTATCCATAGAGCAATAGAAATATGAAATACCAAGCGAGTAAGTACTTAGAGATGAAAAATGTGAGCCAGGATCTGATTATAGGTTGCCGATTTCGTTATTGGATTTTTATAATACAGGGTGATTGGTTCAACGAGGTGGAGGATAGTTTGTTTACAATACGACTTTTAAGGAATGAGACGTGCGAAATGATTGTAGAAATAATGAAGAAAAATAATGCAGGTTATATAACGGAATAATAAATTCGTTTTGCGAGTAGCGATGTAATCCTCACTTATGTATTTGTCGGTAACTATTTTAATTTAATTTAGCAAAATACCTGTTGTTTTTTAAAGCGAATAATGCATCTCCTTCGTCGGACCAGTCAGTCTGTCCATTCCTGTACTTTTATTTGTGATATTAACGATGTGTTTTGGAGCATCAGCTAAACATTTTAAAGTTAATAATACAATTACTTTTATAAAAAAAACCGCGTCCTTTTGCATTTTTAGATTAAGTTATGACTTTCAATTGATTCCTATCGCGTACAGTATATTGTGGCACTGTATTTTTACGACTGATAGGATGTACTTAACTAATTAACTCTAATTAGTGATTAAGTAAATGATTATTTATTTAGATTGTTACATGTATCTTATATTTAGGTATTAAATATTGAAGTTGTTAAATATTGTATTAAATCACAACGCTCAGGATATGATTAATTCCTAATAGAATTGGGAGATTTATTAAGACATGTTTTTTATTTTTTTTATGACTTTTGTTTTGTTACGCAATTGTCATTTTAGGAAATTATTGAATGCGGAATGAGTTCGTAATCTTTTATTACGTTTTAAATTTTGTCAGTTACAATTTGAGTATATTTTAAATAACATATAGTTATAATTACATATCACTTACAACTAAATATATTATGGCCTAGAAATTACAGGTAAGGTCATACAACATTGTCTCTTGTGTTCACTAAGCTTTCAGCCCCGGTTACACCTGAAAAATGTGAAACTTGCGTCATTGCTATACCTATAAGGATACATTTTTCTTCACATGCTTATTAAATGATGGGCGCCGCACAATTCAAGCCTGAAATAAATACTTAATATTGAATTATTTTCGGTTCTGTGAAGTTACTTAGAAAATTTTAATGGCATATCGTCTGTTGGTACTTTTGACGAGCAGGCTATTATGAAGGCATCTCATTCTCATGAGTGCGTTCAAATTAAATATTATACTGAAAAAAATCCTTTGAATTTCAAAGTTATTATTGGTAAGTATATTACATTACTGCAGCGGCCAGCAAAAGAGGTATTGATGGAGCATACGTAAGTCCATCAATGCCTAGTTGTGGCCAAGACTCGTATAGTACTTTTTCTCAAATAATGTAGCTTGTAGGTCCTAGACAGAACTCTTTTGTCAAATACAAATCAATGACGAACAACAATAATTTTTCCACACAGCTTTCTAATTGCAAGCCAGTTCGAAATTTAAATAAAACCTTTGATAAGATACGATCTTTTACTCCGAAACATGGCAACCAATTAGGGTAGCCATGTTTCGGAGTAAAAGATCATTCTATTTTAAAATTACACGACATATATGAGTTTACTATGTAATTTATTTGACTGCTAAACCACGACAGATATGGATTTTCATACAACTTTTGCCGGCCGCTGCTCGCATGTATTTGGCCAGTACAGCAATTTCGATTTATCTCGAAGAAGGTTGTCAAAATAATGCTCAAACTTCCAAGCATGTTTGAGATAATATACGATATATGTTAAAAACGGATACTAAATGAATGTGCCAGATAAGATCACAATTAACAGCTAACTGTTTGCGATCTAAATACACAATCATTGATTGATTAACATGCGTAATCTCTTTGTGAACAAACAGAAAATTGCTAGTTTACTATCAGTACCTGTGTACAATTTAATAATGACATCGTAGCCGGACGCGGTCGCTCTTGTGCAAGCGCACGGCCGATTCACGAGCGTAGCTCAAACTCGGCCAGCTCACTCAGCTAAAAGTTAGCTACTAATTGCGAATAATATCTGAACGAACGAGCTCAGCGTTAATTGTTGTTAGTCAAGCTACAGATCAGATGGCTGGCTGTTATTAAGTGCAAAGTAATCGAATTGGTGATTTTAGGTATGCAATTTGATTAAAGTGAATTTTGATGGGTATTATTTACAGAATAAGCTTTACCACCTACTGTTTCAAACGACGCTGAGTTCGAGCACCGGTTGGGGTCTTAATCATAGTTATAGTTATCTTAAAGCTAATGAAATAAGTAAGGAAAACCGACCCAGTTAATGGGTAAGTGTTACCAGTCATAGGAATGCCCTCGTTAATTCTCCGTAATCGTGATATGTGTGTCTTAGTGGCGACTACGACGTCGTGGTTGGTGAAGCAGAATAATATCGCCACGCACAGACCCTGCACACAAACAGACAATATTTAACTGAACGTGTGACAACATTATTTTCAGTAGGCGTAAAGAATAGTCAAAACTATTTTAATTACTTAAAAGAATAAAAAAAAAAAAAAATATGATACATACAAAATGAAAACACTAGCGCTGCAAAACAACATTAAAACATCATTTGATTGCTTTAAAAACTATTGAATTCGTTTATATATTGATTGATAGTGAACAAACCATCATCAGGCATGTGCTCTTCTGAAAATTGCATATGACAACGATTGTTCAGATTCAGTCGTGTCTCAAATGTAAAAAGAATTTAGATCTATTGGCTTTTTCCTCTCACAAGGGTTTGTGCCCGCATGCGTGCTTGTCAAGCACCAAGCATGCGTGAGCTTAGCGCGTATGATAGGAAATAAAGCATGCGGACATAAATCCGCATGATAGGAAAAATGCCTTTACTGGTATAAATTGTAACCTGTAAGCTAGTGAGAAGTGCCGACATAATCTGATAAGTTTTCTCCCAAGGTGAATCAGGCAGTGGTCGAAATGGCAGCAACACAAAATGCAGTCCGAATAGGGGTACCTGTGGACAAAGGAGTGAAAAATTATAAGCACCGTTATAACCGTTTCGATAAATATTGCTTGTGAATCCTGTTATGAGTAAACTAATCTTCTATACAGGGTAGCAGGGATATTGACGCGCAAACTGTAACAATTTTTATTTTATTTATTTATTAAACATTTTGTAGACTAAAGGTCAACCCAAGGCGTCTACAAACAAGTGACTTAGGTAGTAATATAGGCTTACAGTTATTTGTTGTTAACATAGGTAATATTATTATTAGATACTAATGTTTAACTACTAACTTATAGTGAAATACAGCTTAGGCTAGTTACGTTAGGTTAAATTTAAAAATCCTTAACCTTTTGAACGCCATTGTCACATTTATGTGACTATGAACTCAACACATGATTTTAGACCCCCGAGCATAGAAATTATTAGTCGATTATCAAAATTAATTTGCTGTTTCGTAGAAAAGTGCAATACCTATACCGAAAATGTACCCAATAGTTCGAATCAGTCGATATATTCTGTAAAAATGTCACCGTGAAAACTTAGGTGAAGTGAGATTGAAGTGAGCTGTTATTCCACCTGATGCTAGGGATTGGTAGTGTTAACAGCTCACCTCACCCTCACTTCACCTCAGTTTTCACGGTGAGTTTTTTTTACAGAATGAATTTAAAAGTTGCTGGGAATATGGAAAAATTCGAGAAAGCTGAAAGTGCGTTTACAATGAGAATTTTGTATGAATTACGAGTATCAGGACAACGTATGTCGGGTCACCTAGTGTTTCATAAATACTAGTTGTATATGTTGTGGTTCGATCGTGCAAAGACAGGGTTATATTTTTTAAGCCTACCTATCTGGGTCGAAGCATCGCTGGGCAAATCGTCGAACGCTGAGCGTTGAACGATATGGCGGATGTTAGACAGTCAAATCATGCGATGGCGACGAGTCGTGAAATGGCAAGGCAGATCACGATACCGCCATTTCTACCGTCAGACGACGACATTAACAAAACTTGTAGACGACTTGTCAAAAAGGTGGAAGAAGCGAGTGTGTTACGTGACCTAGAAAAGTGTAACATCGAATAACACTCCCCGTAAGTTTAGGTACTAATTCGAAACACTTAACAACGAATGCACGCGGTAGTGTTGTTTATTGGAGATCGCACGGCTACGGCGTTGAGTTGTTTGTGGTAGCGTGCGTGTTTCGAATAGGTGAATTAGAGATTTGATTATTCGAGATCGGATGGCTACGGCGTTAAGTTTTTCGTGGTAGCGTGCATTCGTTGTTAAGCGTTTCGTATTAGTAAACTTATAGGGACGTGTTATTCGATGTTACACTTTTTTAAGTCACGTAACACACCCGAAAGAAACAGTATTTTACTTAAATACTTGTCTGAAACAACGCCAATAGTTACATGTATGATGCATATATGTTTATAAACGACATGATTTCACAAGTCACATTTTGTTGAAAACAAATTTATGTATTTAAATATTTACTTACTAAAACCTTATGCACAAGTAAAAACTGTACAAAGGCGGACTTAATGCCTTGGGCATTTTCTACCAGTCTACCTTAGGGTGATACAGAGACAATACACAGTAGGTGCAATAACAGAAAAAAAAAAAAAAATTTATAACTAAGATATAAGAATAAATAAATACATATATACATACATACAACAATATATATATATAAAAGTTATGACACATAGGTAAATAAGAAACCCTACAACAACTTAATTCTGAGACGAATCTGCCAACTTCTTGTGTATGTGTTCTCGAGCTTTCACTTTAAATGTGAACAAATTACAATTTGTTGAAGGGTGTGAACGCAGGGTAAGGACCTTCTAGTTTCTTAAAGCTGACTGAAACAAAATTAGCCTATCACATCACTTGACATGAGTTGGTTTATGACATATTGTTATTAAGCCCTTCAGAAAGCGTGGGAGTTGGTTAAGGTACCGTTAATTATAATGACTCGGGTCAGTGACGGGTGGTCGTCGCTACTACATCGAAATCTCAGCGAATAGTTTGGTACAGTTCAGTATGTAATGTAACGTTCCAAAAGTCAGTAATAAACATGAACTCTGAGTAAGTCCTTAAAGTAACGAGTGGCAGTTCAACCCGTAATGTACAAAATCCCCGTTTGGAACCTAGACATTCTTATCTGAAATGAAGTTTTAAAGTAAAATCACAAATTCATAACTTGCAAGCATGTAAATATCGCATTAGAAACTTTAATTCGCAGTAGCTATGATTTTCGCTATAGGCACGCATACCTACGAAAATAGATCGCTGAAAGCTGGAAAAAATTTCGTCGCTTTGTTATAAAGATCTGGCAAAAGATACAATAGCAAATACGCACGACTTAACAATTGCTCACAATATAATATCGCAGAATACAAAATATATATTATAAAAGGCTATATATATATGACTGACTGACATATCAACGCACAGCCGAAACTACTGGGACTAGGAATGTGAAATTTTGCACACGGCTGCCTTTTATAATGTAGGGGAGCACTAAGAATGGGTTTTTGGAAATTCAACCTTTATGGGGGTGAAATGGGGGGATTTTATTTGTATGAAAAATCCTATTCCTTGAGTTAATAAACTTGAAAGTTGGCACGAATACTTATCTAAGTAAATTATGAAGTTTGGCATTTTTTGTTTTTCTAAACTATCCCCTAAAGGGGGATTGGGGGTCGTAATTTGTATGGAAGAATTTTAACGCGCGGTCGGATTAACTCGAAACTCAGTATTTATATTAGGTCCTTACATATGAAATTGGCGTTTTGTATGGAAGGAACAAAAAGTCGAATATTTTTTAATATAATATATTTAATTAATCAAAGTATGAACCATTGTTTTCAATGCACTTTTGCCATCTTATAGGTAGTTCATTGATCCCTTTACTAAAAAAACCAGTCGGACGGGAATCAATAAAATCTTTGAAGGCGATTTGGACTGCCCCATCGGAGTTGAATTTTTTCCCTTGCAAAAAGTTATCCAAATTGCGAAAAAAATGGTAATCTGTTGGAGCAAGGTCCGGGGAGTACGGAGGATGTCTAAGACATTCCAATTCAAGCTCTTCTAATTTGGTAGCCGTCTGTTGCGCAGTGTGTGGTCTGGCGTTGTCGTGCTTTCAAGCTTTTTAATCTTCCCAATTTGCTTCAAGTGAATTAAAACAGTTTTATCACTAACATCGAAGCCTGCAGCTAACTCGGACGTGGTTTGCGATGGGTCCGCTTCCACAATAGCCTTCAATTCTCCATTATCAACTTGGGTCTCAGGCCGTCCACGGGGCTTGTTCTGCAGGTCGAAATTTCCAGAACGAAAACGTTGGAACCAAAAACGAACTGTGTTTTCTTTTGCAACATGACCGCCATACACATCATTCACCCTTCGAGTCGTTTCCGCAGCACTAGTGCCACGGCGGAACTCGTACTCGTAAATAATGCGATATTTTAAATTTTCCATTTTGTAAAATGAGTGACGCAAACAGAAAAAACAGAAGAAAAAAAACAAATGAATGACGGTCATCGAAGCACAAATACATGAGTAAATAGCTGTACAAATTTGAATTTGGAATTCCTTACCAAAGAGGAGAAATTCGTGATTAAAGTGGCCAGTACGAAAAACGCCAATTTCATATGTAAGGACCTAAAACCAAAAATAACGATTAACGTGTATCAGATTTTTTCAAAAATCTACCCCTAACGGGGTGAAAAAGGGTAGTTAATTTTACAGGGGAGGATTTTACTGCGTGGCTTGATTAACTGAAAAATTGGTATAAATGTTTGAGTCAAGTTATGAACACATCCTAAACGATTTTTCAAAATTCCACCCATGTGGGGGTGAAAAGCGGGGATACAGTTTTTTTGAAAAATCTGATTCCTTTGATATATTAAACTGAAAAACTGGCCCTATTTGTCTAAATAAATGATAAAGATGATAAACATACATTTACGAAATTTTTAGAGGAAAGTACGAAATACACGCGGACGAAGTCGCGGGCAAAGTGCTAGTTGTACAATAAAAATAAAAACGAATATTTGACTGCTCAGAAGACGGAGCAAAATGTAGGTACTTCATGAATTATAAATAGGTACAATAGAACTAATTTATTTTCTATCTCCCACACTCGCGAAACAAAACTCTGTTCGTCTTAAACGAACATAAAAGAATACTGGGGTACTAAAAAAAAAAAAAAACAAGAACCAATTAAAGCCTATTAAATTGTGTCCCGTAATTGCGTTACACACTTTGATGGCTTTAATGTTGACAGTTCAATAACATTCATTGCGTTATTTATTTACGTTGTCGAGCAGACCAATTACACAAGAACAAATGAAGCAATGTTGCAAAAATTACTCAGATTGTGATTAAAAGTGTGGGTGCTTTGTTGCTACAAAATATACCTATAACGTTTTCCCTTTTCTTTTGGAAGATATTCGAGTTTATGAAACACTATCTGCACCCCGCTGTTTCACCCGCATAAGTATCGATCCCGTGGGAATATCGGGATAAAAACTATCCTATGTCCTTCCCTGGGACTCAAACTATCTCTATACCAAATTTCATCTAAATCGGTTCAGTGGTTTAGGCGTGAAAAGGTAACATACAGACAGACATACAGACAGAGTTACCTTCGAATTTATAATATTAGTATGGATGTTTGACGAAAACATGTAGCTTACTTAGTATGTATATCACATACTATTAGAATAGTTTTACAATGCTTCATAGGTACAGCCGCCAGCAAAATTGCATGGGTACCTTAGTGTCTATTTTCCCGTGAACGTTTGAATTCAAGTTTTCGAAAATAAACTAGATGGCGTTGGTTTCTTCACAACTATGACTAATTTACGAAACGTATTAGGAAGAAACGAAGGAATTAGAAGGCTAATACATTTATCTAATTATTACATTACAATTACCAGCATACGTAGCTTAAATGATAAAAATAATAATATAAACCGATAGGAATATATTTATTAAGCTAACGAGTGGGTATTTTAATAATTAATTTAATATTCGAATTGGTAGGTACCTAGTTAGTTAGTAACAGGAAAAAAGAGCAGATTCATCGCAGGTAAACAGGCTCGCCTTGTGGGCTCGCAAAAAAAGGCACTATAAAAAATTATAGAGGTTTATTTCTTACAGTTTATTATTCAAATTTAATAGTCAGTTTATTAAATATTATAGGTATAACATTATAATATTATGAAGTTATTGAGGCGATAGCTTAAGTATTCGTTTCCAAAATCGGAAAGAGGATTGAAGCTTATGTAACCTCAATAAAAACAAACAGGAGACCAGGTTATTTTATTACAAAGGTCAAACGGATTAAATGGATACTAAATAAGTAGGCTAAAAACTACAAAATTGCACAAAAACATATCAAATGGTTAGTAGGCAACATAAAAAACTAAAAACTATGTTGTTTAAACTTAAAGTGTTCATAACTTTTTAAATTATTAAAAATACGTAAATTATAGTTTATACACACATAACCAGGTCTCCAGTCAATATAAATAATATTGTCTAAGTATAATTATTTAGCTCGTAGCTACGTAACCACTTGTGTATCGCGTATTATTTCGACGCCACAAACATAAGCGTCCGTGTTCACTGGACTTAAAAGTTTTTTCATCTGTAAAGATGACATTACTCCAATCGAAGTTTATGTGATCCAAAGCGAACTGTAATCTTGCCGTTTTATGGTTTTCGGTGAGCAAGGGTTTCACAGCATGCCTCCGCGGCACAAGTTTTGACGCGGCTCCGTGTCAAAACTTGTGTCAAATAAACCAGCATAGTGGTTCGGCGGCAGAAATCCATTTTCTTCATACTGCCTTATCATGGTTTGATGCCGCAATGTGTTTTATAAGTCGTGGTCTACCAGTTCTTTGAAGGTGTTTCAAGGAACCCTCCTCTTCAAATCGTCGTACTCAAAGAACAACTGTTTTTCTCTGCAACAATAAAACAGAAATATATAATACCCAATAATGATTATTAAAAAAAATAATACAGTTTTTAATATAAAAGTGTAAAAATAAAATTACTTACGTTTACACCGGTCTCTGGCTATTTCTGACAAGTTTTTGGCTTGATTATTCAAAGCAATTATTTGAGCTCTTGTAACGAAATCAATATTATAACTCGTGCTCGTTTTGGTAAAATAAGTAATCCGCCTGATCATAAATAAAAACTGAACAAAAGGCACTCGAACGAGGTAATCGAAATGAACTTAGCGAACGATCCATTGAGCTGTCATAAATCTTCGATCTAAGTATTATTCATACCACCTACCAATTATTTATAAACCTACCCTCTCAAGTTTGAAAACTAAAACTTAGAAAATCAGATACCTACCTACTTATAAATTGATATTCAATTTTAACATAGTAGGTTAATAATTAGGATCAATTTTCTTTAAAAGAAACTATTAATTATAAATTGTTTGAATGTTTGAAGAGACAAAAAGAAACTGCAAAAATATTTTATCATATAAAGCAAAGCAACGCCATCTAATAACAGCATAATTCAATTTTGTTAGTCGTTAACTGGTTTTACGCTAGATGGCGTCATTTCTCGCTTCATACGATTTTGTTTCTGTACTACCCATGCACTTTTGCAGCCTACCGTACTTAGTTTTATTATCAATGATTAATGAATGGTGATTTCAATTTTTAATTTGAGCCCGGAATGGAATTGCCCGTTAAACTAGGTACCTTTCAATCAGCCGTGGATACAGCTTGCTATTGTTTTCTTTTTAAACAATCCACTCTATTTAAGGGCGATGATCAACATCTTCTTTACGTTTTTTTTAAATAAAATCTGCCTTTATTTTCATAATTTCCAGTATTAAAAATAAAGAAGAGCATATAGTAAGCATAACCGTCTATTACTGATCGTAACAAAAAGTGTTTTTCTTTTATCTGCTGTTCTATAACAATACGTAACAGCAGAGTTGCAGGGGTTTGTAAGAAGTTAAAACAATGGACGGTTTCCGTATCTTCATACTTTCAATAATATTGTTGTCAGGCTTTGTGCTGACCTTCTCTGTGCCGCGTGATAGATGAAGACGCAAATGCAGCTTTGATGCAGCTAAACTTGCGTTTAGATTATTTTGTGTAGAAGACGTAGGTACCTATTGGATAATAGTTTTTTATTGCACTGTCATATATCTAAGAATATATTTTTTTATCCTGTGTGAATAATCTTCAACATAAATAAAAATTGAATGCTGTTCGCTGATAAGCGCATCACTTGTGAACGGCTGGACCGATTAGTTTTTTTTTTTATGACGTTCTTCATAGTCCCAAGTGCAGTGTAGTCGCTGTACCAGAACAGTGTTCTAATAATTGTTTGCTGCACCGGACGACGTCATTACGTCAGCGCCGGCTGTCGCTGAAAACCAGCGCTGGGGCTCTGTCTTGCATATTGCTGAGCGATAGCCGTTTTGCGTGGAAGTTATGCATGTTTCCCTTTTTTTTATTTTTCGTGTTTATGTTCTTTTTTGACGTATTTTCTTTCCTTAGTTTTACTTACATATATTTGTGTTTTTGTTTTATGTGGTGTATAAATATATACTAAAGTATTAAAACAAATGCGTTTGCCGGGTTAACTAGTAAGCTGACCCTGCAAACGTTGTTTTGCAAAAAAAGAAAAAATAGCCTACGACCTAGTCTCAGACCTACCGAATATACACAAAAAATTTCATAAAAAACGGTCAAGCCGTTTCGGAGGAGCTCCTACACAAACACTGAGACACGAGATTTTTATATATTGGATGGTAAAGAGAAAAAAATATGTGTTTGTATGAAGAGGGTAATCTTCGGAAATAATGATCCGATTCCGAAAATTCTTTCACTATTGGGAAGCTAAAGTATTGCCAAGTGTCATAGGATATTTCATCTTATGTTAAAACAAGAAATGCTACGTGTGCAGAAGTTGTTAAATAATAACTAGATACAGCATAAAGTCTAGCATGAACTTAAAACGTAAACGTACCAATATGAGAGCGGCTCGCGCGGCCTTCCTTACCGCTACAGAAGAGCGTTGAGTAGCAGCTGGGTGCAGTTTCGTCAGGAGTACTCGCACCACGTTCACCAGGAATACTGCAAGCATAAGCACAATTTAGCTTAAATGAGAGGAGGCCTCAGAAGAGGCCTGTGTCTCAATAGTGGGTTGTTTCCCCTGCTGGGACACAGGCCTCCTCACCCGAGAGGGAGTGGGCCGTAGAAAGGTACACTTACATCCCATCCCACTAATCCCACTATCCCATCCCATCCCACTAATAATATTATAAACGCAAAGGTTTGTGAGGATGGATGGATGTTTGTTCCTCTTTCACGCAAAAACTACTGAACGGATTTGGATGAAATTTGGCACACAGATAGTTTATAACCAGGATTAAACATAGGATACTTTTTATCCCAATATTTCCATGGGATCGAAACTTATGAGGGTGAAACCGCGGGGCGCAGCTAGTAAACTCATAAAGTAACAAGCTTTTGCCCGTGACTTCGTCCGCGTGAAATTTCTTGTTCCACCGACCTACGCGGTCGCATCGCATCGCCTGCCCGCGCTATTACATCGTTTTCGCTTAGCGTTCTTTCTTTTTTGTTTTTGCTCGGCCCCTAAGGTACGATTCACACCAACCGGCTCGCATCGCGCCGGGCCGGGCGGCATTTTACAATGCGGTAAAGAACATTGAAATGTATCAACAGTAATTACAGTTCATATTTGCATGCAACTTACGCATATTTACCTCCGTCGGCATCCCGCGACGCGTCGCGACGTGTCGCAGAATGCGTTCGGCTGTCGCGACGGCCGACCGGCCCCGACCAGCTCCGAACGGCGCCGTCGTCATCCAATCGGCTGCCGTCGGGTTCGTTCGGAGCCGGTCGGCCGCGCAATGTGAGCAGCACTCCTGGGCGCTTGGAGTGCGTATGGATTTCAGCGGACGCTGTCGGCTGCCGCGGCACGCGAACGGCTATCACGGCAGCCGAACACATGCCGCGGTAGCGGTACGGCTCCGACGGACGCGTTCGGCTGCCGCGGCATGCGTACGGCTCCGTTCCGATGCGGCGCGACGCGAGCCGGTTGGTGTGAATCGTACCTAAAGCCCGGTTTCCACCGCGAAAGAGTAATGAGCCGGAAATGGCTAAGCGGAGCGGACTTCGTTTTTATGAAATAGGTTTGCGTTTCCACCAAGAAAGAGTTTAGTCGACTAATTCTCTCTAGAAATGAGCGAGCTCATTTTTACTCTTTTTGCCCGCTGGGTCATTTCCGCTCGACTCTTTGTTGGTGGAAACACATGTAAGCAGTTTTCTCTTGAGAGGTAAAAGAAGTCATTAATGGGTCCGCTCCGCTCGCGGTGGAAACCGGGCTTATGAGTCCTAGCGTGATGTGATATAGCCTATAGCCTTATTCTCCCTTTATTTTGTTCGATAGCTGTCACTATGCGCTCATTATTTACAATACATAATTTTGTTTAATTGTTATTAGTGTTGTGTATCCAATTATTTATACCAACAGTCCGCCTGATCTAAAGTAGTCGCGTGAATCTTCCTAAGTTTTAATTGGTTTATCGGCAAATTGGATCGTTGCGAAAAGTAGACTGAGTTTTACTCTACGACATTTCCGGTTTTTTAAGTCACAGAAAACTTTTATCTTAGTTATAATATCACAGATGGGCCAAAGTCGTCACATGCCTGAAGACGGACGTCGTCACCGAGGCAGGCCTAAGAAACGCTGGCGTGACGATTTGAACTCGTTCGTAACCGATTGGACGGAGAAGGCACAGCACAAGGAAAGGTGGAAGAATATAGGGGAGGCCTTTGCTCAGCAGTGAGAAAATACAGGCTATCAGAAAAAAAAAAGTTGCGGTTTGACAGCTTTTGTATAGAGAACTAGCTGCGCCCCGCGGTTTCACCCGCATAAGTCTCGATCCCGTGGGAATATCGGGATAAAAAGTACCCTATGGCCTTTCCCGGGACTCAAAATACCTCCATACCAAATTTCATCTAAATTGGTTCAGGGGTTTAGGCGTGAAAAGGTAACATACAGACAGAGTTACATTCGAAATTATAATATTATACCTATAGTATGGATTAGTATGGTCAGTATGGATGCTTTATTCCGGGTGAATATGAATATTATTCTCATGCAGATCATCATCACCTAGACTTTTCCCAACTATGTTGAGGTCGGCATCCAGTCTAATCGGATGCAGCTGAATACCAGTTTACGTAATGTTCATATTCGTAGGAGTGAATGTGGGCAAGCGTGTCGTACGAATATCAACGTTAATCTTGTACACGTAAAGTTCACGTTTGTATGAGACGCTTACTTACTTCGCAGAGTACCCTTGGTCCACGGTTTGACTCGCATCCCAGGGGAACTCTCCTACTTCCTTTACACAGCGTGTATCAGATGTTAGGCCATATTTATGATTGTGGTACGTACAGACCATTAAACTAAATAACTTTTTCCATGGCATCAACATCGTAGTCGCAAAAAAAATATAATCAGTTGACTCATGCATTTGGGTCGAGGGTGAAGTTTTATAAGGGACAGTTGGTTTTTTTTTCGTGATACATGCTGTATATAAAGGAAGTCCTCTTTCTTTTTCCTCGAGTTCCCTTGGGATGTGGGTTAAAATGTGGACTAATGGTACTTTGCCAAGTATAGTAAACGTCTCATAAGAACGTTAACTTCATTTATATAAATGTAGCTGCGCCCCGCGGTTTCACCTGCATAAGTTTCGATCCCGTGAGAATATCGGGAAAAAAAGTAGCCTATATGTTAATCCAGGGTGTCAGCTAAAGCATAAAGGAAGGGGCCTGCCAGGGCCGAAGCCTGCCGGGGGTGCGGGATTGTCCGAAAGGGTTACCGCTACCCCGGAACATAAAGGGCTAAGGAAGGAACACGGATGGGTTTTAGTCAGTAAGAGTCTGACACTCCCTTCGCTCCACCCAGAGCGGGAGGGGTCATTTGATGATTTCCCATCCATAAAAAAAAAAAAAAAAAAAGGGTGTCAGCTACCTCCATACAAAATTTTATCAAAATTGGTCCATCCGTTTGAACGTGCAGAAGTAACAAACATATAAACACAAACATAACCTTTCGCCTTTATAATATTAGTGTGATTAACGTTGATATTCGTACGAAACACTTGCTCACGTTCACTTCTACGAATATGAATATTACATGATTAAGAATAATATTCATATATTTGTATAAAACGCTAACTTTATTTAGAAAAGTAAAGCTACAATTCGATCTTCGAATCTTGCCCTAAATATTAGTTATTCTGTGCCTAAATGTAGATTAAAAAAAAGCGGTCAAGTGCGAGTCGGACTCGCGCACCGAGGGTTCCGTTAAAATTTGTAGGTATTTAACTACAAATTTACGGTTTACGGATTTTTCCTTGCGCTACATGACATTGCTTCTTGCCAAATTTCATGATTCTAGGTCAACGGGAAGTACCCTATAGGTTTAGGTTTAGGTTCCACAGCGAGGGTCAAATTATGCGGCATAAATGGAACATAAACGCCCGTATCTTTTGATTGCGTTGACTTAGAAGTTTGATTTTTTCACTGCTTTAAGGGATTTGAGTATATGATAATAATTTCAACTTGATAGCTCCATGCGTTCTTGAGAAAAAGGGTTTTGACGGACGGACGGACAACGAAGTTTTCTAATAAGGGTTCCGTTTTACCTTTTGAGGTACGGAACCCTAAAAATACCAGCCTAATATTGTTCAACTGCAGGGCAAAGGCCTTAGGATAAAGATTGCAATTATCTTAACCTAATAATGGCTTCGGGTTGTCTACGAATTGTGTTGCCTTTACTTAAGGAAAATTCCGTCTGTGTTATTAAAGACTGAATTTTCCTTTCCCACTCAACGACGTGCCAGTTCTACCGAGTCAAAATGCCGGAACTATTTATGTATTTTGACGAAAAAATGCTAAAGATTTTTTTGGGAAAATCTTATGATCGTTAATACTTCTAAGCAACTCCTCATCATCCAAATTTGCCTGTTTTAGAAACAATTTTAAATAGTCATATTAGAGTATTCACGTTCAGAAAAAAAAGTATATTATAGATAAATACATTTTTGATTTAGGGCTGATTTTTCCAACGCCAGATAATTTTATCGGAGCAATATTTTTGAATTTTTGACAGTTCTCCTATACATAATCTGCCAGACGTCAATTTTATGCCACGAATAAAAATTACCTATCTGTCGATTGAAAAATCAGCCCTTACTGAAATTAACGGGTAAAAACACGACATATTGTAATTTTTTCTATGAAAAAAATCCGAAACAAGGTTTTTTTCATAGAACAAAATAAACGAAAATGGTTTAATTTCCTTATTACAGCACAAAATAATATGAAAAGTACATGATCCATGAAGTAATCTTTTCAAATTCTGAATCTTGATTGAAAGAAATTGTTTAATTAGTGACGTCATTGAGTGGAGTAGATTATAAGATAGTGACATTCCCACAAAAATTCTTAACACTGATATGACGTGTCATGAATATTATCGAAACTTGCATACCTACTAAATTAAATAGCATGACACAGTGTCTTGGCAGCAACATGCATATTCTTTTTTTTTTGTTTTGATTAACACACCGCTTCTAGTGCCATGGAAACAAAAAATATAGAATTACCCCCTTATTCATAAAACTTATCAAACCTATTTTAGTTAAAATGGGGTTTGTCTCTTTCTTACACACAGAAATGACAACGTGACAGATAAAGACAAACGTTCTATAAACCTATTTTAGCTAAAATAGAGATAAAATAGGATTATAAATAAGGGGGTTAGTCTATAAATAATATCTTCGCAAACCGTGTCAAAAGCGAATAAAGTGACACATACTGTCTTGGCAGCAATTTCCAAAATCTGTTCTTACACTATAACTGACTATAACTGCCGTAACAAATATTTATTATTTCATCAATACAACTTTCCAAGTTCATATTACTCTACTGAATGACGATTTCATGAAATCATGATATTTGAGGCCAATTCTGCATAGCATAAGGAATTGTATAGCTGATTCTAATGATTATAATTCGGTAAAGCCATATTTGTTACAGTCACGAATTATATTTCAATCAACATACAACCTGACACTGACCTGCAAATTGCAAAAACGTAAGTAAATTTGAGCAGTGGGGGCCAAGTGTAACGGCTGCGACTTACGAATTGTAGGTCGTAGGTTCGAATCCAGACAGGCGCTTTACTTTGTGTAAATTATTTCATCACCACTGCTCTCAAAACGGTGAAGGAAAACATCGTAAGGGAACCGGCATGTCCTAGAACCAAAAATTCGAAGACATGTGACATCTGCCAACCCGCATTGGGGCCGCGTGGTGGGTTACGGCCCAGTCCCTCTCACCGAGAGGAGGCCTCTGTCCCAGCAGTGGGAACATTATAGGCTGATTATGTATGTAAGTAAATTTGAATTTCGCGGGCTATTTTAGCGTAAGTATCCAGATCTCTTAAACTATTTAGGGTGAAAAGTAATTAAATAAATATCATGTAAAAGGTCGAAAAGGTCGGTTGAGTGTAACTTGACAGGCTTTTTAGCCGAACATGTTTCACTGTACTTTGAGTGTGGATGTCGGGTCCGTAGACCGTAACATGTAGTTCAGAAATCCGAAGGCCTTTCAATTTGTTTGGGCAAATTACCACGTGCAACTTAAATTCCATTTTAAAAGAGCAAGGTCGCTCGATTTAGGAGTCTTAAAATAACTAAATCTTTTATTAATTATCTTGTCTACCTTATGGGAGCAATTAGTTTGCAGGTAAAGTTGGAACAATTGAAAGCAATTTTCAGGAACGGAGTTTTTAACTAAATTGCTCCACGATCCTTGGTACTTAACTGTTACCAGGCAATTATTTCCCGGGTAGGCTTGAGATTGTATTCCCACGGTACAAGCAAGTTCACTTCAGATATGTGACCGACATTTTGTAATTGGTTATCAGAGAGGTCGATGGGCTTAGATGACTAAGTAATTAAATTTTTTGATCGGGAAAGGGGATTGTGTTGTATAAAATAACTTGCTTTTCCCAGCGGTTTCGCCGGCAAGGAGGTCGAAAATTGTCCCACGGGAACGTACTAGCGGGATAAAAGTAACATATTATGTGTTAAACAGTTTATAAACTATCTGTGTGCCACATCCAAATCCAATCTGCCGTTTTTGCGTGATTGAGAAAAACCATCCAAACTTTCAAATTTATAATTTACATTTAGCTTCTGCCCGAGATTTCGTTCGCGTCGAATTCGTAACACAATGTACTAAAATAACGGCGTATTTTAATAAAACTTCAAAAATAAAGGAATCACGTAAAATAGTTTGGAATCGAATTTACAATTACAAACAAAGGTTTGCAAGGCAGTCATCGAGCCGCTAAGTTATATAGCCGTTCTTATAATGTCTTGATCGATTGCTTAATCCCTTGTAGATATAGCATGATGATATTTATTTCAGAGGTTAAATCCGTATGTTTAAAATAATCTCGCTAAACTGTAGAGGAATACGGACATAATGCAATATTGCTTGTCACCCATAGCAAAAACCGTTATAATATAAATATTATGTTACCGTTAAATCAGTTATCAGCTGTTCCCTACATTTTGACGAGTTATACGAACATAAATGTAGGGAACAACAGAGTTTTTTTCCGCGATTTCAGGTTTGGTCCCATATTAAAAGTTGTTCATAATGATGAGTACAATGACCTCTTAAGAGGTTGTTGGTGTTTTTCCAATAACCCTGTATATATTTGATAAATTAGGATAGTAGGCTTTATTCATATCATAGTTTTATTGAAGCCTTGTTGAAATAATAAAGATTTTTATGGTATATGAATCCGTATTTTTTGCTTCTTGGCAGAGGCGGCGTAAAGCGTGGGCGACGTGGGCCATCGCCTACGGCCTCGCGCTCCTAGGGGCCTCGCACGGACTCGCACCTCAAAAGCAGGACAAACAAATTTTTTTTTCGCGTTTAAAACGATGAAACTCTTCAGTGGCTACGAGTAAACCCCTCGAGATTGATCATAAGATTCGTTTTGAAGAGTTCAATATATTGCACTTGATGTCGATGTTTCCTACCTATAATTTACGAGTATGTATAGTTTTTTTGTAGCTTTTTGATTGTCCACATAATACCTAAATAAAAAATATCAGTTTAAATTGTTTTTCAAATCCATCTTTTTGCGTTACCGCTTACCGCGAGGGCCTCGCAAAATGTATGTTGCCCACATGAAATTTAGGTCTTGCTCCGCCACTGCTTCTTGGCGCCTGTACTCGTATTTTTGGCTTTTAATGATTAAGTGAGACAAATAAACGAGTTCCAAATTTTTTTGTTACTTGTAACTTTGTCTGTAAGTTTCCTTTCAATATCTGAAGTAAAAATGCATGGCAATGCTAAACATGACCTCACACACATCTGCTAAGTATCATATCTTAGATAGAAAATAAACACAATATTATACACACTCTTCCGAATTTCAGGGTTCTCCGAGTAAATTGGTGAACATTAATTGATATTAAGAAAAACGGGGCCATTTTAAGGCAACGTAATGGCTTTCGGAATGTTTCCTAGAGTAAATGAGTTTGCTCCAAGGCATTTTTATTCAGGCTTGTGTACATACCTACATTTTGCGAATTCAAGCAATAAATGGTAGTACGGCCGAACAAGCTATTTGGTATACAGGCAACTAACTTGCAATGCAACTACATTTAAACAATGGTGTGTTGAGTTAGTCAATTCTTTTATACCACTCTATTTAATTAAGAATGCCATATGCTGAAAAAGTTATTTCCTTCAAATCACTCATCGTAGCATACGTAGTCTTCACTTCGTCAATAGTCGCCTGCATCCGAACAAGATCTTTCAACAGTTTAGTGCAGTCTAAATGGTCAAACGTAATGGGTGGCAATTTTTCTAGTTACCGAGCCACAAACACTGGTATGTCATCTGGATCAGCTGATTTAAACAGGTTTATGATATCTGCTAAATCTCTTTGTTCTTTGCCTTTGTTTTTTCGTATGATCTTCCGCAAGTTCGATGGAATGGACTCGAAAAGTAGGGACTTCGAGCTTTTGATTTCATCACTGGCAAAAGACGAAACGCAAATCCGCACCAAAACGTTGTTATAACGCACAAAATAAAACTAAATATTGGCTGTGTAGTGGAAAGATGAATATTTTTGCCTGTATACCAAATAGCTTGTTCGACCGTACTACTGTCTTACGAAAATAATCCAGGAACAATGACTAGATAGGTCTACAACTTGCTAAACTCTGGAGTATTGCTATTTTTGTTATCTTTACATATCTTGCAAGCAATTGTTAAATTAATTAATCTTATTACTATTAAATGCCTGCATGTTACTTTTAACTTTTACTGCTTAAGTTTTTTTAATATTTTGCTAAATCCAACTAAAATCACTACACTTAACATACAAATCACACTTTACATAGACAAGCAACTAATTAATTACTTACCGTAAACAACAAATAAACAAAGTGAATGAATGGGGTCACCTGTCAACTGCTTCGCTATCGTACCTTTATACAACCTTAAGTAGTGTTGTGGTATCTTATTTCAGTGAAATACTTGTCAATGTTTGTTTTTGTTACTTATAGCGAACATAGATAGCATAATTACGGAACTTGATGCTGTTGAAGTATCTAAGTAATACGCCTGCCTACCTGCCCGATGTACTAAAATAATCAGTGATACTGGAAAAGTAGAAATAAATACTTTCAATATTTTTCACAGGAATAAGTATTAATAAGAACTTTGACGAACTACAGGCATTCTTAGCGGTAGTAAAACTGAATCGTGACGTCATAATATTGTCGAAATGCTGGCTCAGAACAGTATATCCGCTATTCCCACTCTATTGGGTTATTCGTCTTTTCAGTCGTTAAATCCCTACAGCCAAAATGACGGCGTAATAGTCTTCGCAAAGGACGGCGTCAACTGCTCCGTTACTGAGCCCTGTCTTGATGAAGGAAGTGGTCTACTCTACGCTATTGACAATTTTATAGCTATACTTGCTGTTTATAGACCACCGTCATTTACGACTATATATACAAGTTTATGAATAGCTTGGATAGAGTCTTATCACAGATATCGTCTTTTAATAAAATAGCTTTGATCAATATTGATATAAAACAAAACAATCTAGATCGTTTTATAATTCATATCTTACACTAACATCCTCCCATTGTCTACTTCCAGCTCACCTATCACCTACAAGACTTAATAACTGCTTAGACCACGTAAACCTGAAATTTAACCAAACGACTACGACTATAATCATAGAAAGTACCGTCACTGATCATGCTGCGCTTTTGTTATCTGTACTATGTAAACCTCAAAAATTTCAAACAAATCGTACAAAAACTCTCATTGATTACTTGGCTGTTGCGAAAGTCATTGAAATAACAGACTTTTCTGCAATTATGTTGACTCTTGACGCAAACGAGGCCGCTGACAGGTTCATTGAAATTATTGTATCTATACTTAGAAACCACAAATTCCTCGTAAAAGAAGAAATATAAAACCATGGATCACGCCTGGCCTGATGCGCTATATTAATAATCGGGATAAGATGCGCTGTAACCTAAAAAAATCCCCAAATAATATTACTTTACAAGTAACATAATCGATGCCGTAATTTTTGCAGTGACTTATTCCGGAAACAGAATTACGTACGAGAAAGATGAATTCGAAAAATCGAAGAATAATCCAAAGGCGACGTGTCATTAAAAGCATAGCCCATGTAAACACTACAAAACTATTGTGATCCGATCTTTTCAAAATTTGTGGCAGCCCAGAAGACTCGGTCAACTTGGTGAACCATCACTTTACGGAAGTTGGCTCCACATTGGCGGAAAAAATATTTTCGGAACAACCCCAATCAACATATTGTCCTGGTTCTCAACGTGATTCTTTCGTTCTCCACAAGATGGACGAGGCTGACGTAGAGAAAGTCATCCTGACTTTTCACACTGACACCGCCTTTGGGTGGGACAATATCTCAACTCAGACGATTAAAGCCTCGCGTAAGTTTCTAATCCCAGTAATAAAACATATTTGTAACCTTTCAATTACTACCGGTGTTTTTACCAAAGCGTTCAAAAAAGCGCTTATTCACCCAATCCACAAGCCAGCTAACAAAGACTGTATTAACAATTATAGACCTATTTCTGTGCTTTCTGCGATGTCTAAGATATTAGAGAGAATTTTAAACATTAAGCTATTGAAATACCTACATGCCTATAACATCATAGCACCAAATCATTTCGGGTTCGTATCGGGTAGGTCTACAGATGATGCCGTGACTGGTTTAAATGATCTCCTATCGTGCAATTTGGATCAGGATAAGTAATGGTATGGTGGTTGGTATCTTTTTGGACCTTTCTAAAGCATTCGACACAGTCTCATTCCCTAAACTTCTACTTTAACTTGAGAATATCGGTGTACTAGGAATTCCACTAAAATTTAAAAGCTATCACACTGAGGGAATGCAAAGTATGATTTTAAATAATTACACAAGCAATGAGCACCCTTTAAGTAATTACGGAGTACCACAAGGAAGTATCCTGGGACCAACGCTCTTTCTAATATTTGTATATTAACTAGTTAAGCACACTAACACCTTCAAATTGTAATGTTTTTACTTCCGCAGATGAACACAGCAATTGCCCTTGCGCGCATGCACGGCTCTGATTGGAATGAAACGAAACCTCACGCTGAGAACTGTCTTATCACGGTATCAAACTGACTAAGAATACCTCAATATTCTTACTCACAAAACCAAATTCATACCTTTTTCTATAAGTAAGAAGAGCCAGCCTCTACAGAATTATGATATTAAATTCCACAGCTGCCACTTAAAGCCTGAATGTACCTGTCCACACTTGAGTCATATGTATAATATCTCGAAGTAGTAATAGATGAGCATCTAAATTGGTACGAGCATATTACATCACTTACATCTAGAGTTCGCAAAATAATTTATATCTTTAAGTACTTAGAAACTCAGCGGACATCGGCAAGTTCAAAACTGTGTACTTACTCCTTGTGCCAGTCACTACTGACATACTGTGTCACTGCCTGGGGGGAGCTACGAAAACATCACTTCTACCGCTTGAGAGTGCTCAAAGAGCTGTACTGAAGGTGATGCTACGCAAACCGTTTAGATACCCGACTGACCAATTATATCGGGACTGCAAGTTGCTCACTGTCAGATTTGCTGCCCACTAATATTTCATCCCAAGTTTAGATTACAAGTTTCAAAACAAATTAACAATGTAGTCTAAACTCTTTCGAATTAAAAAGAAAATTGTTAAATTTCCTCCTAAATTTAAATTATTGCGATACAGAGAAACTTATTTATTCTACAAATTACAACTAAAATACCTATCTTTTCATTTCGTGAGATTTTTACAGAATAGCACTACTGACCTTTTAGTTGGGGTAAAATTACTGAAACAGGTGACATTGTACGGCTAATTTGGGCAATTTGTACCTGGTTTTATCTTCGCAATTATGTAAAATGTAGCACTCTCGAAATTAGGCTTGGCCTTAGCAGGAAAACAAGGCATCATGAAAAAATTATGTTTATATTTCTTAATAAGTATATCAAGAATAAAAAAATTGAAGATAAGTTAGTCCATTTCACTATAAATTGAGCACATTATTTTTAATAAAACAATATTGTGAGATAGCTGAAATGAATAAATATTGTGAGCAATAAATATATACATATAAATAATAGACCAGTGGTGGCCTACTGGTAACGGCCCCGACTTACGAGTTCTAGGTCGTGTATTCGAACTCCGGCAGGTGTGTAAATAATTGTATCACCACTGCTCTTAAAACGGTGAAAATGGAAAATATTGCGAGTCAACTGGCATGTGCTAGAACCAAAAATTCAAAGACATGTGACATCTATCAACCCGCACTGGGCTCGCGTGATAGATTACGGCCCCCTCCCTCTCGAAGAAAGATGGCCTGTGTCCCAGCAGTGCGATCATTGTAGGCTGAATAAGATTATTGTGAATAATTCATCAGTGATGAAAACATACATATTTTTTTCTTGAAGTTGACGATTCATCAACGATCATGAAATTATCAATATTTGCCATGTTTCTAATGATTTACTTTTTAAATTATTCAAAAAGTTAAATAATTTTAGAGACTACTCACCGAATGAAGCCATTAAAGAAATCGCGACAGGAACGATGATTATCCAGAATGTATCGCTGTGGTCCATCCAGCACCTAAAATAATGATTAAATTTTGAAATATATTAGCGCCAATACCGTTCTGAGTATGATAGTAAATAGGTTGGACTGTCCTTACGTGCGACACTGCTGTGACAGACAAGTTACATATAGTGTCGCTCGTAAGAGACTATGTAGTGAATTTGAGTTAATTGTGATTGAATATGAATTTGATTTATATAATTTAGGTGTATTTATATTGAATTTATTGATGTGTGATTTTGTATTAATTATTGAATAATTTAAACGTTTTCTGATAAGGGTTATGTGGTATCTGAAATATTTTTTTTAATATGAAAGACTCCTGAGAATATCATGGGTTCTCCAAGATCTTCGCTAATTTTATGTGTCACTTTCAATCACAATCCGAAAAAAATTGGTATCCATCGCTTCATTATGTAAAAAGTGCTCAACAACGTGATTACGCAATTAATATTGTTGAACAGTCATCATGATAGGCAATTACATTGTTAGTGTGTTATGTAGTTAGCCCACAGTGAGTACTTTTTTCGCAATTTGCAGGTCAGTATCAGGTTGTATGTTAAACAAAATATGATTCGCGAGCTTAACATTATACATTACACTACATATTAATCGGTTCATATATTCATAATTATGTTCCTATTGAATGACTATTTTCATGAAATATCAATCAATAGGGTGGGGCAAAAGTAATCACTCTATTGGAATGCGCTATAACTTTTGCAAATAGCGGCAAATGACAATTCTGTTTTGACATTTGTGATGTAAACAGATGCAGAATACACGCCAATAAACCATGGAACGCTATACTCTTCAAGAACGCGAAATAATTGTCCGCGTCGTCTAATCTCTCGCTTTGGCGATTTGCACTGGCCGGCCAGATCACCCAATTTGACCGCTCAAGACTTTTTTTTTTGTGGCGTTACTTGAAGTGCCGGGTTTATGTAAACAAGCCTCAGACTCTTGAAACCCTTAAAGAGAATATTCGACAGGAATGCGAGAACCTATCGCCGGAAGTTCTGATACAAGTGATACAAAATGCCTATGGTCCTCAATTTTGACGGCGGCCACTTGACTGATATCATTTTCTCGACTTAATGGAAATAATTATAATTCATTAAAGAGAACAGACGCAGGACCAACGGCTTTACTTGCTTTCTAAGGCACGGGGGTGTCACTCCACCAATTCCCAAACTTTTATTAATTAAAAAACCCAATAACACTTTGCTAAACCTAGGAATCGAAACCTGGACCTCTGAAATCGCATGGAACCATATGACCAACGGAGCAGTTGGTGATAGCCTATAGTGTAGTTAAAATCTTGCTGCAGACTCGGTCATAAATCATAATCGAAGTAGGGATGTGCGCTAGTTGCGCGCGCGCAAGGCCATTATCGATAACAGAATCATTAAGGTTATCACGTAAACATACTGCATTCATTAAGTATGCAGGGTAAGTACGTAGGTAAATGTGTGGAACATGCAGAATTGCTGCAAGATGAAGACTTAAGAAAAGCACATTTATGCGAAGAGTTCATCATTCATGTGGATGATGATGACGATGACTCAGACGAAGAATTTTAATTTTCTATTTTTAGTTTTATATATACATACATTCTTTTGTTTATATATTTAATATGCTTTGTAGTAAATTTGGTAATAAAATAAAAAAATAAAATGTGTATTTATTTCTATCACCCATTTATAAATATATAAAACTATCGATATCACTCATCGACTGCAGTAATGCACAGGACTACGTGTGGGCGTGGCCCGCCCATAAGGCCCGTGAGTGGGAAAGAGAGCGAAACACGAATAATTTATGACCGAGTCTGCTTAACTATACTATAAGTGGAGACGAATAACGTCTCACCTTGTTTTAGAGTGGCTTTGGCTTAAAGTAAAATAAGCCTTCGTCGACCGAAGTTGAAAACTAAGTTAGTAACCTCTAGCTCCAGTACGTTTAGTCAATTTTAAGTTAATTAAGTTTCTAACTAGTTCCGATAGATATTACAATTGCTAAATGTTTTGTTATTTCGGTGAACATGTTTTTTTGCTAGATGTCCGTAATACTGCAGCATATTGCATTTTCCATTTTCAGTTTATGAACGAAACAGTTCCATGGATGTTGCAACCGCCGTTACACTAGCTTCATTGGTCGTTATACAGGCTGTTCGTTTTTATATTCGTCTGTTCGGTTCATATGGTAATCCATAAATATATGGGGTACAGTCACGGAGACACAAAAATGTGCATTTATTGTATTTTTAACCGACTTTAAAAAAGGAGGTTCTGTATTCGACCCGTATGTATGTATGTTTGTATGTCCGCGATTATCTCAAAAACTACTGAACCGATTTTGATAATTCTTTCATGAGTGTGATCTACATACTTTCAGGAAGGTTTTAGTATATAATACATTAGGTAATTATTCTTATGTACGAAGTTATATGCATAAATGTACTGCATCTCCGGCATTTTTATGTGAATTTTGATGATTCTTCGAGTCGTGTCTTCAATGCACTAGTGTTAATTGAATTTGTGTGGGGTAGGTACAACTAAAAAGTGAAAAATAAAAACTTTTTTACAAAAAAAAACAACCGACTTCAAAAAAAACACTACAAAGTGAAAAATAACTTTAATTTCGGAAGTCGGTGTCAAAAAACGAAAATGCTGAAGCAACGACACCGACTTCCGAAATTAAAGTTATTTTTCACTTTGTAGTGTTTTTTTGAAGTCGGTTGTTTTTTTTTGTAAAAAAGTTTTTATTTAAATTACGTACTTTGTTGCACTATATAATCATTTTCGTGGCATAGTTTTTTTTTTTCGCTCGTCAAATCATGTTATGATATTGCGAAATGGCCACGTAGAGGAGTAACCATTAGGTACTTTTACTTCTTTATTAAATACTAGCTTCTGCCCGCGATTTGGTCCGCGTAAAGTTTCTTGTTCCTGTGACCCACCGCGCGATTACTTCGTTTTCGCTTAGCAATTTTTTTCTTTTTGCTCGGCTCCTAAGGGTCCTAAGGTGAAAGTCAAAAGTATTTTTCAAATCCGACTGGTAGTTCCAGAGATTAGCGCGTATAAACAAACAAACTCTTCAGCTTTATTATTAGTATATCTAGAGGGATATCTTTTTATCACCATCCAAATTTTTACAGGGAGTTCTACCCATGAATATGAACAGCTTTCACTATGGGACCAACTCTGAAATCACGAAAAAAAAATCAGCTGTTTCATACAAAAGTTCAATATCCTACTTGACCAAAATGTATGAAACAGCAGATTTTTTTTCGTGATTTCAGAGTTGGTCGCATAGTGAAAGTTGTTCATATTCATGGGTAGAACACCCTGTAAAAATTTGGATGGTGATAAAAATATCCCTGTATACAGGGTGTTACGGAAAGGGTATATCGATACAAGCGGGTTGAAGATCGTATCTGGTCTAGAATCTCTGTACTTTCAACTCAAAAGCATTAAATGCTTAATATTTTTTTATTTCAACATCACGGCGCTGCACTGGCGCGCGGCGGCGTGATGTGCGTATACTAGGCGCACAGACACACTACAGATAATGGATAATGACCCTCGTAGTGCGGTGACACGTTTGTTATGATTTCAATTTATTAAACTATCGAAATAAAAAAATATTAAGAATTTTCAAAGTTACTGCTTTTGAGCTGAAATTTTGTACAGAGATTCTATACCCATATAATTATATGAGTATTGATATACCCTTTCCGTAACACCCTGTATATGAATTCTTAAAGCGACGCGAGGCAGAATTTATCTAGCATAAGTTCCTATATAACGCTAGCTATATAATGCCAGTATACTCACTGCATTAAGCATCTCAAACTTAAAAAATCTTCATAAATTAGTGTAAATCACAAACCTCTCAGTAGCTCCGGGCGTGAAGAATCTGGCGGTTGCGTAAATCATTATGATGAGCAGCGAGCCACCCCAACCAAGAAGCACGAACCATCGCATGGCCGCCTCATCCTTCACGAACACCTGTGCCGCACACCCATTAGCATCAGACATTACACATATAACACTTATAAATAATGATAAACATACACTGTGGAAAGTTTACCTATCTATAACATGCGATGACGAATAGTTTGAATTTCAGAAGCATACTATCAGTATTTTTATCTCATGATGCGACGCGCGCTTTATTTGTGATTACCAAGTGTACAAACTGTGCGCAGGAACACTCGATACCGTCCGAGACAATGGCGAAATCGGAAATCTGTGTGTGTGTATGTTATGTGCTGACGTTACTCGTCTTCACGTACACATTCATAGCATGCTTGTCCACTTGGTTACCACAAGCAAAGCGCGCATTGCTCCGTGAGATAAAAATACTCGGCATATGGGGTTTAAGAAAAAGTTCGGTTTTGTAGAGAGTGGTCTCTGTCACTCAATCTGAATTACGGGCTTTTTTTAATCTCGGCATGTCACATCTTCGTCCGGGGGTAGTCCGGGTACCTACTGTAATCTGTTAGATTATTGTTTGGATAGCCTAATTTTCAGTTGATTAATTTCTTAATATTCTTGACGAATTAATTAACAAGTTGATGAATGTGTACTCACTCAACAAATATAGTACCTAGAACTAAACAAACTTCATCATACCAATATAGTAAAAGTAAACAAACTTCATCAGTCCTAAAATATGATAAAGAAAACAGGAAATATGAACATGAATAAATGTCAGTGTTGTGATATATCTCTCACGAAGTAAGAACTTTTACCGTACCTATACGAAACTCAGGGGACAATTATTAATAGTTGGTATAAACATTTCAAAAATATCCTCCATTTAGTTAAGTCACAAGGTTTGAAAGGACAATTTTACTGGTCTCCAGTGTATTTGAAGAGTATGGACATTTATGGGACTACTGAACACAGCGGTTGGCTCATCTTTAGACCAAGTGGGACATGAAGCCAGTCTTATGTACAGACGCCAGCACATCACGCTAGTAAAATCTGTCAAATTTCTTTAATAGATTTTCAACTTTATCGCTAAAATATAAGGTTCAAAGTTGATTGGGAAAATTTGACAGTTTCGGGTAGCTTGATGTGCTGGCTTCTGTACATTGTTAATACGTACAGTACGGCCGTCGAAAGAATATGTTCCTAGCACCTATCAGTGCGACAATTCTAGTAGCTAATAAAGATCAAATTCGCGAAACACGTATACGTTTGTATGAAACTGAAGGTGTCAAGAATGCATTCTCTCGTCGGTCGCACTGTAGCATACATATTTTGTCAACTGAATGAGCGAACTAACGAATTGACGTAACGACGTTGAAGTGACGTAACGACGTTGACGTGACGTAACGTTGACGTGACGTTGACGTTGTCGTAATCAATGGTACAATTTATAACGCAGGGCAGTTTAGAAATGGTATTCACAAACGGCAGAATCCTAATATATACGAGTAGCACTACGTACAATGTACCTTAATCTCAGTGGCGTAACTATAGGGTGGCATTGGGGCAAAATGCCACGGGCCCCCAGCCAGAGGGGGCCCCCGGCCCAAGAGGGCCATGAGCACAGGAGGATCCTAACATAAGTTTATAAATGCAAACTTTTTTGAAAATGTGCAACAAAGGACATCCATTCAGGTTTCGAACATTTTGTACTTTTTTCCCATAGTTTTTCTTATTTTTTGGGCACGACCTTATGCTCAGCAGTAGCGCTTGCGACCACTAGACCAACGAAGCAGTCACGTGTTAAATTTTGTAGGGGAAAATATGAAATCAACTCCGAAGAAGTCACGAGAGAAGTACTAGTAAAACAAAAACTATAACGTTGGTTGAGTTTCTTTACATTGAGGGAGGGCCCCATCCCTTGAATTTGCCACGGGCCCCAAACGGTATAGTTACGCCACTGCTTAATCTAAAAAAATTACGTCTTCAACACATAAAATACGCCTGACCCGCCTAAGTACACAACGGATTTATATTACCCGTGTTTGCGCTGCCCCATGAGTATTCCGCACTACGTGACTATTTCACGGAGAAACTTTGAAATTTTGTTTGCCTCAGTCAGTATGTTTACTGAACAGGTTATTAAACGGAAATTTCCATGCGTCTAAGTGTTCACACACACGAGCGGCACGCGTCAACGGCAGAGGCAACTGAAGCAGTCGCTCGTGTATTTGAGCACTGTACTCGAGCACTGCTCTCAAAACGGTGAAGGAAAACATCGTGAGGAAACCGGCATGTCCTAGAACCAAAAATTCAAAGATATGTGACATCTACCAACCCGCACTGGGCCCGCGTGGTGGATTACGGTCCACTCCCTCTCACAGAGAGGAGGCCTGTGTCCCAGCAGTGGGAACATTATAGGCTGATGATGATGATGATGATGATGACTCGAGTACACGAGCGGCACGTTGTCGACGGCAGCCGACGACGCGTCAATGGCAACAGTCACAGGCACAAGTGTCGACGGCTGATATCGACGCGTCTCGACGACTGTAGTCAGGTACTTTTGCCTTTGACGCGTACCGCTTGTGTTTTTAGTGAGACGTTTCAGTAAGGCTTATAATAGGAGTGGACCACGATGTGGACCAAGCGTCATTGTCATTAGCTTATAGTCATTTGCATTTACTTAGTAATCTCTAGTATGGTCTGATAAGTACATAGGTATATATAGGTTTTTTATTGAGCGATAAAATCCACCTGATTGAAACACATTTTTTGTGGTTTAAGTATACCACAAAAAATGTGTTTTTTTAATTTCTTAAAATTCTATCTTCCTATGCTGTAGAATTTGGATTAAACGAATTTAGAAATTGATTGGATTAAACAAATTCAGAAATTTATTTCGTCTACCCCAGTAGTAAACTTACCACAACCAGAGCTATATGCAGGTGCAGCCCCTCGCAGAACATCCACACGTAACTTGTGAGCATGAAGTAGTTCGTCACCACGTGCAGAATTTGACACCATACCTGCATTAAGATACGAAGAAACTATCTCTAAATTAATTCAGATTATAATAATACCTAAGTCATAATAAAAAGAGTACAAAAAATCGGTTATGTGGCTACGCTTTCATAAATTCAATTAGAATTTGGTTGTCCGTTAAACAAAAGTGAAATTGCTTGGCTAATGTTTATGAAAACGACCAAAGAATCAACATATAAATCGGGATTGTGTTTGTATAGGTAATCCGATTAAATTTTTATTGAAATCCAAAATAACACGGAATCAAGAGCGAAGAGAAGGGTGAAAATACTTCGAGACGTTTATAATATTTTATGTTCGCATTTATTATTTGTGTTAGGAGTCTAACGTTGGCACATCACTTGGCGTATTTGTACCAACATTCGAGTTATTTTGCTTAGGTACACAAACTTTATCGGGACATTTGTATTGTACGAGTATGTACAAATGATGCAAATATTCGTGCAAACGTAGGTAAAAAGTGTAGCATATGAGTTGTATAAATCACATTATTACCGTATTTTCTTGAACCACGCTGACCCTGTTGACTACGGCTCGGTACCAGATGATCCAAAGGACGTTGTTGAGAGCGAAGGACATGAAGAGGTGGATGTGGATGCGTATCCGTGTGCATTGGAGGACCCTAAGTGAAGAAAACAAGGCATAAGGCGCCGCGCACCGGGGCAGAGCAGAACGCACAAATCGCAATGAAATCATTGTCATAAGATTCGCAATTTGGGCAAGCTAGGCTTGCGAGGCTTTGTATATTACAGCAATATATAGTATAACAATATTGAAATTTTGGGCTGTTAGGTGACATTTATCTACATAAACCGGGTATTTGAATATCAGATTTACAGTTTTTGGTCCTACAAAAGGCGTATTAAAAAATATTGTTCTATACGTATTTTCTAGTTTCCTTTAAGTTTTTGTTATCTCGTTGGTGCTATTTGGTTTTTGTTATAAACTTTATTTTTACAACGCTGGGACAGAACTCTAAATAGGATGTACCCATTGCTTGCTATAAAATAGGAAGGTACATTAGAGTTTGTAGCACTCCAAGCTGCAGCGTTTGCAATTTTAAAAAGTTAAGAATGCAGCGTCCATATTGTACATTGTGTAAAAAGCAATAGACGTGAAAAATTAAACGAATTGAACGTTTTCTCCATCTTCAATTTAGTTTTCTTTGCGCAGCAACCCAATAGTCTTGCAGTGCCAGTATAAATGTTATAAAAACAAGTGGCGCCATGCTACCGACAAAAAAAGACTAAGCAAATTCGACTCATTCAAGTTTAGAAGTGCAGATGTGGCCATTTCGAGCGTAGAGCTGAAAATTCTTGCTTTCTCACTCGTTTTACTGCATAGTGTTCATTGTTTTTCCCGGTGCTATTCTACATCGGTACAGTGGACAATCGTGTGTACGGGTTTTATAAAGCAGATGTGACGCTGTAACACAGTACCGAACGTAAAAGCTCACTTCGTTTTATTTTCCAGTGAAATCTAACCTAAATAAACCTACTTTTGCGATTTGATGGACGTCTTTCGAACCCGCTGCAATTGAGAACACGTCACGAACATTCCGTTTGAACAGTTTAACCTTTAATTTGTAATTGTTAACATTAGTTTTGACATTTAGTTTAACTTTAACATTTCCAAAATGGTGCCCATCAAATCCATAATGCATGGAAATTTCACAAGCGTTTGATTTTAAACTGCTGTTGATATTTCGTGACGCTAGATTGACTGCATGTTTGAACTTATATTAAACAAAATATTGTTATTTATCTTCACGTGTCTAGCAAATCTGACTAGATAATAGACGGCTTCCTCTTGATCTACAAACTAAATTTTGTTTAAGTAAATAAAAAGAAACATTCTTCTGTTTCAGTCGATGAGCTTCAATAGACAACAACTGTAAAAAAAAACTGTCTATTTTTGTAATAACCCCGCGAGCCTTGCGTTGCTTTGTTTCTTATAAAAAAAAATAACTCAATATTCGTAGTAAAGCTTTCATCGACTTAAATGTGGTTTTCTACTTGACACTTTTTTCTTATATTTTCTAGTACGAGAGACGCCATCAACAACGTAGTAAAAAAAATTAAAAATAAGTATACGTAGGTAATTAAGTAAATAATGAGAAAGCCCCTAATTTATGTATTTTCCCTAGAATATCTGAGCGAATTTGTGATAAAACTGTCCTTTAACAATTTATGTGGCCAATAACATTTTCGATAGATAGTACGTTGATGAATATGACACAAAATTACTTTCAGTTTTATAAGGAAGCATAAAATGGCAAAATGAAACTACCGTAAAGTATTCACGTTTTGAATAAGTACGATAACCACGATAATTGACTCAACACAATCACAAACTATTTTTCTACGGATCGCCATTGGGAAAACAGTGTTTTGGATACACGTGTACCCGTCACTAGTCACAATAGTACCGTCATACGTCACAGTGCCGTTATGTAAACAAAGTTGATCGATTACTTTTGCCTTTAGTCTGGTTAATATCACGTCTTAATTAAACAACTGGTAAACTCGATTTTGTGGTATGGCGAAAGGTGGCCAAATGGTAACGGCCGAGACTTACGCGTTGTAGGTCGTGGGTTCGAGCCCAGCCAGGGACTTTACTTTGTGTAAATAATTGTATCACCACTGCTCTCAAAACGGTGAAGGAAAACATCGTGAGGAATCCGGCATGTCCTAGAAGCAAAAATTCGAAGACATGTGACATCTACCAACCCGCACTGGGCCTGCGTGGTAGATTGCGGCCCACTCCCCCTCACCGAGAGGAGGCCCGTGTCCCAACAGTCTGAACATTATTGGCTGATTATGTAAACACAATTTTGTGGTATCACAGTGAAAGTCTTTAAGTCAATGTTTAATTAATAACTTTTGAAGCTCCATTTGTTTACACTTTAGGTAAATGAAAATGAAACAGTAAGCTCTTCAAAACAGTTTCGAACTTCGAGTTATTCGCGTGGGATATTACTTTCAAGGCTCTCACAAGTTTTATATACTCTTTATTGTTAATATATATGCATAACACAGCCGCTTTATTCCGTGCTTCGCCCGTTTATGGCTTAGCTTTGATATACCTACATTGCATTAAGTATTTGAGATTTGTACTTGCTACTTCCTACTGTAGGCAATTTGGCAGAAACATTTTACTAGGATTGATATAGGTTTTATACCTATATCGTCACCGGAAAGGAGAAAATGCTAAAGCGCCGTTTGGGCCAAAATAAGTTATATAATTATCGTTGGATTAGATTTTTTTTTCTGTGTCGATCTGTCAATCTGAGACCTAATAATCTGAGCCAGTTAAAATTGGCTCCAACAAAACAAAGATCATAAAAATCGTCCCAGCCGTTCTTGAGTTAGGTATAAATGGTGTAACTAACCCGACTTTGTTTTTTATATATACCCCTTACTAATACCAAACGTTTTATAGCGTCTGTATAGTTGCACAACGTTTTGTCTTCTTCTTTCGAATGTCAAATTACTGATGACTGAAAGAGAGAAATTGGTGTGTAACTATTCATCTGATATGATACGTTTATTAGTAAGGGGATAGAAGATATAGATACATAGTATAGGTAGGAGGTAAGTAGGTAGTGTTTCTACAAAACTTATTTAACGTTTACATCACAAATTAATAGTCACATTTAAAATTACCACTCTATTCCGTGTGCACCTTAAATAACATCGTTAACTCGACCACGATGTGGGCTTGTTACGTTTTTATTGTCCCAGTTAACATGGACGCTTCACACGTTGCACAATATTTAGCCATGCAGCTATCAATAACATGTTTGATTCAAAACATTTCGATCAAACAGCTGAGTGGAAAAAGTTTATTTACATAACAGAAATATTACACTCAATCTGTTTTCCAATAATATTAGAAATCTAAAATATCAATGGACTGTGATGATTGGTAGATAAAATAAAACATAATGTATTGAAATAATACGAATATATACATCCGGGAAGCTACTTACCGAAAATAGAGGAAAATGAAGACTGAGATCAGCAAAGCGGCCACCGACAAGGAGTACCCAACTATGTATATGTTGTTCACAATGTTCCGGAACTGAAACAAAAACTGCTTGTCAATTTTTGTTATAAGATGAGATTGGTTATTTTTTTGTTTATTTATTTTTTATGAATATAATAAAAAGTGACACATACTTTTTGTTACTTTCATTTAAGGAACATTTAATTGTCTATTAAAACACAATTAAAAAAAAAATAGTGAAAATAGTTGAAAATAGTGGCCACTTTTATCCGTTTTAATGATTATAATAAAACTAAACAATGTAAAACTACCGTTTGCAACAATATTAACGTACAATCTTGTGGAGCACAACTTAACGAGCTTATTTTCTGCATTTTCATTCTAAAATAAAAGAAATAACCTAAAAAACGATGAGGGCGCCACTGTGCGGTCGACTATGGTCGGCGCCCTCTAAGCTAGCTTTCTTAGTTTCCGAGACTTTCAGGTAATTTAACCCTAATTCATTGCTCTCAAATGTATTTAAGAAATTTGTACTGTCAGACATGCTTTCTAAATACTTCAGAATCATGTCCAAATAACATATTATTTGAAAATTATTCTGATGTATTTTGAAAAAAATAAAAGACTAGGTAAGTATGTGTAGTTTTCAAGGAAAAATATTGATAATTTATTTAGAGGCAAGCCTACATTACTGTATTGATTTTGAAAAACGTGGCGTCTGTCGTCTCTCTGTTTTTTTATTATATTAAGCACAGAAGCCACGTACGGCTGGGTACTAGAATTAATTGCCGTCCACGGGCAAGTGGCCGAACTATCCCAGTACAAATAAACAGCAGGAAAGGCACACTTTTTTATTCTGGTTCCTATATTAAAGACTGCAGTAGTGACTGAAGGTAGTTAAGGCGCTGTCCAAACGTAGGACACCATCTAGCGCTCAGTTTTTTCAAAAAACTGAGCGCTAGATGGTGTCCGTGAACTTTTTTGTCGCACAGTTAAGCGTATTTATTAGAAAAACATTCTGTGTATTAAAGGACTTATTAATAAAAAACAAAAAGCGATAATTCCGCCCATTGTATATTTTGTAGTGTTTGATGTGTTTATTTCATGTTATGTATTTTTGTGGTGTACAATTAAGTATATATAAATAATAAATAAATAAATAAACATAATAATGAAATAGTTTCAAGATAAAACCATGGCAAAACAGTTCAAAAAATATTTTTCGTCAAATAACTCTCAACATTTTGACCGTACACTATCACATTTTATGTAATGAAACTAAAGAGAATTCAATCAAGTAAAGAAATACCTAAATATTAATAATAAAAATAATTCCACTGAGCCGCGCACTTATTTTTTAATTAAATTAAAACTGCAACATTATTTTTATTTTGGTGGTCATTCGATTCAACTGTTCATTCCGGTTAGAACCCCTGCTAGTTATTCTTATTTTAATTTATGTCAGATCCACCAGCACGGGATCCGACCGGAATAAGTCGATTCAACTAACATCAATAAATTGCCAAAAAGATGGAACCTTTTAAGTGACGTGCAGTTTAAGACCAGGCACTCTAAAATAATTTCTACGCATGAGAGAGAGAGATGAGAGACCGGTTAGACCGCTATGGTGAAAGACGCTAACGTAGCCGTAATAAGGTTGAATACCGCGTGCGCTCTTTGATCGCGTTCGAGCTCGAAACTAAATGTCGTAAGTCTCAATTCTTATTTTGTTTATAACTAAAGTAATAATTGATCTAGAGAAAAAATATCTTGTGGCTGGATAGTAAACTATATTTTCTTACTGTTAACATTTATTTTAGACATAAAGGCCAAGCAATCTTGAAAAAAAAGTAATAATCTTTAAAAAAGACATGATTTTTGAATAAAATATGAATCGAGCGAAAATGTTACAATTACGTAACTGTCTTGTACATGGAAAGAAAAAGATCCAATGAATCATATACTAAAGTTCCATTTTGATTGTATGTGTGACTGTTTCAGAATATTAATGCAAATTAACGTAAAATTTAGGGAGCCTCCTCCTGGCAGAAAGAGCTTATTACACCATCAATGATTTTATATTTGAAAAATATTTTGAATGACTATTATAATTTTGACCTATTTGTTTTGACTCTTACTTTATATAATTTTCCATGTTGACTACGAGTGTTAAATATTTTAATTTGGATAATTGAATTGTGGTTATATATTTCTATTTAAATAATTTTATTAGCTTGTATAATTTGAATGCCTTAAAACTTTTGCTTATACTTACCTATTTAAATATTTGTATGCCATTGTATAAGGCTTGCCTTATACAATGGCATACAAATATGGCAATAATGGCATGCTTGCATGACGACCTGTTTATAATACTTTTAACATCTTGCCGATTTTTGTTTTCGTGTGTATACTCATGTTTGAATAAATAAAAAATTATCTTATCTTATCAAATGCATCGCTGTTCTGAACATTATTTGTTGCCCCGATGCGCTATTGTCAATTACCTAAAAAATTGCTTCTTACCGCGCCATAAAAAGGAGGAGTATATTATATTAACATGTACAAAATGTACATTCTAGCTAATACAAAAAAAAAATGTAGTAAGTACCTACTCGCATTAATAAACCAACAAATCTGGTGTTAAATATCATCTTTACCATTAACGTCTCAAAGACGTACAACATTTTATAAAAATAACTGCGCAAGCTGAGACATTGCATGCATGAATCATAGTGGCGTGTATACAGGGTGTCGGCACCAGTAAACAACGTGCCACCGCCATGATGGATGGCAAGTTGGCCACGCAGCGGCCACGCGACGGCGCTCGTCACTCGTCACACGCCACCGATACACCGCACAACTGTCAGTATGTGTACACACAATATTTTTAAACAAACATACCAACTCATCGTGTTTGTTCACATTTACTGTTGCTTACATATAGGTACATACATTCTGATCGGGCTTAATTGAAACGTGTGCTCGATGCTCATTCCAAATATTAATTTTTAAACTGAAAAAGTTTACGCGGGCACGTGTCAACTTTTAATTATACGTCAATTCATTATTTTTATGCCCTCCACCTTGGGGCACAAAACTCTCTGTATTTTATGCTTGGGGGATCCGAATTCAAGGATCCTTCACATGACAAAACTATCAATCAAACCAGATGATATAATTGTATATCATCTTGTCATTGTTTTTCATGGACTTATTTTCAGATAGGTACCTAAAATTGGTTACCTAAAAGGTAATATTGGTTTGGAATTTTGATTTAGACATTAATTTTAGCTGTTGTCGTTTCTCCGAATCATTATCATAGAATAATAATATAATTTCAGGTCAGTATCTCTATAGGTAAGGCTATTCACGTGACACCCATAAAAGAGCAATCTAAATTCGAAATCTTGGGAATGAGACTTAGCTGCTGAATAAAAAAGTAGGGCTTTTTACTGTTTTTAGTGAATATTGCTGAAAGTGACTATAAAATGGTTGTGCCAGCAATCGAAAAACTCGAGTAATAAGGGGCAGCTTTTTAGCAACGCGATTATTCTCAGATGTCATATACAACGTGGAGACAACGATACGACTATAAATAAAAACATGGGCAATTTGGAACTATCAAAAAATTCGTAACATCGAAATGAAAAAAAGCTATTTTCTGACCGACTTTGGGTTTTGCCAATCTTTGACTGGCTATAGTGATTAAACTATTGGATAGGTAGGTATATTTGATTGAGTTTTCGTATGCAGACTGGGAATGGCATTAGATACTTAAACGCTGTTTAGTATATTGTCGTATTGACGTCTCCAGTCTCCAACTCTCCACCTTGTATTATTAAGAGATTTCAATAAGAACTTCTGCGTTAGCAATGCAGAGCATTTTCAGTTTTATTATACAGGGTGAAATTTTAATCACTGTTTTCCTCTTATCATTGTTCTCATCATTATGAACAATTTTTATTATGGGACCAAACCTGAAATCGTGAAGCTGTTCCCTACATTTACTATATTCGAATCACTCGTCAAAATGTAGGGAACAGCTGTTTTTTTTCGCGATTTTGTGGTTGGTCCCATAGTAAAAGTTGTTCATAATGATAAGTACAATTTAGCCCTTAAGAGGAAAACGGTGATTCAAATTTCACCCTGTATAACGCAGTCACACATTGATCATCGGAAAAGATAAATAAATCAACATTACTTCCTTAAAATAAATTCAAAATGAAGTAAAATTTTCGGGGAAGAAAGACATCTGCTAACATTCTTTGTTTAAATATTTTTTGAATTTTTATGATTCTATTGGATTAAAGGGAGTTTCTGTTCAAATATTCTTAGAAGAAATGGTAAATTATGAAAACATTTTATTTTATAGGGTTTATTTATAAATTTCATAATACATTATTATTATTATTTAGTATTATAATTTAGTTAGTGGTGTTAAATATTGTATATATTTAAATTAATGTTGTATAGTTAAACAAAAGAACTATACAAATAAAGACAAAAACAAACATAATGATCATAACTATTATAGAACAGCATAAACAAGAAACTTTCAGGTAGCAAATCATCGTTTAACCCTGTTTCTTCGTTACTGAAGGTGCGATAATTGTATTTAATTAAGTCCTAAGCTAACCTAGGTACATTGTTCTTACGGAAGCCGGTTATTCCGGGTTAGAAAAACGAAAGAACGAAGTTTAGAATAACGTTTTTAGGGTTCCGTACCCAAAGGGTAAAAACGAAACCCTATTACTAAGACTCCACTGTCCGTCTGTCTGTCACCAGGCTGTATCTTATGAACCGTGATAGCTAGAGAGTTAAAATTTTCACACACGATGTATTTCTGTTGCCGCTATAACAACAAATACTACAAACACAATAAAATAAATATTTAAGGGATGCTCCCATACAACAAACATGATTTTTTTGGCGTTGTTTGCTCGATATTAATAACGGCAACAGGTTGACGCTTGAAATATTCACAGAATATTTAGTTATATATTCACTTTACAAATAAATAATTCAATTAAAATAAAATAAATATTTAAGGGGGGGTTCTCATACAATAGACGTGATTTTTTTGTCGTTTTTTTCCCTTGTGGTATGGAACCCTTGGTTTGCGAAACCGACTCGCACTGGGCCGGTTTTCTTCTTTTTATTTATTAGTCCTTTAAGCATAATATTTAACCAACCTTGTACCTATTCTAAGCCACTTTCAAATCATTGCCCACCCAAAAGCAATGTTAACAACGTCGGAATTTTTAACAACCACACTTTAAAATTCAATTAATCTTACGGTTTTTGCGATTTGCAAGTCAGTGATAGCTTGTTTGTTAATTTAATCGAAGAATGATTCACAACAGCAACAATGGATCAGTATTTCCAAACAATCAATCGTTCAAAATTTAAATTTCTTTCTAGCCTTTTTCCAACTATGTTAGGGTCGGCTTCCAGTATAACCGGATGCAGCTAAATACCAGTTTATTTACATGAAGCGACTGTCTGCCTCACCAACCCAATTACTGGCAATACGATACCCCTTGGTAAGACTGGTTGTCAGACTGTCAGGCTTCTGACGACCCGTAACGACTGTCAATGAATGACAGCCTGGACCAACGTCTTAACGTGCTTTCCGAGACACGTAGCAACAAGTATCTATTTATCGAATTATAATTATTAAAATCATTAATGCAACTCCCTAAAAAAACGTACCGAAATTTGAATTTCGTGGGCTACCCTGGTGTTTTCGCATTAAGAAACGTTACATTATTTTTTTGACAACACAAAATGCGGGTTAAAGTTTCTTTTCTCTAAGGAAGGGATAAACGCGAAGCTGTTTTCAGCTGATGCGAAAAGGCTGTTTGTTCATACTGTCAGACGAGAGCTAAGGCCGCTGCACACTTGTAATACCCGACGCCATCCCACGCTTACTTATTGGCCAAATGACGAAAATAGCTCAACGAGACGAAAAATGTGGCCAATGAGTAAGCTTCATTGATGTCGCGTAACGTGGCATGTTATAAGTCTGTTTCCGCCTTTAAGTACATCTTCCTGCTACCTTCCCTTCCGTGAAAGTGATTGATGAGTACCAATTAGGTACAAATACAAAGAGTGTTAAATAGATATGCTCAACTAATTCACCAACCCGCATTGAGCCCGCGTGGTAGATTATGTCCCACCCCCACTCACAGAGAGGAGGACTGTGCCCCAGAAGTGCGAACTTTATACACTAATTGTTCAACAAATTGTAGGTACGATGGCGGAAAAATGTAAAGGTTTCCACTTGTTCTTATTAATGGATTGCAATATTCTAGGTTAATTAATACAATAAGGATTGCAAAAATATGTGTAGAAAAAGAGTTTTTGTGTGTAATATTAAGCTGATGATAAGTTAGCCCCAAATATAAATTAGCTGTCTTAAGCTGTCCGTTCAATGTCACTCTAAACCAAGATTCGTTTATACAGGAAGCGGGATCGCGCTGTTGCACAACTTGCCGCGTCCTAACCAAAAGGAACTGTTGCGCGAATACACGATCATTTACCTGAATAATGACGTACATACGCGACTTGATTGATCGTCCGAGTATGTCATACTCATATATAAACGCGCGCGATGATCGCGTACTCGTGCGGCAGCCGCTTTCGGTTAGGACGCAGTCGGGTCATTCCGCGGAAATCCAGTAACGGCGAATATATGCTAATAATAAATTAAATATCATAGCTGCATTCTTTTTTTACTTTATATGACATTTCTTACATGTTTTTACGTATGGCGCCGCTATCTAAAAAAGTATAACACCTTTATTTAATTTATTATTGCAATCAACACGCACCAAATGTCCTTACCATTTCCAAACAAAAGTCGGCCTAATTGCGCGGAATGGCCCAGTCCCATAGTTTGTTGGTTTTATTGCACTGCTCCACTGGTAGGGCATTGCCCCAAAAAAACTTCCTAGTAAAATAGCCTACGAGTTTCTCTAAAAGGGAAAAATAAATTACCTGGCGAAACACTGCAGCTGTGATGATATCCATAATAAAACAAAATAATATTTTTTTTCTAACTTATCACACACTTAATAACTAGCGTTCATAATCAGCCTATAATGTTCCCACTGCTGGGACACAGGCCTCCTCTTTGTGAGAGGGAGTGGGCCGTAATCCACCATGTCTTCGAATTTTTGGTTCTAGGTCATGCCGGTTTCCTCACGATGTTTCCCTTCAACGTTTTGAGAGCAGTGGTGATGAAATAATTTACACAAAGTAAAGCACCTGTCTGGGTTCGAACCTACGACCTACAACTCGTAAGTCGCGGCCGATACTACTGGGCCACTACTGCTCATACTACCAGCGGTCGTTGACCTAAAAATCCAAAACCTTTTTAGGGTTCCGTACCAAAATGGTAAAAAGGAACCCTTATGGTGCGACTCAGTCTGTCTGTGTGTGTGTCTGGATATCTCAAGAACTCCTAATCAACTTGAAATTTGGAATAGTTTTAGATGACGTTTGCTCAACTATTTTGCAAATAAGAAAGAAATAAAAATATGTATAGGTACTTATTTTTTTTTTTTGCAACAGGGATTGAAAAATTCGAAGTGGGGCTACTAGGGCATGTGGGGTATCATATGAAAGAGCGCAGATTGCACATTCCCAAACATTTTTTCTTTTTTTTTTATCGCCGAAGTTTGCACAGAGAAAAATCTGAAATTATTCTGTGATAGAAGTTTATGTAAAAAATACAGGAAAAATAAAATAATGTCTCTAAATAGCACACTTTTTTAGAAATCATCAATAAAAGTTACATTAGTTCGATTATCGTTCAAGAGATGGTGCTGACCTAAAGCTGAAATATTCTATACCGCAGCGCGCAGTGTTAAAATTCTCTGATGAATATAGGCCTCGCCTATGAAAATTTAAAAACATATTATTATGATGGTACGGAACCCTCGGTGCGTGAGTCCGACTCGCTCTTGACCGTTTTTTTTTTAATCGTGTTTATAGATACCCGTCACGTCTGCGGACGTTCGCTTGCTAATTTAATTTAACCCTGTACAGGTAGTAAATGACTGCAGCGGCCAACAAAAGAGGCATTGATGGACGAACGTGTAAATGTGGGTCGAAGCAAAGCCGAGGCACACATACCTACGTAAGTCCATCAATGCCTAGTTGTGGCCAAGCCATAGTAAAGTACAGTAGTAGTAGTAGGCGTAGTAGTGTATAGTTTTCTCAAATAATGTGCGGAAATTAAAACTAAGTAGTACCTAGGCAGAACTTTTCAAATACAATTACTTTTCAAAATCAATGACGAACAACGAACAACAATAATTTTTCCCGCGTTAAAGTGTTCTATTTGCAAGCCAGTTCGAAATTTAAATAAAACCTTTGATAAGTTACCTCCATGGTTGCCATGTTTCGGAGTAAAAGATCGTTCCATTTTTAAATTACACGACTGATATGAGTTTACTATGTAATTTATTTGGCCGCTAAACCACGATAGATATGGATTTTCATACAACTTTTGGCAGCCGCTGCTCGCATGTATTTACCCAGTACAATCTCGAAGAAGATTGTCAAAATAATGTTCTTTCCAAGCATGTTTGAGAAAAAATATTAACTCTTCCTAGTACTCACGTCTAGGTCATCGACATCAACGCAGGTGGTGTAGTTGGTCCACGGTTTCTTCGCATGAGGGTGCATGAACCACGTCCCATTCTCCGTGCATCTGTAACAAACAAGCATTATTGTTGTCATCATCTGCCTTTTTATTTGCTGTTGGGGTCTGCTTCTAGTCTTACCGGTAGGGTCATTGCGTCACACTACAGTAGCAATGGTTTAAATTTTGACAGCTCAACAACATTCATTGCGTTATTTACGTTGTTGAGCAGATAAATTCGAACTTAGATGAAGCAATGGATTAGCAATATCCTTCAAAATGATTCAGATACGTGTGTTAGGTACGCAATTATTAGGGTGCTGATGCAGCTGAATAGGGAATTCCAGTATTTTATGTACAGCAAATGCCTATCTGATATCTACAACCCAGTAACTGGAAAACACTTGTATGTTTTCCGTTTTATTCCCAACGCGGTATTAGACCAAACATTGTCTTAGCTTTAGAGTAAATCATTTACAAAACTTTTTTGTTCGATTCGTAATAAAATTCGCCAACGACTGAAAGTGATTTTATTGGTGGAGTGGTAGGAAAATCTACGAGTATATCTATAGTAATAATAAAGCCAAAGAATTGAACGCGCTAATCTCTGGAACTACCAGTTGAATTCGAAAAATTATTTTTGCATTTAACAGCCCAATTCTTGAAGAATCCTATAGGTTATTTAACATCACGCTAGGGAGACGTAGACGTGTGCGGCGTGGAGACGAGCATAAACAAAAAAAAAATATGGAATAACGCCAAGCGAAAATGAAATAATAGCGCGGACATGCGATGCGATGCAACGGGGGGGTCAGGAGAGCAAGAAATTACAGGCGGACGAACTCGCGGGCAGACGGGCGACGTAGTGTACCTATTATACGAGTAAGTTCGTTCATCGAGGAGAGATGGGATATTGCTAACTGGCTTACTGGCTTACGGTCCCGCACACAAAGCCGTATGTTGTAAATTTTTCGTGGTAAAATCTAGCGCAGTCACTCAGCAGCTTGATTCGTGTACGCACGTTTCATATAATGGATAGAGTTAAAGACTGGATGAGAAAAAAAGCTGAGTTAGGGCCAAAGCACACACGCTACTTTTTGCATCGGCGATCAGCGATTTAAGAAATTTTGAGTCGGCGCCAAACAATTAATGAACAAAGATCACTAAATTAATCAAATTAATAATGCAACGTGAAATCTCCAGCGATAAATATTAACATTCCAAACAAAAAATGCGCTCTCCGCACGACCACTCGCAACGATATTAAGTTGCTTGTTTGGCGCCGACTCAAAATTACTTAGGTATACTTGCATTAGTTTAAGAACTTATTTATTAAGGAAAAATATAAAAGGTTTTTATTTTTTGCTTTTCAGTTTTTTCGGAGGTTTAATTTTTTTGTTATGAGGAACGAATAACATAGATTCAGTAGACATGTCCGGTCAGTGCACGCATTTGTCAGTAATCGTGCTGCTCAACTAAGAACTTAAGGAGCTCAACGATTCGACGAACAATACAAAGAAAGGACATTTGGGTAGGCCGCATAAATTACTCAAACTTCCAGAACATGAAGTAACTATGTAACTTAGAAGAAAAAAGGAAACTGCAGAAAATAGCAATGATCCACATTCTTAGTCCTCACATTCACAATAATTAAATTAACATATATTATGTATTACTTAATTAAAGAACAGGTACAGGGTATCCAGTGAACTCCACTGGCAAAATACAAAGTAAAAAAAGGTTTATTTTTTTAAAAAAACAACAAGCGACATAAAAAAAAGATTACAAAGTGATAAATAACTTTAATTTCGAAAGTCGGTGTCGTTGGTTCCGCATTTTCGTTTCTTGACACCGACTTCCGAAATTAAAGTTATTAATCAATTTGGATTTTTTTTTAAGTAGGTAGTCGATCAATAATGTGCTATTATTGATTGATTAGTGAACATTTTATCAAAATTGGTTCATTCGTTTTTGAGAAAATCGCGGACATACAAACATACATACATACGGGTCGAATACAGAACCTCCTTTTTAACCGACTTCATTTGAAATATGTTGTTTTTTTTTTTGTAAGTATCTACACTACCAGCGGTCGTTGACCCCAAAAGAGAAATCTAATCTTTTATTGTTTGTTTTATCTCGTGAAGCTGATATCAATGCCCCTCACGTTTACGGAATTTCGCTAACTAATTTCATTTGACCCTGCGCCGGCCTCGACTTTATAGGTGTACGTCGTGGATACGAATCTAGGCAGGCGCTTTACTTTGTGTAATTTATTTCTTTAGTACTGCTCTCAAAACGCTGAAAGAAAAAGACATCATGAGCCTGTACCTGTACTACCTCTCATGGAGAGAAGGCTTGTGTGAAGGCCAGCAGTGGAAACGATATCAGCTGATTATGTTATACGTGTAAATTGCCAGCTTACAATCAACTACAGCGAAATGCACAAAAAAGCCTAGCTCAAAGTTTTTGGGACCCTTCTCAGCCCAAAGTTTTGGTGGCTCTTTTCGGCGGCTACTAAGTGACCAGTGAGTGAATTTACAGCCAAGTTTAGCCGTCATGAATTTATTAGGCATATCAAAAGGCAAGACGTCGTCGTTACTGTTAAACGTAACTACACAAATTGCAATGTATGACAGGAAATTGTTGGCGAAAGAATCGAATAATAAATGATTGTAGTGATGATTTGAAAAGTTCGTGAAAACCAGCTGAGGCGATAAGTTTAGGACAGATTGCATTCATATGGAAATCGGCGTCGCGGAGCGTTGTAAGAACCAGTGCAGTGTACCAGTTAATATTAAAATCCATAATTAATTAATTAAATTGTCGTTAATCCGGCACGCCAGCATTAACGACATCATCCGTCGGGCTCTTGTCACCGCCGGAGTGCCAGCTGTTTTAGAACCCAATGGCTTGGCACGTGACGATGGGAAGAGGCCAGATGGAATGACCATAATGCCTTGGAAGTTGGGTAGGCCTTTGGTGTGGGATGCAACCTGTGTCGACACCCTCGCGCCATCCCATCTTCCTAGCACGGCGGGCGGTGCTGGGGCGGCTGCTGCAGGAGCAGAAAACCTCAAACGGCGCAAATATAACAACTTTATTGGGAGCTATATGTTTGAGCCGTTTGGGGTTGAAACTCTAGGGCCTTGGGGTCCGAGTGCTCATCGCATATTTCGCGATATCGCCAAGCGTTTGGTTGACTCTTCGCGTGACCAGAGGGCTGGCCTATTTTTAGCCCAAAGAATAAGCATTGCCATCCAACGTGGCAATGCTGCCAGCCTTTTGGGCACTTATCCCATTGACAGCGATGCGGACGAATTTTTCGATGCCCAATGAACTCCTGCCTTTTTTTTTTTTTTTTTTTTATTATTATTATCATTTGTATATAGTATATTTTGTAGTTTGTGTGTACATATGTAAGTAATTATAAATAAATTTCCTATGTTGATATTATAAAAAAAAAAAAAAAATCCATAATAAGTAGAGCAATAAGTTGTACAAATCTTTCATATTTTTATTTTTTACATATTTTAGTAAATTTGGAGAAAAAAACTGATTTTGAAACTATATGTAGATCAATAAACTATTTTATTAAACAGCCTTCCGACGATACTCCAAAAAAGAACTCTGGTTCCTTGACCTTTATTGTGTGTGCTTTACTTAAAGATGACTTTCATTACCCCGTAATATGTATTATTTTACCCTATTTTATTGCTGGTAGTTTTACTGTTGGCATAGAGGCTTTATCAATTGTATTTTTCGAAAAAAATTAATCTATATTCCTTTTCCCAATTATGTTGAGGTCAGCTTCCACTCCGAATGTCGCTGAGTACCTATATTTTACATGGAGCGACTACCTATCTGACCTCCACAACCCAGTTTGTTACTGGGTTTTTTTGGAAAGGAGTAATAGAGGAAAGTCTGACACGTTTGTTTTCTAATCAATTTGCTTAGTGGTGTGTTGAAACTTTGAACAATAGACGGAATGAACCGGGGTCGAAGTATTAATTCTATCCAAGCAAACATAAATCTTCCTAAGGTTCAGTAACATCTCAATTGAACAAGCAGATTGCATCACAGTTCAGCCTGATTGAATACCTCTATGAAAAAAACAGTCTCATTAATTGATTCCTACCTCCTCCCAGCCTCCCATCCGGGTACAAGTTACCGTGGCCTACTTGGAACGTTAAATAGATTTTGTACCCGAGTAGGCCGCAGCAAGGACAACCTCCACAAGTAATTCATGGACGGCTCAGACATCCGGTGTATATGCGGCGTGTCCGTGACCGCATGCCCTGTCACCTGTAGAAGTAAGGACTTAATGCATGGAGCACAACAACCAGACCTAATGGGTGCAAACGGAATTCGCCTTGCTGAATATTGGCCAAAACACAAAAAAAAATTACATATATTTTTTTGGGTTATATTTGCCATCGACATGCTAAGAAGAAGAAGAATTCTTTGCTTCAAGATGTAGTCGCTCCGGTCCGTAAGCGCGAGAGCCTGCATCCAAGCAACAAACAAACATAAAGTGTACTTATAATTAAAACAAAATATGAACGCAAACTCGCTTAAACAAATACCTGTCAAAACGGACTTCTTTTAGGTCAAATACTTTTCATTTCAAATTAAGCATACTATGGCTGATTTTAGTCTCACGCTCACCGTCAGCGCTCATAGCTCAGCGCGTAGTTTATCAGCGCTGAGGCTCAGCGTGGCTCATTTTACGTACTGACCGCCTTACTGTACAGACGACGACCAAAATGCGGAGTGTATTAATTATTGCTGCTTTGTACTATCTACCCCAAAAAAATAAAAACCAGCGACGACGAAGACTCCATGTTCATCCATTAATTGAGCAGAGAGCCGTTGCAGGAGACTTTGTCTTGTTATATGGCACTTTGAGGGCTGACGAAAGTAAATTCTTTAATTACTTTCGAATGTCAACTAGAACTTTTGACGAATTACTGGCAAAAATACAGGATAAACTGGTCCATTGCAGCTTACGAATCGTGCCTATATTCTATAGATTCGCCATGAGTCCATGACTGTACGCGCTGACGACGTCTGCTCCGCTTGACACTAGAATGCTCAATGAAAGCAAAGGCGCTCGTGCGATCATCAGCGGCGACAGCTACGCGGGGCCGACGCGCGCCGCGTACGGCCGCGTAGCGCTGACGACAATGACGCGTAGCTACAATGACGCGTAACAATGACGCGTAGCTATCAGCGCGCTGACCACCGTGCGCGCTGATAGCTACGCGTCATTCAAAAACGCTTCCTAGAAGTTCATATATCTCGGCCATCAGTGCTGACGGTGCGCGTGCCGTCGGCGTAAGACTCTAGGGCTTAGAGGGTATCAAAACGAATGTTGTAGATAAAATATGTATTTATACGATCACCATGTTTTTTCCGTTGCAGGCGCACAAATATTATTAAAGAAGGTATCTAAAATTATATACACTGTGGGTGTCTTATGGCAAATTCTACGCCCCGGTGTGATTGACCTCTAGTTTTATTGACTTTGATAGGTAACAAGTTTAGTAACTCATATAATACTAAGCGCCCTCTTTTTATTAGGTCCTTACATATGAAATTGGCGTTTTTCGTACTGGCCACTTTAATCACGAATTTCTCCTCTTTGGTAAGGAATTCCAAATTCAAATTTGTACAGCTATTTACTCATGTATTTGTGCTTCGATGACCGTCATTCATTTGTTTTTTTTCTTCTGTTTTTTCTGTTTGCGTCACTCATTTTACAAAATAGAAAATTTAAAATATCGCATTATTTACGAGTACGAGTTCCGCCGTGGCACTAGTGCTGCGGAAACGACTCGAAGGGTGAATGATGTGTATGGCGGTCATGTTGCAAAAGAAAACACAGTTCGTTTTTGGTTCCAACGTTTTCGTTCTGGAAATTTCGACCTGCAGAACAAGCCCCGTGGACGGCCTGAGACCCAAGTTGATAATGGAGAATTGAAGGCTATTGTGGAAGCGGACCCATCGCAAACCACGTCCGAGTTAGCTGCAGGCTTCGATGTTAGTGATAAAACTGTTTTAATTCACTTGAAGCAAATTGGGAAGATTAAAAAGCTTGAAAGGTGGGTACCTCACGAATTGACTGAAGCAAACCGGCAAACGCGCGTCGACTGCTGCGTTACATTACTGAACCGGCACAACAATGAAGGTATTTTAAACCGAATCATTACCTGTGATGAAAAATGGATTCTTTACGATAATCGGAAGCGCTCAGCGCAATGGTTGGATCCTGGCCAGCCAGCCAAATCCTGCCCCAAGCGAAAATTAACCCCAAAAAAGTTACTTGTAAGCGTTTGGTGGACTAGTGCCGGTATTGTTCATTACAGTTTTCTCAAATCTGGCCAGACTATTACAGCTGATGTCTATTGTCAGCAATTACAAACCATGATGGAAAAGCTAGCGGCTAAACAACCAAGGCTGGTCAATCGCTCCACGCCACTGCTGCTTCACGACAACGCCAGACCACACACTGCGCAACAGACGGCTACCAAATTAGAAGAGCTTGAATTGGAATGTCTTAGACATCCTCCGTACTCCCCGGACCTTGCTCCAACAGATTACCATTTTTTTCGCAATTTGGATAACTTTTTGCAAGGGAAAAAATTCAACTCCGATGGGGCAGTCCAAATCGCCTTCAAAGATTTTATTGATTCCCGTCCGACTGGTTTTTTTAGTAAAGGGATCAATGAACTACCTATAAGATGGCAAAAGTGCATTGAAAACAATGGTTCATACTTTGATTAATTAAATATATTATATTAAAAAATATTCGACTTTTTGTTCCTTCCATACAAAACGCCAATTTCATATGTAAGGACCTAATATCTCAATGTAATTTTAAAATAGCCAATAGCCATTCATAACGCCATTTAATCGTGTCGGTTTGCGTGAAATTAATTGCAGCATAGATAAAATGGCAGACGCCCATTATTGTTTTCATAATGAATGAGGCTGCGCAGGTTATTTAGCAATTTGCTCAATCTCACCGTGAAAACTTAGGTGAACTGAGCTTAAAGTGAGCTGTTACTAGTGTAAATCTCCAGCATCCGGTCGAATGACAGCTCAATTCAAGTTCACTTCACCTAAGTTTTCACGGTGAGATTTTTAACCGACGAAAAAACGGAGGAGGTTATCAATTCGACGCGTATATTTTTATGTATGATCACGCATAACTTTTTACAGAGTAGTCCGATTTTGATAATTCTTTTTTTATTGGATTGGGCTTACCTCTAAGTTGGTCCCATGTAAATTTGGAAAAAGAATTCTAACCCTAAAGGTGGGAAAATAGGGGTGATTTATTGTTCATTCATAGATTTTAATGCTGAGCTGTGTATTACAATTAAAATAAAAGGCCTATCTATGTTGGTATATAAAGCCTGTTTTTTTAAGTATTTTATTATACAAAAAATAATAGTTAAAGTAGGATTATATAACAGTTAATATCTAAAGTAAGGTAGGTAGCTATTTTAAAAGTAATAAAAAATTAAGCATGTAGTAATTAATAAATTATAGCCTCAAAAAATTATAAAATAAAGACTTTTTAACAAAAAAATTAAACCTCCGAAAAAACTGAAAAGCAACAAACAATTAATGAACAAAGATCACTAAATTACCTTAAATTTAAAGAAATAACCAAATCAAATTAATAATGCAACGTGAAATCTCCAGCGATAAATATTAACATTCCAAACAAAAAATGCGCTCTCCGCACGACCACTCGCAACGATATTAAGTTGCTTGTTTGGCGCCGACTCAAAATTACTTAGGTATACTTGCATTAGTTTAAGAACTTATTTATTAAGGTAAAATAAAAAAGGTTTTTATTTTTTGCTTTTCAGTTTTTTCGGAGGTTTAATTGTTTTGTTAAAAAGTTTTTTCACAGAATAAACACTACTGTAATCGACAGATTTTGAAGTAGGTACGCGAGTAGTTTGCGAGTACTTTATGGGATGTAAATATTATGAACATATATTTTTTTAAATTATAAGCCTGTGTTGTCCCACTGCAGGGCAAAGGCCTCCCTTTCCTCTTTCCACTTTTCCCGGTCTACTGTGAGTGTGGGCCAATCCTTTATGAAAGAGTCCAGCTCATCCCGCCATCTCTTTCTGGGCCTGCCGCGCAGTCGTTTCTTGCCATTGGGGATCCACCTAGTGGTGGGTTTTGTATATTGTTGCTCCGACATGCGACATATATGGCCAGCCAAGTTCCACTTTAGACCAGCAGCTGTGCGGCCGGCGTCCGCTATTTGTGCTTTGGAACAAAGTATCAGTCTGTGAGTTTGACACCTAGTATACTTCGTTCCATAGCCCGTTGGCAGACTCCAAGTGCAGACTGTTGTAAGAGACCATGTTTGCACTCCGTAGGTGAGGGTCAGAAGAATGCACATGTCTATGAGCTTTCGTTTTAGTGAAAGCGGGAGAGGTCCTTTCATGAACATTAACATCTACAGAAAATTGGGAAGACGTGGTACGCAGACCTCAAATAAATCGAGAGAATGATGAAGTGGTATCATGAGAGAGTAATTTTTTTAATTTAAGTCTCAGACAAGCCTCAAAGGATCAACTAATAGACCGAGGCTTGTGTGAAGCATTATCAAACTCCTGAAATGGGTAATCAATTTCTACCTTCTAGATTGACATTTCGAATAATTTTGGGCTTTTGGACGTAATTTTGGGGTAATGCTTTACTATGCTACCAATTCTGAAATACCTAAAAATAGTTTTGAAATTGTGTCGTTATAGTAGGTATCTTAATAAAAATATGGTGAAACTCGTTTTCGAAGTTTGATTACGAAGTTTCAAGCGAATACAAAAATAAACGTTATTCGTTATATTGTCAAAAGTTATGTTTCTATCGACGATTAACAAAGTTTTATAATCCAATTAATTAATCAATAAATAAAAGCGTTATGTCTGTGAATGGTATTTGAAGGAAGTATTCGTGTTATATAAAGTGTCAGTAATCCTATGAATCACCAACCTAACCCTTTTTAAAGCCCATAACTAAGCCTTTTCATGGTTGGTTCGGCATAACGTTACATTTTAATCGGATTTGAAAATTAAATACTCGTAGTTAAACCAATATGTAAGGAAAATCCCTGCATTAAATATGATGCGAAGTGATTTTTAAACTGACTTTAATCTGTCAAGCTCCGCTAATGAGACACAATTGATTTTCTATTGTTTCGTCGCCGGTCGGCGTCGCGCGCCGCTTGACCGGTTAAACGGAAGTGATGGTGCAGTTACCAACATCAATGTTGATGATTTCTATGCCGTTCTCTTTTGTACACTTGGTGGATACCTAGTATGCTTACGCCGGGAGCAGCAAACAATGCGATATTGTGCTTTGGGTGACAGATCTCAGCGATAAGGAGTGTAAATGTGGTGCTGTTCCTCAAACGATGGGGCAATTAATATCGTGCCCTGCGTATCCTGTCAGCTCCACGTTACAGGAACTGATGGACGCTAGTGATAGCGTCAAACAAGTAGCCGAATTCTGGGCCGAGTACATTTAGATTGCTACCGACAGGCTCAGAAGAAGAAGAAGAACCGACTTAAAAAATAAGGGGTTCTCAATTTGTCTATACATATAATTGTCGCAGATGGATACGCTCTTTTAAACCGATAGTTGTTTTACAAAACAGCTCCATTATGTAAAACAATTGAACAACGTTCAGATGGATTGTCATTGCGTTACGTTTTACAACACTGCCGTAGTACTATTAAGTATTCTGTGACACTGCTACCGACGATAAGATGTAATGCAGAATGGCTTATCTGCATTCGCAATGAGCGTCTCTTATAAAATAAATAAACTTTTTTTGGAAAAAAAAAAAAAAACGCCTTCAAGTTATTTTTTTAGGGTTCCGTAGTTCTGACAAGGAACCCTTATAGTTTTGTCATGTCCGTCTGTCTGTCTGTTTCTATGTAGTGTTTTTTTTGGAAGTCGGTTGTTTTTTTGTCCTAAGTGTGTGTTGCCTTAATGGCTATTCGTGTTACATCGATGCTGTGGAATTTCGGCAATTCCGACGTTCGATCTGATGACTTCGGGGAGTTAGCCACCGGGCATATGACATTCGATATCAAGCAGTAAACCCTAATAATACAGATTATAGGGAAACATGCAATAGATTTTGCATAAAAGTATTGTTTTGCATGCCATAAATGTACCTGAGTACTATTAAACGTTACTAAGGAAAAGTACTATAAATTTATGATTACTGTTGATCAGATATGTTCAAGGACTTTGTACAAATCTTTGTGCAAAATAATTTTATTATTTTTTGTTTAGGGGTGGCCGACGTATGTTTTAATTAATTGGTACTAAAACTGTTTACTTGAATCGATTACCACTTATAGGTTATTATTTGTATGTAAATGTCAAAATATTGTTAGTAACGGGAGAGCAGCAGGGTAATGGCGCAACTCGCATACTTAATGGCAATGCCTTTTATTTGGACAGTTTAACAACATTCATTGCGTATTTACGTTGTTAAGCAGAGGAATATTTTAAAACATATTTATCAAACAATGGATTAGGAATTTCCTACAAAATCTTTCTGATTGTGACTGGGTGTGTGTTACACAATCCGGGTGCAGACTCCAGTTTTTCAAGTAAACCGAAACGACAGCGAATAACTGAAATCTTGCGTAGCAAACAATTTTTTTACATTGGCAATGAATTGAAATAATTATATTTTCTACCCAAGGGATTTCGTTTCCATTGGATGAAAAATTAGTAAATTATTTTTTTATTATATTAGTAGATAAATTAGTCTCTAAATCAGCTTGTATTTAATATTCGTCGTTTATTTATAAATATCATGAGACGCCTCGGCGATGCCAGTGGCGATTCAAAACTTTGCTTCTTTCGGTCCTAAGCCCTTGTTTGCTGCTAAATTTTACGGCATATTCATCTTAGATATATAAAAAATCGGCCAAGTGCGAGTTGGACTCACGCACCGAGGGTTCAAAAGGTTCAAGAGGGTACAAATTTACGGTTTTCGGATTTTTCCCTTTACTTGTGCTACATGACATTGCTTCTTGCCAAATTTTACGATCAACGGGAAGTACCCTATAGGTATTGATTCCCTTGCAAGTGTCAAAATATGTATGCGGCATAAACGCCCGTATATTTTGATTTCGACAAAAATTTTTTATTGCTTCAAGGGATTTCAGCTCTGAGTGTTTGATATTAATTTCAACTTGATAACTCCACGCGTTCCTGAGAAAAAGGTTCTTCACAGACGGACAGACAGACGGACAACGAGATGATCTTATAAGGAATCTATTTTTTTTTTGAGATACGGATTTCTAGAAAAAACAATTCCTCTTCTCTATGAAGGTTCTTTATATGGTGTACATAATAAAGAGTATTCTATTCTAAGGTATCTTTATTGCTTTGCATTTCGTTTGTGTTTACAAGTTCAAAACCTGATCAAAAGGCGAGAACATTTTAGTACAACTTTTATGAGGAACTGAATGTTTACATGCAACGGGCCGCATGTGTTTCTTTAGAAAAAGATTATTTCTTCATTGAATATCATCTTTGACCTTGAAATCGTCTTTATTTCAAAGCAGTAAGAACGGTATTCTATAATCATGTGTGCAAGTGTGCGGGTGACCGTACTTGTAATGGCGGCTGCCGGAGTGAAGCCAGGCGCGCTAAACAAATTTATTGAGCTACTCGCTAGCCGAGTGCCCAATAAATCTGTTTTTTAAACAAACAGTCAGTCGCTATAGATCATTATTTTTGCTTCTTTTGGTGTTTTAAATCGAAAGTGTATTAAATAATGCGTTTACTCTAGTCTTGCCCGTACCTACTATCAACATGATACGCTCCGTTTTAACATAAGAATCTTCTTGTAATCCTCGAAGGATTAGGCAGAGTTGGACATGTTTAGCTCACCGTTCGATCAGGACCAGGCCCGTGCCGGACGGCGCGTACGTGTTCCACGCGCGCCTCAAAGAGATGTCAGCAAAAAGGAAGGGGCCTGCCAGTGCCGACGCCTGCCGGGGGTGCGGGATTGTCCGAAAGGGTTACCGCTACCCCGGAACATAAAGAGCTAAGGAAGGAACACGGATGGGTCTTAGTCAGTAAGAGTCTGACACTCCCTTCCGCTCCACCCAGAGCGGGAGGGGTCATTTGATGATTTTCCATCCATAAAAAAAAAAGAGCTGGACCTATGTAATAATACACCTATGTTTCGCCTTTGTGCTCATTAGTTCCTTTAGTAGTTCCGTTGAAGGAATTACTGAGAATTTTTGGATCAGTAGTTCCTTTGCAAAAGCTAAAGAAACTACTGAGACTAGATAGTTCCTTTAGCAATTTACACTAGATACTAAATTAAATGACTAAGGCCTGGTTTTTCAATCATCTGATAACTTTATTCGAGGTATAATTTTGAAATTTTTACAGTTTTTTCATAGAAAAACTGTGAAAAATAAATTTTATTCATCGAATAAAAAAATTCTGGCGTTGGAAAAATTAGCCCTAAGTAACGAACTATACAATACAAAAACACAAGGACACTTAGTCGTCGAAGTATTTGTCCGCATCGCTGTCATCCGGAAACGTGCCGGGTGTGTGCGATGCGGACGCGAACAGTGGAATTAATGAAGTTAGAGCTACTTAATTAAGTTTTCATTTTGTAGCATCAATATTTACAAAATAAACAGACAGATCAGCAATCTATAGGAAGAGGATATTTTGATTGTTTTTCGTACCTACTTTTAGAGTGAAATTAATTCTGGTGATTACTAATTAGTTCTTCTAGTAGAGAAAGATAGGATAGAGATTTGTAGGAGAACCAAGGTAACCGACATAGCCCGAAGAATTGACAAACTTAAATGGCAGAACAGATGGTCGGTGGGGCCGAAAAGTTCTGGAGTGGCAACCGCGTACCGGAAGACGTAGCATTAGAAGAGGCGTCCCACAAGATGAACTGATGACCTGGTGAAAGCCACAGGAATCCGATGGATGCGAGAAGCACAGAACCGGTCGAAGTGGCGGTGCTTGGGGGAGGCCTATATTCAGCGTTGGACGTTTTTGAAATGAGGATAGTAGTCCAAGTTCAAGGTTTGCCAACGTGGGATGGAGCGTAGTATTTCTAGGCGTCAAATTAACAAACGATATTCGCAACACCACACTGCGCGGCTGCGCTCCAAAACACAGATAACTGACGTTGCTTAAAAAGTCACAAAGTTGAAGTGGGACTGGGCTGGCCAAATCTGCCGTCATGCCTAATGAGTTGTGGGCCAAAATAACCACTATGTGGTCTCCTAAGACGGCCAAAAGACGTCGCGGCAGGCTCCGTACAAGATGGCGGGACAAACCGGACAAAACAAGCGATCAAAGTCAAACCAATTATTTCAATTAAACCATTTACAAGCACTTTTGAATCGTCAAAAAGTCGGTCTGTTAGTTAAGCTATGGAGAAGAACGGGCAAGAAACTCCAAAGATACTCTATTCAATCAAATTATTACAAAATCCTGGGTACATTATTCTTGTTGCTCCTGTAAGTGAGAACAATGTACAAAACAATTGTGGTCCACATTAGCAGTGGATCGCAAGCATTGGAAGTCATGGGAAGAGTCCTTTTCCCAGCTATGGGATGATGCAGGCTAACAGTACTGTTACTGTTAGCCTGCATCATCCCATAGCTAAATAATACGGACGCCAATACACTGTTGTATTGGCGTCCGTATTTGGATATTTCCATGCAAGGGCAAATTATGATGCTACTTATGGTATTAGATTATCCTAACAAGACAGGTAAACAAAATGGTTTGATATTATTATTAGCTAAATATACATACGTTTGGATTTCAAAGAACAAGAAAGAGTCGTGATTTAATAATACCTAATATTTAGGTGGAGATGTATTGTTGTGAAATTAGATTGTCAAGTTACTTCCATATGTATAGGTAATAGGTAAGACGGGCTTGTTTCTGCAAATCCACGTCAAAGCGCGTATTTTTGAAGTGAAAACTTCTTTAGCGGCGTTGCACACTTTTTCTAATGGGTAAAAAATGTTAAACTCGCGTCAGGGCATCGCGTCAGGACACGTGACCGTCAGGAGAGATTCCCCCCCCCCTCTCTTTCTACGGCGGCGCCAACCGAAGTGAACCAAGTGAGACACGATAATGGATGGATGGATGGACGGACGGACGGACGGACGGACGGACGGACGGACGGACGGACGGTGACGGTGACTGTGACGGTGACGGTGACGGTGACGGTGACGGTGACGGTGACGGTGACGGTGAAGGTGACGGTGACGGTGACGGTGAAGGTGACGGTGACGGTGACGGTGACGGTGACGGTGACGGTGACGGTGACGGTGACGATGACGGTGACGGTGACGGTGACGGTGACGGTGACGGTGACGGTGACGGTGACGGTGACGGTGACGGTGATGGTGACGGTGCCGGTGACGGTGACGGCGGCGGCGGCGGTGGCGGTGGCGGTGGCGGTGACGGTGACGGTGACGGTGACGGTGACGGTGATGGTGAACGCGGACGTGGACGTGGATGGATGGATGGACAGCTGATGGCTCGACCGTCTGTGTAGTAGCCACACTGCTGTGTATTCGTAAAATTCTTGTATATAAAGTGTTTCAAAAAAATTGAAATTGAACAAAGTGCATCGGTTAATGAAAAAAGTGACGCAGAAATAGTGAAAAAAACTTAGTTATATTAATTCAATTAATAATTGATTTATTTCAAAGTTAATATTCAAGTTTTCACTTCTGCCGGCACTCCCGGAGTGCAACCCGTTTTTTTTTTATAATGTATTCCTGCAGTATCGTTTCATTCATCGTTATTGCGTCAGATATTTTAAATTTTTTCTTACTAGTCGATACTTACCTGTTTTAAATCTGTTTAAGTTTTCCTTTTTTTTAGTTTTTTTTTTTTATTAATACGTCCACCAATACTGCTGAGCGTGCCCGCCTACTGGCTGTGGGTGAGTGGGAGTCGGGTCTCTGGCTTCAGGCACTACCGTCACCCAACATAGGCACATTGCTGGGTGACACTACCTTCCGGCTCGCTACTTGTTTGCGTCTGGGCGCCCCTTGCGTGGCTCCGCATCGCTGCCAATGCGGTGAAGGTGTCGACTGCCTCGGACACCATGGCTTATCCTGCAGTAAAAGCGCAGGCCGGATAGCACGGCATGCCAGCATCAATGACATCATCCGTCGTGCTCTTGTCACCGCTGGGGTGCCAGCTGTTTTAGAACCCAATGGTTTGGCACGCGACGATGGTAAGAGACCAGACGGGATGACCATAATGCCTTGGAAGGTAGGTAGGCCTTTGGTGTGGGATGCAACGTGTGTCGACACCCTTGCGCCATCCCATCTTCCAAGCACGGTAAGCTGTGCTGGGGCGGCTGCTGCAGGTGCGGAAAACCTCAAACGGCGCAAATACTCCAATCTCTTTGGAACTTACATATTTGAGCCGTTTGGGGTTGAAACACTAGGGCCATGGGGCCCGAGTGCCCACTTAGTATTCCGAGACATCGCCAAGCGGTTGGTCGACTCATCACGTGACCAGAGGGCTGGCCTATTTTTTGGCCAAAGAATCAGCATTGCCATACAACGTGGCAATGCTGCCAGCCTTTTGGGCACGTTTCCCGTTGACAGTGATGCGGACGAATTTTTTGATGCCCTTTGATTATTTTCCCTCCCTTTTTATATACTTGTACATATTATTATTTTTAAGTTGAGTTTTTTTTTTTTATTGTCTTTCTATTAAAAATTCAAACAAGATTGTGCAAGTACTACCTAATTTATAATAAAAGTTTTCCTTAATATTATTCACACCGCGTCACCGCCGCGGGCCGTCCCGCTTAATAGGTATTTTTTTTATTCACACTGGCTCTTTTTAAACTCACAAGACCGCAGAATTTCTTGTAAAAAAATACGTAGCGAGACTAGCTATCCTTTTAAAATTAATTTCCGCCCTAGAGAGGGAAGCAATTACTATGAGTCTTTCAAACAAACACTACTTTCTGAGTATGAGAAATGAAAACAATTATTCCCTGTCCAAGGTCCCGAAAATCAGTTTTTTGCTAATATTACGTAATTTCATTCGTTTTAGTTGAATTTGTGTTCGTATAAGTTTAGACCTTAGTTAATTTTGCACAGAATGTTCCTTGGACCAACATTTCTTGAGCTATAAGTACGGCTGAGAAAACTTTAGGACAACAATGCTTGCTTGTGATTCCGCACCACCATCTTTAGCATAGGCATAATCAGCCTATAATGTGAATTAAAGCTTCTTATTCCTGTCTGTCGTTCGTGTTCTGCTTCTCTTATTATTTCATATTTTTTATTAGTTTCGAAATTTTTACATCTCTATAGTAATGCCAGTAGATAACACTGTAATTGGGCATATTTCAGTATCGTTTATTTCCGGTTCTTGTGTACTTATTAACATTAGACGTTGGGCATTTAACTAAAACATGACATGATAAACATGATATAACAATATTTTTTTGTTTAACCTTTTTGTCACACTGCTGCGCAAAGGGCTCCCCCAAAACCTTCCAGGAACTCTTTTTCCCGCGCCACTCCGAAACGTCCAGATCATCTCACCATAGCTTTCTGGGGCGATCTCAACGGCACCGTCCATGTTCAGGCACCCACTGTGTGGTGAATTTTGCCCAGTGGTCATCCTGCATGCGGCTGATGTGCATGCATAAACATTAAATAGTAGATTGGTGCATTAATGACTCACTTTAGCAAGGTGCGTAATCTACTTTTCTTTCAACTACCAATCTACCTACCGTGATAAAATATACCTACTCAAAATAAAAACTCAAGTTAATGAAAACTAAGTTTAATTTTTCTTCTCCTCAAACATTTAAAATTTACAATCATTAAATATGCAGTTATTAAAAGTGAAATTTGCACTTTTACTTGGAACATTTATTCTAGTATTTGTTTAGTTTATTTGTGAATAATACTATTATCACCAGAATCAGACGATACAGGTAGACGCGGGCTCAATTTCAAATCATTTCCATCGGTGCAAATGAATTGATTCAGCCGATTTTTATTTTCAGCCAGTATCTTTTTGATCTAATGCATACATTTTTTATTAAACTTCATGGGAGACATTAAACCTCTGTGGTAAAGAACAATGTCAGATTTCGGCTCACACAACCTTTAAAATTAAATTCACGCGGACACGAAGTTTTTACCTACAATAATTTAAATATAAAATTCTAACTTCTAAAAAAATATTTAGTTCTTTTCGAGAACTGTTCCAAAAGAAAATCATTTTAATAAGTAGGTAATCATTTTACAAATCATGTTCTTCAATTCCAGGTTTTTCTTTTTTTAAATAAAACAGTGTCAGGTCAGTGTCAGTTACCTGTTCTGCCACTGTAATCGATTATTCTAAATAATTAAAGCGATTTACTCTTTAGTTTTTATTTACCACCTCACAATTGTCTTTTATTATTATTATTATTTATCTAAATAATACGTTCGTCGTGTTTATTAAAATACATTTATTATTTTTTAAAGAATATAAGAACGAAATTCAAGAAATCGATTTTCCTGATCTGTATTCGATAACTTAATCGCCTTGTACTGGCAACCAGCAGTTCGCCATTAAAATAATTAAAAAAAAAAAGTTTTTGCAGTTCTGTCAAAATCGCGCGCGCCAGTTAAAACATATTGTTGTTGTCGGTGTTTTTCTAAGTGTACGTTTGTTTCCTTCTCGAATTCATCTGCGTTTGCGTTATAGACTTATTGTGTTATATTCATACCACACATTTTGTGACAATGTACCATCAACTACGTTGTATTAATTGTGGTATAAATGTGTTCCGGATGGAACGGCATTTAGTTGAATCTGACGATGTCCATTCATTGTTACGGCAATGGACTTCACTTTTTGAGGTAAAGTACGATTTTTATTAAATAGAATGTCAACTGTTTTAACTAAGCTAAATGTTAATTTGCAACACAACCGTAGGTATTTTGTTGGTTTTAGATTCCAAATGACAGTGTTGTTTGTCATTACTGTTGGTTATTAATTAAACAAACAAGTAATCCAACAAGTAGCAATGCGCCAACTGAATCAATTGTGCATCGCAATCTTTGTATTGGTTGCGGTCATTCATTGCATCGTGTAAAGTCGCACGCCTTCAGAATTCAGTTCAGAATGAGAAGATGCTATCAGACGCGTGATAGAGCAACAATAACCTCCAATTTAAAATGTCTGAATAACTTCTTCTGTAGAAGTTCAGTGTAAAAGTGGATATTACAGAAAAGCTTTTGACATTAAACTACACAAAAAAACGTAAGAATTTTCACTGTCCATGACAAATTAATATTGAGCTAAAGTTACTATGGACATCTGACATTGTTCTTTATATCTGAATAAAAAACAGTGCATTAATGAAAAACTGTGCAACCATGAGTTTTCATATAACACTTCTGCACTGTTTTGGTTCTAAGCAAAAAATACGTTCTTTGTGATCGGTTTTGTAGTGATTAATGATAACATTACTACGTAGTTGAAAGAAAACAATTTTTTTTTAGCATACGCTAAACAGATTTAGCACAGAAGTAGATATGCGCTTTTCTCGAAATTTTCTTAGCTTGATATTTCGATCCTAAATTAATCTTATGTAGGTGGCGCTTTTTTGTGCCGAGTTTAATAGTTTTAGCTTGACGTAACCGAACTTACTTAACGAGATTTTTATTAAAAAATAGTTTTACTTACTTTTGCAAAGAAATCTAATGATTTCTTTGAGTTTTTGGTAGCATTCATATTTAGGGTATATATCCCCTCCAGGGCCCGCTTCAACTTTCTTTTACTTTATTACGTTATATTACATCTGTTCCCCGAAGATTTTAACAGTATACACTGTTTTCCGTTTTTGTGTACCAATACTTGAATTGAATTGATTGACGGAAGAGTGGGATAGATGATTTTGTCAAAGTCAAAGCATTTATTTCAAATAGGCACATAAAAGGCACTTTTGAACGTCAAATGTCTGTAATATTCTACGTCTCGATGCTAATAAAAATTACCTACCATGAAATCGATGGCGCCTAGTATAAAAAATAACGTGGTGCGGCGCAAATCAATCCCTGCCTATGCACGTCCATCAGGTTTCACAGTATAATATTATTAGGTCGTTACATATGAAATTGGCGTTTTGTCGAAGTGACCAATTCGATCTCAAATATCTGAAGGCCAATTCCCGTCATTAAAAGCGTTCAAAATCTAGTCGCAATCTCATCTCAGCGACAATCAATGTCAAAAACTTGTCCAAAGTGTACGGAAAAACAAAACATACTCGTATAAACAAAACATATGAGCCCTAACTTGAGGGGTTTACAAGTATCATCATCAGATTAGTTCCAATATACGAGATTATACCTAGTTTTGTTATCAGAACTACATATTCATACTAAGTTTCATTTCGATACGACAATTTAGGAGTAGGTTAAAATCAACTTCTGAAATTTTTTTACGTCAGTTAGTTACAAGTGAATAGTTAGTTACAAGTGAAGCTAATGAAAGCATATTAAAAATTAAAAGTGATCGTGGAAGCGGATCCATTAAAAAATTACGTCAGAGTTAGCGGTAAGCTTCGGTGTAAGTGATAAAACAATTTGAATTCACTTGAAACAAATTGGAGAAGTAAAAAAGCTTGAAAAATTGGTCCCGTATCGATTAAGTGAAGCACACAAACAATCACGCGTCGAGTGCTGCGTTACATTACTCAACCGTCACAATAAGGAGGCGATTTTGAATCGTATCATTATTTGTTATCGCCCTCAAAGATTTTGAATCGTATCCTTATTGATTCTCGCTCCCACAATTTTTTCAGCAATGGTATCAATCAACTACCAATAACATGGCGAAAGTAAATACTAGATAACAGAACATACATACTTTGATTGATTAAATAGGTATATAATTTAATTTTTTTATAATTTTGTTTTTCTATATATAAAACGCCAATTTCATATGAAAGGACTTAATATTAATGACTTGATTAAGTCCACAGAACATATTATTATGAGCCTCTTTGCTTATTATGACAGTGTAGTGACACTGTCATTACACTATCCGTCATAATATCCAGAGGCTCATTTTCATAGGTACTACTACTACACTCCCTTAAAGTATGTCCCTCGTTTGGGACACACTGTAAGACTCGCGTTCCTTCGTCCATTGTCGGTTAGCGCGGGAGCGTGGGCGAGGGCGTATGCTCCCCGTTGCCGCGAATAGGGGCACGTTCACACACATTCGATAAAGACCATGTTACAATAGTTAAATATTAATAATTTAGAAATAAAAATAAAATCATGCACCTGATGTTGGAAAATGATTGCAAAATGCTCCATTTTAAGCAAAGTTATTGAAGGCGAATCTTTTGCGTATTTCTGTTACAATGCTAAATGATCTTAAATTACGATTTAATGTTAAAACAATACCTTGGTATACTGTAGCAAAAATTTCTCAATATTTCAATAGGTATATGTAGAAGCAAAATAGTTTGAATTCAAACTTAAAAAGAAATTAGGTCTGTTAAAGATGCTCTAGCATACAACGTTTATGTATTTTGTAGTTTTTATCCATTCCTTCATCATCATCATCAGCCTATAATGTTCCCACTGCTGGGACACAGGCCTCCTCTCTGTGAGAGGGAGTGGGCCGCAATCCACCACGCGGGCCCAGTGCGGGTTGGTAGATGTCATATGTCTTTGAATTTTTGGTTCTGGGACATGCCGGTTTCCTCACGATGTTTTCCTTCACCGTTTTTGAGAGCAGTGGTGATGAAATAATTTACACAAAGTAAAGCGCCTGGGTTCGAACCTACGACCTACAACTCGTATGCCGCGGCCGATACCACTGGGCCACCACTGCTCTCCTATTCCTTCATTTGATTGAAAAATTTGTGTGCTCAACAACGTAAATAACGCAGTGAATGTTGTTGAACTGCAAAAATGAGAGTCATACCCACTGTTAGTGTGTTAAGAAATTCCTCCGCCGCTCAAAAAATTAAACTCCACCGCACAAATATTTCAAAAAACCCACTTTCCAAACCTCATAAAAAGGTTATACGGACTTTACGATAAAATAAGGCGATTCAAGTTCATAGAAAACCAATGACATCGACATTGCCCCAGGATTGGCAAGTTAAGGTAACAATGGTCGGGCAATAAGTATAGCCCGGAGAACAGATAAACGCCTATGGATGGCGAAGCCTGTGTTGTCAATATAAACTGGGTCATTGATGGCAAGCGCTCGAGTCGTACTTTATGGGAAGCTACGAGGTTTCCCCATGTCCGGTAGTAGGTGTAAAATAGGTGATTTCTTCACTATGATTAGCATTTTGTTCCGGTCCTATATCCTTGAATTATGCATTATGCAGCTCAACTCAGATCTTAAGGAGCTCAATGATTCGACGAACAATACCAAAGAAAAGACATTTAGTTAGGCCGCATAAATTACTCATAAACATGATCATAACATATAGTAGGTGCTTACGTTTTGTACGCGTATCGCCTTGGGTCAAACCCGATAATAAACTGCGGGCACGGCTGGTAGGCTGTGGTTGATGCTGGAGTCTCGTCCCAGCAGGAGAACCCGTCGAACGTTCTCTGACACCAGACGTCATCTTCTGTTCAAACAAACATTATTTATGTAAAAGGAAAAGCACGAAACAATGTCTGCTATCTGAGTTTTCCTTTATGATTATGATGGTTGAAGCATATAAGATAAAAAGGGATGAATACAAATTTGAATAAGACGAAGTTCATGTTGTTTAAAATAGAAGAGGATATATCGGTGTGGGTGATGTGAAAATAAATGATAAGAGTGGTGTGGAACAAGTAAATGAGTTGGTTATGAAGGGAGGAGACGTGTAAAGGAGAGTAAATGCGGCAAATAAAGTTAATGGTGCTACACATGCTTGTGACCAACCAGTTGATGACCAAAAAGCTCGGCTGGCTGTTTACTGTGTGTTGGTGCCTACACTTATGTATGGAAGTGAATGTTGACTGTGGCAAAAGAAGCATTAAAGTAGGATAAATGCTGTTGAAATGCGTTCCTTGTGAAGCGAATGATACGAACGATAGGCTGAGGAATGATGTCAAAAGGCAACAGTGCGGTCTTAAAGAAAATGTAGTGACAACAATTGAAAAGAGTATGTTTAGATGGTTTAGCAATGACAGAATTAATGAAAGGCGACTAACAAAAGGTTACAAGGCAGATGCGGCGGCTAGGCAGATGAGAGTGGATACGCCGGGAGGGGGACGCCCTAGGAGGACATATATAGTGACCTTATTGGTGATGTTCTTCAGAAAGGTCACTATATGTCACTATGTCAGGTGCGTAGTACTCGCAACCGACGTGCATGTATGAGCAGATTTATGAACTTAAACGAGGCAAAAGGAGTGTGAATTAATGGAAAAATAACTTTAATACCAATACTATAGAGCAGTGGTGGCCAAGTGGTAACGGCCGCGACTTACGAGTTGTAGGTCGTAGGTTCGAACCCAGACAGGCGCTTTACTTTGTGTAATTATTTCATCACCACTGCTCTCAAAACGGTGAAGGAAAACATCGTGAGGAAACCGGCATGTCCTAGAACCAAAAGTTCGAAGACATGTGACATCTGCCAACCCGCACCGGGCCCGCGTGGTGGATTACGGCCCACTCCCTCTCACCGAGAGGAGGCCTGTGTCCCAGCAGTGGGAACATTATAGGCTGATTATGATGACTATAAAGCTCAGTTTACGCTACAGCTTCAAACATTTTTATAAGTTTTTCAATGGGTAGTGTTAGTCAATCTGAAATCAACTTAATTTCCATTGAAATAAAGTTGATATTTGTTTTCACATGAAATAAAATCAATTGCAAACAAATTTGAATAGACCTTAGTATGGCTGCTATCTGAGTTTTTCTAGTCAACATTAAAATATCAAGATCTTTTCCGCACAAAGGAAATCGTTAAGCTGTTCCGTATCGCCTTGAAAACATTATCATAAAGATGACTTGCATGTTCAGTTAATTAACATTTAACTTCTTCAGTTAGTTTGCACTTTAATTAAGTATCATATATCTGCCTGCATTCACCAACTTCGCAAACATTGTTAAGTAAGGCACGGACACGACACATACGTAAATCGCGTCATATATGGCCTGTCTTTTTATTATTCTTATGAACGTAAACAAAATTGATGGCATACTCCGTACTTATACGGCGTTAAATCAATAAAGAATTTCAGAAAATGACAAAATAAATAAAGTAATGGCGGACAAAAATATGGTCTTTGTAATCTTTTGGCGCGTGTTTGTGCATAACTTTGCGCAGACCCGACCGGGTAAAGATAAGCAGCGTGAATTAAACGGAAATTTTATAAGGGATTGGTCAAGTTGATGATCAGAATGTGTCAATTATGTGTTTAGAATGAGACCAGTGGATATATTCTGTAAAAAAATCTCACCCTGTAAATTAAGGTGAAGTAAGCTGTCTATAGTGTCAATCCTTATCACCAAAAGGGCAATTCTCGTAATTTTAAGAACGTTCTCAGTCTGATATCAGGCCCAATCCGTCAAAAAACCTTTAATTTCCGTACTGGCAAGTTTTTTGACATTCATTTTCGCTGAGACGAGATTGCGACTAGATTTTGAACGTTTTTAATTACGGGAATTGGCCTTCTGGTGGAATGACAAGTCACTTCACCTACTTTTCTACGGTGAAGTTTTTTACAGAATGGACCGGAGTGTCTTCGAGAAAAATGACACAGAGGTAAAGGTTTTAGTCACTTACCATTATAATTCTCATTGAGGATGGTGCTGTGAGTGACGTTGTCCTGGTAGCACTTTCTTCGTAACTTTGCAAACCACTGGTATTTAGGATCATTCCGGTAATCTACAGGGCGAGTAGAATTAACCATGATTTTTAATTGATTAATGACCCGCTTCCATGTTAAAACTTTATAATATTTGCTCGCCTATGAAAGATGTCTTTCAATGTAGACACATATTGTTCTCATCAGCGGCGGCATCTGAAACCAAAGATAAAGTAAAATCGTTTATCTTAGTTCACAGCCTTTACACTGATCGCTATTGATATATGTAAGATAAAATCTTTGTCTCTAGGGTTCTCTGGTGAAATAGGAAAGTCCAAAAGCGGACGTAAAAAAATATTGCGGCTGTATTTTATCGCGCACTGGATTTTGAATTCTAGGTGTTGGGCCGAGCATTGAGAAACCAAAAGAGCGCGTCCCAGCATATCGAAAATACACACTGTTGGATTTTCAACTCTCGGCGCTAAACAGTGCGTTGAAAATCCAGTGCGCGAAAAAATTCGCCGCGAGAACAACGCGCCCATGCGAACTTGCACCCTGATTGCGTTACACACTATCAATCGGAATCAGAATCATTTTGAAGCAAATTTCTAATCCATTGCTTCATAAGTTCGAAAAATTTGTCTGCTCAACACGTAAATAACGCAATGAATGTTGTTGAACTGTCAAAATGAAACCCATTCCGATTGATAATGTGTTACGCAATTGCCCCGCTGGGCTTAGAATTACGTTACGTACGGCAAGCCGTTTAGTCAAAAAAAAAAAAAAAATCTGTCTGTATGTCTGTCCGAAACGTCGTAATTGTGCCTTAGAAAAATATAATTAAGTACAAAATTTGTCGTTATTTGTTTCTTTCTAAATCTTTCAAACTCAAAAACTCAAACTCAAAGCATTTATTTCAATTAAACCAATTACAGGCACTTTTGAATTGTCAAGGGGTCGGTCAGTCAGAAAGATGAAGCTAGTTGCCCATTCCAAAGCGTAGGTACCTATGGAGAAGAACGGGCAAGAAACTCCATGGACACTCTTTTATATCAAAATAATATGGTTACAAAGTCTTGATTACATCATTCATGTTAAGGTGAATGGGTAGTAGTAGCCCGCGAAATTCAATTTTTCTTACGTTTTTTGCAATTTTCAGGTCAGTGTCAGGTTTTATCTTGATGAAAATTTGATTCGCGACTATAACAGGTACGTATTCACAGAATTATAATCATCAGAATCATTAATACATCTTTCTAAGTTAGATTTCTACCATCAACACTTTTCCAAACGATATTTGTTCTTAACGGTAGAAATCTAACTTAGAAAGATGTATTAATGATTCTAATTATTATAATTCTGTAAATACGTACCTGTTATTGTCGCGAATCATATTTTGATCAAGATACAACCTGACACTGACCTGAAAATTGCAAAAAACGTAAGAAAAATTGAATTTCGCGGGCTACTACTACCCATTCACCTTAATAATTATACATGTGAGAACGATGCAGAACGTTAAAAGCGTCCATAATGAAAAGATGAGAAAAAACAACAATTCAAATATAAAATTAAAATAAAATAAGCCATGGCAGCAAAGAGATGACCAGTCCCTACTGACGGCGCCCGTTCACGAACATGACGCATGTATTAGCACCATTCAGCTCAACCATTTTGAAGGGAGCTAAATGATCCAACACATGCGCCACCATCAGCGAGACATTTGAGTGAGCATGACATACTCTCAGCCGCCAGGGCACATTCAGTCAATGAAAGACGTACCTAGTAAATGGTAGCTTTATAGTATGTACATAGTACTCACACATGAGCTATGCAATTATACAATACTAGGAGATTGAATTTATACAATGCAAAGATAGACTTACATTCTTCAGCAGCTCCAATAGTATTTTTAAGTGTTAATCAAATAGTTGTGGTTGTGGAGCAGGACCAGCATTGAGCCAGGCATTTTTATCAGCGATGTAATCCCCTAACTTATAATATGCCTGCCTGCATAGTGCGCGTTTAATACAAGACTTGAATTTTGTCTCATTCAGTTGAAGAATGTGGGGAGGTATTTTATTATAACATTTTAAACAGTACCCCATAAAAGATGAGTCTACTTTAGCTAGTCTAAATCCTGGTTGAACTAATAGGTCCCTATTTCTAGTACTATAATTATGTCTTTCACCTCTCTTACTAAAAAGATGTAAATTTTTCCTTACATACATGATATATTCGTAGATATATTGACATGATGTTAATTTCTTTAAACCGTTCCCTTAGAGAATCGCGCCTGCGGATTCTCTAAGGGAACGGTTTTTATAAATGGCTCTGATAGCTCTTTTCTGCAAAATAAAAATAGAATCGATGTCTGCAGCCCGTCCCCAAAGCAAAATACCGTAAGACATGATGCTATGGAAGTAACTAAAATAGACCAGTCTCGCGGTATCTACATCAGTAAATTGACGGATTTTTCTCACAGCATAAGCTGCTGAACTTAGCCGTCCTGCAAGAGATGTTAAATGCGGACCCCATTGTAGCCTTGAGTCGATCGTGATCCCTAGGAAAACAGTTCTATCGACGAATTCAAGTTTCTCTTGATTCAATATTATCTCACAATCACTACCTTTGACATTTGGTAAAGAAAATCTTATGCACTTAGTTTTTTTCCCATTTAATACTAAATTATTAGCAGTGAACCAATTTTGGACCTGCAGTAGGGCGTTATTTACCTACGTCGTCAAAATTTGTAGCACGTCTATTTACCTTAAAAATTAAGGAAGTGTCATCAGCAAATAACACCATTTGTGGTTGTTTTTTTTAATAAATAGAGTAGATCATTAATATACACTAAAAAGAGGAAAGTTATTTATATTTTCACACTACGGAACCGTACATGCGTCTGCGCACACCCTTATCAGGTCTTTATCTCCAAACAACACGAGTACCAAGATAAAATATCTAATTTTAATGGCATTGTTTTAGACATATTATTTTGGAACATAACAATGCTAATTAACTTTAAATACAAGACGATATTGCGAACATATCTATGACCATATCTATTTTCCATATTTATATGTATAATTATAAATAAATGAAAAGTCCTGACTGACTCATCAACGCCCAGCCCAAACCCTTGGACCTAGAAAGCTGAAATTTTGCACAGAGGTTCCCTTTATAATGGTAGGGGAGCCCAGAGGGTTTTTGAGCAAGCATATTCAGGGCGAAAAGTTGATAACTGAGTATGTCTGGCATGAGGAGAGAACACCGAAAATATATTTAAAAAGTTTCTGATAGGAGACCCCTGGTCAGGAGACCACTTTCAGATTTCAAAAAAGGGCCGAAATTAAAGTGATCTTCAGAGGCGTTGGTTTCGGCATGATCGGGTCTGGCCTTACCCATAATGACTTAAATAGGCAAATCTGACGGAGAAATTGTGGGCTGTCCCCAAATCTGACGACTTTGAAAACTCAGATTTGGGCCATTTCTAAAAGGATATTCAGGGCGAATGAAAGTTATTCTGTGCAATAGTGTTACGTGTCCTGATAGTGAATATATAAATATCTGACGGGATGATGGAGCCTTTTGGCAAATATGAGGAAATTTCATCAATTCAGAAAATTACCCAAAAGTGGCCATAATATTGCATTTATCCCTAAATCAAGGAACCTAGTAGCTTCGATTGCTGTTTGCATTGGAAGGTGACACGTTTGTGAAGATTTCTCCATATTCAGAAGTTTGAAAATACTAAACATTTGAACGTAATGATTAAAAGTTAAGTAGCAAAATTAAAACATCGACGGAGTATACCATAAACAAAGTTGATTATTTCAATATTTTACTATGACACCAATTAAACCAATTAAACCAATTGATCCAAAAACATCCTCATCTTATGGGCTATCTAACGAACTAGTAACGTTTTAAAAAATATTGAGAGATGCCCCTCAATTGTTTGTTAGAGCTGGCAAAGGTGGAAAGCCATACTTACTAAAATTAACGAAAATATTAAAGTAACGACTTGTTTACGTCGTAATACTTTTCTATTCGAGGTTTTATTGTAACTACGAACCTCTGCGCTCGATATCGTTACTGACATCGCCTCCAATTCTCAGTGATAGTTCGTTATGAGAGTTTTGTTAAATAAGTCCCAACACTTCTGCTTAGGCCGCCAGCTGCTAGTTAACTAGAAAATGATAGATCATGACTTCATGAGATACAAATTTATTTCTAACCGATTTCTAAAAGAGAGAGGTTATTAGTTCGTCTGTATATACAGGATGAATGTTTCAAGTCATCATGTGGATGACCAAATCCGAAACTATAGGTAATACCGAAAAATTCTTAAAGGGGTCACGGGGTAGATTTTGACGAATACTAAAATTGCATCATTACATTTTTGAAAAATCAATTGCTCTAGCCAGGAATCAAACTCGTAGATTTTGAAAAAAAAAAAAACACTGCCTGTTTTATTGCACCCTCAGACGGTGTCGTTAGTAAGGATCAAATTCTGGAAAGAAATGATACACGCCAAAGTAAAGGAAAGTGGACATTTTTAAGATTAACTAAAATCAGATAAACAAATTGATTAATTATGGTTTAACAATGAATTCAAAATATAATTTATTGCATTAAAACATAAGTTAACGGCCAAATAACTACTGCTACAGTGCAAACGAACAAATTACTTACATTCTAGATACTTAAAAACTGTTACTATCTTAAAATAATTGCTTTTTGTAAAAATGCGCCCTTTACTGTACTTTGTCGTATATCATTTCTTTCCAGAATTTGATCCTTATTAGCGACACCATCGGGGGGTATACGACAAAGTAAAGTAAAGGGCGCATTTTTAACAGAAAACAATTATTTTACTTGGCACGAATACCTAAGTAAATTATGCAGTTTGGCATTTTTGATTTTTCTAAACTACCCTAGAGGGCGATTGGGAGGTGTCAGTTTGTGAGAGAGAATTAAAAAAAAAAAAAAGTTTGTCTGATTACACGAAACTCAGTATTTAGGTTTTTCGAAAATCTACCCCTAACGGGGTGAAAAGGGGTAGTGAATTTTACAGGGGAGGATTTTACTGCGTGGCTTGATTAACTTGAAAATTGGTATAAATAATCTTTGAGTCAAGTAATGAACTCGTCTCAAACGATTTTACAAAATTCCACCCCTGTGGGGGTGAAAAGCGGGGATACAGTTTATTTGACAAATGACAAATGTTTGTGTGATGAGCACGATCATTTGTTCTGTGTCTGGGTGTAATTTATCTATAATAATTATGTATGTATTTAGAAATATATAAGTATGTTTATCAGTTGTCTAGTACCCATAACACAAGCTCTGCTTAGCTTGGGACTAGATGGCGTTGTGTGATAGTTGTGGAATATTAGGTATTATTATTATTATTTGAAAAATCTGATCGCTTTGATCTATAAACTTCAAAATTGGCCCGAATACTTATTTATCTAAATAAATGATAAAGAAGCCGCAGGCGAGCGTTGCAAAATTGAAGAAGAGAATAGCTAATTTCGGGCACGAAACTTATGAAAAGTTTTTTTTTTTTTAATTTTCAATATGTCATTCGACTTGGGTACTTCATACTGCCAAGTCATAAAAACGTTTATTTGCGTTTTTAAATAATAAATAACAACTATTTTAAGTATCTAGTTTTTTTAAATTAACGATAGAAAACACGGAAGTGATATAAATTAAAGTAAATTAAATAAAATAACGACTTTAATCTGCGACGTTTTAATGTGCGTGTGGCTGTTGGGCCTGATTATCTTAGTGTTAGAAAAAAAAAAATCACTTTATACACTAGAGCATAAAAAGAGATTTTATGTCGCCTACGCACACCATAAAGACGAACTTTTATAACATGAGAAATGAAAAAGTTTTTAAAGGTTTTTATTGCATAAAATAAACATTTAGTAGTCTGTTTTCGCGTATAACAGAATCGCAGCGATTCGGCTACTCATTATGAGTTCATCCAAATAACGTTGCGAAGTGGCCGCCCACATCTGCAGTAACAGGCGAAACAGATTTTCTGGTTTCTGTTTAAAGCATATGCTATGCGTGCTCAATGGGATTCAAGACTGGCAATTGAGCAGGCCATAGTAGAACGTTGATATTAGCGGCGGCAAGTAATGTGTTTGCAACGACTCTGGCCACTTGTGGACGTGCATTATCACGTATAAGCAGAAATGAAGCACCCAATTCGTTCCGCAAAGGAATAACAACGTCTGATAGAATCGTTTCAGCGTAAATCTGTTCATTGAGATTGCCTCTACGGGGCAATTGCGTAACACATTTTCATTTTGACAGTTCAACAACATTCATTGTGTTATTATTATGTACGTATTGAGCAGACAAATTCGAATTTAGCAATTTGCTTCAAAATGATTCAGATTCCGATTGACAGTGTGTTACGCAATTAGGTTGCTGATCCAAATTAGTTCGGTTCTTCTGCCGATTAAAATATCCACCCATATAATCTGACCTCAAAGCGAGATTCGTCAGAAAACTCACAAAACGCCACTCTTTTTCTGCCCAATTTCTGTGTTCACGAGCACATTGTAAACGGGCTCCACGAAGTCAGCGGGCGCGAGGCGGTGGCAATGCATAGATTTATAATATGGAACCGCGCGTCTGCATTGACGTACTTAGTGTTGTGCATTTTATTTTTTGCTTTTTAACGAGCGACGTTTCAAAATTTTGTATCAAAAAGATGTTATCGTCGCTGTTTAGACATTTCGTTCGCGAACAAAGGCACTAATTTCTCATAACACAACACTACGCGGCGCGCCGCTCTAGCGCCGCGCGATCTGCCCGCTGGCTTCGAGACCAGTGGGGTAATTGCGAAACACACTAACAGTAGGAATGGCTTTCATTTTGACAGTTGAACAACATTCATTGCGTTATTTACGTTGTTGAGCAGACATATTTTTCGAACATATAAAGCAATGGATTAGTAATTTACTTTAAAATCATTCAGATTGTGATTGATAGTGTGTTGCGCAATTAGGGAGCGGGGTCTGCATTGCCGCTCCGTTCCCCGTGCCGCCGCCGCCCCCACCCCGCAATCGCTGACTGCGAGACCGAGGCCTTAGTGGGATACTTCAAGCGAGTGATTCATCCCAGAGGCACGAGTTATGGCGAACTAAGGTTAATTATAAATACAACACGTTAGACACATAATGATAGTTTTATTGCCCAGGTGTTGGTTTTATGGTAGGTAGATATATTTTAAAACGAATCGTTAAAGCACGGACAGTTATTATTTATAAGCAAAATGGCGTGAAACTGAGGTAATAAGGTTTAAATTGATGTGGATTCGGATATCAATTTCGCGGTTTCACCCGCATAAGTTTCGACCTCGTGGAAATATCGGGATAATAAGTATCCTATGTGTTAATCCTGGTTATAAACTAACCGTGTGCCAAATTTCATCCAAATTCGTTTAGCCGTTTGTGCGTGAAGAAGTAGCAAAGATACAAACACACTCTCAAACTTTCGCCTTTATAATATTAGTGTGACTACCGGGAAAAACAGTATCCTATGTTACTCCTTCTAATATCATATTATCTGCCAGTAAAAGTCCCGTCAAGATCGGTTCAGCTGTTTCGGAGATTAGCCGAAACGAGCACACAGAAAGACAAATAAATATTTTTTGTTATAACTAATTCCGTACTGTACTTTCAAATGCATTTGTAAGAAGCTGTGATTTTGCCATAACAAACAGACACTTCAATTTTATTTATTTGTATATATATTTTTTTTTATTTATTTGTATAAGTAGATCAAAGAAATTTTATTTGCACCGTGGGATCAATATTGCACAAAATTTTAACACACTTACTGTGGGCAGGCCTTGCTCACGCGAAAACTTTGAAAGTTAGTGTTTGAAAATGTACTGAAACGTTTTCGGCAATCACAGCATTTGTTGCAAGAATTGACAGCGAGTATATATCCTTTCTAAACAACCTATTAAATTACATACACAATTTAAATAAAGTTTTACACACAATTTCTTGAAATGATATGCTACTTAGTGTTATTCCCCGGTAGCGGTGAAAGATGTTAGGATATCTTTGGACGGGGGAAGACAAACTGAGGTACTTTTGAAACACCGCGCTCCAGCGACTTGGGTATCAATTCCTTTCAAATAGTCTACTATCATTTTCTTCAGGAATGCTGGGTTATTTGAAAATGCTGAATCTTATCTTGAATGGTACACATACATTAGCATAAATATGAAAAATTTCTCGTGAAATAAAAATTGCAACTTGATTGTAACTGTAAAAGCCCTATTTCACAATAGTATGGTTTCGATAATCTATCTATAGTAATAATAAAGCTGAAGAGATAATTTTTTTTTGTTTTTTTGCTTGATCGCGCTAATTTCTGGACTACCAGTCGGATTAAAAAAATCTTTTTGAATTTGATAGTCCAATTCTTTTTTTTTATATCTTTATTTATTTATAGAAGGTTTGATCAATATGACCATGCCACCCTCATAGGGGCATTCTATGTTTACTATCTACGCTTAATACCTAGGTGTACAATTTTAATTAATTTTAGCTGTCCTGGACAAGGGAGCAGCCAAGATACTATTATACATGCCAACATTAATAGTATTAAGACCATTTTCCATGAAATAGTTACTCCTCTCAACCTCGTTCCGGACACATTCCGCTAAAATATGCGTGGTATCCTCTACCTTATCACACTCAGAACAATTGGGCGAATCACTCTTTCTCATTAAAAAGGCGAAGCTATTTATTTATTTATTTATTTATTTATTGGCCTATCTACAATTGCTACACTGTTTATCCTTAAAATACAAGCAATATACAAGCATAGTGTACAATATGATGCGATAGACACAGCATGCAAAAACAAAGTTATTATAAAATTGCAATAATTGTGCAGAAATAACGCTTACAACACTAATGATTAATTTTATAAAAACAGGACAGGGAAAAAATAATAACAATTAAATGAAGAAAGAAAAAAAAAAAAAAAGCAGTTAAAAAAACAGTTAATTGTGTTGGTTAATTTTTATGGACTTGGCGCTTGAATTTTTGAAGTGATGTGGAAAAAATATCTATTGATTCATCGCAATTATTAAGAAGCCTGCAAATTCTGGGGATGGGGGAATTGGATCCTGAAACAGTTTTGCGGAATGGGGGACGTAATAGTTTGACAGGATGGCGCGGATAATTGTGGGGTAGGTTAAAACTTAACTTACTTAACAACTGGGGGCAGTCTAATTTATTCTGAAGTATTTTATAAAGAAAAACTAGATCTATACCATCTCTTCGCTTTTCGAGTGAAGTCATGAAAAATTTTTCAAGCCGTTTAGCGTAGCTCGGAATTTTTTTGTGTAATCTAGCGGAGAAGGCAAGATGATATATAAATCTTTTCTGGATCCTCTCTAACCTAAGACTATGTGTTGCATAGTGGGGACGCCACACAACCGCGCAGTATTCCAATACAGGACGAACGAGACAATTGAAAAGATAAATCTTAGTTTTAGGCTTGCGAAAACATTTAGCATTACGTAACACAAAACCGAGTGTCTTTGACGCTTTTTTAATAATGTTATCCATGTGGGGAATGAAAAAAGTAACGGAAAATGTCCCGAACGTAGCCTGAAAGCAGCCACATTCTCATTTCGGTGCATATATGTACCCACAAACCAAGGAAGGCGGGAAAGGCGAAGGGATTATTTAACATCACGCTAGGGCCCTAAGGAGCCGAGCAAAAAGAAAAAAGTTAGAAAGGACGCTAAGCGAAAACGAAGTACCTAATACTTATCGCGTGCAGCAGGCGATGCGATAACGGGGTGGGTCGGGAGAGCAAGATAATAATAAATATTATTATTTCACGCGGACCAAGTTCCGGGCAAAAGCTGGTATGATATATGTTCTATACACCGTCAAATATCTATGAATACTTTAGGTGAAAATCGATTTTGAATCTTGCGTATGTGTAAGCTCGTTGTGTTTGTGCTCGTAACTGTACCTACATAATATAAATACTTTAGTAGGTTCAATGAAAGTTGTCGAACGGTACGTCCTACGAATGAAACACAATTGACAACATTTCAAACCTGACACGACCTTAAAACAAAAATACTATTTCTTTATTTTCGTATCGTGAGTTCAAATATATTTTTATTTTATTTTTTTATTTCTAAATTTCTGAGAAAAAAAATAAAAATCAAAAAACATGTGATGACGTCACATAAACGGCGGAATGAGGTAGTTACCTTTGCGCATTCCAATGTCTGATTGAAAACATTATATCAAACAAGACATGTCAATGTCACCTAAGAAGTGAAACTAGAAAACAACTAAAAAACTGAATTGAATTCAACAATATTTTTTCCTATCAACTCGACACGCTGCTTACTGTTAATATTATCAATTTTTGATTGATATTTCGCCAATAAAATGAATCCCAATGAAAAATATACGCCAATGACGGAACCAAAACAACAACTGAGACAAGTGTTTTTGACGGGTTACAATAAAGCAAAGGTAATATCGCCATTCTACCGTCATCTGGCACTTACGTCTTTTTAGAATACACCGAATTTCAAAGTTAAAATTATGAATGAAAAGTACATAATTTCGAAAAACGAAAAAATATGGGTGCCCTAGATTTGAATTTACTTTTATATAACGTAATAATACATGCAGGTTAAAAATATGAAATGTTTTCAATTGTGAAACACATAGAGAAATATTTGAGGTAAAATAATCATAAGAAAACGGGGCTGTCAGCCATTGAAGCTGACTTCTCTATTCACCTGTATTCGAATTACGGACTGTAATTTCTTTCACAGTTACAGTAGTCTGATTTTGCATCATTGTCCAAATCAATGTGATCTTTATTCTCGTTGTAATAAGGTTGCTCTTGGGTTGCTATTTGGGTTGCAGTCAGGGGTTAGTTTTCTGTCAAAGGACGTCTGTCTTAAAAAACTCTTTTTAATAAATCATTAGAATACACGTGTATTCTAATGATTTATTAAAAAGGGTTTTACGACCACGTGGTCGGAATGGAAAACTTCTAGAGTAGGTACTTATTTCAAAGGTTCTCTCGTATCTCGAACTTTTTAACAAAAATGTCATGTCGAGGTATAGGTATAAAAGTACAGAGTGGAAGCGAGTCAACGTGCAACCTGTTACGGTGGATTCAGCACATGATTCTGAAACCCTCCTGTGTTGACATTTTTCTATCAACAATTAAAAAAAAATACCTGGTCCATACATTTTGACCGCGGTAGGTATTGCACTTTTCTATGAAACAGAACTTTTTTTTTATAACCTCCGAATCATAAATGCTGACTTCATGGTTACATTTTACGCGTCAATGTCCCTGCCACCTGTACCAGCCAGTGTAGAAGGGGGCCATAATGCTAATGGGGATGATTGTCCCATTGCGCCAGACGTGCATTTACGTCTTGTATCACTGCTCATGGGGCCTATTTCATGAAATTATTTTTATGTTTTACTTACTGTAAAGCAATAGATGGCACTCGAGAACCATAGTGAAGTTGACAAGTGCGAAGATAGCAACGCGCGAGTGGCGCGCCTAGCTGGCCATATTGCAACGAGGCTTACGTTCTCTTTTCTCACGGGCACCGACATTTTGTTGTACTACATAAGTGTATTTTTAATTACGAAAATTTTCGCAGCCACCATCTTGGATTTTCATTTTGACCTCACTATTGACTTCAGCACCCTCAAAATCCATGAAAACGACACCCATGATGAAAAATTTGAACATTTTTGCAGCCGCCCTCTTTGATTTTCATTTTTACTCGCTATCGGCGATCTCAATATCCATTCCATTCTTTATTCGCGGAAAAATATCGAACGAATTACAAATTACGATTCTAATATTCATACTCGGTTGGTTATTTGAATAGACATGCCTACTTTAGGGTGATACATTGCGAAGGTCGAACGTCATGGTATTACGCGAGACGTACGTATTTTTATTTCGTCGTATTAACTTGAACGAGTAAAGACCAATGACAATATGGGAATAGTACGGGAGCCGAGTAGGCCGTCTGGCGACTGCCTACTGCCGCGCGTGTTTGTTTGAAGATTTTGTTTTTTCTTAGGTATGATAATTAAGTGAATTTCTTAACTGTCGGGCACACACTCTAAAATGTAATTGATAGGCTTATGGTGATTTATCGAGGTAGGCACTGCGTCGAGGAACAATGGACGTCACTTTTGCACTCCGCCAATTGTGCGAAAAGTACAGACGTGTACACAAGAACTTGCATAATATGGTGTTCATTGATCTGGAGAAAGCGTATGATAGGGTACCTCGGGATGTGCTGTGGTGGGCCTTGAAAGAGAAAGGTTTGCCCAGGAAGTACGTAGAGTTAATTCGTGCTATGTACAGTCAATCTCGTACCTACGTCCGGTCGGCTGCTGGTAATACCTCTTCCTCTTGATTATAGACGCTCTTACGTTGGACATCCAGGAGGAGGCACCCTGGTGCATGTTGTTTGTCGATGACATTGTCCTTGTCGGTGAAGATTAACCTAAGATCCAGAGCATTTGGAGAAATGGCAACAGAAGCTGACGAATGTTGGCTTGAAAATCAGCAGAACCAAAACCCAATACTTATATGTTCTGCGATTTTGGCGGTCTCTCCTGCGACTTCTCTAGCGATAGCGCTTGATGGCGCCCTTCTCCCAGTCTGCTCCGCGACAGTCGGAGTATCTCGGTTCACTCATGAAAAGCGATGGCAAAGTAGATCGAACGGCTTAGCACAGAATTAACAATGAATGAATGAAATGGCGGCAGGTTTCGGGAACAATCTGCGACTGCCGCATTCCCCTTAAACTTAAGGGGAAGATAATATATATAAAACCATGATTAGACCTGCTGTCTTGTATGGATCAAAATGTTGGGCCACAAAAGGGATGAATGAAAGGCAATTGCATGCAGCTGAGATGAGAATGCTAAGAGGGATGTGTGGTGTTACACAAATGGATAGAATAAGAATGAGTACATAAGAGGAAGTTTGAAAGTGGCACCGGTAACTGAACAGTTATGTGGAAATCGGTTGTCATGGTAAGGGCATATGTTACGGAGAAATGAGGAAAATGTCGTGAGGAGAGTTTTGAGTATGGATGTCGATTGCTATAAGAGTAGGGGAAGACCAAAGAAACGATGGATGGAATGTGTGAATGATGATATGGTTAGAAAGGGGGTGTATACTGGAATTAAGACTAATAGAGATGTATGGAAGAAAAAGACATGTTGCGCCGACCCCAAATAAATTGGGATAAGGGCAGGAGAATGACTGTATCTCTCAGGCTAGGTGGAGCGACGATCTTCGGTAATCGAGGATTGTCCTATGTCCAGCAGCGGTGATGTGGGTATATTATACGTTTCAAGCCGAATATTAATTGCCACTATAAAAGCAATTAAATCTGTTGGAAAATTGCACCTATGTAAATTATAACGCGTAATACTGTACAGAAATACTACTTATGATTAAAATAGTTTATTACGGATGTAATGCTGGAATTCTGTGGGTTGCCCATTAGACATGACTGTAACTTATGGCACCAGTCTGAGTCAAGGTGGGTGGCGCAATTTCATTTTAATTCTAAAATAAACATTCATTTAAGAGAAGTGTGGCATCCTATAATGATTTATTTCTAGACAGTGCATAATCCGTCTATAACGTTCCCACTGCTGGGACACAAGCCTCCTCTCTGTAGGAGGGAGTGGGCTATAATCTACCACGCCGACCCAGTGCGGGAATTTTTGGTTCTAGGATATTTCGGTTTCGACACAATGTTTTCCTTCACCGTTTTGAGAGCTGTGGTGACGAAATAAACTACATAACGTAAAGCGCCGAACCCACGACCTATACAACTCGTAAGTCGGGGCCGCTACCGTTGGGACGCCACTGCTCATTTAGACGGTGGCATAGTGGATATTATCAAACGATGGAAGTTGCTGGTAATGAATCAATTAACTAAATTGAATGTTCTTAATCATCGCGATCGCCGTCGGCGCCAGGGGGGCTGGTACCCGTGTAATCTTATAGTCATCTCACAGGGGTGACACAAATTCTCGTCACCTGTCTATGACATACGGAAGCAAAATAAGAGAGCATCTGTCTGTGTATGAACCATAAATCTTTGACAAGGCCACTGCGTCAAAGTATATTTTTGTTCACATTGATTCCTACTAAAGTTTCTCGTTCAATTTATATGCCAATAAATATGACAAATTGCGGGGTGTTTCGCATTAAATTATGCGTAACATAAGTGGAAGAAAACCTGGCATAATATAAATTTATATGCCGACAGCTGCTATCTCGCAAACTGTAAAAGAGATGAAAATAGATCAGTTTACTGATACGATAAAGTAGAGTGTGATAACTTGTAAAGTATAAATTATTTGTGTGTTAAACTCTCAACGCGGCGTTTTAAGAATAGGTGTTGAATTTGTGTCATTGCCAAAATTACGGGAATACGGGTTACAACACTTACAACGTCATTGTCTTCAGGCTCAACGCGGTATGACGGATTTTAATTTAATTGACACGAAAATCAAGCGAATTGCAAGTATTAATTGTCAACGTTGACAGAGACACTCACTAACCTGAAGGCCAATTCTCGTAATTAAAAAAGTAATAAAAAATAGGGGTATTTTTGACAGAATGAGACTGATACACTGTGTGTAATAAGACTGTGAACGTTCTTAAAATAACGAGAATTGCCCTTCAGATCTTCGTCTCAATCTGTCAAAAATACCTCTAATTTTCCCACATTTTTTACATTGATTGTCGCTGAGATGAGATTGAGACTAGATTTCGAACGTTTTTAATTCGAGAATTGGCCTTCAGACTGTGAACGTTCTTAAAATTACGAAAATTACCCCTCAGATAAAATATTTGAAAAGGTATCTGATTTTATTCATGACTGTACAGACGTTGTCTTGTCTTGATAAGTCTCGAGTTTATACAAAAATAGAATATTATAGAATAGAAAAAAGGACGTTTAGTTTTACCCGTATTTGTAAATTTCCTGGGAGTCTTTTAAAATTTTTCTTTCCACGTAGACATTGATCGCACAAAATTGCCAAATCGGTCCAGCCGTTCTCATCAAGTGACGCGCTTACCAACGAACAGCCATTCATTTTTAGTTATAGATTAGTGTACCTACCTACATAAATAAGGTACCTACTCGCAAAAATGTACTTACATAAAAATGTGTCTAGGTTTTGGGTAAACTTAACAAGGGTGCGACACGATATTGCTATAAGAAGACAGATCGTGTTCGAGATGCATAAATAACGACAAATACAGAAAGTCTTGTCTTATTCATACCTTTATCTACATATTTATGTGTCGGGGTGTGAATCCGCGTGTCACTACTACATAAGTGCCAGTCCACACGGTGCGTTGCATCGTCGCAACGCATGAATTTTAACGCATTGCCGGCCACACGGGCGCTGCGTCAACGTAGCGTTACTAGGACGCAGTCGCAACGTTCCGTTGACGCAGTTTTGGTTTCTGTTCGCAGTTCCGCGTGTCTCCTCTTTATCAATGCAACTGAGCGGTGACGCTCAGGCGTCGCAGGTAATTGTACCCCTCCCGCTTCGTAAAACTGCGCAACGGCAGCGCTGCGTCGACGCAACGCTGACACAACGCGCCGTGTGGACTGGCTCTAATTTGCGAAATAAAAACAAATGAGTTCGGTTTTGCTTGGAGTGTGGTGTGCGGTCGCATGAAATATTCAAAGTGATGTTCAGAGTATAATGATGAAATACCAAGCTTCACCAGAATACAGATGCCTATATAATTTGGTTTTCATTATTACGGTAGGTACAAATTACGTTACCCGCTATAATATAATTGTGGGTTTTCTGCGCTCAAAATGCTGCGGCCGGAGACGAAGTAGAAAGAAGGCGGCAAGACACAAATGAGTGCGTTAGACGACTTCAATGTTTGCCGTGACTTTCTTGATTAACGGTGTAGATATGGCTAGCGATAAACATATTATACTATCTATGTAGCGTAACGAAGACCTCCAACAATAATGTATCTTTTTAACACAGATCTACCATTTTCTGTGAAAGCATTTATGTCCTGGGTACTTATGAATTCGATTCCCTTGTCTGGCAAAGTACAATTGAGTTTTTCGGTCAGTTATTTCTCCGTAAAAGCCCGGAGGCTGGGTTTGTGTGCAGTTGATAGTACCTAAGTACCTTATTAGGTATTCGACCGCCCCTTTGACACTGGCAACAATGTGGGTACTCAACAATTACCCCTTCCCAGAATTATAGGCGTGACTGTTTCATATTAATGTTTTGTGTGTTATTCATTTGTTTTTATCAGCTTCGCGTCCGCTATCGCTCCGCTTATGGCAAGTCGCAACCCTCAGCCAATTGCGCAGTAAAAACACCCGCCTAAATGTTGACAGTGGTGTCCTTCATCCCAGTTCGTGTATTATTGTTGACTCAGCATTAAAGTCCGTGACGTATGGCAATGGAAAATATGGAGGATATTGTTTGCAATCATGTATAACTAGGACTACCAACTTGAAAATGAAGGTTAATTATTATCATTTACATAATCATAATTAGCATAAAATGTTCCCTTTCTTGGGACACAGGCCTCCTCTCGGTGAGAGGGATTAACAATTTGATATTTTTTTTCCCGTGAGACCTCTGTTGGATTCTTGCCATAATCACTAGGCTTTTTTTGATCGAAAACGCTAGAAATTTCTTGATTTTTTGGAACGAGAGTAGGGAGGCCTTTGCCCAGCTTGGAGACATTAACGGCCAAAAACATCAGTATCCAAGCTGTATTAGTAACTAGTTTATTAATGTAAGGTAGGTACGTATTCGGTTACGTAAATCCAGGTTGACTGATGGATAACGACTCCATTATAGCCTAAAACCGGCTGATGTTGATTCAATTGAATTTGGCGGCGGTGACATAAATTCTATAATACATTCGTCTCTTTTTTGCAGCGGAACCGCGGGACGCCTTCCATTCTTGTTAGTTATTCTACCCTTTGATATTTTTTTTACAATACGTAACTTCATCACCCTGTATTCCCTGGAGTGTAGGCAGCGATGTACAGACGCCAGCACATCAAGCTACCCGAACCTGTCAAATTTCCCCAATCAACTTTGAACCTTACGGTTTAGCGTTAAAGTTGAAAATCTATTAAAGAAATTTGACAGATTGTAGTAGCTTGATGTGTTGGCGTCTGTACCTATAGTACATAACGCCAGTTGTGTTTTTGTTTCTTTTGTGTAATATACAATGTAGAGACAACAATACGATAATAAATGAAAAAAAAAAAAAACTGGCATAAGAGTATTTTGGAACTATCAAATAAATCCTATCATCGAAACTAAAAAGTTATTTTTTCACACAAACTAAATAGGTTCACTCGAGAGCAATGAATAAGGGTCACATAAAGATAACTTAATGAAATAAGAAATGTTTATTTTATTTTCGCAAAACTTTCTGAGTGTCCCACGTACAAAGTATTAAATCTCAACAAAAATGTTTCTTTCAAATATTCCATAAATAAAAGTAAGAAAATTTATGTGTCACTTTGTATTATATTCATAAAAAATTACATAAAAAAAATAACAAATCTCATCTTATAACAAAAATAGACAAACAATTATTTTTCTACCACTTTTTGTTGAGTTTTAATACTTTGTACGTGGGACACTCAGAAGGTTTTGCGAAAATAAAATAAACATTTCTATAAATAGGTAAATATTTTTTATTAAAGCTTTTCAAAGTACTCTCCATTAGCCTCTATACAAAGGTTTCATGCGACTGAACGCGTTGATGCGTTTCGAACAACTTTTTCCAGTTTGCCGCAGACACCTTGTTTACAGCCTGCTCGAACGCTGACAACGCATCTTCCAGCGATGAAAATTGTGTCCCTTTGAGCAGATTTTTTTATTATCAGAAAGAAAAGGAAGTCACACGGTGCTAGGTCAGGGCTATAAGGGAGGTGGCCCAGGAGATTGACCGGCGTGCTGTCCAGGAAGTCCTTCGTTTTGAGCGCGATGTGCGAAGGCGCGTTGTCGTGGTGGAGCAGTAGCCCGCGGAGCCCTGTGTTTGGTCGCTTGTTGCTCACAATAGAGAAAACTTCTGCCAAGCATTTGGTAGCATACCATTCAGCGTTGATGCTTCTTTGGTTCCGTAAAGGAATTGACACCAAGTACTCAGTCAAATTGAAAAAGCTCGCGATCAAAATCTTCCCCTCGCTTCTAGATCGCTTAACTTTTGTAGGCGTTGATTCGTTTTGAAACACCCAAACCGTCGACTGGCGCTTCGTTCTTGGATCGTAGTGATAAATCCAAGACTTATCTCCTGTAATGATTTCGTAAACATGCCGAAACGAGCCTGCTTCAAATTTGTTTATCATCACGACACCATTCCACCCGGGCCTGCTTCTGAGCATCGGTGAGGTTGTGTGGCACCCAGTGTGAAACTATCCTCCTCACACGAAGATGCACGTGTAGAATTTCGTGAAGGCTTCCCGATCCAACCTGCAGTATGTGCTGAATCACTTGATACGTAACTCGCCTATTGTCTTGGATTAAACTTTTCACTGCTAGCACGTTTTCTTACGTAACAGCCGTCAAAGGACGACCACTTCTTTCTTCATCCCCCAAAATTAGTCGACCGCGCTTGAATTCGTTATACCAACGATACACGGTTGCCATAGAAGGGCCCTTCATCCATGAATGCCATTTGAAGTCTATCGTACGATTCGTCTGGTTTCAGGCGACACTTGAAATCGTAAAATCATAGCGCGAAAATGTTCCCGGCGCAGATCCATTTTTTAATGAGACACGATAGTAATTAAATTAGCTCGCAAACAATGGAGGATGGTGGAGGGAAATTTTGAAATTGGAACGTACCTATTTTTACTAACAAATAATCATATTTTCAAAATAGATTATAACTGGCCAGTCTCTCATACATAAAAACTTTTATTCGCAATACTTTCTGAGTGGCCTGGTATTAACCCCACTTGCTGTCATCACTGCGGTATATGCGGTTTGGCATACTGTACAACAAGTTTCTTAAAAAATTGAGTCGAATCGAATTCATACGGGCGTTTGTACTAGGCCAACTGATCAGTCCGTACACAATGATTTTACCTCTGACAGCAGCAAACTAACAGCAACCTAATAAGGTTGCTGTTAGGTTGCCAAGCTCATGGTGAACCATGAGCTTGACAGACTTGTCGGTGGCAGCAACCCATCAGCAACCTTATCAGAATGAGAATAAAGATCACTGTGATTTGGACAGTGATGCAAAATCAGAGGTAAAGTAACAGTGAATGGACTTTAGTAGGTACATACATACCTTAAGTGACAAGCTATAACGAGACACGTCGTAGTGGTGCAGGAAGTTCGCCTCAAAGTGGAAAGAAATTTGCCACACCTGTGGCCAAACATTTTGGAGTCATCATGTATGCTGAAATACTTACCTACCAGCTATCCCATGTAAATTATGCGTAATTTTAAAGTGATTTAAGATAATATGCGTTTTTTTGTATTTCATAAAATTTTCGTAGGCGGCGTTTTGTTCAAGCTTAGGAAAACATATTTAATTCGAAAAGTAAGTATACCTGTACTGTAATGTGTGTACACACTTTAAAATATTACTTACTAGCTGCGCCCCGCGGTTTCACCCGCATAAGTCTCGATCCCGTGGGAATATCGGGATAAAAAGTATCCTATGTCCTTTCCCGGGACTCAAACTATCTCTATACCCATCTAAATCGGTTCAGCGGTTTAGGCGTGAAAAGGTAACATACAGACAGACAGACAGAGTTACTTTCGAATTTATAATATTAGTATGGATTTATTGAATTTTTATGAGGAAACCGGCATGTCCTAAAACAAAAAATTCGAAGATATGTGATTATACCAACCTGCACTGGGCCCGCGTGGTGGATTACAGCCAACTCCCTCTCAGCGAGAGTAGGCCTGTGTTCCAGCGGTGGGAACATTATAGGCTGATTACCTATATGCTTATTACGCTATTTAATTATTATCATAGTTTTTCTATTTTGCATGGTTTTAAAGTACCTAGGCACTTACCTTGTCTTACTTTAAAACCATACACACAAAACGAATAAAAAGCGTCAAATCAAAAGGAATAAAAAATAAGTTTTAAAACTAAAACCTGACCACTGAAAAGGATGAAACAAGAAAGTACCTTCCCGTGGTCGCATGCTACCATAGCTTATAATATGTATGTTAGTACAGCGACATGCGACCACGGGAAGGTACTTTCTTGTTTCATCCTTTTCAGTAGTCGGGTTGGTTTTTAAAATTATTTTTTATTTAATTATTTTGGGGCTTATTTCATTAATATTTATATTTTTGAAATGTGCTAATTAAAGGCCTTTCATTTGATACCCCACACAGCATGACTAAAAAAAAATTTTTTAGTTAATGACTATGTCCGCTAGGGGGCGCCATATTCAATTTAATGTAACGTCACATAGCCTATAACCAGCGGACGATCAAGACGCTTCCAACGATACCTCATTTGTCTAATTATGACAAGCAGTTTACAATTATGAGAGAACAGATGAACGTACATACCTACATACCGGTCAAAATCGTAACCCTCCTTTTTGCTTCGCCGTAGTCGGGTAAAAATATCTTAACATCATACCGTGAAATCAATATCTCTTTAAACAACTTATACCTAAGTAAGCATCTCTTTCAAGTAAAGCTTCGGTGCTTAGTTAACGAAGCGCTTAGCAACCTGTTACATCTCGGGGTGAAGTTTATTATGTACTTAATATATTGACTTGAACACAAAATTTAGGAGTTGGTGTAGGGGCCATTAACTCAACGGCCAATATCCTACTAAAAGTGTAAAAGTTTTAGTTACTCGGTCACGAAAAATGGCTGAACAGATTTAGATGAAAGGCAAACAGATACACTCGAGAGCAATGAACAAGGGTCACATAAAGATACCTGAAAGTCTCGGAAACATAGAATGCTAGCTTAATGAAATAAATTGTGTGTGACGCTTGTTTGACGCCGGCGGCGGCCGCGCGCGGCGCCGCACAGTGGGCCCATACTGAAAATTTGTGGACTTAGGCAACAAAGTTCCAATATCGATGCGATTTTTTTTTATATGACGTGTTATGATATTCCTAACAACTTTTATTCTTATAAAATTTCGTCTAAAGTTGATAGTTTGTCTTGAAAAAAATTTATTAGTTTTTTTTGTATGGAGCGAATCACGTTTCATTTTTTTTCTTCAATTGTACTAATATGTTGAGTGTGTGGCGGTGAGTATATGATAGCTAGGGTCATTCTCTATACATGAAAAAAAAATCAGCGCCGGCTATCTGCGGCATCGCGAGTAATCATTCGGTAAAAAAAAAATATTTTGTATGAAATTTTTTGCCATTTAAAATAAATTCAAAGTATATTTTTTGTCTCATTTGGCTGTTTTGAACTTCTTATTAGTTAAATATATAGTTTTAATAGCGCATAGTTACATATAACTAGGAATTCTGGTAGAGATTTAGTTATTATTGCATGTTATCGGTAGCACCTGCATTGTGATTGATGACTCATTTGTTTGTGCACTCGGCTAAGCGCATAACTAATGAGTTTTCAAAAATGCTCGTCTCTGATTGGCTGAATAATTTTCACTCACTGTTATGTCCACTACTTGAGTAATTAACACTGACTATAAATATAAAGACATTCATTAAGTCCATCTAGTTTCGCTCTTGTCGCTTATTTGTGAACACAGTGAAATACTTTTATTTTTATATTTACATTAGAACTATGGCTGGATTTTGTAACAACCTAGATCTTTTTGTGAAATTAAGAAGTGGCGGTGATCTGAAAAATCATATGTTTCTATATCAAAGTATCATTTCTGTCTTGACTACCGAAGTTTCTGAAGAAGACAAGAACCGAATCAAGGAGTTCTGTTGACTTTTTTGTGTAAATCTAAATAAAAAGTGGATAGAGTCATGTAGACATCAAAAAACTTTTATGAACCGTGAAAGTATTCGCAAGTGGTTGGAAAAAAACATCAAATGGCCTGTTTGTGACACTGTTGACCTGAGAAGTGAGATGGGCTTTTCAGACGCAGCCTTATCTGAGCCTGTGGATATAGATTCCCATGTTCCTACTCTTGCAGTATGTACTGAGGAAGCGGGAACATCTACAGAAAAGGAGCACAGAAAAACGTTCGAAGACTTAAGTAATAAGCAAAAAAAAAGACGTTCTACTTCCATAGTAGAAGAAAATTCCGAGGAAGAGTTGCAGCACTGGTACATAACAAAATTGAAAGACAACGGCAAAACGAATCTGGCAAAAGTGGTCGAATACCTTTCCAGTAATCCAGATGCGCTATCCGAAGTAGATGAGCGACTATTCAAGAAGCAGAGCTTAAGTACTGTCTCTGAAGATAAGTGTTTAGCTCTTTATACATCACTTGCGCTCTCGAAATGGAAATACTTAGCTCTTCGACAATTTCTGAAAGAAGAAAACAGTGCTGCCTTTCCATCTTATCCAAATCTTGTAAATGCCAAGAAGAGATGTTACCCACCACAAGAGAGTATGGAGATTACTGAAAAAGGAGCTCACATTAAATTGCAAGCGCTATTGGACCACACTGTGAAGAGGATTTTACTAGATATGAATTCTGTTGATAGGTGTCAAAATGAAGAACTCAAGTTAACCTGGAAATGGGGACTTGATTGTTCTTCGTCGCAGAGTAATTATAAACAGAAAACGTCAAACACAGCTACAGAGTTCGATGATTCATCAGTAGTCATGATAAGTATCGTCCCTCTTCGGCTAGTGTCTACTAGCCCATCATCTGGGAATGAAAATATAGTTTGGGAGAACCCCACACCTTGCTCAACTCTTTACTGTCGACCAGTGAAGTTTACTTTCACTTCTGAGACAGCTGATTTTATAAAGTCTGAAGAGTCTGAGATGAAAAAACAAATTGATGAACGAATATCTACACAGTTTGGAAATATTATTGTATCACATGAATTGCATATGACCATGATTGATGGAAAAGTGGCCAATATTATTGCTGAAGTACCATCATTTGCAACGTGTCCCATTTGCTTGGCAAAACCGAGCGAAATGAATAATTTAGACGCTTTGGCTTCCAAACCACTTCGTGAAGAAATTTACAAACAAGGAATTTCTTCACTACATATGAATATTCGGTGTATGGAATGTCTTCTTCATATATCTTATAATCTGGATTTTCAGCGATGGACTGCTCGAGGCGAACATAAGGCTTTGAAACACGCTAAAAAAAATACCACGCAACAAGAATTTCGTGAGCAAACTGGAATGCTGATTGATATAGTCAAACAGGTATGTATTTAATTTTCGCTCTTTTTATGTTGTTTGTGTATTATATCTCTATATATTGTATATTACAGTATTGTTTTCCCATTTTAGGGTTTTGGAACTACAAATGACGGGAATACTGCGAGGCGCTTTTTCCAAGATTACAAAAAATCTTCCAGAATAACGGGAATTGACGTAAATCTGATTTTCAGATTTTCCGTTATTCTACAAGCCATATCATCAGGCAAAAACATTGACTGTGAAAAATTTTGAAGGTACTGTAGAGAAACAGCTGATGTGTACGTGCAACACTATTCGTGGTCCTACATGCCAGTTAGTGTACATAAACTTCTAATGCACGGTGCAGACATCTGTAACCATTTTGGTGTTTTGCCAATCGGTAAGTAAAAAATAAATATAGTATGATGTATTATTTGACTCGATTGCGTTTTGAAATTAAAATGTACATAACTTATTCGTTTTAGGTACCTTATCTGAAGAAGCTTCGGAAGCCCGTAATAAGGACTTCAGAAACGTCAGGGAGAGGCACACTCGGAAAACAGGGAGAATAGCAACAAACGAAGACATCCTTCATGGACTTCTAATAAGTTCTGATCCCCACATATCCTACATAAGGCCTAAAATAACGAAGAAGGTTCATAATGAGTTGTTGCCTGAAGCAATTCAGTTGTTACAGACTACTGAGCCTCCCTGTGGCAGTGAGATTATGGAGGAAGAAGAATGCCTCATAGCAGACTCCGAAAATTTGTCAGACCCACTAGCACTTCTGGAACAAGAAATAATGTGATCCGGATCTAGATTATTCCCACAAAAGCCCATCAGGGCTAGGAATATGACAAACAGCCCTTTTCAGGGCTACAATTACTTCACAGTTTCATATTGGTCATACGTACGATAACTTATACTATAATATACATACGCTTGATTATGTAGGTAATTATCAATGACTTGCCCGTACAGATTTAAATTATTTCACCTATCATTAACAAAATTAGTATAACCTAAAACTTATTACGATATTTATTCAACAATAGATAACGTCCAGTTAAAAAAATAACACAGCCAATCAGAGACGAGCATTTTTGAAAACTCATTAGTTATGCGCTTAGCCGAGCGCACAAACAAATGAGTCATCAATCACAATGCAGGTGCTACCGATAACATGCAATAATAACTAAATCTCTACCAGAATTACTAGTTATATGTAACTATGCGCTATTAAAACTATATATTTAACTAAAAAGAAGGTCAAAACAGCCAAATGAGACAAAAAATATACTTTGAATTTATTTTAAATGGCAAAAAATTTCATACAAAATATTTTTTTTTTACCGAATGATTACTCGCGATGCCGCAGATAGCCGGCGCTGATTTTTTTTTCATGGATAGAGAATGACCCTAGCTATCATATACTTACCCCCACACACTCAACATATTAGTACAATTGAAGAAAAAAAATGAAACGTGTTTCGCTCCATACAAAAAAAACTAATAAATTTTTTTCAAGACAAACTATCAACTTTAGACGAAATTTTATAAGAATAAAAGTTGTTAGGAATATCATAACACGTCATATAAAAAAAAATCGCATCGATATTGGAACTTTGTTGCCTAAGTCCACAAATTTTCAGTATGGGCCCACTGTGCGCCGAGGCGAAAGGCGATACGATGACGATCCCTTTCCGATTTGATATGTGTGCTATGGGCCTTTAGCGTGTTCAGACAAACAAAAAAACAAGCATACTCGTCAGCGTTGTTATTATAATAGTAAAGATGTTCGTATTCGTAACACCATAACATATCTATCAATACTGCGTATGTGTAACGTATTTATGTACGAGACTGTACTAGGTATACATATAATTATTATGTAATGTACACACCCTTTGTCATGGGAATATCATCTTTTCGCCCCGTGGATTAAGTGTTAAGTTAATACTCGGCTCAAGTGTATCGTAAACGGAGATTATGTAACATGACCAAGAGCAATATTAAAGGCACAGTTTCTTATTTTTTATGGTACTTTAAAGCAAACGTTGAATGTTGAGTTCCATAAGAGTTGTTTTTTCATTATTAAGGCCGACTTGGAGAGCAGTGGTGGCACAGTGGAAACGGCCCCGACTTACGAGTTGTAGGTCGTGGGTTCGAACCCAGGCAGGCGCTATACTTTGTATAAATAATTTCATCACCACTGCCCTTATAACGTCGAAGAAAAACATCGTGAGGAAACCGACATGTCCTGGATTAAAAAAAAACCGAGTGTGCTTATGACCACACGACTGAAGTTAAACTTCCAACGTATTTGGCTATGAGAGGAAGAGAGAAAGAAAATGTGCGCGCGCACTGCTTCTCTTGCTTATATCCCTTACACAACTCCCGTTCGCCTCGCCCTATCACACTTTTCGTAACGCTTACGTCACGCGTTCGCGAGCTTACTCCCCGAGTTAAGCGTGCGTAAAGAAGTTTCACTTCAAAAATCGAAGACTGTCAACTACCAACCTGCACAGGGCCCGCATGGTACCTAGATTACAGCCTCCTCCCTCCTCTAACAAAGAGGAATCCTGTGATTCAGCAGAGTAAAAATTATAGGCTGATTATGTAACGCCCGCTTGCAGCACAAGTTGGCAGCATACGCTTGGCGCTAAACTTATTCAAACATTGTTTTGTTTCTGGAAATCATTTGAAGATTTATTAATTTTAAAACGCATTTAGGCATTTATGGTGCAAACGGGCCTATGTGAGTTTGTTTTATATGAGGGGCAAACTAGCAGGCAACACGCAGGATCGTAAAGCTACAGTTTCCTAGAAGAGCGGAGTGACGGCTATCATGAAAATGATGACAGCGATCGTTAGGCTACAGGCACGCAGTCAGCAGGCGCAGGGCGGTGGCGGCGGCGGCGACGACGCGGGGATTATATGGAACTGGCCTCGAAGGCAGCGGCGCGGGGAGCGGCGTACGAGCGATGCGCACCAGTCTAGCGGTGCCCACGCGTCTGCATTGTCGTAGTGTTGTGCATTTTATTTTTTGCTTTTTAACGACTGATGTTTCAAAATGTTGTATCAAAAAGATATTGTCGTCGCTGTTTATACATTTCGTTAGCGAACAAAGACATTCATTTCTTTTAACACAACACTACGCCGCTCTAGTGCCGCGCGATCTGCCCGCTGGCTTCGACACCGGGCCGCTCCCCGCGCCGCCGCCGCCACCGCACCGCATACACTGACTTCGAGACCGAGACCTTAGACTACCGCGTCAAAAGATAATCGCATTTCTGTTTCGTTTAGACTCCTCTGGCACATAATCACGCAGTGACTTGATTGTCATGGAATAGCTATACTTAACTTATGTTTGTGCACAAACATTATTAAATAAATAGCTATTTCAAAGTAGCTATTTGATAATGTCACGCGAAACCAAAGCATAAGATCTCAACTGTGACGAATGATACACAATTACTTTTTCTATTGGAAAAATTTTTTTGCTGCCAGCCTTTTGGGCACTGTTCCTGTTGACAGCGATGCGGATGAATTCTTTGATGCCCTATAATGATTGTTTATTTTTTCATATAATTGTACATATTATTATAGTTTATATTTTAGCTTATATTATGTAAACTTTTTCTATTGTTATAAATCAAATTTTGATTTTCCCACAGTTGAGAGGAGCGGTCAAGGGTATTAATTGAAAGATGAGAAGCATCACGTGTTGCCTTTGCGTTAGCAGAAATGATACATAATGATTATACCTGTCACTGACCACGTACAAACACCCTTTAAACCGGATCCCAATTCTGCTAAGAGCTGCTGCACACAAGTCTCTATTGCTACAGTAATAAGTTACAAAATTAAATGAACACATTAATGTGAAAAGCAATATTTTAAACAACATCCTCTTTCTTATTGATTGGTTCCCAAAGAAGCCTTGCTATTTAAAATACTATTCGTAGAATATCGAACTGAAATAAATGAACTGAGATAAAAGTGTACACGGAGTTTATGATTTTTTAAATTTTCCATCCGCGCATATTGGCAGAGAGCCGCAACGTCGGTTAATTTGCTTTGATTTATGTAAACGTAATCATTTCACAAGCTTCGATTTCACTTAAGGTTTCTTCATAGTAGGATTAAGTACAAACTGTTGCCTACGGATTCACTCTTATACATACTATAACGGAAACAACTAAGGGCCGGTTGTTTCAAACGGTTGCTTAACGTAATAGGTACACGTACGTCAAATAATAACGCTTACGTACACGAGTACCTACGTTTAATAACGATAATATTTGACGTACGATAAGGCCATAATTTTGTCATTGTAATTTGATACAACGTTTTTTTTTGGTAAACAAATCATTCATTTCATCAATCATCCAATAAACAAATCATTTTAGCCTTCAACGTGCTAGGTATACTGGATCCTATAAGAATAAGTAAGATAGGAGACGCCGTCATTAAAGGATAAACTTCTATACTTATTTGCTGATCTAATGAAGCTGTGTAAGCAGATACTTAATTAACACTAAGATATTCGAGACATCGCAGGGATACAGTCAGCACCGAGGTTACCTAGACTTCATGCTTTGAGTAGTGTGTGTTATTGTGGAGCATACGACAGGTCGCCAATAATATCTTACTTCATGATTCAACAGTGGCGTGCATTGGTTTTCAGAATAGGTAGGCACTAGGCCGGGTCTAGTCTAGGCAAACGCGGTTACTAATCAGAAAAAAAGTGAGGTTGAAAGTGTGGTTGAGTAGGCATGCCTACTTAAGGGTGATAAATTGCGAAGGTCGAACGTCATGGTATTACGCGTGAGACGTACGTATTTTTAATTTTGGTGTATTAACTTGAACGAGTAAAGACCAATGACAATGTGCAAATAGTACGGGAGCCGAGTAGGCCGTCCGGCGACTGCCTACTGCCGCGCGTGTTTGTATGAAGATTTTGTTTTTTCTTAGGTATGATAATTTAGTGAGTTTCTTAATGGGGCACACACACTAAAATGTAATTGACAGGCTCATGTTGATATTAGGCACTGCATATATGCCTATATGCAATGCACGCCACTGTGATTCAACCATTAATATCAATTGTGAAGACGACGGCAAATATATGTGATCATTTGTGGAAGGCATAAACAAGTGGCAGCACAAATATGTGATATCTAAGGAACACCAAAAACTGTCTGACGAGGGACGAGCCCATAACGAGGCACAAATCCAAATTCAGAGCTGCTGCTGTGAATTTACTAATGAAAAACCCAATGCAACTTTGCCTTACCGAATCCTGGGACCAGCGCTCAATCGCATTCAACGCAGTCAAGAGACAAAACAACACACATACGATGATACATAGAAATGTAAAACAGGATATGTACATAGATATACCTATGGGTTCGATTCCCAGGTCAGGAAAAGTGTAATTGGGCTTTCTCTGGCTCTGAGTTTTCGCCCGGTTGATAGCAATCGGCTCGCTCCCTATTAGTATTACATGGGGCTTTTAACATGAGTGGTGAAATATGGGTGTAATGTAGGTACCGTGAAGCTCTCTACGAGCTTACGGTACCGGGAGGAATAAAAACAAATTACGGTTTATCTCGTAGGTATCTTCAATGATTATTCCAATCAAATCTTACTTATTTTTTTGCTTGTCGGCCTAATCTGCCGCTTTTTTTTTCGCTGTTGAAATCCTCATGGATTTCCTCTATCGTGGGGGTGACAGAGGGGCATGCCGGACAGTTACCGGCTAAAACCACCGCGGTGATCCACCTCTTCGTATGGCCGGGGGTGCGGGATTCGCATAAGCATTCACCGCTCCCAAAGGCCTAATCTGACGCCTAATCTCTTCTAATTAAAAATCACAATAATGTTTGCCTAGTATTTTATGCCAAAAGCTTTTTACTGACTCGCCGAGGTTGCATGTAAGCACCATATAGGCCATAGTCTCTTCCACAGGTAAACATAGACTAGATAACGCAAGTATCAGGATCTGTATGAAAACCAAGCGTGCCATTTTTTGACTACCTACTATGACCTCACAAGCTCTATTTAGTGATGGGAAAATCAAATCGATTCAAGGACGCCGCCGCGTGCGGCACCCGTCTCGCCCCATCCGGGGCCTTGCGCCAGCGCTCACGCTCACAAAGCCAGCAGTACACAGGACTGATCGCGAAAATGGCGGCATACGATTTTTGTACGTACGTTAGCTGGTGCGATTTTTGGCACGCGAAGCAAACTGCTCTTGCGTTATCTAGGTGTATCTATATCTAACACCTAGATAACGCAATAGTAACAACTTCGCGTGCCAAAAATCGCACCAGCTTACGTTCAAAAATCGTAAGCCGCTACTTTCGCGGTCTTAACAGCACTATGTACACCTCTGCCTAACACTTCGGGGGGAGAACAGACATAATGATATATGATATGTTGTATTATGTAATTCTATCTTTACTTTATTTTCCTAAGGCGGCACGGTAAACAATGAGATTGTTTTCCACCCTTGTTTGTTTGCCTTAGACAAACAATTTAATTATTCGTATTTGTTTGACTTTAGACCCATGAACCCATGTCACCTGAATGTACATAAAGGTTTTATTATAATCAGCTAAAATGCAAATGTGTATGTAATTTGCTAATAAGCTATTGATCGTTTGCTAATAAGTTTTCAGGTAGAGACTGGGTGTATAATAAGAATGTTAGAATGGTGAGATGGTGCATGGTGGATGGTGGTGATGGTGTTGGGATGGTGTATGTTTGTTGTCTTTTGTGATGTTTGAAGTTTATATAAATAAATATTTTTATTTATGCGAAAAAAGCTCTCTTTTTACAATACAAACCATCCTAATATATATATATCCTTAATTAACAAAGATAACAGAATTAAAACTTAACTAAAACTATATACAAACTAAAATATAGCGTCCAAAAATTCATCCGCATCGCTGTCGACTGGTAATGTACCCAAGAGACTGGCGGCTTTACCACGTTGTATGTAAATAAATAAATAAACGTTAGTCGTAATCGGCGATTAGTTTTATAGTTTGTTCATAGAAGGGTTCGAGGGTAAATAATAACTTAATCGAAATTTAATCGAAGGTTAAGCTACGCTTATTGAGGCCGGTCCGTGGATGAGTGACCATTATGTAGAAAGTTGTGCGTAGTGGATAGTATAGATAGAAGGAAACAGCCAGTTCTTGATCCAGATTGTATTTCAACCAAAACACGTGGAGTTAAGGTAAGAGCAAGGTCGGAGCGTATGTCCTATCGCGGACGCGGCTTGTGAGGAGCGACCAAACTAGCGTTGTTTGCTAGTGTTGTTACCACAGACATTATTACTATTTTAGTGTTGGGATTCCAACACATTACTTATCGGACATTCGTAGATCTTTGACAGTCGTTACGGGTAGTCAGAAGTTCAAAAGTCTGACAACTAGTCTTACCACGGCGTGTCATGTTACCCAGTAACGAGGTTGTGGACATTCGCTTCATGTAAAATACTGGTATTCAGCTGCATCCGGTTAGACTGGAAGCCGACCCCAAATTAGTTGGGTAAAGGCTAGGCAGATGATGAGTTTGTTTGTAGGATTTGTTCCTTTACCTGCCGTCATATTGATCCTTGGTATGTTATGTAGGGTCGTAAGATATAAAATATGAATTACAGAACTTGGAACTTTCTATTAGGACTACATTTGCGTAAGTCATGTATGTGTCGCAGGCAATTTGTATAATTCCGCGTTTTACAAACGGCGCGGCGTCGTCAGTCTAAAAACGCTCTCTGTTTTAAAATAATTATGCCGAAGGCAAATTGGCGACTCGTTCAATTGCTAAAATTTCTTCATTGATTGTTATAGTAGGGGGACCATCATAAAACACTGGTGGGACAAATCAGACTTTATTTCAGAAATCAGGTGCAGACGCCAGCACATCAAGCTACTACAATGTGTCAAATTTCTTTAATAGATTTTCAACATTATCGCTAAAATCTATGGTTCAAAGTTGATTGGGATAATTTGACAGTTTCGGGTAGGTTGATGTGCTGGCGTCTGTACCTATTCAAATAGGACTAACTTATTTTTTTTTTTTTAGGTTTTGGCACACATTTAATTCGCATAATACTGATTACTATAATTGATTGTCGCTATATTGATTGTGTTGTTAATTACAGGAATTAAACCATCTGGTTGGAAAGATAGCCTCGAATTTGATTGATTCTCTTCTTTATGATGATGTCATGACAAAGAACTTTAGTAACCTATAGTGTAACTCGTAGGTTGAACAACATTCCTATTTTGTACAGCTCATAATATATCGATACCTTTGTGTTGTTTCAAACGGCCACTCGCCTTTTGATAGCGCTTATGAAAAGCAACAATGAAGCTTTGCTTTCTACTGTATGATTATTTCGCTTTGTTCTTGTTGCCATTCAATAGCGCTTACTTAATTACCTACTTTAGACTGCACCCTTATTTTAATAAAAAGCGATTACGAAATTTTGAAAATGAGAAATACTTTTTGCTTATTTCGCTCTGTTATTTTTAACCGACTTCAAAAAAAGGAGGAGGTTCTCAATTCGTCGGAATCTTTTTTTTTTTTTTATGATTTCTCGAAGACGCCTGGACCGATTTGGAAATTTTTTCTTTTGTTTGAAAGGGTATACTTCCCAAGTGGTTGCATGATCATCAGGTCAGGATCTGATGATGGGATCCCAGGGAAATCGAGGGCAACCTTCAAATTTTATAGGCACATAGTACCATTTTCATATATTTTCTAAAGCTGTTTAAGTATTTGCATCTGATAATCATCATCTCAGGTGGATGAGCTGATAATGGAAGGTACAGCTCCTCAACGGCTTGGAGTTAAAAGAAAATTCTTTCAAAATTATTTATAGTAACACTCGTGCATTTGCTCTCGGAAAGCACCATTTGGTGAAGTGGAACTGATGATGAAGACCACAGATGGCCACCGGAACTACTCAATAATATCTCCGTACTATTTCACGGGTTGCGATTCGATACTTTAACATGGTTGCTAAGCAATTTATGCTCGTCACAATGTGAATGGTGATATGGAGCTGATGGTGGACCAGGAGAACTCTTCAACAATTAACTTCCCTGCATCGGTAAAAGCAATATTTTGTAAAAGGCGATGAGAAAGTTGACACTAGGCTATTGTAACTGAGATAAATTATAAGCAGACCCACTAAAAAGCGTGAAATAAAAACTTTAACAAAAAAAAAAAAAAACCGACTTCCAAAAAAACACTACAAAGTGAAAAATAACTTTAATTTCGGAAGTCGGTGGCAAAAAACTAAAATACAGATCCAAAGACACCGACTTCCGAAATTAAAGTTATTTTTCACTTTGTAGTGTTTTTTTGGAAGTCGGTTTTTTTGTTATTCGATAGCGCTTACGTTCGATTGCATCCATAATATAAGAAAAGGTGCAAAAAATTCAAGGAGAAAAATTGTTTTTTTTTTTTTATCTTACAGTATACATATAATACCTGAAGAGTAGGTACCTTACATTCCGTTTTATGCTATGAGTATGATGGTATTCTAAAAAAAAGGAATCAACAAAGTCGTCACCGAACGACTTTGACAATGAAGGGCGAAAGTTCAGTCACATTTTGTTTTGTTTGTTTCATATTGTTCCTTTGTGGCGTGTGTGAAAATGAAACGAGCGCCGGCATGTAGGGCTGTGAAATTGCTCAAGTGTGTGATGACTTGTTCGCATTCCCTACAAGCCACACATCAACCCTTTTACCATAATTAATCGTATTACATTTGTGGTGGTAGTTGCCGACATACCTACGGCAACCCGTGTGGTCCTTCGGGTTGGATTTTAGAATCGGGCAACTGTAATTCGATTTTTCTATTAGTCATTAATTGCGCCCAGAATTTCACGGTTCATCATGCTTTTTCATTTGAATTAAGTAATCGAATCGAAAAAGTAAGCATTTGTGTGAATAAGTCATTGCCGATCATTGACAAAATTGTTTGTTTCTGTGCCTTTCAATCACAAGTATTGGCTGAACCTTGTAATATTGCTGAAACACTTAAGTAATGTGCCGAATCACTTCTGGTTAATGGCAATGGTTTTTCTTCTTAAATCAGTTTCGGAGTCAGTTTTCGTTGGAACGTTGATGTTGTACAGCGGTCGATTATAAATCCTAAGTGTCAGTACCGTAAGTATCGATATTGCGAATGTTGTTTGTAGAATTTATCTTCTAGAAAAATGTTTACACTTAGTGAGTTTACGCGTTCATAACAGAGCTTTACCACTAATTTGTAAATCTGATCCTTGTTTTATAATCTATTCTGAGAACAACGTTGTACAAATAAAAGTTGACTACATGTCTCTTGAAATATCATTAAAGGTAACTAAAATTTCAATGTTATTCTTTTAATAAAATAACGGCCGCGACATACGAGTTGTAGGTATTGTGTTCAAACCCGAGCAGGCACTTTACTTTGTGTAAATGATTTCATCACCACTGCTCTCAAAACGGCGAAGGAAAACATCGTGAGGAAACTGACATGTCCTAGTAACAAAAACGCAAAGACAGGTGAAATCTACCAACCCGCTCTGGGCCCGCATGGTCGATTACACCCACTCCCTCTCATAGAGAGGCGGCCTGTGTTCCTGCAGTGGGAACAATATAGGCTGATTATTACTCCAATACGTGGGACACTCAGAAGGTTTTGCGAAAAGAAAAAAAAACGTTCTATAGATATTTTTTATTAAATCTTTTCAAAGTACTCTCCACTAGCCTCTATACAAAGTTTCATGCGTCTGAACCAGTTTTAGAAACACTTTTTCCAGTCCGCCGCAGACACCTCGTTTACAGCTTACTCGAACGCTGACATCGCATCATCCGGCGACGAAAATTGTATCTCTTTGAGCTGAATTTTTATTTTCGGGAATACAAAAAGAAATAACGCGGTGCTAGGCCAGGGATATAAGGAGGGTGACCCAGGACTTTGACCGGCGTGCTGTCTAGGAAGTCCGTCGTTTTGAGCGCCATGTGCGAAGGCGCGTTGTCGTGGTGGAGCAGTAGCCGGCGGAGCCCTGTGTTTGGTCGCTTGTTGCTCATAACAGAGAAAACTTCTGCCAGGCATTAGGTAGCATACCATTCAGCGTTAGTGCTTCTTTGGTTCCGTAAAGGAATTGACACCAAGTAGCCAGTCAAATTGAAAAAGCTCGCGATCAAAATCTTCCCCCGCTTCTAGATCGCTTCACTTTGGTAGGCGTTGATTCGTTTTGTAACACCAAAATCGTCGACTGGCGCTTCGTTTCTGGATCGTATTGATAAATCCAAAACTCATCACCTGTAATAATGTCGTAAACATGCTGAGACGAGCCTGATTCAAATTTGTTTATCATATCACGACACCATTCCACCCGGGCCTGCTTCTGAGCATCGGTGAGGTTTTGCGATACCCAGTGTGAAACTATCCTCCTCACACGAAGATGCACGTGTAGAATTTCGTGAAGGCTTCCCGATCCAACCTGCAGTATGTGCTGAATCACTTGATACGTAACTCGCCTATTGTCTTGGATTAAACTTTTCACTGCTAGCACGTTTTCTTCCGTAACAGCCGTCAAAGGACGACCACTTCTTTCTTCATCCCCCAAAGTTAGTCGACCGCGCTTGAATTCGTTATACCAACGATACACGGTTGCCATAGAAGGGCCCTTCATCCATGAATGCCATTTGAAGTCTATCGTACGATTCGTCTGGTTTCAGGCGACACTTGAAATCGTAAAATCATAGCGCGAAAATGTTCCCGGCGCAGATCCATTTTTTAATGAGACACGATAGTAATTAAATTAGCTCGCAAACAATGGAGGATGGTGGAGGGAAATTTTGAAATTGGAACGTACCTATTTTTACTAACAAATAATCATATTTTCAAAATAGATTATAACTGGCCAGTCTCTCATACATAAAAACTTTTTTTTGCAATACTTTCTGAGTGGCCTGGTAAAATCTAAATAATTTCGTATTTACGAAGCCTTTCGTGTCGTATCTTGTGAAGGAGATTTGAAACAAGTGGCCAAAGTTAATTTATGTGAGTGTTTTGTAGATATAAAACATAGAGCAGTCGATTGAAAGAAATAAAAAATAATGAACGGCAAAGCGTTTGTCTCATGAAAAAATGCATAAACTAGCTTGCTGAGGGCGATAAAAATCGTATAACTTGAAGGCTTGAGCTTACTGTGCGAGGATGAAGACGGTTTTATTTTCAAGCTCAGATTTATCTTAGTTGTTGTTGTGTCATAGTAACATGCCTTATTATTCCTGTTACGTGAAAACCTCGTGATTGACAAAAACGTTGTTTTACAGGGGATGATAAAAACTGTCTGAGAAATGGTCGTCTTGATGTCTCCTGAGGGTCTGATTATCATCAATAGAAGGTATTCGAAGTATGTTAGACAACACGACACACCGTGCACACCGCACGTTTGTTCTAAATATGCAATGTTAAATGAGTTTATTTCAGTAAGTAGGTTTGTTCAAACACTTTTACACGTCAATCATAGATTAACTACATGCACCTTTTTTTTTTTTTTTTTTTTGACATAACCTTTGTCAGATCATGTCTGGACCATGTAAATTGGTGTCTGAAATGGTCTTTTGAGGAAAGAACCACACAGATTGAGTGGACCTGTTCAGTCAGTGCGCGCTTTTTTTAGTAAACATGCAGCTCAACTTAAAATGTATGGAGCTCACCGATTCGACGAAATATACCAAAGAAAGGACATTTGGGTAACAAATTACTCAAACTGACAGATCATGATTACAGACTAACAGATAATAAAAATAATAAAAAAATACCCTCGTCAATTAAAATAATATAAGTAGTACTTTAGAAAGTATATGTTCATATCATTGTATATATAAAATTTATCAATGCTAATGTGTATCAATACATACTGACAATAACAATACACAGCAATACTGGGTTTTCTACCCTACAAATAAATAAATAAAAAAAACAATGCATTTTTCTTTATGAGGTTTTCACTACGCGGCGACTGTTTGTGTTTTATAAATCTTTATTTATGTTTGTCATTATTGCGATACGACAAATGGCGTTCTATAGTTTCTACGACGTATTCCTTCTAGGATGTGACAGTGGGACCCATTCCCCATAATTCCTAGGGGAAAATTCATGGGATTCGAGAAAACCGAATTCGATGTTAACAAATTCTGTAAAACATTAAACAGTTAAAAGTTATAGGAAGAAGTTTCTTAACCATTTTCATAAATCATCTACATACATGAACTTTGTCACAAGTTATCTCAAAATGTTACTATCACAAGCTCCACGCGCACCCTATTAGTAGGATACAATAGAAATTCAATTGTGTCTCATTAGCGGAGCTTGAGAGGACATGCGTACAAATTACGGGGAAGACATCTTCATTTAATCAGCTAAGTAACGAGGTACGACAGTAAATATTTAGTGGTTCCGATGAAACATTCAATAAAGCTGGCAAAGGTCTAACTTGCAAATTGTAGAAATATTTGAAAACTAGCGACCCACACTAGCTTTGCACGGGTGCAATGCTGATACTATACAGGGTGTTACAGAAAGGGTATATCAATACAAACGGGTTGAAGAGTATATCTGGTCTAGAATCTCTGTACAAAATTTCAGCTCAAAAGCATTAACTTTGAAAATGCTTAATATTTTTTTATTTCGACATCACGGCGCTGCACTGGCGCGCGGCGGCGTGTGTGCGTCTACTAGGCGCACAGACACACTACAGCTAATGGATAATGACCCTCGTAGTGTGGTGACATGTTTGTTATGATTTCAATTTAATAAACTATCGAAATAAAAAAATATTAAGCATTTTCAAAGTTACTGTTTTTGAGCTGAAATTTTGTACAGAGATTCTAGACCAGATACACTCTTCAACCCGTTTGTATTGATATACCCTTTCTGTAACACCCTGTATATACTACAGAATGTCTTTATATACAACGTTCACAGCTTTTTTGTCATTAGACAATACAAACATGTTTTCTTTATATTAGAGGTTACTCTTGAAAGAACGACATATAATTGGCCATGTGAAAAACACTCAACGCTCAACCCCCCGGCCGGTACTGCCGCAACCGCTATGTCGTATGTAAATTACATGCTGAAAAGGGCCAAATTAATCTATATTAAATGCACAGTGTATTTAAAGTACTTAATTGGATAAGGATTAATGCTGTATTGCTTAAAATCGCTTCGTAAATACGCCATTATTTCTCATAAAAAGTAAAGGATAAAAAATGGTTATTGTGAGTTATCCCTAAAAGGTAGACCTTTTTGAGGTGTACAATACTGTAGTAATTATTTTGATCTATCTCGTAGGGGTCAGCCAGCGTTTTCAATGTAAGCGCAAAAAAATGAGTTTATTTACGACATCACATTAGAAACTTCTAAAATTATCAGTGTTTCTCTGCTGTATTTTGCATGTATTATAAATATAGACCTTCCTCTTGAATCACTCTATCTATTAAAAGAAACCGCATCAAAATCCGTTGCGCAGTTTTAAAGATCTAAGCATACATAGGGACAGACAGCGGGAAGCGACTTTGTTTTATACTATTATTTATTTATTTTATTTTAAGAGGCTTACTAGACCTAAGTGTCCTTGAAAAACGCATGCACACATATGCAGAATCGACGCAAACGCCATCTAACGACGACGCCCATCACAATTATGACATAAAGCATACATGAGATTTAGAAGTAACGGTTTTGTGAGATTACGCCCTAGTATTCTAATAGATGGCGCGGAAACGATGTGCAAATAAGTTAAAGATCTAACAAACAAATTATGTAGTTATGTGTGACAACATAATAAATTTTATTCGTTTTAAGTGTGACTTGAAAAACTTAAGGATGTGGGTGATTTTGAAATAAAACTGATTCAATGAAATTTAAAACATTTTTAACCGACTTCAAAAAAGGAGGTTGTGTATTCGACCCGTATGTATGTATGTAATGTATGTATGTGTGTATGTTTGTATATATATTTGTAGATTTTCTAAAAAACTGATGAACCAATTTTGATCATTCTTTCACTAATGTGATCTACATACTTCCAGGAAGGTTTTAGTATATAATACTCAATACTCAATACTCAATACTTTATTGCTTTTCCATAATGTGTATTTAGGTGGTAACTTACATGTAATTAAGATCATTATGGACCCTGTAGGGCACAGCAAAAAGGGTAGGGTAGGAGAGAGGAAGCTCTGTTTTTGGAGATAATTGTTTTGTAGGAACTAGTTTTAACTTACTTATTAAATTATAATCCGAGTCAGTAGATCACGAATAATATATACTAAACATTTCGCTTATCTATTATTAATTATGTATTATTATATCTGCAAGATGTACATAATTATTTTAGAATATTTTATATATCTGTATTTTTATTTTATATATTATAATTATAATTGTTTTCCTTTGGATAATTATTATTATACATTAGGTAATTATTCTTATGTAGTATGTCCGAAGTTAATATGCATAAATGCACTGCATCTCCGGCATTTCTATGCGAATTTTGATGATTCTTCAATGCACTAGTGTTAATTGAATTTTTGTGGGGTAGGTACAATTAGAAAGAAAAAAAAAACAACCGACTTCAAAAAAAGTACTACAGCGTGATAAATAACTATAATTTCGGAAGTCGGTGTCAAAAAACGAAAATGCGGAACCAGCGACACCGACTTCCGAAATAAAAGTTATCACTTTGCAGTGTTTTTTTCTAAAACTATGAATTTTGGAAACATCTAAGAAAGTGCAGTCGGTATTTTCGACTTCACGTACAACTGTCACAGTGACGTATGTGGACGACGTGTAGATTTGTATTCGAGAGTCCACGGGTTCGATTCCCAAGGTTACGAAATCAAATTTTCTATTTAAATGTTATTTTGAATTTTTAAATATATCTATTAAATATTTTTATAAATAACTAAAAAAAGTCTGCAGGAGAAAGAAAGTCGAAAATATCAACACGGAAGTTAGGTATTTCTAATGCGCAAGTACCTACACGTTATCTAAGCTATTACAAAAATAAAAAAAATTCTGACCTAATATTTTTATTAACAGACCGCGACTTATTGATAATGGGCATAATGAAATAGGTAACAGATTCATCTGAAAATTGCGATGAAAATGATTAAAAGCAAGAAATTAGATTTAAAATTGATTTTGTTTATAATAAATAGGAATCATAGTTATATATGAATGTTAGGTACCTAATCTTTGAGGCCGTTTACACATTATGCCGCAGCTGCAGCGGCACCGCCGTCGCGTCATCGCTGCATCAGTCACCCTTGGATTTGTATGAACACACGGCGCCGCGGCGGCGCGCCGTAAGGGCTCATACAAATCCAAGAGAAACCAATACAGCGGCATCGCCACAGAATATAATAGTATGGCACCGCGGGCGGCGCACAGTGGTCTGAAAATCGAGCTCCATACTCATAGAAACTTAAAGTTCGGAAATAAAATAAAAACTTTTTAACAAAAAAAAAAACCGACTTCCAAAAAAACACTACAAAGTGAAAAATAACTTTAATTTCGGAAGTCGGTGTCTTTGGATCTGTATTTTAGTTTTTTGCCACCGACTTCCGAAATTAAAGTTATTTTTCACTTTGTAGTGTTTTTTTGGAAGTCGGTATTTTTTTTTGTTAAAAAGTTTTTATTTCACGCTTTTTAGTGGGTCTGCTTATAATTTATCTCAGTTACAATAGCCTAGTGTCAACTTTCTCATCGCCTTTTACAAAATATTGCTTTTACCGATGCAGAGAAGTTAATTGTTGAAGAGTTCTCCTGGTCCACCATCAGCTCCATATCACCATTCACATTGTGACGAGCATAAATTGCTTAGCAACCATGTTAAAGTATCGAATCGCAACCCGTGAAATAGTACGGAGATATTATTGAGTAGTTCCGGTGGCCATCTGTGGTCTTCATCATCAGTTCCACTACACCAAAACGTGCTTTCCGAGAGCAAATGAAACTATGAATAATGAATGTTACTATAAATAATTTTGAAAGAATTTTCTTTTAACTCCAAGCCGTTGAGGAGTTGTACCTTCCATCATCAGCTCATCCACCTGAGATGATGATTATCAGATGCAAATACTTAAACAGCTTTAGAAAATATATGAAAATGGTACTATGTGCCTATAAAATTTGAAGGTTGCCCTCGATTTCCCTGGGATCCCATCATCAGATCCTGACCTGATGATCATGCAACCACTTGGGAAGTATACCCTTTCAAAAAAAAGAAATTTTTTCCAAATCGGTCCAGGCGTCTTCGAGAAAACGGGGAACATACATAAAAAAAAAAAAAAAAAAAAAGATTCCGACGAATTGAGAACCTCCTCCTTTTTTTGAAGTCGGTTAAAAACAAAAATTGTAATGGGTCTAGTATACCTCCCTTTACGTAATATTAACGTATGGATGGTATCAGTCGCTCCACGCGTGAGAAAAAAAAGTTTTTTATTTTTTTTGTATGGGAGAAAACACTTAATGTACATTTTTTTGAAACTGAATGGAACTGATAGGCTGGAGCTCACACGAGCTATTGTACGATACACGGCCATTAAGATGACATACAATTCATGCACCGTTCGGCGCCGCTTTGCACGTAGCAAATTTTTGAAATTTTGAATTTTCGATACGTGATTTTTCAAATCTTTGACGAGGTTAAATTAACTTGCCGATCGATTTACTTATACTATCGTTAGTTTTAGCCTGCTTATGACCTTTGTGATGACAACAATTAAAAATTATATTGATTATATACGTTTTTTTTTTATTTCATTCCAAGAACTAACTCATTTAATCACCGTGATTATGGTTGAGTTATAATTATATACTAATGACATGAGCATCAACCAGCTCTAGCAGGGCCAAATGGGCCCTAGTCACAATAAAATTCTATTGTCTGTAATATTAAAGTCTGTAAAACCTAATTAAAGAATAGCGAACGATAATGAGGGTAGTTGTATAAAAATAGGACGTTTGAGCTTACTTTTATCAGTAGCTCTCAGTACTTGTGCGCGCTAACTTATTACGTTATTTTTTTTATTGTGCTGTGATGGAAGGTTGTGATACCAATTTGGACATTGTCATGTTTGTGACAAACAACAATTGTTTTTCACAGCCCAATGTTTTATTTGAAGTTTTTGAGAATACTATTGATTTGTCAGAAAATGAAAAGAGGGTATTGAAACAATTCTGTCAGACTTATGTTTGTTCGTTGAGGAACAAATGGATCTCGTCTAATCGCACGAGACGTACATACATAACAAAGTATGAGACATGGCTGCAAGAGAACATAAAAAGGCCTGAGATCATGAAAGGAAAGATGACCCCTTATTTAGTGTCAGTAGAGCAGCAAACCCGTTCCAGTTCTGACTTTGTTTTAAATGAGGGTGCATCAACATCCTACACACCGGAGACGTGCAGTGTTGGAACATCAACATCAGTTGTGAGGCCGAGAAAACCATTTAAAGAGCTAAGCCCGCTACAGAAGAGAAGGAGAGCGGAAGACCTCCTAACGTATAGCACTGAAAGCCTTGCTCATGCAACCGGTTTGAAAGCACATGACAAGAATATAGCAGATATCGTTAAACTAGTCTCGGAGCAAAGAGGCTACAAGGATAAATAAATTGTTAAAGCCCAAGGAAACTGTGCCTATATATTCCGCTGATAAAGCTTTATTTATTTTGACCTCATTGAAGCTTTCGAAGTGGCAGTATATAACATTAAGATCTTGTGCAAAAGAAGAAGGAGTACCACTGTGTCCTTCTTATACTGCCATCCTTGAGGCGAAGAAGGACTGCTGCCCTCCAAAAGTTACCATTGTACATCACGGAAGGAGAGGTAAAAGTAAAGCTAAATTTTGGATAAAACTGTGCAAAGCTTGGAAAATTCCTACGTGTGGAACCTTCGCTGGATGGCAAAGAGTTAACAATTATATGCAAGTATGGCTTTGATGGTGCTTCAGGGCAAAGTTTGTATAAGCAAACTATGGCAGACGAAGACGATTCCAGTATGTTTATGTGTTCTTTTGTGCCTCTGCGCTTAGTTTGTGGCGAAGAAAAGGTATGGGAGAATCCAAAGCCATCTTCCACAATGTTCTGCTGACCAATTTATTTTAAGTTTTCAAACGAAAACAAGTTGAACATCGTGGAAGAACAGGCTCTGATTGAGGCTCAGATTGAAGCAGTATCTAATTACAACTCAACCATAATCACGGTTGTAGAATCCTGTTGATTCCGTACTTATGTTGAACATATCACTTCACTGGCTCACTACCACACCAAGCGCCATCGTATATAGCCTGCTTCACTTTGTCTGTTTCCCGCCATTCCTCGTAACTGACAGATGACATAACATAACTGACAGCAGCTACCCCGCTTGTGTGAATGAGACAGTGTTTACATATCTATTTAATAGATACACTACAACGGTGATTAAATGAGTTAAGTAGTTCTAAAAAAAAACGTATAGGTACTTATAATCAACATAATTTTTAATTGTTGTCATCATAAAGGTCATAAGCAGGCTAAAAGTAACGATAGTATAAGTAAATCGATCGGCATGTTCGTTTATTCACGTCCAAGATTTGAAAAATCACATATCGAAAACACAAAATTTCAAAAATTTGCTACGTGCAAAGCGGCGCCCAACGGTGCATGAATTGTATGTCATCTTGATGGCCGTGTATGGTACAATAGCTCGTGTGAGCTCCAGCCTATCAGTTCCATTCAGTTTCAAAAAAATGTACATTAAGTGTTTTCTCCCATACAAAAAAAAAACAAAAAACATTTTTTTCTCACGCGTGGAGCGACTGATACCATCCATACGTTAATATTACGTAAAGGGAGGTATACTAGACCCATTACAATTTTTGTTTTTTTATTTTCGTACTTTAAGTTTCTATGAGTATGGAGCTCGATTTTCAAACCACTGTGCGGCGGCGAGTTTTGATAGATCTTATCAAAACTCGTCGCCGCGCCGCACCGCCGCCGCCGGCGGCGCGGCGGCGCGGCGGCGCCGTGTGTTCATACAAATCCAAGGGTGACTGATGCAGCGGCGCCGCGGCGGCGGCGATGCCGCTGCAGCTGCGGCATGATGTGTAAACGGCCTCAAGGATTAGGTACTCGTACCTAACATTCATACATAATTATTATGATTTCTATTTACTTATTATAAACACAATCAATAAAAATTAAACTCTTGCTTGTGATCATTTTTTCGCAATTTTCGGATGAATCTGTGATTTCTTTATGCACATTATCAATAAGTCGCGGTCTGTTAATAAATTTAGGTTTTTTTTATTGTTACAATGGCTTAGAAAACGTGTAGGTACTTACGCATTAGAAGTAACTTCCGTGTTGATATTTTCGACTTTCTTTCTCCTGTGAAAGATAATTACATTGTAGACGTTTTTTTAGTTATAAAAATATATTTCAAAATTCAAAATACATTTAAATAAAATTAAATCGATTCCGTATCACTGGGAATCGAACCCGGGGACCCTCGAACACAAACCTGCGCGTCGTCTACATGAGCCAATGTAACGATTGCGTATCTCGTCGAAAAAACTGAGCTTATGCGTAATAAGTGCATTTTCTTAAACTACCAAAATATTCAGTAATAATAAACTGCTCTTACTTTTTAATTTCGTTCATATGTTCGGCGTTTGTTTTATATGAACGTTTTGTAGTCCTCCTAAGGGAATGTTTCACTTTATTTCCCATATTTACAAATGATATAATTGATAGCAAATTATTACGCTATTTTAACTTAAAAGTATTTTATATTTACATGAAATAAAAATATTTACAGAAAGAAGATATGCAAATAGTAATAATAAACAATGAATGTATGTACAAATAAATAATGCGGCGAAAAGAGCGACATGTCCGTATAGTTATAGTATCAGGCCTCGGCCGACATTATTGCTACACGGGGGTTTACCGTTTACGTACACATGCGCACTTATGATGTTCGGAACTATGAATATGCTATTTACAATAAAACTATTGTTTGAACTAAAAAAATAAAACACTATTATTTTAGTATGTTGCTTGTAAAATGATCTGACAAAAAATCAGAATGATTGTATGAATATTAGTATGGTTTCTATTGTAAAAAGAAAGTTTTTAGAGGTATCTTCATGATTTTTTTCTATCGTACAAAATTAGTTGTATTATGTTTTCAAAACACTATCTATCTAAAAATTCAAAAATTTAAAAAGAAAGTACGATTTCGTAACCTTGGGAATCGAACCCGGGGACTCTCGAATACAAATCTACACGTCGTCCACATGCGCCGGTGTGACAGATGTACGCGGAGTCGAAAATACTTACCTTATGCATTTTATTGCAAAAATAAAAATATTCAGTTAAAAATAAAATGCTCATACTTTTTACTTTCGTTCATATTATGTTCGGCTTTTGTTTTATATGAACGTTTTGTAGTCCTCCTAACGGAATGTTTCACTATATTTCCCATTTATTTACAAATTATTACCCTATTTTAACTTTGTTAGGTTACGCGGACCACTGCCGGGAGACACAAGTGAAACGCCCGGGAGTTGGGACTCGCCGTACAATAGATGGCGCGCGCCTTGCACCCCATACATAACAAACTTAAAAGTATTTTATATTTACACGAAATAAAAATATTTACGGAAAGAAGATATGCAAATAATAATAAACAATGAATTTACAAATAAAACTTAACAAAAACATAACAATCTTGACGGAAATAGTGCGGCGAAAAGAGCGACACGTCCGTATAGCATCAGGCCTCGGCCGGCAGTGTCGCTACACGGGCGTTCACGCACACATGCGCACTTTTTATGTTCGGAACTATGAATATTCGATTTACAAAAAAACTATTGTTTTAAATAAAAAAATAAAACACTATCATTTTAGTATGTTACTTGTAGAATAATCTGACAAAAAATCAGAATGATTGTATGTATATTAGTATGGTTTTTATTGTAATAAGAAAGTTTTTTAGAGGTATGTTCATGATTTTTTTCTATCGTACCAAATTAGTTGTATTGTGTTTTCAAAACACTATCTATCTAGCATATATCCTGAAGAATATCATATATTTTTCTGATTTTGTTTACTGTAGGCCATCATATACTTTTATTGTTTCGAAAACTACCGTTTTTTTGCGTTTAGCTCATGTAAGCCCCTTAAAGAAGGCTTACAGACTAACAAACTAATGACTAAAGAATGTAATATTAAAAAAATGTTAATAACAAGCTTCCACATATAGCTAAGGAAATAGTCGACAAAAATAAAGTACATACACGATTAATATAATTAGCTGGAGAATAGTAGAAACCAACACAAAAACAAAAAAAAAAAAATTTACTATCTTTGAAAAATGACTGTGCCAAAAGCCGTCTTAAGGTCGCCACACTGGTGCAGAACAAATCGACATTAAGGTCCCTAGGAAGCCTATTGAAACTAAGTGCACTTCTTATTGAGAAAACATTCTGCCTGTAATTAGTACGTAGTGATGATGTGATAATCGAATTAATTAACTTAGTTTATGAGATCCTTTTACCTCCTTACTATCCAGCAATCACTCCTACGTCATGTAAACAGATCGTCGCGACCAGCCAGGCCTCCTCTCTGTGAGAGGGAGCAACCAGGGGAACAACCAGCATCATTATCCACAAATTAATCCAACCGTAAAAATTGTTTGAGCAAGATCCAAGCAAACTTAGCAAACAATTATTGCCTATCATAGATTAACTAGGCTTGGTGAAATAACATGTGACAAAAACTAGATGTGTGAATATAACAACTACTTAAAACTATGTGGTATCTATTTGAATGGATTTTTTATAAATACTATTTTTAAACTTTGCGAGTGACAATACAAATATGTCAATATCAGCAAAATTATCGTTGTAACTTATCATTAGTCGACGTAAATGAGCTCGTTCTCCTGCGTTGGTTCTGCACCGCTTCGGCGCGAATAGACTGTGAGTGTTATTACCACGAATACGTTGGGAGCGACTAGGTATGCGAAGGTATATTATTTGGTTTATTAGGTTATTATATTACAATCAAATTTATTGTGACAAATCTTGTATAGGAACGCTTGATCATGATACAGCCTCCTTCCTTTAAGAGTTGACAGGGAAATTTTATCTAGAAGAGTATGTTATGATGACCACCTCATAAATAATTTATAGTTAGTTAAGAAACCCAAAATATTTACGTTGTACTGATTCCAACACTGTATTTATTGTAGAAGGGGTTCCAAACAGAAATGGCATATTCCAGTTGAGATCTAATAAGTGTTGTATACAGTAATAAGAATGTAGATGGTTTCTTAAATGGGTTGCAGGTCCGCCTTACAAAGCCATACAGTTGAAAACTCTTGGCTGTGACGTGATCAGCGTGTGCATCAAAGAGTAACTTTAAGTCAAAGACTACACCTAAATCTTTAATAAGAGAAATTTTCCAGAGGAGTGTTAGAGAGAATGTGAATTTAACGGTATTAATTTTTTTGGTGAAAGATTTACTTACATTTGGATAAACTTAGATGTAATTTATTGGTCAGACAATAAGCAGAGAATCTATCAAGTTCTTCTTGTAATTAATTTAACACAGTCCTCAACGGTTCTTATTTTATAAAATATTTTAAGATCGTTAGCATATACTCGTAGGTGGAAACCACAATTTTTAAAACATCTGTTTATGTCATTTTATGAACAGGATAAAATGTAGTCGACCCCTACTTTGAATTGACAAAGCATTTATTTGAATTAGGTACTTGGTGTAATTAGAGGCACTTTTGAATAGTCAAGCGATCGGTCAGTCAAAAAGATGAAGCTAGTTACCCATTCCAAAGCGCAGTAGGTTCGTATGGAGAACAGGCAATATACTCCTGTCACTCTTTAAAATCAATTTATTCTTATAAAATTTTGGGACTTCCGTGTGAGATCCATTTAGAAAGGATGTGACGTGACCTCTCTTACACAGGAATCATTATCATGGTATTCAAATATATGGTACAGTCACGTCTAAAAGTATGTATACACTTGGCTTTATTCAAAGGCGATTTTCTCCTTTATTTTTGAATGAAATTTTATGTTATTACGAACATAGTATTTTCGAACCCATAGGTTTATGTTAAGTGTCGCATTTTAACGTTGCATTCGTTATTTCACGAAAAAATCGCAATTGAAAATTGCCAAGTGTTGACGTATTGGTGCTCGTGACTGTACCGCCGTTGAAGAAAAATATTGTGAGTAAACCTGGACTTATGTAGATATAAGTCCGAGATCCCTAACTCACCTTAATCGTGTGAGTTGATCAATGCGGCTTCTCTGCATGAGCCTTCGTCCTGCAGTGGGACAATAAAATAAGAGGTGGTATTATATGTATTAGTAAAAGACGACTTGGTTCGAAGACATGTAACATCTACCAACCCGCACTGGGCCCGCGTGGTGGATTACGGCCCACTCCCTCTCACAGAGAGGAGGCCTGTGTCCCAGCAGTGGGAAAATTATAGGCTGATTATGATGATTATATTAGCATGGTATCAGAAAGCTCCTAAGATGCTTGGAGGCGTAGCTTGGTGACGAATGTACGAGTAGCATTTCTACCCAAGCCATTGGCAACTGATTAGACCGATTTAATTAAATTAAGTGCGGAACAAAAATATTGCGATGTCTCTTTTCATTAGTCGGTCTATAGAAACGTAAAGTAACTAATGTATAACTTCCAAATTGTCGACGTTAAAATTAAGTTGTTTAAGTACCTAATACAGATGACGCGACAGATTAACCTTTCGTAGATTAGAAGAGTTCCTTTTCTTCCAAATAATGATTGATAATGTAAAAAATTTTTAATTGAATATTTGTATACTTTCGATTTTATATAAAGCTTGTATATTATATTTTACTGGACTACATGATTTTTAATTTTTATTATATTGTTGGGGTAAAATAATATAGAAATATAATTTTAATTTGTTTTTAAAATGCTCACTCCATTCCACTCAGTTCAACAATCCATAATATTTGTATCAATGACTTATTTAGTTAAATACCAATAAAGCATAGACAAATATGAAATTTATGACACAACTTAACTTTTTATAATTATGTACCTGTTATTATCTAAGAAATCCAAAAAGAAGTTCAGTAATCCTTACTGCGTCCAATAACAACCACTGAATTTTTGATATAACTTAATATTTGTAAGAACAGTTAGTTTAAAAACACGAAGTTTCACAACGCGATCGTGGGCGGCTTATGGGCGGGCGACCACTGCTCTCTTGGGCGGCTGCAAGAGAACTGAAAGCCCGAGATCATCGGAAGCTACCACTGATACTGAAAGTATGAACATTACGATGCGCACTTCAATAGAGACTGAATTTTTTTCAGGAAGTTTATTCAATAGCTTTGGATCAGAGGGGTGATTCCGGTAATTTGAAGAACATTCACATTCTAATGTAAGTCACAATCTGTCGAAAATTGTATAACATTTACCTGCATTTTTGACATTTTATTGTCGCCGAGATGTATTGCGACTAGATTTTGAACGTTATTAATTAATAAGGAATTGGAATTCAGATCGTTTATCATTTTTCAAGGTTGTTTCAATTCATTTGTTTTTGTAGTTTGGAAACATTTTGAAGATATCTCTAAAATCTGTCATACACACGCGACGCATGACGCGCGACGGTGCGGAAGTAAGTTTATCCGCAAATCTGACTTGATTTACAATAATAGTTTCTTGAAGAATACGAATAGTAACATATGTCTGTTTATCGATAGGCTCAGCTTTTCTGATATGACTGCATTTTGCTCTCTCATATTTACGATGTATACTTTTCTAGAAAACATTAATTTCATATTCGCATATATTAAATTAGTTTATGAATAGTTTTCATCCATTTAATGTTAAGCTGCGGAATGACGACTCGGGTCAGGAGAAGAATGTTTAGGTTCACTGAATTATATTTACACTTATATTGATAACCTCTCGAAAGATGCTTTCGTTCTGTTGCGAAACTAGAATATCGATTGGGATTGTAATGGCTTTTCATTTAATATAATAGTTATGTTAGACACCGTTTGGTTCCTAGAAAAGTAAAGGTCGCCGACTCTCCCATAATTATGATAGTCTATGACGTAAAGAGCAAATTAGAAATTGTTTTAAGAGAATGGGGCGTGGCCCTGTGTTACCGAAAGTCGCCTGCAGCAGGTCAGGTCCCTAGCAACGGGTATTGGGGTGCACGTATTGCAGTGAGCGTTTCAAGTTATAAATTATTACACAATGGATTTTGATGGGGTATTCAAAGTCATTTTGAGAATTTATTTCACTATTTTTTCTTTTGTTTTTATTCTTCACTTAGTAAGGGCACGACGACATCGATGCAGGCCAAAGCGAAGATGACGGGACGAGCTTGACTCCTACCAAAAGGACTGACAAAAGACAGAATTGTTTGGAAAAGGGAGAAGGAGCCCTTCGCCTAACAGTGGGACAACACAGGCTAGTTAGATCAGATTAGATATAGCATAGAAATATGGATGTTTGGACACACCGCCAGATTGGTAGATTGTACCTATGCGAAGCAAGGTCGGGTCAGTAGTTTATGATATAAATAACCGTTGTACGTATATGCTGTAAAGTCTAAACCATAGTATGTACAATGGTTGTTTATTTAGACTCTAACGGCCTTCATAAAAACAAGGTTTATCTTTAGACTTAGGTTTAAACCAACGAGCCATTCTTAAATTTCGAACTATAAATCCGACAAAGTTAAAGTTCTTAATACAAAAACTGATTTCAAAGCCAAGTCTAAGTTGTCAATTTTGCATTAAGAACTTTACATTCGTCTGAATAAAGTTTAAAATACAGTAACTGTCTCGCAGGTTTATGAACTCGTTTTGTAATAAGACGGTAAATCTTTAGTTATCTAGTCGTAAGGATAAGAATACTCAGTACAGCATTATGTTAGACTTCTTAAGTTCTTATTGCCCTAAATGACAATCGAATTCACAATCTCACTTGCAGAAATCACATTCAGGATTATTCAGGACTGGAAAAATCTTTTCATAAGCGATGTTAGATTCAAGTTTAATTTGACTTTGACTCTGGAGCATCAAGTTGTAAGACGGATCAATGTCAGAGAAACGTGCCTCCAAGCGAAGCTTCTATGTTAGGAGTCCACTTAAAGTTTGGACAGTCTTGAGTACAAAATTATACGCTAAAATATTTAACTATTTTTATCTATTAAAAATATTGTTTTAGTAATTTAAGGAGATTGGAGATATTGTTATAAACTCTGGAGGCATTACTCATTAGCCGTGTCGTTAATATTGACACTGCCATTTTTTTGTCACCAAAATACGACCTTTAAAGACAATTTTGTTTAAACTACACTGGCTGTAACAATGCAAAGTTCTACTGTTCTACGGAAATATTCTAATGTAATTGTTACCAAGTGCTTCAGAGGACAAATTGAGGCTCGTCGGTTAACCGATCACTCGAATAATAACACCGATAACAATGCATTTAGTTAATTTAAACCTGTGTGGACGAACGGCGCTCCTTGATGTAAGTAAATGAGATGTGGAATAAATGTAAACACTGTAGGTACCCAGTACAATATGTAACTTGGGAGATATCCAGCGGTGGACGGTAAAAGGCGTTAGGGTTAACATTTATGAAGCTTGTAATTTATAATAATCATACTAAGCTATTTAGTTAACAACGCAATAAACGGTACGCAAGCCCCCCCCCCTCCCCCCGGTGGGTTCCCGCATTGTCGAGGCGGGGGGGCTCAGAAGCCGTGGCTTGGTCACCCACGGCGAAGCGAAGAGGAACCCAAGGAGGGGCCGCTCGTCAGGGCTTTTGCTGGTAAGCCGACGACGTAGCGGCCAACAAGTAGGTTGCGGTGCCGCTTGGGCGACATCGCAACTGAGGCGGGCCGCGATGTCGTATGGAATGCATCGCGGCTGAGGGTTGGAGGCCGCGGCGGGAGAGGAGTGCCGGTATTGCGGTGAGCCGCTCTCCCTGTCTTCCGCGGGTTTGACGGGGTCACCACCGTCTGATGGCGGACGCGGTGGGGTCGCAGCGGAGGAGGAGTGTCGGTATGACGTTGGCCGCTCTCCCTATCCTTTGGGGCTGAAAATTGGCAGGCGGCGGGGCCAATGACCTGACCCGTCGCAGGGGGACCAAGGGTGCCCAGACACGAGTCGTCTGGCGCCCATGTGCTGGTTTGGTCCCTGGGGTAGTCACGGCGTGCTGTGTGTTCTGATGCGCCGGTGATGGGCAATACTCCTCAGAGGAAGGTCTGGTGACAGACGGCCGCGGCAGGTTCATGGGTGACGCTCGGCTCAACACCAAGAATTGAAAATCCAGTGCGCGATAAAATCCCGTCGCGATATTTTTACGTCCGTGTGAACGTGGGTTTATCGTCAAAGCAAAGTCAATATTGTGAAAATGCTGTTCTACATAGTTATGTCAGTAAATTAAAATGGACACCTACTAATTGTTAGGTAAACAAGGTAATATTATCCCACGCAATGTTTAAATACTGATCATCAATAATGTAAACATGGTTTTTAAAATAATGAAGTACGCGCTTCAAATTACACATTTTCATTTGATTATTGGAACTTAAATGATAAAATGATGACTCTTCTTAAGGCGTAAGCGCCAGGGTAGCCCGCGAAATAATTTTTTTATTACGTTTTTTGCAATTTGCTGGTCAGGACGAGTATTAAGTTGTAAGTTGATTAAAATATGATTCGCGACCGTAACAATTAATATGTACTTACAGAATTATAATCATTAAAGTCATCAACACAACTCTCAAAGACCAAGTAATCCTACTGAATGACTATTTCATGAAATCTTGACGTTTTGTGATTATACTAACTTAAACTCAAACTCAAAGCATTTATTTCAATTAAACCATTTACAGGCACTTTTGAATTGTCAAGAAGTCAGTCAGTCAGAAAAAAATTAAGCTAGTTGCCCATTCCAAAGCGTAGGTACCTATGGAGAAGAACGGGCAAGAAACTCCATGAACACTCTTTTTAATCAAAATAATGTGGTTACAAAGTCTTGGTTACATCATTCATGTTAAAAATTATACATGTGAGAACGATGCAGGACGTTAAAAGCGTCCATAATGAAAAGATGAGAAAAAACAACAATTCAAATAATAAATTAAAATAAGCCATGGCAGCAAAGAGATGACCAGTCAGTCAGTTCACGAACATGACGCATGCATCAGCACCATTCAGCTCAACCATTTTGAAGGGAGCTAAATGATCCAACACATGCGCCACCAGCATATAACATGTTGTATTACTGAATCTATTGATTTCAATATTATTATGCAGGTAAATATTTCCGATATTATTGCATTCTAAGAAGTGACAGATCTTCTTGAAGCCGATGCAGCATACTACTCGTATATTTTGGCGGACATGATATATCCTTGCGACCCGAGCTGTCCATAATAATACAGGGTGTCCCTGGAAGTATGGATCAAATCGAATAGGGACGTGGGCAAGGTCATTTCCAAACGTTTCAGCAAAAAAAAAAATACAAAAAAAAACTAAAAAATAAAAACTAAAAAAAAGAGAAGAAAGATCGAATTCGTGAAAACTATCAGGGCTATCAATTTATTTTTTTTGATTGAAAAAAAAATTAAAATCGGTCATAACTTTTGAACCGTAAAAAAATTCACTGACATTCTCAGGGTTAAAAAGTTTGGAAATGACCTTGCCCACGTCCCTATTCGATTTGATCCATACTTCCAGGGACACCCTGTATATTATTTCTGCTCGTGATTGTATCTAGAAGATATCGTTAGTTGAATAGGCACTTAACATAGTTAAGGCCTTATATTATATGCCTCTAGCATGTCCGAAGTTTCAGTGAAGAAAACTTTTTGATTAACTGTATTAGTTATTACCTACTTATTTTCGCACATCTCCTTTTTATTACTTTGCACTAATTTAAACTTTTCCTCGTCTAATCGCCTCTAATAAACGAGACTACTCTATTCGATACGTAAACATATTTCGTACGTGGTATTATTTTTTGGCTAAAATTATCTATTTATGTTTCCCATATTTAAGGAACTTGTCGGTATTGAAAGAATTATGGACATTGTATTTATACATAGGTATTCCGAGTAAACATGATCCATTTTTCCAGGATGTCCTAATTAGTATGTGCTAAATAAAGCAAATAGATATTTGGATATTTTTGCGTAGGTTTGCTAAAAAATATGTTTGAAAACCTACCTTTTAAGCCTACAATAATGGCGTCATACTTATTTTGGTCAGAAAATAATTACCCAAAGGACGGAATTGGAGCTAACCAGTTTTCAGGAATGAATCGTGCACTATAACTATAGTATGATTTATAAGTAACTATTAATTATATATCTTAGCCATCGAGATTTGAAGAACATACGAGGTTGCCACGTAACAGACATTAGAAATCAGGATTTTTTAAAGTTCTGAAGAAACGAAAGCGATAGTTTTTTCTTATCCTACTAATATTAGGTCCTTACATATGAAATTGGCGTTTTTCGTACTGGCCACTTTAATCACGAATTTCTCCTCTTTGGTAAGGAATTCCAAATTCAAATTTGTACAGCTATTTACTCATGTATTTGTGCTTCGATGACCGTCATTCATTTGTTTTTTTTCTTCTGTTTTTTCTGTTTGCGTCACTCATTTTACAAAATGGAAAATTTAAAATATCGCATTATTTACGAGTACGAGTTCCGCCGTGGCACTAGTGCTGCGGAAACGACTGGAAGGGTGAATGATGTGTATGGCGGTCATGTTGCAAAAGAAAACACAGTTCGTTTTTGGTTCCAACGTTTTCGTTCTGGAAATTTCGACCTGCAGAACAAGCCCCGTGGACGGCCTGAGACCCAAGTTGATAATGGAGAATTGAAGGCTATTGTGGAAGCGGACCCATCGCAAACCACGTCCGAGTTAGCTGCAGGCTTCGATGTTAGTGATAAAACTGTTTTAATTCACTTGAAGCAAATTGGGAAGATTAAAAAGCTTGAAAGCACGACAACGCCAGACCACACACTGCGCAACAGACGGCTACCAAATTAGAAGAGCTTGAATTGGAATGTCTTAGACATCCTCCGTACTCCCCGGACCTTGCTCCAACAGATTACCATTTTTTTCGCAATTTGGATAACTTTTTGCAAGGGAAAAAATTCAACTCCGATGGGGCAGTCCAAATCGCCTTCAAAGATTTTATTGATTCCCGTCCGACTGGTTTTTTTAGTAAAGGGATCAATGAACTACCTATAAGATGGCAAAAGTGCATTGAAAACAATGGTTCATACTTTGATTAATTAAATATATTATATTAAAAAATATTCGACTTTTTGTTCCTTCCATACAAAACGCCAATTTCATATGTAAGGACCTAATATTATAAATATGGAAGTTTGTAAAGATGTTTGGATTTTTGTTACTCAATCACGCGTACACCGTTGAACGGATTTGGATAAAAATTGGCACACAGATAGTTTATAACCAAGATTAACACATATGATACTTTTGATCCCGATATTCAAACGGGATCGAAACTTTCGCAGGTGAAACCGCGGGGCGCTGCTAGTTAGTATATATTTTTTTTGGTTTTTAATTGTTAAACCAACGTTTACCTCTGACGTAACAGAATTAATAAAAAAAAATATAAAAAAGAAATCTGAATCTGAATAGATCTACGGAATAAATTAAAATTTACTGGACAGTTGTACAAAATAAAGACGTTTCAATTTTTCTGAATCCTACTCAAAAGGGGGAAAATAACGAGAAAAAATATTGAACGAAGCTAATTTAATAAAAGTCCTCTTTTTACAGAGAAAGATGGCGAAAAATGTATTTACGTCTATACAGAGACAAAAACTACTTAAGTATGTATTTGTAATAAAACCTTATTTAGGTCACTGCTCATCGACAGTTGCTACGAATAGAGAAACACTATTAGATATGGATATGGTGACATAGGTTAGGACAGGCAAAGCCATTAAACATTGTCGAATGAAGGCTTTCGGTATTCAAACTCCAAGCATTTATTTAAAATAAACCACTTTTCAACATTGTCAAGTCTCAATTTTTGTCGGTCAGTCAGAAAGATGAAGGTAATTGATCATTCAAAAGCGTAGTAGGTACCTATGGAGAAGAAGGGGCATGAAACTCCACGGACACTCTCTTAAATCATAAAATTGTTACAAAATATTGGTTACACCATCATTCATGTTGAAAATATACATGTGAGAACGATGTAAAACGACGTGCACACGTGCAGGCCTAAAGCGTCCGTAATAAAAAGATAACAACAAAAGAAATAAACGATTCAGAAATTAAAATAAGCCATGGCAGCTAAAAAATGACCAGTCCCCACTGACGGCGCCCGTTCACGAACATGACGTAAGGATCAGCAACATTCTGCTCAACCATTTTGAAAGGAACCTAATGATCCAACACACAAGCCACTACCAGCGAGGCATTTAAATGAGCATGAGATACTTTCATTGAAGTACCTATTCTTAAGGGCAGGGGCAAATTTTAGCTAGCCTATCTATGTAACAATAGATAACAGGTCTAAAATTTGCAGATATGTGGCGGGTCTGACACATCTTCATTTGCGGATATTAAATACTTTATTGTCCTATGTAGCTGTTTCCTTCATTGACATGGCGACTTATTAAAAAAAAAGATTTTTTGTAATTCGAATGCGAATTACTAACCGATTTGCACACATGGCACTAAGCGAGTAACCACATTACAAAAGTGACTCGTTCAGCTCACATGCTAGCTCGCACTATGTAGTCCAGCCTTATGTCTACAAGAACCTTTAGCATTTGAATAAAACCTTTTCGAACCAATTGTTCATTGACGGTTAAAATTGTTTAATCTGTGTGCAACGCTTCGGTAGGAGTATTAGTAGTCTTTGAGTAATAGTGTTCTGTGGTGCAACGTCAAAACATCGTCCTACCCAAATTGACCCAAATACAAAATCCGATACCATTGTGCAAATTATTACTAAAAATTCTAATTTTTCTCAATATTGTATTCAATTTGAGCAGCAAAAATGTCGGCTTCTCTCGACACCAACTTAGACCCTATGGAAGAAATCCGATTTCGCAAAAAACACGGTGCCAATTGGATAGAAATACAAAAAGATAGTCATTTCTCTTTCCCCGAAATTGAACGTAAGCAACTATGGGAAACTGCTAAAATACTTTATTAGAAGATTTCAGTGCCCTTCCACTTCAAAGATTATCTAGCTATAGCTTGATGTGCCGACCGTAACTGGATACGAGTATCTGTATACTCGTCCCGTCGTCGTGGATTGGGGTCCCCTGTGGGACCCCAATCCATTTGGTTGAGAACAATGCACCTCGCGTTACAAGTTTCACAGCATTCTACTACTACTGTCCTGTCATTCTCAGAGAGGAGGCCTGTGTCCCACCATATAACCCCCGCAATGAGCCCCCGTGGTGGATTACTGCCCAGTCCTTCTCAGAGAGGAGGCTTTTGTCCCGCCATCTAACCTCCGCACTGGACACCCGTGGTAGATTACTGCCCAGTCCTTCACAGAGAGGAGGCCTGTTACCCCCATGCAACTTCCGCACTGGGCCCCCGTGGTGGATAACTGCCCAGTCCTTCTCAGAGAGTAGGCCTGTGTCTCACCATTTAACCACTCGCACTGGGCCCGCGTGGTGGATTACTGCCAAGTCCTTCTCAGAGAGGCCTGTGTCCCGCCATCTAACCACCCGCACTGGGCCTGCGATGTGGATTACTGCACTGTGCCTGTACCCAGGCCGGTGTTCCAGAAGTGAGAACATTATAAGCTGATTATGCCATGCACTCATCTTGCTTCTGCGAAAGGATTTCTATGAGCTATTCTTGGTTTACTTGCTCTAAGTATTTTTTCTTGGCAAACATAAAATAGTGAAAGGTCGGCGGCGTTAGGGAGAATGCCTTAGTAACTTTTAATCTTCTAAAGTGCTGATTCTCGTGCTAATTCTCAGACCTGATTTTGAATTATGTATATCTTATATCTTCTACGTTGTAAGCATTTTATACCACACATTGTCAGTTTTCAATCACTTTCAGAACTAATGGTGATATTTTTCAAAATTCAAAAGAGAGACGATAGATGTCCTGGCACTGATCTTATAACAAGGTAAGATAATTATGTATAGTATTGTTGACAGTAGGTTCTTATACAATTAATCTCGGCCTGACTTGACATGGGCCTCTTGAAAGTTGCGCCACAACACTCGTTTCTCTACCACATCCAGTCTGTCCCAGCTAAGGTTTTAGTTAAATCTTAATTAATCGTCTAAATATCGTGATGGCCCTGTTATTAAGGCCTCGCCTCTCATGCACGAGGTTGTGGGTTCAATTCCGGGCAAGTACCAATGTGACTTTTTCAATTCGTAGAGGGTATCATATTACGTTTTAGATAGGTAGTCGCTCCATGTAAAATACTGTTATTTAGCTGCATCCGTTAGACTGGAAGCCGTCCCCAACATAGTTAGGAAAAAGCTAGGATGATTTAATTGATGTACTTTCCAAGTTTATCTTGGACATCACTGACATAGGTGAAGGATACCTGGGCTTATAGTCAACTAGCTGACCGCCGCGAACTTCGTACCAACTCAAAATTAAATAATGTGACAAAGTTCAATAGGCACGTGGCGCCATCTATTATCATAATAACGTTATTGTTGTTTTCCTCAGGAACAACACTTTTTTCCGGGATGAAAGGTACCCTAGGTGTCCGTTTCTGTACACCTGACAACGTATATGCAAAATTTCAGGATATTATATGTTTGAAATAGCCAACCCTTTTTGAGCATGCGTGGTGATCAATGCTCATGCCTTCTCTGTATGAGAAGGGGCCTTTGCCCAGCAGTGGGAAAGTCATCATCTGTCTAACCATTTCCCAACTATGTTGGGGTGGGCTTCCAGTATTACCAGTTAGTTAATACCTACCAGTATTTTACATGGAGCGACTGCCTTACTGACCTTCACATCCCAGTTACTGGGTAATACGATACCCCTTGGTAAGACTGGTTGTCAGACATTCGGACTTCTGACTACCCGTAACGACTGTCAAAGATCCATGAATGACAGCCGGGACCAACTGCTTAACGTGCTTTCTGAAGCACGAAAAAAAATTGGAAAAGTAACAAGCTGATATTATATAATTATCTGTAAAGCAAAAACAAGTGAAGGTCGCGGGAATCCACGTGATGCGAGAATCATAAGACCGATCGATGTGGCGCCGTTGGTAGGCCTCTCTCATCATTCGGCCCAAATGATGAATAAAAAAATGTGATTATTCTTGTAATAAAGTAACAGTTCATTATTTAGGTATTTATTCCTTGTGTTTAGGTAGGTACTTTCTGCAGATATTGTGCGAATGCCTATACGGCGATGATGTATTAAACTTCGGTAAGTGCCTACCTAATCTTGAAAAAAATATGTCCAGAATAGTACATTGTGACAACAACTAGAACCAAAATTTCTGTAAGTATAAACACACATTATCTAAAACTTGTGCAAACTGGATTTCACTTAAAACATGTAAGTACTTCCTACCATTAATAAGAAGCGGAGAAGGATGAGTTTCCTGGGGGATGTGAATTTTTCATTAAGGTCGTTCACAGGGGTCTTCAATTCCCTAAAGTACAGCCTTTGAATGCAAGGGCTAAGAATTTTCAGGTAAAGTGATTCATTCCTGAAAAGTTCTGTGTAAAATAACGGATGACAAATGAAGAAAACTTTAATAGAAAATGTATAACTACTCCTAGCTACGGTGCCTAGTGCCAAACTATGTAATAATTTTATGGTTAATCGGTGGAAAACAGATTTTCATTATTACATAAAAGGTGGTTCAACTTTATAAAACAAAATACTTATTTAAAAACCTTGAATTATGTTCATTCGCTTCCAATGTTCTAGGCGCATTCTACCAGTTTCAATAATAAATCTTTTACTGTTCACGCGGTACTGTTGCCCTTGTCAATAAAGCGTGCCCAAGCTTTGACCATTTTTAAAATCAATGTAAAAAAACAAAATCTCTCTCCTTAAACGTCATTTAATAGGTTCTTTGTACTTGTTTTATGATTATTTTTGTATAGGTATATTTATTTATATAGGTAAGTATATGTTTTGTGTATGTATGTATTTGTTGATGACATTAGGTTGTTTATGCGTTGCAAATACTTTTGGGAGATTTTAATAAATAAAATAACGCGACCGTTTACTAGTTCTGTATTATGGCAACTAACATGCAAAATATCGGACAGTATACAATGTTAATCTAAATGGTACACTACAGAGTACCTGCAACATTGACTCTCCTTTCTCTGTAAATCCATCCAAAGGTTGTCTTTAAAAAATCGCTTTTAGACATAAAATAAAATAAAATTAAACCCTGTATAAAATTTCTACATTTATATCTTTAACTACCTTCGCCCCGCAGTTTCACCCGCGTAAATGTCGATCCCGTGGGCCGTGGGAAGATCGGAATATAAAGTAGCCTATATATTTTTCCAGGGTGTCTGCTACCTCCTTACAAAATGTTATCAAAATTGGTCCAGGCGTTTGAGCGTGAAGAAGTAACAAACATATAAACACACAAACACACACACACAAACTTTCGTCTTTATAATATTAGTGTTATTAGTGTGATATGTATGGTGTGCATAATATAAAGTATTCTATTCTATTCTATTCTACATGGTTTTCTATCTCCATTATTCTATTTCTAACGTTTACCTATTAACGATTTGAATTAACTAATTTATCAAAACACCTTAAATAAATATTTAAATAGGTAAATGTAACGTAAGTAGGTAAACTTATATTAATACATAACTAGCTTATTAACCTTTCGTATGCCGGAACGTAGATCTACACGAGACACAATGGCTTTTTAATTGTGTCTGTAATTACGGCATACAACCGGTTAAAATACCATTACTCACAAAGCATTCAAAGATTTGGTGTTCAAGGCACGAGACTGAAAATATAAAGGTATACATATTAATTCAGGGTGGATTTTTAACACTGCGGGACACTTAACGCCCCTCGACGTAATAACAATAAAACTTCTATTGTGTCTCGTTCAGTGTCCTTCAAAGTGTTAAGATGGGGCAGTAAGGGGAGCTACCTTAGTCGTTATACCTCCAGAAAATCGATGTTAGGAGACTTTTCTAATTTAACAACTTTTTGAGAAAGCTTGGTTTGCATTTACAGATTTCGAAAAAAAATAACAGTCAGCAGGAAAACGGGCAATTTTCAGAAAAGCTTTCTTTTTTTATGCCAATCGATCCTGTTTCTTATGAGGATTAATAACCTCTATTGGACCAACTGTGGTTTGAGTACTAGAAAAGTCAGAAATTGCAAAAGGCTTTTTCCATACAATTCGTAGGGAATGAGACTCTTGGCTACGACGCTCGTACCGCCCGTCCATCCTGTTTAAGGCGAATTTTTCATGAGTATGCACTTAAAATGAGACAGGCGCTTTTGTTCAGCGTTAAGCGAAGTCTAGGATTGAGTATGGTGTCCAATACGGACCATGGAGCGACAGTCATCGGTCTAATGCGGTTGCGTCATATAATATACTGACCTGGGAACTGCTCAGTGTTCCCTTTGAAGTTCAGAGTACTTATTAGTACAGTAGTATTAGTAATTGTCTCTGTAACAATAAACTATGTAGAAGTTAAAGGAGCTATTTCTCTCGTTTACTTGTATCCCAATTCTGCGTCCACGATTGTACCTATATCTTACACTATGTGTGTCACAAAGTATGATCACGATCCTATGTACCTGGATTCGACACATACATAAACTCACGTATTTTTTGGATCGGTGTAGGCAAAAACTACAAAACGCCACCTGCTACGGTCACTGATAGTGTTTACTACACCAATTCTCTACTATTTTCAGGGCCTGGCGCTTGAGGTTGCACAGGGTGTTTTCGTGGGTGCCATTTATTATACAGTGAAATGAAATTATGTCAATGAAGGCAGCCAGTACTGAGCGTTTGTGGTCCACTGCGCATTCAATTTTGGATACCACACTGTGCAGCGCGGATTCTGTTGATTTATTATCCTGTGGAGTACCTACGCATGCTGTTCTTTGTGGAGTGCATTGTCCGAAGAGGACCGTCTCGGATGTGTCGATCACAGAGTCTCTCTAGGGTCTTTAGTAGAAAGGACGTGAGGCTTAGTGGTATGTAATCGTTGGATTGTGTGTAGTCGGTTTTGCCAGGTTAGGGTATGAAGATGACTTTCACTTCGCGCCAGGTATGTATCTGAGTGTTATGCAGGCCATAGATCTCCACGCATAGTGTCAGATGATCAACCCCCTATTGTAGTAGGGCTGGATAAATGCTATCTAGTTCTGCAGACTTAAATGGCTGGAAGGTGTTGATGGCCCATTTTAACCGGTCTTCTGTTACTAGGACTGTAATTAAGAATATACTTCTGTTTTTTTAATTTCTTAGAATTGTTGAAAACGCTTCAATTCATGCGTTTTTGACGTTGACGACCATCTCTGGAATTTAATCAGTTAAGTGCTTATTAAAACATTTTATTTTTATTACGATTTCGTGATTCCGGTTAGACTTTATTGAAAAAATCGACCATTTTAAATGATAAATTGGTTAGGTTTTGTAAGTACAAGACGATTAATAGACGTTAGGGCGCGTTTTAATGACACAAATTATTTCGCGCCTTCACCTTTTCGCGGCTTCAGCCGCCACGCAGCGGCCGCGCGGCGGCTCAGCGGCGGCTGCGCGCGCAAATTTGTAGTGACTGATTGAAGGAAAGGAGAATGCGGGGACGCGGGCGCAGAGTGTACCTACATAGAGAATATTCGAGCAAGATCGACCGTGTCGACATCGCGCGGCCGTACGGTTATTTAATTACAAATAATTTCAATGTTGTATTCTAGTTAATAAAACATAAATTTCTATGACTGAATACATAGCACGTGGCTCCCGCACGGCCGCCGCGCGGTGGCCGCAATAAATTTTTCGCGCCGTCTAACTGCGGCCTTACAATTCAGTGGGCCATAAAAAAAAAATATCTCCTTTAACTTTTGTTTTATTATAAGTTTCAAACTGGTCATCTTAAGTACAATCACAGAATACTTATAGTACTACGTACAGAAAGGACACTCCCTTCCCCGCACTCACATCAGAACAGTTACCGCACCTCACCCCGCACTTTGGCATGTTCGTCGCCGGCTCTTTAACAAGAGCACTCGCAAACACAAGAACCGCAGCGCTGTACCTACCTACTGCTGACACGAACACATTATTTTTTTTAAGTTTTATATTTTGTGTTAATCACGATGGTTGTATATTGTGCATTATTTGGATGCTTATCTTCATCGAGGAACGATAAAGACAGGAGTTTCTTTCGGTTCCCGAAACATGAAATAAGGTAAGGAACAGCAACTCAAATATCCTTTAAACCCATAAAAACTAAAAGCAAGTATTACAGACAAATATTACAGACAAACAAGTTAAGCCAGTGTTGTGATAATTTATTTTCATAATTTTCTCTATTATTCATTTATTTCCCAAGTTTTCTTCGTTTTAGAACAATTAAGACTTCCGTAATATTAACATACCAACTATTAAATTATTGCTCTCTCTCTTTATTGTCTTACTTATGTCTATTGATATTGGTGTGTATTGATTATTCAATCAATAATAAGCCTCTTTAACATAATATGTAACTATTATAATATTATTTTTATTTCATTACGAACACGACTTCATAAATAAATAATTGAACGCCGCCGGCCGCTCGTAAAAGGTCACTTCATTATAATGCACACGTTCGGGCAGCGCCGCCGCCTACGCACTACTGCCAGCCCTACTAGATTTCACGCACACATTCATACGTATACAAACGTCATTTGTTAATGTAGTAGTAGTAGGTAATTATGTTGCGAGCTTTGGATGGAGTGTCCGGGGTGTGGTACAATATAAGCTTACACTAGTAGAATAGAATATATGTATTTATTTGCTTTAAAACATATTAAAGTCTTATTAATATAGTATGATATTACATGGACTGGCATAGAAATGTAATGTTTTGTAAAAATTAGTTTAGTTTGTTTTTTATTTGTTTGTTAAAATTATAATTATAATGTGTGTAATAACATTGGATATATAATATGAACCTACAAGTAAGTACACAAAAAGGGGAAGAGGTCAGTCGGCACCTTTATATGTGGTCATTTTGAGTTAAATCAACATGAAATCAACCAACCATGCCTTGTAAGTAAAAATTATGAAGTAGGTTAATTAAATAATATAAGTAAATATAGACGGATAATTAATAAAAAAAAAATTAACTAACTTAAATCCCAAAAGAGTGACAATTTGAGATGGATCATGAAAGGCTAACATGTGACACTTCTAGCTTATTAACAATAACTCCATTAGTTGTGGGCCCGCGTCGTGGATCACGGCAAATTCACTATCACAGAGAGGAGGCCTGTGACCCGATACTGAGAACATTATAGGCTGATTGTACTATGCTATGCAATAGTTGTGGCTGATCTCATACTTACGTTTCCTGTAGCTGCAACGGTAAAGGTAGCTGCCCTGCACACCCCTACTCTGATTCTGTAGAAATGAAACTAGATTAGAAGGTACTTTCTCTTTATCTTTGTAGATTTTTTTTTATAGAATATTTTTTTTTTAGTTTAGTTTATCTTTTTTTAATTTATCTTTTTTAACATCTTTCTCTGTTATGTAGCAGGCCTAACTCAAAGTTAGCCCTGCTACATAACAGCTTGTTTCTTGTTTTTTTTTTTTTTTGTTTTGTATATGCTACAGTAATCTGTGGAAAATGTTGTGGGTAGTATATTTATTAAGCTTAATTTTAAGACAACACTGTTTATACTTAATATACTACTGGTTGTTTTCCCAAATGTAATAAATAAATAAAGGAGAACGAGTAAGACCGTACCCAGAGACAAAGTTAATTGTAGCATTATGGACTATGGCGGTATTTGTTGACCTCATGGAGTAGTTTAATTAATCCTAAGATAGCATGTCTGAATTCACTTGGAGAAAAAAGATATTTAAGGAAGTTAAATTGGTTTTGAGAAGACGGTACCCAGAGACAAGGTTAATTATAGCATTATGAGCTATGTCGGTATTTGTTGACCTCATGGAGTAGTTTAATTAATCCTAAGACAGCATGTCTGAATTCACTTGGAGAAAAAAGATATTTAAGGAAGTTAAAATGGTTTTGAGAAGACGGTACCCAGAGACAAGGTTAATTGTAGCATTATGAATTATGTCGGTATTTGTTGACCTCATGGAGTAGTTTAATTAATCCTAAGACAGCATGTCTGAATTCACTTGGAGAAAAAAGATATTTAAGGAAGTTAAATTGGTTTTGAGAAGACGGTATCTACCCAGCGACAAGGTTAATTGTAGCATTATGAACTATGTCGGAATTTGTTGACCTCATGGAGTAGTTTAATTAATCCTAAGACAGCAGGTCTGAATTCACTTGGAGAAAAAAGATATTTAAGGAAGTTAAATTGGTTTTGAGAAGACCGTACCAAGAGACAAGGTTAATTGTAGCATTATGAACTATGTCGGTATTTGTTGACCTCATGGAGTAGTTAAATTAATCCTAAGACAGCATGTCTGAATTCACTTGGAGAAAAAAGATATTTAAGGAAGTTAAATTGTTTTTGAGAAGACCGTACCCAGAGACAAAGTTAATTGTAGCATTATGAACGATGTCGGTATTTGTTGACCCCATGGAGTAGTTTAATTAACCCTAAGACAGCATGTTTGAATTCACTTGGAGAAAAAAGATATTTAAGGAAGTTAAATTGTTTTTGGGAAGACCGTACCCAGAGACAAAGTTAAATGTAGCATTATGAAATATGTCGGTATTTGTTGACCTCATAGAGTAGTTTAATTAATCCTAAAACAGCAAGTCTGAATTCACTTGGAAAAAAAAGATATTTAAGGAAGTTAAATTGTTTTATTAAATAGAATAAAATAAAAGAATAGAACGTTATTTATTCTCATAAATTATTATTTTAACTCCTTTATTTCATTATGCATGTTTATACAAATTATATTTTTAAATATTAGAACATGAAAACATTTAAAAATATAAAAAAGCTGTAGCCCACCGGTATTGGGAACAGGTCCAAGCTGTCGGCAATCAGGGCTCCGGAGAGAAGAACCTCCTAATAATGTGAGTCGTGTCGAGAAGTTCCGCTTTCACCAGCAGGTCTCACAGGTACAATTTTCCATTTTTACAATAATCTTACTAAATAATAATTATTCGACAGTCAATCACTTGCACCATATCTCATATTAGGACTTGGTTCTACGCATACCTCTATAGGGTACCTAAGGTAAGTTCCTCCTCGTTGAGGCTAGGAAATGGTACATTGCTTTCTTCCATCGCTGTGAAACGTACCCTTTGGCGGTTGATATTACAGTCCACAACATATTAGTCACCAAACCTGTTGGAAACGTTAATTCTGTCTTCTATTATTTCGACAATGTTGTTAGCGTGTGGATTATTCTACAATGAAAAACGGAACGTGTTCAATAAGGCTCCAGCGATTTATAAAATTAACAGAACTTGATTAAAAATTAATTAAAATTGATTTAGAACTTGTATTGTTTTGTTTTTGTTTTTTTTTTGTATCTAATTTTATGCTGCATTGTCGGTTGCCAGTGGACATGCTGACTAAGGATTAATTAAAATACTCCATGAGGGCAACGAATATCGACATAGCTCATAATCTCTCCCCGAATAGCAGAATAGCTATTAAAACATGGGAAAAATTAACAAAAAAAAAATAAAAAATAAAGGCGGTACGAAGTTTGCCGGGTCAGCTAGTATTGAATAAGAACCAATATAAGTATGGTAATTACAATAATGAATAAAGATAATGAACTTTCCTATTATTTTATTAAAACATTTTAACTTCCTTAAATATCTTTTTTCTCCAAGTGAATTCAGACATGCTGTCTTAGGATTAATTAAACTACTCCATGAGGTCAACAAATTCCGACATAGTTCATAATGCTACAATTAACCTTGTCTCTGGGTAGGTACCGTCTTCTCAAAACCAATTTAACTTCCTTAAATATCTTTTTTCTCCAAGTGAATTCAGACATGCTGTCTTAGGATTAATTAAACTACTCTATGAGGGCAACGAATACCGATATAGCTCATAATGCTACAGTCATCTTTTTTTTTGGGTACGGGGCCCATACAACTTTACCCATTGTTCTTTGTAAGTCTTCAAATACAATCATTTTAATACTTTATAAATTGTTTGGCCCTTACAGGGTTTACGCTAGTTGCTGGACCCCTTGTATGTCACATCTACATACCACTTATGTGAAATGCAATATTTTAGTTTAACTTGAAACTTTTATTTCTAAATTACTAAATGTGACTGTTATCCTCCTTTTCACACATTTATAAGTGACTTCACAACTTTATATGCTTTATTTAAAAGAACCAGATTCTTAATGTACTTAATTTCAATGTAACCTTTAAGACTAACAAACAACTTTAATCTAACTTAAATTATTACGTGATACCTAGTTCTTTTAAAACTAAGAATACTGTTGATTGTACATCAGGCTACTACAATCTGTCAAAATTCTTTAATAGATTTTCAACTTTATCGCTGAAACATAAGGTTCATAGTTGATTAGGAAAATTTTACAGTTTCGGGTAGCTTGATGTGCTGGCGTCTGTACTTTACACAAGTTTTTTCTGTTTTCTTAATGTCTGAATGATGTGATATTAACACTTTTGGTCGACGCGTGTCATTGTCACTATTATTTCTACACTTTTTACACTACACACTCAAAAGGGTTTAGTTCGTTTTAGTCTTAGCATTGTTTTTGTAGTCTAACAGCTGAATTGCCTCGACGTTCACATGTCGGTGGATTCTGTCTTCATGGGCTTCACACTCAGCATATTTTTGGATTATGTTAGTGATTCGAGCGTCATTTGTTATATACTTGGGCACAACAACACCAACCACAACCAGGGTTTACAGCTTTGATGATACCTTATTATTTTAACACTGGGTTATTAAGGGTTTCCACCTGAAAGAAAACATGAACACCGTAAAAAGTATTTGTCAGACAAGTTAGGATTCTGAAGGGTGGCAATCAACTCTGTGGTCCAAGGCCGGCCGCACCAATCTCAATATTTTTAATAAAAAAAAAACATTGTCTAGAAACGGACTTGATGTACAAAAAGTTTTGCAATTCAATAAATATGACAGAGTTCTTAAGACCGTTTTTTGTGGGTAAGGTTATCGAACCAGTTTTATTTATAGAACACTAGGGAAAAATGAATACCGATGTAAGAAATCAAAATGGTCATGAAGTTATCACATCATAATAATTTCGATTCTTCACATAATTAATTGCACAATTTATTTTTCAGATTGTTTTTAATAGTTTTTGTAGTCAAAATGTTTCACACTTATTTGTATCATCATACGCATTAAGGTTATCTTCGAGGTTAGCTTGTATTTTTGAGATTGTTTGCTAAAGTTTTAGGAATAGGTATACCGTAAGTGTAGAGTTTCAGAAATACAACCATGTCATAGTTTAACAAAATGTAGTGCATTTAACACGCTTATCAGTAACTTTAATAAAACCATTCCAAGCACTTCCATTGTTATATGTGATGACAGCACCTAGTGAAACACTGAAAACTGAAAGGTATTACCGTATGCCCTAGACAGAGACTGAACTAGTGTTCACTGCGCATCCTCCAATGCACCCAATAACAGTAACGTGGAAGCAGGAAAGTAATATACTAAAAGTAGCTCTGTATGAGTGGGACACAAAATTGCAACCAGGTTATCTTTTCGGTATTCATGTTCACCTGGTACTTCAAATGCAACTGTTGCGCAATTCGGTGGAAAATTTGCAAGTGGTTGTGCAATCAGCAGCGTCTGGGCGGAAGTCTAAGATTTAAGATTTAGATTGTTAGAGATCTTGCTATTAACTACTATTTATGTCTATTATAATTAATAAATGAAATTATAATGGCTTATTTGTCTTGTTGTGTTTGTCTTTTGGCTTGTTTGTGTAGTAAAGATTATTCCTCCTATGTAGTCCGCGAATTTCAAACTTACGTTTTTTTGTAAATTGCGGCGCTGTTTTACGTTGTTTGTTGATCTAAATTCATTACGCGGCAATTAGGATAAAATACTAAGTAAAAATCATTCAAATCTTCTATATAGCTCCCGAAATTATACATATATCCTTGAAGTAGCTGCTTAATTTCACAAAATAGCCTTAAATGCAGCAAATATAATTTTAGTAGAGCACATTAAAATGTTCTTCCGCGTCGCTGTCGACTGGTAACGTTCCCCCATTAGACAGACTTATCATATTTTACCCTTCGATTAAGTTTTCAGGTTAGCGTCGGTATATTTTAGGTAGCGGGAAGAGTTGAGCCACCTTCCTGTGATCCTAAAAAGAGTTTTGATTTTGTTCCTTCCAAAATGTGTCGGTCGACCATTCAAACTCAAACTCAAAGCATTTATTTCAATTAAACCAGTTACAGGCACTTTTGAATTGTCTAGGGGTCGGTCAGTCAGAAAGATGAAGCTAGTTGCCCATTCCAAAGCGTAGGTACCTATGGAGAAGAAACTCCATGGACACTCTTTTAAATCAAAGTAATATGGTTACAAAGTTTTGGTTACATCATTCATGTTAAAAATTATACATGTTAGAACGATGCAGAACGTTAAAAGCGTCCATAATGAAGAGATGAGGAAAAAAAAAAAACAATTCAAATATTAAATTAAAATAAGCCGTGGCAGCAAAGAGATGACCAGTTCCTACTGACGGCACCCGTTCACGAACATGACGCATGTATTAGCACCATTCAGCTCAACCCTTTTGAAGGGAGCTAAATGATCCAACATTATATTCCTAAATAGGTGTTTAAGTAGGTAGGAATACAGATAAGATAATTATAAGTCCCCAATCCCAAAACAATACAAGATTTTCTTCTTTTTTTCTTAATAGGCATGTTTTCATTTGAGCAAAAAAAGCACGTTGACCTGCAAGATGTAAAAGATGTAAGAAAATTTGAATTTTGCGGTCTACCGTGGTGCCTTCACCTTGTGATCCTTCATCGTTGTTTATAGTGTGTTATTCCTCCACAGAAATCACTTCAGGGACGTACTGCACAACGGGCTGGGCATGACGGATGCCTACATGATGGAGCGTGTGATGGTGGCTCTGGACCGCGGGACCTCGCCTCACGTAACGATGGCCACGTTCGCCAAAGCCATGTCTCTTTACCTTCGAGGCGATCTGGAGGAACGTATCTCATATGCATTTACTGTAAGTAATAATAATATATAAGTAATACCTAAATGTAGAACGCCACCTGTAGGCTATGGGATAAATACACCCAAATAGGCTCGGATGGAACAGTCGATATTAGTGCAGGATATCAACTCAGAGCGGCGGCTGATGAACATCTAGCACGTCAAAGGCGGCGCCCACGGACCCAGTCAGGCGGTCCACTGTACACCCACCAACTCGCACTAGACAAGCGCGGTGGGTTAATTTGCCTAAACCTCTACTCTCTCATGAGATAGTAGGGAGGCCTTTGCCCTGCAGTGGGACGTCACAGGCTAATAAGATAAGGTAATACCTACGCGCTCAACTCGGAACTTAAGGAGCTCAACAATTCAACGAACAATACCAAAGAAAGGATATTTGGGTAGGCCGCATAAATTACTCAAACTGCCAGATCATGATTGAAACTTATCGAGAACAAAAAAAAAGCGTGCAATGACCCACATAGTCTTCACATTCACAATAAATGATCGTACCTTATTGTCCGTGGTGACATCTCGCTTAGCAGTGTGTGATTGAAGAGGGCGCCGACCATAGTCGACCGCACAGTGGCGCCCTCATCGTTTTTTAGGTTATTTCTTTTATTTTAGAATGAAAATGCAGAAAATAAGGACGTTAAGTTGTGCTCCACAAGATTGTACGTTAATATTGTTGCAAACGGTAGTTTTACATTGTTGAGTTTTATTATAATCATTAAAACAGATAATATTATCCGTTTTTATCATTAAAACGGATAATATTATCCGTTTTTATCATTAAAACGGATAATATTATCCGTCGTTTGGTCGGCGCCAATACTTTATTTGACACTTTTTCTGTGTTTAGACTTTTTACGTTAAAATTACGAAATGTCCAATTAATATGTCCTGAGGGGCAATTCTCGAATTAATTAATTAATCTGTCAAGCTCCGCCAATGAGACAATTGATTTTTTATTGTTTCGCCGCCGATAGGCGACGCGCGGTGCTTGACCGGTATTAAGAGAATTGGCCTTCAGACTGTGAACGTTCTTAAAATTACGAGAATTATCCCTCTGATCTCGGTTTCAATCTGTCAAAAATACCTCTAATATCCCTACATTTTTGACAAGTTATTGACATTTGTTTGTCACCGAGACGAGACTGTGACTAGATTTTGAACGTTTTAAATTACGAGAATTGGCCTTCTGATAGCTTCGAGCAGTAGATAAATGTCAAACCGCGTATTCTTGATAAATTAATATTTGGACTTCCGGGAAAATCGCATAGAAATCAATTGACCGTCCAGCCTAATTAATTGGGAGTAAGTCTGAACTTGCCACTATGCCTTTTCAGAGGCACGGCAACTCGAATCAGGCAGGCGCTTTTCTTTTTGTAAACTATTTCATCATCACTGCTCTGAAAACAGGGAAGGAAAACATCGTGAGAAAACCGGCATGTCCTAGAACAAAACATTCGAAAACATTTGTAATATCTACCAACCCGGACTGGGTTCGCGTGGTGGATTGCGGCCCACTCCCTCTCACCGAGAGGATACCTGTGTCCCCGCAGTGGGAACATTATAGGCTGATTATGCGTTTCAGAGTATGAAATATATTGTTTCTGTGTTATCAAGCTGAATTGTTGCACAAAGTTGGCGATTTTCCCCAGTCAGTCTTCATTTTTAGGGACAGTTGCGAACAACATAAAAGGTTCTACGAACGTTTAATAGCAGTATCCTTTTAAGGCTCTTTTAGGGCGCTCCTTTACTTTTACGGTAAACTACTTATAGGTACAACTACTACTTAATATATTTCTTTTATGTAAAGAGGTTATGTTCATATAAGCTGCTTCTCTATTTATCTTATCAACATTTGTGTATATTTGTCTACTTTATACCTACAAGACACGGAAAATTTGTGATAGGAACATGGTCGCAGAAACCCTTTAGAGAAAAATGTCCCTCGATCATATTTTTGTGCCCTATGTACTGAACGATGAAAAACCATGGATTATTATGATTTTGTTATGGTAGTCATGTTCATAATCTTTCAACTGATTGCTTCGGAAATCAGTGTCTTTATTTCCTTTTTTTGTGTGTTGTTTTCATCGATGTTACATATGTATAATGTCGCTTCTTTATGCACTTTAGTTTAACCTCGTTTAGATTTATTTAATAGTTAAGTTTTCTTTATATGGAGATGTCAATTTTAACTCTGTTCCAGATTTGTGAATGCTTTTGCATCGCTTTAGCGTATTAAATTCATCTTTAAACAAGACTTTATTGGATGTATTTCATAGCAACACGGTAGTAACGAGACGCCAATCTTGGTTCAAGCAACAAGCAGAGATGCAAAAATTACGCTTAGGTATCTTCTACTTGGAGCGGTTAATGCTTATGTGAATCCCGCACCCCCGGCCATAGGTAGAGGTGGAACACCGCGGCGGTTTTAGCCGGTAAGAGTCCGGCATGCCCCTCTGTCACCCCCACGATGGAGGAACTCTATAAGGATTTCCATCGCGCACCAAAAAAAAAGGTATCTTCTACTTATGATCGCGCATGCAAGCGTCACGCTACCGCTCATTCATGGCATAATTCCCTTAAAATAATACAATCATCGTTCTTGTGATCAGAAATCGTGTGGTTTCGGGTGCTCGCTTTAGCTCGATTAAAAGGTGACGCTAGCGCTGTCGTAGTCTTAAGAGTACCTACATTATTGTAGGCATGTGTGGGAAGTACGTTGCATTATTCTTACTAGCTGCCGGCCTAGAATTTACATCTTTAATTTATGAAAATCAGTGTAAAATGGTCAGACCAAACCCTCTGGTCTTCTCAGGGCCGTCGGCCAGCAAAACAGGCATTCGCCTCGGCCCACATACGTAAGTCCATCAATGCCTAGTTGTGGCCAAGGCTTGTATAGTACTGTTCTCAAATAATGCGCGGAAATTAAAACTAAGTAGTACGGTCAGCATCAAAAGTCCATTAACACTGTCAAGTTTACACATCATCAAAATTGACACAAACTATTTCGATAAACCGCTTTTCAAAATTTTATATAATAGCTAAAACTTATTATTAATTAAATTTTACTTCTGTTCCGATTTTATTTTTTTATTTTGCGTCATAATTAAGATTTATAAAACTAAAGTGTTAATCGACTTTTGCTGCTGACTGTACCTATTCAGAACTTTTTTGTCAAATACAATTACTTTTCAAAATCAATGACGAACAACAATATTTTTTACCGCGTTAGTGTCCATTCGTTTTTTTTTCAATATATCTTTCTATTTGCAAGCCAGTTCGAAATTTAAATAAAACCTTTGATAAGTTTCCTCCTTGGTTGCCATGTTTCGGAGAAAAAGATCGTTCCATTTTTAAATTAAACGACAGACACGATTTTGACTATGTAATTTATTTGGCCGCTAAACCACAACAGATATGGATTTTCATACAACTTTTGCCGGCCGCTGCTCGCACGTATTTAGCCAGTACAGCAATTTCGATTTATCTCGAAGAAGGTTGTCAAAATAATGCTCTCCAAGCAAGTTTAAGATTTTTTTTTTTTTTACATAATCCTATAAGGGCATTTATTAAAAGTCCGTATTCGTTCCAATTAGTCGTTTCCTTTGGAGAAGAGCCGGCAAGAAACTTCACGGTTACTCTTTTAAAAATAATTGGATTTTACAATGTTTTCAAATAAGGTACAGTGTTAATTGATACGAATTTTATTTACTTTGCTCAATACAGAATCTTAATACTTTGCTAATAATAAATAAAATATAAAAGAATTATAAAAATCTATCGATTCGTATTCTAAAAAAAATTTAACCATTAATGCAAAAGTGCTAACAACAGCTTTCCGAAGGGAGTGGTCTATTACAATGAGCCTACACAGGCTCATTGTAATAGACCACCGTTGCCTAATGCTTAGACAACTCTTGCGGGTTGCCTAGCAACAGATTTCTAACAAACTTGACTTCGAATTAGACTTAAAAAACCACAGACAAGGGTTATACATGTAGATTTAGAACCTCACATATTATTGTATATTGTGAATTTGTGATACGAAAGGTTATAGAGATCTCCTTATGTTAGACATTACTTAGCTAGGCGTTGCTAAAGTTGACGATAAAGCGCTCCCTCGCCGGAAGCACTCGCCTGTAATGTTACATCCAAGATTCCACTAGGCTACGGCTTTGCAAGTCGACTGCGCAGGCCGTCAATTGCTGAGTAGTATAGAGAGTTAATTGAAACCATCAGGATAGGTTATCCTAACTAATATTATAAATGCGAAAGTAAGTTTGTTTGTTACATTTTCACGCCTAAACCACTGAACCGATCATCCTGAAATGTTGATACGTTGTCAGGTGTACAGAAACGGACATAGGGTACCTTTCATCTCGAAAAAAAGTGCTGTTCCCGAGGAAAACAACAATAACGTTATTATGATAATAAATGGCGCAACGTGTCTATAGAACTTTGTCACATTATTTCATTCTGAGGCGGTACGAGGTTCGCCGGGTCAGCTAGTACATATATATAATTAAATGGGTAGAAGTAACACGGCACTTAGCCGCAGGCAAAGGTTACATTGCAGGCGAATGCTCCCGGTGCGGAGCGCCTTTAGTCAAAACAATCATAGCATAATCAGCCTATAATGTTCCCACTACTAGGACACAGGCTTACTCTCTTCGAGAGGGGGTGAGAGTAATTTGAGAGTTTTGCAAAACAAGCATAATCCAGAACATCTCGGCGACAAAAAAACGTGAAACATTTGTCAAAATATAGGGAAATTAAAGGTATTTTTGACAGATTGAGACCGAGATCAGACTGTGAACGTTCTTAAAATTACGAAAATTGGCCCTCTGATATTTCTTCAGATCCGCAAATGTGACGATGTCCTTATAATGTCAATAGCCGTGTATAAGCTAACTTCAAGCTAACAAAAGTCTCTATCTATTGTAATTACAGTGCTACGACCTACTAAGCGAGGGATACCTCAGGCGAGAGACGATGTACCAGTTGATGAAGAAGAGCTTGGCCAAGGCTTCCAGAGACGACGACGTGGAAGAAGCAGTCAAGGTAAGGTTATATTAAGCATTATCCGATATTCCAGCTAAGGCAATATTGTTCCGCTGTCTTAAAGAATAGGCTCGATGATGAGAAACAGTAAAAATATGTCTTTCTACAAAGCTGCAAGCTGCTGAACACATGGTGCAGCAATCAAAATCAAAAGTCATTTATTCAAATTAGGCTGATAACACTGGTCTGCAAAAAAAAAAAAAACTCTCTTTCAAATGTTATGCAGTTATCATGACCGATACAATAATACTGAATATAATTATAGCATTTAAAGTCATCTATCACGTATATATTTTTTGGAATGGAATTTTTTAATAGAACAATATTTTAACATGAAATTTTAATCATTAATTTAATAACTTAAATAATGTTCGATGTACACTATCACAAAACTAGGGAACTATATTTTCTATCACCAAAATTTATATTTGTCATCAAGTTGTATCACCTAATAAATAGATCTATCGCCACGAAATATTTGTATCACCTAATAAATAGATCTATCGCCACGAAATATTTTCGTTCTCAGATAGCGGGGCTCCGTCGACATAGGATGCAACAACGAGCGAAGGGCACCCCGAGGTTCGGTTTGGTTAGGTTACTTTAAACCCTTTACACAGAAATAGGGGCCCCCCGAAGCGGGGCTCCGTCGACATAGGATGCAAGAGCGAGCGAAGGGCACCCCGAGGTTCGGTTTGGTTAGGTCACTTGCATTGTTTGGTGACTACATTTTGGTGACAGATCTACTATTTGGAGGACAAACCCTATTATTTAAGAAACACAAAACTAATTAAATTGGTGATAGCTTAAATGATACCCAAACTTTAAAACGCATATGACAGTATCCTTACTAGTTGTTAATCACATTTCACTTAGTAGTTTTTTTCCTTTTCATATTTTCTAATGGAGTTTTCTCGACAAATCGACCAACAAAAATCTGCAAGCATTGCTTCGGACCATTTCCCGTTGTACCGCCTCTCTATGTGCAAAATATCTTGATGAAACCTCTCACCGTGCTTATCAGATACTGCTCCGAAATTTGGTGGGGAAAATTCTATGTGAGAGTTCAAAAAATGAATTTTAAGAGACACGATACATTTAAGGGCCTTATAGGAATCAAGAAGTTCTTGTATGATTTCCGGATAGTTTTCTTTTTTTTTCAGACAATATCTTTCTCTCTTTCTATCAGTGCACGCCATTTTTTTGTGAGCAAATACTATCTCAACTGATTAAAGTTGCGTTAAAGCGAGAGTGACAGTAAAAAAATCTCAAAATTTTTAAATAATTAAAATCAACTTTAAAAAAAAATTATACGTGATAACACAAAATAAAAAGCAGATATAGATTTAGCATGCTAAACTCTTTATACGGATCATACTTTTATTGAAAGGAAGATTTCGTTGCAGACCAGTGTAATCAACACTTTCCGAACGTTAACATTATAATAAGACAGTTTCCCAAAACGCCCACCCTTCACCACTTCCTAGTGCTTTAGCTGGGAAGAAGAAATGGCGCAACAAACTCCCCGGCAGCACAGCTGTCTGTTCAATTAGATGACCTTGATTCTATACAGCAAGAAGCAAGTTACTAAATAATAATAATAGTAATGAGACAACTACACGTACTAGATCCAGTAGCAAGACTAAACAATACAGACATTATATTCTTGCTATCTCCTTTGTGGGAAAAGTTATTGTCTGACCCTATTAGTTTCACAACTGCCTAACAACTAGTAGTTCCCTGGCACCACATTAACGGCATAACTACGTAAATGTCTACGTAACTGCTCTCAAATTACGATGTTTACTTTTATTTATTTCTTAAATACTTCTTTGACATAATCTTTTTATTATTTGACAATTTGATACTAGCAGCGCCCCGTGGTTTCACCCGCGTAAGTGTCGATCCCGTGGGAATATCGGGATAAAAAGTCTTATGTGTTAATCCTGGTTATAAACTATCTGTGTGCCAAATTTCATCCAAATCCGTTCATCGGTTTACGCGTGATTGAGTAACAAACATCCAAACATCTTCACAAACTTTCGCCTTTATAATATTAGTGTGATAGTAGGAAGTAAGATTACCTATATACAGACAATTCGGAGTGTTGGTAATAACCATGTTTCACACACATCCCTCGCTGCTACGCATCCTCACACATCTCTGGTGGAAACGCAGCCTTACACCTATATAATTATGGACCATCGCCAATGACTCACAACTTTTATAGAAAACCCTATCAGATCAGTCAAACCGTTTTGGAGATAAACGGGAACATCCGTTTTTTGCACACACACAATCTCTCACCCTAAACGGATATATACCTTTTCCGTTGCGTCAACACCTTTTCCTTTCCGCCGCGCGTCGTGTGGGTAAAAACAGGCATGACGTTATGTAGCTATTCATCATACACTTTAACGCCCTCTGTGTCAATGTAAAGGAATCAAAAACCTTTGCATGGCTGGCGTTCCTAGCGGGAAAAACTGGAACCTTCGTGGAAACTGAAAGCTGACATTAGAGTGAATTGCAATTCGATGTTTCAGCTTTCTCCTAAGCAGGATAGATGGCACCACTTACCTGTGGGATCATGTTTTCTAGAACGGTAGTGTAATGAAGTGAAATGTTCATTTCTATAAGTAGATCGTCCAAGACACGTTTAAAAGTAATTTTTTTAGTTAGCATTTTCAAACATTATGGCTATCCTAGCTGACTGCTCTCTGAGAAGAAATGCTGAGACAAACTTAGAAGTCATGATCTCTCTCTGAAACATTACGTATATTATTTAGATGTGTGAGTCTCACAATGCAGGGCCATGTCTGGAAGGGCCCTTTAAAGAAAGAGCCATAGCAGCTTTGAGTTGACCTGTCCCGACAAACGGCACGCGTGCATGAGTCACCGTGTAGCTTAAGCCTACTAAAGGGAGCTCAACGAGACCGTCACACGAAGCCACCTGCAGGACACTGTTATTGCTAGGTTCACAATTTCCGAATCAGTTCCAATTTGATACAAATTTTGTTCATTTGTTTATTCTAACTTGTAGATGGTGCATATCTAAATACTGTGAAACTGACTCTTGGGTTCTTATATTCTTAATACCGACCGAACTTTTTGGTTAAGGTGAAGGAAGGCGTGGCTCCCCTGTGGGACTTATTTGATATTATCGTTATTAAAGTATTCGAAATATTAATGAAGTTCTAAGTTCTAATTGGTACACTCAAATACAACCAGCCTTAGTCTATCTTTTATATAATGTAAGCGACTAGGTTTTCCAAGAGCAAGGGTAGAATTCACTTGACACAATTATTTTCTCGAGAAAAACATAAATCAAGTTGACATCAGGCTTTGTAAGAAACAATTCAGTTTGCGGCCGTTCAAACGACGCTGTCCAGGGGGCTTAAAAAGGCCACTTTGGCAGAATCATAAAATGATAACATTATGAATCATAATAAAAGTCGTAAAATGGTCACAAACTGACAATTCATAATATTATTTGCGTACAATTTCATATCACCCAATTCATCTGTTTGACAGTTTTGTACGGAGATTCGTAAAATGGTTCACAAAATATGAATTGCTTTAATGTCAAATAATGTAATGAATTGTCAGTTTGTGACCATTTTAAGACTTTTATTATGATTCATAATGTTATCCTTTTATGATTCTGCCAAAGTGGCCTTTTTAGGCCCCCTGTTCGATAATCTGCGGTAAAAGGTTGAAAACACATCAACATTCCAATGATCATACAGTTATAAACAAATGCAGTATGAAACTACCATGTAACCCCAAAATTACACAGTAAAGCAAATACTTTTATAGTCGGAGTACTTTATGGCAAAGGAAACTCCAATTAAGTAAACTGTATATTTGGAAAAAAGATGTACACAGGGTGACATTTAAGTTATTTAACATAAGTAGATCTTATGAACGGCTCGCGAGGCACACGAGTCTGAACTTCTCTGTATTTTTAGGAGATTTTTTTTCTCTAAATTAAGTACCTATTTTATTTTAGTTTCTAAAATAATTTAAAATACATTTTGTCAATAGTTATTTTTGCGAGGCCATGAAGATCCCGGGAATTCATTTTGATTTTATCAAAAATTTTGGAGACTAATTCGAAAATAATTGCAAACATATTTTCACAGTAGGTAATGTCGCAAGAATTCGCTAAATGGCGCTCTGGAGCAATACATAAGTATATTATTGCCGTTATTGCTCCTGAGAGTTCAAGCATCCACGCCCGTATTCCTCTCCGTCTGTAAGGGAAGGTATAAAACATTTTAAATAAAAATATACTCACACAAACTCACCTTTTCCCATGAGGTAGACATAGGTACACTACAGATCGTCACGTACACACTTGGTCAATTTGGCGTGATTCAGCATAGCTGATCCGCAAAATCGAATGTTACCAATCATGATTCAGCGAGGGTAGAACGAACTAGTTTGCACATTTGCACGAGTCAAAGTCATGTGTAGTAATTGCTTCGAATCAGTTTGGTTGTTCAACCAGATACTGCCAAATCGAACATGTGTGTAGCACCCCATATATGGCCCGTCCTTGGTTTTTTTACGTCAAAAAACCATTAATAAATTACTAATCATTGTTATAAAATGTAAAAATCAATAGTCTCAATTCCTTTTAGTATAGAAGCTCTTTTTGCTATTCTGCATCGTAAAAATCTCCAAGCCAACCGCAGATATTCCGATTCAAATCCGATTTAGTCTCTAACGCTGAACATTAGGTACTTACGTTTTCTGTGAGGATGATAATACCGTAACTAGGCTTCAAAACTTAAAGTCTTATGGAAATGGATGTAGATAAACGTTGCGTTGTTAAAAAAGTCTTTTCACACAAAGGCACCTTATTCTGCATCCATTTTTCCCGTGGCTGAAGCTATCGCGATAACATTTGCGGTCACAGTTTGTCCGCTAAGATAGCAGGTGCTGTGCGCTTTGACATAATTATGTATGTACGATGCACCCGCATAGTATTTTGTTCATGAGTGGTGATACAATTTAAATTGTTCGCTGAAAAAAATATATTTACGCCAGCTACCTTTATAAATATAGGGCGTGATTGTAAGCTTTCTAAATGCATTATTATTATTAAGATCGATTCGAAATGTTGAAATTGCAACAGCTTACTAATTTTGCAATGCACTTGCAACTTTTACTGCGGGCGTTACCACATCTTTGTCTGATTTAACGTGAAAATTATTCTATTAAGTGTAGGTATAATCTTTTGACATAGATTAGATATATTGCAAGTCATTATCATCATCATAATTTCAGCCGAAAGGTGTCCAATGCAGGAGTTAGGCCTTCCCCAAGCATCGCCACTTTGACTGGTTCTGTGCTTTTGCATCCAGCGGATTCCTGCGGTCTTCACCAGGTCATCGGTTCACCTTGTGGGAGAGGCATTCCAATACTACGTCTTCCAGTACGCGGTCGCCACTCCAAAAACATTCGGCCCCGTAGGCCACCTGTTCTGCGAGCTATGTGTTCTTGCCACTGCCACTTAAGTTTGGCAATTCTTCGGTCTATGGCAGTTACTTTGGTTCTCCTACCGATCTCTTCAATTCCTGATTCGATCACGCAGGGAAACTCCAAGCATAGCCCTCTCCATTGCCGTTTGCGTGTCTTACAGCCTTCTGATGAGGCCTATTACAAGTAGAGACAGATATCTCTTTATTCTTATGTAATTGGCCTTTGTCGATGTTATATAAAAATAAAAGAAATACATAATAAATGAAATTCACTTCTCATTTTGAAAATGATAAGTCCATTAGATTTAGGTATTATTCCGGTATATTCAGATTGCTTCGTTCATTTATGTATTTCCAGTTAAAAATTAGCCGGTATAATCCGGTTTCCATTCACTTCCCGGCATCCATTAAGCTAATGCTTGTCTTAAAATACAATTCTGAATAAATTAATAAAATAATACGTGAATAATCAGATTAGCTCCAGATATTCTGGGAACCTGATGGCTGTTCTAATTTGAAATAAGCTCTACGTCGATTAATGTCCGCGAACTATTTATTGTGAGTCTATAAATAAATGCGCTTTCAAATATTGCGGCATTTTAGGCAGCTATTCTGGTTAATACAGTTTTCAATTATTTTTTTCTCCCACGGGAAATTCTTACGAAAAGACGGATCTCAGAGAGGAATGAAAATAAAATAGAAAAAGTCTTATCTTTAAAAGTAGAAAAAGTCATAATGAGGCTTTGGTATAAGATTGAAATACAGACCGATTTTATAATCATTATACACTTTTTTACTAAAACTTTTTTATACACATCCACGTTCCCTTTTAGAATAGTTAGGTGAAGCCATTACAGTCCTAACTCGGAACGCACCCTATGTTAGATCTGTCTAAGTGTGACCATGTTAAATATTTTGGTAATCGATTTACCCAATCGATTTGTTATAAATAATATTATTCACATAATTAAAAAGATAATTATAAACTCTATTTAGGTATGTATGGGAGGTACTAACCTGAGTACTAACCATAATAATGTCTGTGGTACTAACTTTTGTTTTTTAAGAAACTAATCAGGTGTGAATGTAGCGGAATATTTCTAACAGTAGGAAATACCATGAAACATACGATAATATTTTTTTAAAGTTTATTTACTATATTTATTTTCTTTATTTGAGCCCGCCTGTCGTCTACTTCGCGCCTAATCAGTTACATGAGAGTGTCAGCTAGATTACGACGGGAGAAAAGCTATTGTAGCCTATCTCCGGTCATTTTGGTCCGAAAATTAGTAAAATATCGATATTTTTAATCGATTACAATAATTATTTAATTGACATAGTATAGTCTGTCGTCTGGCAACATTCAGGTTAAGTTTTAATGGCGGAACTGATATAAATTCAATATAATAAATATTAATTTTGTTTTCCAATGCTAGGGTAAAAGAAATGTTGATAAAATAAACATAAACATGTAAAAATACGACTTAATTATTGAGAAGTAAATAGTCTTGACACGGCATCAAAACTAGGGGCCCATTGGTTGTCATTCTCCTTTTGTTAAAGCTTTCTCTCAGTCTGACAATGTTACTATTAATTTACTATCTGAACTAAGTTCCCTTTGTAATAATAGCTATTGGATCGGGAATAAAACACCTCAACTTGTAGACTTTTATAATTTGATGAAAAACGAGATCATGGTATCACTGTTAAGAATGTTTTCTCTTAAAACATGGGTGACTAACATCAATGTTGATAATGTAACCAATTTTGACTTAGACAGTATAGTTCACGCAAAATAAACTACGATTATTTCATTTTAAACTTGTAGACTTTATAATTTGAAGATAAACGAGATCATGTAATCGTCATCACCGTTAAGAATGTTTTCTCTTAAAACATGGGTGACTAACACCAACGTTGAAAATGTAACCAATTTTGACTTAGTATAGTTCACGCAAAATAAACTACAATTATTACATTTTAAAATACAATGTTATAGCCAAGTTAAGAGAAAAGTATGACGGTTTGTAAGTCATATTTACTGATAGCTCAAGAAGCGCAAGTGGTCGCAGTGCTGCTTTTTATAATCCTCATGTAGCAAATCAATCTTTTTACAATAATTGTTTTAAATCAACCTACGAATTTTCAGTTACGTCGATGGAACTCATAGCAATTTTAGAAGCTCTTTTGTACTCTCGGTCAATTCAACAGAATAAAGTTCTAATTTGTTCCGATAGTAGAAGCGCTTTATATCATATAGCTCGATGCGCTTCTGGTGGCAGAGGTACATCGATAGCTTATGACATCCTCTCAGAAATTCATGAGATCAATTTAAAGGACATTCTGTTGAAATTGCAGTGGATTCCATCACATATTGGCATCAGAGGTAACGAGGAGGCTGACATGTTGGCGAGGAAAGCAGTAGTAGATGGAAAAGAGGTTCTTATTTTGCCAAATTACACTGAGTTGTTGCCTAAATACAAAAGAAACTGTCACAATAAGTGGACGGAATACTTTAATGAGAGATCTTTGGAAAAAGGAATTTGGTATAAAACAATACAATGTGAGCCTCCTCAAATACCATGGCTCATTAATCTGAGTTTGAGTAGATATTTGATTGTAACAGCGTTCAGGTCAAGATCTGGTCACGTTCCACTTATTAGACAAAACGAAACAGGGTTGGTGTAAGCTCTATCAACAGTAGTGGCACGCAATTTTATATTTAGGCATGCATCAAATTGTGACGTGTGCGGTGTAATTTTAGACGTTCATCACCTGTTGGTGGATTGTGTCCGTTACGAGACGGATCGAGAATTCTTTATAGGAAATTTCTACTTTAGCAGAACTAATGTGGGTATGTTCCACGAGATATTGTGGCCATAATTTAGTAAGTAGATGTATTTTAATTTAAGTGAAGGTACGATGGAATTGACATGTACTTTATGTATAAAAATTCCTTAAATAAATAGAAATAAAAATTTATTTTTACGTTTAAAAAAAAAATATGGGTTATTTACCATGCTATTTTAAACAATACAGTTTCATTCCTTATCGTATTATATTAGTATTATACGTTGTGCATTTCATGTTGATCAAAATTGCCCTTTACAGCATATCATTAAAATTAATTTTTTAGAATAAATCAGAGATTTAAAAAGCGGGGGCAGAGCGGCTGGCGCGATGGCGGGGCGCCCGCGGTACGAAGTTCGCCGGGTCAGCTAGATATATTCCTTCTGTACGTGTGAATGTCACTGAAAAAAAAACTCATCAACATCGGTCTGTACTTAACTACTTAACTTTTTGTGTAATTGCTAACTGCATTCACAGATTTTGGAAAAACATTTAACAAAGTGCATTTTATTTTTAATAATGTAAGAAAATTAGGTGCCACAAAAAGAACAAAACGAAAAGAATAAATTAACTGTTACAAATGAATCTTAATTACCCAAGTACATTGTCTAGTCTGCTCCTACCCGAACGGATAAGGAATAAGTAATTAAATAAAAGCGGTGCTAATTCGCTAAGCTTTTTATATTAATACGTGTAACTAATTGCATCAATCACGCTCTTGTTACTACTTCCGAGTAGTTTTATTCAATTAACTAGTTTTCCCGTGACTTCGTCCGCGTGAAATTTCTTGTTCCCCTTTCCACCCCGTCGCATCGCATCGCTTGCCCGCGCCATTACTTCGTTTTCGCTCAGCGTTCTTTCAGACTTATCTTGTATTTGCTCGGCTCTTAACTTGATGTTAGCCTTCTTCAACAGTTAGGCTATTAAATGCATGCGAATTTTTCAAATCCTACTGGTAGTTCCAGAGATTTGCACGTTCAAATAAACAAACTTTTCAATATAAATTGTAGCTTGTGTATAAACATAAGATACAATGAATAAACTTAATAAATACTTTTGCCATTTTGTATTTAATTTACTGCGTTTTTACTGGCAGTAATAATTTCAGGATTATTTCGGAATTTCGATATAACATCATGCGTGTCGACGCGTGATGTTAAATGATGATGTGAAGATGTGTATTAGATACACCCACATTTTGCCAGAGAGGTCTTATGAAATAGGGGGTGAACCTATAAAGTTTGTAAATGTGTGTAAATAACAGCTATGGGTATCAGTGGCGAAGGGTGAATTTATGACAGAGGTAAGCCGGAGCAAAAAAAAAAATGCCAAAAAAATTTCAATTATGAATTGACTATAGTGTGGTTATATGTTCTGAATTTTCGAAGGGAAACCGGTGGGAATCTAGTTGTATGGTACCTCCGCCACTGATGGGTATGGTACATCTCGAGGCGTTAAACCATGAATTTCTCTTAAGACCGTCACTCCTCGAGGCGTTAGGACGTGAGCCTCAAGTCGCGCTATACCACCAAATAGCTGTACTGGACTCATTGTTAAATCTTTAACGGACCTTGCCCAGTGAAACCATATTACTTAAGTTTTGATTTGTTTTTTTACTTTTCTATACATAAACGTAAAAATAATCTAAGTGATGTGCGCACTTAGCGGCCGTCGTTCCATGTCTGGCTTAACAGATGCGTCTTGACAACTGCCTGTGAAGCGGCGTATAAAAATGTGTTCGCACGACGTAATCGTTTTGCGGCAGCAAAACTCATGATTTATTTATTTTACCAAAAAACTGCTAAGGCCAAATTACATTAGTGAAAGACACTAACACGTAAATACAATAACGAAAAGTATACAACTACTCGATAGTTGTACGCTCATTTCATAACACTCCTGACATACTGACAAGGTGTTCTTCCATTTATTCGCGAGCACATCACAGTCAGGCTTATCGTCCAAGAGAGCGTTGAGCGCAGAGAGTGTGCGAGGAACAGAAGACTGGGCTCGAGCAACGTTTCGGCTCGAACCCATTACGGCGAACAATGCCTGCCTCCTGTTACATATAATAATATTATAATATTAGTATCGTCTTATGTAGTATTAAGCGAATATTCAATTTATTTTGTAATCTAATTGTATTAAGTATGTTCTTTCATATATGTTTTCTTAAATCTGAGAATTACGTTATTGTCTTTAGTTATGGTGTATGCTAAGTATACATAATAGGTAATAGTCATAAATAATTATCAGTACGAGATTTTATTTTATTATTGTTCACTTTAAATTCTTTGTATGTATGTACCTACCTACTACTGTTAGTGTACCAAATAAATCAATAAATAGTCCAACGAGGTACCCAGAGAGTATATTATGATTTTACATAAAACCTATTTATTACCTACTGCCTCGTTAGCCTAGTAGACGAAAGCACTACTACTGAGCATTATGTTATGGTTTCGATAACCAGGTCGGGCAAAGTGTCACTGGGTTTTTCTATCTGGAATTTCTTAGTAGCAGCCCGGAGTTTAGATTTGTGCCCGGTTGATGGCAATAGGCTCACCCTCTATTAGATACACGGGACTTAAACCTACCTGGCGAAATGTGGGTTTACCTACTATAAGGTACACCTCTGCCCAATCCTTCGGACATTTTATGTTATAAAACTTAATAATCTGAAGACTATTTTCTCTCGCCTTCAGATTATACTCAACAGTTCAACAACTTGTTACAAGTAGGTTACAAACAATTAATAGTTTTCATTCATAAATCTGTTGTGAAACTTTGGATAGTGTTAACCTACTTTTGCCATAGAGGTGAGTTTTGAGGGTAGACTGCGAGGTCTAAGTGCACCAGTCTTGAGAGCTGGTATAAAAGCGAGCGCGACCAAATCAATCATCATTTTTTTGATCAATTTTATCCTTCCACAGTGCAGACTTTTGTTACTGGAGTTGTATAGTCATGAGCATATATTATTAGTAATAGGTATATTTTTAACCGACTTCTAAAAACGGAGGAGGTTCTCAATTCGGATGTTTGTATTTTTTTTTTATGTTTGTTCGCGCATAACTCCGTCGCTTGCCAACCGATTTGAAAAATTCTTTTTTTGTTGGAAAGGGTATACTTCCCAAATGGTCCCATGATAATTTTATCGAAATCGGACAAGCGGTTTTTGAAAAATCAACAAAAATCTAATAATTTATCTACATTGTCTACATTAACGATCTTTTCGTTTACTTTTTTGTGGGGTATGTACAACTAAAAAGGAAAAAATAAAAACTTTTTTACAAAAAAAAAAAACAACAGACTTAAAAAAAAACACTACAAAGTGATAAATAACTTTAATTTCGGAAGTCGGTGTCAAAAAACAAAAATGCGAAACCAACGACACCGACTTCCGAAATTAAAGTTATTTATCACTTTGTAGTGTTTTTTTGAAATCGGTTGTTTTTTTTTTTATAAAAAAGTTTTTATATCAGAAGATAACAAAGCATGTGAATGTGAGAAATGTAAAGAATCATGAAATCAGAGGGGCAATTCTCGTAATTTTAAGACAGTTCACAGGCTGACCTCAGTCTCAATCTGTCAAACCCTTTTTAAGAAAAAAAAAAAAAAACCGACTTCCAAAAAAACACTACAAAGTGAAAAATAACTTTAATTTCGGAAGTCGGTGTCTTTGGATCTGTATTTTAGTTTTTTGCCACCGACTTCCGAAACTAAAGTTATTTTTCACTTTGTAGTGTTTTTTGGGAAGTCGGTTTTTTTTCTTAAAATGTTTTTATTTCACGCTTTTAGCGGGTCTGCTTATATTTTTCTAAGTTACAATAGCTTAGCGCTAATCGCCTTTTACAAACAAATTATTGCTTTTTCCGATGCAGGGAAGTTAATTGTTGAGGAGTTCTCCAGGTCCACCATCAGCTCCATATCACCATTCACATTGTGACGAGCATAAATTGCTTAGCAACCATATTAAAGTAATCGAATCGCAACCTGTGAAATACTTAGATATTATTGAGTAGTTCCGGTGGCCATCTGTGGTCGTCATCATCAGTTCCACTTCACCAAATGGTGCTTTCCGAGAGCAAGTGCACAAGTTACTATAAAAAATACCCAAATCGCTATAGGTGTGCCTATAATATTTGAAGAGTTCCTTCGATTTCTCCAGGATCCCATCATCAAATCCTGACCTGATGTTTTTAGACTAGTTGCTGATAATCCTGGCTGCAGCATCAGGCCAGACTTATGTCAACATTGCATTGAACTTAAATTTTATTCCTTTTTAAAATGAGCCCAAACACGACTACGGTGCTGTAATTTCAAGGTTTGTACTTTTTCTGGTGCTCCTGGCTTCAGCACCAGGTCTCTATGTACTTCGGTGTTCCTCATTAACAGTACGTTTATCCACACATCGAGCCCTTTTCAATGAGCCTAAACACGATATATCTGCTGTTAGTTGTCGAGGAGTTAGGTACTCTGCAGACTATCCTGACTGCAGCATCAGGTCATGACTTGATGATCATGAGACCCAATGTGGCAAATGCCCTATCAAACATCAAAACAATTTACTAAAACAGTCCTTGCCTGTTCGAGTAACTTCTTACTGTTAAGCAGTTGTACCTTCCATCATCAGCCCAGCTACCTGAGATGGTGACGAACATACGCAAATAGACAAGATACTTCATAAAATATGCGAAAAACAATAAGTGAGCCTATAAAATTTGAGGGTTGCCCTCGATTTCTCTAAGATCCCATCATCAGATCCTAACTTGGTGACAATGGGACCACCCCAGAACTATCTTCTTTCGAACAAAAAAAGAATTTTGAAGGTGATTGGCGGAGTACTCGATGAACAAACATACAAAAAAAAAAAAAACACAAACATCCGAACATAGTACCTCCTCCTTTTTGTGAAGTCGGTATAAATACCTCCAAAGGGGCATACCTACCTGTCCGTCGTTTTCGTCGTTGTTTGAAATAATCACTCTAAAAGTTTAATGTAATCAAACATCTATGCAACAAGATCTAAGCAAGTTAAAAAAATATGGATGGCACGTGATCAACTTTGAACGTTAATATCTCGGAAACCTGACGCTTTCGGTGTTTGCTCCTAATATATTTTCCGTTTGCATTAACGTCAGCTAACATCTAGGTATAGAAATAAAAATGAATCGCTGAAATGTATGTATGCGCATAACTTCCGAACGGCTGCATCAAATGGATAATTCTTTTTTCGTCGTGTTCGGTATAATTGCCAGGACAAGGTTTGTATGAAAGAAAATTTCCGAAATTCGAAAAAGAAAATTGCACCTGTGCGAATCTGGGGCGGGCCAGATCTTCAATCCCCGTTCCCCACATTTTTGACAAGTTTTTGTCATTGACTGTCGCTGAGATGAGGTTGCGACTACATTTTGAACGTTTTTAACAGAAAATGCGGGTGTGGTTGTTTCTCCTTAAAAACGCACTTGCCTGTTTTCTTTCTGGTTAATGACCATAAAGCAATGATTTATTACAGAATAACAAATATTAACTATTTGTATGTCCCTATGTTTTCCTTTTTGATGATACATTATTTTTATAAGCACTAGAACCCTCAAAAAATGCCTATTTAAACCGCTGTCAACAGAGTAGGGTACAAAAATGTAACAACTATTAATGAAAAAATATAAACATAGGGACACAGTATATTTATCCTTCTTATTCAGTTTATGAAATGTCTTTTAAATTGGTCTCCAATATTGGAGGAGGAAATAGGCGAGGGTCAAACCTTGAATTACGACTTTTTACTTAAGATTTTTCAAAGTCTCTCCGACCGCATTTTATCTTAATTATGGGAATCGGCGTTCAGATATTATAGCCGAGCTGTTCATCGTAATATACTTACTTAACCTCGTGACTCAATTTTTAAAACCAAAATGAATTATCGACGTGCCAAAATTAAACGCAAATCAAGTGATGCAATTAACTGTTCATAATTCATTCAACCAATCGCAGCAGTTTACACGCGCTTGATAATTACTTAGGTAATCTGTATGCAGATTTTCGTTCCAGAAACCGGGCATAGTTAAGTCAACCGATAGTTTAATCGGTCGGGAGGTTAAATCCTATTTCGAATCGGTTTTGTGCACTCCAATAAAGTTTCAGACGGATTTTCTAACTAGTCAAACTATCAGCCCGTTACGAAGGCTTTAAACTTTAGATTTAGAGGGTAGAGGCGAGTGCAGCACCCTAATTGCGTAACACACTGTCAATCACAATCTGAATCATTTTAAAGGATATTGCTAATCAATTACTTCATATGTTCGAAAAATTTGCCTGTTCAACAACGTCAAAAACGCAATGAATGTTGTTTGACAGTTTCAGAATAAAAGCAATCGCTACTGTTAGTGCCATACACAATTACCCCAAAGGTCAGTGAGCACGCGATAGTTTTAAGCGATTTTATCCTGTACATTTTAATTGTTTTAAGGTTTTTTATGAAGAAGTCTTGACTTGTTGCGCAGTAAGTACTTGCAATCATGCCAATAACAATACATATAATAATATATCTTTGGCTCATCGTCCACGACGCTACTCAAAAGTAACGTCTAACGGTAAATTACAGTCCGGAGCTGCCTCACTGCGATACCTCGCTGTCGCGGTTGAGCTCGGTACCTCGATGTCACCTCAATGTAAAACACGCACGCACATATGTCACGCATCGATGTAAAACCCCAAGCAGTCTACGATGTATTGCTGTGAGGTATTTTTGCCCTTAGAAATACAATTCACGCGTGAATAGTCAGAATGTCTCAGGCCTACTGCACTAGTATATCAATAACGGTCGCAACACTACCCGACTTAATAGCAACTACGCATTATTAATTAGTTTGTGTTTGGTTACGTCGTGTACGGACTGCCATTGAAATAGGTACCAACAGGGCTGTGATATTCTGGGTATTCATTTGTGATTTGAGTTTGTCGGTTCCCTTAAAGACCGGTGGCCGTAGTATCAGAATTTAGGTGCATTTTGATGCTATTGTTTTATAGAAGTGTTGGTTACGCAAATATCCTTACCTTCCTACTATACCGGGATTCGAAGCATTCCAGTCCAATCACGCGAACCAAAGTGACGGTATTGTTGTGTATGAGGCAAAAGCTACGAGTCAAATTCGGCAAAGAAATAACCCTTTTGGCAATATACCGATCTCCATCGTTCCGCAATACTAAGAACTTTATTGAATGTCTGGATGCACTCGTTAATGACGTTTTAACTGGCGATATCAATATAAATATCTCCCAAAATTGTAATGATATAAATTCTGATGCGTATCTAAACACAGTAGCATCCCATGCAATGCTTCCTGCACATTTGTTTCCCACTAGTAATAACGCCTGTCTAGACCACGTAGTTATAAAATCAAACCTGCTATAACCTAAGTCCTTAATTCGACTATAACGGACCATGCTCCAGTAATTGTGTTAACTAAAACCCCTTCATCATCGCATCGAGTAGACGTGGATACATGCATAGCAATTATTATAATAACTGTAGATTTTTCTTCTGTGATGAATTGTGATGATGTAACTACAGCTGCTACTGCTACCATGGTCAGTAACAACTCTGTTACTCGCACTATCCCAAGTAAAAAAAGGATTACAAAACCTTGGATCGCACTGGGGCTTTTGAAGTGCATACGAAATAGGGATAATCTTTGCCTTAAATCAAAACGAGACCCTAATAATAGTATACTACATGTGACATTCAAGCGGTACGGAAACTACTACAATATTTTACTTAAAAAAATAAACAGGAATATGAATGAACTGAGTTTGAGAGACTTCAAAAGGAAATTTACGCAAAATTATGAAATAACCTTAATTCCGGAAGTCAGTGTCTTGGGATCTGTATTTTAGTTTTTTACCACCGACTTTTTACTACGACTTTAACATACATACTTACATCTATAAAATTTTGAATATTTGTTTGGAAGCTCTAATAGTAATTGTCATATGTGAATATATTGCAGTTCCAATAATATTACATCCTCCTTTTTTTGAAGTCGGTAAAAGCACACTGACACACTGCGCTGCAATCAGTGCGCCTTGAGTGCTCGCTCCCGCAAGCGTTAAGAACTTCTTTTTATAAACTTGCTTCGTTCGAATGTGTTTCCGGTTAAAAAGAAAGTAATCCATTTTTAAGCACTTCCTGGAATTCGATTGAGAACCTTTTACTCATTAATTTAAAAGATTAGGTATTTTTCAGTGTGAAAATGACGTTTCATGCTTTAAAAAATATTTTAATTCTATGTTTATTGTACATTTTATTTGGTATTCTTCAGATCATTAAAACTTTGATTTAGACATTAAAAGCATATCTTATGTAAGTTTTCAACAAAAATTTAAATGTCTTGAAATGTTGAAACCTTGTCAAGTTGTCATAGTAGTGTGAAAATTAAAAAAAAAAATCATCCTTATAGCGATAAGGATGAAAAATATTTTAATATTTAACATTAATATTATTGTTAATTTTCGCCCGAATCACTCATTTCGTGGTAAAAATACTAGCCAGTCAGCAAGCGGGGCTGGATACCCAAAGAATGACGGACTATTACATACTTACCCCCATATTTATGAACGTTGCTTTATCGCTTGATCCCCGCCAACGACCATATTGGTCGTTGATCCCCGCTAATGAGACGCAATTGATTTTCTATTAGGTATAATGGGCCGCCAGAGGCCCGCGCCGGGACAGAGCGATTAAAACCGTAAAGTTAATTAGAAAGTTAAGTAATAATTAGTGTCTACTTAACCATATATATATTTAGACGTTTCAAAATCAAAAGTCAGCCATAGACACACCAGACAGCCTCTGACACTTAAGGCATAGACAAGTAATGAGGTTACGTCGGGCGCGGATTGAAAATTAATACTTTATTTTATTTGCTAATATTTTACACGATAAATTAAATCTATTTTAATATTTATGTATTTCTGTAACTGCCCGTAACATCACAGCGGCGGGCCCTATCAGAATACCAGCGCTGCGACATTTATTTTTTAATTGTCGCAGTATCATGCTGAGCTAGGAGCCTTTTGGCCTCGTATAGGAATTCCGTTTTATTTTTCTTTTTGTTACTTTTTTTTTATATAACTTGTTTTTTATTTATTTATTACTGTGTTTAGTTGAGTTTGTGATCTTCCAGTACAAGTCGGAATAAATACTTTTTCTTTCTATTAATTAAAATCAGAATCAGAACTTTTTAAAATTACATAAGACAGTCACCCAAAACGCCCTTCACCATTTCCTAACGCTTTAGCTAGGAAGAAGCAGTGGCGCAACAAACTCCCTAGCACCACAGCTGTCTGTTAAGCTAGAAGAACTCGATTCTATACAATAGTAAGCAAACTCATTCTATACAAGTAGGAATTGCCATTACGACATACAATACATTAAATCAAATTATTTGCCGTATAGGTAGCAAGCACACGCCAATGTACCACCAAACGTTTTAAATATAGGTATCTTTACTAGTCCAGCTACACGTGACGGCTATTTTAATGCACCCTCTATATAGCTGGAACGGACGATGAATAATAACGAACCGTTCATTTAAGGGGGATGGTAAAGGTAGCCCGCGAAGTTAAATTTTTCTTACGTTTTTTGCAATTTGTGTAGGTTAGTGTCAGTTTGTATGTTGATTAATCATTAGAATCCGCTATGCAACTCCTTGACTTAAAATTGGCCTGAAATGTCATGATTTCATGAAACAGCCATTCATTGGGATAATTGATACCCATCTAAGATGATAATTCTATACTTTTGCAGAAAACGTAAGAAAATTTGAATTTCTCGGGCTACTTTGACGCTTTCGCCTTAATATGCAAAGTTGAACTTCGTATGGATAAAATTTCGCCTGCCTTTATGATTTAAATAACTTTTTGAGGGCATCTCGCGTGGGACGGCAAACTTAACAATCGGCACGTGTAACTATTTATATCACCGATGTTCGGAAAATAAATTGGCATTAAGAGGAAATGCGGTCGAAGAGACCGAAGTAAAAAATTATAGTTCGAGGTTTGGCTCTCGCCTATTTCCTCCTCCAATATTCGACCAATTTAAAAGATATTTCATAAACTGAATAAGAAGGATATTATACTGTGTCCCTATGTTTTTCTTTTTTCATGAATAGTTGACAAACTTGTACACTAGGCCTCTGTTGACAGCGGTTTAAATCGGCAATTTTGAGCATTTTTTGAGGGTTCGAGTGCTTATAAAAATAATGTTTGAGCATTTATTTGAGGGTTCTAAGATAGTGCTTTTAAAAATTACGTCTAAAATATGCTATCAACCGTAATCGTAAAATATTAGAAACACTAAGTAATAACAGCTGCACAGGTCGATCACTTAGGCTAAGCTACGCTTGCCGTGGTTGGTCCGTGGATGGGTGACCATCTTTACATATCAAGACTACTCTGTGCCTCGGAAAGCAAGTCTGTTGGTCCCGGTTGTCGTTCGTGGTTCTTTGGGCAGTCGTTACGGGTCGTCAAAAGTCCGAAAGTCTGACAACCAGTCTTACCCAGTAACGGGGTTGTGGAGGTCGGTCAGATAGGCAGTCGCTTCATGTCAAATATTGGTATTCAGCTACATACGGTTAGACTGGAAGCCGAACTCAACATAATTGGGAAAAGGCTAGGCAAATGTTTGGAAACGTAGAAGAGTTTGAATTTCTCAAGCATCCACCCTAAGGTGTGAATATAACACGAGAGCGATTTAATAATAAAATCCTTTCCAGTAAGCGCTATTTAATAATATCCTCGATTTTTACAACCTATTCCTTTACGTCTTCTTTATTTGCTTGCCCGATATTGCAATACTAAGCTTTGCCAACATAACGAATGGAAAATAGGTTTTTCATTAGCGCATGAAAATACTGAGCGTCAGCTGCCCCAGTAGTGGAGTCCAAAGTTAGATCATGTCATCTTACCGCGCCAAAACCTCATAGGATGGTTTTTGGGAACATTTTCAACCCAAAAAAAAACCAGAACCATGGTAGTTGGGTGAACACATGTCGTTATTGTTGCGATGGTACATCAGACCTAAATTCGAAACTGTACGTGGTCAAAGGAACCATGAACTCAATTTATTTTGAAGAAAAATAAAACATTATTTTTTTTTTGTTTTTTGAGATACCTATAGCCCACTAGGAATATATCCTAAACTACTTAACTAGGAATATAAAATAAATATAATATAGAATTTATTTTTAAGTTGCTGATAATGCGGGCTTAACACAGGTGACAAAAGCCGCACGTCGCAGCCGTCGTCTGTCTAAACGGCAATTCGGCTAGGCCGCCGGTGAAGTTCTAAGGTAGAGCAGGTTTCGACATTTGTCGTGTGGCGAGAGATCGCATTCAGCGGGTGACTAAAATCGACCGTGAAAATGTTCAGTCGCAGGCTCTATCGCCTGACGTATGAAGGTTGACATATTATATCGACCTGTGTAAATGGGGTGGCGATTCGGCATGTGAGGCGATTTGGTAAGCGACCAGCCGCACGGCGAATGAATGTATATATACATTCATTCGCGAATTTAGGTCTGATGTACCATCGCAACAATAATGACATGTATTCACCCAACTACCATGGTTCTGATTTTTTTTTTGGGTTGAAAATGTTCCCCAAAACCATCCTATGAGGTTTTGGCGCGGTAAGATGACATGATCTAACTTTGGACTCCACTACTGGGGCAGCTGACGCTCAGTATTTTCATGCGCTAATGAAAAACCTATTTTCCATTCGTTATGTTGGCAAAGCTTGGTATTGCAATATCGGGCAAGCAAATAAAGAAGACGTAAAGGAATAGGTTGTAAAATTCGAGGATATTATTAAATAGCGCTTACTGGAAAGGATTTTATTATTAAATCGCTCTCGTGTTATATTCACACCTTAGGGTGGATGCTTGAGAAATTCAAACTCTTCTACGTTTCCAAACATTTGCCTAGCCTTTTCCCAATTATGTTGAGTTCGGCTTCCAGTCTAACCGTATGTAGCTGAATACCAATATTTGACATGAAGCGACTGCCTATCTGACCGACCTCCACAACCCCGTTACTGGGTAAGACTGGTTGTCAGACTTTCGGACTTTTGACGACCCGTAACGACTGCCCAAAGAACCACGAACGACAACCGGGACCAACAGACTTGCTTTCCGAGGCACAGAGTAGTCTTGATATGTAAAGATGGTCACCCATCCACGGACCAACCACGGCAAGCGTAGCTTAGCCTAAGTGATCGACCTGTGCAGCTGTTATTACTTAGTGTTTCTAATATTTTACGATTACGGTTGATAGCATATTTTAGACTTAATTTTTAAAAGCACTATCTTAGAACCCTCAAATAAATGCTCAAACATTATTTTTATAAGCACTCGAACCCTCAAAAAATGCTCAAAATCGCCGATTTAAACCGCTGTCAACAGAGGCCTAGTGTACAAGTTTGTCAACTATTCATGAAAAAAGAAAAACATAGGGACACAGTATAATATCCTTCTTATTCAGTTTATGAAATATCTTTTAAATTGGTCCAATATTGGAGGAGGAAATAGGCGAGAGCCAAACCTCGAACTATAATTTTTTACTTCGGTCTCTTCGACCGCATTTCCTCTTAATGCCAATTTATTTTCCGAACATCGGTGATATAAATAGTTACACGTGCCGATTGTTAAGTTTGCCGTCCCACGCGAGATGCCCTCAAAAAGTTATTTCATGACGCAAGTACTACCGAGTGAATTTCTCAAGTGTAATTTTTAGGCGGCGCAGCTGAAAATCGTATCTTATATAAAACGTAAAAACGTTTATTTATATTTTTAAGAAATTAGACGTATATACCTTGATCAGGCCAGAAATATTTTAGTAGGAATCATTTTAGAAGTTATAAAAAAAAAAAAGACGGGTTGCACTCCGGGAGTGCCGGCAGAAGTGAAAACTTGAATATTAACGTTGAAATAAATCAATTATTGAATTAATATAACTAATTTTTTTCACTATTTCTGCGTCCCTTTTTTCATTAATAGATGCACTCACTTTGTTCAATTTCCATATTTTAAACACTTTATATACACGAATGTTAAGTACGAATACACAGCAGTGTGTCCACGTCCACGTCCACTTCCACTTCCACTTCGACTTCCACTGCCACTTCGACTTCCACTTCCACTTCGACTTCGACTTCCACTTCGACTTCCACTTCGACTTACACTTCGACTTCCACTTCGACTTCCACTTCGACTTCCACTTCGACTTCCACTTCGACTTCCACTTCGACTTCCACTTCGACTTCCACTTCGACTTCCACTTCGACTTCCACTTCGAATTCAACTTCGACTTCCACTTCGACTTCCACTTCGACTTCCACTTCGACTTCCACTTCGACTTCCACTTCGACTTCCACTTTGACTTCCACTTCGACTTCCACTTCGAATTCAACTTCGGCTTCCACTTCGACTTCCACTTTGAATTCAACTTTGGCTTCCACTTCGAATTCCACTTCTACTTCCACTTCGAATTCCACTTCGACTTCCACTTCGACTTCCACATCGACTTCTACTTTGACTTCCACGTCGACTTCCACTTCGACTTCCATTTCGACTTCCACTTCGACTTCCACTTCGACTTCCACTTCGATTTCCACTTCGACTTCCACTTCCACTTCCACTTTGACTTCGACTTCCATTTCCACTTCCACTTCGACTTCCACTTCCACTTCCATCTATCCATCCATCCATTGTGTGTCAATAAACTTTGTTCATTTCGGTTTGCGCCGCCGTAGAAAGAGGGGGGGGGGGGGGGCAATGATTTCAAAAGGAGTAATATATATGTCAATGGGGGGGGGGGGAAATCTCTCCTGACGGTCACGTATCCTGACGCGAGTTTAACATTTTTTACCCATTACAAAAAGTGTGCAACGCCGCTAAAGAAGTTTTCAATTCAAAAAAATATTTCGTATAATTCTAATTTTGGTGGCGCGTCCACAATCTGTTTTTCTGAGAATTATCACCGCTTAAGCGAAACTGCACTAATTTACTAGATATTACTAATTGTATTTAAATTCAGTATTAGTTTTTCTATCTGATGACAGTTTTATTCTTGTATTTATTGCAATACTTTATCTTAGAGAAAATTAAAAAAGGGTGTCCGCGCGAAATTTTTAATTTTGGTGGGAGAAATGAAATCATTAAGTGGCTCGTATAGAATAAACCCAGAAGGACGAAACTACCATCGTTCACTTCGTAGAGCCAGGCACTCATAACATGACTTATGAATTGACTTATTACGTAATTCAAAGAAAAACGAAAAAAGAACCGTAATAATATGACTCGATTTCTACTTCCAGACCGAGTTATCTTATTACGATTCTTTTTTCGTCAAAAGTAAGAAAGTATTATTTGTTGATTGCATTTTTTTTAAATGCATATCATTAGATATATGTTATTTTTTATTACTTTAATAAATATTTATTCACTATAAAAAAGTTTTTATTGTTATTGAATTAATAATTTGAGGTAGTTTTAATAGATTTTCTAATTTTGGTGTTAGATATCAATTTTGGTGTCTTACCAATTCTTTTGTCAACAATATACTAGAAGCTATCAGGATTAAATTAATGTCTCTTACATTTTATGTAACTGGATACGTATTTCTTGCATATCAACTTCTTATATTCATAAAAAATTCAAAAACTAAAATTTCCACCAAAATTAGGTAAAAAATTATAGTTGTTGAAATTCACTCTACCCGATGAAGGATACTGTTAATATTTTGCATAGATATTCCTTATACGAATAAGTCTGGTCAAATCTATAGGCTATAAATTACCACGCTATTTGCTATGGGGGATAATATTGCTTTATATTTTTACTATCTGCGCCCCGCGGTTTCACCCGCATAAGTCTCGATCCCGTGGGAATATCGGGATAAAAAGTATCCTATGTCCTTTCCCGGGACTCAAGCTATCTCTATACTAAATTTCATCTAAGTCGGTTCAGCGGTTTAGGCGTGAAAAGGTAACATACAGACAGACAGACAGACAGACGTACAGAGTTACTTTCGAATTTATAATATTAGTATGGATTCTTTTAAAGTTTACCGTAAATATTGTAAAATGACGAGCCAAAAGGTTAGCAGATGTGAACAGATTTTTTTTTTGTTAGCCTATTCTGTCCCATTGCTGGGCAAAGGCCTCCCCCAAATTTCTTCCAGAAACTCTTTTCCCGCGCCACCTGCGAACCAGTCCTGCCAGCTCAGTTACAGATTTAACCTTTTAAATTAATATCATCACGCTATACCTTTATGGAGCAAAGCAGTCAATATTGTCATATACTTGTACAGAGTGGATTTTTGAGATGGAGCAATAAGGGCAGGTACCTTTAAGCCGTAGTCACTACAAGAGACTGGACTGTCTTAGGGGACTGTCTTAGGAGACTGTTATTAACTTTTTGATCTACTTTCACAGAATTTGAAAAAAAAAAAAACAACCAACAAGAGATTGGTTCACAAAAACTTTTTTTTTTATTCCAATTAATTGTTTCTTATAAGGATAAGAAAACTCTCTTAAACTAGAAAAGTTAGAAATCACAAAAAAAACATCGCTGGACTGGGCTGAATAGGGAATGTCGTACCTTATCGTAACATTATCGTACCTTTACGGAGCTAAGCAGACAATCATGAAATACATATGAACGGATATTTTACTCAACTTTCAACTCAAATAGCTTAGCGGTTCAGTGATTGCATTGTAAACCTAAGTTCGATTTCTAATAGTTGATACATTTTGTGCTTCTTTTTTACATTATGTAATACTATTATGAGATAATTCGAACAACGTACCGTCAACAAAAGACATAAGTATGAAGGATCGTCGGATATAGTTGAAGTATAGTAAGAAACTGATGGATGTTCTTGAATAAAATTTAATTTTATTAATAGAAAACAAGCTGGTCATTTAACTAATTAAATTTCAGTAGACAACATCCATCGGTTTCTTACTAATATCCGACAATCCTGCATACTTATCTCTTTTGTTGACTGTACATAAAAAAATATTAATTTTAGGTCTCCTGTCATCTATGGTTATAATAAACATAAATATCTATGATTGGGTGACTGTTCATGACAAATCCCGTGTGTTTACAATCTACTATTATACTATTTGAGTGTTAGCTGCGTTCGTCAGGAGTACCTAAACCAAAACCTAGGAAGGATCTATAACCTATTTATGCATGTGTGTACCTAGTTTTAATAGTTTTTTTTTTTATCATTGTTGCTCTCAACCAATGCACCTGCCACCTAATCTCTTCACCACCCTTGGATGACTGGTAGAGAATGCCTAAGACATTAAGTCTGCCTTTGTACTTTTTTTGTGTGCGAAAAGTTTAAATAAATAATCTATAAAAATGCAATTGTGTATCAGATTTTTGTCATTACTGCAATTAACTGACCCACCTTTGCATAAATGGTTGAGATTTTTAAGAATACGAATCGATACATTTATGCAAAGGTGGGTCGGCTAATTGCAGTAACTGACTGTACGTATATATGCAGGAACGCAGGCGTTCATTAATACGTGGCGGCATCTAAATACACATGCGACCTACACATCACACCATGACGTCACAAACAGAGTTTACCGCGCTAGTAGTAAATACACAACATCCCAACATCAATCGTCGGGCAGTTGCCCACCAGACATTAATAATAATATTATAATAATATAATATTCCACAACTATCACACAACGCCATCTAATCCCAAGCTAAGCAGAGCTTGTGTTATGGGTACTAGACAACTGATAAAGATACTTATATATTTCTAAATACATACATATTATAGATAAATTACACCCAGACACAGAACAAATGATCGTGCTCATCACACAAACATTTGTCCTGGGTGGGAATCGAACCCACGACCTCCGGCATAGCAGTCAGGGTCACTAACCACTAGACCATCAGGCCTGTCAAACATTACCCGTCTGGTCGAAGGATCTTCCCTTTTCTATGGAGCATGAGTGAACTTTACTCCCTGTTTGTTCCTCATATCTCTATAAATTCACTAAAAACGAAAAAACGCTTCGCAAGCAATGGTCAATTGCACACTTACTACTGTACGTCGTTTGCACCCACGTCACCAGTCCTAACACTCTGTATATTTTGGTTGCTGAGCCCAAAACTACAAACAGGAAATTTTATAAAAAATTTGCTGTTATTCTTGTAAATTTAGTATGAGCCTAGTTATAAATTAAAGTCGCTTGTCCCGTCTGACCGCGTGGTTCTTCTATACTGTAACGGATTTTATTGCAGTTTCCACCATCATATGGAGAATATATTCCGGAAGGTTTATTTGTATTAAGTACAGGTACATTTATATTAAACTTAATATAATATAATAAATTAATCTAGAGTATGTTTTGCCCAATCGTGAAAACCATGTAAAACAGAGGCGGGACGCTATTAACAATTAGCAACGATGATGCAGGCTCCTAGTGGGCTATAATACCTGTCGTATTAACTACTCCAATAGACTAATCTTGATTGTGACAGAAGTGGGCTTACGACAGTGCACTGCCCTGTGTGAAGGGGTCAGACGGGGCTCATGACCTCTTCAGTTCATCGTAGCCACAATGGAATAACGGGTAGTTAATGCTAGTTCGCGTCACAAGTGACCTCGCCTGGGATTATTTCTGTATCGATATTTTGTTAAATTATGAAAACTAGTTTTGTTGTCCGCACCCGTATATAGTTCGTTCTAATCCATCAGGGGTAGCGATGCGCGATGGCGAGAGGTTTTATTCGATTGTTTCGATTGTTCGAACATCTCGATGGTTCTCGATTGTTTCGACTTGAACTCGAGTCCGACTCGGTCTGTTTAAGCTGTATTGCGACTGGCGCATGGCGCGTTCATTCGAGAGTTGTTCATCGATGGTTTAGTTTCGCGAGTTTTTGACTTGCGTTATGATTGCGAATCTGGCATTTTAATGAATTTAAAAACTAGTTAAAATTAAAACAGTGCAAAGTAATCGTCGTCGTAAGTAAAGGTAAACATTCACAAATTACGCGCGGCTCGGTCGACTCGAGTCATCGAATGTGGCACGCTCTCATCTCTAACTAACATGAACCTCGGGTTGATGCATGCAATCGACTGACTTCGCCGAAGTCAGTCCGCAGTCGATTGCCGACTCACCGAGTCTCGCTCGGTCACCGAAGTCACTTCGGTGACCGAGCGAGACTCGGTGAGTGAGAGTGATGAATGACTGATTCGAACAGTCGAAAACTAGCGGGCGATTCCATTGACTCGAGACAATCGAAAAACATCTCGATTGTTTTGTAGAACGGCGAGTCGATGGTTGACTCGATGGTTTATTTTAACGACTCCGATTCTTTCGATTGTTAAAACATCTCGGAATCGCCCATCATTAATCAGGGGAACTATACAGGGTGGAATTTTTGAAGCTTACCTGGAGGGAAAGTACTCTAAATACTGAATAGGTACAGCAAAGGGGTTTGAAGATTTTTGTATGGAGGGTGGCCCTAAGGTCAGCCGCCATTTTGATTTTTTTTCAGAATCGCGGTGCACAACAAAAGTTATATATTTAGATAGAGGACACTTATACAAACAAAAAATGTATATAACATAATATCCTAAAGCGTCAGGTTTCGGAGTTAGTCACCGAAATATAAGTCGAAAACAACAAGGATTTTTTTTTTTTTTCCCTCCAGGTAAACATATAGAACTATTGAGGTAACAGAAACGTTATGAAACATTTATGGAGAAGAAACAAGTGAAGAATAGACATTTTTTAAATAAATAATTAAACATGGCAATTTATAGTTAGTTTTTAATCCCAGAGACTTTTGTGTTTTCGTTTTTTTAACCGACTTTAAAAAAGGAGGTTCTGTATTCGACCCGTATGTATGTATGTTTGTATGTCTGCGATTATCTCAAAAACTACTGAATCGATTTTGATAATTCTTTCATTAGTGTGATCTACATACTTTCAGGAAGGTTTTAGTATATAATACATTAGGTAATTATTCTTATGTACGAAGTTATATGCATAAATGTACTGCATCTCCGGCATTTCTATGCGAATTTTGATGATTCTTCGAGTTGTGTCTTCAATTCTTCAATGCACTAGTGTTAATTGAATTTATCTTTGGTAGGTACAACTAAAAAGTGAAAAATAAAAACTTTTTTACAAAAAAAACAACCGACTTCAAAAAAAACACTACAAAGTGAAAAATAACTTTAATTTCGGAAGTCGGTGTCAAAAAACGAAAATGCGGAACCAGCGACACCGACTTCCGAAATTAAAGTTATTTTTCACTTTGTAGTGTTTTTTTTTTAAAGTCGGTTGTTTTTTTTGTAAAAAAGTTTTTTTTAGTATAGAAGTTTGACATTACACTTGCCAGATTAGTCTCTGGGATTAAAAACGAACTATAAATTGCCGTGTTTAATTATTTATTGAAAAAATGTCTATTCTTCATTTGTTTCTTCTCCATAAAGGTTTCATAACGTTTTCCTCACCTCGTTAACCTCATTAGTTCAATATTCTTACCAGGAGGGAAAAAAAACAAAAAAATCCTTGTTGTTTTCGACTTATATTTCGGTGAATAACTCCGAATTACTCCGAAACCTGACGCTTTAGGATATTAATACATTTTTTGTTTGTATAAGTGTCCTCTATCTAAATATATAACTTTTGTTGTGCACCGCGATTCTGAAAAAAAATCAAAATGGCGGCTGATTTTAGGGCCAAAACCTTCAAACCCCTTTACTCAAAGGAAACATTCCTTTATTTTTAAAAAGAAACAAAACTGCGTTTAAACATTTTTGAAATTACTCTTGCCCCACCCGGGAATCGAACAGACTAAAATCTGAAAAAATAGCATCCTGTACTTTTATGGCACCAATCGATAGGGTCAATCATAAAGATCAAATCTCTCTAGCAAACATAGTAAATTAAATTAAAAAAAAAAGAACATGAAATCTAAACTTATTTATTCGAACGAAAAAAAAAGTAGGTAAATTAACTAATTAGTTGCTCGAAGTTAGCTCCATTTTATGGGATGCACTAATTTATTATTTTAAGGAATTCATTTTGAGTAACTTTTAGTAGCGTGTTGTGGTGAATATTGAAAATTGTATTGTGAACCTGTCACCAGGTCAGGACCTGGTGACAATGGGAACATTTGGAAAGTATACCCTTTCAACCAAAAAAATAGTTTTTTAAATCGGTCTAGCCGTCTTCGTGAAATCGGTGAACATAAAAATATTTAAAAAATGTAATTCCGACAAACTGAGAACCTCCTCCTTTTTTGAAGTCAGTTAAAATCGAAACAAATACTAAAATCTAGGAAAGAAACACATTAATTAAGTAATATAAAGTCAGAAATACCCTTTAAAACGTTTTTAAAATAAAAATGTTATCAAGAAATTATGTATTCTAAAATATTATATTTCTCAAAACTGCCGGGTCAGATTTTGATGCCACTTTGCACAAGGGTATAGTTGAGGTATCTCCACAGAAATATCGTAACAGTATCGCTATTGGTTCATATACCACTTTTTAATGTTATCATGAAATTATGTATTCTAAAATATTATATTTCTCAAAACTGCCGGGTCAGATTTTGATGCCACTTTGCACAAGGGTATAGTTGAGGTATCCCCACAGAAATATCGTAACAGTATCGCTATTGGTTCATAGACCACTTTTTAACAGTCTCCTTTGAGTTTTTCAACGCGACGCGACGAGTCTAAATATCGATTGCAATCAATACCGATCCACGCCAACGTGGATGAAAATAAGTCCCCAAAAAGATACAAACCTGCTATAGCATTAAGGAAAGGATATTGGGTCTATAACAAAAAGGTAAAAAAAGGTAGTTGGGGAATCGATCTTGGTTTCTGGAACACTCGCGGACTGCGGCCTGTGGCTGGGGTGGTCGGAAACCAGCCAACCGGTCAGGTGTCCAAATTCAAGATGCCTGGGTGGGTGGATGGAGCCGAATAAATCGGCTCGCAGATAATTCGGACTTCTATCTGGGGCAAAAATTACCACCATAAGAATCCCGAGTTGCAAGTAGATCTCATTAAACCCCAAAAAAACGTACAATTACACATACCAGATAACAGGATTCAATAAAACGCGAAATGTAGTCTTCCGTCGACCATGTGGGGAAACCTTTAGCACAGAACGGATGGGATTAATATATTGAAACATGATGAAAGTCTATGAAAGACCAAAAAGATAAAAAATACATACCCTGAGTCAAACAATAAATGGGTAGTTCTTCGAAATTTGATTCTTCGACTGATCCATATGGCCAAAATTTAATTTCACTTTCAGCTCTGTAACACATGCTCATATGAAAATAGACATACCAAAGAACATATGTTTGTATGAGGGGCTCGTTTTTATAAAGTAGTTTTCAAGATATCGACGTTCGAATATTTTGTGCCCAGATGAATCAGAAACAGAAATAAAAAGTAATAAATACACCGTTAATTTTGATTGATAATTCTAAACAATAATTATTTATTCTTAACTAAGACTAAGACATATAAAAAGTGTCATATTTAGAACAGTTTTATACTCCTGTCACTTTTTAATTATTCAAAAGGTTATAGCTAAATAAATGATAATAAATAAGACTAGAACTACTGACTTGTACACGGTCAAACATTGGACATTATAATGCAACAAAAGCACTCCTTTCGTGCTGGAAAGGGGAATTCGAATTTATTTCATTAGTCATATGGGGGTTTTGACCATACGAATCAGGCACAGTTGAATCAGATTTTTGCCTACAATCATACATAACTCATCATACATACAGACTTCATTATTGTTATTTTTCTACACGATTCCATAACCTAAAAGCATCACACGAAACACAGATTGAAGTTTTAAAACAATAAAATAAATTTTATAAAGTAGGCATTGTAATCATAATGCCACCTGAACCAAACACAGGTGAATCAGATATTTTCCTTCGTAACACCGGGATCTAAGCCAACCAGCCGCAGGTCCACCTTCTAGCTCGTCCGTTGCACGACTGGCTTCCCCCCGCGCGGGAAGCCAGACTCTCATTATTATTACCTGACCAAGTACGGTCAAGTGAAGCTTACGCCACATTAATCAGTATTATACGCCGGACACTCCTTATTTACTTATTTATAAACAAAATAACGTAGTTATAACCAATACACATTTTTTTTGTAAGAGGACAACTCATTTCCTTTCGATATAATTATAATTTATATTGATGTATCAAAGGGAAAATGCGACATCGACCATTTTGTACCGGAAAATGGCAAACGGACGCGTTATATGAATCAGAAGAACACACTTCAAATATTTTTATTTTGTACCTAGACAGCAAGTATTTAAAAAATATCATTTGTCCTAGTAAGGCATAAAGCTAAACCGTACAAAAAAAAAATTACATGCCGTTTTGTTAGTTGGTTACAGAAATATACCCATAGACATCGAAAATTTTGTCCCTGAAGAACTACCCAAATAACGTGATGAACACGATCCAATAAATTATAAATTGGTGTAATAATCAATCAATGTTGGTGTTTCTTCCACGATAAACAATAATTTCGGCCGTCGTATGAGACAAAATTCAGACAAGTGAAGTATGTTTCCAAAAAAAAAATCTCATCTGACGTAAAAGAAATTATTTGAAAATTATTATAAAAAATAAAGGTTTTTGATAGGCCCAGTACAAAAAGAGGTTGATTATAATGTTGAAGAAGGACGAATGGCGAAAATAATTAACATGCAGTAACTACTAATGCTGCACAATTCGGGTATTAAAATGGTTATTAACATAGGCAGTGGTGATTGATATTGATCCTTATGATTGACCCTATCGATTGGTGCCGTAAAACTATAGGATGCTTTTTTTTCGGATTTTACTCGCAAGCGTATTTTCAAAAATCTTTAAAGGCACTTTTGCTTCTTTTAAAAAATAAAGGAATGTTTCCTTTAAATAAAATTTGCTGTCTTCAGTATTTAAAGTAGGTACTTTCCCTCCTGGTACACTTCGAAAATTCAACTCTGTATACCGAGTGAATTGCTTACCGAAATTCTTGGTTATTGCTGTTGGTCTTCCAAATATTTAAATTTACCAGGCCACTGAGAAAGAATTGCGAAAAAAAGTTTTTATGTATGAGAGACTGACCAGTTATAATCTATTTTGAAAATATGATTATTTGTAAGTAAAAATAGGTACGTTTAATTCCAAAATTTCCCTCCACATTGTGCAAACAATGAGGAGGGAAGCTAATTTAAATTGTCGTGTCTCATTAAAAAATAGATCTGCGCCGGGAATATTTTCGCGCTATGATTTTTTACGATTTCAATTGTCGCCTGAAACCGGACGAATCGTATGATAGACTTCAAATGGCATTTATGTATCAAGGCCCTTCTAAGGCAACTGTGTATCGTTGGTATAACGAATTCAAGCGCGCGGTCGACTAACTTTGAGGGATGTAGAAAAAAATGGTCGCCCTTTGACGGCTGTTACGGAAGAAAACGTGCTAGCAGTGAAAAATTTAATCGATGACAATAGGCGAGTTACGTATCAAGAGATTCAGCACATAACCTACAGGTTGGATCGGGAAGCCTTCACGAAACCTCGTGCTTCATCGCGTGAGGAGGATAGTTTCACGATGGTTGCCGCACAACCTCACAGATGCTCAGAAGCAGGCCCGGGTGGAATGGTGCCGTAATATGATAAACAAATTTGAAGCAGACTCGTCTCGGCGTATTTACGACATCACTACAGGTGATGGAAACTTGGATTTAACAATAGGTACGATCCAGAAACGGAGCGCCAGTCGACGGTTTGGGTGTTTCAAAACGAATCAACGCCTACCAAAGTGAAGCGATCTAGAAGAAGATTTTGATCGCGAGCTTTTTCAATTTGACTGGCTACTTGGTGTCAATTCCTTTACGGAACCAAAGATGCATCAACGCTGAATTGTATACTACCAAATGCTTGGCAGAAGTTTTCTCTGTTGTGAGCAACAAGCGACCAACCACAGGGCTCCGCGGGCTACTGCTCCACCACGACAACGCGCCTTCGCACACCGCGCTCAAAACGAGGGACTTCCTGGACAGCACGCCGGTCAAACTCCTGGGTCATCCTCCTTACAGCCCTGACCTACCACTGTGTGACTTCTTTTTATTCCCGAAAATAAAAAATCTGCTCAAAAGGACACAACTTTCGTCGCCAGAAGATGTGCTGTCAGCGTTCGAGCAGGTTGCAAACGAGGTGTCTGCAGCGGACTGGAAAAAAGATTTTTGAAAACAGGTTCAGACGTATGAAACTTTATATAGAGGCTAGGGGAGAGGCTAGAGTACTTTGAAAAGATTTAATAAAAATATATTTACCTAAAAAACATTTTATTTTTTATTTTCGCAGAACTTGAGTGTCCCTCGTACATGTATAACCCATCCACTAACGTTATTTTACTCCGGAGTTCGCCTACAACTAAGAATATAATTTTAACTCTGCAGCTTTCCTCGCTGCCTCGTTATAAAATAATTAATTTCTAATTTAAATGAACCCGACTTCTGAAACGCGAACTAAAAAAGGTGAGAGGCAGAAATAACTTTTCCTTCGACTTGTAATGGCTACGGTCAGTGTCGGAGGAGGAACAGTAGGCATTAAAAATGTCTCGGTCACTGTAATATTCACGTATAAATCTGTAATAGTATGCAGCTGAAGGCATACATGAAATTCACATTAGACATACATAATTATATTGAACAGAAATGTCGCGATCGACGAAATCAATGGCATGCCCGACTGCGGCGGAGCCCAAAAGGAGGGTAATGTTTTGTTGAGTTTAAAATGTATTATAAAATTTGTCCATGACGACAGCGATGCAGCTGTGGCCGACAAACACTGAAACTATCGGTAAAAGAATAAAAAAAACATTAAATTAACTATCTAGCGACGGACGGTGGCATTCATTTTACGAATAATAAATATGATCTTCCTTAACTATAAATCTATCAATATCAATAAAAACAATTACGGCTTATACAGGGTGTTACGGAAAGGGTATATGAATACAAACGGGTTGAAGAGTGTATCTGGTCTAGAATCTCTGTACAAAATTTCAGCTCAAAAGCATTAACTTTGAAAATGCTTAATATTTTTTTATTTCGACATCACGGCGCTGCACTGGCGCGCGGCAGCGTGATGTAGGTACGTGTACTAGGCGCACAGACACACTACAGATAATGGATAATGACCCTCGTAGTGCGGTGACACGTTTGTTATGATTTCAATTTAATAAACTATCGAAATAAAAAAATATTAAGCATTTTCAAAGTTACTTCTTTTGAGCTGAAATTTTGTACAGAGATTCTAGACCAGATTCACTCTTCAACCCGTTTGTATTGATATACCCTTTCCGTAACACCCTGTATATATGAAAGAGAAAATATTTTGATGCTTGTTTTTTGTTGTATTCGTAATTGTCAATTGTTAAATAATGTGTGCAAAATAATAACAATATTGTATTTTTTTTTTGGAAAAACTACCGTGTAAATCGGTTTGGATGGTAGTTCTGCATGAAATTCACCTAGGCGGCGCCGGGCACAATCAGCTAGAAGAGGATAAGGGTGAGCAATGAATATAACATTGCAGGCATTATTATGCCAGAATTAGACATCAAGCGATTTTCTTCTGAGCCTCGACGCCGTGTTGTTTTTAATTTAATTTTTAAATATTTTTTTATTGTTGGCTATCCAGCTTAAATATACTGGTCTGCTCTAGTTTTAGTTTAGTATATTAATTATATTTTAATGCAGGAATATAAATTCATAAATTGTATTTGTGTCGTGTGCATAAGTCTTTTAGTTATTATGTTTGTTTCTAGCAGAAGGCATGTGGCTGTGCTTTTTAAATAAATACTTAAATAAAAAGTCGCTCTTCTGCTGCACATTGGATGTTTAGATTCATATATTGTCTATAAAATTAGATAGGGGCTCGTGGCTAGATGATAACTGCCGCACGGATTAATCGAAGGTAAAGCTACGCCTGCCGCGGTCGGTTCGTGGATGGGTGGACATCCATTATATATCAAGACCGAGACCCCTCCGTGCCTCGGAAAGCACTTTAAGCTGTAGGTCCCAGCTGTCATTCGTGAATCTTTGACAGTCGTTAAGCGTAGACAGAAGCCCAAAACTCTGACAACCAGTCTCACCAAGGAGTATCATGTTACCCTTTAACTGGGTTTTTGAGGTTAGATAGGCAGTCACTCCACGTAAAATACTGGTATTCAACTGCTTCCGGTTAAACTGGAAACCCAACCCAACATAGTTGGAAAAAGGCTAGGCAAATTGATTTATGTGTTGAGTTTGACACCTGACAAAACGTACTTTTCCACTTCTCATACTCTAACGGCCTGGCCTCGACCTTGTCGCTGTCAGCGGCAGCTTAGCGCGGGGCGGCGAGCGGTAAAAACAAATACATATACGAAAATGTATGAACGATGCTACGACGCACCGCTCGTAGCGTCAACGCTAGTCAAAAGAAGCCGCGCCGCTTGCCGCTAAGCCAAAAGTCGTGGCCGGGGGTTAAAGTTCGTTTTATTTTGTGCGAAGGCGACATAAAGTGGCTTTTTATGTTCTAGCGCATAAAGTAATTTTATTTTTTCTAAGACTAATATAATCAGGCCCAACATCCACACATGCACAATAAAACGTCGCAGATTAAAGTCGTTATTTTATTTCATTTGCTTTAACTTATTTCAATTCCGTGTTTTCTATCGTTAATTTAATAAAACCAGATAATATAGTTGTCATTTATTATTTAAAACGCAAGGAAACATTTTTATGACTTGGCAGTTACCCAAGTCGCATGACACAATCCTGTTGAAAATTAAAAAGAAACTTTTAAAAAGTTGGGCGGTGGCGGGAATTAGCTATTCTCTTCTTCAATTTTGCAACATTTTTGAACAGTGAAAATACTGTTATATACTTTATTTTCTCGCAAACGAATTGAAAAGCAGAGTGTTTAACTCGGAATAAACGAGCCATTTTACCCCTCGACTTAACTATCCACCCTCGCCTGCGGCTCTGGTAGATATAAACTTCTGTAGCTAAGATGGCTTTTTTTATGCACTTGTTGTACAATCTGCTATTTCACACCACCTGCACCTGCTTGACAATGTCAAATTATATGTCATGCAAACCTAACCTAAAGTAAGTCATTCAAGACTTGGGGTCTAGCAGTAATATTGTATTGAATTTCATTATGCATCTCTGGTCATTAATGTGATTTGAATTTGGAACATAAATTAGAAATCGCATACGACCATTTACGATAGGTAGTAGGTACATACTAATTCCATGCATTCACCATTAAGATCTGTACTAAAAAATAGGTAAATTGTTCGAAAATAGAAATGGCCACCACGAGTAGAATATTAAAAAAAAAATTAACACAAAAAAACGCGCGAATACTGAAAATGCTTTGCAACAAATTACCTAAACTACAAATTCTCACAAAAATGTCGAGTGACGATAGTGATTTGACTCCGCAGTAAGTACATTAAATCCGAAGCCAATGCATTGTAAAATCTACTCCCAGAAAAGTCCAAGGAATCGTACATGAAAGCCTGCGACGAATTTACAAATGGAAAACTACAAAGGGCGTTAGCCTACTTCCAGCATTTATCATGTACAAAGAAGCCAAGTCTATGGTGCATCTATTCGATGCTCAGGTCAACAATATGCATCAAACATAATATACAAATTAGTACATAGACCAAATTACTGGCATTTTTAAAAAGAAAACCAGAAGGACATCGTCCTAAGAAATCAAAAGTTTTCACAGCTCAAAATGTGGAAACATTTCTAAATGAAGCCCCTGACCACAGCTTTCTTGCCACAAAAGTAAGTACCTACCTATTGATTAAATTTGTAGTAACTAAAAGCTACATACATATTACAGACAAGTAGGTACTAGCTACCCGCTCATGAATCGATCGCTTGTGTGCGATCTACTGATGTGATGTTTCGACTTTAAGTTAAATAATTATTATTCTAATCCTTTGAAAGATTTATATGCATACCAGCTTCTGCCCGCGGTTTCGCCCGCCTAAAAAGTAACTTTGAACTATTATCCCAATGGAACACATTACCGGGATAAAAAGTATCCTATGTGTTAATCCAGGAAATGGTCTATCTGTGTGCCAATTTTCATTTAAATCTGTTCAACGGTTTACGCGTGATTGAGTAACAAACATTCAAACATCTTCACAAACATTCACATTTATAATTATAGTAGGATTATTATAAATAATAAGCTTTCTTAGATTTGACTCACACACACATTTGAGTGTGTCAGTCAAATCTAAGAAAGCTTACTTATAACTTGTAATACATAACAATTAATGTAGGTATTACGTAACGTACCTTCCTGCTTAAATACTAACCTACCTGCCTATTTTTGTTACAGGTGGCATTGATTTTTGGAGTGAATGGCGCTTGTCGTGGAAATGAACTCGTAAACATTCGAATCAAAGATATCGAAAAACCTTCAGATTTGTTGTTTGCCAGATATAAAATCAAAGAAAGAACGGTCATTCGTAGTCCGTGGAGAATACGTAAGAATGATCGAAAAGTACCAAACTCTACGCCCCTTTAATATAAACACTAACAGATATATATAGGTCTATTATCTGTAATTGTAATTTTAATAAATACTTTGATTCTAGTACTATTGTGTTTTATTGTCTCGTAGATGGTGCTCCCTCGCTATTCCCGGGAGCCCTAGGATCCTTCGTTGCGTTCGGGATTCAAAATATGGCCGCGAAATTAAGACACTACTTTATCCCCTTAGTGCATAATCTACTATTAAAGTAGCGCTGCTGCGGTATACAAAGGAATATTAACACTGAAAAAAACCAGTGCTTCGTTCTCCAGCTTGTGCAACCTTGTAACTACTGAGGCACCTGTAGCCGGGGGTGTTGCTGAAGCATAGATACATTTCTATGAGCTGTAGCCTCCTTTTTTAAACCAACCTGCCCTCGAAAAACTAATTTGCCTCAAGCATAATTTTACTGGGCCACTGTTCCAATCTAACCTAACCTAATTACACCCACTTAAGTCTTTACACAGGTTTTAATAACGTTGAGTTCGCAATGTTTTAATTTTCTTCTCAGTTCAATCATTGGATCCAATATAGACTCAAGTTACTCTCGAATACACCACTTAGCAAGTTTCCATCAGTTTTTCTAAGCTTTCCTTCTCAGTGTGCCAGTTACAGTTCGCTAGAAAACTCGTATTTTATCATGTTTCGTATTTTTTAAATTTTGTTTTGGTTGTTGAATATATGAAATAGTAGATTGTTATACAAGGGGCTAAAATTACCCATTAAACGAGGTAGTTTTACTCCCGAGCTTTAGCGAGGGAGTAAATAGAAACCGAGATATAAAACATTTTCCCCTTGAGAAAGAAATGCTATTTTTTCCTCGCTCTGGTACGCTACAATGACGGTCTTTTTGAGCAAGAGGAGTGAAATAGTAGATTGTTATGCAAGGGTCGAAAGGAATCAATTCCTATACGAGGCATTTAGACGCCCGAGCGCAGCGAGGGCGGCTAAAGCCCGAGTAGGAATTGATGACTTTCACCCGTGTTAAACACTCTACTTTTCATTTCGAATATAAAGAAAATAAAAAGAAGTAGTTTTTCTAAAATATTTATTGATAACAATAACATGCAAAGTTTTTGAATTTTGGTACAGCTTACAGGGTTAGTATCCCGCCAAATAATACTATTGTCTTTTTTTATTTTAAATATGGAACACACCGCATCATCGCCGCGGGCTGTCCCGCTTAATAGGTTTTTTTTTTTAATTCACACTGGCTGTTTATACACTCACAAGACTGCAGCATTTTTCTTAATTTATGTAAAAAATTTCGTAGCTGGCTTCTATTTTTAAAATTCATTCCCACCCTAAAGAGGGAAGTAATTTCTATGAGTCTTTCCCGCCCTGTGGTGGGAAGCAGCGTCTTCCACCCGCTATTTGGATCAAACAAACACTACTTTCCGAGTATGAGAAATGAAAAAGAACTTTCAAGAGCAAGTGAAATACCTAAAAGGCTGTTTGAATCTTTTAACACACAGGATTAACCTAGTTCAGGCAAACTAGCAACTGTGCCCTATTTTAATTGTTAAGCTATTCATTTTAAATGTATACACTTTTTATAAATAAACGATTATTATTATTATTTCGTTTATTTAGACTGTAAACTTATTTTATAAAAAATTTAAATATTTCTTAAAATTAATTTATTCATTCATTTAAAAAAAATATGTATTTATAAAATAATTATAGAAAACTAAATAAAATAAAAAAATAGTGATCGGCCGGTTTTGGGAGCAGGGTCTAAGCTACCAGAGTGGTTAGGGCTCCAGCGACAGGAACCTCCTCACAATGCAAACCGTATCGAGGAGTACTGCCTTCTGAATCAGGCCCTTGATCCAACCGCCTAATGAGAGCCTCGATAGATGTTGATCGAGGCTTTCGGCCATAAGGCCATTGGCCGATACGACAATAGGCACAGTGATAGCCGAGCTCACATTCCACATGTCAACAACCTCATGTGCTAAGTTGAGATATTTAATTTGTTTCTCTTTTTCAGCTTTCACGAGGTTCCCGTCATGTGGAATGGTAACATCGTCAATCATTGTGCGGCGCGCTAATCGATCTATCAGCACTATAATTATGCTTATTGGTGGCAATCATAGATATATGAAAGTACATTTCTATGGTGACAATAGTCCTGTCAGTAATGGTAGACCGATCCCAGTACAACGTGACATGGTCATTTTCAAGAACTGGGTCGGGCACATACTTGTAACCTAGAATCCACAAGTTTATATTTCAAAGCAAGTTGCTGGTGAATAATCCTGGCTACTTGGGTATGCCTGTGCAAGTACTCACCGTTAGCCAGACGAGAACAACCAGAGATAATAATATTTTATGTCTGATAGATTATTATTATTTCGTTTATTTATTCTCTTCTCATATTTTATAAAAAAAATTAAATATACCTTTAAATATAAAAAATAAGCATAAAAAACATTTAAAAATATAAAAAAAATAGTGATCTTAATAATCGGGTTATCACCTAGTTCAATCATGGGCAAAACCTCAACAAAACTACCGAATGGCAACACAAAAACCTAAGTAAAACATAAACTGCATGGTATTCCAGCCTTTAGCAACAAGTTATCCGACGTTATTAACCCTTCGTATGCTTAAACGTGGATCCACGCGAGACACAATGGCTTTTTAATTGTGTCTGTAATTACGGCATTCCACCGGTTAAAGCGCTGTTCACAGGCCCGCTGACTTTACCTTGTGATACGAGTCAGAGTGGGCGCTATTATTCACTACAGCATTTAATCTAACAAGAATGGCCTTGAATTTGAAAGGTCATCAAACAGTACACGATGCGAGCAAAATTCTCAAGCAGTATTCTGCATGAACTAAATCTCGAATGTAGTAGAGTTGAAAATAGCATGCAAGAGATTATTTTCTGTAGCTTGTGCTGTGTTATACTACTTTCAACTTTATTTCAGTTTTGTGTTTTTTATTATTATTATTAATAGAAAGCTAATCGTGCATTTTGATTTTACTGCTCAGTGTGTACTGACCCTGGGCTGTAGCAATAATTACTCGTAGCGACAATTATTATGGCTTTGATGAGTATGTTATTAGGCTCACGACTAATTGAGTGGTTCTGTGACACAAAGGCTATGGTTTGACTTAAGATTAGTTCAGATATTACGTTCATACAATACAAAGGTGAGTACACACAGTCTACATAATCATCATCATTTTTTATCATTATCCTGCCCTTATCCCAAATTATTTGTAGTCGGCGCAACATGACTTTGACTACGAAGTACGACCTAAAATTGTATTACGAAGATTTAGATCAAGCAGATAAAGGATTCTCAGAAAATATCATACTTAATATTAAAAGAGAAATTTCAAAAGAAAATTATATTTGGACAAATTCAAAAAGGCGTTAGAGGTGCGTATATTGGAGCAAAAAGAACTGAGCTGGAACATTGAACTTGTACAAAAAAAAAACAGAGTGGAGAAAATGTAATGGAAAATGTAGAAAGATTTGCAAAGAAATTACAACTAAAAACCGAATATATTGAAAAAGCATGGAGGGTGGGTTCCTACACGAGGCGACGCGACGACGGAAAAACCCACGACCAAAAATCGTCACACTACGCACAAAGGCAGCCCGGTCAGGGAAAAAACTCGTACGTCGCTGTAATTTCGGATTTTACTGGATTGGCCTGCACTCTGTCATTTACACATAGTTGTATTCCTGTACCTCTTCTATCTTTTCTTGTCAACACATGGATATTTAATCGACTAAACTCGTATATTTTTGCATCTCCTTCTTTAATATTTATTTCCGTTATGCAAATTATATCCAGTCTATACAAGTATTTCTTCGTTAAAATAATTAGCTCATTGAAATGTTTTCTGAATGAGCAAACCATTCAGAAAACATTTCAATGAGCTAATTATTTTTTATAATTGTGTATTACTTGAAGTGACGCGCCGCGGTCGTTTGTTTACGTGCTCGTACAACTTATCTGTGTGTATTCTGTATATTCCATATCTTATATTTCTGACTGCAGGGCCATTTTAGAAAATATAATTTAAATCTATGTACCGAAATTTGATTATTTTTATTTATTAATTTGTTTTTATATAGGGTTAGGTTGTAGATGTTATAGAACTAGTCTTTGTTTTGTGTAAGATAATTCTCAATATGCCTTTCAAAGCGTATGTGGTGTACTTTTTTAAGATCGTCATATTTATCTTAGAATTTAGAATCTAGATGTATTTGTAGGATTCTCTTAAGTTACGTATAGCCTTAACAGTCCAGAAAAAGTTGCGCATTTGACGTGTTACATACATTTGCGAACATAATTGTTTTGGTATATTGTGTGATTTTTTTTTGGCTATTTGCGAGTTTTCGGGTAGTCAGGAGTCGTATTACGTATTAACAGTGCCTTGGCGGTCAGATAGGCAGTCGCTCCATGTAAAATACAGGTATTCATATGGTTTGATTTGAAGCCGTCCCCAATAACTCCTGTAAGATCCTGTCTGTCTGAACCGTGCTACGGTTCAGACATAACGGTGAATCACGGATACTGATACACCCAACTTTCGAATGACTGAACGGCAGGTGTGACCTTCCTTAATCATTATTATAGCCTTGGAGACCTCAGTTGCAGGCAAATCACTCATTCTGTTGCATACAGAACGAGTGATTTGCCCGATACAATGTTAACTCTCCAAGCTAGGGCTCATTGACTGCATAAACGATTATCAAAAACACTCAAAACCGTAAAGTCTAAGCAAACCCTTAAGTGGGTACAATTTCTGTTAGAATGTTGAAAAATGTCAAAAAAGCCCATAATGTTGCCATAATGTAATATGAAAAAAGTAATCATTCAAACAACGGAACCACTTGTCGGAGTACTCATAAGTTTTTTTTTAAAAGGCACCTTATAGTGTTCCTCTAATTTTGCCGATATAATACAGTTGGGAAAAGTGATTTTAGCTGTACAGCATACATTGCTAGCACTGCAATAGGCTCATAAAAAATACAATTAGGAAATTGTTCGCACTGCATTGTTATACGAAAGTGCAAATGTAATAAATAAATTAATATTGTTGAGGCGGTTGTGTTAAGCACGGAATCAGTTAGGACAGCTGTTTCTCTGTTTATTACTTATCTACCCTTACTGTTATTGTTATAGCGTACAGTAACACTCATACAATAAGCACTCTTTCCCGCTGACGCTTTATTCTGGAAATGGTGCTCTCCTTCAAAGTAATCTGGAGGAGCACAAAGTGTTTTTATTTGTAAAGAAGGGTAAGACCTACTCGACCTCTTTAAGAAGCCTTAAGTTTTTTGTACCTTTCACATCTGCGTTGCCCAATTTGGGAAACGTCAAACAAAAGGTACTCGGTACATTTTGAAGATAAGTTTTAGGGCTTTTGGCCTGTGTGTACAGTCGCCTCCAAAAGTTAGTTGACGGTTTTCTACTTCATCTGTGACACACCACATATATTGTGAATTAACATTTTAACCTCCCGACTTTATATCAGTAGATATGCCCCCAGCGCCCAAAAAAAAAACGAGAAATAAATACCGATTAAACGAGCTGTGGTATTTGGTCGTACATATGTCGTGGCCAGATCATAGAATTGATCATTACACGAAGTGTTCAGTCATTTCATGAAACGGTTATGTATCATGAAATGGCCAGTTAAGATTGACCATATCGTTTAAAAGTCAACGTTTAATGATAAATCATTCGACGTTTGGCCATATTATGAATGTATGTAGGGTTCGCATAATACTAAACGACGTCAGGGGCACCCCGAGGTTCGGTTTGGTTAGGTTCCTCTAAACCCTGCAGACAGAAATAGGAGCCCCGTGCAGCGGGGCTCCGTCGACCTGTCCTCGTTACAAATAAAACGAGCATGCTAAATTTATGCTTTAGAATATTATGCTTAATCATTATTAATATGATTAGAGAAATTATGCGTAAGCTGTTATGCGAAAGTATAATTAGGAGAAACAAAAGTATGCCAAGTTATATTAGATCTTAAAATTGTATGCAAATCGATAGGGAACCCACAGAGGAAACCGACATCAGCACCTTTACCGGCGGATATTCTAATTATTTTACGACATGATCACTGATGTTTGGCCACATCATGAAGTAGTCGTGCGTTTAACTGTTCATATCGTGAAACGTTGAGTAATCATTGATCTGGCCAGACCACATCATGATGTGGCCAATAGACAGAAAAACATTTCATGAAATGCGACCATATCATGAAATTCTCGAGCATTTCATGAAGTGAGCAAATCTACGATATGGCCACGACATATATACGACCCGGGCGGAATGGACACGAAAATATTTATCGGATTTATCCGGCGTAAGCGGTTAAAAGGCTAAATAACTTAAAGCGAAACGATTTGAGTTCAAAGATGGAAAAGCTGCGAATGTGTGGAATAAATGTTTAGTGAAGAATGTACGAATGTTCATAGTGGTCAACGCGAACTCAATAATAAACAAGAACAAGTTTTTCACAAGAATAGAAATCTTTTATTTTTTATTAGTTTACGACGAGAAAGGCTAGTGTTTAATTTTGAGACGCGCCGCCCCAGCGTGATTTCAAAAGCACGACATTTAATAAAATTAAATAACTATAATGACTAGGAAAATGTTGACTACTCTTTAATCTGGAATTCTATTTTCGAGATTAGTTGTTACCTAGCAGTTAGTGAGTTAGCAGGTATTTATCAGGTGGATTGATTTGGAAAATGATCTCACTGCATCAACTATTAGAAAGTATGAACTTGAAGTGAAGCAAGCGAAGCATAGAAAGGTATAGTCGACCTCGTATTTGCTTTATCACCCTAAGGTTTAATGTACCTTTTTAACCTGCAAGCAGGCCCGCGGCTTCGAGTCGACCGTACTCGATACATTTTCGTTACTAATCCAAAGAAAATTTGTATATTATTTTGATTTCACAATTTTGTTTTATGTCCTAACGTAATGATAATGTGATAATTACAAAGAAAATAAATGATTATTAAATAATTTGTGTTTTAAATCCCTGAAATATCCCATAGGTCTTTTAAAGTTACGCGCGACCGCTGGCGTTACAAATGATCGCGCGCCCGCTTTAAGGTAGTAATATTTTTCTATGTGACCACATAATACTTAAAGTACTACGTACAGAAAGGACACTCCCTTCCCCGCACTAACATCAGTTACCGCACCTCACCCCGCACTTCGGCATATTCGTCTCCGGTTCTTTAACAAGAGCGCTCGCAAACACAAGAACCGCAGCGCTGTAGGTACCTACCTACTGCTGACACGAACACATTATTTTTTTAAAGTTTTATATTTTGTGTTAATCACGATGGTTGTATATTGTGCATTATTTGGATGCTTATCTTCATCGAGGAACGATAAAGACAGGAGTTTCTTTCGGTTCCCGAAACATGAAAGAAGGAAGGAACAACAACTCAAATACCCTTTAAACCCATAAAAAATAAAAGCTAGTATATTACAGACAAACAAGTTAAGCAAGTGTTGTGATAATTTATTTTCATAATTTTCTCTATTATTCATTTATTTTCCAAGTTTTCTTCGTAAAACTTCCGTAATATTAACATACCAACTATTAAACTATTGCTCTATCTCTCTTTACTGTCTTAGTTATGTCTCTTTCTTTCACGTTCTACTCATTCTTCGACTTGAAAAGTAGTACAATAGAAATGTAGTTAATTAGATTTCTGTGAGTAGTGCGTACTAATTTTGTCGCGGCGCGCGGCGCCCCATTGTTGCACACGTTCGGGCAGCGCCGCCGCCTACGCACTACTGCCAGCCCTACTAGATTTCACGCACACATTCATACGTATACAAACGGCATTTTTTAATGTAGTAGTAGTAGGTAATTATTTTGCGAGCGTTGTATCACAGTATAATATACAGTAAGTTATCTAAGGCCGCCCGCCGAGTTATTAGCCTACTCTTGCGTTGATCCCCAGGGTTGTCACTTTTACTTTTAGTTAATATTTTCGAACAAGCAGCACTTGATCTAAATTTATGAAATAAAAAGCATATTATGATTGAATATTTTACCAAATTTATAAATTTAGTAAAAATAAAAAGCCTTTATTCACATAACATTTATTATACTAAGTTACAAATTTGATACCGAGAAAATTTTTCTCCTGTTTCTGCACGTCCGGAACGCTTTATTATTATTTGTTAATGTAAAGTAAATTCTCATTCTTATGTAAAGTTTTTGTAAAGCTTTTGGGAAAGCATGGACAGGGCATCTTAAATTCTATATCATTCAGTTGATCGTAAATTGACCGGCCAATTTTAATGTTGATGTGGTCCTTTTCGAACGCTTTGCGAAACACCTGCTCCATCCTTTCTACATTATCGACAAAATCATCAGGTGGGATCATGAGTAAATTTCGATCTTTGCCGTAATTCCTGTAATGGGTGTATCTAGATTCTACACTTAAATTACACGCTCGTTGATTAACGTCGACGTAAAGCAACCCTAAGCGTTAGTCGGTCACATGTTACTGTAATTTTGTTAAGTTAATATTATTTATGATTAAGACACCATATTTGGATTGAACAACACATCAGACAATAGAAAAAATAATAATTTCAATAGTAATTAATTTGCAATATTAATTATTGTGAAATTGCCCTTATTACAACTATACGCGACAAATACGTTTACCTAAACGATGTTTCGTACTCAATCCTCTGTTTTATAATATAAAAACTTTTTTACAAAAAAAAAACAACCGACTTCAAAAAAAAAACACTACAAAGTGATAAATAACTTTAATTTCGGAAGTCGGTGTCGTTGGTTCCGCATTTTCGTTTTTTGACACCGACTTCCGAAATTAAAGTTATTTATCACTTTGTAGTGTTTTTTTTTTGAAGTCGGTTGTTTTTTTTTTGTAAAAAAGTTTTTATTTTTCAATTTTTAGTTGTACCTACCCCACAAAAAAGTAAACAAAAAGATCGTTAATGTAGACAATGTAGATAAATTTTTAGATTGTTGTTGATTTTTCAAAAACCGCTTGTCCGATTTCGATAAAATTTTCATGGGACCATTTGGGAAGTAGGTATACCCTTTCCAACAAAAAAAGAATTTTTCAAATCGGTTGGCAAGCAACGGAGTTATGCGGGAACAAACATAAAAAAAAAATATACAAACATTCGAATTGAGAACCTCCTCCTTTTTTAGAAGTCGGTTAAAAACTAGACTTCTTAAAATAAACTTTAGCTCTAAACATAGTATTCAGAAAGTAAATTTGGGAATACATTTATATGGAAAAATGCGACTCGGCTACGCTCTTAATAAAGCAAATAAACTGTGAAATAAACAATACAATACCACATTTTCTAATAATATTTAAGTATAAGTAGGTACTTACATTTCTGGTTGAGTAGGAACTATGAAGAATGATAAGTCCGGGTTTGCGAAATCATTATTGAGGCACCCGAAAACACTACAATATTTTTTTCCCCTTTTTGAAGTCATGATACTCGTAATTTAAGTGGCCGCCGCCGGCGAGAGTTGACGAACGCAAGCGGTCATGTAGCGTACGCGCGTGCTCACAGTCGCGCTGCACAGCCCGCACTGCCGCCACCTTATTCCCTCATATATTATGCTAGCGTGTGCGTGAAATCGCGTGCCGACATGGCGCGCGGCGCGCACGCACACATTCAAACCGAGAGCGGCACGTTTGTATGAAGATGTTCTACTGTATATTATACTGTGGTTGTATGGAGTGTCCGGGGTGTGTATGTGACAGTCAGTGTTACTGCTGCAGTTGCCTTACCGTAATTGACGCGTGCCGCTCGTGTGGAGTAAAGGAATTACGAGGTTGAATATACATAAATATGGCGCCAGCAAAATCTTTTATTTTTGAAGTGAAACTTCTTTACTCACGCTTGACTTGGGGAGTAAGCTGGCGAACGCGTTACGAAAAGTGTGATCGGGCGAGGCGAACGGGAGTTGAGTGGGGGATATAAGCAAGAGAAAGCAGTACGCGCGCACATTTTCTTTCTCTCTTCCTCTCATAGCCAAATAAGTTTGAAGTTTCACTTCAGTCGTGTGGTCATAAGCACACTCGGTTTTTTTTTTTTACTTCTATGCTTTTGTGTCATTGTGTGCTTAATCTCGTGTAGGTATGGGTTCTGGGTACGTTTATTTTGGCGCGACAATGCTTTCCGATATACAGGAACTTTTATATGAAACTGTAATTTTGTTACTACCTCGTAGGTCTATGGTGGTTGCAAGCTCTACTGCTGAGAATGAGGCCCTGGGTTCGATTCAAAAAGGTTTTTAAATTAAAAATACTACCTCATTCAGTTGCAAAAAAACAGTAAAGAATTTTTTGCAAAACGCTGGCTATGATGACTCGGAACAATTAAAATAAAAACCCTGAACTGACACTGAATCAAACGAAGCACAATGGGAACAAACATACACACCTAACCACACATGCCACACAAACTTATACACACACGCCATACCTGAAATCACCTCTATAGTCTCCGCACTGGAATTCGTTCCTCGAGCCCCAAGGTACAGACTCGCACCCCGAGCCTCAAGATACAGACTAACAGTTTAGTTTGGGGCTTACTGGCAAATAATATATTGTACCCCAGCTCCTGCTGTAGGTAATATTTTAAACTACTCATGTCGGCTCAACTTGCTGTTAAACTATGAACCTGCTTACTGTACTACCTGTACATGTACTACATTACATGTACATGTAAGTATTTTCTATTTCTGTCCTATTACTACCCATATGATGTTTTAACCATAAGCAGCAAAATATGGGTGAACTATAGACACCAACCAACCCAACCTTGATGTTATGACATGTACTTAAGTTTCGTTTAATTAAAGCAAAGCGTTAATTGGTTCCATAATAAAGTTCGTGTAGAAAACTTTGTTCTATCACGGAGTTTTAAGTATTATCAAGACGGTGAAACAACTTTTTGAAGAAAAACTAAATAGGGCTCCGTTCTTGAACAGTGGAAACAAAGATGTGATAGAATTAATCGCTTTACTTTGTATCTTTGCGAAATTTTCACGAGTCTCGAAAGGCACACGTAATGACGGTGGCGCAAGAGAAGAGCGGAAAGAAATGTTTTTTGAAGTGAAAACTTCTTTAGCGGCGTTGAACACTTTTTGTAATGGGTAAAAAATGTTAAACTCGCGTCAGGGCATCGCGTCAGGACACGTGACCGTCAGGAGAGATTCCCCCCCCCATCTCTTTCTACGGCGGCGCCAACCGAAAATGAACCAAGTGAGACACGATAATGGATGGATGGATGGATCGTGATGGTGATGGTGATGGCGATGGTGATGGCGATTGTGATGGTGACGGTGATGCGATGGTGATGGCGATGGCGATGGTTATGGTGATGGCTATGGTGATGTGATGTGATGGTGATGGTGGACGCGGACGCGGACGCGGACGCGGACGCGGACGCGGACGCGGACGTGGATGGACAGCTGATGGCTCGACCGTCTGTGTAGTAGTCACACTGCTGTGTATTCGTAAAATTCGTGTATACAGGGTGACTGGAAATTAGTGGCGGAGCCGTTAAGGGGAGGTAGTCTAGGGTTTTTCCGACAGATATCACTATGAGACCTACCGTCCTTACTTAACCCTTTCCAAGATATTCCTACTTAAAGAGATAGTAATAAATCCTAAAAAAAAGTGATTTTGGCCTACTTTTTTTTGTTTTGCAACAAAGATATTCTAAATAAGTAATATTAATTGTAAAATTTCCGCTACTGTCATTATTTTATGCAAAAACTGCTAAACAAAAAGTAGGAATATCTTGGAAAGGGTTAAGTAAGGACGGTAGGTCTCATAGTGATATCTGTCGGAATAACCCTAGACTACCTCCCCTTAACGGCTCCGCCACTAATTTCCAGTCACCCTGTATAAAGTGTTTAAAAAAATGGAAATTGAACAAAGTGCATCGATTAATGAAAAAAGTGACGCAGAAATAGTGAAAAAAACTTAGTTATATTAATTCAATTAATAATTGATTTATTTCAACGTTAATATTCAAGTTTTCACTTCTGCCGGCACTCCCGGAGTGCAACCCGTCTTTTTTTTTTAAATTGACAATTTGAGTAGAATGAAAAAATAATTTCAAAAAATAGGTTCATTTGGCACAAGCACGTGCATAAAAAAGACAATTAACTCGAGTAATAAACAAAAAGTAAAAACTAAATAGATTATAATCACGTGCACAAAACAGAAATACTCGACAACGGCACGTCATTATTGTGACAAGGCTTCCACCCAGCATGCTACTGTACTATGGCAGACCCACACCGCGGCGCTGATTTTCATCGGCTACATACCGCAACCAAGTCAGGTTTAATGATTAGTACTATAGCTAACAAAATAAAGTAAAATAAACAATACTTAAGCTATGCGAATTCACTTTAGATATTTTGATGGTTTTGGCAAGCCAGCCGTCCACGAAGACTGCTAGGAAGTCTTGGCTCAATTAATGAATTATCATTTAATTTTAGGAACTAAAATGGATCGAATTTTATCAAACAAAATGTTTCAATTTCTCCTAAACGTGGGAGTATTTCTGAAAGCCCTTGCAGAAAAAGAAGCCTTTCTGCAAGGGCTTTCAGAAATACTCCCAAGAAGCACTAAGAAAACTTTCTGAAACGAAGACTTACAGTTGCGACTCTGTACGTAAAAATGTTGTTTTTAAATTAGTTCCAGTCTATTTGGAGTTAAAATCTCTTATATTTAGTTAGAGTTTTCGTTTCAGTTTGTGTATTTGAAATGTCTGTATCTGTAGTCTGCTTTGCTGAGATCACGAGACCAATTAGGAGAGTCTGTGCGCGACAAATGACGACGAGATCCCAACTTTTTATTTACCCAAGACTTAAAACTGAATTTAATGTTTGTAGATGAAATATAACATTGTTTAATGGATAACATTTTTATCTTAAGAAAATGGTTATCTTAGAATACTAAAACGTCAATTTTAAATGTGTAATGGTTAAATAGGGATCCTATAATGATGACCAATCAGTCAGACTATTAATAAAACTTCATTACCTTTGTAGTAATAAACAAATTTACGTTTGTGTAATAAGCATAGTAAGTTAATCTTCATATACCCGCGCCTAGGTAAGACCGACAAAATACTCTTTCGTGATTTGTTCTGGTGAAGGTAGCATCCACGAGACTGCTCGAGAGCGAGCGTGCATCCTCAAACATCCGCTCAGCGTCCACTGAGGTTTCGCGTCGGATTTTGCGCTATTGCCGCTGTCTGCACTGGCCCAAATTCTAGTAGAAAATATCGTGCCAATCAATGGACTTGTCACATTCACGGATAAATGTAATTATTCTCTGTATTTGCTAGCTCTAGAGGATTAAATGCTATAACGATCCTGACATGTTTAGATTAAGTTATAATAACACTACCCCCGTGGCTTCAATGTCGGAGCCAGAGCCTTTGTTTGCTCGATCGGACGACTTAAGTAAAGCTGGTCAAACAACTTTCAATACCTTGGCCTTCACAGGATATTTTTATCCGGGTTTCATTAAAACTTGGTACTGAGATGATATATGTATTGCGTTTTATAGGTATCTGAATGTGTTTATTTACTGCAGAATAACTTTTTCAGATAAAATATAGCCGGGCAGATCTGCCAACACTGCTAAAGGTCGATTCCCGTAATTAAAAATGTTCAAAATCTAGTCGCAATCTCATCTCAGCGACAAGAAATGTCAAAAAGTGGTAAAAAATGTAGGGTTTTTAGAGGTATTTTTGACAGATTGAGTCTGGGATCAGACTGTGAACGTTCATAAAATTACGAGAATTGTCCCCCTGCCTGATAGCAAAAGCTTCACACGAATGAATGATCGTTTTTGTTTCTTTCAACGTTCACGATACCGACAAATACAAAGAATGTAATAACTTCATTTTGCATTAAATATGTGTGTGTGGGAGAGGTGCATCAATAAACATTTCTTCGGAATGAAATAATACTTATTTATGAAATTGTTTCACGTTTTTACATTTTTATATTTTATATTATGATATGTTCTGCCTGCCTGCCTGGCTCGCATCGCCATCGCTGTCGAGGTAGGTACCTAGGCGAAGGTGGTGTGACGGTCTAATATCATTTTCAGGGCCAACATAGCCAGAGATCGCACAAGACAGGGAGGTTTGGAAGAAAAACGGGGAGGCCTTTGCCCAGCAGTGGGCCACAAAATAGGCTAACATAAAAAAAATATATCATGACATACACCATGACAGCTCTAATTCATTTCCCTTCGGCCTTCTAAATTCGTATTAGCGTTTATCTCATATTTTATGCCATTATCTTATAATCATTAGAAAAGGTGCATGCCACAACTATGCAGGTCATAATCATTACATAAACTGTCTTAAATATAATTAGTTGCGGAATATGTGCGGTATGGCATGCACACACTGTTTGCGAGTTGGTGGAAATTAAATACTTCCTGACGCGATTCGACCGTAAGTACCCTCGACCGATCGCGTTTTTTTTATGTGTTCAAACCACATATTATCAATTTTCGGGCATTTTCCTATACTTGTGCAGTGAGAATTTGCTTCTTGTCTTTCATGGTCATTTTAGGTCAGCGGGAACTACCCTATAGGTATTGATTTATTTGCAAGTATCAAAATAAATGGTTGTATTTTTTTATTGCGTTGACTTAGAAAGTTGATTATTTAGAGCTCCACGGTAGACCTATGTAATTGATATTAATTCCGACTTGATACCTCCACACGTTCCTGGGAAAAAGGGTATTGACAGACTGACAGACGGATGTATGAGAGAAGTGATCCAATAAGGGTTCCACTTTTTTTTTTAATGAACAAAAACTGAAGCATTATGTTGCTTTATCGGTATAACCGATCCGCGAAGGTAATATGAAACGGCGCAGACAGTCGGTACTTTTTCGGTAGGTTTTCAATCTTCATACTTACTTCTCTCCGAGCCGACTCCTACCAGTTAGTCAATTCAGTAAAAACGTAGGTGAAATTAACTTGAAGTGAGTTGTCTGTATCTCCTGCAGTGCATTCCCAGATGGAATGACAACTCACTTTAAGGTCACTTCACTTTACCCACTGACCTGTAATAGAGTTCAGTGACTTCACCTAAGTTTTCAGGGTGAGACTTCGAGAATAGACAGAATATTGTGGAGCAGAGCGCCTAACGTGAACGTGCGGACTGTGCGGAGTACGTAACACATAACGTAAATTCGAATGATTTTAAAATTGAATTTTTTGGTTTTGAACATAATTTAGTTTTAAGGCTATTCATAATTATGCTTGTTGCAAAAGTTTAAACCATAATTCAATAGGATAGTTGTATTTTAATTAAAAAATAGTTGGATTTTACGTTATTTGTTTGCCCACAGTTCAGATCGTAATTTGTCGAGCTGCATAGCTATTTCATTCGATACGCTTCCAACCCAAATGGAACATCAATCCATGTTATTGAAGAAGTCCTCTAAACGCTTATAAAGTTGCTGTTGTGGCAGCAACACAACAGCAACCTTATGATAATGAGGATAAAAAAAAACCACTGTGATTTTGACAGAGATGCAAAATCGAAGGTAAAATAAATGAGAAAGAACTGCAATGCTGAGCCGGTAATTGTAATTGTAAATTGCTCTTAAGGAGACGACCAAATTTTGATGTGACTGTACCTATGTATGTAAGATATTTACGTAGGTGCAGTCACATCCAAAATATTATGTTCTTTTTCTGCGTTTTTCTTCTAACATCCAAACTTCGACGGTATTTGTATAGCGTCAAGTTTAGAATTCATAAAAAAAAATCATACCTTAAACCTATAATAATAATTGGAAGAGTTTAATTGAAAGTACTGTAGAGGCTATGTAGCCCTACTTTTATTATTAGTACTGGCCGGTCATAATTGAGGGCGTGTTCCATTCGAACGTTCAAGCGTGTGTCAAAGATTTTGTTGGTGCTATTTCTTGTCAGCACAGATAATACTACGTAGTCAGATAGAGAGTCATAGTTTTAGGGAAGGTTCACAACTGACGGAACATGCGTCGCGTATTATCGGTCGCGTAACGCCAGAACAGACAAATGTATAGAAAAACACTTGACCGTTCACACTCAACCGATGATGCGTTAGTGCGTCGAGCGAATAAATAGACGCAATCGATGTTACGCCCGATGCATCTTCCGTCAGATGTGAACCTTCCCTTAAGATGATATTTTAAAGTCTCCTAATAATATTTGATGAAACCAAAGGAGTTTCATTTCACAAAGGGGCTCCCATCTGGAGCACTATAGTACCAACATTTGTTCCTTTTTCATAAACATTCAAACGTAAATTAATTATCACAATCCATTCGTTAACGCTTAACCTACGTCAAATAAATTAGCTATTTGATTTTGATTTCGTATCATTATGAATTACCAATATTAAATTAATGCCAATATCATCCGCAATAAATTAGTTCAACTAAAAGCGCTGCCGATTAGATTAAACAATCATTTATTAAATAAAATATACATTATGGTTACTACAACGAATTAATAATGCAAGTTAAATTAAAACGATTTACTACCTACCTACTAGTTAATCGTTTTAGTTTAACTACTAGGTAGGTAGGTGGGTAGAAAATCGTTTTAATTTAACTTGCATTATTAATTCATTGTAGTAACCATATTTGGGTAGGCCTTTGGTGTGGGATGCACCCTGTGTCGCCACCCTCGCGTCATTCCATCTTCCTAGCACGGTGGGCTGTGCTGGGGCGGCTGCTGCAGGAGCAGAAAACCTCAAACGGCGCAAATATAACTTACTTATTGGGAGCTATATGTTTGAACCGTTTGGGGTTGTCTTTTTGTTTTTTGGTCTTTTTTTATTATAAACTTGTATATAATATATAACGGAAGATAATGTGGGCGTTGGTTGCCGGACTGGTCGTCGTCCATTGTTGTAGCCGAAGTAAGACTCAATATACACTCTGCAGTTTTAATTAGACCAAACAATCTGAAAGTCACACACACGAATCGGGTGGAACTGGATTCCTATCGGAACGCGGCGAGGTCGGCGCGAGGTTGGCAGCACGTCCGTGAGTTCTGTGTCTGCTCACCACGTTTGTAACACAGCGTACCTTTTATTTTTCTGATTCGTAAAAGTATCGGCACCTTCATTGACAGCCGTAATATGTCACCGTTTTTGTTTTCCCGCGCAAAACTCTAAAAATGACATAGACTGCTTGCACAGTGTTGCCAACCTCCATTTCCGAACACACCCAAGTCGGTTCAGCTTGACGTTCCGTTCAGAATCCACGACATATATGTATTTGTTTATTATATTTTTACTTGTGTTAAATTGTAAAATAGGTACGACACAAAACACGACCCAACGTACCAACTTCCCGCTTAAAAATACACTCAACAAGCCCTCTAGTTATGTCAATAAAAATTTGCAATATGTTACCCGAAAATATAAGAACAGAAACAAAAAAAGACGGGTTGAACTCCAGGAGTGTCGGCAGAATTGAAAACTTGAATATTAACGTTGAAATAAATCAATTATTAATTGAATTAATATAACTATTTTTTTTTAATATTTCTGCGTCACTTTTTTCATTAATAGATGCACTTTGTTCAATTTCCATATTTTAAACACTATATACACGAATTTTCACGAACACACGGCAGTGTGGCTACTACACAGACGGTCGAAACATCAGCTGTCCATCCATCCATCCATCCACATCCACGTCCACGTCCACGTCCATCCATCCATCCATCCATCCCTCCATCCATCCATCCATCCATCCATCCATCCATCCATTGTCGTGTGTCACTTGGTTCACTTCGGTTGGCGCCGCCGTAGAAAGAGAGGGGGATACTTAGTAGTTAGGAGTAGTAGTTCTCCCCTGTGTAGTCTCTCCTGATGTTCACGTGTCCTGACGCGATGTCCTGACGCGAGTTTAACATTTTTTACCCATTACAAAAAAGTGTGCATCGCCGCTAAAGAAGTTTACACTTCAAAAAACTCCATCTATTCACAAACAAATCAAAAAGCTATTAATAAGCAAGTGTTATTATACTGTCAACGAATATTTAAACGATAAATCCTTGAAAAACATACGTACTCGTAAATAAGCAAAATGATAAACTATTATTATTATAAGTCAATTATTTTGTAAAATTGTGTTTAGAATAAGTTAGATTATAAGATACCTACGTAAATGATAAGTCCTCTTCTCAAAATATCTTTCTTTTGCTGTGCCCGACTGGGTCCATGATTGTTTCTTTTGGCAAATATTTACCACCTAAGGGCTTGTACACAAAACTGCGAATCGGCGCGATGCGAATTCGGAACGCAGAAAGGTTATATAGGTTAGAACTAGAAAGAGCTCGCAGGTTTTTACGATGCGACGTCGCATCGCAGTTTTGTGTACAAGCCCTTAGGGTACATTGTGGAATGCAATAAAGAATTGAGTATTGAGGTTAAGTGTGTTAGAAATAAATATTGTAGTTTCATTTTGGCAGTTCAACTACTAGTATAGCGGCATCGCTATTACATCAGTGAAGAGAACAAACAAACTGTAGAAATCTAATCTGTCCCAACTGGATGCGGGTGAATTACCAAATGTCACCGCAAACGGGTCGCTGTGGTTTAAAAAAACACTTAAATTATCAGCTAAGCTTCAAACAAAATTAAAAGGTGATTCATTAGGAAAACTCCCTAGAAGCGACGTCTAAGATCGACTGAGTGAAGCTACGGTTTCCTACGACAGCGGTGGCCGCCATATAACGGCCGCAGTGAAATGAAGGCAGCGTGCACCGGTGTTCGACTTTACGGTGTTAAAAAACGCTCTCTAAAGAAACACAACAACTTACTTTCAGTGATGTCAAGTGTCGGTAAATGGCGGACGCTATGTGGCGGCGCCGTTTGGGATGCATTATCGACATAAACCGTTCCCTCTTTTTCCGGTTTAACATTATTCCGCTCACTTGCGTCACCTTAAACAAATCACCGGTGAGTAACATCTCTGTAAAGTTTTACGGATATATAACAATTTTAGGTCCGGTCCGTATAGCTCACGAGGACCGCTACGCTGCTACGAGCGCGTAGCGAAGAGCTACGGCGTAGCACAGGATTTCCCCACGGGAAGCCGCATAAGGCCCCAAGTGAATGTTTCGAGTTGTTACCATATGCTGGTTTTAGTTCGTAAGAGTTAGTGAAGTACTAACTCGAATGGAACATTCAGGACCTGTGTTACTTTGTGCAGTATTTTATTTAACAAAACGGTTGGAGTCTAACAAATATACAAACTCAAACTCAAAGCATTTATTTCAATTAAACCAATTACAGGCACTTTTGAATTGTCAAAGGGTCGGTCAGTCAGAAAGATGTAGCTAGTTACCCATTCCAAAGCGTAGGTACAGTCGAGTTCATTAATATATTGGCAGTGACAATGTTTCAAAATATTGTAAGCGTTAAAATGACCATATAGATCTATACAAACTTAGACATCAATAAAATGTTTTCATATAAACTGTTCATAAGTATGTTACGGTAGTGCAGTCAAATATATCTGACTACCCTTCGGAACATAAATATCTAAATACTCTAGGTTTCAATAAATGTGCTACAACCTAGGATTCTTAAATATCTATACAGTTTTGAATATTCAACTAAATGGCCTTTACCATTAAATTTATGTTTGCTTGCCGGAGCAGAAGTTCGAGTAATAATGCAATATTGCCGTTGAAGGATGTCATAACTGACAACTTCAAATTGATTTTGTTTCAAGATCTTTTTCATAGAAAAATAATTGCATAGATATTTGTGAACCTAACTTTGCGCTAAATAATATGAACAAGGGATTGCGCACAATTTTTAGTCTTTGTCTGTAGTAATATTATAGATATAATGTAGTCACATATTTATGATGTCACAGATTGTTTACAATTTATTGTACGGCAAAGCTGTTTAGAGTTTTATGAAACTTACCATTGCCTATATATTTTTGATTCATGAACATGCTCAGATATTAAAGAACTCGACTGTACCTATGGAGAAGAACGGGCAAGAAACTCCATGGACACTCTTTTAAATCAAAATATACTAGACTTTTGACAATTTATGCCACGTTTAACATGCTAAACATTGGTACAGACATTACATAATCTTTTGCAGGCTCAACCCTTACCCTTACTAGTCTCATAGTTATAGCGATTGAAATCTTGCATATTTTTGAAGTGAAAACTTCTTTAGCGGCGTTGCACACTTTTTGTAATGGGTCTCTCTTTCTACGGCGGCGCCAACCGAAGTGAACCAAATGACACACGACAATAGATGGATGGATAGATGGATGGATGGATGGATGGACGTGGACGTGGACGTGGACGTGGACGTGGATGGATGGATGGACAGCTGATGGCTCGACCTTCTGTGTAGTAGCCACACTGCTGTGTATTCGTAAAATTCGTGTATATAAAGTGTTTAAAATATGGAAATTCAACAAAGTGCATCTAGTGACGTAGAAATAGTGAAAAAAAATGAGTTGTATTAATTCAATTAATAATTGATTTATTTCAACGTTAATATTCAAGTTTTCACTTCTGCCGGCACTCCCGGAGTGTAACCCGTCTTTTTTTTGAGTCAGAAATATTGAAATTACCGCCGGCTGTCTGCTAAAATCTTACCGTGACAACGTATGTGTGTGAGCCGTCAGTATTGTCGATCCCACGCGTCAGGTGGATTGACAGCTCACTTCACCGTTTTCAAGGTAACATTTTTATAGAATCGACGGCTGCACACCGAATGAAAACACGTTTTCACGTCAAAAAGGTTTTACATGAATACTCCGCTTTGAAGCTTTGACATTTGTATTTTTCTTCCGTTGTTATGATAAAATATTATGAGTCGAATCATTTCACGCAGCTTTGCAAATTTATTTTTCTGAGAATCAAATTTTTTTATGGTTGCTCAGTCGGTATTACAGACTGGTATACTAATTAAATAAATAATTATACATAATTGTTTCTTGGACTTGGAGTTGCGTAATTACGTTCTCCTATTTAGGCATGATTTTACCAAAGTTTTACCAATATCTAGAAGAACTGCCAAAATTGTCAAAAATTCAACATTTATTCTAAGGATAAGACTTATTATAGGTATAAAAGTTTGGTGAAATTCGCCTTTAGTGTAGTAAGTAATCTCGTTCTTTTGGTTCCTAAAACCAAATCGACAATTAATAACGAGTGAAATACACATTTACGAAGCCGAGAGTCACTAGTACAGACGGCATATCAAGCTACCCGAAACTGTCAAATTTGATTGTAGTAGCTTGATGTGCTGGCGTCTGTACTTCCGCATGGTGACATTTTTTTTTTTGTACCGGACCTTACATGGGAACCTTCTGGTTATGAATATATTGAAGGTTTTTACAAAAACAAGTTTTATACGCAACTTAATCCCCGACCCCTTTACCGGCACACGCACCCATAAGCGCAAGGATTTGTGCGCGTTAAACTGCGTGCTACCGTAAACAGCAATTAAAATTTTGTTTCCTAGGAAGCGGCTCCGTAATATTATAACGATCGTCATGAAAATCTGTAATTTTCCCCAGTATTTGACGTTAACACTTTCAGCGAAACATCTGGGTATTCAAATGTTTGTTGCGCGGCGCACTATTTTCTCATACAAAATACGTAATTAGAATGTATGAGTGTGAATACAAAGAAACTAAATTGGAGTGGCGCTAGCAGTCAAAAATTTAAATTGATACGGCAGGGATGACGTAGCTTGAAGGAATTGGTATAAGCCGCAGCCGTTTATACACGTTGTTTAAAGAAAGACGTAGTTTTTGCTGACGTGATTAAACGTTGTGTCAAATAGCGTTTATCAAATTTTACGTCTTATAACGTTGCTCCGCTCAAAGTGCTTCTCAGAAAATGCGATACGATACGCTTTATTATGTGGACAGCCGTTATAGCATGATCGTTCACCGATTTCTTAGAGAACCTATGCTTAGTCACACAAAAAATATAATATAATAGTTTTTATTTTTGTGCAATGTTACTCGTATTTTAAAAGTGGTTCGATGTTACAGACTTCGTAGTGGACGGCTTGTAACGCCCTGCATTTTTGTTCCAGGAATTTGTAGATATAATGTTGAAGCGAATGGACGCCGATCTGGACGGGGTGATCAACTTCCAAGACTTCCACACGACAGTTCTGAAGACTCCACCGTTGCTGGAGTGCCTCGGCTACTGTCTGCCGGAGAGACCAGCAGTCTACTCCTTCATAGCGACTTGGTGCCCAACGTGGGGCAAAATGTGAGAAATATAAGGTTTTGAATTATCTTTACACACAGAATGCGCTTTGTAATATAGTTTATTATTTACAATGAAACTGGTTATTTTTGAACAAAATACTTTACAACTAACAATCTTCGAATAAACAATTATATAATATCAGTTTTTAGTTTCTATTTGATGGAATACAATGATATAACAAAAACGGCAAAGTTAGATCACTATGAAAAATCAAAAACCAGAAGAGGCTAACAAGAGGCTTCTAAAATATTTAGGTACACAAAAGCAAGACGAGCCTTAATCAATGATATCGCTAAACAGAAATATATTTCCCGAGGGAGAGTATCACAATTTTAGTTAATAGAACTTCATATCCTATATATTGGGTTCAAGGCTGCGAATCTTTTGATAACAGTACAATCGATACAGTAATAGCCCGTGGGAATATCTGTCTTGATTGCTCAATACTGAACAAAGGCCTCCTAATGAGAGGTACAGTTATTGGACAATTACTTCGACTATTATTGGCCTACTTGTCGCACAAGTACTAATCGTTGACCTCGTAATTGCCAACTCAAGTTGAATGTCACTTGAACGTGATCGTACGACAGGGTTTAATTGTTTATATGACAACTAGCTGAACCCGGCGAACTTCGTACCGCCTTAATGTATGAGAAAATGAATTATCCTCAATATAATTTTTTCCGTGAATTTTTCCCATGTTTTAATAGTTATTCTGCTATTCGGGGCGGAGACAAATTCAACAAATCAAAGATCATAAAAATCAATCTAGCCCTTCTTAAGTTATACATGGTGTAACTAACCCGACTTTGTTTTATTTATACAGATTTGTTAGTTAGAGAGGAGGCCTGTGTCCCAGCAGTGGGAACATTATAGGCTGAATATGCTATGCTTATGCATTCATTGTGATGTTTGAATTTAATGAGAATATTGTTGTCAAAAGTAGTAACGCAATGACAAGATCGAGTGTACTGTTCGTTGTTGTTGATTCTCGGGGCAGAACTAGAGTTAGTGGCTATTGTATATTACTATACAATTCTGAAGTCCGTATTGGTGGCGGTAGAGCTTGCTCTATTTTCCATCTGGTAAAATATGCCATCTTTCTACTCCATCGGAGAACCCAGGTAGAATGAAGATAGGGTCATGGGTACAGGTAGATACTTAGTGACCAAGCATGAAGCAGCCGGCAGGTGTCACTATTTAGTACCAATACCACTGCATATTGGTAAACTATTGTTGTGTGTATTAATTACTAATGCATGTCGAACGCACGGCATTTCTGTATCCCAATTACTCCCAATACTATGTATTTAAGCTACTATGGAATTGCAGAGTCAGTTAACTGTGGAAACTGTGTCCATAAAATAATGTTATACAAAGTGTTAAAAAATTAACCCGACATAATACGTGCTTTAGACCAATGAACTGAATAACTTTCATTATACCAACTCTGAAATCACGAAAAAAAAATCAGCTGTTTCATACATTTTGGTCAAGTAGGTCTAGGTATCGAACTTTTGTTTTAAACAGCAGATTTTTTTTTCGTGATTTCAGAGTTGATCCCATAGTGAAAGTTGTTCAGTTCGATGGTCTAAAGCACCTCTTAGAGTTTGTCGGGTTAATTTTTTAACACCTTATATAATTCATTTTTCTCGACATACTTATTCAACTGCATGCATGTCTTATACTTAGAAATAACACTTTTATTATCAAAATGAACTAAATGTTAATAAAAATATATTGGAATGGAATGGTATGATGCAGAAAACCGAGAGTCAATATTCAATAGTAGGAAAGTTATTCAAACTAAACGGCGCGCGGCGGCGTGTACGCTATGTATCACTTCAAACGACTACACTACGTTTATTTGCTATTCATAGGCATGCTTGTCGAAACTTCGGATAACGTCAGTCACCGACCCGGCGTTGACACGGAAGGCCTGCGAACGTTCTGACTACAAAACTTAATAAACTAAAAATACAGGCAATACTAACGTCTTAAATAAGTCAGAACTAAATGATAATTTATATCCTTTGATTATACGACTTAAGCTATGTCAGGAAATTGTTGTGATATTGTTTCAAGCAGAAGTTATTTGAATAAAACGATTTGGTGCTCTTTCGAATATTTCCTGAATGTGATTGGCTTGCACCCGCCTATCCAATCAGTCGGCGTTCCGCTATTGCGAAGGAAGGACGACGCAGCGTTGATAGTAAAATTTCAATAAAACTATCGTAATGTAAATCGAGGAATACGGAACATTATGAAAAATATTTTTTTTATGTATCGATTTGCAATATGGCTGACTAGCCTGCCTGGTGAAACGCTTGCTTACATCAGTAAACCCTGAAAATGCTGTGAAATGCATTTCACTTGCCTGGAAAAGTAAATTGAATTGGAATATTAAACAAAATATTCGACTCAAACAACAGACGGTCAATTCTCGTAATTTTAAGAACGTTCACAGTCTGATGTCAATCTCAAGCTGTCAAAAATACCTCTACATTTTTGACAAGTTTCTGACATTGATTGTCGCAAAGATGAGATTGCGACTAGATTTTGAACGTTTTTAACTTTGGGAATTGGCTTTAAGTTTCATTTCCTTTATGTTATTGGAACAAAAATAAAAAAATATTTTTCATTTCAAAATACAGGAATTCAGAATACCTACTTATAAAATAATTAAAAAAAATATATCGTTACCTTTATTTTTTCAATCATTATAAGAGGACATAAAATAATTGTTTTATTATGTTCGTATCATTTGTTTATTCGTACCAAATCTTATAGTATTCCATTGCAGCGGGTCCGAAGCGTGTCAGATGGACAGAGGGACAAAGGTTGACACCGCTGTCTGTGTCCATAGTCATCATCTGTTAATTGCTTGAGATTATGCTCAGACGGGCAATTCTCGTAATTATACGAATTCTCAATCTGTCAAAATACCTATAATTTCCAGATCTGTGACAAGTTTTTGACATTAATCGCTGAGATGAGGTTGCGACTAGATTTTGAACGTTTTTAGGGCCAAAGCACACACGCTACTTTTAGCATCGGCGATCGGCGATTTTGCAGCTGTGTCGATGCTGCATCGCGTTTCGGGGACTCTCTGCGTTCGGACGCTGTATCGGAATCGCGCGTTTTAGCGACTGCTCAGATGCTGGACCGACGCTGCATCGCGATTTCGCGACTTCCTGCGTTTGGATGCAGTATCGGAATCACGCCTTTTAGCAACTGCTCCGATGCTGGCGTAGATGCCAAATCGCTGCGACCGGCATCCAAATGTGTGCGGAGTATAGCGTTCAGCCGCTGTGTCGAGCGTCCGAAAAGCGACTGAATCGCCGCATTTGACGTTTTAAGTGTGCGGTGTGGAATGCTTGGTCGCTGCATTTGGCTTCTAAAAAGCAGCTAAATGGCCGATCGCCGAGGCTAAAAGTAGCATGTGTGCTTTGGCCCTTAGTTACAGGAATTCAGGAGTGTTGCGGTTCTAAGCACGCCCTTACGATGTGTGATTTCCTTTTACTTGATACTTGACATTCTTTTGAAGGGTTTTATAAATCCGCATTCTGATTACGTAACAACACACTATCTATTATTCTGGTTTCTTTTGAAGGATATTGCTAATCCATTGCTTCATATGTGAACAAAATTGTCCGCTCAACGACGTAAATAACGCATTGAATGTTGTTGAACTGTCAAAATGAAAGCCATTGCTACTGTTATAGCTTTGTATTACTTAGTGTAGTAAAACATTTTTTTGCAATAGGTTTTTTTAGTGGGTGCGCCAAAGTTCACCTAAATTTTCAACTCCGATAATTGGAAATCCGAAAATGTTCTTCCTAACATTTTTCATCCTAACAATCACAATTCCTAACTACTCTGTCTCTAATGTTCATAATTCGATAGCACAGCAATCGCGATGTTTTAGCAGAAGCAGGGGCGGGTCGCTAGTTATTCTCATAAAATAGTGAAACGATGAGCTAGGTAACTTATATTGGATCATCGCTTCGTAGGTTTGTGACCGCGGTTGTTACCACGTAAAAAACAAGTTATCCTTTATTAAAAATGGATGATTGAATATTAAAGAACGGGTTGTTGGCTTATTTAGAAATAATAGCAGATCGTTAGCACAACAAGAGATTTATTCTCAACAGAAAAACTTACTAGTGAACGTAAAAGTGAACTGTGGGGTAATTGCATGACACACTGACAGTAGGAATGGCTTTCATTTTGACAGTTCAGCAACATTCATTGCGTTATTTACGTTGTTAAGCGGAGAATTAAAAAAAAAATTGAAGCAATGTATTAGTAACTACCTGCTGCCCGCGACTTCGTTCGCGTGAAATTTCTTATTACCTCGACCCATCTCGTCGTATTGCATCACCTGCCCGCGTCTCCTGCTCTATCACTTCGTTTCCCTATAGCGTTAAATAGCCTATAGCCTTTCTCAAGAATTGGGCTATAAAATTTAAGAAGAATTTTTCAAATCCGACTGGTATTTCCAGAGATTACCCCCTACATATAAACTTACAAACAAATTTTATTTATAATTACCTCTTTATAATATTAGTATAGATATTTGACAGGCCTGATGGTCTAGTGGTTAGTGACCCTGACTGCTATGCCGGAGGTTGTGGGTTCGATTCCCACCCAGGACAAATGTTTGTGTGATGAGCACGATCATTTGTTCTGTGTCTGGGTGTAATTTATCTATAATATGTATGTATTATAAGTATAAAGTAGTGGTGGCCAAGTGGTAACGGCCGCGGCCTACGAAATGTAGGTCGTAGGTTCGAACCCAGACAGGCGCTTTACTTTGTGTAAATTATTTCATCACCACGGCTCTCAAAACGGTGAAGGAAAACATCGTGAGGAAACCGGCATGTCCTAGAACCAAAAATTCGAAGACATGTGACATCTGCCAACCCGCATTGGGCACGCGTGGGGGATTACGGCCCAGTCCCTCTCACCGAGAGGAGGCCTGTGTCCCAGCAGTGGGAACATTATAGGCTGATTATGTATGTATGTATTTAGAAACATATAAGTATGTTTATCAGTTCTCTAGTACCCATAACACAAGCTCTGCTTAGCTTGGGACTAGATGGCGTTGTGTGATAGTTGTGGAATATTATTATTATTATATCCTTCAAAATGATTCAGATTGTGATTGATAATGTGTTACACAATATGGTGCAGGACACAACTGGATTAACAGAATTCGAATTTAGTTTGTTATACATACGTAACAAAAACAAAGTCTAGTTACACCATTTTTAACTCAAGAACCGCTGGAACGATTTTTATGATCTTTGATTTGTTGCGTTTTCTCCGCCCCGAATAGTATAATAGAATAGAATAGAGATAGTATAGTATAATATTAAAACATCGAAAAAAAAAAGATAATTAATTTTCTCATACATTTTGTATGGAAAGGCTTTTTTGATATAATTATCTCGAGAAGGGATTGACTGATTTCGATTGCGTTATGAAGTTCGCCGGGTCAGTCAAGTAAGTTATAAAAAAGATAAACAATATTTTACAGCTACGAAATACATTTTTGTATTAGGTCCTTACATATGAAATTGGCGTTTTGTATGGAAGGAACAAAAAGTCGAATATTTTTTAATATAATATATTGAATTAATCAAAGTATGAACCATTGTTTTCAATGCACTTTTGCCATCTTATAGGTAGTTCATTGATCCCTTTACTAAAAAAACCAGTCGGACGGGAATCAATAAAATCTTTGAAGGCGATTTGGACTGCCCCATCGGAGTTGAATTTTTTCCCTTGCAAAAAGTTATCCAAATTGCGAAAAAAATGGTAATCTGTTGGAGCAAGGTCCGGGGAGTACGGAGGATGTCTAAGACATTCCAATTCAAGCTCTTCTAATTTGGTAGCCGTCTGTTGCGCAGTGTGTGGTCTGGCGTTGTCGTGAAGCAGCAGTGGCGTGGAGCGATTGACCAGCCTTGGTTGTTTAGCCGCTAGCTTTTCCATCACATCGAAGCCTGCAGCTTACTCGGACGTGGTTTGCGATGGGTCCGCTTCCACAATAGCCTTCAATTCTCCATTATCAACTTGGGTCTCAGGCCGTCCACGGGGCTTGTTCTGCAGGTCGAAATTTCCAGAACGAAAACGTTGGAACCAAAAACGAACTGTGTTTTCTTTTGCAACATGACCGCCATACACATCATTCACCCTTCGAGTCGTTTCCGCAGCACTAGTGCCACGGCGGAACTCGTACTCGTAAATAATGCGATATTTTAAATTTTCCATTTTGTAAAATGAGTGACGCAAACAGAAAAAACAGAAGAAAAAAAACAAATGAATGACGGTCATCGAAGCACAAATACATGAGTAAATAGCTGTACAAATTTGAATTTGGAATTCCTTACCAAAGAGGAGAAATTCGTGATTAAAGTGGCCAGTACGAAAAACGCCAATTTCATATGTAAGGACCTAATATTAAATACGTCACTTTTCATTTGTATTACTACTTACATTGGTATAACACTAACATTGTAACAACTTTTAATTGAGATTACGGGCGCACAAGTGAAGCCGAGCATTGAAAACGAAACGTCAAAATCCAACAAAGAGACTATCCGACCGTCGGATATTTCTCTTCAATTCCGAATATTTTCGCATTGCATTCATCGCAACTAACAATTATTTCAAGGGTAAGGTTACGAAGAAAAACATTGGAGCTGGATACACCTCGTACCTACCTATTTTCATGAAACGTAATCCCATAAACGTGCCGACGCGACTGTCGACGCTCGGCATAGTCTCATTTTTTTTGTGACTTGACATTCACCCTGCGCTTTTTCTACCAACACAAGCCGGCCACAGACATATACCGGGAAAATGTACTCTAGGAAATTGGACATCGATATTCCAACAAAAAAAAAAAGAAATGAAACGAATATGAGAGACCGATTTTATAAGGCCTCTGTACTACTTTATGAAATTAAGGAGAACTGCTGCAGGTGATATTGATATTCGCCGAGTGCATCGAGCGGAATATCGGGAAAAGAAGCTTGGATAAGAAAAGCAAAACAAACTTTTAAAATCACTTGTTCCTTACTACGGAAACCTTATACCTACATCCACTTATAAATAAATATTAACATCCCGGGACCATAACAAAGACTTAATTTTTTTGTTCACTTAAAGTTCACCCACGGACTTTTAGCTTATCAATGGCAACAATATTGCGTAAAGCTACGAACTTTGTGCCTACAGCGTAGGCTTCGGACCGGTTACCGCCATAAATGTTGGAACTCATAATAATAAATTTACCTCGGCTTATTGTTTGACATTTAAAAAAAAAAAAGAATTTACCGTTAGTAGATGTATATTTGTAAGAAATTCGTATTGATTCCATGTAAAGTTTTTTGGAATTATGGCTTTTAGTGTTAATTACCCTCTTTACTGTACTGATTAGAAGATGACATTACACAAATGAGTACCTACCAATATTTAAAGTATTGAGTTTATATTATGAAACAGTTTCAAATTCCAGGTATTTTTCGTCCCTCACGAATTTTACAGAATAATTCGATTACTTTGATACTGACACGTGCCGTGAATGATGCCGTGCAGTTTTTCATTTCAATGTTAGGGTGCTACACAGATTTTTGGCTCAGAAGGATTGGGCAAAACTAGGCGGCAAAATCGAATATATTATTATATAGATATTGAGCGCCTGGCTTTTTGTATTCCCAAGGAATAGGCGTGACAACAGCAAATTATATCAAGTATCATGTCGAACCACTTTAATGCGTAAGAGCGTCTCTTGCATGGCCCCAATTATTTACAATAAATTACCGAGTAGTTGAAAAGCTTTAAATATAGCACAATTTCAGAGTAGATTACGGATTTTTTTTGTAGATAAAACGTACTACAGTGTTACTGACTTCCTATCGGAGAAAAATATTAGTTAATTAATGAAATCTTAATTTTTAAATTTGTATGTATGACATTTTGGATTTTTGACATTTTGAACTTTGACATTTTGATTACTGACATTTTTAAATGATGTAATGATAATGGTATGATATTTGTAATAGTAATGACATGATATATAATCTAATGATACTAATTTATATTTACCTTTTAATGCAATCATATATTTTTAATTAAGTTGATGATTTAAATTTTTTATAATAGTAATTTATAAATTGATCTAAATAAGTATAATAATAGTGATATAAATAATTTCAAATGTTTGCATGCCGATTGCTAAAATGTGGCTGAGCTAAATGTAATCTTAAGAACTATTATGTATTACCCATATTTGCAAAATAAAATTCTATTATTTTCGAACAAAGCCGCTCGGTGTAGCTCTAATTTTGCCGAGCTAACTTAAACATGGTAAAAGTGTGGGTAGATGCCGAACGAAGTTTGCCGATCGGCACAAGCCGAATGAGAGCCGAATATGACTACCTGGTAATTGCTTTGGGTCCGCTATGTTAATTAATTTATTATTTAAAATAGGTACACCAACAGCATATACATTGTTATTTATTATCATTATAAGCCTGTGCTGTTCCAATACGGGGCAAAAGCCAGGGATTCCCTCTTTCCACTTTTTCCGGTCTACTGCGATTGTGGATCCTATAAGACGGAGTCCAGCTCATCTCGCCATCTCTTTCTGGACCTGTCGCGTAGTCATTTCACACAGTAAACAACTAGAAAACTATTGGCCAATGTAACATCTCTTGAAAGGACCTCTTCCGCTTTCACTACAATGAAAGCACATGGACATGTGCATGTTTCCCACCCTCACCTACGGAGCGCAAACATGGTCTCTGACAAAGCGTCAAAACTCCAAATTTAGAATCTGCCAACGGGCTATGGAACGAAGTATACTACATAGGTGTCAAACTCTGAGACCTCATTCGCATTTCCTCATTAGGAACTCTATACTTCGTACCAAAACACAAATAGCGGACGCTGGCCGCACAACTGTACTAAAGTGTGGACAGGCCACGTCTGTCGCATGTGGGAGTAACAATACGCACAAATCACCTCTCAATAGATCCCAAATATCATACACATTGTACATTAAATAATAAATGTTAACAGATATGGGTTCTTCTACCAATTACAGGTACCTATACACGAAATTCACATAATATAACAAAGCAGCCTTCGTAAATTACATAAAAATAAAAATATTTAGTAAAATAAAAATCTAAACAGTTTTAACTTACACAAATATCAATAAAGTTACAAGTTATGTAAAATAAGCATAACTATTATGTAAGTATGACCAGTTATTTAAATGGCCATTTAAATGTGTTGTTTAACTGTTATGCTGCAGAATCGGATGTGGCGACCCAAACATATATTGTGTGTAGCACTCTTTAGTTGGCATTGGAGTGCCAGTGCCAATTAAGGGGCTTAAAAAGTTCACGGTCTGTGGACCTTGAACTATTTAACGACTTTAGTACACTACTGCAACAGCCATCAAAAGAGGCATTGATGGACGAACGTGTATCTAAATGTGGGCCGAGGCGAAGCTGAGGCACACATACACGTAAGTCCAGTACAGCAATTTCGATTTATCTCGAAGAAGGTTGTCAAAATAATGCTCAAATTTCCAAGCATGTTTGAGAAAATATTATTTTTGTGTCAGATTTTCTGAAAACTGCAGCTCTTTTGCAAACTTCTCTGTATACTATAACGTTTTTAGTTTTGGTCTCAGCAGTTAATATAATATAAGGTATTTTATTAAATCCACAAGCATTTTCCTTTTAATATTGAGCTTAATATTATTTAGTTGAACATCCCTCTCTATTGAATTCTGAAGAAGGCGATACGTATACCTCTACCTAAATGGTATGCGTTACTGCCTCGGCGCTTCCTTTGTAATTTCTATTTACGCTGGCGGTATTTCTCCGGATGAAATTCTTCTCATGGTCATATTTTTCTAATAATACCCACTCTTATTTTCCAATATGTGAGTGATATGTAGTTCGAGAATTTTTATTAATGTTCGGGATGATATTTATTAAAACATTTTTTGAGTGAATGTACCTACGTTTTCGTATATCGTATTATATTGTATTCAGTCCTCAGCATTTGGGCTGGTTTTGGGCAATTAAGGACCTTATTATTTTAACTTGTGTTTTTAACACACAGCTTATTTGTCTCCGATTTATTGCAGGAGTTTTTATTTAGGTATTGATTTTAAATCAATGTCAATCAACATCAGCTACTCTATCCCATTTATTTATAGAGGAATAACAAACCTTCAAACTTCGACTACTACAAATATAATTAAACTATACAAGTAGACCTCTATACACTGTGACATCTTACCTGCGTATCATCATTTCAGCCGAAAGACGTCCTCTGCTGGACATAGGCCTCTCCCAAGCACCTCCACGTCGACTGCTTCTGTGCTTCTCGCATCGAACGGGTTCCTGCGGCCTTCACAAGGTCGTCGGTCCACCTAGTAGGAGGACTTCCAACGCTACGTCTTTCGGTACGCGGTCGCCATTCCAGAACCTTTCGGCCCTATCGGCCATCTGTTCTGCGAGCAAAGTGCCCTGCCCAATGCCACTTAAGTTTGGCAATTCTTCGGGCTATGTCGGTACCTGCGTGTAATCGTCTCTAAATGAAATATCTACACTCCAGTTCCACAGAAATAGAATTGTCATATGAATTCATATTAGATTAGCAAACGGAGTGAGGCACGTATCCGTTCAATTTAAATGTGTATTATGTTGTTTACGTGGAGTAAGAAGACATTGAGCAAGTGTTGGGTTAACTAGAAATAAAGACAAAGCTGGTTGTGAATGTGAGTACAATGCAAGCTACTTTAATGTCTGGCGGTTCTGATTATTTGTTACTAGCTGTGCCCCGCGGTTTCACCCGCTATAAAAGTCATTATACTTAGTCCTTTTTTATTGATCATCTAAATCGGCTCAGCGGTTTAAGCGTGAAGAGGTAACAGACAGACACACAGACAGATACACTTTAGCATTTATATAATATTAGTATGGATGCGGCCTACGCAAATGCCACGCAGATCTAGTAGCGTCGAGTGACGGATCGTAGAACTCCCTAAAATAAAATTTAGCTACACGATGATTGATGCATTCATGCCGTCTGTCGGGGTCAGTCAATTCAAAGCTGCAATGGCTTTCATTCTTACAGAACTAAACATCATCTCATAGTTTCATACCTACAACCAATTTTAGTACAAGTAGTGTAATAGTGAATCAAGCGACGAGACAAAGTATTTTATTTATTTGTCGGATCAGGTAGGTTTTTGGCGTCTCGTTATTATCAGGCATATTTTAACTACTGTGGGCGTATTGTGGGTAGTGTTGGTTATTGTGTAATAGAAAAACAGTTTGCAGTTCAAATCAAATTATAATATCACGAACAAATTAATCACACTAGCAAATCACACACTGTAGGTACACGACAAAACTAGATACACAGTAAAATAATTATGTACAGTAACAAAGTAATTGCGAACAAATCGTAGGATCGATTACTGTTCGTATAGTGACAGAGCCACCCAAATGAACTTTATTAAACCGACAGGTTTGTCAGGAGCTAGTGCTCTGTCAGGAGTCGAGTCCGAAGACCGACTCACTCTGCCAGCACAAACGAGTACGTTCAGTTATAAAGGGTTTGTCCCCACCATGTACTCGCCCCACAACAACTCTGTCCAATGGTGTACGGAAATACGTCATCGTGTTTACTTGATACAAAATACTAAAATGTGCTAAATCTAATAAGACAATATAAAGTAATCGAATAATACAACAAGAATAATTGTTTAAAATAAACAATAGTGATTTCACAAAGTAAATCATTTTAAAATCAAAGTAACATGTCATCAATTGTTTTGAACAAAATCGTCGGTTACAATTATCAAAATAAGTTGCCAAAATCAATAAGTGCGTACACTGAGTACTCAATAAATTATGTTCCGATTTATTAGACAATAATTGATAGTAAAATCTCTTAAATTAATCATAAGAAAACAAATCATAACAAATTCTGTTGACTACTCACAAATGTAATTGACAACCGTCTCCGACTACCGAACTGTCCGAATTACTCATAAACTGCCCTTGCTTTGCATGGGAGCAATCTACATAGCTGACATGTCAGAACATCGCAATTTCTGTGCTGTATTTAAGCACACAAACCTTTCGGAATAAATTCTTTAAATCGACGAATGATGACGATTGACGATGACGATTAACGCTGGTGAAATTAACATCAAAATCCTTGTATTTTATAACATACAGATACGAAAAGCGACTTTTTCATACTATTTTCAGAATAGATATAGATTTTTTTTATGACACGATCCACATTTCATGCAGCACTCGTAAGTGGACCGAAATCAATTCACTTTACAGATTTGATATTCGTGGGTTGATTTTCCTTTTCGGTTCGCTGTCACTACAGGTGAAAATCAGCATTTACATGTCGTACATTTTAAAGTGAGTTAAGGGCTGGTAATAGTTCAGCTTAAATTCAGATTTTGTCCCCACTTCCCCGCGCTATGTATCATTCTATCCCACTCGCACTGACATACTGATTCAGTTAGGGTGAACTGAACTATTGTTGGAAGGATGTCAAGAAATAAAATGATTAAACTTAACATTAATTTATTACATTCACATTTTATGTACAGTATATATAAAATTCTTTTAAATGGGCAGGTAAATAATAAGTAGGTATAACAAAACAAACATGAGACACTCATCATTCGCATAGCAAATACAGTTTACATCGAAATCCGCAATATAAGTACCTACTTCATTAGTGTTCTATGACCGACCAAAGACCATTGCTCTATCGCCATATATTTGTCACCATAAGACATCGACAGCCAAATAGAGCCGGCGCTCAGCTCACTGACAGCGTGCCACGGCAGGTTGTGCTGCGGCATCCCGCGGCGTTCCGTGGCATCCTGCTAAAAGCCCGCACAGACCGGACTGCGTCCCATTAACCGAAATGACCGCAGCACAAGTTTCAATCTTATTTCAACTAGCTTAGCAATCATAATTCCTCGACACAACGTGACCCACACGTCCCGCGGGATGCAATGGCGCGCCGCGGCATTACGTGGAATGAAACGGCATGACACGTCATGCCGCAGCATCCCTGGCGCGTTGCGTCATGCCGCAGCGTCCCGCGGCACGTCGCGTCATTTCCCGGCATCGTGGTATCGAAATAAAGTAACATGAATTCTAAACTCATTGAAATAAGATTCAAAATAACTTGATTAGTAATAAAATCCTTTGCCATGACAAAGCCTTAAAATTACTTTCTTTTTGCTGAATCTTTGGCCAAAAAATAGGCTAGTCCTCTGGTCACGTGAAGAGTCGACCAATCGCTTGGCGATTTCTCGAAAAATTAAGTAGGCACTCGGACCTTATGGCCCTAGTGTATCAGCCCCAAACGGCTGGTACATATAAGTCGGAATAAGATTAGAGTATCTATTTGCGCTGTTTGAGGTTTTCTGCACCCGCAGTAATCGCACTAGCACAGCCAACCGTAATAGGAAGATGGGGTGGCGCAAGGTAGTCGATACATGTTGCATCACACACCAAAGGCCGACCTAACTTCTAAGGCATTATGGTCAATCTGTCTGGTCTTTTCCAATCGTCGCGAGCCATTGGCTTCTAAAACAGCTGGCAACCCAGCACTGTCAAGAGCACGCAATGGTTATAACGCATAATAATACGTCATCGGAATGACTGATGTCAATTATAAAGTTTCATACATTTTGGCTTTAACGGAGGTTTGGAATAGAACGAATTTTAAAATAAGTTGTTTTTAACCCCCGACGCAAAAACGACGGGGTGTTATAAGTTTGACGTATCTGTGTGTGTGTGTGTGTGTGTGTCATGAGTCTATCAGAAATAGATTTATATCTTGAAAACCGGAATATGACCAGAACGTCATTCCTTTCCTCGTACATCAGGGAAATCATTAATATTAATAACGAGCCAGAAGCTTTAGCCGAAAACGCAGCAAGTACAAGCACCAGCAATGTAATTGACACATCATTATTGCACAAACTGTCAAGGAAACATAGTAAGAGTTCATACCAAGGCATTCAAGGTGATCCAATAGAGCAAGAATGTTGGCGTTACATTGCTGGTGCTGATCCTACAGAACCATAAAATGGTGATTTACTATCCTATTGGAATAATAAAAAAGAAGCATTTCCATCAGGAAATGCTTCTTTTTTATAGAGTAAGGCTCTAGCAAGAGCAGCAAGTCATCTTGCTGCTCTTGCTAGAGCTTTACTCTGTATACCTGCCACTAGCACTCCGAGTAAGAGGGTATTCTCGGTAGCTGGGCTAACAGTTACGGCCAAAAGATCTCGCTTGAGCTCGATTCGGGGTATTAAAATCATATTTATTCATGATAATTATAAAATATGTAAGATGTAAGATTGATTATCAATCTTACATAATTTATAATTATTATTATCTGTGTTTATATTAAAAAATTGTTTACTAGGCTATTAAAGTGTCCCTTTAGAAAACTGTTTTTTTTTTGCACCTGATGACCTGATCTGGACAAGGTATTTACTGTACTGTATAGGACTGACATTTTCCTGTCGTCCGCCTAAAACGATACGGCCGGCTTAAAGAACATAGGGAGTAGATTGCGAGTTTTAGTTGTGAGGTAGTAGAAAACTACGCCGCCGGCGCTACGCCGCCGCCGATTGAAATTGGTCAGCGCGCCGCCGCCGAGAATTTTTAAGGCGGCGCCTACATCTAGTAGAAACATAACTGCTGTTAACTTCCAATTTTCATTAGCCGTCCCCCGACGTGAGGACGCTTGGATCAAAATATTTCGTGCAACTTATATTAAACTTAAAGGGCTAATATATATTATTATTTTACTTTTTAGAGGTTTTTGTTTGAGTCGGGGGTTTTTTAAATTTTTAATTTTTAATGAAAACATTTAAATTAAAAAAAAAAAAAACAAAAGGAGGAGAATGACGAAAGCAAGAACATTTATGTGAATTCCCTTAAATCCCTAATTTCCACATTCCGTGTATGTCTGGTATCACATAACTCTGGCAACATGTAGGTATGATGGATGAGTAAAAATTTGTTAATTTAGGTCTCATGAATTTTGCCCAATAATGATCGTCTTTCTGTATAATTTCAGTTTTGATATGATTTTTACATCCCGATCATACGCCAAAAATACATGTTTTTCTACCAGTTATGTGTAGTTGTCCCTGCACCTGAATGTACCAAAGATGTTTCAAATTTATGGAAAGTCCATCTTTCGTTTTCCTCCAAAACCTTATTTTTTTTAATCTATTGCATCGTCCAACGAAGTCCTGAATGCAGAAATTGGACACTTTATTTCTACTATTGTGTCTTCTCCCTGCACAACTCCGTCCGGAGTTGCACCTAGAAAAGGTAACTCTTTATCAATAAAAAGACCACAAGGCTCTATTTTTTTAATATTAAATTGTGATGCTAGTTGTTCCATGGTAGTTGTTTCACTTTCTATTCCATGTTTTATGGACGGCACATTACATACATTTTTTGGATATATAAGATTTTTAACTAAAAATAACTTTAATTTCGGAAGTCGGTGGCAAAAAAGTAATATACAAATCCAAAGACACCGACATCCGAAATTAATGTTATTTTTCACTTTGTAGTATTTTTGGGAGTCGGTATTTTTTGTCAAAAATTTTTTGAAGTGAAACGTCTTTAGGCGCGCTTGACTTGGGGAGTAAACTGGCGAACGCGTTACGGAAACGTGTGATCGGGCGAGTAGGGAAGGTACGTATTTATGCGACCGGGTTTTTACACCAGGTATTTGCTTCCAAGTACGGACACAAGTACGTAGGTACTCAAATAGTTCAACAACCGCGTTTGTTTTCGCAAATGCAATCATGCTCCTTATCAGTAAGAGCACAGAATACTTAATAGTACTACGTACAGAAAGGACACTCCCTTCCTCGACCTCATATCAGATACAGTTACCGGCACGTAAGTTGGCAAGATTTTTCGTAGTGGGGGAAGTTCGCGCATGTAAAAATGTATGAAATTGTGCATGCGCGAACTTCCCCCACTACAAAATATCTTGCCAACTTACGTGCCGGGTATTATACCGCACCTCACCCCGCACTTCGAGGTATTCGTCGCCGACTCTTTAGCAAGGGCGCTCGTGAACCGCAGCGCTGTATTGCTGATACGAACACACAATTATGCGATTTAAAAGTTTTATTTGAGTTTTAATCACGATGGTTGGATATTGTGATGCTTTTCCGAATTCGTATTTACATAAACTGTTTGTAAGATTTCGCATTTTCATTTGTTTATGTAGTAGTAATAGGTAATTATTTTGCGAGCGTTGTATGGAGTGTCCGAGGTGTGGTAAGAGTCTATGGAACAATTTCGTATGCAAGTATTTTTACTTTAATGCTTTGTAAAAGTATTTTATTTTTAATTATAATTAAAAATATACCATTAAATTTCTGATGCCAAAATGCATTCAGTGATGGATTATTTTTTATTAAATAGTTTTTGTAAATAGATAATAGCTTCATATTTGCAATAAATTACCACCGTTGTGTCATCGCGCTTCTCTTTCTTTTCCTACCGAACCTACGGTCCTGCATGCGGCAGCAGCGGGCAGCATTATATATGTTTATTTCCTTCAAAGGAACTATTTAGTCTCAGTAGTTCCTTCAGCTTTTGCAAAGGGACTACTGATCAAAAAGTTCTCAGTAGTTCCTTCAAAGGAACTGCTAAAGGAAATATCTAGTCTCAGTAGTTCCTTCAGCTTTTGCAAAGGAACTACTGATCCAAAAATTCTCAGTAGTTCCTTCAAAGGAACTACGCGAAGGAACTAGTGAGCATAAACGATATTTTTTACGAAAACAAGTTTTGATATTATAACACAACTTTAAATACCTCCAGGACCCCTGTACAGTTACATGCGGGTGCAAAATTTGCTGTTTGTGGTAGTGCGCATACAGCAAAATTTCACACCAAAAATTAAAGTCTATTTCCAGCAATTACTTTTGTCACAGATCTTTTGTGCAATGTTACTTAGTTTGATGTACGACGGCTATAAGTCTTTTTACACCCTGTATCAATAAATAGATAAAATATTTATAAAAATAGTTTTGCTGAATATATTGAAAACACCATTACACATTGGGAACTGTCTAAAATAGGTACGTTTACCTCCCTAAATTTCTGACAATGTTTTGACATTGACATGAGATTACGATTTTAAACCATTTCAAAAATTATTTTATGAATGAAAACTACAAAATTTGGAAAAAATAAAAATACGAGGCCTTATATTTTACATCTATATTTCATTTTACTTTATTACATAATTTCTTCAGAACATAAAACGTTGTCAATCGGGTCTTTTGAGCGCAAGCAAAGTGACACGGGTTCCCCGTCTGATAGCCGAAGCGGTACTGACAAATACTGAATCGGGGTCCTGTCGGGGGCCGGGCGGCAGAGCGGTTCAAGTATAAAGCTGGATATTGACGAACGCGAGCCGCTGTGTTATATAATAATTTATTATTAAAAGAATTAAGCTATTTTGTAAAATGTAACCACAAATTACTTTTCTCTACGTTATTGCCTTTTTTTAGATATTATTTTTTAGTAGTAAAACATTTATAAACTATGAGTAAAACAAGAAAAACATAAAAAAAATATCGATTAAGCCTGTTTTTCGGATTTTTTTTTGATCGAGTGAAGTTTTCGATATCGTGTTTTGAACCACAAATTGTCAAAATACATAAAGTAAACTAGAACAAGTTTTTTTTTTCGATTTAAAAAATCACGATTTCTTTGTTTATTGTTAAATCAAAGTGATGTAAAATTGGGAATACCTGGCCTTAAGAACCTGATTCCGTATGTATTCTCATTGACGCATGACGTGACTGCGGATCGTCCATTCACTGCGATGTGTGGGCAGATTTAATTTTCTTTCTTTCTTTCGAAATTCAAATTTTCATATGTTTCTTTCAATTTGCAGATCAGTATCAGATTGTATGTTTATTGATCTAAATATGATTCACGGCCGTATTCAATATTTATTTATAAAATTACAATCATAAAAATTATCAAAACAACTCCCTAAGTTCATATTACCCTGTTGAATGACTATTTCATTAAATCATGACAGTTAAGGCCAGGAGTTGTTATAAAATGATTATAATTCTGTAAAATTTAACGGTCGCAAAACATATTTTAATTAACATATACACAACCTGACACTGACCTGCAAATTGAAAAAAAACGTAAGTAAAGGAGAGACCGTACCTTGGCACAAAATTAACTGTAGCATTATGAACTATGTTGATATTTATTGCCCTCGTGTAGTAGTTTAATTAATACTCAGACAGCATGTCTGTATTCACCTGGAGAAAAAAGATACGTTAGGAAAAAAATTGTTAAAGGGAAATTTAAAGAAATTTATCCTTTCAATACTTATTGACCTGCTAATGATGGTCAGTTTTTGCGCTTCCAATAATGTACTTTTAAAAAAAGAATTAAGCCCCTTTTTAACTTTTACATGCTTACGTTGAGTTGACACCTGGTTCACGACGAGCCAATGAGGTAAGGCGATGCCGTATACATTTAACTTTAATGAAGTCGGCAGGATATCCGGCGTACGAGTGTATTCGTGGGATGGAAGTCAACATACGTACGTGGCACCGCAGATATGTGCGGTGAATTGTTATCGAAATGGTTGTAAACTACTACTTGAACCGCAAGGATTTGGGACGTGTCTGCCTTGGATCCTTCTCACTGACCACGCAGACCGCAGCTGCTCGCGATGTGCTTGTGCCCTGTTGCTAATTCCGACACTCCGGATGTCAGGTCTGATGGCAAAGACTAAGTATAAAAGTTTCCACAAGTCCCGGTACACGTAGGTACTTTATGTTAGTTTATAAGTTTTAGTCCCTGCCTTGAGATCTTAATTTATTAACCGACTTCAAAAAAAGGAGGAGGTTCTCAATTCGTCGGAATCTTTTTTTTTTTTTTATGTATGTTCCCCGATTTCTCGAAGACGCCTGGACCGATTTGAAAAATTCTTTTTTTGTTGGAAAGGGTATACTTCCCAAATGGTTACATGAAAATTTTATCGATATCGGACAAGCGGTTTTTGAAAAATCAACAAAAATCTAAAAATTTACCTACATTTTCTACATTAACGATCTTTTCGTTTACTTTTTTGTGGGGTAGGTAGAACTAAAAAGTGAAAAATAAAAACTTTTTTACAAAAAAAAAACAACCGACTTAAAAAAAAACACTACAAAGTGATAAATAACTTTAATTTCGGAAGTCGGTGTCAATCCATAATTCAGAGTGTATCTAGTCCGAGTATCAGGCAGACGAAGCGTGTAAAAACACTAAAATAGATTTCAGTACTAACATGCCTATCAGCGCCGTTTCATTACTTCGTGGACGGGGGGGGGTGTGGAACGCAAAAGCGTATTGCTGAAGTGGTTCCGCTCGATTTCCGCTCTTGTATGTGGATTGCACGGGAAAACCTCAATTGCACATTTTATCGACATTGTCTTGTGTTTTCTTATTTGAGTTCTTACGCGTTTTGTTATTTATAGATTTTTACATTATTTTCTGCAAATAACAATAATTGTTTGTGCGTCTTGGATTGATATTACCAAATTCACATTTATCTTTTATCCGTGGAATAAAATTGACATTTCACAGTTCTAGTATGGTTCTAGTATAGACAAACCATAGATATCTAAGAGAAAAACCGTTAAAAATTCAAAATTTATTCTCAAGATAAGACTTATTCCAGGTATAAAAGTTTGATGAAATTCACCCTTAGTGGAGTAAGTAAGAGCTAAATATATTGGCTCCGTATGCCAGAGTTAGGTTATAGTATCGATCGTGTGAGTATTAGGAACTGTGTTTTATTATAAATAGAGTTCATTGAAAAAGTCTCTCAATAGGGGACCGGATAATTCTTTCGAAAGTGTTTAAAATTAACCATATTGGACATATACAGGGTGAAATTGAAAACATGCGACAAATCGAAATGGGAGATTGTACTCATCATTATGAACAACTTTTACTATGGGACCAAACCTGAAATCGCGAAAAAAAAATCAGCTGTTCTCTACATTTTGACGAGTTATGCGAACATAAATGTAGGGAACAGGTTTTTTTTCGCGATTTTAGGTTTAATTCCATAGTAAAAGTTGTTTATAACATGATGATGAGTACAAATTCCTATTTCGATTTGTCGCATGTTTTCAATTTCAACCTGTACAGTCGTGAAATTTTTATTTCGTATGAATAAGGCCTTTCAGCCAGGGATAAAAGTTTTTATGGGAAACTTAGCATTTCTTAAGTTAGGGATAATTATTTATGTACGGGTTAGAGATTTGTAAAATCGAAGGGGATTAAATAGGGGATCATTTTAAAATGCACGCAATCACAGCAATTTTTTTGTACCTCTTTTGAAGAGATTTAAGGAATCGGAAATATAGTCAAGAGTCCGTATCTTTTGGTAATATACTTATTTCACCCGCTTGAAAGTTATATCCACTTAAAGTTATAAAATAACTTAGCTAATATTACGTATTACGTGGTCAATGGCGCTGCTAGTGATGATAATAAAATAATAATTATTATTTTATTTTACTGACCATTTTTTATCATCGAGTAGCTCGACTTCAATTCGCACGTTAACACGCCAGCTGAACCCACGAGCAATAGGCTCGAGTGCTGTTCACAGATGAGTGTCGAACAGCTTCAATGTAAAAATGAAGCGAAGAGGAGATTAAAAATGTTAGAATCAATATGATGTTATTTATTCATTTAAACATCTAAATCACTTATATTTCGCAAACAAAGTGAACGATCGCTTAATTTTACGAAGATTCTTTGTAACTACATTTTAGATTTCTTTTTATTACTTTCCGTCGTGTTTAGGTAAATAGGTTTAGGTTTGAAAACTTTATTCTCAAATAGACAAAAGAGCCACTTACACGAGAATAGAATTATTTTGTTTTTAAATTGGTTCGGTTACACGTTCAACTGTTTTATTCTCAACTAGTAGTCTAGTAACATTGTTAGTGAGTAGATGTCAATTATGTAATTTGATAGTTTTTTGAAGTGAAAACTTATTTAGCGGCGTTGCACACTTTTTGTACTGGGGAAAAAATGTTAAACTCGCGTCAGGACATCGCGTCAGGACACGTGACCGTCAGGAGAGATTCCCCCCCCCCCCCCCCTCTTTCTACGACGACGGCGGCGTCGCCAACCGAAGTGAACCAAGTGAGACACGATAATGGATGGATGGATGGATGGATGGACGGACGGACGGACGGTGACGGTGACGGACGGACGGTGACGTGACGGTGTCGGTGACGGTGTCGGTGACGGTGACGATGACGGTGACGGTGACGTGTCGGTGACGGTGATGGTGACGGTGACGGTGACGGTGACCGTGACGGTGTCGGTGACGGTGACGGTGACAGTGACGGTGACGGTGACGGTGATGGTGACGGTGACGGTGACGGTGACGGTGACGGTGACGGTGACGGTGACGGTGACGGTGACGGTGACGGTGACGGTGACGGTGACTGTGACGGTGACGGTGACGGTGACGGCGACGGTGACGGTGACGGTGACGATGACGATGACGGTGACGGTGTCGGTGACGGTGACGGTGACGGTGTCGGTGACGGTGTCGGTGACGGTGACGGTGACGGTGACGGTGACGGTGACGTGACGGTGTCGGTGACGGTGACGGTGACGGTGACGATGTCGGTGACGGTGTCGGTGTCGGTGACGGTGTCGGTGACGGTGACAATGACTGTGACGGTGACGGTGACGTGACGGTGTCGGTGACGGTGACGGTGACGGTGACGGTGACGGTGACGGTGACGGTGACGGTGACGGTGACGTGACGGTGTCGGTGACGGTGACGGTGACGGTGACGGTGACGGTGACGGTGACGGTGACGGTGACGGTGACGGTGACGGTGATGGTGGACGTGGATGTGGATGGATGGATGGACAGCTGATGGCTCGACCGTCTGTGTAGTAGCCACACTGCTGTGTATTCGTAAAATTCGTGTAAAGTGTTTAAAATATGGAAATTGAACAAAGTGCATCGATTAATGAAAAAAGTGACGCAACAATAGTGAAAAAAAATTATTTATATTAATTCAATTCATAATTGATTTATTTTAACGTTAATATTCAAGTTTTCACTTCTGCCGGCACTCCCGGAGTGCAACCCGTCTTTTTTTTATTTAAAACCGCTGAAAGTGCTAGCATTTTTTATATGGAATAGTAAATTATTATAAAACTGTGCTCCTACATAGGTGATATTCTTAGTTTGAACGTGTCTTTGGCAGGACAAATACCTAGGCTGCGAAGACTGCGTTTGCATAGTTGAGATTTTTTGGTAAATGTTATTATAATGTGAATGGTTCCTCCATCCACTATTTTTCTAATCAAAATACAAGTGTATACATATAAAGCAGCTTTGTTTTTTTTTTTAATTTTGTACGTTGGTTTTTTGTTTTCGGATAGCACGTTAAGCTGTTGATCCCGGCTGTCTATCGTGGATCTTTGGCAGTCGTTACGGGTCTCAGAAGCCCGAAAGTCTGACAACCAGTCTTACCATAGGCTATTGTATTACGCAATAAGTGGGTTGTGCAGGTCAGATAGGCAGTCGCTTCATGTGAAATATTGATATTCAGCTGCATCCTGTTAGACTGGAAGCCGACCCCAACATAGTTGGGAAAAGGATAGGCAGATGGTGATGGAGTCAAGTATGCATGGTGAAAAAGTGTCTCTATGAGCCCGTTCTGCATTTTTTGCAGTTCCTGTAGCTTTGTTTTACTGCCGCTACCCCATATTTCTATGAGATATAATAAATGCGATGTAACAAGTGCAGTGTAAACGTTTAAACGCAATTCTTTGGGTATATATTGACTTATATTGCGGAGTGATCTAATAAGTGAGGAAATGACATCCATATTTTATGTAACATTTAACATCGGCGGGTATGTGTATTTTGTACACTATATTTGTTGGTACACTATACTTGGTGGTACACTATATTTGATGGTACATTATATTTGATGGTACACTATATTTGGTGGTACACTATATTTGGTGGCTATGTCATAGCCTATAACCAGCGGATGGTCAAGACGCTTCTAACGACACCTTATTTGTCAAATCATTATAAGGACTTTTGAAGTTATGAGGGAACAGATGAACATACAAACATATATACCGGTCAAAATAATAACCCTCCCTTTGCTCCGCCGTAGTCGGGTAAAATTAACATTTAAGTACACATCGTTTTGGCATTGTTAATGCCTTATTCATACGAAATATAAATGTCATGACTTTATATATTCAATGTGGTTAATTTTAAACACAAAGTTTGTAGATGTGCAGTAGTTTAAACACACGCGAACTAAGCGAGAAGTGGTGAGTGATTATCTCATCGACTGCGAGTAATATTAACCCCTCAAGTGTCAACGGTACACCGTATGAAGAAAAAGTGCTCGAAATGTCAACGGTACACCGTATATACACAACAGTGTCATTGTTATATTGTCATTGTTAAAACAATGACTTTATTGCGCCCATTCAACTACTCCGACGCGTTGGGTGTTTCAACAGGTAGGGGGGCAAACGTGTGAGAGGTTAATCAAAAGTGACGTCTCAACATGCAAACTAGTCGCGACGACTTGACTTCATAATGTAGGAACAGTTGCTGGCTGGTGAAAAGGTAAAAAGTATTTTTACGCTAAATATCTTAGTAAAATTTGGAGATAACTGGTGTCAAAGTTCATATACAGACGCCAACACATCAAGTTACTAATTTCTGTCAAGATTGTTTAATAGATTTTCAACTTTATCGCTAAAGCATAAGGTTCAAGGTTGATTGGGAAAATTTGACAGTTTCGGGTAGCTTGAGTTGTGGCGTCAGTAAGTAGATTTTTTTTGGAAATGGTTAGTAAACTTTTTTTAAAACTGGTTGATATTCTACGACATTTGGTTATATCGAAAGAGTTCTCAGTATTGGCTTGGTTTTTCAGGTTGCTAACCCTCAAAAACGATGGAAATTATCTTTGAAAGTCGCATGGAGTCAACGATGAAAATTATCTTTGAAAGTCGCATAATGGTTTTTTTTTACGTGACGATTTCTACTAATTTACTCCTACCGCAAGCCGCGTTTAAGAATTTCGTTCCAAAAAATATTATCTATTTCCCGCCAATGAGAAAACCAGTTCAAAAATACCTACATCATTATTCCACGAGAGTGAAATCACGACTAACAAGAACTACTAAAAAGAAAAACACATTTCCCATTTGTAACATCGTACCGAACAATTCCCTTTGAAAAAAAAACCTTTTAGAAGAGCTGACATGTATTTATACCTATTTATTGAGTGCGTAGGTAAGTACTGATCATATTCCTTTTATTACCGTTGCGATATATTGAACAAGAAAACAATTAAAGTTGTACTCCTACAAGTGGTACAGTTAAGTACTTCTCGAAAAAATGGAATATGATGACGGGAAGGGAATAAGTAAGAAGCTTTATATTATTGTTTTTTCATTATGTTTATGTCGTGGTCCGATCGTAGAATTGACAAAACATCAAGTCATTTATTCATTTGCTTAACATAGGTACATTAATAATTTACATATATACTTATATTACTTATACTTATTACTTATCCATACTAATATTATAAATTCGAAAGTTACTCTGTCTGTCTGTCTGTATGTTACATTTTCACGCCTAAACTACTGAACGGATTTCGATAAAATTTGGCAGAGAGATAGATTGCATCCCGGGGAAGGACATAGGTCAAAGTCAAAGTCAAAGCATTTATTTCAAATAGACACATAAAAGGCACTTTTGAACGTCAAAAATTATCTTAATAGGATAGATTTTATCCCGATATTCGTACGGGATCGACACTTCTGCAAGTGAAACCGCGGGGCGCAGCTAGTGGTATATAAATATAATAAACAGTGCGCTATTTTAAAAATGTTTGTAAATAAGTAATCAAGCCAGCCAAGTCTTGATACTTAAATATAATAAAATAAACCTGGACATTAAAAAACACAATTAGGTACAAAGAATCACACATTTCATAATACAAATTAATAAATTAATAGCAATGGATATCAATGTCAATTAAGTACGGAGAAAAAATTAAATCAAAAACATGCTAAGTAATACATAATTATGTTTACGTGCACATAGACTGAAAACAAAAAATAAGTTTAAAAACTAAAACCACTGAAAAGGATGAAACAAGAAAGTACCTTCCCGTGGTCATATGCTACCATAGCTTACAAGCTTCCATCAATATGTATCTTTTAAATTCTGTCATTAGATTTTTGTCTGGTGAGTGTTTTTGTTTGTCAGCAATATCGCGATCTGCCTGACCATTTCACGATACGCCGCCATTTGATTTTTCTTGTTTAATCACGTTGGGCCTAAATATTACATCTCGAAGAGGATACCTATTATGGTGCATTTAACAAATAATTTCAAATCATAACTCCTGAGTATGGTTATTTTGTAGACGAACGTACCCAACTACTATTACTACTATTTGAAATTAAGTAAAGGGCAGGCCACACTACGAGAAAACTACTGTGAAAGACGCCACACTTGCTAATGAAGCTAAGTTAGGCGTGCTACACACTTTTCCGGGTCGGTATGATTCGGTACGATGCGCCACTGCCGGATATGCCGAAACATGCTGACCCGAAAAAGGTGTGTAGCACCCCTTAGCTCAGCTGTCGGTGTGGCCTGGGCTAGGGACACCTAGGGATGTGCATTCAAGCGTTATGAAACTCGAGTACTATTATATACAACGTCACCTCAACCATCCTGCAGGAGTGACGATTCCATTCTCGAAAACCTACATGGAGAGCCTGCTTTGTTCATGTATCCTTTTGTATTGAATAAACGTCCAAGAGATACATGTTCATAGGATAGGGCTTCGATCTTGTATTAAATAGTTTTGTTCCATCTTGTCTATTGCATTTCGATTTCATGAAGTTTCGCAAAAACTTATCTATATACTGTGCTCATTTTACGTTGATTGATAAATGTTTATTCTATTCTTTAAAAAAAAAAAAATTATTAAATAGGTCTTTGCTCACACGAGAAAATCGATCATGAAAACGTGAGGTATTTATGCCAGTCAATGTTCTGTACCCCACACATGCAGGCCACCTACTATTAGGTTAGAGACAGGAAAAGAAAACTAGCTAGTTAGCTTCATACATCTAATATAATTATAATAGAACTTAGAACACGGCTACACACTTGCGCTTAGTAGGAATGGTACCGTCCTTGGTAGCATGCGACGAAGAGGGGCTTGTCAGCACAGGTTCAGCAAGAGTCTTCGAAAGGCTGCAGTTAGCGTGCGTTGGTAGCAGGCCGCAGGACGCCGGTAGCACGCAGTTCAGCCACGCGTGCAGCGTTAGGAATAGAGTGCAGATTAGAGCAGCGTGTGATATATACCTAAAGATGCCTTGCCCTCAGCCTGGACGTAGAAACCTCGAAGGCGCGTTAGGGGGCTCATGTTAGTTGCGGTGCGAAAGCAGTAACCGCATGTTATGTGCCTACCTTCATTCCCCTTTCAACGACCAAGGAACTGTGTAAGAAGCAGGATAGACGGAAGCTCAACAAATCACAGCGGTTTACAGGCAGAGAGTTTGCAAAGGCAACGTGGCACAATGATAGATGCAGTATGAGGTTTTGTATGCGACGCGTGAGCATAAAACACAAAGTAAAACAATGAACTTAGCAGAGGGCTCGTTATATCGTTAATACTACACATATTTCAGTCTCTGCACTGGAAAATCTACAGCCGCGTAGGTCGTCAAGACACCCGAGAAATCAGATACTACTTACATACGTAATGATATTAACATCCGTTATTCAGCACAGAGGGTCTGGCATAAATACCAAATTAATGAGGAACTCACCCCTGGTTTCGGGCACAGGATCCTAAGGGTCAGGGAATAGCTTCTGCTAGCTAAGCAAGCGGATGTTCAAATGGTCGAGTGTTCTTAGAAAATTAGTGTTGTTGTTCCATGAGTTTAGTGATGTGCTTAGACCTGTCATTTATAATAAAATACCTCATGGTTATAAGGATTATTCTGTAAACATTTTTAAATCTAACTTTTGAGCAAATGTTATTACTCAGTGAAAGATATGAAATGAATTTATCAAGATTATGATTGTTATAAGTAAGACTTATGTACCTGACTATAATATTATTGATGGACTTTACTATAATTTCTGTTTTGTTTTGTTGACACTCTTTTGTTATATAATAATTTGCACGCCGTAAGGTAGACTGTAGCCGATCTCTGTAATTTATATACAACATCTTATAATAGCAACTAAAATTCTGATTCTGATTCAACTTATCAATTGTGAAATATTTAGCATCACTCGACTATTTGCGGTTGAGAAGCCACACAATGCTACATTACCCCGGCTACAGAGAGAGGATTTTACTTATAGGTATATAAAATCCGCTAGAACTACCACTTCTTACATGCTGCCTAATCTTTAGCACAAGTCTGAGCCCAGTCCAATCACAGCGGCTAGAACCATGAGTGAAACTATGTAGTTAGTCCTACATATGTAGTTCACTAAAGATTTCCAGATAACTAGCCTAGAAATACACAAGTTTGTGAGCAAGTGTGTCTTAGTCAGTATAATAGTGTTCTATTAGAATCTGGTGCCAGTGTGTTAAGTAGAATTTCTACATGTGAGCAGACATGTGGTGTAGAAGATATTTAGATTTAAACTTACATTAGGTAAGTATAGATAGGAGAGTTCAGTGAGTACTTGTAGGTGTATTTAGGTATGAATGCATATTATATTGTTAGAATGCCTGAGCCCTCAGTTTTGTTAATTAGATGTTGTCAGTAATATATAATTCAAATTTAATAATTTTACTGTTTTTATTAGAGTTTATTTTAGTATGTCCTTTGGAGCATTTAGGTACCTAACAGACAAACCCAAAAGCTAATGCGAGCTTTACACATGGCAGATATCTTTAGGTTGTCTTTAAAAGATCGCTCTTAGCGATAAGACCGCCCATTGTGTCACCCATTGTAAAGTTTCGTTATTTATGTCTATAATTTATATGGTGTACATAATAAAGAGTATTCTATTCTATTCTTTAGACGCACGATTGTTGCCAAACGGCGAAAATCTATCTGTCTAAATGACAATTCGGCTAGGCCGCACTCCGCAGGTGACTAAAATCACAAGTTCCAAAGTTAAGTAAGTAGGTGCTGAATGAAGGTCGACATTTTGATGTAAAATGAACTCGACACCTGCGATTTGTATCGACCTATGTAAATGGGGTGGCAATTCAGCTTGTGAGGTGATTTGGTAAGCCACCTGCCGCACGGCGAAAATCGACCTAGTTTAAATCCTCCATAATAGTGACTGCCAGTGCAGGAGCAGTGGTGGCCCAGTGGTAACGGTCACGACTTACGAGTTGTAGGTCGTAGGTTCGAGCCCAGACAGGCGCTTTACTTTGTGTAAATTATTTCATCACCACTGCTCTCAAAACGGTGAAGGAAAACATCGTGAGGAAACCGGCATGTCCTAGAACCAAAAATTCGAAGACATGTGACATCTACCAACCCGCACTGGGCCCGCGTGGTAGATTACGGCCCGCTCCCTCTCACAGAGAGGAGGCCTGTGTCCCAGCAGTGGGAACATTATAGGCTGATTATGTATAATAGTGACTTGATATAATTTAGAAACTAATAAATAAATAGTAATATAGTTTGTTATAGTTTAGAATAGTATGTACAACAGAATTACGAAGAGGAGTATGAGGTATTTAAAATACCAAACAACCGATAGAATTCAATAGAACGACATCCAACTATTTTAACAATTTATACCACCCAATTACCGACAACGACGAAAATATTGAAATGATAAATCGAGAGCTGTTTTTTTTGGAAGTGGCATTTCACAGTTTACAAATCGAGAGCGTCATCAATTCGTGGAAAATTTTAACACCGCGATTCAGAAAAATAACGTATTGGCACAACTAAGCCTTAAACAATTTAAATCTTTTATGAAGCGAAAATTATGCCAGAAAGCTTATTATACTGTAAATGACTATATTGAGGATAAAAAGCCTTGGGATTGAGCTGCTCCAATAGGTTTAGACAGTGAATGTCGTTTTTATTTAGCTATTTTACATTTTATTTTTCTAAATATCCATTTACTTAAACAATGACAAAGTATTATATTATTTTAATTATTGTGAATGAGAGGACTATGTGGGTCATTGTTTCCGTTTCAATCATGGTCTGGCAGTTTGAGTAGTTTATGCGGCCTACCCAAATGTCCTGTTTTTGGTATTGTTCAAAATGGTTGAGCTGAATGGTGCTAATACATGCGTCATGTTCGTGAACGGGCGCCGTCAGTAGGGACTGGTCATCTCTTTGCTGCCACGGCTTATTTTAATTTAATATTGGAATTGTTTTTTTCTCACCTTCTCATTATGGACGCTTTTAACGTTCTGCATCGTTCTCACATGTATTATTTTTAACATGAATGATGTAACCAAGACTTTGTAACCATATTATTTTGATTTAAAAGAGTGTCCATGGAGTTTCTTGCCCGTTCTTCTCCATAGGTACCTACTCTTTGGAATGGGCAACTAGCTTCATCTTTCTGACTGACCGACCCCTTGACAATTCAAAAGTGCCTGTAATTGGTTTAATTGAAATAAATGCTTTGAGTTTGAGTTCGTCACATCGTTGAGCTCGTTAAGTTCTCAGTAAAAAATTGCATATTACTAAATGTTTCATAGTTTTCCTATCTATTTTAGGAATTGTACATCGTAATAATTCGTCGTTGTAATTGTTGTATTTCCGTTAACAGATACAATAACTAATTTTCCTATTGTCTGTTGGCTGTGAGTATAATTTTCCCAATTAAATTCCTACCGCATGAAAGCATCAGTACTTATTACATAATTATTTCGTTTATTGGATTAATAGTTTTTGGTGATTCGTGTTTTATTTCTCATTTAATTACTCGTGCAATACATAACAGAACATCCTATCAGCTGGGCTGCCCGACGCTCGATGATTGATTGAACTTGAGAAATTAATAATATTGTGGTTAGTATTGCTTTCAAGGTTAGACACTTGCTGTCTTGGTTATTACTGACTATACAGTATGGTTAAACGAAATAGTGAGATAAAGGTCATTTCCAACAAAAACTCTTTTACATCATGGCCATAATTCAATTGCCCTAAAGTTATGACATGAATAGTTTTGTTTTCTTTAAATGCGTTACCAAAAAATATAGAATAGAATACTCCTTATTATGTACACCATATAAATTACAGACATTAAATATAGAAACTTTACATTGAGTGACACAATGGGCGGTCTTATCGCTAAGAGCGATCTTTTAAAGACAACCTTTGGATGGATTAAAAAGGGAAAGGACATACAAATACTGTAAAATATTTCTCCTTTTAAAAGCACATTGTGAAAAAAAATGTACTACGGAAAGTGGCTCTGTATAAAAAAACTTGCTGATTTAATGTCGATTCAAATGAGGTGTAACACATCACTCTTTGTTTCTTAATTCTGGTTTTATGATCGTTTTTTCGTATCAAGGTGCGATATCCATTAGGGATTCCAGTAGGTTCGCTTAATTCAAAATAATTTTCAAGTTTATCATGCTGCTAGTTAAACTGTTATAAATAATACAACACCGTTTTTTTTACTGTTTTATATCACTTTTTTTAAATTAGTCTAATTGTAAAATATACCCCTTTATTCATAAACGTTGCTTTAATTTAAGTAGTGATTAGCGACTTTTTAATCATACATTATTGACGTTTGAACGTCACTTAACGATCATCGTTAATGTTTTGCGAAGGTTGTGTTAGACCATATTTTTTCATAATAATACCAGCCTATTAACGGATGTAAAAATACCCTTTTCTCAAACATGCTTGGAGAGCGTTAGGCCGGCAAAATTTGTATGAAAATCCATATCTGTCGTGGCTTAGCGGCCAAAAAAATGATTTATTTCCGTTGGATCCCGTTTTTGAATCCCATTTTAATATTTTTGGCGGTGGATCCCGCAAAACATTATTATGTATTTCCGTTGAATCCCGAATTTAAAAAATGCAAGATAATTTCGTTTTATTGTCGTTGAATCCCGAAAAGTATTTCCGTTGGATCCCGAATGCTTAAAAAAATCTGAATGCGGGTACTTTCAACAGTAAAATTGTTTATAATAAAATGAGGGGTTCACTAATATTTCACCAAAACTCCATTGACAAATTTTTAGTTTACAACCAACGTTTTGTATACGTTTTGTTTATTTCACAAACAACTCATTTTCTATATAATCTAGTCGTTTCTGGCACTCGCCGGCCGCTGCCGCGGCACCGCTCGCTTCGCTCGCTCGGCTCGTGCGTAGGGGTCACAGTTTTAACCTACCCTAAGCTATCATTGTTTTTTTTTTAATAATTAACCTAATCTAACTAGTTCGGTTCCGGATAGCCCAATAAAAATAATCTCTTTTTTTCTATTAGTGCAAGTCGATGAAAGAATGAGTTTACCATTTTTAGGGAATTGCGTAATGATAAGTCAATATGTAAAACGTGTTTATTCCAAACGTTGTTTTATGATAAAGGTAAATAACTTTTCTTCTGAAATGTACACATGTTGTTGTAACATGGGATTCAACGGAAATAGCAAACGGGATCCATCGTTAATACCTAAAAAATGGGATTCAAAAGTGGGATCCAACGAAAATAAACGAAAAAAATTACATAGTAAACTCATATGACGTTGTTTAATTTAAAAATGGAACGATCTTTAAACATGGCAACCAAGCAGGTTACTTATCAAAGGTTTTATTTAAATTTCAAACTGGCTTGCAAATAGAAAGAAGTTTATAAAAAAAAAAACAAATGAACGCTTTAACGTGGGAAAAATTATTGTTATTCGTCATTGAGTTTGAAAAGTAATTGTATTTGACAAAAAAGTTCTGCCTAGATACTACTTAGTTTTAATATTCGCGCATTATTTGAGAAAAGTACTATACAAGCATTGGCCACAACTAGGCATTGATGGACTTACGTATGTGTGACTCGGCTTCGCCTCGGCCCACATGCCTCTTTTGCTGGCCGCTGCAGTAATCTAGTTATTCCCGTTATTCATCGTTCGTCGTCGTCGTCATCATCGTTTAACAAATCACTCTTAAAGATAATTATGCCAACATAAACTGTATACCGAAAAAAATATGGCAAAGTATTACAAATTAACCCAAAATAATTATGCCAAATTATATTAGGAAAAAGAACATTATGTGAAAAGAAGGGATCCCTCAATTTTCACATTAATATAAAAGACGTTTCCCAGCAATTACTTTTGCACAAAATTACTTAGTTTGATGTTCAGTATACTTAGTTGACGGCTTCGTGAAGGCTCTTGTTACACCTTGTAGGTATATTACTACCCCAGGGCCTTTGCATTGATCACCACGCTTGCTCATTGGTGATTTCAGACTTATAATTTATCAACTAAAATTCCAAGTCTCCTTACGATGCTTTCCCTTCAGCGATGTCAGTTATGTCCAAGATAAACTCAGAGAGTACACAGATCTCGTGCCTTTCACGACCTTCGAACACATTGAAAATGAATTAAATAAACATAAAATTATTTTTATAATCCCGGCCAGCCTTAGCCGCGGTGGCTCGCTCGCAGCCTGCTCCTCAGCCCGTGGGCCGCCTCGCCCCTACGCGCCTAGCGCCTTCCGCGCGTTACACAAAATACAGCTACACAAAGGGCACCTTAGCACCTAGACCGTAAGAGATAGAGAGGTCTTGTTTTTTTTTTTAAAAGTAGTCTAACTCAATACCTCGAGGGCTTTTTCATTTTTTTTGATATCGCATTTAGTTTTCGAGATCTAAACAATTTTATTTTGCATTTTCCAAAAATAGTATTTGACTTTTGTAAAAATATTTTTTCATTATCTTGTAGTTCGTGTCAATACGCATTTTTTGAGACCTCAACCATTCACGTAGCCCTGAAACTCACGAAGCCCTAGCCAAATCTCAATATTTCGTAAAAAATGAGGGCCTATATGCGGAGCCAGTGAAAAAGCATTTTCAATGCTAAAAGTCCGTCCAATATATCACAGACACAATGTAGCTAGGTTTATTTTCTTCCATGTGTAAGAATTTAACACTTTGCTTCAAGGTTGCATCCCTTTAGAAATACAGACGACAGTTGGAAATTCCATTACTCGAAAGTCTGTTCGCAAGTCCCAAACACCTGGACCACAAAAAGATAGGTACAGAAGATCGATCCATGCAACGAGCGAAAACGCATGAACACAAAACAACGTAAGCTGAACAACAGCTTCGCCGACTTACTAGCCGGCGGCTGCCGTTCTTTTTTCATACATTTTGAACTTGACGCTCACTTTCAGTTGTCATATATACATGTAGTGTGTACGTGGCCTTAGCTACGGTTCACGTCATGGACTTAATCCCTGTACGGTGCGATACGATATGGTACCTAAAACATTTTAAAAGAGTAACGGTGGAGTTTCTTGCCCGTTCTTCTCCATACGAAAACTACCTTTTGGAATGGGCGACTAGAACCAATTCTATTTTAAGATAATTTTTGACGTTCAAAAGTGCCTTTTATGTGCCTATTTGAAATAAATGCTTTGACTTTGATATTTGGGAGATCGAATCGAAAACATTCGACAATAGAATCGTATCGCTTAGTTGCAATCCGGATCGTTCCAAAGCATTGATAAAAATGCAATTATCGTGCGTCCCTAGTTTGAGATCACCGTACGTATCACTGTCTATGAATCTGTTTTTACGTGTGGTATGGAACTAGCCTTCTGCAGGTAACCTGCTTATTGTCCCTGGATGTTTCGATGTAATAACGAAATTGGGAGATTTTATGGAGTTGCGATGGCAAAATATGAAATACCTACATTTTAATGTTTGTTCACGTGCGCGACAGGTGAATGTGATATTTTGAGCCGTTGAAATTAATTGTGGAGGCGCTTGTTATTCTTTTACACTTTTACCACACAATTTTTGCCTCTTTATTAGTACACAGTTTTAGTTTTATTTTGAAACCATGCAATGTACAGTCAACAAAAGAGATAAGTATGCAGGATCGCCGTACATACTTGAAGTTTAGTAAGAAACCGATGGATGTTCTCGAATGAAATTTAATTTTATTAATAGAAAACAAACAACTCATTTATCAAATTAAATTTCAGTCGACAACATCCATCGGTTTCTCAGTAAACCGAAATCAACTATATCCGAGGATCCTTCTCTCTTTTGTTGACTGTACATACAGTAATAGCAAGTTTTCATTCCTAAACCATTTGAAACTTTGCAAATAGGATTCATAATTATCGTCATCTAAATCTGACTTGAATCATCATTCAACTCGCAAACTATGTAGTTGTCGGGACTAGTTACAAAGTCAAGTGTAGTTTATTTACAACACGATCCCACAAAATCGATAATACACAATATACCTTTTTATCCCACCATCTCGGAAAGAGTATTTTTAATCTTCAATATCTGAGTGGAAAAGCCGTTTTTATTCTCTAGAGGATAAAGTAAATTGAATTTAGAACATCGTGTGCACTAAGTTTGTGAATTAAAAAAAACATTAAACCTATTTACTGCTACCTCTATGGTGCCGAATATATCATACAACTTTTTTTTAATTTGTTAAAAACTCAGACTCGGAACCTTCTTGGTGTTCTTTTTTCAATTTGCTTTGTACGCGGTTCTTTACGCGGCATTTTTTCACGTCATTGTTAAACCTTATATTAAAAACAAGAAACTTGAAAACAAGTGAAAAAACTAAAATGAGTGATTCTAGCGACGAGGAAGTTTGCTTGACGCCAACAGAATTGACTGAAACTGTTAATAATGCGCAAATGAGCTTTCTCCCTCAACAATCACGCGAGAAGTATTTAAAACAGTACGATATGTTCAACACGTGGCGACTAGCAAAAGGAGCCAAAACTTTCTCAGAAAACGTTTTGCTGGCATATTTTATAGAATTATCCGAGAACAAGAAAGCAAGCACTCTATGGAGTACGTATTCGATGCTAAAAGCAACAATAAAGATGAAAAAAGACAAACATATCGATACCTATCCTAAATTAGTGGCATTTTTAAAAAGAGCCTCATCTGGTCATCAACCAAAAAAATCGAAGGTTTTCACAGTATCTGATATTGAAAAGTTTCTTAACGAAGCACCCGATTCCGTATATTTGGCGGCAAAAGTAAGTCAGTTGCACATTCAGTATCTACTTAAGTATATTAATCTCAATTAAATAGTATACTTAGTAGATGTTGATAGGCATAATTATGCGTTCATATCAATTTTATTCATTTATCTACTACAATACTCTTTACGTTACAGGTTGTTCTTATTATTGGAATAAACGGAGCATGTCGAACTAATGAACTAACACAACTTAATGTCAAAAACATTGAGAAACATTCAGATGACTTACTATTAATTAATTTACCTAATACAAAGACAAAAAGAGACCGCAACTTCGTCATTCGCAAGGAATACGTAACGATTGTTGAGAAATATTAGGTCCTTACATATGAAATTGGCGTTTTTCGTACTGGCCACTTTAATCACGAATTTCTCCTCTTTGGTAAGGAATTCCAAATTCAAATTTGTACAGCTATTTACTCATGTATTTGTGCTTCGATGACCGTCATTCATTTGTTTTTTTTCTTCTGTTTTTTCTGTTTGCGTCACTCATTTTACAAAATGGAAAATTTAAAATATCGCATTATTTACGAGTACGAGTTCCGCCGTGGCACTAGTGCTGCGGAAACGACTCGAAGGGTGAATGATGTGTATGGCGGTCATGTTGCAAAAGAAAACACAGTTCGTTTTTGGTTCCAACGTTTTCGTTCTGGAAATTTCGACCTGCAGAACAAGCCCCGTGGACGGCCTGAGACCCAAGTTGATAATGGAGAATTGAAGGCTATTGTGGAAGCGGACCCATCGCAAACCATGTCCGAGTTAGCTGCAGGCTTCGATGTTAGTGATAAAACTGTTTTAATTCACTTGAAGCAAATTGGGAAGATTAAAAAGCTCCACGCCACTGCTGCTTCACGACAACGCCAGACCACACACTGCGTAACAGACGGCTACCAAATTAGAAGAGCTTGAATTGGAATGTCTTAGACATCCTCCGTACTCCCCGGACCTTGCTCCAACAGATTACCATTTTTTTCGCAATTTGGATAACTTTTTGCAAGGGAAAAAATTCAACTCCGATGGGGCAGTCCAAATCGCCTTCAAAGATTTTATTGATTCCCGTCCGACTGGTTTTTTTAGTAAAGGGATCAATGAACTACCTATAAGATGGCAAAAGTGCATTGAAAACAATGGTTCATACTTTGATTAATTAAATATATTATATTAAAAAATATTCGACTTTTTGTTCCTTCCATACAAAACGCCAATTTCATATGTAAGGACCTGATATCAAGCCTTACGCCCGCCTAACACTCCAATCAATCGATTTCAATCAATCGATTCATGTGTGGCAGGAATCTCAGTTTCAGCATGCTCTGGTATTGTCTCACCTGAAATACATCATAAGCCGTTAGATATCTCTATCAATATTAACACGCCGTACGCAAGCTTGTTCATAAACAATAACTACCACCCTAATGATTCGACCACAAGTATAACTTCAGAGCGTAACTTCCGTAAGGCAGACTTTTTAATGCTTTACTCAGAACTAGCTAGTATAGACTGGGAGCCAGTCTATTCATGCGATGATGTTAACGTGGCTGTTCGGACCTTTTATGGGTTAATTAACAACATTGTTTGTGAAACTGTTCCTTTAAAAAAGATGAAAACATTGCGACTGGATTATCCTAAATGGTTTACGTTTGCTTCTATTGAACTTAATAACCTTAAAAACTATTATCACAAGCTATACAAGCAGAATAATAATAATAATAGCGAACTGTGTTATGCATTCTTTACCTACTATAGGCGATTATTAAAGAGAAGTACAGATGCAGATTTTGCTACCTACACTAATCGTATTCAGTCAAATATCAAACGTGACCCCAAAGCCTTCTGGGCCTATGTAAAAAGTAACAGGGAAAATAATGAGCAGGCTACCTTTGGTGACAGGTCGCCAGCGCAAGTGGCAGACGAGTTTTCAAAATACTTTAGTAGCGTTTTCCTATCAACCTTACCATCATTAGATGTCGAGCATGCTATCGCTACTGCGAATGCGTCTCCTAGTAATATGTCCCATCTTGTTGATATTGATTACGTTCACGAATCTGAGGTTCGTGGCGCTATGGCTCGGCTTCCTCCAAAATCTACTCAAGGTCCAGATGGAATACCACAGTACTTGGTTAAGGACGGTTGCGAAATTTTCAAATTGCCCTTACAGTTTATCTTCAACCTATCTATTACGACGAACATATATCCTACGGAGTGGAAAACTTCTAAAGTACTCCCGGTACATAAAAGCGGCCTAAAAAGTGACTTTAAAAATTACAGACCAATAGCTGTTCTATCTATATTCGGCAAAGTATTTGAATCGATACTCTATAAAAAAATATTTAATAAGTTGCAGAGGTGGTTCGTTGATGAGCAGCACGGATTCCTTCCAAATCGCTCAACAACGTCTAATCTGCTTAACATAACTACGCTCTTAGCCAAAAATATTAATGACAAAATGCAGATAGATGTAGCCTATTTTGATTTCCAGAAGGCTTTTGACCGGGTTGACAACGACATACTTCTAAATAAACTAGCATTAGCAGGTTTCTCTGTGTCATTGCTAAAATTCTTCGCGAACTATCTGCACGACCGCAAGCAATTTGTAACATACAAAAATGCAAATTCAAAGCAATACTCGGTTACTTCTGGCATAGGACAGGGCACTAACCTCGGTCCCCTTCTTTTTCTAATAGTAGTAAATGATCTTCCCACATATGTAAAACACTCCACAGTCTTAATGTATGCTGATGATGTCAAAGTTGCTCTACCAGTAGCTAACGCCAGTGATACGGCTGCACTTCAACTCGACATAGACAACATTCAAACATGGAGCACTATCAACAACCTCAACCTAAACTTTAATAAATGCGTGGTCATGACCTACTCAAAAGCCACACAACCTATACACAACATCTACACCATGAATAATACGCCCCTGAAACGCGTCTTAACCGTACGTGATCTGGGTGCTCACTTCGACCCACATCTTACATTTAACCAGCACATAATACAGACCTGCAAAAAATCCCGCAAAAACTTGGGTTTTGTCTTGCGTCAGGCCAAAACTTTCAATAATCGTCAGGCCATAACCATACTGTACAACTCCTTCATTCGCAGTTTGCTAGAGACTAACAGCGCTATCTGGAACCCTCATGAAAAAGTGTATACCCTGGTAATTGAAAAGATTCAGAAGTCTTTTGCCCGATACTTATACTTAAAACTTTATGGTTATTACCCGTACATGTACCCAACACCATTTGTGCTAGGTATGGTCGGGTACCAAAGTTTAGAATTAAGGAGAAATCTTAGTCTGGTAAAATATGTCATCCGCCTAATTCGTGGTACCCATTTCAATTCCTCCTTACTGCAGTACATCTCCTTTAACATCCCGCTAGCCATTAGACACACACTTCGCCCTCGCCGACGCCCTCTATTCAAAATACCTCAAACCGATACCATAACCCTTAAGACCAGTCCATTATACCTAGCTCTCACCCATATCAACAACATTCTGTTATATGACGAGTCCTCAGATGTCTTCGCGAGTACTGAACTGAGTTTCCTGAACACTGCCACTCGATACCTGGAGTCCATTGCCACTCCCAGTACAATCTCCTTGGAGTAAATAAATAAATTAATTTTATATTAATTTATTTATATTAATTAAATTTATATTAAATAGTTAATGTTATTAATAATTCTATTCCAATTTATGCTAATTTCTATCTAATTTTGTCTAATTTTATCTAATTTTTATCTAGTTTTGTCCAATTTTGTTTCACTTTATTTCATTTCATCTTTTTATTATGTGATTTAATCTAATTTTATGATTGTATGACATGTATAATTACTAACATTGACCAATAACTTGTATGTGTGGTGCAAACTGTCAATATAAGTTGGTTATTAATAAATAAATAAAATAAATAGATTTTTTCTACAGTATCGCAATGGAAAGTGTGTTAGACAGCCTATGGGTACTAATAAAATTGGCAGTATCCCACGAGAAATAGCAACATTTCTTGAACTTCCAGAACCCCTGTTGTACACGGGTCATTGTTTCCGACGAACTTCAGCCACACTTTTGGCTGATTCCGGAGCTGATCTCCTGTCCCTTAAGCGCCACGGAGACTGGAAGTCCAATGCAGTTGTAGAGGGATACATAGAGGATTCCATCCAAAATAAGTCTAAAATATGTGATGAAGGCATCGTAGGAGCCATTACACTGAAAGAGCCTCAATCGGATCTTTGGACTGGCCCTTCTACATCAAAAATAAGCCGTTATGAAACACCTAACCTTCTCCCTCTCTCTCCAACATTCACGCCAAGGGAATCCGATGAATCGGTACAACTATTAAGTATGACAGATAGTTTACCGAAAAACAGTACACAAGTGACTAACACCAATATTACAGTACCAAACAAAAATATTACACTCAATTTAAATAACTGTAGCAACGTTACTTTAAAATTTTCTTAATTATACCTTAGTATTATTTTGTTATAATTTAAAGATTATTCTGTAATACTTACCTGTCATAATGTAGTAATTAATACCTAAACTGAAATAAAAGTGTACCTATCTTGTGATTGTAAACGTTTTTTTTTTGCATTTAGTCATTTCCTCGCTGAGGTGGAATGAAAAGTTACGTGTTGCACTCGAGTGCAAAGATTTTTCACCTCGTGTTCTTTTGATTCCCTCGCTAACGCTCAGGATTCTAATTTTGAATCCTTCGCTTGCTCGGTCATCAAAATTGAACACGCGGTGAAAAAGCAACTTTGCACTCTTGTATAACAAATAACTATTCTTTATTAAATGAACTCGTTTACCTACGAACGGGTATCGTAATATCCGTATTACCCAGTCACTGGGTTGTAGAGGTCAAATGCCTGTTTAACCTCTACTACCCAGTGACTAGCGGTCGCTCTATGTAAAATACTGGTATTCGGCTGCATCCGGGTAAAACCGAAGCCGACTCCAACAAAGTTGAGAAAAGGCTATGATGAATTTCGCTACTCATATTACGAGTACAACTATGTTTAAAACAAGTCGGTATTAAAACTTTTATCTACACCCATGCTGTAAATCCTCTATAAAAGTTTCTGAAACAGTTAGCATATTGCCAACATTAAAACAACCAGTGTCATAGCATAATATCATCCAAACGACTGTTATTATGTTGTACTATATTTCATTATGCAACTCGTTTTCAAAAAGAGAACCTTATCATGCACGCGCGTTTCACTACCACAGCGCAGTAATTTAAAAAAGGAACTTATAGTTTATTCGAATTCACGTCGCCGTCGTATCCCGCCGGCCGCCATTTTTGTTGCATATTAGTATTGCAAAAAAAACTGTTTCAGAACCATTTATAGAGGATTCATATCATGGGTGCAGATAAAGTCTTGTATGCAACTGTACATAATTAGGTATTAAAACACTCATGTGATACTATTATCACACCCGGCTTCGCCTCGTGTCATAAACTCACATTCGTGTTTTAATACCCCTTATTATAAAACAGTTGCATAAATAACTATTAACAGATAATAAATGTATTATGAAACCTGCTATTAAAATCTAATTCATATTACCATCTGCAGCATATTCAGCTGCATCCGGTTAGACTGGAAGCCGACCCCAACACAGTTGGGAAAAGGCTAGGCAGATGATGATGATGATGATGATTACCATCTGCACGCGTAACATGACCACTTCTATCTAAATTATAGACCTTGACCTTCGCTATTCATCAGAATAACAACGTTATACACGCTCCCCGGATGCTAGTCTTCCCTACTTAATTCGATTCGCTCGAATATTCTCTCTCAAAACCTTGTGTGTGAATGGAGCTGGGAGGCTGGACAGTGCAGCAAATCTTTTTATTCGTCCACCGTTGATGCGCAAGGGGATCAACGAGGTAGAACGCAAACATGAAATTGGACAACTTTTGATAATTATTAGACCCTGCATTCGCACGTTTGTCAGGTACGGTAATGAAGGTATGTCGATCCGTCAAAGCTTTTACCGCAAACTAGATCAATTTATCTTGTGTATCCAATTTATTTGACAACTATTTTTTGGTTCTTTTAGATATATTTGGATGGTCAGATCCGCTCTAAGTAAAGAAAAAATAATAAATGTATCGTTTTAGGTATCATTTGAAAGAGCTTACTCTAAGGATAAAAAAACCGGCCAAGTACGGGTCGGACTCGCCCATGAAGGGTTCCGTAGCAGCAAGTAACATAATATAAAAGTTCTTGTAGTTCGTTGTAACTTTGTGAAAGGTAAATTGCGGTTTTCGATTTATGACGTATTAAAAAAAAAACTACTTACTAGATCTCGTTCAAACCAATTTTCGGTGGAAGTTTACATGGTAATGTACATTATATATATTTTTTTTAATTTTATCATTCTCTTATTTTAGAAGTTAGAGGGGGGGGACACACATTTTACCACTTTGGAAGTGTCTCTCGCGCAAACTATTCAGTTCAGAAAAAAATGATATTAGAAACCTCAATATCATTTTTGAAGACCTATCCATAGATACCCCACACGTACAGGTTTGATGAAAAAAAATTTTTGTAGTTTCAGTTGTAAGTATGGGGGACCCCAAAATTTATTGTTTTTTTTTCTATTTTTGTGTGAAAATCTTACTGCGGTTCACAGAATACATCTACTTCCAAAGTGGTAAAATGTGTGTCCCCCTCACACACATTTTACCACTTTGGAAGTGTCTCTCGCGCAAACTATTCAGTTCAGAAAAAAATGATATTAGAAACCTCAATATCATTTTTGAAGACCTATCCATAGATACCCCACACGTACAGGTTTGATGAAAAAAAATTTTTGTAGTTTCAGTTGTAAGTATGGGGGACCCCAAAATTTATTGTTTTTTTTTCTATTTTTGTGTGAAAATCTTACTGCGGTTCACAGAATACATCTACTTACCAGTTTCAACAGTATAGTTCTTATAGTTTCGGAAAAAAGTGGCTGTGACATACGGACGGACGGACAGACAGACAGACAGATATGACGAATCCATAAGGGTTCCGATTTTTGCCATTTGGCTACGGAACCCTAAAAAACATATGTATCTGCTATCAAAAGCTTTATAAGGGTATTTAATATTTATTACCTATGCAATTTCATCAAATTGAGGCTAAACGCGGCTCTATTGGGTAGGTATGTTAACATGAATTCGCAAATGAATCATGACTCTTTATCCGCTTTGTTGCTTTCGCCGAATCATTCAGAGCTGATAATGCAATCGCAATGTGCGGTTTTCACTGTGAAACGATAGTTTCAAAGTGAAAACCGCTTTGTCTGTGCTAGTCCTTAGTCTATCCCTAGAATCTACTGGTAGGTAGTTACAATAAAGGGTGTAATTCACTGTTACCAGTGATGGGAGACACTAGATAAATAATACATAAATCTTAGTTAACTTGAGTTTTCTTCTGCGCTTTTCTTTTTCCGTTTATTTAATTTTTATACTAGCTTCTAGCCGCGACTTCGTCCGCGTGAAATTTCTTGCTCCCCCGAACCCGTTGCATCGCATCACCTGCTCGCGCTATGGCTACGTTTACGCTTAGCGTTCTGCCTGACTTTTTTTCGTTTTGCTCGGCTATTTAAGGGTCATAGCGCGATGTTAAATAGCCTATAGCCTTTCTCGAGAATTGGGCTATCAAATGCAAACAGATTTTATTCCGGAATGTTTCGAATTCGACTTGTAGTTCCAGGGATTACTGCGTTTAAACACTTTTCAGTTTTATTATTAGTATAGATTGAATACTGACTGTCATCTTTAAGCGGCGCTGTAGTAGGCAAAATGGTTTCTATAGTGGTCCAAGATTATCTGAGAATAAATTTTCATCAATTGTATAGTGGTTTATGGATCGCCGCTCGTTAGTTTGCATTACCAGTTCATTGTTTTTCCTATGTAGGGATTATTAGACATTTCAATGCTGCCGTGCATACTGTATCTTACAATAAATTATTTTGTGTTGAGTTTCTTTGTCAAGATCATAATAGTATGACATATCATCGATTAATTGTTAATTACTTACATATACTGAGAAATACTATAATAGGTTGCAGGTTAGGATAGGATAGGTTATAGGTTCCCCCCCGGTGGGTTCCCGCATTGTCGAGGCGGGGGGGCTTAGTAGCCGTGGCTTGGACACCCACGGTGAAGCGAAGAGGAACCCGAGGAGGGGCCGCTCGTCAGGGCTTTTGCCGGTAAGCCGACGACGTAGCGGCCAACAAGTAGGTTGCGGTGCGCCGCTCTCCCTACCTTCCGCGGCCTTGACGGGGTCGCCACCGTCCGATGGCGGACGCGGTGGGGCCGCAGAGAAAGAGGAGTGTTGGTATGACGTTGGCCGCTCTCCCTATCCTCTGCGGCCGAAAATTGGCAGGCGGCGGGGCCAATGACCTGACCCGTCACAGGGGGACCAAGGGTGCCCAGACGCGGGGTCGTCTGGCGCCCATATGCTGGTTTGGTCCTTGGGGTGGTCACGGCGTGCTATGTGTTCTGGTGCGCCGGTGATGGGGAATACTCCCCAGAGGAGGGTCCGGTGACGGACAGCCGCGGCGGGTTCACGGATGAGTGCTAACGCGTGCCCGTGTTCCCGCCGTAAGCGGCAGAGGAGGACACCGTGGAGTTTTAGTGGGTTGGAGTCCCACATAACTGCACTATCTCCCCGTGGTAGTGCAGAATGCATGAGCATTTCTCCACGTTAAAAAAAATAAAATAAAAAAAGCATAGGTTATAGGTCGGTTGGTTGGGTGGTTGTTTGTTGTGGTTGTTGGTTGGTTGGGGGCACTTTGTAGAGGGGCTTGTGGCTAAGAAATAACAGCCGCACGGGTGGATCGATCAGGATAAGCTACGCTTGCCGCGGTTGGTCCGTGGATGGGTGACCATCTTTGCATACCAAGACCCCTCCGTACCTCGGAAAGTACGTTAAGCTGTTGGTCCCGGCTGTCATTCGTGGATCTTTGATAGTCGTTACGGGTCGTCAGAAGCCCGAAAGTCTGACAACCAGTCTTACCAAGGGGTATATCGTATTACCGAGTAACTGGGTTGTGGAGGTCAGATAGGCAGTCGCTCCATGTAAAATACTGGTATTCAGCTGCATCCGGTTAGACTGGAAGCCGACCCTAACATAGTTGGGAAAAGGCTAGACAGATGATGATTACACTTTGTATCTTCAAAAAAGAACGATACTGTTCTGTGTTTGGTTCTCTTTTGTTCTGTATTTCTCTTTTTCTGTTTTCTGGGAATATCAGCAGAGGTTTAAAAGTTAAAAGTACAGTGAATTTTCAATGCACGTAGATTTTATAGGACGAACAAAATATCAGTATCGTGAAGCTGAAATTGTACCTCAATTTTTCAAGGTTAACGTCGGCGGCACGAGCTAAGTTTCCAAGAATATTCGCGCATTCAGAGGAAAAAAAAATTGCTTTCCAGCGATTTCGTTGTGAGGGTTGCTACCCACGCCGTGCCGGACAAACGCTAAGTACTCGTCGACTATTTTACTGCTTCCTAATGAAAACATTAATTTACTGTAAAATATTTCAATTTAATAAGCAGACTCAGCGTTTATTAATTTAATAAAAACTTTCAGGAACCTGACGTGATAATAGCAACGTATATTTTTTAACACAACATTCTTCCACCTGATATAATATAATAGATTGCTTTTGCCCGCGGCGTTGCTCGCGTGGGAGTTGTGTAATGAAATTGTTTAGACTGTTCTTTTTCATACGTTTTAGCAAGGAATAAATGGTGTTAAAAACTTTATGGTTAACTAGCTATGCCCGCAAATTCGTTCGCGTGGAAGTTTGTAAACAATAATGTGTCTCTTTACTTATTCTTTGTTATTCTAAAATAAAGCCTAAGTAGCCTTAGGTTTACCTTATAGGTAACAGCTATCTGCCAGTGAAAGTCTCGTCGAAATCGATCCAGCCGTTTCGAAGATTATTCAGAACAAACAGACAAAAAAATTTAAAATAGCTTTTTGTTATTATTTTATATATTACCACATGAATTTAGTAAAAAGCTATTTTTGACATCACAAACAAACTCTTCAATTTTATTTATCTGTATAGATTTTACTCGCACTTTATTAATTTGCCATTGCCAATTTTGAATTAAAATGACAGTTCGGAAGGATTGATATGTTGGATTCCCGCTATGTGGCAATTTGTTTGAAAATTCCTTAACATTATCGCTCCTCGACCGTACATGATATAATGGGGGAAACAACAGGCTAGCCCGTGAAATTTTAATTTTGTTACGTTGTTTGCAATTTGCAGGTAAGGGTGTATGTTGAACAAAATATGGTTCGCGACCGTAACAAATATGTACTATCATCAACACAACCCTCTAAATTCAAATAACTTTTATTAACAGGGGTTGTATTAATGATTTTAATTATTATAATTCTGTAAATACGTAGATACATACTCGTACTTGTTACGGTTTTTTTCGCGGACTACCCTGGCGCTTCTCCCTAAAGGCCTCCCCTCATGCACGAGGTTGTGGGTTTTTCAAATTAGGGTAATTACCATTGAGACTTTTCAGTTCATATGCCAGGCCTGATGGCCTAGTGGTTAGTGACCCTGACTGCTATGCCGGAGGTCGTGGGTTCGATTCCCACCCAGGACAAATGTTTGTGTGATGAGCACGATCATTTGTTCTGTGTCTGGTGTCTGGGTGTAATTTATCTATAATATGTATGTATTTAAAAATATATAAGTATGTTTATCAGTTGTCTAGTACCCATAACACAAGCTCTGCTTAGCTTGGGACTAGATGGCGTTGTGTGATAGTTGTGGAATATTATGCACATTTTGAGTTTATCTTGAGCGGTACTGACATCGGTGAAGGAAAACATTTTCAGGAAATCACACTTGTGAGTACGATACTTTGTTATCGATTCTACTCATGAGTACGATATCGATACTTTTGCTTCGATACCGTATCCCTAACTATCACACTAATATTATAAAGGCGAAAGTTTGTGAGTCTGTGTGTGTGTTTATGTTTGTTACTTCTTCACGCTCAAACCGCTGAACCGATTTAGATGAAATTTGGTATAGAGATAGTTTGAGTCACGGGAAAGGACATAGGCTACTTTTTATCCCGATATTCCGACGGGATCGAAACTTATGCGCGTGAAACCGCGGGGCGCAGCTAGTTTAATATAAGTCTGAAATCGCCAACCCGTTTTGAGCAAGCGTGGAGATCCATGCTCGTGCCTTCTCTGTATAAGAAGAGGTCTTTGGTCTGCAATTGGACGATAATAGACTGGTATTATTGTACCATCGTAATAGCTGAAGCCCACGATAATCGATTCTGCGCCGTTAACATTCAATAGTTGCGCGCATTTTTATGAAACCCTCGGTACTAAGTGGAATTGTGTTTCAGTTCTGTCGACATTCTAAATTATGGCATGTCATAACATGCCATTGTTATTTTCATTGTCATTTTATATTATGTAGTATTTCAGTCGACCCAAACTCTGTACCTAATTTAATAAAGGGACATGAATAAATGTTTAATTAAGTTTTGCTTTTCCTAATTTGATGATTATTATGAGGTTTTTTATACAAATATGTGAACGGTACCGGACAAAGTTGTCAGCTTAAAAAATATTGTATTTTAGTCAAATTAAGGTCCCAATGACAATAAACAGGGTTGATGGTTTAAGTCTCCCGCAGACACGACAACTACGACAGCGCGACCCGACTCTAGTAGAACAATTTTTATGAAAACTTCATGGAAATTGTTCTGCTGGTCGCGTTGCACCGTCGCATCGGGCCTGTCTGCGGAAGCCTTAAAGCATCGAGCCTGTACTTACAAACCATGTCAAAAATTGTTGCCAAATTGTTCTGTAACAAGACCGTATGTTTTTATTCTATTATTGTTACTAACTATACATATTCATTGAAATTCCAAATGACCTACATTTTTAAATATTCAAATATAAAAACATTTCAAAATATAAAAAATAGTTGTTAATTGTCAAAATTAAATAGTCGGTCAGTTAGTCAGAAAGTTGAAGCTAGTTCCGGCGATAATGCAATAATATGGTAAGTAATATAAAGGACAATCGTAACATGTTAAAGGTTTGTTCTTAAATTTTATCTTTAAAAACAATATAAAATCCATCGAACTCCTAATGCGCGATTTCGCCCTTTGCCTTCGGACCTTAGCACACCTCCACTGCGAAAATAATGACGGGAAACTACTTGCCTAATTGCGCTAAGAACACGCGCACATGCACACACCGCACAATGTCGCAATTCGAGTAGCGAACCATCATGAAAGTCAGTTGAATTGTAGTAACCGGAGCAAAATTGAAGTTTCGATTTATAAACTTGTCGACTGCCATAGATACGTGCGAAAAAACCGTGGCACCGCAACAAAATAGTAAGTTGAGAGTGGAGGTGTAACCGGATTCCAAACAGGTCAGCGAAATCTCGCGGGAAAGAGTTAGAATCACTATACATTTGAGCGTTAGGACAGGCAGTTTCGCTTCTGTTTTACTTGTCGTAAAACGGATATGTCATGGCGGAACTACTATGGCGGACTAACTGCTAGGGTTTTGCGGCGAAGATGTAATTACCCGCTTTAAGCAAAGGAAAAGAGCGAAATTTTTGAACTTACCACATAAGTAAACATTGTGGATTGCAAATAAAGTATTGAGTATTGAAATCGTGCATTACCGCAACGCAATGCAAATTTACGCACCTTCATATTCCCGCAACACGATGCAACATGATAGGTAAATATGTTGACTTTTACCAGGTTTAACTTCCGGTTGGTTTGCTGACCGTACATTCTGAAGACCGTTCCGTAGATTCTGAGACTTTGTTAAAACAAACAAAGCCTGTGTCATCGTCTGTTACACGAAGAAAACAAACTCCGGTAGTAATTATTTTGCCCGCGTGCACATTGTGACGGTCTCCGACCATTCATCGGCGGACGTTTACGTTTGTTAAGAAAATAAAGGTTTGCGAAGAAAAAGATTTATAAGATTATGATTACAATACTCAATGTTAACATTGAGCCTAGTAAGCTGATTACAACTGTTTGTACGACATCAGTATATTTTTGTCAATCCTTTTATCCTGCCCCGAATGTTTCAATTTTTTGGGTACTGCCACACCTGTTTGACGACAGGTTAAGTAGACAGTGATACGCGCGTATTGTAGTTGAAGAAAACTGTTGGAACACACAGGATTTACCAAGAAGTTCTACTAGGCGGTACAGCGCTTGAAGATGAGAGTGTGTCGTTGAAAGATAATGCTACAGGTAGCTACGGTTAGACCTGCGCCGTCCGCAAGACAACACTTAATAATTCTATTTAATTTTATCTGGAGGCAATTTCAGATTCCAACTAGAATGTTGGCGTACAATTTTACCGATGAAGAGGATTAAATGTCAATCATTTATTATACTTACTAATATATTATAACTGTACAGAAAGGGTCGTTTTTCTTTGAAGTGGTTGTGTAAGCTTTTTATTATTTCCTATACCTATTTGTTATAGTGAAGATTTCATATTTATTTATTTTTTATTAATCCTTACAACAACAAATTCTAAGGTTTAATTATAGATTTTAATGATTCTTGGCCCTATATTTTTTGAAAAATCTTTGAGGTTGCGTATATTTGGGGGAAAAAAAGGTAGCCACGTCGTGGGCGAGGTGTGGCGCGGGGGTGGCGGCGGCAGCGGCGGCGCTCAGCCCGCTCACTGTCGCACAGAACGGCTTTGTGGCAACACACCCCAAGTCGTCCTCCGACTTCGCGAACAGGCGCGCTCGTCGCGCCATGTAGTTATACCCAACAGTTGAAAAACAAGCTTCAAACTGTTCTCAACTATCACCAAAGTTGTTAAAAAATACTCCGGCGTCGGAACTGACTCCCAGGAGCCGCAAAGTTCTGGTAAGTACTTTACGATTTTTGGATCTCCGCGCGCCATTTTATTTTAGGATCGCCTTACGCTGCAAGGTTCCTCGCGCCCTAAACGGCCCATTCACACCTCGCGGACGCGCGATCTTTTCGGGCTACAGGTAAGTATCGAGTTAAGTTCAGTTGAAAAGAGTGTCCGTGGAGTTTCTTGCCCGTTCTTCTCCATAGGTACCTACTACGCTCTGAAATAGGCAACTAACTTCATCTTTCTGACTAACTGGCCCCTAACAATTCAAAAGTGCCTGTAATTGGTTCATTTGAAGTAAATACTTAGAGTTTGAGTTGTTCTAGTTTCAGCAGGACGCAATGGGACTACTTGGAAAAGGTTGGTTTATTTAAGCATAGATAAAGAAATAAATTTAGGAAAGGGTTTTTTAAACGGCTTAATACTTCAAAATATTTTACGTGAAATTATTTTAAACGTGTTTTAATATTTGTCGGGGGTGCTGGCGTGAAATTTTTATTAAATTACAATTTTAAACAAGACTATGTTAATAAATTAAATCGGGGACCCGCAACGACTGCGACGTACGTTAAAATAATTTTATTGATTTATGAGCTAACTCATTTACTTAAAATTTCAGTTTTATATTTTTTATATTTCACGTATAATATTTTTCAGTACGTTTTCCATTATATTTTCACCTTTGTACTTTGGACATAATTATATGGCTCGAATATTTTATTACTTTAGCAGCCTCGCTGCTAAATTTCGGCTCACAAAAAGCAACCGCCACAAAATTTTTTAAGTCTAGTTTCACACCGGTTAAATTATAGTGTTTCAATGATATATTTATTATCTTTATAATATGGATTTTATATAATTAGCGAATGGTTATCTTCACTTTATTTTTTATATGGGTACCAACATGTGTCTTGTTATAAATATCAATAAACGGTTGCGTGAAAGAAACCGCGGTGTGCGATAAAGACGCGCAATACAAATGATTTACTTTACAGCATATTTATAGAAAAAGATAAAATAAAATTAAATACCTACATCTCAAAATATTATCACATTTAAAGCGATAACAATATTTTCCGTATATTCTGTTTCATTAGAGGTAGAGTTTTAGACTAAAATCGATTTGAGTAAACGATACAACCGCTACTTTGGCGGGTCGTAAAATTGAGGTACCTTTACAAGACGGTCCCGAAAATTGCTCTTTAAAGTACGCACACAAGAAAACTGTTCTAGTTATTTAGTATTTTTTTTATTCTCTGGTACCTGGTCTAAGTATCAAGTAGATACTTGGTCGTAACTAATCTGGATTTATAGTCGGCTCAGCGGTGCACATAGACGCTTTACGAGAGCAGACAGGTCAAAGGATCGATTTCTGAGGGCGTTCGGGGCTCCATGCTACCCTCGTTACCGCTCCTTTGAATGACCATTTAATTTTTTTTAAGACCTCGGATCATTATTTCATTTAGCTATTCTTGTCAAGCTTCTTTTCAAATAGATTATGTAGACGTCTTCAATATCTTCGCGATGATTTTATTTTTGAATAAAAATTTCGGAAAGGCTCTTGGAAAAAGTAATAATTATGTAAGTAGATACTTAAAACCAATTTTTAAAAACACATAAATAGTAAATGCGCTTTAAAAATGTTTTCAAGAGATTTGAAAATCTAAATATTTAATAACAAAAAGTTAAATTTAATCGTATTGAGATAGAGTTAAAATTTCTTTAGAATTTCGTCGTTAATCCAAAGATAGAATAAAACAGATTCGGAAAAAAACGAATACCTACCTAATAAAAAAGATAAAATGAAAATTAAAAGATAGATAGTATTAAAGATACGTACGTGTTTCAGAAGCAACTGAGAACCTACTCATGACTGATTCTTTGAAATGTTATAGGTATCTACGCTTTGAATATTATCATCTCTCAATATATTCTAATGGGGTCTTCTACTCAAGTTAATAAAATCTAATTAAAATTAAATCAATTATAGCAAAAAACATTGTAACATTCGCCTTCTGATCATTAGAAACAATATTAGATTTTTAGGTTGTGTTGTCAAAGACGCAACAGGGGGTCGGGATTTTGCACAATCAATGACTGTAATAGGGTCGCTCCCAATCTCATGGGACATAATACCGACAGGGATGGAAATACTCGTAATATAGGCGGCATTCAACAAGTTCCAAGAATTTTGAGGACATAGTAGATAGGTAATAGATTTATTTAGCTATGATCTCTTGCTGACTTGAATAATTGCACATAAGCTTTTATCAAGCTATCAGAATACCAGCGCTGCGGTATTTGATTTTCAAATATCGCAACATTATGCTGAGATAGGAGCCTTTTTGGCCTTTCACAGATTTTCTTTTTTTTTTTGTAGATTTTAATGTAACTTTTTTAGTTTAAACTGCTTCTATTTGTATTTCCTTTGTTTGGCCCAAATTAAATATTTTTCATTCTTTCAAGCGATACACACTTGTTATTTTAATAAATTAATTTTATCGACAACCTGTTGTAAGTTTAAAAATAAAGAACGTAGAAACGTATTTTTATTCCGTAAAAGCTGCGGAAATAGGTAAATACAAAAAGTTTTCAGTGATTAATTGCATGATTATTATTTTCGGTCAGAGGCGCTTCTAAAGTAGAAATTTGCAAGTCGATTTTCAATCATTATAATGGGATGCGGAAGGTTAAGTCTGACGACGAAGTTGATGAATATTTACAAATCTTAATCTTATGTATAGTTTAATAATAAGTATAGTTAATGAAAATCTATTTGAATTGTTCACAATTATCTTTTGTACAAAATCATAGTACCTACCTACGTAAATGAAGGTTTTTTTTTGGTAACCTCGGTCGGTTTACTTTTGTTGTTTACTGTACTTTCCGGATTGACGTATCTGTTGCATCCGTCGAGTTTCAGCTCATTTATTTTGTTTTGTTGTGGCGTAAATTGGTTTATAGTTGGGATCTGGGTATGAGGTTGGAGCTCAACCGGGCTAGCAGGGAACTCTACGTGTAAACCCTTCATGTTTGGGCTCGTTGGATTCGTCTCGATGAGTTCTTTGGTACTAGGTAGTATCTAAGTCTTTACAGGTACTATGCATGCTTAGGTGTTAATGGTTACAGTTTTATCCTCATACTAAATAATCGTTGGGTTAAGGGTCGAGGCTAAATATGCCAGCTGAATGCGTTAGCTGCACGTGTCATTCTTCAAGGTTAAGCAACGCTTGCTGAGGTCAGACCGTGGATGGGTGACCATCCAATACATACCGTAAACCTCCGAGCCTCGGAAAGCACGCTAAGCAGTTGCTCTCGGCTATCATTGGTAAATCTTTCAGTTCAGTCGTTACATTTAGGCAGAAGTCCAAAAGTCCTGTCTCACCTAGGGATATAACCAGTAACTGGGTTGTGGAGGTCAGATAGGCAGTCATTCCATTTAAAATACTGGTATTAGCTGCAGATCATTAGACTGGAAAACGGCCTTAATATAGTCGTGAAAAGCTAGCTTTTCACGACTATAGTCAAGCCGTTTTCCGATCTGCTTAAGCAGAATAGTTTTATTCTCGTATTTAATTCGATCTTATCCGACTAGTTTTGAATCCAAGAAAGCTTTTAGTCATGAGCTTATTTAGCTGTAAAGTCACGACTTGAACGTGAATGAATAAGATTTGTAAGGACGTTGTAGGTAATAACCTGTTAAATAAATATTTTTTACTTGGTTTTTGTAAACTAACTCACGAATTGCGTAACACTAAACACACTATCTCAATCTGAATAATTTTGAAGGATATTGCTAATCCATTGCTGCATATGTTCGAAAAGTTTTTCTGCTCAACAACGTATTAACGCAATGAATTATGTAAAAATGAAAGCCATTGCTACAGATACTTAGTCTAATTTTGATGACTAAGTACTTTGATACTAATATGAAGATGAATGGTGCCGTACCTAAAGTTATAAAAAACTGCTTTGTCACAGGAAATAATATTCTAAAACATTACTATTTATTACAACGAAATTCTACGATTAGCTCCAAAATTCAACCTTGTTGACAAAAATAAGATAGGTATTTGGAATTTTCAGAGTCACATTTAGGTATCATGACAGCACTATCAATTCGTAGTAAGTCAAAAAACAAAGTCACTTTTCGTGTCTGTGAGATCGCGTTGTTCATCTAAACTGCGCAACGGATTTTGATGCGGTTTTCACTATAATTGAGGAAATGTATTCCAGAAGGTTTATGTGTATAATTCATTAATATTAAACCAACTAATAATAAAGATACCTCGATCTTTTGTCAGATTGTAAAACCGTGGGAAGCAGGGGCGGTTTTGTAGCACAATGTAAAACTTAAAGCAACAAAACACTCGTAAGAATCACAAAAGAACTTGTTTTTGCTGGCACCTGCTTTAATGTTTTTATTGCAATAAAACTGATGTCCTTTCCTGCTTATCTTTCTTTTTCATACCTCAAGCCTCGCGTACCACATTCTACCGCCTCATAACTGTGATCATTACTAGTCCAAAATTAAGTCCTTACATTATCAGCACCTAATAATGTTGCCTAAGATATGTAACAACCAGGCAGTCTTAAGGAGAAAACACCAACAGATTGTCAACCAATCAGGTACCTTCTTGCTTGTATCATGATAGAAAAGTTGGTACCTAACTGTGGTTTCCTTTATATACCTACTTGTAATATCATAATAGTGTCATTATCATAGCTTAAGGAAATTGAGTCTTGAAAGTAAGACAGCTGCGTCACTTTGAAAGGCTGCGGATTATTCGTTAACCATAAGCAGGAAGTTATAAAAGGGAACATTAAAGTACATACATCAGGAATACGGGGTCCGCATTAAAAAGTTGAAAGCTGTTCTGTGTTTGTGTTGAATCGAATTTTTGAATATGAAACCGCAATTAATAGATTCACACTTTTAAAACCAGGATTCCACCACGCATTTAAAAACAATCACATAAAAAAATTGTTAAGGCGCTACCTCGAAAATCTAAAATCCTCGTCCCTATTCCACATACTTACCAAGTTACACGAAATAGAAAAACAACACTTTTTTCAATATATCACCTTAAGTATCAATATTTATTCCAATTCATTAATTGACCTTCAAGTAATTGGCACGTGTTAAAATACAGTATTCATAAATAAGTAGCAAAATTCAACACCAACAATTAAGTATGTGCAGCTTCGTAAATTATTTCCAGTGATTTAATTTTTTTGTTCCGTGTGGGTTCAATAACAAATTTCCCCAGAGAATATTTTATTACAAATGGAATAAATAACGCATGCAATTTACTTTTTCCTTCACAACGCATTAAAGTTTATCGTCGCAGAAAATTCTCGAATCGCTTGATGCGTCGCCCTTGCACGAGAAAATATACTTCATTTCAAGTTTGCCACTATTTACTTCTATTAATATTCAATACATCCTTTATCATATGAATACCTCACGATTTTCAAAAGTGCAACGTGATCGTTCTCTAAACGGTCATACCAACTTTATCAATTCAGTCTGCCGCTGTCGGCTGGCAGCGACGAACGTCTGATGCAGGGGTATGCAGTTTTTTTTTGTTCCAGCCAAACACGACAGACAATAACTTATTTTGGCCACTTGATTTATTCATATCCCCGATAATTGACTAATAGAGAAGTATGGAAGAAAAAGGCATGTTGCCCCGACCCCACAAAATTGAGAGAAGGACAGGAGAATGATGATGAAGTAAGAATAAGCCTTCACATTTTGTTACTCTTTTTAATGGTATCGTCCCACGCAAGAGTGAAAAGGTAAAAACCTATGCTCTTCTGTCTTGCTACGGATGCTAATTCAGAACGATGCGATGCAGCTTAGCTTCCACCCACGGCTAAGCTTGTGCACCACCACGTGCTCGTACTGGCTGAGAGCGCGGTGACTTGGGCGCATGCGGGCGCGGTGGCGGGCGCAGTAGCGTGCGCGATTAGGTGGCCTTACCTACTGCATATTCGCGATGCAATGTGGTTGTAGCTTCCACACGAAACGGTACGTTACGGGTAGGTGCTGTGAATTAGTGTGAATACGTCATTTTTAACCGGCGATTATTAACAAAATTATTCAATCTGCTTTGAAAAATATATTATTTTATTTGAAATAATCATATATCTAGATATATTATTATCATAATATTTTCAATAGTATTATAATTTCTGCACAGGGTTGTAACTTTTAGATCCACCACGGGTGCGGCGACTCACGTTTATTTTATTTTGAAGAGAAAAGCGACTTATTTTAGAGAAAGCAAGAACCGGTCAGTATAATATCACTACAAAACTATAGACGGACGGTCGGTCGCTAGGGGTCGCTTATACTCGTAACGCTAGGCGAGTCAGTTCATTGTGTACTCAAATGGCAGTTTCAAATGTTTGATATTTCGCACACGCCTTAGCACCCACGCAAGCTCCTCAGCTTAGACGAGGTCAGGGTAGCATTCAGTTGTTTTATTTTGAGAAAAGGCGTACATGCAACCTCAAAAAGATGTATAGAGCGACTACAATCAATTTACCTATCTACTAACTTTGTTCCATAACATTGTATCAACCACATGACATTGGGTACTTAATTCTAACTACATATGAATACAATACTTATACAAGTTATAGACTATCAAATGAATTCTTGTCGATGTATCATCTTTTAGAGGCTGACTGCAACTCGGCACGCGAGTGTACTTCATGCTACTTACTTAACTTATGTATTGATAACTTGCAATGGGTGAATGTGCAGCCAGTTTTCAATACCCTGTTGAAAAAAAAAAGGTGTTCTCGGAGAAAGGGGTTAAATTAGATAGGTACATCGAAACGTCTCATCAATATTTGTAAAATATAGCAGATTGAACCATCCATGTAATAATTACGGTGCGGTGATGTCGTTCTGGTGAACTGGTACAAAATATTAAGGGTATTCCGTTTTCCATCAAACGTAGGCTGCCATTTGAATAATTAAATCGCCTATGAAGGGCAGCCGGTATTGCTAGTAGCCCGTATTATTGGTGATGAATTGAATAACTATACGTAGAACACGTTGCAGCTTTATGAAAACTGGTTTTAGGTACGTGACTTTGCACAATAACACGAATCGTCGAAGAGAAGAGATGTCATTAATAAGTAATTTAACTCGTTTACTTATTCATCAACATTGAAACCAACGAACCTACATAAAGAAATTGTTCATTTCAATCCAAATCTTAAAGTTACCTGCGAATGGTTTTACCTCCGAAAATGTAATACCTCCTGTGGGTTCAGGCGGTATTATCAAGTTACTCGAACGAAGAGAAATAGCCATCTGTTATTCGAAAATGAATAACATTTAGAACAATGGAATGTGTGGGTGGGTACCTGAGAACCTGTCCAAATGTTTCCTACTCAATAAGTTTAAACACACCTACGTGTTCAGGGAACGAAATCCAATATCCTATCGAACCTCTTTTACGTCCTTGATTCGCATTTCAAGACACATGCATTGTTCTAACTGAATCGGATATTTTGGTGAAAACCAAAGGCTGGTAGTGAAAATTTCGTAACGGCATCGCATCTCATACAACTGGGGAGACTGTGGGTTCAAATCCACGCAAGTATCAGTGTAACTTTTTCAATTTTTACGTACCTACTTTCTAAGTTTACCTTGGACATCACTGAAGGAAGGAGGTGAAGGAAATTTTCGTACGGAAAACTGGACTTATAATAACAAAAATCTAAAATAGCCAATCCGCTTTGAGCAAGCGTGGTGACTGGTGATCAATACTCATGTCTACTCTGTATGAGACAAACATTGTTTGATGCCCTGCAGTGGGTCATGATAGGCTGGTATTGTGAGGCTGTGATATAAAAACGGGCTAAGTTCGGTACAAGGTAATCAGCTTCATCAATAAAAAAATGAGATTAAGAAGGGTGCCAAGTTCAATGAAGGTGAAAAGAAATAAAGGAGAATGGCGACATTCCATTCATGCCTGGCACCAATATTTTTTAACGTATACTGCTACTACTATCGAATTCTTCTAGATTATTATGCTGTGATGTTATTTTAAAATCAAATGTTCACTAAAAACTTACTGTTTTTATTTTATTTAAGTTTTTTTACATTATAGGTTATATCGATTTTGACATATGAAAAAGGAACAAATATCGGTATCCGTAGGAAAGCAGAGGGTCAAGTACCTAATCACTAATCAGGAGGAGCCAAAACCGTGTAAAAGCGCGCAATACTTATCACAACGAAGCGAGGGAAAGTTGGGGAAAGTATTGAGTTGACTTTTAAGTCTTTTGACAGTTGATCATTCGCAATGTCAGTTTGTCAGTCAAGCGTTTCATTAGACGTAAAAAAAAATGTCATCGCATATTAAATATTTTTTCTGTCTGTTACACAGTCTCTGTATTTAACACTAAATGCAATATTATAAAATATAAACTCTGATATAAACAAAACATTATTATGGCTAGATATACTATTAAAAATCTTTTAAACGCCTAATGGAGGGACAGATAACTTACAACGGAACGTATGGAGAGCGCGTTCCGAATCAATATCAGCTTAGTTAAGCTTAAAAATATAAATGTTTATTTTTATTTTACAGACATACTGCTAGTTCTAAAAAATATTGAATTAGGTTCTTTAATATAACTTTAATAAAGCATTTTTTTTTAATATATTATGTCGCTATACGCAACTGGTGCCAAGGTCGCCATCATCCTTTAATGTCTACTATCTGTGCCCGCCACTACCAATTACAGGCACTTTTGAATTGTCAAGGGGTCAGTCAGTCAGAATGATGAAGCTAGTTGCCCATTCCAAAGCGTATAGTAGGTACTTATGGAGAAGAACGGGCAAGAAACTTCACGGATACTCTTTTACTTTCAATCTGTTGTAAGTACCGTATATACATTAATGTGAATTTATTCTAACGCTATTATTTATTTTGCCATTACAAACAGACACTTCAATTTTATTTATTTGTATGTATGTAGGTATAGATTACTGCAGCTATTTAGAAGTGAGTAGTAAAAATTCTAAGTACCGAGTTATTCTCATGCCAGAAAAACGTTCATACTTTTCTATAGTATGAAGTAATCAGAAGTGCTAGAGCAGGCTGGGTTAAGCGACCACTTGTAGAGCCTCTTGCGCGGGGTCTCGTTGAGCCTTTATTATGACACGACACTTTAAGCTTGTGTACCTAATAAAGATCTTACATCGTGATTAAAATAAAAATACATAGGTTTCGCAAAAAGGGTTAATATACTTTTGCTGCTTTTGGAGTTTATAATTTGGAGGCAGTCTCTGTTAATAGATGTTAAATTTATAATTTATTTTATTTCCTTTTTTGTTTTATTGGAACGGTAATTGATTTATGTACCTACATAAGAAGACTATACTTCGTACTATTTACAATACCTAGGTAAAAAATAAATAACTACTACTAACTTCAAGATAAATTTGACTTTATTAGATTAATTTGCTTGTTATAGATTTGTAAAGTGTGTAAAAAGCAATTTACGTGAAAAAAGAATTTTTATTAGGGTCTATTTTTTCCCGTTTTCATTTCATATCTCACGGCAGGTAATACCTCTATCAAGAAAATTCTTCCAGGTTTCAACAGAAATAGTGTCTTTGTGCGTTTATTTACCTACTTAAACATCCAATAATAAGTATAATAATACTTGTCGAAGACCAAATTCTGAAACTTATTGCGGTCCCAGTCGATATTTTAAATTACAACGAAGAATATTCTAGAATATTATCCTTTCAAGTATCTTACAGCGGCTGCTATAAACTCCGGCCTATAAATATAATTTCAATAAGAAAGATGTAAGAGTTAGGGTCAGGCAGGTGGTCCCGACGGATATTTCATTGGCTCGCATAACATCAGAGCAATTCCTGTATTTATGAACGTTCGCATTTTAATCTCTAGTCTCAATCTGTCAAAAATAATTTTAATTTCCCTGCATTTTTGACAATTTTTCACATTGATTGTCGCTGAGATAAGATTGCGGTTAGATATTGAACGTTTTCAATTACGGGAATTTGAAGTTATAATGTCTTGAAGTTTTGTCGTAGCTTTTTTGCATATTAGTCCAAGAGCAAACGAAGCGAGCTTCAGAACTTGAGACCCCCCAACATGGATAGGTCAGGTTCGAAGATTAAGTTCCCTAAAAACCCGGAGACAGAAAGTATGCGAATATGAATTATGACTTTTAATTTCAGCGACCCAATATGGGTCCCGACGATATACCTACTTTAATAATGTGGGTTTATCACAATGTGCGATTGAAACTTTAATAATGGCATAGATGGGTTCGCACAGGGTCTGCGAAGGCCGATACCGAGGGGTCGATATCAATCCATCAACGTTAAGATAAATATAAAATACATTGGTCCCATGACTCCTCCTTTTTTCGCATCGGCACAAATTATGCAAGAATCTGTAGCTCATACACGTTTTTTTTAAATAATACCACACTCGTTATCCCCCCCGCCCAGGAGGAGGAGGAGGAGAAGGAGGAGGTGTCCCCTACCCATAGTACACCCACATTTAAACAGTTATGTTTAAGTCTCATGTGTTAGGGGGCGAGACTATTTATTGGATTTACGTATAAATGGCAAACCATCAAAGGGCAATAAGCCAGTCTTCAGCCTGCTTCTGAAAAAATCCTGATGGGAAACCCAATAACACTTTGCCCCACCTTTGGATCGAACCCATGTTCAGCCTTATCACGTAGAAAAACTTTAGTAAATAAGACCTTTAATTGCTCTAAGTACCTACCAGCAAATCGATTAATTTTAGACCATTAAGATAATGAATAAGTTCTTACCACAGACTTGCGGTGTTTACGGAGTTTCTTTTGTGTTCCAAGATTTAATTGAATCTCCAATTTTAATTATTATTCTAATAATTATTACGAAAATAAGGCAAGGTCGAAGAAGGGTTGCTTTGTTCTTAACTTAATTACTAAGTTTTAGTTGTATAACTTCTTACTCAATACTTAATTCTTTATTGCATTCCATATGTATTTCATAGATTGTTATTCTTGTTCTTGTTATTCTTCAGGCGATTTATTTAACCCGTCAAGCGGCGCGGTTCGCCGATCGGCGACGAGACAATAGAAAATCAATTGTGTCTCATTAGCGCAGCTTGACAGATTAATTTATTTAACACTTCAATTTTAATTCAATTATAGTTATTGCTAGGAATACTAATATGTCAAATGTTATTAGCATAAGTGCGGTGTATAGTAAATTACGCTGTGAGTAACTACAAAGTAATTATACAGTTATATTTAATTTTACAACAGTTACTTTCGTAATGGCTGTGAACTCCAGTATGAGTGATTAAATAAGAGAGTTTTTATTACAGAAAATGTCCATGTTTCAAAGTTTTTCTAAAGCTACTAGGGTTTTTGAATGAACTTTATGTCAGAAATATCATCTATCCTATATGTCCTTGTCCTAACATATTTGTTGTCGATGCAACATGTCTTTTTCAGAAGCAGAATGTTTAATAAATATCCAACCTAAAGGCATAATATCAGCGCATAGTGTTTGGAAATTTCAGTTTGCAATCCCAATATTACCTACCACAATATAGTGGATAGAGAGAAATAAAAATAGGTTTATTTGTCACAGAAACACGTGCATACAAAAATATAAGTAACTCGAATAATAAATAATAATAAAAACAAAATATGTAGATCTATAATGACGAGCTCAAAACAGAAATAGTCGACAGCTGGAAGTCATGACTGTGACAAGAAGGCTTCCACTCAGCATAATCACGAAACACGACGCCGTCACTTCGTGTTTAGTTAGTTTGTAATTATAATGATGTATTTATTTATAGTATTTTTAAGTTATATTAATACTGTATTTTATGTGTTTCCTATGGGCCTTGATGCCTGAAATAAATGGATAAATAAATAAATAATAATGCTGTGCTATGGGTCCCCCATAGCACGAGAATTCCAAAGGTAACAGGAGAAAAAAGCAATAAATTGAGAAGAGTAATCTGTATTGTTAACAATCTAGGTGAGGCTGACTAGAGTGACTAGGTGTTAAATGAACGGATCGTGTCTGAAACAATACTGCGCTCCAAAACAAAGATAGTTGACGTGGCTCAAAAGGCTGCTCAATTTTAATGGGACTGGGCAGGACATGTCTGCCACATGCCGGACAAACTGTGGGCCCAAATAGCGCAGAATTGGTGCCCTGAGACAGTGAGGCGGGCTCGCGGCAGACCACGTAGGAGATGGCGGGACGAGCTGGATAGGTTCCGTCAAAACTGGAACGCTATTCCCATAGCGCTGATTTTCACCCAAAAAGGACATACGGAAACCAAGTAAGGTTGATTGGTTACATAGTACAAAATAAAATAAACAGTACTTAAAATATATACTTAGCAACATAAACATTTTTCCACAGCTGTTATAACTACTATCAATATGTGGCTTTAAAAAATAAAATAACATCGGCACTCAACTAAACGAAAAGCGACGCTCCAGCGACCAGGTCAATGAGCGGGCAACAGGTAAAAACGTTAAGTGTAGCGTTACAAAGAACGCGCCACGCCACGCTGTGCTTAAGCACTTAATGTTTTTGTTATTGATCCCTGTACACCGCTGGTGCTATGTGTTGTTAATTAAACTATCGTTATAAAGGTTTTTATTTTATTTTCAACGAGCTGACCCGGCGAATTTTGTACTGCCTCAGAATCAATAAGAACGAATGTATGAGAAAATGAATTATCTTCATTATTTTTTTTCATGAAATTTTCCCATGTCTTAATAGTTATTCTGCTATACTGAGCGGAGACAAATCCAACAAATCAAAGATCATAAAAATCGGTCCAGGCGTTCTTGAGTTATAAATGTTGTAACTAACCCGACTTTGTTTTATTTTATAGACTAGCTGCGCCTCGCGGTTTCACCCGCGTAAATGTCGATCCCGTGAGAATATCGGTATAAAAGTAGCCTATATATTAATCCAGGGTGTCAGCTACATCCATACAAATGATAATCAAAATTGGTCCAGCCGTTTGAGCGAGAAGGAGTAACAAACATATAAACACACACACACTCACAAACTTTCGCCTTTATAATATTAGTGTGATATAGATGACAACATTGTGTAACCACCATAAGTTACATCGCATAATGCCCACAATCACAATATAAATACAAATATTCTGCTAAAGCAAAGTAGGTACCTACAACAGGAAGCTCAAATCTCATAATTATTATTATTTTATTAATTTAAAATTATATTGAACAATCAGGCCGTCCCCAGAGGACGGAGTAGGTATACCAATGAGTTCATTTTCATTATCTCCCTCGACCAAGGGTTAAACAAATCATTTTGCCCGTTTTGTTTTGTTCAAACAAACACTAAGTAATGAAAACGGTTTAAAAGAGGATCCCCACGGCAAACAGTCACTCGGCGCTGTGTCTGTGTGCTTTCGTTTTTTGCTTGTGTCTGGCTTACCACCGACGATAATCGGGTCAAATTGGTCGGTTATGCTTGCTATGTTTGATAATGGACCGTTTTTTGGACCTATAATTATCACATCACACTATAATATTATAGAGGCGAAAGTTTGTGTGTGTGTGAGCTTATATGTTTTTTACTTCTTCAGGCTCAAACGGCTGGACCAATTTTGATAAAATTTTGTATGGAGGTAGCTGACACCCTGGATTAACATATAGGCTACTTTTTATCCCGATATTCCCACGGGATCGATATTTACGCGGGTGAAACCGCGGGGCGCAGCTAGTGTTGAAATAATGTATGTTCACAGAGTTTAATTGAACTTAATCTAATAGTTTACTCATCGAACGGAATCGGAATAGGTACTCATCGGACCAAACAAGCAAATGCAGTCTATTCTTACTTTACCAAATCCTTTTTGCAAACAGAAATAGAGCATTCTTTCGTTGATCTCATAGTGGAATGTCAAGAATATCAAGAAAATAATGCTACAAGTAGCTCTTGTTTTGGTTCTATTTCTGTTGGGTTTAAACTCACCATTCTTCATTTTTGAACTGAAATATCGTTTTAAAAGCTTCTTGTAATGAAATACATTAATTAAAGTTTCAAATACCCATTCCACATGTTGGATGAAAAATAATTTATTTGAATTCAAAAAGACGGGTTGCACTCCGGGAGTGCCGGCAGAAGTGGAAACTTGAATATTAACGTTGAAATAAATCAACTATTAATTGAATTAATATTACTCATTTTCTTTCGCTATTTCTTCGTCACTTTTTTCATTAATAGATGCACTTTGTTCAATTTCCATATTTTAAACACTTTATATACACTAACTTTACGAATACCTACACAGCAGTGTGGCCACTACACAGACGGTCGAGCCATCAGCTGTCACCATCCATGGATGCACGTGGCACGCTGTAACATAAACACACACGAACATTTGCGCAAGCGCCCTGCGCCGCGTAAACGAAACAGCAGGCATACATTTTCGCCGCGCCGTAGAGAGGGGGATACTTCCTCTACTACGCCGCGCCGGCTGTCTACTCTCCATCCGTCTTACGAATTTTCGATACGGCCACGTGTCCTGACGCGAGTTTAACATTTTATACCCATTACAAAAAAAGTGTACACCGCCGCTAAAGAAGTTTTCACTTCAAAAATCAAATACTTTTTTTGTGGATGGGAAATAATTAAATGACTCCTCCCGCTCTGGGTGGAGCGGAAGGGAGTGTCAGACTCTTACTGACTAAAACCCACCCGTGTTTCTGCCTTAGCCCTTTATGTTCCGGGGCAGCGGTAACCCTTTCGGACAATCCCGCTGACCCGACAGGCTTCGGCCCTAACGAGGCCCTTCCCTTATGCTGACATCTCTTTGAGGCGCGCGTGGAATACATACGCACCGTCCAGCACGGGCCTGGTCCTGATCGTACGGTGAGCTAAATCAACTACTTAACTTGCAAACTAGAACCTGAGGGGCAATTCTCGTAACTTTAAGAACGTTCATAGTCTGATCTCAGTCTCACTCTTTCAAAAATACTTCTAATTTCCCTACATTATTGACAAGTTTTTGACATTGATTGTTGCTGAAATTGCGACTAGACTTTGAACGTTGAAAATTTGCAGAATCGGCCTGTTATTGTAACTAGTACGTTTAGTAAATTACATAAATTATTTGAACCCTGACATATATTTCAACTCTGCACTACACGAACACGAAATAATATGGTATGATACAATATAGCGAAGCCTAAATTGGTTACTAATTAACCTTTGCTTTCACTGGAGATACAATAGTGCTTGGTGTGTGCAAGCCTGCACTCAACGTGATCTGAATTTTAATCACGCCACGCCACGTTCAAGGTCTAAGCCTTTATAAAATATGTATGTTGTGCCATAAAGCCTTTTATACCGTTAATGAATATAATGAGGACAAAAAGGCTTGGGATTGAGCTGCGTCCATTTTTTGCATTTTGTTTTTTTTTCTTTTGTTTTTTTTTATATACACATTGACATTAATGAATTTTATATTATAAACAATGACATTTGCTTATTTTGTAAAGTATTATATTATTTTAATTATTGTGAATGTGAAGACAATGTGGGTCATTTTTATTGAATTTTTTTGAATTTTAGGGTTCCGTACCCAAAGGGTAATAACGGGGCCCTATTACTAAGACTCCACTGTCCGTCTGTCTGTCTGTCTGTCACCAGGCTGTATCTCATGAATCGTGATAGCTAGACAGTTGAAATTTTCACAGATGATGTATTTCTGTTGCTGCTATAACAACAAATACTAAAAACAGAATAAAATAAATATTTAAGGGGCATGCCCCCCATGCAACAAACGTTATTTGCTCGATATTAATAATGCGTGCGCGATTCCGACTCGCACTTGGCCGCTTTTTATTATTCTCTCTGTTCTGTTAGTTTTTGTCATGGTCTGGCAGTTTGAGTAATTTATGTGGCCTACCCAAATATCCTTTCTTTGGTATTGTTCTTCAAATCGTTGAGCTCCTTAAGTTTTGAGTTGAGCTGCACGATTTCTGACAAGTGTGAGCACTGACTGGATAGGCCCTCTCAATCTGTGTGGTTATTTCCTCAAAAGACCATCTCAGACATCGATTTACATGGTCTTCATATAACCTGACCAAGATTATGTCTGGACTTTAAAACAGACTGGACCTCTGAGTCAGATAGGAAACGACGACCTCATCTAGTTTAAAAAAAATATGATTGACGTGTAATAGTGTTTGTGCAAATCTACTTACAAAAATAAAATCATTTATCACTATTTATTCATAGCCAGCGGCGACGAGACTTGCGGAGCGCTCACCTAACCAAAAGCGAACATCGCGCGTGTACGCGATCGTCGTGATCTTTTATCTGAATACTAGCTTCTGCCCGCGGCTACACCCGCATGGATTTCAGAAATTATCCCACGGGAACGTGTTACTGAGACAAAAAGTATCTTATGTCCTTCCCCAGGATGCCATCTGTCTCCTTGCCAAATTTTATCAAAATCCGTTCAATGGTTTAGGCGTGAAAATGTATTTATATTCGATAACATGCGTTTTATTTCCGCGGAACCCTAATTATTTTGCTTAAATAAAGGTAACCTAAGTTACTCCTTATAACATCAGCTATTTGCCAGTGAAAGTCCTGTCAAAACCGGTACAGCCGTTTTGCAGATTAGTTGGAACAAAGAGACAGTCTATAGTTTTTTTAAATTGTTTTTTTTACTACTATACTATTATACTTTCATATACATTTAGTAAAAAGCTGTTATTTTTACTTTACAAACATTCACTTACATTTTATTTATTTGTATAAATAAAATACTCGCGCGATCAATCAAGTCGCGTTTTTTACGTCGATCGCTGCGATCGCGTGCTCGCGCGACGATCACTTTTGGTTAGAACGTGCTCAAGCAAAATGCACACGCGTCATTTGTTTCCGTCCGTTCTCTGGCAAGCCACGTCGCGGTGGCTCTAAACAACTTTTTTTCATATGTACCTATTCTCTGCAGATACAGTCGCAAGACACGTATCGCTTGAGCGTGTAGCTCGTGGCCAAGGATTTAGGTAGTTCCCTGTACCACAAGTACATTCGACTTGATTGTAGCTGCTTATAGTGACATCTGCTCCTAATTTAATTGGTAAACTTAACCAGCGAAGAGTTAATTATCTCAAGCGGATTAGACGTCCAGTGCGGATGGCGCCTAAGCCGCTTTATTATGGCCATCATTGGCAATGACATTCAGAATCTGTAGCAACTTTGTTTGCGGTATTCCTAACCACTGCTCAAGATAAGCTGTTTTATTTAAAGAGATTAATATAATGACTGTGCCTTCTCAGTATTTTTTTGAAAATCTTTTATATGCCCATAAAAATATAACATTGCTTAAAAAATACAGTGATATCCATAATATAAATACTAGGAACAAACACATTGTACCTACAACAAGGCTCAAAAAAATAGGTGGCTTGTTCAAATGCCAATGTACCTATACGCTTTTATAATAAACTGACTGGACAGGTCCACTCAATCTGTGTGGTGCTTTCCTCAAAAGACCATCTCAGACATCGATCTGCATGGTCTTCACATGATCTGACCGAGATTATGTCTGGACTTTAAAAGAGACCTCTGAGTTTGTTTCGGCCTTTCTTCTCAGAGTAGTCAGATAGGAAACGCCGTCCTCATCTAGTAAAAGTGTTTGTGCAAACCTACTTACAGACAATAAATAGTTTATCATTTTTATTGTTTGACGTCACTGCGGGGTTGGTTTCAGTAATACCTGCCTATGAAAAACCTAAATTACTACTATCAGTTTTAAACAAAAAGCTATGTTGAACAAAAAACTAGTAACCTTAAAAGTTAATTTGAATACAAACAAACTGCAAACAAAAACATATAGACACCAGCAACAGCGCTTTAAATCAGCTCGGGCATTTATTCTGTTTACTAGTTCGCACCCGTAAAAATAATTTAATTTTACATTCTCACTTCTTACCAACTGACCCGTTGTACCGTATGCACCATTGCCCTGCACAATCAATGGTGCAGAGAGTTTTTTGATGGTGCAAGTCAATGGTGCAGATTTATTTCCGTTGGATCCCGCTTTTGAATCCCAGTTTAATATTTTTGGCGTTGGATCCCGCAAAACATTATTATGTATTTCCGTTGGATCCCGAATTTAAAAAATGCAAAATAATTACGTTTTATTGTCGTTGAATCCCGAAAAGTATTTCCGTTGGATACCGAATGCTTAAAAAAATCTGAATGCGGGTACTTTCAACAACAGAATTGTTTATAATAAAATGAGGGGTTCACTAATGTTTCACCAAAACTCCATTGACAAATTTTTAGTTTACAACCAACGTTTCGTATATACTATTTATTTCACAAACAATTCATTTTCTATATAATCTAGACGTTTCTGGCACTCGCCGGCCGCTGCCGCGGCACCGCTCGCTTCGCTCGCTCGGCTCGTGCATAGGGGTCACAGTTTTAACCTAACCTAACAATTTTTTTAAAATAATTAACCTAATCTAGTGTTTGATAAAGGTAAATCACTTTTCTTCTGAAAAGTAACACATGTTGTTATAACATGGTATTCAACGGAAATAGCAAACGGGATCCATCGTTAATACCTAAAAAATGGGATTCAAAAGTGGGATCCAACGAAAATAAACGATGGTGCATACGGTACAACGGGCTAACTGAAACTTTTATTTTTAAAAAGCGAGCGATCAAAGGCGTAACGCAATAATTTTTATTGCAAAAGCGAACGAGACTGCTTTGCTGCCAGCGTTTCAAGTTATTTCAATAAAACAATTTGGTTGCTCCGAGAAACGGTCGGCTGCCCGCAGCAAATTGTCTGACTAGGAGAAGTACTCCACAAGGCCTTTTATAACCCGGAGTGAGCCAAACGGAGGAACGTTTGGCGAGTGAGACCTCTTTATTTGAATACATGTATTGTCGTCGAATAAGAATAATATCTTCATTTGACTTTTTTATAATACGCTAATGTTTGTCTAAGGGCTGATTTTTCCAATGCCAGATGTTTTTATCGGAGGAATAATTTTTAATTTTTGACAGTTCTTCCATACATACAAAAAATGTCAGACATCAATTATATTCCACGAATAAAAATTATCTATCGATTGAAAAATCAGCCCTAAGTTAAAGCTACTGCAATTTAAGTAGGAATTTATTTATTATCTGTACTAATAATAAAGCTGAAGAGTTTGTTTCTTTGAACGCGCTAATCTCTAGAACTACCACTCGGATTTGAAAATTCGTTTTGCTTTTGATAGCCGAATTTGTGAGGAATTCTATAGGGTTCACTAATGTTTCACCAAAACTCTATTGAATTTTTTTTAATTTACAACCAACGGAACGTTTCGTATGTAACGATTTATTTCACATTCAACTCATTCCGCAAAATGTTTTATTTTATAAACACTCGCTTTACAAACATTTATTTGGCAAATGCTTCTCTTTACAAATGTTACGAATTATATTTAATAATTTATACATTTTTCATTTACTATTTACATTCTTTTGGAAAAATAACGTTTATACAAAATATCATTTTAAAATACACTAGCGACTGCATTTAAAACTGCATTAAAATCCGTTGCGTATTTTAAAAGATCTAAGCTTACAGGCAGCGGTAGTGACTTTGTTTTATACTATGTAAAGATTTTCTAAACCAGTCACAAAGTGATCATGACGGTATTTTCTATTTGGGTCAAATAATTTTCAGGCAAGTATTTTTTTCTATATAATCTGGTCGTTTCGGGCACTCGCCGGCCGCTACCGCGGCACCGCGCTGGCTTCGCTCTCTCGGCTCGTGAGTCGGGGGTCACAGTTTTAACCTACCCTAACCGAAATTTTTTTTTTTTAAATAATTAACTTAATCTAACTAGTTCGGTTCCGGGTAGCCCACTAAAAATAGTCTCTTTATTTTATTCTATTAGCGCAAGTCGATGAACGAATGAGTTTCATTTTTAGGAAATTGCGTAATAATAAGTCAATATGTAAAACGTTTTTATCTTAAACGTCTTTTTATGAGATAAAATGAATAGAAAATGAATTTTTTGTCAAATAACACGTTATAAAACAAAAGTTTAGGTAACAAAACAAAAGTAACAAAAGGGTAAATATTTTGTAAAGTGAATTATTTGGCAAAGTTGTTGTTGTATAATGATGAAATGACAAATCATGTTTTTACCAATCGTTGCTTGTCAAGTAAAAAAACTTTTTAACAAAAATACAACCGACTTCCAAAAGAAACACTACAAAGTGAAAAATAACTTTAATTTCGGAAGTCGGTGTCAAAAAGTTTTTATTTCACGATTTTTCTTGGATCTGCTTATAATTTATCTAAGTTACAATAGCCAGTGTCAACATGCTCATCGCCTTTTACAAAATATTGCTTTTCCCGATGCAGGGAAGTTAATTGTTGAGGAGTTCTCCTGGTCCACCATCAGCTCTATATTACCATTCACATTGTGGCGAGCATAAATTGCTTAGCAAACATATAAAAGTAATCGAATCGCAACCCGTGAAATACTTAGATATTATTGAGTAGTTCCGGTGTCCATCTGTGGTCTTCATCATCAGTTCCACTTCACCAAATGGTACTTTCCGAGAGCAAATGCACGAGTTACTATAAAAAATACCCAAATCGCTATAGATGTGCCTATAATATTTGAAGAGTTCCTTCGATTTCTCCAGGATCCAATCATCAGATCCTGACTTGGTGACTATGGCACCATTTCAGAAGTATCTCCTTTCGAACGAAAAAAAGAATTTTGAAAATCGGTCCACAATTGACGGAGTAATCGTGTAACAAACATACAAAAAAAAAAAAACATTCCGTCGAATTGAGAACCTCCTCCTTTTTTTGAAGTCGGTTAAAAATTTGTAAATAAATTTTTGGTGAACTGACAGTAGCACTATTTAGAACCACGTTAAGACCCTTAGGAGCCGAGCACAAATAAAGAAAAAGTCAAAAAGAACGCTAAGTAAAAACGAAGTAACGGCGCGGGCAGGAGCTGCGATGCGACGGCGTGGGTCGAGGGAGCAAGAAATATCACGCTGAAGAAGTCACGGGCAGAAGCTAGTCTTTAATAATATTTCGAATTGATTCACATGATACTCTACTATTACATAACTAAGGGATTACTCCCATTAATAAAGCATTATCCTCATCTAATATTAATAGCCCTAGCGCCAGCCACGAGTCCGAAGATGTTCATCAGTAATTCTCATAGATACGTAAAACCCCATTGTATCCCTGCGGTTCCAAGCCGACACACGAAGCAATAATATCGTGTTGGAAGGGCGTTATATGTAAAATTATTTTACTTGACAGAAATCAAGCGGTTCCCTATCCATTTGCATAAAATTTTAAGACCTAATATAACTTGGCATACTTTTGTTTCTCCTAATTATATTTTCTCATAACATTATTTACGCATAACAGCTTACGCATAATTTCTCTAATCATAATAATGATTAAGCATAACATTCTAAAGCATACATTTAGCATGCTCGTTTTATCTCTAACGACGTCAGGTCGACGGAGCCCCGCTGCGCGGGGCTCCTATTTCTGTCTGCGGGGTTTAAAGGAACCTAACCAAACCGAACCTCGGGGTGCCCCTGAAGTCGTTTAGTATTATGCGAATTAAATTTATGCCAAAACACATTAGCCTTCAAGATAATTATGCCAACATAAACTGTATGCCAAAAAAAAATGGCAAGGTATTATTATGACAAAAGAAATTATGCCAAAATAGTTATGCCAAAGTATATTAGGAAAAAGAACATTATGCGAAAAGAAGGGATCCCAAATCAAGCCGCTCCTGTCAGGCATATCGTTAAACCGTACTAAGTCACGAAAATTATAATATCGATTGTGAAACTTGAAATAGGCCATTGTATCTAAACCGAGTTCTCACGAATTTCACGACGCTTTATGTAGATCTAGTGACTCAGCAAAATTCAATTTTCGTGATGACATTGGTTCACTTGTTGAGCGACTTGTGGAGTGGGGAGTGAGGGGGGGGGGGCGTCTTCTACTTACGCGTGTAACGTACGGCTTGGGAGGGTATTATTCCTTAGTTAGGATGGATGGATGAACATGTATTGTAACGGCTACATCCGTCCTCAGCTAATACGTAGGTCGGCAATTAGACAGAACTACTGTATATTAAGCTAGATAAGTGTTGTGGTGTTATGTATTGTAACAGTAAAAACAGAAATAAATAATTAAGATTAGTAAAAAAAAAGTCTTTATTGCTTTTACTTTACTATATTTCTGTTGTTTAAAACTAGTAGATCTAGCAAATATCTAGGACCTTCAGCGCGGTGCGGTGCGGCGCGGCGTTGTCTGTACTATCCACGAATAAAAATAAAATTATCTTTTCTATACAAGTAGGTTCATAGTCCTTAAACTTAAAATAATAAAAAAGCGTGCTTATACGGAGCTCGCGACGTAAAAAAGCGTAGCTCGCGTAAAGCTACGGCGTAGCATGGGCCGCGCTACGGCGTAGTCTTGATTTTGGTCCGATTGCGTAGTCTACACGCCTTCAAGATGCTAAACTGAGGAGAAACTTGATGTGATAACTACAAGCCTATTTATTTGTTTCTATTTACCCAAATTTTAAGCGTAGTACTTATTTAGTGAAAAGCAAATAAAATAAGGCTTAACAATCCATTTTACCAAAACCCATTCCATCAATCAAACAAAGCGCCTCTAAAAGCCAAACCCACATTACAATCAACATTTTTTTTATATGAAGTGGATTTGTTTATTCTGTAATCACTTTTACACGACAAAAAAAAACCTCATAAAAATACCAACAATAATTTTTTATATGAAATGAAATTGTTATTCCGCAAATAGGATATCGGAATCACTTTTACACGTCATATTATGAAAAAAAATAAGCCAGATGAGGTCAGCTTTTCCTACCTGACCACTCTGAAAAGACAGGCTGAAAGAAATTCAGAGGTCACAGTTTCTTTTAAAGTCCAGACATAATCTTGGTTTGATCATGTGAAGACCATGTAGATTGATGTCCGAAATTGTCTTTTGAGTAAAGTACCACACAGATTTGAGTGGACCAGTCCAGTCAGAGAAAGTATTTCTCAGTAATATTGTAGCTCAACCCAGAACTTGAGGAGCTCAACGATTCGACGAACAATACCAAAGAAAAGACATTTAGGTAGGCCGCTTATAGTACTCAATGTATTTTTGGAAGCTCAATAAACCTTTTAAAAGCAGCATATACAAGTCAGAGTCTTACGTAGCGACTGAAAAAAAGGAAAAAATACGTAGAAAAAATAAATATAAGTTAAAAGGAAGACACGTTAGATTGGATTCCATTTAAATAATGCTGGCTTAACGATTGCTTTATTTGGTGCAGGTCGCGGGTTCCGTTCCCGCACAGTTTTAGCTTTATAGACTTTAGATAAAGCCTATGTGGAGGGAAAACGTGTCGGTGCATAGTGAGAGTCCTTTTAGTATACATAATAAATTACAAACGCGGTTAACGCGTTTGAAAAACGAGTTTGTTGAAAATCACGAGCGCCCACCAGGTGATTTGTATGCACAGTCAGGGAAATTGATTGTTTAGCAAATTGATTACCAACTAAAATTTACCTTATATTTGACTGTCATTTTTTGATAGTTGTGCGAAATGGATACAACACGGCAAATTGAGGTAGGGTGTCAATTTGCTTAACAGTTAATTTCCCTGATTGTGCATTGACATAGGCTTAAATTATATCGACAGAAGATAGTTACTAGTACAACTAGTGGACTAGTGCTATGTAAGATAAAATGTCGTTTACTAATGTTTTTTTTTTGCTGAGTTTACATAAACACTTACCTATGTACGAAATCATTACTTAACTTTAGCAACTTTTATAAATAAAGGGGCTATTTTCTAAGCTCTATGTAGTTGTGGCCTGAGTCAAACATGTTGTTCTCTGCGTAATGTTTATGGCAAGATCATTGAAGACTCGCCGAAATTTACGAAACAAGTTTAGTGTGTGTATTGATTTTGTGACATGGTCCCGTTCGCAAAGCCCGGAGATTCGGGTCCTGGGCCGACTCACCCCGCCCTGCCTCTGCCTCTTGGCTCTAATCGATGGTTAATACGATTCAAATTACAACAACTAGTATATTTTCTGTATATCAGTTATTTTTTGGTTACTCAAAATTTAAAAAAATATAAATTTTATTAAAAAAAAAAGAAGTTAGTAAATTATTTGTAAGTATATTATTATACAACCAACCGTTAACACCATTTATCCTGATTCACAGCAAAACTGGGAAAATTGTGTAAATTAATAAATGATTGGTATTCCAGAAATAGTTACCAGAAAAGGGACAAACAACAAAGGAGATAAAACTTACAGAGGGCCTTAACGGGAGGAGAGTGGTTCGTGAATACTCGTGATATAATTCAATGGGCAGTTAGAGGAGGCCTTTGCCAAGAGGCATGCTGAATTGAAAATCATACTTAACAAAATATAACAAAGAAACTTATTTATTTACATAATATAAGTTAAAAAAAAAAAAACAGAGAAAGCAATTCACAATAAAGAGTGACTTATGATAATTATAATTACATTAGGTACAAAAAAAACTAAGTAAATATACATAATGCCTCCTTACTAATAAAGGTTGTATAGCGTCTGTATAGTTACACAACGCTATGTCATCTTCTTTCGAAACTCAAATTAAAGACGACTGAAAGAGAGAAATCGGTGTGTTATCTATGTTATCTTTACATCGCATCTCTGTCATCATGAAATATGAATTATTTTTAAATGATATGGCTGATATAAACTTGAAATAAAAATTTTGTTGGGTGGAATAGGTAAATATTATACAACCATTAGGTAATTATGGTAAGGTTTTATTCAGTTTCTATTTTTTTAACCTATTTTCCTTTTAGATGGACAGGTACATTACCTAAGCCGGTTATTTAATGTACGAGTAAACATTTTAACTAGAAATCTTAGCAAATAAAAACAACACCTTTTAAGTCTTTTAGAATACATTATTTTACTAACGTTACGTCATCCAACAACAAGTAGTTACTATAGTACCTATCTACTTTGAACTACAAACATACCGTTCCGAGAAACGTTTATTTTTAAGCAACCAGCAATTCTCATTCTAAGTAAATAAATTATTACATTATAACTTTGACATTTGGTACTTAAAAGGAATCCAAACTGAACTTATTAACACTCTAGCGACTCACCTCGTGGAGATTTCTTAATATGTGTAAGTTTAATTAATTTATTATACACGTAAACCTTTTGGAATAAATTCTTTAAATGATGGTGAAAACTACATCAAAATCTGTTGCGTAGTATAGAAGGACAAGCGGTCATACAACTAGCTATAAGAAACGCGACTTTAATTCATACTATAAGCGTCTTCAATCTATAATATGTAAGATATACCGCAAAACGGGGCTACTTTGACTTCCAGGGTTACTTTGACAGAGCGGCAAAATCGGTTTTCACGTGTGCTCAGCAAGTGTGCGTGACCTCGAGTAATATTGCGCGAGGCGCGGGGTGTGGGGAACGCGTCATAGCGTTGTGATCGGCCTTGTCAAAGTAACCCTGGAAGTCAAATTGAGCCCGTTTTACTGTATATACCTCAATTGCAAACATTCTACAGGCTGACTAACTAACGTGTGAGTAAATATAATTAATATCCCTAGTTTCTTGTTAGCGGAGAACTTGAAATAGAAGAAGTGATAAGTAATGAACGCGTTGGTAAACCTGCTGACATTTTGATTCAAGAAATTCCTACTTTACTATTACTGCTGTTTTACCTATAGTACCTGCATCCACATTGCTCGACCTGGGAGACAAACCCAGGACCATGCTCAGCAGTAGTGCTTGCAACCACACAGTAGATACACCCAGTGGCGTGCCTAGGGGTCAAACTTAGGGCAAGCCAATACACTTAAAAAAAAAACCTACCATATCGCTTGTCAACGTTGTGACTCTGACCGAGTCGTTTTAGTTCTTACTAATATTCGTATTTCAAAATTGTAGGTTTTTGCTAATAGCTATTAAAATGAATGTTTTTTAATAGCACCATTTGTTTCTTATATAAATTAAATACTAAGAGTAAGTATTGGTAATCCTTTACAAAATCGTAACTTTTTTATTTTCGAAGTATCAGTTTCGCGTAAAATATGATAAGACGTGTAAGAGTCATCTATTATTGTAGGTACATTATTGGCACAACAGAGCTCTTTGAGTTAGTTCATATTTCTCTCTCCCGCAACAGTCGCTTTGCAAAATATTACAATCTGGCCGAGTGGCCACTAGATGGCGCACAAATAATTGATTGATTTCTAACTACACATTATTGTTTACGATGTTGATTGTTGATAATATTTATAATTTGATTTACTCACAATGTGAACAGCCATAACTCTTCATTCTTCGCTTCTTTACCACAGACAGATGACGAACATCAAAGCACACGGAAGACATGAAGCAAAGATACAAGCACTGAACAGTTGCCTCTATTTAATGAGGTTTTAGACTCGTCGTGACCTCGGAAAGGAAGTTCTTGTAGTGCTAAATGACACACAACATCAACTAACCTTTAAAATCCGCCCCTAAGACCCTCTGGCCGAAAAACAGCGCGATTGTGATCGACACGCGTATTGTATTTAGAAATGTCGTCAAGCACATACCTAATTGACGAGATAAAGAAGTTTCGATTCGTTTTTTACAAAAAGTACAGAATGAAACAACAGCATTCATGTGCTTTTGAGAATTCTGATGTCTTTTATCGTAACCTGATATTCCAAGCGGTATTTTCTTTTGAGAAAAATATGCAACACTAACAGAATAATTTGTTGATATGAGAGCAGCCTATAATCCCAATGAGTATTGTATGCTGATCGACTAAAATGCCTATTACCTACGTGATTTAGATTTCTGAGAAATAGGTACTCAAATCAATTTGTCTGTAAAACTCAAAATATTTACCTTTCCGAGTAACGGTTGCACACGTTTTAATCCATCACAAGGAACAATTCACAATGATTGATGAATTCATTTTAATTACAAGAAACTTTTTAATCACTTTAAAACAAAGGTAATTAGCGCAAAAACTAAACACAACACTTAACTTCACAGAAAATGAAAAAAAAAACAAAACAAAAAAATGCACCAGTAACCGATCAAAACTTTGAACTAATAGACTCGCGCAATGTCTCGCGATCTTACTATTTACACACACACGCGCGTCGTTATACGTTTCATTCATAAAAAATCAAAAGCCAGGCTTAAAAATCAGTACAATTTGGGGAATAAGTACATACTAATGTTATCAACAACGTGAACAATTTCTATACAAATAGTCAGAGGTCTAGAAGCCAGATTTGAAGCCAACTGGTGCGAGCGAGACGGGTCGATTTTTGTCGTTGCGCTTTCGCTAAGCGGGATTGGAGATGTTTGGCAACGATGCGCGTGATGAAAAATGCGCGGAATTTGAAATTATTCATTGAGTATGTAAACCTGGCAACCTTGCATCGTACTTACTATCGCGGGCGGCCCGGCCGGGACGCGCGGAGTTTATTTTTTCTTATTCTTATCAATTCTTGCGACATGATTTTATAAGTTTACTTGTGTATTTTTTTTTATTATTAGGCTCGCGTTTGATTGAAAGCCAGGCTTTTCGGCTTTAGTAAAAGGCACGCCCCTGGATACACCATAAGCCGCTTCCTCGAAAATCTAAAATCCTCGAAAAGCTACTAAGCGAGCGAAAGTCATACAATTACTTTTGAAACGCAAAAGAAGAGTGATGGCTATAATGTGCATACGCTCAGGATAAAACGATGTATGTGCCAAAACGAATTTACTCCTTTTTTAACAAAATAAATAAATACAATTTAAAACTACTATGATTAAACTTTGATATGATAATTCTCTATGTTTTAAATTAAATTCCATTAAATAACTCATGAGCGTTACGCCGTGATGTCGAAGAAAATAAAAAATAGATATAACTTTGCAATTTTTCTGTATCGAGAAAAATTCTTTGAATCGTGAATTCCTTTTACATGATACTAGACCAAATAGTTAAAAAACTTAATATACCAAAATGTTAAATTCCTGTTCCACATACTTAACAAGTTACACAAAATAGAAAAAAAAAACACATTTTATTCAATATACCACCTAGAATTAAACATACCGTCCGATCTGTCAGATATAAAAATATGTTAATGTTATCCTCCTCGCGCATGAAACTACATTCCAATAGCCCCTACGTAATGTCCATAAAAAAAAAAGGATGAAACCAGCGATACGACATTTATAAATAAGCTCAAGCAAATATTAATTAAAAAAGCATACCTACTACACGATAAACGAATACATCCATGATAAAAAAAAATTATAATATGATAGATAACCTTACCAAACAATTATTATGCAGTATTAAAGCAATTCATATTTTGTGGACCATTTTACGAATCTCCATACAAAACTGTCAAACAGATGAATTGTGTGATATGAAATTGTATGCAAATAATATTATGACTTGTCAGTTTGTGACCATTTTACGACTTTTATTATGATTCATAATGTTATCCTTCTGTGATTCTGCCAAAGTGGCCTTTTTAGGCCCCAAGGTCTCAGAGCTGTGTAATGACCATATTGACGTTGATATTATTCTGTAAGTACAGAATACTAGCAACAGCGAGGAGACAGGTTCCTGCATAATGGCCAAAAGCAGTAAAGATAATGTATTAACTTTCATTTCAAAGTCCTCTCAGATGGTTTGTAGCACAAAATAAACAGATATTTTTGACAAGCTTTCACGTCGCCTTTGTGATGTTTGCATAAGACCTCATTTGGAATTCATTTATCAATGCTCTGAAATATATTTATAGATCGTAAAACCTCCTTTTACGCTGTTCAAGCTATCGATTTACCATTTTCCTCACGATCCTGAAAAGCAAACAATTATGCATAAGCCCGCTTACACTAACAAAAGGCGACACCTAAATGAATGCCTAGATAAATAAACATGTGCGGTTAGATTTTTAAAACTCGGCTCATCGCTAAAAGTTGAAAATCCAACAGCGTGCTTTTATTTACGCATTAATAATTTAGGTGTTGCCTAGTGTCAGTGTAAATGGACATTCGAATTTCTTTTCTAGTACGTAGAATATAAGAAAGATAATAGTGGGATAGTTCGAGCATCTTTGTATTCGATACGGATCAATAGAGAAGAACCGGGAATATAAAAAAGAAATATATTAGATTTTTCTCGGTCTGGTCACGTAGTTAGACGCATTTGGTCACGAGATCGACATACAAGATAATTTGACCTCCAAATGATATTAATATCTCTGTATTAAATATATGAACCATGCGTGGGTTTGCTTCGTTGGTCGCAAGCATTGCTAAGCATGAGGCCCTGGGTTTGATTCCCAGGTTGGCAAAACCGTAATTGGGTTTTTTCATCTGGAATTTCTCAATAGCAGCCCGGAGTCTAGAATGTGCCCAGTTGATGGCAATAGACCCGCCCTCTATTCTATTGGCGAAATGTGAGTGTAGTAAGGTACCCCTCTATCTACCTAACCCCTTGCGGAATTATGGCGTGATATTATTCGTTTTGAAGGAACCAGCTGTCGCTTTTGATTTCCTGTAATCAGTTTTATATTAGAAAACTTTTTATTTGAAAATAATTGATTTGAATAGTAATTTAATTTTTTACCAAACACTTTTTTGATGCAAGTCGTTTCTATTTCTTATAAAAGGATCAAAAAGCTCAATTTTTTTTCCATACATTTCGTAGGAAAGGAGGCTTCAACTTACTTTTTGTGATGGATAGGCTATACGGACAATTTAAGTTAATAGTCAATTTGCTTAGTAATTAATTTCCCTGACTTTGCATAAAAAGCTTTAAATTTTAAGGAAGTACATAATCCTGAATTTCATCTCAGATGAAAAATATAAACGTAGTCTAGGAATACGCTAAAGAAAATGTCAGATTTTCTGAGGAAATGAAGCCCGGGGCCGGCGATTATTCTAAACTGATCACCGGTAGCCGTGTCTTTAAGCCAGCGAGACCTTCGCGTAGGACCTAAGATTAGCTTTGAGATTTATGTATTAAGAAAAGAATAAGTAAGAATTATAATCGACTTACATGAGAAAGAAAACCGTTGTGATGGACGCACAGTAAGATTTTTGTCGAAAATTGCAATATTAAAGAAAATCAAAGTTATAGCATTTATATATCTTCTTCTATCACGCTAATATTATAAAGGCGAAAGTTTGTGAGTGTGTGTGTGTGTTTATATGTTTGTTACTTTTTCACGCTCAAAGCTACCTCCATACAAAATTTTACCAAATTGGTCCAGCCGCAATTTGGTAAAATTTTGTATGGAGGTAGCTGACACCCTGGATTAACATATAGGCTACTTTTTATCCCGATATTCCCACGGGATCGACACTTATGCGGGTAAAACCGCGGGGCGCAGCTAGTTGTATATAAAAGGAGAAACTGACTGACCGACTCAGCTAGTATACACATAAAAATAGTTACAGTAAATATTTAAAACCTGCCGCCGATGAATTTAACAGAATAAGCATAATCAGCCTCTAATGTTTCCACTGTTGGGACACAGGCCTCTCTCTGTGAGAGGGAGTGGGCTATAATTCACTCCAGGCCCAGTACGAGTTGGTTATTTTAGAATTTTTCGTTCTAAAACATGCCGGTTTTCTCACGGTGCTTTCCTTCGCCGTTTTGAGAGCAGTGGTGATGAAATTAAATACACAATGTACAGTGTCTGCCTAGGTTTGAACTCACGACTTAAAACTCGTAAATCGGGACCAATACCTGGGCCACCACTGCTCAGAACAAGCTCGAGGTAAAATCCATGATCAAAAATAAAAACAGGCAAAATGAGCAAAAAAAAAAAAATAATAATAAAATATAAGCAGGTATTAAGAGCCGTCTCGAAAGTAATCTTGTTAGCCCTTTTTAGGGTTCCTTAGACAAATGGCGAAAATGGAAGCCTATAATTTCGTCATTTCCATCTCTCCGAATATCATAATATATACCCGCTTTACTCGGAGATTATTTGCAATATATCGCTGTGAATTGGAAAACAGGTGTATTTTGTGCACCGCTAAACAATGATGTAGTGAAATCACGAAAAAAATGGAAAGGTAAGGATAAAGGGATAGGAGATAATTAATTGATGAAAACAAAAAACAATGCACAAGTGTGTAGAGCACCGTTGAATCCCATTAATAAAAAGATTATGATGTTTTTAAATGATTTCTCGCTGTATACGTCAAGTTTTTTTTAGATATATGATATTTTCGGTTACAACCGCAGTAATAAATTCGTTTTTACGAGAAATTCTATAACATTATTTTTTTGCTTCGTTTATATAATATGTCTCCCTTTTGCACAGAGTCGTTAGACTGGCAACATTGTTTAAAAGACAAGACGTCTAATGATGGTTGTGTTTAATGAGTGTAATCCTGCCTTCCTTTGATTGTATGATCCGTTTTTTCCTTTTATCGGAAGAAGCAACATTTAATAATCCCGTCAGTAATCTGTGTGATATGATCAAAGAGGTTTGAGGAAAGGAACAGGGTGTAAACTTCACCCATACTCTATAAAAAGGGAGGATCCTCCGATCAGACGGGTGTTATGTCTGGCCGGCAACTGCCAGGTGATTCATGTCGGGCTGATGTATCTATGCTAGTTGTGCGGTGAACTCTGCTTGCGAGATGCAGGATTTTGCGTGACGTCAGTATGACGCGTTGTTCGCATTTGGCGTTATAGATACCGCTACAGAGTGAACATTTTTTTTTGCTATCACGAATTTTTATTACAGGCCCCAGTAATCTCGTATTGTCAGTATTTTGTTTACGAATCCTGGTTGTTACTTCGTTTTGAGTATTCTTGATTGAATGTGTACGAATGGTTCACTAGGAGAGGGTGACTTTAGATTGCTTTGAAAGAAAAAGAAAGAAAGAAAATACATTTATTTAGCACAGACTCAAAGACACACAATACACCAGACACATACATCAAATAAAAACAAAAAGTAAACTTAAAAAAAAAACTAAAAAAAAAGTATAAAGTCTGATATAAAAAAAAAATATGCGGGAAAGTGTGCCTCACGGCTGCTTTGATTCGTACTAAACGTAGGTATCTAATAAAAATTTTGAATTCATTCATTTTCTATCAGACAACGCACAGCCCTAACTACGTTTATTTCATAATAAAGGTGAGTACTCGGCTAGGCTTATTATATACAAAATGTGTCGGAAAACAATAATATGTCTCTATATTCCTTCTCTTAAATAATAGTAGCCTAAGTTACTCCTTATAACATCAGCTATCTGCTAGTAAAAGTCCCGTTGAAGATTAGCCGGAACAAACAGCCAAATTTTTTAAATATTGTATTTTTGTTATAAGTAAGTACCGTATATACCTTCATATGCATTTAGTAAAAAGCTGTTATTTGTATAGATATAGTAGTCCCCTTAATTTATAATACGTATAGGATTTGCCATTAATCCTTTTCTCGCACGAACATAAAGCTTTTAATTTAACCGGTCAAGATCCGCGCGTCGCCTGTAGGCGACGAAACAATGGAAAATCAATTGTGTCTCACAAGCGGAACTTGACAGATTAATCAACTTACTTGTTTACCTGTACAATACGTAATATAATGAAATATATAGAACATCGGAGGATAAAAGGCTCGGATCCTAACGTTATTGCCATAGCTCCGGTGAAGAGCGAAATACGTATACGAAGTTGAGCGTAAATTCGATCTCATATCAATTTTTCGCAAATATAAAACTTCTAATCCATTTGTTTACTTGGCTTTCTTCCCTCGGCACGAGAATAACTAGAGATAAAAGAAAAATGCTTGCTAGAGTTAAAATTTTTGGTAGTAGCTAAGCAAGTTTTGTAGCAGGACTGATTGCCAACTTTGCCGATCTAGGCGATTTTCAGATAGGTTGTATCTCAAAATAATGAGTTGAAGTTTGTATCCCTAAACTTATGGGGAAAAAATTTCGAATATGTAGTCTTAATAACTAAACATGGGCCGTGCCACATACCTTATCTCAAATAAAAAAATAAAATAAAACAAATACATTTCTTACACAAAAAAAAGTACTTTATTCTTTAATAACTCATCATATTCGAATATTCAGTCATACCTTTTGTATGTGAAATATTATAATTTGCTGTCTAGCCTCTACTAATACGGGCACAAGGGTGAAATTAAGGTCCTCACTATATTGTAATTTTCTTGACTATATTCGTAAAAAGGTTCAAACCCTCCACTCCATTTATGTTGCTTATAAAATACGATGTTCACTATCGTAAAAGATACAACCTTATTATTAAACGTTGTATATCCCTGTTTCACAACTTTTTGTTGAAGGTGTAAACAAACCTGTTCAGGTTAAAATCTTACGGAATCACTCACTAAAATTAATTAGTAACAGATTCATCAGAAGGCTTCAACCATTTTTTCTGGTTGAGGTAATCATCAAGCTAATAATAATTGATAAAATGAAAAACAACTCTTTGGGGCTTATGTAATCAAATAATCAAATCACTGAGTTTGTAAGTGGTACTTTGTTGGCACTCGGATCCAATTTTCCGCCCACATGTTCGTTTTGTAACCCATTTGTTTACATTTTCATCAAATTGATTTGGAACAATCTTTATTTTTTCTTTTGAGTAGTTCAATAAAAAGCACTTACTAAATCACTTTATTATTAAAATTTCTTTTTAGCGCATTTAACTAAAAGCTTGTATTTATTTAATGAAGTTAAAATAGTTATCCAACAACACGTCTAATCAACATTATTATTATAATACAGGGTGTTACGGAAAGGGTATATCAATACAAACGGGCTGAAGAGTGTATCTGGTCTAGAATCTCTACAAAATTTCAGCTCAAAAGCATTTACTTTGAAAATGCTTAATATTTTTTTTATTTCGACATCACGGCGCTGCACTGGCGCGCGGCGGCGTGATGTGCGTGTACTAGGCGCACATACACACTACAGATAATGGATAATGACCCTCGTAGTGCGGTGACACGTTTGTTATGATTTCAATTTAATAAACTATCGAAATAAAAAAATATTAAGCATTTTCAAAGTAACTGCTTTTTAGCTGAAATTTTGTACAGAGATTCTAGACCAGATACACTCTTCAACCCGTTTGTATTGATATACCCTTTCCGTAACACCCTGTATATGAATAGATAATATTAAAAAAAATGTATTAACATAGTGAATGTTAAAATTTTGTTTATTTTGATCGATTTACACAAAAAAAGCAAAGCAAATTGTAAGGGAAATAAACTCAAAATAACTTGAATAATAAACTTGGTCTATCATCGCCCATTTCCTGCAACCGTTTAATGGTGGATTTTATGGTTAGCAGCAAGTGAAGCCTCCTCTGCTCTGTATGCATTTTCTAAGCCTATCTGGTATACTTTCATTAAGATCGGTAACATTTTATTCCAGAATTCGTTCCCAGCAGAGTTTTAGCGCGTTTACGCGCTCCTGTTCACAGTGAACATGGCTGTAGTTTTCTCAGAAGCTTCTTTTCAATTGATCCTCATAGCTGGCCACGGCAAAACTGTGATATTGGCCTCAGAAAGTGCTCTTTATGTGGCACGGACCGTAAGTATTCGAGCATTGTCGTGTATTAAAAAAACGCCGCCGGCGCCCAGTTTTTGCGAAAATGGGATGACATGAAGTTGGATTACCTGCTCAACGTAACAGGCGGTGATTATAGTACCCTCATCCAGTATTACTAGTTCTGTTTTGCCTACCAAGCTTATACCACCCGTCTATACCATAACACTTGGACCTAAAACGGTCTGATCTATGTATGCTTGGTTCTGTACAACATTCACCTTGTTTTCTCCACACGCGGACTCGTTTATCATCACTGAAAAACTTGACCCTACAATCGTCTATAAAGAGAACATCCCTCCAGTTATCTCAGTTCAAATACTCGCGAGCGAACCTTAAGCGCGCTGCTCGGTGGGCCCTTGACAGTTTGAGTCGAACAACATGTACTCGGGAACGTTGACCATCTCTATAGAGACGATCACGAATGGTTTGATTACGGACTCTGGTACCAGTAGATTGCCGCAGTTGGTTTTGTACGGTCCGGGCGGTTATGGTACGCTCTCTTCGTTCAGTTAACCTGATGTACCACCTGATAACCTGGTCTTCCTGGGAAGTTATGCCTCTAATTCTTCCTGATCCAGGCCTCCTAGCTACATTCTCGGTCTCCCGAAAGCGTTTCCACATATTTCGGATAGATCGACACGACACACCGAGAGGTATTGCCACAGATCTCTGACAGCCTCGCTCCTGAAGCATAGCAACAACTCTTGTTGTGCTTTCCACGTCCGTAGGACGACGAAAACCAGGCATAGTAATCACGACTAACACTGAAATGTAAAAGCTGTGACAGAACGTCGCAGATAACGTCAACGCTTTGAATCGGACTGAGAACACAAGTGAAAGAATTCGCACAAGTGTTTTTTCAAGCACTTCACATTTTCTGTCTACCCACTTGAATTCTACGCTATAATTGAAGCTCGAAACGTTGTTATGGACCTATAAATATGTCAAGAACAAGGATTAGTGCTTTAGTTCACCAATGCTTACTTAATTAGTTATTGTTAGACAAATTTCTAAATTAACTTAGGGTGGGCCCTATTTTGTTTTCAGTAGTTTATATACTTTCTGTCACCTTGAAATACCACTATCTTGTTACAAGGCAAAGAATTTTCATTCAATTTGTAAAAAGCAGTAGGTTTTTTCCCATATTCCAGAATAATAATTAAGATTTGTCAGCTCAGAACATATAACGGTACAAGGTCATTCTGGCGCGTGGGCAAAATCGGAACTAACGTTGCATCTTGTTTTGTCAATACATAAAGACAGTGACAATTTGACAAATGTTTACTAACAACGCCCCCTGTCGATGTCATTCAGGCGCCAAAAGATCCCTGAAGGGCTCTAGCTACGAGTAACTCATTGGCATTGGCTTTTATAAGTTCCACTAAATTGTCACGGCTCAAGGTCGTACCCTTAAAAGTATCCCATTATTTCGCTAAAAGTTTAAGTACGTGGGACACTCAGAAAGTTTTGCGAAAATAATAGTACATTATGATACATGTGTGCTATGTTGGTCATTAAACTCGAGGCGGCATTATTCTTATTGGTAAATATTTTTTTATTAAATCTTTTTAAAGTACTCTCCACTAGCCTCTATACAAAGTTTCATGCGTCTGAACCAGTTTTCGAAACACTTTTTCCAGTCCGCCGCAGACACCTAGTTTACAGCCTGCTCGAACGCTGACAGCTCATCTTCCAGCGACCAAAATGGTATCCCTTTGAGCTGTCTTTTTATTTTTGGGAATAAAAAGAAGACGCACGGTGCTAGGTCAGGGCTGAGGAGGAGTTTGACCGGTGTGCTGTCCAGGAAGTCTCTCGTTTTGAGCGCGGTGTGCGAAGGCGCGTTGTCGTGGTGGAGCAGTAGCCCACGGAGCCCTGTGTTTGTTCGCTCGTTGTTTGCAATAGAGAAAACTTCTGCCAAGCATTTGGTAGTATACCATTCAGCGTTGATGCTTCAATGGTTCCGTAAAGGAATTGACACCAAGTAGCCAGTCAAATTGAAAAAGCTCGCGATCAAAATCTTCCCCCCGCTTCTAGATCGCTTCACTTTGGTACGCGTTGATTCGTTTTAAAACACCCAAACCGTCGACTGGTGCTTCGTTTCTGGATCGTATTGATAAACTTAAGACTCTTGACCTGTAATGATGTCGTAAACTCGCCGAGACGAGCCTGCTTCGTTTATCATATCACAACACCATTCCACCCGGGCCTGCTTCTGAGCATCGTCGGTGAGGTTGTGCGGCACCCAGCGTGAAACTATCTTCCTCACGCGAAGAATTTCGTAGAATTTCGTGAAAGCTTCTCGATCCAACCTGCAGTATGTGCTGAATCTCTTGATACATAACTCGCCTATTGTCTTGGATTAAACTTTTCACTGCTACCACATTTTCTTCCGTAACAGCCGTCAAAGAGCGACCACTTCTTTCTTCATCCCCCAAAGTTAGTCGACCGCGCTTGAATTCGTTATACCAACGATACACGGTTTCATCCATGAATGCCATTTGAAGTCTATCGTACAATTCGTCCGGTTTCAGGCGACACTTGAAATCGTAAAAAAATCATACCGCGAAAATATTCCCGGCGCAGATCCTTTTTTTAATGAGACACGATAATTTAAATTAGCTCGCAAACAATGTGGAGGGAAATTTTTAAATTGGAACGTACCTATTTTTACTATTTTTACCTCAATCATATTTTCAAAATAGATTATAACTGGCCAGTCTATCATACCTACATAAAAAGTTTTTTTCGCAATATTCAGAAATTACCACTTAAAATAATGTAAAATTGCTGCCTTTAAACCATTAACAACTTTGTGTTTTCATGATTAAAAAGCTTTTTAAGTATTAAGTATAAAATAACCCTTTAAAATCTCTGTGAATGAAGTGCACAGGTGGGTTTATTGTACCTATGTTTGTTTAATTGTATTGAATGTTCAACTTTCCATAGTCCCTCAGCGTAGCACAAATATGTAAGTAATTAATTATACTTCCATTAGCTGCAAAATTGTCGATCACAAACGTTCGTTTAATGCATGATTTAGCACCAAAATGATTGATCGCAAAATGTTTGTATAGTCTAGGTTGATTTATGGCCAAAAACTCGGCAAAAATGTAGCGTTTCTTAGGTACTAGGTACATAAGATTTGAAAATGTTTTTTTTTTTTTTTGTAAAAATACGACGTAAATCAAAGTACTTACTTATCTAAAATACCTTATTGTGAAAAGTATCAAATACTTCCTTAATCTTTGAGCATCTAAACTTCCTTTACTAAAACAAAGTTGTATAAAATGTCGTTTTGAAACGTCATGCTCCCCAGACACCCCATGATCTATTTTGCTGTTTACAAATTCATATAACAATTGTACGCAATATGTACCGAAATATAGATTCACATTATCGGTAGCCACCTTAACAGGCAAACCTGTAGGTCTAGAACGAACGCACGGAGTAAATGTGACGTTCATTTGAAAGATTTTGAAATTGAAAATTGTCGTTTCACACATAATATTTACTTAGTTTGACGACTTTATTTACAACTATGGGTGAAAGTATATAGTCTTTTTTATATAGGTAGTCTTTTTTATTTTATTGTGCATGCCGCTTATAAATCACAATACCATAGGATAGTTGATAACAATTAGAAAAATTGTTCATTTCGTTTTCTTCGCTCAGTTGTGGTAGACCCTCTGAATCTTCCAAAGGGGCTGGTCGTATAACGAGTATATACAGCCTTAGTGGTGTGGCTGTCTATACTCGTTATACGATACCAGCCCCTTTTCCCACACCACTAAGTAACAGGTTTCTAATTGAGAGACGATAACTCGCTTACCGGCTAACCTGCCCTTTGTATTTGTGGCTTGAAATTAATCGTGACGCAACTGTGCCTGCAAGGTATTGAAAATTATATAAAATATTATAGTTTCGTTTTTGTTTCTTTGGTATTGTCAAGTGGTATCGTGTTACCCAGTAACTGGGTTTTGGAGGTTAGATAGGCAGTCGCTTCATGTCAAATACTGGTATTCAGCAGCATCCAGTTAGACCGGAAACCGACCTCAGCGTAGTTGGGAAAAGGCTAGACAGATATGAGATAATGATATGCGTTTGAGTGTAAAAATATGAGTAGGCGCGATTCTATGTCATTGATTTTTCCTTCAGAAGATTTGCGTCATAAAATTTATTTTTAAAACGTTACAAAGAACAGGCTGTAAATCGGGTAGTGGTATCGCGATGTTAACGCATTAAAATACAGACTGAACAAATGACCGAAAACTGCGTTTAATTCCTAATAATTTTGAGGATAGCGGCCAGCAAAAGAGGCATTGATGGACGAACGTGTAAAACACATACGTAAGTCCATCAATGCCTAGTTGTGGCCAAGGCTTGTAAGTACTTTTCTCAAATAATGCGCGGAACTTAAAACTAAGTAGTACCTAGGCAGAACTTTTTTGTTAAATACAATAACTTTTCAAAATCAATGACGAACAACGAACAATCCCGCGTTAATGTGTTCATTTGTTTTTTTTTTTTTTTCAATAAACAGCTTTTTATTTGCAAGCCAGTTCGAAATTTAAATAAAACTTTGATAAGTTACCTCCTCGGTTGCCATGTTTCGGAGTAAAAGATCGTTCCGTTTTTAAATTACACGACAGATATGAGTTTACTATGTAATTTATTTGTCCGCAAAACACGACAGATATGGATTTTAATACAACTTTTGCCGGCCGCTGCTCACATGTATTTGGCCAGTACAGCAATTCGATTTATCTCGAAGAAGGTTGTCAAAATAATGCCCAAAATTTCACGAATAAGTACCTAAGTTTCCAGTTTAGGTTGGTAGGTCAATTTATTTTATTATCCTTACTTGATCATGCAGTGTAACGTGTAAGAAACATTTTCCTAAAAACGAGAACGCTGTGGTGAGGAAGCAATATCCTCTTAGGTGTGCTCACATTGCAATGCGCATGAAAATTTATTTAAAAATTATACTCCCGGGAAAGCGAGCTAAAATAAACTGTCATTCTAAATACCTGTTGAGTGGTGAAAGCTTACCCAGTACACCGTACTAAGAACCTTAACAAAAAGGTACATTAAAACTGCTAACCATTGACGTCAATTGACCACAAAATTAGCATATCAAAAGGCGGTGGTGTGGTGCATGTCACATGTGTACTTTGGCTTCGGTCACACGGAGCCATTTTGCTCGCAGCGTTTTATTCGTACCAAATAAACTTGTTATAATAGAGGATTTACATTAGGCAGATTTTCGCCGTTGCCTGAGCATTTTCAAGGTGGATTTTAGTCTCCCGCCACATGGGACCTGTCGCCGCACGACAAAAGTCGAAACCTACTCTAAATTAACAAACAGTAATAAATAAACAGTGTTTTACATGTTAGCAAATAAATAAATAAATTGGAACTTGCGATTTTAGTCACCTGCGTTTAGCGGAATTACCATTTAGGCAGTCGATTTTCGCCGTGTGCCGAAAATCGTGCGGCTATTATAGTCACCTGTGTGAAGCCCGCATAACGATTCTCTTGAACTCTTAAGAAAATTTGTTTTTTGGAATGAATTTCTTTATCGTGGTTCTTTAACGCCAATACTGAGGCCAAATGAAAATCCAAGATACTGGTTGCAAAATGTTTTGTATATGTTTCGTCATGGGTGACCTTCATGGTTTTTGCGGATGCTATAGCCGATAACGAGGTCAAAATGAAAATCCAGGATGTCGACAACTTTATGAGAGCTTCTTCAAACTTATACTAGACGGTTCTGTATTAAAATGGTGTACCTATTAAATTATATTTATCTCTGTTCCTTTCTATGACGTACGACTGTGTGTGCGTGCGAGTATCTCGTAAGGAACTCCGTCCGTGACGGGGGTCCCCCGACCGCAAACGTTTTTTATTTAAAGTTGATATTAGATTAGCTGTTTGGAGTACTAAGTCGACACGTGCTATTATTTTGTATACAACGTGTTTTTTTTGATATCCCATAACTCTAGGGGGTTATTGTACTCATCATTATGAATAACTTTTACTATGGGACCAAATCTGAACTCGCGAAAAAAAAAATCAGCTGTTCCCTACATTTTGACGAGTTATGCGAACATAAATGTAGGGAACAGCTGATTTTTTTTTTTCGCGATTTCAGGTTTGACCCCATGGTAAAAGTTGTTCATAATGATGAGTACAATGACCCCCTAGAGTTATGGGATATAAAAAAATACCTTGTATAAATAGAGATAATAGCGGATTATGGGATTACAACTTAAAAAAAAATCAATTTACTCATAATAATATTGTCAGAACTTCTAATGAATTTAGTTTAATTGTATTAGCATAAGCATAGCATAATCAGTCTATAATGTTTCCACTGCTAGGACACAGGTCTCTGTGAGAGGGAGTGGGCCGCAATCCACCGTTATTTTAGCAAAATCGTATCTCGAACCGACAACAGAATTCTGTGTCACGTAAAAGTAGGTACCTCGTAGCAAAGTTGATCTTCGTGTTTAAAATATCTCATAATAACACGGCAGGAGCGTGTCTAAATTTTACTTACCTTCATTATCTTTCATTATCCGGGATATCAGTTTGCGCTGCTCCGCTTAGAGCTGCGACTGTGCTCCTCACTCACTGTCGAAGATGCTCCAACTTTTTAGGGTTCCGTACCTCAAGTGGAAAATCGGAGCCCTTATAGGATCACTCGTATGTCTGTCTGTCCGTCCGTCTGTCACAGCCAAATTGCTCCGAATGTAATGGACCGATTAAGTTGAAATTTGGTACAAATATGAATCTCTGTAACCCAAGCGCAAACGTGTATAACGTAAATAAATGAATTTCGAATATGGGTGTCATTTTTGGCAGGTAAATAGAAAATTTAAAAGAAAAATCACAATCTGTACCGTGTGACCCTGGCGTTACCGCAAGCTGTGACAAACAGCAGCAAAGAACGAATCGCAGCAGTGACGAACTTGCTGCCGGTTGCTCAGGCAGGAATAATATGATCAATCGTCGAGGTCGCTAGCTAGTATAGATAGGTAATATACGTATATCACATCATCACATCACACTAATATTATAAAGGCGAAAGTTTGTGAGTGTGTGTGTGTGTGTGTGTTTATATGTTTGTTACTTCTTCACGCCTAAACCACTGAGCCGATTTAGATGAAATTTGGTATAGAGATACTTTGATTCCTGGAAAAGGACATAGAATAGTTTTTATCCCGATATTCCCACGGGATCGACATTTGCGCGGGTGAAACCGCGAGGCGCAGCTAGTATTTGATAAAGCGCAAAGCACATACATTGTACATAAAACTTTTTTGGCATAGTTATTGTAGAACCATTAAAGCTCACATCGTCCGTTAAGTAGTTAATAATATTTTCACCGTCGCGTCGGTTAAAAGAACATAAAAAGGAGGATGAAAAGGAACGTGTCGACCTTGTTATCGGTTCGTTTACTCTTCAACGAGATTCAAATTAAATTACTAGCTCGCTAGGCGTGCATTGGCAATGTATATATAACTAAGACACTTCTAAACAAGTTACCGTAGAAACACGTGGAAGTTCATATAATGGCAAATACGTTCTAGCCGTTCGGTTTCTCAGCTAACTTTTTGGCTTTTCATAATCAGCCTATAATGTTCCCACTGCTGGGACACAGGCTTTCTCTCTGTGAGAGGGAGTAGGCCATAATCCACCACGCTTGCCACCACCATTACGGGTAGGCGGATGGCACATGCCTTCGAATTTTCGGTTCTAGGACATGCCGGTTTCCGCACGGTGTTTTCCTTCACCGTTTTGAGAGCGTGGGTGGTATTGGCCGTAACCGGTTAACGAAAACAGTAGATACAATCATATAATAACATGTAAAATACATATTTTATACCAGGTTGTGAACGCGGGGTTAGATGCAGTCCAATCATGAAACCGAAACTCCTCATTATGTTCTTTAGCAACTTTTAATAACATTATATCTATCAGACATGAACACACGACGACCCATCGAGCTATATGTAGTCATATCCAGTAAATAAGGTCAGGAAAATTAATCGTTTATCAAGTTGGCTGCCTACTTGCATTCTAATGCCTTGTTTGTTAAATTTTGATTGGTAATAATATACAGGGTGTTACGGAAAGGGTATATCAATACAACCGGGTTGAAGAGTGTATCTGGTCTAGAATCTCTGTACAAAATTTCAGCTCAAAAGCATTAACTTTGAAAATGCTTAATATTTTTTTATTTCGACATCACGGCGCTGCACTGGCGCGCGGCGGCGTGATGTGTGTGTACTAGCCGCACAGACACACTACAGATAATGGATAATGACCCTCGTATTGCAGTGACACGTTTGTTATGATTTCAATTTAATAAACTATGGAAATAAAAAAAATATTAAGCATTTTCAAAGTTGCTGCTTTTGAGCTGAAATTTTGTACAGAGACTCTAGACCAGATACACTCTTCAACCCGTTTGTATTGATATACCCTTTCTGTAACACCCTATAGATATATTTATTTGTGGAATAAAATTGACATCTGACAGTTTTTGTATGGAAGAATTATCGAAAATTCAAAATTATTCCTCCGATAAAATTATCTGGCGTTTGAAAAATCAGCCCTTATTTATACGATATTTAACACACCTTACTATTTATTAATATAAATAGTACTAAAATTAAATGACTAACTAACTGTACAAAAAAAGACGGGTTGCACTCCGGGAGTGCCGGCAGAAGTGAAAACTTGAATATTAACGTTGAAATAAATCAATTATGAATTGAATTAATATAACTAATTTTTTTTTCACTATTTCTGCGTCACTTTTTTCATTAATCGATGCACTTTGTTCAATTTCCATATTTTAAACACTTTATATACACGAATTTTACGAATACACAGCAGTGTAGCTACTAAACAGACGGTCGAGCCATCAGCTGTCCATCCATCCATCCACATCCACCATCACCGTCACCGTCACCGTCACCGTCACCGTCACCGTCACCGTCATCGTCACCGTCACCGTCACACCGTCACCGTCACACCGTCACCGTCACCGTCACCGTCCACGTCAACGTCACCGTCATCACCGTCACACCGTCACCGTCACCGTCACCGTCACCGTCACCGTTACCGTCACCGTCATCACCGTCACACCGTCACCGTCACCGTCATCACCGTCACACCGTCACCGTCACCGTCACCGTTACCGTCACCGTCATCACCGTCACACCGTCACCGTCACCGTCACCGTCATCACCGTCACACCGTCACCGTCACCGTCACCGTCACCGTCACCGTCCGTCCCATCCATCCATTATCGTGTCTCACTTGGTTCACTTCGGTTGGCACCGCCGTAGAAAGAGGGGGGGGGGGAATCTCTCCTGACGGTCACGTGTCCTGACGCGATGTCCTGACGCGAGTTTAACATTTTTTCCCCATCACAAAAAGTATGCAGTTTACACTTCAAAAAGTACAAAAACAAAAGGTCCCTTTGGCGTCGAAGTACTCGTCCGCATCGTTGTCATCTGGAAACGTGCCCAGAAGACTGGCAGCATTGCCACGTTGAATGGAAATGATAATTTTTGTTGGCCAAAGAACGACCCAGCCATCAGGTCACGTGAAGTGTGGACCAGTCGGCGAGCAAACGTTTCGACCCCAAACGGCTCAAAACTGTAGTGACCCATAAGGTTACACTACCTTCTTAATTTATCATGGCCAGCGAATAGAAAATCAATTTTGTCTCATTAGCGGTGATTATTTGGTTGGTGCAGTGGTCGCAGGCCGAACTGCTAATCATGTTTTCCTGGGTTCGACGGTTAAACTGTCTGTTGAAAATACACAACTATCATTTTTAGACAGCTTTATAAATTGGCTAAAACACGGGAAATTGACGTAGTGTGTCAATTTGATAAATAATAATTTTCCTAACTGTTTTAGCGGACGTCGCGTTGGCTTTCCATTTGGCTTATTGGATTGCAATGACTTTCATTATAAACCTTTCGTAGAAGGCGTATGTAGCCTTTGGGGGCCTGTCCAGGCCCCCTAGGTTAACCTACAAAGACAAACACTTTATGTACAAAGCCTAGGCTGGGACAAAGACTTTTATGTGCATACATAAAAGTCTCTGTCCCAACCTTTTATACTCATACTCAGGTGTTACAAACTAATCATTTGGTGTTGAATAAAGAAGGGAAAAAATACATTTGCAAAATACATTTGCAATGGACAAAATTGCCTGCTTTTGACTTCGTCGTATGTGTATATTTTATGTATTTATTTTTTATTTGTAATGTGCGTTTTGTTTCTGCAGAACAAACAATTTTTCTTTCTTTCTTTTTCTTTTTATTTATTTGCCAACATGTTTGTGAAACGGAGAGCAGTGGTGGCCCAGTGGAAACGGAGTTGTAGGTCGTGGATTCGAACCCAGGCAGGTACTACTTTGTGTAAGTAATTTCATCACCACTGCTTTCAAAATGGTGGAGGAAAACAACGTGAGGAAACCAGCATGTCCCAGAACCAAAAATTCGACGACATGCGACATCTACCAACCCGCACCGATTTCGAGAAAGAGTGGGCTGTAATCTCGTGAAACACAAAAAACTAATAACTAAAAAACGTCTACATATTAAAAACTACTGAATAAACTTCTTTCAGGCTTATTATATAAGATTCAGGTATGCTTAGTACCATTAACTTGGGAAAACTTTAAATACTGCAGTAATAAAAAAAAACTTTCTCCTGAAACAATCAGTTTATATTAGGAAATAATATTTTCTTTATTATTTTACTTGCTTCTGCCGAAGTCTCCAGACGTGTGAAAAATATTTACACGAGATAAAAAAAAAACCAGATTAATAATATAATAAAATTAAGTGGGATATGGAGCACGTGGTTAAATGGAACGTACTGTTACTGCAATTAGTTGACCCACCTTTGCATAAATTATTGAGATTTTTTACAAGAATATGAAACGATAGCATTTTATAATTCTTTTATATTTTATTTATTTGAGCAAAGTAAATAAAATATAAAAGAATTATAAAATTCTATCGATTCGTATTCTAAAAAATCTCAAACATCTATGCAAAGGTGGGTCAGCTAATTCCGTTAACTGACTGTACTACCGGGATAAAAACTATCCCATTTCGTAATCCAGGTCAGGGTCTACCCGTGTGCCCATTAAAATCCGTTCAGCCGTTGAAACTTGATTGAATAATAAACATCTAGACTTACCTATAGACTTCACACGCACTCATATTATCACGCCTTCGCGTATTATTATAGGCGTGATAATATTAGTGCGTGTGAAGTCTATTGCCTTCAAGAGTTTGGCAGCGGTGTACCTATAGTGCCCCCACGTTTTGCCAGTTATGTTTAGGGGGCGAGCCTATTGCCTTGGGAAAACTTTAAATTCTACAATAATAAAAAAAAAACTTTCTTCTGAAACAATCGGTGTACATTAGGAAATAGTATTTTCTTTATTATTGTACTTGCTTCTGCCGAAGTCTCCGCACGTGTGAAAAATATTTACACGAAATAAAAAAAACTACTTAAACGGGCAGAAATCCAGACTTCAGGCTACTACTGAGAAATTCCAGATAGAAAAACTCAATAACTTTTTGTCCAACCTGAGAACTGAACCCTGGACCTCATACTCAGCAGCGCTTGCGGCCAATAGACCAACGAGGCGTTCACATAATATTTTGTTTTGTTATTCTATATAATGGAAAGACATAACGCGTTTATCGAACATCAAAGTCAAAAGTCGTGGAGTCGAAGCCTTCTACGGCGTCAAAGAAGCTTCCATGTAATCATTTACAAGAATAAATTCAAAAGAAAATACTGAGCTGTGAAAAAAAAAAGAGTTAAGATTGAAGCAAACAAAAAAATATTTGTATCATAACCTGTATGTATTTACCAAGTAAAACCTACAAACCGTTCTACATGTTTTTATTGCAGCTTCTCTCTAAATATGTTCTGCAAATGAATTTCACATTTATGACAAAGCGTTACATTTAAATCCGTCAGTTAATTTTGAAAAACAGATATTTTATTATTTCCTGTTATTTAAACCAACCCTCGTACGAACTCATTGGAAAAACGTAGAACAAACATACCTATAATATCTATAATTACAGACATTGACGAACAGGATTTGTCTAGTTTTTTTTTTCGACCATATCGCGGTTAATACCTAGTATTCTATAAAATATGTTTTTGAGTAAAAGCTAGGCAGATGATGATTCTATAAAATATATTTTTGTTCACAGGGGATTCAGATTCCGAGCCGAGTCGATTTGAAGTCACATCGCTTGGGAAGAGAATTTCAGTCGGCATGTCTGGAATGATCACCAAGCTGAAGACTGTACCTCCGCCGACGCCTCCGCAGCCGCTGGAGAACAACCCCATCTTGCAGTACTTCGAGGTGGGCCCGGAGAGCAGCACAGCTGGACCTGGACTCATCTGGCGCGTCCACGACGCCTACCGGAAAAGCGATGGCAAGGTTAGTGCACAAACTTAAAACTTTCTAGCTTATCAACACAATGTTTCTGAAGTACTTTTGACCTCGATCACGCCTGATCGAAAGCGATGGATGTGGTCTACGAAGGAACGAGCGTGCCCAGAAAATGCCTGTTCACTCTGGTTTTGAAGGCAGACGGGTTAAAGGTGGAAGGGAATACAGACGCTGGCAGAGAGTTCCACACTTTGGCTGTGCACATAATACAAGTAGAGGAGAAGCGCTGAGGACGACTGGTCGGGATGTCAACCAAATGCGGAATGTTCCCTGCAGTACGTTTTGGTATGACCTATACGATAGCAGCTTATACCCGTGACAAAAGTTTCGCCACACAACCACGTTGAAAGAAAAGTTGAAAGCTGTGTTCCCCACAGGTTGCGCCAGTCTTAAAATATTTTCACTCGTGGATACTCTTTTTAACCCCCGACACAAACAAATACCTCTTAACAGTAAAATAAAAAAAATGTAGTGGCCCCTTCCATCAATAAGTTGGAGTTGTAGGTAATATTTTGATCCAAGCGTCGTTGCGTTGGGGGACGGCTAACGCTTTCATAAAATAATATCTTCAGTCGTGTATGCTCTTTTTTTTCTATACAAACTTAATGATGTGAAATTTACAATCTCGAATCATTTTTCCAACTCAACAACACCTCACGCTCAATTGGAATTACCGCCATAGAAACCTTGGAACTCATTTCGAATGAGTCAACCTTTTCGACTCTCGGGATAAATTTTGCTTATCCAAGTAGATAAGAATCTACATGACTGGTTTGTATACAGTTTTCAGACACGTGTAACCCAATGGCTATTGATATTTCTTATAAACTACATACTTTTAAAAGGGTGTCTGAGAAGGAACCTTGGGAATTTATAAATATCGTCTTGAGTGGAAATATATTACTGGCTATACCTGTCCCTATTGCCAATAACGTGTTAAGCATTCTCAATTGAATCCAAGAAAATAGTAAATAGGTACCTACTTGTAAAACGAAATGATTTCAATGTAATATGTTTATACATGAGGAATTTCAGCTCCTAAACCATTTTGTGAATAAGGCATTCACAGCTGACTAAAAGACCAGCAACGTTCATGTTGCCTTGGTTCTTTTCATCATCGTATCAGCTAAATGACGTCATCTCGCCGTGTTTCCCTTATTAAATCTGATTGCACCTGCCTAGTTTGGTGATAGTTTTGTGCTTATTGAACTGTAGTGCCTTAATAGACATTTGTACTAGTGCTTTGACTTTTCGGTTACCCGTCAATCATGGCCAACTACTCTGTTAACGAGGAAATCAAACTGCCTTCGTTAAGGCTACGTATTCATGTCTCATATCGGCACAAACATGGTCTGAATGAATTGATTGATTGGCTCATGACTTAAGAAATATTAGCCAGTTGACATAATGGTAGCGTGGCTGCCTTGAGTGCGTCGGTCGTGCAATTTGTTGTGATATATGGTCCCAATAAAAGTAAAAAAAAACACGAACCAGGAACCATTGCTAATATGTATGCAGCTAACAGATAAATTGTATTACTATATCCAATATGCAATCCTTTGTTGCACGCAAACAATACAACGGCGTAACAAGCGTATTGATTATTTACTGTCTGAACAAATGATTTAATAAACTGTAAAGGCTGACGCACAGTGGGACGCACCACAACGCAAAAATCCTTCTACATCACTACCGTAGATTGTGTGTGTGACCATCGCAAACTACAAGCGGGACGTACCGACTTGTGGGGTAATTGCGTAACACACTAACAATTGCAATGGCTTTTATTTTGACAGTTCAACAACAAATATTGTATTAATTACAATGAATGTTGTTGTTTTGTTTTTTTTTTTTTTGAGAAGACTATGGTCATATTTTGGGATATATTTTTTGGCGGCCATCAAAATAAATTACTTATTTTTAAAGTACACACAGACCGCATTATTTTTTAGACGCTCCACCCACTGCACCGCATTACGTGGCGGGGTGCGGGAAACGGAGCCAAATTCCACGCGCGGAAGCGCGTTTTTATTGAATTTGTATGTAAAAAATCACGCGCGGGGTCGCGTTATCTGCGCCCCGTCGCGTGGTGCGTCGTCAAAGTCAAGAACAATTTGGGTTCGGAGATAATTATGTATTTGGAGCCGGATCGAAAGCTAAAATCGTTGTTCTCAAATTCATAACAGCGTTATCGCCTTACAAATAAATGTTTCTACTACTGCCACCATTCAAATAAAAATTAATTAATTCCTTGCCACCGAATTTTTATTTTTTATCCCTAGTAGTGGAAGAAAATGGGTGATCGCCTTTTTCGAACATATGAAGCAATGGATTAGCAATATCCTTCAAAATGATTCAGATTGTGACCGGAAGTTTGATAGCTGTTTGGGTTGGAATGTGATGCGCGGCCGGCCCGATGCGGCTGTAATACAATGTTACCACTGACCATTAATCGACACGTATTATTCCTGTATTCCCGTTTATGTGATATTTAGTAGACAAGCGCTGAATGATTTGAATAGAACTATAATAATGTGATGAGCAGTTGACATTAGGCTATTATAACTTAGGTAAATTACAACCTGACCCACTGAAAAGTGAAAAATATTTATTTTACAAAAAAAAACAACTTACTTTAAAAAAAACACTACCTACAAAGTGAAAAATAACTTTAATTTCGGAAGTTGGTGTCGGTGGTTCCGCATTTTCGTTAATTGACATCCACTTCCGAAATTAAACTTATTTTTCACTTTGTACTGATTTTTTTTTTGGAGGTCGGTTGTTTTTTTTTTTTGTAAAAAAGTTTCTTGACATGACAAGAAGTCACATTTGATGAATTAAGAAAATTTTCTTTGATTTAGTTGCTTGATAATTGTTGAGCTGGTTTGACCTGATATATTTTGAAGATTCCTGGTAATCTGTTCCCAAATCGCTGTTATTATTCAACCATGCACTGATTCCTGCCAGCCCGCAATGTTTATAGTCTTGATGTCGAGCTTCACACCATAAGCTGACCTCAATACCTATTATGGTGTAACGTTTTCTCCAAACCTGGTACCTATGTATTTTCTTCTTTTATTTTTTTCTTTTTTCTGTTGTTATACTCCTGCTAGTACACACAGCTTACTTAATTTATATTATACCATTGTTTAGATATTTTTAATGGTGATTAATTAGGTACTTTTCAAAAATTGATTTAATGCAGTAGAAACAAAAGAAACATCAAAATATTTCTAAAATAAAAATAATCATTGGGAAAACTGAAAACATTGTACATTGCGAAAAAATCTATTAATTGAGTCATTTTTTTTTTGAGTAGGTTCGTTTCACCCATAGGAGGAATTCTATTGAAAACGGCTCTTTTGTTCAAAGTAGTTTAATAATAATTAATAAAAAACTAACTAATATAATAGGTAATACGGGCTGGTGTCCGCAACTCCACGTCAATGCGCGTATTTTGCGTACAACTAATATAATATCAATATCTATAGTTTTTTATACGGTCAAATGAGCATTATGAGTCGTGCACTTTTGGATTTACCAAACTTTTTGCCCCAGCTAAACATGAATAAAAAAAAAAAACATATTATGCGCCTTGCTCAAAATTTTTGATTAAGTATTATGTATTATAAAAGTACCTGTGTATTAACTTTAAGATTTTAAGATAACGAAAAAATTGTATTGTTGCTATACTTAATTATATTTATTATATTTAATTTTACCACATTGTATTATAATATAAGCTAGTAACATGTGGAAACGTATTGGATTGTACATTTACTTATATCATACAGTGTAAACTCGCTCATAGAATGTCAGTTGAGATTTGAATTTGCGAACAATTTAAGTTGGTAATCAATTTGCTTAACAAACACTTCCATTGACTTTACATAGGCCATGGCCTGCACATTCATGTGTAAGGTAGGTACGTACAACAATTGCGTGCTCGTGTCAGCGGTCATGTCCATCGCATTTAATTACCACAACGTGCAGCCATTAAGACAGGACCATGTTAGGCTGCCCGCCCACGTCAGACTTTTTGCAGCACCGATAATCGGGCCGATTTTTCCTCCAATTCTTAGACCGACTTAACGTACACGTCCGTCACTTTGTCTGTGGCTATGAAGGGACCAGCACGTCATGGACAGAGAGAACGTATACCATGTCTTGAATATAAGGAGGAAGGTGGATTTACAGAGTGTGTAGTGAGAAATGTGAATGTAAATAGTGTAAAAACTACCCGCAACTGCTATTCCGCATTTGCATATACCTACTTAGGTACCTAATCAGGTTCTTACAAAATTTTAATAAGTACAATACTGCGACTTGAATAAATATGATGGGATCTACTTACCGAGTCTTGTTTTTTCTATTTTGCTATACGTTGCCCAACTAGAATTTAATGAAAAGCATATTTCTTCCCGTAATGTTTTCTTTTTGTACCTATCGTGATACTCGGCCAATCCTGTGTCGTATAAAGCAGGCCGCTTTTCTACTTCTTCTATTAAACTCTTTTATTTCTGGCTGAATTTTTGTAGGACGTGGGCGTTGCACTATTGCCATCAGTACGTTCTATTTTTCTCCTACAAAAATCGATCACCGAATTATCGGACGTGGGCGGGCAGCCTCAACCAAGCTTACTTTTGAATAGCATGTATGTGGGTATAGTCTGTTACCCAAGTGTCTGACGAAAGTGTAAACAAACCCTGTTCTGGTTAAAATCATAAGCAATCATTGACTAAGGGCATTCATTATTATTACATTCATCCGTAATTAGAAGGTTTCAACTTCAAGTTACACAAATTAAAAAAAAATTGTTTCAATAACACAATTAAATTGTAATTGAAAAGTTGTCGACGAAATTTGAGGTTACAGAATTAACCTCTTGTCAAATTAAAAACATCTGTGATTTAGAATTAGAAATATGGGTTTACAGATTCAAATAATTAAATCAAAGCATCTAGGAGTGCTTTGATTTAATTATTTATTTTGTAAATGGCACTACACAATGGGGTACCACTTAACAGGTAAGTTTTCTGACACAACTGTTTACATTTCATTCGATATTTTTGGTACAGACAACGGAACGATTCAACATTTTCTCTTGTAAGTGAATATCTTGGTTAGGATAAGGAAAACTTATTTGTTTGATAAACACGCACCTCACGTAATAACAAAGGTATGGGTTCAAGTACATAACATAAGCTGATATATGCCTTTAGCACGTTGTGTGGGATTATTGCCTGATAGTTTAGCCGGGACCGGTAAAACATTGAGACGAGGATTTAATATATTTCGTAAAAGGTGCGTCGAAGCTTCACCTATCTCGACCCTTTTATATTTGTATAAATATTTTTATGGGTCTTACCAAGGGGTATTACCCAGTAACTGGGTTGTGGAGGTAGCCAGTCGCTCCATGTAAAATACTGGTATTCAGCTGCATTCGGTTAGACTGGAAGCCGACCCCAACATAGTTGGGAAAAGGCTAGGCAGATGATATTTTTTTATTTTTTATGGGTAACTTTTTATATTTTTATATTCTGCAGGGTTATTGGTTGAATCGAACACACTGGTATTTTCACCAATATTAAACGGTTAAATGCCGTAATTACAGAAATAATAGACACCATCGTGTCTCGCGTGGATCCAAGTTCGAATGTTAAAATTCAGCCTTCTACGGAGGGTTAAAATGCAGTCTTCAAACCCTTATGAAGCGACCAAACACAGCGGCGGCGTCTATTATTATTAAATGCTGTAAATTTAGAAGTTTTCGCTCTTTTCTAGGGAATTGGACATACTTTCTCAAGGGGCCCGTCTCCACGAGCGAGAAAATCGCGGCGATATTATCGTCGTGGCACGTCTTTCTATACACTCTCTTAGAACGTGTCTCCAAACGGCGATATCATCGCCGCGAAAATTTGAAGGCACGGCGAGACTATCGCCGCGATTCTCTCGCTCGTGGAGACGGCCCCTTAATCTACAACCAATTCAAGCTAGCTGAAGATGATAAATAAATTTCCGTAGAGAAGTAGTGTCTGCCTACCCGCAAGGGAAGAAGGCTTGAGTTTATTTATAACGAACATAATGCATGTAGTTTGCACAGGAAGTTCCTACACTTGCCTTTGACCATGCGCTGATTTCATTACCGGTATGGTCTATAAGATTGGAACACGTAAATAGTAAAATACTCTAAACTAGCTATTGCCCGAGGCTACGCCGTCGTGGCGTCGAAAACAGTCCCACGGGAAAGTACTACCGGAATTAAAAGTACAGACGCCAGCACATCAACCTACCCGAAACTGTCACATTTTCCCAATCAACTTTGAACCTTATAGTTTAGTGATAAAGTTGAAAATCTATTAAAGAAATTTGACAGATTGTAGTAGGTTGATGTGCTGGCGTCTGTACCTTATACGTTAATCCATGTTATAAACTATCTGAGTGCCTCATCCAAATCCGTTAAGACGTTTTAGCGCCAATCCAGAATATATGTAGGTACATCTAGATATCATCTGCATAGCCTTTTCCCAACTATGTTGGGGTCGGGTTCCAGTCATGCAACTGAATAATTTCAGTATTTTACATGGAGTGACTGCCTATCTGACCTCCACAACCCAGTTACTGGGTAATACGATACCATTTGCTAAGTAAAACTGGTTGCCAGTTTTTCGGACTTCTGACTACCCGTAACGACTGTCAAAGATCTACGAATAACAGCCGGGACCAACGGCTTTACGTGCTTTCCGAGGCCCGGAGGGGTCTCGGTATGTAAAGATGCTCACCCATCCACAGACCAACCGCGGCAAACGTAGCTTAACCTGATCGATCGACCTGTGCGGCTGTTATTATTTAGCCACGGGCCCCTCAGACACAGACAAACGGATCCAGACAAACTGACAAAAATTCTAAAAACTATATTTTCGGCATCAGACTCGTTTTACACTTCGTAGCAATTACTTTATCAAAATTATTCAATGAGCAGTTTTGAGTTCTTTCCTAGTTTATCATAAAACTAGTTGTGCCCACAACTTTGTTCGGGTGCATGTCGGAAAACAAATAGGAATTCAAGGGTTTTATTATTTTTTACGCGGAACCTTAACTCTTTCTCTCTTCCTATGTCACATTAAACAATTAAATACAGCTACCTTATAACATCAGCTATCTGCCAGAGAAAATCCCATCAAAATTGGTCCAGCCATTTCGGAAATTAGCCAGAACAAACAGACAGACAACATTTTTTCAACAATTGTTATTTTTTTGTTATAGGTACGGTATATACTTTCATATAATATGCATTCAGTAAAAAGTTGTTATTGTGTCATTACAAACAGGCACTTCAATTTTATTTATTCCAGAAAAATATAAAATGACATTGCTTATTCGATCACTTGTCGCTGCCGGGAAAAACCTTGAATTCCGGAAATGATTCCCGCAAACGGTTCCAGAGACGAATACCACACTTGTTTAAAGTTTACCGGAACTAGCACCGGAGTACCCCTTTGTCTGTCTGTCTGTCACCAGGCTGTATCTCATGAACCGTGATGGCTAAACAGTTGAAATTTTCACAGACGATGTATTTCCGTTGCCGATATAAAAAAAAATACTAAAAACAGAATAAAATAAATATTTAAGGGGGGCTCCCATACAACAAACGTGATTGTTTTGCCATTATTTGCTCGATATTAATAACGGCAACAGGTAGACGCTTGATATATTTACCGAATAGGTATTGCAATATTGCAACCTGATTGGGACTTATAATTATGTTCGAGCCGTTTGGGGTTGAAACACTAGGGCCATGGGGTCCGAGTGCCCACTTGGTATTTCGGGATATCGCCAAGCGGTTAGTCGACTCTTCACGTGACCTGAGGGCTGGCCTATTTCTTGGCCAAAGAATTAGCATTGCCATACAACGTGGCAATGCTGCCAGCCTTTTGGGCACTGTTCCTGTTGACAGCGATGCGGATGAATTCTTTGATGCCCTATAATGATTGTTTATTTTTTCATATAATTGTACATATTATTATAGTTTATATTTTAGCTTATATTATGTAAATATTTAATTTTTGGAGATATAAAAATAGGTACTTAGTTGTATATTATACATTATACTTTAAAAATAAATAATTAAATTAAATTAAAATAAATTGAGGGGAGCTCACATACAACAAACGTGATTTTTATATATATGTAGTGTTAAATATTGTACGGTGGTACGCAACACGCAACCCTTCGTGTGCGAGTCCGACTCGCACTGGGCCGGTTTTTTTTTAACTCCTGTTTTATTAATTGACTAGCTTCTGATGCGACTTCGTTCGTGTGAAATTTCTTGTTCTACCGACTTACCCCGTCGCATCGCATCGCATCACTTCGTTTTCGCTTAGCGTTCTTTCTTACTTTTTTTTATTTTTGCTCGGATCCTGAGTCCTAGCGTGATGCTCAATAACCTATAGCCTTCCTCAAGGATTGGGCTAACTAATGCAAAAATAATTTTTCATTTCCGTCTGGCAGTTCCAGAGATTAGTGCTTTCAAACAAACTCCCCGACTTTATTATTATTATAGATGACTCTATGGATAAACATCATTCATGCAGAAAATTAAGATCCTGCGACTTCGTCTTCAGGCGGCGCATGATATGTAAATCCAACGAAACTTTATTTTCACGTTTGGTTTGCATCCACATATATGAGAGCGTTTAACACTTTTTGTGTTGTTATCGCTCAAATAAACAAGTTTTGTATATAAATTCGTCAATAATTAATCAATCTTAACAGGTAGGTAAATCTTGAAATAGGCTTGCATTAATTTAATACATTTTCAAGAAAATTGCCTCCGACAAAAAAAAGAAGAAAAAAGTGAAGTTAATCTATCAAAATTTGTTAACTCGGAAAGATTTTCGTTTCCGCGTTTGGTGAACCACGTTAATTACGCATAAATCACGTAAATGCGTTATTGCATCACTGGAATAGTACATTACTGCAGCGGCCAGCAAAAGAAAGCCGAGGAACACATACGTAAGTCTATCAATGCCTAGTTATGGCCAAGGCTTGTATAGTACTTTTCTCAAATAATGCGCGGATATTAAAACTAAGTAGTACCTAGGCAGAACTTTTTTGTCAAATACGATTACTTTTCAAACTCAATGACGAACAACAATATTTTTCCCGCATTAAAGTGTTCATTTGTTTTATTTTTTTCAATAAACAGCTTTTTCCATTTTTAAATTACACGACAGATATGAGTTTACTATGCTATTTATTTTGGCCGCTAAACCACGACGGATATGGATTTTCATACAACTTTTGCCGGCCGCTGCTCGCATGTGTTTGGCCAGTACAGCAATTTCGATTTATCTCGAAGAGGGTTGTCAAAATAATGCTCAAATTTCCAAGCATGTTTGAGAAAAACATTTTAACTGACCTTTACAGTATCTAGTTCGTGGTTTTAACTACACGAAAGTGAATTACCAATTTATCATTTGTCCTCTAGTCATGACAATACCACAACGTTTTACGAGGTATTCCACTCATAGGACTGACTTCAAAGGCACTTCATCGAACGGCACTTAAGCCGAATCAAATCAATTAATTTGCATTGAATCAAAATTCTGACAAGTGTGGTTAGGTGCAACACAATTGTGGTGTGATTTTCACTCTACGAACGGAATCCCATTTGTAGAATGAAAACCACACCACTGTGCTCGTTTCCAATGGGAAATGAGCTAAATGATACAAAATAAGAGGCTATTGAAGCTATTGAACTACAGAATTTACAGATGTGATTCCCGATTTGTTGTGCACAAATCGAAAATACTGTATCAAATATGAATTAAAATTTTTCAAGGACAAATCTCGTCTAGTGCAGTCCCCGAAAAGCTAGATTTGTCTCCATTACTGACTTACGCTTTTGTTCCCATATAGTTAATCGAAGGAACTTGTCCTTCGCTTAACTATATAGGAACAAAAGCATTGGAATATATCATAGAGCTCGCCGTCTTCATCATTAAAACTTTACGCATGAAAGTTTGTTTGATATCAAGTCAACACAATCATAAACGACGTCTTATACATGCTTTTATCATAAATGAAGATGCCCCAGTAGTCTGAAACCCTGACACAGTTACCAAACCACCATTAACATGAAACTCAGGGACACAGATCTGTTAGATGATTTCTATTCACGAGACAGTTTGTTGTAGTTTGAGAGGTTCCCTTGCCACACTCGTGCAGTAAAAAGGCATTTCGAGCTTAAAGCAGAGGCTTCGTTGTCTATTTAAATAACAGAAACAAGAGATGGATTCAAAAGAACTAAGATGAAAACGATAATAAAGATATGGACTCAGAAATCTGAAATTTTGCACTGGAGCTTCTTAAGGTATGAACTATGAATCAGCTATTGGTAATAGAAGGAAAAAATAAAACGCTGTACCCTAACATACATGGGTTCATGAATTCACACCTTTCTCCCAAGTATAGAACGCCACCTTCTGCGATCTTCACATCCTTCCTTTTGCTTTGTTTACGTTCATACACCTGCGGGGTAATTGCGGAACACATTATCAGCAGCAATGGCTTTCATTTTCACAGTTCAACAAATTCATTGCGTTATTTACATTGTTGAGCAGACATTTTTACTAAACGTACTATGAAGCAACGGCAAAATGAAAGTTCTGTTTATATCATTCCTTCTATCTATTGATTTCAAGCGGGCGATTTATTCAGGTAATTTTACTGCACTGGGCCACTGGCGCAGTGTTAATACAACATTAACATAATTACGAATGTAAGAGTAAATTTTTTTGGAAAATACAAGAGCAGCTCTTCTCCACTTGGTTTTATAATACTTATTTGGAATTTAAAAAAAACTGACTGATCCATCTCTAAGACAAACTTGAGACCTTTTTAAATGGGAAATAGTTAATTGTACCTCTAAAAACTATTTGGTCTTCTAATGATAAATAATGGCACCGTTTCCCTTGTTCACAAACTAAACAATTTAAGTTCATTGCATCTTTTACTTTCTATTTCATTAAGAAGAGGACAGAAGATGAATATAAGTTTATGCCTGTCAAATTAGTTGAGTCAGCGCCTGACGTAAATTGACGGATTTTTAGTAGCCAATTTTTTAATCACTTCTAAACTTGTCTGTGGAGTATCTTAATTTGACCTGTCAAATTAAGATACTCCTGACTGTTTAGTCCTGACTAAACGGAGATTTATCTTCTGTCCTTTTCTTAATGAAATGGAAAGAAAAAGATGCACTGAACTTAAATTTAGTTTCGTTTGTGAACAAGGGAATCGGCACTAATAGCTTTTTAAATGAATGACCTTATTTTTCATTTTCTGGCCTTTTCTCAAAATTTGTCGCAGGTACTAAGCTAGGACACTCCGAGCAAATGGGTTAAGACTGTGACTAACCGTGCTAAATTCGAATTGGTCGCAGTTAATTGGCTATTTAGTATTTTTCAGACACCAAAATGGGAATTATTTGAGGGTCACAAAGAGAAGCATATACGAGTATATTATATTAAACTGTCCATTAATATTATTAAGAAATCAAAATAGAATTAATTTTGAGTTCGATTAAATAACTGTTGTAGGTATTAGGGCTACGAGTACACCTTTACCTACTTAATAACGAGCCAGACATCGAGCTAACTTCTATGCATGGACTAGACATCGTGTAAATCAACCATATTTTATCGAGCTTAATGACCAGTCGCTGGCACTGGACACTTACAATACCTTATAAAGTGTAGGTATCTACATATATTAATACCTAGGTATATGGGATATGGGAGGATAGTTCAAGGCCCACAACGACAACAATATTAACAATAATTTAATCATATTTTGATTTAAAAGAGTGTCCGTGGAGTTTCTTTCCCGTTCTTCTCCATGGGAACTTAATCTATAAGTCAACATATACCTATGAATAAATCAAATGGCAGTATATTATGTTCAATTTTTAACCCATAAAAGCCGTTGCTGTTAGGTAACGTCAAAAGTTCCTGTACCTACATTCATTCCGTCTACACTACCGCTGTTCGAAAATCGTCATACTCGCCAGATTGAAGGATAAATAATTGAGTGTTAATAACACGTCACGACATGTTTCGGGCTTGGTGCCCTCTCGTGTAAGCACATTTAGTCGCATAACTAAACCTAGAAGCAATTAGATATATTATGTCTGTCAGTGTGACCGACATATTCCTCTTAACTTCGCAACGGATTTTGATGCGATTTTCACCATTATTTAGAGAATTTATTCCGGAAGGTGCTCGTGTATAATAATAATAATAATAATAATATTCCACAACTATCACACAACGCCATCTAGTCCCAAGCTAAGCAGAGCTTGTGTCATGGGTATTAGACAACTGATAAACATACTTATATATTTCTAAATACATACATATTATAGATAAATTACACCCAGACACAGAACAAATGATCGTGCTCATCACACAAACATTTGTCCTGGGTGGGAATCGAACCCACGACCTCCGGCATAGCAGTCAGGGTCACTAACCACTAGACCATCAGGCCTGCCTGTATAATAAATTAATATTAAACTTCCAAATTGTAATAAAAATATCGATATTTTAACATGTCGAATGCGTGTGAAACAGGGTTCGAAAGTTTTTGACAATAAATTATGAATACTGTCCTAAGTTCTAAGCATAATCAGCCTATAATGTTCCCACTGCTGGGACATCGGCCTTCTATCGGTGAAATCAAAATCAAAAGTCATTTATTCAAATTAGGCTGAGAATTAACACTTTTTGAACGTCAAAATTCCATAAGACAGTCCCCCAAAACGCCCGCCCTTTAGCACTTCCTAGTGCTTTCGCTGGGGAGAAGAAGTGGCGCTACAAACTCCCCAGCAGCACAGCTGTTTGTTCAATTAGAAAATACTTGATTCAAAACAATTAGTAGGTATGCAAAGTAATTAACATTACAAGACACAAAACATTAAATTAAATTATTTTCCGTATGTCCACCAGCCACGCCAATATACCAACTACGTAACTACAATAAAAACTATACTACTCAAGCAAAAAAATAAAAATGTAAACAAATACTTACTACATAAATAAATGCATCCAGACATAAAGGGCGTGACAGCTTACATATTGATGGAATGCTGGGTTATGTTCACATAGCTGCCACTCGATGTCACAAATGATAAATTAGGACCATCGAAGTAAAATAAATAAACAAGTTATTACTAATAACAACAATAAAACCATGGTCAGCAAGACGACCGATCCCCACAAGCAGCATCCGTTCACGAGCACAATGCAAAGATCAGCTATTACCCCCCTCGCCATATTTGAGGGAAGGAGGCATCCCGACCCCGACGCTACTGCTTACAAACTTGCTGCTGGTTGCTCAGGCAAGAACAATAATGATTAATTTTCGAGGTCGCTAGCTAACAACATATTGCAATCAACTCAAGAAAAAAAACAATGAGTAAATGGGTGAGAGGGAGTGGGCCCAGTGCGAATTGGTACTTGGTAGTTGTCACATATCTTCGAATTTTTGGTTCTAGGACATGCCGGTTCCCTCACAATGTTTTCCTTCCCCGTTTTTAGAGCAGTTGTGATTAAATTATTTACTCTAAAGAAAAGCGCCTGCCTTCGAACCTACGACCTACAACTCGTAAGCTGCGGCAATTTCTACTGGGCCACCCATAGATACTAGAAAGGGGCCACCACTGCTCCTAAGTCCTAGGCTTAAAGGAATCTTGCTAAAAGAAGGACTTTTTTATCAAACATGAGTTGGTTTTATGGGGTAGGTAAGGGAAAATTAAAAGTTGTGGGACGTCGTCAAAGCTGAAAGGAAAGTAAAGCTTTTATCCGCCGCTCGTTAAAGGAAGCACTAACAAAATTTATTTGAAGTTATTTATTTCTTCAGAGACAAGCCTTGTGCCCGATAGAATTATTATCCTTATATTATTAGTTTTCAGGAGCCTTAGGGGCTGAGTTTCCAAAAAACGATGATACAGTTAACTTTTACGTATAAAAAAAAGTCTAAGTACCAACTTACAGGTCAATAACTTAAAAATAAAACGGACTTCCATAAAACTTTGTACAGAATAAGATGAATACATTTATTTTGTGACTAAACTTAGAAAGATATATTAACCTACATAAAACATGTCTGTCTTAATAATAAACTAAAATAAAATAAAAGAGTGAAGGGCAGACCAAAGAATTGAATAAATCAAACTATACTATATTACCTCCGTACTATTTAATTTCCGAATGCACCCTGTTTGACAGGTACGAACAGTTTGTATGGGATAATAAAATTGTTGCTTTTACTATTTTCGCTAAAACTTCTTCATATTTTTTCACCTTTTAAACCGTCCTTGGACTTCGACAAATATTTCAAAACCAAAATTAGCCAAATCTGTCCAGCCGTTCTCGAGTTTTAGTAAGACTAACAAACGTCATTTCAATGTTATATAATTATATATAGATAAAGGTGCTGCCATTACACGTTACATTACAAATACAGTTTTGATATTCTCTATTTTGAAAATACTCGTGAAATCATAATAATTCTTACAATAAGCATATCCCAATTACCATCTTATTTCCAAAACTGGCAACATAAAAACCTTCCCGAATACTTGAATCAAAATATTCAGCTTTTAAATTGATATATTTTCTGCAAACATTTGCTAAGTAACGAAATCTGTGGTGGGATTTCAAATATTATCAGTTAGTTTTTAAGTATTATTAACATTTGGCCGTACAAGGCCACAAAAAATCCATGTCGCCCTGAGTAAAATAAAATAAAAGTGTATTTGCTAGCGCTTTACACATTTATTTTCGACGCGTTTTACGTTTAAAAATGATTAGGTTTGCCTACCAATTTGTATGGGTTAGTGAATTTTGACGATTAAATTCCTATCATTTTTCAGTATTTTTGCTGCGAAATTAAACTAGACGCAATTTCGTATATTTGTGTAAGGTGTGTATATGTTGTAGTAAAATTCTGTCTGTCCATTTTCTATGAATATTAGATACACTTCAGAGAATGTAACCTAGATTCAGATAGGTTTATGTTTAGACCGGCCTTATGCACTATGCAGGGACTACTATTCTAGTTTTATAATGTAAATGTACCTATTTTTAGAGCGAGAAGAAAGTTATTTTGAAAATGTGTACAATATTGTTACACGCTCATATCGTTTTGTATACGTGGGTGAACACTTTGTTATTTTCCCGGACATGGTATGCGTATTGAAATATGCGTACCAACTTGATTTGCATATTGTACTTACATAAATAACACTCGTAGAATAATAGTAATATGTAATTCAGTCAATGTTGTAAGTTCAGTTCAAATATTAGATGATATAGGTAACATAAGTAAGTGGTATTATATTACAAATAATGTTAAATCCTGAAAAAAGGGGTCATTATAATCATGATTGTGGATTCGTTATAATCTGGGACACGAAATATTATGTAATACCCATATATTATATACTTTTATACAATTAAATTTCTATAAATCGTCTTTCTTTGAAATGAAATGAAATTGTTTATTCTGTAATTAGGATATCGGGATCGCTTTTACACGTCATATAATACTTAAAAAAAAAAGATGGGTTGCACTCCGGGAGTGCCGGCAGAAGTGAAAACTTGAATATTAACGTTGAAATAAATCAATTATTAATTGAATTAATATAACTACGTTTTTTTCACTATTTCTGCGTCACTTTTTTCATTAATCGATGCACTTTGTTCAATTTCCATTTTTCAAAACACTTTATATACACGAATTTTACGAATACACAGCAGTGTGGCTACTACACAGACGGTCGAGCCATCAGCTGTCCATCCACGTCCGCGTCCGCGTCCGCGTCCACCATCACCATCACATCACATCACCATCACCATCGCCATCAACATCGCCATCACCATCTCGATCGCCATCGCCATCACCATCACCATCGCCATCACCATCGCCATCACCATCACCATCCATCCATCCATCCATTATCGTGTCTCACTTGGTTCACTTCGGTTGGCGCCGCCGTAGAAAGAGATGGGGGGGGGGGGGAATCTCTCCTGACGGTCACGTGTCCTGACGCGATGCCTTGACGCGAGTTTAACATTTTTTACCCATTACAAAAAGTGTTCAACGCCGCTAAAGAAGTTTTCACTTCAAAAATAAGCTAGATGAGGTCGAGGTTTTCTATCTGACTTTTTTTTTCTCCGAGTAGAAAAAAGGCTAAAACAAACTCAGAGGTCACTTTCTATCACTACTTACCATACCTACATTGTTCTATAGCTTAGGAAAAAGTTTTCTTTTCTTTATAAAGTATTTATATATAAAATATTTAGGCAGTTATTTTGCCTCATCGTTGAATAAATTATATTATGTCTAGCACGAACGCACGAAGCGGATCAACATAAACATTACCTACCTACTCCGAACGATTTTTTACTAGAAATACTCGTTTCGTTCGCACATAATATTTAGTTTGAAGACTTAATTCATATCCAGGTATAGCAAAATCAGCATATCGCTCATTTGGAGAAACATCGATGTAAATGCATTTTTTCCCAAAAATGAGTTAAATATGACAAAGCACTTAGAAAGCGTATTTACGTTAGGAAAGCAAAGACTTAAAAAAAGGCAGTTACGTCGATGTTTCTCCAAATGAGCGATATAATGTTACCACTACTAGGACATAGTCCTCCTCTCTTCGAGAGGGAGTTTTGAGAGCAGTGTATATGAAACTATTTACACAAAGGAAAACGCCTGTCTCGGTTCGAACCACAACAACCAAACAACAAGTTTCTTGAAAAATCGAATCGAATACAGACGTGCGTTTGTGCTAGGCCAACTGAACAGTCCGTTCACAATTATTTTACCTCTAACAGCGGCAATCTAACAGCAACCTTATTGTGACGATTACAAGGTTCATCATGAGCATGACAGACTTGTCGGTGACAGCAACCCATCAGCAACCTTATCAGAATGAGAATAAAGATCACTGTGATTTGAACAGTGATGCAAAATCAGAGGTAAAGTAACAGTGAAAGGACTTTAGTAGGTACATACCTACTTTAAGTGACAAGCTAAAACGAGACACGTCGTAGTGGTGCGGGAAGTTCTTCTCAAAGTGGAAAGAAATTTGCCACACCTGTGGCCAAACATTTTGGAGTCATCATGTATGCTGAAATACTTACCTACCAGCTATCCCATGTATATTAAAGTGATTTAAGATAATATGCGTTTTGTCTACAGACTACAATAATTTGCGTAGGTGGCGTATTGTTCAAGTTAAGGTATTTTAATTCAAAAAGTATACCTGTAAGTACTCACCTTTGTGTACACAATTTAAAATATTACTTATTATTGAATTTTTATGAGGAAACAAAAAATTCGAAGACATGTGACATATTATGTCACATGTCTTCGATTTTTTTTCACCACGTGGGTTTAGTGCGGGTTGGTTGGTATATTATACCAACCCGCACTGGGCCCGCGTGGTGGATTACGGCACACTCCCTCTCACCGAGAGGAGGCCTGTGTCCCAGCAGTGGGAACATTATAGGCTGATTCATTACCTATGCTTATTACGCTATTTATTATATTATCATATTTTTTCTAATTTGTATGGTTTTAGAGTAGGCATACTTACCTTTTCTTTCTTTCTATATGCGTGTGTATGTGTTACGACACATCAAAATTAAAAATATCTTAAAATTATTATCGTACCGTAAAATCAATTTCTCTTTAAATAACTTATACCTAAGTAAGCATCTCTTTTAAGTAAATTTGCTTCGGTGCTTAGTTAACGAAGCGCTTAGCAACCTGTTACATCTCGGGGTGAAGTTTATTATGTACTTAATATATTGACTTGTATACAAAATTTAGGAGTTGGTGTAGGGGCCATTAACTCAACGGCCAATATCCTACTAAAAAAAGTTTGAAAGATTAAGTTACCCGGTCACCCAAAAATGGCTGAACAGATTTAGATGAAAGGCAAACAGTTTATAAGCTAGATTAACACATAGGATACTTTTTACCCCGGTAAAATTGATGAATGAATATATCTTCAGCTTTCACAGGTATCTTTCAAATAGCCAAGAGTTGATGAGGCTTTCATGGTAGGTAGTTGGATCATAAGGGTAAACAGCGGACCCTCTGAACATGGCGTTGTGAGGTTTTATTTACTTTAGCGCCCAAACCATTGGTTGCTTGACTCCCTCAATGCTGCGATTTTTATCATGTCATTGTGATTTTCATTTTCTAACGTAACCATTTATTATCGTCCACATTCATAATGTTTGGAAATACGTTACCCATACCCATAATCAGCCAATAATGTTCTCAATGCAGCGACACAGGTCTCCTCTCTTCGAGAGGGAGTGGGCCGTAATCTACCACGCGGGCCCAGTGCGGGTTGGTAGATGTCACATGTCTTCGAATTTTTAGGTTCTAGGACATGCCGGTTTCCTCACGAAGTTTTCCTTCACCGTTTTGAGAGCAGTAGTGATGAAATAATTTACACAAAGCGTCGGTCTAGGTTCGAACCTACGACCTACTACTCGTAAATCGTTTATTTGGTGCAAACAAAAGACATAGCATAGCATACAAAAGCACGATTAAATAATAACTAATTACATGAATGTTACGTTTGTTATGTGATAACCTCATCGTTTATTTTGGTCCGAAAAAGTATCAATTTCGTCCAACCACAGTACACACCTCGGAACTAAATAAATAAACTTACTTTTTTACGTAACTATTTTTTGCGAGAAAGCGATACAGGCGTGCTTCTACGAGCGCGTCTGAGCACGGAACCGCAAGAATCCGCGGGTAGAAAATGTATGGAGAAAGAGAGCGTTTCTTATTTTTCTCAAAAAAGAAAAAGTTATTTATTTATTTACAAAATATTACCTTGTCGTATAGAGGACTATATAAGCAACAATATCTTTTTATTTTTAAGTTAAAATATGCAGTGGATTTAGCTATACTGGGTCCTATTCAGACCCCTTTTTATTTCATTTTTTGCGATTATTGTGATGGTAAAAACGTATTTGTGTGAAAATTTTGTATGGGGCTATTTAATTGTTATGGAGCCATTCTGGAGATGAATATATTATCTTTAATTTGAAACCAAGATATCCTTGCAGTTGTGACTCCTGTTCATTAAAATGGTACCTGAAAAGCACTGTTATTCGCGGAAAAATGTGATAGCGTCCTTAACAAGCTCGTAATGAGATGTTATCTCTTACATAAAATGTGTCTTTTACTCTCTCACGACTTCGGAGAATCTTTTTTGACAGATTGAGACTGAGATTACCTAGAATGTGAACGTTCTTAAAAGTCCATAGAATACGACAAAAAAACTGTAAAAAATAAGAAGACTTGTCATCGTAACGACATTTCTTCTCTTACATGACATGTCTTTGTTTTTCACCTTACAGTTGTAAAGTCTTCCGTTGAAACGTAAACCTAAAAAACAAACGTCATATTCAAACTAGGCTGAGAGCCTTTAGTCTTTTTGAAGTGAAAACTTCTTTAGCGGCGTTGAACACTTTTTGTAATGGGTAAAAAATGTTAAACTCGCGTCAGGGCATCGCGTCAGGACACGTGACCGTCAGGAGAGATTCCCCCCCCCCCATCTCTTTCTACGGCGGCGCCAACCGAAGTGAACCAAGTGAGACACGATAATGGATGGATGGATGGATGGATGGTGATGGTGATGGCGATGGTGATGGCGATGGTGATGGCGATGGTGATGGTGATGGCGATGGTGATGGCGACGGTAATGGCGATGGTGATGGCGATGGCGATGGTGATGGCGATGGTGATGGCGATGGCGAAAGCGATGGTGATGGTGATGTGATGTGATGTGATGTGATGGTGGACGCGGACGCGGACGTGGATGGACAGCTGATGGCTCGACCGTCTGTGTAGTAGCCACACTGCTGTGTATTCGTAAAATTCGTGCTTAGAAAGTGTTTCAAAAAATGGAAATTGAACAAAGTGCATCGATTAATGAAAAAAGTGACGCAGAAATAGTGAAAAAAACTTAGTTATGTTAAGTCAATTAATAATTGTTTTATTTCAACGTTAATATTCAAGTTTTCACTTCTGCCGGCACTCCCGGAGTGCAACCCGTCTTTTTTTTTAGTACTTTTTGGACGTCAAAAAGTACATAACTAAGAGACAGTCTCCCAAAACGCCCGCCATTCACTACTACCTAGTGTTTTAAGAAGTGGCGCAAGAAACTTCCCATCATGTCGAAACGGCTGGTTGACACTTCCCGTGACCAAAGGCCTGGCTTTTACCTTGGCCAAAGGCTAAGCATTGCCATACAAAGTGGTTATGCCGCCAGTCCCTTGGGTACATTACCAGTCGACAGCGAAGTGGATGAATTTTTCGACGCTATATTTTAGTTTCTGTATAGTTTTAGTTAAGTAAGGATTTAATTTTGTTATAATTAGGTATTAGTTATTATTTGTTTATGTTCAGTTAGAAGAACTACGTAGTAACATAACGAAACCCACACTATTGAATGAAATTATTTGCTTGTCATCTAGTACACGCCAATATAAGTACCAACATAAACATTGAACGATACAGGCGCTGCACCGCTGCCTAGTTGAGAGACCTTCGTTCAAATTACTTTGTTAAATTAATATTCTAATTTTACAGTATAGCATACGTTATAATTATATTATTTTGTAACTATGGACCAACAAATTATTCTATTCTATACTCAGACTCGTACCGCGAGGGCTGTGGGAAAAGAGTTCCTGGAAGGATTTGGGGGAGGCCTTGCCCAGCAGTGGGACAGTATAGTCTAACAAAAACAAAATCTCAAGCACCTTATAACCTTGAATACTTTCAATGTTAACGACTGTGACCTTTACTTTTCTGCGGGGCAATTGTGTAACACCTTATCAATCGGAATCCGTTTCATTTTGACAGTTCAACAACATTCATTGCGTTATTTACGTGTTGAGCACAAAAATTTTTCGAACTTATGAAGCAATGGATTAGCAATCTGCTTCAAAATGATTCAGATTCCGATTGATAGTGTGTTATGCAATTAGGGTGCTGTTTTGTGCCTTTATCTAGATTGTTTGGAACGTACATATTAAACGTTGAATTTGACCTGAAAACATAGCCTAGAAACCAATTCCAAACCATCGTTGAAAATGCAGACTTCATTTATTTTTCTCTTTATTTTATTTTTGAACGTTCCGAGGTAAAAGTCTCTTAGTCAGACGCAGATGAATATCAGATCTTTTATTTTGAAATAACTCTGTTCAATGCAAATCGTTTTCGCTGCTACATAGGTAAATCGAGCATAAAATATTCACCTGTCCGGTGGAAAAGAGCTAACAAATTGCTACCTAGGTAGAAATCGTTAAATTTAAAATTGCACTGTACAAACATTTGAAATGTATATGCATACAACAGCAACAACATATTGTATGCAACAAACAGTGGAGGGGAGGAAATTTTAGAATTAAACCATCTCTACATTTATAACTGAAATGTAGAAAGTCGTTTCAATTTCTGTAATAACAAATTTATCATCATCATATGCCTAGCCTTTTCCCAACTATGTTGGGGTCGGCTTCCAGTCTAACTGTATGCAGCTGAATACCAGTATTTTACATGGAGCGACTACCTATCTGACTTTCACAACCCAGTTACTGGGTAATACGATAGCCCTTGGTAAGACTGGTTGTCAGACGGGACCAACGGCTTAACTTGCTTTCCGAGGCACGGAGAAAAATATTATTTTTGTCTATTGTTAAAATGACATGTTTAATAATGCATAACTCGGAACGGACTAAGATTTAAAACTTGGTGCCGTAGTAACTTTTGTTCAGCTCAAAAATACCTATCCGCGACACACGTCGAGCTGGTCCCGCGCCAACACTGAGTAAGTTAGTACAGGTACTCTACTCCCCTAGATTTTGGACATTCGCTTTGATCGCCGCGCGCCGGCGGCATAAACATTTTGAACCACCAAGTCATCACCTGAGGAGAGGAGAGCTACACGTAGCTATTGGAGGGTGGGACCAAAATTTGCATCGTCCAATAGCTAATAATTATAATAATTTAAATAAATAATAATTTTATTAAATATTATTGAAGTGAAAACTTCTTTAGCGGCGTTGAACACTTTTTGTAATGGGTAAAAAATGTTAAAATCGCGTCAGGACACGTGACCGTCAGGAGAGATTCCCCCCCCCCCCATCTCTTTCTACGGTGGCGCCAACCGAATTGAACCAAGTGAGACACGACAAAGATGGCCGAAGCAAATGACATTTGACGTACAAATGTTTGAAAAGTCAGTTTCACAGAGTACTTTTTGGTTTCCATGACGACCATGACGTTGTCGCGTCAAAACTGTTGAAACTGTAGACAATAAATTAGTTTTTCATACGTAATAATGTCTATGGACACAAATATTCGGTTCGTAGACAGATATTCTCGTATGCCGATTTAATGTGTTGGCCAATTTGTTGGATGACTTCATTATAATGGCAACATTTAAAAGTTGTAGGACATTCTAGTTATAGAACGTTTATGAAGCGTTTATGAATACAAAATTTTATCGAATGTTTTAAAGGCCTATTGAGCATTTTAACTAATGAATGGTTTAAACCTTCAATAGGCTTTTTTTATGAATAAGACCGAAAGTGTTTAAAATATGGAAATTGAACAAAGTGCATCTATTAATGAAAAAAGTGACGCAGAAATATTGAAAAAAAAAATGAGTAATATTAATTAAATTAATAATTGATTTATTTCAACGTTAATATTCAAGTTTTCACTTCTGCCGGCACTCCCGGAGTGCAACCCGTCTTTTTTTTATAATTTATTTCGCTGATCTCAAATCGGCGATGAAAAACTGCAAAACATCGTGAGGAAATAGACAAGTCCTAGAACCGAAATTTTAAAGACATGTGCCATCCACGGACTCGTACTGGTCCCGCGTGGTGGATTGCGGCCGACTCCATCTCACAGACAGGAGGCCTGTGTTCCAACTGGTGTAACAGCAGGTGAAAGGCGATTGTGCATAAGCTTCATATTATTGAATCATTAAACTGTTGAGCCCTGTTGTTATACTCATTCCTCAACAGGTAGGTAAATAATAGTCAGTGGGTGGGCATTTAATAGTTTAAAAAAGTCACTTGTAGAGCACTAACATTTTACGACGCGACACTTTTTAACGTTTTATATTCCCGGTGAGTAAGGAACGTAACTTTACGAGCGTCAAATCGCGTAAAATAAGGCTGAAGTAGGTGAACGGAAATAGGAGTCGGTGGACGTATTTCGCGAGGCAATCTAAACTTACATTACTTCAAAACAGACCGTACGTAAACGCCCTTGGCTCAACAAGTGTATTTCTGGGGGCCACTGCTCGCAAAAAAGGTCAAAGGGCCGGCTCAAAGTGCGTACAAGATATTTTTAAAGCACTTAGTGGGTATGAGAGGACTGTATGAGTTACTTAGGTATCTTACAAAAGGAGAGCCAATTAATGAAGTACATATATGCGCTGCCCCCGATCGAACACATAAGGCTTTCGACCGACCGTCTGTCTGTTTATTTAAGAAACAATATGAAATACAAACTTACTTTTGCTGCCGATAATATCGATATTGTGCATGCGTAAATATTCATCCCGACATTGACACCCTTCACTCTACGCACTTGGCTGGTTCTATCCTTGCATCTACCATTCCTAACTGACAAAACCACAGCAGCTCCGAAAAATACAAACAAGTTTTAAAAATCTTTCGTTAAACCTCGCATAAACCCATCATCATCTATCAAAAGCCAAAAGACATCATCGAAAAACAAGCACTGAGTGAGTAATTGATATGATACAGTAAAAGAATAATGTCTGACGTCTACCTAACCCTCACACCGCAGCTGGGCCGAATATTCCATCGAAGTAATTAAAACTAACCGCATAAGGTCGGCAGTTACGTTTTGATCAGAAGTTTAGCTGTCACTACTGATTTCAATTAATTTAGTTAGCTAAGCTCTGAGACATTGCCATTCACTCAATTATTACTTTGATGAGTCTTGGCGTATGTAGCTGTTTGTTTGTTACGTTATTTTAGGATGTGGATATTGACCGCGTGGCGGCGGGCATCTATATCGCCACATGTGAACTACGCAATACATTAACGTCACGTACCGCGCAACTAGCATAATATATACAACGTCCCCACATCAATTGTCGGGCAGTAGCCCACCTGCAGACACAACACCCGTCTGTCGGAGGATCCTCCCTTTTCTAAGGAGGATGAGTGAACTTTACACCCCATTCCTCATAACTGTATCGCCCAAAGTACCCATAATGCTACTGCGCTGTCAGTCAAGTTATTGCCATACAAATGTTGTTGAATTGTACTAACTAGCTGACCCCGGCGAACTTCGTACCGCTTCAGTTTTTTTTTTTTGGTATTTTTTCCCATGTTTTAATAATTTTCTGCAAATAAAATACCATAAAAATCGATCCAGCCGTTCTTGAGGTATAATTAGTGTAACTAACCCGACCTTGTTTTATTATACATATAGATATTAACATTGATAGAACTCTTTAAAACATCAAATTTTATCAATTTTGAATGCAGTACCTGCCGGTGAGCGTTTATTGTCGTTGGATCCCACTTTTGAATCCCATTTTTTAGGTATTAACGATGGATCCCGTTTGCTATTTCCGTTGAATCCCATATTATAACAACATGTGTATATTTCAGAAGAAAAGTGATTTACCTTTATCAAACAATAAAAATAGATTATTTTTATTGGGGTACCCGGAACCGAACTAGTTAGATTAGGTTAATTATTTAAAAAAAAAAAAACAATGTTAGGTTAGGTTAGGTTAAAACTGTGACCCCTACGCACGAGCCGAGCGAGCGAAGCGAGCGGTGCCGCGGCAGCGGCCGGCGAGTGCCAGAAACGACTAGATTATATAGAAAATGAGTTGTTTTTGAAATAAATAGTATACGAAACGTTGGTTGTAAACTAATTTGTCAATGGAGTTTTGGTGAAACATTAGTGAACCCCTCATTTTATTATAAACAATTTTGTTGTTGAAAGTACCCGCATTCAGATTTTTTAAAGCATTCGGGATCCAACGGAAATACTTTTCGGGATTCAACGACAATAAAACGTAATTATCTTGCATTTTTTAAATTCGGGATCCAACGGAAATACATAATAATGTTTTGCGGGATCCAACGCCAAAAATATTAAAATGGGATTCAAAAGCGGGATCCAACGGAAATAAATCCCGGTGAGTGGGTGAGTCGATATTATGTCAAAAGTTATCTTTTAGATAAAAGCTGAGGTAAAAATTTCAGCCGCTAGGTGGTCGCGGGGTTAATTGCCCCCGGTGCACACAACATCTATTTTTGCACATAATAAATGCTTTGTCTATCTATTTAAATATGAAAGTTAAGGATGAGCTGAATGCGTATAGCTGAATCGTCTAATTGGTATTTTGTGGAGAATCCAGTAAAACTGGAGGCTCTATTGGAAATCCAATGCATTTAATGTTTGTTTTTTGCAGACAAACTGATGAAAGACGAAGGCAATCTTTGAATTATGTAATAAAAACTTTTTATAAAAGGTAATGCTTAAAGGTAATGCTTCCAGCCTTTTGAGCACTTATCCCATTGACAACGATGCGGACGAATTTTTTTATGTCCAATGAGCTCCTGTCTTTTTTTTCCTTTCTTTTTATTATACGCATGTATATAATATCCAATTTATATAAAATTCTCGTGTCACAGTGTTTGTAACAAAATTCCTCCGAAACGGCTAGACCGATTCTTATGAAGTTTTGTGTGTATATTCAGTAGGTCTGAGAATAGGACGTAAACATTTTTTTTGAGACTATTTTTCGTGTAGGGTAGGGGTAGGAGTAGTGTAGGGGTAGAGTAGGAGTACGGTAGGAGTATATAATAATAATAATATTTTGTTATCATTGGTTTTTTTGACTTGCCCCCCACTATGGAAGCAATTTTAAAGACGTATTACATAAAAAAATCATCCATTCCCGATACTTTTTTGAATGAATGTATTATTTTGGAATTTAAGGTGTTACACGCAAACTTTTAAATAGTAAATTCTCATCAGGTGTTCAACAACGTGTTCCTTCATAGTAATATAATAATAAGCCTTTTTATTTTGAACTTCTTTGCGTTGTGGTATTTTTTTTAGTTGCTTACAGGACGTCTCTTAGTTCAGTGTGCCTTTTGACAAAGGCCTATAACCTAACCTAACCTAACCTAACCTAACGATAACGTAAGTAATGTTCATTATATGTAAGAAGAGACGGGAGTCCCATAGAAAAAGATAAAAAACGTCGCTTGTATGAAACTTGTACTAAAACTGAATACCAACATAGCAAAAATGACACAGACTCTAATTAATAATCCTTAATAGTTATTTCTAAATCTACGTAATGTTAACCTTACTGTTTTATCTCAACTAGACGAAGAAGAAGAAAAAAAAAAGAATCTTCCATATTATTTAATTTATGAAGTAAACGGCTGGAAACCACCTTCGACTAAGAGGGCGGGAATTATTTATAGACGTTTTCTTCCCAAGTGTGGGAAAAATTAAAACAAATAACCTACATAAACAGTACCTAAGTTCTTTATTTCAGCCGAAAGACGTTTAAGCAGTAAATTACTTTAATTAGAAAAGAGCCTTAGGTAAGCACAAGATCAATTACTAGCCATAGATACAAAATATAAAGGTTCGATGGAAAGCTATCGAATAGATTTAATGGCGACTTTTACCTAGCTGAAGGAAAATTTAATTGAACATAATATGTTCATTAAAACTTTCCTTGAATAAGAGTTATAAAGGTAATATTATCACCTTCATTACTCTTATTAGCTTTAATTACTTGCCTTAGATGAGCACTAGTGAATATTACTTGTAGTGCTGCGATAAAGTGGCCCGCTAAATAAAAAAATTCTTACGTTTACTGATTAATATTTCATGAAATAGTCGTTCATTAGGAGTATAATGAACTTAGACTTAGAGGTATTGATGATTTTATAATGATTATAATTCTGTAAATACACACTTGTTACGCTTGCGAATTATATTATATTCAACATACAACCTGACGCTGACTTGGAAATTGCAAAAAAACGTCAAAAGAATCTTGAATTTCATGGGCTACCCTGGCGCTTCTCCCTTAAGAACAAATCCTTAGTAAAACGCTGCAGAGGGCCTGGATAAGTGGGTATCGCTTTCATAGCATTTCGTATTTTGGCAACGACTTTCAACCGGCGGGGCAATTGCATATCACACTAACAGTAGCCATGGCTTTCATTTTGACAGTTCAACAACATTCATTACGTTATTTACGTTGCTGAGCATTAAAAAATTTCGAAAATATGAAGCAATGGATTAGCAATATCCTTCAAAATGTTCCAGATTGTGGTTGATGACGCAATTCGGGCGCAGATTTACATGAGATTTTTTGACATTTCCATCAAAAGAGAGTAGATAGGCCTTTGCCCTGCAGTGGGACGTCACAGGCTAATAATAATAATAATCATCGTTATCACTGATAGCACTTCCGTCACTTTGTCTAGGCCTCGACAAATGTCATCATTATCATATATATTACGTTTTGCTATCCAATCTCAAATTCCATACTGAACTTTCGACTCAAGTGCACATTTTGCGAAGTGCGCATTCTGCGTCAAACCCGTGCAAGAAAAAGTTGATTTTATTTGAAAATAGATCACCTAAAAAAATTGAACATCGCTTCGAAATTCGTCTTGATTTCAAATCAAATAAGTTCACTTTCGAAATGTGTAACCATTTGGGTAATGTTCAAAGTGAACCTTATAGAATAGTATCTTTTTAGAGCCTTTAGAGCTAGAAATATAGGAACAGTTCGCGTGAATTGAAGTGAGCTGTTTCCCATCAGTGTGTGGCCCAGGCAGTCTTTGTTCAGTGTAATTGATTGTCTAAATTGAGTAAACCCCGGCTTTGAAACGAGGTTCGCACTTAATGTTTTCACGTTTGGACACAATTGGTTACTCACAATCATTTGACGAGTTGAATACCTACTATAACTTACTATCCAATTTATTTAGTTAGGTATTGATACTTTTTATGCAAGTAAATGTCAGCCGAGATGTATTATATGTCTACAATTAACTTTGATAACGTCTAAATGCATAATCAGCCTATAATATGCCCACTGCTGAGACACAGACCGTCTCCCTGTGACAGGGTGTGGGCCATAATCCACCACGCAGGCCCAATGCGGATTGGCGGATGTCACATGTCTGCGAATTTTTTATTCGAGCCGGTTTCCTCACGATGTTTTCCTTCGCCGTTTTGAAAGCAGTGGTGATAAAATAAATAATACAGCGTAAAGTGCCTTTTTGGATTCGAACTCACGACCTACAACTCGGAAGTCGCGTTTGTTACCACTCGGCCACCACTGATCTCATATATAACGCCTAGGTTCATGCCTAATTCTAAATACTATTTAACTATGTACAGACGCCAGCACATCAACCTACCCGAAACTGTCAGATTTTCCCAATCAACTTTGAACCTTATGCTTTAGCGATAAAGTTGAAAATCTATTAAAGAAATTTGACAGATTGTAGTAGGTTGATGTGCTGGCGTCTGTACATAAGTATATCCTATTTTGATCAAACGTGATTAAGAAAAAATCCGTAGATTAATAACCATCATCGTCTGCCTAGCCTTTTCCCAACCTTGTTACCGATATGATAAATTGATACATACTTATTTAGCTTGAAAAAGATATTTAACAATCCTCCAACCAACGTCGAACTTAAATAAATAAACAGAGATAAATCTTATTATTATTTTATTCCTCGATCTACAGAATACAGGAATTTACTTTAATTTTTAAATTCTCGGTACTTATATAGCTCGATCTGAACTTTGAAATAGAAACTTCTGCTACCAATTAACATGAAGAAAATATCTAAAACAAGAGGTACAAGTTTAAAGGGCACCTCGTGTCTGGACACGACAGTTTCAATTCTGTGACGTAGGTACAACTTATTATGAACGTGATGTACTAAGGTAATCAACTTACCCTCTGCTCGTCTATACTAATATTATGAAGAGGTAGCATTTGTTACAACAGAGAAGTTTTAATAATTTTCTAAATCCGACTGGTAGTCCCGGAGATTACCCCCTGGTAATATCCGGAACTCCAGTCGGATTTAGAAAAATATGTTTGTACTAGCTGCGCCCCGCGGTTTCACCCGCATAAGTCTCGATCCCGTGGGAATATCGGGAAAAAAGGTATTCTAAGTCCTTTTCCGGGACTCAAGCTATCTCTATACCAAATTTCATCTAAATCGGTTCAGCGGTTTAGGCGTGAAAAGGTAACATACAGACAGACAGATAGATTGACAGACAGACTGAGTTACTTTCGAATTTATAATATTAATAATTAATTAAAGTATAAAGTATTATAATATTAAAGCGTGGATTTGATAGCCCAATTCTTGTGGAAGGTTATAGGCTAACATCACACTACGACCCTTAGGAGCCGAGCAAAAGGCAAAAAAGTTAGAAAGAACGCTAAGCGCAAGCGAAGTAGTAGCACGGGCGAGCGATGTGATGCGACGCGATGGGTCGGGGGTTGACATTTCCCGCGGACGAAGTCGCGGGCAGAAGCTAGTATGGAATATAGCTACAGTACCTACCCGGCGATAAATATTGCACATCGATCTTTGGAAAGAGACAATCGGCTAATTTCGGCTTCGTAGAGCGTTATCTCTGTCGCACGAAATACAAACAAACCGGTATCTATTAGGAGCTGTTAAAACAATTATGATTTGCTTCTTTTGATAATTATTTTTATTCTTTGTATAAAATACACCAATTTTTCTATAAATGATTGCTTTAGGTTGGGTTAAAATAAAAAGGTTCCCCTATTTTTCCTAAAGATGCCATAGTACAACTTTAAATTATTTAAATTTGGGGGTGTTAACAACTCTAGATATATATTGTGAACTGGACGCGACCGCACTCTATCGCACTTGAACAACGACTGACAAAACGTCAGTTAACGTCACATAGGTAGTGTGCGACAGAGATAACGCACTACGAAGCCGAAATTAGCCGACTGTTTCTTTCCAAAGGTCGATGTGCAATATTTATCGCCGGGTACTGTACAAACATAATTAAAGAATGTATCTGTCAAAGTCAAAATCAACTCATTAATTTCAAATACACCTTTGAAAGGTTTGAACGGCAAGATTGACAAGAATATAAAATTGATACTACATAGTTGCCCCTTTCAAAAGTAATTACGAAATTAATTGAAAATAATAGCGTCGACCGAATAAGCTTGCTCAAAAGTTTATAAGCGCACTAACGGGCCAGACAGAGAGGTGGGCGATTTTTACCTACCTATGTCTGTAGAAGGTACTTATATCTTAACTTTGCTTCAGATGAAAATTATCTCGAATGTTCAACAAAACACTAGACCGTTTACGATTTTAGAATGAAGACAAACGCAACCCTGTTTGTTTAAAAAAGTTTGTGTCTGTTGACGCGAACAAACAAAAAACGAAAAACGTTTAGGTACTTGTTGTTAGCGCTAACATGACACTGTTATTCGTTGAAAGTGACATTTCAGTTAGTATCTGAAATTGAATATATACAAGCTGAGTTACACTGAGCACACTGCACTGTGACCCTTCTTTTTTTTTTTGAAAGAAAATATCACTTGTATAGTGTATATTAGGTAGAGATCAAGATGTTCAAATACTGTGTACCTAATTTAAAATATTGGGCTATAGTAATGTCACGGAGGGGCGGGTGGCTAAATAATAACAACCACATGGGTTGATCGAAGCTAAGCTCGCCGCGGTCGATTCGTTATTATATACAGGGTGTCCCTGGAAGTATGGATCAAGTCGAATAGGGACGTGGGCAAGGTCATTTCCAAACGTTTTAGCAAAAAAAAAAATACTAAAAAAAAAACTAAAAAAAATACTATATATATTTTCTTTGAACACTAAGCGAAGTGATTGAAAAAAAAAATTTAAATCGGTCATAACTTTTGAACCGTAAAAAAATTCACGGACATTCTCAGGGTTAAAAAGTTTGGAAATGACCTTGCCCACGCCCCTATTCGATTTGATCCATACTTCCAGGGACACCCTGTATAGAGACCACTCCGTACCTCGGAAAGCATGTGAAGCCTTTGGGTCCCGGCTGACATTCGTAGATCTTTGACAGTCGTTACGGGTACCAGACAAAAAGTCTTGCAACCAGTGTAACCAAGGGCTATCGTGTCATTGGGTTGCGGAGATCAGATAGGCAGTCGCTCCATGTAAACACTGTTATTCATTAAAAACAAATTAACACGGAACTCTACTATAGTCAGGTTCGCAAGCGCATCTCTCTCTTGTCCGGTTTTTACATCATGCATGTTGAAATATGTCGAACGATGTAGAAAGTTAAGACTTTAAAAGTGTCCGTATTAAAAGATTAAAAAAAAACAACCCAAAAGTTATAATAAAATGTGGCAGCTAACAGATGATCAGTCCCTACTGACGGCGCCCGCTTACGAACATGGCGCATGGATTAGCACCATTGAGCTCAACTAAATTGATGGGAGTTAAGTTATCCAACACACATCAGCGAGACATTAGTGTGAGCATGACATACTCTCCGCCACCTGCAATTATAAACTAAGAGATTGAATTTATATAATGCAAAGATAGTTGTTAAAAATCTTCAGCAGCTCCAACAGTATTTTCAAACGCTTATCAATTAGTTTATTCGCCTTTGTAGAGCAAAACCTAAGCCAAACATATAAAATTATCAGCGACGTAATCCCCCAACTCTTAACATGCTTGGCTGCATAGTGTGCGTTTTATTTATTTATTTATTTATATATACTTTATTGTACATCACAAAAATACATAACATAAAATGAACAGACATTCTGTTGGAGTTTGTGGGGAGGTATTTTATTGTAACAGAAAGATCAGTCTACTTTATCCATCCTGAAACCTGATTAAACTAATTGGTCCCTATTTCTAGAAATGTAATTGTGTCTTTCACCCTTTTTAATAAAAATATGTAGATTTTTCCTTACGCGCATGATGTTTTCATGGATATATTGACAAGGTACCGACATGGTGCTTATTAGCACCAAAGAAAAAAATATAAGGGTGGGAGATGGGGGGTTTAAAGATATTGACAGGCCTGATGGTCTACTGGTTAGTGACCCTGACTGCTATGCCGGAGGTCGTGGGTTCTATTCCCACCCAGGACAAATGTTTGTGTGATGAGCACGATCATTTGTTCTGTGTCTGGGTGTAATTTATTTATCTATAATATGTATGTATTTAGAAATATATAAGTATGTTTATCAGTTGTCTAGTACCCATAACACAAGCTCTGCTTAGCTTGGGACTAGATGGCGTTGTGTGATAGTTGTAGAATATTATATTATTATTATATTATATTTCTTTAAACCCCTCATCTCCCACCCTTATATTTTTTTCTTTAGAGTGTTGCGCCTGCGGAAGCTATATAAAGTACGGCTCGGATTGCTCTTCTCGGCAGAGTAAAAATAGACTCGATATCTGAAGTCCGTCTCCATAGTGGAATACCGTACGACATAATATTATGAATGTAACAAAAAGTACTAGCCTCGCGGTATCTTTGTCGCGGCCAATTAGCTAAATTAGCCGTTCAGTTAACTCAACTGGCGGCCTGAATGATATAACAAACAATAAACAAACGAAACACAACAAATAACATGTTTACTTTGAATGAGAGACTCGGATCACCGATACGTTTTATTTAGTACAGGCTTATTTAGTTATAAGCTTTATTGTACACCAGAAAATACATAACAAAAAATACAATTATCACTACAAAACATACAATGGGCTTTCTTATCACTTTCTGCGATCTTGAGGCTTTTATCGTACAAAGGTTTAAAAAATAATCCTAATGTGATTGAAATTTTCCTGAAACTGTTTTTTGTAATTAAAACTACAGGAATAAGACTTAACCAGTACCTACGCAAACTGTAACCATGATTTATTTATTAATTAGCACACATACAACTGCAATTGTTATCAGCATATAAAAAAAAATTGTTCCATACCTAAATGACCGCGTAGGTATTGCACTTTTCTATGAAATAACTGATTTTTTTTTTATATAACCCGTCAAAAATTAGATTTTTTTTTTTTTAGTGGCTTAATATTATCCCGAATTTACTTATAGTTTGCGCACTGGTTAAACTTTTATCCTGTATTCTAGAGTGACTATTGCTATTATTGTTTATTTTTGATTGTTTTTTCTTGCGGTCAGGTAGAATAAGAATAGAATATAAAGTTACACACAACACGCAAAATACTGCTGCTGTAAGTAATACCATACCTACATGAAAGACGTAAAAGTTAAAAAAATCTAAGTCAAAGCATTTATTTCAAACAGGCACATAAAAGGCACTTTTGAACGTCAAAAAATATCTTAAAATAGAATTGATTCTAGTCGCCCATTCCAAAAGGTAGTTTTAGTATGGAGAAGAATGGGCAAGAAATTCCACCGTTACTCTTTTAAAATGTTTTACAATATTTTGCATGGGTACATCAATTATATAACAACATGTGAGGACGATGCACCTAAAATAAAATTACTATACCACCGTACCCTGTGCAACTAAAATTAATTGCAAGACAGAACACTGATTCCGCAAGTAGGTAGAATATTTATATTTCAAGTGCAATTTATAATGTTTCTTCGCTTAAAACAAGTTGAAAATGTATTCAAGGACTGTGAGCACTCTGCCGGCACTCTAATGGTATTTATAAAGACGCGAAATAAGAAAAATTGCTGCAGATGTCTTATTTCTCTTGGACTTACGTCGAAAAAACAAAGAGCTTTTTGATTATTTAATAAAAAGGTATCGGAAAATATATTGCATAAGGAAAAGTATTGCAGAGTAAGCAAACTATTTATCACTCCACCTGCTCGCTAATGCCAAATCATGCATACCTAACCTAAAGTAAGTAATTAAGGCCCGTCCCCGTGCAAAACGCAGCGCCAGCCGTTTTTTGTGCAGTTTTTTGGAGCTATATACTCTTTATCCAAAAGAAATATCAAATAATAAAAAATACATTAAATTTCTACATAATCTTGGCTCCAAAATGGTAGTTTTTATTTTTTTTTACTTTGTATAATGTTTAATTAATCGCCTCACAACGAAACCACTGAAATGATAAATAATTATTGAAACCATGCATCTCCTCGAAAACTAACCATTATTTTGATTTTTGCACTTACACTAATGGATAGGCAATTTAATTATGAACATTATGGTAGAAATATTTTTTTCAAAAGACCAAAATTAGATTTTATAAAGATTTTATTCTAAAATCTGAGCGTATTCGCTACTGTATACTCTTGCGATTCAGTGTGCCGCAAGGTCTCGAGGGCGAAACACGTGTTGTTTGTCACCGCGCCGCGTCGGCTCACGCACTTGCTCGCTCACGTCACATTATCAGTAGATAATAATATTAGTTTATGTTGTGTTTTTGTTATTGACGTTTGTTTTGGTGTTTGATTTTTTTGTATCAGTTATTTATTTTTTCCGCGAAAGGACGCTTTGTGTATAAAAGACTATTGAGTTTTGCGAAAAGACGCTATTGTTGTGTAAACAGAGAAAATGCCTAAGTACAAGAAAGTTGTGCGACAAGGACGTGCAAAAGTCGCAATGATGAACGAAGCTCGGTAAGCACTCTCGTACCTACTAATTTATGTTCTTAGCCCATGTTAGCACGATGAACAAAATATCGCGTAGTGATTTTATCGCATAATGGATTTTCAATGCTCGGTGTTGAGCCAAGATGTATTCATCAGATGCATCCCGCATCTGATGGATTCTGAACACTTGTGCACGAATAAACGCAATATTGGAATATCGACTCTCCGCGCTAAGCAGAGCGTTGAAAATCCATTGCACAAAACGAAATAGTCGCGGGAAAAATATCGCACGTGCAAAGGTGGGCTAAATGACTGAAATTATTTTTACCTATGTGGTATAATTACACACCTACTTGTGTATTTTTTTTTTATTATTATATACATAATTATAAACAATGCAATTTAGGTATTTATCAATTATTTTTTTTTGTAGCCGGGCTAAAACAACAGGACAAAATAGTGAAGAAACACCAACATCTACAGATTCTCCAGAAAATTACGTTGATAGCGCGTATGTACATACCTACCTATTTACTATAAACCTAGGTACTAAGTACTGGCAAAAAATACAGATACCTAGTACAGAAGGCAATCTACATACAAAGTGCGCTCGAGCAACGCACACATAGACACCGCGCACGGACACGTTATCTCGGAGTGGTTGGGAGTACTGTGCGAGCGCGGAGCGCGACGCCGGCCGTGCCATCGGTTTGAGACATGCGTCTGTGAAGTGCAAAAATGGAGCAACAAAACAATGCCTATCTAAGCTCGATTTATATAATAGTTTCCTATTTTGAATCAGTATAAACGAAGTAACTTTTTGTAAAGTAAATTCACGCCACCAACTATTACGTAATTTGAAATCATGATTTTTTGTTTGTGTAGATATTGTGTTGTTTTTAGTGTCATTTGATAGGTTTAGGTATAAAACGGATAGGGCAAAATAAATTGTGTAAATAGGGTAATCCGTTTTGAAGTTACTAGGGATTTTCGATAGTGAAAATTGACAAATGTACGCTCGCTGAGCGTAGGTATGAAAAGTGAAGTAAGTACATACATGTGATTGCCTTCTGTACTATCTGTATTTTGTGGTACTGGTCTAACATGTGAGTAGTTAGCGCAGTGATACATCTCATCATTATCACATATTTTATCAACCAATAAAAATATGTTCGTTATCATACGTGTGCCATAGAGTTATGAAACTACAGACATGAACAATCACATAGATTCAGTACTTACGTTGTTCAGTGCTTGTCATGTATCAATGTTTGTGTGTAAATATTTGGCTTTTAATGTATTTTAAAATAAATTATCCTTTTAGGTCAACAGATAACCAAACTGATGCACAACCACCTCTAATGGAAATTTCTAATATGCAACCGATGGAAATAAGCAATAATGAGTAAGTATTACATATTATTATAATCCTTTTCTCAGTCAAGGACGTTTACGGGGTAAATCTTTGTTTACTGGTTAGTATGTGCTATTACAGTGATACTATTAACCCGTCGCGTGTCCAATTAGCAGACACAATAGATATTCTATTGTTATCGGTACATACGCAGTACGCGCGACATGCGAAGGGTAGAAGAACGGATAGAATGGATCCATCGTTGTAGCACTTTCCAATCTCAATATTTTATTCTATGGCAGCAGAACTCTAATGAACCAAATAAAAACTTACAGCAGTTCCGAAAGTCCAATAATTACTGTTACAAATGCTGATATGACCTAATGATGCCCGCATAATTATTATAAATTAACATTGTTTTAATAAATTATTAATAGCATATTTATTGACTATTAGAAAGACATCTACAGGGCTACTCAGTATTGAGCAGGACCGAATACGCACTCGTATTGTTGAAAACCGGTCAGCGCGAGTGCAGGTAGTGATCTTTATCACTAGTACAGGAGCGAGTAGGACATATTCATCAAAGTAACGTTAGAGAGTTAGTGTGATAGCACGAGACAATCTTGTAAATAAAGAAGAGAACCACTTACTCATTAAACTAAACTTTCAAGTCCAAGACGATTGATTATTTGGAACAGTTGTAACTTTTTTAAAATTAATTAGAGCTGTGTTGTCTTGCAGTAAAATGTTGCAATTATTCGCATCTTCATTTCAAGGTAGGTAAGAAAGTGCTACAGCTCTGGGCCCACATATAAAGTTGCCCATTATTCTTTCTTTAGTATAGAAATTATTTCATATTATATACTAATTTTAACTGGCGATGAAAACATAATTTTAATTTCATAAAAATAGCACATTATTATTACTCACCCTCTGTGTAAAAGTGAACGCATGCGAATGCATCGTCGAAAATTGTCTCAGACCAAATAAAAAATTAATACATAGCGCTGTCATTAGTGATGTGGAGTTGGTTTCGATAACGTGTGTGCACTACCGCAATAGTTTCGTTGAAATTGATTGTAAATGAGTGCGTGTGAGCGTGTACATGCATAGAGCGAGGTATAGTTTTGCATGCTTCACTGTATTCTTTACAGCGATGTGCCTTGATTTTTTATTTTGTCTGAGGATCTGGTATTGATTCTGTAATTATCTCTAATCCCTACAGTCACCTGTACCTTAAAAAAACTATCTACTTTATGCAACGTATTTTTCTTTTGCAGTATACGAGAGGATTTTACAGCAAACTTGACGAAAACTCAAAACACTGCAGAAACCAATAAAAACATTGAAGAGGTAAGTCTCTGATACCTTCCACGTGTGTTTTGAGCTTGGATAAAAGTTGGTTTTGATTTCGACCATTTGTATTTGAAAATTAATAGCAGCTTCAACTTCAGATGAAAAAAAAAATCAGATAGTTGATTATTGTATGTTTTTTTTGGGTACTTAATAAAAGCATTTTTTTTTTAGTTTCAAGTTTCATATGAAGAGGAAGCAGAAATTCACGAAAAAATTATAAACAGAAGGATTATTGATGTCAGCCACTTCCTTTCCGAATTAAAACGTTTTGAGATATTGATATCTATCACTTCTGCACAGTTTCGCTTGGTAATTTCATTTAACCCTGTATAAGTCTGACCTTAAAATAATAAATGATGATAAAATTTACTTTGTTATTTTATTTTTCCACTATTTTCACCATCTGAATAACAAGTCACTAACCTTCAATCTCAAAATTAAACACCGCGTGATGTTCATTACAAAGTACAGTCACGTCTAAAAGTATGTATACCTACACTTGGCAATTTTCAATTGCGATTTTTTCGTAAAATAACGAATGCAACGTTGAAATACGACACTTAACATCAACCTATGGGTTCGAAAATACTATTTTCGTAATAACATACAATTTCATTAAAAAATAAAGGAGAAAATCGCCTTTGAATAAAGCCAAGTGTATACATATTTTAGACGTGACTGTACCATCAACATTTGTATCAGAGTAAAAGTTGAAAGTATTCATCGACGTAAGTATAGGTCAATGAATTCATAACGACCAAAAGTATTTGGGCGCACCAATAAACATTTCATAAAAATAAATATTTTTTAATTGAATGCCATGTCTGTTAGTTCTAAGGTCTGTAAATTTTAGTTGTATTCGTAAATAGTACGCCAGATGGCGCTAGTAGTATTTTACGAAGTATTGTAGAGGTGGGGTGCGGCGAAGAGGGAACAAAATGCTCAAGGTTATTTGCTCAGGGTACGGCCTTAAAGCCGTAAGCTCTAGCTGGGCAATAATATTTTACTGAATATCATTTTAACCCGCTGATCAATAATGTGATTTGAATTTGATTCCTCAACTAAAAAATGTATGAAAACTAAATAGATATAAATTAACTGTCAGAATTCTATACTATGATATTTCACAATCAGCAACTATAGCCATATTGCTGTATATTTAAGTAGCTTGACGTGACGTTGGATGGTTTTGGTCTAACTTATAAATATAAAATAATCAAAATACTTGTTGCTCTTTATTGCTACAAAACGAATAAGTAATTATGTTTTCAGCTGTGAAAGCGCGATAATCAATCGCTGGGTTGTGTTCTATAGAATTTATTCTAATGTCTTAAGCAATCAGTCCTTTACAGTATAAATTTATCCTGACAGTAAGGTGCGGCGCAGACGACAGACTATCCGTGACGCACTTTTTATTGTAAGTATCAATAAAATGGAAACTGTAGATAAAATAATAACAGGATATACCTGGAATAGTTGAAATAAACATAGGATGATGTCGCGTTCTAATTTCCGCTACTACATAATATAAAAGCTTACTTAGTATCAAAGAGACATTTTGTGCGCCACAGACTCGATCGCGCAAAAAGTGTGTCGTCTGCGCTGCACCTAATATTGCCCTCGTAATAGCAAATGCAGTAATCGACATTTTTACGATTTTCCATTTTTGTCAAAAATGACATGGGGAGACTTCAAGCTATACGTAGAATTTTTTTTTTTTCATTGGCTGGAACATGATGAAATAATAAGAAAAAATGCAGCATTTCGTTTGAAATTAAACGCTTAAACGCGTTTTTCTCGATACCGCCATTTTGCTAGTACTGCATTTGCTGTTACGAGGGCAGAATAGTACTTACTTACAAACTAAAATTCATTGCAACTAATCATTTTTAGAACACCTGTGTACAAAAATAAAAAACAATATTTTTATTGAAAAGTCACTGAATGAATGACCCCGTTGGCAATTCATTCAGTGACTTTACCATGTAGGTACCAATTCCAATCTATTTCTATTTATTATTCATATGAATACGACGGTATAATTCGCAACGTAGTGACTGGATTAGTTCGCATATTCTCCATTGCCTTTCGGAATTAAAAGAAAAAATATTACTAAGAAAATAGATAAATAAATACTGGTAGCAGTGCTTTCAATTCAGCATGAATATTTTCGTTGCTATTAGGATAGGAATAGCTAGATAAAATGATTTATTCCGATCTAATACCAAGAACTAATATGCCATTGGTATTAGTTTCAACTCACATTTATTTTCTATTTCGAACGGATACCATTGATGAAACTAATACCAAAACAAGTTCAAAGATATAGGTAAAGTACAGTCAGTAAAGATGCTCTGTATGTATATAATACGCCATGGTATATTTTTATGATTTTATCCTTCAATGTCTCTATTTCTTGTATTTCTTTTATGTTGGCCCCAATCCTTTACATAAAAAAGACATAAACATAACGATTTGACGTTCAAAAGTGCCTTTTATGTGCCTATTTGAAATAAATGCTTTGACTTTGACATAACATCAAAATCAAAATCACAATCAAAATATTTTATTTCACATAAACCTACATGGGCACTTATAAAACGTCAGAAGCTTGGTGCACGGTTCCAATTGGTCGTTTCATCACGCCTGCAATCCTGAAGGATTAGACAGTGGTGTATCTTAGGATGAGCAGTGGTGGCCAAGTGGTAACAGCCGCGACTTACGAGTTGTAGGTCGTAGGTTCGAATCCAGACAGGCGCTTTGCTTTGTGTAAATTATTTCATCACCACTGCTCTCAAAACGGTGACGGAAAACATCGTGAGGAAACCGGCATGTCCTAGAACCAAAAAAAATTCGAAGACATGTGACATCTGCCAATCCGCACTGGGCTCGCGTGGTGGATTAAGGCCCACTCCCTCTCACTGAGAGGAGGCCTGTGTCCCAGCAGTGGGAACATTATAGGCTGATTATGTATGTATCTCTTAGTACACAGGGCATCCATTCCGGAATTCCGGAATTTCGCAACTCCGGAATTCCGGATAGTTTTTCCGATATTTCAACTCCGGAATTGGGCTCAATTTATCGTATTTCGATATTCATTATTTTTAATTTAAAAATGTGTTTAATTTTTCAACTCATCGTTTTACGCGCAATTGTTCCTGCGCGTGTATCATGTACCTACTAACTAGACGAGTGTTATAGTATTTGCTGTTGAGCCCTTAATTTGTTGATTTGTTTTAAAAAGTTTAATTAGACTTGTTTAATTTTATTGATTGTGATGTGAATTGTGAACTGATTATGTTGTCATGTCAAGATTGTTGTTAAACATGATAAATCTGAGGAGAGACTTAAATGCTCATTTTAATATTTTGATTTTAACTACCGTAAACCGGGGTTACTTTGAATCACGGGGTTAATTTGATAGAAATTAGAAACTTCTTATCGACATAAAATTGCAAAATGCGTAAAACGGAACAACTTTTGGTAGAATTTTTTTTCGGATGACTAGGTACACTGGTAAACTGTCACAATCCTTTTTGAGGGTGCGCTGGTGATGACACGTTGTTTCATGCAAAAAAAGGTAAGTTTTTTATCAATACCGATTTTTACCAGATAAAATGATTTATTGGGGCTACTTTCAGATTCTATGTTAAAAACGGGGGGTTCCAAAGTAACCCTAGAATCATTTTTAACTTTTATCACTTTGTTTTATTTTTTTTTCTGAAAAACTAATCGATTTTTTTATTTATTTTTTTTTACTTTTACAGAGAGAACTATGAAAACCGATTCTTACATTTTTTTTATAATTTTTTTAGAACCACACATTCAAAAATTACAGTCAATTAAAGTTCAAAATCGATCAAAGTAACCCCAGTTTACCGGTACCTAGTAATGTCCAAACTACTCTAAAGCGTGATATTTCTTGTGTTAATTTAATTATGTTATTTTTCACTAATATTAGGTCCTTACATATGAAATTGGCGTTTTGTATGGAAGGAACAAAAAGTCGAATATTTTTTAATATAATATATTTAATTAATCAAAGTATGAACCATTGTTTTCAATGCACTTTTGCCATCTTATAGGTAGTTCATTGATCCCTTTACTAAAAAAACCAGTCCGACGGGAATCAATAAAATCTTTGAAGGCGATTTGGACTGCCCCATCGGAGTTGAATTTTTTCCCTTGCAAAAAGTTATCCAAATTGCGAAAAAAATGGTAATCTGTTGGAGCAAGGTCCGGGGAGTACGGAGGATGTCTAAGACATTCCAATTCAAGCTCTTCTAATTTGGTAGCCGTCTGTTGCGCAGTGTGTGGTCTGGCGTTGTCGTGCTTTCAAGCTTTTTAATCTTCCCAATTTGCTTCAAGTGAATTAAAACAGTTTTATCACTAACATCGAAGCCTGCAGCTAACTCGGACGTGGTTTGCGATGGGTCCGCTTCCACAATAGCCTTCAATTCTCCATTATCAACTTGGGTCTCAGGCCGTCCACGGGGTTTGTTATGCAGGTCGAAATTTCCAGAACGAAAACGTTGGAACCAAAAACGAACTGTGTTTTCTTTTGCAACATGACCGCCATACACATCATTCACCCTTCGAGTCGTTTCCGCAGCACTAGTGCCACGGCGGAACTCGTACTCGTAAATAATGCAATATTTTAAATTTTCCATTTTGTAAAATGAGTGACGCAAACAGAAAAAACAGAAGAAAAAAAACAAATGAATGACGGTCATCGAAGCACAAATACATGAGTAAATAGCTGTACAAATTTGAATTTGGAATTCCTTACCAAAGAGGAGAAATTCGTGATTAAAGTGGCCAGTACGAAAAACGCCAATTTCATATGTAAGGACCTAATATTTTAAGGCTCTCAAATTGTTAATTTTTAAGTTTTTAAAAAGTTTAGACTTTCCTAATTTTAATAATATTGTTAACTGGCTTACTCAAAGTTAACTGGCAATGTCGTATCAAGACTGAGTTAAAGACTAATGTTAAAAATGATTAAAAGTTACTCAAGGTATTTTTGTTTTTTTTTTTTTTAATTATTTCGGATCCAGTTCCGGAATTCCGGAATTCCGGAGTTGAGAGCTCAATATCGTAAATTAACTCCGGAATTGAAAACCTTCCGATACTGGATGCCCTACGTGACTCCCCAGATATATTTAAATCCAATGTAATAGGGGGCGAACTATCGCCATCATCACAAATCCAATTTCCGGGCTGCTGTTAAAAAATTGCCGACGAAAAAGCACAATAACACTTTGCTCGACCTGGGAATCGAACCCAGGACCGCATGCTTAGCAGTAGCGCTTGCGACTACTAGCCAACGAGGCAGTTATGGAAAGCAGGGAAATGTTCATGTTTACTAAAGAAATTTCTGGTCTTTTTAGGGTTCTGTACCTCAAAAGGAAAAACGGAACCCTTATAAGACCACTTCGTTGTCCGACTGTCCGTCTGTGTATCAAGACCCTTTTTCTCAGGAACGCGAGGAGTTAGGTATCAAGTTGAAATTAATATCAAATACTAAAAATAAAAATATGTTCCGTTTATGATGCATATTTTTACACTCGCAAGGAAATCAAAACCTATAGGGTACTTCTCGTTGACCTAGAATCATGAAATTTGGGAAGAAGCAATGTCATGTAGCACAAGTAAAGGAAAAATTGGAAAACCGTAAACACGCGTAGGTATGTAAAAACCGTTTGTAGTTACATACCTACAAATACTCAACACTCGGTGCGCAAGTCCGACTCGCACTTGCCCGTTTTTTTTTATGTTGGCAATCATGTGGCTTAGGTTAGGTTGGAACTGCGAACAATCGCGCGCAAGCCGAGCGACACGAGCGAACAAAGCGAGCAGTGCCGCGGCAGCGATTGGCGTTCTACATTCAAGTTAGTCACAGTTATTACTAGGATAAGGCTTCTGCCTATAAAGTTACCTCTGCTGGGACATAGGCCACCTCTCTTTAAGAGGGAGTGGGCTGTATTCTGCCACACGGGCCCAGTAAAGGTTGGTTGATATCACAAGTCTCCGAATTTTTGGTTCTAGGACATGCCGGTTTCCTCACAATGTTTTCCTTCACCCTTATTGAGAGCAGTGTTTAAGGCACATCACATTATATTGGTTTGTAGTTAGTAAATCTTAATGAGAATTATTTAGTACATTCCATTTTAACTTGCCTTTAAGGCCCAAAAGAGATGCATTCGTGCTATGTTCAATTTGAAGTCGACCGACAGCTGTAGGCCATTATTTAAGCGTCACAATTTATTAACTCTACCATCTCTGTATACCTTCCCCCGTAACAGACGTGACAATAATCAACTGTGTTTGCATACGTCAAAGACTGTATTAATGGGAAAAAGCGTTTTCTGTATGGCTCCTAAAATATATAATAAAATACCACAGTCATATAAAACACTACCGGTAAATTTGTTTAAAAAAAAGATTCGAGATTTATTAACAGACAAGTGTTATTATAATATAAATGACTTTTTGAATGACACTATTTGACATTTTTTATTTTATTTTATTAGTACTTAAATTTTGTGACATTATATGATTAATTTATTTTACTGACTTATCAATGTTTATTATTATTATGTAATTGGTTTGAAGTGCCTGTAGTAACTTAGATTTTAATTTGTAATCTTTTTTTTTGTAAATACATACTTCAAATTTGTACGCCTTACGGTGAAACATGTACGTACGAAATATTAATATTGTGTCATCCTGCATGCTTAATTTGTATGTATACGCATGTTTTGACAAATAAAATTATCTTATCTTATCTTAAAGTAGAATGAATGATATTATATTTATTTGCACGAATATAGGTAGCTAACATAAGTTCTTAAGATCTCTATGGGTTTCACTATATTCGGCATTTCAGCCGTGCAAATATTTAGATTGTACATCTTGGTAATACTTACAGCATGCAGTACACATTTAGTAATTAGCAATAACATAAAAATACTAATAATAATTTCATAATTTTAATTTGGATTACAATGCAATTAGAATATAATAGAATAGAATCGTTTATTTAGAATTAATAAAATTAAATTACTTATGCATTTATAATATTAATTTAAAATAATAATTTATATTAAAAATGGCGATTAATAATAATAATGATGTATGATTTTTTATATTCTGATATTTAAAAATATAAGTAATTTATATGTAAATAATGAAATAAAAGATAATGATGTCATGTCAATAAAAATAGCAAGAATAATGACAATGTTTCAATATTATTAATGTAAATATGTACTCGTAGATCAGATGTCATCATAATTATTTGATACGAAATTGATTTCCACAAGCGGTGTGCGGTTAATAATAGTAGATTGTACAACTAAGGCATAAAATTAGTTATTTTACCCCGAGACGTTTATATCCACGCGAGCCGCAGGCGAGGGTGGATAGTTAAGTCGAGGGGTAAAATGGCTCGTTTATGCCTGAGTTATACACTCTGCTTTTCACTTCGATTGCGAGAAAATGAAACAGGCATAAAGTACACAGTACATAATTAATCAAAAATGTTGCAAAGCATAGCTAATTCCCGCCACCACAGATAATACCGCCACGAAACTTTTTAAAAGTTTTTTTTTTTTATTTCATCACTTGTCATTCGACTTGGGTACTTCATATTGCCAAGTCATAAAAACGTTTCTTTGTGTTTTTAAATAATAAATGACAACTATTTTACCGGATTTTATTAAATTAACGATAGAAAACACGGAAGTGATATAAATTAAAGAAAATGAAATAAATCACGACTTTAATCTGCGAAGTTTTATTGTGCGTGTGGCTGTTGGGCCTGATTACCTTAGTCTCAGAAAAAAAAATTTACTTTATCCACTAGAACATAAAAAGCGATTTTATGTCGCCTAAGCACGACATAAAGACGAACTTTTAGAGCATGAGAAGTGAAAAAATTAATACAATTATTTGTTGCTCATTTATTATTTCGTATCGTGTAAATATAATAGCACATTCTGTTATTTGATTTATCGTACACATTAGTACATTATGATACATGTGTGCTATGTTGATCATTAAACTCGAGGCGGTATTATTCGCGCGAGCCGCAGGCGAGCGCGATAAGGTAGCCGAGAGTTTAATTATCAATGCACACGCGTATCATACGACGTTTTTCAACACACTTGCGAGGAAAAAACAGACTTGTATTGTTAAATATTAACTTGTATGGATAATGGCGGGTTGGGTTTGTTTTTCCGCGCTCCGCGCTAGCGTGCGCGCGCAGGTTTACCCATAGAGTAAGTAATGGTCATTCCTAAAGGCACATACAAAACCGATAAACAGCCTATAGAAAAAATATAATAAACACAAAATAATGTCTAGTCTACACTGATCGTAGTGTTGTCGTATGTCAAATTGTAGTTTATTTAGTATGGAATTAGAAAGTACTATTGGCATAGAGAAATATACATTAATTCAGTGAGAATCCGCAATAATAGAACGCCAGTGGTCTTTTCCGTTTGGTTACGACGGAAAATTATAAGGTGCATCCAGACAGAGCGAGCCATGCGCCGCAAGTGCTTTTTTTTGTATGTTAGATGCCTCAGCCTGAGGCAACCGTACATATAAAAAAATCATTTGCGGCACATGCCTCGCTATGTGTGGATGCACCCTAAGGTGAATGTGCAGTGGTAGACCGCGAATTTTTTTTTTTTTTTTTTTAAGTTTTTTACAATTCGCAGGTCAGTATGAGGTTGTATCTCGATCAAAATGTATATTTATATAATAGATATGTATTTAAAGAATTATAGTCATTAGAATCATTAATATATATATTTAAGTTAGATTTGTTCCCTAAGAACTTTTCCATAAGAGATTTGTTCTTATGGAACAAATCTAACATAGAAAGATGTATTTAAATGATTGTAATGATTATAATTCTGTAAATACGTATCTGTTATAGTCGCGAATCATATTTTGATCAAGATACAACCTGACACTGACCTGAAAATTGCAAAAAACGTTAGAAAAATTGAATTTCGCGGGCTACAACTGCGCAATAATCTTAAGGTAAATACATTTTAGTTATATTCATTTTGGGACCAAAGACAATTCAGACTATTTAAAAAAAAGTGAAATATGGCTCGCGGATTCCTTTTGGCATGAAGTCTCTTTGAAGAGATTAAAAAAAAAAACGCACTTCTCCCACCTCCGACTAGTAAATTAAACAGTTATCTGTGGAAATAAAGCACAAGTACCGTAACGTAAAGAAAAAGCACGCGTTTGTAATACACTGCATTATGGTCCTAAAAGCGGTGCATTAAGAGCCATTTTACGAGCAAGTGTGTTGAAAACCATTTTATGGTAAAGGTTTTTAATACCCGCAGTTCTTTTTAAAATTTCTGGTCGTTAAAAAGTATCTCTTGGTTAGCGTACGCCGACCAAAAGGATAGGATTAATTGAATAGGCTTGTCCCCTATTACATACGCGTTGAACATTTATGGCGAAATGTGTATGTACTCGTACTATAAGCACACCTCTGTCTTACCTTTTCAGGGTTACAGGCGTGATTAAAACTTTTTGAGGATCAAAAAAAGACGAACAGTAAGTTGATTAGCATATCGATTAGTGTTTTAGGAAATCAAAACATGCGTTATTTGGGAAATATACTGTAATAATTATTCATCCTGAATGTATGAGGTAGACATTGGTACATACTCATGCATATAAATACACTTCAGCGTAGATATTCTGTAGTTTATAATAGGAACATTGTATGTTTAGTGCCAATTATGTACAATGCACCTTAAGGCGAAAGCATCAGGGTAGCCCGCAAAATTCAGATTTTCTTACGATTTTTTGCAATTTATAATTTGAATTTTTGTATGTTGACCTAAATATAATTCGTGGCCGTAACATAATTATATTTATTAACAGAATTATAATCATAATAATTATCAATTAAATACAACTTTCTAAGTTCATATTACCCTATTGCTTGAAATCTTAGGCCAATTGATGACATTTGAGGCCAATTTTAACTTAAGAAGTTGTATTGCTGATTCTAATGATTATAATTCTGTAAAACCATATTTGTTACGAACGCGAATCATATTTTAATCAACATACAATCTGACGCTAACGTACAAATAAAAAAAAAATAAGTAAAGAATTTGGCGGCTTATCATAGCGCATCCCCTCTTAACACACAGGGTGTTTCACTATAGCCGACTGACGTACCTACTGGCGTATACTCGACAATCGCGAACAGCAAAATGAAACAGAATTACTCGCGCAGAGTTTTCAGACAAACATCATAATTAAGTAGTAGGTATTAACTCACTTCACACGTCGCCGGAATTCTCATATCTTGTTTCAGCTCTACAGTATTTTGTTTAATCCTTAAAACCCCTCTTATCTTAAAGAACGTTTCAAGTTCCTTCCTGACACATAACAGATGTCTGAGGTCATCGGAAAACCTGAGACGAGAGATCAGTTTCTATAACAAATCTGTTACTGTTCAAGCAGTGCAGTTATGGAATGACTCACCCGTATCGGTAAGGCGTGCTCAATCTTTGTCCACTTTTAAAATTATGATAAAAAGCACTTCCTCTCTCCTTAAACACCATAATTATATTTTCTTTGCTCCTGTTTCATGTTTATTACTCGTATTATGTATTTATTTAGATTATTATAATAATTATACTTTATGTATGTATTTATACATAATAAAGAGTGTTCTATTCACGTACATATTAGTAGGTATAAGAAGCTTAAATAGAAAATAGGTTTAAAGATATTTTATTTCTCACAAGTGTACAAACACGCTGTAGGTAGGTACATACATTAGTTTCGACCAGAAGGCTAATTTCCGTAATTTGAAACGTTCAAAATCTAGTCGCAGTGACATCTCGGCGACAAACAAATGTCAAAAACTTGTCAAAATGTGGGGAAATTAGAGGCTTTTTTGACAGATTGAGACTGAGAACAGACTGTGACTTTCTTAAAATTACGAGAATTGCCCCTCAGAACTCAGCCACGTCAACGGCAATAAGCTACTGTTTCCTACAAGAGCAGATTGTAACGGCCATCATGAAAATCCGTCATTTTAACTAGCATTTAATATTAGGTCCTTACATATGAAATTGGCGTTTTGTATGGAAGGAACAAAAAGTCGAATATTTTTTAATATAATATATTTAATTAATCAAAGTATGAACCATTGTTTTCAATGCACTTTTGCCATCTTATAGGTAGTTCATTGATCCCTTTACTAAAAAAACCAGTCGGACGGGAATCAATAAAATCTTTGAAGGCGATTTGGACTGCCCCATCGGAGTTGAATTTTTTCCCTTGCAAAAAGTTATCCAAATTGCGAAAAAAATGGTAATCTGTTGGAGCAAGGTCCGGGGAGTACGGAGGATGTCTAAGACATTCCAATTCAAGCTCTTCTAATTTGGTAGCCGTCTGTTGCGCAGTGTGTGGTCTGGCGTTGTCGTGCTTTCAAGCTTTTTAATCTTCCCAATTTGCTTCAAGTGAATTAAAACAGTTTTATCACTAACATCGAAGCCTGCAGCTAACTCGGACGTGGCTTGCGATGGGTCCGCTTCCACAATAGCCTTCAATTCTCCATTATCAACTTGGGTCTCAGGCCGTCCACGGGGCTTGTTCTGCAGGTCGAAATTTCCAGAACGAAAACGTTGGAACCAAAAACGAACTGTGTTTTCTTTTGCAACATGACCGCCATACACATCATTCACCCTTCGAGTCGTTTCCGCAGCACTAGTGCCACGGCGGAACTCGTACTCGTAAATAATGCGATATTTTAAATTTTCCATTTTGTAAAATGAGTGACGCAAACAGAAAAAACAGAAGAAAAAAAACAAATGAATGACGGTCATCGAAGCACAAATACATGAGTAAATAGCTGTACAAATTTGAATTTGGAATTCCTTACCAAAGAGGAGAAATTCGTGATTGAAGTGGCCAGTACGAAAAACGCCAATTTCATATGTAAGGACCTAATATTAACCGGTCAAGCGGCGCGGTTCGCCGATCGGCGACGAAACAATAGAAAAAAAATCAATTGTGTCTCATTAGCGGAGCTTGACAGATTAAGATGTCAAAAAACGCTCTGTATTTGGACTGCCGTTATTATATGACCGTTCACCCAAAGCTTTACCATTCGAAATGCTGATTTCCAACAATAATTAAGGAAACAAACCAACCCTAGAAAAAGTACCTATATAACTATTAGGTACTACGTTCCCGAGTTTTAAAAAATGCAAAAAATATTCCATCGAAAATAAGTTTTGATGGAATAAATTTGTATATTTGATCATTGTATCCTTCGCTCATATTGGACGTGTGTAAGTAATAAAATTATTTTAAGTGGAGATCGCCTGCGTATAATAAAAATAAAAACAAGTCCCCTCACTCGCTATATACAACTCGGAATGCCTTTGTTTCGACGAATACGGTTACTTCATTATTTTGGTTACATTTCTAGATTGTCTGCGAGTGAGCTTATTATTCCGTCAAATTTTTATTAACATCTAACTTTCGTATTGTCATTGACATATTATGCTACTAAACTAATTTAAAAATCACCTAGTGAGCGATAACTAATCATTCGAACATCACATTCATCAATTTCACTTCAACAATGCCACCGAGCGTATGGAACCGGCATACAACAATGGAAGACATTAACACAGGTAGACAGCAAGAAACATTTCCCTATATTAAAGCGAAATCCTCTTGCGTTGAGAAAACGGAACCTGCGAACGTACCATATAAATTATGCACAAAATTAAGCGTGATGACGTAAACAGCTGCATAAAACGAAATAGGTCCTTTTGATATCTTTAGGGTTCCGGGTAGCCAACTGGCAAAAAAGGAACCCTTATAATTTCGTCCTGTTCGTCCGTTTATCACAGCCATTTTACTCGGGAGACTTTTTGCATTATACGTAAGTATAGATAATTATGAAAAGAAGGAAAGTATATCGTCTTTTTGATTGTTTTCTTGATTTTGTTAGATTTTAATGTTCTTTTTTATTATTTGTAGTTTCTGTGCCTGTGAATTTTCTTTTATTCTATGAACCACTATATACAATGGTGTAGTGAAATCACGAACCATAAAGTAGGGGTCCATTAGGTAGGGAAGAGGTTGGGTCCCACATGTAACTAATAAAAAGATGAAAAAGAATTCACCGCACTTAAGCGTGTGAGGTATTGTTGAACCGATCTTGTAAACAAATATAAGATATTATTATGCTTTACTAATGTCGTCAAAATGTGGGGTATATACAAAAAAAGGTTTTCATTTCGAAAACTGGTAATTAGCAACCGCAGAAATAGTTTTGTTTTTCAGTTACTTTGATATTATGTACTATGATGTTCATTCCAACTACGGAACTCACGTTTTTTCACAACACTCAAATAAATATTTAAATTCGCTTCGACAAAAATATTTTTGAATATAAACACTTAAAATATCTCTGTTCATTTGAGCTTTCATTTTCGCTACGAATATTGTCACGATGCTACTTGCAACTGTGAAATATTTTACTATTATTAAAGGAGCTTTTGCATTTTTGTAGTCTATGGATGTTGATTTTCTGGGTATTCGGGCAATTTCATTAGCGAGGTTCTGTGCTGGTACGATCACTTGCAGCTCAAGCGGCAAAACGAGCTATTTTGAACGTTTACATTAAACTAGGTGACCCGACAGACGTCCAAACAACAACAAACAATAATCCAAACAATAATTCATACAAAATTCTCATACAAGATACATTTTCAGTTTTTCAGAATTTTCCAATTTTGCCGACAACTTTTAAAACATTTTCATTTATACAAACCTGGTTCTGACAATTACAAACACAACAAAATAGACTTAGCCAAAAAAAAAAAAATACAGTGGCACTCAGGGAGTGCCGACAGAAGTGAAAACAAAAAACAAACAGAATACTTTGCCATCACTCACTGACATATCGGATATACATTAAAACCGAGTACATCCCAAAGAAAGCCGAACACATCCAAAGCGGTGTCGCTTACGGTAACAGTGGTGCGAATTCAATGGTTTTTTCCCATCTCAAAAATGCCCTATGCGCCTAAAGAAATTTTCACTTCAATAGGTGTACATACATTCAGCAATTGATTTTTATTTATATAGATATAAGACTATTTGGTCTTACAATTTCCTCCTGAAGGCTAATTCCCGTAATTAAAAATGTTCATAATCTAGTCACAATCTTATCTCAGTGATAATCATCGTCAAACACTTGTCGAAAATGTAGGGAAATCAGATAATATTTTTTACAGATTGAGACTGAGACCAGATTGTGAACGTTCTTAAAATTACGAGAATCGCCCCTCTGATTCTTGTAACTTAACACTATTTGATTTATTATTTATTTTATTGACACTAAAGTCGCCTCATAAAACAAGTGATTGTTTTATACCCCTGTAAGAGACGAGAAACAGGTTGCAAACTATATCAACGTGTGACATAGACGGTAGAATTTAATTGATTTTCTTGCCGAGTGTTCAAATGAGTTGCAGTGATTATTATTGTAATGGTTTACACCCTGAAATTGGGACTGCCTTTCACGATGCGTCTTTAGTAGGTCGAGGAAGCACAAAGATGGATGGGAGTGATCCGCGCGTAGTGGGTTGGAACAGGAACTGAAAATCAATGTTGGAGTAAGGTTTATTGCAAAAGACGTGGATAAAATTCTTAAGAATACGACGAGAGGCAAATCCTCAGGTCTCGATGGCCTCAGCCTTGAACACCTGCAACATGTTGGCCCGCATATTTGTTACCTCACTGTACCTCACTCTACGTGAGCCACTCTTACCAGCCGTCGAGTCTTATGCAGTTTGTGGTGGTGCTTTTTGTGAAAAATACAACCGGTGACCTTACTTACCGATAAAACGAACTACAGGCCTATTTCCCTGGCCACTATCAAAGCAAACGTGTTTGACGGTATACTTAACATAGAACGTAAAAGAAAGAAAGAAAATTGTTTATTCTGCACAAAAAAATGCACATTACAAAAAAAAAATTACATATCGCTCGTGTCATTCGTGGTGCGTGTTCCGACACATCATCTCGAGAAATTCCTCAAGGAAGAGTTCTGGTTGAAGAGTGTTGTGTACCGCCGGTTTTGTGGCCGGCTACATGACACCAGTCAGCGAAACATGACGCAGTTGACGCAGACACTGTGTGCGTTAGTTGTTATTTTTTAGAGTAATTATAATGTTGTATGTGTTTATAGTATTTTTAAATTATATTAATATTGTATTGTATGTGTTTATATGAGTCTTGATGCCTGAAATAAATGGATAAATAAATAAATTTGGAGAAACATCGACGTACCTAACTGCTACTTTTTTTTAAGTCTGCTTTCCTAACGTGAATACGCTTTTTAGATGCTTTGTCATATTAAAGCCTCATACAGTTGGATAAATATGTAAACCGGACGGAGGATTATTATAATGTCGGACATTATCAGCGAAGATGTCAGGGATGTCCCTTGGTTGGCGAGAACCCCGGTAGTTGTTGAAGGTAGGTAGTTACTTAGTTAATAACTTACAGTTTACACTAAAGTTCAAGGCTCTATTTGTCGAAACAGTTTTTTATTTATGTTTAGTTTTATTTACGACTGAATATAAGTAGCTTCCAATACCATAAAGCATAATCCTATGGCAGTTCTGTAATCGGATCAGTACTTCCAGAGATTACCTCTTATAAACAAACATACATTACTTCTTTATAAAATACTAGCTGCGCCCCGCGGTTTCACCCGCGTAAATGTCGATCCCGTGGGAATATCGGGATAAAAACTATCCTATGTCCTTTCCCGGGACTCAAACTATCTCTGTACCAAATTTCATCGAAATCGGTCCAGCCGTTTTCATGTTATGTCGTGACAACGGAAAACGGGTTTCATTTTTATATATATAGACTAGCTGCGCCCCGCGGTTTCACGTGCATATGTCTCGATCCCGTGGGAACATCGGGATAAAAAGTCACCCTATGTCCATTCCTGGGACTCAAAATATCTCTATACTAAATTTCATCTAAATCGGTTCAGCGGTTTAGGTGTGAAAAGGTAACATACAGACAGGCAGACAGACAGAGTTACTTTCGAATTTATAATATTATGTATGGATTTGTTTAAATTAAGCTATGTTTACCCCGCAAACTAATCAGATCTTCACACCAGTGTCGCCGCAGTCGATCTTGACGGTGACGTCCTCCCTGAGATGTGTGACGATATTTGCCTATCTCTCTTGGTGCATTTGTTGGACTTGGCCAGCTTACTCCCACTACAGTCTTGCAGTTTTTTCTCCAACATCCGATACTTGAGCTATGGCAGGGTGGTGTTTTTTGCCCAGACACGGGGTCGTCTGGCGCCCATGTTCTGGTTTGGTCCCTGGGGTGGTCACGGCGTGCTATGTGTTCTGGTGCACCGGTGATGGGGAATACTCCCCAGAGGAGGGTCCGGTGACGGACAGCCGCGGCGGGTTCACGGATGAGTGCTAACGCGTGCCCGTGTTCCCGCTGTAAGCGGCAAAGGAGGACACCGTGGGGTTTTAGTGGGTTAGAGTCCCACATAACTGCACTATATCCCCGTGGTAGTGCAGAATGCATGAGCATTTCTCCACGATAGAAAAAAAAAGGGTCGTGTTTCTGACCCAATCTGTTCGCTTGACACGCCAAGGCTACTTTAATCATAATAATACTTTCAAATATTTGAAAGAAACCCTCCTAAGAGCAAATGTACAAGCTGTTCATTCATTAACAAGCTTCGTCGCGTGGCATCGCGTGACTTCCACCACGTTTTTAATGACACGATGTTGTGACCGGAAGCGCGGGTCAAAGCATTGCTATCGTCATTGTATCTTTATGACTGACAAGCTAAATAAAAATGGCCGACAGTTTTTGGAAAATCATCCACCGCTTGAACGTCCACTGGCGTTAGATTTAACTTTACGAGCGTACTGATAACTTTAACAAATGATCGCTGGTGGCTTAATCTCTCAACGGTGGAGCGTCCAGTGCTAAAAGAGTACAGTCACGTCCATAAGTATGTATACTTTATTCAAAGGCGATTTTCTCCTTTATTTTTGAATGAAATTTTATGTTATTACGAAAATAGTATTTTCGAACTCATAGGTTTATGTTAAGTGACGTATTTCAACGTTGCATTCGTTATCTCACGAAAAAATCGCAATTGAAAGTTGCCAAGTGTTGACATTGCTCGTGAATGTACAGCCAGTGACGAAAGTTGGCAGAAAAATGGAAAAAAAGAGAGAGAGATGGATGAATCCTTCTAGCTATTAGTTTATAGAGGCATGAGGAACAGGGTAAAGTTCACTCATTCTTCATAGAGAAGGGAGGAACCTCCTACCAGACGCGTGTTGTGTTTCGGGTGGGCTACTACCCGACGACTGATGTCGGGACGTTTTATATTATGCTACTTGCGCGGTATACTTTGCTTGCGCAAGTTGCGCAATACAGGATTTTGCTTGACGTCAGTATAAGGCGTAGTTCAAATGTAGTGATTTAGATGCCGCTACAAGTTACTTTTTAGTGGCGAAAATTTTAAGACAAGAGAATACTTTGATTCTTGTGATAATTAAAAACAATAAACAAGTTATAAACCATTAAAAATTTTAAAATGTTTAGCAACTTTATTCGCTGACTGTACAACCGTGTAAACATGCCCATTTGTCACAAAGTTTCCACTTGTTGCGAGTTTAAAACAAAATGTTGACTTTTGGTTAGTAGGTAAGGATATTTTCAAAAACAAATACTTAATTGAGAGAAATGTGGTTGTCCCGAGCTCGGGCAGCAATCATAATTTATCTTCAGTAAAAACATCGTTCATTTGTACTTAGTTGGCTACCACTAGGGCAGGAACTAAATCAAGAGCCCCAGCTTAAGCTGATATACCTTTGTTAACCGACTTCGTTGCTATTACGAGAAACGTTATTCTAGCTTTCGCAAAATTGTCCGCGGCGTACATGAGGGTAGTTTATAACCGACTTCAAAAAAGCAGGTTTAAAATAGGTCCATAATTCACGGAGAAGTCGGTGAACATACATAAAAAAAACATAAGTACTTACATAAAGTCGAACAATAGCCTCCTCCTTTTAGGAAATCGGTTAAAAATGCAAAAATAGGAAGAAATAATCGAATAGAAATTCAAAACATCTTTTAAGGAGTATTTTAATTCTATTAACAATTTGCTGTATTTTGTAACTAGTATAGCCTCCATCAGCAGCTATGACGGCATGAAGTCTTCCTCGCATAAATACGACAAGGCGCGCACATGAATATATCGATATCATCCCATACCCGTTCATTCATCTTTGTTCAAATTATGACATCTAAGAGCTTCAGGCAATCCCAGCGTTGATCCATTAGGTATGCCCCACATATGTTTAATAGGGTTCCTATCTGCTGACCGAGAAGGCCATTGAATGAAAAGTATGTCACGGTGCACGTTGAACCACGCTATAGTCGACCGGGCCGTGTGTATGTATCATTATCCTGACCATTATCAATTTGTGGGAATTCTGCTGCAGGATACACTACGCTCACAGTGGGTGGCATTCATCATCATCATCGTTTCAGTTGAAAGACGTCCACTGCTGGACATAGGCCTCCCCCTAGCACCTCCACTTCAACCGGTTCTGTGCTTCTTTCTCGCATCCAACGGGTTCCTACGGTAGGCGGCATTACCTATTCCAAAAGTCAAACATAATTATTCGCAGTCACTTTCTAACGACAGACGTCAGTTCTCCGAAGTCGTCGTCGTGGCTCATCCACCCCATATGTTGTCTTTTATGCGGCCAGATTCATTTTGAGGTACATTAAGAGCTTCATCAAACCGACTGCGATTTTACTGCAATCAAGTTAATCTTCCGATTTAACTCGATTTAAAATATTTTTTCGTAGGTAAATACAACAATCGATCAATCGAAATCAAGATATTGTCGCGCAAAATTAAATAGGGCAGTTTTATGGTGAGATTTGAGTTCCACTTTAATAGAATGATGTCTGTAGTGTAGCCCCCCCACTCGGTGCAAAGCTCGTCCGAAGACTCACATCATACAAAGCAGCAAAATGACTAGTTGGTGCGAAGCTGCTCTTCGTAATGTCGGACCATATAAATTATTTGCGCGGAGGAAGAAATATACTATGCAATGTTATAAAATACCCACCAGTAGGTAAATACGAGACATTGAGATTATAAAATTTCACTTCACTTCTTTCTACAACTCACTTGGTCATATTTATGCCCAGATACTCCTACATCATCTTAATATCAGATATAGTAAGGTAGAATAAAATTACTTGACTGAGATCTGTACGGTGGTGTATAATAAAACAACTTTTTTACAAAAAAAAAGACGGGTTGCACTCCGGGAGTGCCGGCAGAAGTGAAAACTTGAATATTAACGTTGAAATAAATCAATTATTAATTGAATTAATATAAGTAACTCATTTTTTTTCACTATTTCTGCGTCACTTTTTCCATTAATAGATGCACTTTGTTCAATTTCCATATTTTAAACACTATATACAAGAATTTTACGAATACACAGCAGTGTAGGTACTACCCCCACACCCACACACACACCCCCACCCACACCCACACCCACATCCACACCCACACCCCCACCCACACCCACACCCACACCCACACCCACACCCATCCATCCATTCATCCATCCATCCATCCATCCATTGTCGTGTGTCACTTGGTTCACTTCGGTTGGCGCCGCCGTAGTAGTCTCTCCTGACGGTCACGTGTCTTGACGCGATGTCCTGACGCGAGTTTAACATTTTTTACCCATTACAAAAAAGTGTGCAACGCCGCTAAAGAAGTTTACAATTCAAAAAAAAAACAAGTGACTTCCAAAACAAACGCAGCAAAGTCAAAAATTAATACGGCACTAACCACGACTTTGAGCGATACCTACTAACTTAGTCATATTACTTCCTAAAGTTGTTGGAATTCAGGAAGAGAACTTTCGGAAGTTGTATGATGAAGACAAGATATAGGTCAGATAGAATCACAAGTTCTTTTAACAAACTACAGCGAGTGTGTTACTGGGCATATTTTTTGCACTATTTCTTCTTAACCACTATTAATTTGGGAAAGGCTGCATTTTAGGAGTAGTTTGTTGGTACTTTTCACCTCAGACCTGAAGTTCCGATATCGCCTAAAAGTTGAAATCGGATTCCAGTGTCATTCAATCGCAAATAGGCATGTGGATTGGTACTAATGAATATATATACGACAGCAGTTGAAACGGCTCCACCATCGCTTTTACTTTGTATAACTTTCCTGAATGGCATAGTTCTTATTGTCAGTCTGCTCTATTGAGGATGCGCTCCGGAGGTATAATGGCAGCAATTTAATAGAGGCAGAACAACACAGACAGAATGCAGTGCTTCCGATGAGTGGAAATCCTTCTCGCCAACTTCAATTAATGCCGGTCAAGCGAATGCCCAATACCGTTTATATAATTCTCCAGCCAGTGTGTTCAATGACCTTTGTTGTATTAGAAATGGCGATCACGTTAAATGCTGCCTGTAGATAATTGAAGACATACTTCTTATTTATTTTAAAACCTCAATTGTGAAACGTCTTTGTCTTATTAATGTGGGAGTCGGCATCGCATTCATAACCCTGAATTTTCTTTCGTCACTACAATGCAAGTTCAAAAGCTGTATGAAAATGTAACTCAATTAATATTACAAACGAACACCAGAAGGTGGTGTGCATTATAAGTTTCGCTATTCATTAAGGTGACCTACATTAGCTCCTAACACTAAAAGAACCATTGTTCTGCCGCATAGTTTAATGAAAGGAGAGTTATTAAAATGTACTGTTTTGTTTCATGTAGCTCTCAAGAGGTTAATATACAGGATGATTTTTTCAAGTGGGCGTGGATGGCCAAATCCGAAACTAAGAGGAATAGCGAATGTATTCTTATTTTTGAGGTTTTTGCAAATAATCGTGTACAGTAAACGTTATTCCTAATGAAAACTTTAATTTATTTAAAAAAATGAATTCTTAAATCGATATAGTAGGAAGAAGTTTTAGAGTAAAAATTGAAACAAAATTATCTTTAGTAGGCTATGTATTTCTGCTGATTTGAAACTACAACATATATTTTTATCTGATCAAGACCAAGAATATTTGATTGTTTACGGTTAAATCAAAATTGATTAATTTCGAGTATCTAAATTAAAACGATGTTTCATTGCGTTTTAATCAAATCACTAGTAGAGAATGAGTGAGCAACATTTTTAACGAAATGACAGTAAGAATTGTCATTTTACTGCAGCTGAATCGTATCCTCAAGCCCTAAGTATTGAAATCCCACATTGGTCATAGTATGATTTTTTTAAAGTGGTGGAAATGTTATTAAAAAAGTAGTGGAATATATCTCAAATCAATCTGCCTAGCCTTCTCCCAACTATGTTGGGTCAACTTCCAGTCTAACGGGATGCAGCTGAATACTAGTATTTTACATGGAGCGACTGCCTATCTGACCTCCACAACAGTCACTTGGTAAGTAATAGGTACGATATCCCTTGGTAAGACTGGTTTTCAGACTTTCGGGCTTCTGACGACTCGTAAGGACTGGCAAAGATCCACAAATGACAGCCGGGACCAACGGCTTTACGTGCTATCTAAGGCACAGTGGCATTGGTATGTAAAGATGGTCACCTATCCACGGAGACCAACCGCGTTACTTAACCTAATCGATCAAACCGTGCGGCTGTTATTACTTAGCCATTACCCAAATTGTAAAAGGGTAATATTATAATATCAGTGATATTAATACTTACTCGTATTTGCAATCAATATCATGGTCACCACCGAGATGGGAGACCGAGTACGAGTAATAATAATCAGATGGTGTGCTGTTACCTACAGTATATATTGCAATGTATTTGTCCATTACCTAAGTAAACTAATTAGAAATCATTAACTGTAATAATTCCCTTCAAGGTTAAATGGGTCTATTTAGCTCCATCGATCTAGAATGCAAGCCGGTTTGCTGCATGATAAACTTCATTAACTACACAATACAACTCACACGGTTCACCTCCAGATAACCTCCGGTTGAGTTATAGGGCGGGTAATTCTTCTCTTTGAACTATAAAAATCAGTTACCGCGCATTAGTCTCGCAAAAACTCGAAAATAGCACGACCGATTGTAATGAAACTTTGGAAAGCAGTTGTGTGCGCGCCGGAGAAGGGTCCTCATAAAAAAACAACCGACTTAAAAAAAAAACGCTATAAAGTGATAAATAATTACTTTCATTTCGGAAGTCGGTGTCGTTGGTTCCGCATTTTCGTTTTTTTACACCGATTTCCGAAATTAAAGTTATTTATCACTTACTGTAGTGATTTTTGAAGTGAAAACTTCTTTAGCGGCGTTGAACACTTTTTGTAATGGGTAAAAAATGGTAAAGTCGCGTCAGGGCATCGCGTCAGGACACGTGACCGTCAGGAGAGATTTCCCCCCCCCCCCCTCTCTTTCTACGGCGGCGCCAACCGAAGTGAACCAAGTTTAGTGACACACGACAATGGATGGATGGATGGATGGAGTGGAAGTGGAAGTGGAAGTGGAAGTTGAAGTGGAAGTGGAAGCGGAAGTGGAAGAGGAAGTGGAAGTGGAAGTCGAAGTCGAAGTCGGAGTCGAAGTCGAAGTCAAAGTCAATGTCAATGTCAAATCGAAGTCGAAGTCAAAGTCGAAGTCGAAGTCAAAGTCAAAGTCAAAGTCAAAGTCGAAGTCAAAGTCAAAGTCAAAGTCAAAGTCAAAGTCGAAGTCAAAGTCAAAGTCAAAGTCAAAGTCGAAGTCGAAGTCAAAGTCAAAGTCAAAGTCGAAGTCGAAGTCGACGTCGAAGTCGAAGTCGAAGTGGAAGTCAAAGTCGAAGTGGAAGTGGAAGTGGATGTGGACACACTGCTGTGTGTTCGTAACATTCGTGTATATAAAGTGTTTAAAATATGGAAATTGAACAAAGTGCATCTATTAATGAAAAAAAGGGATGCAGAAATAGTGAAAAAAAAATGAGTTATATTAATTCAATTAATAATTGATTTATTTCAACGTCAAGTTTTCACTTCTGCCGGCACTCCCGGAGTGCAACCCGTCTTTTTTTTTTAAGTCGGTTGTTGTTTTTGTAAAAAAGTTTTAATTTTTCATTCACTTTTTAGTAGTAACGTAGTTGTAGTGCATTGAAAACACCGACTAGAAGAATCATCAAAATTCGCGTAGAAATGCCGGAATAGCAGTACATTTATGCTTATAACTTCATACATAAGAATAATTACCTAATGTATTACATACCAAAACCTTTCCGAAAGTATGTAGATTACACTAATGAAAGAATTATCAAAATTGGTTCATTAGTTTTTGAGAAAATCGCGGACATACAAACATACATACTTACGGGTCGAATACAAAACCTCCTTTTTTGAAGTCGGTTAAGAACCTCTTCTTTTGAAGTCGGTTAAAAAAGAAAAAAGGCATTGCAACGCATTAGTTGCATTTTTTAATTCCCAAAAAAACCGTACTAGTTGATACTGTATTACAGAAGATAATGTAAAACCAGCTGAATCCGTTGTTTGCTAAAGAGTAAAATTACTCTTAATAAAAATTATCACACAATTTATTTTAAGCACAGAATAACGATCAATTGGTTCAATGGATAATGTAGCTTTTTTATTCATTATATTTTATAAAATTATTTTGCGTTTCTATTTTATCGGCTGAAATAACAGGGATTAACTTCTTTATAATAAAAATGATTTTGCTTTGAAATATTTTCACAATGGTGAAGGACAAGCTCAACAAAGGCAGCTTGTCTAGAGTTTCCAGGGCGAAAACACAATACATATTAAAACTACTTAGACCAATAGGTATAATACCTTCATGACCTATTTCCAAGTATGTCTGGGTCAGCAGCTTAAGTATATCTTATAAGTGCAATTTGATGGTACGGATCGTGCGTTGTGTATTTTTTACAAAAACGAATGTTTTTAATTCGATATGTAGGTAGGTACTGTTAGGGGGAATACCCTTCATCATCATCACCATTTCAGCCGAAAAACGTTCACTGCTTGACATAAGCCTCCCCAAGCACCGCCAATTCGACCATTTTTGTGCGTCTCGCATCCAGTGAATTCTTGCGGCCTTCGCCAGTTCATCGGTCCACCTTGAGGCCTTTCAACGCTGCGTCTTCCGTTATGCGGTTGCCACTCCAGATCTTTCGGCCCCATCGGCCATCTGTTCTGCGAGCAAACCCTATACCCTACGTCACCGAAAACCAGGCTGGTGACAATCGCTTCCCAAGCGTTCCGTATTTAAACAACGGCTTTCAACCCGATTGACATAAACTCTCCGGTAGCTTAAATCTATCCACAATATATTTCTAACTTTTTTATCATCGTTAGGTATCGCTGGCAGAATGTCACTTTGTCTAGGCCCTCTGTAAACTTCGCTTAAGCTGCAACAAGATAGAAATAGAAAAATAGAAAATATTTATTGTCCAGGTAATACAGTAAGCAGGTTAACAGCAAGTTAAGACGACATGAGTAGCTTAAAATATTACTTACACCTAGGTTACAATATATAGTGAGCCCCAAACTAGACAGTCTGTATCTTGGGGCTCGGAGTATGAATTCCAGAGTGGAGACTAGAGAGGTCATTTCAGATATGGTATGGTACTTACGTGTGTATGTGTGATGTGTGAGTGGTGTGTGTGCGTCTGGTGCGTGTGTGTAAGTGTGCGTGTTTTTTCCATTGTGCTTCATTTGATTTGGGAAAAAGAAAAGACACTTCTTTCCGTAAGTTCGTTCTAAAAAATGCCGGATCCATATTTTAATAAAACCACCGAACCGTCATACAACATGAATCGCTTCCAAGTTCGGTTGAGTATTTCAAGTTGAACGGAATATCGCTTGACATACTTGGGACTTCTATTATTACTGTCGACTTCAGATTCTAGGTCCTATAAGTCCTATACCGGGACCAACGAGGAAATTCTTTGAAATTGTGACGAGTTGAATTTTTACCGTTTTAAAGCAATCAACTCAGCCTATCGCAGTCCACTGCTGGACATAGGCCTCTCCCAGACTGCGCCACAGCACCCTGTCCTCCGCCTTCCGCATCCAGTCTACCCCAGCCACCTTCTTTCGTTCGTCCTTTCGTTTTAAAGCATTCAGGGATTACTCCAGCCATTACCAGTGATTCAGTACAACATGGGCACGATTGCCCGTGAATCAAATCAAAATCTTAGAACCCTATTCAGATGAAAATTTTAGCCTGAGAAACTTAGGAGATAAGTTGCGAAACGGTATTTTTTTTTAATATTAGGTCTTTAAGACCATTGGAAAAACCTTGATTAAAACGTTTCCACATAAACATGGCCGAACATAATGTCAACCAGGTCCGAGCACCGTAGGTTAGGACGGACAGGATACAAATGTCGATGAGTTTGCGCTTCAGGGAAGATCGGCTGATCACCCATTTATTAGCATCTTCATGGACTAGTAGCTTTTTCAGACATTCTCAATTCGGCGATCGATTTCCCTTTCCTGTCTGTTTTTGAAAGAAACCGACTGGCTCAAGCAGATATACTCATCGACAAAAGTTATTTCCTGCCCATGTACGGTAGGCTGCAAAAGTGCATGGGTAGTACAGAAACAAAATCGTTTGAAGCGAGAAATGACGCCATCTAGCGTAAAACCAGTTAACGACTAACAAAATTGAATTATGCTGTTATTAGATGGCGTTGCTTTGCTTTATATGATAAAATATTTTTGCAGTTTCTTTTTGTCTCTTCAAACATTCAAACAATTTATAATGAATAGTTTCTTTTAAAGAAAATTGATTGATTGAAATTGATTGATTGACCTACTATGTTAAAATTGAATATCAATTTATAAGTAGGTAGGTATCTGATTTTCTAAGTTTTAGTTTTCAAACTTGAGAGGGTAGGTTAAATATGGATTTATAAATAATTGGTAGGTGGTATGAATAATACTTAGATCGAAGATTTATGACAGCTCAATTGATCGTTCGCTAAGTTCATTCGATTACCTCGTTCGAGTGCCTTTTGTTCAGTTTTTATTTATGATCAGGCGTATTACTTATTTTACCAAAACGAGCACGAGTTATAATATTGATTTCGTTACAAGAGCTCAAATAATTGCTTTGAATAATCAAGCCAAAAACTTGTCAGAAATAGCCAGAGACCGGTGTAAACGTAAGTAGTTTTTATTTACACTTTTATATTAAAAACTGCATTACTTTTTTGTTACTATACTACCTACATAATAATCATTATTGGGTATTATATATTTCTGTTTTATTGTTGCAGAGAAAAACAGTTGTTCTTTGAGTACGACGATTTGAAGAGGAGGGTTTTTTGAAACACCATCAAAGAACTGGTAGACCACGACTTAACACATTGCAGCATCAAACCATGATAAGGGAGTATGAAGAAAATGGATTTGTGCCGACGAACCACTATGCTGGTTTATTTGACACAACTGTTGACACTGTCCGTTGTGCTCTTCATAGTGGGCCGCGGAGGCATGCTGTGAAACCCTTGCTCACGGAAAACCATAAAAGGGCAAGATTACAGTTCGCTTTGGATCACATAAACTTCGATTGGAGTAATGTCATCTTTACAGATGAAAAAACTTTTAAGTCCAGTGAACACGGACGCTTATGTTTGTGGCGTCGAAATAATACGCGATACACAAGTGGTTACGTAGCTACGAGCTAAATAATTATACTTAGATAATATTATTTATATTGACTGGAGACCTGGTTATGTGTGTATAAACTGTAACTTACGTATTTTTAATAATTTAAAAAGTTTAAACAACATAGTTTTTAGTTTTTTATGTTGCCTACTAACCATTTGATATGTTTTTGTGCAATTTTGTAGTTTTTAGCCTACTTATTTAGTATCCATTTAATCCGTTTGACCTTTGTAATAAAATAACCTGGTCTCCTGTTTGTTTTTATTGAGGTTACATAAGCTTCAATCCTCTTTCCGATTTTGGAAACGAATACTTAAGCTATCGCCTCAATAACTTCATAATATTATAATGTTATACCTATAATATTTAATAAACTGACTATTAAATTTGAATAATAAACTGTAAGAAATAAACCTCTATAATTTTTTATAGTGCCTTTTTTTGCGAGCCCACAAGGCGAGCCTGTTTACCTGCGATGAATCTGCTCTTTTTTCCTGTTGCTAAGTAACTACCTACCAATTCGAATATTAAATTAATTATTAAAATACCCACTCGTTAGCTTAATAAATATATTCCTATCGGTTTCTATTATTATTTTTATCATTTAAGCTACGTATGCTGGTAATTGTAATATAATAATTAGATAAATGTATTAGCCTTGTAATTCCTTCGTTTCTTCCTAACTCCTTAGGTACTTACGTTTCGTAAATTAGTCATAGTTGTGAAGAAACCAACGCCATCTAGTTTATTTTCGAAAACTTTAATTCAAACGTTCACGGGAAAATAGACACTAAGGTACCCATGCAATTTTGCTGGCGACTGTACCTCGACCCTACGCTTAGTGCTGTAGGTCATTAGTTGGGTTTTAGACCGATTCTTTGCAAGTCCCACTCTGAAGCTAGCCGTGCTCACTTGCTCAGGTCTTGGAGCATAGTCTGGAGTTCTAGAGCTGTGGGGGCAAAAAGGACGATATCGTCAGCTAATCGGAGGTTTATCAGCCTCTTTTTGCCGACGTCGATGCTCTTGGCCTTCCATGAGGCTGCCAGTGACTTCCCCTCAAGTGTGCTCGTAAACAATTTGGGAGAGCGCGTGTCACCTTGTTTAGCCCCTTTTTGAATTTGAAATGAAGGTCCAGCAGTATTTAGTTTTATGTTTGCGGAGCTATTGTGGTAAACGGTTTTGAAGAAGTCAATGTATGGTTTTTCTAGTTATTGAAGACTATTTTTGGATGTCACATTGACTTAGGTAGGGACAGAAGGACTACGTTTGGATGGCACATTGACTTAGGTACATTTCCTAATATGTCCGTCGCCCCCCCACAAATCAGAACCCAAGGTGGCGGCGCGTAGTGTTCCACGCGCACCCCTCTTAGACGTCGCAGGGGAGTCAAACACCACACTCCCGCCCCTGACTCGAGGAGGCCCGCAGTGGCGGGCCGGCTCCAGTCGGGGGTTGCGAAAGGATCTTACGTTCCCGCGACCCCCGGCATACGTGTGAGATGGAACACCGGAGTGGTTTTTAGTCAGTAAGAGTCTGATAGACACCTCCATCCCCCAGGGTGGAGGACATCCATGACGATTGTGTTAAATAGGTTGGTAAAATGGGGCAACAATGTGTTACAGACAATTTTCAATGCTTCGGTAGTGATTCCATCTTTTCCAGTTCTTCTTTTGTAGCGCATAGTTGTAAGTGCTCTGTGCACTTCATAACCGGTTATTGACCTGAATATAATGATGTATAGAAATTGGTCGCTATTTCAATGATTTTATCTCTACTATGGTGTTTTATTCTGTCATTGTTTTATAAGCTACTGATCCAAGTTTTTGCCTTCGTCATTCTATGATGAGTGTTTTTCTAAAGCTGTTTTTACTAAATGTGTATTAATATTTCCCAGATCTTTCCTAATAATTCTTTTGACTTGTCTATCTATTGTTCTGTATTCTGCTGTCCCCATTTCTTCCTTTGTTCTTTTTTCGATCAAATCCACACTATGACCTGTTAATTTGTTTTTACTTCTGGGTGTGTGTTTTTATGTTTTTACTGATTTTGGTTATTCCGGTAACTATTGCATTATATTGGTCTTCTGCGCCTGTTTCATCGACTTTTAGTTCGATAAAATAGTTTGTTAGTTATAAAGGCGCTTAGTTTGTTTTGTGAATAATTGGGCTCGGTGGATTTTGAAATCAAATAGATTTCTTACACGGATTGGTCGGATCGGAGCTGTATTTAATTCGATTGATAACATTAGACTAACATTCTTAACAATTTGTTTGTCTGATGATAAGACGTACCAAGTCAATTTCGTTTCGCGTGGAACCATTGGGTGCGACCCACGTCCATCACCGTTAAGGTTTCTTTAAAAATAAACTGTTGGCTACGTGCATGCTCTGTCCAAAGGCAAACTGCTTTAGACGAACACCTCGTTCGTTGCGGCCCCGTAAGCCAAAGTGACCAAGAATATCCTCGCCGTCCAGTTCTTGCCTCCTTCCTACTTTAGCGTTAAGTCCCCAATGACCATGTTCTATTTTCGTCACATGCTCGTTTGACAAGATCGTAGAAATCTTCTACGTCTTCATCGGTATGTGCAGACGTTGGTGCTTAAGCTTGTACAAGAGTAAGCGTTTTGTTCGGTGTAAGTTGAAATTTGAGCACCGCGACACGTTCGGAATAGCCCACGAATTCGATGATAATTATTATCCTTCCACTTCTTTGCCACCATGAACCCCACTCCATCTTGTCCACTGGTTTCACCGGAGTGGAAGAAAAAAACGTCTTTATTTCTCGGAAACATTAACTATCGTACATCCCCGAAACATTGAATAGCCTTTTCCTTTATACCTATATTTTGCGGGTACTTTGTCAGGAGCTACAAGACTCTTATCAATCTCACGAAGTATAAAACTTTATAACAGGTCAATAAGGTTGAAACTCGTTTGCAGCCCTGCTCGCGGTGCTCCTTTGCTGTCTCTACATCCCCTCCAAGATTTAATAAAATCCTAATTTATCCAACGCCAATTTCAATTTCTAACTGTTGGATATTGTTGCTTACGCATAATATAAACTCTACTGATTTCTTATCATTTAGATTGCCTTTAATCATAGCATTATTAACTTAATACTTAAAACGATATTAAGTTTTCGTTCGCTGTATGTAGCCGCAAAGAATCGCTAACCTTTGATGCCGGAAACAAGTGACTTACAAAGTGTCAAGCGAGCGAGTTTGAGTACAATACTTATATTGGTTGTACTCTGTTCAAGCGAGTTTAGAGTTTAGTCCGTCATTATAATGACCTGTTCACAAGGTCCAATTTTGCTTCAACTTTCGTGTTTGTTTAATATATTTGGACATTTGCGATGTTTAATACTTCCCTCAAAAGCTGCTTGTATAAACAAGTAGGTAAGTTTATAGGGTATCAATTTTGTGATATTTACGATAATTTCTACTACGTCGATTATAGAAAATATCGTGTTTTTGCTCTCGCGGTATCGGTTAAAAACCGAACAAATCATGTACCAATAAGGATACTAAAATGCTTCTGCAGACACGCCCAAATTTTTGTGTTGTATTGATCTTACGAAGTTTCGGTTTCGAGCCGTAAATTGTGGACATTTCAACCTGAAGACTGTAAAATGTAGATACCTAATTTGTGAAGTTCAGGACTTCAGGCAGCCAAAGTGATGATGAATAATTGCATTTTTCCTGTATCAATACTAGCTAAACTTATAAGACTTCCTTATACGGAAATATGTAGGTATTATAATGATTCTAGAATGAAAATTAACGGCAGGTCAAAATTAAACTCGTGTCAAGTGATCTGAGTGATTAGCATAATCAGCCCTTATGGGCTGTTCCTACTGTTGGGACACAGGCCTCCTCTCAGTGCGAAGGAATGGGCCGTAATCCACCACGCGGGCCCAGTGCGTGTTGGTAGATGTTACATGTCTTCAAATTTTTGATTCTAGGACATGCCTGTTTCCTCTTGATGTTTTCTTCACCGTTTTGAGAGCAGTGGTGAATGTGGTGATGAAATTACATCACATCACACTAATATTATAAAGGCGAAAGTTCGTGAGTGTGTGTGTGCGTGTGTGTGTTTATATGTTTGTTACTTTTTCACGCTCAAACGGCTCGACCAATTTTAATAAAATTTTGTATGGAGGTAGCTGACACTTTGGATTAACATATAGGCTACTTTTTTTCCCCGATATTCCCGCGAGATCGACATTTACGCGGGTGAAACCGCGGGGCGCAGCTAGTGTTTCATAAAGCAAAGGGCCTGCCTGGGTTCGAACTTACGACCTACACATAAGTCGCGGCCGTTACCACTGTTCGCTGCCGTTTATAATTCAATCAACTAACGGCTTGCAAATAACATGCGTTTGACAGTTTGCTAGCTTTTTATTGGTTTTTATTTTCGTTCCACAAACCGGTGTCAAGGAAATAATGTTGTTGTTGGGAATCGAACCCAACACAATACACTGCGTGCGGCCTGCACGCGCAGGCAGCGTGATCACCGCGTCATCGGCGAGTTGAGACACGGCGCGGCAGCGACACGTCTCCGCCCGACGACCACTCGCTTCCACAGACTCCGCGGACGATACTCCTCTCTTTGAATAATTTATTTTGGCTCCGAAAAAGTTAATACTTATTGTTAATAAGAACGGCAGTAAACCATTGCCCTAAAATACAGTCCACTCTTTTATTGCTCCCCGCGCTAACAGTTGTCATAATTTAAATCTCCATTAAACACATAGCTATTTTAATTCTTAGAAGCCATAATATAAGAGCCGCTGCGGCATCTAATTTGGCCGATTTCTTACCCTCATTATCTGTAAGCAACCTCTTCGTGAAATGTACCTATAACACATCGATCATCTCATATGTATTGGGGAGGCGCCAAGATACCGTCTTTATTAAGAGTATTATGATTTTATTTATTTTTTATTTTATTTATTTGGGAAAATAAACGGTTACACATTACAATATTACTTAAAATATGAGCTACAGAGTGAGTAAGTGTATAACCCACAACATTTGTCACATATTATATGATGCTCTGAATTATATTGAAAGGTTATCACATAACGCTAATACGAGTATTATAAAGGCGAATGTTTGTGAGTGTGCGTGTGTGTTTATATGTTTGTTACTTCTTCACCTTCAAACGGCTGAACCAATTTTGACAACATTTTGTATGGAGGTAGCTGACACCCTGGATTAACATATAGGCTACTTTTTATACCGATATTCCCACGGGATCGACATTTACGCGGGTGAATCCGCGGAGAGGATATTTTTATTAGGGATGTTACAATACAGATTGAGAAACCGCCGAAATACATGGTTTATTAAACAAAAACTTGGTATCAGCCAACCATCGACTCCTTAATGCTTTTTTTTTTTTTTTTAAAGTGGCGAACGGTCATACAGTAACTGTTGTCCAAATACATAGCATGTTTTGACACTTTAATGTGAAATAGGTATTGGTAAAAATTACCCATAGCACTGGTTCGCATCGTTTCGGTAAAATATTGGTTTACCATGACAGTTGTTATAAATGTCATTACTACGAAAAGACATCCATTTCAATTCGACATGGACATTCACAATTGACATTGATTCGAAATGGAAATCATTTCCAAATGATTGAAATACTTATGACCATACGACTACTATTGTGAATTAATAAAATTAATTGCAGAGTAGGCACAGACTAGCACATCAAGCTACTACAATCTGTCAAATTTCTTTAATAGATTTTAAACTTTATTGCTAACGCATAAGATTGATTGGGAAAATAATATGACAGTTTCGCGTAGCTTGATGTGCTGGCGTCTGAACAATGCTTAAGCAAATTGAGCATCAAAGGACTTATTTTGCGGTTTGGAGTCAGGTCACTGAGCTTAGTCGGTCCAGAGCCGGCTACCTCCATGCTCCTCAAACCAGTTATCTCCAGTAAACTAAGAAACTGAGTGTATTCACATGAAATCCAACACAAATGAGAAGGCCAATTCCCGTAACCAAAAACGTTCAAATTCTAGTCGCAATCTCACCTCGGCGACATCAATGTCACTAACTCGTCAATAATATAGTAAAATCGGGGGTATTTATTTATTACAGATTGAGACTGGGATTAGAACACCAACGTTTGTTAAAATAAGGAATTGCCTCTCAGGTAGCATTTTATATAAGCAGGTGTAGGTACGTATAGGTACGTTATATACCTTACACGCATTGTTATTATTAGTTAACTCATACAAGGCTTTGACGTCGTCGCTAAGTTAGAAACTATTCCTGGTAAACCCAGAGGTGACGACCTCCAAATATATGTCACTTTAGCAGAACTATGACGATAGTTCTGCTAAAGTGACATACATTTTGAGGAATTTGATATTATATACGCTAGATTCTGCCCGCAAAAGCCGTTCACGTGAAAACCGGAACCAGTAGGAGGAACTAGTAGGTCTAGGTACGGTCAGCATCAAAAGTTGATTAACAATTCAGTTTTTTTAATCTTAGTTATTGAGCAAAATACTTGTTCAAAATTGCAGCAGAAGAATTTGTTTTAGAATATATACTCTTCTCTATTATGTGAAAAGCTAAAAATCAATTTATTGAAAAAAGATGTTGTCGATTTAATAACCTGTAAAAATGATAGTGTTAATTGACTTTTGATACTGACTGTACCATGAAAAAGCACTCTGTAATGTGTAGCTTTCTATCAGTGAATTATTTTTTAATCGGATTAACACTTCCAGAGATTACCTCCTACAAACAAACAAATAATTTTTCACACCACCTGCGCGCTTGTCAAGTAAACCTAACTTAAAGCAAGTCATTAAAGATCTAGGCTTTAGCCAAATAATAATAATGTACTGAATTTCATTATAACCCGCTGGGGCATAATGTGATTTGAATTTGGAATACCAACTAAAAAATTCGTCGGTGAACACATCACAGTCAGGTTTAGCGTCCAAGAGAGCGGTGAGTGCGAAGAGACTGGGTTCGGCGGCGCGCTGTGACTTGCAGACCCGACAAATCATCGTAACACAGTCTATGACTAGCGCGGAAGGTAAAAACGGAATTTCGTTTATGCTCACTAGTTCCTTCGCGTAGTTCCTTTGAAGGAACTACTGAGAATTTTTGGATCAGTAGTTCCTTTGCAAAAGCTGAAGGAACTACTGAGACTAGATAGTTCCTTTGAAGGAAATAAACATATATAATGCTGCCCGCTGCTGTTACACTTGTTATTAAATTGACAACAATTCTTTTCAATAAACTGCTTTTAGCTTTTCACATAATACGAGTAGTAGAGTTTATATTCTAAATTTTTTTCTACTGCTGCAATTTTCAATAAATATTTTGCTCAATAACTAAGTATAAAAAAACTAAAGTGTTAATCGACTTTTGTTGCTGACCGTACCAGCTTGGGTACTGTTGAAAGTTTAGGGGCTTAAAAATCTCAAGTTTCTGATCCGATGAGCTAAGTGGATTAAAGGAAAAACGAATCTTCTATCTACAGTTTGGATGTATTTATGTTATCCTTTTGTAGAGGATTTCTCTTTGGTTATAATCTTAATTAATTAAGTCCTCGCTTCAAGAAGATAAGCTTTCCTTCTCCAGAGAAAAGCTGATAGCGTTCTGTCAAGCTTCTGTTGCTAACCAGAGCGTGAATATCGATTGGTGAAAGGCGGTTAGTTTTACCCGGGAGTTTTGGGTGATATCAAGTTGTAGGAAGCTAAAAGAGTATGTAAGGATCATAGCACTGCAGGAGGCGTTCTGTAGTTTCTGCCTTTCACCATGGGAAAAAGATGTGAGTCTATTCAAACTTATGTTTCAAATTAATATTATTTCAAGTTAAACAAATATAAACTTTATTTTAATATTAAGTAAGTTGATTTCAGAGTGACTACCACTATTGAAACAGTCATAAAAATGTTTGAAGTTGCAGCGTAAACTGAACTTTATCGCGTAGGACTTTAAGTTATTTTTCCATAAACTAATACTTGTTTACATTTTTGGAAAATAAATCGTGAATGCAGATTAGGTGTCAAGTTGTTTTAGATTAAACTGTTGAGCAACGTTTCGTTTAGATTTGAACACTTTCTGACTTTTAATAACCTTTTGAACGTCAGAGTATAAACGTATCGCCGTACCCCTGACGCCAGGCCACTTTAACAAAACAACACACACACTTAAAACAACAAATTTCTCGACATTGGTGGTTTATTTATATTAGTTTCATGCAATACAATACAGACGGAAGCTTAAACTTTTAAATTATATAAATAAAAACACACAAAAGTAATGATTAAATTGTTTATTTCATAATATGGTGCGACCCGTGCGACGTGTATTTTGTCATATATTTGTGACGTTGGCGTTCAGGGTAAGATTTTGTTTGTCACATATATGTGACAATGGCGTTCAAAAGGTTAAAATATTGAGAAGTTAGGTTCAATTGGAAAATTCGTTGATAGAAACGCCAAGAAATGTATGTCATATCCGATTATTAGGATATTTTCCTTTATAATTTTAGAATCACATGGCAGTTTCATACTACATTTAAGAATATATAGTTTTAGGAAAATGGCAAGTGACAGACCGACTAACCACACCAGTGATTTCATGATTTTTTTGATTTGCCAATTTTAGCAGAAACACTGATAATAGCATCTAGATGTCTGTCTTCGTAATGGAAGCGATTTTATTTCATTTAGATTAATTTTCAAAGAAAACAATTCCGAACGGAAACCGGATAACAGATACCTCCAATTAGGTATTAATTATTTTAATTAATGATTCTGCTTGTAAACGTTTAGTTTTAAGTACACGATCCGTTATCCTAAAATTAGATTTTTATGTTGCTTTGCTGGCTTTCGAGCAATGTTGTTGTTACCTACTAATTAAGCAGATTGTTTCAGATTAAACGAAACATCTATATTTTACATCGAGAATTTAACGATCACATTGACGGCGATTTACGTCAAGCGGTCAGCTCAAATTATTTATTTTGCCGGTCGAAAATTTAATATTATAACTATCGTTATAAAGTTCACAAATGTGCGGTGTATTGTTTTTGAATATCGAGTCTATCCAAGTATGTATTATGCCCAAAGTATGTATTATGTACTAATCATGAAGGTCCTACGAATATTATTAACCATAAAAGTAATGTGTAAATGTCTAAAGTAATGCCTCTTTATTAGTAAAGAAAAAAATTTTATTGCAAAAACTTATACCTAAGTATGACAAAAACTTTTTTGCAATAAAAAAATGTCTTCCAAAAAAAAAAAAACACCAAAAAGCGAAAAATTGTTTTAATTTCGGAAGTCAGTGCCAAAAAACCAAACTAAAGACACCAACTTTCGAAATTAAAGTAGTTTTTCAATTTGTAGTGTGGTACCTACCCCACTCAAATTCGTATACCTACCACTATTACCACTACTTGAAATGAATAAAGAATTTTCAAAATCGGTCCACAATTGACGAAAATATCGAGGAACATACATAAAAATATATATTATGACAGACGAATTGACAACCTGCAGATTTTTTTAAGAAGTTGGTTAATAAAAACTGTTCTTGTTGTGCAATCAAGTTACTGAACGAAAGATCTATCAAGAAGAAGATCTATCAGACCTATCCAGTTATCAGCCGAGCTAAATGAAAAAAAAGGAAGAACGGTAAGCGCAATTGAATTAATAGCGCGGGCAGGCGAAGCGACGGGGTTGGTTGGGGGAACGGCGAAGTCGAGAGAAGAATCTATTTTTTTTTTATATTCGTTGAATTATAAACGTTCGCAATATTAACATTATAACTTTAAACATGAAAGATTTTTTGTTCGCTCTTTTGAATACATTAATCACATCGCCATTTCATACGTTAAAAGCATGCGTAATTTGACGTGTTCCTATCAGCATTTTTAAAGAAATAGTTTTTTATTATACCTAAGTCTTGTCAATTTCACGAAAAATCTAATTTACGATTAGCAATTTTGATTTAGTCCCACTCTTAAACTAGTAGGTTATTAATCATGAGCGCTTCGTCCGCGTGGTTTCATATTCTCCCCTACGGAACGTCAGAAACTAGGTGCTTTAATTTACTTAGCATGCTTATAAAAAACCCCCGACTCAAACAAAAACCTCTAAAAAGTAAAATAATAATATATATTAGCCCTTTAAGTTTAATATAAGTTGCAGGAAATATTTTGATCCAAGCGTCCTCACGTCGGGGGACGGCTAATGAAAATTGGAAGTTAACAGCAGTTATGTTTCTACAATAGCTACATTCATTATTGCTGGGTTTAAGCCTCATCTGTTTGGCGTTTTCATTAGCCGTCCCCCGACATGAGGACGCTTGGATCAAAATATTTCCTGCTACTTATATTAAACTTAAAGGGCTAATATATATTATTATTTTACTTTTTAGAGGTTTTTGTTTGAGTCGGGGGTTTTTTAATTTAATTTTTATTTCTTGCTTTTTAAACTTTATAATATTATATTACTAGTAAACATACTATACGATCCACATGTGATTAGCCGAAATCTGCGCAGCTATAGGTACGTATTTTTTTACCACAGTGAAGCGAAGCTAGTTAGGTACTCGTGGTCGTTGGCGTTCATTCCATACTAACGTATTCCTCTGTGAATTCGCCATTTTTGGTGGCGGCCATCTTAGATTTAAAATTTGTAATAGTGTATAGTATTCTACTAGTCAAGCCCTTTCATTTGATACCCATATTGAGGGAATTATGAAAAAAAAAACATAATTCGCTATTTTGTGGTGGCGGCCATCTTGGTTTTGAAATTTATCATAGTGTTTGGTATTCTACTTGTCAAGCCCTTTCATTTGATACCCATATTGAGGGAGTTGTGAAAAAATATGTAATCCGCCATTTTCTGGCGGCGGCCATCTTGGACCGATTTTCTTCAAACATAGCTAAGAACACTCGCGACTAATTCAGCTTTCCAACAAAAAAAAAACAAAATCAAAATCGGTTCATCCGTTCGGGAGCTACGATGCCACAGACACACACACACACACACACACACACAGACACGTCAAACTTATAACACCCCGTCGTTTTTGCGTCGGGGGTTAAAAATGAAATGCTACTGAGATAATCAATAATTTCATATTTTATAAAATTAAATTCGCTATTGTTTCCAGAGGAAGTTCAAATTATAATTGCTTAAATATTCCAATAAGGTTATCAAGTAATTCAAGAGTTTGATTAATTGAATCCGATACAAGTTGACGGTGGATCCATTTTAAAGTCGATAAAGTAGACCGCCGCGCCGCCCTTAAAATAAACAGCGTTGAATCTACAAGGTCGGTTCGACCGGCGCGGCGCGGAAGGTGCTCATTTTTTTTTTTTCTCTTTTAATAATAACTAAAGTTAGTAATTGATTAAAATCTTGCCCAATAGATTAATAAGCAATTTAACTCTAACTTATTATTTTACCATTTTAGTTATTTGTATATATTGAGCAGTGGTGGCCCTGTGGTCACGGCCGCGACTTACGAGTTGTAGGTCGTAGATTCGAACCCAGTCAGGGGACTTTGTGTAAATTATATCATCACCACTGGTACCAAAACGGTGAAGGAAAACATCGTGAGGAAACCGGCATGTCCTAGAACCAAAAATTCGAAGACATGTGACATCTACCAACCCGCACTGGGCCCGCGTGGTAGATTACGGCCCACCCCCTCTCACAGAGAGGAGGCCTGTGTCCCAGCAGTCGGAACATTATAGGCTGAGTATGTATTATTTTACGAGACAGAATATTATGTTATAACTAAGAATTGTGTCAATTTGCCCTACACTGTATATACTTCCATATGTATTTAGTAAAAGTTGGTATTTTGACACTTCAAACAGACACTTCAATTTTATTTATTTGTATGTATATTGTATACCGTAAACCGGGGTTACTTTGAATCACGGGGTTAATTTAATAGAAACTTCTTATCGACATAAAATTGCAAATTGCGTAAAATGGAACAACTTTTGGTAGATTTTTTTTTCGGATGACTACAATGGTAAACTGTCACAATCCTTTTTGCGGGTGCGCTGGTGATGACACGTTGTTTCATGCAAAAAAAGGTAAGTTTTTTATCAATACCGATTTTTACCAGATAAAATGATTTATTGGGGCTACTTTCAGATTCTATGTTAAAAACGGGGGGTTCCAAAGTAACCCCAGAATCATTTTAACTTTTATCACTTTGTTTTATTTTTTTTAATGAAAAACTAATCGATTTTTTTTTTTATTTTTTTTTGCTTTTACGGAGAGAACTATAAAAACCGATACTTACATTTTTTTATAATTTTTTTAGAACCACACATTTAAAAATTACAGTCAATTAAAGTTCAAAATTGATCAAAGTAACCCCAGTTTACCGGTATGTATAGATTACAGTTAGCTGGCCTAGTGTTAATGAAAACGGGCATTAATGTTTTGCTATCTCGATTCAATTTGCATGCTTCAAAGAATGAATTAGGCTTAGGATTATGTAGTATGCATGAGCATATAGGTTATCGTTTGTTTCACAATATAATTCATTAACGCATGCGGTCCAAACATGCATGCGCCACTGTCCAGTCAGGTAGGTTCAACTTCGAGAAAGAGGTCAATCTTCGAATGACTGGGCTGGGCAGCGTTCGCTAAGCTACGCAATATCTTCTCGTCCCACATACCGCAGAGTCTCAAGACGAAAGTCTTTGACCAGTGCGTGTTGCCAGTGATAACATATGGCGCTGAAAAGTGGTCGCTCACAATGGGCCTTATTAGAAGGCTAAAAGTCACCTAAAGGGCAACGGAGAGGGCTTTACTTGGAACCAAGGTAACCGACATAGCCCGAAGAATTTGCAAATTTAAGTGGCAGTGGGCAGGGCACATTGCTCGCAGAACAGATGGCTGATTGGGCCGAAAGATTTTGGAGTGGCGACCGCGTACCGGAAGACGTAGCGTTGGAAGGCCTCCCACAAAGTGCACCAACGACCTTGACGGCCGCCGGAAGCCGTTGGATGCAAGAAGCACAAAACCGGTCGAAGTGGAGGTGCTTGGGGAGGCCTATGTCCAGCAGTGGACGTCTTGGGGCGGAAATGATGATGCGGTCCATTTATGCCGTTGCAAGAGCATGTCATCTGTTAGCTCACGTGCGCACGGACGTAAAAATATCGCGCACTGGATTTTTAACCCTCGGTATTGAGCCGAGGGTTGAGAATCCAACAGAGCGCATCCCAGTACGTCAAAAGTGGAGATATATCAGTAGGGATATAAGGAACAGGGGAAAAAACTACACTGTTGGATTTTCAACTTTCGGCGCTAAGTAGGGCGGTGAAAATCCAGTGCCCAAAAAAAAATTACAACAGGAAAAACTCGCTCGTGTGAACCTGGGCCTAAACCTACCTGACATAGATACTGGAAATGTTATACGTTGAAAAAACCTCGTTGTTACGATTTTTTTATTTTATTTTATTTTAAAACATTCAATGAAATGGATGAATGAGTTTTGGATGGTTTTTTTCAAAGTTAAAACCACTGTCAGGGAAAATATTTGTTAAAAGTGGTTTCCGGAATTTTACAAACAACTAGGCGTGAATAGTCGCGTGACTTCCTAGTCATTAGCACAATAGTCGCCCCGCCTCCCGCGCCCGATTCACCTAATTTTTACCAGGGGCCTTTTAAATAAATACCGATAGGCGACCAGTGACAGGTGACAATCCGACTATTTCACAAGTTTTTTTTTCATAGTTAAAAAAAACTAGGTAATATAATAAGTCCATGTAAAAAACTAAACAGATTCTTTTTCTATCACTTTTGTAATTTTTTCAGTTATATTAAATAGGTTTCTAAGCTTAACGGTGCGTTTCCTTCAAGGTATGCGTGAGGTGTAGCGGGTGATGCAATACCCACTTAATAGGATAACTTTGCTTTCCAACCCTCGCACTCGCAGCTTTCTTGGAACAGGGTTTAGCAGAGGCTTGAGGTCTTGCAAAGTCAGGGAAATTATTTATGATATGTATTTTAACACCCTAAGTCATTTTACCGTGTTATAGCCACGACGTTGACAGTTGTATGAAATTATACTACTGTCAAAGAATGACAGTTGTGGTTTAAGTATACGGACAATTTTAGTTCGTAGTCAATTTGCTTAACAATTACTGTTAGCAAGGATCCCCTGGATGCCGTCAGCAAGACGGGTCTTGGTGGCGATGCTCGAGAAAAACCTGTGTCCAGCAATGCACGTATTCTGGCTGAAATGATTATTATTATCGAAATTGCATCTCGGCATTATTTTTTCACATTACCAAATACCCCTTAAAAATAGTTCGTCGTTGTAAAATTGTAAGAGACTTATCATAGTTAATGAGAAATTAATGAAATCATTAATGGATTATTAATTTGATCCAGAAAACGTGTGCGGTTTATACATCGATTTCGATGTAACGAGCCTATAGTAATTGCTCTCTAGGCAATTGATCCATTTTCCTAAAACGTGTACCACAGTAAATATTATTTCGTCGACACTTATCCATCAGTACAGGTGCTATTTCCTGTAACATCAATAATTATTCAAGCAAACAGACGATTCAGGCAACATTGATTTATTTATTTTACACAGATTTCAAATACTTGAAATCTGTGTAAAATAATATTATATCCATACAAATTGGTGTGATTTCTAACAAAGCGAAACGTTTAAGGGAACAAAAAGCCGCTGACATTTATATATACATATTTATCCATCTATGTATCCATTATATCGTTTAAAGTTTAAATAACTAAATCAAATACAAATAAAATACAAATATAAATACAACAATATTCACAGTATATTCCAAAAGGACTGAAAGAGAAGTAATCAAAAAATTATGTGGGTCGTTATCAAGCCTTAAAAGGCAATGAATTCCGAAACAACATCGTAATATGAAACAACCTGTAGAGTTAGGAGGGTTGAAAAGGCCGGGCGGTGAAAGTGTAGATGGGTGGCGTAGCAGGGTCGCGTACTACGTGGCTACGAGGCTACGAGCGTAGCGGGCACGCGGTTCGAACGTGTTTGGAGCTACAAGTGTCTGCGAGTCACCTTTCGCTACGAACTTCGGGAATGATACAGTCTCTTTGTTCTCGAATACAATACGACTAATTAACTGTTTTGATCACGTAGTTGGTTTGAAAATTCTGGGAAGCTATTCTTCCGAGTGAATTTTGAATTAAATGGTGAATCTTTTATTTTGCTAATGAGAATCGCAGTTATCAAAACGGTAATCATTAATTACAGCCATGATTTTATAAAAGTCTACATAATATCATATTTCACATGAATATTTACAGAAACAGTATAAACTGTTTTCATTAAAAGTCTCAGCCAATGTGTTTGTCAAAACATGTCCAATATGTGCATGTTGTTACAAACACATTAAGTAATTGCTTAATTAATCGATCTTCATTAACGTTTATAAACGGTAACATTTATTATCAGCGAACTATTAAATCATTCAATTAATTACCTATAGGTACAACAAGCCTAATTTGTATGGACAACCCGAAACCATTCGGTTCACTTCCGTGGAATCGATGTCATGCTTTCAGCGAGCTATTTATACTCGTATTTGGAGCATTAAGTGAGTTTGGGTGCCATAGTAGGTGGAAGAGGGCCCGACCACTCCCCGACAGAGCCCGACAGTCCCCGACCCGTGAAGGTATCCCCCCACTCCATCGACCTCGGGAACATTTGGGGGTCGACTACGACCGAGTTGAGTGTCTGTGTCTCCTGTTGATATCACGTTCTACGGTACGGTATAATAACCAGCATAATACAACAACTCAAAACGTGTGTTGTACTCACACTATTTCTTAAAATCCATGTTTAAAGAGGCTATTGAAAAAGGCATTAAAAATTAACACTTTCCTAAACAACGCATTTGTTTTTTTGTATGTTTTGAAACTAAATTACGAACGCTGAATAGACACATATCGACATTTCTTCGTGATACTAATGTAAGTAGGTAAATAATTGACTTAACACAAAGCCCGACATTAAAGCAATTATTTTTCCTTATCTACAAAATTGTGTTAATTAAAATCAAAATTTATGAAAAAAAAAAATGACAATTGCCTTGATGGGACAATTTAAGACAGTTTATATTAACAAAGCAGGATTCATTACTTAGAAGCAATAATCCCGGACAATGACGCTCCTCGGCGAGGCACCAAAAATACATCGCTTCATAATAGGTACTCCATAAACCCGACTAGATTTCTGTTTCGACGTGTCTACGTAACATTAAAATTAAAAGCGTTAGTTTATCAGCTCAAATGTGTACTGGAATCCCAGTGGAATTACAATCAAAATAATTAGTAAAAGATGAGAACTCTGGTAGCTATTGCGCAACGCAGCAAGTGAAGACGTAAGTCTCGGAGTTTAAATGGAAAATCGTCGGTGATGTAATAAAGGCGTTGTTACACGTGCCAACGTGACAATGTCGGTTTGACGAGAGACCTGAGAGAACGTTACACGCTAATGAGGACCAGCTCCCATTTTAAGGGCTTAACAATCCTTAAATGCGATCGTTCAACGATTATTCCCGCCGAGCGAAACTTTTCATACAGGAAAAATCCTCCAAGATTTTATTGTCCCTTTAATACGCAGAAACAGGCTGAAACACTTTCTCGATCCACAAATTCCAGAAAAACAAGCAGGTTTTGTTAAAGGCAAAGGCACGCGGGAATAAATAGTGAACTTTTGCCAAATCATAGATAAGAGCCGGGAATTTAATAGCCCTGTGTTGTTGAATTTCATTGATTACACCAAAGTCTTTGATTGTGTGCAGTGGGATAAGCTGTGGGAGGTTTTAAAAGACATGGGTACGCCTCAACATCTTATTGATTTAGTCCGATACTTCTACTTCAACCACCGCTCTTTCGTCAATATAGACACCGACTGTTCAACAGTGTTCTCTATCAAGAATGGCGTTAGACAGGGATACATCCTCTCACCTCTGCTCTTCAATGTGTATGGAGAGTATATTATTCGGAAAACTCTTGAGGGCTAGGAAAAGGGGTTTGCTGTTAGTGGAAAGCGCATCTCCAATCTGCGTTACGCTGACAACACCGTTCTCCTTGCTACAACGTTTGACGACATGAAGGAGATACGGCATAGATTGGAGGTGGAAAGTGGCAAATTAGGGCTTGCTATAAATAGACAGAAAATCAAACTTATGGTGATAGATCGTGCGGGAAAGCTAATATAACCCTAATATTAATAATGAAGGCAGCTGCGTCCCAAAAATAAAACGTCGGGTAGCCATGGCTAAAGATGTTATGACACGCCTCCAGAACATCTGGAAAAATCGTTCTATAAATTATAAAACCAAAGCCCGTTTTGGATAGCCAAACGCACAAATGTGTCTATCCTTTCCCAACTCGATGTCAAGACCCGATTATCTACAATATGCCTACAGCGTATTCTGACCTGTTTCGGTCACATAATGCGAAGGGGAGATAACTTGAAAAGCTAGTTATTGTTGGCAATACCGAAGGAAAGGGAACATGGGGCCGGTCGCCAACACGATGGTCCGACCTAGTAAAAGAAGCTACGTCCTCAAGCAATTTTCAGCAGGTGGTGATGGCAACTTTAGACCGGAGTAGATGGAGGCAGGTTATCCGCTTAAAAAGGTCCAGGGACCACGATCCTCAGTAATGAGGGACCGATTGAAGAAGATTACGCCGGTTACGACTTTCAAGTGTAGTTTTGTTTTGTTGCAAAACAAAACAAAACTCTAACAATGGACGCCATAACTTGTTATTACAAACGTTTGATTGAATACGTTAAGTTGTTATAACAGTTGCGACTGAAGAGCTTTTAGACTCTCTTTGTTTTATTTTCATGAAGGCCATATTTTGTTGTAGAAATGTTCGTCAACATCCTAATCCTATCGTAACTTCCTAACAATTATAAATGCGAAAGTAAGTGTTTGTTTGTTACCTTTTCACGCCTAAACCACTGAACCGGTCATCCTGAAAATTTGCTTATACATTGTCAGGAGTACAGAAACGGACATACGTACCTTTCATCCCGAAAATCTTCTGTTCCCGAGGAAAACAACAATATCGTTATTATGATAATAGATGGCGCCACGTGTATACAGAGAAGACACGAGAAAAATAAAAAACTTTAATTTTATTTTTTTCATTTATATTTATGGTGTTTAAATATCGATATCCATGACGTATGCGAAATTTCGCTAGTTAAGTTAATTTGACCCTGTATACTACTTCAAAGGTGCGTTCCATGTAAAAAAACAGCAATTATAATTATTATTTTATTTGATTTTACATATCTCGGGATCATGGGGTCCCGGACCTTTGGAAGGCATACGAGGGACCGAAACTAACTCGCAGAGGCAGATTCTGCACTTAATAATAATCACAAATTAATACAATATTTCGAAACTAAGATTACATTATCAGCCTATGATGACTGTTCCCACTACTGGGACATAGGCCTCCTTTCTGTGAGAGGGAGTGGGCATAATCTACCACGCGGGCTGGACATGTCGGTTTCCTCACGATGTTTTCCTTCATCATTTTGAGAGCAGTGGTGATATAATAATTTACACAAAGTAAAGTGCTGCCTGGGTTCGAAATAATGACCAACAACTCTTAAGGGTAGTTCTTCGAAATTTGATTCTTCGACTGATCCATATGGCCAAAATTTAATTTCACTTTCAGCTCTGTAACACATGCTCATATGAAAATAGACATACCAAAGAACATATGTTTGTATAAGGGGCTCGTTTTTATAAAGTAGTTTTCAAGATATCGACGTTCGAATATTTTGTGCCCAGATGAATCAGAAACAGAAATAAAAAGTAATAAATACACCGTTAGTTTTGATTGATAATTCTAAACAATAATTATTTATTCTTAACTAAGACTAAGACATATCAAAAGTGTCATATTTAGAACAGTTTCATACTCCTGTCACTTTTTAATTATTCAAAAGGTTATAGCTAAATTAATGATAATAAATAAGCCTAGAACTACTGACTTGTACACGGTCAAACATTATACATTATAATGCAACAAAAGCACTCCTTTCGTGCTGGAAAGGGGAAATCGAATTTATTTCATTAGTCATATGGGGGTTTTGACCATACGAATCAGGCACAGTTGAATCAGATTTTTGCCTACAATCATGCATAACTCATCATACATGCAGACTTCATTATTGTAATTTTTCTACACGATTCCATAACCTAAAAGCATCACACGAAACACAGATTGAAGTTTTAAAACAATGAAATAAATTTTATAAAGTAGGCATTGTAATCATAATGCCACCTGAACCAAACACAGGTGAATCAGATATTTTCCTTCGTAACACCGGGATCTAAGCCAACCAGCCGCAGGTCCACCTTCTAGCTTGTCCGTTGCACGACTGGCTTCTCCCCGCGCGGGAAGCCAGACTCTCATTATTATTACCTGACCAAGTACGGTCAAGTGAAGCTTACGCCACATTAATCAGTATTATACGCCGGACACTCCTTATTTACTTATTTATAAACAAAATAACGTAGTTATAACCAATACACATTTTTTTTGTAAGAGGACAACTCATTTCCTTTCGATATAATTATAATTTATATTGATGTATCAAAGGGAAAATGCGACATCGACCATTTTGTACCGGAAAATGGCAAACGGACGCGTTATATGAATCAGAAGAACACACTTCAAATATTTTTATTTTGTACCTAGACAGCAAGTATTTAAAAAATATCATTTGTCCTAGTAAGGCATAAAGCTAAACTGTACAAAAAAAAAATTACATGCCGTTTTGTTAGTTGGTTACAGAAATATACCCAAAGACATCGAAAATTTTGTCCCTGAAGAACTACCCTTAAGTCGCTGCCGTTACCACTGGGCCACCATTGCCCTACAAAGATTGTAGACAATTAAATTAATTTTAGTCCGTCTATACATCTTTTTGAGACTGGCCGTACCTACTTGAACAGAAAAAAAGATAAGAAAAAGGTGCGAGCCTTAATGACACCGTTGGCATTGTGAAGTCATTGTGCAGTGGATTTTTATCTCATCACGAAAACTATTCCCGAGTACAGAGCTCATACAAAGGGCTCTCCCTTCTGGCATACCCAACAGAAATCGTCGAAATGCCGTAGTTGTTTCGTATCTAATAAAAATGAGCCTTTGCTTATCTCGAGGGAAAGTTGAGTGCCTGTCTACAGTGTCTACTCGAAATGGTCAGCTTACAAATTTGATTATTATTACGCTGTTTCAAGGTTGATTTTAACTTGATCCTGTTACTATAACAGCCCGTAAAGGCCCACTGTTGAGCATACGCGTTTTCATTGACCGCTCCGCTCTAATGAGCATGAAGAATATCGCGAGAGGCTTTTATTGATTGTAACAATTTTTTTGTAGTTTGTTAGCAATAATATTAACATGTTTGTGATATAAAACTTTTTTTTTTCTCTCGGTGGAAATCCTTATGGACTTCCTCTATCGTGGGGGTGACAGAGGGGCATGCCGGACTCTTAGCGGCTAAAACCACCGCGGTGTTCCACCTCTACCTATGGCCGGGAGTGCGGGATTCGCAACAGCATGGTCATAACACTGACAAATTCACAGTCCAAGTAAAATACGCTATTTGTATATTTGACACACAACCTTTTTTTTTTAATTATAATATTAAGTTTATTGTACAAAGAAAAAACACACAAGATTAGACATACAATAAACATGATTGTACACACAGCGGCAGAGAAAAGGAACCCCCCAAGACTTTAAAGATTATCGCCCAAGCGCGCTTGAGCCCGCCGTCGCTCGTCGCTCGAGCGACGGCGGGCGCGTCACGTGACTCTGGCCTCGAGCAGCTCCCTCCCCCGCTGCCGCGCGCCGCACCCATCTCTGCCCGAGCATCCACCGATCCCACTCAAATATTATTTGCAAGTTTTTAATAATTATATTATGGTATTTTTTCGGCTTTTTGCCCGAACCGTATACCAAGAATAACTGAACTTACAAAAAGACACATTACGTGCCATTGTGGATACGAACCCACATCATCAGGCGCAAGCCGATCACGTATACCGCACCTTATACCACTAGACTATTGGAACAGTTAGCAATTTTAACGAAAATTCGAATAGCATTACTCCTTTTATCGAACAAGGTTAATACTGGTCTAATCGTCTAGATATTAAGGTTTAAATTTCAACTTCCACCACGAGTTATAAATATTAACACCTTATCGTCTTGTTACCCGACTGCGTTTTACAAAATGCAATACGTAACTCCTCAATTAACTAAAAGATAAGGTTGAAATTAGCATACATTTCTTGTTTGGTTGAATAGAATGTGCTTGATTCCGATTGTTGCACTACCGTAATTTTACTTTAGAAACTTAATTGCTGTATGAACTGCGAGTTAAGGTTGAATTTAAAATACTTCTTCGCCTTATTTACTAAATTGTGATTGAGGGTATAATAACTTTTCAAATCGTTTTGTTTTCATGTCAATCCGCTTGTGTGTAATTAATTCTCGCCGAAATATTATCCAATTTATTAAGTTTTTGAACAGTTGATTCTATTAACCGATAGTATTGTTCGGATAACAACTTTTTTGAAGGCTACAATTAAATAAACTGACGACTGAGGGAAACTGACCAGTGATACGCGGACTCTAAAATTGTTGTTCTCTGGGAACAGCCCAGGAACAAAGCATAAAGAAAATAGCACGAGATATGGTAATAACGGTAAGATTTACGTTATACACATATATATATTTATTGTTGCAATCATGTTGCATTATTACTGACAAGTTGGATTTTTTTTTATGTATTTCTAATATTATTATTTTCGTTCCAGAGAAAAACAGTTCGAAGATGGATACACAGGTATCATGCGACGGGTGATTTGAAATGTGATCGCCAAGGCCGTCGCCCAATTGTTAACACTAATGAATCGGGGCGACACCGTATTATTGTGGAAGTTCACTCAGTGGCACCCTTCAAAACTACGCGTTCAAGTGCTGACTTCAAGAAGTGATAGACAGTGACGGCGACCCTCTCTGTTATTAATAGGCAATTTACTCGGCAGATTGATTGTGTAACTTATCTGATAGAATTGCATTGGAACATATGAGCAAGTGTTAATTCCCAATATTTGTGAGATCATTATCTCGTAGTTAATCAAAAATAAACAGCCTTTATTATTATCAATCCAGTTACTCTTGTTTACAAGTAGTCTTGTAATGTGTTAACGATGCACCATCTGACGTCACATATTTTTCTAATGTTGTGTTAAAAGGGTTATCAGAAAATGTGATAAAAGAGAAAGATGTATATTGCTATTACTGTTATAGTTTAGCATGTTGGTTCTTCCTCAGTAATTCACAGGCACAAATGACAACATTTAATTTTTTAACTGAGCTTGTTTTCCGATATGATCACACAAATTTTAAATAAATAATGTTTTCTCAACTTTAAAAAAATAAATATTGTAGTACCATTTCTAGAAATATCTATAAACGAACCGTTGTCTAATGTTAAACATTCTACACCTCACCCAGGGTATCTATTTTGGGTTTAGTTAATATTCTAAGTAAATAACCCCAATTTAACATAGAAAACTGTATACTCAACCAGGAAGTGAATTCCATGAAGTCTTAGAAATGTAATTAGAGAAATAAATGAATATTGTTTATGTAATTTGCCTAGCTTTTCTTATTAACCTCTTATCTACTTTAACATTTGATTTCTTAAATAATTAATTAACGAAAATCACCTAATCACTTATTAAAAAAACTAAAAAAAAAGAAAAAAGAATATGCCGTCGGCGGATTTGAACTCGTGACCACCGCATCGTTATGCCGCAGTCTTTACCACTAGACCAACACGCCATTTACGTTGACTTACAAAAAACTGAAACGGTTTGATGTCGTTATCAAGATGGGGTTCCTTTTCTTCGATGCTTGCTGTACAAGCAGTGAGCAGAGGCAAGTAGGCTCCTGAACTAAGTAAAAGGATACTTTTATCTCAAAAGCCAAAAAAGCCATTACACTGACAAATTCACAGTCCAAGAAAAATGCGTTATTTGTGTACTTATCACACAAGTATATAAAGATACTTCCTTACTCTCAAAATCGGGTCGACATTAAAAGAAACAATTACATACGTTTTGATCTCAGAAATGAGTATAATTGGGCGTTTTATGTTAAAGTTAAACAAATGTAGAAATATCACAGAGAACAGTTAACATCTTATTAATAATAATTATCTTTTGAAAGCCGATCTATGAGGAGACTCAAATCAGAAATTTTAGTCACGATAATTTAAATTGGAAACTAATTGAGAAAGTAATTAATTTCTCACGATGATAAGCAAATTGATTCAATTTAGAAAGTTTGAAATGTAGATGTTCTAGACATCATTTGGACTTAAAGCTATAATTTGGATTAAAACTTCTGAGGGCCATCATAAAAAATGCTTCTGAAGAAACAATGTTTCATTCGATATTTATTGAACACCAATACGAATTTATATTCTGTTTTATTCAAGTAAATTAACTTTGTTTAAATTATACCTCTAGTTTATAAAGCAGCTTTTGTCCTCTAAGTTTTCTCTCTAAATGGTATGTATACCTATATGTGTATACATTAGCAGTAATAACATTCCTAAATACTTTTGTAAACCAATGTTGAATGATGCTGTTGATGTTCCTTCAATAAATAAACAAACAGTATTTTCCGTTCATATTGACTGAATCTTCTAATCAACCGTTCAGAGAACTCAAAGGTACGTCTTTTGTAACAGGAACTGACGTTATAAAAGCTAATCACACCAGAGTGGTGAAATAGGGCAATACAATAGATTTTTATGACACACACACACTTTTAACGTGCTCGTAACGGTAAACGAGAGTGAATTTTCACTGCATCGATGTTATTTTAAGTAAAGTGCCTAGAGCTTATACATGACGGTCATTGGCTGATTTTCCACTAGCCGGCACGGCTAACGGCACGACGACGGCACGGAAGTCCGAAGAAAAATTTATGACTTTAAGAATAAGAATAAAAATATAATAATTTTAAAATGGTTACCCATTCGCCAGCGCAGAGAGTTGAGGGCGCTGACTACGTTGTTCTCTATTCATGACAATCCCACTGCCCCTTCTTACATGACTTCTCAAATTCAATATTTATGCTCTGCCCATACTAAAAATCTTCGTTCAACCAACAATCGCCTTCTACGATGTCCTTCTCACCGTTCTGGTTTCATTCATTCTTCTTTCTTTGTCCAGGCGGTCTTTCTATGGAATGCGCTCCCTCTGAACATCAGGACGGCAACCAGTCGGTTATCTTTTAAAGTGAAGGCACGTGAACATATTCGGCAGAAGTTGGCCGTAACATCCCAGCGCTGATTTGCTGGATTCGTTTTCTCCTCTACCGATCATTTTTCCCCTCAGAGTTCATTTGGTTTATATGTATGTATGTATGTATCTGTGTATATATTGTATTTTATATTCATTTCCTAGCTAGTTCTTCTGTATGTTGCACCTGCCATGTTTTGTCTCTGCATCACCCTAAGGTTGACTGGTAGAAAATGCCTCAGGCATTAAGTCCGCCTTTGTACAGTATTATTTTTTTTACTTGTGCATATAGTTTTAATAAATAAATAAATAAATTTTCACTGCATCGATGTTATTTTAAGTAAAGTGCCTAGAGCTTATACATGACGGTCATTGGCTGATTTTCCACTAGCCGGCACGGCTAACGGCACGACGACGGCACGGAAGTCCGAAGAAAAATTTATGATTTTAAGAATAAGAATAAAAATAATTTCTTTGTTAAAAAATATACAGACACTTTAATAATATGGTGTTACACTATAATACACTTTATTCTATAATCAGATATTGAACATCTGTGTCTAAAATAGATATAGAATATCTGTATTTCAGACACCAGCGCTCTTACCCTGTTGTAGGCGAAACTTTGAAATTAGCTTTGTTTGACCTCTATTCACCTCTTTAACACATTCGATCAAAAAGATATAATAAAATAATATGAAAATAAAAAGAAGCGATAAATGTAGGAGAAACAATTTTAAAACTAGTAGTATAGTTAAAATTAGAGTTTAGGACCATCGTCGCCGTCTCCCGAAAATGCAAGAACGCGTGCTTTGAATTCGAAACAATTTTGCCTACATCTTAGAGCTATGCTGTCACCACTGCCATTACCCTACCAGCCAGTAAACAAAGCCGAGATCCATAAAAGTCACTGCAAGACAGAGACGGTAATTATATGTCTAAGTCAAATCCTATAAACGTTACTTATCTCGATAAGTAAGGCAGGATCGACTTTAATCACTTGAATCTTTTCTTCTCACGAAAGAAGAATAAGTTTCGAATTGGACTCGGTTTACTGATCGCTCTGAATTTACAACTTTTAATAGACCTTTCGGAGCTACAAACAAAATTAGCACTTGGTTTTAGACAGCGAGTTAGAGTTAGTAGAAGAGTTATCTACTACCACAATATTTGTCCACGTAATTAAATATAGTTAAAGCGATTTATGCTATAGTCACATAGGTCACCTAGCTGCCATTGTCAAAAATTTAACACGGCAGTTGAACAAACTACAATGAAGCTGCTTTTCAAAGCGAGCTGGCCCGCACACTATGTTACCGCAAAAGTATTTGCTCAGTTTCTAAATTGTTTAGTACGTATATTGTTGTAGGTATGTACTATGTACCTAAGTGCTGTAAGGGCTGGCGCTCACTGGCGGCGCGGTACGGCAAGGGATTTTTATGAGACGAATAGAAATATAATTAATATATGACAATAAAATTGACATTTCAATGATGGTGCCTAAGAATACCGCGGCTTCGTTGCCGTTAAAATTTCAATTTTATTGTCATACTATTAAGTTATATTTTTATTCGTGGCCTAAAATCCCTTGCCGTGCCGTGTGGCCAGTGAGCGCAGACCCTAAGTTCCTCACAATTTGCCGACAGCAAGCTTTTGTGTTTTGTTACACGGCACTGTTTGCGAACCGACGATTTGTGTTGGAGTTTCCCTAACGTTGGCTGGAACGCATTTAGATAATCAGTAAGAACCACAACTCACTCGGGACACCGTGGGGGGAACCTAGTTGTGTAGGGCTTATAAATTTATAACTTTGTTTTCAAAACTTTTTTGTGGGTGATGTTGAAGTTAGTTTCGAGTGTAACGAAATACATATTTTATTCAGGTATTACACAGAATAACTGTCAACTGTTGCTACATAGGGTTCAAAAATTCATTTGAACCCTTAGTTTCTTGTCAATAAGGGCACGTTATCGTAATTAAATTACAGTAAACATATTAGGGTCCTTTTTGGCCACGAACTATATTATTTTAATGTTTAAATCCCTTTTAAAGTTTTGGCCCGATTCACCCCTGCAAATCTATTCACCCCGTTTGACGGTATTAGGTAGATTATAGATATGTCCATATTCGACCTGTCTGTCCTTACTTGTCCTTAGATTGTTTTTCATTAAATAGAGAACTTATGAGGCCCGAACAATGGTTTCAATATAAATATAACATTTTTTATATATATTTTTTTTTAAATAAATACAAATCTACATAAATAACAAAATGTACGTGACAGACAGTCGCTACTGGTAGAAGATGCCCATGTTGTTTAGTCCGTCTCTGTACATTTGTGCGGGTAAAGTATAATATAGAGAAATATCAAGAAAGCAGAAGGCTAATTCTCGTACACAAAAAACGTTCAAATTCAAATCACAATCGCATCAGCGACAATCAATGTTTTGAAAAATGTATGTAAATTGATTGTATTTTTGATAAATTGAGTTTAGAATGCGAATGTTCTTAAAAATACGGGAATAGCCCTTGAGAGTAAGGCCCTTTATAATTAAATTATGCCGTAACTGCAGCGGCCGTGAAGCTGCCGCTGCGGCATAATGTGTAAAGGGCCTTAAGGACTATTCAATGACATTTGACATGCGAACATCGACGCAGTAACCTAACGACTCCTCGACGTCTAGACCGGTACTTGCCCGTGGTCCCCCAGTCCAGTCCCCCTTGGGGTACCACGAACAAAGACGCCTTAACTAAAAACCTTAACTTAACCTTAAGTAAAAAAAAAATCTGAAATATTATTTATTACAAACGGTTTAGGATGAGGCTCATATATGTACGTATAATTCGCAAAGAATTTATAATTATCATTATGTTTAGAAGAAAGTCGACCGCGTGCGCGGCACTCATCCTCTCTCATTAGCCATACGAGCACGAACGAGTTCAAACTCTTTTTATTATATTACATAAATAACACAAAACACATGGGTACGAAGTACCTACCCATCAGAAAGATAGGGTAGATTAAAAAATATTTAAAACACATTCATCAACGAGTGCGTAGAGCAATGTCAAAATAATAATAGATTGTTATACAAGGGGCTAAAATGACCCATTATACGAGGTAGTTTTGAAACCGAGTCATAATGGGTTTTTAGCGCCTTGTGTTACACTTTACTTTTCACTACAATTGCGAGAAAATAAAATAATCCAGTAGGTACAATATGAAATAGTTTATTTTATTAAAAATTAAATGTACAATTTGTACAACTCTGGATATTTAACGAGATGTTTTTTCCTGGCAACTTATTTTTAGTCCTCTGTGAAGATGAATGTTGAGTTGTCTGTGGGGTAAACGTGGGAGATACATGTAGTTCTAGGTTTGGGGACCCCTCGTTCGAATGTTCTGAATAGAGCATCAGCTTAGATTTCGCTCCAATGTCTTTTTTAATTTCTTCTTTGTAACCGAAACACAATGCACGCATTCTACCGAAGAGATCGCCTCTTTTATTTATTTCCATTTTCAAAAATAAAATATTCTTCTTTTTTCGTAAAACACTAATAAGTCGAGTCTTTATTACTTATGAATAAAGACTTTTTCGTTTTTGTAAGCTCGTTGGTAACAGACAAAAATTAAAAAAAAAAAACGTTTTCCCCTAGAGGTAGAAATGCTATTTTTTCCTCGCTCTGGTACGCTACAATGACGGTCTTTTTGAGCAAGCCTCCTTACAGCCCTGACCTAGCACCGCCTGACTTCTTTTTATTCCCGATAATAAAAATTCTGCTCAAAGGGATACAATTTTCGTCGCCGGAAGATGCGCTGTCAGCGTTCGAGAAGGTTGTAAACGAGGAGTCTGCGGCGGACTGGAAAAAGTGTTTCGAAAACTATTTCAGACGCAGAACGTTTTTGCGATACAGCAATGATACAGCGATTGGAAGCAATGAGCAAGAGCAAGAGCAGTTGAAGTTGCATTGCAAGGAAATCTGGGAAATTTTAAGAGGAACAGAGATATGTAGCAATATTTTAGGGTCCATGTGCCAGCTGTTACTTGATTGCATTGCTAATAATGGGGGTTATACTAAGGCCTGAGTTCACCAACATTCAAACAACCGGTTAGGTATTTAAACAGTTAATTTATGTCAAATTTCCTAAGGAAATTTTAAATATAGAACTGATTAAATATTTAATCAGTTGATTTAAATGTTGGTTACAAGGCTAAGTATTAAATTATACCTAAAGTCATTAAGTTCTAACCTATGTTTACTTATTATTACACTACTCTTTGTTGTCCCTAAATAAATAAATAATGTGATTATAGTAATAATAAAACTATATTGTGGTATATTCGGAATAAGGATTATTTTGAGGTTTAGTTTCAATCTTCTTTTCGTAATGAAAATTATTACTTTAGCTATAACCACAATAAATCCTAAATTAGAAGTTTATTTACTTACTTTAAGTTTATTTACGTACTTTATGAAATTATAACAAATAAAAACATATTTAAGCTTAATAAAACGGTCAAAATGAATTATGAAATACAGCTTTGTAAATAGAAACGACAAATAAAATACTAGTCTGGGTTAAGTCTAGTTTTCCCAACGTTCTATAAACATACTTGATTCCAAGAAATAGTAGTCTTTCGTAGTATTAGACTAGACGCGCCCCGAGACGCGACCAAGAATGTAGTCGTGCACAGCATTTCACCTTGCAGATAAACATGTATTTATAGTACATTATACATATATATAATATTGTGACTGCTCGTGTTGCTAAGGGTAGGGACATAAAGATGCGTAAAGCGGTGACCGCTTTTTGTCGTTGTTTCTACATAATTCTGATTCTTGTGTCTAGTTTAGATTGTAATTCTAAATAAACTATATGCAAGGCGAGCCTATTTCCATAGACCAGATACAAGTCCAGGCTCCAAGAACCTAGATTACCCAACACGCACGAAAAAAAAAGTAAAAGATAATATGAAGGATATTTCAGATGCATTGATTGAAGGAGAAAAAAGTCAACGAAGAACAAACTTTAGATTTAGAAAGTCAAAGTCAAAGTCAAAGTCAAAGCATTTATTTCAAATAGGCACATAAAAGGCACTTTTGAACGTCAAAAATTATCTTAAAATAGAATTGATTCTAGTCGCCCATTCCAAAAGGTAGTTTTCGTATGGAGAAGAACGGGCAAGAAACTCCACCGTTACTCTTTTAAAATGTTTAGGTACAATATTTTGGATGGGTACATTAATTATATAATAACATGTGAGGACGATGCACCTACAATAAAATTACTATACCACAATAGGTAAAAGAATTAAAAACGAAACCATGACATATAAATTAATTATCTGATAGATACATGGTGCTCACATATTTACAAACATGGTACAAGCAAAACGATTTTAATTAAAAAACAAAATACAAGTAATAAGTCAGGGTGTGAGTAATAAATGTAAAAAAAAAGAATAAAAAAATTTACAATTAAATTAGCAACCAGTTTGATTTTGTCTAGACTCTAGATTGTCCTATGGAGCAGGACCAGCATGTTTCCAAGCGTTCTTATCTTGGATATAATCTTCTAATTTATAGTATGCTTGTTTACAAAGTGTACGTTTAATGTGAGTTTTAAATTTTCTTTCATTTAATTGCAATATATCACAAGGTATTTTATTGTAACATTTAACACAGTACCCCATAAAAGATGTATGTACTTTGGCTAATCTGAAAAATGGTTGATGTATTTTATCTTTATTTCTTGTATTAAAGTTATGTCTATCGCTTATTTTGTTAAAAAGATGTAGATTTTTTCTTACATACATAATATTTTCATAAATGAATTGGCAAGGTACCGTCATAATATTAATCCTTTTAAATAGTTCCCTGAGAGATTCGCGGCGACGTAGATTATAAATGGCTCTGACAGCTCTCTTTTGCAAAATAAAGATGGATTCAATGTCAGCAGCTCGACCCCATAGTAAAATGCCGTACGACATAATGCTGTGAAAGTAGCTAAAATAGACTAAACGCGCGGTTTCTACATCTGTTAACTGTCGTATCTTCCTAACAGCATAAGCGGCCGAGCTAAGCCGCCCCGCAAGAGATGTTATGTGAGGTCCCCATTGTAATTTCTCGTCTAGCGTGATTCCCAGGAAAACCGTTTGATCAACAAATTCTAGTTTTTCTCCATTCAGTATGATGTCACATTCGCTACTTCTAACATTTGGTAATTTAAATCTAATGCATTTGGTTTTCTTTTCATTTAGTACCAAATTATTTACCGTAAACCAATCTTGGACCTGAAGAATAGAGTTATTCACGTCGTCAAGATTTTGTGCCCGTCTGTCTATCTTAAAGATCAATGATGTGTCATCTGCAAATAACACCATCTTCGGTTGATTTTGAAGTAATTGTGGTAAATCATTAATGTAAACTAAAAAGAGGAATGGACCCAATATCGAACCTTGAGGAACGCCCATTGCCATTTCAGACCCCAATGAGTTTACGCCGTTTACTTGAACTTTAAGCTTTCTATCTTTTAGATACGACTTTAGTAAATCAAGAGCTAAATTCCTAATCCCATAGTGCTCAAGTTTCAGCAGAAGTGTCTCATGGTTGACGCAATCGAACGCCTTTGAGAGGTCGCAAAAGATTCCAATGGCATCTTGTGCTTCCTCCCAGGCGTTAAAAATGTTCTTTATAAGGGTGACACCGGCGTCAGTGGTACAACGCCCTTTGGTGAAACCGTACTGTTGTTCATGAAAGATGGAATTTTTATTAAAGTGGCGTAACATTTGATTGAGCATCAACTTTTCAAACACCTTACTGAGAACTGGCAGAATTGACACAGGCCTATAATTGTTGGGTTCTTTACTATCACCGGCTTTGAATAAAGGAACTACTTTACTGTGTTTCATGAGATCCGGAAAGACTCCTTGGTCTATACTGATGTTAAATATGAAAGCTAAATAGGGCGCAATCGTTTCAATGATAGATCTACAAACTTTTACAGACATTCCCCAGAGATCTTCTGTTGATTTAATTTTAAGATCTTTAAAAGCTTTTATAACAGCCTGGGGGTTCGTATGTTGAAAACTAAACTCCGAGGGGCATGCTTTAACATTCTTTCTAAGTAAATCAGCAGAACGCGCGGGTGAGGAATTTAAAGCTTCAGTAGTTTTAATGGGAATATTAGCAAAAAAGTTTTCAAATTCCTGAGCAATTTCTACATCTGAGTTTATGGGGCCATGTGCAGTTTCTAAATTAAATTCAGTATTACGCTGTTTTTTCCTACCTGTTTCATTATTTATTATTTGCCAGGTAGTTTTTATTTTATCATCGGCTGATTTTATTTTATTGCTAATATAAAGAGCTTTAGCTATTTTGCATACACTTTTAAAAGTCTTAGAAAATATGATTGTTAGTTCTAGAGACCTTATGACGTAGAAACAAATGTAGTATATTTTTACTTGATTTCTCATCTGAATCAATATATAATATAATATATAGTCGATTTTTTTCGCGGTGGTGTTTTTTTGACGTGCTGGGATGCTCTCTGTTGATTTCTCATTGCTCGGCTTAACACCGAGAGTTGGCAATCGCGTGAAAAAATCCATGCGAACGTGGGCTTTTGACTTTACTTCAAAATTGTTCGGATTGTGACTGTAAGTGTAGTCCGCAATTGGTGTGAAAATCTTTTATAGAAATGCAATTGCCATGAAATTTGGTCTTGTGCTTGATAAACATAAATAGATCCATATCTATTCATGTTTATCAAGCTTTCATAGCCAAACCCAAACCCATGTTTTAAAAAAGGTAAACGGATTTTTTTACTTTAATTACAACCAATTACCGTAATTAAAAACAAACAAACATAAATTATTATATTAATAAACAAAACGAAAACCTCTTTGTTAGTATTCTTATGAATTAAGCTCTGCTGTACATACATATTTTATCGCATTTATTCAACTGGGTCTTCCTGACTGACATAGTTTATTTTAATAAAACCGTTCGTCTTAGGACAAACTTCAATCTAATATTTTTCTACCTACTGTTATTGTTTAATTAACTTGGAGCTTTTGCCGTCCATACCGAGTATTTAGGCATGTATACGTATGTATGCGTTGTACGTATGTTTTGTGTTTTTTTTCATGGCAATAGATTGGTATGATATAATAGGTAAACCAATGGCCGCAGCCATAAACGTTCGAGTAGTGCGTTAAAATAGCCTCCACGGGCGGCTACAGTTACTATGACATCTCGTATGCTAGGTAGCCGGCCTCAGTACATACCACTTTGTTGACTATCTATTCTGATATAGGTCGATACTGCCGATACGACACAAGATTTGTATAAAGGATTGTTGCTTTATACGATACCTATGGATATAAATAGGACGTTTGCGTAGAGCCACATGGAACACAGCATTGCTGTAGCTCCGCATGAAACGGTTACAGCGAAAACTAGCGAGTGCAAGGTCGTGTGTATCATCGGTTGCTAAATTCTCATTTAGCACAATAATTATTTATTTTTAGGTTTGAACAGTAAATGTGTTGTGTTATGAGTACCTAAACAACACTACTTGTAGACAATCTTGAAAGTAGGCAAAGTAGGCAGTTTCCTTTTTGGCAATCTAACTTTTTAAACCCCAAAACTTGTCTAAGACGACATTTAACTGGTACGATTTACCCCTGAATGCCCACGAGTTTGTAACTTTCTGTCAAGTGCCAATGCTAAAGTCAGGTAGTTGGACGAAATATTTCTTATCCAAAGGTGATTATGATGGAAGGGTGTAACTAAGTTTACTAAAGGCGACACTGAATAAGTTTGCTGATTTATTACAGCCTTGGTTTCCATTATCATAATATCTAATGAAGTATTCATTTACCTGGCGAGAATTCGTGCCTTAGTTGTTCGCAACAAAACTCTATTTCCGCTGTATTTATAACTGCGCTGTATTTGTAATTAAAACCTTGGATGCTAAATCTTTCGATTTAATATTGTTTCTTTTGGTTTGTGGTAATTTTGTTCCTTTATACATAATCAGCCTATAATGTTGCCGTAATCCAACACGCGGGCTCTGTGCGGGTTGGTAGATGTCCCATGTCATCGAATGTTTGGTCCTAGAAGATGCCGGTTTCCTCACGATGTTTTCTTTCACTGTTTTGAGAGCAGTGGTGATGAAATAATTTACACAATGTAAAGCGCCTGTCTGAGGTCGAACCCACGATCTACAACTCGTAAGTAGAGACCGTCACCACTGGGCCACCACTACTCTCGGCCACTTCTACTCTCTCTCTCTCTCTCTGTTCCTTTATAAGTAATGCCATATATTTCAGAGTTCATTTACGAGTATTTGTCAGAAACATGAGTATGCACACACACAGCATGCAAGATGTTAAGTACCTACATTGCAGAAAGGATCACAGTCATGTTTTACCTTAACGGCGTACAAATATGTATTATAATAATATTTGATCAATTATTTAATGAATAAATTAATTATTAAACATATAAGTAAAAAAATACAATCAATTAAAATTAATTTGTTAACAATTACAATAAATTACATTTGCACATAATATAGGAACAGCATAAGTAATTCAAACATCAATTATGATTTATTTATTTTTTAATAAAAGTTATTTTATTAAAGATTTAAATAATTTAAAAAGGTAACAGTCTTAAAATAATAATATGTACAAGTACATAAAAAGGGAGGAGAAATAATCAAAAGGCATCAAAAAATTCGTCCGCATCGCAATGGCAATGCTGATTCTTTGGCCAAAAAATAGGCCAACCCTGAGTCTGTTCAATTAAATTAGATAAGTAGAAGAACAAAATACGAGTATCATCGTCAAAATTAATTCAAATGTCAAAATAAGATGAAATACTAACAACAGTCAACAGAACCAAACTTCGCCCCCACATTAGAATTAGTATCATGTTTATTCCATTAGAAACCCAGCAATACCATAGAAACATTTGGCTGCTAATACTCTTCTAGTTTTTTTTTTTTTTAATAAATTTGTAACAGTTACCTCTATATCTCTGAGTGCCTGTGGAAGGTGGTTAAATATACGTGGTGCCATACCGAAAACACTTTTACGCATTTTGATTAGATGGTCTCACACACAATCTGTGCTTACTGCTTATATTTGTCGCGCCGGTTCCGGTTATCCATACTTGATTGTTTCTTAAACAGATCCGGGTTTGATTTTATAAACATCACAATTTTAAAGACATAGGGTAAAAATTGTATATTTCACAAAAGTCGGTTATGTTTAAGTCGAACATGGTTCTAATAATTCTCTTCTATGACCTAAATATTAACTGTTTATGGATTTTCCCCACAAGATAACACCAAATCTCAGAAGAAGACCAACTGTGCCATGATACGCCGTGACCTTGGCGTCCACGCCCAGAATAGGATCGATTTTGTAGAGCATATAAGCTTATTTACTCAGTCGCTTTATTAATTCACTCTGCTTCTTAATGAGGAAACGTTTGAAAGATTGCAAATAAATATTCTGAATGTATTAATTAATTAAGCTTAAGTAACATTTAACTGTGTATTTGAGGCTCTCTGATTGCACGAAAATAATTAAAAGCTTATTTAAGTATCGTGTCGCCCGACCGGCTTCCAATTACGTAATTACGTATTTCCAATTCTTACAATAACAGTATCCTAGGTACTCTAAAACTTTGTCAATATAATTAATACTGTGATTACAAGTTTGGCTCACAAATAAAATGATTCATTAGAGCCGGTCTATATCAAAGGAACTTCTGAGCACTAACCTATTAAGCTATTTGCTCTCGGCTATATACCGTTTTAGTTGTTAAGTATTTTATTTTTACTCTTTAATGAAGGTACACATAAAATTACAGTGTTTTACTGAATCTTGCGTACATAGACGGGTTCAACCCAAAATTGGATTCCCTATCAGCAAACCTCAGTGTGATTAAGAGATTTAAAAATGAGGACAATAGGTGTACCTACAACCAATAAACAAATCATCATCATCATCATTTCAGCCGAAAGACGTCCACTGCTGGACATAGGCCTATAGATAATTATATTTAATCCCATAATATAATTATGAACACTGACGAAATACTGTACTTTAGTAGCAGATACACCTCTCCCTAACCCTTCTGGAATTAGAGGCGTAATATTATGTTATATAATATAACTGTTTGTTCTTACGAATAAATAAATAGTCGCGCCGCCCGAACAAGTCAGTCAGCTGGAAATATTTGACTTAAACTTCACCTTGAACATGAACATCGCTCGCTTGTAAATCGACTCGGCTCAATGATCTATAAATATTCTATCTACTAAATCAAGTTAAAACTTTATTCTCTGTATATAATCATTATCCTGTTATTGAATAGTAGCTACGTAGCTCCTCTACCTACATCAATACAGATAGTTTTTGTGAAAAATGACCTACAGATTTATATTTCTTGCACCGTGCCTTCGCATATACATATTTATATCTAGTACAAAAATGAATGAAAATTAATAATTTGATGAAATATAATGTTTATTTATAACTCAGTTTATTTATTCACTTAAGGAATAAAAAGACATGAAGAATCTTTTCTGAGTTTAAAAAAGCGCACAGCTGACTAGCAAGTATATGTAATATCTATAATATAGTTATCTGTGCCGCACTTTCCCGCACTAGTGCGAGTATGCAAAGTATGCACTTTACGGGCAAGTTCACGTTCCTACAAACGTTCACGTTTACCGCCTTTAGACTCTGCGACTCTGTGACTGTCTATAATTTTGTGTCGTTGAAATGCACTGTATTTTCTCGAGTAACATCTATCTCCTTTGTCCTCAGGAGTGTTCTATCTTCGTGTTCGACAAGCGCATTGCGGAGAAGCTGTACAAGCCGAAGCGCAAGGAGACCATGCTAGACAGCATCCGCATCTGCATCAGCACCCTGGAGAAGCAGCGCCATTCGAAGATGCTGCAGGTCATCCACGCGCTGGAGGAGGGCACCACTACCATCGCCTTTGCCTCGGAGCCTGTTCTCGGTAGCCTCCATAACATCATGAATTGGCATGTAAGTACATAATTATACTAACTCACTAATCATAGGCCGATGAAACATTTCAGCTTTGTCTGTAGGATGGCAAGTTGGTAACGCATCTGCAATGCCTCTGGTATTGATTTTATTATAGTTTCTCAGTAGACACTTTATGGTTGCGATGCTACCCAGATTAGTACGACTTGCAGTTGTGGCAATGGTAATAGTCTTTTTCTTTCGAAGTACACTTACACTCAATTCCGCCAAAAGATCAGGAACATAAAAGCAAACCATTCACGATTTTATAAAGAAGAATTTGGCCTGTTATGTCTCTTCGATGTTCAAGTGAACATATTTTAATATTACTGAGCCTTGGACCAAAAGAAGAATCTCGTGGACAGCAAGAACTTCTAAAAAGAAGACATCTGGTAAAGCTTCTTTGGATGCGTTCAATCCTGTTTACGTAAACACGATAAGTAGGCTCCAAACTGGAGATGCATAGTCTCAGTTGATTTTTGAGTGGTCATTTGTAATAAGGTCCCTATATTTTCATTGCAATGGAATTTTAACTTTGTTTGAGTTTGTTTCTAAAAATGGCATTATCTAAGATTATGAATTCTCGTTTAGTTAAAGAACCTTTTTCAAGTTTTGGGCTAAAGCCACCCTCATTCCTTTCTTCCTTGTACTTTCTTTTGCCATCCTGGGAGACCCGCCACCTACTGCTTGTTCTGCCGCGACCCCTTCTAACTATGTTAAAATACCTACTTATATTTATTTTGGGACTAGGTCGGGACTTCTGCGTTAATTGGGTACCCTTCACGCATCGAAATCATTAGACAAAAAGTAACTCAAGACGAGTCTTCAGGTGTATAAATAAACAAACAGTTACGGGTATAACATGTAGGCATTCTGACCGGATACAAGACTTCAAGAAAACAGTATAGTAAAATTAAAAGTTTAATTATTTATAGTAGGCCGCGTAATTTTTTTACGAGTCTCGAAACGTGTGTGGCCTGCATAAGGTTAAATGTCACTTATACTTCATGAAACGACGAGGACTATTTGGTTAGGTAACAGTTAGATAGTTTGAACCTTAGTGAAGATTTAATTTTGTGGGAAGATTGTGAAAAGTAGTAAAATTAAGCTCTTTGTACACGGCACGATTTATTTACGGTATGGCGTTTAAACCGCGTCGTATAAAGAACGTGTCTGTCAACAACCTTCCATACAAGACTAATGACCGTGGCTACACACGCCAATAAACCGTAGTTTCTTACGGCAAGAAAAACGTGCGTATAAAAAGGGCCTTATGAGGTCAACTATATTAAAACCAAAATCACTGCTCATTAATTTCTGCAGGAGCATAATATAAACAGTATAAAAGTAAGAGAAGTGGAAGAGCTGGTGCATTATGGTGACCTTTCGTGAAATATTTTACCAATTTATTTTACTAGGACCTTTTAAACAAATGAAGTACGCAATTTACCAGAAAGGAAGAAAAAAAATACGTTTATTTGCGTTAAACATGACGCAACAAAGAACATAAACACAAAAAAATAAGAAAGGGTTGAAGGAAACATACGAACCAGCGAATAATTATGAATTTAATTAATTATTTTTTTAAACGAACGGTTATCCAATATAGTAATTATTTCAGAGGAAGGAAATAGTAGGTGAAACAATGCTTCGCAGACTTCAACACACATGCCTGTTTTCATTAACACTAGGTGACACCTAAATGTAATGCGTAAGCATGAAGCAGTTGCTTACAGCGCTGAAAACCATATCACCAATCACAAAGCAATGACCAAAGTTACGACACCGATGCACTGATGCGCACACTGATGCGTAATGTTTAAGCAACATTGACAGTTTGCAATGCAACAGATTTCTTACAATTTGTACACACCGAACTTGTCTTAAAATAACACAGGCAACTGTCAAAGAAGCTGACGAGTTGCCACTGAAAAGCGAGTGGTGAAACGGGAGCGGTTGCTTAACTAACCCCTAACTACCTACCTAACTAGGGCTTGCTTTGATCGACGTAAAGCTAGGATTTTCTGAGACTGCCATACCCGGGACATATCGTTCGCAATTCACCGGTGAAACGTTATTTATGAAAGTACTAGCTGCGCCCCACAGTTTCACCCGCATAAATGTCGATCCCGTGGGAATATCGGCATCGCAAAGTCAAACCCCGCTGCTATCATTTCCATGAAGGCCGTCAAAGCGACCTTTATGTGGCAGCCACCGCTCTTCTAGGAAACCGTAATGGTTTTTGAGCAAGCATATTCAGGGCGAGAAGTTTATAGCTGAGTAGGTCTGGCATGAGGAGAGAACACTGAAAATATATTTTAAAAGTTTCTGATAGGAGCCGCGTGGTCAGTAGTCCACTTGCAGATTTCAAAAAAGGGTCAAAAATAAAGTGATCTTTAGAGGCGTTGATTTTGGCATGATCGGGTCTGGCCTAACCCATAATGACTTAAATAGGCAAACCTGACGAAGAAATTGTGGGCTTTCCCCAAATCTGACGACTTTGAAAACTCAGATTTGGGCCATTTCTAAAAGGGTATTCAGGGCGAATGAAAGTTATTCTGTGCAATAGTGTTCCATGTTTTGATAGTGAATATATAAATATCTGACGGAATGACGGAGCCGTTTGGCAAATATGAGGAAATTTCATCAATTCAGAAAATTACCCAAAAGTGGTCATAATTTTGCATTTATCCCTAAATCAAGGAACCCAATAGCTTCGATTACGATTTGAATTGGAAGGTGACACGTTTGTGAAGATTTCTCGATATTCAGAAGTTTGAAAATACTAAACACTTGAACGTAATTATTAAAAGTTAAGTAGCAAAATTAAAACATCGTCGGAGTACACCATAAACAATGTTGATTATTTCAACATTTAAGTACTTAACTATGACACCAAGTAAACCAATTACTTCAAAAACGTCCTCATCTTATGGGCTATCTAACGAACTAGCAACGTTTTAAAAATATTGAGAGATGCCCGTCAATTGTTTGATTAAGCTGGCAAAGGTGGAAAGCCATACTTACTAAAATTAACGAAAACATTAAAGTACTTAACGACTTGTTTGCGTCGTTATACTTTTCTATTCGAGGTTTTATTGTAACTACGAACCTCTGCGCTCGTTATCGTTACTGATATCGCCTCCAATTCTCAGTGATAGTTCGTTATGAGAGTTTTGTTAAATAAGTCCGAAGACTTCTGCTTAGGCCGCCAGCTGCTAGTTAACTAGATTAAATGAAAGATCATATAAATTTTATATCATGTAAATTGTGTACTTAATGACGTTATAAGTTGATAGTAAAAGTTTTAAAGGAAAAGTTTATTTTATTATTTTTAGCGCATTTAAGTAAAGCTTGTTTTTAAAAAAGTTTTTTACTTTTTTAACTTGCAATGTAACTATGTTTGTTCGGGTGGACTCTTGCAACTCAATTTTGAAGCAGATATATTCAACCGATTGAGCTGCAATTTTGTATACACGTTTAGTTTGGATGACAATGCAATGTTAGCTGTGGACGTCATTCTAAATACAACATGGCGGGACACCCAAGCTGGCGGACTAGTTCTAATGCACTCCTACAATATCAGCTGAGAATAACTCGAAAAATAAAGTGACGTCACTCTAAATCCAATATGGCGGCCTTCTAAAGATGGCAGACTAAGTTTTTTATGCTTTTCTACAATATGGGTATCAAATGAAAGGACTTGCTGAGAATACGAATTAGAGATAAACTCCAAAAAAAAAACTGTTAGCGATAGCTAAAAAGTAAAAAATAAATTAAAAGTAAAAAAAAATTAATGTAAAAAAAAAATGTAGGTATTACTTACCTGTGTAGATAAACAAGTAAATTAAATAACTTGATTTGATTGATTTAAATTTTCAAACTAAGTAAATACGAGTACTTAAATCTCGCGACAAGCTTTTATATCATATAAATTGTGTAATGACGTTATAAGTTGATAGTAAAAGTTATAAAGGAAAAGTTTATTTTATTCTTTTCAGCGTATTTAACTATAAGCTGGTTTCTAAAAAAGTTTTTTTAATTATTATTAAAAACTAGCGGCCCGCCCCAGATTCGCTCAAGTGCATTTTTTTTTGATTTTCCAAAATTTTCTTTCATATAAGTAAACCTTGTCCTGACAATACCGAGCGCAACAAAAAAAAAAGAATTATCCAATTTGTTACTGTCGTTTGGAAGTTATGCGCGTACATACATTTCGGCGATTCATTTTTATTTATATTAGATAGATAGATGGTCAACATTCTCAGTCAGATTTGTCAAAATTAACGGAAAACCAATTTTGACAGAAGATAAACATATACATGCTGCCTATGATACACATGATTGACGAACAAAACGGTTTTGTTTTCAGTTTCCGGAATATCTAGTACATAATCAATCAATAAACTCAGCCTATCGCAGTCCACTGCTGGACATAGGCCTCTCCCATGCTGCGCTACAACACCCTTTTTTATGGATGGGAAATCATCAAATGACCCCTCCCGCTCTGGGTGGAGCGGAAGGGAGAGTTAGACTCTTACTGACTAAAACCCATCCGTGTTCCTTCCTTAGCCCTTTATGTTCCGGGGTAGTGGTAACCCTTTCGGACAATCCCGCACCCCCGGCAGGCTTCGGCCCTGGCAGGCCCCTTCATTTCTGCTGACATCTCTTTGAGGCGCGCGTGGAACACGTACGCGCCGTCCGGCACGGGCCTGGTCCTGATCGGACGGTGAGCTACAACACCCTGTCCTCCGCCTTTCGCATGCAGTCTGTCCCAGCCACCTTCTTTAGGTCGTCGGTCGATCTAGCTGGGGGGAGTCCCACACTACACTTGCCGATACGCGGTCCTCACTCCAAAACTCGTCTGCTCCACCGGCCATCGGTCCTTCGACAAACAATATGGCCAGCCCACTGCCACTTCAGTTTGCTTACTCTGCAAGGTACGTCGGTAACTCCGGTTCTTCGATCTAGTAAATAAACATTATGTTATGCAAATGAACATAAGGGAAGCATGCTTCAGTCAGTTTACACTGGACATTGGGTAGGCAAGACGTACATATATGACTTGTATCAATATTATTTTGATATCCCCCATACATTGTTTGCTATCTCTCTGTGATAGTAATTAATAGATAATAATAATTTAATACTAATGTATTCTATGTAGCTCACATCTTTTATGTATATCACTTTGCAACCTAGCTAGCGGACGGAGATGATGGGATGAACTGGACTCCTTTAATAAAGATTGGTACTTGGCAGCTCTGGACAGAGACAGGTGAAAGAAAGCATACCTGTATTAATAAATAAAAACGAACTCCTTCTTGAATAGACAAAAAAACAATATTGCCGTACCTAAGACATAAATGAGGATGATTTACGAGCGAGAGGGTACGTGTTACATAATACTTACATGTAAGGTAAGTATGTGGCTCTCGCAGTCCTAATTTGTTTACCTAGACAACTCTAATACAGCTTAAAAGTTTAAAGTAGGTTTTAGAATGTACTTATAAGCGATTTCAACATTCCATAACTTTATGGTTATATCAAAGTTAAAAATTAAACCTTGAGATCGATCACTTTAGCATAATGCTAGCCTTTCCAGAACTTAATCAGGAGAATCCTAGGACTATATGCTCTTGAAACACAAGTCAAAATAACGTTAATTTAAACTCTTGTCAGCGGCTCCAAGGTTGTAATAATAAACAATTCGTTTTAGGACTTATTTATTAATCATTCTCAAATACTTAATATGACCAGATAGCAAAGCATCGAACCTTATAAAACCTAAAGGAATTTTTACAACCTAAGCCCGAATAAAATGTTACTTGGGAAGTCTGTTTTTTCTTCGATCGTGTGTTGAAAAATGTCGTACGAAACGTGTGTACATTAGAATAATACCTCGGGTATAATGATCAACATAGCACACATGTATCGTAATATACTAATTAAACTATATCTCAACTCTTGTCAGGCGTAAGTAATGTAGTATAGTTTGGAACCAGGATGCACGCGTACACGTAACAAACTATACACTAGCAGTGCGCAAAATTCGTGTATACATTGTAATCGAAGATTTAAAAATAGCAATACAAAGTATACACGACCAGTATCCTATGGCTGCGATCTGGCCTTGTATAGAATGGAAAGACGCGACGTTCAATGTATGGTATTCAATGCTCGCACCTTCTCTGTATGGCAAAATAATAGACTGGTATTACAAAATATGTTAATGTTAAAATGCTCGTTTTTCATATTTATTCTTCTTCGTGTAGTTAGCACGACTGTATTTCAGATCTTGTTGGCCCAAAGCTTGGTTTTTATACTGAAATACTGTTTCCCGACAGTAATTTTACCGGAAAATTCAAAGAGCGTATGACAGATTCTGCCTGACTTACAGAAACCCAATACCAAAATTGCTGTTCTGTCGCACATAATAGCTACGGCTGGACTGGCTGTTTGGCTTTGAACGCCCACGCTACGTAACAGGAACGCTAAATATTTTCTACAGTTACATATCTATACTGCTGAATATCGGTTTCAATACCAATTACTCGTGGCAAGCTGTAGGTAATTGTAGATAACAAAATATAAATTTACTTTCTTAAAAAAAAATGGGTTTATGTTTTTTTATTATATAATTTGTAATGATTTTCTTAATATTTGCATGCAAATAAAGTTGGTTAGAAGTATTTACTTTACAAAAAATACATCGCTGTTTCCTATATATTATCGTGAATAACAATGAAATAATCCAGAAAACTATGTGGTTGTTGCATAGTGTCTTCATGCCTAGCATAGGCGATATAATTATATAATTATAATTTATAACGCTAGAAAGGGCGCAACGGGCGCTGATCAAAGTCGCATTGAAAAAACCTTTCAGATTCCCTACAGATCTTGTCTACCATGAATTTCAAGTCCTCAGGGTAAGACAAATATTTATACTTCAAGCAACTCTTAAATATCATGCAACAATAAAAAATCGGCCTGACTACAGAGACATAATAAACAAGCGTATCTTCAGAGTACCCATACCAAATGCCAAATCCGAACTAGCTAGACGATGTAACCACTTTTGCCATCCCAACACTTACAATAAAGTTAGCAAACTCTGCGACCTAAAAGACTGCTCAACCACCACCTGTAAGAAAATCTTAACATCAGCTCTTTTAAAACTATCATACGACGCCACCGAAGCTTTGATATAGCACCTATAAACACAATACTCACACCCCCTCACACACACAAACATGCAAACAAACACTCACACATACACCCCAACATACACACTGACACACACACACACACCATAGTACCAGCCTTAGGTTAAACCAATAAGTACCATTTTATTTTGTGAACAGAATCGCACGAATGTTTTATTTTATTTTAACTCTTATCTTTCTGTAACTATCTAACATCCTCAAACTGTAATGTAATCATAAAAATTGTAAAATTGCACTCCAGAGCCACAAGATACAAGCGATGCTTAGTTTGTGGCTCACCGTATCCATCACATTGTATTTTACTTTTTGATGAATAAACTTATTATTATTATACAACATGCTGATTACATGCGCACAACTTCCCAACGTAGACTACATCCTTTTTTTTATGCTGCTGCGATTCTAAAGCCGTCGTTGTCGCTGTTTTGTTGAAATTAGTGTTATTAGAACTCTCAGTGACAACAAACTTTCGTTATCGTTATGTAGTTTAGACGCAAGCTACTTATCCCTTTTTGACCAAAGGAAACTTTTTATTCGACGCTTACAATGTTGCCGCTTTATGCACGCTGTGGCGCTTATGATATGGTGATTATTTTGATGGAAGCTAATTTCACATTTGTATATTGTATAGAATACCTGAATTATACAGATTACCGGTAACATATACATATAGAATTTTATTTAATCAACGCTGGATTTTTTGGGCATTCTCCGTTAAAAGATATTATCATTTTAAATAAAATTAGGAAATAATTCTAAATAAATAATGTCAAATCGTTTGATTACAGTAAACATTTTTTATTAGGTAGTACAAAAATGTCAAGGGTCACTGAAATAATGGCGTGTCAATCAGTCAATTGTGTAATAACTTTTTTCAATTAATATTTTGTTTAATGCCCTTGAATACACTCAAATTTTTAATAATATTAGGTAGTTATTATGAATGCAGTATATATGTTACAGCCATAGTGATTAAATAGCTATTATACATAATGACTGGTCATTATATATAATAGCAAAATTGACTAGACAATGTGATAAATTAATCACTTTATCCGGATAGGTATTATTCATAATAGCGGGTCAAAGTTAGTCAAAGTAATAAATACGGTCTAACTGACTTGTTACCCCTCCCGCTCTTCAATAAATTTTGTTTTATGGCTTCGGTTCCCTACAAAATGGTTGAGCTGGATGGGGCTGATCCACGCGTCATGTTCGTGAACGTGCGCCGTCGGTTGAGACTGGTCATCACTTAACTGCCAAGGCTTATTTTTATGAATCTTATATTTTGAATGGTATCTTCATTTGTGTGTTTTTTTTTACATTGTTCTCACATATAGAATCAACAAGAATAATGTACCCAGGATTTTGTAATATCTTGATTTAAAAGAGTGTCTATGGAGTTTCTTGCCCGTTCTTTTCCATAGAGTTCTACGTTTTGGAATGGGCAACTAGCTTCAACTTTATGACTAACTGATCGACTATTTAATTTTGATAATTCAAAAGTGCCTCGTACATAGTTTAATTGAAATACATGCTTTGAGTTTTTGAGTTGAGTGAGTTTTGACACTTTTGCACAATAATACTACCCGCGTACTTGGGTCTATGTTGAGCCCCTTGGCTAGTCTGTGTTGAGCGGCCGTGACCGAAATTCTATCAAGAGGATATTATTAGTAGGTCAAGGCCAGATTATATTGCTAATATCCAAATTAAGATGGAATTATAATCTGCTACCTACTCACTTAATGCCGCATATACGACATTAAATACCTAAGTTAGGTTAATGACACTATCGCCACAATTAGAACGGTATCATCGCGGATTATAGTAGGTAAGTCCTAGTAATACCTTGCATTACACCTGTCGGTATTCCACAGATAAGTACTTAAATGATTACTTAATCGATGAGAACATGACGATTGGAATTAATAGTTGACTGTCTAATCGGTAAAACTGACGAATCAGTGAAACTGACTAATCAACGAAACTGGCGAATTATATAAACTGACGACTGAGGGAAACTGGCCAGTGATACGCGGACTCGAATAAACAATGTTTATATTATTGCATTTCAGTCCGGGGTGTCCTGTCATTAGGCTCGCCCTCTATATTGGAAAGGACTTAAAAATAACTAACAATATTTATGTGGTAACGGCCGCGACTTACGTGTTGTAGGTCGTAGGTTCGAATCCAGACAGGCGCTTTACTTTGTGTAAATTATTTCATCACCACTGCTCTCTAAACGGTAAACGAAAACATCGTGAGGAAACCGGCATGTCCTACAACCAAAAGACATGTGACATCTGCCAACCCGCACTGGGCCCGCGTGGTGGAGTCCCAACAGTGGGAACAATATAGGCTGATTATGTATGTTATTTATGTGAGCTATAAGTGTACATAATGTCTGCCGTACCCATTTGAATAAAAACATGGCCGAGCTATGTTTTCGTCGCTTTTTTGTCCAGATATTTACCTGACTATCCTTCTCACTACTTTGATCCCATACTTATGTATAATGTATTATAACTCTCGTCTTCTAAGACATTTTTTCAACAAGCTCGAACGTTTCGGCTAGTATAATTGAAGAGCCAGCGTCCCTAATTTCGGCAAGATTTGATTCGCCGTAGTCAGTTCACCCTGCCACCTCCCACCACCCTCAACTCAAGAGGAAGTATTACTGTGCACAAGTGTTAGGTAAACATAGGTGTACTCTCTGGTCCTTCACTCCAACCTACTGTGATTATTATTTCTCGGAAATTCATTCCTTGACCTATTACAAACGATAAATTAATTATGTAGGCATTATAAGACATCTAAATAGGTATATGTAGGTGTAGGTTATGTGTTGCTGCGTCTCTGAAACTTGGTTGGCACTATTCTGCACAGTCGGGGGACAAAATATATATTCCAATTTCCGCCCAGTTATTGCATAAAACTCCTCCGATTTTACGTATTTACAATAACAGTTCGACCTTGGTAAAATTGAATAAAAGAGCATTCAATTGCAAGAATGATTTTAATTGAACAATTAACCTTTTAATTAATTCATTCTCGCCGAAATTAGTTTAATGATTGATACAAATGGTACAAAGGTATTTTAATTACTGCGAACACGCTATTCAACGTTGAATACGCTGATGCTACTACTATTTATTGTTACAGTCAAGGTTACAATTCTTATTGATTACTAGATGAATGAAAATTTATCAAGTAATTAATATTATTATTAAACCGTTTTGAGAACTGCGTAATTTTTCATGACATGATATATTATAATCATGACGTATAAATATGATCATAAGATAAACCGCTCAATTCAATCCAGTACAATTTGTGTGTATTAATAATTTGAAACAAAGGTAGAATGAAACCTTAATTCAAACCCGAACCCAGATTAAAATATGAATTCGCGTCCTTCTTCATGGATGAATCATATAATGAGATATTATTGCTGAGCTGTACATTCATAGTTAATAAAATTTATGCTCGTGACCCAGTAGTGGTTTAGGTATATTTGTGTTAAAAAATAAGTCGAATAAAGCAGTCAGTGGTTTTAGTTTTTTTTTTTTTCATTGATCAGCCTACAATGTAGTTTGTAATGGCAAACGATATCGCGGCAGGCCCAGACGGAGATGATGGGATGAGTTGGACTCCTTTGATAAAGATTGGTCCTTGGCAGCTCTGGACAAAGAGATGTGGAAAGAGAGTAGGGAGGCCTGTGCCCAGCAGTGGGTTACTAACGGCAAAAAAAAATAATTACAGATAATCAAAGTCATCTTACAATATGAATGTATTACAAAGCATCGTTTCTAACTCCCAAACTAGGCCTAGCCCTGGATTTTGAGGATCTGTTAAGACAAGACAGCATTTTTATAGAGGAGTTTTGCCACATTATTGACACGCTAATTATAAAGGCATGACCGTAGTTGACATGTGGTGTTGCACAATATGAAAATGCAATAACTAACTTTAAAAGAGAATGACAAAGGAATAAAGAATTTAAAAACCTAATACACTCGAGAGAGAATTAGGGTCACATAAAGACACCTGAAGGTCTCGGAAACTAAGAATGCTAGATAAGTAATAATAAGTTTATTAACACAAAAACCTTAATATACAAAGCTCATACAATACACATAGGAACATTAAACTTTGAGAAACAAAGGTTGCTTAAATAGTGAGAACCCTGTCTCCTAAACTAGGGGGGACCCTGTGACTTAGGAGTCAGTATTCTAATGTAACTTCGTGTACAAAAAATCCTTTATCTATATGTGATAACATTATGATCCTATAATGAACTACGGTTATTAATGTGTAGGTATGTGTTTTAAAGGAGGGAGATGTGGTTGTGTGGTGTGATGTGGTGTGGTATGTTATGTTGTGGTGTGGTGTGTTGTGTTGTGGTATAGTGCGTTGTGTTCTTTTGTGTTGTGGTGTATGAAAGGGGGTTTGGGGTTGTGTTTTGTGGGGGTATGTTCTGATCTTGTATGTTGCATGGGTTTCTGTTTTCGGCTTTGTAGAATAGTGATTATCATTATATGTGTGATAACGGGTACAAGAGGTTTGCGACACATTTTTAGGAGAATAGAAGATATTCTGTCCCATCCAGTGGCACAATCAGGTCTCAAATTCAGATAATACATTGTGTTTAATAGATAATCACTTATTGATCGAAGGATAATCAAATGTACGTATCTGTACATCTGCCAACCCACATTGCACCCGCGTGGTGGATTACGGCCCACTCCCTCTCACCGACAGGAGGCCTGTGTCCTAGCAGTGGAAAAATTATAGGCTGATTATGTATGTGTTCGTGAAAGTGGTTAGGTGCGCACCTTTTGTATGTAGGACGGGAAAGGTAGGCAGGTATTATAATTAAACCCTATGTGATGAACTTGAGTAAATCCTCTGTTTCTCGGTATTCCGGTAATCTAGGCTTTGAAGCCACTCCGTAACTTCGTTTATTTCGTGGCGTGTCATAGAGTTTGCTGCTCAAGCTGCTGTACTGGAGTTTAGTGAAAGTAGTCCAGCAGGGTACATTAGGCCATATTAAGGATTTGCTACGCCTATTTGGGTCGGGCAGAGGTACCGTCGGGTGCGTTCTCAGGATGGATTTGAGCACATAGTGGTGGCGTACCTTAAGGACTTTACATTCAGCGAAAAGTTGCGACGTGGGGAATTTACGAGTATATGGGTTTTCGGTCATGACCTTAAGCACAGCTCTGTGCGCTCTCTCCAAATCGGGAAGACGAGTCTTGACTGCACCTCCCCACACGGTTATGCAGTACTGGATAATAGACTGGCATAGAACCAACTGAAACTTGTTTACACTAGTTTCAGTTTTTCAAGCGTTGCAGAAAGGGTTTTAAAGATAGAAATTAGCGGCCTAGTTCTGGAAACAGTTGTATCAATCTGTTTGTCTCATATCAATAATATAACGTTCCCACTGCTGGGACACTGGCCTCCTGTCTGTGAAAGGGCTGTAATCCACCACACGCGCCCAGTACGGGTTGACGGATGGTGTTTGTTCGAAAAAACAAACAGTAAAGTCATCTCGCCTTTTTTTTCGTGCGGAAATTTTCATCAAGGGTGGATATAACCTTCCATCTGTAGAGAATGGAGTGCTATCCCTTACTTTCAAATAAACATAAAAACTCAAAACATTTATTTCAATAAAAAAAATTTACAGTTATTTTTTAATTGTCAAGGAGTCGGCCAGTCCGAAATATGAAACTAGTTGCCCATTCTAACTTTTGAAACAGACCTCAAAACTAAAACCTTTATTCGGCATAAATACATACTCACATAGCCTGCTGAAATCATAATCCTTTTGGCTTTGCCGTAGTCGGGTAACTATGGAAGAAGGATTAGGAATCTTTTCTACAACTTTACGAGTTGCTTCATTTTATATTTTACTCTATATTTCTTCGACCTTGTTCTTTAATAAACCCGTAAGAATTGAAAAATAAAAATGGAAAAAAGACACCGCGCGATTGCAAAGTAACTCCGTAACTCCGGCTTTGAACCGGGTGCAGTCAAAATAGGTATACAGGTTGGAAAGTTGCAGCGGATCCTGGAGGGAAAGTATTAACTATATTACACACACTCCACTCTATACTGTATTAGTATTGACTTTAATCAATTTTACGTAAATATCACAAATCATTCCTTTATTTTATACCTAAGTAAGTAAAACATCTTATTTTTTAAAGTCATTTCCAAAGAAAAATCCAGCGATCAAACCGACACAAATGCGAAAAAGGAACGCCCTGTATTATTATGACATTATTCAAAAGGTTCAACCTTAGGGATCAAATCACTGAAACCGTATTTAATCGGAATCGGGATTTGTCTCTTTACATTTTTCCATGAACTCACTGTTGGTGGCATCGCAAGGGGCGCTATTCATGTACTCTCTACACAAACAAGGATGTGACCTGTTGATCGAATAAACGACTGCCGAAAATAGCGTTTATTTGGTCATGTTTACTCGTTTGTCAATCCTGTTGTTTTGTAGAACGTCACTAACATGTATGTTCAGACCTCTGCGTGCCTGCACGGGAAGAAAGCTATCGGCCGGGCACACGGCGGGCACTGGCGGACCCAGAAACCACGGCCAGACATGGGTCAGATCTGCCGTGATGGGTCGCCCCGGTTTTACAGTAAATTCCCCTCCCTAGTAATGAAACAATCTCATGCCAACAAAAGGTACTAAAATCAATTTTGATGTTTTAAAAATTGCTCCCTTCCATGCATTGTTCGGACTTGACCATCGTGGACTTAACTCTCCTGTCGCTCAGGTTGATTTATTAGTTCGAGCAAAAAATCTGTTACTCCTTGGGATTGGAGCCGTGGACGATAAATGGTGACAATCCAGCCTTCTGGGACTGCACACTGCTATCGGCTATCCGTGACTGTACCTACAGACACCCTTTCCCTTTCGAAGAAAGAAGAAAAAAAAAAAGTAGAGAAAAAAAATCTACAATAATACAAACGACCCCTCCTGCTTTGCACTGTTTTTACAACTTGACAATACATCGAGGTTTCTATTATATATGCGAGTTTTTAATACATTATACACAGAAACCTTCCGGAATTAGGTCCTTACATATGAAATTGGCGTTTTGTATGGAAGGAACAAAAAGTCGAATATTTTTTAATATAATATATTTAATTAATCAAAGTATGAACCATTGTTTTCAATGCACTTTTGCCATCTTATAGGTAGTTCATTGATCCCTTTACTAAAAAAACCAGTCGGACGGGAATCAATAAAATCTTTGAAGGCGATTTGGACTGCCCCATCGGAGTTGAATTTTTTCCCTTGCAAAAAGTTATCCAAATTGCGAAAAAAATGGTAATCTGTTGGAGCAAGGTCCGGGGAGTACGGAGGATGTCTAAGACATTCCAATTCAAGCTCTTCTAATTTGGTAGCCGTCTGTTGCGCAGTGTGTGGTCTGGCGTTGTCGTGAAGCAGCAGTGGCGTGGAGCGATTGACCAGCCTTGGTTGTTTAGCCGCTAGCTTTTCCATCATGGTTTGTAATTGCTGACAATAGACATCAGCTGTAATAGTCTGGCCAGATTTGAGAAAACTGTAATGAACAATACCGGCACTAGTCCACCAAACGCTTACAAGTAACTTTTTTGGGGTTAATTTTCGCTTGGGGCAGGATTTGGCTGGCTGGCCCTGGCCAGCCAGCACCAGTGTGTACACACACACAGCGCAATGGTTGGATCCTGATCCAACCATTGCGCTGAGCGCTTCCGATTATCGTAAAGAATCCATTTTTCATCACAGGTAATGATTCGGTTTAAAATACCTTCATTGTTGTGCCGGTTCAGTAATGTAACGCAGCAGTCGACGCGCGTTTGCCGGTTTGCTTCAGTCAATTCGTGAGGTACCCACCTTTCAAGCTTTTTAATCTTCCCAATTTGCTTCAAGTGAATTAAAACAGTTTTATCACTAACATCGAAGCCTGCAGCTAACTCGGACGTGGTTTGCGATGGGTCCGCTTCCACAATAGCCTTCAATTCTCCATTATCAACTTGGGTCTCAGGCCGTCCACGGGGCTTGTTCTGCAGGTCGAAATTTCCAGAACGAAAACGTTGGAACCAAAAACGAACTGTGTTTTCTTTTGCAACATGACCGCCATACACATCATTCACCCTTCGAGTCGTTTCCGCAGCACTAGTGCCACGGCGGAACTCGTACTCGTAAATAATGCGATATTTTAAATTTTCCATTTTGTAAAATGAGTGACGCAAACAGAAAAAACAGAAGAAAAAAAACAAATGAATGACGGTCATCGAAGCACAAATACATGAGTACAATTTGAATTTGGAATTCCTTACCAAAGAGGAGAAATTCGTGATTAAAGTGGCCAGTACGAAAAACGCCAATTTCATATGTAAGGACCTAATAAATTATTTAAATCATGGTGAGAATCATATTATCTAAATCCGTTGCGTCGTTTAGAAGTACATTGCGGTCAACAACTGCTTGTAGTGGTCAACATCTGGTTGTGGTAACAGGTCGTCTTGCTGACCATGGTTTTGTTATTGTTACTAGCTGCGCCCCGCGGTTTCACCCGCATAAGACTCGATCCCGTAGGAATATCGGGATAAAAACTATCCTATGTCCTTTTCCGGGACTCAAACTATCTCTATACCAAATTTCATCTAAATCGGTTCAGTGGTTTAGGCGTGAAGAAGTAACAAACATATAAACACACACACACACTCACAAACTTTCGCCTTTATAATATTAGTGTGATTAACTTTTAATTTATTTTACTTCGAAGGTCCTAGTTTATCATTTGTGACTTCAAGTTAGCTATATGAACATAATCCAACATTGCATATGTAAGCGGGCACGCCCTTTATGCTTTTATTTTATTCTGATTACGTTTTTATTATTTATTTCTGGTTGAGTATAGTTTTCAATGTAGAACAGATAGCTGCATTGCTGGGGAGTTTGTTGCGCCACTTCTTCTTTCCAGCTAAAGCACAAGGAAGAGATGAAGGGCGAGCTTTTAGGGGGACTAACTCATGTAATTTTGACGTTCAAAAGTGCTGGTAGGCAATTCTCGCGTTTATACTCGTTGATGACGCATTCGTCATTGCCGCTCGTCTCCTATGTCGCTTATAAAATGGTGACATTATCCAGAATCATGTATTCTCACAACAAATCGATCGTAAGTCACGAGTCTAGGGACAAAAATGTTGCCATTATCTAATCCATTCCACATAACATTGGTAATTTATTGACGCAATCGTTAATGTACTTTTGACTATATTTTAAAATGATTTCTGAGTCAAAAACATGTTTCAGCATTTTTTTATACGTATTTCATAATCATTTATCAATATCATCACCCTTATTTAATTCGATACCTACTCCATTTTCATTATTTTATTACTAGCTGACCGCCCAAACATCGTACCGCCTCAGAATCAATAAATGAGAGAAAATTAATAACATCTTCATAATTTTTTTTCGTGAATTTTTCCCATGTTTTAATAGATATTTTTCTATTCGGAGCGGAGTCGAATCCAACAAATCAAAGATCATAAAAATCAATCCAGCCGTTCTTGAGTTATAAATAGCTAACCCGATTCGACTTTACTTTATTCATATACTAGCTGACCCGAGAATTGTCTTCATTATTGTTTTTTTCGTAAATATTTCGCATGTTTTAATAGTGATTCTGCTATTCGGGGCGGAGACAAATCAAACATCATAAAAATCTGTCCTGTCGTTCTTGAGTTATAAATGGTGTAACTAACCCGACTTTATTTTATTTATACATATAGATAGAAAGATTAACATTAAAATAACTTCTCCTTAGTATTAACTACAACGGAATGCAATTTGCTGATTTGTCAATGTCAATGATATTTCAAAATTGTTTACATTGGTCCACATAAATTAAGTAGATACCTAATAAAATAAAACCCGAATGACTGCTAATGCTATAAGTAAGTTGATGACTACAGCCCGGTTTCCACCGCGAAAGACTAATGAGCCGGAAATGTCTAAGCGGAGCGGACTTCGTTTTCATGATATAGGTTTGCGTTTCCACCAAAAAAGAGTCTAGTCGTCAGATTCCCACCGCAAAAGAGAAATGAATGAGCGAGCTTATTTGTATTCTTTTTTGCCCGCTGAGTCATTTCCGCTCGACTCTTTATTGGTGGAAACACGTGTAAGCAGTTTTCCCTTGCGAGGTAAAAGAAGTTATTAATGGGTGCGCTCCGCTAGCAGTTTTTTCTTGCGAGGTAAAAGAAGTCATTAATGGGTCCGCTCCGCTAGCGATGGAATCAAGGTTTATCAAGATGGAAAAGAAGAAGAGGAAGTGTGGTTGTCGTAAAGAGTGCGGTACTGCACCAACCGGACCGTCCTGCTACATGCTATTTCAATGACGCTGCTGTGCCTACGTGTCCCGGCTGCATTACTTTACAAAGGCTCAAAGGATTGTTGGATCCTTGCGAAAACTTTCGACCCACATTAGGAGTCTCGTCACACCACGAATTCAAATTTCTTTGTGTTCAAAGTGCCGCACAAACATCTGTTGAAGTTCATGAAGACTTGGAAAGGAGAAACGGTCCGCTGATTTCTAAGCCAGTGGACAACACACGACTCATGACGCCGAACATTCGTGTAAACTAGCGATTATTATAATGTGTTTTTTGCGTAAGTATATTATTTTTGTTAAAGTTTTAAATTGAACAAAATAAAATAAAGATCTTATTGTTTGAAATGCTTTATTCAACCTCCATCATGTTGACAAAAGACCCTGTAGATAAATACTTCGACCAGCATAAATGAATTAAATAATTACACCACAAAACATAATTATTATCACAACACACTTGGGTTTGGTTATTATTATTTTCCTATAACATCTACGCGCAACTCGCGCCGGGCAAAATTCTGTGCTAGGGACAGCCCTTCGCAGCGCGGGAACCTCGAGGATATTATAGTACTGCTCAATTTCATCCGCGACACCTTCAGTGACGTGAAGGACGTTGCTGACATTTCTCGGTACTGATTTGGCCTTGGCTCCTCCCTCGATGTCTGTGAGTTCAATCGGGAAATATGCAGAAGGATGGTGAGCACTGCAGCTCATAAATCCTCGCTTGCAGTAGTGGTGCCGCGTTTGTTGTCCTCAACCAGAATAAAGCCGTCCTTGTCCATTTGACCGATTTACGTAACGAAAGTAGCGACGACCCTAGCGAGGCGACGCCGTGACGTAAGCGGGGCATCCTCGCCGTAAGCGGGGCGACGCCGTAAGCTCGTTCACCAGCTGATCCCGACGAGATGCCTTAACGATGCTTATAATTGTGCGTTACGGTTTGAGGTTTCATGGAAATAATCCTGAACGGCTCGAGTCGAGGTGATGCTGATCCCATGCAGTGCTTATACGTGTGCGTTGTTTTCCATGACCAGTGTGCAACCTTTAAGTGTTCTATAGAATTTATCGACCCAAGTTACTGTGCCTATTCATGGAAAATGCATTAGTATTGAATATTTTAACCTAGTTCTATTACAAAACGTTAACCCACCGTCCGCCGGACGTATATATGTCAGAGCATTTCGAATTCAAGTAATCGCCTGTAAATAATAGATGTGAGAGGTGGTTCTTAAGGTGATGACTACAAGCTACGAGAAACATTTCGTACAACAAATTGATAACATTATGATATAAATTTGATGTACGAAATATATGTCTTTGAATTAGGTTTGTCATGTACAGCTGAGCACTACGAATAAGTAATTACTTATTCGTAGACTGAGCATGAAAAAAATTTCTTTACAAAAAATTTAAAAAAATATATAATTTCGCTTTTTACCCTAAATGAACCTCAACCTTAAGTAGAGTTTGTTCTTACCTTCAAAATCTCAATTCAAAAGCCCGGTGTAATACGGTAAATAACCATCAAGTAGCGGGTAAGCGCCCACTGTTAATCGGTCCTTATAAGCACAACTTTCATCGCAAATCGTTTCATCAACGAATAAAATTGTTCAACGGGAGAGTTTCCGTAAAGCGCTATGCACTCAATCTATTCTTACACAACATAATCATAATCAGCCTATAATGTTCCCACTGCTGGGACACAGGCCTCCTCTCTGTGAGAGGGAGCGGGCCGTAATCTACCACGCGGGCCCAGTGCGGGTTGGTAGATGTCACATGTCTTCGAATTTTTGGTTCTAGGACATGCCGGTTTCCTCACGATGTTTTCCTTCACCGTTTTGAGAGCAGTGGTAATGAAATAACGTGAATATTCTTACACGTCCGTCTAAAATTCCAATCACTTCACTTGAATTGAATTTATCGTTGGACTTGTTGGCTCGAAGATCCGTACGTACTACGTAGATCCTAGATAGGAGTAGCAGAATATAGTTCCACATCTGACGAAATTATTCAGAACTTCGAGCAAGTCTTCGTAAACCTTTAGATGATTTTGTAATTGATTGAGGAACTACCTCTTTTTTTCAAAGTTGTTACTGGAAAGAGTATTAAAGATTTCCATGTATTTCAGTGCAGTGACGTCATTGACTCGACCGCTAATAGCAGACTACTAGCGGTCTGTGAAACCCAGCGGTTTCACAGTTGATTTACGAAACAACACATTCAAGTAAAGGTCATTCTCTGATTGATTGATTGAGTGATTAAGGGGCTAATCACACTTATTCAGGTCTGTTGAGCTTTTGTGCATAGAATACAAAGACTTTGTATGAGACGCGGACTCCATATAAAATCGTTGTTTTCTATGGACAAAAGCTGAATAGAGCTGAATAAGTGTAGTAAGTCCTTTATTCGATTCTCTGAATGCGCTGTACGATAGGCAGTTGACCAATTATTTTATACCGAGAAATTGGTTCTGTTATAAGATTGGTAAGAGCGCTAGCACTTATCATCCCTATATTTTATCGACCCTACCTATTCCTTTACACAATAATACTGTAAATTCGAGATAACGGATCAAATATTTATTTCGCTTTTCTTATCTTATAACAGAATCTTTGACTACGTTTTTCAGCCGTTTCGTTAAAATAATAAGCCGATACTAAATGGCTGGCTATTGGTATGGAGCAAGTTTTGACAACAACTGTTATAGAGGGGTACACTACATTATTACGAAAAACTTTATTCCGAAAGTCACAAATACGAATTTCAAAATACCGATTTTCATAATTCCGAATGGTTCAAAATTCCTTTTATAACAACTCCGATTTATCATTCATCCTATTTTAATAATTCCGAAATTTCAATATCCCTAACGTTTATAATTACTATTCTCAAAATACCGAATTTCAATAGATCGAATAACAAAAAGTCCGACTTATTGATAATTCGAAACATCAAAAATACGAATTCCGATTATTAAAATACCGATCAATTAGAATTCCGAAATAATAACGCTTTGTAAAACTGAATAGCAAGACAAATAAACACATATTTCCAATTGTAAGAATATAGATGTCACAAAACCAACGATAGAGCCCCTATTTCTGTGTAAGGGTTTAAAGTGACCTACCCAAACCGAACCTCGGGGTGCCCTTCGTTCGCTCTTGCATCCTATGTCGACGGAGCCCAGCTTCGCGGGGCCCCTATTTCTGTGTAAAGGGTTTAAGTAACCTACCCAAACCGAACCTCGGGGTGCCCTTCGCTCGCTCTTGCATCCTACGTTGTCTATAGCGTTCGTTGAGTTCGGGTGCGGTAACGGTAACGGAAATAATTCGGAGTATTGAAAATCGGAATGTCGTTTTTCGGACCGAAAACCCATCGAGCATTTGATTCTTCGAACATATGAAAATCGGAAAACAAACAAGTCGCATTTATGACTTTCAGTAAAATAAATTTCGTGATTTTTAATAAAAGACATTATGATTCTTAGGTATTATGAAATTCGGACTTTTGAAAATCGGAACATCGAAATTCGGAATAAAATATTTCGGAGTATTTGGGTGTTCGCGTTATAGAGAGGATGAATTTTTGAGACAGGGCAGCAAGGACAGGTACCATAATCGTTGTACCTGCAGGAAAACGTTCGAAATCTTTATTTCTTTTTGGAAGAAAGAAACGAGACTATGCCAATGCCTAAGAGACTGGGCCAATTTCACCAACGAAAGATATCTCTTAAATTCGAGAAAATAAATTGAAATTTTGTAAATTTTTAACCGACTTCAAAAAGGAGGAGATTCTCAATTTGACTGTATGTTGTTTTTGTATGTTTGTTACGCGATATCTGCGGCAATTGTAAAACGATTTCAATTTTTTTTTTATGGATAGGTTATGTCTCAACGGTAGTCCCATATAAATTATGTTAACTTTTCTTGAGTAGTTTTTGAATTAGCTTCAATAATACGTATTTTTGCCATTTGATTTATGTTGATGATGTTATAATGACTTCCTGTCACTGATATTTACATAGCAAGAAGAGTTATACGAATTTGTGTGAGGTAAGCAGGTACAACTTAAAATTGAAAAATAAAAACAATTTTACAAAAAAAAAAGACAACCGACTTCCAAAAAATACACTAAGTACCTACAAAGTGAAAAATAACTTTAATTTTGGAAGTCGGTGGCAAACAACGAAAATGCGGACCCAACGACACCAACTTCCGAATATTAATTAGTTTTCAACAAATCATAAAATTATAATAGTTCAACAGAACAAACAAATAAAGTAGACAATCTCATTACGTTAAAGACAAATAAAATCTAATGAACAGTAAAATTAATTAGGTAATTTTATAGTTAAGGGAACTTTCCAAATTGGAAGTTTCACTAATTTAAAATACATTCGATCAAGAGTTTATAAAACAATTCTTTCTTGGTCCGCTTTGGCCTGGAGAAACAATTCCATCATTACATATTATACAAAATACTTACCTCCGAAACTTCCGAAACTTTGTAGTGTCTTTTTTGGAAGTCGGTTGTTTTTTTTTTTGTAAAAAGAGTATAATGTATTGAAAAAATCTTCAATTTTATTCCTAAGATAAAATGTATCTGAGGGACAATTCTCATAAATTTAAGAACGTTCACGGTCTGATCTCAGTCTCAATCCGTCAAAAATACCTCTAATATCCCGAAATTGTTGACAAGTTTTTTACATTGAGTGTCGCTGAGATGCGATTGCGATTAGATTTTGAAGGTTTTAAATTACGAGAATTGGCCTTCTGGTGTTGGTGAAATCAGCCCTTCTTAGAAATATTATCCCATAGCTACAAAGGTACGGTCAGCAACAAAAGTCGATTAACAGTTCAGTTTTTTAATCTTAATTTTTGAGCAAAATATTTGTTCAAAATTGCAACAGAAGAAAAAAAATTAGAATAGAAACTCTTTGCTATTATGTGAAAAGCTAAAAAGCAGTTTATTGAAAAAATTGTTGTCAGTGACAGTGAAAAATGACAGTGTTAATCGACTTTTTTTGCTGACTGTACCTGCTGAACCGTCTCAGAATCCCCCCCGCATAGCCGCTATCTTAACAGGATAAACAGACGGATTAAATAATCAAAACATCATTAATACCTACACGATTTTCGAAGATTAGAATCACGTTTCACCTCGCTATCGTTTTGTTTTATTTTAATTTAAGTAAAACTAGACGAAATTTATTTACTGTAATCATCTGGAACGCTCGTAAGCGACGCGGAGGCGGCGGGGGACCGAACATATTGTGTCTATTTCTAAACGTGAGCTCATTCTAGTTATATTACTATTATATCTAATAGAAGAGAACGACACACAAAGACCATTATCTTTCCACTTCGTCATAGTTGCTTATGTATTTATTATTTTAAATCATATTATAATTATTAATGTTCTTGTGATGTTTATTCTAGAACAATGTTTTTATTTACCGTATTTATATAATATAATAATATGTATTACTTAGAGGGGCCCGTGGCTAAATAATAACATAGCCGCACAGGTCGATCGATCAGGATAAGCTACGCTTGCCGCGGTTGGCCTGTGTATGGATGACCATCTTTACATACCAAGAAACCTCTGTGCCTCGGAAAGCACGATATTGATCCCGGTTTGTCATTCTTGAATCTTTGACAGCCGTTACGGGTCGTCAGAAGCCAGAAAGTCTGATAACCAGTCTTACCGAGGGGTATCGTATTACCCAGTAACTGGGTTGTGGAGGTCAGATAGGCAGTCGCTCCTTGTAAAATACTGGTATTCAGCTGCATCGGGTTAGACTGGAAGGCGACCCCAACATAGTTGGAAAAAGGCTAGGCAGATGATGATATACGTATTAATTGTTTAATTTTATTAAGGGCTGATTTTTCCAACGCCAGATATTTTATCGGAGGAATAATTTCGAATTTTTGACAGTTCTTCTATACAAAATCTGTCAGACGTCAATTTTATTCCATGAATAAAAATTATCTGTCAATTGGAAAATCAGCCCTTTAAGTAAATTGTTTTTTTATTTTTTGTATTTTAATTTCTCTTCTTACACACGATGTCCACATCTCTCTATCTAGTTTCCTATCGCAGGTATGCTAGAAGATATTTCTTTAGAACTAAGCATCATTCTGTTTTTCTCGTCTGTTTATATATGTCTACATAAATAAATAATTCTACTTTGCATCCTTGAGCCCTTTAAAGTGCTACGAAAATCGAGCATGTGCTACGCCGAACGTAGCCAGTGCTACGCCACTACGCCAAACGTAGCAAGTGCTACATTAAACGTATTGGCTACGTTTTTTTTCTATTGGTATTTTGACTCACAACAAGCCCATTTTCGCAGGAGTGCAACGTGCCGCCTGGTCACGCTCCGCCGGTCCAGCCGCACCCGATTACCCTGGGCCCGCCGGCAGCACATCATCAGATACTAAACGCGCCGTCCGTGCTCCCACCGCACGCCAAGGAGTACTACTTTCTGGACATCGAGCTGCGTTATGGATTGTTGCAGGTAAAGAAATCATTGTTGTCTAGTCGGCCTCGTAATGTTTCACTTGCATGTCATAAAACGTCAAGGTTTATAATATAAACTCTATAGACCTCGTCGTTTTATTGGTGAAGTTTCAATTTACTGGCAATTGTGTCAAAAGTGGAAAATCAATTATGAGGTCGAGTATACTGTTTAAAATAAGAGGAAACAATTTTCGTCTACTTCGCATGACATTTTATTTACATAGCTTGTTCGTCATGAAAAGTATTTTTATAAGATTACAAAAAATTTCCTAAAATTGGCATATCTGCCTGCTGAAATACTTAGGGTGCGTTCCCACTGAAGCGGAGCTGGGCGGAGCGGAGCGGAGACGTGCAGGAATCTTCCAATCACAAACGAGACGACTGTCGCGATGAGGATTTCAACCATTGTGATTGGTCGATTCCTGCACGTCTCCGCTCCGCCCGCCCAGCTCCGCTTCAGTGGAAACGCACCCTAATCCCTGGATTTGGCGTTACCGACTGTAGTAACGATACTAGTACTCGTAATTTCACCAGCCGGAATATAGCAATACTACATAGCAACAAGAATATGTATCAGCATCAGCAGATCAGTATAATAAGAGAGGGTCGTCTTCTTTCATTAGATAGATTACGTTTCTGACCCGAGGTCCATTCCTATCTCTCAAACACACTGTATCTTAATTATTTCCATTTCATATAACATGTTTTAGGGGAAAGAATTAGGCCATTTGTACACGGCATTGTTGTTTTACGGTATGGCATATAAACCGCACCGTAAAAAAAACCGATCCATCAACAAGCTTCCATAGTGATCTATACAACACTGACGACCATGCCTACAGACGGTGAAACAACCATAGTTTCTCTCAGCAAGAAAAACATGTGTGTACAAAGGGCCTAATACCTGGACTATTTTCCTACATTTCTGAAACTTTGATATACTGACTTTTACAAGTAAGCCTACTATAAAGCCAAATATTCTTTTGTACGCCACTCAGGGATGTCAGATTTTTATAACTTTCACTGCTTTTATATTCACGCTTATCCTTTTGAAATCAACTACCTCTCTCCGATATAAAAAAATAAAGGACGAAAAAATAAAAATAAAGGACGAATATATTATTTTCCAACAAGGTATCAAGCTTTAAAATACGTTGTCGTTTCATTTAATTTTTTGCGATAGCAGTGTCAGGTATGCTATACTCGCACGCACACATCCTCGTATATAATAGAAAGAAACAGAGAGTGAGAGAGAGAAAGAAAGTGTGAATTTATTACCTGTTTTTAATACAGAGCAATCTATGTAGTACTTATACGTTTTTAGAAGTTCTCATGAAGTTGTCGCCATCTTGGATTTTAATTTTGACCTCACTACTGGCTTCAGTACCCTCGATTACTACCAGCTTACTCCTACCGCAAGTCGCATTAAAGAACTTCATTCCAACAAAAGGCAAAATTTTGTCGATCTTCTAAAAACTTGTAGACCTTCAATCGATGGATTGGGTCACTAATAATATTATATGTACAAGTATATAAAAGGGAAAGAATCATAGGGCATCAAAAAATTCGTCCGCATCGTTGTCAACAGGAAAAGTGCCGAAAAGGCTGGCAGCTTTGCCACATTGTATGGCAATGCTGATTCTTTGGCCAAAAAATAGGCAATTGCCTATTTTTGACGTGACCAAAGGGTCACGTGTAGAGTCAACCAACCGCTCGGCAATGTCTCGAAAAATTAAGTGAGCAATCGGACCGCACGTTCACTTTTGATTCCTTTTGTGTTCAGACGTTTCACTTCGACTGAAAGATGACAAGTGAATCATCTGAGACAGGGTGACTGTAAACGTTGTCTAACAAGGATACTTTAGTTATTTATAGATGTCTAGATGAGAAGGCTTAAGATGAAAGATTTAACATGAAAAGGCTTCTGTTGCAGTAGAATCAAAGGTTAAGATCACTTTATAAAGCTTTTCATTAATATTGGATGTTATTCAACTAAATAGTTTTGTACACAGAAATTACCTCGTCAAGGTGTACCATAAAGCATATTCTATACTAGCTGTGCCCGCGACTTCGTTCGCGTGGATTTCGTAAAACAATAATGCGTCTCTTTACTGATTCTTTTTCTAAAATAAAAGTATTCTAAGTTACTCATTATTACATCAGCTATCTCCCATCAAAAACGGACCATCTGTTTCGGAGATACGCTCAACGAACAGGAACACAGACAAAAATTAAAAAAAAATGTTTTAAGTGCGTTACACGCTTTCACATGCATTTAGTACATACATAAAAATCTGTTATTTTGACATTAAAACAGAAACTTCAATTTTATTTATTTGAAGTATGTAGTATAGATATTCCACGATGTCAAGGACAGAGTAAATCTTGCGCCCTTGAAAAATGTTGAGATTATAAAAGCTATTAAACTTTGTGAAAGTGATTTGTGTAAAGTGCATTTAGCGACGACGGAGCTCGGAGGCCATTATTATATAAAAAAAACTAAAACCAAGAACTGCGATGGTAGTATCAGTTAATAAATAAACTAAGGGCAACATTTTGTTGATCCTCTTAGAACTTGACGTTACGCTTTTTAAAAATAAATAGGCTTTGTGGCCTTTTCAAGTTGATCGCAGTAACTAAGCAAGGTCATTTAGTAGGCGAAAAAGATGCTGGGTGCCGAAATCCTACACCGTTGGATTGGTTCACTAATGAATTCATTATTCAATTTTGATTAATTTTGTGTTCTGTTCAAACGTTTTACGTGCACCTTTCACTCGAGTGGAGTATCTGATAATCGAACTTAGAGCGTAAGAAAGAGATTGTGACATAGGTATGAGTGACCATACTGATCCTGATCCTTGGCGCCGTGCGAGCCTCACGAGTGTGATAACAGGCATATTCGATGACCTGTATCCGAATGCGTCATGTCGACGTGTGTACACAAACCTCCCAGCTAGGCAGTGCTGAAAATGGATGGATTTAGGGCAGATCCACCCCGAGTACTACTTCACTGTGTAGAAACAACTACTCAACTAAATCCAAATTTTTGTAAAACTGGATGTGCTACAGAGTAGTATCACAAGTTGTTATAAGTCTGTTAAAATAATAAAATAAACAAATTTACTAAAAATAGAAAACTGTTTTTGTTTTTCAAAATATTTAAATAGCATAGAAATTGGCACGAAATAAACCATCCTTTATAATAAAGCACTAGACACGCGCGGGGCGATGGTATATATCAACAATTCAACACAAACTTTATCGTATTGTTACCAAACAATCAGAATAATTGTTATTAATTATTTTAATTGTGTATATTTAAGATACGTTTGTAGAATACGTGGTTTCAATTAATGTGATAACTTAATCGCCACTCTGTCTGTATATTATCGGATACTGAAAATAAGTCTATACTCACATTTTCATCGTTAATCTTTAATTGAGCTTAACAGCTGATATCGGAAAGTAGTGTTTTGTAGACCTCATTGCTATACCACCTTCATTGCTAAGGTTGACAGAACGACAAGGTTTTTTATTTTACTACTAACTGTCTCGGGGAACTTTTTACCGCCTCAGAATCACAAATGTTGTGTCAACTTATTCACCAAAAAAGCCGTTCCATAAAAAATGTATGAGAAAATGAATTATCTTCGTTATTATTTTTTCGTCAATTTTTCCCATGTTTTGATAGTTATTCTGCTATTCGGGGCGGAGACAAATCCAACAAATCAAAGATCATAAAAATCGGTCCAGCCGTTCTTGAGTTATAAATAGTGTAACTAACCCGACTTTATTTTATTTACATAGAAGATGTGATGGTTAGATAGTTCCAATCTTAGAGAAGTTATAATTTACTGGGAATCGTTGTTAAAGGTTTAAAGCAATTACGAGATCCACTTTAAAATAAAGAGGAAGCAAATAGATTAATAGAATTCTTGGTATATAGTAGTATTGAAGCCACTAATGAACATCTAAACCGCTCCCACCCGCGCGTTATTTTAACCGCATTCCACGAAGACACAACACGTTTTTAATGCGTGACATATAAACATTATAATATAATGTTTTGCAAAATAAACGCGCGAGTGCTTGGCGAGACTGGCAGCGTGGGCGCGGGGCTGGCGCGGCGTACTCAAACATAAGAACTTCATTTGAGTGTCCATAGGGGGCACGCGGGCGAGGTGAGCTGCGTGGGCTGCTCGGCGCGGGGAGCGCGCGGGCAACTCACGCCATAGCTCGTTCAAAAAGTGGCCGCAGTAAGTGCGCGGGCGTCACCCATCCACAGACCAACCGCGGCAAGCGTAGCTTAACCTGATCGATCGACCTGTGCGGCTGTTATTATTTAGCCATTGGCCCCTCCATTTGCCTCCATTTGTAATAATAATCATGGTCATGTTATTTGAATAGAAACATAAATGGGAAATGTGTACTAAAAGTACACTTCTGCCTAACCCTTCGGGGAATACAAGCGTCATGTTATGTCATTGTATGTTATGTTATTTTTAAAAACCGGTGCGCGGTCAGTCTCTATAGGGATTGAATTTCCATTTTGATTATTTTTTTTTTTGTTTGTTACATTTAGTTTAGTTTGTTTCTGTATTTTATGTTGCTTCCTGTGATTTCTGTTGTGTATACGAACGTTGGTGAATCTAAATAAATAAATGCGAAGTCTGATCACCATGTAAGAGATGTTCAATGTGAAAATAAAACTGAAAAAGTTCAAATCGAATCAACTACCTGCATTCCGTGACGAGATAGAATGTTTTCAAATCTGGGTCTAACGCACAGTTGAGCCAGTTGTCAGGCTCAAAAATCATATATTATGGTAAAGTAACTAGAATTCATGGATTTTGGCCGGACTCTTCTGTCACTCTGTAGCACGAAAGAAGTGAAGTATTAGAGATACGAGTACATGCTACTGAATAACGCTACTCGCACGCGACTGAATGGAAGCAAATTTTTTCCTTATTTCAGAAGTATTTTGAAAGAAAGAATTTAATTATATGATGGCTTTATGAGTACGGGAAGACCAAAGAAACGATGTATGGACTGTGTGAATGATGATGTGGTTAGAATGGGGGTGACTACCGAGATGACGATTAATAGAGAAGTATGGAAGAAAATGACATTGACAAATGAATTGGGCTATAATGGGCAGGAGAATGATGATAGGTATGATCCTCTATCTTTAATTATCATTGGTACAAAATAAAAACCATTGTAATTTTTCGAACAAACAACTCTGCATAGCCGAGGACGTGGGCTGACAGTTTTTTGGGCGCTCTCCTAATTAATTGACAGTGATGTATGATGATGCATTTTTGATGCCCTGTTAGCTATTCCTTTTGTTAACGATACCTGCAGCGTTTACCTACATAACTATTTACATATTTACATAATTTTTGACGTTCAAAAGTGCCTTTTATTTGCCTATTTGAAATAAATGCTTTGACGTTGACGTTGACGTTATTACTTTTTTTAATCGTGTTAGTTTGTGTATTATAGCAGTGTTCATAATCTCAAAAAAATTACAGTCCATTACCACTTAATCAGCTATCTATTTTAATTAAATGTATTCTAATGATTTTTGAGTGACCATTTGGAACAAAAATGTCCTAATAAATTTTTGTTTACAATGCAATTTGAACTTTAAGTATGACATTCAGTTTTTTGTTCCATAACTTGAACATTATCTCAAATTCTTAATTCAATAGTCTCTAATGAGACTTTACTGAATTAAGAATTTGAGAATCATCAAAGTATTGATTTATTTCACCAATATAATTATTACATAATCAGCCTATAATGTTCCCACTGTTGGGACACAGGCCTTCTCTCGGCGAGAGGAAGTGGGCTGTAATCCACCACGCGGGCCCAGTGCGGGTTGGCAGATGTCACATGTCTTCAATTTTTTGTTTCTAGGACATGCCAGTTTCCTCACGATGTTTTCCTCCACCGTTTTGAGATCAGTGGTGATGAAATAATTTTTACAAAGTAAAGCGCCTGTCTGGGTTCGAACCTACGACCTACACCTCGTAAGTCGCGGCCGTTACTACTTGGTCATCTCTGTTCTATATAATATAATATAATTATTGGTGAAATAAATCAATACTTTGATGTAAAAGACATATTGGGACCGAAATACAGAATTTAGTGGCTAAAATTCATAGCAACTAAAGTAGTTATGGTGGCTTCGTTCGAACAAAACACAGAATTTGTAATGTAGCGTTTAACTCGGAAGCTATCGATTTGGCATTAAGGTTGCATTTTGTAAGTTTCACAATACTGTATCAACTTATCGAGTTGCTATACCTTTTTTTTTTTAGCTCAATATTTAAACTTATTATTCATTTGTTCTTGCAAGAGTAAAAATATACATTTTCGCCACACTTTTATCGACACACTCCCTTAATAATAAACGTTGTACAGCGTCTGTATAGTTACACAACGCTTTGCCTTCTTTCGAAATATCAAATTACTGACGACTGAAAGAGAGAAATCGGTGTGTAACTATTCATCTGATAAATACGTTCATTAGTAAGGAGGTTAGTAAGTACTGTAGAGGCTATTAAGCTATGAAGCTTCACCTCTTTTCGGGACAGGCTGGTTATAATTGAGGGCGTGTTCCATTCGAACGTTCAAGCGTGTGTCAAATATTCTGTTAGTGTTTTTTCTTGTATTTGAAGCAGAGCTAGTTTCATCGTTGTACAGTAAGTTTCTCTTAAAATAAATGCTGGTCAAAGCTTAACGCTTTTTAATAATATGTCCTAAGCACACATCTGGGTTACGCACCCTATAGTACACACAGCGACACATCAAGCTTTATATACATTTTACATTTTAGCTATGCAGTTTTAGCTTTCCTCGCATTGTATAGGTTTTTCGTACAGTGAGAAGTCAGCTTATACTGGTTATGTAAAGCTTGATGTGTAGCCGTGCGTACAGTCACGAGCACCAATATGTCAACACTTGGCAATTTTTAATTGCGATTTTTTCGTGAAATAACGAATGCAACGTTGAAATACGACACTTAACATAAACATATGGGTTCGAAAATACTATGTTCGTAAGAACATAAAATTTCATTCAAAAATAAAGGAGAAATTCGCCTTTGAATAAAGCCAAGTGTATACATACTTATAGACGTGACTGTACATAATGTTCGTTCTCTTTGTATTATTAAGTTGCTACATAGTTTACGTAATTTCAAACAGAGATAATTAACTAGGTATAGATAAAATTTATTTTTTCGAATATAAAGGAGAATGGGCACCGTGCTATGGGTTTCTGCCTTTCTGGAGAAATCGAAGGAACTCTTCAAATAATATAGGCACACCTATAACGATTTGGGTATTTTTTATAGTAACTCGTGCATTTGGAAAGCACCAATTGGTGAAGTGGAACTGATGAACAAGACCACAGATGGCCACCGGAACTACTCAATAATAAGTATTTCACGGGTTGCGATTCAATTACTTTAATATGGTTGCTGAGCAATTTATGGTCGTCACAATGCGAATGGTGAAATGGAGCTAATGGTGAAATACCAGGAGAACTCCTCAACAATTAACATCCCTGCATTGGGAAAAGCAATATTTTATAAAAGGCGATGAGCAAGTTGACATTAGGCTATTATAACTAAGATAAATTATAAGCATACCTACCCACTAAAAAGCGAGAAGTAAAATTTTTTAACAAATAAAAAAATGACTTGCAAATAAACACTACAGAGTACAGAGTGAAAAACCGGCCAAGTGCGAGTCGGACTCGCGCACCGAGGGTTCCGTATAAAAATTTAAGGTTTTCGGAATTTTTCCTTTATGTGTGTTATAAAACATTGCTTCATGCCAAATTTCAAGATTCTAGGTCGACTGGAAGTACCCTTTAGGTTTTGATTCCCTTGCGAATAGTTGCGAGTTTGAAAATATGCGGCTTAAATTGCCGTTTCTTTTGATTGCGTTGACATAGAAGTTTCATTTTGTTACAGCTTCAAGGTATTTGATATTAATTTCAATTTAATACCTATACGCGTTCATGAGAAAAGAAGTAACTTTAAAATTTTCAAAAATATTTTTTATTATATGATGTAACTAAAAATTTACGGTTTTCGCAATTTTTCCTTTATCTGTACTATAAGACGTTACTTAGTACCAAATTTCAAGATTCTAAGTTCACGGGAAGTACCCTGTAGGTTTTGATTCCCGTGCGAGTTTCGAAAATTTGCAGAAATTTGCGGCATAAACGGCTGTATCTTTTGATTGCGTTGGCTTAGAAGTTTGATTTTTTCACAGCTTCAAGGGACAGTAGACCTGAGTAATTGATATAAATTTCAGCTTCATACCTCCACGCGTTCCTGAGAAAAAGGGTCTTGACAGACGGACGGACGGACAGACGGACAACAAAGTGATCCTATAAGGGTTCCGTTTTTTCCTTTTGAGGTACGGAACCCTAAAAATAACTTTAATTTCAGAAGTCGGTGGCAAAAAACTAAAATACAGATCCAAAGATACCAACTTCCGCAGTTAAAGTTATTATTCACGTTATGGTTTTTTTTTGGAAGGCCTTTTTTTTTTCTTAAAATGTTTTTTTTTCACCTTTTTCTTTTGTAGGTAGGAACTTCATGGTGGCAGTAGGAATCGCAAGTTTTAGTTGGCACGAGTCCTCGATTCCCCCAGAGAAAGGAAGATTGATCCTACTATCCTACTAGTATTACACGTCATTTGAAAGCCTGTGAGCTTTTGAATTTGCATTTTTGTTCATCAAACGGCTGACCCATACGGGCAGACCATGACCTGGATTAGGGATTCAAAACGGGTGCGGACAATAGCTAGTACTTGATACACAGCTTGTTGTTTTGTCTAACCTTCAGTAACAGTTCTAATAACAGGACAGTGTTTGAGATTTTTTTTTTTTTGAAGTGTAAACTTCTTTAGCGGCGTTGCACACTTTTTTGTAATGGGTAAAAAATGTTAAACTCGCGTCAGGACATCGCGTCAGGACACGTGACCGTCAGGAGAGATCCCCCCCCCCATCTCTTTCTACGGCGGCGCCAACCGAAGTGAACCAAGTGAGACACGATAATGGATGGATGGATGGATGGTGATGGTGATGGCGATGGTGATGGTGGTGGAGATGGCGATGGTGATGGTGATGGCGATGGTGATGGCGATGGTGATGGTGATGTGATGTGATGTGATGTGATGGTGATGGTGGACGCGGACGCGGACATGGATGGACAGCTGATGGCTCGACCGTCTGTGTAGTAGCCACACTGCTGTGTATTCGTAAAATTCGTGTATATAAAGTGTTTAAATTATGAAAATTGAACAAAGTGCATCTATTAATGAAAAAAGTGACGCAGAAATAGTGAAAAAAATGAGTTATATTAATTCAACTAATAATTGATTTATTTCAATGTTAATATTCAAGTTTTCACTTCTGCCGGCACTCCCGGAGTGCAACCCGTCTTTTTTTTTTTGTAGTAGCAGTTTACAGTCTACACTAATCTATATATATAAAAATGAAACCCGTTTTCCGTTGTCACGACATAACATGAAAACGGCTGGACCGATTTCGATGAAATTTGGTAGGTATAGAGATAGTTTGAGTCCCGGGAAAGGACATAGGATAGTTTTTATCCCGATATTCCCACGGGATCGACATTTACGCGGGTGAAACCGCGGGGCGCAGCTAGTAATTTTATAAAGAGAAAAGATTTGTTTGTTTGAATTGAATAGGCTCCGAAACTACTGGACCGATTTGGAAAACTTTTTTTGTGTTGGATAGTCCATTTATCGAGGAAGGCTATATAACATCACGCTACGACTAACAGGAGCGGAGCATTAATGAAAAATGTTGCAAAAACAGGAAAAATTATTCCTTTTGAAAGCTTCCGTTGTTTGCGCCGCGTAAACGGTTAAAGGGACGCAAAAATCATGTATGACGGAATTGTTCTCCCTTAAAAGGTCCACGACAGCATGTTTATCTTTTAAGGTTGACTCATTATTAACCTTTTTTATGGTAATCTGTCCTAAAATAATGCATTATTTGCGAAGATGTTTTTATAAACATGATATTAATCCTTATCCAAATAAATACGTCATTCATCACAAGTATTTAATTTTGAACAAAATTGCCCTTGTCATCATTTGATCTCAATGAATATTTTAGGAGATATCATAGTATTAAAATAAATCCGCACGTCTGCCGGTAGCTCTGCGAGGTTTACTATAGTTCCATACTTACTGATCATAGCGTGATGTAACTAAAATAGCTTTTTTAAAGTAATGTACTAAGTAATACTCTTAAAGTAATGGAATATATTTTAGAAGGTATTTTCGTCAAAAAAACGCGGGTAAAACCATAAATGGCAAAGAAAACATAAATGCTGAATGCATGATATGGATGTGTGTACTGAAGAGATTATAGCCTATTGGGTACATACATCGCACTGCACAAGACTGTATCCACTCAAAATGAAGCTTTTTTCAGATATGATGGAAAACTGATTACTCGTTTCCTGTTAACGATTGTAAAAAGTGAACACTGTTTTAAAATTAGAGATAAAATTAAGGATTTTCTTTAATTATGAGTAATTTCAGAGATTGCAGGTTATTTCATTTTACATTTATGAAGAATGAGTTATCTCGAATTTGTCTTTTTTGAGTTGATACAGTCTTATGTTAGCAGCGCGACATGCAACCTTCGCGAGTCTATTTAAAATTGTTGGCAAGAAATACGAGTCAAACGTTAATTTAGTTTAAGATTAGAATATAAAACAAGTATGGTCTGTCTAGCTGAGAAGCGGGAAGCCAGAAGATGAAAAAAGATGTAAATGTAAAAACGTACATCTCTTCTAGGAATAATTATTCATCATATGCGACTAACTGTGGTTTAATTTAGTCATCCCCATATGAAGATCTCGAAAAGAGCTCACAGCACCACACAAGTTGCCAGAAGCAATGTACCTACCGCTGTCTATCCTACAAAAGACCAACAAGTCAGAAACATAATTATTACGAGTCCCTAATTAACTTTGATATTTTTTTTAATCTGAAATGGGTTTGCTCTTGACTCTAGTCTAGGTCAGAGATGACAGAGACAAAGTCGAAGATGGAGTGAGCTTACGCAGAAGAAGCCTGTTCACTCTCACTTTGACGAGATTCGGGTTTTATGCGTTCGGAAACACAGACGCAGGTAGAGAGTTTTCTCTTTTGCTGTGCGCATTATAAGGACATTTGAAAACGCTTACTGCGAATTGGTGGAATAGCAACTAGACACGGATGGTAACTTGCAGTGCGTCTGGATGTCCGAAGGAAGAGCCGCCAGTGTTTCTACTGGGCACACTCACCGAATTAGAATCTATAGAAGACCGACAAGCAGGCAACCTTGCGGCAGCGGCGAAGACCGCCCTCCAAGGGGCTGTCCAGCGGGCCAAGGAAACGGCCCGCGAAGAGATGGTGGAGACTCTGAACAGAGATCCATGGGGGCGCCCTTACAAAATGGTGCGGAATAAACTCCGCACCTGGGCCCCCCCGCTGACGCAGAGTCTCCGCCCACAGCTGGTGGAGGAGGTGGTGAGCACTCTGTTCCCTTCACGGGGGGAGCATACTCCCCCGCCCATGGCTCCGCCACTTGCGGTGCCCGAAGCGGACCATGAAGACGACGACGACGACATCCCTGAAGTGACCGGGGTAGATCTGAGAGTGGCGGTAGGCAGGCTGAAGGCCAAAAATACCGCCCCAGGACCCGACGGCTTGCCGGGTAAAGTCTGGGTCCTGGCCTCGAGGGCTCTCGGGCCTCGACTAGAGGCGCTCTTAAGCGCATGTATGGAGAGGGGCCAGTTTCCACTCCGTTGGAAGACGGGGAAGCTGGTCCTCATTCAGAAGCCAGGGCGCCCTGCGGACTCTCCGTCCGCATACCGGCCCATAGTGTTGCTCGACGAGGTCGGCAAGCTTTTTGAGAGAGTGATTGCAGGCCGCCTCGTCGGGCACTTAGTGAGGACGGGGCCGGATCTTGCGGATAGCCAGTTTGGCTTCCGCAAGGGGCGCTCGACAGTGGACGCCATCATGCGCGTGAGAGCCCTCACGACGGGGGATGCGGTGACCCGGGGTGGGGTCGTCGTGGCGGTGTCACTCGACATCGCCAACGCGTTTAACACCCTGCCCTGGAGCTGTATTGGGGAGGCACTCCGGTATCACCGGGTGCCGACCTACCTCCGTCGAGTAGTTGGGGCGTATCTGACGGACAGAGCCGTCATCTACCCCGGTCGCAACGGGGAGTGGAACCGGCGAGAGATGTCGTGCGGTGTCCCACAGGGATCGGTTCTGGGGCCGCTCCTGTGGGACATCGGCTACGACTGGGTGCTGCGGGCCGACCTCCCTGATGGCGTCAGCGTGGTTTGCTACGCTGACGACACGCTTGTCCTGGCGCAAGGGAGGTCGCATCAGGCGGCGGCCGACGCGATGACACGCGGGGTTGCGATAGTCGTGGAAAGAATCCGGCGGTTGGGTCTCGAGGTGGCATTGCACAAGTCCGAGGCCATGTCTTTCCATGGGCCTCGGAACGGGCCACCATCGGGATCCCAACTAACGGTGGGAGGGGTTCACATCGGCGTCGAGGCAACGATGAGATACCTGGGTCTCGTCCTCGACAGCCGGTGGAACTTCGTCGAACACTTCCGACGTTTGGCCCCCAAACTGGAGAGGACCGGGGCCGCCTTCAAGCGGCTCCTGCCCAACCTGGGGGGGCCAAACACCTCCTGCCGGAGGCTTTACGCGGGGGTCGTGCGGTCCATGGCCCTATACGGGGCCCCGGTGTGGGCGCGTTCTCTGCGGCGGCGAGCCGCCCATTATCTGAACGCGCCCCAAAAGGTGGTAGCCGTAAGGCTGATCCGGGGGTACCGCACGATCTCGGGCGAGGCGGCAAGCCTCCTTGCCGGACTGCCGCCATGAGATCTGGAGGCGATAGTCCTCGCGCGCCTGTATGAGTGGCGCGCGGAGGCACTGAGCCGGGGGGAAACTCCGCTTCCGCGGCAAATCGCGGCGGAGCGGACAGACCTCCGGCGCGATCTCATGGTGGTATGGAAGGAGCGACTTTCGCAACCCAGCGCAGGGCACGCCACGATAGTGGCGGTAAGACCCCTCTTTGAGGAGTGGCTAGAGAGGCGTCACGGCGTCCTCACCTATCGCCTGACGCAGGTCCTCACCGGACACGGATGTTTTGGGAGGTTCCTGCACATCATCAGGCGGGAGGAGACGCCCGGGTGTCACCACTGCGAGGATCGCCCAGAGGACACGGTGGAGCATACGGTGGAGGTATGCCCCGCATGGGCGGGGCACCGCCGTGCCCTCGTAGAGGCGATCGACAGCGGCGGCGACCTCTCGCGTCCGGCCCTGGTTCAAGCCATGGTCCGGGGCGAGAGGGAGTGGGAGGCCGTCACCTCCTTCTGCGAAGCAGTCATGCTAGCGAAGGAGGTGGCGGAACGGCTAAGGGAGAGAGCCTCACACCCCAGCCGCCGCGGGAGGCGCTCCGGGCGTCGGGAGCCGCGTGACGACTCCCGGCCACCGTAGGCGCGGGCCTGCGGACGGAGAGTAATGGGTAGCTCACCGTCCGATCAGGACCAGGCCCGTGCCGGACGGCGCGTACGTGTTCCACGCGCGCCTCAAAGAGATGTCAGCATAAAGGAAGGGGCCTGCCAGGGCCGAAGCCTGCCGGGGGTGCGGGATTGTCCGAAAGGGTTACCGCTACCCCGGAACATAAAGGGCTAAGGAAGGAACACGGATGGGTTTTAGTCAGTAAGAGTCTGACACTCCCTTCGCTCCACCCAGAGCGGGAGGGGTCATTTGATGATTTCCCATCCATAAAAAAAAAAAAAAAAAGGCAACCTTGCGGCGATGAGTCAAGCTGTGAATCTTGGCATCCACCAGTTTTACGTCGCCAATGAGCCTCTTAGCTCTGCATTCCACCGAGTCAAGCGCGGCAAATGGGTATTTCACTGAGCCATCACAAAGGTGACTGAAATACTCCATGCAGGATCGGACTTGCGTTTTATAAAGGGTTAAAAGCTGTCCAGACGTAAAGTATCGCTTCACCCTATACAGGGTGAAATTGAACACATGCGACAAATCGAAATGGGAGATTGTACTCATCATTATGAACAACTTTTACTATGGGACCGAACCCGAAATCGCGAAAAAAAAATCAGCTGTTCCCTACATTTATGTTCGCATAACTCGTCAAAATGTAGGGAGCAGCTGATTTTTTTTTCGCGATTTCAGGTTTGGTTCCATAGTAAAAGTTGTTCATAATGATGAGTACAATCTCCCATTTTGATTTGTCGCATGTGTTCAATTTCATCCTGTATAAGATCCAGCTTCTTGGCCCCAGTTTGCGCTTTGTACTCGATGGTGTCGCCGAGGTTGAGACTAGATGTCAACTCCATGCCTAGGAGCTCGAGCCGATCAGTTACAAGAACAGATGTACCCCGATAAGTAGGAGTCTGGTCGAAACGACTCCTGTTGGAGTAATTCACTCAAATCAAACGTCATAACGTATTCCCACGGCAGCTCCGTGCATTCAAGCGAAGCATTAAAAGCTGCGACTACCTACTCAAAGGAGTTAAATCGAAATATCCATAATTGGGCCGGCGGAAATTAAATGTATTCAGCAAAGATGCAGGTGCAAATGGAGGTACGCTTTTGGTTGAATTAAACTAAGTATTTGGTTGAATTTATGTATGCAGATTGGGAACGTCATTAGATACACCAATTTTAATTTATTGTCGTCTCCACCTTCTAAAAAAGGGTTTGTATGTAAATAGATAATAATAAAAAATAGCTTTAATAGATAGGCTTTAAAAAGTTACAAAACTGAGCAAGTTTGCGTTGAGCGTTAATAAAAAAAACAGTTGTGCTTGATGAGTGTAAAACTACAAACTCTCACGACAGAATGCAACGTTCAGTTTAAAATGGGTTGCTTTAATAGATAGGCTTTAAAAAGTGACAAAACCGAGCAAGTTTGCGTTGAGCGTTAATAAAAAAAAAACCGTTGTACTTGATGAGTGTAAAACCACAAACTCTCACGACAGCATGCAACGTTCAGTTTAAAATGGGTTTGTTGACAGCTCGAAACATTTATGGAAACAAGCCGTTTGTAGCAGACAGTGCAGGCCGGGTGCTATGAAATTCACTTGTCGGAGAAATTCTGCATCATACAACTTTTACCGTACAGTTTGATAGCAAATAACACAACATGAGACATTGTTTTGCACTCAAAAGTTGAAATATCTGCATTGCTTTTCAGATATTGTTACCGAAACGGATTAATATTGAGTCTGTGAGTGTTATTTTGCCGAACAAAGGAATGAAAAAAAGGCTCAACAAAGTCATCTATGTCGGCTTTTATTTTGTTAGGAATCCAGTACTGACATATCAGTAATGGGTTCCCAACAAAATAAAAGTCCACGTAGACATTCGATGGCACAGGCTTATGCAATTTCATAAAATAATATTTTTTATTACGAAAGTGTAGCGTAAAATTTTAATTTCCAAGCCCTATGCCCTTGAAATAATATTGAATACTGAAAGTATAATAATGATTACAAGGTTATGAAGAGTTTATTCAGACTTAAACTCACAGCAGAACTGTCAAGGAGTCGGTCAGTTAGTCAGAAAGTTAAAGCTATGTACTTGCCCATTCCAAAACGTAGATCTCTATGGATAAGAGCGGCTAAGAAACTCCAAGGACACTCTTTTAAATCAAGATATTACGAAATATGGGGACATTATACTTATTGCATCTCTACACCGTGTTCCGGACGATATACATAAACTTCGACCAGATTTCCAGACCATGGAAATAAGCATTTGTCATTATGGACACATTAATGAATTCTTATATTTATTTTTTGTTAATTTTCATATAAACTAAATACCTTGACGTAAATCGCCCGATATGCATGCCTCTTTATCCGAATTGGCAACGATGACGTATTTTCATTCAGAAGATTTGGCGGGCTGCAACTTGTCAAAACTGAGTTAAGACCCTTTCTTACTGTATAGCTCAATTAAATTTCACTAAATGAAATTACAAATATCTTTGTAACGAAGCCTTTTTAAGTACTACTTCCCTTGTTAGATTTAATTTGTAAAAGCTATTGAAGCGTTTGACAAAGTTTATGGATATCGTGGAGAACACGGTGTATATAAAATAACTTTTAATTTAAAAACACTAATAATAATAAATAAAAGCGAAGCAACCTGTGTAGGAATTTCTTTACGTTGACTAAAACCGGTCTTGTAATGAGCGGCCCAGTAGCGAGCAAAACAATACATTACATGTGACTCACGCATTGGGACAAATTAAGAATTTTTAGGAATATAGGACAAAACTTCGGGACGACTGAAGAATAAATCTTATTAATAGATGTTTACGGCTTATATAAATACGTGTAATATTAGTCATGTACCTACATTATTTGCTTATATAATATAAACAAATGGTGTGAGTACATGAATGATATAGGTACAATAAGAAGTAAATATAAGTTATACTAACATAGTAATCATTAAGGAATGTTCTTATAGCAAATGTGAGTACGCATACAAACCATTTCTGGTTTAATAGTACATAACAAACATAAACCTGTATTAAGACTGTATAAATAAATAATGTGAGAAGAATATAAGAAAAAAAAATGTAAAGAGATGACCACATATGGGTGATACTTATTATATTTGTCACTTACATAAATATTAAAACGAAATTGGAACATAACACAGTTCTATTTTCGATTCAAAAACCCATCGATGTCACATAACGTTTACTTCACGCCGAGCTAAGAACTTAGCTAGGCTCACTAATGATTCCTTTCGATATTGTACCTACAAAAATAGGTTCATCATTCATGGAATGATGAACCTATTTTTGCGTGAAATTAAAACCGATTTGACATACGTGCTAGCTAAGACAACAGTCCGTTCATAGTTATTTTACCTCTGATTTTGCATCACTGTCCAAATCACAGTGATCTTTATTCTCATTCTAATAAGATTGCTGCCACTCACAAGTCTGTCAAAATCATTGTATTTAAGGTCATAGCACACATATCCACTCGGAAAGGGATCGTCACCGTATCGCCTTTTGCCTCGGCGTCAAACAGACGTCAACCGCACGAAACCAAGGCGATGTGACGCCGCACTTAGGTACAGCTCGCCGACCGCTGGTTGATGGGGGCCGCGGGAGGGGTGAGAGGGGCAAAGGTGGAAGAAGAGACGTAAGCTCGGGTACGGAGAGACGTAAGCGCGGGGACGAGAGCCGTAACGCACCGCAACGGGGTTCGTGAGCTTGTCCCGTGGCGAGGAGATTACGATACGATTCCGATTAATGTGCGTTGCAGTAGGGAGTTTCATACTGAATGGCTCGAGTTGATACGGTAACGATCCCTTTCCGTTTTGATACGTGTTCTATGACCTTTATTCTCCTCACAATAACGTTGCTGCTGTCAAAGCTAATAAACATTATAACAAGTAACGGCAAATCTCATGACGTTCAACTCGCGCACAACAATCCCACCTTTTTCTCATTTTAGAATTCTTTTTAAATAAGCTTCACTTTGTAAACTAGGTTAAAACATTTTTGAACTAACTTCACCAACTTTTAATTCTTGGATAAATTTCTTGGAAAACTAGATTTTTATTAAATAAATCCGTCCAGGGGGTCTAAAAAGGCCTTTTTGGCAGAATCATAAAAGGATAACAATCATTATAAATCATATTACCTATAAATCGTAAAATGGTCACAAACTGACAACTCATAATATCATATTATTTGCATACAATTCATATCACGCAATTCATCTATTTGACAGGTTTGTATGGAGATTCGCAAAATGGTCCACACTCGTTAAGTAAATAATTTAATGTCTTCGATTCACACAATGTGTGGATTACTATAAAAAATACCTAAATCACTATGGGTGTGCCTATAATATTTGAAGAGTTCCTTCGATTTCTCCAGGATCCCATCATCACATCCTGACCCGTTGACAATGGAACCACCTGGAACGTACAACAAAAAAATAATTTTTCAAATCGGTCTTGTCGTCTTCGAGTAATCGGGGAACACAACATAAAAAAAAAGATCCCGACGAACTGAGGACTCCTCCTTTTTTTGAAGTCGGTTAAAAACACGCTAATAGGTAAGTTACATTTCGCTGGTCGTAAGAACAGTGGTGGGCAGGGACTTAAAAACACCTTCATAAAGGTTACAGAATTATAAGTGTAACATATTGAATTGATCACAGAATCAAATATATAACACTTTATATGTAAACGTACCTATTTTAGACAGTTCCCAATGTGTAATGGTGTTTTCAATATATTCAGCAAAACTATTTTTATAAATAATTTTATCTATTTATTGATACAGGGTGTAAAAAGACTAGCCGTCGTACATCAAACTAAGTAACATTGCACAAAAGATCTGTGACAAAAGTAATTGCTGGAAATCGACTTTAATTTTTGGTGTAAACATTTGCTGTATGCGCACTACCACAAACAGTAAATTTTGCAGCGGCATGTAACTATACAGGGGTCCTGGAGGTATTTAAAGTTGTGTTATAATATCAAAACTTGTTTTCGTAAAAAATATCAGTGAAAGTTGTAATTTTGACCTCAATAATAATATCTCCGTAACCAGAAAGTTTCTAGTACAAAGAAATGATTACAATAATGGCGAGTACAAGTGACTCTCGGCTCGTTGTGTCTTTTTAAACCCGTTATGTTGTAATAGGAGACCAGAAACTATGATCTGCATTAACAAATTTTGAAAAAAAAAATACAGTCGGCATAAAATTAGCCAATTTACACAAAACCTTTATATTCTCTACGGTTTTCATTCATCGCAAGTAATCACAAATTACCACTGATAGATTTTGAGAATTATGTACAGACGCCAGCACATCAAGCTACTACAACCTGTCAAATTTCTTTAATAGATTTTCAGCTTTATCGCTAAAACATATGGTTCAAAATTGATTGGGAAAATTTAAAAGTTTCGGCTAGCTTGATGTGTTGGCTGTGCTTGATACATGTAAATTTTTTTGGTTTAAGTTAATGCATTTTTGATTAATATTCGGCCCGGAGGCTGAGTTGTGCCTCTTTTCGTCTTCAGCCTCCGAGTTGACGCAGATGCTAAACGATCTTGGCACGGCAAGCCTAGAGGTTGGACTTCAGATGAATATGTCAAAGACCAAGTTGATGACGAACAGTGCGCATCGCAGGATCACTGTGACGGGTGTGGAGGTCGAATACGTTGATGAGTATCTCTATTTCGGGCAAATAGTCTCTTTCCAGGCAAGACAAAACAAAGAATTTGCAAGACGCACCGAAAATGCCTGGATGAGCTAATGGGCCATGAAAGATCTAATGAAGGGTGATCTTCCTTTGTCCCTTAAGAGAAGACCCATTGACGTGTGCATACTTCCCATCCTCACATACGGTGGTCAAACATGGTCTTTGACAAATCAGCAGAGGTCCACGCTCGACGTTTGCCAGAGGGCTATGGAACGGAGTATTCTGGGTATCAAACTAACGGATCGGATAAGGAATACGACCATCCGTTCCATCATAAAGATAACTAATGTCACTTGCAACTCCAAAACAGACCAGGTCTCGATAAAGTCGGAAACTTGCTCATAGACCACAAACGTAAGACAAAGGGGCCGGTTATACTCTTCGGATTTCTGTATAATTTTTGGCACTGTATGGATTTGGTCTATTGTGCTGTATCTTCCTCGAAAGCCGTCTGATCCGGTGGCTAAAACTCGGTAGAGTACAGTTCTTCGCGCTAGAAGATTCGTGACGATGCTTGAAAACAATTTATAGACACGTTACTAAAAAGTTTTTTGCCACCGCCTTCCGAAATTAAAGTTATTTTACACTGTGGATTTTTTGGAAGTCGTTTTTTTTTTTGTTAAAACGTTTTTATTTCTCGCTTTTTAGTGGGTCTGCTTATAACTTATCTAAGCATAAATTGCTTCGCAACCAAAATTCCAAATTTCCTATGGGATTTTTCGCTTACAAACTGTTTTGAATTTAGCAACCGCATAAATAATAATAAACCTACTCAGGCTACAAAAATAAAGTAAGTATGGTATTTTTGCTGGCAATTTTTGTCAAATTGACACAGTGATTAGAAATAGAGTGAGCGTAAATACGAAAAATTTTAACTCGAGCAGCAACAATGGGTAATAAGCGAAAAGCGATGCAGAAGAAGATTGGTTGGCGTAAAAAAACGGTCAAGTATATGAACGAAGCTATGAAGTAAGTACCTAGCTTTTTATAAAATATAACTAAAGCTAAAGGTACGATTCCAAAGGTAGGTCTTTGCTAGGTACGTACGTACTTAGGTTCATAATTTATGAAGGGCGAAGGTAACCAGTAGTTTATTTTCAGCCGGATGTGTCTTACAGGTTTGTCTCGAAGTTTGATGCACAATACTGATAGCAATAAAGTAGAATCCTTCAACAACATTATTGCTAAATTTGTTGGAGGGAAACGTATTAACTTTTCCTTACGTCAGGGCTATGAGTCGAGATGCAACGCTGCTGTAGTTTCATTTAATACAAAACGCCCTCTCTCCACTCTACATAGATCAATCTTGGGGAAAAGCACCAGACCACTAGTGCTTCAATTAGAGGAGAAACGTTTTAGGAAACGTAGGGGCGTGTTTAAAGATTTAAGAAAGGATAGAAAACGAAAAAAAATTAATAACAAAGAAAGTAGTAAAGATTATGGTGAACATTGTCAAAAGCCAGATATGACCACTTTAGAGTACGATCGCTGCAAAGAGGATTTTTAAAAAATTTACCAAGCTCAGAAGAAGACAGAAGAAACGTTGAAATATCAACGATTCTTCAAAGAGATTCCAGTGAGTGGTTAGAACTTAGAAGGAAACTTCTTACAGCCTCTAATTTCTCCAAAGTGGTCAATAGACGTCAAAATTCTAGTGTTAAAAATTTAGTTAAAAATCTTATTTATCCAAAAAATTTATGTAATGTGCCGTCCATAAAACATGGAATAGAAAACGAAACAACCGCAATGGAACAACTAGCATCACAACTTAATATTAAAATAGAGCCTTGTGGTCTTTTTATTGATAAAGAGTTACCTTTTCTAGGTGCAACTCCGGACGGAGTTGTGCAGGGAGAAGACACAATAGTAGAAATAAAGTGTCCAATTTCTGCATTCAGGACTTCGTTGGACGATGCAATAGATAAAAAAAAATAATAAGGTTTTGGAGGAAAACGAAAGATGGACTTTCCATAAATTTGAAACATCCTTGGTACATTCAGGTGCAGGGACAACTACACATAACTGGGAGAAAAACATGTATTTTTGGCGCATGGTCGGGATGCAAAAATCATATCAAAACTGAAATTATACAGAAAGACGATCATTATTGGGCACAATTCATGGAACCTAAATTAACAAATTTTTACTTATCATACATGTTACCAGAGTTATGTGATCCCAGACATACACGGAATATGGAAATTAGGGATTTAAGGGAATTCACATAAATGTTCTTGCTTTCGTCATTCTCCTCCTCTTGATTCCTTTTTTTTTTAATTTAAATGTTTTCATTAATAACAACTTATTTTAAAATTCGTTCTATTCTCCTCCTCCTCAAGTCGTACTCCTCATTACTGAGGGTCGTGATCCTCCCTTGAAAACAACTTTTCCCTGACGATGTTTCGCCATCTCTGTCTATCCTTGGCCAAGTGAAGCGCATCATGAAATTTCGTGTCAAGAGAAGAGTTTATCTGGTCAGACCATCGCAATGGGCTGCGACCTCTTGGTCGTTTACCATCCACCTTGCCGGTAACCATCAGTTGTTCGAGGTTATTGCGTTCTATTCTAAACCATCGTTAAAGCCAAAATGTATGAAACTTTATAATTGACATCAGTCATTCCGATGACGTATTATTATGCGTTATAACCATTGCGTGCTCTTGTCAGTGCTGGGTTGCCAGTTGTTTTAGAACCCAATGGCTTGGCTCGCGACGATTGGAAAAGACCAGACAGATTGACCATAATGCCTTGGAAGTTAGGTCGGCCTTTGGTGTGTGATGCAACATGTATCGACTACCTTGCGCCACCCCATCTTCCTATTACGGTTGGCTGTGCTAGTGCGATTACTGCGGGTGCAGAAAACCTCAAACAGCGCAAATAGATACTCTAATCTTAATAAGCCGACTTATATGTACCAGCCGTTTGGGGCTGAAGCACTACGGCCACAGGGTCCGAGTGCCCACTTAATTTTTAGAGAAATCGCCAAGCGATTGGTCGACTCTTCACGTGACCAGAGGACTAGCCTATTTTTTGGCCAAAGAATCAGCAAAAAGAAAGTAATTTTAAGGCCGGCGCTCACTGACGGCATGGCACGGCGTGTCATGGCAGAGGATTTTATTACTGATCAAGTTATTTTAAATCTTATTTCAATGAGTTTAGAATTCATGTTACTTTATTTCGATACCACGATGCCGGGAAATGACGCTACGTGCCGCGGGACCCTGCGGCATGACGCGACGCGCCGAGGGATGCTGCGGCCGTGCCATTCCACGTAATGCCGCGGCGCGCCATTGCATCCCGCGGGACGTGTGGGTCACTTTGTGTCGAGGAATTATGATTGCTAAGCTGGTTGAAATAAGGTTGAAACTTGTGCAGCGGTCATTTCGGTTAATGGGGCGCAGTCCAGTCAGGGCGGGCTTTCAGCAGGATTCCACGGAACGCCGCGGGATGCCGCAGCACAACCTGCCGTGCCACGCCGTCAGTGAGTGCCGGCTCGTATTTGGCTGTCGCTGTCTTATGGTGACAAATATATGGCGGTAGAGCAATGGTCTTTGGTCGGTCATAGAACACTAATGCAGTAGGTATATTGCGGATTTCGCGGTAAACTTTGCTTGCGTGATGTAGGTTGTGATGTCAAACAAAAGATTGGTGTAGTTCGTTTGTAGACGTCGCTACTCAAATATTATGTATAAATAACTTTGTCTTTGCTTTGTATTTGCTATGCGAATGATGAGCGTCCCATGTTTTTTTTGTTATTATATTATTATTTACCTGTCCATTTAAAAGAATTTTATATATACTGCACATACAATGTGAAAGCTAATTTTTATGTGAATGGAATAAATGAATGTTAAGTTTAATCATTTTATTTCTTGACATCCTTCCAACAATAGTACAGTTCACCCTAATTGAATTAGTATGTCAGTGCGAGTGGGATAGAATGATACATAGCGCGGGGAAGTGGGGGCAAAATCTGAATTTGAGCTGAACTATTACAAGCCCTTAAACGAAATTTTCAAGGAGAGCGCAGAAACAACTTAAACTATGTTTTAATGTTTAATTTTCGTGTTTTTGAGTAACTATTAAAAAACTTAGCACCTAAGTCCCGAACACATGCTAGGTTTGATAAAAATTTTAATAGTCAGGTGACTTACTCTTTTTTTATTGGTTTTAAGAGATATGTGGTGTAAAATCTCCGTTATTGTTAAGATTTTAAAGCGGATTTTACAAAAAGTGAAAAAACGTTACTGGGTTTTTTATGGGGCAGCTGAATGGAGAAAAAGTATCGCTTATAAAAGAGGTATTGCAGTGGTATCACAGCGGTATGTTGTAATGCCTTCGATCAATAATTAATACCATGTGAAAAGGAAATATTTTTAAGTGCTAAAAGGCATGAAAGCCAAAAGTTCGGACTTTTTGTATCGATCAAATGCGCAACATTTTATTTGAAACATATTTTAAAGTTTTTATAACGGAAAGTTCTGCAACTGAAACCAGGTTTGTGATGAAAACTCGGAATCGTTTGTAGTGTTTTATAAATGCCATTGAACAATTTTTGTCACTTCCCAGTAACAAATTTTTGAACAGCATTTTATTATTTATTTTATATATTATATGACCATATCAGTTACATATGTCGAGAAAAACCAAAGTCGCAAAGTGTTATTGGGTTTTCTATTAAGAATTCTCAGTAGCAGCCCGTAATCTGGATTTATGCCCAGTTTATGGCAATAGCGCTGATATTGGCGATATGTGGGTGTACTATAATAGGTATACCTCTGCCCAACTCGGGAACAACTTCGGGAATTACAGGCTTGATGTTATTTATTTATTTAAGGATTACCCGTTGGTAATCCTTAAATAAATAAATGATATCAAACCTATAATTCCTGTAAGAAAATTGTTATGTATCTCGTTAGATACATAACAATTTTCTTTTCCATAATAAAACTTTATCATCATCATCTGCCTAGCCTTTTCCCAACTATGTTAGGGTCGGCTTCCAGTCTAACTGGATGCAGCTGAGTACTACTTTTTACATAGAGCGACTGCCTATCTGACCTCCACAACCCAGTTACTGGACAATACGATACCCCTTTGTAAGACTGGTTGTCAGGCTTTCGGGCTTCTGACTACCCGTAACGACTGTCAAAGATCCGCGAATGACAGCCGGGTCCAACAGCTTAACGTGCTTTCTGAGGCACAGAGGGGTCTCGTTACCTATGTAAAATGGTCACCCATCCACAGACCAACCGCGGCAAGCATAGCTTGCCTGATCGATCGACCTGTGGGGCTGTTATTATCTAGTTATCTGTTATTACCTATCATTATCCTGTAATGCACACACAATTACACGTAACCACAGCTTACACAATATTCACATGCCCTGAATGCTGCCAGCCTTTTGGGCACTTATCCCATTGACAGCGATGCGGACGAATTTTTTGATGCCCAATGAGCTCCTGTCTTTTTTTTTATTATTTGTATATAGTATACAGGGTGTTACGGAAAGGGTATATCAATACAAACGGGTTGAAGAGTGTATCTGGTCTAGAATCTCTGTACAAAATTTCAGCTCAAAAGCATTAACTTTGAAAATGCTTAATATTGTTTTATTTCGACATCACGGCGCTGCACTGGCGCGCGGCGGCGTGATGTGCGTGTACTAGGCGCACAGACACACTACAGATAATGGATAACGACCCTCGTTGTGCGGTGACACGTTTGTTATGATTTCAATTTAATAAACTATCGAAATAAAAAAATATTAAGCATTTTCAAAGTTACTGCTTTTGAGCTGAAATTTTGTACAGAGATTCTAGACCAGATACACTCTTCAACCCGTTTGTATTGATATACCCTTTCCGTAACACCTTGTATATATATATATATTAGTTTGTGTGTACATATGTTAGTAATTATAATTATGTAAATAAATAAACTCTGAATACATCATTAAATTATAAATAAGTACATTAAAAATAAACAAAATACCTGCTATTATAAAAGCTTCAAATTACATTAATAAACTACAATAAAACCAAGAGTTAGCTTCATTTTCAAAGTGATGTCAGAATTAATTAATTTACTTAGTTTAAAATTATGTTATATCTCGATATAACATAATTTTGCTCACGAGCAAGTCCAACCAAGATGCCGGTGGTATGGGTTCCATAGACAGCGACAGTATGCGAGCCTTACCGAGGAGTAGGTACTTTCTTCTCTCGTTCCAGCGGTCTTATGAAATCCTCCAGAGATTTTCGTCAAGGGTTTCGGCCATCAGGCCATTTCATAAATTTTATTTATTACTAGCTGTGCCCCGGTTTCACCCGCCGCGCCGTCCAATTTAAAAGATCTATGGGCCTAAGTCGGATTTGAAAAATTCTTTATTTCGGCTATGTATGCGTCACCCTTAAGTAGGAGCTGAACAAAAAGAAGAAATGTCAGAAAGAACGATAAGCGATAGCGAAATAAAAAGGCGGGCGATGCGTCGAAATACTCGTATATATAAATAAGATTATGATCATAAATTTTCGTTTTATTGAGGGTGCAGGAATTTTTAGGACGAAATATGAAATTCACGCGAACGAAGTCGCGGGGGATGTGCTACAGTAGAATAATAGGTGTTGTAAAGTGCCATAGTACCTAATTGTTATACCTACCTAATCGTTGTATATCTTCTTTAGTTCCACCACTCAAAGCAAAGAAGAAGACAGTTGGCAACTCGGAAACTCGCTTATTGTCTAGTTTGTAACTCCTTGAACAAAACTAATCAATTGTAAGTTAAGTAAAATTACGTCTTAGCGCTTACGCAGACGGCATAACAGATAACTTCATCCGTTGGGCATCTTATCAATACAAATAAATAAAATTGAAATGTATGTGTGTAATGTCAAAATAACAGCTTTTTACAAAATGCATATGAAAGTATACCTATACGATACTTAAAAAAAACTGTCTGTCTGTGTGTTTGTTTCGCCAAATCTCCGAAATGGCTGGATCGATTTTGACGGGACTTTCACTGGCACATAGCTGATGTTATAAGGAGTAACTTAGGCTTCGACATCCACGCGGGCGAGGTCGCGGGAAGAAGCTAGTCTACAGTTTCCTATTTTATTAAGTAAAAAAAAACTTGAAGCCTCGCATTTAAAAATGTAATACAATGACATGATAGAAGTTCCTACTTCTACAACTACGTTGCTCGGTTGAATTAAATGTTTAGCACTTAAGTGTTATTGGGTACATAATTGTGTGACGACGATGTAATTTATTAGTTAGTATAATTATTTATATGGGCATCGCATTTTTATGGTTATCTATTGGGTAATTACTGGGTTGGAGAAGTCAGATAGGCAGTCACTCCATGTAAAATACTGGTGTTCAGCTGCATCCGGTAAGACTGGAAGCCAACTCAAACATTGTTGGGAAAAGGCAAGGCAGATTGATTGACACGAATCTATCTAAGCATCGCTTTTTACGTTGTGTGTATGTTGTGTTATTGTGTAACATATTTTTAATATCGTAACCTTTATAAATAAGTAGGTATTTATATTTTAATGAGTTGCCGAAACATTCCATTCTCGTTTTTCAGATTGTTTAATTATAAAGTTTGGCTCATAATTTTCTTCAGAAAACTTGGTCATAACTTGACTACGCAGAGCAAACAAGTTTTTTAAGTATTCTGTACTTAAGTAATTTGTGCAGTTTTAAAGCAGAAGTTTAAATGCGCTGCGATCATTTACGCTGGTCTTTTTTTCTTGCTATGATAGCTTATAGTCGAGTTTGACCTAGTGGATAAACTCTTTGATGACAAATAATAACTTAAAAAAACTGAAAAGCTAAAAACAAGCCCATTTTAAATTAAATAAAAGTTGGAAGCAGGCGGGACCCATTTGAGTCTGAAAATATAAAAATAGTATGGGTCCCGCCTGCTCCCAACTTTTATTTAATTTAAAATGGGCTTGTTTTTAGCTTTTCAGTTCTTTTTATTAACTTAAGTGTTTTACCGCAGTCGGGTTTTTTTTATTTTATTTTTTTATTTTATACTTTTTAGTTATGAGTTGTAAATCCCACTTAAGTGTGATAGTTTTCCTTTAAACTTCGTGGTACTACTGCCGTGACATTTAAATTTCTAACTACAATCGTTTAGTTGATAGAGGGGGGGGGGGACATTTGATTCTAACGAAAATTGGTACTTTAAAGCTTGATAAGTCACGAACGGTTTACTTAATCAAAAAACGGTCTTCCCAAAGCTCTAATATTTTTGAAAGACGTATCCAACGATATCCCACTTGACATAGTTTGTTGACTTTTATTTTTTTCAGTTTCACAATATGGCGTCCAGTAGTCGCCATATTAAATTTTCATTAACGTCATGTCTTTAGTGACACTTGCCGGACTAAGAGGAATCGATTGACGTGTGAATCATAAAAATCGGCCCAGGCGTTTGGTCTGTATAGTGCTTCAAAGGAACATACATACATATATACATAGGCTGATAAACACATTACCACTCTTTTGCGTCGCGCAGTCGGGTAAAAAAAAACACGCACACACGCATATAGTAGATATCACACAAAAAATAATTTTAAATAGATCGAGTGCATCGTTAACATCATCGAATGATTAATTAAATTATGGGAGGTTCTAACTGCTCGACATAGGCCTCCCACAGGCTACGCCTCAACGCCCTGTCCTCAGCCTTCCGCATCCAGTCTGTCCCAGACACCTTTCTAAGATCGTCGGTCCATCTAGCTGGGGAGCGTCCTACACTACGCTTTCCGATACGTAGTCTCCAATTCAGACTCGTCTGCTCCACCTGCCATCGGTCCTCATAGCCACTTCAGCTTGCTATGCTCTGCTACTCTGCAAGCTATGTCGGTAACAAACAACGAACGATCGCCTCGAAATAAATAATTACCTATTATTTGGGAAAATTAGCCCTTAAAGAAATAAAAACAAATATTTTTTACATGAACAACTGTTTTTATCTTGACTGTACTTACCTGTCAAAAGGAGTAAGGGGATCAGACCTAGTTATAGTGGATAAGACAGAAATAAAAACAGAAGAATAACTAGCAGGGGATCCGGCGGGAATAACTCGTTTAAGTATGTTACTATGGCAACGTCAATCGTCGTCGAATTATTTTCTCTGAGTTGTAATAAACAGCGGAAGCCTTAAATGTGGTTTTCTTATCAAATACTCTTTCAGGTATAATTGATACCAGGCGAATTTCCCGAAACAACCAATGTTCTTATAAGGTTTTCGATTTTCTTACAGAACTGATTTTTAAATGATTTGCCTATTACATTATAGCGCGTCGATGGCAATCTATATTGAGTCGGCCCAGGAATTGGTTACGAGCTTGGCATTTTCAATAGCGTCCATCTGTAATTATAAACCGGGCACAAATCCAGGCTCCGGGCTGCTACTATGAAATTCCTGATGGGAAAACCCAATAATCGAACCCAGAGCCTCAAGCTCAGCAGTAGCGCTTGCGACCACTAGACCACCGGGAACGTGGCAGTCAGTTGTTTTAAATAATTAATTAGAATAAGCTTACATCTTCTAATTATATTATGTAGGCACGCTTAGCTACTTATATGAAAATTATCTCGTCCTGTAGTTGTCTGTATTCTGGTTTGGTTAGGGTGAAAGTGTGACTGTAGTTAAACTGGTAAAGTCTATTCAATCTTATATTTCAAATTAATACTATTTCAAGTTAAACAAATATCAACTTTATTTTAATGAAAATTAAGTTGAATTCAGTGTGACTAGCACTATTGAAAAACTTTTAAAAAAATTTGAAGTTGTAGCGTAAACTGAACTTGATTGTGTCAAGCTAAAGAAATTGCAAATTTTGTTGAGAATATTAGAATCGCTTCAATAATAGGCGAGTCTTCTCGGGGTCACTATCAAGAGCGCGTGCGTACACACAGTCACGCATCGCGTCTATTCTAATAATTTTAATTAATGTTTGTGGAGTAATATAATTCCAAGAGTAGACTCGCCTATTATTGAAGTGGACCTTAATATTCTCAACAGCTATTTTCCGTAAACGCAAAGGAGAACGAGTAAGACCGTACCCAGAGACAAAGTTAATTGTAGCATTATGGACTATGTCGGTATTTGTTGACCTCATGGAGTAGTTTAATTAATCCTAAGACAGCATGTCTGAATTCACTTGGAAAAAAAGATATTTAAGAAAGTTAAATTGGTTTTGAGAAGACGGTACCTAGAGACAAGGTTAATAGTAGCATTATGAACTATGTCGGTATTTGTTGACCTCATGGAGTAGTTTAATTAATCCTAAGACAGCATGTCTGAATTCACTTGGAGAAAAAAGATATTTAAGGAAGTTAAATTGGTTTTGAGAAGACCGTACCCAGAGACAAGGTTAATTGTAGCATTATGAACTATGTCGGTATTTGTTGACCTCGTGGAGTAGTTAAATAATCCTAAGACAGCATGTCTGAATTCACTTGGAGAAAAAAGAGATTTAAGGAAGTTAAATTGGTTTTGAGAAGACCGTACCCAGAGACAAGGTTAATTGTAGCAATATGAACTATGTCGGTATTTGTTGACCTCATGGAATAGTTTAATTAACCCTAAGATAGAATGTTTGAATTCACTTGGAGAAAAAAGATATTTAAGGAAGTTAAATCGTTTTTATTAAATAGAATAAAATAAAAGATTAGAACATTATTTATTCTCATTAATTGTTATTTTAACTCCTTTATTTCATCATACATGTTTATACAAATTATATTTTTAACCGACTTCAAAAAAGGAGGAGGTTCTCAATTCGACGGTATGTTTTTTTTTGTGTGTGTTTGTTACGCGATTACTCCGTCAATTGTGGACCGATTTTCAAAATTATTTTTTTTTTAATATTAGAACGTAAAAATATAAAAAAGTTGCAGCCCACCGGTATCGGGAACAGGTCAAAGCTATCGGCAATCAGGGCTCCAGAGAGAAGAACCTCGTAATAATGAGGGTCGTGTCGAGAAGTTCCGCTTTCTGAATCAAGTCCTTGATCCAGCTGCCCAACGAGAGCCTCCTCAGGTGCTAGTCGACGTTTTTGGCTATTAAGCCATAGGCTGTCACGACTATCGGCACAATGATCGCTGAGTCCACATTCCACGTTTAACAACCTCGTTGTTAATATGTTTATCTTTCCCGGCACACACTAGGGTCGCAATCATGCAGTGGCGTGCACAGAGATTTCAGACAGGGTATGCACAAAAAAAAAACTACATCAATCAACCGTTTGAAAATGATTCTATTTAAACATACTTCACCAGCAGGTCTCACAGGTATAATTTTCCATTTTTACAATAATCTTACTAAATAATAATTACTCGACAGTCAATCACTTGCGCCATATCTCATATTAGGACTTGGTTCTACGCATACCTCTATAGGGTACCTACATGCCTCTTCGCAAATGCTCTGACACGTATGATTTTGCGAGTTTTAATTGGTATGTGCCTAAACTAAACAAGATAAGTGCCTCCTCGTTGAGGCTAGGAAATGGTACATCGCTTTCTTCCATCGCTGTGAAACGTACCCTTTGGCGGTTGATATTACAGTCCACAACATATTAGTCACCAAACCTGTTGGAAACGTTAATTCTGTCTTCTATTATTTCGACAATATTGTTAGCGTGTGGATTATTCTACAATGGATCACGGAACGTGTTCAATAAGGCTCCAGCGATTTAGAAACTTAACAGACCTTGATTAAAAATAATTTAAAATTGATTTAGAACTTGTATTGTGTTTTGTTTTTATTTCCTTTTTTATCTCATTTTATGCTGCATTGTCGGTTGCCAGCAGACATGCTGACTAAGGATTAATTAAACTACTCCATGAGGGCAACGAATACCGACATAGCTCATAATCTCTGCCCCGAATAGCAGAATTGCTATTAAAACTTGGGAAAAAATTAACAAAAAAAATAATTAAAGGCGGTACGAAGTTTGCCGGGTCAGCTAGTATTGAATAAGAACCAATATAAGTATGGTAATTACATTAATGAAGAAATATAATGCACTTTCCTATTATTTTATTAAAACAATTTAACATCCTTAAATATCTTTTTTCTCCAAGTGAATTCAGACATGCTGTCTAAGGATTAATTAAACTACTCCATGAGGTCAACAAATTCCGACATAGTTCATAATGCTACAATTAACCTTGTCTCTGGGTAGGTACCGTCTTCTCAAAACCAATTTAATTTTCTTAAATATCTTTTTTCTCCAATTGAATTCAGACATGCTGTCTTAGGATTAATTAAAGTACTCCATGAGGTCAACAAATACCGACATAGTTCATAATGCTACAATTAACCTTGTCTCTGGGTACCGTCTTCTCAAAACCAATTTAACTTCCTAAATATCTTTTTTCTCCAAGTGAATTCAGACATGCTGTCTTAGGATTAATTAAACTACTCCATGAGGGCAACGAATACCGATATAGCTCATAATGCTACAGTCATCTTTTTTTTTTTTTTGGGTACGGGGCCCATACAACTTTACCCATTGTTCTTTGTTAACATTTTTGGCAAACAAATCGCGAATTCAGATTAGGTACAGCCATCCTTCAAAGAAAATTTATACATCGACAAGAATTCATTTTACAATTTGTGTTACATACTCGTAATAATCTACTTTATCGACGCTCGAGCTACAATTAAGTACCCGATGTGTACTATGTTTTGTGGCTAAACATTGATACAACCTTTTGGCTGTCTGTACAAGAGACGTTCATATCGGGTACAGATGTACTATAAGCGGCGGTGACTTACTATTGGTAGGCTGCCTGCTTGTTAGGAAATCAAAAACGGTTTGATAAATACATGCCTTGTTGTTTCCTCACCAGCTCATCGAGGCTCTCCACTTCATGCACTACAACTCGCACATGATGCATCGCAACGTGTGCCCGCAGGTCATCATCGTCACCAAGAGGGGAACCTGGAAGCTGTTCGGGCTCGAGTTTGCTGGTACGTGCCTATATTAATTTCCAAATAATCACAGAACTATATTACACTAGCTGCGCCCCGCGGTTATACCCGCGTAAGTATCGATCCCGTGGGAATATCGAGATAAAAAGTATCCTATGTCCTTTCCCGGGACTCAAACTATCTCTATACCAAATTTCATCTAAATCGGTTCAGCGGTTTGAGCGTGAAGAAGTAACAAACATATAAACACACACACACACTCACAAACTTTCGCCTTTATAATATTAGTGTGATGTGATAAACGTCAAATTAAATTGCATGCTTTAAATAAACATCATTCTCCTGCCCTTATCCCAATTTATTTGTTGTCGGCGCAACATATCCTTTTCTTCCATACTTCTCTATTAGTCATCTCGGTAGTCACCGCCTTTCTAACCATATCTTCATTCACACAGTCCAACCATCGTTTCTTTGGTCTTCCCCTACTCTTATAGCCATCGACATTCATACTCAAAACTCTCTTCACGACATTTTCCTCATTTCTCCGTAACACATGCCCATGCCATGCCAATTTCCACACAACTTTCGATGGGTAAAATAAAAATAGAAGTAAATTTGACAGAAAACAAAGCGATCGGCGACGTAAAATGATGTTGTATTCGAAAATCATCATCCTCTATTGCTAAGATATTGTGTCGGTTTTTATTATTTACGTCTAACAATTTAAAAAATAGTAAAAGTAATTTAAGAAGAGACTCAAGTAAGTATATATATGGTAAGGCGCAACATTTCTGGATAGAATTCAGGAACGAAGATACGGGCCCGTTTGTAAGTAGTTGTTTCGTCAAAACAAGTGACAAATTCAATTTTTCGAAAGTGCATAATCACTTCGCGGGTGGGGATAACTTTCAAAGCGTGTTGTTGTTATTCATTCTTAGTTCGGGTCTCAAACTAATCTTATGTCCGTAGGTGATACGGAGTAGGGAACGCCCGTAATTTCGGCCGAAACTACGTATTCCGTGTTATGGACTTGACCCCCAGATTCGTTATGCTGCGTCGCTTAAAAACAAAATTGCCAAGCGCGCCGCGGCCTGGTCTTATGGAAACTACTCGGCGTCCATCCATCTGACAAGTAAAGGAAGTTTTCTGATAAATTTGTGGACATACAGAGCTAAACCCGCAACATAAAAGACTGTATCTATAAATAGTCTATAACGGCGACGTCGTGAAAATATGCCCATACATAGATAAATATCACCCATCTCTCTACTAGTCCAATGCCCTACTCTAGGATACATATTCGGTACGGCTCATAAATCCTTCCCTATCCTAAGGGCACGTCTTCCCTACCATTACAGTGCCCCCCGGTCTGCTCCTTGATATGCAATGGTTTCTATAGCACCATGAAACATGAGGTTTCAAGGGCTAGTGCAAATCTTGGAGTTCATTCGATTAATCGAGTCTGGTCAGACCACGCTGGGGTCGGTGAATGTAATTCATTCATTCTATAACTTCACCTAATGCTATCGTACATTACGTCATTAGCCATCAAAGACTTCTAGCAGTTCTATCAATAAACTTCGTGTTTGAAACACCTCAAAGTAAACGGATAATTATAGATATGAAGCACTTATAATGTCGCTTAGCGTATTTATCTCAATCAAGGTAGTTTCGGGTGAGCTTTGCGAACTTCACGAGTCGCAATTCTCATAATAGAATATTTAATGGTAAATATTTGACTGCCGTCACTTTGAACAAAGCACCGCAATCTTTAGCACCTAACAACCGATCCGCTTCAGATTAATCTTTGTCATACGAAAATAAAATTAATAAATATTTCAGAACAAAATAACTATGTACGTAATTAATATATGACACGTGATAACAACATAGACAGTAGAAATACTTCTCTATCTAAATATAATATCTACAAATGGCATTCTCTTAATTTCATTTCTGAAAGCAGCGTACCGCCTTGGGCAAACCGCAATAACTGCGAACTCTAGACATTATTTTTATTGGAAATGGGAAATGAAAAAGAAAAACGACCACTCGTGTCAACCACATATATTTGAATAAATCAACGCGTTTTTAAAGAACGCTTGGAGTGAACGAGTAAGCAACAAAATAGAATGAGGTTTTATTTGTTAGGAATATTTGTATATACCAACACTTTTAAACAAGGATTTGACGGAAAAGTCGACGCAAATAAAAATAACGACTAGTGTCGCAACTCAAAAGACGGAGTTAAATATTATCTTTTTTTATGCTAGCCTACACTATCCCACTACTGGGCAAAGGCCTCCCTCAAATCCACCCAGAACTCTTTTCCCGCACCACCTCAAACCAGCCCCCTCGCGGTACTATTAATTATGTGACAAAAACATAAATAGCATACTTCTAAGTACCTAAATATCTCTCTACAAAGCAATAGTATGGAATATTATTTTAGAAACAGTTGATACTCGTATTTCTTGGGCCAAAGCGTTTTGAGAACAACTCAAGCTACAGGTAAGTAAGTAACAAGATACAAATCAATTGCCAACTAAGACTCAATTTCCACTTGACTCCATTATTATTGTGTACAAATAAACAATTTAAACAACGTCAGAAATGACAAATTCCATGAATATTTCAAACTCAATGGAGCTCAGTAAAATTAGAACTTGAACATACAGAAACAATTATTTGTATTCGCAGGAATCCTTGGAAAAGAAAATCATTGCGGGGTAGATATGCGATTTTTCTGTGTGGCGTCGGTTAGAAGATTTCTGATAAAGACCTAGTAATGATGCTTGAGCGGTTGAGCCGGTCGACCGCGATGAGCGGGAAACTAGACGACAACCTACACGTAACTTTTATGCTAAAGTAAAATTGAACTGTGCGAGACAATGTGGGTGGAAGGGGGACAGACCACCCCAAGTGCACTTATCATGGCTGATCCTTTCAGCCCCCCTAAATTTCCGTAACCACCTGTTTTATTTCCATTCCTTTAGTGTTTTTCGATTCAAGTTCCACGACGGTAATATCGAGTTCCTTAAGCTGAATTACCAATGCGAACCTCGCTGAGAACGGTCGGGATTTATCAAGACTTTGTAAAATGTTATTTTTTATTCCTTTCTTGTCTTTGAAAATAAAAATGTTTTGATTGCTTGAATAGTATTTTAACCAAACCAAATGGAAGCATTTATTACATACCCAAAAGCTCTCTGAGCTCTGAAAAATCATCAAAAAGCAATGAAAACCATCTAAAATCTCAAATTAAAACTTTGTTCCGATTTTTATGTTTGGAAAAATCAGCTGTTCGACACATTTTGATTGCACTTGAGTCCTTTTGTTTTATATGCCTGACGAAAAATTTCATCGCTGGGGTCTATGTACTCAATCCATGGTATGAGTTTTCTTTACGATGGGTATTCTGTTATTTACCTTCATTTAAAGTGCTATGGAAACATTTGAAGGCCCATTGTCACATGCCACATGGGAAATTAAACATTATAAACATCGGCCACCCCTTGATAAATTAAGCCATGGTCGATGAAACCATTTAACTAACGAAATTAAAGTAGCCTTTACTACAATATATGTAACTACTATTAAGCTCTTTGATTGACCCACCGACTGGAGGGAAAGGTCTACAGACACAGAATGAACAAAAATGTATCATTGGGTCGTTTTGTGGTTATTTTTGGGGGAGGCCTATAACCAGCAGTGGATGTATTCTAGTTGCAATAAAAAAAACATAAAAGGACAAAAAAGGGTTAGGTTTTATTAGAAGGTTCTGTACACTAAACCAGGCCAGGGTCCCGGAAAAAGCCATGAAAGCAGTTTACGGAAAACTGAAATAAGAATAATACTCTGCCAGTGTATAATGCATATGGCACAACAGTTCAGAAAAATAAACACAGAGGTTTAATTTGCTTTGCTAAAACTAATTACGTAGGGTAGCCCAGAGGGTTTATGAACAAACATGTACAGGGCAAAAAGTTGATAGTCGAGTAGGTGTGGCATGAAGAGAGAACACCAAAAATATATTTAAAAAGTTTCTGTTAGGAGCCCCGTGGTCAGGAGTCCACTTTCAGATTCCAAAAATGGGCCAAAAATAATGTGATCTTCAGAGGCGTTGATTTTGGCATGATCGGGTGTGGCTTAACTCATAATGACTTAAAAAGGCAAATCTGATGAAGAAATTGTGGGCTTTCCCTAAATCTGACGACTTTGAAAACTCAGATTTGGACCACCTAACGACTTGTTTACGCCGTAATACTTTTCCATTCGAGGTTTTATTGTAACTACGAACCTCTGCGCTCGATATCCTCACTGATATCACCTCCAATTCTCAGTGATAGTTCGTTATGAGAGTTTTGTTAAATAAGTCCCAACACTTCTGTCTAGGCCGTCAGCTGCACGCTGCACACCACACACATATCACACACCACACAAACATCACACATACACACGTACCATACCATACCTGAAAGCACCTCCCTTGTCTCCACTCTGGAATTCGTACTCCGAGCCCCAAGATACAGACTATCTAGTTTGGGGCTCACTAGTTAATAATATATTGTAACCTAGCTTTAGGTAATATTTTAAGCTACTCATGTCGTCTTAACTTGCTGTTAACCATCAATGAACCAGCTTACTGTATTACCTATACAATGAATATTTTCTATTTCTATTAACAGTTTTTTTTCCTCAAAATATCATGAAATTTCTTGCGTTCTACGGGAGCCCTAGGGCCGTGGAGAGGGGCACGTGTGGGTCATAAGCCGCACGAAGGACGCATAAGCCGGAAAACATATTCAAACTATAACTGCTGTAAGCCGATTTAGAAATTCTCCATTACGAATTCGCAATTGTGTCTCGGTTTGCATAGTTAAACACATAATTATGTGTTTAAGTGTGCAAACCGAGACACAAATGTCACCTATAAAATTAATTGTGCAAGATAATGACACTTCGTACTACAGCTCGAGTTGAGTGAATGAAATGAGTGCAGTTAATGAGTTCGTACGTGGAAGCACTACAACAATGCCGATTTCTACTGTCCTGGATGCCTATGAAACTACAGGCCTATTGAACGATAATTCTGCTTTGTCTCTGGAATACAATGCTTCTGGTATTCCAAATGTCTGTAAGCGTTCTCGGTAACCACTTCACACCATCAGGTGGGTGGTGTGGTTCGATGCAAACAAGCCATAGGGTTGTTTGCATCGAACCACATTCATCATTCTCCTGCCCATAACCCAATTTATTTGGGGTCAGCGCAACATGTCTTTAATCTTCCATATTTCTCTATTACTCGTCATCTCGGTAGTCACCCCCTTTCTAACCATATCATCATTCACACATTCCACCCATCGTTTCTTTGGTCTTCCCCTACTCTTATAGCCATCGAAATCCATACTCAAAACTCTCCTCACGACATTTTCCTCATTCTTCCGTAACATATGCCCTTACCATGACAACCGATTTCCACATAACTGTTCAGTTACCGGTGCCACTTTCAAACTTCCTCTTATGTACTCATTCTTATTCTATCCATTCATGTAACATCACACATCCCTCTTAGCATTCTCATCTCAGCTGCATGCAATTGCCTTTCGTTGATCCCTTTTGTGGTCCAACATTCTGATCCATACAAGACAGCAGGTCTAATCATGGTTTTATATATCTTCCCCTTAAGTTTAAGGGGAATCCGGGAGTCGCAGATTGTTCCCATAACCTGCCACCATTTCATTCATCCAGTGTTTATTCTGTGCTTAACCTTCCGATCTACTTCGCCATCGCTTTGCACGAGTGAACCGAGATACCGAAAGTCGAAGCAGACTGGGAGAAGTGTGCCATCCGCCGAAATCGCAAAACATATATTCGGTTTTGGTTCTGCTGATTTTCAAGCCAACATTCTCCAGCTTCTGTTGCCATTTCTACAATCTGCTCTGGATCTCAGGTCCATCTTCACCGACAAGGACAATGTCATCGGCAAACAACATGCACCAGGGTGCCTCCTCCTGGATGTCCGACGTAAGAGCGTCCATAATCCACAGGAAGAGGTAAAGACTTAAAGCCGATCCCTGGTGGAAGCCTACAGCCACATCAAACTCGTCGGTATTGCCAGCAGCCGGCCGGACCTACGTACGAGATTGACTGTACATAGCATGAAGTAACTCTACATACTTCCCGGGCAAACTTTTCTCTTTCAAGGCCCCTACGGCACATACGGAGGTACTCTATCATACACTTTCTCCGAATCAATGAACACCATATGCAAGTTCTTCTTTGCGCGTCTGTACTTCTCGCACAATTGGCGGAGTGCAAAAGTGGCGTCCATTGTTTCTCGACCTGGCATAAACCCAAACTGGTTTGGGGTAATCTCACTCTCCTCTCGCAATCTTTTCTCTATTACGTGCTCCTTTACCTTCATACTATGTGACATGAGCTTTATCCCACGATAGTTGTTGCAGTCCTGTACATCACCTTTATTCTTGAAGATGGGTACTAGCGAACTATTGCACCATTCTTGTGGGATCCCTCCTTCATGCAACAACTTATTGAAGAATAAAGTCAGCCACATAGGTACATCCATCTTCTTTTTAAATCATCGTAGCATCGAATCACATTATAAGCTTGCAATGACAAAATTAAATCCTGGAATCAATAATAACGTTAACACAGTTACGAATCCAATAACCTAACCCTAGAGATAATTTGTCCCCGAAACGGAATCAGTTTAACGCAGACGAATTAAAATCATTATTCAAATTGTTGAAACGGCAGAATCAACTCTAAAATATCTAAAATCAGTTTTCGTCGTATTTGCCCTGTTCGATAAATGCTTTCGTCATTCGTACCTATTTTTAGCTAGTCGTCTGAATCCTAACTTAGAAGGATTCTGAAGTGTAGGTATTTAAACTCGCTTCTTTTGAAAATCCCCGTCATGATCTTTCTTTAATCTGTCAAGCTCCGCTAATGAGACACAATTGATTTTCTATTGTTCGCCGTTCGCCGATCGGCGAACCGCGCCGCTTGACCGGTTAATATTAGGTCCTTACATATGAAATTGGCGTTTTTCGTACTGGCCACTTTAATCACGAATTTCTCCTCTTTGGTAAGGAATTCCAAATTCAAATTTGTACAGCTATTTACTCATGTATTTGTGCTTCGATGACCGTCATTCATTTGTTTTTTTTCTTCTGTTTTTTCTGTTTGCGTCACTCATTTTACAAAATGGAAAATTTAAAATATCGCATTATTTACGAGTACGAGTTCCGCCGTGGCACTAGTGCTGCGGAAACGACTCGAAGGGTGAATGATGTGTATGGCGGTCATGTTGCAAAAGAAAACACAGTTCGTTTTTGGTTCCAACGTTTTCGTTCTGGAAATTTCGACCTGCAGAACAAGCCCCGTGGACGGCCTGAGACCCAAGTTGATAATGGAGAATTGAAGGCTATTGTGGAAGCGGACCCATCGCAAACCACGTCCGAGTTAGCTGCAGGCTTCGATGTTAGTAAAAGCTAGCGGCTAAACAACCAAGGCTGGTCAATCGCTCCACGCCACTGCTGCTTCACGACAACGCCAGACCACACACTGCGCAACAGACGGCTACCAAATTAGAAGAGCTTGAATTGGAATGTCTTAGACATCCTCCGTACTCCCCGGACCTTGCTCCAACAGATTACCATTTTTTTCGCAATTTGGATAACTTTTTGCAAGGGAAAAAATTCAACTCCGATGGGGCAGTCCAAATCGCCTTCAAAGATTTTATTGATTCCCGTCCGACTGGTTTTTTTAGTAAAGGGATCAATGAACTACCTATAAGATGGCAAAAGTGCATTGAAAACAATGGTTCATACTTTGATTAATTAAATATATTATATTAAAAAATATTCGACTTTTTGTTCCTTCCATACAAAACGCCAATTTCATATGTAAGGACCTAATATAAGTACAATGGTTGATAGCTTATAAAAAGCAACCTTTTACACTTTTTTAAGACTACGTAGGTACTATCACAGCAAGAAGTCCACTTACACCGCAATGACCATTATCGCCTGCGCTATACGAGCTGCGGCGCCTATACACACATACGCATATTTTAATCCGTGTGAGTCATGTATCCAACGCTAACAAATTAACGTCGTGTAGCATCGCACTACGAGTATATAGTCATAGATGTGGTCAATGCTAGACAAGGATGACAATATCAGTAACTTGTTTTTGTTTATCGCAGTCTGATTATATTTTTAATAGTAATGCAAAATTTCAACAGGTGAATAAAAGTTAACAATAGCTAGATCGGTAATGAGGCTGCACTCGCTAATTTGATCGGAATAGATGCGGGTTCGAATCCTAGTTGGGCCAGTTTTTTTTATGTTTTATTTATAATTATTATTATTTGTATGTTTTAGTAATTTATTTTATTAAATTACTTTAAACAAATAGATATTATAATAAAGGTAATTTATTATTATAATATGATAATAAATGAATCAAATTTTGATATCAACGACAAAAGAAATCCTTTACTATGTTCACCAACCAACAACAGCGAATAGTGGAATAATTTATGTTTATAAACTAGTAAAGTAGTTAAAATATGAGAGTAGATTTACAAAGTGAACTTATCACTTTGTTTCAAATCTACCCTCATATTTTAATAACGACGCTAAGATTGAAAATATTTGTAAAACGAAAGAATCTTCGTTTAGTTGTGGAATATTTTAAAATATTTGTTAGCAACTCTGCATTCTTATTTCACATGTAATAGTTAAAAAATATTTTTAATGTTTGATGTGAGACTCGAACCCGAACGTTCGCCATGCGAGGCACAGTGCTAACCACTTTGGCCACCGTAACACTTACTTAACTTATTGAAATTTGTAATAACAATCATAAGCGGGCAACAAGTTGCCAATGTGTAGTGTTGTCAAACGTTCTTATAAAAGAAGGTCATAAGTACAACTAATAGTCTTATGCCATAGTTTTGTGAGATTGCAAGTCGACTTCTGACTGTGATAGTACATATAGCCCCAAAAAGATGTATACACGGATAAGGAACCATTTTATTGTGTACAACTATTGTTCCATAACATTGTATCCACCGTATAGGTGCAAAAGGTAGTATACAATTTATTTTACCAAAACAAACTAAAGTTCCTATGACCTAAGGTTGAATGTCACTTGCACGTCATAAAACGTCAAGATCTGTTTGTCTTTGTGACAGTTAAATACTAGTTTAAACTTTAGTGAAGTTTCAGTTTACTGGGAAGGTTGTCAAAAGCAATTACAAAGTCGACGATGGATACATACTTGACACAATAAACACAAGATATACATCTACAGCCTCTACAGGCAGTTTAATACAACTTAACATCTATTACAATCTCGGCATCACTCGTCTGAGCATGTCTTACGTACCTTTAGAGTACCTACAAGCAAGCTTATTATTATAATGATGTCTCTTTTCTGCAGAATAAAATCTCGATGTCTGCAGCCCGTCCCCATGCTAAAATACCGTACGACATAAAATACTATGAATGTACACAATCACAATGGAAATCGGCTTTGCTTGTACACCAAACTTACTTCTGGCCGCGACTTCGTCCGCGTGTTCTTGTTTAGTAGTTTCTTGTTTTAATATAAAAAATAGCTTTTGCACGCGGCTTTGGCCGGGTGGATGACGGAAAACATCCCATGGGACCGCACTAGCGGGTCTACCGGTATTTTTAGATTTTATCCGGGGTTTTCATATATGTACCAGTAAAGCTCCCAGTCGGCATGATTTTTTCCGACATCTTCAACAATCATCGTCATATTTCAAGCAATGTACAGACGCCAGCACATCAAGCTACCCCAATATGTCAAATTTTCCCAATTGAATATGAACCTTATTCCTTTGCAGTAAAGTTGAAAATCTATCAAAGAAATTTGACAGACTAGGGTAGCTTGATGTGCTGGCCTCTGTACACAAAACCTTCATGAGTTTTACACCTAAACCTTCCTCATGAATCACTCCGTCCATTGGAGAGAACCGTATAAAATCGGTTCGATAGTTTTTGAGTTTATCGCGTTCAGACAGATGGATAGGCGCGGCGGGTGGACTCAAGGGGCCAGCGGAGCATGCGTAGTTCATACAAACGTAATAACAAAATATTTTGTATGTACCTAATGTGTATTAATTATTCCGACTGGATTACAAAATATCTAGGTTTCCAAATATATATTTTGAATCGACACTGATTTAAAGACGAGTTATAAGAAAAATAAGTTTTCTATAAAAAATTGAAATTCATCATATTAATTATTTCGTCTTTATATTAGTGTCCTTTCAAAATATCGTCGGTTCAAAGGTAAAACTCATAATTGACTAATGGAGATAATTAAGATATTGCGTTTTTTTAGTCTGAAAAATCAGAAGAAGGATATTAATATAGACTTTTTTCACTTCACAGTTTTGTTAGGGAGGAGCACAATACGCACATAGTGATCTTTTCTTATCGTAGATTTTCTCTGTATAGAAGCAAAAGTAGTAAAATCTCATTTTGGGTCAAAATGTCACTTAGTGTGTTTTACCTTTAAACCGACGATATATATTATATTTGGAAACCTAGATATTTTGTAATCCAATCGGAATAAATACACACTATCTTAAAAATGTTTGATTTACAAATTATTTTGGTTTTACGTTTGTATGAACTACGCATGCTACGCCGGCCCCTTAACAAATAACAAACTATTCAGCTTTCTTATATTATTGCTCGGCTGCTAAGGATCCTAGCGTGATGTTGAATAGCCTTTCTGATAAATTGGGCTATCAAATGCAAAAATAAATATTCAAGTCCTACTGGTGGTTCTTAGAGATTAGCGCTTTCAAGTCAAAAAACCGGCCAAGTGCGAGTCGGATTCGCGTACCGAGGGCTCCGTAGTCCGTACAAAGTTGGTATGTAACTAGTTTATCAAGGGATTTTTTTTAATTTGTAATTTTACTACGAGTTTACGGTTTTCAAATGTTTTCCTTTACGCACTACATGACATTGCTTATTACCAAATTTAATGATTCTAGGTCAATGGAAAGTACCCTATGGGTTTGGATTCCGGAACATAAACGCCGTATCTTTTGATTGCGTTGGCTTAGAAGTTTGATTTTTTCACTGCTTAGAAGGCTTGCAGCCTTGAGTATTGTATAATAATTTCAACTTCACACGTTCCTGAGAAAAAATGTCTTGACCGACGGACATACAGGCGGACAACGAAGTGATCTTGTTAGGGTTCCGTTTTTCCTTTTGAGGTACGGAACCCCAAAAACCAACTCTTCAGCTTTATTATTAGCGTAGATAGATAGTATATATATGTTTGATGATTGTAAACAACACTGGACCAATTCATCGTTAACATCTCCTTCTGAGCAATTTGTTGCATTGTACTTACGAACAAGTTTGTTCTCAAGAATTATTCGATGTTCCTTTTGTATGTTCGTTATAGCTTTGTATTTGCAAACTTCAAAGAGCTTTCTTACGTTTGAATAAATATAAAATGTGTAGGCATGTAGCATTTGATATACACAGAAAATGCCGATTTCCTGTCTGCAATTTTCCTTTTCTTTGTTTCAAAGCTTTACGCTTGTTACGTCCGAAAGGGTAGGCAGACTTGTAGATCCGCACCCTAATTGCGCAATACACTATCAATCGTAATGAATCATTTTGAAGAATATTGTTAATCCATTGCTTCATAGGTATGTTCGAAAAAATAAACCTGCTCAACAACGTAAATAACACAATGAATGTTGCTGAACTGTCAAAATGAGAGCCATTCCTACCGTAATTGCATTACGCAATTACTCTATTGTAGAAACCCATCATTTCATCCGTAGGATCTCTGTTTAATTTCGTGTAAATATTTTCACACAATTTCCAAGTAAAAACTTTCATTGTATATTTAAATTAGACGAAACCGTTATTATTTCAAGTTATTATATCTCATTATTAGAAAATCTTCTCAAAACGGTTGGTTCCTAACCTCGCTACCTACTAAGGTCGGATTCCATGAATGAAACTGAACGCGATCAGCACATCTAAGGGCCAAAGAACACAAGCTACTTTTAGCATCGGCGATCGGCGATTTAGCCGCTTTTTAGAAACTAAATGCATCGATACAGTAGCAAAATCGCAGATCGCTAAAAGTAGCGTGTGTGCTTTGGCCGTAAACCTCGTTTAAGAGCTATCAGTGTCTTCAGCATCATTGTTGCTGACAATCCACGATCAAATCCACGTTGTATGTGGGGAAATCGTATAGGGTTCTGTGGCTAAATAATGACAGCCAAACAGGTCGATTGATCAGATTAAGCTACGCTTGCCGCGGTTGGTCTGTGGATCGGTGACCATCTTTACATACCGAGACCCTCCGTGCCTCGAAACGCACATTTAGCCGTTCGGTCCGGCTGTCATTCGTGGATCTTTGACGGTCGTTACGGGTAGTCAGTAGCCCAAAAGTCTGACAACCAGTCTTACCAAAGGGTATGGTATTACCCAGTAAGTGGTTTGTGGAGGTCAGATAGGCAGTCGCTCCTGGTATTCAGCTGCATCCGGTTAGACTGGAAGCCGATCCCAACACAGTTGGGAAAAGGCCAGGCAGATGATGATGATGTGGGAAATCGTATACAAGGCACTGTTGATTCCATTTTTGCCAGCATACTCATAACCATAGTCAGTTCATAATGTCACACGCACACACACACACACACAGGCACACAGACACACACAGGTCTTCTCTCTGTGTAGGAGGGAGCTGGCTATAATGCGCTGCTTCGGATTTTTTGGGTCTATAAAACTCCGGAGTCATGAGTTTAGTGTGACCATAGTCCTATTTGTATGAGGGGTTGCGCACTAGATCTGAACTCTATCCGTCTGAATTTTGAATATGCCCAATTCGGATTGAAGTCGGATCTTAAATTCGGATTCGGATCGGATGTAGTGCAGAACCGCTCTTACTTTGCCCTACGATATCCGGCTGACCTAAGCAACTGGTGGTCTCATATTCGCAAGTGCGGGTTCGGAAATCAGGTCCGGCAAAGTTTTATTGGGTTTTCCATTAGGAATTACTTAGGAATAGCCTGGAGTTTGGAAGTTGGCGGAGTGATACCCCCGTGCCTCGGAAAGTACGTTAAGTCGTTGATCTTGTGCCTGACCTCTCTCCGGTCGTGTCGGATTGAGCGCCGTTTCGCCGGAACTATAATGACAGTGAGGGAAGAAAGAGTACACCTGTGTCTGTGCACACACTTGCGCACAATAAATCTTCCACGCCGAGGCTAGTCACTGTTTAGACACCATGGTCGAAATACGGTCTGGAGGACTATTATTATTATTGTTAACGCACTTACAAAAGAAACCACGTAAGCAAGGCAAGTGTTTCCCAAGGTATACCTTTCTTTTTTTCCAGACAAATTGTGTTACGTTCGTTCAGAACATTATTTTTAATTTCCCTTTCAGATTTTGAATTTTTTTAGACATGCTTTTCTACATATTTTTTCAGAATTTTTATCCTGCAGTAGTCTATGCATTTGCATTTTATTATGCACGATAATAAAACACTTATTAAAATTAAAATAAAGTAAGTAGGTAGGTACATGTATTATTTATATCGTGCATTTTAAAATTCGAGATCCTTTCTGACCTTCGATCAGTAATCTATTATTGATTGAAGTTTCTGACACAAAAATAAAAGACGGAACAATTTTGTAGGTAGGTACTTTATTTATCGTTTTTACTTATTCTAGCTATGGATTTTATGTGTCGTCTATATAATAAAGTTTTATTTTTATTCATCTACTCTTATGCATTACATTTTCAAATATTTGAAACAAAAACAACATTTAATTTTCTTTAAACATCTGCCTATGTCCGTAGTAGGGTCCAAGCTAGATACGCAGTCATGCATGACGCAGTATGAGCCGTGTCCAGAAGTATTTAATAATTTACTAACTCCATTGTCCGGGCAAGTCGCGCGATTGCACCCGGAAAAGTGGGCAAAAATCATCACTCACTGGACGCTTGAGAGAGGGCATCACCGTCGAGGTAGGCCACGGCGAAGGTGGTTTGACAATCTGATAACATTCGCAGGGCCAATATGGCAAATGTTCATCTTTACACTTATTTAAGCACATTTTTACATATTTCGTAATAGTACATTATGATACATGTATCATAATGCCTCGAGTTTAATTATCAATGCACACGCGTATCATACGACGATTTTTGTGAGGAAAAAAAACAGACTTGTATTGTTAAATATTAACTTGTATGGATAATGGCGGGCTTGGTTTGTCATTCCGCGCGCCGCGCTGACGTGCGCGCGCAGGTTTACCCATACATAGAGTAAGTAATGGTCATTCCTACACCTGCGCGCGCATTGCTAGCGCGGCGCGCATTTATTTACTTAAAGGCAAAGACAATACCGATATACAGCCTATAGAAAAAATATAGTAAACACAAAATTAATAATGTTAAGACTGATCGTAGTGTTGTCGTACATATGTCAAATTGTAGTTTAGTTAGTATGGAATTAGAAAGTAGGTACTATTTGCATAGAGAAATATACATTAATTCAGTGAGAATCCGCAATAATAGAACGCCAGTGGTTTTTTCCGTTTGGTTACGGGAGGGACAACGGAAAATTATAAGGTGCATCCAGACAGAGCGAGCCATGCGCCGCAAGTGCTTTTTTTGTATGTTAGATGCCTCAGCCTGAGGCAACCATACATATAAAAAAATCATTTACGGCACATGCCTCGCTATGTGTGGATGCACCCTTAGGTGAATGCGCAGTGGTAGACCGCGAATTTTTTTTTTTTAAGTTTTTTACAATTCGCAGGTCAGTATCAGGTTGTATCTTGATCAAAATGTATATTTATATAATAGATATGTATTTACAGAATTATAGTCATTAGAATCATTAATATATATATTTAAGTTAGATTTGTTCCCTAAGAACTTTTCCATAAGAGATTTGTTCTTATGGAACAAATCTAACTTCGAAAGATGTATTTAATGATTCTAATGATTATAATTCTGTAAATATGTATCTGTTATAGTCGCGAATGATATTTTGATCAAGATACAACCTGACACTGACCTGAAAATTGCAAAAAACGTTAGAAAAATTGAATTTCGCGGGCTACAACTGCGCATTAATCAGGTAAATACATTTTAGTTCATTTTGGGACCAAAGACAATTCAGACTATTAAAAAAAAAAGGGAAATATGGCTCGCGGAATCCTTTTGGCATGAAGTCACTATGAAGAGATTAATAAAAAAACGCACTTCTCCGACCTCCGACTAGTAAATTAAATAGTTGTCTGTGGAAATAAAGCACAAGTACCGTAACGTAAAGAAAAAGCACGCGTTTGTAATACACTGCATTATGGTCCTAAAAGCGGTGCATTAAGAGCCATTTTACGAGCAAGTGTGTTGAAAAAATATTATCATTATAAAAGGATAGGGTAGGGTTATTTTAGAAGGCAAGGTTTGTGCCTATTTGATGTCGCTAGACTGGCTATTACATGAAACTAAAACATAACTAGCGAAATGTACCTTTCACCTCTGCCAATCCCTTCTGGAAATACAAGCTTGATGATATATGATATTTAAAACAAAATTCTTGTAATAACAGCCTTATTAGTAACAGACAAAAAATCTTGGTTATAAGTATAAATTTCATAAGGACGGCTTCAGGCAGTGGATGAAACCTCACAATACATCCAATCTTCTACCTAATAATACGTCCGGTGTGACCGACCTTACTGAAATTGGCTATGAAGCGAAAGCATACAATTATTATAATGAGATGTATATCCATATAATATACGTAATACTTCTATCGACGCCGTCAAGTAATAAGTCGGTAATCGGAAAACTCAAATACAGGAGAAATATTTTTATATTTCTGATGAATATTTTTTAACGAATCGGTATTGAGATCAGAGAATATCAAAGGAAAGCATTTTTTTTTTTGTGTAATTTTATTACGATGTCAATGTTAAATTATTTAAATGAAAAACTTTACAATTTAACCTCCTTACTAATAAACGTTGTATAGCGTCTGTATAGTTACACAACGCTATGTCTTCTTCTTTTGAAAGTCAAATTATTGACGACTGAAAGAGAGAAATCGGTGTGTTGCTTTTTTTTTTAGTTACCTAAGGGCCAAAGCACACACGCTACTTTTTAAATCGGCGATAGGCGATTTTGCGGCTGTATCGATGCTGCATCGCGTTTTGGCGACTTTCTGCGTTCGGACGCGGTATCGGAATCGCGCGTTTTAGCGACTGCTCAGATGCTGCATCGCGTTTTGGCGACTCTCTGCGTTCGGACGTAGTATCGGAATTGTGCGAGCGACTGCTCCGATGCTGGCGCAAATGCCAAATCGCTGCGACCGGCATCCGAATGTGTGCGGAGTGTAGCGTTCAGCCGCTGTATCGAGCTTCCGAAAAGCGACTGAATCGCCGCGTTTGGCGTTTTTAAGTGTGCGGTGTGGACTGCTTGGTCGCCTCATTTAGCTTCTAAAAAGCAGCTGAATCGCCGATCGCCGATCGCCGATGCAAAAAGTAGCGTGTGTGCTTTGGCCCTAATGGGCCCGCTCTTGATCTCGATCACGCCTGATAGAAAGCGATGGATGAGGTCTATGATGGCACGAGCGTGCCCATAAGATGCCTAAGGCACTGGAACTCCCACGCATCGACGGAACACAGCAGGCTGCTTGACTCCGGACTCCGATGGGAGGATGTTGGCAAACCAGGCGGGCGTTAGCCGTACCACTGCAAGGGAAGAATTGGCCAGTCAAATAAGGTGTTGGGTGTGACTGTCCAGGATGCGCCGAGCGCTTGGTTCCGTTGACGGAACAAACTGCGCTACACGAGGAGGCTTATTCATGGATCCCTAATTTCATCTGATAAAATACGTTTATTAGTAGGGGGGGTAAGAAAATCAATACCTACCTATAATAGGTAGGTATTTATTTAAACGGCAATAATTGGCTTATGTAACAATTTTCAGGAAAATTGTTACATACGCCAATTATTGCCGTTTGTTAGAAATGTTTACACGTACGTAACATTACTATACGGACGTTCCCAAACTTATTTCTTATCTTAAATACGATAATTATGTAGTTTGTTATTACGGTGTTACTGTATTGTTGTTATTTTAAATTGACAGTAACAGGTATCGTTACATTAACCATAGATTACATTTATATGGTTACAACACATTGTTTTTGTCGAAAACGAGACCAGACGTGTTCTGATTCGTATTGCAACTTCATACATATTTATCAATCAATTGTTTACTTTAAACATCCTGTTTGTTCCCATTATGGTTTGAGACTATTCGAAATAATTATAAAACAACAACATTCTATTGTTTCCCAAGAACTGCACGAAATTCTTTTACGGCAATAACTCGGTAATAGGTTTAACTTACCATAATTAAATAGGCAAAACTCGTTTGTATTAATACGTTAGGATACTTTTCTCGTGATAATTTTGTTTTTTAATTCGCCTATGATAAAAGTATTTTTCATGATATCTTCATAAATATCACTGCAAAAAATGTGAAATAAGTTACTAAGATGTATTCCAGCCCTCGGGTGAAGAATTTGACATAATAGTCCATATTAGCACATTACCGACTTATTGCATGGGAGCATCGATGTAATTAAAAAAAAATGCATTTCGTGTCTGTCAGTGTGAGTGTATTGTTCTTCTAAACTACGCAACGGATGTTGATGCGGTTTTCACCATCATTCAGAGAATTTATTCCGGAAGGTTCATGTGCATAATACATTAATATTAAGCTGACATATAATAAAGAAATTTCGATGATTTGTCAAGTCGTAAAAACCTTGTGAGCAGGAGTGGGTCGGTAGTGGACGATATTTAATTTATTAGTGTACACAAATAAATGAAATATGTACAATATTTCATTTATTTATGAGACCTTTCGTGCCGGCGATCGATCCGTGTTCATTAATATTCTTTCAATGTTTTGCTACAATTAACTAAGTAGCTAATGTGTATTATGTTTTCTAGCTTCACATTGACAATAACAAGGACCAAATTTTGTAGACAAGTAACTAAATAATTTTTGTCCATTATTGAGGCTGACTGTAGGAAGCTGTTATTTTTAATTCCTTGCCCATTAGCCGCAATTTCCTTCACAATATCTATGTATATATAAATGATTTAGACATACATAATAAAATTGAAGCTAATAGACTTAAAAAAAAAATTATAATAGTACATGTACTTACATAAAAAAATAAAAGGGGGGCATCAAAAAATTTTTCCGCATCACTGTCAACAGAAAACGTGCACAAAAAGCAGGCAGCATTGCCATACATTATTAATAAATCACATTTATTTTCTACGTTTTGTTTTTAACAAATTAATCTTTTACAGAAAACTGCCATCCGAATGATCCAACGAACATGGTATCCGTCCCACCGTGGTCCATCAAGGTGGCGAAATTATCACAACCGGAACTGGATTTCTTGGGTAAGTCTTATTAAACTATTAACATTCGGCAGCAGCAGAGTCAGGTGAATCAAGGTACGTACATAAAAAGAAAAAAATCTGTCACAAAGAGGTTTTATCACCCAGCGCACCGTGTAACTCGGTCTTAGTGGCGTAAAAAATATTACCAGTGGTTTTTAAAACGTTTTTTTTTTAGACTCAAGCAATTTACTGCTTTTGATGTATAAAATATCAGACGTAAATGTTTGATTAATTTAAATAAACATTTTAACCTTGATTAATAACATTATAGCCGGAGAGCTGGAAACGAGTTTTGGGTAGAAATTTTATGTCCATTTTTGCTTCAATAGTCCCTCTATATATCCAAGTACCGACATGGAAAATAAAAATTTCTGTGTGAGGGTTTGCAAGGTTGTTATAAAGTTGCTATCACGTACGTGAATTAAAAAAAAAAAACTCGTATCCGTCTGGCTTTTCGCAACCATTTTCATTTGACGACACGGCTGGTCACTTACTGAGCAATCCGCTTACACGACTAATATTTGTATGGCAGATAGTTTTTCTAGTCCAGTTTTGTTGCAGAAAAAAGCTCTGTAAACTGCAAAGGTTCTGTAAACTCGTACACACGACCGAGGAGAAAATCCTAGTCTGTCTGCCATATTCTAAAATAGTCTATACTCGTAGAATCGGATTTTATGTTTGAGTGCTCAAAAAACTAGTCAAAAGCTAACGAATAGTGGTGTGAGTTTTATATTTAACAATGGACATAACTATCCCTATAGCTATCAATTGTAAACGCCTTTGGCCGTTAGTTTCGGAATTTTCGGCACAATAATGCCGAAAATGAAGTCAAAATCAAATGATTATCCATCGATGGTGCATAATAAATCCTCTAAGAAGTTATCAGCTCTTAGACTTGTTTTGATTTTTTTTTTGGCGTTAAGTTGCGGTAAAAAAACAAAAAAAAAAAAAACAATGGTATCACCAAAACTTAAACAACTACCAAGATTGTTATATAATTGGAACCGCTAATCTATTGCTATATTTACATAGAACACTTTTTTCGATAGATGAATACCATATCCGAGAATATGCGTTGTTTCAATTTATAATACAAATTAGAAAAAGTCACGGATTCGTCACTAAATCACATGTTGGCCAACTGGTCCATTCTGTAGAAACCTCACCGTGAAAACTTATGTGAATTGAGCTTAAAGTGAGCTGACAATGGTGTCAATCCCTAGTATCAGGTGCAATGACAGTTCACTTCAAGTTCACTTCATCCAAGTTAGATCGGATGCAGACGCAAACTAGTACTGATACCCAAAACGTATCATGACCAATAACAGTTTTCTCAATATTTTTATTGAGAAAACTGTTATTATATTATGTTGTTATTATATTTATTCAAAATCTGTATCAACAATAACAAACCTAAAGTCTGCAAAACTGCATAACAGTTTGTCGGCAGTTGTTCTCGTCTAACAACGGATAACAAATTTTGAAATATAAAAAAAAAACGAAGAGTTTCAATCGAACCCAAAAACAAAACAATAATAAACAAACTTAGTACATATCTCCATAACTTTGAATACTAAATACACACTAACGCCCTTACTAATAAACGTTGTATAGCGTCTGTATAGTTACACAACGCTTTGCCTTCTTCTTTCGAAAGTTAAATTACTGACGACTGAAAGAGAAAGATCAGTGTGTAACTATTCATCTGAAATAATACGTTTATTAGTAAGGGGGTACAGCTATTATTCTCCTCGTAGTACAAGGAACAAAGCACAAAAAAAAAAAAAAAACTTTTTCAAGTAAACAAGTCCTGTTCTATAAACCTAATTCTACTATTAACCAACTAACGTATCTAACGTATTAACTAACTAACGTATCTGACATTTTGGACTAAGCCGACCTAACAATAGTAATTTGATACATTTTCCAAGTCGAATCTGATGATCATGTATTCCGAACAAAATAAAAACAAAGATCTCACGAAGTGACGTAGGTATCTGTTAAAATATTTATTATTAAAACAATACTGACACGATAACAATATTAGTAATACTGTACTGTAAAATGTGCTTCGAATCAGTTACGTCACTTAGTTAGATTAGCTCGTCGCTAATCTAACTAAGTGACGTAACTGATTTATACGACCAAATACCACAGCTCGTTTAATCGGCATTATCATTACATCATCACAGCTCGTTTAATTGGTATTTATTTTTCGTTTTTTTTTTTTCTTTATTTTTCGGGCGCTGGGGGCACGACAACTGAAATAAAGTCGGGCGATTAAGGTTAATAACATATTTATTTAAATTAAAAAATGCCGCATCGGTCCAGCAGTTTTCAAGTGATACGCTTACCAACGAACAGCATTTCATTTTTAATTATGAAGATATCATAATTGAAAAATCATCGGTTAAAAGTGAGGTTATAATAACCTCCATGGCCAAATAATAATTATTAATTAACATCTATAATTAGCTGATTTAAAATGAGAATTTCGGGTTTCGCTCTAAGGAGCACTATAAATTGACATCCACAGGTACGTTTTCTGATCCATCTGTTTACATTTTCAGCAGATGCTTTTGAAACAGACATTAATGCAATAAATAGTAGGTACGCTTAAGTGTCAAGTAGCTGTGATATTTGACGGTAAAGAACGCCACCTGAGATCAAAACGACCTTTACCCCTAAATATCTCAGCAACGTGACACTTTAGGGCACATATTACGAGGTTTTTTTTTTTCGTTTAGGTATCCTTCAGTCCTCCGTCCATCTGGACCAGTTTCAGCAAAGAGAATTATGTGATAACTTTAAAAAAAATACTCGTCGACTTGACAACCTCCACCTTTTTAGGGTTCCGTAGCCAAATGGCAAAAAACGGAACCCTTATGGATTCGTCATATCTGTCTGTCTGTCTGTCTGTCCGTCCGTCCGTATGTCACAGCCACTTTTTTCCGAAACTGTAAGAACTATACTGTTGAAACTTGGTACGTAGATGTATTCTGTGAACCGCAGTAAGATTTTCACACAAAAATAGAAAAAAAACAAATAATTTTGGGGTTCCCCATACAACTGAAACTCCAAAAATTTTTTTTCATCAAACCTGTACGTGTGGGGTATCTATGGATAGGTCTTCAAAAATGATATTGAGGTTTCTAATATAATTTTTTTCTGAACTGAATAGTTTGCGCGAGAGACACTTCCAAAGTGGTAAAATGTGTGTCCCCCCCCCTCTAACTTCTAAAATAAGAGAATGATAAAATTAAAAAAATATATATAATGTACATTACCATGTAAACTTCCACCGAAAATTGGTTTGAACGAGATCTAGTAAGTAGTTTTTTTTAATACGTCATAAATCGAAAACCGCAATTTACCTTTCACAAAGTTACAACGAACTACAAGAACTTTTATATTATGTGACTTGCTGCTACGGAACCCTTCATGGGCGAGTCCGACTCGCACTTGGCCGGTTTTTTTTCGTCGATTAAATTAAAAAAAACATTGCATGTCCAGTAAGTTTCTAAACCCATATGCAATAAAAGCGTCCTAATTATTGTATCTTTACATCTTTTTTGCCATATACGCATAAACAAAAGAAGGTACTTGTTATAACTCTCTCTGTCTCATTAGCATTAATTTGAGAGGAGTTGGTACATGTAAGAGTAGGGTTGTTTGGAACGATCCCTTATGTAGACATGTTCTTTGTGTAACAGATATCTTTGAAGCAAGTTTCATAGACTTTGATTCATTAAGTACTTAACATATTATTATGAGCACTTATATAAGGTGTAATTTAAATAACTGAAAATCTGAAAAGGGATCAGCGTTCTCAACATCATGAATAACGAGATATAAATTGCAAAATAGAAATCAACTGTTCCCTACATTTGCACGAGTAAATCCATGAGTTGGGAAAAGGCTAGGCATATGATGATACGAGTATTTACGCAACTTGTACCAATTTAATTAGTGGAACTCGTATTATCAAACAAATTGATTACTTAAGTCATTATTTCAGAAAACTGTGTCAGGAGATATTTCTGGAAATCAGCGTCGAAGGGATTAAATTGAAACATATCAGATCAGGTGATCACAGATTAGAAAAAAACATTCTAATATCAACAAGGCTACAGATTTACAAGTATATGTATATTCTAACTCATAACTACTATAGCACTACTTGCAGTTTCATTTACATAACAATTTTGGTATTCAAAATTATTTTATCTTGAATAAAAATATGTATACATATATATATATATACTAAAGTAACGAAATGAAAATTAAATAAAAAAGAAGCCGTTATAAAACTTTTTATCTAGAAGATTATATATTTTCTGCTATTAAGTAATAACCTATCTCGCAAACCAAAAAAAAATAATTAAAGAACTCATTTATGAAACGACTAATACAAACAACGCGTAATATTAATGAAAAAATAACATTATTATTTAATTTTAAACCGTTACCGAACAAACAACAAGCTTACTTTGGACTCATTGGCAATATTTCAGGGATGAATGAATATGAAAAACTTTTATTAGATATTGGATTATTCTGAACAATTGAAATCGTTCATTTCTACGAGTAGGTACAACATTTTATATCATCATCATTTCAGCCAAAAGACGTCCACTCCTAGACATAGGCCTCCCCCAAGCACCTCCATTTCGACCGGGTCTGTGCTTCTCACATCCAATGGGTTCCTGCAGCCTTCACAAGGTCGTCACTCCACGTTGTGGGAGGCCTTTCAACGCTACGTCTTCCGGTACGCGATCGCCACTCCACACCTTTCGGTCCCATCGGTCATGTGTTCTGCGAGCAATGTGCCCTGCCCTCTGCCACTTAAGTTTGGCAGTTCTTCGGGCTATTTCGGTTACCTTGGTTCTCCTGCGGATCTCTTCATTCCCCACAATAATGATAAGCACATTTAGTATAAAACAGCAAAAATAAATTCAACGTTTGCTTCATACATTTTCATGGGGTAAGTATTTCATTTTTTGTATGTATAACATAACATCACGCCTGTTTTCCCGGACGGGTTAGGCAGCCGTGTACCTATGACAGGTACACCAAGGTTACGCAGCGTTGTATCTATAGGTTTACCAAGATTTCGCTAGTTATTTCTAAGTCTTATGTGAAGACGAGCCTATGAACCATCAGAGATATTTTAGAGATTCATCTTCTATAATATTGCCAATGAAATCAAAGTCAGATTGCTTTTCAAAACGATCCATTAAGGGGGCATGCGCTAAGGTAGCCCGGGAGTTTCAAACTTACGTTTTTTGCAATGTGCAGGTCAGTGTCAGGTTGTACATATGTTGATTAAAATATGATTCGCGACCGTAACACATATGACTTTACAGAATTATAATCATTAGAATCAGCAATACAACGCTCGCCGTTCCTGGTGGAGTTCTGAATTGGAAAGACACCGACGTAGGCTGAGAAGACTGTTCAACAGAGCTAGGAACACACGGTCGCCAGAAGATTGGGACCGCTATACATCAGCTCGTAAAACATACAAAAAACTGATACGCCTCAGAGGAAAGAACAGCTGGAGGCGTTTCTGTACTAACATGGAAAGTAACAACCAGGCAATGAGGGTCAAGACCTGTCTTGCTAAAGAGACAGACCACTCAATAGGTTGCCTGAAAAAACCAGATAACACCTACACAACAAACGACGCTGAGACAAGCGAACTACTCCTAACCACCCACTTCCCAGGATGCCAGATTGCCACCCAGCAGAGCTGGGAACCATATAGGGAAAGGGCCACGAGCAGCCTAGATTGGGAAGTGGCGTTAGAGGTAATCGACAAAGACAAAATAACGTGGGCAATCAACACCTTCCTACCTTTCAAGGCAGCTGGAATGGACGGTATTTTCCCGGCTCTGCTCAGGTGGAGCCGAGATTTACTGGCTGAATACCTCGTAGTGGTGTTTCGAGCCTGCCTGGCACACCGCTACATTCCCTTGAAATGGCGGGAAGTAAAAATAATCTTCATACCGAAACCTGGTAGGGGCGATTATACCCAGCCCAAATCTTTTAGACCTATAAGCCTTTCCTCGTTCTTCTTGAAAACACTGGAGAGGCTGGGGGATAGGAAGATTAGATCCCAAATCTTGGTACAAAGACCTTTACATCCCAATCAGCACGCCTATTGTGCAGGCAAATCAACTGAATCAGCACTCCATAGCGTAGTGTCACGCATAGGAAATGCTCTTAAAGCCAAAAACCCAACCTTAGGCGCTTTCATTGACATAGAAGGTGCCTTTGACAAAACTTACTTCGCCAGCATCGAACGGGCACTTGCCACGCACGGTGTTGCGCGAACACTTATAGAATGGATAAATAATATGCTAAAACACCGTGCTATTCAATTTACCGTAAATACCACCACACGAGGTATCGTGAGTACAGGCTGCCCACAGGGTGGGGTGCTGTCACCACTGCTGTGGAATTTAGTCGTAAATGAGCTCATTGCAGAGCTCAACGCTAGCAGTCTGTACTCGGTGGGATATGCGCACGATATAGCAATTCTGATTTCGGGGAAATTTGAGGGCACCCTATGCGATCTCATGAGTAGGGCCTTCAAAATAATTGAGAGTTGGTGCACGAAGCATGAGCTATCGGTTAACCCCTCGAAAACAGAACTAATAATGTTCACCAACAAAAGAACCATTGGAACCCATAGGCTTCCAAAACTTTTCAACACAGAACTAACACTTAAAGACGAAGTCAAGTACCTGGGGGTGATCCTTGATAGCAAACTGCTCTGGAACAAGCATCTTGACTACGAACTTAATAAAAGCACAATTGTATTCTACCAATGCAAAAGAATGCTAGGAAAAACATGGGGGCTCTCTCCGAAGATTACTCTGTGGTTATACAAAACGCTGATCAGGCCAATGTTGACCTATGGCGCTCTGGTTTGGTGGACGAGGACTGAACTCTCGACCACCATTACCAGACTACAGCGTTTCCAACGACTGGCCTGTTCAGCTACCACTGGCTGTATGAGAACCACCCCAACAGCAGCCATGGAGATAGCCCTTCAACTAACTCCCCTTGACATGTACATACAGCAGGAGGCAGCGCTAGCTGCCATCAGGCTAATGCATCTGGACATATGGGGCAAAAACCTTACCAGTCCACACGCCAAAATCCTGGACCGGGCGATAGAGTACCAGCCTCTCATCGCTGCCCCGTGTGATAGAACACCAAACCAACCGATGTTCAACAAAAACTACTTTATACAAACAGTTCAGGAAGATAGGGGACCAGTCAGGAGCCAATGAAGTGCGCATCTACACAGACGGCTCAAAAACACAAAACGGTTCAGGTGCTGGCGTTCACTCCCTTGACCTTAATATCAACTTTCACATACCACTAGGCACACACAGTTCGATATTTCAATGTGAATGTGTTGCCTTAACACAAGCCGCAATAGCAGTAAAGCGCTTAGGCATCCGGAACTACGGCATTAAATTCGTATCCGACAGCCTATCTGTACTCAAGGCTTTAGAGAGCAAACAAACTAACAACAAGCTAATTTATGAGTGCCATTTAGCCCTGGAGAGTCTATCGACGTTCAATCGAATTACCCTCCAGTGGATCAAAGGGCATAGTGGATCCTTGGGCAATGATGCTGCAGATGAACTTGCGAAGAGAGGCTCTGACATGAAGGTGCTAGGCCCGTACCCACTTCTCCCTCTGCCTTTCTCACAATTTCGTGCATGGATTCGCCAAAGATCGACCGAACTCCATAACAACAGATGGTCACGGGTAACAGACTGCAGACTGTCAAAAGTGGCTTTACCTTTGATACACCCGCGATTAACTAAAAAACTTCTTAGCCTAAGTAGAAATAACCTCAGAATAATAATAGGTACAATTACGGGCCATAACCCTCTTAACAAACATCTTTTTAACATAAGCGCCACGGACAGCCCCCTCTGCAGGGGCTGCCTTGACGCCGAGGAATCAGCCGCCCACGTCATCCTGGAATGCGAGGCTGTGGCTTCTCAACGCGAAAAAATCCTCGGAACATTGAGGTCGCTCCGTGAAGCCTGTGAAGCTCCCAGGAAGATTCTGTGCTTCTGGACGGAGCTAGGCTGGCTCTGTTAGCCAGAATCCCTACGCACAACGGACCAAATGGGAGTCTAAGTGCGGAAAAGGGAGCCCCATCATCATCATCATCAGCAATACAACGCCTTAAGTTCGAATCGGCCTCAAATGTCATGATTTCATGAAATAGTCATTCATGAACGAGAGTTGTATTGATCATTTTTATGATTATAAGTCTATAAATAAATATTTTTACGGCCACGAATCATATTTATATCAACACACAACCATACTGACCTGCAAATTGCAAAAAACGTAAGAATAAAAATTTAAATTTCTCGATATTAATTTGTTTTGTTACAGGATTTTTAATTGGATTTTATTACCCTAGAACTTTAGCCAAAACCTTGGCTGCTGTTCTAGGCTGTTGTGCTCTTCTAACCTCTGCACGTCACGTGTATTGCTTGATGTTTAGCTCCTGAGGTGCAGAGAAGCGGCCACTGCAGCATTCTGTCCGACATGTTTTCTCTCGGGCTAGTCATCTGCGCCGTCTTCAACAACGGGAAGCCTCTGATACAAGCTAACAACAACCCTATGTTGTACATGAAGCAGATTGAGTTTGTAAGTACCGTTTCAATTTTAGTATTGATTCCTTGTGACTGGCGGCTAGTTGGGTCTTCTACCCCCCTATCCGCTTGATGACCAAACTCCATATTCAAAGTAAACAAATGTTTATCAACATTGTTTCAGCAATATGTTTTTGTGTTGCGGGAAACCCGTTTCTGGGAACATTGCATACAACTAATGTGCTAAACATGTTTTCAAGAACACTAAACCATGTTGTTGCAACAATGTTGAGCAATTTTTGTTTATATGAGTACGGGGCGTAATTCCCGGTTCCTATACTCAGTGAAATCGTTTTGCTGACTTCTGGTAGTCTTTGTTTCAACTATTTCGTCATACAGCTACAGAAAGGAAGGTTCTACTCTTGTCGGCTGTAGTATTACGAAGCTGATTATCCTTCTCGATTATTTTCTGAATTGCTTGATTTTCGCTCTTAATTATAATGTTAAATCGCTATTCTCGACTCGCTAGTCGAATATCAAGCTGCCCATAGTCAGTAGCGTCATTCAATTTCAGTAGTTGAAGCTAAGTAGAGTTGTTATGACTCCAACTTGCTCCGAAGACTACAAGATACTTAAATAGTTTCTACACCCGACTGAGGCTTAGTTCTTAAGGGAGATGATTTATCCAATTAATAGCTACGCTCGTAAATTATTTATTGTACACATAAATCGGATCATTTTGTAACAATACTGTAAATGATATGTTTTTAAAATAAAACTGTTCCATTTTACAAAGATAAGCGTAGGTAAACCTGCCTTCTCACATTCGCACTTCCGAAATGTTTTCATTCCCGTAACGAAAATTGTCGAAAGCCATACTCAATTTCGTAAATACTATGCTTGGAAAACCTAATTTCCAGCAGGAAAATAGGTTTTCCAAGGTTCTGGAATTATATAGTACTCTACTTATAATTTCCACTATTTGATTTAGGGCTGATTTTTCCATCGCTTAATAATTTTTATTCGAGGAATAAAATTGACGTTTGACAGTTTTTGTATGAAATAACTTTCAAAATTTCAAAATTATTTCTCAAATAAAGTTATCAGGAGATTGAAAAATCAGCCCTCAGTCATATTTCTCGGTGGGTATATGCCAAGATAGTACCTAATATTAAGGCTAAAGCCCGGGAACACAAGGCTAGTTTTGAAGCTAGGATAGCAAGAAAGTAGTATCCATGCTTACTATCATCGATTGGCGCCTGCAAGAGCTGTTTAAACGATGCTAGGAAATTGCAAGCCAATACTATTGCAGAGACTTAGTACGTGGAGTAAATATATACTTCTTCGTTATCGTTTTGGTCGGACCCTACCCGTCATATAGTAGATATGTTACTTGCAATTTAAATCGCAGTCAATGGTACACGTATTCATATTAGAAATTATAACTTCAGGCCATTTTATCACATTAGCTAACTTATCCGAATTTGCGATACACAAGGAAAATTCGGTAATCGAAGACATTTCAAGTAAATATATCTAGGATCTAAGACTGGTATGTTTAAAAAAAAGACCAGTGAAAGACGTCAAATCGTCTAAGAATAAATAACAACCATGATGAGGGGTTTGGTGGACTTGACTTCGGACGAAATATACAAATAATGATTTAAGAAATGGGAGAAAACCTGGAATAAGTGTATCTGTAGTGTAGTGTAGACTCGATGGGAATACGTGCGACGAATCAGCGAATGTCCAGTGTTTTATTCTTGAGTATGGCATTAATAAGTTGCAGCTTAAAACCGAATGTCGATATCCTTACCAGTGGAGATCAGTAGGGACATAAGGAACAGGGGGAATGACCTTGTTATGTCATTCGACATTATGCTGAGCTGAGCTCCTTTTGGCATTATAATCATTGTTAAGTATCCTGTTTTTATAGATTGTAGGTGTATTTTTTTTTTGCTGTAATGTCAGTAAACGCGTATTTTTTTCATATTTTTCTTTTTCCCCATTCCCCGTACAAACTTCCACCCCCCTTTTCACCCCCCCCCCCTTTTTTATGGACCGGAAATCATCAAATGACCCCTCCCGCTCTGGGTGGAGCGGAAGGAAGTGTCAGACTTTTACTGACTAAAACCCATCCGTGTTCCTTCCTTAGCCCTTTATGTTCCGGGGCAACGGTAACTCTTTCGCACAATCCCGCACCCCTTTTCACCCCCTTCAAGGATGATTTCTGGGATAAAAACTCCTATGTCCTTCCCCAGGGTGCAATCTATCTCTCTGCCAAATTTCATCTAAATCCGTTCAGTGGTTTAGGCGTGAAAAGGTAACATACAGACAGACAGACAGCGTTACTTTCGAATTTATAATATTTGTACGGGTAAGGTACATTTAAATGATAGACTGATAGAATGATTGAATTAGTGTATTGAAAGAACACCCAAAAACTGATAACTGATCGACTCGCGGCGAATGAGTCTTTTTGATGTTAGCCCAAACGGTGCTATGCGACTACTGCTCGTTGACTTAAAATTGTATATTTTATTCATTCGCTGCGCGTCGATGTCAGCATAAAATTGATACATTTGATATTGTACGGGTTTGCTCGTACATGCTCCCCGAGGAGAAGATATAAAGATACAACGAATTACTTGAGAAACATTAAAAAAGATTATAATAAGTACATGATTTGATGTTAATCTAATTTCTTAGTGTCTCTATCGTTAACACACTGTTCACAAATTACATATGCTTGTATAAGAACCTAACATAGGGGAGGTGGCTTTATCTAACACTCGCGCACTTGTTACCACCTTCGCCTTTTCACTGTCACACTGATACACTACACTATCCCCAACGCACGCACGTTGCGTGGCCAGACCCGCGCAGCTGCCGGACGCGCCGCCTGGCGCGGGCGCTGCCGGCGAGAGCGTGGGGGCGCAGCGCGAGCGCGCGCGCCTCCACACGAACACTCCGAGACCTGCTGCTACCACGCCGATCATACAGTAGATCGCGGTGTAATGATGAATGTCATGAGATGACAGACTGTCAAATAACATCCCGTTTTGTTTCATGATCTTGATTTTGTCCTCAATTGTTTTAAACTCTCGATCGCTCTCTATGCTGGAGTCATTCAAGATATCTTGAGGAATAGACACGTTTATTACGTGATTTATGGATGCAATGACTGGTGAGTATAGGTTAGCGCTGATACTAACATCGCTCGTTCTTTGTTGATGAGCAGTTACTTCAAAATTGTCTGATTTGATTATGCAGCCGTAATCTATAGTTATAAGTCCTGAGTGAGTCAGTTGATGCGCGGTAACTTGATCTCCACATACTGTTCGTAGGTTACATTGACCGCAGCAAAAATAAATATAATTGTTGATAGAGTGGCTTTCTATCCAAAGATTTTGACAGGGATCGACGTTGACTTCACATGCTGATGCCTTTGATAGGCAGAAGTCTTTATCTCTGCTTAGTTTGTAAATAGGAGAATGAATGTAGCACAAGTGTACGCTCGTCACTAGGCAGGAATCGATGATATTTTCTGTCAGGATGATGTAGGCATCCTTTTTCAGATTTACAGCTATGAAATCTGACACAGGTTTAATTGATAACATTGTTTTGTTTTGTTTCTCCGCAGGGATTGGTATAAGTTTGAATATTTCATAGGTGTCCCTGCTTATCAGAGGTATTTGTACCTCAAATATTGAGTAATTCTTAAGCATCCTTGCTTTGACTCGTAGAAGTTTAAGAAGTTGTGCAAGATCCGTATGAATGTTTTCTACAGGTAAGGTGACGTCATTAGACAAATGACTTGCTATAGTGCTCAGCTGATCCCGTAATTGTTCGGCGGTTATTAAATGTGGATTAAATCGACCATGATAGATGTCTGTAATTGTATCCACTAAAGCGTTCTGTAAATCTTTCAAGTCGCGTAGTAGATTGCTTGTGACTATAGCTCCCATAGAAACTTCACTTGCCCTCGAAAGATTTTGAGTTTCAGCCTTTAATACTTCTAATGTATTTTCGATGTTTGAAAACCTTTGATGAATCATTTTATGTTGTTTGTGTATTGTAGCCTCCGTCCTCTTTAAGAGACTGAATTCTGCTTCTATGACCGAAGTTTGATTTTGCCAAAACGAGACAATATGCTTTTGATTATTGCGAAGAAGAGTGATATCTTTCTCGTATTGTTCCGCGAATCGAGCGTCCAATACTCCGAACAGCCCGTTTGCTATGTAACCGACACCGTCGATAAGACCTCGTCGCCACCTGTTTGCTGGCCTTGCAAAATGCTGACTGAGCAACATATGATTATTGTAATCGAGTTCATTGTACCCGTGACGTAATTGCAATAATATTATGTCACAGTGTGATTGTGCCTTAATTGTGTTGCATGTTTGTTCTAGCGATATGATACTTTTGTTAAGTGCCGTAATTCCTTCCCAATAAGGGTCTAAATCGTAGTATATGATTAATTTCCAGTTGTCCCTTATGATCTGCATGTTTGATAGTTTATCGAAGTAAATATGCTGATTACTTCTAAATTGTGTGACGTTAAGTGCGCATTGGGAAGTTGTTATGATGCTAAAAAATAGCATGATTGCTGTAAACACCGACACTATATTGAAACGAGTGCCTGCTTTCCTTGTTTCAGACTGCTTATCTGTGTAGGAATCTCCCGAACCCGTCGCTGTTGCTTGCTTGATTTGCGAGGATTCATTGTTAACGGGGAGTTTTGATAATTTTGTGATAGGACGTTTCAGTGTTCCGTTTTTGGTTTTCACTGTAACCACGCGAACATGACCATCGGAACCGGGATGTAGCTCGATGACTCTGCCCATCAGCCATTTTCCCGGCGGAAGATTGTCATCATGAATCATGACAATATCATTTTCATTGAGGTTCCTTTTTGCTTGTCTCCACTTGCTTCTTTCTGTAATTTGTACTAGGTACTCATTCTTCCATCTTTTCCAGAGATCCTGTACAATTTTTTGTGTCAACTGCCAACGGGTTCTTAAATCCGTTTCAGTCTCGGTTACGGTAACCTTTGATCCACCTGTTAGGAAGTGAGCAGGCGTTAAAAAATCCACATCGTCTGGATCTTCTGATATTGCACATAATGGTCTCGTGTTGAGACAGGCCTCAATCTGTGTAAGCACCGTATATAGTTCCTCAAATGTAAGAATCTGGTCACCAATAACCCTCTTGAAATGATATTTGAAGCTTTTAACTGCTGCCTCCCATAGGCCTCCCGCGGATGGCCATGAGGGCGCATTGAAACTCCACTCGATTTCCATGTCTAATATTTCTGCTTTTAGATCTTTGTCTTGAATGATATTGATAAGTGCTTGATATTCCTGTTGTAGTACCTTGTTGGCACCGACAAAGTTGCGACCATTATCGCTGTAAATGTGACTAGGCGTCCCTCTGCGCGCTGCCATTCTCCTTAATGCTGCAATGAATGAAGTTGTGCTTAGATCACCAACTAGTTCTAAGTGTACTGCCTTGGTGACCATGCACACAAAGACAGCCACATATCCTTTTGTGCTCTTAATACCTCGTCCTTTGCTTGCTTTGACGTAAATGTGACCAGTAAAATCTACGCCTGTGTATGTAAATGGACGTGATGGATTACTTCTGGCTTCCGGCAGGTGCCCCATGATTTGTTGTTGGCAGTCTGGATTTTGCTTTTTACATATTACGCAACGACGAAGCTGCCTCTTCGTAGCGACGTTCCCTCCTAGAATCCAATATTTTTGTCTGATAAAACCCAATGTCAGCCGGGCTCCGGCATGTAACATGGTTTGATGTGCGTCCTCTATTATCAGTTCTGTCAGACGTCCACTGTGCGGCAGAATAATAGGGTGCTGCATGTCATGGCTGATGTGTGCCTTCTTTAGTCTCCCTCCGACTCTTAAGATATCATTTTCATCCAGGTAAGGATTTAATTTTAATAATTTGCTTTTTGTATTTAACTTGCCTTCTTGCTTTAAATCTTTTATTTCTTTCGCAAATTCTTCTTGCTGTACATGCTTGATAATTTTTTGCTTTGCTAGCTTGATTTTTGATAATGATAAATAATGCTTTTTTGCTTTTCTTTTGTAGGTCGTAATCTTCATTACTAATGCTAGAATACGTGCAATTTTGCTGATTGATTGATACTTGCTTAACAGGTCTGTAATGATGCTTGATTCAGTTTTTGTGACAACATGCACGTCTTCTTGCTTTTTGATTTCCTCGTTTGTTGTATAGATAGCTTGATTTTCTTTTGTTGCTTCATAAGATTGTAACCATGTCGGTCCTTGCCACCACAAACGATAATCATTCAATTGAGCCACTCTCAGTCCTCTGCTTCCACAGTCAGCGGGATTTTCACTTGATTTTACATATCGCCAACACTGTGGTTGAATGATATCAGTTATTTGTATTGTTCTATTTGCTACGAACGTTTTCCACCGACTTGGGTTTCCTTGCAGCCATCCCAATACGGCAGTAGAGTCACTCCAACCAAATATATGTAGGTCATGACCTGCTAGACACTGTTTGACTTTGGTCATGAGTTTGGCCAGTAACAGTGCTCCACATAATTCTAATCGAGGTAGTGATATTTGTTTTTTCGTAGGAACCAATTTTGATTTAGCGGCTACTAATATTGCTGATTGATTGCTAGTTACAACTCTGCAGTAAATGACGCAGGCATAAGCCTTGGTTGAGGCGTCACAAAAGCCGTGTAATTCTACACAGCTTGCTGATTCCGTACCGTACCATCTTTGTATTTTAAATTGATTGATACTTTCTAATTCTTCCTTGATTTTGATCCATTCCTTGCTGATTTTATCTGGTACTTGTTCATCCCATTGAAGATTAGATAACCATGTTTCTTGAAATAAAATCTTCAATTTTGTTGTTACAGGCACGATCCATCCTAATGGGTCGAATATTTTGGACATGTCTGATAGTATGCTTCTTTTAGTGATATTGGTGCTTGATTGTTCAATTTTTGATACAAATGTGAAGTTATCATGTATAGGGTTCCAACGGAGTCCTAACATTTTAGTTAATCCTGCTTGATTAAAATTCTTGCTTTCTTGTTGATTATAGTCTTGATCTTCTATTTGCAGCAGACGACTATCGTTTGACATCCACTTTCTCAAGTTGAAGCCCCCTGATTTCAGTAGATTCATCAAATCTTGCTGCAACTGTAGTGCTGATGATAGGGAGCAGGCTCCATGTACTAGATCATCCATATAGAATGATTCTTCGACGACCTTAGCGGCTTCTGGGAATTTATCCCGTTCATCAGTGGCTAACTGTCTCAATGTCATCATTGCAAGAAATGGAGCTGCTTTTGTGCCGTATGTTACGGTTGTCAATTGATATTCTTGTATTTTTTGAGACGGGTTATCTCTCCACACGATTTTTTGTAAAAGTTGATCTTCTGGGTGTACCCAAATCTGCCTAAACATTTTTTCTATATCAGCCGTGAATGCGAACTGATATTGTCTCCATTTAATGATAAGAGACTGAAGGTCTTGCTGTAAATTGGGCCCCGTGTACATTAGGTCATTTAAACTTTGATTTGTTGATGTTTTTGCGGAAGCATTGTAAACAACTCGTAATGCAGTCGTTGCACTATCTTCGCGCAATACGCAATGATGCGGTAAGAAACATTCCAGTGTCTGATTGCAAGGTGAAGGTTTCATGTGACCTAAGGTTTTGTATTCGGTAATGAATGATTTATATGCGTTGAATAAAGTATTGTTTTTGTGTAATTTCTTTTCTAAATGAATGAATTGAGCAACAGCCTTGTTTTTAGACTGTCCCAATTTTTCCTCAAATTGTGGTACGAGTGGAAGTCTCACTTCGTATTTTCCGTCATCCAAACGAGTTGTGGTTGCTTCATAGTATTGAATGCACTCTTGATCTTCTGATGATAATGATTTTTCTTCTGTGATATCTTCCATCTCCCAAAATTGCTGAAATCTGTCCAAGTCGAATTGTACCATGTTGCACATTAATTTTGTTTTCATATTTCCACATAGTATCCAACCCAGACGAGTTTCTTGAACTAGCGGAAGTGATTCGCTTAGTCTACACATTCCCGCTAATAGAATATTCGAGTATACGTCCGCACCCAACAGTATGTCAATGGGTCGGCTGATGTTGTACTCTGGATCTGCTAATTCTAGATTCTCCAGAAATGGGCATGCTATTTTAGGGAATGAGTATGATGGTAAATATTTTGTTAAGTTGTTCATAATGTAAACATCGATATTAAATTGATAGAGTTTGATTCTTGAGCTTGACATACAGTTCAGGTTTAGCATTCCCTTGCAACTGTTTTCCCTTTGTCCAATGCCCGTGATTATGCCGTCACACCTGGATCGCTGCAATCCTAATTGCTGAGCGGCGTTCTCTGTGATAAGAGACATTTGTGAGCCCTGATCAATAAGGGCCCGCAGGATCAAATATGTCCCATCTGCTTTCTGAACCTTTAGCAGTGCTGTTGAAAGCAAAGTTTCTTGCATCATATTTTGCTGTGTCACGTGCGTGTTACCTTGATTTGCACGTTCTTGATTATAACGGATGTTGTTTTGCTGTGTAGAAGGTATCGCGTTACCTCCTTGCTTTGACAATTCCGTAGAATACGATTCATGAAGTAATGTGTTGTGAAATTCGTTGCATTCGACGCAACGCTTCTTTGACAGGCATTGTTTGCCTTTATGGTCATATAAGCAGTTTTGGCAATAATTTAAGTTAGTAACACATTGTTTTTTCTTCATCGGGGAAAAGTCAGCAAATTGTTTGCAATAAAATATGGCATGTGCGTCATTGCAGACTGGACAGTTTGGCCGATAGTTTTGCAATTTCCTGTAACTTGGTGATTGCGAACTAGCCTTGTTGCTTGAATATGATTGCTTTGAATGATAATTTTTTGATTCTGATGGTTTATTGTTGTTTGTTGAAGAAAAGGATTTTTGATTATTGATCTCCTGTTTTCTTCTACTTGCTTCCATGCTCGTGAACTTCCCCTCTAGAAAGGTTAAAAATTCATTCAACTCGAGTAATTCTCGGGGTTGTTTGATTGCTGCGTTGTATTCGCTAAATGTGTCTGAATCCAATTTCTGACACAGGATGTGTACGATTAACGGGTCCCACGAAGTCACGTCTACCCCGAGGGACTTTATGGCGTTCATCGTTTCTAGTGCAGTATCATGGATTCGCTTGATATGATTAATTGATGCTTGCTGTGTAATTGGTATATTTAATAAAATGTTGATTTGTGAGGTAAATATCATCCTCTTGTTGTCATAACGATGGCTCAAGATGTCCCAACTAATGATATAGTTGTCCGAACTGATCGGGAGATGCTGTATGAGACGTTCTGCTTCACCTTTCACTTTAGATTTCAGAAACTGCATTTTCTGAGCCCCAGATAATGACGGGTTACCATGAACTGCTTCTGTGAAGAGATCCTTAAAAGATGTCCACTGATGGTAACTACCGCTGAATGTAGGTATTTCTATTTTTGGCGTAGTATGCTCTCTATGTGAAACGGACGACATTTTCTTATTGATTGCTTTGATAGCATCGTTGTATGTGCTTTCGTATTTGAGGTACATATGATGATACTCTTGATTTCGATCTCCCAGCTCACTGTCTAATTCCCAATGCTGAGCGTCAATTTTTTCCCAGCGAGACCTTACCGTACTCAACAAATGATCGAATTCCCATTTCTCCGCCACCGCATCCATGTTGATGCTTGAAACAGTATGTTCAAAGGCCTTGAAGTTGCTTATCTGTTTTCTCATCATCTCATCCGTCTTGCTGTTTGATCCCTGACTCTTTAAAGATTGTCCTGAAAGTTGCTGTATGGTGCTAGAGGTAGCTAAAGGAGTAGCAGGCTTTAGAAGCGGTGTTGATGGTCTTTCCTCTGTTGGCTGATAATTCTGAATAACTGCTCTGATTTTCTCATATCTCTCCTTCACAGTGTCAAATTGCTTCGAAGTAAAATAAGTATGCGATCTGGCATATTCGATGTTACACAATTTTACATGATTTGATTGATACTCTTGCCAGCATGCATCCAAATTTTCTAACCTTCGGCGAATGTAGTCCGAGGTTTTGCGATCGGAGCCATCCTTTTTGAAGTTTGAGTAAATTTGCTCTATCTGATTGAGTAGTTGCTGTTGTTGGGCGAAAACTTCTTCCAAAGACGACATGTTGTTGAAATGATAATAATTGGAACGATCTTACTTGATTGTCCAAGCGGGAGCTTTGTTGCTCACCAAATGCGGATCCCTGTTGACCCCTGCTGATTACTGCTGCTGCTGTTATGTACTGCACTATTGCTGGCAGTACAAACTCCTTCACTGATAGTTCACTTGATGTCACTAGCTTTACAGTACTTGATTGCTACACTGTAATGAACACACGCGACATCCGGCTCGAAGGACCATAAATGTACGGGTAAGGTACATTTAAATGATAGACTGATAGAATGATTGAATTAGTGTATTGAAAGAACACCCAAAAACTGATAACTGATCGACTCGCGGCGAATGAGTCTTTTTGATGTTAGCCCAAACGGTGCTATGCGACTACTGCTCGTTGACTTAAAATTGTATATTTTATTCATTCGCTGCGCGTCGATGTCAGCATAAAATTGATACATTTGATATTGTACGGGTTTGCTCGTACAATATTATATATTATATTAGTATGGATTTATGAATTGATATTCAATATATTTTGTCAAAGTTTAATACAAAACAAGCTCCAGAAACTCAATTCCATCGATAAAAACATCAAGGTCCATTCAGCCATCCTCCAATAATCCACTATTGTTATGGAATGAAAAGAATAGCCCAATACTATACGATGTCGAATTTGAACAACCCGACCTATTATTCTTCGGGGGCTCTAAATCAAGGCAGTTTTATAGGAGACTAGAGGCCCGCTGGTTCGCACGGTTTTTACGATTTGACGCAACATCGAGATTTGTATAGGTATTATATTGAAGTTAAATATTAGGTAATCCTACTTCCTGCTATCCTAATAATATTATAGACGCGAAAGTTTGTGAGGATGGATGAATGGATGTTTGGTACTCTGTCACGCAAAAACTACTGAACGGATTTGGATGAAATTTACCACACTGCACTGTGAGTTTATAATAAGGATTAAAACAAAGGATACTTTTTATCCCGATATTCCCACGGGGTCGAAACCACGGGGCACTGCTAATGTATACACATAAACCTCCTGGAATTAATTTTCTAAATGGTGGTGAAAACCGCATCAGTATCCGTTGGGCCAGTTTAGAAAAACAACGCGGTCACACAGACAATCATTAAAAGCGACTTTAATTTATAATATGTATAGTACCTAAGATGCGAGTAAACAAAAAAATTACCTGAGCAAATGTACGACATTTTAAAATAAAGTAATGAAATGTCCAATAGAATTCTTAGGGCGATCGTCTTCTTTCTACCTACATTTTTGGTTCGATTTGTGTATTTTCAGTAAGAGAAGGGAATTATATTTTTATACCTAGGTACGTTATTATTATTTATATGGTGTACATAATAAAGAGTATTTTATTCTATTCTACATTAAACACAAACGCCCTTATTAAATTTATAAAACAAAATTTGTCTTGAAACCCAGGTGTAAACCATCGAGCCATTTTTTAATTACGAATTTTGTCTTCAGATAAAATTTGTAATTAAAAAATGGCTCGTTGTTTACAAGGTTAAAGTTCTAAATACAAAAACTGATTTGAACCTGAGTCTAAGTTGTCAACTTTGCTTTAAGAATTTAACGTTCGTCACAATAAAGTTTAAAAATATAGGTACAGTAACTGTCTCGCAGGTTTAGGATAGTTCTAAAGTTAAAACTCGTTTTAGAATAAGACGGAAGGGGTTGATTTTGGACGCAATAAAAATAAATCTTAAAATAAGTCTTCAAAAATCTAAGTACCTATTACGTATTGATAACTCAAATGAAACACGACTGTTTAGTATGAGTTATCAATACAAAATAAAAGCAAATACTGCCACTGATGAAAGGCTGACTAAGGCAACTCTGAAATCAAGAAAAAAAAATCAGCTGTTTAATACGTAAAAGTTCAATACCTAATAAAAAAAAAATGAAACAGCTGATTTTTTTTTCGTGATTTCAGAGTTGGACCTATAGTGAAAGTTGTCTGTATTCATAGGTAGAACACCCCGTAAAAATTTGGATGGCGATAAAAAAATCTTACTGTATATTATTGTCTACGTAGGCGTTTCAATCACTAATTATATTGTTTATGTTCTACCGTTGCATATACTCGTAATTCAAGGTTGTGTCTGTCAACAGCTCACTAACTCCTATAATACAAGCTTGACTTACTCGTAGTTTAGGAGTTAGAGAATTTCATAATTTTATGTGACCGCGTACAACCTCTAAACTAAGATCTTAATTGTTATTAGATTAAGAAATTGTACTTACCTTGATGGAAATAAATATATTATTATATTATATTGGCCTTTAACAGTATTACGAAGAATAGAGTTCTTCCTACGTATCTCGGTCTCTGTTATTATTATTATTATTAGTCGTTTATGTCCGACTGCTGGGCACAGGCCTCCCTGCTCTCTGTCCACATCTCTCAGTCCAGAGCTGCCAAGGATCAATCTTTATCAAGGGAGTCTAGCTCATCCCGCCATCTCTGTCTCATCTCGGTCCCTGTTACATTACAATAAAACATCCTGGTTTTTCAACTACTCAATGTTAGTGTACAGCTCTCTCAATTACTCATAAATCGTTAACTTACGGTGAATGCGTAGTTGTATGCCGCGAAATTAAATTTTTGATTGAAATGAAATTAAAAAAAAAAAAAATTTCGCGGTCTACCACTGCGCATTCACCTTAACATTTTACTAAAGAATAGAAACACTTTCCTTCCTAGTAGTGATTTATAATTTCTAGGGAATAGGTTTACAATAATATATAATTATTTACTAACTTAGAGCGATTTCTTTTTGGATATATTTTTTTAGAGTTGTATCATTTCTAACTAGTAGCTTTCAAATTTTATTACCTGAATTTGAGCCCCATTTATGAGACACGGGGGACTTAAATATGACTCTGCTTACCGTTCGAGGCAGCAGGCGAGAACTATAGGCCTTAGGGTATTATGTATCCCCCTCCATTCAACACGGTACTGTAAAACACAGAAAATAAGTTGTTTGACACAATTATTTAATTACACAAACAGCGGTCGATATCACATGCAAGAGTATCCACGAAAAATATGAAATTATAATAAACTTACACTTTAAAATGACTTTTGGGTATAACTTTAATTTATTAAAGCGTATCTGTATTCCGATTTCTCGTTATATTTGTTGGTGGCAGCCTAACAGGTATGCAGATGCCATTTTTTAAATTTTTGCGAAATTAAATGAACGTGAAAACGTTCAATTTTCAATACGAATAGTTTCGCTGTTATGCACTTGCTGGAATTTCAAATGTTATTTAGTTTCATATAAATGTGAAATGACATTTAATTTGGGTCGCTCACATTTATTAATTAAGTTATTTATTTTTGACTACATTTTTACTACATAATATTCCTTTGCTTCGCTAGAAAAAGGCTAAGTTCTGCAGAATCAAGCTAACGTCAGCTCTTCAGTAGGCATTATATTACCTAACTAGCTGTGCCCGCGACTTCGTTCGCGTGCATGACGGAAAGTTTTAATTTTTTTGCGCGGTACCCTAATTATTTTTCTAAAATAAATGTAGCCTAAGTTACTTCTTATAGCTATTTGCCAGTGAAAGTCCTGTTAAAATCGGTCCAGCCGTTTCAGAGATTAGCGGGAACAAACAGACAGACAGACAGACAAAAATTGTAAAAAATGTTATTTTGGTATATGTACCTTGTATACATACGTACACATTTCGTAAAAAGCGGTTATTTTAATATTACAAACAGAGACTCCAATTCAACTCAATTTCATTTATTTGTATAGATTAGAAAAACTAAGTAACAACTAATATAAACTGCAGAACTACCTGAGCAATAACAAGTAGCGAAGTCTACTCACACACGTCAGCGGTCATCGACCTCCTTAACCCATCTCTTATTTTACCGACAATTTTCTTTTATCTTCTGGACAATACAGTAAGGCTACGTACGCACTGACAGGGAACTTGCATAGCACTTAGGGGCTGTCTCCACGAGCGAGAGAATCGCGGCGATATTATCGTCGTGGCGCGTATTTCTATACACTCTCTTAGAACGTGTCTCCACACGGCGATATCATCGCGGCGAAAATTCGATGGCACAGCGAGACTATCGCCGCAATTCTCTCGCTCGTGGAGACAGCCCCTTAGAGCCTAGTGGCTTAAAATCTGATTACTTGCTAGGATACAAGGTGGCCACGCTGGGAGGTGGTCTGAGTGTTGCTTCGCTAGGCGCCTTGGTCATTTGAATACATAATGAAATCTAAATTCATGTATGGGCGTATATCTTAAGTCTAGTTTAGTCTTTGCTAAGTGCTAAAACCTATCAGTGCCAGATAAAAACTGCCTGCAATGCGGTATCTAGAGGGGTAGTCTGTGCAGAAACCCAACACGTTCGATTACTTCGATTCGACTAGCGAAGGCCCCAAGCGCGCAGTATTTCGCTACTCGGAAAGTGACCTGCTGGGCTCTAGGCGATCAGCACGCCAGATAGTGCGTACACAGCCTTAGGTAAATACTAGGGTATAAGCAGCATCTGTGACATTTCAAATTTTTTTTTTTGTTTAGCCTGTACTGTCCCATTGCTGGGCAAAGGCCTCCCCCAAGTCCTTCCAGGAACTTTTTTCCCGCGCCACCTCAAACCAGCCCTCGCGGTACGCGTCCAGGTCATCTCGCCACCGCTTTCTGGGCCGACCTCGGCGGCGCCGTCCATCTTTAGGCACCCATTGTGTGGAAACTTTTGCCCAGCGGTCATCCTGCATGCGGCTGATGTGACCCACCCAGTCCCACTTGAGTCTGGCAGCTTTCTTGCCTACGTCTATTATACCCGTTTTGGAACGCAGCATGGTGTTTCGAATTTTGTCCTGTCTTTTTACACCCAGGATGCTGCGCTACATCGCACTTTGGCAAACGCCAAGGCGGAACTTTTGCGACTCAGACTCGACATTTCAATTACCTACCTGCTAAAATACTGACCTCCGTACTTTCCTAATTGCCACAAGTTTTCTTTGTCTGCTGGAATAAAAACTTCTTTCAACGAGCTACGTATCTCTATTTCTCGTTTCGAACCGTGCCTGTAGCTGAGTTCTTGATAACAATCAACTGCTATCCTTTACAATACCTGTTGGTAACGGGAAAGCTGGGATTGCAATTATAATGTTATGACGTAGCCTTTAGTCACGTAGATACTGAACAGGATAGATATGGTTCATATGTTTTTATACAGAACTTTTCTAGTATAAGCCCTCCTCTCTGTGAGAGGAACTGGGCCGTAATCCACCACGCGGGCCTAGTGCGGGTCCGTGGATGTCACAGTTCTTCAAATTATCGATTCTAGGACATGCCGATTTTCTCACGATGTTTTCTTTCACCGTTTTAAGAGCAATACTGATGAAATACATTACACAAAGGAAAGTGTATGCCTGGGTTCGAACCCACGATACAATATAAACTTTGAAAAATGACAAACAATGTTCAATCAAACTCAGTTTAGCAAGGTATGAAATGAAAACGTAGGTACTTTCATAATCTGCCAATAATGTTACCTCTACCGGGAAACAGTCGGGCCACCTCTGTGCAGAGGGAGTGGGCCGTGACCCACCATGCGCGGCAGTGCAGGCTCACATATCCCATGTGTGTGTATCTCGAGTTTTTGGATCTAGAAAAAGCTGGTTTCCTTATGATTTTTGTTTTCACCATTTTGAAGCAGTGGTGATGAAAACAATGCACAGAGTGTAGTACAATACCAAGGCTCATGGGTTCTGCAGTGGGCAAATCGGCACCATTAACTCTGGGCCACTACTTCTTACGAGATTACGATTTACATAAAAATAAAATTCCCCAAATTTTTACGTTTCCAAAATATAAACGTTGTATAGCGTCTGTACACAACGTTTCGTCTTCTTCTTTCGGAAGTCAAATTACTGACGACTGAAAGAGAGAAATCGGTGTGTAGGTACCTACTCATCTAATGTAATACGTGTATTAGTAAGGGAGTAAATGTACCTACCCTTATTGGGTAAGATAAGGTCCTAGATTTTGACATCAGCCCCCATAAAAATAGCGGAAATTATACGTACCTACCCATAGAACTATAATTTAAAAAGTTTTGTAACTACCTATTTGATTTCAGAGTCAACCCTAATAATTGAAAGTATTTTCAGCAAAACAGTGTTTGTACTTATCCAATGTGGTAGGTCCTATTTATAATCCTTTTGACGTTATTCAAAAGACCACTTGAATGTTTAAAATAAACAGTTAAGCGTGTCTCATTATTGGCCTGATGTTTTATTCCAACAACTCTGAAGTAATCGTTGTATATTACAAACAATCTAAAATAAGCGAAAAGCCACAATTATTGACACTTCCTGTCGCGAAGTCGGTAAAATATACTTTTTATTTATTTTTTCACAAATGGCGATTCGGTAATTTCGTTACTTTCGCTTGATGTTACAAAAAGACATAAACGTGAGTCTTAAAATTTGGTCAAAAGATTCGAATTTACATGTTTATTTTCATTCCTTTTTACATAAAATAATTACTGCTTAGCCGTTTTTTTTAAGCAATTGAACAGCAAGAACTGTCGTAACCGTTCATCTTTCTAATTTTGAAACTATACCTAGTGCGACATAGATCTAAATTAACGACGCGAAATTGACGACGCTATATTTACAGTCACGAGCATAAATACCTTACAGACAGGCAAAATAATAAAAAAACTAGTTTTATTGAAATTGGAACTTTGATAAAACCCATTCTTCATAATAGTGTTTTCGATAATACCATGTTCGTAACACCATAAAATATCTATTAATACGTAATAAAAATACCGCTTATGAATTTTGCGTATTTTTGCTCCTGACTATACTGGATATGACAGGATTTATGCTATCTTCTTTTAGAAGCAGCGCCGCATCCATTTCATTCATTTCAATTTAGATCCTTGTTGCACTAAAACAGTCCTTATAATATGCATTATGTGTGTGACAGTTGGACCAGCAAGTCATCCAAGTGCTGCCAAAGGTGCCGGCTCCCCTCCAAGAGGCCGTGCAGCGTCTCCTGGCAAGAGACCCTCACCCTCGTCCAACTACTCAGCTGCTGCCACTCATCAAATACTTCAAGTACGTTGACTACTCACTCTGATGAAGAAACCGGCATCCTAATTGCGTAACACACTACCAATCTCAATATGAATGACTTTGAAGGATATTGCTAATCCATTGCTTAATAAGTTCGATAAATGTGTTTGCTGAAAAACGTAAATAACGCAATGAATGTTGTTGAACTGTCAAAATGAAACCCATTGCTACTGATAGTGTGTTACGCAATTACCCCGCCGCTCAAACTCAGTAATTTCCGAGGGAGGACATGACGCAAAAACTGTGACCATGGATTCAGTACTGTAACTACTGTCGGTAAAAAAAAAACCCTCCCTGTATAAACTTGCAAATCTATCAGTTACTTACATAACGAGCCCACTAGCACAATAGGTACATAAGGTACGGTGCTAGGATTTAATATGGCACATCGTGTTTAAGAAAGAGACAGCCACACTTTGAGGGTCCAATACAAGAACAGCTTCAGAAAGCTTTTGGGTCTGCCGCGCTTTTATAGTGCTTCTGGCATGTTTGCTCTGGCGCGTGTTCACAACTTCCACGTAATGGTGAGGAGCAAAATGGCGTCGCGATTAAAGAGAACGCGGTCAAGTCCTAATAGCATTCTGAAGATGTTAGTGGACTTAACTCGCCGATGTTTTCTGTGTTAGTTATAATTCTAACTAACACAATATGGATAATTGTTGTGAAAGCAAAGAAATAAAGAATTTTATTACGTCATCAGCCTTAACATGCACGCCATTCAACTCGATTTTCGGCAACTCTCATCCAGCTGCTACCAGCCATCCTGCGAAGATTGTCGCTTTTTATTTCATTTGATTTTAATTATTTATTTTAGTTTAAATTTTAGATTTTTTTTTTGTTGAATGCTGTATATTACAGAAATAATAATATAAAGCCATTTTGTCTCGCTTGGATCAACGCTCCGGCACAAGAAGTGTTAAAAGTCAAACATGTTCTCAAACTCGATGTACCATTTAAAGCCTTAAGTATATATTTTGTTTGAGTGCATTGCTACATTTTATAGTTAAGTATTTTCTTATTTACTGTGCACCATACTAAACTAAACTTGATTTCCAATTAAATATAGTATACACTCAATCAAGGGTGAGAGTGAGCAAGCGATCGCCGCCATGCAATTCCTGGATGTAGTGACTATGAAAGATCCGCAACAGAAGGCGCACTTCTATCGTAACACGCTCGTAGAAGCGTTGCCAGTGATACCAACGGTAAGTTTTTAGCTCAGCGAAATAAATATACGATATAAAATCGTGTGCGGTCGGGGGACCCCCGTCAGGATCGAAGTTCCTTACGCGACACTAGCAGGCACGAACAGACTCGTATACAATAGAAAAAGACAGAGAGAGAGAGAGAAAGTCGCATGGAGGGGGTCATAACAATTTTTCCTAACGTGGAGATTTCTACTAGTCAACTTTTACCGCAAGCCGTGTTAAGGAACTTCGTCCCAAAAACAAAAGTTGCCACCAATTACTAGGTACACTCCGTTCACAGTAAGTTATTTTACCTCTGACAGCAGCAACCTTATCGAAACGAGAATAAAGATCATAATGATTTTGATAAAGATCACTGTAATTTGGACAGTGATGCAAAATCAAAGGTGAAATAACTATGAAAGGACTATACACTGCTACAAGGATCTTATGGCGCTCATATGACGTTGAGAGGAAAGCGCTGATAGTATACATCTGTGCAACTATTTTGTAAAATGTATTGAAAAAACACAAGATAGCTGCGTTAGTTCCGATTTTGGCCACACGTCATACGATCCTAGTACAGCTATATTTTCACGTGCGAAAAAACTTCAGCGACAAATTAATGCCTGTGAGAAGGCAACTTGTGCAAACTGTGTAGTATATTATGTTTCTATTTATAAGTTCTATCTCTCTCGACTCAAAACAAAGAACATTGTATTAATTATTTAAGAGGCGAAGGACGCAAAACCAGCGTCCTTCGCCTGTTCAAGAATATTAAATGTTATATTCGGCTATTAATCAGTCAATGGCAATATTTTAGCGTTATTCTTAAGTATATATATTTTTAACATTGTCCTTATTATGGTGGTCTGAACGAGTTCTAAAAGTTTGTCCGTCTATTTTAATGGGACCTTATATACAGGGTGTTACAGAAAGGGTATATCAATACAAACGGGTTGAAGAGTGTATCTGGTCTAGAATCTCTGTACAAAATTTCAGCTCAAAAGCAGTAACTTTGAAAATGCTTAATATTTTTTTATTTCGATAGTTTATTGAATTGAAATCATAACATACGTGTCGCCGCACTACGAGGGTCATTATCCGTTATCTGTAGTATGTCTGTGCGCCTAGTACACGCAAATCACGCCGCCGCGCGCCAGTGCAGCGCCGTGATGTCGAAATAAAAAAATATTAAGCATTTCCAAAGTTAATGCTTTTGAGCTGAAATTTTGTACATAGATTCTAGACCAGATACATTCTTCAACCCGTTTGTATTGATATACCCTTTCCGTAACACCCTGTATACAGGTTGAAATTGAAAACATGCGACAAATCGAAATAGGAGATTGTACTCATCATTATGAACAACTTTTACTATGGGACCAAACCTGAAATCGCGAAAAAAAAATCAGCTGTTTCCTACATTTTGACGAGTTATGCGAACATAAATGTAGGGAACAGCTGATTTTTTTTTCGCGATTTCAGGTTTGGTCCCATAGTAAAAGTTGTTCATAATTATGAGTACAATCGGCCATTTCGATTTGTCGCATGTTATCAATTTCACCCTGTAGATAGAAAGTTTTGTTTAAGTATATCTGTCAGCCGACAATCCACGTTAATACGCGAAGTAATGTCAGATTGGATACTCAATGTTGTTACCAAACCCAATTTTTATATGATGGGTTCCCTACTGAGATTTGAGGTTGTATAGCAAGGTTCTACTACTTGCTAATTAATGTAAGTGAATTACTTGCATGTCTACTACTTGCTAATGTAATTACTGAAAGTCATCTCTCATCGATAAATGTTTCCGGGACTCACGAGCGCGAAGGATCGAGGTCGAAGTTAACTGTGCGAAGTGTATCTCAGCACGGTAACTTCAATATACTTATTGAAATTTTTGATATAATACATTTCTTCATTAACGAATTAGACCAAAATGTATTAGGTGAGACAGAATTCAAAGGTCAGTTAAAAGATGTTTTAACTTTGTAGTTCAAACTAAACAGTTAAGTATAATATCATCAATAGGTACTTACTCTTTTTAAAGAATAATGTAGGTATAATAAACAACTTATGTCCTACCCACATATTTGGAGAAACGCTGAATAAATTGCTACTTTTTTTTTACTTCTTTGCTTTCCTAAGGTAAATACGCTTTCTAAGTGCTTTGTCATATTTAACTCATTTTTGGGAAAAAATATATTTACCTACGTCGACGTTTCTCCAAATGAGCGATATAATATAACAACTTATCCTTTGTTGTATTCGGTTTTCCTTCAAGATCGAAATTAAGTATCTTTTTCATGTCGAGTTTAGGCTCTACAAGAACAACTCTTAGAACACTACGCGAACTTCATGAACTGACTTCTTAAAGCCTAATAAAACCACACTGTTGTATTTCAGCTTAGTTCAGTGCCGAAAGTTGAAAATCCAACAGCGTGCCTGTACCTAGGTGTTATCTAGTATTGTGTGATAACGGGCATAAAAACCCTAAAATATAAAACAACACTTAGTAATAATTAATTATTTATAATAATATCTGAATTTTAAACCATTTCCCACCAATTGAACGCCAAAAACGTACGGACTGGCGATAACAACCTCGTAACAAGGTCCTTAGTTCAAAATATCATTACACCAAATCTTTTCCGCTTTCTATTAAAACGTGACAGGAATTTCTTACTAAGTTTTTATTAAGAAAACTAAATGAGCGTCTAGAAAAGGTTTTCTTTCTCCTTGGTTAAAAAAAACACTTGTAAAGTCGTGCAATTAAATGAGTCAGTATCCATTGTAACGTCTCTTAGTTTGTCGGCACAAAAAAAAGATGGGCTACCCACTCCATTATTTTCTGCTAATCCAGTCGTTTCTTTAACTCACTGCAGAAATCCAGCCGGCTTATTCACAAAAAAAAACACCGTGAAAACTTGCACTAATTAATTATTGGTAACAATGCTTTGTAACAGAAATGGTTGGAGTTAAGTAGTGGGAAATTGAAACTTAATGTTGTTGTTTCAATGTTTTGCGAGCGCTATCTAGGTTATTCGCTAACCGTGAACTTTAAAATGAAATACGTATTTGTCAGACATTTCTACTGGAAGAACACAATAGCCTTAAGTGAACAATGCAATATTCCTGGAAAGTCTGCTGCGGCCATTATGATATTATAAAGACTTTCTACTACGTAACCTTGACTCTGACTGCTTCAGCTTTATAAGTACCATTGTGTCGGTTTAAATAAGAACCTATTGTGAGCGATATCCCAGTATCAATTTCATTGTGAAGAAATTGATAGGTACTTATAGAGAAAGTTGCCGAGATAAGAAGGAAGGTTTTCTAGGAAAGTATACGCGCGGTGGAGACGAGAGTGCGACAATAAAATAAGTTTAGTTTATTTAGTGACGTTTCCAGTTTGCGTTTGCAGTTTGTGTTTGCAGTTTGTTTGTTTTTAATCCAAATATCTTCAATAATTTAGTCATTATAGGTAGTCAAATTTTGGCAAAACCTATACCTATACTTTCTAGGCAAATTATTCAGTAGGCTATTAATTAGTCTGTTTGATATAATCACTTTTTTTAATATCGGTGTTAGGATTTACTTTTATGATACTTTCAAAATGCATTAGTATTGCTACTATTTTATTTATTGTCGTATTGCTGTCTCCACATTGTACAGACGCTAGCACATCAAGCTACCCGAAACTGTCAAATTTTCCCAATCAACTTTGAACCTTATACCTACATTAGCGATAAAGTTGAAAATCTATTAAATAAATTTGACAGATTGTAGTAGCTTGATGTGCTGGCGTCTGTACATTACCCAGTTTTAGTAAGTTCTTACCTACTTTAAATTTTCTCAGATGTGTGATATAAAACTTGTGGCTTTTTTGTTTTGATTCCATTATAGCGAATGTATGAAATCAGCATTTCAATTCAAACTTATCTTCATTGTTATTCAATAATAATATTTATGTGTATAACTTTTCCTACAGGAACATTTTGAAGGAATAGTTAGCAGGGTGATTGCGCACCACAATAACAGTAGGAATAGCTTTCATTTTGACAGTTCGACAACATTCATTGCGTTACTTACGTTGTTGAGCAGACTAATTTGCCGAACATATGAAGTAATGGATTAGCAATATCCTTCAAAATGATTCAGTTTGTGATTGGTTGTGTGTTACGCAATTAGGGTGCTGTGCTAAGATCCGACATTGACCTTTGTTAACGCAGTTCCAAACCAGAGGTGTAATTGCGTAATACACACAAAATAACAGTTCAGCGACGTTCATTGCATTATTTACGTTGTTGAGCAGACGAATTTTTGAAACCTATAAAGCAATGGATTAGGAATTTCCTTCTAAACCCTTGAATTGTGTATTGAAAGTGCGCAATTAGGGCGCTATTATAGCCGTTTGGTCCCTTACTAACGCCTGGTTTCTTAGAGGCTGATCAACGCAAAAATGTACCGCAAAACGGGGCTACTTTGACTTCCAGGGTTACTTAGACAGGTTTTGTAGCTACTTTGACAGAGCGCCAAAATGGGTTTTCACGTGTGCTCAGCAAGTGTGCGTGACCTCGAGTAATATTGCGCGAGGCGCGGGGTGTGGGGAACGCGTCATAGCGTTGTGATCGGCCTGGTCAAAGTAGCCCCGCCTGTCAAAGTAGCCCCGTTTTACGGTACTTACACGCTGTCCAACTCTGGATTACTCTTGAGATCTACTGTCAATGGCTGACGTAAAAATCAACAGCTGCAATCAAATCAATACGAGGTTGAAGTTCAATACGCTTTCAGAAAGCGGTTTTAACCAGTTTGATAATCTGTCAGCTAAGTAATTTTGCCCGCGGATAGGTCGTAAAACGACAAGAAGAACAATTGAATGAATATGGAACTTACAAGATCCTGTGTCCTACCCGCGTGCCAAACATCCAAGTCCGTTTAGCCATTATGGCGTGATTGATTAACAAATATAGACTTTCATATTCATAACATTATAATGATAGCAGGATTGGCCTTTCAGAACCCATGTTACTAAGAGTGTTGTAATGGGTTATTTAGTATTAATCTGTCAAGCGCCGCTAATGAGACACAATTGATTTTCTATTGTTTCGTCGCCGATAGGCGGACCGCGGTCCTTGACCGGTTTTCAGCATTTGTTTTATTCCTAAGTAATGTATTGTATTTTAGAAACTGCGCTGGCAACACATCTGGCCGGCCTTGCAAGCGGAGGTCAGAGCTGGTGAGGTACTGGCATCAGTCCTACAGTCAGTCATGTGGCTGGTCAAGGAGTCTAACGAAGACGAGTTCACATTCTACATCTTCCCAACAATAAAGTAAGAACTTATTCGATATATCATGTAATAAAAACGCATTGTTGGATTTTCAACGTTGGGGTCGGTGCCGAAAGTTGAAAATCCAACAACGCGCTATTGTTCAGGCATTTATTTAGGTGTTGCCTAGTGTTAGTGAAACAGGCATTGATCATGTGACTTTTACCTACTTGTTAACAATAAATAGTATGTTTCATCAATCACTAGCGACTTGCCCCTGCTTCGTACGGATACAACAGTGACAATATCGAGATTTCTATGTATATCTAATAACATATCATCACGCCAGTAATCGCCGAAAGTATAGGCAGATATGTACCTCTACAGGTACATATCTCAGGTACTACTTACCTACCTTCACGGATTTTTACGTATCAAACACACATACTTAATATGTGCGTTCGTTCGTATGTTTTTGATAGGTATGATAATATGTTCGTTTCATGAACATCGAGAATAAATGCAATAAATGTTTGTGAAAACTGCATTAAAACCCATAGTACACGGATTTTTACGTATTAAACACATAATTATGTGCTTTCGTTCGTAGCTATGTTTTTGACACGTTTCATGAATATCGAGAATAAATGCACTAAATGTTTATGAAAACCGTATTAAAATTAATTGTGTAGCTTAAAGGATCGGAGAGGTCGCACAGACAGACACGAAATACAACTTTATTTTAAATTTTTATAACTAGCTTCTGCTCGCGGTTTCGCCTTCGTGGATGTCGGAAATTATCCCACGGAAACGCCTTACCAGGACAACCGACAACTTATAACATCAGCTATCTGCAGTGAAAGGCTCGTCAAAATCAGTCCAGCCGTTCCGGGGCTTATCCGGAACAAACAGACAGTCAAACATTTTGAAAATTGTTGTTTTGTTATAAGTATCGGACTTATAATATACTTTCATATTCATTTGGTAAAAAGCTGTTAGTTTTGATATTACAAACAGACACTTCAATTTTATTTATTTATATTATATATAGATTTATTAGATCGCTCTTAGCGATAAGACCGCCCATTGTGTCACCAATTGTAAAGTTTCTATATTTATGTCTGTAATTTATATAGTTTACATAATAAAGAGTATTCTATTCTATTGAATATGTATAGAATAGAATGCGATGTAATGAAATCCGGTCAAAGCTACCCTTAATTACAATTCGTTGAAATACTTAATGTATTTCGAATTTAATCATTCATTTTGTTTCCTTTACGTAACAAAGACAACAAAAACAATTGTTTATCCAAACTAGTTAGGTTCACTATAGGACAAAGAGATTCTATAGGACAATCTAACTAAGCGTTTAAATGAAAAGGTTTTTGTGGTTCATATTCGGGTTACCAAGTGATTAGATAAAACAGACTTCCTCGTTGGCCTAGTCGTCCTAAGCGCTAATACTGAGCGTGAGGTATTGGGTTTTTACATCAGGAATTTCTCAGTTACAGCCCGGAGTAGGGATTGCTGACCGGTTGATGGCAATAGGCTTGCGCCCTATTACATGGGACAATGGGTGAAGGGCGATGTCAGATGGGATCTTGTGCAATTACCGACTCCTACAGATAATGGGCTGTCAATTAAATATTAACCCACGTTCGCACGGACAACGTAAAAATATCGCGGCGAGATTCTATCGCGCTCTGGGCTTTCGACTCTCGGTGTTCAGCCGAACGTTGAGAATCCAACAGAGCGCATCGCAGCACATCAAAAACACTCCGTTGGGTTTTCAACTCTTGGCGCTAAGCAGAGCGTTGAAAACCCAGTGCGCGAAAAATAATCGCTGCGAAACGCGCCCGTGCGATCCTGGGATCCTAAGTGTTTGGCCAGACTGGCAGCGTGGGCGCGGGGCGGGCGCGACGCGGGTGCGGCGGTGCGAACTCAAACATAATATGAACTTCCTTTGTGTGTCCATACTTAGTAGGCACTCGGGCGCGGTGACTCACGCCATAGCTCGTTCATACAAGTGGACGCAGTGGATGCGCGGCGCGGGCCCGGGCGGCTCGCGCAGGGACTGGGGTTCTCAAACTAGTTCGAACTTTTTTCTAGTAAAAATAAGTCTTCATCATCCATATTATATTTTGACAAACACTGGACGCGACAACACGTAGAACGCAGCCGCGCTCCACTGCAGACAAACAGACCGTGCGCGTTCCACACCCGCGCCCGCCCCGCCCCCGCGCCCCTGTCTGGCCAAACACTTACAGTGGAAAAATCGAGGGAAATAATATCTATCATAAACCTCGAATACAACCAATTACGTAATTAATTGCCTCGTAGCTGGCGCACGATTGAACCTTTCATATTTGAGCTTTGTCTATTAAAAAACTGGCCACGTACGTGTTGGACCACGCACAATAATTAAGGGGTCTGTGTTGGGATGAATAAAATTAATCTAAACAAGAACAAAATTAATATTGTTGTTGAAAACATGGTCTCCTATAGATTCCAACTGCAAATTGTGTGTACACACGATATTTAGAGATTTACCACGTTATTTTAAGACCATAGACTTTTTATAAGTTTTCCTGTATTCTACTATGAACTACTTTATGCATTTTTTAAATGTTAGGCTCAGTAGTTTCGGAGATAAGGGGGAGGGGGGGGGTTTGCGTTGGTCAATATTTAACTTGGTAATATGACAAAAATCTTGATGTTTTGACATGTCGTCACAGCAGTAGATCGCTTAGTCGCTAGTAAGTTGCTAGGTCATTGTAAATTATTAAGTAAGTACTTGAAAATTGATCTTAAACGTGAAATTGACACAATCAGCTTATTATATAAATATAATGTTTTTAACTTGAAAATCATTTTACAATTATTTTATTACGAATTCAAGTAGTTTTTCAGATATTTTTTGCGCTATGCGGGATGGTTTCAGCAATTATAATTATTATTCTTCTCGTATACATTATACAATGGTGAATTCGTGATGCGTAAAATAAATCATTAATATTCTAGCCGTAAACGGTAATATCAGGAGATGACATAGAATATATAACTTGGGTTTATCCGTAATAGAAGATTTATTCAAACCATTACAATTTTCCGAGCAAGACCGTATCGGGTATTTAGAGATTTCCGTTTCGATTTTATTTTCCAACTGCAATTGCCTTCAATGTTGGTTAGAATTTTATACTATTACAAAACTATATTTTATAAAAATAGATTGTTCACTTTAGAATTTAATTGGTTTTAGGCAGCTGTTGAATTCACCAAAAAGCATCCAGGCTTCTGTCACTATTTTGGAGAACTTGCATACAATCATGAGCAAATGCACCGCGGCTGAGATTGAAGCTGAAATATTGCCAACGCTGTATCATTCCCTGGAGAGTAACACCTTCCAAATCCAGGTGCGTAGTTTTTCATTATTTTCGTTGTAAGTGTGAGTTCGAATGAACACAATAATAACTGTATATATCCTTTTTCATGTTAATAGGCAGCCTCATTGATTGCTACGCAGAACATTTGCCATAACCATGACGACAAGGCACTTCATGCCACTATTCTGAATAAAGTGAAGGGACTGCTTGAAAGGCATCAAAGTGATGTAAAGATCATCAGCCTGATCCTCTGCTTCTTCGAAAAGACCATTGTTAGACTCGACAGGAGCCACATCCTGGAGCAGGTGATTCCTACTCTGCTGGCTATGCGGCTCAGCGACCCCGATATCGTCACTCGTGTTGTTAGTGAGTATACTTTTGTTCATAATAAGTCTCTCGTTTTTTTAAGGAAATCACTTCTATCTAAGACCAGCCTCGCGTCATATTTAATGTACTAGCACAGCGATCTCTGCTCTCTATGCGAATCCCTTATGCCAAAGCTAGTCATTATTTTTAACCGAAGCGAATTATCGTAATTTGTTTTATAATTATGTGAGACGATTAAACCTAATTATTACAGAACTCTACAAGAATTTACTGTTGGAAAGAAAATTTGGAGTAAACACCAATGTGATGGCAACAAAAATGATACCTTCGCTTGCTCCGCAAACTGTTAACCCAGCGCTGAATGTCGACCAGTTTTCTAATCTGATGGAGGTATATTTTCAGAGACTTAATACTTAACTGTACGTACTGTAGCCTTGATAAGATGAATTAATAGAATGTTTATGATGCCGCACGTTCAGATCCTGTACGACATGCTGGAGAGCATCGACCGCCAGCAGCGCTACAAGCTCAAGGCCGACAACCTCGCGCTTCCGAGCCCCGAGCGCCGGCACAAGCTTCGTCATCAAATGTCGACAGATAATATGAACGCACCTCCCTTTAATATCCCTAATTTAAGGGTGGAGCGCAAAACCTCCTCTGCTGAGGACATGGCTCGTAAAAACTCTATGAGTGGGCCACCCCCCGCTGCTAGTAGTGCTAGCGGTAGTGTAGGCGGTTTCAAGAGTAAGCATGAATTTCCAACCTGTAATGTAAAAACATCGACAAAAGACAGAATTATACAGAAAATTTATTCAGGCACCGGGATCGGTCAGTGGTTCTTCGGCTCGAGCAATTCCACCAATAATGACAACAATTTCCTTCGCGTTTCAAGCGCCTTTCCTAATCGCCGCCTGTCGGACAACACTTTGATGACGCCCAAGATCCGGATTGCACCATCATGTGCCTCCTCCCCCGGAGGCACCCCGGGGGGTACTTCGGGGCTTCCCACACGCCGCCACTCCAGCATCGGGCCGCAGGAGCGCCGCGGATCGACCGTCAACCTATCGCCACCGACCGTAAGTTACACACTTTCAAACTCTTCCTGCTTGCACGCTTGTTTTTGACACCGATAATTCTAATAGTATGTGCCTACATAATTATGACCTACATACACTATTAATGATTCAAATTTAGAAGCTTGGAACAGGGCTGCCCATAGTATAAACGATGGTGGTGCTGGAGTAAGGGTACGTGGTAACGAGGGTAGTGATAGTGGTTATTTCGACAGGGTCACCAGTACAGGGGACGCGCGGGCGGCTCAGGCTCGAGCCTGTCCGTGCCATCAACGTCTCAATGCGTCGTAAGTGATGTTATCGTACACGTACGCCTGCCTGGCTGCGTGTCCTCCCTGTTACTCCTAAACCTACTGAATGTGGAAATGTCCAGCTTTACATTGATGTGGTTCTATTATCTTCTGCGGTCGTGTCTTCTACCCACACCGACTGGGACAGATAGTATTCGATTTCATCACATTATCATTTTGCATATGCACGTGGATCGGAACCTTTCATCGCATCGCATTAATGCTACTCCTTCCAATCCTGCGAGACGCCCGAACAAACACAAACTTCAAGAAATAATGAAGTGATGCATGTTCGCCACTCCGCGTTAAATGTGTCTTTGAATGCCATGCTGGGAGGGTAGCTCCTCCTGCTCTGGTGAATGCTACTGTATTGTCATTTTGATCATAATTCGGGTGTGTACCTGCAGACACGTCGATTCCATTGTCGCACCTTTTCCAAATTAAACCGGTTATACAATTTAGGAAAACAATTACAAATTACTATAAAAGAAATTTCATATTTTGTGACTTCGCGCAACCAATTGGTATTACAAATCGGTAATGTACTAATGATAATTTAATGTACTTCAAGAGTACTGCAAAACAATGTTGATCCAACAGTTCGGCAGGTCACATAGGTCTTCTTATGTGTTCAATGTGTATATGTGACGCAACGCTACGCAAGTAAGGTAATCATTTGTTCATTCATGTCAAGGCTCTAAGCCATGTATTACGTATCGCTGTCTCATTTACTGTTGCTATTGTTCTTCTTCACAGCTTGCACGGAGCATGATCGTGAGTATATGGTTCCATTCTACTGTTCGCCGCTGCGACTCGAGCAGCACCAATCATTGACGTTTTCCAAATGTTACTACTATGTATTACACACTAAGATGTTGCCGTTACTTAAATATGTAATGTCTAATATGATTCCACACATTATTAACAGTTTACAGCTTTTATTTAATATAACCTGGCAACATCTGCGTGCGAGTATTTCGCTGTAGTGTAGAACTGAGTAAAACTGACTGAATCACAAGAACTTTCACTTGCCCACCACGCTTTATAACGCTAAATATTGACGTACGTATCTAATTAAGTATAAGGCATGCTAGATTTGAATATAATTGTACATTTAATCATCGTGATACGCTAAGAATGAATCATTGTTCCAATTTAAAATCATATAAAAAAAACAATTTTCTTCTTAAAGCTGTTGACTTCTTAGTTTGGGTGGTTTCGCGGTGATATGAGAATTAGCGACATATAACAGATAAGGACTATGCCAAATAATACTACATTGAATAAAGTAGCATAATAATTACCATTGGAATGGCTTGTACTGAGGGTATTCAAAGATTCAAATACTTTTCTTGTATTACTGAATTATAAATAATTTTCTATAATATTATGTAACCATCAAGAAGGTGATCGTATTGATGAATACAAACTGGAAGAATGACCATTGTATCCACTAAATGGGTCACCCAGTCAAACCAACGAGGTTCCTTTACCTACATAACACATCGTAATTAATGGACAACATACTCATACATTAATTTATTCATTTCTATCCTATTATATCAGGTTAATTTTATATATAACTTCCTATTAAACAGATTTTTTTGTAACTTGCCACTATTTTTTGTTCAACACCAACGTTGGCTATGAATTACACATTACATTAAATTTTGTCTGCGAAGTAACCAAATTGATGATTAATGATGACTATCTGTCAGATCATTAATCAAAACCTTTCAGTTATTAAGTTCGTGGCCCAGACACAGTAGGTATAATCATGTCATAACCCCGTCATCAAAATTATTTATTCCTACTTTTCACAAATTCCCACCGCCAAGCCACCTGTAAATTTCATGTAAATATTAACATATTTTTGCTGTGTAGGGTGGCTCCATGCCAAACACGTCTTCGAGCGTACCGTTTCTGCTGACGTCATCAATGCAATCAATTCGCTCGCGTCGTCCATCGGCCTGCAGCTCGCAAGGCTCCGGACTGCTGCAACAGATCAGCAGTGGCATGGTAAGACACCTACCGAGCAGCAGTAGGCACCACTCGCACGCCTCGACCAACTGGAGCATCCAGGGCGCCACCGCCGCCGGCTACAACGCGCTGCATCACACCGCCATGGCTGTCCGAAAATGCCCCTCACTCAATATTACCCTCACGCGTTAAACTCACTCTCACTGTGGAGCCGGACGCGCACTAGTCGTAGGTCCCCCGCGCGGTTCCGGCGCTCCGTGCAACTTACCTGTACTCTGTATCCCCCCGGCCTCACCGACAAGGGCGATCCCCGTCCGGTCCATTGATGTTTAGTAGTTTTATCATATTATATCGATGTTTTTAAGTATTACCATATTACATTTATTTGCAAATACTTTCATATAGATACAAACTTGTTTGTTGTCTATGCTATCTATCAATATTGATTTTTGTTAGATTGTGAAAGCGTAAGAAATTGAAAGAGTACTCAGAAACGCGTGGACTTGCCACAATTCTTAGTTCAAAACCGACGTCACTGATTTGATGAATATATCAATTCACTTATGTATGTATAAAGAATATCAGCAAAGGTATGATGTGGGACAACCTGTGTAAGCTTTAATCAGAATAATGTGGACATATCACACTTTTTGTGAAGAAAAGAGGTTCGAAGATGTCCATTTGTAATAACATTTAAGAGTTTATAAATTGAATAACTTATTATAACAGTATAATGTTACCAAACTGGTAGTATACAGCAAAATGTTGTATAGAGGTGCTGTGATATGGTATTGTTATATTTATTAGAAACTAAAAACTACTTTAAAGTAGTAACTTTAAATAACTCTTTCTGTAATTGGGCGTGAACATAATTTATCACTTATATGGCATTTGAGAAATCGTTGGCTATCAAAATTAAGACGGTTATGTGCCAAATATATAATAATATTAAAAATAAATTGTGCCACTGAGTCCTCGCATATGTCGGCGGTCCCTTCTTGAGAGGTTGCTTGGAAGCTGAGCAACGTTGTGAACAAGTGGAAGGTACAGGACCGTGCAACGTTAGCGGCCAGCAGGAGTTGCTGCGGTCGCTACGTCTCACCCGTCCGATACTTTTTAACCTAAGTAGGTAGGCACTCTGACAAAACTGTAAAGCTATACATGCACAAGGTGCGATAAGGATAATTAATAATTTATAATATAACTTTTGACCATCTATGTACTGATTTGAAATACCTACAATTTTGTGCTTGTTGACAATGTATGGTGATTTTATATCTCATTAAAGACATATCTAACCGAGGATGTTTTAAACGCGGTTTGGCGTTGTCTAGTCTACTAAATTATTTACTAATAAAAATCAACATTGGCTAAATCATAACAGAGCGTGCGTAAAAGATTTTCGCGTAAAAAACAGATTTTTTTAATCCCACATTCATTATTGTACAGTCAGCATAATAAAGTATGTGCAGAAAGTAAGTGTGTAGGTACTTAGTATCGTTCACACTTTTGGATCTGAATATTTAGACGTCTGTAAACCCACCCTCTGTAAGCTTGAGTACATTTTGTTTGCTTTTCCGGCTTATCGGTACGTATTGTGTAGTGTTGAGGATTGTACCTATGCTCCGTAGTCAGGTGCCACCTAGCTAGCTGGTGTTGACGAGAACGGCTCGCGTAGAGTAGAGTAGCTGTAGTGGTAGCGTAGCGGGCGGGCGGGGAACTCCCGGCCGCAACCAATGATCTGGCACGCGCTTTGTTTTAATATTTTCTTTTATTATGGTTTCTTCCAGTACCAGCTGTTTTCCGGACGTACATAAAGAGAATTTGATATACGTTAGAGCCGCGTAGCGTAAACCGCGACCGGGGGGCATGCGGGTACCCGCGGCCCGCGCCTGGGTTGGGCGCTCGCACTGTGCGCCTGCGCTACTCGCCGCCCGCTTGCGCCTCGCCGCTGCACGCGCTCCTTTTACCTCATACATGAGCTTCTATTTCTTAAAATTAATTATTCGAACCAAGTTTCTAAATCATTTGCAGCAATTCAATTACACTAAATTAATAACACATTAGAATTGACTTTCATATCACTGTTATGCATCGGCCTAACTAACGAATTTCCGAAATCCTTCGGTAACATCTAACAAATTTTCTCTTTCAATGCATGCTGACTGTCAATGCGCACTTTTATAGATCAACTAAATAAACAACATTGATCGCAGGAAACATAAACAATGATTACCTTCGGGTGCACGTGTTTAATGTTTTCTTTTCTATTTATTTCTGAACGACTCAGTTGCGTGCTCGCTGTAACGTCGAAGTTACTCGAATGTTGCACGTTACATTACATGGTTATGACTTTATACTTTAATATCATGTCTATATTTGGCACAGTTACCTATTTGCACTTCATAACAACCAGTACAGTACAATACCGCTTAGACTATATGCACATTTGTTTATACACCCTTGTTTAAATATTATTTGGACACTTTATATTTTTATTAGATCTCAGATCGAGTACATACATGCTTGTATAAACCGGTATTAAAATACTAAACCGTAAATTCGATTAAGTATTTTTCATGTCGACAAAATTATTATTGTATAATATTGGAGGGAATGTAAAGGTAGGTAATTAAATAACAAACTCATTTGCTTGGGTAAATATTAAATATAACAGCTATTTGGCACCGATAGCTGAGACTTCTCGTTTAGCGTGATTACGTTGGCCGTAAGTAAAGATTAGAGTATTCGAGTATATATTATGCTCTGTAAGTAACGTTAAGTAAATGAGATTTTTTGAAATGTGATAGTATTTCGTGAAAGTTCACCAGTTGGTCCAGTACTCTAACAAGGTGCCAAATTAATTAAAAATAATATAAATGTTCGCGTTGGAAATGATAATTCACGCGAAGTATATATCTTAAATTAAATAATTTCTTCGGGAAAAAAAACAATTTCAATCTTAATACGGTATACCGTGTGTAAACCTAGATATTTTAATTGCCGTTGGTACAGTTATCGCATCAACAAAGTTGTAGCAATTAACTTGTGCGAGGTGAAGACGACATCACCGACGTCAGTAGTCTCCGCATTCTATAAAAAAGAAACGAACTTTTACCTAATTAATACAATTATTTTCAAAATTTCGATAACTATACCTATTAAAAAATTCCCACTTTTCTATTCAAGAAAATGTGGACTCTAGTTTTCCTCGAAAAAGTAAGTTTAAAGAGAGAGATGCGACTGGCACAAAACAGAAAAGACACATCATCAAATAAAAATAGACTCAACAACTACGTCGACAATGTTGCCACAGACACATTATCATATTCTCTTGAAACAAAACTCGCATACTTTCAATTCCTTTCAGCTTTGTCAAACAACTATGTACTATAATCTTTATAATGCTATCAAAAACATATGTGTATTATAATATTCATTTTGAATGTAAAAGATGCTGTAAAATATGATGAACTATCAAACATAATAACTGAATTATGTGTGCGTAAAGTTTCGTTGAATATTAAGATGTGAAGGCGTAATTAGGTAACTAATAAGGATGTCCAGAAAGTGAGAAGTAGATATAAGCATGATATATAAGATTTATCGTATTATACTTACATATTATTATAATATTATTATATTATTCTAGTTTTAATATAATTATTATTATTTGTGAACTTAATAACTTTATTCTCAAAAACCTTTGCCTTCATTTTTATTGATATAGTATTTAAATAAATACCTATATAAATTGTACCTAATCATCATCATCTGCCTAGCCTTTTCCCAACTATGTTGGGGGCGGCTTCCTGTATATGTATATAAAATATATATATACCTAATAAATAATATTATAATTTTATCCAGGGCTAGATATGACGTAGACACGAGAGGGCTATACGCTCAGTAATTTGCGATCGCGAGAAAATCGTAGTCGCTACGAGTGTGAGCGATGAATGACTAATATTCAAGAAACAGCTAAATGCTAGCAAGCGTCTGTTCTTTTTCTATGTTTATATAATGAAGGGTTAAACCTATCAACTTTACGATAGAATGCGGTGTAAGTGGCAATTTCGGCCCTTTCCCAAGATTACTAAGTTTGGCGGTCTTCGGAAAACCGATCTCGAATTTATGCTATACTAATAATTCAGCACTCACAACTATTTAGCCCAACATAATGTGCAGGATCTTATAGTTTGATCAACAGGACTAACTATAATGCGCATGTGTTTAGATAGTTGGCATCAACTTAGAATTTTGATTTGAGTAAGCAATGTATTTTCTGTTAAACTTAACTTGCAAATAATAACATACCAAAATCACGCAGTTATCATATATTGCGCTAATTTGATATTTTAAATCAATGAAATAGAAGCAAATTACACATAAGTACTTGTCGCAGAGTTTTAAATATTGAATGATGAAAAAGAGAAAGAAGTCTTGTCATATTGTCAAAGACGATATATAGATAACAGAAGAAAGAAAGTAACGAATTGGGACATCCGTAACTAATTACGAATGTTATTATATAGACATAGTAGATGACCTATTTATATATACCTAATTCTATTTTAGCTTGTCATAGTAGTTAGGTATGTGTGCCCGTCTCCACCCTACGCGTTATGTGCACATTCAGGCTGGCAACGTTCAGTCCGACGGATCATAAATAACCAATTCTTCTTAGGGTTGTGGCGTTTGCTCAGTGCTAGTACCTATGTGATATAATTTCTATGTGTACCCTGATTCTATGATGTAACTCATATCAACATTCACTTTTTGAATTATTCGATGTGATTCTATAAAGTAGATATTTAATACCTTATTATATACCTTTTATGATATATAATTAATGTTTTTATCAAATATTGTGCTACCTTGTGATCTCGTTCTATGAAAATTAACTTCTAACTTCTTTAAACTTGACTGCTCTCTTCTAAGGCAAAAATAATTGGACAATACTTTTTTAAGATCTTTCATATTTTCGATCGGCGCGTAACTGTCTTGGGTAACTTTAAGGCATAGAGTTAATATGATATATATCGTGTTTGAGCTTATCAGATTGAATTTTATGAATATTTACGAAATTTCCTGAGTCTACTCTTGTTGAAACGAAAAGACGAAAAATTGTTGCCTTATCCTTGTTGATTCTTCTCTCAGTACTCTCTCCATGTCCCGTTCACAGACTGAGCAGTTCCTAACCTTGCACTTTTTATCAGAAACCTAACGTTTCTGAATCCATCACTTTCTCTTTCTACCGTGACACTACATGTACCTCCTCTAGGGTCTCTAACCATTTTGATGTACTTAGTGTTGGACGAAGATCCATTCATATATCAATATTATATTTAAAAAAAAAAAACTTAATCTACATACTAAATATGGATGTTATTGTCGTGAATTGAATTAATATGATACCACTTATAACTATATACTTACTAATATATTTAAAAAAATACAATGTTAGTAGAGCAGAACCCCCGTTACAAATCCCGCATAATAAAAGGAACCTTTTAAAATATTAATCAATATTTATCATATTCAATCTATAGTAAATATTCAATCTATAGTAAATGTTTAAGATTATGATGTTAAATGTTATAGTCAGCAGAGCCGCACTTAGTCATTTTAATTGTATACGGTGTATTAGATAAATTTCACTAACTGTACTTTAGTTAGATATGTTATATTGTTGCTTTATATCAGTGCAGTATTATGTATTAGAATTCATGTCATAGTTTTAATCTGCGCGATGCTTCAGGGATTAAATGAGACCGCTCACCAAATTGCTGTGTAAATGCTATTTAGCGTCGCTGATGGCGTTCGAACACCGTTAACTCGATCAGTAACAGTAACGGAGACCTGCGCGAGCTGCGGTTTAAATCACTGACAACGTTACTCTAATTACTCTACGCTTAGTGAAGGCAAATGTATCACCGAAGCACCGCGTAACTCCCTAACACACCGCTTTGTATTATTTTTAAGTACGGAGATTTCAGCTCCCATTGTTATGTTTCCATTAAAAGTATTATGTATACGTGGCTCTTGTAGTAAATTAAAGTAATAATAAAATTATATCGTGGTTCGTTATTTTTACCTCCCATTTTATCATCATCATCTGCCTAGCCTTTTCCCAACTATGTTGGCGTCGGCTTCCAGTCTAACCGGATGCAGCTGAATACCAGTATTTTACATGGAGCGACTGCCTATCTGACCTCCACAACCAGTTATTGGGTAATACGATACCCCTTGGTAAGACTGGTAGTCAGACTTTCGGGCTTCTGACGACCCGTAACGACTGTCAAAGATCCATGAATGACAGCCGGGACCAACGGCTTGACGTGCTTTCCGAGGCACGGAAGAGTCTTGGTATGTAAAGATGGTCACCCATCCACGGACCAACCGCGGCAAGCGTAGCTTAACCTGATCGATCGACCAGTGCGGCTGTTATTGCTTAGCCACAAGAACATTTTAAATAAATTACAAGAATTGCCCTACCGAAGGCCAATTCTCGTACTTAAAAAACGTTCAAATTCAAGTCGCAGTCTCATCTCAGCGACAATCAATGTCAAAAACTTGTCAAAAATGTTGGAATACGAGAGGTATTTTTGACAGATTGAGACTGAGATCTGACTGTGAACGTTCTTAAAATGACGAGAATTGCCCCTATGACTGTGAACGTGCTTAAAATTAAGAAAATAGGCCCCTGTAGAAACGCCGTAGCAGTTTCGTAGCAGCGGCGTAGGGATGGCGTAGCGATGGCGTAGCAGGGCGTAGCGGTGGTGTAGCTCAAAACTATAGCAAACTGAGATAACCAGAAATTCTTTAGCAGTATGTTAATTGACTACCTGTCTGGTCCAGTGGTTGATATTGCTACTGATGGATGAGCGTGAAGTTCTGGGTTCGATTCCCGGGTTATATAGTGTTATTGCCATTAATTTCACAGTAGCAGGCTGGTGTCTCCGCTCGTTTAAAGGAAATAAGTCAAAATCAAAATATTTTATTTCACACAAACCTATATGGGCACTTATGAAACGTCAGAAGCTAGGTGAACGGTTCCAATTGGTCGTTTCCTATGGAGAAGAACCGGCAAGAAACTCCACGGTTACTCTTTAAAAAATAATTGGCTTTTACAATGTTTTCAAATTACAGTAGGTATGGGAGGACAGCGTAGGCCTGTCAACAAGTACCAGGTACTTGATAAAATAAAAAATGGTCTACTTACAGGTCTAAAGTCATAGTTGGGAGCCCTACTATGTTGGGGTCGGTTTCCAGAGTAACCGGATGATTGTGTGATAGTTAGGTAGTTAGTTTCCACAAATGTGGTTAAAATAATCCCGTCTCACTAATTCGCGTTAATTAGGTCCGGATGACAGACGTAGATAGCCTAAAATTAATTACTAACTTGCCTACTAAAATATCAAAACGAAGGGATAAGTATATTATAATAATATGATTAAGCTGGGCGTCCGTTCAAATTAAATTATTTCAGGGATACCTACCTAATCAGAACTCCCTTCCTCGCGTGTAACATTGCAAACATTCCACATCCGTGTGCCTCTAATCAAATCCCAGCTTGTAAATGCATCGTCCTATAATAGCCCAGGCATAGTAGATTGTTATACGAGGGTTGAAAGGAATCTATTCCCATACGAAGTATTTAGACGGCTATAGTCCGAGTAGGAATTGATGACTTTTACCCGTTTTAAACATGTACGTTTGCCTGGCTAGGCCCCCCGGAATTTGCGATTTAGGTATACACCAATGCAATGTACTCGCCTCTAGGAGTATATGTACCGCTTTCTTTTTCAATGTACCTCTGTACTTTTGAAGAAATATGCAAAAAAAGGGGGCCGTGCCAGCCAAACGTTTTCAGCACGGCCCTCGTGTAACTTGAAAAATATATAGCGTATTAAAAAGTTTCATAAACTCAAGGAATGTACTTTACTAACAAGTTCTATGTACCGTAACAGATATTGTGAATTCGTAATAACAAATAATATATAGACGTGGATAGGGGGCCGTGCTGAAAAAAAAAGAAATGAGAAAATATCTGAAAAAGACAAAACAACCTTAGCCAAAAACTATATAAAAGTAATTCATGTTTGGCAAGTAACATATGTACCGTATTGGTTTCTCATACAACTTGCTAAATTCAAAAAATAAACCAATTTTAGTTTATTCAGCACGGCCCTCTATAGTTGCCTATATCTTTTTAAATATGACATGTGTGTTTACAAAATTCGACTTCCTGAATTATGTATAGGAGTACATTCGTTCCAAATAAATTGCGATTATGGTGTATTAGTATTTTAAAAGATAAATTGGATCAAAAATATCCTAACATGCAACTGATGGGGTGACCATGATTCCACGTGAGAATGGATAAAAAAACTTCTGAGTAAATCTTTAATAAAATAAAAAAATCAAAAATATCGTAATCTGTATTAACTATTAACGATAACTATAATAGTAGTAAGTAGTAGGTCGCAAATCGAACAAAACAACAAGTGTCGTTAAGACTAAATAGCTCAAAAGGCTTAAAAAAAATCACATATATATTTCCAATAAATCACACGGATTGATGTACGGTACATTACAATAAAATTACAGTTTCGGTACATTTCACAGATTAGTTACGTTTACCTATGGAATAATCGCAGAAAAACTATGTGTCACAAACACTACAATTCTTTTACCTATTGTGGTATAGTAATTTTATTTTAGGTGCATCGTCCTCACATATTATTATATAGATGTAAAAAAATTAACCTTAAAAACTTTAAGAGGTGCTTTAGACCATCGAACTGAACAACTTTCACTATGGGACCAACTCTGAAATCACGAAAAAAAAAATGAGCTGTTTCATACATTTTGGCCGAGTAGGTATTGAACTTTTGTATGAAACAGCTGATTTTTTTTTCGTGATTTCGGAGTTGGTCCCATAGTGAAAGTTGTTCAGTTCGATGGCCTAAAGCACCTCTTAAAGTTTTTAAGGTTAATTTTTTTACACCTTATATAATTAATGTACCCATGCAAAATATTGTAGGTACCTAAAACATTTTAAAAGAGTAACGGTGGAGTTTCTTGCCCATTCTTCTCCACACGAAAACTACCTTTTGGAAGGGGCGACTAGAATCAATTCTATTTTAAGGTAATTTTTGACGTTCAAAAGTGCCTTTTATGTGCCTATTTGAAATAAATGCTTTCACTTTGACTACAGAGCTTAAAAGGCTTAAAAAATTACAGATACGTTTCCAACAAATCACATTGATTGAAACTTACCTAGTGAATTAATAGCGACCGCACACAACAAGTTTTAACTGATTTAATTCCCTTAAAAGATGTCATCGCTAATATTAATTTTAAAGAAAAAAAAAACAAATTGTAAAAAAAGAATGTTTATTTCAATGTAGTCACATAATTTCATTAAAGGTATAGAATAAATCAACCTAATTTATGGAACCATGGTCACCCCATCAGTTGCATGTTAGGATATTTTTGATCCAATTTATCTTTTAAAATACTAATACACCATAATCGCAATTTATTTGGAACGAATGTACTCCTATACATAATTCAGGAAGTCGAATTTTGTAAACACACATGTCATATTTAAAAAGATATAGGCAACTATAGAGGGCCGTGCTGAATAAACTAAAATTGGTTTATTTTTTGAATTTAGCAAGTTGTATGAGAAACCAATGCGGTACATATGTTACTTGCCAAACATGAATTACTTTTATATAGTTTTTGGCTAAGGTTGTTTTGTCTTTTTCAGATATTTTCTCATTTCTTTTTTTTTCAGCACGGCCCCCTATCCACGTCTATATATTATTTGTTATTACGAATTCACAATATCTGTTACGGTACATAGAACTTGTTAGTAAAGTACATTCCTTGAGTTTATGAAACTTTTTAATACGCTATATATTTTTCAAGTTACACGAGGGCCGTGCTGAAAACGTTTGGCTGGCACGGCCCCCTTTTTTTGCATATTTCTTCAAAAGTACAGAGGTACATTGAAAAAGAAAGCGGTACATATACTCCTAGAGGCGAGTACATTGCATTGGTGTATACCTAAATCGCAAATTCCGGGGGGCCTAGCCAGGCAAACGTACATTTTTAAACGCTCTACTTTTCATTTCGAATATAAGGAAAGTATAAAATAGTCGCTTTTCTAAATTATTTATCGATAATAATAACACGAATAGTAGGTACCTATTTAAAATTAATTGAAATGTTAGAACGATTTGTGTACTATTTTAGATATGGAACACATCGCGTCACCGCCGTGAGCCGTCCCGTTTAATAGGTATTTTTTTTTAATTCACACTGGCTGTTTATACACTCACAAGACCGCAACATTTTTCTCAATTAAGTATGTAAAATAATTCGTAGCTGACTGCCTAACCAATTTAGTTCTATTTTTAAAATTCATTCCCGCCCTAGAGAGAAAAACAATTACTATGAGTCATTCCCGCCCTAAGGTGGGAAGCAGCGTCTTCCACCCGCTATTCGGATCAAACAAACACTACTTTCCGAGTATGAGAAATGAAAAATAAGATTTTGTCCGCGAAAAAGATACTTGCTAAGATTTTTCTCAGGCATTATTTTCATTTAGGCACTAGCTGCGTATTTTTTGGCATTGTAAGTCATTACAAAGGGAAACGTAAGTCACAGTAAATTCGGAAAAAAATAATCCACTGGTGGTGGTTTTCGTGGTCCTTCGGTAGGCAGGAAAATTACAAAAGTTACCCTTATAATTGCCGTCCTTATGACACAGTTACTTTACTCAAAGCCTTTTGGCTCTATAGATATGAAATTCTGAAGGAAAGGTGTATTTTATGAACCGCTATACGACGGTGTAGACAAATTTTGAAAAAAAAAAAAATAGGGTTGTCACTGAATAGTTCTAATCCTTTCACAGTTATTTTATCTCAGAATTTGCATCACTGTCAAAATCACAGTAATCTTTATTTTCGTTACAATAAGGTTGCTGTTGGGATGTTGCCGCTGACTAGTCTGTCAAAATCAAGCCTGGCGTCGACTACAGCAGAAACGCGTCGATTCGAAGCGAATCGAGTCGAGCCGCATTTATTCCTTACGCGTCCATCTCAGACGAATCGAATCGAATTGTTCATTCATCGCAACTCTTCATCAAAGTAGGTAGTTTTTGCGTCATGGACAGCAACAGCAGCAGCACAACAAATATGTATAACAGGTGTGTAATTAATGAGGCTGTTGCCTTTTATTTTCCTCTGGGTGTTGCAAAGCTAATGGAGGCGCGCGTGGTGAACGTTATAACTGTTCTGTGACGTGTCTGCCACGAAAATGCCACACAAGCTACCCGAAGACAGTCTCAGCGTCCTTAGGTATGCCTACGACTGCCGAGTCAGCCCGAAGCCGCCCGAAGCCGCCGTAAGGCGCTCGAGCTGTACCGAGCCGCACCGATGCCCACGATAGTGAGCGCCACGCCTAATGGTGTACTTATTGTTGAAGAGCCTTATAAATAAATACTTTTTGACGTGAAAACGTCTTTTCGCTAGGAGTAGATACCTACTGGTTCTAAGTTCAATATTTCTAACCGACAAAAATAATGATGTAAGATTTCAACCGCTAATAACTACGAGACTTTTAATGCTAGTGTAATGATTAAGCATTCAAAAGATAAGTCATATTTGAGGCAGTTCGAATTTTGAGGCAGGATATAATTTGCCAATGACGTCACATCGCGAGTGAGTCGGCGCCAAACTAACAATCAACGCAGATCAATTAACGAAGATCAATCAAGCTGCTATCATTTTACTTGGCGCTTTTAACCGGTCAAGAGGCGCGGTTCGCCGATCGGCGACGAAACAATAGAAAATCAATTGTGTCTCATTAGCAGAGTTTGACAGATTAAGATTGTTTGGCGCCGACTCAAAATTGGTATTTAGGAGCTTAGATAGACTAAAAGGTTCATTTTTCTCTTTTCAGTTTCTTTTTTCGATGGCTTAATTTTTTGTTGAAAAGTTTTTATCTTTTTCTTTTCAGTTTCCCTTTTAAATAAGAACTTATTTATTTATTTTCTTCTATCAACAACTCTTTACATTTAACTACTAACTTCTTTAAAAGAAAACATTAAATTAAAACTTAATACTTACAGTGCAACAATAACTTAAAGACCAAAATTAAATTGTAAATATGTTAAATTAAATTCACAGCTTGGGAATTTACGAAAAAATTTAAAAAAGACGACACACCTGTTAGGAGATCTCCACAGGCACAATAATGTCCGCTGACGACCAAATACATGAATAGATAGAATAGAATAAGTATCGTTTTTACTTAGTTAAGAATACTTATTTGGCAATAGGTTAATACAAAAATATAGTGTTTTGTTTTAAGCGCATTTTGTCCTGTGGGGGATCTTTTTTCTATCATCTTTCCTTACTTTATTTTTAGCGTTTACAGTGCAAAAAATAAGGTTTGTGGATTGATAATCCCAGCAAGTCTAGACCTGCATTTACTCATTATCTAAGCGTGACTACGGGTCAGAGCCTACGCTCTCGGGGGAGGGCCGTTTGCTTGTGGAGCGGCTTTCCTCGCTCCTGTTAATGCATATATTCAATTTCACCTATTCTGTGGGCGAAGAGCGCTGGGTTAGTGGCCGCATCGCGTGTATTAGGATCCGGGATCTTCTAGACCGGTGATCGCCAGTTGTTGGAGTTTGTTGATCATATCGTGATGTAGGTCGTGGGCTCTGATGTGCCAGGGTTCTTGTTGTAGCGTCTCCCACAGTGTATCCGTGTCTAATCGTCGGTCGAAACCTCCAGCAGCTTTTAGCGCTATTCTGTATTGGCGCTTGATTTTAGTAGATTGCTTTTGTTATACCTCGGCAGTAACTGCACGACATGTTGACACACTCATTATACATGCTTGTATAATGAATAGCTTAGTGTCCACCCCAATTTTGGATTTGGATGGAGTTGAGCGCACCTCTTACTCGTTTCAACTTTTTGACTTCTTTTGTGTGATGATTCATTGACAGGTTTTTGTCTAGCGTTACCTCTAGGTATTTAACTTGTGTCTTGTACTCGATACACTCTCCCTTTAACCGGATGTGATTTCTATAGCCTATGTTAGGGTTCCTCTTGGTTTCTTGCTAGAGAACATAATGCATTCAGTGTTTTCGAGTTACATTGCAATTCCCATCAAACCACCAAATTCATGATTACCATCATACTAGGAGATACAGGAAAATATAACGCACCACCAACAAAGAGATACAGATACTTAATGCTACAATACTGTCACACATCTTATTACATACACAGCCAATCACATTAGAACAAATTAGTCAACTATTAGACCGAAAATTAGAATTGCAACAACAATCTATTTTGACAAAAATCAAAAGTACCTACAAGCCAATCAGAAATGAATACGGCTATGGCGTATTAAAACTCCAACAAGAAATATTATAGGTACCAGAAAACTGAACAACTTTCTCTAGAGCAAACTAAAATAAACAAACATTCAAACGAAACCATACTAAAACTTGAGATCGGGAACGCGAAACTCAAAACAAAAATAGCCGAGTTACAAAACAAAAACATCCATCTGAACGAAAAGTACCTACCTACCTCTACGAACTTTTCGAACGATACTTCTAAAATAGTTGTTAGCCACGGATTAAACAGATATTATAATGAAACCGAAAAACACCTCGATGATAGGATAATATTTGCTCTTTCATGACACCTTAAATGTCGATCTCACTGGCTATTTCGGATAGCACGAAACGGACTTAGACTAGTGTTGCAAAGGACTCGAGTCCTCGAGTCGTAATTTTAAAGACTCGACTCAATTATGCAAGACTCAGTGTGCTAAAAAGGCTCGGAGTCTAGAGCAAAGCCGAGCCCGAGTCATTTAACAGCCATTTGAGTCTAGCAAAGGACTCGAGTCTTAAAATAAACTCGAGTCTTCAAGAAAAACTCGGAGCATGAAGATGAGACTTAAAGCTCATCATCCGAAAAGACTCGAATTGATGATAAGTTTAAATTAGTGGTTATGATGTAACTCATAACCCTTTTTAAAAAAGTATGATGTTTACAAATTATTAAAAATATCCTTAATCAATAATGTTTTTTTTTTCTGAGCCTTTCTCCCGGTCCTGTAAATGTAACAATTTTATTGCTAGACTCATACAAAAAGAGGACTTGCGTGCGACTCGCCGCATAAAAAGGACTCGAGCCCACAAAGAGACTCGAGCTCTCATGTACCTAACATTCAGGAACTCGTAGAGAATTTAGTTCTCTAGTCTTGGAGTCCTGTTGTAATGAGTCGAGTCCTGTAATTCATCATCCGAATCCGTTCATATAGGACTCGAAGACTTGAGTTCTTTGCAACACTAACTTAGTACTGCGGGTGGAACTGATCAGCAAAATGATGACCATAATATATCCTATAAAACGGAGGTTCCAATTATCTTTATCTGGTTTGAAAGAAAGAAGACGAAAACAAAAAAAAGGATGGTCATACACCAAAACATCAAAAACGACAATCTGATAGTGGATGGCACAGAAAGCCAGGGAAACTACGATCATGAAACTACCAATAACATAACGCTAGATAATACAACTGTGAGTGTGATACGTGACTTAGAAAAGTGTAACACCGAATAACACGTCCCCGTAAGTTTACGAATACGAAACACTTAACAACGAATGCACGCTACCACGAAAAACTTAACGCCGTAGCAATGCGATCTCGAATAACTAAATCTCTAATTCACTTTTTCGAAACACTTAACAACGAATGCACGCTACCTCGAAAAACTTAACGCCGTAGCCATGCGATCTTATGACGCAGTCTTAAAAATAAAAGACATATTTTGCTTCAATTAGTCACAGAAGGAAAACCTTCAATAGCTGTATGCTGTCAGAAACCAGCTGGATCACAGAAAAGACAATTGAACAACTACACCTAAACGGATATAAAGCGGCTTCCTGTTACAAGAGGAAACGCTATGAAAGTGGAGATGTAGATATGTGTCGCAGGTTTATGACAAAATCAGGTTTTTGATCAAAAACCTAGGCTATTGATCAAAAACCGGGAGAAGACAAAATTATTACTTTATGTTATCATAAACCTGAGAAAATCCAGTTTTTTTTATCAAAAACCTAGACTGGATTAGTTTTATGATAAAAACAATGTCGGTTGCTATTTCTTTAGATAAATAAAACAATTAAGAGACAACAAACAATTATTTATTTGTTATAATAAAATATAAATACAAATACAATAAAAAAATGTGTGATGTGTGTGTGTGCTAAGTGAAAAAAAAAATTGGTTAAAAAGATTTTCCAATTGAATAATTTTGTAATAAGTATCTATTGTTATTCAGCATGGTATTTCGGTTGTAATTTATGTGTTGCATGCCCAAGTGACGACAGAGCATGGAGAACATTATCAAAACATGTTACATAACATCCATACCATACTCGTTCCCATGTTGGCAAAAACAAATGATTTACTTTGACATTTAGCACATAATCCATATTAGTTCTCCACTAATTGAGGTTGCATCAAGAAATGTTAAAAATAATTTCAAATAAAAGAAAACTGTTATCTAATAATTCTACATACATTTCACGGGTTGCCCCTTTGCGTAGTGATTTGAGACTGAGGAACTGAGGTGCACGCAAGTATCTACAGGTGAAGCGCGGCGGGGCCCGCGGTAAATCCCCTTTAATCGAAATCTTTCATTCGATCGCGTCAAGAGCTTAAATTCTATCATAAACCTTAACAAGTTCAGGTTTTTGATTTAAAAAAAACTGGATTTTCTTAGGTTTATGATAATATAAAGTAATAATTTTGTCTTCTTCCGGTTCTTGATCAAAAGCCTAGGTTTTTGATGAAAAACCTGATTTCGTCAGAAACCTGCGACATAAATATTCATTTTTATACAGGTACTTACCCAACATTGAAACCTTAGAGAGACAAGACATATTAACATCGTTGTCTGTTGAGTTCGTATTCAGCGTGTGTGCATCAGAAATAGTAGGTATAGCATGTTGTCATTGTAGGTAAGTAGGTAGGTAGTTATAAAAACAGGGAGACGGATGTACCTATTTTTAGTGCTCTCAAAAAACTTAGAGGAGACTATATCAATATACACTACTCAACAGAGTCTAGGAAAAATGCTGTAGCGGTATCTACAACGCCACATGCGAACAACGCGTCATACTGACGTCACGCAAATCCTGCATCTCGCAAGCAGAGTTTACCGCGCAACTAGGATATATACAATAGCGCGACATGAACCATTGGGCAGTTGCCCGCCAGACACAACACCCGTCTGGTCGAAGGATCCTCCCTTTTCTATAGAGTATGAGTGAACTGTACATCTCATAGACAGGTCAATACCATTACCAAACTTTTATTCAAATAGTAAAATAAGCAAATAATAACGAATACCTAATTAATTAATAAAAATGACAGCAATGCGGATGAATTTTTCGACGCTGTATTTTAGTTTCTGAGTTTTAGACAACTTAACCTTTTAACCGCTTACGTCGGATTAATCCGACAAATATTTTCGTATCCATTCCGCCAGTCGTATATATACGACCAAATAACACAGCTCGTTTAATCTGTATTATTATTACATCATCACAGCTAGTTTCATCGACCGTATTTATTTTGTTTTTTTTTTTTTTCGGTCGCTGTGGGCACGACAACTGATATAAAGTCGGGCGGTTTTAAAAGGTTAATTCGTAAGTATTCCAATGGCTACCTTTGTTAAGATATTATTTCACATAATAGGATCATAATCGGAAATTAAGGTTTGAAATAAGACAACACTTATTATTTTTTTGTTTATTAATTCCAGAAATTACTACACATGTAATCACCGATGAAGGATGCCTTCGCAACTGGAGGCTGCGTTGACGTGATTGTATCGAAACTATGGCAACTGTCCCTCGTCGGCGAGTAGCGACTAGCGACTAAAAATTAGTTGTTTGTGTGACAGAATTCTAGTCAGCAATTAACTATTATGTTGCTCTTGCACTAACACGGGACCTACAATCTTTTATGCGTTTCTAGAGCGAGAACATAATCGGCTAGTCGCTTCCTCGTCGGCGGTGGGACAGGTGTTTCCACCAGAGATGTGCGAGGATGCGTAGCAAGGGATGTATGTGAAACAAACCAATAACATGGCTTCATTTTCATAGCTTGAATTAAGTTAGCGTTGTTATTGGTTAGTTTTACACACATTCCTCGCTACGCATCCTCGCTCATCTCTGGTGGAAACGAAACCTTAGGGCCAGCTTCTCGAATAAAAATTATTGCAAAATTAATGTGAAAAATTGTCAAGCCCTCGAAAACGAACTGCGATTTGCGGTTGATAAATCATTCAACCAATCACAGCAGTTCACGCGCGCTTGACAATTTGTCACATTAATTTTGAGATAATTTTCATTAGAGATAAAGGCTTTTCAGATTATACTCGGCGTTGGCGTACTGCTAGCACAGCATTTACGTTTGGCAAATGCCCATTCCAGATGCGAAGGGTGTCTGACTATCCTATTATTTATGTAAGTATTTTATAGTAAGGTAGGTAAATATTAAAATGATTACTCCATTAACTGAACCTCAACTACACAAAAAAAATAGAAAGGATCTCTATTGCAATGTTCAACCAGAACGTATAAATAGTGGTTTAAAAAACAATAAGTCGATAGCCCCACCGAATAAATATACATGAGCAAAATCACTTGTTTTAACAATCTATCTACTCTTGGCCTGACTCTTCCTCCCACCGGATTTAATTTTGCTTTTTATTTGAGCTAATTTAAGTAAGTTCATCGAATAGTAACGGCACTACCAGTTGTGTTGAAAAAAGAGTGCACTCTTTCTAACATTTTTATTTCATTTTCATTCACATCTATGAGCACGTAGCGTGGCAGTCCATTCATACCATGCCATCATGCAAAAGTAGTGGAATGAACGCGCGCACTTTTCAAAATGTTTCGAAATTATACTAACCAGCATGAAGCAACAATATTTTGTTTGTTGCTTGTCTGTAGATGATAATTAAACCCTCTATCTGTGCCATACCGCCATGCTACGTGCTGTAGGTGGGAATCACTCTTCATTCGGTGGGGTCATCGAAATGTGATAATTTGATATCATTATTCCCATAAATTCTCGGTCGGCAAAACCTCAGGTCTAACCAATTTGTCGACACAACACAATTATAAATGATTAAGCGGCGGATCACATGGCACTGTCCACTACGATATTGTACGGTAAAAAGATCATCAACATCCCATTGTTCATTCGGTTAAAACAAATGAAGTATGAAACTGAAACTGATTCCAAAATTATACAGTAAAACATCTTACTGATCACCGCCGTGTGAAAGCGAGTCCTGCTACAGAAAGGCGTACGCGAACAAAAATAAGTATTCGGTGCCACTAAATATTATGAAGATACGATTATTATCAGAATAAAAATGGGATAAAACTGTAGGTAGACAATATAGATTATTATTGTTATCAGATTAGACACAGAGAGAGTTAAGTATATACCTACACACATTATTTTAAGAGTTCTTATTATAACAATAAACACCGATAATAACTGTTGAAAATGGGTTTGGGTAATTATTCCAGAACAACGACTGCTACTAAGTATCTAATTATTGTAAACATTCATGATTTTTGAGAAATATTATTATCAGAAACAACACAGAAATCTTTAAAAATGGCTAATTATTTTGAATCCAGATTATAATAAACGTTAACATCTATGGTCTACTATGGTTATTACGATGATGATAATATAATAAACACCAAGAATGTCTGAAAACATATTACATGGATTAAGACTATTGAATATAATTAGACATTAATACTACGCAGCTATACCCCGCGTCCTAAGCAAAAGCGATCGTCGTGCGAGTACGCGGTCTTCGCGTTTAGTTAGGGCGCGGCTTCAAACTGTAGACATGTATGTTTATTGGGCGTTATCATAATAAACCCAGGGATTATCTGTACTTATGCATTTACGGGATAAAGTATATATGGGTAATTATTATTATAATAAACAACGAATAACTGTAGACATTCAGAAAAAATATATAAATGTATTTCTAAATATATATGTCAGTAAAATAGTATAGAATAATAAATATGAACACGTCTCACAAAAGTTATAATATAAACGCAACAAGTTACGTAAGGTATAATGAGTCAAATCTTCGTCAAATATCAATAATCCTCAGACTCTTACATGTTTGGCCGCTCCGTGGCCATTTGTAGTGCATTTTAGATGTACTACGCGGGATTCCACAGGGGTTTCGCCCTGTGTAGATCACATTTCAAAAGGTCATTGATATTAGGAAAATTATCACTATTATTAGAATTAAACACCGAATAACTGTAGAAATCCACAGTTTAATCATTACTCAAATATGTGATAACTCGCTTACTTAGGCGATTATTACATTCCTAACAATTTACTGTTACTTCTTTATTTTAATGATTACTTAATGCTTTAATATTATTTTGACTACAACATTATGAGCGTAAACATTCCGAAAAAACAATTCTACTTGTGTGTATTGAATATTACAGTAGAGACCCGATCATCCGAACTATTGTTGACTTGGATCATCTAGCTTTTTCCGTGCAAATTAAATAACTTTACTAATAATTATTAGTAATTACTAAATACTTTTCCAATGTGCGTATTTAAGAGGCGTAGATTTAAAGCGTGTAATGCGCGTATAGTGAACGTGCATTTGAATTTGACAGCATGTATTTGAAATATTTGAGTATATTAATTATATAAATTCTTTTTAAACTTAAGTGTAATATTTGGACTTAAAAATCGTATACATCCATCCGGATAGTCGCAAATCCATTTTATCGAGGTCCGTATAGCTGGGTTTCTACTGTACAATTCGTTTTTCTATTATCTGCATGAATATATTAAACATTGAGAGACCATTTGAAATTACTATGAGCCCTAACTGCAAGCTGTAATAAAACACCGTAAACTATAAAGCGATGCTGCTACTGTAGAGCCGAATATAATGGCTTACAATACGATTCACTCCTCTTCCTTTGGCGGCCCGTTACCGTTCTCCTGAGGCTGCGGTACGCTGTTTGTCCTGAAATTATATACAAAACACATTAAAAAGCTGTAAAAAATGTCTTATTCAAGTCAATGATGATATAAAATTATTTAATTAAAGCTTCATTAGCTCCGGATGCTGTAATTTTTGGTCGTAGAATTTTGTCTTTGAAAACGTACAACTGGTAGATAACTTTAAAAAAATAAGTTAGTAACTGATATTACATTAGTTTTGAGTATGAATGTAGATGGCCACAAGAGTAAGAAAAGACAAAAGAAACGATGAATGGACTGCGAAAAGATGATATGGCTAGAACGGGGGTGACTATCGAGATGACGACTAATAGAGAAGAAGTATGGAAGAAAAAGAGAAAAAAAGAGCAGTGGTGGCCCAGTGGTAACGGTCGCGATTTACGAAGGTCGTAGATTCGAACCCGTAAATTATTTCATCACCACTGCTCTCAAAACGATGAAGGAAAACATCGTGAGGAAACCGTCATGTCCTAGAACCAAAAATTTAAAGACATGTGACATCTACCAACCCGCACTGGGCCCGAGTGGTAGATTATAACCAAGAGAGGAGAGGAGAGAGGAGAGCGTTAGCCTAAGAGAGGAGGCCTGTCCCAGCAGTGGGAACAATATAGGCTGATAATGATGATGGAAGAAAAATACATGTTGTGCTGATTCTAAATAATCTGGGATAGGGGCAAAAGAATGGTGATTTGACGAACCTGCTCATGTTAATAAACCGTGCGGCAGACGTGTACCGCGTGGGGTCATAGTCGGTCGAGTTGGCTGCTCGCTCTCGCACATAGTTGCGCATATACTCGCGGAACGCCATGCGCATTGGGGCGTTGTCCTGTGTCTGCGTCGGAACTGCGGCCGGCCGCTCGTTGGCAGCCTCGCGCACACTCTCTGTGTAAAATATAAATAATCGCTTATCAAGACACCATATAACTATATAGATCTAAATTAAATGTACTGGATTTTACAGGTTTTTGACATCTTCCTTAAAAAGCAGCACTGTGTATGGCAGTGCTGCTTGTGAAGGAACATGTCATGGCGTTCATTTAGAGCCATAGCGAACTCTCTCAAAAGTATTACATAAAAACGTAAAAAAAATGGATCAGAAAACGTACCTGTGACGGCCAATTTGTTGTGCCAGTTACAAATTGAGTGATTTTATTTGATTATTTGAATACTTAAACCCGAAATTCTAATTGTCAATCACCTAGATGTTTTTCATTTGACAATTGAGGTTAATTTTATTTTAAAACCTCAATTTGCATCGATGACTTTTCAATTACAATTTAATTATGTTATTTCAAACAATACTGTTGGAATGAGTTGTGGGATATAAAGGAGAACCCTTCTTAATACAGATGAATGTGTTAATAATTCCCTTTCGTTAGTGATTACGTAAGAATTTTACCTGAACAGGGTTTGTTTACACTTTCATTCAGATGCTTTTGGAACAGACAGTTCAGTTTGGTACTATATGGCTCTAAATGTATGAGTAGGTCAGTGCTGCTTATGACGGACTAGCTGCGCCCCGCGGTTTCACCCGCATAAGTGTCGATCCCGTGGGAATATCGGGATAAAAAGTATCCTATGTGTTATTCTAATGTATAAGCAATATTACTGTAAAGTTTCTTCAAAATCCGTCCAGTAGTTTTTGCGTGAAAGAGTAACAAACATCCTCAAAAACTTTCGCATTTATAATCACACTTCACACTAATATTATAAAGGCGAAAGTTTGTGAGTGTGTGTGTGTGTTTATATGTTTGTTACTTCTTCACGCCTAAACCACGGAACCGATTTAGATGAAAGGACGATGAGTCAGAACGTCCCCCCAACCTTACATTGACCAACAGACTTAAAATGTATCTCATTCGAACCGCCTTAGCAAGCAGAGGGGCAATTCTCGTAATTTTAAGAACGTTCACAGTCTGATCTCAGTCTCAATCTGTCAAAAAATACGTCTAATTTCCCTAAATTTTGTTTGTCGCCGAGATGAGACTGTGACTAGATTTTGATCGTTTTAAATTACGAGAATTGGCCTACTGATCAATTTTTACTATGACGACATCTCTCAAAAGTGCGGGATATTCCGAGAAAATCATGTTTTAGTGTTAATTTCGTCACAACGTCCCCCCAACCCTTACATTGACCAACAGACTTAAAATGTATCTCATTCGAACCGCCTTAGCAAACTGATCAATTTTTACTATGACGACATCTCTCATAAGTGCGGGATATTCCGAGAAAATCATATTTTAGTGTTAATTTCGGCACAACGTCCCGCCAACCCTTACATTGACCAACAGACATAAAATGTATCTCATTCGATCCGCCTTAGCAAGCTGATCAATTTTTACTATGACGACATCTCTCAAAAGTGCGGGATATTCCGAGAAAAATCATGTTTTCATGTTACTATTTTCGGCACAAAATAACAGTTTGTACACCACATTCTTTGATTTTTAAACCTTTCAAGATCAACTACGAGATGCCATTTATAAAAAAAATAAAACAATAAACGTCATTCATTACTCGTCCAATTTTTTTCTCCTATATGCTCGTCTACGAAGGAGACGCGACTTTGTTATTTTCAATATCGGATTGTTTTACCTAGATCTCTTACTAACCCCTGCATGTTTATTGGACCTGATTGATAGCTTCTCGATTGTTTTACTTAGACCACTTACTTACCCCTGCATGTTTATTGGACTTGATTGATAGCTTCTCGTTTGACCCTGCCAAAAATTCGCACTTTTTTCCATGTATACAGGGTGTCCCAAAACTCAACGTCAAGCCGAAACGGGGTGACAGGATTGATCATAACCATCACGAGAAAAATCTGAAAAAAAATCTATCCCATGCAGTTTGAAAATTATGGGCATTTTAAGAAAAACCTAGAAATTTGATCAAACTGTACCATTTTTCGGTTATTGTGGTTATTATTTTTTATTTTTGTTCATTTGAACTTTAGAAACGTAATCCTAAATAACATTTCTAGAATCCCAATAAAAAATAATGACACAATTGCCTTAAGTTCCCGAGAATTGAGACTATTTGTTAAACTACGAATTTAAAATTTTCAAGATTCGTCGACTTTGACAGGCCCTCCTATAAAAAAAATGTACTAGAGTGCCTTGGCAAGTAGCATTAAAAGTTGGCGCATTTAATCAGAATTCTAAAATGGTACAATACTTGTTAGTTCCATACAATAGAAAAGAGTAAAAAAATTAAAACCTCAAGTAACCCGATTTTTGCTATCAGATTTTACTCAGTTAAAATGTTTTTAATTCGCACAAGCTCTAGGTAGGTTCTTAATTTTAAGGCAAAATGATGAGAGAGATGGATAATGGGTATGTTTGCCATGAGTGAGCGAGACAGATAGTGACGCCACGCATTGAGACGGAGATGCGTCGTTTAAACGAGTGCGAATGAAACAGATAGATGCTATGGCATCTATCTGTTTCATTCGCACTAGTTTCAGCCAAGCAAATGGCTACGCTACCAGTCCGACACCAACCAGTTAGTACGTTTCGCTCATTCGTCTACTGCGCACGTTCGTATTCGCTTGTGTTGATTTAGTACTGACAACTTTGGCTTCTCTTTTTGGACTTGAATCTTTGTGAATTGGACTTGTTGATAACATACCGGCAACTTTGGCTTCTCTCTGGACTTTTGTGTTGGCATCCTTTTTATCTACCATGCCTACGCGCTACACTTCACAAGAATATGCGAACATGCACCTCATTTATGGGGAATGCAGATGCAACGCAAGTGCTGCCGCTAGACTTTATCGTGAAAGATATCCAAATTTAGAGCGCTACCCGGATCACCGCGTGTTTGTTAATGTGCACCGTTCACTCACAGAGGGCGGCCATTTCCCGAATCAAATACAGGCTGGAGGTAGACCTGTGTTTCCTTTCCAGGAAGAAGTATTGCAAGAGGTCGCACGTGACCGAAGTATTTCCGTACGTGGAATTGAAGAAAGAACGGGAATACCGAAAAGCACTGCTCATCGTATTTTACAAAGAGCCGAAATGCATCCGTTTCACGTACAACGAGTTCAAAGTCTTCTACCTCGAGATTATCAGGAAAGGATTTCTTTTTGTAGAACAATGCTACAGAGGCATAATGAGAATCCCCAATTCATCCAAAAAATTCTCTGGTCAGATGAATCGACATTGAAAAAAGATGGTTACATGAACTTGCACAATTATCACGAGTGGCATGTGGAGAATCCACATTTAATGCGAGAAGATAGATCCCAGTATCGTTTTAAAGTAAACCTGTGGACCGGAATTTTAAACGGTAAAATTATTGGGCCTATTGAACTGCCTGAGAACTTGAATGGAACTAATTACCTACATTTTTTAAGAGAAGATTTACCAACCCTGTTAGAGGACGTACCACTAGCAGATCTTCGCGACATGTGGTTTCAACAAGATGGCTGCCCAGCGCATTTCGCAGTGCAAGTAAGAGATTTCCTTGACCAGGAATATCCGGGAAGGTGGATTGGACGTTCGGGCACTATCTCGTGGCCCGCCCGTTCACCAGATTTAAATCCCCTGGATTTTTTCTATTGGGGAGTTCTCAAAGAAAAAGTTTACTCAAAGCCCATTGAGAACGTAGCCGACCTGCGTGAACGCATTTCTCAAGCAGCTGAGGCGATCAACTCTCGAAGATATGCCCGACTAATAAGTAGATCTTTTTTAAGAAGATGTAGGGCTTGTATTGAGGCTGATGGTAAACAATTTGAACATTTATTGTAATAAAAAACGTTATTTCTCTATCATCAGACTTTTATTCCAACAAACCTAATTATTTTACTAATTTTACTAACTTTTTTTCACTTTGGTAAAAGTGGCGTCACTATCTGTCTCGCTCACTCATGGCGAACATACCCATTATCCATCTCTCTCATCATTTTGTCTTAAAATTAAGAACCTACCTAGAGCTTGTGTGAATTAAAAACATTTTAACTGAGTAAAATGAGATAGCAAAAATCGGGTTACTTGAGGTTTTAATTTTTTTACTCTTTTCTATTGTATGGAACTAACAAGTATTGTACCATTTTAGAATTCTGATTAAATGCGCCAACTTTTAATGCCACTTGCCAAGGCACTCTAGTACATTTTTTTTATAGGAGGGCCTGTCAAAGTCGACGAATCTTGAAAATTTTAAATTCGTAGTTTAACAAATAGTCTCAATTCTCGGAAACTTGAGGCAATTGTGTCATTATTTTTTATTGGGATTCTAAAAATGTTATTTACGATTACGTTTCCAAAGTTCAAATGAACAAAAATAAAAAAGAATAACCACAATAACCGAAAAATGGTACAGTTTGATCAAATTTCTAGGTTTTTCTTAAAATGCCCATAATTTTTAAACTGCATGGGATAGATTTTTTTTCAGATTTTTCTCGTGATGGTTATGATCAATCCTGTCACCCCGTTTCGGCTTGACGTTGAGTTTTGGGACACCCTGTATATACGTTCCATCAGAAATCAAAATGGCCTTTGTATTCTCGTCATTTCCGAAAATCCGTTTTGTAATAAATAGGTTTCTCTCCAGAGCGCTGTCTCTAATAATGTGATCCATTCCAAGATGTCTTGAAACGAAATCCTGTGACAAACATTCTCTCGCTATTTTTATTTTTCTTTCAAGATGACTACGTGACATTGTAAATAATGTTGACAGCCTTTCGTTAGTTTCGCCAGTCCTTAGTTTTGTCAGGTAGATGTTCATACAAAGATAATTATATAGTTAAGTACGCATAAAAACATAACCCTGTCCTGCCACGGAGTCGGGTAAATAGTGTATGACACTGCCATAACTAGGTATTCCACGGCTATTTAACAGTTTCATAAACTTCGTTATAAGTTTAATTAATATTTTAATTGTAAAAGTTCCTAATCTATGTGATATTAGATAATAGATACTCGCTACAATATTATTAGTTTTAAGTTATCTTGCTGCGCCCTAACAGGGTCATATTATACTCATTAGTTTAAGCCTAGCGTATAACTATGGTTGTGTACATTGTGCATTAAATAAATAAATAATCGAATTGGTTTTTATTACTTCGCAGTACGTGCGAAAAGTAGAGTAGGTATTCTCCTCTTGGATAAAGGTGTCTTCGTCTTGGGCGAGCTTGAATCCCTCTGCACTCAAGGATTCAAGTTTTAACTCCCTCGTTTCGCTCAGGAGTTAACTCAAACCTAGAATCCTTCGTTGCGTTTAGGATTCAAAATAGCGCCCGCGGCAGCAAGACACTACTTTATCCCATTTCTGGTTAATCTACTATATAACATGTTTGTTGAATTTGAAAAAATAAATAAAACAATTTTATTTCTAAACCCCAAGGATTTTAGAGTTAAAACTGGTTGCTAGTCTTTTTATAGATCTTTACGAACCTGATAACACAAACAAAAGATCTGTTGCAGGGTGGGGGACGGGCCTAGCGAATTAGGAAAAATTAATAAACGATTTTTTAATTTTTATTTTATTTCTAAACCCCATGGATTTTGAAGTTAAAACCGGTTGCTAGTCTTTCTATAGATCTTTGTGAACCTACTAACATATACAAAAATTCTGTTGAAGGGGGGGGACGGGTCTCATACAAATATGGTGATCGTTCTTTGGTATAGAGATAGTTTGAGTCCCGGGGAAGGACAAAGGATAGTTTTTATCCCGATATTCCCACGGGATCGAGACTTATGCGGGTAAAACCGCGGGGCGCAGCTAGTATTATATATATGTATATTAGTACGAAGAAGTCAAAAACCTGTCAAATCATTTAGGTCCATGTGGAATAGTATTTTACTTTATTAAAACATGACTACAACAGAACTTGAATCCATACTAATATTATAAATACGAAAGTGTGTCTGTCTGTCTGTCTGTTACCTCTTCACCCTTAAACCGCTGAACCGATTTAGATGAACTTCGGTATAGAGATAGTTTGAGTCCCGGGAAAGGACATAGGATAGTCTTTATCCCGATATTCCCACGGGATCGAAACTTATGCGGGTGAAAACGCGGGGCGCAGCTAGTATAAAATAAAGATGAATACTTCAATTGATATTGATTGATAGTTTTAATTTTAAAACTACTCATTAACACTATTAAATTCTGTGGCTTAGTAAACAAGTTTAAACATTCAAAAACTAAGGGCGAATTTCAACAAAAAAACTGAGCGCAATTATCATATTTGAACCGCGTTCAAGCTCAGTCAGTGTCAATATTCCACAACAATGATGACACTGACAGCTATTGAACGCGGTTTAAATGTGCTGATCACGTTTTTTAATTTCATTGGTAGAATTCACCTTTAGTAACCATTTACAAAAGAAAGGTTACGTACCTTCCAAAAATCCATTTACAGTCGTCGGTGGTCGAGTCTGGCGCAGGCACCGCCGCTTGCGTGACGGCATTCCCGAGATGTACGCATCACTGTACGGCTCCTGAGGCTCCGCGCGCTGATTCTGCTGATCACGAGTGAATACTGGCACCCACTCTTCACCCCAGTGCTGCAAAATCATCAGCGGAGGTACCTGCATAGCGGCCGGAACAACCAAACATTAAGCAGTGCATGTGCAACGGCAACTAACAAAACTGTGCCAATATTTCCGCCACTATTACGCTATTATACTATTTACTTTCACGTTTCATCATAAATCGATTACGTAAACACGTTATAACAGCTCCAAATTCTTCCGACTTGAAGTAAGCGCTATTTATTCGGAAAAATTTAAATATCGTAGCAATTTAAAATTCTAATTTGGTCATTTGGACATACGTTACTATGAGAACTATCTACAGTTACGTATTTGAGTAGGGTTTTCTCTTTTGAGGTTGTGTTGTTATTATGACTTAGTAACACTTACGAATCGTATGTTTTGGTCATTCGTGTTGCGCGTCGGAGTTGCAGGCTCACTCCTTTCCTTGGGGGCCCTAAATAATTATCACAAATTAATAACATGTTTACCGGAACAAGGTTTGCTGCTATCTACAAGTGAACCTTATAATCTAAAGTCACCCCCGTGGAGCACAAACTTTTAATCCGCCAATAGTTTAGTTGGGCTTAGAGGAGGAGATTAGGCCTACTTAGATGCATAAAGTGAACAGATTTAATTTAGCTAGTACTAATGTCGGATTTATGAGTTAATGAGTTTGGGTTAAATTGGGAATAAAGGTGGATCTATGAATAGTATGTGAATGATGAATGATCAGCACAAGCCTTCTGAAAAGTAAGCATGTATAGAAATATAGCGTAGTCAGAAAGATCAAAGTGCATCAAGGCCTTTGGAGACTTAACAAAGAAACAAGGCGTTCTGCCCAAAGAGAAAAACAGCCTACTAAGCTATCGGCCGATTAAAAATCTTTAGTCTGAGGGGTACCTTAGAACTCACATAACACGATTGGGCGAAGTGACGGGCGACTGGGGGGCCGTGTTGGATGTCGCGGTGTGAGGAGCGCGGGCGGGGGAGGAAGCGACCGATGATGTGGTGGCCTGGATGCCGGCTGGGGCGGGGGCGGGGGCTGGGGGCGTAGGGGGGGTGGCCTCCTCCGGAATTGCCGCGGTACTAGTCTGTGAAGTCTCGATATTCGACGTTGACGATGCGAGCTCAGCTGGCTCTCCGCACGCCGCTTGAGCTGGCGGCGACACCTCCATCGGAGTCGGCTCCTCGTCATCCTCAGGTGGGGGCGGCTGAAATAACAATAGAATCCAGACAGTTCCTTCTTCAAATGCGCCATTTATTACTATTATTTGATAAGCCACACTAGCAGCTAAATTAGCTGATGCGTGTGTTTCAAATAGCTTGGAGATGTTCGATCACAACATTCTCCTGGAGCCTATTCCACTCTGTTACAACTCATTTAGGCAAGAATTGTTTCAAATGCTTATTCGTTGATGAATCTTCCCGCAGCTTTAAAGAATGTCTACGAAAATTTATATTAGCATTCAGTGTGTAAAGGTCTTGTAGATACTTCGTACTGTACTTTAATTAATTATGCATCTTCATATCTTACCGATACCACGGAAACTCCTGGCCGGCGATGCAAATGCTGCTGAATGTGAGCGCAATGTGAGCCCAAAGTGTTGATGATAGCGTTCAGATTTTCATTGGCAAGAACCAGCACCACTCCTTGAATGGATTCATCAAAATAACGGATTCTCAAATCCTGTAAAAACAACAATGGCATGAAAAAATATTACTTTACAACAAATGATTTCATTCAAACTTTAAACATTATGCACCCAAAATTTAAAAAAAAAGGTCAAGGGTACCCATACGAATTCAAAATAATTTCCATCTGGCTTACTTTAAAATTTAAAGTAAGTCAGATAGAATTTTTCTTTGAGTATCATATACCAGGCCACTCAGAAAGTATTGCGAAAAAAAGTTTTAATGTATGAGAGACTGGCCAGTTATAATCTATTTTGAAAAAAATGAATATTTGTAAGTAAAAATAGGTACGTTCCAATTTCAAAATTTCCCTCCACATTGTTTGCGAACTAATTTAAATTATCGTGTCTCATAAAGAAATGGATCTGCGCCGATATTTCCGGGGTGGAAAATCCTCATGGATGTCCACCGCTCTGGGGCGGGCGGCGGGGTCTATCAGACTCTTACTGACTAAAAACCACCCCGGTGTTCCATCTCACACCTACGCCAGGGGTCGCGGGAACGTACGATCCTTCCGCAACCCCCGGCTAGTGCCGGCCCGCCGCTGCAGGCCTCCTCAGGTCAGGGGGGGGGGGGGGGGGAGTCAGGTCTTTGACTCCCCCCGCGACGTCTAAGAGGGGCGCGCGTGGAACACTACGCGCCGCCACCTCGGGTCCTAGTGTATGTATGGGGGCGACAGACGTTATGAGGGGCGACGGACGTACCCTCCTTACAGCCCAGAAGGTTAATTCCCGTAATTAAAAACGTTCAAATTCTAGTCGCAGTCTCATCTCGGCGACAAACAAATGTCAAAAACCTGTCAAAATGTAGGGAAATTAGAGGTATTTTTGACAGATTGAGACTGAGATCGGACTGTGAACGTTCTTAAAATTACGAGAATTGCCCCTCTGACCTAACACCGTGTGACTTCTTTTTTATTCATGAAAATAAAAAATCAGCTCAAAGGGATACAATTTTCGTCGCCGGAAAATGCACTGTCAGCGTTCGAGCAGGCTGTAAACGAGGTGTCTGCGGTAGACTGGAAAAAGTGTTTCGAAAACTGGTTCAGACGCATGAAACTTTATATAGAGGCTTGTGGAGAGTACTTTGAAAAGATTTTTATCAAAATTGGTCCAGCCGTTTGAGCGTGAAGAAGTAACAAACATATAAACACACACACACACTCACAAACTTTCGCCTTTATAATACTAGTGTGACTAAGGCCTCCTTGGTTTCCTTGCGATGTTTTTTCACTGAAGTCTGTAATTTCTAAGATAAACTTAGAAATTACAGTAAATATATTTAATTTGACAGAATCTTACCAAGAAAGTCCTGTACAGGAGCCGCAGACCGTCGAGTCCTTCAACGCACAAGTGCGAAATCAGTGTGCAGAAATCAGTGTAGAGCCGTGAGAAGATGGCGTAGAATCGAGCTGCATACATGTCTCCCATTGATTCGGACATGACGGCGCCGATCAACGCTGGCAGGCGAGCGCGGAATAATGAGCGAATTGAGCAATAAGCGTCAAACTCATCGCGAAGTGGAGTTATGTTGTCCTGTGTAGGGCAGGGCACAATTATGAACGAAAATAGTCGTTTTTGGAATCGAAAAAATTGGTTTCGATGTTAGGGTTTGAGTGTTTTAATTTTATTTAACCTTATTTATTCATACCAGCCTATTGCTGTCCCACTGCACGGCGAAGGCCTCTTCTCATACAGCGAAGGCACCACGAGCATGGATCACCATGCTTGCTCAAGACGGATTAGCGATTTCATACTTATATTAACTGTAAGTCCAGGTTTTCTTACTATGTTCTACTTTCACCGATGTCAGTAATGTCCAATTTAACCATACTAGTCCCAAAATACTGATGATAGCATTGATTTTAAGTTTTAATTTAATTGGTTCGATTTTTTGTTTCCCTTTGCAACATTCAAAATACAATAAACTGTTTTCTTTTTTTTTTTTGTAAGTAAGTATTCTCTTTTTAAATTAAACTTTATTGTAAATGGGGAAAAAAGAATACTCTAGTAGAAAGGTCACGAACAAATTTTGTTCGCGCAGTTTAGGGCCATATTTTTCGGGTCGTTCACGAGGCGCTAATCCTGAATCTTTATCAAAGAGTTTATTTACAATGCGCCAAAATTAAAAGCATAGCACTAAACCTATTTTCAATTCAACTTACCATCTCATTGATAAAATCGCTGAATTCATTGACGAAGAAATCAGTAACTCCGAGAATAGAGTTCTCAGTGGAATCGGCATTGGCACGCGTTGTCAAGTTCTGTATGTAGTTGCGCAGTAAGACGCGCAGTTGTAAAAATTCGTGCGGGATCAGCACGGACTCGCCGTTCAGTGACTGCAGAGGTTCCGGCATGAACAAGTGACGAGCCTGTGAATATTGCAAGTTTTCTTACTTGTCCCACTCTCCAAATATACTGTTACAAGGATATTTTGGTGCTGGAATGACAGGAACGCACTGCTGGTTAAAATTTGTGCTAATGCTTTGTGAAATTAATTGAGAAACAAAATGGCGGCTTTAGTTCCGTCAGATTTTGGCCATCTACCAAAAGAAAATTGTACCGCTACAATTGAATAGGTTATTCTGGACAGATGTCGAAATAACAAACCAGTAGCAAAAAATGACACAACATTCTTACATCGTTTGGTAGAAAAATGTTGATGCAAGATTATCAGTGTTTTGTAAATATTTAGCATAAAATTAAATCTAGTGTTTATGAATTAATTACTCATTGATTTAGTGTGTGAATATATCACAATTTTATGGCATTTCATTCGGTTTACTGTTTGATTTCGTGTATTGACGTTCAAACACATTTTTCATGTGATCATCATGAAAATCAGAAACGTTAAGTATAACCTATTCCATTATTTGGAGAGTTACATCGTGTAATTTTATGACTTCAATCGAGATAGGGTCAATGATGATCAAATGTCTCAGGGTAATGTGGATACTACTAATACTTACAACAGTCAGCAAGAAAGCGCTGAACCAAGACTCCTGTGATGGAGCGCTGCTGAGCAGACGCACAATAATAGTCATGTGCTCCTGAAAATAGAAAAAAATTTTAGCCACCACTTGTCTTCATCAGCTAAATTCAGGGTCGGTTACTTTATATTACTCTCTTGAGACAGTGCACAGGCGCACGCCAGAGGGGCGATTCTCGTATTTTTAAGAATGTTCGCATTCTTAAAAATATGTACTCTTAGTCTCAATCAGTCAAAAATAACTAACTTGCCTACTTTTTTTGTCATATTTTTGACTGTCGATGAGATGAGATCGCGACTAAATTTTGAACGTTTTTCATTATGTTTTCAGCAGCGATGATGATATAAATTAAACAAAGTAAAGTGCCTGACGCGGGTCGAACTCACGACTTTCGAAACGTATGAAGGGGCCGTTACCACAGAGCCACCATTACCACAGAGCCACCATTACTCGCGAGTCATAAAAGATGTCTGCTTTTTCATAGTACTCACGTCATTGATGTGATGATTGCGTTGCATCAGATACTCGATGTGTTGAGCAGCAACTCGCTCGGCGCGGGCGCGCTCGTGGGCAACAATCTGTTGCTGCTGTAGTTCCCTTTAAAATGATTATGATGTTATTTGATACCCTGACACATACAACTTTGTATACTGCACTGCTACAAGGATTATTGGCGCCTCGATGTCATTGACAGGGACAGGGAGGGGTTGATGGAAAACATTTGTGAAATTATATGGACAAAACAAGATGGTGCGTTAGTTCCGATTTTAGCCACACGCTAAAAGACCCTTGTATAGCTATAGAATAGAATAGAATACTCTTTATTATGCACACCATATAAATTACTGATATAAATATAGAAAACTTTACAATGGGTGACACAATGGGCGGTCTTATCGCTAAGAGCGATCTTTTAAAGACAACCTTTGGATGGATTAAAAACGGGAAGGACAGACAAATACTGTAGGTAGTCTGTGGTGTACCATTTACACAATACAATATATACATACATAAAGTACTATTAATCTATATAAATATATACATACACATAATAACAGAGAATAAAATAGTTGTGTAGTAATAATAGAGAGATGAATAAAATAGTTGTGTGGATTTCGAATAATATCTTAAGCTATACACTGTCAAATCGATCCCCAATCATAGTCAAAGTATCCCGTAATACCTGCGGAGAGCGCAAAATATGATAATCTTCCATTAATAAAATTCATATCATCCCTCGCACAAAACATCCATCTTTTCTTAAGCCACGAGAGTAGATTGACCAATCTATGTATATAACACAAGTGCAACAAGGATCTTTTGACGCCTGAATGACATTGACAGCGTGGCGCTGATGCTACGCATTGTGAAATTGTCCTAGAAATTGTTTTGAAAAGACAAGATGGCGGCGTTAGTTATAATTTTGGCCACGAGATTAAGAACCTTGTAGGATTGTTTGTAAGTACCTGCGGCGTTGCAGGTGGCGGCGGGCATGCTGGCTGTCGCACTGCAGGAATCTGTCGTAGATCAAGTTAGCCAGGGACACGGCCTGGGCGCGCGTGGTTGTAGTAGAGCGACGCACGTGCACGCTCGGCGCTAGTGATAGACAAACATGTTACTTGGACAAGAAAAGAGTGGTCAGTACTAAATCTAAACAAATAAGACTCGACTGCTACATGTTCATAAACAGTACTACAATTTTATTTAAGTGTTCATTTTAAAAACGGACTATCCCGTATAGCGTAAAATTATTTCGTGATTTTAGTCTACTAATAAAAATCGATACTTTGTGAAAGGACAATAACCGCTATTGCCATGCTAAAATTCAAATCGTTTAGTATTTCTTCCGAGTTTTCGGATAGAAAACACCAATCTTATCTAGTTGTATCACCTATATTTTACGTTTATTTTTTAAAACCTAAATAGGTTTTAAAAATTACGAATAAAGAACGAATAATAAAGAGAAGAAGAATATCTTTGTCATCATGAGCCGTCAGTGTCTTAAGAACTTATAATAATATACTTATCAATAATCCGAATAACTTACGGTTAACGGGATGATGCTGTGCTACATATTCCCGAGGTGGGGGGGCTGGCAGACCTGCGGCTAGGTTCTGTGCGACCTGAGCGGCATGTGCGGCCTGCTCTGCAAGCTGAGCCGGATGCCATATCGGAATTGGATTGGCCGCCACCGGAACATTTGGCGGTAGATGAGCAGGATTCGGCGGTGCGGGAATGTGCAGGGTGATGCCTTCAATCCCGGGCACAAGTCCCTGACGAATCACTGATGACACGATGTTCTGGAGCAAGTCAGCGCTTGGCGGCCCACCCCACGGCATCGGGGAGAGGTACACTAGGGAATAAAGATTATGAATATTAGGATTTAGTAAAGAATTAAGCAAAGATTTGCTATGATTATGCTATTGATTTGTAATGATAGAAATGGCTTTAGAAGAGTTGTGTTTGACGTTAATTTGAATGTTACGACCAAAATATAATGCAATAGAGTATGATGAACTGAGTAAAAGTAGTGTTTACCTTCACCGTGGTTCAGCTGATGAGGGTTCGGAGCATTTCCCGAAGCATTATTATTATTGCCTTGCGCAACGGAGCCCAACCCGATAGCACCTCCGTGCGTTATCTCCTCCATACTCATCACGACTTCTACGCCACCAAGATTGCCAGCTTGGCTCAATCCTCTAAACAAATTCTCAAAATCTACGACAAATACATGAAAATTAATACAATGAATAGGTAACTAATTACAGTCGAACTTAGTAAGCAATCTATTTACTAATTTATAATTTACTAAACTACTGAAATAAAGCAATGAATTTACCGAAATATTGAAGAATTTTTACGGTTAGCATAAGCTGTAATTTCATTACTCTATTAAAGATTGAGCCGGTGGCGTTTACTCGTAGCTACGCGTCAAAATAATCTAACTAAGATAAAAGGCAGATTACGTGCAGTACGGAGCACGGTAAGGAGTTCCCCTTTATTGAAAACGTCTTACCAAGCAGCACTTGACGCCTGTTGGCCTGGCCGGCGGCGCCGGCGCCTTGCCCCTGCCCCTGTTCTTGAGCATTCACCACAGCAGCGGCGTTAGTCAACCCGTTCAGCAGAGCGTTCTCTAAGGGGAACGCGATTGGGACCCTTGTTTCTATCTCTACTTGATACGTGATGGGATCTGGCTGAATGTTTATATTGACAGTCGGTTGGGTGGTCCTACCGGCGTGAGCGGTGGCTCTGTTCGTGTTAGTGCCAGAAGCGTTTGCAGATGTCTGTGTGGCAGGAGCCCTTGATTGCACTTGGATATTGTTGGCGTTGGCTTGTGGCTGCGGTGCGGGCGTCTGTGGCGCTGATGGCGCCTGTGGCACTGATGGCGCTTGTGGCGCTGGTGGCGCTGCTGGCGCCGACGGTGCTGTTGGCGCTTCTGGCGCTGCTGGTACTGTTGGCGCAGATGGCTCTGTTGGCGCAGATGGCGCAGTTGGCACTGTTGGCGCAGATGGCACAATTGGCGCGGGTGGCGCTGTTGGCGCGGATGGCTCTGTCCGCGCTACTGGCGCTGCTGGGTCTGATGGCGCTGAGGGCGCTTGTGGCGCTGCTGGCGCTTGTTGTTCTTGCTGTGGCGGCGAGCGCCGGTTAGATTGAACTACATTGATGTGTGCCTACCGAAAAACCCATATTTAAATCATAATACATTGACGAAATGAAGTAATTTAAGGGCTTTAAAAGACGTGCTACTCTAACACAAGCAATGCTGAAATGCACGATTTTGTTATTACTACTGAACGCAGAAAGTCACCAAGAGGCGATGCGGCATTAATGAAGTTGTAAAATAGCCGAACTGGGATGCTGAAACTTAAAGTAGCACGTCTACTATAGTCATAAGTAAGTAGACCATATGTACCTGCATCGGGATAGGGTGGCGCACCACACTGGCGTCAGAAGTGAGGCGCGGGTTGCGCTGTCCGACTTGGAAGTTGATGTCACTGACGGCGTGGTAGGCGTGCGCGAAGCTATGCATTATGTCCGAGACCATGTCCACGGTGCGTTGTGCGCTGATGCGTTCTTCCTCGGTAAATACGGGCGGCTTTTGGATTGAAATATCATTTGTTTGACACAATTTAAGACGACGAAAACGTAATTGGTAAAAACTTGGTATTGTTTCTGAGGCAGTGGTTTTTGACACATTTAAAACATACATAACAGAAGAAGAGAAGGGTTGGGCAAAGGTGTACCATATAGCACACCCTATTTGACACATTTGGTGTTATAATTTTCCTGATGGTGTCAGCAGCCATAATAAGCTACTATACTATTCCTTGAGTCCTTTAGGATACCCCAAAGATACCAGCCATTTATTTCTATTAAGGCTGATTTCACAATAGTCAGATAACTTTTATCTGATGAATAAATATTACAGTTTGACAGCATTTGTACAGAAAATATGTCAAACTGTCAGATTTATTCTTTAGACTAGCTGTGCCTCGCGGTTTCACCCGTATAAGTTAATCCAGGGTGTCAGCTACCTCCATACCAAAAAAAAATTGGTCCAGCCGTTTGTGCGTAAAGAAGTAACAAACATAAAAACACACTCGCAAACTTTCGCCTTTATAATATGATTAAGTATATTAAGTATGATAACAGTTGTCTGACTATTAGAAATCAGTCCTTAATCTTAAGTTATTCAATTCCAGTTAATTTTTTTAACGCCAGAGTATAAACGCATCGGCGTACCCTCCACGCCAAGCCACAAATTCAGTGCAATAACCTACCAAGAGAATAGGGATTTCAAAACTTTACCAATAAACATTTTGTTTTTGTCTGTTGGATTTTTTTTTACTGTGAAGGCTCTCCTCACGAAAAAGCCCTCTTTTGTCAATTTAGTATCTAAATGTGAGCAAGCTTGAAATATTTTTTTATCTGTTTAACTGTAAAAGTAGTTTTCGTGGCGCTACACCATTCGTGTCAGTCAGTGTTATTACTTTTATCACTTTTCTCTCGAAAATATAAATTACTAGCTGTACCCCGCGGTTTCACCCGCGATAAAAGTATTATAGTCCTTTTATTGATTCCCTTTACAAATCTCCACCCCCCTTTTTACACCCTTAAGGGATAATTTCGGGGATAAAAGCTATTCTATATCCTTCCCCACAATTCAAACTATCTTCATACCAAATATCATTTAAATCGGTTCAACGGTTATTGATTCCCCATACAAACTTCCACCGCCCTTTTCACCCCCTTAAAGGATGATTTCTGGGATAAAAACTATCGTATGTCCTTCCCCGGGATGCAATCTATCTCTCTGCCAAATTTCATCTAAATCCGTTCAGTGGTTTAGGCGTGAAAAGGTAACATACAGACAGACAGACAGAGTTACTTTTGAATTTATAATATTAGTATGGATTTCGCCTTTGATTTACTTAATTAAGACATTGTATTATTACAAAATAAAATTCCTCGCGCTAAATTACAAATAGTTCATATGAAGCATACTAGATCGAATCGATAAATGACATGATGCTGTACTGCTACATCCTAATTCAGATGTAAAAAAGTCATAAAAGTGGCTGGCCGCCATTGTCACAGTATCAAGATAGCAGATCGAGAATAGTGCTGCACCTTATTGTAATTTTATTTAATCTTTTACCTCCTAATTTCTGCTTTTACATTGTTAAGTGTTTATATGATTTGTAATGATTATTTCGGAAATGGAGCGAGCGTGCAAAGAATCGACTGATTTTCCTAATATACGAAAAAGCTTTTCGGCAGTCACTACACTGCGCTAGGGATGCGCGAGAGATGAGATTAGCCAATATCGAAATTAGACCTGAGTAGATTTTATTTTTAATTGTGTAGCTGCTGGCTGCTGGTTTTATAAGTAGAGTTAAAAAAATGGTTTGGTTTATCCAGATACTAACTGATACAAAAATAATATATTCTACATGAATGTTTCACACTAATCTTCGTAAGCTTGATATTATCCATCATAATTATGTTGCAACACTAGCGGTCACATAAATTTCTCCTTTTTTGTCATTAAACTCAATATCCATGGTATAATTTAATTCGTTTCATGCAATTAAATACGGACACGATCTTACATTTTTATGGTATATAAATGAACACACACAAAAGTAATGGTTTGCACCGTATTTTTTGTCACACATTTGTGACGTGGCGTGGCGTAAAGGGTAAACTTTCGTTTGTCACATATTATTATATGTGACAATGGTGTTCAAAAGTTAAATAAGTAATGCTAGAGTATGAAGCAGGGTACTGACCTCAGGATTATTAGCAGCGCGGAGCATCCTGACGTAGTTGGCCCGGTAGGGGGCGAATTGTTCTTGAAGTGTCTCCAGTTCTTCGAGCAATTGCCCAAGGTCGCGGGGTCGAGAGTGGCGGGCGCGCAATGCTCGAATTGCTCTGTAGCTCCTTTCGTGGGGAGGTCGAGACTCATTCAAATATATCAAAATATCTGTCATCATACGTTGATGTCTGATATTTTAATATGTTAGTAAAATGTGTTAGTAAACTGGAAATGATGAACGTAGATCGGAATATGTGGTACAATTTCATAACGATATCTTACACATAATGACAGGTATAATATGGGAAATACTTTAAGAAACGGGTACTACTCATGACAATGAACAAATTTTACTTTAAAACCAACACTGCAATATAAAATAAAACATATTTTGTTATTTTTGCCTTAGTAAAAAGTTGTCATTTTTATGAGTGTTACGCTCCTTTAAAATGTGTCCTTTCTTTTGCCTGCCATACTGTGCTGATATACATCTATGGTAAAAATCGTTATTCCAAATTGAACTATATGTTCCGATCTACAATTATGGGTGTTAGAGAAACAGCAAGATGATCAAGCGCATTCCCGAAGTGTTTGAATGGGGGATATTACACGATCATACATATTATGACAATGTAATATAGACGTATAAATCATTTGTGAGCTTCGGTATAATATACATATATTTTATAATTTATTTATTTATTTATTTCCAAGTATATGGTATTTTGAGATCTTACACTAATAATGTTCCACATATACTACCATTGCTGGCGTAGAAATATTAAAAAAAAAAGTTAAGCACATTCAAATCATCACTAAATTAATTAAAATGTCAAAAAAAAAATTTGCTATGTCCAAAATACAAGTTCTAAAGTCAAAGTAATACAATGATATTAAGATTAATTGCAATGTCAGAAAATATAATTAAAATGTCAAAATAAACAATATTATGTCCAAAATATAAGCTCTATAGTCAAAGTAATAATTATAGATATGCCAAAATACTAATAACATAGAATATTTATTACAATGTCAAAAATTATGATTTAAAAATTCATTAACTGAATAAAAGCACATCTCTAAGAGCCAAGCAAACATTTTACATTTAAATTTATCTATTGGTAACATTCTGAACTCAGATGGTAATTTATTATAGATTTTTATCGTTATACAACTGGCATTTCTACTATAGAGATGCAGTCTCTGAGGAGGAACTAACAGTTTGCCAGCATTATTTTATATAGGACTATCTGACCCGACAGACCTTATCCTGTCCAAACAATAATTCATCCGAAAAACGCATAGGAAAAAGGACCTTTTTGAGAATTTTAACATTTTCTGAATGAAATATTACGACCATTTTAAAACAAAAAATTGCCATATCAGTTCAGCGATTCTTGTGATGCGCTTACCACCGAACAGTATTCTATTTTTGTTTATATAGATATGCGACATGGTCTTAGATTGTGCATATGACCGTAGTGTAATATCCCGCTTAGAAACTTATTGGCCAAGCAATGAGGGTTTTTTTTAGCTAGTATGTACATGTGTGTAGTGATGTAAGAATAAAATGTCACAAATTGTGAACAAAATTGACTTTATTCAAACTCGAAACGGGTATATTAAATTTTCTAAAAAACAATTGAAATATGTGTACATAACAAGCAATGGTGAAGCGCGAATTTTTAAAGTATGTTTATCTATCGGTATAATCAGGATGGCCCATGAAATGAGGTCCAAAGCAAAATTATAGAAGCCTCTACAAGGGTTTCCTGTAACACCTCCATGTATGTTCAGCAATGATTTATAGATTAGGAGCTAGACGGTTTTTAATATTTTCAGGGAAATTCTCACTAGACTTCAGACTTTTTTATTTTTATCTTTTTGAGTCCCTTGGTAAGGTGGGGGGCAACAATGTGTTGGAGCCAATTTTTAATGTTTCGGTAGTGATTCCATCTTCTCCAGGACTTCTGTTGTAGCGCATGGTTGTAAGTGCTCTGTGCACTTCATAACCAGTTATTGAGGGAATGGAATCTGCGACTGCATTCTGTGCTGATCGGGGGTGGTGAATGATCTGAATATAATGATGTATAGAATTTGGTCGCTATTTCCATGATTTTATCTATATTATAGTGTTTTATTCCGTCCTTGTCTTTTAAGCTATTCCAAGATCCAAGTTTTTCCGTTGGTCACTCCATGTTTGAAAACCCTTAAAGATGAGTGTTTTCCAAAACGGGCATACTAGATGTAAGAAAGAAGGCTGCCAGGCTCAAATGGGATTGGGCGGGTCACATCAGCCGTATGCACGATGACTGCTGGGCAAAAATCGTCACACAACGGGTGCCTGAAGATGGACGGCGCCGCCGCGGCCGACCCAGAAAGAGATGGCGAGATGACCTGGACGCGTATCACGAGGGCTGGTTCGAGGTGGCGCGGGAAAAGAGTTCCTGGAAGGATTTGGGAGAGGCCTTTGCCCAGCTGTGGGACAGTATAGACTAACAAAAAAAAGAGTCCCATTTTTTGTAAATATTTTTCTAAATTATAAATCTTTAAATTATAGTCTACAATCGATAAAAAATACTACCTGTCGAAACATCATCCAAAGTAACTAAAACTTGCTCAAAGGGAAAAATTTTACTTGACAAAGGACATCATTCATTTTGTACCCAAAAATTTAAGTGCCGGCAAGAAAAAAACAGTACTGCAGCTGTCTTATGGGAAATGACCTCTTGATCATTTTCGTACCTCAAAAGGAAAAACGCTTATAGGATCACCCGTGTGTCTGTCTGTCCGTTCGTCTGTCACAGCCAATTTGCTCCGAATCTAATGGACCGATTAAGTTGAAATTTGGTACACATATGAATCTCTGTGACCTAAACACAGACGTGTAACGTAAATAAATGAATTTTACTACTGAGCCTAAAATTTTGACAAAAAAAACAACATGGTAAATCTTTCAATATCGTAATTTTTTTGCCGTTTTTTGCTCGATATAATAACGGCAACAGGTAAATGCTTAAAATATTTACAGAATGTATGTAAGGGGGGCTCCCATACAACGATCGTGATTTTTTTATATATGTAGTGTTAAATATTGTACGGTGGTACGGAACCCTTCGAGTGCGAGTCCGACTCGCACTTGGCCGGTTATTACTATCACAACGAAAGTCTAGCTACCATTAACCCCAAGGCTGCTATTTTAGATTGAAAATGCCAAAAAACATATTTTAATAACAAGTTTATAGTTAAAACCATGTTCAGGACGTTAAATTCAATTAAAGTTGGTATTTTTTTAATGTTATGCTTAACAACACTCATACTAACACTCATACTAACACTCATAAAAATATGATTTTTGGAATTTTTCATCTCAAATAGCAGCCGGGGGTTAATTTTAGGCTTTCGCTGTAATAGTAAAAAACGCTCAAGATGTTATTTCCCGTAAGAAAATAGTACTTTTTTTCTGGCCGGCATTTAAATTTTTGGGTAAGTATAAAATGTTCGACACTTGAATGATGTCCTTTGTTCTAGATTTTCAGTCTTTAAAAAAAAAAAGAGTGGCAATAACACGGAAGCCTTACAAAACAATGCAAATAATAAGTAAGTACTTTTCGGGCCATTATTTTGAGAAATTGGAGCTCGAACATGGTAGTTAAGGCGGAAAACTATTTTTTTTATACGCGATAGTACTAAAGTAGGTATTGTATGAGTTTCCGCTTGGAGTAATACATTTGTCATGTACTTCTTTGCATCCGATTAAGCAGAAATAATCGCTGAAATACATGGGGATGTCATGTTTCAGGAAGCCCTTAGAGAGAGGCTTCTAAATTTTTTCTTTGGACGTCGTTTCTTTGTTCAGCCTGTATGTATAAATGAACAAAAGAATTTTTTAAATGATGTTAATTAAAAGCCTAAGCCAAACCAGTTATAAGTTTAGATCCTTACTCGCACTCAGGGACATTTCTTAAAATTTATGATTTTAGTTGATCAGAATTTATTAGCACATGCCAACAAACATTGAACTATCCGCAGTCTGTCATATTCTTTATTGACAGCGTTCACAAATAATCATACCTACTTGTTAGTAAAAGTTAATAAAAGATTGATTAATTTTAAGAGATGTCTCTGGATACCAAGGTAAAGGTCAACAAAGAAGTTTGTTATGCAGTCCAGGAATTAACTTATTTTCATTGTTTTAACGTGGGCCTTTTCATTAAAAAAATTAAACACACTCATCAAGTGTGTCAGTGTGTAATTTAAAAGAACTTGACTGCTATAAATTAAATTTCGCTATTGTTTTTGGTTCTGGTTAGGTTACCTGCATACTTATCTCTTTTTTGACTTCAGACATATATTGTACCAAGATAATGAATGCGGCTTGGGGAAAATGTATGTGGTCAAACTCGTCGGAATTTCGCACGCAATTTCGCTGGTTGTTACAACGTCGAAGACGCGTTGTTTTTCCGCCTATATATGGCTCTTTCAGGACAATTGAACTTGCAATGAAGGGGGGATGTTTCACAAGGTACGTTCCGCTGTGTTTTATCACTCAGATTTGTCCCAAGCCTTAGTTGAAGTTACCCACCTTCGTCGTGCATTCTGAGCACGGGCGGCTGCATCGGTAGTTTCATCGCCGTTTTCGTCAAGTAGGGGTTCGGGCTGCATTCAATCATACATAAACAAGTTAACATATCATAAAATAAATCATTTTGATGTTAATAACATGATGTAAGTATGTGAGAATAATTTCACACCAATACAATGCTGATTAGTTAAGTGTCATGTTTTTATCGATATCTACTCATTCGGCTGATGATTAGCAAAATGTCTGCTCATTTATGTATCGGTACATCAGATTAGGTACGAATACGATGACAGTCAATTATTATTTTGCAAACATTCATTAAGTCCCGTATTACAAAACTTCACTCAAGACTCAAGCATTATTTGAAACTAGTTTCAACCAATCAAATGGCTCTAAACTATTTTTAAGTAATGCTCGAGTCTTGAGTGAGGTTCTGTAATACGGGCCAACAACTTGGTACATAATTATGTCGAGTCCATTAATGACATATTAAACTTCTGACACATTTCCCCAATTCCTAAAACAATCTAATAAAATGATTTATTATTTACAAAATAACGATAATAATTGATGAGTGCATACATACTACAAGATATCTATCAAACAATATATCAACTAAGCCTCATAAGCTCGCTAAGGACTTTCGGAGGAGTTAACACAACAAACGTATACATACACACAAGAAAAACACGCTATAACACGGTGGCGGAAGTTCTCGAGCTATAAATAGCACTTACAGGACATTTTGTATTGATACCAGATTCGAGTACGACCTTTTTTTGTAAATTCATTTAATGTAGGATATATACAGTGTGTCAGGATAAACGAGGGACATACTTTAAGGGAGTTTAGTACTCATGAAAATGAAAAACTTTTAATAAGGGGCGGACTCAAAAATATAAAAAGTAAGCAGCTGTTCCCTACATTTTGTCCAGTTATGCGAACATAAATGTATAGAGCGGCTGGTTTTATTTTCTCGATTTCAGTGTTGGTTTCTTAGTAAAAGTTGTTCATTTTCATGGGTACTACACTCCCTTAAAGTATGTCCCTCGTTTAACCTGACACACTGTATAAATATTTTATAATTGGCCAAACAATCAACGTTGCCATACAACGTGGCAATGCTGCCAGCCTTTTGGGCACGTTTCCTATTGACAGCGATGCGGACGAATTTTTTTATGCCTTTTGATTATTTCCCTTGCTTTTTATATACATGAACATATTCTTATTATAAAGGATTGATTTAAGGATATTATTATATTTATCAAATGTTGCAATAGTTTTATGAATCATTTTGATGGTAATAATAAGTTTCGTGTCTTTCGAAAACTTAACAAAATATTTTAATGAAAACTAAAAGTATTTATAATAGAACAGCTGTAGTGAGTTCAAATAACTGTGACAGAAGCTTTAAAATGCGTGACATTTGATTACATAAGTGCCCTACAATAAAATTGAGTGCAGAACAAATAGTTCCAGAAACTATAACTTATTCAAAGAGACAGTTCCACAAGGTCACACGCTAGCTATCTGGATCGATATGCAGTAGATACATCGATCGAATTCATCATATATTTACAAAGAACAGTCTCGTCTTCCGAGAACCACTTCAATGTTAAATGCATTTACCTCTTTGTTTTTGTTGTATCAAGAATCTGTAGGTCAATTTCCATATTTAAAAACTTTCAAAATCTAGTCACAATCATCTCAAGGACAATTAATGTCAAAAACTTGTCAAAAATGTTGGTGAATTAAGGGTATTTTTGACAGACCGAGAATAGAATGCGAACGTTCATGAAAATAGGAGAATTGGCCAGTCGGTATCGGTTTATTTTCATGACTAATACTTTCCAGGTCTACCGTCGTGTCATAGGTCGCTTAAACACACCACAAAATACTATAATATCATCAATAAAACTCGACATGCTCGACAGCTCATACCACTACAACAAAACAACAGATTACCTCGTCGTGCTGCGTACCGGTTGCGGGTTCCGTATCCATTTGCTCTGAAGGACTTTCACCGCTTGGTGGTGAACTCCTATTTTCCTACAGTAGGCACATTGACAACATAAACAACTATAAACGAAAATAATTCTATCTAGTTATCATAATATAATAGAAATACATAAATATTTTAAAGCTACTGCTGCGTTTTGTGGATTCGATGGTGCATTATTAGAAGAAATTAAACAGACAAGTGAATAATATGGTGGTAAAATTAGACCGTCGAATCCACAGGACGATTGAAAGTTACTTGAAATGTAACAAAATAAAAAACATCAACATGCACAGAATTCAGGACCGTTTGTAATATCATGCAGAGTTCAAACGGATGTAGTGGGTAGTATAGTTTTAAAACAAGACGAACTCACTTTTGAAAATTCCTTAATACAGTAAAACATATTATTATTATAAATAATTTGTTAAAACTGTATAAATCTTATTATAATTTCGAGAACTGAACTACAATTTTCTATTTTTGATAACTGTTGTCAAATTATTTATTTAGTTAAATTGTATATATTTTTCCGTCAGCAATAAAATTTAATATGGTAACACTTCCATCACTCGAGCACTGCACTGTCCAACTGTAGAAAACGTAGACGGTAAAAATTAGCCCATATAGTTCATTCAGTATCCCCATGTAAAGTGAGGTTAATTTTATCACATGGATCGATACAGGGTAATTATGCAACCAATGTTAAAAAGGAAAAGGATGGACGGGGACATTAACATGGTACAGCCATTACTGCAAACACTCAAAATTACTTTTGAATAATAAAAATACTGCACTACTACACACCTTATTTGTGTTCGAATACGATGCTTGTAATAATTTCCTTATACTACGTCTTACCTCTCCTTCGACATGTGCTCTAAGGGAGGCGAGCGATGTTTTGATCTCGGCTATCATCCGTCGGATGAACTCGAGCCGGCCGGTGGTTGGTGACATCGTCATGGCTTGGTGTTGCTCCATGAGGAAATCAGGAGGCCCAGCGAGAGACTTGAATAGTAGAAAAATGCAGTTTAATGTGATATAATTAATTAATATCAACAAGATAAATACATGAGAGATTACAGATCAATACATGTTATTGTTGTATAAGTACACCGCGTGTTCTCAAGACAAGAGAATTTCTGTTGTCGACTGTTGTAGTTGTCAAAATGTTCTCCATCATAATAATTGTCCACTTCAGAATACAATAATCGTATTAATAAAATGAATGTAATAAGTTGTGGAAAATGTTTTATCGTATTTTTTATACAAATTCATTACATGTTTTTTCATAGTTTTTTTTAAATTTGATTATAATATAATATGTGCCATTTTGTTCGATAACTTGTTGCCATTTTGTAGGTAGTCCGAGGTTCCTCATACAAATATGAGATTTGTGGTACACGCTGGGGGCCTGAATTTGGCACCGGTACTTGTTAGCAGGACTACCGGTATCTGTTTGTAACCGATACCCAGATACCGGTACAGTACCTATAGTTTTGGTTTGGTACCGTGTCCAAGCCCTGCTTTCAGGCTGACTTTCCACCAGAGCTGAGCGATAAATCGGAGCGGTGAGCTTGGAAAAAACAATTAAAATTGCTCCTTTTTGAGAAGAAATTCTATTTGTGCAATTTTTGCTCACCACTCCACTTCCTAACACAGCTGTGAATGAAAACTGTGCCTTCCCGACGGTATTCGGTATCGGGAAACACGGTGTATTGTGAGTTTTAAGTACGCTTAATTAGTAAAGTAAAACAAGAATAATTACCATAAGCCTCCTTATCTGTTGCTGCATATTCGAGGTGCCATTTTGGCTTTCGGCTCCTGCGTTTGCAGTAGGAGCATTCGGAGCGCCCTGTCGGGTCTCGGGACTAGGAGGTGCACGCTGTACCAAGTGCACTACCTTTCCTTCGACATCTGGAAACCGATACATAAGGATACATTATTTCTCCATTTATTGTATTGTACACTGGGTAAAATGTTTGGAACAAGTTGCGAATTTGTCTTGTCTTAAAGATGGACCCGCTAAGTTCATGCATTCATTCATATCTTGGTTTGATGCTGAATCGAGATTCCAAGCGTTAATATGAGCGAAAGCCGTATGTTGTTCGCTGTCCTATAATAGCTCACACATGCTTAGTTGAGACAGGAAACTTGACTGCAGGTATCTTCGATCAATATTTTGATCGAAGGCAGGTATTTAAAAACATTCGAAAAAAGGAAGTTTTGCAGTAGGAACCACAATGCTACAACATGGTTACTTCAGACCAAGTCTGATCTCACCAAAATCAAGGCCTCAAGAAGGATGATTACTACTTGAAGCGAATCCGTTCAAATTAAACAGTCTCATCGCTTTGCGTATGTATTATAGTAGTACCTTAATTAAGGTAAGATAGGATTTTCTTAAAGGAACTACATGACAGTCAAATTGTACCATATTCAGAAAGTTTTTTCTCGTCCTGTAGTACTCTGCCGCAGAATATGAGTCGCTGTAGGCCGGGCTCAATACCCATCTGCTCCCGGACTTTCTCTTTAAGTTGTTCCACCGTGATCTGAAAAGATTCAAAATAAAAAGTTAAACTTGATGATTCAACAATAACTTTATGAAGCCACAGTGACATATTTGAACAATTCAGCAAGGGCTTGCTCCATCATCGCCTATTTTAGTTTCAGACCTCACGTATCTACAAATGAAATTAGGAGGGCTTATAATTTCATTTGTCTTATCATGTAATCTGTCATGTCTTGTTCCCCTCTAAGACTATTCTCGATATGTCGGACTTTACAGTTTTCTTGGTTGCATTACATCGGTGGCGGGACAAGCTCTCTAAGATTTATCAATTGTTTCCGTTGATCTAAGTGCGATTGATGTATACTCAGAATAAAATAATCTGTTTCACTTCACGCGCAAAACTAGCAAACTTTCAAGCTTCTAGCCTAAACTACAAATCAAGCATAGCCGAGTAAGGTTTCAGTCATAAACTATAAACCTTTTTTATGCAGTTTATTATCATACAGCGTTCTTGTCTCCTAAGAAAATCTTAGCCGTCAATCGTGGTAATAAGTACTTCAAACCTAAACTAAACAAACAACAAAGTTGCAACAATGATCCTAAACTTTTTGTTAATATTTCTGTCTTTCAGTAAAGAATGGCTAATAATATCTTCTAAAAGCTTAGGTATTTGGCATTCATTATTTAATGTATTCAGTCGCATTTAACCAAGATGCATAACATGATAAGCAGCATTAAGATAACATAAATTATTGACGGAAACTTCCATATCGTGACACGTATATATTTATGAAACAGAATCAGCTAGCCAGTCTTAATTAAGCCGTTATTGATCGCAGGCGTACCACCCTCGGAAATTGGAAATGCATATAGGTATTTGAATGTACGTGTAGGAACAAAGGCTAACGGGGGAGGCGATACAGTCGCCGCCCGCCGGTACAGACATAGCTCGGCCGGGGGTACCTGGATCGATCGCGCGCAGCCCAGCGCAGCTCTCGATAGCGCGCAGCTCTTTGATATATCTATTTGTATCTACAAATTATGCACCTAGATTCACAATTGAAGCTGACGGCCATGGAGATACGACCACGCCCGAACGCTACCCCCGCCGGGGGTGGCGGCGCGGCGGCGGCCGGGATAGCTAGATAAATATACTCATGTTCATCTAGCTAATGCGCCCGCCGCCGATTAATGTGGTTTATTTATAAGGCCAAAGGTTCAGATAGATATTATCTGAATTTGTGGCAGAGTTCGAACACTTTCGTGTGAATGTCTACTCAGACATTCGAACGAAAATGTTTATCATAGGAATAGCAAACCACGTGGCTCACTATCGGACCCGGCCGCAAATTGAGATATTATCTATCTTAACCTTTGACCTTATAAATAAACCACATTCAATTGTACTTTTTGCCGTTTTTTCAATAATATGTCAAACGTAATAATAAAAATTACGTCTTACAATATTAAATGACTTACTTATTACGAAAACTACTGAAAAAATTGCGCAGTTAGGAAGTTTTAAAAGCAACCTTGCTAAACAACAAACGCCAGCTTTTGGAAAAAAAATCATGTTTTGGTTTCCCCATCTCTTAAACCCGACTCAACTAATTATTATTGTTTCTCAGAGGGTGTCTAAGATGAAGATGTTGGTACTGAGTCTGCTAGAGTACCTATATACGGCTCATTGGTTGAATCGCCCTAATTTACTCGCTCGAAACGGGCGAACTGGGTGTCTGGGGCCTATAACCAATGTAAGGTAAAATAAACAACTAGGAGAAATAGATCGTTCTAAAATAATTATATTCGTAATATTTATGACACTTGGCAAATATTTATCAGAACATACATTTTAAATTCGATATTTAGGTACATTATAAGTACTTCATATACCTACACGTAGTTTGTATTAAGTATTTGTACGCTAGTTTACTTTATTGCATAAAATTCCAAATGTGCCAATTGCCCTAATACGTACCTATATCTGGAGTTGTCGATTCGCACACTAATAAATTAACTTCGTGCAAATCGTCCACAGAAAAAATTATATTAGTTAAGTTTCGATTCGCCCGTTTCCGGAGAGTAAATTCGTACATTCACCGGATGATATTCTGGAACCTTCTCTAAAGCAAAGTTTAGATTGTCAACAAAACTTGCAGAAGTTGACTTACACGAACAATTTATTACCGTGTAAACAATCGCGGCATACTCACTAAGTACTACAAGACTTGCTTGCGGAAGCCAACATCTGCCAGTTTTGTTAAAATTAAAAATCTAAACGTCGCTGTAGAGAATGAACTTTATCCTGTGAATATTTATTCATACAGACTCAGTACCTACATCTCCGGAGTCCAAAGTTATGAAACGCAACGCTAGCCAGTGTCCCTCGCCAGTCTCGTCTGCATTTAATCAATAAATTACACACAACATAATAATATGTACGTGTATGTACATTCACTATTCAGCCAGGCGTCTAGGTTCCGAGAATTGATGCATGCGCAGTAACGATCGCGAAATCGATGGAATGGAGGATAGGTACGTCGACGCGGCGTAGCCCAACCCATCAAGCTGCTTGCATAAATAGATTTAATAAAAGCTAGGCTTCAGAGTTTATTAAAAATGCAATCGCGGTTTTTGCGCCATGGCTTTCTACACACGAAAACAAATTTTCGGCTGTTGCCTATCGCAAGCATTACATTGTATTATATTTTACTAGATGACCATTTTTAAATATTTTTGTTTTGTTTTAACTATGGTAGGCACCTAGCTAAAAGCTTAAATAGAACTTAGGGCTGATTTTTCAGATATTCGACAGATAATTTTTATTCGCGGAATAAAATTGACGTCTGAGCGATTTTGTATGGATGAACTGTCAATAATTTAATATATTACTCCGATAAAATTATCAAAAAAAAAAAAAAAAAAATCAAAAAAAAATCGGAAAAATCAGCCCTTAGACATTGTGTCTACTTAGGTCGCATTCCACCGAACTTTTATACATAGAATAAATAAGTCTTATTCAGAGAACAAATTTTGAAATTTTGACAGTATTTTCATACTAGAACTGTCAGATGTCAATTTTATTCCACGGATAAAAGTTATCTAAAGTTATCTGTTAAGTTGGTAAAATCAGCCCTTAATAGGTTAATGAAGAATAGTGTAAATCAAGGCTGCTCAACCCAGGCACGCATTTGATTGAATTGGCCCGTCGTAAGGTTAGCGATAGTCTTTCTAGAACAGATTTCAGGACTTCAAAACAGGTCTAAATAATATTTTGCTACAATAAAACATATTTTCAGGCTACATTTTTATTATCGACTTCAGATTTGTCACCAAATATTGATGTGGTTAGCGTAAGAGCCTCTTCCAAGGCATCAGTGAAGTTTTTTTTTGGACTATTTAAACTATGAGAACTTAAAGTTTTGTTTAATTTTAATAGCTAGTTATCTACCACAATTACTGGAGGCAAGTTTTATTTATTAGAAGGCCCGCCGGCTGACACGGAATCAAAATTATGGCCCACATTCAAAATTGGTTGGGCAGCATTGGTGTAAATCGACTGCATTTATGTTGTTGAATAAAGTTGTCTCAACAGCAGTATAAATGGGGGTAACTCCAGGGTACTAAAGAGCTATTTTTTAGGAGGACTGCGAGTTTACTGCATTTTGGAGTTGGCTTGCAGCCAGTTTCGGAGTACGGTCAGTAATTCAGTAGTCGCGTTGCAGTAAATCGAAAAGTCACTACCCTACGTCACAGTTCTATCTTGAACGAAATGATATTGAGCCCTTTTTATCAGACCTAAGTTGAAAAAAAATCGTTTGCGTTCAATATTGACAGAATGATAAAAACATCATCACTTGGTAAAATTGTGAAATTTATTCACTGACAGACAACACACGGCCTAAACCGTTGGGTCTACAAGCATACAATTTTGCACAAGGGTTTTTTTACGAATGCTCACACTAAGGAAGGGTTTTTGAAACTTCATCCCCTATAGGGGTTCAATAGAGGGATGAAACTTTGTATGGAAGTTCGTTATTTTTTGTCAACATTTAACAACATAAAAACGGTCCAATTAGTATGTAAAACAGCAAATCTCACGTTTTTTGTGATTCGATTTTCTTTAGTATATATCTGCAAATGTACATATAATAACTTCTATAAGTAAAGTAACTCAGATATGACCTGTCAAGAACAGTTCCTGCAGCTGCAACTGTGCTAGCCTGGGCAAGTGGTCACCACTTCAAAACGGCTCAAAAGTTTTATAATACACCTACTTGCAGTAGGCCGATTATACAATGCATGATCGATCGACCAGACCTTTAGTGGAAAACATATAAAAAAGTAAAAGCAGTGTCTTTTAATTCCCACGCCAATCAATAGAAGATATATTTACTATTGATACTTGGTTTCAAGGTTGCGTTGGCTTGCTGTGCACTACCACTACCACGTCTGCATTTGTATAAGTGCTACATGTTTAAATTATAAAAGTAAGTAAAATCGCAGGCAGAGCGGTTAAGATTTAGTATACTAAATAACGAGTAATTTACAAGAGAATGATGGCTTAAATAAATACTAGATAATGGAAGGAAAAAAACCGTAAAAAGGTAAGTATTTACCCCCTTATTCATAATCCTATTTTATCTCTATTTTAGCTAAAATAGGTTTATAGAACGTTTGTCTTTATCTGTCACGTTGTCATTTCTGTGTGCGAGAAAGAGACAAACCCCATTTTAACTAAAATAGGTTTGATAAGTTTTATGAATAAGGGGGTTAAAATTTTGGTAAATAGGTATCAGAAAAATTAGGTTCTCGTTAAATATTATTTCAACTTGTAATTCGGAGCAAGAGCAATGTTTTATATTATGTTACGTTAAATTTCGTATTAACTTAAACCCTGTCCCAGAAGTCAGCGTTTCAGAAAACTGGTGTTACAGTACTAAAATGAGTTTACCAATAATTTTTAGGAATTTGAGATAATTATTACACAGCTCACAGACGCTAAATAGTATCAAATAAGTATTAGAGTAGTAAAATAATAGGCTAGTTTCCTAAAAAATTCTAATTAGTCCGTCAGTTAGATTATCGAAAAATAATGGACCCTTATTTTTTCTTTTGTCAATCAAACAAAAAATTACTAAGATAAAGCGCGTCAAAATTTGGGAGTGGGGGGTCGTGACGTCACGCCGTGCTAAAAAGTGTCGCACGGCGTGACGTCACGACCCCCCACTCCCAAATTTTGACGCGCTTTATCTTTGTCATTTTTTGTTTGATTGACAAAAGAAAAAATACGGGTCCATTATTTTTCGATAATCTAACTGACGGACTAATTAGAATTATTATTTTTTACCCAGGAAACTACCCTATTGCAATTGTATAGCAAGTTTTTTTTAACACGCTTCAGCGGAAAGGGCTAACACTTCGGTGGACGTATTTCGATCGAAATAAACAATCTCAATTTCGTTAAGGCATTTATATAGACATTAATCTGAACCTTTGCCTGTCATCCACTGCAGTCTATCGGACCTTAACGCTCGCTTGCTTAATCTATTTCTTACACGCTCAGCAAAAGAGAACAGAAAATATAGCATAATAAATAAGCATGAAGGTGCATGTCTGAACTGCACCTTCATGCTTCTTTCATTCTGGTATCATGGTGCAAAATAAATAAAAATACTACTAAAAAACAAGGACACAGTAAAATAATATGTGTTTATGTAATAGGACATCTCAGCTCAAACATATACTCACATATTACCCTATGTTCAACCATTAACAGTATTATACCAATTTAGCTTGTAAACTAATATCAGTAAAGTCCACAATTACATTTAAACACTAAACAGCAAGTAGCAGTGCGGCCAGCTCAAAATAAAAACATCAGTAATAATATTGACATACAACATTACACAAAAACAAAACGCAGAAGCAGCAAAACTAAAGAAGTAAACATTAAGAAACAATTATGCACTTACTCAGCCTAAAATATCTTAGAAAGTACAGTTATCAGGGAAATATAACAGATTTCTTCAATAGCAAAATGTCTCAGAGCTCCCGACGTGTTTTATGAGTCACTTGCATTGCTGGTGTGAGCTGGTTAACTAACTTCTATCAACAATTTAAAGGTATTGATTGGCCCACTTTGTGGTAGATTGACCAATTTGACAACCGATGACATCAAACTGTTATGGACAAAAATATCAACCTACAGTACCCGGCGATAAATATTGCACATCGACCTTTGGAAAGAAACAATCGGCTAATTTCGGCTTCGTAGTGCGTTATCTCTGTCGCACACTACCTATGTGACGTTAACGGACGTTTTGTCAGTCGTTCAAGTGCGATAGAGTGCGGTCGCGTCCAGTTCAAAATATATATCTAGAGTTGTTAACACCCCCAAATTTAAATAATTTAAAGTTGTACTATGGCATCTTTAGGAAAAATAGGGGAACCTTTTTATTTTACCCCAACCTAAAGCAATCATTTATATAAAAATTGGTGTATTTTACACAAAGAATTATCAAAAGAAGCAAATCATAATTGTTTTAACAGCTCCTAATGCTACTGCTCCATCTGCGTTAGCGTTAAAGTTAATGTCAATGGCCAACTACACGTTAATTAGGGCATTAAAAATGCGCGTTGGCTACACTTAGGTTACAATGCTAAACTACGCACTAAAACCCTTTGATGTGTCCAAAAAACCGACACTCGAGTTATCGCTTAACGTTTAATGCCATTATTAATGCCATTTGTATAAAATGCCATTAAAACGTTTGCCACATCTACGTAACGCCTAAATTAACGTGTTAATTTGCGCGTTAAGACGCAGATGGAGCAGTAGCATGATAGATACCGGACTGTTTGTATTTCGTGCGACAGAGATAACGCTCTACGAAGCCGAAATTAGCCGATTGTCTCTTTCCAAAGATCGATGTGCAATATTTATCGCCGGGTACTGTACTTATTAACTGTCATCGATTTCTGTGCAGTGGCTATACAGTATTTCTACTACTACTACTACACAATAATATATACTAGTAATAAGGTTGAAGAAATTTTTTATTTGTTAGTTTGTTTGAACGCGGTAATCTCCGGAACTAATATTCTGATAGCCCAATTCTTCTCCAGGTTATAGACTAAGAAAAAGAGTCAGAAAGATTATTATTATTATTATTACGCTAAGTGATAGCGCGGGCCGGCGATGCGATGCGACGCGGTGGGTCCGGGGATATATCTTATGTTAAAACAAAAAATTTCACGCGGACGAAGTCGCGGGCAGAAGCTAATACATAATTTAATATGGTCATTGCTACCTTCAGATTGCCTGAGTTGTATTTACGTCAACCGATGCAATTGGTAATTGAGGCAAATTGTTAAAACTAAACAGTTTCATGGAAAACAGACGGGAACTGGACATTACATTCAGAAGCATGCACAATACCCAATGGGATAATGTGCATGCTTCGGGTCAAGTTCACTATGTAGTTATTTATTCAGTTGGTAAAACATGACAATAATAAATCTTATTAAGTACTTGGTGGCAGTTTGCAAAGGGTTCTGAAATGAATGCACTTTAACACTTTCACTGTCAACACCAGTTAATGAATTTACTTTAAAAATCTAAAATTAGCTGATGCGCAATGAACCAAGAGTTGAACCAACTGGAAGAAGAAGAAAGAATATCACCCTGTAGTTTTTTTTTACGCTAGCTTTAGCTTTCAAGTCTTGTCATATATGCCAAAGTCAAATTCAAAGTATTTATTTCAAGTTGGCACATAAAAGGCACTTTTGAATGTCAACATTTACTTTAAAATAGAATTATCCAGTCCAGTCGCCCCTTCCAAAAGGTAGTAAGTATGGAGAAGAATGGGAAAGAAACTCCAGTTTAACTATTTTAATATGTTTTACAATATTTTGATACATGGTACTTATACTCCATTTACTATAGCATTAGACAGAAGTTAAAAAAGGCTCTTTTAGGGGCACACTTTGTAATAAAAGTACAACAAACATTATTACAATCAAGATTGATGTGGAGTTAAATATAGTCAATTTAAAACAGCAGTCACACTTAATTGTACTTATTTAACCTATCTACCTTCTGAAATTACAAGGCTTTCATGCAATATAATTTAGTTTCTACATAAAATATTGTTGTGTCAATGTTTAAAATCTAAAAGAAGCAGGGGCGGACATTACTGGGAACGTTTTCATATCACTATAACTCTACCAAATCTAAAATGTTCCCTATTCCTTTCATAAGTTGTGGCAGCACGTGTTTTTTTATTTTGTCGGTCTCATGTACCTATCCAAGCATCGTGACGAGTAGATAGATAGAATGTGCTTTATTTAATGCCATACATTGTTACTTACAAAAAAAGCACATACTTACATTATTTATTAAAATTGTTTGAACTTAACTTGAAAATAAAAGGTTTCGTACTCCTTCCTGCTTCTGCGAGCCTCTTTTTTCTATTGTTATAATTTACTTATAATAAATGGAGTATAACTACATTACAAACATTGTAAAAGTATACAATTTTCCTACAATTTTATTAACAAGTTAAGTCAATGTGTGAGTTAAAGTAATAACAGAATGTATATCAATGTCATAAAAGTAATAAATTATAAAATTTAATTAGCAACCAGTTTGACTGTCTAGACTCTAACTTGTCCTATGGAGCGGAACCAGCTTGTTTCCAAGCATTCTTATCTTCTTGGATATAGTCCTTGTATACAACAAGTACTTTCAATATGAGTTTTAAATTTTCTTTCAGTTGATTGTTATCACAAGGTATAGCTGTAACGTTTAATACTGTTCCCCATAAAAGATACTTTAGCTCTTCTGAAAAATAGTTGATCTATTTTTTTATCTTTATTTTTAGTATTAAAATGATGTCTATCGCTTATTTTATTAAGGTGTAGAATTTTGTTTGTTTTTTGTTACTTTTTCACACCTAAATCACTGAACCGATCATCCTGAAATTTTGCGAATATGTTGTCAGGTGTACAGAAACGGACGTAGGTTTCATTCCGAAAAAAGTGCTATTCCTGAGGAAAACAACAATAATAATGTTAGATCACATGTCTATTGAACTTTGTCATATTATTTAATTCTGAGGTATAAGGGTGATAAGGGAATTTTTTTATTTAAGCTAAAAGCACTAGTGAAGCCCTCATAATTGAAATTTATTCTTAGGTTTATTGCTATTTGCAGGTTGTCAGGTTAAATGTTTATCAAAATATGATTTACGTCCTAGTTTATCATTTGTGATGTTGAGTGATGGCAATATTCATAAATATGTAAGCCAGCACACCCTTTTTGCTTGGAGCCTTTTATTTACATGTTAAGTTCTGTTTACATTGTTTTTTTTTTTATATTTCTGTTTGTGTATAGTTTTTGATGTTTTTTGTTGGTATATTGGCGTGTACTAGCTGACACAATTATGACAAATGATTTAATTAAAATTTTGATTCTAACAATATGTAGTACACAAAATAATTTACATTATGCAGTAAATTATTTTGCATACCATTGTTAGAATCAAATTTTTCTGACTGAACAGGCAGCTTTGCTACTAGGGAGTCTATTGCGCCACTTTTTCTTCCCAGCTTAACCACTAGGAAGTGATGAAAGGCGGGCGGGCGTTTTGGGGGACCGTCTTATGTTATTTTGACGCTCGGAAAAGTGCAGTTTTTCAGCCTAATTTTAAAAACGATTTTAGATTTTGTGTCCTTAGTATATCCCGCTTCAGTTTCACTTAATGTTACTATGTGCCTTACGATAATTTGAGGATTTTTGCGGGCAATATGAGTATACAGGGTGGATTTTTGAGATGGAGCAGTTAGCCCTATTACAATATATTATAGTATTTGATGATAAAAAATTGTAATGCATTTTGTTCAAAGTTAATTCAGGTCTATTTATTTTTGGCTGGTCTGTCCTTCATCAAATAGTAAGTTGCGAGTTTATTTAAAAGTGATTAGCGATTTCTGGCTTTTCTAGTACTCAGCCCTCAGGTGATCTAATAATGCTTATAAGAAACAGGATCCATTGATATAAAAAAAGATTTTCTTTTCTAAAAAATGCCTATTTTCGTGCAGACAGTTAATTTTTTTTAAATCTGTAATTGTACATCATAACGTCTCAAAAACTGAAGGATGTCTCCTACGACCCTTACTGTCCCGTCTCAAAAATTCACACTGTATACATCACAACGCATCATTATCTTTATAAAGATAAATAACAGTTGGTAGTATATAAAGCTAGGTAACTAGCAGCGTTTTTTAATTAGATGGACGGCGCCTCAGAGGCCGGCCTAGAAAGAGGAGGAGAGATGACCTGGACGCGTACCGCGAGTGCTGGTTCGAAGTCGCGCGAGCAGAATTCCTGGGAGCACTTGGTACAGGCCTTTGCCTATTAGTGGGAGGTTTTAAAAAATGAATTCCTACATAAATAGAGCTCTAGATTCGTTCCATTTTATGGGAAGCAATTCTGTTGTTGACCAAGAAAACTACAACCTTTGTTTGCTTAATCTGTTTGAGGACACATGTATACAATACACAATGCACCATGGATGAAATAAATGTGTTTGTGAAAATAGCTGCAGATATTTTCTCATCTAATAATATGAACTTTAACTGGTTAAAAAAGAAGGAGATTGTATTAGTTGTACAGACGCCAGCACATCAACCTACCTGAAACTGTCACAATTTCCCAATCAACTTTGAACCTTATACTTTATTGATAAAGTTGAAAATCAATTAAAGAAATTTGACAGATTGTAGTAGGTTGATGTGCTGGCGTCTGTACATGTGTTTTAATACTGGTGACTGTTCTCTCTGAGATTCCTAGAGATTTCTTAAACTTCTAAGACAACAATCTATTAATGCCGATAGAAATAATGACAAGAGTGTCTATCTTTAATACTAAACAATCAATCACTTGGATGTTAATATGCACAATGCACATGCATGCACAATGCGCATTGACATGCGAGTTGTGGACACCAGCCCATATTACGTACCTACCTAATATTTCTTGTTTTCTATAAAGGGGTTTGAAGATTTTTGTATGGAGGGTGGCCCTAACGTCGGCCGCCATTTTGATTTTTTTTCAGAATCGCGGTTCACAACGAAAGTTATATATTTAGATAGAAGACACTAATACAAACAAAAAATGAAATATAACATAATATCCTAAAGCATCAGGTTTCGGAGATATTAACCGAAATATAAGTCGAAAACTAAACCTTTAATTTGATCAAAGTTCAGTTTTTGACTTATATTTCAAGGACTTTTTTCATAGATTTAAATTGATTATGACCTGAGTCAACACAACATTGTCATTTCGGATCCTTAATTGGCTTTTAAGAGCCAGAATCCACTCGAAGACACCAAAACAATCAAATTTATTTTTGTCCGCATATAGATCGATAATAATTTGCAACGCAGGTATAAAATATTTGGCTACTATTGTAATTGCATTGTAGGAAAATGAACACTTGAATGTTGCTCCCATGTGATGTGTATTATAATGGTACATGACATGGGCTCAACACCAAGAATATCCTATTCAGCCTCCCGCTGCCTTCTTGTGTGATATTATTTATACCGAATATGATTAATAAATCTTATGTTTAATCCACTAGCTGGTGTATTCAATTATTTCATGTTTACCTACAAAACTATCATTTTAATTCAACACATTTATCTCATATTTTTATGTTCAAATTGTTTTAGTTTTTAATGAACAAAATACATGATTAGTATTATAATATTTATATTTTCTTTCTCTGTCTGATTGAGATTAACATTTGAAGTTACTACAAAATAAAAAAACACTTAAAATTTGTTACAACAATTGTTATTTTTATCTTTGAATATCTCAGAAACGTGACGCTTTATGATGTTATGTTATATCACGTTTTAGATTTGTATAAGTGTCCACTATCCGAATATATGCCATTTATTGATCACCACAATTTTGAAAAATAAAAACAAACTGGCGGTTGATGTTAGGGCCAAAACCTTCAAACCCCTTTGAATTCAGGATTCATACCACGGATTGTACCTATTATGTTACACTCTTTACTTTCCAAATTTCTCCAGAGCAAATCAGTTGTTTATTATAATTATTTGGAACCTCCAACAAGGGGGATCAAAAGACAGTACTAAGCCTAAGATTTATGATAATTTTTAGGGTTAACCTGAAACTCTTATGATGTAAGTACATACTGGTGAACTATCTGCTATTATACCATCCTACATAATATATTCATACTGAGCCTGGAGTGCATAACAAAGAGACAGGTAGGTACTACATACATATAATATAGATTGATATTGGTGAGTTTCTGCATTATTTATACCGTACTGCGCAGAAAAGTAGAATTTTATAATAAGCTATGTACCTACCACAATTTGAGTTAAGTGTAGGCTGAAGATTATAATGGTAAAAGCATAATATCTCGAAAAACGGTTGAATAAATTTGGTAAAAATAACTTACCTCATCTTCGACTGAGAACCGGTGGTTATTGGAATCTAAAGTCTTTATCGTAAACTCAATCATTTTTTACACGAAACATGAACGCCCATGGAAGGCTGATAATTTGACGCGTGCCTAAAAACAACAAAAACCACGTTTTAAAACGTTTCAGATTGTCCACTTTCACACTCAAGATATTGCACTATAATTATATCGATTACTCACGCCTATCACAATGAATTTTTTAAGTAAATTGCTGACGATTTAAAATAATTTTTAATCGGATTCGGATCAGAGTGCATTTGATGCCTGATGGTGACAGCAATCAAAAGGCAGAGTTGCCAGTTTACAACTGTTAGAAACGAAATGGTAGTTCACTATTGAAACATTATGTCCAATGTAGCCTTGTACTTTGGTAGACGGTAGTAAACGACGAAACTTGGAACTTGATTGACTAAAATGTACTAAACTTGACAGTTCGGGTGATATTTGCTAGAAGAAGTAGCGCCGTCACAGTAGACCAAAACATACTGGACATTATGTATGGTCTTACTAAAAAAAAAAACTCAATAATCAATACATGCGCCATCGCCACTCTATGAGCTATGAACCATAGAGTTTTCGTATCGACATTGTAGTATCAAGTAGAATCAAAACGTAACTAATAAAACTACGCAGTTGTAGCCCGCGAAATTCAATTTTTCTTACAAAGGCCAGTGTCAGGTTGTATCTTGATCAAAATATTATGATTCGCGACTATAACAGGTACTTACGTGAGACACTCAGAAAGTTTTGTGAAAATAAAAAAATGTTCATGCGTCTGGACCAGTTTTCAAAACACTTTTTCCAGTCCGCCGCAGACACCTCGTTTACAGCCTGCTCGAACGCTGACAGTGCATCTTCCAGTGACGAAAATTTTTTATTTTTTATTTTCGTTAATAAAAAAAGTCACACGGTGCTAGGTCAGGGCTGTAAGGAGGGTGACCCAGGAGTTTGACCGGCGTGCTGTCCAGGAAGTCCCTTGTTTTGAGCGCGGTGTGCGAAGGCACATTGTCGTGGTGGAGCAGTAGCCCGCGGAGCATGTGTTTGGTCGCTTGTTGCTCACAACAGAGAAAACTTCTGCCAACCATTTGGTAGTATTCCATTCAGCGTTAATGCTTCTTTGGTTCCGTAAAGGAACTGACGGTCAGTGGGTCGTCTTGACACCAAATAGGCAGTCAAATAGAAATAGCTCGCGATCAAAATCTTTCCCCCGCTTCTAGATCGCTTCACTTTGGTAGGCGTTGATTCGTTTTGAAACAACCAAACCGTCGACTGGTACTTCGTTTCTGGATCGTATTGATAAATCCAAGACTCCTGTAATGATGTCATAAACACGCCGAGACGAGCCTGCTTTAAATTTGTTTATCATATCACGGCACCATTCCACCTGGGCCTGCTTCTCAGCATTGGTGAGGTTGCGCGGCACCCAGCGTGAAACTATCCTCCTCACGCGAAGATGCATGTGTAGAATTTAGCTCTAACCTAGTAAATTAAAAGGCAGTTGCAATGTCATTGCATTTTTTAATAGCCATTACTTAAATAATAGTCACTTTTGGTATTCAATTTGGAAGAAATGAACCATGTAAACAAAAAAGTTAACCATTCAACACACAAACAGCATCCATACAAATTCAATCTACACACATCAAAAGTGTCTAGGGATCAACATATATTTTTGCAATAACTTTTCTCCTGATTGATATTAATTAAAATTTTCTTTAAGGATTCATCAAATAAAGTGTTTTCGTTTGTCACAGTAACGATAAACCAAGTCACCTTTGCATTAATAAAGAAATTTGCCATTTTCCTAATAAAGGGATTTTTGACATTTGAACCACTAACACAAAAGTTCGAAAAAAAGACTGACATAACAGTTTTCTTTAAAATTTTATTGGGTAACTTAAACAATTAATAATCCGTGTTTCTACCGCGAACACTAACAACACAAGAACATCGGTTTGGCATACTCAAAATGAGTTCATCCAAATCACGCTGTGGAATGGCCGCCCATGTTCGTTGCAACAACAAAAAAAGGTCTTCTTGCGACTGGATACCCTCCATATTCGGCAGAGCTCTTCTCTGTAGCATATCCCATGCATGCTCAATCGGGTTCAAGTCTGGCGACTGAGCAGGCCAGGGCAGGACATTGATGTTAGCTGCGGCGAGAGTCTGTCTTACAACTCTTGCGGTGTGCGGTCGTGCATTATCATGCATTAACTGAAATAAGGGACCGATTTGCACTTGTAGAGGAACGATGACGTCTGATACAATCGTCTCAGCATAAATTTGAGCGTTGAGGTTGCCTCTGATCCAAATCAACTCAGTTCTTCCGCCGATCCAAATACCCGCCCATACCATGATGGTTCCACCACTATAAGGATGGACTTCCTGGCAGGATTTTAATCGCTGTTGGCGTCCAGGGGTTCTCCAGTGTCGTATACGTCTTGTATCCGGTCTCATACCAAAACGAGACTCATCAGAAAAGCACACGAAACGCCATTGTTCTTCTGCCCAATTTCTGTGTTCAAGAGCCCATTGATATCGAATCCTACGATTGTGCATTGCTATAGGTGGTACCCGTAGCGGTCTTCGGGAATGAAGGTTCACTTCATGCAAGCGGTTTCTGACTGTTTGGTCGCTAATTAAGTTCCCTGAAGAGTGATGAAGCCTCACGGCTAACATCATGGCGGTTATTGTTGGAGCTCTTCGAGTTAAGCTTTGAATGTATCGGTCTTGTCTCCGTGTGGTGCAGCGATACCGTCCTCCATGGCGCTCAGCCACGGTACCAGTGCTTCGGTAACGTGTCCAAAGTCGACTGATAACACTCTGACTTGTATTCAGAGCTAAAGCCACAGTACGTTGCCGGGAACCAGCTTCTATCATTCCCACGGCTCTGAGCATTTCTTCCCTGCTTAAATGACGTCGCCGCTCCATAATAACGTTGGTTTTAATCAGTAGTAGGGAAACAGTAGCACTAATAATGTCTTCAATGCGTTGTATGTTTTTATAGGGAAAATATTGACAGCTGATTTTCATCTTTTACTCGAATTTGATTCACAGTTCCTGATTCAAATTATGAAATGCACCAAAAAGGATCCATATAAATTTATAAAATCATAAATTTATTACAAAGCCACATCTCAATCTCAAGAAATCCGCATAAAAATGCTTGTGTTGGAATCCCAACACTAAAATAGTAATAATGTCTGTGGTAACAACACTAGCGAACAACGCTAGCTTGGTCGCCATATTAAACGTTCGTCTCTTTCACTTCCTCACAAGCCGCGTCCGCGATAGGACATACGCTCCGACCTTGCGCTTACCTTAACTCCACGTGTTTGGGTTGAAATACAATCTGGATCAAGAACTGGCTGTTTCCTTTTTATCTACTATCCACTACACACAACTTTCTACATGGTCCTTCGAGCTTCGGAAACCTTCAGTGAAGATCTACAGCGTCACCATCACGTTGGCAGTGCAAGCGTGATTCGTGATACAAGGCGAGGAAGTGCATGCAGGTATACCTACTAGTCCGTCGGCAGTGCAGACGCAGGTGAATACCATCATCCATCTAACCACCTACCTATTCCGTCAGCGGTGCAGACGCTAAAGAAAATAGGTAGTGTAGGTACATACATCTTTTAACAAAAGCTAAGCCACACGGCTTTTTGCAGAAGTGCAATAATACATCCAGCATCCCTTGATACCTACATACAATAACATAAATTGTGCACCAACCACAGAACATTAATACTCGCACCAACTGAAAGCAAACATTCGTCGCAAGCAAGAAAGAACAGAACACGGTGCGGACGGCGCATGTACCAGACGAAGTGGGCGGGCCCCGTCACGACAGCGGCGTGTGCGACACGGTGCGACGACTCGCCTCGCCTGTGACATGGTCGCCATATTGCAGTGCAAGCAAGAGTGTTTGGCGTCGCGTGCGTCTGTGTTGTGCGTAAAATACGTAATTCTATTGTGAAAAATATTGGTATCGGCAAAACAGTGTTTTAAATAAGTTTTACTATAGTCTAGCTTAAAAATAAGTCTCAGTAGTGCTGTATTATGACCATGGAGTTGAAGGATTTAATCGCTGCACGTGGCTACTTGAAAGGTACTATTACGAGGTTACGATCCGCTTGTTCGCAACCATTAATTAGCATTCCCAAAGAAAATTTATTAGCTAAACGACAAAAGTTGTTAGATACGTTTGCGCAATATGAATCGCACAATATGAAAATCTCGTCACTCCATCCAGAAGACAAGGAGGAGATCGAGCAAGTAGAGAATAGCTATTATTACATCATCACAGCAATCGATGGGGAACTCAACCGCCGTAACAGTGCCAGTGCTAGTGACAATCATTCAGCTCCTAAATCAGTGCCAAAGGTTAACTTGCCTCCGATTGACATCCAAATATTTAGTGGTAAGTTCACAGAATTTGTACCATTTATCAACCTGTTTAAATCGTTAATTGATAACAATAAGTGTCTTGATAATGTTCAGGGCTAAAATTTCCATTAAAGGACCATCGATTTGGAAGTTCATTTTTTTTTTGTAGATAGTACTCATAAATAGAAAGCTTTTTACAAAATTTCAAACCGCGGAGTATCACAGTTTACGAGATATAATTTTTTTAAGTTTCCATACAAATTGGAAAATAGCTCGCCATTTGCAAATTTTTAGGTTAGATAAATTGTCATGGTAGACGTCAAAGTTGACATTTCACGTTCCGTTGACGGTAGAGGTGTATTTAATTCAATTTTATGTCATACTTTTTATTTAAATTTTATTTTATTTTCATATATTCACATATTATATTTGGTGTGTAATTAATGTGCACAATAATCGTGCTGTATTATGCAATTACATTCGACTTTTTTACACAAAAAATAATTAATATTTGTTTAAACTGTGGAACGGAACGTAAAGCGACGCCAAAATTTCTTGTGTTTTATTCTCATTATATGAATATCCGAAAAATACCCAAAACCGAATCAGAGCACCCCACTTTCCACGTGGTCTTGTCTGCCCTACCCCTAGAGTGTATATAAAAAACCGGAGGCGCGGAGGGAGAGCAGCCCTCGCCCGCTGTGACGAAGCGCGGGAATCATGCGAGGTGAAGCGGCTGAGGCTGGTCGCCGAAGGCGACCAACAAGCCGAAGCTGCGGAGCCGAGCATGAGTGACCGTGCTTCGTCACGCAAGGGCGGAAGGGCTGCTCTTCCCGCAGCGCCGGAGATAAGGCAGAGTCAAACTAGGGGAAAAGGGAAGCTCTCCCCCAAGTTTGACTAAATAGCGCCATTCTAACCTAAAAACTTCAACCATGGATAGCTCCATAACCATGGGGTTCTGCGGGATGAGGATGGTATAGGGGGGTAGCCGGGCCTTCCCGTACCATAATTCGATGGACATTTATGGAATTTTTTATTCTAACCTCAAAACTTTAACCATGGATATCTCCATAACCATGGGGCTCCGCGGGTTGGGAGTGGTACAGGGGGCAGCCCCCCTCGCCCCCTCCCCCTTCCCCCCCTCACCACCCCATAAATCAATGGTCCTCTAATGGAAATTTTAACCATGTTCAGAAACTGTACTACTTACGCTCGTATTTAAGAAACGAGCCATATGACTTAATTAAAAATTTACCCTTGACAGGTGAAAGTTATGTAAAAGCCTTGGAAATAGTAAATAATAGATATAATAATAAGCATAGATTAATAAATGAGCACATCAATTTGTTATTAGATCTTAAGCCGCTATCAAAGTCAACGGCATCTAACTTGAGAGAATTTGTGTCAAATGTAAAACAAACTCTTGCCGCTCTCAGTAACTTGGAGCCAAACGTACAGTTTTGGGATGCTGTAATTTTGTGTATTTTATATCGCAAATTAGATGCGTACACCTCCCGTGCATTTCAACTCGAGAGGAGCGCGGATGAAGAGCCAACCATAGAAGCCTTCTTGGATTACATGGGGAAACGAGCGCTGGCACTTGAAAATGCTGGCCCGGGAACGTCCCATGGTCAGCTACACCAGTCGCCTACAGAGCCCGGGAAAGCTGCTGGCAGACTAGTGGCCAACACAGCTGCTCAGGAGCCTTCATGCTTATACTGTAAGTTGAAACACAAGCTTCATTCTTGTAACAATTTTAAACTAATAAATGTGGATCAGCGAGTAAAGTTTGTCAATGAAAATGGCCTGTGCAATATTTGTTTGTGCGCTCACACTAGAAAGTGCAGATATCATTTCAAGTGTGCAAAGTGCAAGGAACCACACAATACTCTGCTACATCATGATACAGATAAAAACATATCATGTAATACACAAACCACTGGCTCAGCATCAACCGCATCATTAGCGGCAAGCAATAACATTAGTAATGATGTTCTTTTACCCACAGCTAAGGTGAAACTTGTCACTCGGGACGGCGCTGAAGTCCACCTTAAAGCCCTGCTTGACAGTGGTTCTCAGCTGACCTTTATTACACAAAGGGCATTACAGCTGCTTGATTTGGAACCTACCCATAGTAATGTCTATGTAGTTGGTATCACTAATACAAAAACAAGGTTGAAGCATTGCTTACCTCTAGAAATCCATTCTCTAACGAACCCCTTTAAGGTTACGGCCACATGTCATGTCGTTGAACAAATCACCTGTAACTTACCTCAATATAGATCCTGTACCTCAGACATTTTCCTGCCTAAAAGTATTAAACTGGCTGATGATCAATTTAATTTACCAGCTGAGATTGATTTATTAATGGGAGCGGACATATTTTTCCAGGTGCTGCTGCCTTCAGATCTGCCGGTGCTGCGTGAACGCCAGCAGTCTGCTACAGTGGTCAGCAGACCGCAACCACAGCTTGTCAACACTCAGTTTGGATATATAATTGGAGGTACCCTACCACACAATAATTTAACAAAGGTTTGCAATAAAGTAAGTTTAAAATGTAATGCATGTGAGTCAGATATTAATGAAACTTTAAGTCAGTTTTGGAAAACGGAAGATGTTCCAAAAATTTATGATGAAAGATCATCAGAGCAAGAGCTCTGTGAATATATTTTTAAAGAAACTGTTCAGTTGAAAGGAAATTGTTTTGAAGTTGCTTTACCATTGAAATTACCTCTAAGTGAAGTCAATGACTCTTTAGGTGACTCCTTTAATCTAGCATTAAAAAGATTTTTAAACTTAGAGAAGAAATTACATAAAGATCCCAAACTTTTCTCCGAGTACCAAAAGTTCATTCATGAATATTTAAATCTGCATCATGGTCAGTATGTAAACATTGGACTGTACGAATTAAACAAAAATGCTATATATTTTTTGCCTCATCATGCAGTCTTGAAGCCTGACAGTAAAACCACTAAGCTGCGAACAGTGTTTGATGGCTCTATGAAAACTAACAAAAAAGTGTCACTTAATGATTTGCTTCTAAATGGGCCCATTGTACAAAGAGATTTGTTTGAAATAATATTACTGTTTCGTTGTGGTAATTTTACATTTACCTCTGACATAAAGCAAATGTTTAGAAATATACGTGTAACACCAGAGCATACCTCTTTGCAAAATATACTGTGGAGAGATAGCCCCGATGAGCCAATCCAATGTATAAGGCTTGACACAGTTACATATGGGTTGAAGAGTTCGAATTATCTGGCTACTCGTTGTCTTAAAGAACTAGCAGCACAAAACAAGGACAAGTTCCCGCTAGCTTCATTCATTTTAGAAAATTGTACATATGTAGATGACATTCTTTATGCAGAAAATGACTTTAATATTATCTTAGAGGCTAAGTCACAGATTCGTCAGCTTTTAAAGTTAGGTAATTTTCACACACATAAGTGGTCATCAAATGATAATAGGATATTATCTGACATTCCTTCAGCTGAACAGCATTTTGATGATTTAGAGCTACAAAGCGATGAGTATTATTTAAAGACCTTGGGCTTACAATTGATGGTTAAAGATGATAAATTTAAAATGTCTTGTCCAGAAACTTTCAATAAGCATGATTTTTCAAAAAGAGATATCCTCTCCTATATTGGGAAAATGTTTGATCCCATGGGTTTTGTCAGTCCCATTATTGTACAAGCAAAAGCTATAATGCAAAGGCTATGGTCTTCCAAGACTGAATGGGATTCCATGCCTGATGATGACATTAGGAAAGCATGGCTTGAATTCTCTTCCAGTCTGGCTGAAATGAAGCCAATTTTTATAAATAGAAATATACATATAACTGATTTAAGTAAACTTGAACTAATAGGATTCTCAGATGCATCCAGTACTACGGCATATGGATGCTGCGTGTATCTGCGTGTTACAAATCACGATGGTAAAGTTAAAATGTACTTGTTGTGTTCAAAATCGCGCATAAACCCGCTTCAAAATAAAAACAAAACTGTACCGCGCTTAGAACTTAATGCTGCTCTGCTTCTTTCGATGCTTATGGCAAAAGTTTATTGCACGCTAAAAGTTAAATATAACATAAGCAATATTTACTTGTTTACTGATTCACAAATTGTTCTCGCATGGTTGCACACAGAACCCTTGAAACTTAACGCTTACGTTGCAAATAGGGTGAAGGCAATCGCTAAAAATATGCCTAACTGTAAGTGGCTATTTGTCAGCACTGAAAATAACCCTGCAGACTATATCAGTAGGGGTGTTGCGCCAAGTTTGCTTAGTGCCTGCAGCCTGTGGTGGGATGGCCCTGAATTTTTGCATGACTGTGAATATAAATTTAATTTTAAATTAGACTTACCTACGAACTTACCTGAAGCAAAACCCGGGTCAGCATTTCTCGCCAGCCAAGTGTCCTCAGGTATTAGCAATGTTTTCGATCAAATGCATAAATATTCTAGCATTCACAGAATGGTACGTACATTAGCTTATGTAATGCGGTTTATTAATAACATAAAAGGTGGCAAAATACCTGACAAATATCTCTCAAGTTCTGAATTGAATAATACTTTGATGTTGCTTATTAAGAATGAACAAGAAATATATTATAAAGTCGAAATTGAATGTTTAAAAAATAATAAAAGTGTAAAAGGTCCTTTACAAAGCTTATGTCCATTTATAGATAGTCTAGGTATCCTGCGTGTAGGTGGCAGGCTACATCATTCTAACATTCCATATGCTCATAAACATCAGGTCATTTTACCAAGAGAATCACATGTTACTAATTGTATTATAAGGTCTGAACATGAAAAGCCTTTACATGCAGGTCCGAAATTATTACTGTGTAATTTAAATCAAAAATATTGGATAACTAATGGGTTAATGTATGTCAAAAAAATAATCCATAAATGTGTAATGTGTTTCAGACAAAAGGCGAAGGCCTCTAAACAGCTGATGGGTTCTTTGCCAGCAGACAGAGTGACTGCTATGAGTCGCCCTTTTGAGAAAGTCGGTGTAGATTTCGCTGGGCCTATTGATATTAAACTCTCGCGCGTGAGACGCTCCGTGGTAGGAAAAGGCTACATTTGTGTATTTGTGTGTTTCGCTACAAAGGCAGTTCACCTCGAAATCACATCAGATCTTACTTCAGATGCATACCTCGCTTGCCTTAGGAGATTTATTTCTAGAAGAGGATTGCCCAAAGAAATCTACTCCGATAATGCTAGTACCTTTAAAGGCGCAAAGAACCAATTAACTGAACTTTATCAATTACATTCTTCACAGAATCACCAAAAACAAGTATGTCAATTTGCAGCCCAGAGGGGCATTAACTTTCATTTTATACCAGCATATTCCCCGACCTTTGGCGGGCTGTGGGAGTCTGCTGTGAAAATGACTAAGTATTTTCTAAGAAGAGTGTTACAAAAACAATTGTTAACCTATGAACAAATAAACACTGTATTAATAGAGATAGAATGCATATTAAACTCCAGACCGCTGATTCCTATGTCATCTGATGTCAATGATTTCAGCTACTTAACACCAGGTCACTTTTTAATCGGAAATTCACTAACAATGTATCCTGAAAATGATGTAACTACTGTTCCTCAAAATAGACTCAAGTTTTGGCAATTATGTAATCAAATTAAACAATCATTTTGGAAAATGTGGTACAAACAGTATATTAATACATTACAAAATAGACCTAAGTGGATAGACGTCATGCCTAACATTAAGATAGGAGCAATTGTAATACTAAAAGAAGACAATGTACCCATAATGTCATGGCCTATGGCCAGAGTTACGAAAACATTTCCAGGCCATGATGGTCATGTAAGAGCAGTAGAAGTCACAAATTCAAAGGGAAATACCCATGTGCGGTCTGTTACAAAAATTTGTATGTTACCCATAGACGATAATGTTTATTAATAATTTTACTTAGATTCTAACTTTATCTGTATCCTCTCGTAAGGCCGGAGCATGTTGGAATCCCAACACTAAAATAGTAATAATGTCTGTGGTAACAACACTAGCGAACAACGCTAGCTTGGTCGCCATATTAAACGTTCGTCTCTTTCACTTCCTCACAAGCCGCGTCCGCGATAGGACATACGCTCCGACCTTGCGCTTACCTTAACTCCACGTGTTTGGGTTGAAATACAATCTGGATCAAGAACTGGCTGTTTCAACCCAAACACGTGGAGTTAAGGTAAGCGCAAGGTCGGAGCGTATGTCCTATCGCGGACGCGGCTTGTGAGGAAGTGAAAGAGACGAACGTTTAATATGGCGACCAAGCTAGCGTTGTTCGCTAGTGTTGTTACCACAGACATTATTACTATTTTAGTGTTGGGATTCCAACATTAAGAAAATCCTAAGAATCCCTAGACACTTTTGATGTGTGTATTTCACTCAAATTGAATGCCAAAAGTGAACCGTGTAACATTACCTTACCATGTAGCGGAAAGGAGAGGAATTCCATTTTTATTATTGGGTATTTGGATAGCGAGCATAGTTATGAAAAAGAACATAAAAAATAACAAAGTCAATGTCAAATCATTTATTTCAATTTTGAACGTCAAAAATTACAATAAAATAGAATTGATTCCAGTCAGCCCTTCCGAAAGATAAGCAGTCCTCAGTGAAATGTTTACTACAAAGATGATAATTGGATTTAGGACTCCAATTTACCATTTTCATGTTTTTCAGCCATATCTGCTTAGTTGAGTTGGTGGAAAATCTGAAATTAAGTATTTAATTAAAGTAAAAATGACTAAAGTATATTGTAGATGGTAAGTTTTATTTCGATGTTAGGTCTTTACTTCGGAAACAAGTACCTACCTACACATTACATTAGGTAATATTTATCTTTTGAAATTTGAAACCAGTATTTGCTCATTTGTTTTAGCTAATCAAATTGCAGAAATTTCTAGCGACAGTACATTTCTATTTGAAAGACGTAAAGGACATGTCTGGTGGAGCAATGGGCGAATGTCTAGGCAGTCAAAGAAAATGTTCAGTAATGATTGTTATATTATTGTAATCGTCGTATTTTATAGTTTATTAATTAATAAGTTTCAGGAGTCAGGATCTTGCGTAAACTGGTCAAAATAAGGATTATACGCAAGGGATTTTTCTTAACTTTGTTTAGTATAATGACATCTGAGAGCGAATACAGGTACTAATTGGTGGTATGTCTTTGTGAGGTTAATGAAACATTTTGTTGGTCTGAGATCATATTCTACAGTTTTTTGGATATTTCTATTTGTGTAACAAAAATGTTAAGCACCTATTGTTTGTCACAATATTATAATATTATATTGGCATCATCTTTAATTCCGTATTTTGGTTTCTATCTTCAATACCCATAATATTATTTATATGTAGCTACTTGTTGATACTGAATTGGGATTATAATAAATAAAACTATGTATGTATTTATTGCAAAACAAATTATTTTATTGTAGATACATTCTTAACTAAAATGATAAAAAATAAACGTCTTCTAGAGACACCAAAACATTGTCCAAAAATGTAGCTGGTGCTAGCACGTTATTTTGATGCCTTGCCCAGCCAAGATGCCATACTAGCGTCATGACGTGGCAGACCATTGTATGACCTAGTAATCTCTCATTGTCAGCAGCTTTGGTATTTAATAAATTATAACAATCATGACACTTGCGTATCCATCTAATGGGAGCTGGAACAATAAGACGTCATTGTATTTTTCAAATTATAACACAACTGCTCAATGTACTGCCTTTCCTGCATGGTTTACACGACTGCCGTAGTATAGAGGCCAACCTGATTTGATAACCATCGAGCAAGTCTCACTTGCAGGGGTAACGCCAGCCTTGACACGATATGTCTGCGAATCCGCAGCACAGCGATGCACCGGATGCACCTCATCATAATATCCAAATCGAAAGGAAAAGCAGAATCCTATAAGTATAGCAATAGTCATCGTGTCTAGATGATGTCGAATAGCAATGGTCGTTGATGATGTAGGTAGAATAGCAATGGTCGTTTAAAGAAAATATCCATAACAGAAAATAATCGCATAGTAAGCAAGGAACGCATACACGCAACTTGGAATTGACAACCAAAAAATAAATGTCAATGCCATCGCCATGTCAAAAAAGTAATAAATAGTTACCTTCATGTTAGGAAGTGGGTATCCGAAGAAAAACACCTTTGATGTGTACACTAAAATATTTTAGTAATATTGTCGTATTATATACGCAAATACGTTAATATATTTCTTTCATCTAAAATAAGCGGCTTATAATTATTGCTCACACTATTTAAAGATAATTACGGGATAAAATGGAACGTCAAAAACATTTTTAGTACTTCCCGTTTAAAATGGCAATAGCGGAAGCTACGATTGAGTACTGTTTTTTTAAGAATTATGTTACGCAAGTAATACTGAATTAATTAATCCATAGTAATTTAAATCTTAATTTTTAAATCTTACTGAAAAACCTTAAATCATGAACATTTATCTATACCAGAATTACCAGAGGGCAGAAACTGGACATGTCCTTTAAAATTATTCACTGTTTGAAGAAAATTATCGACATGGAACATTTACAACCCTATTCAAATGATTGTATTCAATAATGTGAAAACTGAGCCCTAATTACACTTTAATATGATGAGATATTAATGAAAACATTTATTCTAAATATAAAATAGTAAGTATTAAAAATACTCACACAAGCAATCGAAATATTTATAGTATAGTCATGAAATTCACATACTTGTGCAAGGTTATTCCACTGCCTATTTGATAGCGAGTTTTACAAAATGCGCATGCTTTTAAAATAAAAATGTTCTAAATATCACGTAGTAAACACAAAATAAAGTCGTATTCCACGATTTAGACCTAAATCATCAGAGACTAACCAAACAACTCAACGTCCATTTGAAAGAACGTGCCAATTTTAGTTCCTAAAAACCTCGAGCGGGGGCGCTTTGATAGAGGCGTAGTATTATATTATCTGTGATAGAGGTCAGTGCATGGAATTATTATGTACTACGCGTAGTACATAATAATTCCATGGGTCAATGCTACAATTTTTTTTTTTTTCAGAATAGGTTATAACTGGCCAGTCTCTCATACATAAAAACATTTTTCGCAATACTTTCTGAGTGGCCTGGTATTTACAAAATTATAATCATTAGAATCATTATAATATACAATACATCTTTCTAAGTTAAAATCTTTTAAGGAAAAGTGCTTATGGTACAAATCTTACTGAAAGAGTTAATTTAATGACTTTTAATTACTATAATTCTGTAAATACATATCTATTATAGTCGCGAATCATATTTTGATCAAGATACAACCATGCGCGGTCCGAGGGGGGGGGGGGGTCGTGGGGGTCATGACCCCCCCCAAAATCATTCACCCTGTCGAAAGTCTGAATGATTTACTTGCCTTACTAACTTAAAACTGTACTTGAGCCACGAAAACCCCGGTTAGCATATTCAAAAACATTAAGAACATCGGCAGACATGGGGACTGCCGACTGAAGTGAAAACTTAAAACTATGAAATGACAGTGGGTTTTTTAACGCGCCTAAAAATATTTTCCTTTGAAAAGCCTGTTATAAAAATATAGAATCTAGGATTCAAGAGCGAGCGAAGCAAACTTTGGATATTGAGCACCCCTCTCGTACGTAAGGTTGAAAGGCTTAGGTAAGGCCAGATTCCAAAACCTAAACTGTTGTAAAACGAGTTTACGCTTTTCGTTGTAAAAATTGCTAAAATATTCAGGCTCGCTACGCTCGTTCTTGCAATTTACATTTGTCCTTGAGCTTTTCTTCAAAAGTCGACAAAGCAAGTAATTCCTAGTCCCTTTGGAATGATCGAAAGAAAATTGGACTTATCCGAGAGTGCAAAATTTACGAGCTCGCTTCGCTCGCTCTTGCATTTTAGATTCTTATAGCTGCATGAACTTGCCTGCGTAAGTCGACAATGTAAGTCCTATTTCTACTTGAAATTGAAAACAAAACCTAACAGACAGAGGCGAGTTGCTAAAATTTTCGAGCTCGCTTCGCTCGCTCTCCCCACCCTGCACAATCTACCAATTTGGCATCATTTAACACCCCCCCCCCCCTTATGTAAAAGCTGCGTCCCAGAATAGCATAAGTATTATGGAGCTGGAGATGTACCGACGCCAGCACATCAAACTACCCGAAACTGTCAGATTAAAGAAATTTGACAGATTGCAGTAGGTTGATGTGCTGGCGTCTGTACATGAACCTCAACATATCATCACGCCTTTAATCCTCAAAGGGTTGGGCAGGGGTGTACCTTCATACAGTACTTACACCCACATTTCGCCAGTTATTAAGTGAAATGTCATAAAGGGCGAGCCTACCGCCGCCAACCGGGCAGAAATCCAGACTCCAGGCTGCTTCTGAGAAATTTCTGATGGACACTTTACCTGACCTAGGAATCGAACCCAGATAGGACCTCATGCTCAGCAGTAACGCTTGCGACCACTAGACCAACGAGGAGATGTACCTCCCTTAAAATATTTTACGCCACCCATGATGACCCCCCCCAAAATCTTGGGCTGCGACCGCGCCTGGATACAACCTGACACTGACGTGCAAATTGCAAAAAACCTAAGAAAATTTGAATTTCGCGGTCTACCACTGCGCATTCACCTTGATAGTTTTTCTAGAAATTTTTAAATGCTTTATTAAGTCACTGATACATATAAGTTATACAGGGTGAATTTTCCAAGTGGGCGTGGATGGCCAAATTCTAAACTATGAGGAATAGCGAAAAGTACTCAAAGGAGTCGCGGGCTCGATTTTGATAAAAACTAAAATTGCGTCATTGGATTTTTGAAAAATCAATATTTCTAGCCAGGAATCGAACCTGTTGATTTTGAAAAAAAAAAACACACACTGTATTATTACACCATTCGATAGTGTCCCTAATAAGGATCAAATTCTGGGAAGTAATGACATACGGCAAACTTAAGGAAAATGTTGAATTTTAATAAACTGCTTCTTTTTTCATACTTTGTTCGAAATGATGCTCAATATTTTTACACCCGAAACACTCGTAGCGCAGTCACCTTCACAAAATTATGTTCTAAATTCAAATTTTTAGTTGCAGTACAATCCTTGAGACGTCGAATCCAGCTATGTATTCAAAAACAATTGTCATAATTTTGAACAATTAATCAGTTAAGGTGTAATAGGTAGGTAGCATAAGAAAATAAAAAAGTATTTTGATAAAAATGAGCTCTTTCCTTTAGTTTGCCGTATGTCATTACTTCCCAGAATTTGATCCTTATTAGCGACACTATCGAATGGTGTAATAATACAGCGTGTGTTTTTTTTTTTTCAAAATCAACAGGTTCGATTCCTGGCCCGAAATATTGATTTTTCAAAAATCCAATGATGCAGTTTTAGTTTTCATCAAAATCGAGCCCGCGACTCCTTTGAGTACTTTTCGCTATTCCTCATAGTTTCGGATTTGGCCATCCACGCCCACTTGAAAAATTCACCCTGTATACGAAATTTTCGGGAACATGTAGGGCCCGCGAATATTTCTTAGCGGTATTATTTACATCTCAGATAAATAGTCGTCGTAATTATGTCATACTAATATATTTTTAACTTTAAAAAGCTTCTCTAAAGTTATTTCAACATATAAAATAATGCAGAACCATAATTTGCAGAAAAACACGTGCAAAAACTTGGATTTCGCGGGCTACCCTGAAGCATCCGGTAAAAGCTAATTTTTGAACGATTTATTTTAATCATCATTAATTTTGCTTAGTTCTGAGTGGTTTGGCTAGTTATACGGTTTATAATATAAAAAAATACATTGTAATGGATATTTTCATATTCTTGACATGAAGTTGCAGTAAGTCATTTCTTTAGCAGATTCGCTGTGTTTTGTACCACATTTCTGAACGTTTGAACGATGAACGTGAATTCAGTAGCGCTTCCTATAGACCGCTCCGTTCAAAAGTTCCGCAAAATCTAGGATAAGCAACCTTGTTAACTCAAAAATAAGGTTCACTCTGATAAGAGTTAGGTGTGCTATGTGCACTAGATATGCGTTTGACGATAATTAGCCGCAGTAGCGGCCCTAGCGTAAAAATCAATCGGTCTTCGAATGTTAACCTGGAAGGTTGATTCGCGCTCGTGAAAGTAACAATTATTAACATACATATATTTTAACTGAAACTGAATTGCTTTTGCTACCTACTTCCTGATTATTCTAGTAATCTTGTTTGTTACCGCGTATTTCGGGGTAAATTAAAAAATCATAGGTAGCATTATGCCGTCCGGCTCTGGTTCCAGTAGCCGTAGAAGCCCCCCGAGGGGCTCGATCCCGACACCGACGACAAGCAGGACCGCAGGTATGAGAAAATTTAAACTAAGCTTTTTATGCTAATTAATTATTTATTGCACAATTTAATAGTAGGTTGGTAGGTAATTATTAGATGCATTTATTATATTAGGTCCTTACATATGAAATTGGCGTTTTGTATGGAAGGAACAAAAAGTCGAATATTTTTTAATATAATATATTTAATTAATCAAAGTATGAACCATTGTTTTCAATGCACTTTTGCCATCTTATAGGTAGTTCATTGATCCCTTTACTAAAAAAACCAGTCGGACGGGAATCAATAAAATCTTTGAAGGCGATTTGGACTGCCCCATCGGAGTTGAATTATTTCCCTTGCAAAAAGTTATCCAAATTGCGAAAAAAATGGTAATCTGTTGGAGCAAGGTCCGGGGAGTACGGAGGATGTCTAAGACATTCCAATTCAAGCTCTTCTAATTTGGTAGCCGTCTGTTTCTGTTCAGTCAATTCGTGAGGTACCCACCTTTCAAGCTTTTTAATCTTCCCAATTTGCTTCAAGTGAATTAAAACAGTTTTATCACTAACATCGAAGCCTGCAGCTAACTCGGACGTGGTTTGAAATGGGTCCGCTTCCACAATAGCCTTCAATTCTCCATTATCAACATGGGTCTCAGGCCGTCCACGGGGCTTGTTCTGCAGGTCGAAATTTCCAGAACGAAAACGTTGGAACCAAAAACGAACTGTGTTTTCTTTTGCAACATGACCGCCATACACATCATTCACCCTTCGAGTCGTTTCCGCAGCACTAGTGCCACGGCGGAACTCGTACTCGTAAATAATGCGATATTTTAAATTTTCCATTTTGTAAAATGAGTGACGCAAACAGAAAAAACAGAAGAAAAAAAACAAATGAATGACGGTCATCGAAGCACAAATACATGAGTAAATAGCTGTACAAATTTGAATTTGGAATTCCTTACCAAAGAGGAGAAATTCGTGATTAAAGTGGCCAGTACGAAAAACGCCAATTTCATATGTAAGGACCTAATATTTAAACATTGCGAATTATAAATTTTAGATGAATAAACGAGTTTATAGAAGCTAAGCTAAATAGTGCTTGCAATTACAATTTTTGGAGTTGGGGCTTTGAGGGCACTGGTATACGGGAGTGGCTTCCCCGCCCCATTGCCGCCTTTGTCCAACGATCAATAATTGCACTCTCAAAAACATTATGGTACCTAGAATAAGTAATTTTCTTTTATTGTGCCTGGATTTATACTATACTAAATAATAATCCAAAGTAGGTTCAAGTAAATATCAAAATAGCCTAATTAAAATACCTACTCGAAAGTCTGCATGTTGAATATAGGTAGGTACTTTGGTAGATATTGTATGATTTTGGATATCGGAGGCTCGAGGGAGAGGGTAAAGTGGGGGGAATGACGCCGAGGGTGCCGAGGGCGGCGGATGGTGATCGAAATGCAGCTAGACTAGCATCCCCGCTCCCCTGTACCTCGCCCTACAGGACATTTATACTGCAATGACGCAATATCAACCTAGGTATACATGTAGGAATATACGTATGCTAAAAACTGCGGAAGAAGACCGAAGCCGATTCGATTTGTGTCGAAACGAGCATGGTTTACGGAATAATACCGATGTAACCACGTGTCCAGACTTGTTGGACGTACTTAACTACTTAATTATAATAAAGAAAGCCTAAAAATAGTTTTAGGTTGAGAAAGCATTATATTGTAATACAGTAGGTACTTAATAGGTATTATAGTAAATTTAGTATGATTATTATAGGTAAGCGCTGAGAGCAAAGCCTAATGCCCGCGACTTGCGAGTTGTAGGTCGTAGGTTCGAATCCCGCTTTGCGTAATCAGCCTATAATGTTCCGATTCCTGTGACTCACGCCTCCTTTATGTGTGAGAGGTAGTGACCCATAATCCACCACGTGGGCCTAGTGCGCGTTGGAAGATGTCACATGTCCACGAATTTTTAGTTCTAGGACATGCCGACATCTACCAACCCGCATTGGGCCCGCGTGTTGGATTATTTGCGGCCCACACACTCTCACCGAAAGGAGGCCTGTGTCCCAGCAGTGGGAGTACTATAGGTTGAGAGATAAGAACATGACACAAAATTAAGGGACAGTTCGCCCCTTTCCTCCGGCATTGGGGGCCCCCAAAGCTACCTGCTGCCCGCCACTTCGTTCGCGCGAAATTTCTTGTTCCCCAACCCATCTTGTCGCATCGCATCGCCTGAGCTATTACTTCGATCTCGCTTAGCGTTCTTTCTGACTTTTTCTCTTTTTGCTCGGCTCCTAAGGGTCCTAGCGTGATTTTTTAAGTAATCTATGGCCTTCCTCAAGACTTGGGCTATCAAATGCAAAAATATTTTTTTCAAATCTTAGTGTTAGGTCCAGAGATAAGCGGGTTCAAACAAAAAAAAAACAAACAAGCTCTCTAGCTTTATTACAAGCTTTTATTTAACTTGCAATGTACTCGTATGTATGTAACTATGTTTGTTCGGGTGGACTCTTGCAACTCAATTTTGAAGCAGATATCTTCAACTGATTGAGCTGAAATTTTGTATACACGTTTAGTTTGAATGACAATGCTTGATTAGCTGTGTGACGTCATTCTAAATCCAACATGGCGGAACGGCGGCCATCTTGGGGATGGCGGACTATATTTTTTTAATGCACTCCTACAATATGGGTATCAAAATATAATAACAATCTTTCTTCGCGCACTCTGTCATCGAGTGTCCTTCTTCACCGCAGTGACCACACGTAGATTTTAGCTCTCTGCATGTTTTTGCTGTAGGTATGACCATGTTGTTGGCATTTGTAGCATCTGGTGACCAAGGTGAAGTCCCTGACAGGGCATGACGTCCAATTTATAAAAAGCCTTGATTGGGATAATAGGGCTTTACGTATATTGGCTGTAACTTCAATGACATACACACATCAAAAGTGTCTAGGGATCAACATATATTTTTGCAATAACTTTTCTCCTGATTGATATTAATTAAAATTTTCTTTAAGGATTCATCAAATAAAGTGTTTTCGTTTGTCACAGTAACGATAAACCAAGTCACCTTTGCATTAATAAAGAAATTTGCCATTTTCCTAATAAAGGGATTTTTGACATTTGAACCACTAACACAAAAGTTCGAAAAAAAAGACTGAAATAACAGTTTTCTTTAAAATTTTATTGGGTAACTTAAACAATTAATAATCCGTGTTTCTACCGCGAACACTAACAACACAAGAACATCGGTTTGGCATACTCAAAATGAGTTCATCCAAATCACGCTGTGGAATGGCCGCCCATGTTCGTTGCAACAACAAAAAAAGGTCTTCTTGCGACTGGATACCCTCCATATTCGGCAGAGCTCTTCTCTGTAGCATATCCCATGCATGCTCAATCGGGTTCAAGTCTGGCGACTGAGCAGGCCAGGGCAGGACATTGATGTTAGCTGCGGCGAGAGTCTGTCTTACAACTCTTGCGGTGTGCGGTCGTGCATTATCATGCATTAACTGAAATAAGGGACCGATTTGCACTTGTAGAGGAACGATGACGTCTGATACAATCGTCTCAGCATAAATTTGAGCGTTGAGGTTGCCTCTGATCCAAATCAACTCAGTTCTTCCGCCGATCCAAATACCCGCCCATACCATGATGGTTCCACCACTATAAGGATGGACTTCCTGGCAGGATTTTAATCGCTGTTGGCGTCCAGGGGTTCTCCAGTGTCGTATACGTCTTGTATCCGGTCTCATACCAAAACGAGACTCATCAGAAAAGCACACGAAACGCCGTTGTTCTTCTGCCCAATTTCTGTGTTCAAGAGCCCATTGATATCGAATCCTACGATTGTGCATTGCTATAGGTGGTACCCGTAGCGGTCTTCGGGAATGAAGGTTCACTTCATGCAAGCGGTTTCTGACTGTTTGGTCGCTAATTAAGTTCCCTGAAGAGTGATGAAGCCTCACGGCTAACATCATGGCGGTTATTGTTGGAGCTCTTCGAGTTAAGATTTGAATGTATCGGTCTTGTCTCCGTGTGGTGCAGCGATACCGTCCTCCATGGCGCTCTGCCACGGTACCAGTGCTTCGGTAACGTGTCCAAAGTCGACTGATAACACTCTGACTTGTATTCAGAGCTAAAGCCACAGTACGTTGCCGGGAACCAGCTTCTATCATTCCCACGGCTCTGAGCATTTCTTCCCTGCTTAAATGACGTCGCCGCTCCATAATAACGTTGGTTTTAATCAGTAGTAGGGAAACAGTAGCACTAATAATGTCTTCAATGCGTTGTATGTTTTTATAGGGAAAATATTGACAGCTGATTTTCATCTTTTACTCGAATTTGATTCACAGTTCCTGATTCAAATTATGAAATGCACCAAAAAGGATCCATATAAATTTATAAAATCATAAATTTATTACAAAGCCACATCTCAATCTCAAGAAATCCGCATAAAAATGCTTGATCCCTAGACACTTTTGATGTGTGTAGTTACAGGTCGACGCATCTTTCTTCCCAGATTCGTGGCTTAATTTAACCACGCTCAAAAAGGACTCCATAGGCATTGCTGGAAACTTATCGGTTACGTTCTGTTCATAAATGCACCTGAAGACTTCAGTTTCAGCCAAAGCTAGTCGGCACACCTACAACCACGATCCGAGGTTTGCGCTTGTTTGGTTCGTCGGCGGGAAGTCCGGATGTAGAGATCTGGACTGCGTGCTTGAGTTTGTCAGCATCATGTTTCGTCTCTGTACTAATAATAACGCCTCCATTTTTAATCTTTCGGACACCACGTAGGTACATGCAGCTTCATTTGTTCAGGGCGAATGATTTTTTGCACGAGGTCTTTTGTTTCGTCACTTGACTTTAATTTATCGTTAGGATAAATAGCTACAGAGCTTAAATTGTTAGGCCGAACGAAATCATTTGCTCCCTTCTTCACCATATCGGCAAACGAAACATTTCCCCCAGAACCAGAGTCCTTAATCGTCTGCTTGAGCTCCGAAATAGGTATGTTCCGTCAGGTCTCGCTTTTCCTCAACTGCGTTGTACGCGTGAATGGCTTTCTGCTTCAGCGACTGGTATAGAACTGCCATTTGAGAGGTTCCAGATCCTACTTTGCGGCAGAAGGTAGAGATTTTCAGTTTCTGCTCCGAGTTGAGTTTGCCATCCGCGGCAATAGAGCAAATTTCATTTAAGTGCTGTTCGATGGCTGACATCCATTTTTGAATCTCGGGCGTTGAAACAACATCAGCCGTGGGCCCGTGGCCGACTCAAGGGCTGGGTTCTACGTTGTCGTCTTCGACGGCGAGGCGGAGGGATGCACTGGCCCCCTTGGATTAAAAGGGCTGTTATCCATTTTGTATTTTTACTAGTTCACTAATTCGTGTCCTTTATATAATATACAGAAACTACACAATAAGCAAAGTTACATGTGCATTACGTTGGTAGTGCACTAAAGGAGGTCACTATTATTAAAGTAGGTAATTATTAAATATTGTTAACGAGCACGTCGGTCCACTGCGAATGACCACAGCATGAATGAAAGGGCTTGCTGAGAATAACTGGATAAATAAAGTGACGTCACTCTAAATCCCGTATGGCGGACTTCTAAAGATGGTGGACTAGTTATTTTTACTGCACTTCCACAATATGGGTATCAAATGAAAGGACTTGCTGAGAATAACTCGAAAAATAAAGTGACGTCATTCTAAATCCAACATGGCGGAACACCCAAGATGGCGGACTAGTTATTTTTAATGCACTTCTACAATATGGGTATCAAATGAAAGGGCTTGCTGAGAATAACTCAAAAAATAAAGTGACGTCATTCTAAATCCAACATGGCGGAACACCCAAGATGGCGGACTAGTTATTTTTAATGCACTTCTACAATATGGGTATCAAATGAAAGGGCTTGCTGAGAATAACTCAAAAAATAAAGTGACGTCACTCTAAATCCAATATATGACGGAGTTCTAAAGATGGCGGACTAAGTTTTTTATGCTGTTTATATGGGTATATCAAATGTAAGGTCTTGCTGAGAATACGAATGCGAGTTAAACTAAAAAAAAAAACTGTCCAGCGATAACTAAAAAGTAAAAAATAAATGAAAAGTACCTAAACATCTTTAAACAAGCTTTTGTTAAATGCGCTAAAAAAAAAAACTTTTCCTTTAAAACTTTTACTATCAACTTATAACGTCATTAAGTACACAATTTATGTGATATAAAAGCTTATTGCGAGATTTACCTGTGTAAATAAGCAAATTATCTAAAATTAGGAACTGACTGACTGACTGACATCAACGCACAGCCGAAACTACTGGGACTAGGAATGTGAAATTTTGCACACGGCTTCCTTTTATAATGTAGGGGAGCACTAAGAAAGGATTTTTGAAAATTCAACCTTTAAGGGGGTGAAAAGGGGGATTTTATTTGTATGAAAAATCATATTCCTTGAGTTAATAAACATGAGTTAATGCCACGAATACTTATCTAAGTAAATTATGAAGATTGGCATTTTTTGTTTTTCTTAATTACCCCCTAAAAGGGGATTGGGGGTGCCAAAATATGTATGGAAGAATTTTAACGCGCGGTCGGATTAACTCGATACTCAGTAATTATAATTAAGACCAAAAATAATGAAAAACGTGTATCAGGTTTTTTCGAAAATCTACTCATGACGGGGTGAAAAGGGTTACTTAATTTTACAGGGGAGGATTTTAGGTACTGCGTGGCTTGATTAACTCAAAAATTGGTATAAGTAATTTTTGAGTCAAGTTATGAGCACATCGTAAACGAATCTTCAAAATTCCGCCCCTGTGGGGGTGAAAAGCGGGGATACAGTTAATTTGAAAAATCTGATTCCTTTGAACTATAAACTGAAAAATTGGCCCTATTTATCTAAATAAATGATACATACATTTTCGAAATTTTTAGAGGAAAGTACGAAATACACGCGAACGAAGTCGCGGGCAAAGTGCTAGTCTCTACCAAAAATACTTTAAGTGCTTTTTAGTTATATTGCGTCAGAAAGCTAAGTATGTTTTTCTTTTGTACCTATATTTTTTTATTAAACAAAAGCTATCAATGCACGTAGTTTTTAATTTCATTGATTACTCTAACATTACCCAGTCAGCATTTGGTAGACCTAGGTGACTACGGGTAAATCCCATTTTTTTTTAAATTATTATTCGGACATTAAAACTGCTTGGGTGATTCTAAGTCAACCCGGGTAAACTTAGGTTTAATCAATCTTCTAGCATTACCCGTAAAAGATATATTATAATATTAAATTACTGAATGTAATTTAACAATATAAATTCTAAAGTAACTCTGTCTGTCTGTTTGTTACCTTTCACGGCTAAAGTTCTGAACGGATTTTGATAAAACTTGGCAGGAGATAAGATGGCGTCAGGTAGAACATAGGCTACTTTTGTCTCAAAAATAATTCTAAAGGGGGTGATAATATCAGATGAAAGTTTTTATGGGAAACCCAGCATTTCTTAAGTTAAGGATACCTATTAAAAATAAAATTTACGCTTTTCGTAACAGACGCAATACCTACATGAACTAGGGTTCATGTAGGTATTGCGTCTGTAATGTAACAAATCTAAAGGTTGGCTTCTGAATAATCAATTGATCATCACAGACCACTAACTGACCGATCCCTCAAGGGTCCGATATCTAATTCCATAAACCAGTTTTATCGCAATGAAAGCTCGTTGATCACTAAGTTTTAAACGCATCGTTATTTTTAATAGATCTATATTACTCGTAACTCCTTTCGAAATTTATAAGTGATAAGTAAAACATGAATTTCAAAAATCAATTTCTCTATTGATAATCAATTAAGTTATACTGCAATCACTACACTTGTTAAATCACTCTGGCCTACAGAGACAACAACAGATGCGAATCGCGCATCACGTGATTTGCTGCGAGAGTCTGTCCGTTTGATCAAATGTGCCGGAAGTTCAGCACGAACAGCTAAGCTCGCCAACCGCTTCGCCTGGTACTCGCTACGCCCGGCTCCGAACTTGATCTGCGCTTCTTCTATGTCGATCGGCTCAGCAGCGAACTGTTTGCGGGCCTCTTCGAACTATCTCTCCACACTAGCGCACTTACCCAACTCACCTATACCCGGACTCTTCTCCACTATCCACCAATCCGCTTCTTGGATGGTCATGGGAATGCGCCAACTCCGCGCACCTATGTCACCGGTAACCAGAGCGATGCACGCAACTGCAATATTACTATCGTTAGCTGCAACAACGTTCGAAACAGGTCAGGTCCGACCTCTTTCAACTCAACAACTGTTAGATTATTTTACTTGTTAAGTCTAGATAGATTTCTCATGTAGGGTTCTACTGCTTTGATTCAAAATTATCGTACCTATGAAAACGGTTAGCTAGTGAATCAATTCTGTAGAACGAATCTCATTCAGGGTGAGGCTAAACAAGCGTAATTTTGTGAGGGGGAGTCGCTTTTTTAAGTCGCGTAATTTACATTGTCTAGTTTGTGCCTCTTGATGACATAAAATTAGTACTTAGTCAACTTTTGAAATTAATTTGAACATAAAATATCGCTCGTTTGACCTCAATCGCATTGCCATTATTTCTAGATAATTATAGTTATAATCCTCCTGGATCATGCTGACCCTTTATTAAATGGGATACGGTCAGGGCGCTTTTATCCCACTTTATTTCGGGTCGGCAATGCACGAGTTCTTGCATTCATCTTTTGTAGCCGTCATCTTGGCATGTCATGTACCTGCATGTGCCTTTATGCATTCGAGCCATAAAATCTTTCACACTATCACACGATCCATCATTTCCTTTCTCTTCCTGTAGGTACCTATTCTTATATCCACATTCGTACCCAAAACTTACCCCTCGGCGTTCTCGTGTGTTTTATTCTCTGCATTACATGTTCCTGCCATGTTGTCATTGTTCGACAGGTTGTCCTGTCGTCGTACGAAAAACGTAGGTACCTACTTACTCATTTCAAATTCCTTCCATTCACTTTCCACACCACACACACATCAAATCTTTCACATCTTTGCTGCATGCAATTCTCTATACTTAGATAGAATCACAAGTTCAGTTCCAGACAATGGTGAAAACGTTTTACAAGTCTGGGTCTGACCACATAATATACCGCAAAACGGGGCTACTTTGACTTCCAGGGTTACTTTGACAGGTGTTGGAACTACTTTAACAGAGCGCCAAAATCGGTTTTCACGTGTGCTCAGCAAGTGTGCGTGACCTCGAGTAATATTGCGCGAGGCGCGGGGTGTGGGGAACGCGTCATAGCGTTGTGATCGGCCTTGTCAAAGTAACCCTGGAAGTCAAAGTAGCCCCGTTTTACTGTATGTGCGAGCGATAAATGTTATTGACATAATTACTTTGTCGGGTGTTTGTATTTAGTTAGATATATGATTAGGTACTAGGTGTGTTGGCAAAAAAGTTTGATTGATGATTCAAACTAAAATTACCGTAATTAGTTTTAACTAACGATTGATGTAGTTTTAGGGCTGATTTTTCCAACGCCAGATAATTTTATCCGAGGAATAATTTCGAATTTTTGACAGTTCTTCTATACAAAAGCTGTCAGACGTCAATTTTATTCCACGAATAATAATTATCTGTCAATTGAAAAATCAGCCCTATAAGTAAAGTAAAAAACGAGTAAAACATTAAATTAATCGATTGAATTAAGTAGTTTTCAATTATGATTAAAATTTTCATTGAAATAGTAATGTCATGAAAATGCAAATGCAATGTTGAGGTAAGTACAACTTAAATGTGAAAAATAAAGACGTTTTTACAAAAAAAAAAAACAACCACCTTCCAAAAAAGACACTACAAAGTCAAAAATAACATTAATTTCGGAAGTCGGTATCGTTGGGTTCGCATTTTCGTTGTTTGCCACTTCACACCACCGACTTCTATAAGTTGTAATTACCCCACATAAATTCGTATACTAAGTACTTGCTAGAGGCAAAAATACGTATTATTGAAGCTAATTCAAAAACTACCAAAGCAAAGTTAGTATTTATATGGGACCACCCCTGACTCAGGGGTGGTCCCATATAAATCAGGGGCCCTGAGTAAAATAATTATTGAAATCGTTTTACAATTACCGGAGACATCATGTTACAATAAAATACAAAAAAAAATACAGTCGAATTGAGAACCTCCTCCTTTTTGAAGTCGGTTAATTATTTAAAGATACGGCACTTATAGCCACAATGTATCCCATCACAGTTCCATTACGCCACCACTGAAAAGTCATAGGACCAGCAAACGACGCAATTTCGTTTACTTGAATTTTTACTAATTTTGGTCAAACTACAGAACCGATTTTGATGAAATTTCTATGGAACCAATCTGAAAGTACATCCTTTCAAATAAAAAAGAATTGTGCAAATCGGCTTATAAATAACGGAGTTCTGAGGTAATACAAGACATTAACCAAAACCGAATTGAGAACCTTCTCCTTTTTTGAAGTCGGTTAAAAAGAATCTCATCTTTGGGAATTCAAAATTTTGTTTGACGCGCATTTAAATATTTCCCTTTAAAAAGGAAGATTAGTTTTATATAAAAACTAAAATTGATGATTTAATATTTAGTTAAAACTAATTATACTAACTTAATCACTAAACTTTCCACCACGGGCTTTAAAACCACGGCCAGTACCTACCTTAAGTCATGTATCTACCTAATACAAGCATTTTCATTTCATTTTCTTCATGCAGGGGAAGCCAGGGCTGATTACTTGTTCTGGTAGGTCGATAAACCGTTAAAAAGTCGTCAGCACTACGTTTTGAGTTATCTAATCACACTCGAAGGTGCATCTCATATTACCCCCACATTATACAGGATGTTACGGAAAGGGTATATCAATACAAACGGGTTGAAGAGTGTATCTGGTCTAGAATCTCTGTACAAAATTTCAGCTCAAAAGCATTAATTTTGAAAATGCTTAATATTTTTTTATTTCGACATCACGGCGCTGCACTGGCGCGCGGCGGCGTGAAGTGCGTGTACTAGGCGCACAGAAACACTACAGATAATGGATAATGACCCTCGTAGTACGGTGACACGTTTGTTATGATTTCAATTTAATAAACTACCGAAATAAAAAAATATTAAGCATTTTCAAAGTTACTGCTTTTGAGCTGAAATTTTGTACAGAGATTCTAGACCAGATACACTCTTCAACCCGTTTGTATTGATATACCCTTTCCGTAACACCCTGTATGTGCGAAGCACGGCATCGCAGTCGCGTTTCGGAGCTATACACGAAAGTGAAACAACTACAATCCACAAATGATACACGAGTCTGAAGTCAGAATTTGAACTGAATCTCTAATCATTTTATTCAGACGACAGATGTCAAACACCCGGTTTCTGATTTGAGAATTTGAAGTTGAGAACGTCTTAATCTGTACTTAAGTATAACTTAAACATTTTTTCGTTTCTGAATTAAGTTTTTTTAAACTCTAATCAAGATTTGAGTAATTTAACATCATTTACTCAAATTTGACAGAAAGTATGCTTAACTCATGCTTAAGGTCGTCTGTTGCGTTTCAGAACTAAGAAAAACGTGTTTGACAATACTCAAAGCATAATCAACGTCAAGTTAAGCAGTTGAAAGTTGACACACCAATTTCGGCTACTCAAACTGTAATCAGTACAGTAACTAGCATCGTAACTAGTGATTTTGTAAGTGGTTTTTCTTCAATTCTTCATAATGGGGGACGCCGATACTTCCCTGTCGTCTTTGGAGATGCCTCAACCACGCAAAAGAATAGCAGGACATCGGCCTAACTTATTTATCACGCTAAGCGATGAACAATTTAAGAGTCGGTTCCGCTTTACGAAGGAGTCGGTTAGGTTTATTTTTAACAAAATAAAGCCTAAACTGACCTGTCGTATTCAACGGCGGGACTGCATTTCTCCCATGTTGCAGCTACTAATAGCTCTTAGGTTTTACGTGACTGGTAGCTTTCAAGCTGTTGTGGCGGATACCGTGAATGAGAGCAAGGCGACGGTGTGCCGCGTGGTAGAGAGGGTGACTGGTGCGATAGCATTATTGCGACGGCAATATATGTTCATATGCCCACTGCACAGGAGAGACTATCAGTGGCGGCACGATTTTTTGATATAGCTGGATTCCCTAGCGTCATAGGTGCTGTAGACTGCACACATATAAAAATAAATTCACCAGGAGGGAGCAGAGCTGAGCTGTATTTGTTTTGATCTGGTCTCTTACGACATTCTTTGGAAGAAGTTGAAGGAGATTAACTTTCCCAAAGAACTTATAAACTTATTTAAATGTTGATATGGATGCCAGGTAAATAGTGTTAAGTGGGCCGGTAACATGATAGCTCGCAGGTTTGCGCGTTGTTCAGGGTCGGTCAAGCAGACCCTTTTCAGGGCTTATTGTACCTCTCTGTACACGTGCAGCCTGTGGGTAAATCACACTCAAAAAGCATACGAAGCCCTCCGCATCCAATATAACAACGCATTCAGAGCGCTGATGGGGCTGCCGCGACCTTGTAGTGCCTCGGGCACAGATTACTAAATAGTTACGTGCCTCGGGCATGTTCGCCGTCGCTAGCGTCGACTGCTTCTATGCAACGATGCGTAAGCGAAGCGCGTCTCTGGTACGTAGAGTTCGCGGCAGCTCCAACAGCATGCTGGTGATGATAGCCGGCAGGCTCGACTGTCCATATATCAGACGCTGCAGTGACTTGCACGTCACCTACAGTCGTCGGCTGTCAATATGAAAATGTTTTGTGTGGTTATTGTTTTGTGTTGTACCTATTGTAATGTAATGTATAATGTATTCAGTGTGTTCTAGTGTAAGATTTGTGCTATATTTAATTTCTGTGTATTAATGAATCCTTGTTACTTGATAAATAAATGAATTATTATTATTATAGGAACAGAAAAGGTTTTTTCTATAAATGTTCAAGCCATCTGTGATGCCAATTTACAAATAATTAGTGTCATTGCACGTTGGCCAGGTTCCGTACACGACACTACTATTTGGAATGACTCACCACTTGCAGTTCAATTTGAAGCTGGCAGATTTGGGTCATACCTTAATCTTGGAGATAGTGGTTACCCATGCCTTAGGTATCTCATGACACCCTTTTTAAACCCTGCCTCTCCATCCCAAGACCCTATAACAAAGCCCAGATATCATCACGAAACACAATTGAAAGGTGTTTTGGTGTTCTCAAAAGGTTTATTATAAAAATGTTTTAGCATTAATTCATCCCTAGGCCCAGTCGTGCATAGGCTATTGTATTCTTTAGTAATGCGTTTCCAGGCTTCCTGTTTCTTTTGAATATAGTAAGCCCCTGTCCTTTTGCACTCTATTACACTGAAATAATCACAAACATCTAAATAATAAACTTGGTGAAACGTAAAATTATATTATGGTAAACATTATAGGTTTTTATGTACTTACTTTGTTATTATTGAAAGAAGATGTTCTTTCTCCTCTAGAGTATAGTTAGGCGATCTCTTTTTCTTATCTTTATTCATTTTAATTGGTACAATAAATTGATAGTTTATATAAAAATACAGAATTCCAATAAAACTTGTGTTTATTTACTTACAGTTTGATTGACATTCACGTCACGATTCGGTTCATACAAACACGTCAAATATTAAATTGCTAAAATATGCTTTAGCAAATCTAACAGCATTTTTTTTTTAATTAATGCCGTTATTTAAAATTAACCAACGTTTTAAATCTGTTTTTAAATTTATAAGAATAAAATTATTTAATATTATGAGTTTTTGAAAAGTACCGGTTTTTTAATGTAAATTGGAACGTGTTAGCTTTGATCAAGAATACTTAAGTAAATGATCAGTTGATTATGGTTTGACGAAATTCGATTTTAACTTGCGAAACGCAAAAAACTTAAGCACATACTTATGTATTTGAGAATAATCAGTTGAGATTTGCTACTTTGCTCAAATCAGAAACCGGGTGAAAGACGCCGCGAACCTACTTATAACTTTAGAGAAGAAGAGAACGCAATCAAGTACCTAACTATCGTCAAACGCGATACTTTATGTTGCCTACAGATTTATTGTGAACTTTCCTAGTAGGTAATGCTAATGTTTGCTTGGATCATAATATAACACAGTAATTACAATTTCTCAAAAACTTCTTTTCTGCAAAAATCTTTAAATGATAAAGTTGTTAAATTATTCAATTAGGCTAATAGAGTCACTTTAAAATACTCATTTTTGTACATGTATATGTTACCGGTAATCTGTCTAATTCAGGTATTCTATACAATACCCAGGCAATGTATAGAATACCTGAGGCGTCCAGGCAATGTATGAAATATTATGAATATTATTGTCCGTTACATACTTTGCCTAGGTAATGTATACATTTCCCAGGGATTGTATAGAATACCTGCTGGTTCACCGGCAATGTGTAAAGTAAATAGATTTGCTCTATATTTATTACTGTTATGTAAGTACCATGGGAGAAACGAACATCTATACATTGTAAGGACTATCTTGCTTGCAACACACAGCCGCTATAGTAATACTTGCTAACACATGTGTTTATCGTGTGCACGTGATTTTAACTGACGAAAATAAAGGGGGAGGTTCTCAATTCGACACGTATATTTTGTTTTCAAATTGGTCAGATGTAAGTTTCCTCTATAGCTTACCTGTAAAATGACGGACAAATAAAACAGCTCATGTTTGCTCAAAATTAACTTTATTAAAATTAACAATTACTCATTAAAAATAATCTTTATAAAAAAGGTAGGTACTTAATATAATATGTTTTCTTTTCAGTAGAATAAGAATTAGGTACTTATTACACTCAAAAATATTTAATAATTATCGCGTGGAGTTTACTGCCTGCTCGCACGTCTTCCCCTTCCCCGCTCTCGTCTTTTTCACACATTGCCCGCTGCGCATTCGGTACTGTATAGAGTGCCTAGGCAAAGTATAAAATAAATAATATTTCATACATTACCTAAACGTTTTAGGTATTCTATACATTGCCTAGGTATTGTATAAAATACCGGATTATACAGATTGCCGGTAACATATATAAATATTAACTAAACACATGAAATTGGTACTTATAGATCAATAAATGAAAAGTTAGTCAACTAGCCCCGGTCTCCTATACCTATTGTCATACTTTTGGGACCAGCATATGAAACCAGCGCCCTAATTGCGTATCACACTATCAATCGGAATCAGAATCATTTTGTAGCAAATTGCTAATCCATTGCTTCATAAGTTCGAAAAATTTGTCTGCTCAACACGTAAATAACGCAATGAATGTTGTTGAACTGTCAAAATGAAACCGATTCCGATTGATAAAGTGTTACGCAATTGCCCCGCAGGCAAAAGAAAATCACATGCGAGATAAGATTTCTTTTTGCCCAGTTTTGTCTGGACTTCGCGATCATTCACTAGTCATAATTACAGTCGGTGGAGTCAATTCAATGTTCAGTGCAGTACTGTTATTCTGTAAAAGTATCACTTTGAAAACTTAGGAGAAGTGAGCAGTCAATAGTGCCAATCAGCATAAAGTAAAATGAAATAGCCCGGTGGATGGGATGACAGTTATTCTAAGTTCAAGTCTCATTTCATCGAAGTTTTCACGGCGACGTTTTACCAGAATAAACCGGCTGTGCACGCTGATCTGCATTAGTTATAAGTATGAATATCTAATTATTTTTTGTATTTATCTAGCAGCTGTAGCAGAAGCGGAGGCTGATTCGCACCGCCACAAACGCGACCGCACTCGCTCGCGGTCTCCACATTTGGCAAGCCCAAGTGATGGTGACGCGACCTCCAATGATAGTGTTGCTGCTCAATATGCAGCCACGCTTGATGACACCCCTCGTGGGGGGTGCTCCGGTGTTGCTACCCCTCGTGCGGGGACCTCCGGTGATGGGAAGTTCAGCCATATCCTGATCAAACATAATAATAGCCGCAGGCCAGTTGATAATGAAGACAAGCCTGTGACCCGCACTAAGGATGAAGCTTTGGATCTAGTGATCGGTAAATATCTGCATGTATGTTATTATTAATAAGCCTTTTGCCCGCGACTTCAGCCGCCGGAAATTTCTTGTAAAATGTATTTTATGAGTGAAAGAATTTTCGGAATAGGATCAGTAGTTCACTAGTTCCAAAGATTTCCTCCTACATACAAACCCACAAATGCCTCTTTATAATATTAGAACCTATAGGTTTTAACACAATATCATCCTTCATGCATCCTTCAATTCTGGACGTATACTAACTAGTCATTTGGTTTCGGCGCACGACCGTCAGGCACCGCGTCCGCCCATGGGCGACATGGGCTCTATTTATTACTGCTAAATAAGGTCTAATGTCCTGTGCAAGAGTTTTACTCTATGGTCCTGTAGATAAACCACTAGGCGTAGAGGGAGTATATTCTCTGTCTACGACTTTAGGTAGCGAGTGCGTGCTGCGACAAAACTATTTTGTTATTGTTTATTTAATAGTGTTTTTGTGTAAAATCGACGTTAAAGTGGATGAATATTCATTTATAACATATTATACGTCCTTGTAGGTACCTAATATTTGCACGAAATAACATCACAATAATCCTTTTTTTTTGCTCAAACAAAATTTTACCATCCATCAGTCCATGAAATCCTATTTTATTATAGGTCTAATGGCTTCTTCCAATTCTTCTAGTCAGTTATCTGTCATTAGTGTAGCTAGGAGAAGAAACGTTAAAGCTAATGGAAGAGAGGAACAAAATGTCAGATAAACGAAAAGATAACAAACAAAACATCACAAGTGTTAATGAATAAATTCAAGCATCAAACAGGAAACACAGGAAAGCAGAGAGACTGAAAGTATTGAATACACACAAATGCCCAACATGAAAACCAATCGTAAGAAGAAAAAAGGGAAATTGACAACAAAGAGATTATCAATAGCTAAAGTAGCGACAGAATTCTATAAAAAATTATACATGGAGACAGACAAAACAATACCAGCAGAGACAGAGAAGTACGCTTACGAAGAAGACCTTGCATATTTGAATCAGAATTCACAAAAGCTATAAAAACACAAAAAAGTGGCAAAGCACCTGGAGACGATAAAATCTCAAACAAACTTCTAAAAGAATCTCTTACGGCTTGGCCACGGGGACATTCCCTGCAGCGAAAATTCGCGCGATGCGAACGGCGAAGCGTCTTGCGACTAAAACAAATGTAAATAAATTTAATGTACTAGCCATGCCACGCGTAGCGGAGATCGGCGGCGATGGCGGCGCGGCCGGTGAGTGCAATAAATACATGAATCAGTACGGCGCGACTGCGCGAGACACGGCGTCGAGCGGCAGTCGCGGCGACTAGGACAGAGATTAAACGAGTTTAGTTGTTTTCGCCGCGAATAATGAACACCGAGACTTTTATTGCTGAATTACTAGCAAGGCCACCTATTTGGAAGTCTGGCCACCCACAGCAAATATAAACATGTAATGAAGAGATTGTGATTGAATATAAATAATAAGAATATAATCGAAGGTTTCGACACTCATTCTGTTGTACTCGAAAAATTTTTCTAGATACATTCTGTATTTCTCGTACTTCTTGTGGAATTCTCCATCTATACCTCGTTTCTTATTCAAATCATATACTCCACAATCTCTTCCTAATATTACACCGCCCAAATATTATCGCACCGCCGATCCCCGGATATCAAAATATGTTACACATCTATTTAACGAAAGAATGGCTACTGAACAAATACCAACTCAGTGGACGAAGTCCACTATTATTCTTCTACGTAGAAAGAGGGAGACAAAAAATAAATAAATAATTACAAGCCTATATGTCTAATGTTCAATATATTATTATACAAAGTGTTTTCTAAAATAATACTTCGGCGAATAACGAAACAACTAGATGACAACCAACCAAGAGAACAAGCGGGATTTCGCGCCGATTATTCTACCATCGATCACATTCATGTCTTGAAACAAATCATTGAAAAACTTAACGGCATTCGTCGATTACAATAAGGCTTTCGATTCACTGAGTCATAACTATATCTGGAAAACGCCACAAAAATCAAAGCGTAGAAATCAAATAAAAATCATAAATGAAATCTACAAAAATACCACAGCAATGGTCCTACTTGAACAACAAGGCGAAGAAATCAGTGTTCAGAAAGGCGTCAGGCAAGGCGACCCCACATTCAGTATTAGAAAATATAGTTTAGACTGGGGAAAGTTTGGAATTAAACACTTACCCCCTTATTCATGAAATTTATCAAACCTATTTTAGTTAAAATGGGGTTTGTCTCTTTCTTACACACAGAAATGACAACGTGACAGATAAAGACAAACGTTCTATAAACCTATTTTAGCTAAAATAGAGATAAAATAGGATTCATTTACTGACGTCATTGTAATATTCTCTGAGAGATCAGAATTACTACAAATTATGCTACGGCAGTTAGATTATGAAAGCAGGAAAGCAGATCTATCTATGAATCCAACTAAAACTAAAGGAATGTGACGAATTCTTTAAGGGAAAATATCGAAATAGGACAAGAAGTTATAGAATATGTAGATAAATTTAAATGTTTAGGACAAATAATATCAATAAAAGACCAATACTTCAAAGAAATAGATAGAAGAATAAGCAACACTTCGAAGCGGTACTGGTCACTAAAAGAAATAGTTGAAAATGAAACAATACCAATTATAAAAAGCAAATTATAACACATGCATCCTTCCATGTTTTACATATATTATTATGGGTGTCAAACTTGGCCTGCTACCAGCAAAAACAACCAAAAACTCTTGGTCTGCCAACGCAGCATGGAACGAGCATGCTATACACAAGGCTACGAGATCGGTGGACAACTTCAAAAATATGGAAAAGAACAAAGATGAGCGATGTATTACAAAAAATAAGAAAAGTAAAATGGAACTGGACTGGTCATATAATGAGAACGGACAGAGAAAAATGGACGAAGTACGTAATGGAATGGTATTCTAGAAACGGGAATAGAGAAAAAGGACGTCAAATCAAAAGATGGGAGGACGATTTACCAAAAAGATGGAAAGGGTTGGCTCGAGACATAGATAAGTGGAAGAAACTGGAGGAGGTCTATGTCGAAAGAGAATCTGACCAACAAAGGGGTTGCTGAAGATTTCTTTTTTTAAATTATTATTATTGTTGCGCGCCACAATTGATTGCGACATTAGCTACCACTAGCGCCATCTAGTACCGAGTAGCAGAACTAATATTCAGGACCCTTCTAGAAATTTCGCTGCTAAAACTTTCTAGAACTATCGACATCTGGTCAGTCGGGACCGGAATGTACTCGAACATTCTAGATAATTCTACAGTAGTAGGTTCTGGAACTATCCGAGACCTATATAAGGCCGGTATGACCGCAACCCGGGATCAGTATTGGGTAAGCGATACAAGCGAAAACATTCGAAGCGATCTTCAAGTCCGACTTTCAAGTGATCAGTAGTGCGATTGTGTTTTATAATTAGTGTGTTTGAGTTGTATTGGTATTGTTAATGAAAGTGCCTATTTTTTGGTTATTAAGTCGGCAGTTTTTATTGTCACGAACCCCAAGCTCGTAATATTATTATAAGTATTATATAAGTTTAAACTGTCATACGGTCAGCGAATAAAGGCTTTTATTATAATTGTTATTATACATTTACTAAAAAGGATTTTACGACAGCTCGACCCCGAGACAAGTCAATCCTAAGACAAAAATCACTGCGTTTTCCGCGCCCCATCGCGTGTCGCGTTCTATTGTGAGATCCGCCTAAGCTTGAAATTCTGAAAAATAATTAATAGAGTAGAGCCGGACGCTCTGCAAATATTTTTGATTTTTCACAATTTTATTAAACTTGTCACATATTCTTTCCAGATATACATGAGAAGATAACTAAAAATCTCATTACGTTCGCGGACGCAACCGTTTCTTTCTCTGAATGCAAATCTGTGCGCCACGAAGGGGTCATACTCTCCGGATTCAAAAGCGGAAAGATGGAGAAATCCTTCCAGAGTGCAGCCTTGGCTTTGGCTCCAGGGAAAATAAGTGACGTCGTAGAAACAAACTCTGGATACCACATTATTCAGCGAGGTGAGTGAGACTGCCACACGGCAAATCATGTGGCCATTGACTTTTTTTTAATTTTTATCCTCACTTTCATCCTAATGTTAGGTACTTTGTGCTAAAATGCACTTGCTGTGCCCACATTTCCTTCCGTCCTTCGTTAATTATTTTTAGTATTTTTAAATGAATTGTTGTGTTAAACTCTTAGGATTCTATTTGAGTTATTGTTAACTTTAATTTTGAAGATCTCAGTTTGATATACTTAAATAACGAAGAATAATATTTTAAGTATTCCACCTAGGTATCTAGCTTTAAGACGACTAGTAATATTTTTTTGTATTTATCTACTAGCCGAATCGGGAGCAGCGGCGGGTGAATCGCACCGCCACAGACGCCACCGCACTCGCTCGCGTTCTCCACGTTTGGCAACCCCAAGTGATGGTGTCGCAGCCCCCACTGATGGGAAACCTCGTCACTCCACCCGTCGTTACGCCGTGCCTCGTGGTGGCGCTGTTCGTGACGCCGTGGCTCGGGACGGCGCGGGTCGTGATACCGTGGCTCATGACGGCGCGGGTCTTGATGGAGCTTCCGGTGATAGGGACTCCGGTGATGGGGCCTCTGGTGATAAGGCCTCCGGTGATGGAGCCACTGGTGATAGGGCCTCCGGTGATGGGGCCTCCGGTAATGGGACCCCAAATGATACGACCCCGCAAGATGCAAAATCAAACGTGAAGTTAAGTCAAATACTGATCAAACATACAGAGAGCCGCAGGCCATTTGATTTAGGAGAGAAGCCTGTGATCCGCAACAAGAAACAAGCTATGGCTCTCGTGCAAAGTAAATATTAGCATTAATTTATTTTATTATTAACTACCTTCTGCCCGCGATTTCGTCCGCCAGAAATGTCTGTCTTGTTTTAACATAAAATATGTCCTATGACACTCGGCTACACTGTAGCTTCCAATCAGTGAACGAATTTTCGGAATCGAATCAGAAGTTTAGGTTCCAAAGATAACCCCCCTACATAAATCGATAAATTTTAGATCTTTATAATATTAGTATAGATTTTGACACATAACATCCTTCTCCGACATTTATTTGCAAATCTGGGCTCTTTACACTTACATAAAAGGATTCTACGACAGCTCCACCTCGAGACAAGTCGACCCGAAGCTTGAAATGCTGAAAAATAGTAATAGTAGCGGTGGTAGAGCCGGCTGCTCTGCAGTTATTTTTGATTTCACACAATTTTATTAAACTGGTCACTTTATCTTCTTTCCAGGTATCTATCATAGAATATCACAGCATCGCGTAACGTTTGCTGATGCCGCTGTGAGGTACTCTGACTGCTTATCTGCCCGAGACGGCGGGGACATACAGTCCCAATTCAAAACTGGAAAGGTGCGGAGATCTTTCAAGGCTATAGCCATAGGTTTGAACCCAGGGCAAATGAGCCAGATAATACATACAAACGCGGGATATCATATCCTTCTGCGCCGTGAGTAAGAGTTCCGCGAAAGCTGATCGACTGCCACTGGGCAAATCAAGTAGCCAATGATTATTTTGAGATTATATTTTCATCCTAAAATTACTTTGTGCCAAAATGCACGTGCTGTGTGCACAATTTTTAAATAAATGGTTGTGTTAGTTAACTTAAAAAAATCCTAATACTGAGTTTAGTTGGTAGGAATTTTCACGTAAAACTTTTGCAAAATAAATATTATTTCGCCTTTGAAACAATGAGATAAACCATAAGATTACTTATTAATTAATTAAGTACCTGATTTGTTTATATAAGTAATGATTTGGTGATACACGTAACTATAGAGCTATAACTAAATCTAACTTTATACGAGTATTATGTTTAATAAGTCCACTATTTTAAGATAAACAAAATTCTCGGGATATGATGTCTCATATCCGTTTTATAATTTTGATGATCTCAATTAGATATAATTTGGTAGGTAATAATCTTAGTTGAACCCACCTTCCAGCTTTAAGACAACTCTTCTTTTTATTACATTATTTAGTTAATAGGTACAGTCCTTATTATTTAAAGCCAAACTACCTAGTTTGGCTTTAAATAAAGAGACAAATTAAGTAGGTAGGCACCTGCCTACCTACTTAATTTGTCTCCTTTGAAAAATGTCAAATTATTAGTAATGTCAAATTCGTGATGACCTATCATTTTTTTTTTAAGTTACACACTAGTTTACACAACTTTTGGAGAATTTTTACAACTTTGGGGTTTTTTAATGGATAGGGTTTTAAAGAGATCAACAGTCTGATGGTTATTTTGTTTAAGATTACTTTGAATTGTTATGTTTAACTTACCTAAAAAAACAAGGTGGCACTTTGTTATTTTTGTAGATCTCAAGTTTAATATAATATGTTGAATAGTGGTTTTAGTTTAACCCACCTATCCAGCTTTAGGACGACTCTTGTCTCGAAATGAAATTGAGTTTATTTACCCCTATTATATCCTAGATTTTTTGACCTACCGTTTACGGTACATTTACATAGGTTTAAGAATTTAGCCAGGTTGAAATCCTTGCATAGATAATGTTTACGAACTTACCTATAGTGTAAGTGCAATCAAAAAACCAAAGGCCCTTGCGGGAATCTAACTGAAGGCTTCTAGAATCTCGCCGTATCTACTTACTATACGTAGATATCAGTCTAAAGACTTCTTAATTTAAGCGATTCTACCCTGCCAGGGTATTTTGATTTAGTAAGGAAACAAAAAAAAAAAAGATTATAAAAGTAAAAAAAAAAACATACAATAGAAAACAAAAAAAGGAATGAAAGAGAAAATGTCCAACTTCAACTAGGTAGGTGTAGTAAGATGAAATTGGAACGCAACCTTTATGTAAAGCTCCGTATCTATCCTCAGATGGTCAAAAAGTCATAGTAATCATGCTCACTAAAGAGATAAGTAACTGTCTGGTACTCCCTATTCCTAAAAAAAAGCCCATTTGTTGATGTAAGAAGTAGATTTCAATGTTTTCCGTCGGTCTAACAATAATGATTCGATATCTTTACGAATAACTTAGCCCTAAAAGGGCACAATGTCTTGATGTTATGAATCTAAGTGTATCAAAAAAAATCAATAAAATAAAAAAAAAAACTACTGTTTTTTTTTATTTTTGTAGAATCCCGTAAGTACCTATTCTTATACTCATTCCCCCGATAATAAGCTATAGGTAGGTAGGTAACTATAGATACTGTGGCCTCCAAAAGTTAGCTGACACTTTTTCCACTTCAGCAGTGATGCCACATTATGATTTAAAATAAAAAAATAATCAGGTAATCCTGACTTCCTGAGAGATTACTTGTAGTAGGTAATAAGTTACTCGAAGTAATGCTTCTATTGAAATAAACTATTAAAATCATTAGATCCTTAAAAACAAATTGCCTATTTTACTGGCTAACTGTACAATTTTTCAAAATTTATGAATGTAAGTAGATCAAAATTTCATAAAAAGTGAGGACAGTCTCCAGCTACTGCCCCATCTCAAAAATCTGTCGTTTCTCTAGTGAATTTAAAGTTCGGCCATGGAGCGCAACAAGCTCTAACATCCTGCAAATTCCCTGCAGGACCTGCAACATCGACTCCATTGCCATTTGCCAGTGCCACCCTCATGCAGTGCAGGGTCGCGCTGGGTCTTAGGAGCCGTAATATTATCACCCTGCAACATTAAACCAAGTTACAACCATCACATTCATGTGTCTCAAGTCTGTCATTATTAGCCAATATTATAAATCTACAGAACTCTAATTAAAAATAAACATAACACGTAGGTATGTGAATTGCTGTGGGGTACCACATTTACACAATTCTAGGCACTTATATTTATTTCAAGTTAACTAATTTTCTATTTAACTTTGAAAAAGTTTGTCGGCAGTCGGCACAGAGAAGTTAACCACAGAGCATCATACAATCATAATTTAATACTTACTTATTGTTAAATTTTGCCACAAAATTATAAAAGGCCAATTCTCGAAATTTAAAACGTTCAAAATCTAGTCGCAGCCATGGGTCGCAGCCTCATCTCGGCGACAATCAAATGTCATAAACTTGTCAAAATGTAAATTACAGGTATTTTTGACAGATTGAGATAGATCAGACCTTTTCTATGTTAATGGATCAGACTGTGAACGTTCTTAAAATTACGAGAATCACCATCAGATGAATGTAATTTCAGTTATGGTAGTTTTTAGTAGAAAGTGTTTGAAAAATTAGTTGTTCATTTTTCGGATAATCATTGGACCTATTTATATTATATTATTATTAGCATTGGTAGACCATTAGTTGCAATTAGAACACAATCATAAATTAATAATTCGGAAACATAATTCCTATATGATAAAATATAAAAGTTAGTTTTTGAACATACCTTCAACTACCAACCTTGTCCTTATTAAATAAAAAAATTGTGTGTGACTTGGGTAATTGTTTTGTTTTACTGGTAACATTAAACAAGGAGACAACATCGGCAATCTAACAAAGCAAAGAAGCATTTTGTAAAGCTTAAACAACTCCATCTGTACTATTTTAACCGAAGTTTTAGTGTGGAGACTTAGAGAGTTTGATTTACTTCGTTCTTACTACGCTACTAGATGGCGCTGTTAGTTTCATCTGCAACAAAATAAAATATGTCCTACTATCTACTTGTAATGCGAGTGCAAGTCCAGCTACACCTATTTAGGATTTTGACTGAAAGTTTTGGTCCTGCAGCTCCCTAATTCACAAACACTCGATATGCTTCCGTATCGTATCGAAGAGTCTTCTCAACGCTGAAAAAACTTTGTCAGTTTAAATGAAATAGACGCCCGCTATTTTTAACCGACGAAAAAACGGAGGAGGTTATCAATTTCGACGCGTATATATATTTTTTTTTTTTTATGTATGATCACGCATAACTTTTTACAGATTAGTCCGATTTTGATAATTTTATTTTTTAATGGATAGAACATACCTCGAAGTTGGTCACATGTAAATTTGGAAAAAAAAATCCTACCCTAAGGGTGGGAAAATAGGGGTGATTTGTTGTTCATTCACAGATTTTAATGCTGAGCTGTGTATTACAATTAAAATTAAAGGCCTATCTATGTTGGTATATAAAGCCTTTTTTTTTAAAGTATTTTACTATACAAAACATAATAGTTAAAGTAGGATTATATAACAGTTAATATCTAAAGTAAGGTAGGTAGCCATTTTAAAAGTAATCAAAAATTAAGCATGCAGTAGGTAATAAGTAAATTATAGCCTCAAAAAATTATAAAATAAAAACTTTTTAACAAAAAAATTAAACCTCCGAAAAAACTGAAAAGCAAAAAATAAAAACCTTTTTTATTTTACCTTAATAAATAAGTTCATAAACTAATGCAAGTATACCTAAAAAATTTTGAGTCGGCGCCAAACAATCAATGAACAAAGATCACTAAATTACCTTAAATTTATAGAAATAGCCAAAACAAATTAATAATGCAACGTGAAATCTCCAGCGCTAAATATTAACATTCCAAACAAAAAATGCGCTCTCCGCACGACCACTCGCAACGATATTAAGTTGCTTGTTAGGCGCCGACTCAAAATTAGTTAGGTATACTTGCATTAGTTTAAGAACTTATTTATTAAGGTAAAATAAAAAAGGTTTTTATTTTTTGCTTTTCAGTTTTTTCGGATGTTTAATTTTTTTGTTAATTCCTACAGCTATTTGCTGTTGAGGGGAAGTCAAATCAGGTTATCGAAATGTCAGGTTTTCGATACGATAGCCTGTCGTATGGTTGTGAATCAGGGCTCTGGAGTTTTGTTTAATTTCAGGTGGTATCTTACTTAGGTACTTACATCATATTACGATTTATTTCTTTTTACAAAGAAAAAGATGTAAGTAGGTATGTTATGCACTTTTGCGTCGAATTATTATAAAAATGTATTTGATTATGGGGTGATCATGAACTTTGTACCTAAACCCTATCGTAGGTACTTAGTACAAAATCTAATCAAATTATTAGATATTTGATAAATATTTTTTTTTTAAATAAAAATGTAATACTTATCCTAATCTATACTTACTTAAACTATTAAAAAACTAAAATAAATAAGTTAAAAAAATCACTGATAAGTTATTAATAAGTACGACGTAATAAGAAACAATATCGCTTGACCGTGGCCTAAAAATGATATCGCCTGCAGAAACGATTTTCAATAACAGTTGAAGAACAAACAAAACCCTGCTGCAAGTCTAAAGGTGCTATTTGGAACCGAGCTGCCAACTGCAACTGCCGACAGCACGTGCAGCGACTGCATGCAATCGGCCGCTGGTTTGTATCCATTTAAGTATATGAAGCCGCTGCACGTGCTGTCGGCAGTTGCAGTTCTCAGCTCGGTTAAAATCAAACTCAAAGCATTTATTTCAAACTAGATTCTGCCCGCGACTTCGTCCGCGTGAAATTCGTAGTTCGAAAATGTATGTTTATGATCTTTATCATTTATTTAGATACTTAAATAAGTATTCGGGCCAGTTTTTAAGTTTGTAGATCAAAGGTATCAGATTTTTCAAATCAACTGTATCCCCGCTTAATAATAAGTTCTTGACCGTACGTGACGCGACTGTATGCGTTCGCGTAAAAGCCAAGCATTTTCTTTTATGTCATATTAATTTAAATCCTGGAGTGCGCTTTCTCTATACACAATACATTTCTCGTTTTAAATAATGTTGTTTAACATTTTTATTTTTCGCATCTTCAATCATGATAGGTATGTAATATTATCGTATTTGCAATTATGATATAAACTAAAACTGGAACTTTGGGGGCTTCCCGTGGTTTTCGGACAAGGATTTGGGATAAGTCGCCATAGTAAATATTTTTCCTGATGAAAAGACCTATCCAATGACACCACAATGATTGCTATTGGAGCGAGTACCAAAATGCCCATTCTCCTTTAATATTATTTTTTTAAATTCCCGTTCGTCTCACGACGGGGACCTCTCGCCATCACAGTATCATTAAACAAAAACCAAAAAAAAATCGGTGGGACGAACGGGAATACATGAAAATAATTAATAAATTATTCCCGTTCGTCCCATCAATAAAATTAGTGGGACGATCGGGAAAAAAAAATAACGAATTCCCGTTCGTCCCACGACGGGGACGAAGTTGGTGGGACGAACGGGAATACACCGCAATTAGGGTGCAGGTTCTCAGTTCGTCGGAATCTTTTTTTTTATGTAATAATTATGTTCCCCAATTACTCGAAGACGACTAGACCGATTTGAAAAATGATTTTTTTGTTTGAAAGGGTATACTTTCCATGTGGTCCCATTGTCATCAGGTCAAGATCTGTTGATGGGATCCTGGAGAAATCGAATGAACTCTTCAAATATTATACGCACACCTATAGCGATTTGGGTATTTTTTATAGTAACTCGTGCATTTGCTCTCGAAAAGCACCATTTGGTGAAGTGGAACTAATGATGAAGACCACAGATGCCACCGGAACTACACAATAATAAGTATTTAACGGGTTGTGATTCGATAACTTTAATATGGTTGCTAAGCAATTTATGCTCGTCACAATCCGAATGGTGAAATGAGGCGTCTAGTTGCAAACCCCGCTAAAACGGTTTTCACAGAATATTCACAAACAAAAAAAAAAAACGTTTTAAGAATTTATACTTCACACAACGGCTTACAAACAGATGTATTATTGTGAATAATTAAGTGATTATGTAATTTAATTAATAATATATGCACAGTGAGGTCTACAAAGCGGAATAAAAGCAGACTAAAATCTGTTATAGCGGGATTTGCAAGTGACACTCAATTTTGGCGGGTATTTCGAGTGAAATGTCAGTTTATATCGGGTTTTGCTATTGACCTGTCAAATTATGTCGGGTTTTGACATTTCGTATAACGCAATTGCTGTGCTGTGATTGGACGATTTCATTATATCGGCTGTTATGACGGGTTTTGCTGCGAACACTGCATTTAAATTGTCGTTTTCGTAAGGTTATAGTGGGTTTAGCTCAAAACTAGGCTATGTAACTGTTAGAGAAATTTTTTTTTTTCATACTGCATTGTTAACTCATTTTCAACTGAAAAAAGTTTTAGCGGGGTTTGCAACTAGACGCCTCAAATGGAGCTGATGGTGAAATACCAGGAGAACTCCTCAACAATTAATGTCCCTGTATCGGGAAAAGCAATATTTTGGTTTTTTTTTTCGAATCGAACCTGTAGATTTTGAAAAAAAAAGACACATACTGTATTATTACACCATTCGATAGTGTCGCTAATAAGGATTGAATTCTGGGAAGTAATGACATACGGTAAACTAAGGAAAGAGCCCATTTTTAACAAAATAGTTTTTTATTTTTCTTATGTTACCTACCTCATCATCATCTGCCTAGCTTTTTCTCAACTATGTTGGGGTCGGCTTCCAGTCTAACCGAATGCAGCTGAATACCAGTATTTTACATGGAGTGACTGCCTAAGTATCTGACCTCCACAACCCATTTACTGGCCGGTAATACGATACCCCTTGGTAAGACTGGTTGTCGAGCTTCTGACTACCCGTAACGACTATCAAAGATCCAGGAATGACAGCCGCGACCAACGGCTTAACGTGCTTTCCGAGTCATGGAGGGGTCTCGGTATGTAAAGATGGTCACCCATCCACAGACCAACCGCGGCAAGCATAGCTTAACCTGATGGATTGACCTGTGCGGCTGTTATTATTTAGCCGGGCCCGGGTTATGTTACCTACCTACTAAACCTTAACTTATTAATTTTCCAAAATGATGACCATTGTTTGACACCCCCAATCCCTCTTTAGGGGGTAGTTTAGAAAACCAAAAAATGCCAAACTGCATAATTTATTTAGATAAGTATTCGTGCTAAGTTTCAAGGTTATTAACTTGAGGAATAAGATTTTTCATACAAACAAAATCCCCCCTTTTCACGCCCTTAATGGTTGAATTTCCTAACACCTCTTCTTAGTGGATACCTACTCTTCACAAAGAACACATCCTCCAAAATTCATGTCTCTAGGCCTAGCGGTTTAGCCAATGCGTTGATAATATCTCTGTCAGGTCATTAAAGTATATACAGGGTGTTAAGGAAAGGGTATATCAATACAAACGGGTTGAAGAGTGTATCTGGTCTAGAATCTCTGTACAAAATTTCAGCTCAAAAGCATTAACTTTGAAAATGCTTAAATTTTTTTTATTTCGACATCACGGCGATGCACTGGCGCGCGGCGGCGTGATGTGCGTGTACTAGGCGCACAGACACACTACAGATAATGGATAATGACCCTCGTAGTGCGGTGACACGTTTTTTATTATTTCAATTTAATAAACTATCGAAATAAAAAATTATTAAGCATTTTCAAAGTTACTGCTTTTGAGCTGAAATTTTGTAAGTACAGAGATTCTAGACCAGATACACTCTTCAACCCGTTTGTATTGATATACCCTTTCCGTAACACCCTGTAGATACTTAAACCAATTATAGGCACTTTTGAATTGTCGAGGGTCAGTCAGAAAGATGAAGCTAGTTGCCCATTCTAAAGCGTAGTAGCTTCCTACGGAAAAGAACGGGTACGAAACTCCACGGATACTCTTTTAACTCCCTCTGACCGAGAGGAGGCCTGTGTCCATTATGGTCTGATTAATTATTGTTACGAAATCAGTAAATAGTGAAAGGATATACTTACCTACCGGTATATTTTATTTTAAAACCAAGTAAATAAAGTTTCTCATCATTGTCTAGGATTAGGTAAGTTTATCAAAGATACATACGTCTAAAAGGATCTGACGGCGGGATAGAACTATAGAAGTGCTATCTGACCTAGAACCCACCGGTGTCAGTGTCATAGTAGAAACGCCGGTGTCGATGGTTCTTCTACGATTAAAACAACGATCATCACAGAACGCAGGTAAATGTATGCCTGTATAAGTACCTATGTTTCTAATGAAGATATTTGAAATTGCAGCTAAAACATTTTCGGTAAATGTAGGTAACTCGTACAAAATGGATACAAATGAACAATGGACTTACAATTCTACTTCACCTTTCGGTATTTGCGCCCGAAACCAATGACAACTTTGATCAACACGTGTTTATTTTTATTTTCTAAATATGCGCTCACAACACCCGAGTCCATAAAACCTGTTCCACTTAGCGACAGATAGAATGTTACATATACCTAACAGTAAATTGCCGCTATTATTATCAACACTTTTTTTATCGCGTTGTATTGTTTGACTAGATACAACCACAGAAGGTCATCATCAGCTTAGCTGCGGACATTGGTCCATATTGGCAATAAAAATAATTACTTTTAATATATTTTATTTTGTGTGTACATAATTATGTAAGTAATTATAATCAAATAAAAAAAGAAAAAAAAAGATTAGGTACTTTTATATTTATAATAAGTATTAATATTAAAAATATTATTTTGATTGCTATTTAAGATTATACCAGGCCACTCAGAAAGTATTGCGAAAAAAAGTTTTTATGCATGAGAGACTGGCCAGTTATAAAGCAAGAAATCTATTTTGAAAATATGATTATTTGTAGGCACTGTTTGTAGGTAACTCCTACGTTCCAATTTTAAAATTTCACTTCACATTGTTTGTGAACTAAGGGGTTTGAAGATAAGGGGCTTGTTTTTATAAGTATCCCCTATCCAAATATATGCCATTTATTGTGCACCGCGATTTTGAAAAAAAAATCAAAGTGGCGGCTGATGTTAGGACCAAAACCTTCAAACACCTTAAGACCCCGGCTCGTTTTGGCGTGTTTACGACATCATTACAGGTGATGAGTCTTGGATTTATCAATACGATCCTAGAAACGAAGCTCCAGTCGACGGTTTGGGTGTTTCAAAAAGAATCAACGCCTACCAAAGTGAAGCGATCTAGAAGCGGGGGGAAGATTTTAATCGCGAGCTTTTTTAATTTGACTGGCTACTTGGTGTCAATTCCTTTACGGAACCAAAGAAGCGTCAACGCTGATTGGTATACTACCAAATGTTTGACGGAAGTTTTCTCTGTTGTGAGCAACGAGCGACCAAACACAGGGCTGACTGCTTCACCACGACAACGCGCCTTCGCAAACCGCGTTCAAAACGAGAGACTTCCTGGACAGCACGCTGGTCAAACTTCCTGGGTCACCCCTCCTTACAGCCTTGACCTAGCACCGTGGTACTTCTTTTTTTTATTAATGAAAATAAAAAATCAGCTCAAAAGGATACAATTTTCCTTGCCGGAAGATGCGCTGTCAGCAGGCTGTAAACGAGATGTCTGCGGCGGACTGGAAAAAGTGTTTCGAAAACTGGTTCAGACGCATTAAACTTTGTATAGAGGCTTGTGGAGAGTACTTTGAAAAGATTTAATAATAAAATATTTACTTATAGAACATTTTTTCTTATTTTCGCAAAACTTTCTGAGTGTCCCATAATGAAAATCCAAGAAGGCGATAGCAAAAATTTTCAAATTTTTCGTCAGGGGTGTCTTTTTCATGGTTTCCGAGGGTGCTGAAGCCGATAGTGAGGTCAAAATGAAAATCCAAGATGGCGGCTGCAATTTTTTGTCATGGGTGTGTCGTTTTCATGGTTTGCGAGGGTGCTGAAGCTGATAACGAAGTCATAATGAAAATGCAAGATGACGGTTGCAAAAAATTTCAAATTTTTCGTCATGGGTCGTTTTCGTGGTTTTCGAGGGTGCCGAAACCGATAGTGAGGTCAAAATGAAAATCCAATATGGCGATTGCAAAAAAATTTCAAATTTTTGGTCATGGTGGCCTTTTTTATGGTTTTCGACGGTGCAGAAGCCAATAGTGAGATTAAAATGAAAATCCAAGCTGACGGCTGCAAATTAAAAAAAAAATTGTCTTGGGGGTGTCATTTTCATGGTTTTCGAGGGCGGCCGGTGTCGAATATAAACAAAGCAAATGGGTTGCTTTTCACACGGGCAACCTTATGTAGAAGCTCTTTCGAGGGGCAAGCAACCTTCCTAACATCGTTTACAGAGAAGCATTTTTAGTTACAAATGATTACTAATAATTTAAATCATGACTACTTAATTTACGATGACAACGCTTCAGCACACTCCGTCAGACGGGCAGATGATTTATTGAGTAGGTACGGCAGTTGCACATCCAAGTAGCACTGCCATGTCATAAAAAGATATTGTAGATTGTCTTCAAGACAATAACTACATTTTTGGCCATTGTCTTTGTTAAAACTATATTGACCATAGATATCCGTGATATTGACCCTCAAGATATCTTAAAGCTATCATCGCTATACCAAGGCAGAGTTAAGTAAATGTGGGCACAAGTACAGAATAAGTTAAGAAGACACTACTTTTCAGATAAACTTCAGTACGATTTAAGAGTACTTAACACCATTGATGAATTCTTCCTTTTATCTTCTTGATTTCTCGACGCTTCGAGGCATAATATTGATAAGTACGAGTATGTAAGATATCTACAATACAAGAATTTCTAAATTTACCGCAGAGAAGAAACCAAGACTTAGAAAAACTAACTTCAAACTTCACCTAAGTACTTATCTCAGATATACTTTAGATAAAATAGTGGTATTCTTTTTACAAGTTAGTATTCTAAAACAAACGAAAAATAAAATGAACATAATTATGGCTGTTTGGTCAGATAATCAGCTTTGAGCTTGGCGCTATCATTTTTATTTATTCTCAAAAATCAATGTGACACTTCGTCGCATTGTCATTATGAAACATGAAGACGCAGTGACTGCAGTCGAATGGGCTGTGGTAGAGAACCCCAAGTAAAGGAAGCGTTACCAGGCAAGATCGGAAAATTCTTCCTTTTCAATGAAGGAGTGGCAATTACACCTTTCCTAAGCGACACATTATTGTTTTCCGACATCCACGCGAATAAAGTCGCGGGCACAGCTACTTCATACCTAAAATAAAATTCAGAGATACCTTGTTTTGGTAGTTTCGTTCTCAATAACCGAGCGGAAGGTTCTGAAATCAGACCTTGTTGCCAAATCTTTTGATCTGCCTCTATCTATCTATGTTACTTCACAAGAATTTTTCAGTTCATCTATTATCCAATGCCATTTCAAAAGAAACCAAAATATCGATCAATAATATCGTACATTTACTTAGAAAGAAGAAATTATCTAGCGAACAGAAATAGATACCTACTTACCTACACTACAAACAAATAATATCAGCGAAGGTTAAATAGTCACGAAGAATCGTCTGTCTATTGAATGATAACCTAGCTCTCATGTTCTCCATTCCAATGTCGCCTGCAACGTTATTTAGTTACCTTCCGATGGAGTCGGATACAGGCGATCATAGTCCTTCTAGGCCGTCGCGTCCCCTCGTGTCCCAATTATCCAGTTCAAGCACTTGCTCCCCGCTCTACTTTGCGGATAGGGTTACCATTCGTCTGGATTTTTCCAGACATGTCCTGCTCTTTGGCTTCCTCGTCCGGCCTTGTCATTTGTCAAGACTTTTACAGGTTTACACGGGGGGCGTGTTTTTATTGCAGTATTTTTTTACGAAAAACATATTGTCCTTAAAAATACGCCCATGCGAACCTGGGTAAGGAGATTTTTTAGGGTTCCGTACCAAAAAGGTTAAAAGGGAACCCACCCCTATGGTGCGACTCTGTCTGTCTGTCCGTCTATCACAGCAGGATATAATGACGTTTGCCCAACTATTCTGCAAATAAGGAAGAAATAATAATAATAATATGTATATATATACATATATTATACTGGGATCGATCCATCATCACTGACAGGACTATTGTTGCCAATAAGCCTGATATAGTGGTGATGGATCGATTAGAGCGGCGCGCAATGATTGTTGACAGTATAACCGTCCCGCATGATGAGCACCTCGTGAAAGCTGAGAAAGATAAACAAATCAAGTATCTTGACTTGGCTCGCGAGGTTGTCGACATGTGGGATGTTGACTCAGCAATCATTGTGCCGATAGTCGTCACAGCCAATGGGTTGATTGCCAAGAGCCTCGACCAACACCTGAGGAGGCTCACGTTGGGCAGCTGGATCAAGGGCTTGATTCAGAAAGCGGTACTTCTGGACACGGCTCGCATTGTCAGGAGGTTCCTCTCTCTGGAGCCCTGACCGCCGGTAGCTTGGACCCTGTTCCCGATACCGGTGGGCTACTATTTTTTATATTTTTAAATGTTTTTATATATTTTTTTATACTAATATTTAAAAATATAATTTATATGTACATAATGAAATAAAGGAAAGATATGTATATATTTATTTTGCAACAGGGTCTGGGTTAATTCGAAGCGATAATTCGGGTGGATATTTCGAAGCGGGGCTACTAGGGTATGTGGGGTATCATATGAAAGAGCGCTGTTTGCACATTCCCAATTTTTTTTTTGTGTTTCTATCTGTGTGTGTGTTTCTACTGTAAGTGTGCTAGTTAAATAGCACACTTTTTCAGAAATCATCAACAAAAATTACATTAGTTCCACTATCGGTCAAGAGATGACGGTGACCTAAAACTGCAATATTCTACACCGCAGCGCGCAGTGACGAATATAGGTCTCGCCGATAAAAATATAAAAACATTATGATGGTACGGAACCCTCGGTGCGCGAGCCCGACTCGCTCTTGACCGTTTTTTTATTATTTTTATATATGTATATAACGAGTTCAATGAGTAAGCACTGAAAACAAGAAGTACTGAAAAGTAAAATGTCCGGAAAGATTGTATAATTATGTCAGGACCTTTCAAATTTCTAAATGGTAACCCGGGTTATTTGCGTCTCACTTCACTAGTCCCCATGCATATTGTGCTACTTACTGGGGCTGGCGCAGGCTGGCGGTATTCGGCGATGTTATAAAAATATCATATGTCTAGTAGGTATATCATTTTATTAAACGAGTATAGTTTTAGTTAAGTTAGATTTTAATTTTGTTATTTTTGTTAATTAAAATCATCATTAAAATTATCATTAAACGAGTAGGTAGACTAGGGAGGTAGGTACAAACGCACGAAATCCGCGGGGTAATTGCGTAACATACTAACAGTAGCAATGGCTTTCATTTTGACAGTTCAACAACATTCATTGCGTTATTTACGTTGTTGAACAGACAAATTATTCGAACAGATGAAGCAATAGATTAGCTATATCCTTCAAAATTATTCAGTGTGATTGAAAGCGCATTTTACGCAATTAGAGTGCAGCCTTGACCTAAATGTCTATTAGTGGCGATTTTGGTGAAATGCACTCTTCGGTTTATTTATAAACACTTAAGTTAGGCAATTCTTCGGGCTATGTCGGTTACCTTGGTTCTCCTGCGGATCTCCTCATTTCTGATTCGATCACGCAGGGAAACTCCAAGCATTGCCCTCTCCATTGCCATTTGGGTGACTTTTAGCCTTCTAATAAGGCCCATTGCGAGCGACTACGTTTCAGTGCCATATGTCATCACTGGCAACACGCACTGGTCAAAGACTTTCGTCTTGAGACACTGCGGTATGTGGGACGAGAATATATTGCGTAGCTTCCCGAACGCTGCCCAGCCGAGTCGGATTCGACGATTGACCTCTTTCTCGAAGTCGGACCTACTTTTTTGGTGCGCGGTGGAAATCCTCATGGACTTCCTCCATCGTGGGGGTGACAGAGGGGCATGCCGGACCCTTACCGTCTAAAACCACCACGGTGTTCCACCTCTACCTATGGCCGGGGGTGCGGGATTCGCGTAAGCATTCACCACAATTTGTAATAAACATACTCGTCCACGACTTTGAGTGTAGCGTCTCCTATCTTTATGAGAGTGGGTGGTGTTACATGGGCAAAAGAGGGAGTTTAAAAAAATATTGATTTCTTCAGTTGTGATTTTAATTAGGTTTACAAGGTTATTTAAAAACAAATGTTCAAAGGAAACTTAATATTTGTAGTCACAGGACTTGAAAGACTTATCATCACAGGGTGTCAGTTTTGTCGATTTATTTTTTGATGCTTACTTATTATTTGAAAAGTAGTCATACATGACCAAGATTTTTTTTTAATATTTTTCTGATAATTATTACGACTTGGTAGATCATCTTTGTGCAATTTATGAAAGCAAATAGGTATTAGGTATACTCTCAATTTACCATGTAGATAACATGTTACTAAAATGATGTTGACTTTGAGTTTTAGTTCTTATTTCTAAAAGGTGGAAAAACCATGTCAGTCATGGCGATATTCACGGTGTAAAACCAATTTCCATACTAATATATTATAAATTCGAAAGTAACTCTGTCTGTCTGTATGTTACCTTGACCGATTTAGATGAAATTTGGTATAGAGATAGTTTGAGTCCCGGGGAAGGACATAGGATAGCTTTTTTATCCCGATAATCCCACGGGATCGAAACTTATGCGGGTGAAACCGCAGGGCGCAGCTAGTACCTACCTAATAAAAAATACAGTTCAATGAGTGCGTCGTCATTCGTAATTCCTATAAGCTCATTTATCAAATTAAATTTCAGTCGACGACATCCATCGGTTTCTTACTAAACTTCACCTATATTCGTCGATCCTGTATACTTATCTCTTTTGTTGACTCTACATAATTACTTAATTGAAAAATCAGTCATGACGTTTCAATAGTGCCTGACACTGGCACGTGGAGGCCGGACTTGGGTCGCGCCCATAGAAATGTAAATATATCTATGGTCGCACCTGAAGAAGAGATTGTCGGCTAATATTGCGAATGAGATGGACCAGGCGCAGAAGGTGATGGCTGGTAGGTGAAAAAAAGAGCAATTGTACACCAGAAAATATTTCACAAAAAAAAACATAACACTACAAAACATACAATGGGCGGCCTTATCACTTTCTACGATCTCTTCCTGGCAACCTTGGAATGGACAGTGATCGCGAGGACATAAAAATGGGGTTGTCGTTAGTGTTAAATTAGTATAGATACAATACACACACCAATAATAACTCAATCAACTTTAACAATCATATCATATAATGAATCAAATACGTTATTAGTATATAAATATCATTTGACCACTATTTAATTGTAGGCTTTTAATTGACTGTACCCTAACAGTCAGCAACAAAAGTCGTTTACCACTAAACTTAACACTTACATCTAGTACCTAACACATAATACACCCCGAAGGGTTAGCCAGACGTGTACCTATAGAACACCCACGGTTCGCAAGCTATGTTTAAGGCCGCGGACACGAAGTCAGCGATTGCGGGGCGGCGGCGGCGGCGGCGCGGGGAGAGGCGCGGCAACGCAGACCTGTGAATCTGATTTGCAGGGCCGGATCTACCATATGGCTTTTTGGGCTTCAGCCCAGGGCCCCGTGGATTCAAGGGGCCCCCAGCTAAGTCAAGTCAAAGTCAAAAATAGACAATAATGCGAAAGAATCCATAATTTTATTAAATTAAACAGATCGTATGGTATGCTATTTTAAAAATAATGTGTCTAGGAAAATTCAGCCAGGCAAAAAGCGCTGAATTTCCATAGCTAATATAATATTTTTTAAATAGATGTCTAAAGCTGAACTAGTGATTCACTAAAGAAAGAAAATTAAAATACTTTTCTTTAAAGCAGTACTTTCAATGATTAGAAGTACATTCAATGTAGAAAAAATACATTGTTGAATAACACTCAGGCATAATATATTATAATATAAATCAAATATTTTACTGTCTCATTTTTTTCTATACTTTGAGTAATTAGGTGGCCGTGGGCCCCTAAGTATAGTATTAGCCCAGGGCCCCCTAAACTCACGGTCCGGCCCTGCTGATTTGAACTGCAAACTGTTTTTCTATTGCGCAATAACCAACACTATACCGATAGTATGCCCTCAGTAATTAAAATATGGCTGATGATAACGAGACACATATACCTTCTTCGTAATATATAAGTATGATAAATAAATACAATACATCTTTACATACCAAGATCACTCCGTGCCTTGGAAAGCACGTTAAGCCGCTGGTCCCGGCTGTCATTCGTGCATCTTTGACAGTCGTTACGGGTCGTCAGAAGCCCGAAAATCTGACAACCAGTCTTACCAAGGGGTATCGTATTACCTGGGTAATACGACCTCCACAACCCAGTTACTGGTAAATGGGTTGTGGAGGTCTGATAGGCAGTCGCTCCATGTAAAATACTGGTATTCAGGTGCATCCGGTTAGACTGGAAGCCGACCCCAACATAGTTGGGAAAAGGCTAGGCAGATGAAATAAATAAATAATGACGTATGGGAAAAGTTGAAACAACAATTATTAGGAATTTTGATGTATCATCATTTTGTGGTAGGTATATTAACAGAGTGGGTAGGTAGATAATGTTTTTTCTTCTCAAAAAAAAACCGGCCAAGTGCGAGTCGGACTCGCCCATGAAGGGTTCCATAGCAGCAAGTAACATAATATAAAAGTTCTTGTAGTTCGTGGTAACTGGTAAAAGGTAAATTGCGGTTTTCGATTTATGACGTATAAAAAAAAACTACTTACTTACTAGATCTCGTTCAAACCAATTTTCGGTGGAAGTTTACATGGTAATGTACATTATATATATTTTTTTAATTTTATCATTCTCTTATTTTAGAAGTTAGAGGGGGGGGGGGGGGGACACACATTTTACCACTTTGGAAGTGTCTCTCGCGCAAACTATTCAGTTCAGAAAAAAATTATATTAGAAACCTCAATATCATTTATGAAGACCTATCTATAGATACCCCACACATACAGGTTTGAAGAAAAAAAATTTTTGGAGTTTCAGTTGTAAGTATGGGGAACCCCAAAATTTATTGTTTTTTTTTCTATTTTTGTGTGAAAATCTTACTGCGGTTCACAGAATACATCTACTTACCAAGTTTCAACAGTACAGTTCTTATAGTTTCGGAAAAAGTGGCTGTGACATACGGACGGACGGACAGACAGACAGACAGACATGACGAATCCATAAGGGTTCCGTTTTTGCCATTTGGCTACGGAACCCTAAAAATTACATGAACAAAAAAAAAATAAGACTTCATGTTTTAAGCTAACAGTATTATCCTGTATCATCTAGGTATACATGGCGGTAAGTACATCGATGCGCAACCTGTTAACATAGATTTAGTACATGATTCTGATCCCCCTGCATCGAAAATTTTTGGTAGGTAATAAAAAAAAAAACTAGGTTTTCCGTACATTTTGACCGCGTAGGTATTGCACTTCTTATTACTAAAGATAATCCTGAATAACAGCTCACGAGTTTCTCATAGCTGCGCATTTAATGAATAGTTGCAACTGTGAATATACTTATATGATGAGATTCATGCTATATCTCCTAAGCTAGTCACTAGGTACTCATTACGCACTGAAAATATCGGGCTCGTACTCTACATATATTATATTGCACAGTTGCCTATACTTAATACTAGCTTTTGCACGCGGTTACGCCCTCGCGGAGGTCGGAAATTATCCCATAGGTAGTTCTGGAACGTGGAACGCATGTCCAAACCCTGGTCATGGTCAAGGCGTGAAAGGTAACAGACAGACAGATCGAGAGACGGACAGAGTTACTTTCGCATTTATAATATTAAGTATGGAATTGTTAGTAAATAAATAAAAAAGTATAAGTAAGTACTTAAATGAAAAATATTGCATCTAGCAACTGAAAATAAGCGCTGGCCCGCTCGGTGTTCCTTGCCTAGCGAATATCAACCAATCAACTACGCCTATCACAGTCCACTGCTGGACACTGCGTCTCCCAGGCTGCACCACAACACCCTGTCCTCTGCTTTCCGCATCCAGTCTGTCCCACCCACCGAGTTGGTGATAAGTAAGGCAAACAGGGAACTTATTCTCTATGACACAATGAACGAAACCGCGCGAAATAAACGCGAGATTAGCTAATGCTAATAGGAATTGACGTGGTTTCGAGTAAGGGATTGCTAAGTGGTCGTAGTGAATTAGGGCCCAGGTGACCTTGTGAAGACCGCAGGAATCCGCTGGACGCGGGAAGTACAAAACCGGTCGAAGTGGCGATGCTTGGTGGTGTGATGGCTCATCACATAAATTTAGTTATATCGTTTTTTCCTTGAGAAAATCATTATTATGGTTACTCTAAGTCAACTGAAGGTTTTCTTACCGACTGACACCCCAGTCAGGGTATTCCATGATACCATAAGTTGAGAGTTTGGAATAAACCAGGCGGGTTAAATGCGTAACACACTAACAGTAGGAATGGCTTTCATTTTGACAGTTCAACAACATTCATTGCGTTATTTACGTTGTTGAGTAAATAATTTTTTCGAACATATGAAGCAATGGATTAGTAATATCCGTCCTTCAAAATGATTCAGACTGTGATTGATAGTGTGTTATTCAATTAGGGTGCCGCTCATAGATATATGAAGTAGTACTATTAAGTATTCTGTGATATGAAAGAAGGTGCCGCTACTTGGTTCCGCGTCCCCGACCGGTATCCGTCCGCAATGAATTAAAGCAAGCCCACACCACAGTTATATTATACTGTGCCCACACCCTCTATTAATGTATCTACCTGAACAACATTGTGGCCGGTAACAAAATAAGATTTACGATAAAATGAGTTCCTATTAGGTTTATTAGTATTCGCATCTCGCTCATACTTCACGATTATTTATAGCATTACATTAAGCCTCGTTCACACTGTTCTGCGACGGGAAAAAAACTGAAATAAATACAGCGTGAAATTGAAAACATGCGACAAATCGAAATGGGAGATTGTACTTATCATTATGAACAACTTTTACTACCTACTTAATGGGACCAAACCTAAAATCGCGAAAAAAAATCAGCTGTTCCCTACATTTATGTTCGCGTATCTCGTCAAAATATAGGGAATAGCAGATTTTTTTCGCGATTTCAGGTTTGGTCCCATAGTAAAAGTTGTTCATAATGATGAGTACAATCTCCCATTTCGATTTTTCGCATGTTTTCAATTTTGACCTGTATAATGTTTGTTTAAGGGAAAATCTGTTTTTGCTGCTGTAGGTAACTAGACAACTACAGTAAGACAACTAGGTAACTACAGTAAGAACACTTTGACCTTGAGCTGGCCTAGCGTAGTACGAAGTTTCAAAAGAATAAGAAGCCAGCACCCTAATTGCGTAACACATTATCAATCTCAATCTGAATCATTTTGAAAGATACTGCTAAACCATTGCTTCATAAGTTCGAAAAAGGTGTCTGCTCAACAACGCAAATAACGCAATGTATGTATGTTGTTGAACTGTCAAAATTAAACCCATTGCTACAGATAGTGTGTTACGCAATTACCCCGCAGCTTTTACTGGTTTTGTTTCCACTGTCGTGTATCGTACCATTGAATAGTAAAATCATAATTAAAATGTTTGGTTCCCCAAGACGTGCCAAGTGCAAACATACAAAAGCATGGTGTGTGGGGTAAAGGCTCCTGTTGGCAGACAGTCGCGACGCAACTCTAGTAGAATTAGTTTTCAAAGAAATTGTTCTAATAGAGTACTTAACTGTCTAATCTGACAGACCGCGCGCTCTTCACCGTGCGGAAGGTATCCTTGAGCGCATAAAGAAGGTCATCTCAATAAAAACCACTCGTAATTTCCCCCTCAACTTATGGGCTTTGTACAGACACCTCTACCTACAGTCGGTAATGGCTGTTCAGAAGATCAGAATTATTTCATTCAGTTGCCTGCTCTTGATCGCTTTACATGAAAAGGTACCTGAAAGGTATAAAGGAAACGAGCTCGATTCATTCAAATGTGGACATTCTTGCCCGGATACCGGAATAATGAAATTTACGGTGAGGCTATGGGCGAAGATGGCATGTATTTAATAAAAACCTTTACCATTTTACTTCCCAAAAATATTAAATAAAACTCTAATACAGTGAATGAGCATCGTTTTGTGAACCTCTTTTAATTCCTATTTTTGTGTCCGAAATATACTAACGCGACCAACTTGGATGTAGTTGATTCCATGTGGCGAGCCTGTTACCATCATCCTGGCTCTGGGCTGCTACTAAGAAATTTCTGAAAGAAAAACCTAATAACATTTGCTCGACCTGGTAATCAAACGTCTCGTAGCACAGATAGTTATAAAATAAATATGCATCGGGGTTTCAAGAAATTTCGACGGTAATGGGCAGGCACCCTAACAAAGCAGGTACACAAATGATTATAAATAATTATACGTACATTAACCAAAGATGACCAACAATAAGATTAAACTTACTTCCACGCCGCTACTTATCATGCAGCGAACGTATCAGATAGATGGTGCCTATTTAGATAATCATTAGAACCTTACATACATGTACGTATTTATTTACCTGAGTAGGTGCTCATATACACGAGCGGCACGTTGCCAACGGACCCAACGGCGTCGGCTAGGGTTGGCAGCTGCAGTTGCCTCTGTCGTTGACGCATGCTGTTCGTGTGTATGAGCACTAAGGTCCAGACGCCAGCACATCAAGCTGCACGAAACTGTCTAATTTTCCCAATCAACTTTGAACCTTATGATTTAGCGATAAAGTTGAAAACCTATTAAAGAAATTTGACAGATTGTAGTAGCTTGATGTGTTGGCGTCTGTACATAACATAACATTACGCCTGTATCCTCGAAGGGAACCCCGAACTATATTATTTGAATGTTAAAATCCCTTTTAATGTTTTGTCCCGATTCACCCCCGCATCCCTATTCACCCCGTTTGACGGTAGATCAAGAGTAATCCGATGAATGATATCACGTGCTTAGGATATCATAAAAGAAAACTTAGGAATGCACATGCATTGTTTGGAAAACAAACATTAGGAAGGAAAATTATTTGAGAAATAGCTAAGATTGACCTTAAATAGGGTCGAAACACATTTTCAATCACTATCTGAATCATTTTCAAGGATATTGCTAATCCAATGCCAAAAAAAATAGTCTAAGTACTCAACAACGTTTATAACGCAATGAATGCAGTTGTTGAACTGTCAAAATGAAACTACTACTTTTACCCCGTTACTAATAAACGATGAATAGTTAACACACCGATTTCTCTCTTTCAGTCATCAGTCATTTGACTTTCGAAAGAAGAAGACAAAGCGTTGTGTAACTTTACACCTGCAAGCTATACAACGTTTATTAGTAAATCCGATCTCGGCAGCACGCAGCAGTGCTGCCGCGGCAGTGCGGTCGCAGCACTACTGGTCCTCATACATTTTCTATGGGTTTATATGAGATTACATTCCGAGCACGGCAGCAATGCTGCGCGACATAGCTGCGTCACATTGCTGCACAAATGTATGAGGACCAGTAGTGCTGCGACCGCACTGCCGCGGCAGCACTGCTGCGTGCTGCCGAGATCGGAATCATACCTTTATGTTACGAAATTACCCCGCCGCCAGTCGAAGTGGCGATGCTTCGGGGAGGCCTATGTCCAGCTGTGGAAGTCGTTCGGCTGGAATGATGAGTTTTATTTGAGCTAAAACATCAAAGTTCAAACGTAATACCTAAACGTAATAACTATGCCATTTAAATAATTATAGAATTTAGGGACAAAATTCTATAATTATTTAAATGGCATAGTTTCAGCGATACATAGATACCTACGTAGCTATCTTTATCTAGACATGTTGCCGTGAAACATACATTATAGTCACATACTGTGTTATAGTTTTGCGTCGTCGTTTAACTAGTCATTCTAGCCATTAGCTCCATTCGTTTACCGCTAATAGTGTTAATTAGGCAAGCAGCTATTAAACAAAGAAGCAAAGAAACTCTAGAGAAACCATTTATTTACGCTAATAATTGAAAACTATAATCGCTTTGCTTTGACTCACAAGTAGTCATAAGCGAATACGCGTCAGGTGTATATATATTTATTATTATATGTATGTATATAGGTAAGTACTTACATAACATTGTGTTTATGAGCTCCATTTCGACTTAGTTGTGCTTGAAGTGAAACTACAACGCGTTCAAATTGAAGACGTTTTAGTGCTGAAATAATTAACATAAGTTTGACGGATGTTGTTGTAAGTCTGTGAATATCATTTACTAGCTTCTCCCCGCGACTTCGTCCGCGTGATATTTCTTGTTCCCCCGACCCACCAAGTCGCATCGCATCACTTGCCCGCGCTATCACTTCGCTTTCCCTTAGCGTTCTTTCTCATTATTTTTTTCGAATCGGCTCCTATAGGTCATAGCGTGATGTTAAATGGCCTATAGGTGCTATAGGCTTCTTAAAGAGTTGGGCTATCGAACGGACAAGGTTTTTCAAATCCGACCGGTAGTTCCGGAGATTGGCGCGTTCAAACAAAAGGATGCGTACCTACGTCATTCCATACTTTGCTCTCTTTTTACCGACTTTACAAAAAGGTGGAGGTACTAAGTTCGGCTGTTTGTACGTTTTTTTTTTTTTTTTTGTATGTTTGTTCATCGAATACTCCGCCAATTGCCGACGGATTTTCAAAATTCTTTTTTTGTTCGAAAGTAGATAGTTCTGAGGTGGTCCCATTGTCACCAAGTTAGGATCTGATGATGGGATCTTAGAGAAATCGAGGGCAACCCTCAAATTTTATAGGCTCACTTATTGTTTTTCGCATATTTTATGAAGTATCTTGTTTATTTGCGTATGGTTGTCATCATCTCAGGTAGCTGGGCTGATGATGGAAGGTACAACTTCTTAACAGTAAGAAGTTACTCAAACAGGCAAGGACTGTTTTAGTAAATTGTTTTGATGTTTGATAGGGCATTTGCCACATTTGGTCTCATGATCATCAAGTCATGACCTGATGCTGCAGTCAGGATAGTCTGCAGAGTACCTAACTCCTCGACAACTAACAGCAGATATATCGTGTTTAGGCTCATTGAAAAGGGCTCGATGCACACATCGAGCCCTTTTCAATGAGCCTAAACACGATATATCCACAGATAAACGTACTGTTAATGAGGAACACCGAAGTACATAGAGACCTGATGCTGAAGCCAGGAGCATCAGAATAAGTACAAACCTTGAAATAACAGCACCGTAGTCGTGTTTGGGCTCATTTTAAACAGGACTAAATTTTAAGTTCAATGCAATGTTGACATAAGTCTGGCCTGATGCTGCAGCCAGGATTATCAGCATCTAGTCTAAAAACATCAGGTCAGGATTTGATGATGGGATCCTGGAGAAATCGAAGGAACTCTTCAAATATTATAGGGACACCTATAGCGATTTGGGTATTTTTTATAGTAACTCGTGCATTTGCTCTCGGAAAGCACTAATTGGTGAAGTGGAACTGATGATGGCCACCGGATCTACTCAATAATATCTAAGTATTTCATGGGTTGCGATTTATGGTTGCTAAGCAATTTATGCTCGTCACAATGTGAATGGTGATATGGAGCTGATGGTGGACCTGGAGAACTCCTCAACAATTAACTTCCCTGCATCGAGAAAAGCAATAATTTGTTTGTAAAAGGCGATGAGCACTAAGCTATTGTAACTTAGATAAATTATAAGCAGACCCACTAAAAAGCGTGAAATAAAAACTTTTTAAGAAAATAATACCGACTTCCAAAAAAACACTACAAATTGAAAAATAACTTCAATTTCGGAAGTCGGTGGCAAAAAACTAAAATACAGATCCAAAGACACCGACTTCCGAAATTAAAGTTATTTTTCACTTTGTAGTGTTTTTTCGGAAGTCGGTTTTTTTTTTCTTTAAAAAGTTTTTGTATATGGACAAGCCGTCGAACGCCGTCGATCAATGTGTCCTGACCCGAACTGTCAAAATGAAAGCTATTGCTACTTTTAGTGAGTTACGCAAATAACTTTTACTTTAATTGTTATTAGGACCTTTCACCGGTAAATATACATTTGATGTGACTGCCTCGTTGGTCCAGTGGACGCAAGCGGTACTGCTGAGCATGAGGTCATTGGTACGATTCCAAGGTCGAGTAGAGTGGTTTTCTATCAGAAATTTCTCAATAGCAGCCCGGAGTCAGGTTGATGGTAATATCCAGCTATAACGTGGAACCGGCGAAATGTGTGGTGTGACCGGTATCTACTTAACAAAAAATAAAAATCTAAGTCTCTAGTTCATTCATTCACTGACAGACGACGCCTTAACCGCTGGGTCTAGAAGCATCCGAGTTTGCACTTGTTTTTTTTTATACTATAATGAAGATGAGCACTAAGATTTTTTTTAAATACTTCCCCTAAAGGAGCTTTATGGAAGTTCGTCATTTTTACCGGTGAGAAATCCATAACAATCCTAGTAGGTATACTTAAGTGCTTAACTGTCGTACTGTCTTGAAGATAGCAATCATTTATCCGTTATACAGCGTGCAATAAAAATACCTAGTACTTTCTGTATTTCTACATAAATTGGTTATAAAAAAGTGTATTATAAAATTTGAAGTTCAGCAACAAACTTTAAAAGGGTACTCGTAAAACATCGACCAACGTCTACAGTAAACAAAGCTATAAAAAACAGAGTTAGTCTGATACACAGCAATTACTGAACTCGGGACTGACACGAATAATTAGAGCGCATCCGAGTAGGTACCTACGTACCTAAAACTACATAATACAGCGTATGTCAGCGGTAATTGAAACAATCTTGCATCATTACATCACATGGGTTTAAAAACGTTCACAGGAATAGAACGTAGAACATCATACATCAATGTGCTACATACTGTTTTTACTGCCACCTCTTTCAGACTGTTCATTAAAAGTTATGACAAGGCAGCCTGCATAACCGGAATATTTATAAATACTTACAGACAAATTAGCTGATGTTGAAGATGGTCTTATGATAATAGTACCACGTTGGTAATGCGTTGAATTAATTAATAATATCTAAGTATACCTATATATTTTAGTGTTAAATTGTAAAATAGGTTATGTGTGTTAGAAATAAATAGATAGAGACTAAAAAAATATATATTATTATTGAACAGACGTCAATTTCGTCCACGACGCAAATGAAAATTAACGAGTGGGTTACGTAACACACTCTCAATCTGAAACATTTTGAAGGATACCCATTGCTTCATATGTTAGAAAAATTTGTCTGCTCAACAACGTATGTAAATAACGCAATGGATGTTGTTGAACTGTCAAAATGAAGGCCATTGCTACTGATAGTGTGTTACGCAATTACCTCGCAGTAACAAAATCAAAGGCCTAATCGTTGGTGATTTAAGTTTGTAACCTTTATGTAACGTAGTGGACGATGGGCTTAAGAATCCGATGATTGACGTTGATCACAATCGTAGAAGTCCATTGACTTCTGTAGATAATATTTTTTATTTATATAATTATATTAATATTGAGAGGATTAGTCGTCAGATTAAAATTATTTACCTACATATTGGATGGTATATATTTAAACCGACTACAAAAAAAATGCATTCCGTAAGAGTTGGCATTTTTTTTTTTCATTGATTGACGCCAATTGTTCCGTGATTACTTAGCCGATGCAATTTTTTTTATTTGGTAGAGCTCCCGATGTGATTCCATATAATTTTTTTCATTTGGTAGAGCTCCCGATGTGATTTCATATAATTTTTTTCATTTGGTAGAGCTCCCGATGTGATTCCATATAATTTTTTTCATTTGGTAGAGCTCCCGATGTGATTCCATATAATTTTAACTTTGCTTGGGAAGCTTTTGAAGCTTCAATAATGCGTAGGTAGTATTTAATTTACTTGGTATAGATATTTTTATCCAAACTAATATTATAAATGCGAAAGTAACTCTGTCTGTCTTTTCTTCACGCCTAAACCGCTGAACCGATTTAGATGAAATTTGGTGTAGAGATAGTTTGAGTCCCGGGGAAGGACATAGGATAGTTTTCATCCCGATATTCGCACGGGATCGACACTTATGCGGGTGAAACCGCGGGGCGCAGCTAGTTATGCTATAAAACTTCCTGTCACTGTTGTTTACATAGCAATTACAAGTACAAATACGAATTTGTATAGCACAAATTGTGGTTACATAAAAGAAAAAAAAAAAAACAACCGATTTCCAAAAATACCACTACATACACAAATAGAAAAAAAAAATTGGTGTCTTTGGTTTTGTATTTTCGTTTTTTGCCACCGACTTCCGAAACTAAAATAGACAATTAAAAAAATCACTGTTACAAATATTTTTATTGAAAGTCGATTGTTTTTTTTCTTCCTTTTATGTAGGTATCCACCATAGATATCCGGGCCATTCCGCTCAATTAGGCCGACTTTTATTTGCAAATGGTAAGGACATTTGGTGCGTGTTGATTGCAATAATAAATTAAATAAAGGTGTTATACTTTTTTAGATAGCGGCGCCATACGTAAAAACATGTAAGAAATGTCATATAAAGTAAAAAAAGAATGCAGCTATGATATTTAATTTATTATTAGCATATATTCGCCGTTAGTGGATTTCCGCGGATTGACCCATCCGAGTATCCACTATTGGCTATTTGCCAAAAGCCCGCATCATTGCCGTGCTAAGTAATTCGTTTACTCCGCAATAGGTTGTGTTTCTATAGATGAATCACTATATAAATCGTTAACAATGAATTTACCTATCTCTATATAGTAATCTTTATCACCCACTCAGTGGAAATTTTGCAATGAATAAAACAACACAATAATTTACAACATCAAATCGATAAAATAATATTTGTCCTTGATATCAAAAAGTAACATAAATATGAGTCAATTGTTATATTTTACTCTTGATAATAATCATAAATTTAATGCTAGAGCAGTTCAACTGATAGTTACCTATTTCTGTGGTTTTCCGAAATAACTCTATTAATCTAATCTAAATGGAACATTTTCTTTTATATCATTTAATTTAGGTACATATTAACTTTTTCCAAACACCAAAATTGTTCCAATTACTCTTTGAACATTTTAACTGCATCTAAACTTAATTTTAATTAAAAAGAGAATAGATTTGATTTTTGGTATCTACGTTTGTTTTTTACGCTTTCGCGCTATAACGGCTGAACGGATTTGGATGAAATTTGGCACATGGGTAGACCATGACCTGGAGTAGGTCATATGATAGGTACTTTTTATCCCGATGTTCCTACGGGATCGAGACTCATGCGGGTGAAACCGTGGGGCGCAGGTAGTTATTAATTAGCTGTTAACTTAATTGTGCAAGCTGTGGTCTCCTTTATGTGAAGGAGTACACCTACTTAATACCTGATGTTGCCCTTTATTTTTGTGCCATGTATTCTGTATAAGTGTAAATCATAGTTGCGAAGTTCACTACCGCGATGTACGTTATGTCTTTTGTTGGAAATTCTAAATAAATCAAAATTAATAAAAAAACCTCGCGAACTGAATGCAAGAAAGCTTGCTTGCAGTTTCTGTTAGTCGTTACGAAGTTGACTTACACTGGGTTTCTGTATTGAAAACTACAGTGCGGCTGACGAGGGAATGCGTTCTTGACACATGTCAGTTTCATACAAATGAATACGTGTTTTGCGAATTTGATCTTTCTTAGCTACTTACATCATCAGTCGTGCTCTTGTCACCGCTGGGGTGCCAGCTGTTTTAGAACCCAATGGTTTGGCTGCGTAGATACACTTGACGTTGTAAGTGTTCGATATTTTTGGTTAATTGTTTGTATAAAAATTATTGACAAGCATCAGCTCAGATATTAATGAAGTAATAAATGTTCAGATATTAATGGTAACTTGTATTGTATGGAACTTATTGACATTTTAAATTGTTCAGAAGTATTTGGTCACCTTTTCTGCTACAATCATGGACTTATTATATAACAAATCCATGGCTACAATATAGCTGATGGCGACTGTACCTACCTAACAATCATTACTCGCATGGTTTCCACGCGTCGTGCATCAAACAATTTTTTATCGATGCGGTATTATATCATTGTCAATCACTCGAAACTAAGGCAGGGTCATTAATATTTAATACTTTTTATCGAGTGGTCGATAAGCATCTCAGAATCAGCAGCCTAATTGCGGAACGCCAAATCGTCAAATGATTCTGATCAGTTGGCTTCATTTCTATCACAATTGGCTTCATTTTACGATTTTCGAATTGCGAAACTCTAGTTTCTGCGCAGGGCCTTAACGTTCATAATTGGTTTCATAATAAACTAGAGTTTCGCAATTCGAAAATCGTAAAATGAAGCCAATTGTGATAGAAATGAAGCCAACTGATCAGAATCATTTGACGATTTGGCGTTCCGCAATTAGGCTGCTGGATTTTGTTAGTACAAGCCTGCCACATGCGGAACTATAACGCAGAATGGTCGTGCACCCCGCAGGTACACTGGACTGATTATATAATGTTCGATTAATCATCATCAGTTCATCACTAGCCGATGGCGTGGCCACCATTTTAGTATAGGTACAATCTTGATATCAATTACAATCACAATATTTATACAATTTTATCGAAAGATAGTGTAGTAGGTACCGCTAGCAAAAATGGGATCTATGTGAATGGGGAATGGGTTTTGCGCAGCACACTACAATTGTAAGTAATGCCTTTTATACTCATTGCTTTATTTACGTTGTAGGGCACACGAATTTTTCAAACATAAATGAAGCAATGGATTCGTTATCATTCTCCTGGCCCTTATCACTATTTATTTTGGGTCGGCACGTTTATTTAGATATTTTGCAATAAGTACCTATGTTTTTTTAAAGTGTCTAGGCATTAAAAAAATACCTGTTAAATATTTTTAATTAGTTTAGGTATAACTATATTGTCTTAGCAAAATAATTACGTTCTGTTAAGTATTTCATCATTTTAAATAGATATTGTTTTTGTTGTTTTATTTTTCAGTCATAATCTGCCTAGCCTTTTCCCAACTATATTGGGGTTGGCTTCCAGTCTAACCGCAGCTAAATACCAGTTTTTTACATAACCCAGTTACTGGGTAATACGATCTCCTTGTTAAGACCGATTGTCAGATTTTCGCTGTCACAGATCCACGAATACCCAACCGCTTACCAAACCGCCGGGACCAACCGCTAGGCTGGCTTTATAGCTATCCGGGAGACCCGTACGGGCTGTCAGTACGGGCGCCCGGAGCGGGAGCACAAGGCGCTAGAACATAGTTTCACAGCGACGCGGCTTGATCCGTACACGACCCGCTCCGGGTTGGTACAGCGCATCTGTCTCCTGCTAGCAACCGTATCGTACTGAATAATCGTTTCAGAGCACTGCAGGTAGTACCCGTACGGGTCTCCCGTGTACGGTCAGCAGCCTAATTGCGGAACGCCAAATCGTCAAATAATTCTGATCAGTTGGCTTCATTTCTATCACAATTGGCTTCATTTTACGCCCAAAAGTCTAACAACCAGTTTTAACATAAGGGTATCTTGTTACCCAGTAACTGGGTTATGGAGGTCAGATAGGCTGTCGCTTCATGTAAAATACTGGTCTTCAGCTGCATCCGATTAGACTGGAGGCCGACTCCTACTTTTAATTAGTTGGGAAAAGGCTAGACAAATTGATTGACTTTGTTCTCCACAGGTGGATACTATGAGGTAGTACTATTAAGTATTTTGTGGCCTAACTAAGGTAATCAGGCCCAACAGCCACACGCACAATCAAACTTTGCAGATTAAAATCGTTTATTTCATTTTCTTTAATTTATACCACTTCCGTGTTTTCTATCGTTAATTTAATAAAATCAGATAAAATAGTTGTCATTTATTATTTAAAAAGGCAAAGAAACGTTTTTATGACTTGGCAGTATGAAGTCCCCAAGTCGAATGACGTTGAAAATTAAAAAAAAAACTTTTATAAAGTTTCGGGGCGGGAATTAGCTATGCTTTGCAACATGTTTGATTAATTATAACACCCTAATGGCGTAACACACTATCAATCGGAATCTGAATCATTTTGAAGCAAATTGGTAGGTAATCCATTGCTTCATAAGTTCGAAAAATTTGTCTGCTCAACACGTAATTTTTTTTTGTGTTAGCGATGTTAACCTATAATTCATTGTTGCACTTGCAATTGTATCCTGTTATAAATAATAATGATGTACTGGTGTAAACAATTGTTGGTTAACCTTAATACATAAAATAAAATAAATAACGCAATGAATGTTGTTGAACTGTCAAAATGAAACCGATTCCGATTGATAATATTTATGTTCATAATACACACATATACGTTCTTTATCTTGAACACCTAAGAAGCCAAAGCGAGATAATGATCAATAAAGACAATTATCCCTGAAGCAATTACTTTAAAGTATCTTTAATAAACATAATATTTATAGCGCACTATCTTATCAGCATCCGGAATTGAGCTTATAGTTTACCTCAGCAACAGTAGACCCAACTCCGATCGAATCAGCTGATTTCGAAGACGAGGACAAAAAAAGTATCAAACAGGTAGGTACCACTCACAAGTTTGTATAATAAAAGCAAAAAATACACAGGTAACTAATAATATTATATTTTGTACAAAAAATTGTTTCCACGCTGAGATCACACGATTAAAGTTATTTTTAACCGACTTCAAAAAGGAGGTTCTGTATTTGACCCGTATGTATGTATGTATATAACGTGCTATAAAAATATCTGCCACGGCTTCAATGGGAGGCAGTATTTTTTTATATAGATTACAGCAGTAAAGCTAAAGATACATTATTATTGATCTTATGTCATACATTTTTTCATACAAAAACATGTGCGTATAAATTTGAATTGATTTAGTTCCGTGAAACTGTCCTAATCAATTGGAAACATACATTTAAATAGAACTCTTTTTTTTTGGTGGGTTTTTATCAAACAACTTCTCCCGCTCTGGGCGGAGCGGGAGGGCGTGTCAGACTTTTACTGACTAAAACCCTTCAGTTGCCTGTGCTAGGGGCCACGGTATCTATTTCGAACAACCCGCATCCCTGGCAGGCTTTGGTCCTAGCGGACCCCGATAGTTAGTGCTGACATCTCTTTGAGGCGCGCGTGAAACATAACGCGCCGTCGACCCGGGCCTGGTCCTTACCGGACGGCGAGCTGCCCATTGCTCGCCGTCCACAAGCCCGCGCCTGCAGTGGCCGGGAATCGGCTATCGATTCCCGACGCCCAGGGCGTCTCCTGCGGTGACTAGGGGCGTGAGGACGCAAAGATTGCCTCTCCCTCACGCGCTTCGCCTCCTCCTTCGCGAGCATTACTGCTTCGCAGAAGGAGGCGACGGCTTCCCATATACTCTTGCTCCGTACCATGGCCTGGACTAGGGCCGGACACGAGAGATCGCCGCCGCCGATCGCCGCCTTGAGCAGGTCACCTAGCAAGGTGTATAAGGTGAAGTAAGGCAGTGGCCGAGTGGCGTCCAAGGCCCTGGGAGACGTGTCGGTCGTCCGGCAGCGAGATGGGCGGACGACATTTTACCATCGCGGATAGTACCTGGATGAAGCTGACACAGCAACGTGGGGAGTGTCATATGAAAATAGACCTATGCTCAGCACTGTGGGTGAAGTCGGGTGTGGATGAGAAGATGAAGCACGTCAGTGGAAAAATCTGCACCCTAAACCACACCACACTTTCAATCATTCTGAAGGATATTGCTAACCCATGTTCAAAGATTGTCTGCTCAATAACGCAATGAATGTTGTTGAACTGTCAAAATGAAAGCCATTGCTACTGTTAGTGTGTTACGCAAGTACCCCACGGTATAAGCTGGCCTCGGAAGCTCCGTACCACGATAGGGTAGCTCAAGGTCAATGTGCTGCCGCCGACGTTTGGTCCACTGTACCAACAATTAAATGCTTTACTAGCTTCATCCGCGTGAAACTCCTTATTCCCCCGACCTATCCCGTCGCCCCGCATCGCTTGCCCGTGCTATTACTTCATTTCGCGTCGCCTTATTTCTGGCTTTATCTTTTTGCTCGGCTCCTAAGTGTCCTAGCGTGATGTTAAATAATCGAAAGCCTACCTCACGAATTGGGCTATCAAATGCAAAAATGTTATTTCAAATCCGCCTGATAGTTCCAGACATTAGCGCGTTCAAACAAGCCAACAAACTCTTCAGCTTTAGTATCGATATGTAGATAGATGACTGAATATTTCCAGAATAGCCGTTCAACTTGTTACCTATAGATATATCCCAGTTATCCCACACAATAGTCGCCGATGATTGTTCTAGCTCGGATTGTGGTCAGTGGTCAACCGAAACGATTGCGTTGCGTCACGAGAATTGGAGCAACACTAATTCTGTTTTCCGTTGTATGCATGAGAGACCTAATTAAATTAGTTAAGTTGGGACTGGTAATATTGCCTCTTCTCACATTTAAGATATTGACTCACATTACCATAATGTTTCCACAACTGAGACACAGGCTTTCTCTCTGTGAGGAGTGGGCCGTAATCCACATCGCAGGCCCAGTGCGGGTTGGCAGATGTCACATGTCTTCAAATTTTTCTTTGTAGGCCGGTTTCCTTACGATGACCTCGCCCTCGTCTAATTTAAAAAAGGTTTTTTATCACATCTATTCAAAAAGAGCTAGTGTATTCTTAGTAAACTGGGACTAAAATAGCTCTTTAATCCCGAGGGAAACTGATTTGAATTTGGAATGTGGATATTGTTAGTAAAAGTTCCAATCACCAAAGAGATCAATCACGAACATTGTATGAACAAGTAACAGGCTGTACGATAAAGTAAAAAGCGTGCGAGCCAAATTCAAAAAGCCATAATTGTTCAAATATAAACATTAGCCTCTAATTACATACATCAAAAAAGTCTAAGCAACACGCATGATTTACATAAACTGCATGTTTTATTTAATTACTTTATTTTTTTCTTAACAAAGCAGAGGAGTACAACTGCTCGACAGAACCGATACATACAACTGACTGCAAGACGGCAGCCGATGTTAACCGCCCGGGAGATACGTTTAAAGCAAAGGCATGGTATAAAGCTACAATTCTCAAGGGGTGTTGTTGGTAGCCACCAAACCGTGAGAAATACGCCCAATTAGGTGCCCACCTATACGCCATTTGAATCGCGCCCGTCAAAACGAATGGTGTAGAGAACACTTGACATGGATGAGCAATGGGATAAAATTTTATTTTGCGATGAGTCCCGGTTTGGATTTAGGCCTGATACGAGCAAGTTAAGAGTGAATCATCGACCCGGAAATGCTGAACGGCTGAGATGCGTCCAGGAAGTGCCCCTTTACAGTGGCTCCACAGTGATGGTATGGGCGGGTATTATGAAGAACAGACGGACTGAGTTCGTTTTTGTAGATGGCAATATGAACGCCGAAAGTGACGTTGAAGATGTCCTCGGGCCTTATGTTTACCCATTTACACAAAGTCTTGGCTCAGATTTCACGCTGATGCATGACAAATTGACAATGCGCGTTCGCACACTGCTTGGAAACCCAGAGAGTACTTGGCAATGGAAAACATCCGGATATTGCCGTGGTCTGCACAATTGCCAATCAATCAATCCCATCGAGCAGGCATGAGACATGCTCCAGAGACGTGTTCTAGAGAACCTGGACGGAGTGTCGACAACCCAACAACTTAAAGACTTGTTAAAATTCCATTGGAACCGATTGTCGCAGGATCAGATAAACAATCTTATAAATTCAATGAAAAATCGTTGCCGACAAGTTTTATACAACAGAAACAGAGGCGGTCACACTTTGTACTAAATTACCAAATATTTAAAAAAATGTCGTTATTTAATTTTGTAAAACATGGAAAGATTAATTTCTTTTTAAATTTATTTTATAAAAGTACCTACTACGTATGCTACAGTACACATATGGTTAATTATTCTGATTAAATGAACAATTGAATCAAGGATTTTGTTGCTTTAGTCACTAACTGGCTTCTGCCCAAATGTATGCTTATGATCTTTATCTTTTTTTTAGTTTTCGGGCCAATTATTGAGTTCATAGATAATAGAGATCAGATTTTTCAAATAAACTGTATCCCCGCTTGTCACCCCCAGAGGGGTGGAATTTTGAAAAAATCGTTTGGGATGTGTTCATAACGACTCAAAGACCCATACTAGTAAAATCCACCCCTTAAACTTTATTATCCTTTTCCACCTTGGTAGCAGTCGATTTTTGAAAAACCCTAAAACACATACATTTTTTGTTTTAGTAAGTACCGAGTTTCGAGCTAATCCGACAGCGGGTTACATATTTTTCTAACCTATCAACTTTGTCACCCCTATATCGGTGTGAGGGGTTTTTTTTTTAACTAAAAGTGACAATCTTTATTATGTATTTAGCCAAATATTACCATGTTTCAAGTTAATTAACCAAATGAATAAGATTTTTCATATAAATTGTACCCCTCTTTTTATCCCCATAGGGGTGGAATTTTGAAAAATCGTCTGGGATGTTTTTATAACGTAACTTAAAGATTATTTATACCAATTTTCCAGTTAATCAAGCCACGTAATAAAGTCCTCCCTGTGAAGTTAACCACCCCTTTTTACCTCGTCAGGGGTAGATTTTCGAAGCACCCTGATATAAGTTATTCTTTATTTTTGGTCTTATGTATAAATACTGAGTTTCGAGTTAATCGGACCGCGGGTAAAAATTCTTCCATACAAATTTTGACACCCCCAATCCCCCTTTAGGGGGTAGTTTAGAAAAATAAAAAATGCCCAACTTCAAGATTTACTTAGATATAAGAAGATAAGTATTCGTGCCAAGTTTCAAGTTTATAAACCAAATGAATAAGATTTTTTCTTATTATCTGTATTCCCCGCTTTTAGTAAATTTCCTTTTGAAGTCGATTTAATTTTATTAAATTACTTTTGTATTTATATACTACATCCCAAGTAGTTTACAAAATAACCAATACAGGAATGGGAAACCATTTCACTTGATGCTAGGGCTAACTAAGATAACAACACATAGTTAAAATAAAAATTTCAGTGGAACAGTGCAACAATAATTATAACAATTCTCACATGACATGGTAAGCCAGTGAAGTGCAATATGCATTACGTGCAGGGACACAATTGTTTGCAAGTACTCGTTTGTCTATTAACGGATCAAGTGCTTTTGATAGGCTGTGCGTGCTACGAGGGATTTTATAATAAAAGCAGATTTTATAATACATACACTAGATTATGTCAATCATGTTGTTGTTCTGGGATATGAATAGATACGTCGCCGTCGAGCTGTAAGTGACTTTTCCGGTAACATACTTTTGATATAGGTACTAGTACTTACGGTTAGCTATTGTTGGTAATTACTACTGGGATATTGTGATACAGTCACGCTACGACAATGTAGCCTATTCATAGGCTATAACTATAGTATGGCAGTCATCGGTAAGTTGGATAACAAACAATATAGAAATGTAAAAAAGGTAATAATCAATTTCACTGGTAGTGAAGCGTTGTCTTTCTGATATCCGCATTTACTTCGCAGTTTTTACACTGTCATTGTCTGTTTAATTGATTCCAATATTGTTGCTACCTTTACATGCCCTAACAACATGCTGATATGAAAGGTCCGACGTTTCTAAATTAGCTAAAGATGTAAACAACAATGGCCGCTCGAAATTGAATAAAATCGATATACAAGAACATTTATTTTAAGTAGATAATGTTTGTTTTTGTCTGGTTAGCTCGGGGATTTAGACGAAAAGAAACATTACTTAAAATAAATGTTCTCGTATATCGATTTCATTCAATTTCGAACGGCCATTGTTGTTTACATCTTTGGCAAATTTAGAAACGCCGGACCTTAAACCTATTCATATCTTTGAATTATTGGTGCAGTGGAATGTGTTTCCGCTTACGTTTTATTATATAAGGTCCGGCCGCGCTAAATTTGCCAAAGATGTAAACATATTTTATGTAATGTTTGTAGATTTTATTCCATTTCGAGCGGCCTGTGTTGTTTACATCTTTGGCAAATTCAGCGCGTCCGGATCTTAGCTACGTTACTATTACTTGGGAACCCACGCCGCTTAATCTTGTTATTGCATTCTGGACGCTACACTGTCAGAGATAGTAAAGATTACCAGTTAGATTTCAGGAAACATGCAAATTTACTGGAAATGTATGTACCTTGTACCTAACTGTAGTTAGTGTACCACTCCCTCGTGGTGTAAATTGATGCAAAAGGACAATACAATAAATGAAAGGTTGATTCAGATATGCAGAGGTAAAAGTAAGGCAGAAACAAAATATTTTGAACTCTACAGACATCTGATGTTATAGTTCAATACTTCAATATTAACATAATGGATCAATTAAACATTACCAATTTCATTACATCTTCTCATCTTCCCAGCCTTTACCAATCTAATCAAACAGCATAGGTTCCACAACTCAATATCTCTAAAATATTAAATGGGTCAGACTAAGGCTTTTGTAGTCTATATTATGTATCGGGAACGACCATCTTAAGATCCATTTTTAAGAACTGGGTACGACAGTTTCACGTGACCTCCAAGGCACAGAGGAAGACTCTCGAGCAATTTACGAGGATGTTAGTCAGCCACAAGACCCTTAAAAACAAAATAAATACGTAGGCAGGTACAAAATAAGTACAAAGATAACAAACAAGTTTAGCTTACCTACGAGGAAAACCTCCTATTTGTGTCAAAGACGAACGCAGTGAACTTGGATCATGGTTTAAAAACAAGATTAGGATTAAATTATCCTTTTTATGTTTTGATACATTTTCATCACCACTGCTCTCAAAACGGTAAACATCGCGAGGAAACCGGCATGTCCTAGACCCAAAAATTCGAAGACAAGTAACATCTAGCAACCCACACTTGGCCCGCGTGGTGGATTATGCTCCAATCCCTCCCATAGAGAGGAGACTTGTATCCCAGCAGTGGGAACATTATAGGCTGATTATGTTTATGCTATAACAGCATGTTTGCATTCTGTATGCTATATCTGATGTATTAGCTACATTAATGAGAGAGACAAGTGGTAAACACTACACAGAATACCAATTTGCGTAAGTACTACGTACCACGTTATACATACATAGCTGTACTGTATATAAGTACGATAATACACTCACTAGTTAGATTGTTATGTTTACGTTCGCCAGTCGACCTTGCCAGTAGGTACTTTACCTCGCCGGTAAAGGTAGAACTATCAATAAAGGTAGAACTTTCATAAATAAATGCACATTGTGTTCATCAAGATCATTCGTGCAGAATTCGGCAAGCAAACCTTTTTAGGGTTCCGTAGCCAAATGGCAAAAAACGGAACCCTTATGGATTCGTCATGTCTGTCTGTCTGTCTGTCCGTCCGTCCGTATATCACAGCCACTTTTTTCCGAAACTATAAGAACTATATCTACTGTTGAAACTTGGTAAGTAGATGTATTCTGTGAACCGCAGTAACATTTTCACACAAAAATAGAAAAAAAACAATAAATTTTGGGGTTCCCCATACTTACAACTGAAACTACAAAAATTTTTTTTCATCAAACCTGTACGTGTGGGGTATCTATGGATAGGTCTTCAAAAATGATATTGAGGTTTCTAATATCATTTTTTTCTGAACTGAATAGTTTGCGCGAGAGACACTTCCAAAGTGGTAAAATGTGTGTCCCCCCCCCCCCCTCTAACTTCTAAAATAAGAGAATGATAAAATTAAAAAAACATATATAATGTACATTACCATGTAAACTTCCACCGAAAATTGGTTTGAACAAGATCTAGTAAGTAGTTTTTTTTAATACGTCATAAATCAAAAACCGCAATTTACCTTTCACAAAGTTACAACGAACTACAAGAACTTTTATATTATGTTACTTGCTGCTACGGAACCCTTCATGGGCGAGTCCGACTCGCACTTGGCCGGTTTTTTTGGCATGCAAGAATTTTAACTGCTGCCGTTCGTAATTAAAACGAAGACGATTAGTTTATTTAGTATCTCCAACAAAAAATTTACTTACACAAAACCTGACACATATAAAAGTAACAATAAAATTTTGTTAACAAAGTTAAAATATCAATTACGATGAGCAATGTGTGTCCTTTTGTTTTTGTATTTATTTGTATAGTTAATTAGTTAGTCATTTAATTTAGTACCTAGTGTAAATACATAGTTAGTTGTGTTAAATATTGTAAAAATAATAAATATACTCGTACCTGCAGTGCCACGTTGTATGTCTTTTCCTGTTGATAACGATGCGGACGAATTATTTGATGCCCTATGATTCTTTCCTATGTATAATGACTTGTATTTTTAGACTGTTATCTTTTAAATTACTTATGTGAATATTTTTAGATAGTAAATAGTTTTTTGAGATACCTGGTACATTGAAATTATAGTGCAGCACCCGTCATCTACTTTCTAAAAAGTTTAACGATAAGCTTAATTAACACATACTAAGATAATACATATTTGATTAAGGCCATCAAGAGACGGGATGAGGGTACCATTTCTTATCTTAGAATATGTTAATTATGATGATGCCATCGAGCCGTGCCGAGTGCCCACACCGCTTTCAAATTACTCTCTAAATTGGGTTGGGAGCTTAAGTACCCATCAGTGCTGTTCCCATCTGATGTGATCGACATCTTATTAATGTAATAATAATAGGTATGTAGTAAGTACTATCTACATGTTATAGAATTTTCGAGACGAACGCGATGTGTATTTTTTTTTAACAAACTGAAATGCATTTTGGATTATGATTTTTTATGAGTACTTAAGTTATCTGGCTAACCCATCTGGCTTGTTTTTATTCCTTATTGATAGTACTACACCTACCTGTTACACAGGTTTTTCCCAAAAACCTGTATTAGGCACCAGTCTCACACAAAGGTTGAATACAGCCGAGCTGAAGCATTTTTTGTACACATTAATTTTAAGTCAGCTCTGTGAAGAGAGAATAAATGATAATTATAACCTAATTACTTTAAAATAACTGGTTATCCGATCAGCCCCGTACTTCAAATTAGCGTTTATTTATTCACTAACTGCGTCCGCGGTTTCACCCCCATAAGTTTCGATTCCGTGAGAATATCGGGATAAAAAGTAGCTTATATGTTAATCTAAGGTGTCAACTACCTCCATACAAAGTTTGATCCACATTGGTCCAGCCTTTTGAGCGTGAAGAAGTAACAAACATATAAACGCACACACCCTCACACTCACAAACTTTCGCCTTTAACTTTTGATGTGATTTGGGTATTGTGACTGTTACTGGCGGCCTTATTGTAGTTAACCACAAATAAATAAAATAAAAAGTTGCATGATGATGGTCGTGGCAAAAATGTTGTTGTGAAAACAGCTGACTATTGGTATGATTGTCAGAATCTAATCGTTTCCCTCTACTTTTTGCGTCACTCGGAAGCGGAATCGTCACTAAATCCAATATCCTTATTTTTTCTGGTTATTCAGGAACTAATTCGTACAGCTCATTGTTATAAAAGATATGCGGCAGTCAGCTCCAAAGGAAATATTATGTTAAAAAAGCGGCCAAGAGCGAGTTGGACTCGCACACAAAGGGTTCCGTACCACAAGGCAAAAAACGCCGAAAAAAACTCGTTTCTTGTATGGAGACTCCGTTTAATTTTTAACTTTTTTTTTATTTTTTTATAGCGGCAGTAGAAATACACACGCTGTGATAATTTCAACTGTCTGCCTATTACGGTTCATGAGATACAGCCCGCTGACAGACAGACGGACGAACGGGTAATAGCTTTACCTACTCCTTGACTGTACTAATGATGAAATTTGACAGCAGGTCCAGTCGACCGATTCAAAATTTGACTTGGTCGACTGGACCCGCGGTTCCAGTTCGAGTGGGTCCAGTTGATCAAAGACTCTTGGCACCATTTGGGTATGAAAAAAGTAAAAGAACAAAACTGAACAACGGAAGATAAAGTTTCGAAGTGTGCTAAGAGTCGATCAGCAATTCAGATTATAGCCTTACAGATAGCAGCAGCAGACGACGTGTCGCTACGACACTATTTGGTTTGTATGTATTTCTATGAAATACCTTCCGCAGCTAGCGACACGTCGCCCGACTACACTTCGCATGACCGCAGATGTCGTGTCGTCCGACCGCAGATCAGTAGTGCCACCGACGCTAGAGCAGTTGGGTTCGAAATCATGACTGCAGCGACATGACGCTGCGACGTGTCGCTACGACATATCGCAACGTCACTTCGTCTGCTGCTGCTGTCTGCGGTCGGCTACGAACTCGTACTTTTATTTGAACTTAGTAGTTTAGTTAATAGTTGTATAAACATTGCACAGACTAACGCAGTGTGCACGAACCAGAAGGTCGTCGACCTATGACTGTCACTTTATTCTTGACTATCGTATCACCGCGAAGTTGACTGACACATCGTAGGTACGTTGCTACCTTGATTGATACACATCAAATGTTTATACATAAACATAACATCACGCCTGTAATCCTCGCGCGGTTAGGCAGAGACGGAGACACGGTTTTCTGTAAATGCCCGTGACATCACAGCGGGCCCTATCAGAATACCAGCGCTGCGACGCGCAGCATCATGCTGAGATGCGGTAGGCCTTTTGACCTCGTATAGGATTTTCTGTTTCATTTTTCTTTTTGTTACTTTTATTTTAAGTACCTATACCTATATAATTTTTTTTTACTGTGTTTAATTTAGTTTGTGATCTTCCTGTACGAGTCGCAATAAATACTTTTTCTTTCTCTCTTTCTTTTCAGAGGTGTACCTATAGCAGACGCCAGCACATCAAGCAACAAAGCAGCAACCCGAAACTGTCCCCCAATCAATCAAACCTTATGCTTTAGCGATAAAGTTGAAAATCTATTAAAGTTTAATAGATTGTAGTACCTTGATGTGCTGGTGTCTGTACCCAAGAGACTGGCGGCATTACCACATTGTATGGCAATGCTTAGCCTCTGACCAAGGTAAAAGCCAACCCTTGAGTTAAAGGAAGTATCAACCAGCCTTTTCGAAATTTCCTTAAAAACACCATGAACACTCGGACCCTACGGCCCGAGGGTTTCAACCCAAACGGCTCGAAAATATAATTTCCGATAAGGTTATTATATTTTCGCCGCTTGAGGTTTTCCGCAGCAGCAGCAATAGCGCCAGCACAGCATGCCGAACCAAGAATATGGCGCAAGAGTATCGACACATTCGACACACGTTGCGTCCAACACTAAAAGCATACCCACCTTCCATGGAAATAAAGACATACGTACCGTCCGGTCTTTTGCCACGCATCGTCACGTCACGTGCCAAGCGATATTGGGTTCTAAATGTTCTAATACAGCTGGAACGCCGACGACGGAGACAAGAGCTCGTCAGATGATGTCATAAAATAATTAGGTACCAGCGGCGATATTAAATTAATAACAACAATAAGGAATTACGTAAATATTGAGTAATCTAGGTATAATTGCAATAAGGTCGTTCTCTAGTTACTAAAGGCAACAATTAACAGTGTAGGTATCAGATTATATACAAAATATAAACAACGATGATGAAACATAATCTACATAACACATATACCTACACTAAAGTTTTTTTCCGTACAATAAAACATGATAGGTTTGCCGACAGTTTCTGGGACTTTTATAAAAAAAAACCCGGTCAACTGCGAGTCGGACTCGCTCACTGAGGCAGGGTTCCGTACAAAGTAGCTATGTAACTACAATACGGTTTTCGGTTTCCCACAGCACAGGGGCCCACGTACGTACGTGGGGATTTGTGGATAAGTATTTTTCTGGATTCCAGGTTTCCCCTCTAAGGGGGATTATCAGGGGGGAATTCTAGACTTTTTTTTTTATAGATTCCACTTATCCCCCATAGGGGGACTTTCAGGGGGGAATTGTGGAATAAGCCTAAATTCTATGTCTCTACTCTATCTCCAGTGGATTTTCCAAAAAAAAATCCTTCGTACAAACCTTGTACTTAATGACAATTACGAACACATCAAAAAGAAAAACAGCCAAATCGGACGAGCCGTTCTCTAGTGATGATCTTTCATACATGAGACAAATAATCTTTATTTATATCTAGATTTCTCGCTACCAAACAACCTTGAAATATCTGCCGGTGACATAATTAATACCCATTTAATGTACGTGAATTTTTACATGTAACGCTGTTTGGCCAGCTGTTATACAGACGCCAGCACATCAAGCTACCCGAAACTGTCAAATTTTCCCAATCAACCTTGAACCTTATTGTTTAGCGATAAAGTTGAAAATCTATTGAAGAATTTTGACAGATTGTAGTAGCTTGATGTCAGCTGGCGTCTGTAGTCTGTACTATTTATTCTGTGCCAGCTGTCTCTTAGAAAAACCGATTTCATAACAAACCAGTTCCGAGCAGAGAGTAAATAAATATCATGTCTATGTTCTTTTATTTCTTCAAGGAAGGGTGCTAGTGTAGAGTTAAAGGTATAGTAAAAAACATATTAACGAAGAAACAAACCACAAGCCTACCTACTTTATGAGGTCAGCTCTTTCATTGCTCTCTATACTATACCCTATAGAATTTTCTAAAGTCTGTGTATACTGTATACAGTTTTACCCACGCAACGATTGTTATAGTTTATCAATAAACTTGTGACAATTACGTCTTTAATTTGTCTTAGATATCCTTTGCTCCCGGGATCACGTGGTACAAGCTTGGCGATAAGATGCCACCCTAGGGTACGCCGATATGCATCGTAGTAATTTATTCGAAGGACCGGCCTTAAGTTAAACTTATCAGAGCCCTGATTCACAACCATACGACAGGCTATCGTATCGAAAACCTGACATTTCAATAACCTGATTTGACTTCCCCTCAACAGCAAGTAGCTGTTGGAAGAATAGCGGGCGTCTATTTGATTTAAACTGACAACATTTTCGGGTTTTGGACTTGTGAACAGCGTTCAGAAGACTCCTACGATAACAATGATTAATGTTCGATACGATACGGAAGCGTATCGAGTGTTTGTGAATAGCTATGCAGGATTACAGACTGTGAATTTGAGACTATTCAATCTGCACAGAGAATATTTACTGCACATTCATCATTTTTGTATCATCTTTCTCCTGCCATTACGCCAATGTATTCCATAATTCCATACTTCTTGTGGCTAAGTAATAACAGCCGCACGGGTCGATCGATCAGGTTAAACTACGCTTGTTGCCGTGGTTGGTGCGTGGATGGGTGACGATCTTCACATACCAAAATACTGGTATTCAGCTGCATCCGGTTGGACTGGAAGCCGACCGCAACATAGTTGGGAAAGGGCTAGGCAGATGATGATGACTTCTCTATTCCCTATTACCCCTTACTAGGTCTACATACTATAATTACTCAACTTTTACACATCGTTTCATCATACCTACATTCATATTCAAAACTGTCCTCACGACATCAATTCAGGAAAATCAATTTCCACACAACTTTTCAAAGTGGCCAGTTGTACTTTCAGACTTCCTCTTGTATACGTACTCATTTCTTATTTTATCCATTCGTGTAACGCCATATATCTCTCTTAGCATTCTTATCCCAGCTGCATTTACTGCAAGTCAGATGTAAACGGAATTGATTAGCACAACGTGCTTAACAATGTCATAGGCCTTAGTAAGTAGATTTGCTCACATATTCTGTTGCACAACCACAAACTTGTCTTTTTGCCAACACTTAAATGGCTTTCTAAGGAACTAAAAAAAGATGTTACTGAAATAGTATTCTTATACTGATTTGGAATATTATGAATATCAACACGACTTGTGGAATCACACTTCACACTAATATTATTTGTGAGGGTGTGTGTGTGTGTCTTTATATGTTTGTTATTTCTTCACGCTTAAACGGCTGGACCAATTTTGATAAAATTTTGTATGGGGGTAACTGACATCCTGGATTAACATATAGGCTACTTTTTATTCCGATATTCCCACGGGATCGACATTTACGCGGGTGAAACCGCGGGGCGCAGCTAGTACTTTAATATGTGTGAAATAAAAACCGCAAGGGCAAAGTCGAATAAACAGCTTGGTAATAAAACGGTAGGAGCAAAACATAGTTTGTTTAACGAGTATAAACAACAACAATATCCTGTTGAATTAAACACAATTAAAAAGAGCATTCATTAGTGGCGTGACCACCAGACCGCTAGGCGACAATAGGCCTTAGTGTTCGAACTAAGTAGATAACAGGGGAAGCGTCATCGAATTCACTTTAAGAGCGGTTTCACACTACATCCGATCCGAATCCGAATTAAAGATCCAACTTCATTCCGAATTGGGAATGTTCTAAATTCTGACCTTTCCTGTTGTTTTTTGGAACTGCGGTAGGAGCTGACTGTTAGAATATACCTGCTGCATGCAACTTTCTCTCTCTCTCTCTGTCTCTTTCTATTATATGTATAGGGTGTCCCTGGAAGTATGGATCAAATCGAATAGGGGCGGAGCAAGGTCATTTCCAAACTTTATAACCCTGAGAATGTCAGTGAATTTTTTTACGGTTCAAAAGTTATGACCGATTTCAATTATTTTTTCAATCACTTCGCTTTGTGTTCAAAGAAAATAATCATAAAAAAATACTATCAGGGCTATCTAAAAAAAATAAATTGATAGCCCTGATAGTTTTCACCAATTCGATCTTTCTTCTCTTTTTTTTAGTATTTTTTTTGGTATTTTTTTTGCTAAAACGTTTGGAAATGACCTTGCCCACGTCCCTATTCGATTTGATCCATACATTCAGGGACACCCGTATACGAGTGAGTGTGTTCGAGCGAGTATCGCGTTCGTTCCTGACGGGGGTCCCCCGCCGCACACGTTTTTTTTTAATCATAAGGTCTAGCGGCAGTTGTGTATTGCAATTTAGTGTTTGAAATATTTTTTAATGTAGCATAATACATCGACAATACCTACATGAATGTATTACTATCTGTAGTCATAAATAAATGACCCAATTTCGACGTATATCGAAATGCCTTATCGGAAGGTCAAATGGGCCCTATATAATAATGTAGGTCGTTGTTTTATCTTACAGTAATGTTTACCACCTCTTGCCAAATAGTACAACTGGTTATATGACTTTATTAACAGGCCCGAATTTAGTGACCCGGGCTAGGGGTCCTGGGTGCCTAATTGCACTTGACATTTTAGGCCCCCATCCCGAAGCCATTTTGGTTTATCAAATAAAATCTACTAAGTAGTACAGAAACTATGATAATAATATGTCTTCGAAGACATGGGACATCTACCAACCCGCACTGGGCCCGCGTAGTGGATTACAGCCCACTCCCTCTTTCTCTTTATCATATTAATAATTTAGACTAGCTGTTGCCCGCGACTTAGTCTGCGTGTATTTTGTAGATCACAATTTTTTCGTAAAAATATCCAGGAACAAAAGTAGCGTACTTATGTCCTTCTCCAGGTTCCAGGCAACCTATCGGTCAAATGATCAGTTTTAGTGGTTTAGGCATTATTATGGATATTAGTTTATGGTACCTAGATTAAAATCCTTTTTTTGGTACAGTCAGCAACAAAAGTCTATTAACACTGTCATTTTTACATGTTAAGTATTAAATTGACAACAATTTTTTCAATAAACTGCTTTTTAACTTTTCACATAATTTAGAGTTTGAGTTTGCAGAGATTGTTTTTAAAAAATTTTCTTCTGCTGCAATTTTAAATAAATATTTTGCTCAAAAACTAAGATTAAAAAAACTAAAGTGTTAATCGACTTTTTTGCTGACCGTACAAGCTCGTTCCTCTCTAACCAACCACTGAACGTAAATCGCATGTAATCCAAAGGCATTTTGAGTGACGACAACCCAAAATAGCGCCTATACAGTGTGAAGAAGTATTTTGACCCGTAAAGAAATTAATGAAAAAGAATAGTAGCTAATGATAGCTAAGATTATGAACAGAAAAAACTTTCCGGTTCATACAAATAATTTATACGAATGAGAAAGAACACTACCTTACCCTGGGTATCAAATATCTAGCTTAGATACAACCTGTAATGTTGGTGTAGGTCATATAAACCAGTTACGTACGGCGAGTAGGTGCCTCTGATCGCATGATATAGGTAAGGTTACTGGATACTGGGTGCATCAGAAAAACGAAAACCCGTTCTGTTAAAAGCGAATAGCAATATTTACAAAATAAAAAACTAAATGCAATCGGAAGATAACGATCGAGGCTCGAGAAGGGCTCGTGACTAAAGGCCTATTCAAACCTAAGCGGTATTCGCTACCGTCTGCTGTAGAGAAAACCGAGTGGGTATGCGGTAATATCGTTCGAGTGGTTCGTCAACTCGCCCTACATGCCTACGGCCCATTTGGGACGACTTGAAGAAAATCAAAACAAATTTTATTTTGGGCCGTAGGCATGTAGGACGTGTTGACGAATCATTCGTTTTAAAGGTTAAAAGCATTTGTATCTGCAGCATCTTTTTATACAGGGTTGTATATCTTTGTAATAGATATCAATTATAGCTTATGTTTGAAATTTTTGCAGAATTTATAAGGCCTTATGGTAAATGCTCTTGCTACTACAATCCGTTTACCTCTGATCTTCATCACTGTCAAAATGACTGTGATCTTTATTATCTTTACATTATGGTTGCTGTTTGGCTGCTGCCACTGATGAGTCTGTCAAAATGACTGTGATCTTTATTCTTGTTTCAATAAGGCTGCTGGAAGGACTGTAACTTAATTTTCTGCACTTGACAAAGGAAAGATGGCTTCCTCAGCGTCGAAGTGCAGTACAATCCGAAAGCGTTTAAAAATAATGGATATTACTTCTTCATACAAGTGTAATCTAAGGTTGTTGTATTATTCATGCGGTAATGTGCATAAAAACAACACTGTTAAACTCATAACTATTAAAATTCTAAACCAATGAAAAACATACATGTCTAAATCAACTTAGATCGTTCTTAGTTTGTTAGAGATTAGATAAGATTAATTTCTTATTGTAACCGCTGGTAATCTAAATTGCGGCGACATGCAGTCTAAATTGAATAAATAAGATCTTGGTCCACGAGATTATTATAGTATCACTTTGGTATCACTACACAATAACACCGTGTCACGTGTACCCACAACGCTACAGGGTTCTATTGGCACGTGGCAAAAATCGGAATTAACGCCGCCAACTTGTTTTGTCCTATGGAGGGTGGAGGTAAGGAGAACCGCTCATATGGGGGAAAGTTGAAAAAGTGTCCAACTATAAGCAGTAAATCACAGTTCAAACACCCTCCAAAATGGCGCTAGCGTAGGTAAAGGGATGGTATGGTAGGACTTGCCTGTTTCCTCACGATGTTTTCCTTCACCGTTTTGAGAGCAGTGGTGATTAAATAATTTACACGGAGTAAAGTGCCTGACTAGGTTCGAACTACGACCTGCAAATCGTATGTCTCGCAATTACCACTGGGCCACCACTGCTCTACATGCCATATTTGCAGGGCAGTGGCCACTGCTCTGCTCATCGATTGTATCGCAGATAGGAAAAATATTGGGGTAAACATAGGTACCTACCTAATATTAAATGTTCCACTATCACTTTCATAAAAAATATTACAGAAAATGAATGTCATTTAAAATCGAATGTCATATACGATTTTATTATAACAATGTATAGGTTTTAAAATATTTTGGATTCATACCAAAAACTTTGCCCAGGCATGATATTTTAACAATAGGTAATTTTTTGCATTTTTTAGTGATTTATTACAGATATAAATATTGTGTTCTCAGTCTTTCTTAAAAGTTGAAAAACATCATGATGAGTTGTACCGAAAGATGTGATGTTTGTTTGTATATTATCGTGTGCTATTCGTATAAAACATACCTACGTCTATGTATGTATGTTTTATATGAATAGCACTGCTTTTCATATATGACTAATATTCTACAGAAAATAACTCACAATGGACCAATGGACTAGTTAGATAAAACCATCGGCAGCTGTTGTGAACAACGGCATGATAAATAATTATCTTCAACAGTCAAGTTATGCTCTTCAATTGTTATATGTAGGTACACTTTCTCAGTAGTCATTGGCACAGTTTTCGAAGTCAATCCCTCTTTGTTCGCTATTGTACAGTGACTCGAGATAAGATGGAAGGTCGATTAATGTAAGGCCAAATGTCATCACTCTCGGAGGAAAATAACAGTTCATAAGTATCGCTAAAAACACGTCAGAAAAATATATTGTTATATTTTACAGTTTACACGCATACGCGACGTTGGAAACGTTTTTGGGTAATCTTTGTTTAGCATTTCGACGTTAATTTTCCATGCTTTATCTTCGGTAAATAACAATGCTCGTGATAGGCTATTTTTATGTAGCCTCCCATGAATATATGGTATTAATCGATAATGTTGTGTCACAAGTTTAGATCCTCTCGAATAAAATTCCATAATTTTACCGAAGAATGTAATATTTTTTAAACTTAATTATGGTGTTAACGTGAAGTTTTAAAGAGTGTGCTACATAGCGGTTACGAGCCGTAGCCCTGAGAGATTGAATTGAAGTAATTGATTTACATAAATATTTACAAAATAGGGCCTTAAACTAGAGGTAGGTAAGAAATAATTAGATTCTACCTGAACTAGGAATAAACCTGTATCTCTAAAATTAATTTTACGGATTATTTATTTATTTATTAAAACTTTATGCACAAGTAAAAACTGTACAAAGGCGGACTTAATGCCTTAGGCATTTTTTACCAGTCTACCTTAGGGTGATGCAGAGACAATACACAGTAGGTGCAATAACAGAAAGAAAAGATAAGAAAATATTTATAACTAAGATATAAGAATAGATATAATAATAAATACACATATACATACATATGTTTATAACACACCTATCCCGTGTGATTTTTCACACGTGGTAGGTAAAAACCAAAAGAATCAACATGCAATATATTATCGCGCCATTATTCGACGAAGCGTTTGGTAGAGGCGTATTTAGGTAACAGCCACATTTGGTAGTAGGGAAGTACTGTAGAGTCGTGTAGACTCTACGAAGGGTTAACTACAGAGGAGAGCTATTTTATTCAAATGAAACTCCTATCGACTTTCATAGGATAATTATTTAAGGAGTAATTTCATTAAATATATAAAATTAGCCCATCTTATTTATTACACGTCAAACCTACAACTCATCGAATGACACACGCTTAAACGTTCGAATGGAACACGCCTTCAAATATTACCGGCCTGTATTTAAAACGATATACAGAATCTCTACAGTACCTAATAAAGCGCGAGATAATTTACCTACTTTAAGTAAGTACTGCGTCTATATAACACGTACAAAAATACTTTAGTACCTACCCTGGACGACAATCTAATCTGAGCATGCGAGACGAGACTGACATTAATTGTCGTCATTTAATTTTGTTTGCGTCATTTGTCGTAGGTAATTGTTCGGGGGCAGATAAGAAACGCATCATCACGATTACTTAGGGCGTAGGTTCAAATCCTGTTTGTGTTCAATTAGGCGCGAGTCTATACATTTTTATTTATAAAGCAATCTGCTAGACTGAAGTGGGATGGGGTATACAGGATGCATCGGGACAGATAAGCCAGAGTCGTCGTGCAGTGGGTGCCAGAAGACGGGCGTCTTCGCCGGGGGAGGCCTAGGAAATGCTGCCGTGACGGGTTAGATGCGTTTACGGGAGATTAGTCGGAGAAGGCAAAGCACAAAGGACAATGGAAAGTTATGGGTGAGACCTTTGCCTAGAAAAGGACAACACATGTTGTTAAAAAGCAGTTCCGATATATCGGGTGACTAATGGACAACGCACGGCTTAGGCCGGCCGGCCGCAAACGTCCGGTTTCCTAATTCGTATTTCAGATTCGGAGACCCCGAATGCACGCATTTCATACAAAATGTTCTCTTTAGCGCACACGTGCTTATATTTAGAACATTTTGTATGAAATGCGTGCATTCGGGCTCTCCGAATCTGAATTGACAACATTTCAAACCTGACACGACCTTAAAACAAAAATACTATTTCTTTATTTTCGTATCCTGAGTTCAAATATATTTTTATTTTATTTTTTTATTTCTAAATTTCTGAGAAAAAAAATAAAAATCAAAAAACATGTGATGACGTCACATAAACGACGGAATGAGGTAGTTTACCTTTGCGCATTCCAATGTCTTTGATTGAAAACATTATATCAAACAAGACATGTCAATGTCACCTAAGAAGTGTAACTAGAAAACAACTAAAAAACTGAATTAAATTCAACAATATTTTTTCCTATCAACTCGACACGCTGCTTACTGTTAATATTATCAATTTTTGATTGATATTTCGCCAATAAAATGGATCCCAATGAAAAATATACGCCAATGACGGAACCAAAACAACGACTGAGACAAGTGACATCTAACAGTTTTTTTGACGGGTCACAATAAAGCAAAGGTAATATCGCCATTCTACCGTCATCTGGCACTTACGTCTTTTTAGAATACACCGAATTTCAAAGTTAAAATTATGAATGAAAAGTACATAATTTCGAAAAACGAAAAAATATGGGTGCCCTAGATTTGAATTTACTTTTATATAACGTAATAATACATGCAGGTTAAAAATATGAAATGTTGTCAATTCCGAATCAGGAAACCGGACGTTTGCGGCCGGCCTTAGACGTAGCACAGCCTAGGGGGTTTACCCGCGGTTAAATCTTGCCAACTCCATCGTATTGGTAGGAGTGCGACATAACCAGCCGTTCTACCTATCGAAAAACTAGGAAGATATAACCGCAATTAAAGTTGGCATGTGCACTGTCACACAAGTTTTCTATTTTAACCCCTAAGCGAGTGCAACAAGATTTTGAAATGCGAACATATTAGCGCGGAATATCGAGAATTTTATAAATACTAACATACTCGTACACCTTGTATATTTATGGTAGTAGTGTTAAAGTTTTATTATTTAGAATTTGGTTGTATATTGCCAATGGCATGACCGTTGCCCTGATTTCCCCCGCGGTTCGTAAAGCTTCAACCAGAGGTAGAATGTCTTCTGTCAATCCAATAATCGGGATTACTCTCGACGACTTTGGTTCTGAAACGAAACATAAACTGAAAAGGCACTGTCGACCGTAATATCCTGGCTAAACGACAACCTGTTAACCCTAAACGCACTTATAACAAAATTTATAACTTTTTCTCGTTCTTCTGCTTCTCAACCATCGGACTCCCTTAAAATTATTGCCCACACCTGTCGTCACTCTAGTCCCAATTGTGACTGCCTACCTCTCATACGCACAACCGACATAAGGTATCTGGGAGTGCAAATCGACTCCCGTCTTAGCTGGGACAAGCATATAGGCAATATAGTTTCCCGTACAAGAAAACTTCTGTACATTTTCAAAATTTTAAGATCTTCTGCTGACCTAGAGACATTAAAGTTGGTTTATTTTTCCTTAGCACAGTCGATATTAATGTACTGTATACCGGCGTGGGGTGGCACGTTTGCTACTGGTATGCTGCGAGTAGAGAGAGCGCAAAGAGCGGTCCTAAAAGTGCTTTTAAAGAAGCCTATTAGGTACCCGACTGAAACTCTGTACCAACAATGCTCTGTACTCACAGTAAGACAGCTCTATGTGCTTCAGACCGTCCTGCGTAAGCATGCTACAATCCCATATAAGCCGATCAATAAGCGCAGGAAGGACATAGTGTGCAAAATTCAGACGCATAGAACTGCTCTCGCCAGTAAAAATTTTTATATAAATAGTTCTCGTCTCTACAACCGTATTAACAAAATAGTATACATACATAACAAAAAACAAGTGCAAAAAAGAATTACAAATCCTCTTACTAAAGTTAAATTACCGGGAGATTGAAGATCTTCTCAAACCAATCCAATAGACGTATTTGAATAAAACAGACGCATACATACACTCACACATATACTCAATCACACACCCTCATATACACTCACACATGCACTCACTCACGCACTCACATATACAATCACACATACAGAATCACTCACCTGTGCACTCTCGTGCACGCACACGCACAAAATAAAACATAAGTAAATAAGTAGCTTAATTTTAATTTACTGTTTATTTTATTACCTCATTATATTTTTTAAGAGTTCACTTACCTATATAGCACGTTCGAATTTTAATTTTACTATGTAACCTGTCTTGGAAGGCGCTGGTGTCTGTGATACAATGATTTTCTTTCATTAGTACAGGCACCAACGATACACTTTTTTCTGTAATGCTCATTTTTACTTGGAACATTGTTTTTGTGAACCTTAAATGTGTTTTTCTGAAATAAAAAAAATATTTATTTATTATTTATTTATTTATATTATAATCATGGTCAGATCATATGAGGACCACGCAGAATGTAGAAAATCTGAAATCAAATGCATATATCAAGAAGCCACTTGTCATGTAGCGGGACTCCCGCAAAGGACAGACATGATACTTAGAAATATTATAGGTAATTATGTGATTATCGTAAATATCATTGCTGGCTTTGAGCGGCATTTTTGCATTATAATATCATGTCAAAGTAACGATCACGGCGCGCGGCGCCGGCGACAGCTGAGTAACCGATAACACTGCGATACTAAACACTTGACAATTATTGTTATCACGCCGACTACTTATGGTCTATCTAAAACTGATTAAGCTTACCATAATCTAATCAGTTTAGTCTTAGATGTACCATCTTCACACTTGAGACTTTCAATTTTTATCCAACTTCAATAAAAAGAGGAGGTTCTCAATTTGGTTGTATAATTTTTAATATATATTTTTTGTTACTTACTTCTGAACTTCGTCATTTATAAACCTTTTTGAAAAAACTTCTTTTGTTTGAAAAGGTTGGTGGCATAAAACGAAAATACAAAAGCAAAGACACCCACTTCCGAAATTAAAACTATGTTGAGGTCGGCTTCCAGTCTAACCGGATGCAGCCGATTTAGATAGCATATTATAAATATAATCACCATATAACGATCCCACAGTTGTGGCACAAGCCTCTCTGTAAGAGGGAGTGGACCATAATGCACCACGCGGGCCTAGTGCGGGTTGGTGGATGTCACATGTCTTCGAAGTTTTGGTTCTAGGACATGCCGGTTTCCTCACGAATGGTTCCCTTCAAAGTTTTGATTTAGATATGATTTGCTAAAAGTAACGGCTGAGATTGATACCAAAAAAGCGAAAATAAAAAAGCCTTGACACCCAAAACTATTTTTTTGTGGAATATTATGGAAAGGTTTCCAAAAAAAAAATCACACTGTTAGGTATAGGTATTAGCTAATTTAGCTATCTTATTACATATAAACATACTGTGATATATGTACAGCCAAAATATCTAAATCAGCTGTTGTATCAACGCGACGTCAATGGACGAGTATTATCACCGTTGTTATTAATAATACATAATAATTATTATTTGGGTTTACAAGACCTCTTGTCATGTGACACGGTAGAGCACAAGCCGTTCGCGTGTCAGTCTCTGACATAATATGCCTAGTTGCTTGCTCTATCTATGATACAGGAGTTTTATTTACACTATACGTAGGTATAACTCGTTTCAAGTTGTCGCTTCTGTCCTAAATAAGATAATACATATTTACAGAATATATAAACTAAATAAAATGCATATTAAAAATCCACTTCGCTGTCAACAGGAAACGGCTTGCTGCATTTTTTGTCCTATTTGTTTTGAACTTGAATGATCACTTACGTATGAATTGAGCCTTTAAAAACTTAGAGGTTTTAAAAGGATATTACATCATCAATGGAGTAAAAAAACTATTACCTATCTTTTGACCACTTTAACGTAAAAAATAAGAGTTTAAGTATACATTCATTCATTCAATAAATTAATAGTAAATGAGGACATGTGACATCTACCAACCAGCACAGGGCCCGCGTGGTGGATTGCGGCCCACTCCCTCACATAGTGAGGAGGTCTGTGTCCCAGCATTGGGAACGTTATAGGCTGATTTATGCTATTCAATAAATACATTTTGTGCATAGTGCGCTATGCTTGTACAAAATGTATATTTTCCAATTTACGATTTTTTATAAATTCCAAAATAATTTTAGTGTCTGCAATTTTCTGATAACTAAGTATTATAAATAATGATCGTTAGAAGTATTTAATAAATTTGAATAGTTACTCAGACACATTAGTTACGTTTTCCAACAATCAATATCATAATGAACTCACAATTTGCTCTAAAAGATAAACACTTAATTTTGTCTACGTAAGACAAAATTAATTGAACAAATTATCTTGGGACCGTGTTAACGAGCCGATGTTTACCCTAGAATGGAGCCCTCCCGTGGGAACTGGTAATTACTTACGCCATTTTATGGAAATCTAACTATGACTACATTAAACAAGTCATTAGGTAACATTTGAAGTATCTAATAGTTGTTTTTATTGGTCACTTAAGCTCGATTCCTTTTTATTCCCAAACTGGGCAAATAAATAGATTCGTAAGCTAATTTAACCTGTGGTTGCTACTTCCATGTGAGGGGGTCTACTATGCTAAGGTATGAGGTCTTTGCTTCATTATTGGTAAAGATAAAATAGTCTTAATTTTAACCAATAACGGTACGTAAATTATAGGAATCGGCCATAAGAGGAATCTATCTTCTATATAAACAAAAATGAAATGCAGTTAGTTGATAAGCGCATCACGGGCTGGATCGATTTGGTCAGTTTTTGTTTAAAAATGTTCGTAATAGTCCGGATCAGGTTTTAACGGAACAAATTAACAATCTGGAAAATTAAAAGTGCATTTTCTATGTAAATCTATTACGAATTATTGAAATTTGAACAGTACCAAATCTGTCAGATCCGCTAGTTGTATAAAAAAAGCAGTGGAGTAGGTCACGATCATCAGTATTTTTATTAATTTTTAAAGCGTTGAATTTCCCTTGATTATTCCATTATATTTTTTACAGTTTCGCTCAGTGCAATAATAAAATAAATGATATATGATGATACTTTTGCAATAACTTTCTCTTTTCCTCATTGTTACAGTTTTTGCTGAAGCTCTATTTCAATATGCACTTAGAACAATCCATAACTTAACATTTAGGTAGGTACTTAACTTACCGACGTTCAGTCTCCTAAAGAAATAAGAGATAATACGAGTATATCTGACGGAACCGGTTTTGTCGGATATGTGTTTCTCACAGTTTCTGTATAAAACTCTCAGACGTCAATTTAAATCCAAGAATAAAAATTATCTGTCGATTTGATAAATGAATTGTTTGTTTTTTATTTATTAAATTTATTCGAAAACATCCATCAGTTTCTTACGAAGCTTCAACTATAAATCCGACGATCCTGGATACTTATCTCCTTTGCTGACCGTACATATCTTGTTGCTCTAAATACGGAATAACATCACATATCCAACACATATTAGAGATTTGACGGGAGTTTTGCAAGAGAACTTCTTACAGCAAGTAGGTAGGTACTTACAATGCAGTGTTTCAGGCATCTTCCTGGGTGTGAATTATTACAGCTAAGCCACAAATTATTATGGAAAATTCCCGTGTATCCGAAAACCGTCATCGATAAAAATAAGATCATCTTCTGAACACCTCTCCGGGCACATGCGCCCCGTGCATGTTTGATACATTTCGTGACTTGCTCGTTACTAAGCCTATTTACCTGTCGCCTGTAACGACCGGTTAACTCTAGTTACTATTATCACGCGTATTTAACAACGTTTGTTGTTTGGCGATCTCAAGGAGAGCCACACTGACACGCGGTTAGAAAATACACGCGAACGTTATCACCGCGTGGACCACATTGGATGATCATTGACACCACTTTAGTAACAAAAGAGATTTAGTACAAACTGAGATGTTTTCTAGAAAACGCTGAAAACTGTACAGTTTACTAAATTGTTTTTTTTTTCTTTAGCTTTTATTGGGTCCCACTGCTGGGCAAAGGCTACCCCTTTATAAATATATTAGGTCCTTACATATGAAATTAGCGTTTTTCGTACTGGCCACTTTAATCACGAATTTCTCCTCTTTGGTAAGGAATTCCAAATTCAAATTTGTACAGCTATTTACTCATGTATTTGTGCTTCGATGACCGTCATTCATTTGTTTTTTTTCTTCTGTTTTTTCTGTTTGCGTCACTCATTTTACAAAATGGAAAATTTAAAATATCGCATTATTTACGAGTACTAGTTCCGCTGTGGCACTAGTGCTGCGGAAACGACTCGAAGGGTGAATGATGTGTATGGCGGTCATGTTGCAAAAGAAAACACAGTTCGTTTTTGGTTCCAACGTTTTCGTTCTGGAAATTTCGACCTGCAGAACAAGCCCCGTGGACGGCCTGAGACCCAAGTTGATAATGGAGAATTGAAGGCTATTGTGGAAGCGGACCCATCGCAAACCACGTCCGAGTTAGCTGCAGGCTTCGATGTTAGTGATAAAACTGTTTTAATTCACTTGAAGCAAATTGGGAAGATTAAAAAGCTTGAAAGCACGACAACGCCAGACCACACACTGCGCAACAGACGGCTACCAAATTAGAAGAGCTTGAATTGGAATGTCTTAGACATCCTCCGTACTCCCCGGACCTTGCTCCAACAGATTACCATTTTTTTCGCAATTTGGATAACTTTTTGCAAGGGAAAAAATTCAACTCCGATGGGGCAGTCCAAATCGCCTTCAAAGATTTTATTGATTCCCGTCCGACTGGTTTTTTTAGTAAAGGGATCAATGAACTACCTATAAGATGGCAAAAGTGCATTGAAAACAATGGTTCATACTTTGATTAATTAAATATATTATATTAAAAAATATTCGACTTTTTGTTCCTTCCATACAAAACGCCAATTTCATATGTAAGGACCTAATATATGTAATAAGTATATGAAATAGGTTAATTATTCTCCTATATTTTTCTTTTTCGTCATGTATAAATGATCACCTGGGATTATAAAAATCCTATGGTTTTGGGTTCAAAGCCTAAACCAAGATAAGATAGTTTTTCAACGGCATGTAATTTGTAGATGAACTTAAGAACTGACTGAAAACATCGCGAAACCAAGCGAATAGATCGCGCTTATTATAACTAGCTGGGCCCCGCGGTTTCACCCGCATAAGTAGCGATCCCGTGGGAATATCGGGATAAAAACTATCCTATGTCCTTCCCCGGGACTCAAACTATCTCTATACCAAATTTCATCTAAATCGGTTCGGTGGTTAAGGCGTAAAAAGGTAACATACAGACAGACAGAGTTACTTTCGAATTTATAATATTAGTATGGATTATGCGCTTATGATATAATCGGCGCTTTGGCGTCATCTTCAGAGACCAGTAATCTTTAATGCTATAACTATGTATCTCAAATTATCAAGCGATTGCAATATTAATTCACGGACACATCCTGTATATCTTTAACTAATCAATTTTAATTTCTATAAAAATAAATAAGTAGTACCTATATAATTTGTATTTTTTTTAAATAAATAATGAAGCTATAATATTTGATAATAAAGCTATTGTTTGGATTTTTATACTTGCGTGGATTCTTTGCCGTGAGAATAGTAACAATTTTCTATGTTTTGGTCTCCTTATAGCGTGTGAGAAACTCATATTTACGTTTTACTCAGGGGCAATAGGTATAGAAACCATATCGACTTGCTTTAAAAATAAAAGTAGGTATGTAAATTATTATGGTAACACAAAGACTCCATCGCGAGGAAGTACAAGCAGCGTAGACTTGTATAGTAGATGCGTATCAATTGCGTAGCAGTCCTGTAGTAGTGGCGTAGCAGCGGCGTAGCAGCGGCGTAGCAGCGGAGTAGCAGCGGCGTAGCAGCGGCGGTGCACCGGCGTAGCAGTTAGGTAGGCGCCGCTTAGATGCTATAGAATAGGTGATGCATAGAATTAGGATCTAAACAACGTATACCATTCCACGGAAGCACCTATATATAGACTAGTCGAGCACATAATCTAAAAATTTAAATAATATATGGTCATAAAATTTAAATAATATAATCTTTGCTTTTACAGGATCAATTTTAATGTACGAGTATAGACAAGAAAAATAATCGATGTCTGACTTTTGTATCGCGGCCTGTCTATCTTTAGTAGCGATGAGTCTCATTTCGTACGAAATATAGTGGAAACATAGATATCCGTGATTGGAAAAGTATTTTTGCGAATTCTGCTTTTTCAAACCTCAGTTGGTTCCATAGATTTTTTTTATACCTACAAGATACTGGATCGATTGGCATCAAAAAAGTTTTTGCAAATCTTTCCTATTTTCTTACTGGATTTTTTTTTCAAAATCTTTGAAAGTTTGAACGTTGATCAAAATATCTCAAAAAGTTGGGGACTCCTAATAATACCGTTTTTCTGTAGCTACCGCGGTAAAGGGCCTTTACTGCCCCATCTCAAATTACCCCCCCCCTCCCTACCCTCCCTCCCCCCTCCCCTTCTCTCTCCTTCCTCCCTACCTGATGAGTAACTGATTATCCTCATCAATACATAATTCAGCAGAATTATTTAATTAATAAGCGTACGTCTGCATGTGAGTTTGTTTATTCAAAAATATAGTAATTATTAATATTTGTATTCATCATGAATTATGTTATTTATAAGGTTTCTCCGCGAGGACCAATTACTGTAATAAAGAAAATATTTCCATTTTTCACGCTATTATTATTATTGAATCTTAGAGGCCCTCGTCAATGACCTAAGTACTTGATTGACGATTTAATGCATCATGTATGCTTGTCTCATTCTGCGAGATTGTTTGATAAATTATGAAGCGTTGCCCAGACGGCACAACCGCAGTGTTTGTCCACATGTTTGAAAAAATTACTCCACGCTTCGAGTTTGTTTACTGTCAAACATTAACTTTGCCTTACATGTGTTAAACAAGTTATGGAGAAATGCGGTGCGGAAGCACTTCTATGTCCAGTTAGAAAAAACTGGAGTTTATTTATAGTAAACTAACTTAAGTGTACAGGCACATTGCTCGCAGAACAGATGACCGAAAGTTTCAGGAGTGGCGACCGTGTACCCGAAGACGTAGCGTTGGAAGGCCTGTACTCCTGCAAGGTGCACCGGTGACCTGAAGGCCGCAGGAATCCGCTGGATGCTAGAAGCACATAATAGGTCGAAGTGGCGGTGTTTTGCCACATTTAAAAGGGCATTTTAAAGCGTTGTAGGCTTTAACAGTTTTCTTGCAACGCTATTTAACCAGAAGTAATAAATAGATATAGGTAAGAGCTATTCTTACACAATATGTAGCTTGTACTGAAATGAGACGGAAGAATGCAGTGCATTAGTCATTTAAGTGGCTTGCATGACATTTTCAATACCCTCAATCAGAAACTGTTTTTATAGCTTTGCTGAACTTTACCTAATAATAAAAGTATGCATTATACAGGTTCGTTTTCCGGCCTAGCTATATTTTTATTTACACACATCAAAAGTGTCTAGGGATCAAGCATTTTTATGCGGATTTCTTGAGATTGAGATGTGGCTTTGTAATAAATTTATGATTTTATAAATTTATATGGATCCTTTTTGGTGCATTTCATAATTTGAATCAGGAACTGTGAATCAAATTCGAGTAAAAGATGAAAATCAGCTGTCAATATTTTCCCTATAAAAACATACAACGCATTGAAGACATTATTAGTGCTACTGTTTCCCTACTGCTGATTAAAACCAACGTTATTATGGAGCGGCGACGTCATTTAAGCAGGGAAGAAATGCTCAGAGCCGTGGGAATGATAGAAGCTGGTTCCCGGCAACGTACTGTGGCTTTAGCTCTGAATACAAGTCAGAGTGTTATCAGTCGACTTTGGACACGTTACCGAAGCACTGGTACCGTGGCTGAGCGCCATGGAGGACGGTATCGCTGCACCACACGGAGACAAGACCGATACATTCAAATCTTAACTCGAAGAGCTCCAACAATAACCGCCATGATGTTAGCCGTGAGGCTTCATCACTCTTCAGGGAACTTAATTAGCGACCAAACAGTCAGAAACCGCTTGCATGAAGTGAACCTTCATTCCTGAAGACCGCTACGGGTACCACCTATAGCAATGCACAATCGTAGGATTCGATATCAATGGGCTCTTGAACACAGAAATTGGGCAGAAGAACAATGGCGTTTCGTGTGCTTTTCTGATGAGTCTCGTTTTGGTATGAGACCGGATACAAGACGTATACGACACTGGAGAACCCCTGGACGCCAACAGCGATTAAAATCCTGCCAGGAAGTCCATCCTTATAGTGGTGGAACCAGCATGGTATGGGCGGGTATTTGGATCGGCGGAAGAACTGAGTTGATTTGGATCAGAGGCAACCTCAACGCTCAAATTTATGCTGAGACGATTGTATCAGACGTCATCGTTCCTCTACAAGTGCAAATCGGTCCCTTATTTCAGTTAATGCATGATAATGCACGACCGCACACCGCAAGAGTTGTAAGACAGACTCTCGCCGCAGCTAACATCAATGTCCTGCCCTGGCCTGCTCAGTCGCCAGACTTGAACCCGATTGAGCATGCATGGGATATGCTACAGAGAAGAGCTCTGCCGAATATGGAGGGTATCCAGTCGCAAGAAGACCTTTTTTTGTTGTTGCAACGAACATGGGCGGCCATTCCACAGCGTGATTTGGATGAACTCATTTTGAGTATGCCAAACCGATGTTCTTGTGTTGTTAGTGTTCGCGGTAGAAACACGGATTATTAATTGTTTAAGTTACCCAATAAAATTTTAAAGAAAACTGTTATTTCAGTCTTTTTTTCGAACTTTTGTGTTAGTGGTTCAAATGTCAAAAATCCCTTTATTAGGAAAATGGCAAATTTCTTTATTAATGCAAAGGTGACTTGGTTTATCGTTACTGTGACAAACGAAAACACTTTATTTCATGAATCCTTAAAGAAAATTTTAATTAATATCAATCAGGAGAAAAGTTATTGCAAAAATATATGTTGATCCCTAGACACTTTTGATGTGTGTATTTTATACAAGCTGCGCCCCGCGGTTTCACCCGCATAAGTGTCGATCCCGTGGGAATATCGGGATAAAAACTATCCTATATCCTTCCCCGGGACTCAAAGTATCTCTATACCAAATTTCATCTAAATCGGTTCAGCGGTTTAGGCGTGAAAAGGTAACATACAGACAGACAGAGTTACTTTCGAATTTATAATATTATTATATATGGATTATACACTTTCATTATGTATTAATAAACTGTTTGCATATTTAACACTGACATGTGCCTACCTAGCTAATGTGGCTGAGGAATGATATAAAAAGGCAACGGTGCGGTTTGAAAGAAGAGGTAGTGACAATAGTACATTATGATACATGTGTGCTATGTTGATCATTACATTACACCCAAGGCGGTTATAATGACCAATGCACACGCGTTTCATATGACGTTTTTCAACACACTTGCGAGGAAAACAGACTTGTATTGTTAAATATTAACTTGTATGGAAAATGGCGCGGCGGTATTGTTTTACCGCGCGCCGCGCTAGCGTGCGCGCGCTGGTTTACCTACACCTGCGCGCGCATCGCTAGCGCGGCGTGCGTTTATTTACATAACAGCACTGACAAAACCGCTAAACAGCCTATAGAAAAAATATAATAAACACAAAATAATGTTCAGACTGATCGTAGTGTTGTCGTATGTCAAATTGTAGTTTAGTTAGTATGGAATTAAAAAATACTATTGGCATAGAGAAATATACATTAGTTCATTGAGAATCCGCAATAATAGAACGCCAGTCAGGGTCTTTTTTGTTTGGTTCCGGGAGGACCACGCACAATTTAAGGTGAATGCACAGTAGTAGACCGCGAAATTTAAATCTTACGTTTTTTTTGCAATTCGCAGGTCAGTATCAGGTTTTATCTTGATCAAAATATGATTCGCGACTATAATAGATATGTATTTACAGAATTATAGTCATTAGAATCATTAACATATAAATAAAGAATTAGCACATGATGAATCGATAAATTATTATAGGAAATCGTAACAAATCTAATCATTAGTTAATTCAAAGTCAAAGTCAAAGCATTTATTTCAAATAGGCACAAAAAAGACACTTTTGAACGTCAAAAATTATCTTAAAATAGAATTGATTGTAGTCGCCCATTCCAAAAGGTAGTTTTCGTATGGAGAAGAATGGGCAAGAAACTCCACCGTTACTCTTTTAAAATGTTTTAGGTACAATATTTTGCATGGGTACATTAATTATATAATAACATGTGAGGACGATGCACCTAAAATAAAATTACTATACCACAATAGGTAAAAGAATTAAAAACGAAACCATGACATATAAATTAATTATCTGATAGATACATGGGGTGCTCACATATTTACAAACATGGTACAAGCAAAACGATTTTTATAAAAAAAAAAAAATACAATTAAAAAGTCAGGGTGTGAGTAATGAATGTAAAAACTAATTAAAAAAAAATTACAATTAAATTAGCAACCAGTTTGATTTTGTCTAGACTCTAGATTGTCCTATGGAGCAGGACCAACATGTTTCCAAGCGTTCTTATCTTGGATATAATCTTCTAATTTATAGTATGCTTGTAATGATGTGCTTGTTGTAATGAGTAGTTCCTTAATCCTCATCTTTAATAGCGTCTTCACTAGCAAACAGTACCACTATACTTATTGCCCTAAGTCTTTACAACAAAATCAGTCATGAAAAGGCGATCAAACAACTTAAAAAAATATTATTCACTGACTAGAAAATTACGATTATGACGAATCAGAAAACCTATTCGGCAGCGTTACATGACATTCTGACTCATTCACACACACACACACCCCCACACCCAACACACACACCTCAGTCACACTTACCTACACTCTCCACAGAACGCAGTGGTAACTTAATTTTAAAAAATTTAAACTTTTATTATTAATACTTTTTCTCTCGTGTATATTTCTAAACCTACCTTCTAATGCACGCCATAACTATAACGAATCTCATTTTTGTCTGTCGCGCTTCTTTATCATATTCTCTGTAAAGTGAGAGATAAATTATTAAAAAAAAAGACGGGTTGCACTCCGGGAGTGCCGGCAGAAGTGAAAACTTCAATATTAACGTTGAAATAAATCAATTATTAATTGAATTAATATAACTCATTTTTTTTCACTATTTCTGCGTCCCTTTTTTCATTAATAGATGCACTTTGTTCAATTTCCATATTTTAAACACTTTATATACACGAATGTTACGAATACACAGCAGTGTGTCCACGTCCACTTCCACTTCGACTTCGACTTCGACTTCGACTTCGACTTCGACTTCGACTTCGACTTCGACTTCGACTTCGACTCCGACTCCGACTTTGACTTTGACTTTGAATTTGACTTTGACTTTGACTTTGACTTTGACTTTGACTTTGACTTTGACTTTGACTTTGACTTTGACTTTGACTTTGACTTTGACTTTGACTTTGACTTTGACTTTGACTTTGACTTTGACTTTGACTTTGACTTTGACTTTGACTTTGACTTTGACTTTGACTTTGACTTTGACTTTGACTTTGACTTTGACTTTGACTTTGACTTTGACTTTGACTTTGACTTTGACTTTGACTTTGACTTTGACTTTGACTTTGACTTTGACTTTGACTTTGACTTTGACTTTGACTTTGACTTTGACTTTGACTTTGACTTTGACTTTGACTTTGACTTTGACTTTGACTTTGACTTTGACTTTGACTTTGACTTTGACTTTGACTCCGACTTTGACTTTGACTTTGACTTTGACTTCGACTTCGACTTCGACTTCGGCTTCGACTTCGACTTTGACTTTGACTTCGACTTCGACTTTGACTTTGACTTTGACTTTGACTTTGACTTTGACTTTGACTTTGACTTTGACTTTGACTTTGACTTTGACTTTGACTTTGACTTTGACTTTGACTTTGACTTTGACTTTGACTTTGACTTTGACTTTGACTTTGACTTCGACTTTGACTTTGACTTTGACTTTGACTTCGACTTCGACTTCGACTTCGACTTTGACTTTGACTTCGACTTCGACTTCGACTTCGACTTTGACTTTGACTTCGACTCCGACTTCGACTTCGACTTCGACTTTGACTTCGACTCCGACTTCGACTTCGACTTTGACTTCGACTCCGACTTTGACTTTGACTTTGACTTCGACTTCGACTTCGACTTCGACTTCGACTTCGACTTCGACTTCGACTTCGACTTCGACTTCGACTTCGACTTCGACTTCGACTTCGACTTCGACTCCGACTCCGACTCCGACTTTGACTTTGACTTTGACTTTGAATTTGACTTTGACTTTGACTTTGACTTTGACTTCGACTTCGACTTCGACTTCGACTTTGACTTTGACTTCGACTTTGACTTTGACTTTGACTTTGACTTTGACTTTGACTTCGACTTCGACTTCGACTTTGACTTTGACTTTGACTTCGACTCCGACTTTGACTTTGACTTCGACTCCGACTTCGACTTCGACTTCGACTTTGACTTCGACTCCGACTTTGACTTTGACTTTGACTTCGACTTCGACTTCGACTTTGACTTTGACTTCGACTCCGACTTTGACTTTGACTTTGACTTTGACTTTGACTTCGACTTCGACTTTGACTTTGACTTTGACTCCGACTTTGACTTTGACTTTGACTTTGACTTTGACTTTGACTTCGACTTCGACTTCGACTTCGACTTCGACTTCGACTTTGACTTTGACTTCGACTTTGACTTTGACTTTGACTTTGACTTCGACTTCGACTTCGACTTTGACTTTGACTTCGACTTCGACTTCGACTTCGACTCCGACTTCGACTTCGACTTCGACTTTGACTTCGACTCCGACTTTGACTTTGACTTTGACTTTGACTTCGACTCCGACTTTGACTTTGACTTTGACTTCGACTTCGACTTCGACTTTGACTTTGACTTCGACTCCGACTTTGACTTTGACTTTGACTTTGACTTCGACTTCGACTTCGACTTCGACTTTGACTTCGACTTCGACTTCGACTTCGACTTTGACTTCGACTTCGACTTCGACTTCGACTTTGACTTTGACTTTGACTTTGACTTTGACTTTGACTTCGACTTCGACTTCGACTCCGACTTTGACTTTGACTTTGACTTTGACTTTGACTTTGACTTCGACTTCGACTTTGACTTTGACTTTGACTCCGACTTTGACTTTGACTTTGACTTTGACTTTGACTTCGACTTCGACTTCGACTTCGACTTCGACTTCGACTTTGACTTTGACTTCGACTTTGACTTTGACTTCGACTTCGACTTCGACTCCGACTTTGACTTTGACTTTGACTTTGACTTCGACTCCGACTTTGACTTTGACTTTGACTTCGACTTCGACTTCGACTTTGACTTCGACTCCGACTTTGACTTTGACTTTGACTTTGACTTCGACTCCGACTTTGACTTTGACTTTGACTTCGACTTCGACTTCGACTTTGACTTTGACTTCGACTCCGACTTTGACTTTGACTTTGACTTTGACTTCGACTTCGACTTCGACTTTGACTTCGACTTCGACTTCGACTTCGACTTTGACTTCGACTTCGACTTCGACTTCGACTTTGACTTTGACTTTGACTTTGACTTTGACTTTGACTTCGACTTCGACTTCGACTCCGACTTTGACTTTGACTTTGACTTTGACTTTGACTTTGACTTCGACTTCGACTTTGACTTTGACTTTGACTCCGACTTTGACTTTGACTTTGACTTTGACTTTGACTTTGACTTCGACTTCGACTTCGACTTCGACTTCGACTTCGACTTTGACTTTGACTTCGACTTTGACTTTGACTTTGACTTTGACTTCGACTTCGACTTCGACTTTGACTTTGACTTCGACTTCGACTTCGACTTCGACTCCGACTTCGACTTCGACTTCGACTTTGACTTCGACTCCGACTTTGACTTTGACTTTGACTTTGACTTCGACTCCGACTTTGACTTTGACTTTGACTTCGACTTCGACTTCGACTTTGACTTTGACTTCGACTCCGACTTTGACTTTGACTTTGACTTTGACTTCGACTTCGACTTCGACTTCGACTTTGACTTCGACTTCGACTTCGACTTCGACTTTGACTTCGACTTCGACTTCGACTTCGACTTTGACTTTGACTTTGACTTTGACTTTGACTTTGACTTCGACTTCGACTTCGACTCCGACTTTGACTTTGACTTTGACTTTGACTTTGACTTTGACTTCGACTTCGACTTTGACTTTGACTTTGACTCCGACTTTGACTTTGACTTTGACTTTGACTTTGACTTCGACTTCGACTTCGACTTCGACTTCGACTTCGACTTTGACTTTGACTTCGACTTTGACTTTGACTTTGACTTTGACTTCGACTTCGACTTCGACTTTGACTTTGACTTCGACTTCGACTTCGACTTCGACTTCGACTTTGACTTCGACTCCGACTTTGACTTTGACTTCGACTTCGACTTCGACTTCGACTTCGACTTTGACTTTGACTTCGACTCCGACTTTGACTTTGACTTTGACTTTGACTTCGACTTCGACTTCGACTCCGACTTTGACTTTGACTTTGACTTTGACTTCGACTTCGACTTCGACTTTGACTTTGACTTTGACTTTGACTTTGACTTTGACTTCGACTTCGACTTCCACTTCCACTTCCGCTTCCACTTCCACTCCATCCAATCCATCCATCCATTGTCGTGTGTCACTAAACTTGGTTCACTTCGGTTGGCGCCGCCGTAGAAAGAGAGGCGGGGGGGGGGGGGGAATCTCTCCTGACGGTCACGTGTCCTGACGCGAGTTTAACATTTTTTACCCATTACAAAAAGTGCTCAACGCCGCTAAAGAAGTTTTCACTTCAAAAATAGGTTAACCTAATGTTTTGAATGCCGTGCCAGAATGCTGTATGGGTAAACAACGGGACGTATTGAATAATTCAATTTATTTCTTCTGCTCCGCCGAACACTGCCTCCTTCAATATTCATAAGTTCGAGCAAATTAAATTGTGTTTATATGAAGGGTTAGCCAGACATATTTAGTACCTACACCTGTCGCCTGTTATGTTTAAGGCGGAGGTTTTCAGAAAACGGTCAAAAAATTTTTTTTTTAAAGCAGTGTGTCTCTTAAACCCTAAATAATTTTGACCAAAAAAAAATGATATTTTCAAGTCTTATTATAATACAATGACGAAACTCAAAACATAAAAAATATACATTAATGCATCAAAAAAATGTTCAAATACCTACACCTCTTAATTGTCTTTAAAAGCAGTTCAATTTTAATTATAATTAAAAATATACCATTAAACGCCTAATGCCAAACTGCATTCAGTGATGGATTATTTATAAATAGATAATTGTTTCATATTTGCAATAAATTACCACCGTTGTGTCATCGCGCTTCTCTTTCTTTTCTATGCAGTCTGACAGTGACTGCGCTTTAGGTCATGTAGTCGCCATAAGTCCCATGTGATAGGGGGAGAGCCTGCCTCATATAGGTACTGTCAACGGACTGCAGCTGAGAAATTCCTGGAGAAAAAGCCCAATTTTTGGGAAAACACAGGACGTTACACTGAGTTATGAAAGATATCTCGATGTTGAACACGCTCGCTTCACGTGGAGGTGATTCTATTAAATCCGTGAGTGGAATGATTTTCCACACGAAATGTGAGTAAAGTCTCCGGTTCTGAAGTCACGAGGTTTTCTTTGTATTTTCAATTAAGTTACACTTGTGTTGTCGTGACTTGTTCAAAATATCTTAGCTGTATGTTAATTTGTTTTGTATTGAATATTTATGTGTTGACAATCATGTAGTAATTATACATGCATGTATCGCACCGCCGCCGCGCCGCCGCGCCGCCGCACAGTGTTTTGTCTAGTACAAGCTAGCGAGACAAAATTATTTTTTTACTTATTTTAATTGCTTATGTATATTTGAGGTGTCTTACTCGATATCCGTGTGTCTTACGCTGTTTTACAGAGTAATAGAGGGGATTTCTGTGTTTTGTATGCGTATACGTCAAATGGTGTGGATGCAAGATGGAAGTAGTCTCCTGATTTTACATTTTTGTTTACTGTTATCTCTGATTGCTCTAATTAGCTGCGTCTACCTACTTATTATGCCTGTAAGGCACTATATATATAATACTAGCTGCGCCCCGCGGTTTCACCCACGCAAATGTCGATCCCGTGGGAATATCGGGTTAAAAAGTAACCTATATGTTAATCTAGGGTGTCAGCTACCTCCATACAAAATTTTATCAAAATTGGTCCAGCCGTTTGAGCGTGAAGAAGTAACAAACATATAAACACACACACAAACTTTCGCCTTTAAAATTAAAATCATAAATATGTGTTAAATAGGTATTTATTTGTTCGATCTATCAAATAACATGCAATAATAGTCCAAGAACAGCAACAATTATCTATACATATAAAAGAACTCATAATACAAAATAAAATTTATTTAACTACAATCATGTTAAGTTTATGTAATATAAGAAAATTAAACCTAAAACATTATAAGAAATGACTATATAACAAAATAGGTAAACATATTTACAATAAAATATAATTCTATCAAGTCGAATCTAATAGTCATCATGCGAAGATTCCTCATCACCACCCTCCAATTCGCTAGAATCTTCTGATAACGAATAATCCCCTCACATTAAATTTGCGAACTGATGTTGATTGGGATGGTAATGAATGTGGGACAATCAACTGCAAAATTTCGATTCTGGATCTTTCTAAACAATTTTTATGTTTGATGAGAAATTTATCCTTCGAACACTTAGAAGATGTCCACTTTTCGTTCAATTTTGATGAAAGGCTCGAACTTTTCTATCTGAGATTCTTCAAAAGCATCCGATATATTATGTTGTACACATACATAATCAAAAATGCGACTTGTTCTTTCAGTTTTAACCATTCTTCGAAAAACTCCAATTTTGTCATAGTTACGACTCGTTCTGAAACAAAGTAAATAATTTTACTTGCGGGCATTTTCGGGCGCCACAATATGTATGTAGCTATGCCTGAATGTTGTATTTATAACATACAGAAGAATCAAGCTGGATACATGTGGATACAAAAAGTTGCAACCCTTGAAAGTTTAAAATTAAGGAAAAATAGGTGGGATTATTTTAACATACTTATAAACTCAAATTACAGCAAAAATATACATGTATTTTTTTAAAAACAGGTCAAAAAAGTAAGTACATACCTTCAACAGTAGAATCCATCACAAAAAAATCGTTTCACTTTGCTATCAATTTTAGGAGCTGATGTTGTCAAAAGTGTGTTAAAAATTCAACTAATTTGCGAATGAAAATTGCACTTCCTTTTTAATTAACATTGACCTCTCCACAAAATTACTTAATGAGGTGACAAACAAATTATTTTTTAGAATTCCTTACCTGGGAAGGGTTGTTTACAAGTTCTTATCACGGATTCCTGGAAATGACGTCATGAATTTTGTCCCGCTAGCTTGTACTAGACGAAATACTGTGCGCCGGGTCACGCGGGTTACGCGGGGTTCGCCGGGTGCGTGCTCCTAGATATAGCTAGTTCTCTATGATTAGATTCTTAGCTTTGACCTAAATGTTCATTATTAATAAACATTTTGAAACTTAAGATTGAAACAGCAATTTTTTTTTAAATCTGAGATCCAAAAAGGCTCCTTTTTGGCCTTTTTAAAAAAGAGGCCTTTTTGAAAAAGGAAAAACGGAACCCATAAAAGATCACTTATTTGTCCATCTGTCTGTCCGTCTGTCCTACCCCTGCCCTTTTTCTGAGAAACGCGTGGAGTTATCAAGTTGAGATTAATATCAAAATGTAATTTAAAAAAATAAAAATCCCGACTGCGGTAAAAAACTTAAGTTAATAAAAACTGAAAAGCTAAAAAAGAGCCCATTTTGGATGCAGGCGGGACCCATTTGAATGGGTCCCAACCCAACTTAGGTCACAGTGTAAGTTTCATCAAAATCGATTCAGTAATTTTCAAGATATGGACGTGTAAGTGTGACGGCCTGGCTTATTGATACAAGCTACGGGTGTAGTGTCAAAGGGAAAACATTTCAAAACCTTGGTCAAATTCTAGTGCAATATTTACAACAAAACTATTACCTACTTATTACAAAAAATATTCCAGTTTTTACATAAAACTAAAAAATACGAAACAAAAAAATAATTTAAAAAAATAAAATCGACTTCAAAAAGAAAAAAATATGAAATAACTTTAATTTCGGAAGTCGGTGGCAAAAAAAAAATAAAACTAAAATACAGATCCCAAGACACCGACTTCATTGCTCAATTCCCAAATTAAACTTGTTTTAGAATAAGGTGAATTCGGTATTGTTTAAAATAAAATTCTTTGGGGTAATTTTAATTATGTTGCTAATTGGATAGGCCTACACTTAACCAGTAACAAAGACTTCGAGTTTCGGAAACATTGCCGGAGACGATTTCATAGAATAGACGATTGATCCCCAGTTCCAATTATTGACAGTAAATTGACAATTTGGTTTACCTTCCATTCATAATTAACGGATTATGATCCCAGCTACGTCACCAACTTGCTTTCTTAGGTTATAATATGGTGTACTTTAAATATGGAAATATCGATTTGCAATTTCTAAAGCCTTTCCCGAGGCAGGCTATTAATGGCAATGAATAGGCACGCACCGATTCGTGTTGAAAATAGTTTTGCAATTTATTTTCACATTGTGACCTGCACTGTAGAGGGTGGGAAAATCGACGTGCAGTCTGTTACCACGCATTCAGTACATGAATCTGAACTGGCGACATAATATTATGTCAGGGTCGATGGTTCTGGCAAGCATTTGCGTTACAAAGACCGCACTTTGGACTTTATTCTTATAACGCCTAAGGGTATATTTAATTTTATGTAATTTCTTTACAGGGCGGCAGGACTGGCAGGGACATCGACACATACCTAGCCCGTTACCATAGATTCAGTAGTTAACTACATGATTCTGAACTCCGCCGAGTTGAAATTTTTCGTCAGTCATTAAAAAAAAAAGTCCATCGTTCCCGTTCGACATAATTTTGCACTTTTCTATGAAACAGAGGGTCCGGAGTGCTTCACCTAGTTTCTCCACCTGGGTGATGCACGGGGACTACGGTCCCGTGATCGGGTCCCGTGCTCCAACTGATGACGTTATTGTACAGTGTTGCAGTAAATTGTCTTTCCTATATGATTCAAAAGATCTTAACAATTATTTAATAGGAGTGAATTTATAATATGTCCCCTGCCTGACCAATGTGTGTGATGATTTTTTTGTTTGATTAACCGACGAAAATTTTCTACGCGGGGTCTAGAATCACGTGCTGAATTCATGGGTACAGTTTGCGCGTCGCGTCGGTGTCCCTGCCACCCTGTATAGTTATAATAAATACAACTGTTACGTAAATAAGCAATAACTGGACATTCGTTGTGTTTTTCACGTGATACAACTATAAACTCGCGGGAGTTGTTGTGATTACTTGTGATGCAGTTTGGGTGAGACCTCTGTCCAGCAATGGATTACCATAGACCGAGTAGAATCACAATAAAACTTCAATGCAATTGCCATTAACGCACCAGGTTTACAGCCCAGATAAGAGTCGTAATCTTAACAAATTAAAACTGGAATGTTTATGGGTTTAGGTTATGGAATCCACAATTGGAAAAAAATAATAAAAAATTTAATTACCTTCCGAGCACTTAAGACTGATGCAGATTTCGGCCAGCTGCAACGCATTGCAAAAAATACTTCTAAATCACTTTTGTATGTACATTTTGGATGAACCATGCACTTTTTACAGCCGGGCCAAACCCCCGCTTTTTTGTATTGAAATACGATGCACTGACGTCCGATGCAAACGTAATGTGCGCTTAGCTTTAGTGTGATTAAAATCTGATGGTTACAACATCAAAAATGACGATTCCACAATTAAATGATTAATTAAGAAAAATAATGATACAACTCTGGTTAAAAGTGGTTGTAACCTAATTAATGTTTTGCCTTTGACACCGCCATAATTATGGCTACGTTTCGGTTTATCTTGTCTCGTAGTAATCTGGAGACGGATTTTATTAATTAGTGTTTATCCATGTACACGCGCTACGATAATAGCGCTGGTTTTAGCTCGCCTAATAAAGTAAACCTGCGATGAAGTACCTGTTATATAAGTAGGTACCACAGAACAGATAAAAGAAGTTTTAACTATTCTGTGTTATATACTATAAGTATATGCTTTCCGGATATTCTACTTATATTACTTGTTATTCTGCGTGTTCCTTCCCGGTGCTGATAACGGGGTCACGTTAATTTTGCAAATTTGAAATACTTTACAACAGTCGTGAGGAAACCGGTATGTCCTAGAACCAAAAATGCGAAGACATGCGAAGGCATGTGACATCTTACCAACCCGCACTGGGGCCGCGTAATAGAATACAGTCCCTCTGAAAGAGAGGAGGCCTATGTCCCAGCAGTGGGAACATTATAAGTTGATTATGCTAAGCAACATAGCCTACGCGAAATTTATGGGATTCGAGAATGTCCAAGATTTAAGTATTGGGACGAATTTTGGGAAATTTTCAGAAAAACACAAATAAATTTCCTAATCCTGGGAGGAATACGTTTAAATACAAATAAATCTGTGTACTACTTAGGTACATATACGTATAGACAAAAATCTGGTCCAAATGTAAAGCTAACCAGATCGAGAATAAATTACACAAAATGTAGTCGTTTTATGCAGGAGGCGTATGCAACGTGGACAGTTACCTACTCGTGAATGTGACCTCGTCTGACTTTTGACCTAAATTATGAAAATAAGTTTTATAAATTGAAGGAATGTTCCATTTATGTGCATTATTAATAGGTGCAGCTAAAGGACGATTAATAACCGAAATAGCTAAAGACCTACATCATTATTTTTACATCAATTAGAAAGTGATAGCAATATTTTTTTAATTTATTTCTACTTTGGTTTTTTTCAATTTGACTGGCTACTTGGTGTCAATTCTTTTACAGAACCAAAGAAGCATCAACGCTGAATGGTATGCTACCAAATGCTTGGCAGAAGTTTTCGCTATTGTGAGCAACAAGCGACCAAACACAGGGCTCCGCGGGCTACTGCTCAACCACGACAACGCGCCTTCGCACACCGCGCTCAAAACGAGAGACTTCCTGGACAGCACGCCGGTCAAACTCCTGTGTCACCTTACAGCCCTAACCTAGCACCGTAGTTTCTTTTTAATCCCGAAAATAAAAAATAAAAAATTTTCGTCGCCGGAAGATGCGCTGTCAGCGTTCGAGCAGGCTATAATCGAGGTGTCTGCGGCGGACTGGAAAAAGTGTTTCGAAAACTGGTTCAGCCGCATGAAACTTTGTGTAGATGCTTTGTTTTGTGGGACTAGGTTTTATAGGGGGAGAGTACTTTGAAAAGATTTAATAAAAAAATATTTACCTATAGAATATTTTTTTTTATTTTTGCGAAAATTTCTGAGTGTCCCACGTATGTTGGGGTCGTTCAAAAGTATCGTACAATAAAAGAACATTTTGTTTAAAACTAATGTATTATAATTATTGTATTTGTTTCTTACAACCAACCTGAGTAAAGGAAATGACAACAAAAAAAATTATTATGTTGACTGAGTCATACATGGGTGAGGGAAGCATGTTATTGTGTTTACACATATTTTTAGATAATAATATGCTTGTAAATATTTCGATTGCTACAAAACGGGTTATAAAAAGCCAAACACAACAAAATATTGTAAAACTAGCTGACCCGGTGAACTTCGTACCGCCTCAGAATTGTTTTTTCCTGAAATTTCTGCTATTCGGGGCGGAGACAAATCCAACAAATCAAAGGTCATAAAAATCAGTCCAGCCGTTCTTGAGTTATAATTATTGGTGTAACGAACCCGACTTTTAAGATAGAAGACGTAATGCACCAGTAAAACACATGTTTTTCAGGCATGTAACAGAATATTTGCGAACACATTTTACGTTTTCGGTTGAAAATCGGATTATAACATGTTTTTATTATTTTATAAGACTGTTAGCTTATACTTATGTAAATATTACTTATCTTATTTTAATATTAATAAAATATAACAAGCTTTTGAGCCGTCGCCATATTGAAGTTTCAATATGTTTCAGGCCTTTCCGGCTTATTAACGTTAATAAACAGTGTTTTACTTAATACTGGCTTAGTAGGCTTGTACTCTTTGTAATGTTGCCCAGTATTCTTAGAAGTAGATTTTCGTAAAGCGCATTTTGAATTGTGGTAATTTTTTATCATTTTGATCACTGAGGATTTCGCGACAGGTCATGCATGAGCCATTGCAGGTATCGAACCTAGCCCACTGAGCTCACTCGATAACCCTACAGATACCACCAGAAATCATGTTTCCGAGAGTGGAACGAACTAGAATGAACAGGACCACAGAAAATTACATTTTTCCAAAATTTAGAAAGAAAGACACGTACCTAACCTACTTTCTTTCCAAGTTTAACGGGAATATTACCTACTGCCTCATAGATATGCAGTTTAGTCATAGATATCCGTGAGTTTAGTAGTACACCGATTGCTTATGTACTCGTATGGTGAGACTTAAACCCAACATAAAAATTAACCAAGAATAAATAAATGCAATTTACGAATAGATAAAAAAAACTGTCCCACTGCCGAGCAAAGGACTCCCTCAAATCCTTCCATCCATTATTTTCTAGCGCCACCTCGATCCAGCCCTTGCGGTACGCGACTAGATCACCTCGCCACCTCTTCCTGGGCCTGCTTGGCGGCGCCGTCCATCCTCAGGCACCCACCCCGTAGAGAATGTTGCCCACCGGTCACTATGCATGCGGCTGACGTGAATAGATAAAATAATAGAATTTAATGTGGCAGTATGTGGTACGTAATGCGCAGTCTAAGTCGCTGGTCCTAGAAGCATTTTAAAACACGAAGGTGAGCACTAAGGAATATTTTAACCGACTTCAAAAAAGGAGGAGGTTCTCAATTCGGACGTTTATATATGTTCGGGCATAACTCCGTCACATATATGTAGATGGATTTGCAAAATCCTTTTTGCAATGGATAAGGTACGTCATGCGTGGTCCCATATGTTGATTAAATTTGCTTGGGTAGTTTTAGTTAGTGTTTTTTATTAAAAATTCCTCAAAGAGACAAAAGTGATGAAAGTTCATCATTTTCGCAGACGCGACGTCCCATCGGACACGGCGTATCTAAACTAATATAATAAAGAGAAAAAAAAATATACAACATTATTTTTAGTATATGCGAAACCCGAAACACGTGTCTAGTATTTTTATGTAAAGAATCTCTGTACAAAATTTCAAAACTGTATCATGAATAATCACCAAGTTATAAGCTTGTTATGTTACCTGTTTGTCCGTATGAAATCATGGGCACCGCGTGCCTAAACGTACCGCGCGGCGATTGTATTGTAATTAACGGGTGATAACATTTTCCATCACACTTGCAGGCTTTGGACTGTCGTAATGGTCAAGTGTAGGTAGTTATTATAATGTACTTTATTCGTAAATAAATGCAGCCGTAAGCTACGAATAAGTAATTACTTATTCGTAAGCCGTAAGTGATACAATGTAGTCAATGCGATTTGTTTAAAGTGGATGAAAAGTGTTAAACATCGCATTACTTAACCACAGCAGGCTGTAGGTACAAATAATAACTTTCTACAATTAACCATCTTGGCGTGTTTAAAAATGTTAATCATCACGGCAAAGCATTGTGTTCCACGATACTCTGATGTACGTACCATTTCTGTGTACTGGACGTTGGTGTATGAGAAAGTCATGGTTACACGACACTTTTTACATACGATAGGTAAGTACACGATCAACCGAAACACAACTCGTCGGCCGCGCGCTCGCGATTATGCAGTTGGACCCACGCGACACGTGCGCGCCAACCAGTGGTACCCGGGTGACTGAGGTTGCTGCACCCCCGCCCCGGTCGCCCCGCTCGCTGTGCGTCCGCGCCGCGCCATTGTGCGCGTATGGTAGATAACTACCTACTTAGTCGCTCCTCGGGGCACAGTATAATATACTCGGGGTGTCCAACTATTAACCTTTTTTAAATATTTTTGGGCCAAAATATAACATGGGGTAAAAATTATTGGAATCGATTCAGTTACTTATTCTGAACAAACTATATTCAGGTTTCGCATATACTAAAAATAATGTTGTATACGTTTGCTTGTTACGTCTTCACGCTAAAAATGTTTGGCACATGGATAGACCATGACTTGGAAAGGCACATGGGCTACTTTTCATCCGGGATCGCAGAGCTACAGCTAGTTTCTAAATAAATACGAAATACTTTTCCAGAGCAACAGAAACAAAATTACAACAACCAACTACAGCAACCATAGATATACTTATGAAAGAAGTTTTTTACATTTCTATGACAGCAACCTATAGCAACTCGTCAATGACATAAATAAAGACAGAAAAAAATGGAAAAGCAACGTAAACAATTTGATATACGTAGCCCAGTCGAACCGCGCCGCTAGCGTTACGGACGAATTTCTTCCATATTGAGTAGGAAAATAACTTTTGAGCATGTCGTAGGTAGACCATTCGAATATAGTGAAGAAGTTAAAAAAGACAAAACAGACTGTAATGTATACTTTTAACTAACCCATAAACTAAAATGATTTCTGCGGAGTAAAAGAAGTTTGGAAGGATCGTAGCAGATTTTTAGTTTGGGTAAGTAGTCCTGCATGAAAAAAGCCGAGAACTTATGTATGGCATGTACGACTATGCAAAATATTTGTTTACTAAGTAGAAACTGAATACTAAACTGCACCTAAAAAGGTGCACGTACTTGGCGTAAACAGCTGATTCATTTATACGGTTTTGCAAAATTGCCTAAACATGCGCTATGGCCCACGAACTACGTTTCGTAACAAACTTTTCATACATAAAGTAATAAATAAAAGACGGTGGATGTGCAAAATATAAAAACAAATGACGGTGCTGTTGTCGAACAGCACCGTCATTTGTTTACAATATGGTTTGCAGTATCAAGAGGAACCGGGGCAGCTGATAGCATGATTGGAGGGGCTCAAGCCAACGCGTAGCCGGGCGAGTGTCGAGGTCAAACCGCGCTTGGGTCTTGCGAGGGGGACCTGCTATTTTCTCATTGAGTCCCTCGCCTTGAAACAAAGGGTAAAGTGGGCCATAATGTTTACATTTGAACTAACTGGCTTTGTTATATTTAGATATATAACAAAGGCAGTCAGTTCCGAGTAGTCGCGAGTTAGTGTTTAATAAACGCTAGCGTTTATTAAACACTAGCTTCTGCTCGCGACATCGTCCGCGTGAAATTTCACCCTCCCCCTATTAACCCTCTTAGGGGTGGATTTTCAAAAAACCCTTTCTTAGTGGATACCTACTCTTCACAAAGAACACACCCTCCGAATTTCGTGTCATGTCCAGCGGTTTAGGCTGTGCGTTGATCTATCAGTCAATCGGGACTTTGAATTTTATACATATATGTATATAGATTTAACCGGCTGATGGTAAGAGGCTGGCCCTCTGTTACATGGGTCTTAAACATACAGGTGTAATATTAAGTTATTCATACTTAACTTAGCTAGACCAATGACGTAGTTTTATACATCATTGAGCTAGACCTGATCTTGAAATGTAATCATAGGTACCTAATCCTTTGCAGAAAAAACCCAACCTTCGAAAACTGAAACTTACCTGAAAGGTGAAAATTCTGTCCATGTTCTATTTTCTTATTCAAAGTTTTTTTTCCATATCTTTGGAGAACAGACGAAATCCATAGCAACTCCTTAACCAGGGGAATTTGTAAACTTCGTTTCGAAAGCAGTAAATTATGAGCATCAATAGGTACGAATATTTATATTACCCGAACATTATATTACGCTATCAGAATAGCGCTGCGGTATTTATTTTTTAAATATCGCAGCATTATGCTGAGATTGGGGCCTTCTTGGCCTCGGACAGATTTTTTTCGAATGCAAATTGTGTTTGAATCCATCGGTAAATGAATAGTGAGAAATCTGGAGGCTACTGGCTCGTTGGACTAGATTGTATCTATAGACCAAAGGCCGCTGCACACTTGTAACACCCGACGCCATCCCACGCTTACTTATTGGCCAGATGACGAAAATAGCTCAACGAGACGAAAAATATGGCCAATGAGTAAGCTTCATTGATGTCGCGTAACGTGGCGTTTTATAAGTCTGTTTCCGCCTTTAAACGTATCCAAACATCGATGGAAAAATGATAGGCTGTTGTATTTTGCAGTCTTCTTTTTCTTCTTTTCTTGTTCGAGCTATTTCCATATTGGTGTTTGTGTCATTCAGCAAAGTGTTTGGTATTGATCTTTTACTTGTAATACCATCTATGTAATACATATGGAATGCAATAAAGAATTGAGTATTGAGTACTTAGCAGAGCAGGCAGGGTGCATCGGACAGAATAAAGTATCACCTCTCCTGCAGGCAATTCACCGGTATTCCCACTTTATACACTGTATGTAGGCCATTTAATTAAATTAAAATCGTGGCCCTAGAATCGTAGGTGAGTCGATGTCACTGGCAATAAAAAAACGACGATAAAACTGAACGTCAGTTAACCCCAACAAAATGATCCGATATTGTGTAGTGGCCATTTACCGTAATGGCAACACTCACGGAACTGATATTGATAGGTACTGCATCGAAAAAAATGTATGGAAAGCATCGCCGCAGTGTCATTACCTGACGTTTTGCAGTCCAGTTAAGGGGCACTTATGAGTCATTATTATTGCGGACATGAATGTGGAAAACAAGATTTAATTTTTTTTTAACAGGAGATTTTGTAGGTATGTACAAAATAAGTACTTTTATGTATTGCACTTTTTATGTTTTATTTTAATTTCGGAAGTCGTTGGCAAACAACGAAAATTCGAACCCAACAACACCGACTTCCGAAATTAAAGTAGGTAATTTTTCACTTTGCAGTCTTTTTTGGAAGTCGGTTGGTTTTTTTTTTAAGAATTTTTTTGAGAAATAAACGTAATGGGAATCCATTTTCTATTTATATGCTGTCCACTGAATGGCATGAGGAAAACTAAAGGTAATATTTAGAAAACATCTCCTCATGGACCAGTCGTTTATACAACCTACAAAAGGTAGATGACAAAATACTGGTCTTCAAAGTGAAAGCAAAACATAACAAAAAAACCGAACAAGTACGAGTCGGACTTGCACACGAAGGATTCCGTACCACATGGCTAAAACGCCCAAAAAAACACGTTTCTTGTATGGAGACCCCCTAAAATTTTTAACTTTATTTTATTTTTATTAAGTGCTAGCAGTACCCCGCGGTTTCACCCGCATAAGCCTCAATCCCGTGGAAATATCGAGATAAAAAGTATCCTATGTCCTTTCCCGGGACTCAAACTATCTCTATACCAAATTTCATCGAAATCGGTTCAGCGGTTTAAGCGTGAAGAGGTAACAGACAGACACACTTTCGAATTTATAATATACTAGCTGCGCCCCGCGGTTTCACCCGCATAAGTTTCGATCCCGTGGGAATATCGGGATAAAAACTATCCTATGTCCTTTTCCGGGACTCAAACTATTTCTATACCAAATTTCATCTAAATCGGTTCAGTGGTTTAGGCGTGAAGAGGTAACAAACATATAAACACACACACACTCACAAACTTTCGCCTTTATAATATTAGTGTGATAGTGTGATTAGCAGCGCCCCGCGGTTTCACCCGCATAAGTGTCGATCCCGTGGAAATATCGAGATAAAAAGTATCCTATGTCTTATTCTGATGTATAAGCTATATTACTGTAAAGTTTCATCAAAATCCGTCCAGTTGTTTTGCGTGAAAGAGTAACAAACATCTTCACAAACTTTCGCCTTTATAATATTAGTGTGATTATTATAGTAGGAAGGATAGTAGGATTAGTAGGATTATTCTTATTATTAAGTATGGATGCGAAAGTGTGCCTGTCTGTCTGTTACTTCTTCACGCTTAAACCGCTGAACCGATTCAGATGAAATTGTTATATCCCGGGAAAGAACATAGGATGGTTTTTAGCCCGATATTCCCACGGGATCGAAACTTATGCGGGTGAAACCGCGGGACGCTGCTAGTTTATAATATTAGTATGGATTTGTTGTTATAGCGGCAATAAAAATACAAACTGAAAATTTTAAGTGTATACCTAGTACGGTTCATGAGATACAGCCCGCAGACAGGCAGGCGGACGGACGGACAGCGGAGGCTTAGTAATAGGGTTCCGTTGGCACCCTTTGGGCACGAAACCTTAAAAAGTAGTAACAGTTTAAAAAAGTATATCAATAAACTAAGTACCAACCGTTAGATTGAATGAAACTAAACATCATACGTAGATCTCATGACACGACGCGTGGACAAAACATCTCAAATTCTGCTGTTTTCGAAGCAAACTCTGTTATTACTACAGTTTTTCTCCATACTCGAGTATTGGGATCAGCTGTCTACATCAAACAACTTCACTTACTATCGCTACCGTTTGTTACTTTGATAATTACCAACGTTACCGATAGTAAGCATACATAGTAAGAAGACACTTAGGTATCTTTTTACTTTCTTGTGAGTTCGGAAGATCAACTTTACGATACAGAACCTTTAGATAGACTTTTTGACATTCTATTTGCGTGGAACGAGACCTTCAAAACATAACATATCATCATGCCTGTGTCCCAGAAGAGTTAGTCAAAGGTGTATCTATTCTATTACACCCACATTTCGCAAGGTATGTTTAAGTCTCATATAATATGGTTGGGCGAGCGTATTGCCATCAACCGGGCCCAAATCCAGACTCCGGGCTGCTACTGCTACCAATGCGAACCTCTAATTCTAGCGCTGTGGGCTATTGTACCACTAGTCCAACAAGACAGACTTTAACTTGTTTATTTTTATTTTATTCCCAGCCTGGACAGGCTCGAATTTGACCACTACCTTGCCTGTGCCTGATGACAATGATGCAGTGGACCAAAGTGTACGTCATTTGAAAAGTAACCTAGTCTTTTGAGATATAAGGTGCATACTTCTACTTATTTGGGGTCGGCGCTTCATAGGTACTTATCCGCAACAAATTCCAATTTCAGAGGCAATGTTACGAGACGATAATAATAAATGCGATGTTTGTTACATTGCCATAGCGATCCTCGTTTTATATTGAAGCAGCATTTTCTTCGATCTCTTTGTTTGGGTACGTGACACTGGCAAAATTGTGGATACTCCTCTACATAAGCCACAATGTTCATGTTTTGGATATATTCCGCTTTTCTATACATTTCAGTAAGTTAGTTCCAAACGTACTGTCTATTCTACGAATAAGTACTTACTTATATTCATTAAGCTCATTTATGTTCGTTTAACTCGACAATATAATTCTAAGTATGTAACAAACTAAGTACTGGTTTCTTTTTCGCAATTGTGAATGAATTTCCTGTAATAGACAACGTCTATTACAGGAAATTAATTCTGAAATGCTTTAAGTATACTAAGTTGTAATTGAAATAACTGAAAACCTCTCTTAAATTGCGAAAAAAAAATCAGTAGTTTGTTACATACTTAGAATTATATTGTCGAGTTAAACGAACATAAATGAATTTTATTATTTTATTTTTATTTGGTTAGACACACTAGCAGGTAATGAGCTCATGCGTGTGTATGAAATAGCTTGGAGATGTTCAATATCGTCGCTAATCTAACTAACTAAGTGACGTAACTGATTCGAAGCATATTTTACAGGGCAAGCTATTTGCAGTTTAGGGTTATCTATGATTGAGGATAGCTTGCTCTATATAATTTCTACTGATAAAAAATTAAGCACGTGTGTAGTTCTGAATAAGATCTTTATATTGGTACTAGCTGGTGGGAATATCGGGATAAAAAGTATCCTATGTCCTTTCCCGGGACTCAAACTATCTCTATACCAAATTTCATTTAAATCGGTTCAGCGGTTTAGGCGTGAAAAGGTAACATACAGACAGACAGGCAGATAGACAGACAGAGTTACTTTCGAATTTATAATATTAGTATAAGTATATTAATAATTTATAATACTACTATTTTTATCGTGTTAATCAGATACGTCACTTCGAGAGATCTTTGTTTTTATTTTGTTCGGAATACATGATCAGATATCAGATTCGACTTGGAAAATGTATCAAATTACTACTTACAGTTAGGTCGACTTAGTCCAAAATGTCAGATACGTCAGTTAGTTAGATTAGCGACGATATGTCCAGTCGATTCTTGAAGCAGTTCAGTGTGTTAGCCGTCACAACATTTTTCGACAATATTATTTGTATGGAGCAACTGACTTTTATTACTATATTAAGTGGTTTCTAATTACACCTCGTATATTAGGCACTGGTAAGCGTGGTGGCACAATAAACGCATGAAAGTAAATTTGTGACCGAATTTTTGGTTCTTGGACATGCAGGTTTCCTCACGATGTCTTCCTTTACCGGTTTGAGGGCAGTGGTGATAAAAATTTTTACACAAATGGGTAGTAAAGCGCCTGGCTTGTTAGAAATCCACGACCTACAAATAGTAAGTCGGAGCCATTACCACTGGGGCACCACTGCACCATCATTGATAGCATTTTTCTCAGTATTTAGTAAAAGCAAGTAAAGTACAACTGTTAGTCTTTCAAAACTTTTCCGTATGGCTCTGTAATATTTCGGAAAACTTAAGACTTTTCTAGAAACGCTCCTGAAAGAAGCGATGTCGTCATTTACGCTGAAAAGGCATCATTATAATATGTCGTTACACATTACATTGTAAAGTGGACAGCACTTTACTTCCTCACATATTGTGTGTAAGGTGGACATAGACATGTACCCTCCTTTGTACACTACCTCAAATACATGTCATTTTATCTTTGCTACACGAGTTTTATGTCTAGCACAGTGAATGTTTTTTTTTTACATTAGACTGAGCATAGCAACACATAATTCAGCATACAATCTCATTTGTTAAGCGATTATTGGAGTCTTTTATTGCCAGATTAGCAATGTTAATTCTGAAACATCTGTTTCTTTTTTAAGTACTTACAGTATTTTTGACTTACTGAAAGAATGTTTTAATAAAGATTTTTTATGTCTATCTTTAGTTTTGCTGATGAATAAGTCGCATGTAAATCACTTACTTATGCTTAAATACTTAGGTAGGTATGTCATTGTAACATCGTAAACCAGATAAACGTTAAGTACCTATCTGACGACCAATTACCTAACTAACGAATTAAATCATTAATATTAATTGCTCGGATTCCCGTATTCCTGTAGGCATGTAAATGAGCATTAATACTCGTATTAGAAATTGTAATAATAGATGCATCAGAATACCTAAACTATGCTCAAAGAGAAGAGCTTCTCTTTGAGCATAGTTTAGACTTTGAATAAATGTTTGCTAACCAACCGCAAACATTTATTCAAATTCATCTAAACTTAGCGTAACAAGTTTCATAAAGCTTAAAACTAAACTCCGTACCTGTCCGTAACGACCTAATTCAAATTAATGTACCTTGAGCGGGAAGACCTAACTATTGGGTGGGACTACGTATTGGACGACGCTCCCTGAGCTCCCTCGCGCCATAGGCAGTGAATGAATTGGTGACAGTTTGACATGCAGTACTACCAAATTATGGTCAAGAGCGTGCCGTTCCATTCTCGCACCTATGCTTCGCGTGCTAAGAACTAGGATACTCTGCCTCACGTGCACGTTTCGCAGCGGCGTGCTCCCACCACGGCGCAGGCGCGGCGAGATGCGCGCGCATATATTCACCAACGCTTCGCCGGAACACCAGTCAATCCTTAGATCGCTGAGCGAAGCGATCGAATCAGTTGAGCGAACCTATACATTGCATTCTAACAACACTACGCTCGTTTGCGCGCGTTACACAGCGTTCGCGACAAGGAATTCAGATTAAGGTATTGTAAATAAAATATGTATTTATTGATGATAGGATTTTTTTTTAATATTCCGAGTGCGTTCGGTGTGGTGCATGTTGTATGTTACCGGGTGGTGCGTCGTGCTCGTGCCGGGTGTGGAAACTCCCCGGCACGTCAGCACGTGCCCGCGCAGTGCACGCGCGCTCGACCACCTTCTCCGGCTGCAATGCGAATTGCATCAGCTCCGACCAAAATATTTAGTTGACACCAAATGCGCTCGCGGTCTACCTGCTTTGCGAACTTTTCTAAGGCGAAATTACTAAAACAAATCAAGCTCAGTCGAACAGTCCCAATCATAGATATATGTTTCTATGGTCCCAATATACCTAACATGTTACGATTTCAACACGTAACTACTCTTAATTTAAAGTTTACAATCATTTACAACATCTAAGTAGTAGTGAACGTGAGTTTTATGTTATAAAAAGTTTTGTAAGCAACCCGGTTGGGTTCATAATTACTATTCATAAGAGAAAACTGGATCTCTGTGCCTGGTAGGACAACTGAAACCTGTCCAAATTATAATGTAAGGGACAGGAATGATTTAAAGACTCGAAAGTTTTAACTTATAAAGTTCTCATACACGACCTGTTTGGATTAATTATGAAGTCGTAATAAAATAATTTGGCTACAAGTTATTTCTACGTCGAATTAATATCAAACAGCGTAATAAAAGATGTTTCGTCTTATGGTAATTTTATGAATACCGAGGTAAACAATGAACAGGTAACGTCTTGGAGGTGAACTCAACTCTCAGCTAGCTAACAACAACAAAACGGTTAGGTAACACATTAGCATGTCTAAGTAATTAGGTATTAGTTTCTATGTAGGTACTCAGTTATGTTTTAAATGCAGCCCTTTAGTTCTGCGTTTGCATATTAACTTCATCACAGTTGTGGACATTTTATAAACGCTATTCAAAGTAGAATTTCTAACAACAGCACCTAATGTTTGTCAAACAAAGTGTGAAGTAAAAACACGTAGTGTGTCGGTAGTTGATAAGAGGTCGAAATAATCTACTATAGGTACTAAAGGGGCAGGGTTACTGTATTATTAGTAGATAAAGTGCTTGCCTACCAACAACTCACTGTAGAACGACACTACAGGAACTTGGGTGCCATCTTGCCATGCCAAAAGTAAATTCAAGTAATGTGTTGGTTGGCACCAACAGCCCTGCTTACACTATCAGCGGTCATAGGCGCGATGTTATGTGTGCGTAAAAATAGATGCTTATCGTTATTGGCATGTGTTGAAACATTGCTAGCTCTTCGTTTGGTTCGTAGAGTAAAAGACGAGGAGTTTTCCAACTATTCATACGGATTTGTGAAAAACTAAGTACTAGGTATGTATTTACACGTTAAATGAAATAGCTTAGTAGATCACCCTTCGACATTTCATAAAGTTCCAAATATGTATTTGCTTATAAACTTCATTCAAGATTTTATCGTAAAAATTTAAAAAATAGTTTTGTGGAGAACAAATCAAAAACTCCGAAATTAAATTCTGTAAAATGGATATCGGAATAACTATTATACTTACGTCATAATAAAAAATAAGCTGGATGGAGTCGTCATTTCTTATCTGACTATCCCTGAGAAGAAAGCGAAACAAACTCTACAGCCCTCGCAACAAGATTAGTGAGGACCATGTAGACACATGTAGATCCGTGTCTGAAATGGTCTTTGAGGAAAGAACCACACAAAATGTGAGTGGACCTGCCCAATCAGTGCAAGCATTTGTCAATAATCGTGTAGCTCAACTCACGATATACCAAACAAAGGACATTTCGGTAGGCCACATAACGTCGGTAGGTATTCAAAATGAAAGACAATCATCAGAACTAACAGAGAAAGAAAAAAATAATTAATAAGAAATGACCTACATACCTAGTACTCACAGTCACAATAATTAAAGTAATACTTATATGTACCTACTACTTTTCAAAGTAAATATTCAAGTCATTTTGCATGTAATATTTTTTTTGTTGTTAAATTGAAAGATATAATATATGTAGGCTATAGATGGTAATTAAAAAAAAAAAATTTTTATTTCTCGTAGCACGTCACAATTCTGAGATATAGAGGTCTTTATTTTTTATCTACCAACGTTTATCGTTCTATTTTGTAAACAACTGTGTGCTGTGTGATTCAAAAGTCTTATTTTTATATAAAAATGTCATCTAGAGTGTGTAAACTACATCCAAATCGATTTTGTTATGTTTGTGGGAAAATTGTTCAGTTAAATTGTGGTTTCCCTATAACAAAACCATTGCAAGAAAGAAGCCCATTTACATTACTTTGAATTTCCGGTGTCAAATGAAGATAAAAATTGGGTTCCTCACATTGATTTTTTTTTAATACAATGGTTCCTTATGTGATTTGCACTAATTGCAGTTTTTATCAAAGCTTTGGATAAGTCCAAGCCTGCATTTCAATACCTCTGCTCTGTATTTACGAATCTTTCTGCGGCAAAATGAAAGGAAGGAATATTTGTGGGTCCTCAAATCGGGAGAATATTGGACGATATAAAATTCGAGAGCCTTTTAACCAAGGTAGAAAAAGCAGCCTGGAACTCTTTCAAAAGTGTCGTTAATTTTTTTTTATACAATAAAAGAAGTGATAATTACAAAGAGATTGTTGAAAATCTATTGCAAAATTTAGGAGTGGTGGGTGTAATATATGTCACTAAAAATTCATTTTTTGCATTCCCATTTAGAATTTTTTCCAGAAAATCTTGGTAGTATGAGTGATGAACACGGTGAGCGATTTCACCAAGATTTTAACTCATTTGAGCAAAATTATCAAGGTTTTTGGGATCAAAATGTGCTAGGTGACTATTGTTGGTCTGTTATATATATGAGAGATACAGATGAAGATATTTTATAAAAATAGAGCAACAATTAGGAACCCATTTTTAACTGTCTATTGTTTATTTGGATGTAGTTTTTTTGTAAAAATCTTCTTAATAAATATTAAAAAAAACTGACGTGCTAAATTTTCTAAAATATTTTTTCCGAGATGTAGATACCCAAAGTAACGTAACCGTATATATTCCATTTCATGAACAAAAGTCATGTAAACTAGTGTAATTAAAATGTCAAGTTTTACGGTTTTACTACAAGGCTTAGCAGAGCCAGCAGCTCAATCCCAAGCTTTTTGTTTTCTAAATCCGTCTCCGGTAAAGTTATAATCAACGAAAAGATCAGTATTCAAAAGTTTATTTGTACAAAAGCGTTGGGCCGCGACTCCGCGAGAGCTATCTCTCAATGCCACCAAAAACTTTTTTACTGCCGTACAGTTTCGGCGTAGTTCTGAATTTAGGATTTTCGAGAGTAATAAAACGGTTAAAAAGTGTACATGTGCCGGATGCGGCCCGCTGCGTGTTTCAGTCTGTTCAGTGCGGGCAAGAGGTCACTCACATACATTCTCGAGTAGCGCTCTATCGTACACCGCGCACCGAGCGCTCAGGGAACTCCCGTGCAATAAAAACAAAGAAAATAAATGAATCATTCCTTCGTCCATCGTACGGTCGACGGGTAAATAAACCAATTTATTTTTGGGCCCAAAACCTTCAACCGGTCGTCTTTTTTCTATTCTTGGAGCGCTACCTGCTCGCAAAGTGGATCATCCGGCTTCTTACCTAACTCCGAAATGTTTTCAATAACTATCGAACTAATATGTATGATGTCTACAAAGTTTGGTTGTTTCTTGTGTTTGATATTTTACCGAAACTTATTGTTAATATTTTATGTAGTGTAGTCCCTTCGTCGCGTCGGAGCAAACTGTGTCAAGGGCTCTTTACACAAAAGCCGTGCACGATATCGCGAGTATAATATCCGTATTCCATGCTAATCTATTCATTCCAACTCTCGGCGGGATTTCAAAGCCGTTTCCATGGACGCCGCCATTAGGCCAACAAAAAATATTCAAGTTCTATTCTACCTCCAATATTCAAGTTTTACTTTAATATTTATTACATTAAAGTCATTCTATACAACATAAATATATTGTACGCAACTAAGTATGTACTAATGTAATAGTAAATATATTAGAACTTGAAAATAAAATGCCCAACAAAACATGAACAGACATTGAGTTTCATTCAAAACATATTAAATAAATTGAAGAAAGAAAAGACTCGATAACGAAATTGTACCTCAATACATAATTGGAGAACAAACCTAATTTACTCCGTAGCAGTGTGCATTTAAAATACTTCTAACTTATTTTAATAGTTTTATTATTCTAGGTTGATGGAAAGTATAGCTATTGACTTCCCATCGAATTTTCTAAACGTTTCCTATTTATTAAACTGTCTGACAAATCATTGTTTTAAAACTACCTGTAAATTAAAAGTTCTTACTTAAGTGCTTGTTTTCTTAAGTGTTGAAAATAATGTAACTCGTCTGTCGCCTCTTCTGCTTACACCGGTACTATAATAGGTAATAATGTACGTGTATGTAAATATCCCAGATGGATTGTCGCATCAGCTGTTTTTCATAACCGCTTGCTGTTTTACAAATGTTTAGCGGTTTTTCATAATTACTGAACTATTACCTACTAACGAACTACATAATTAAAAAGTTTTTCTTATTGCACGGAAAATACCTAAAGACAGTTTTAACTCTAAGGTAATTAAAAAACGATTAACAATAGATACTCTATTGTTAATAGTTTTCAATAATTTACAATTAATGACACTCAATTACAATTTGTACAAAGATGTTTGCTGATGTCTAGAACGGAACAGTGTTCCGTATTTACTTATTTGTTTGAAGAAATCGTCTAGTCCCACGGTAGCCTTAATTACGTGTGACATTGTTTTAATTAAATAACTTAATTGTTTATTATTGTTTTGTTTATTTTGATAACGATGATTTAATTACTATTTAATGAGAAATCCATCTTGTTGTAAATTCTTACACAAATGAATTTTATGAAAATTTAATATTTTCAGGATTTTTAACCAGTTCAGAAACGGCATTTTTATAACCCACGGTCACCTTAAAAATCATAAAGACATATACACTTGCGTGCAAAAAAATCGACCCACCTATGCTCTTCGATTTGAAAAAATATAATCTATCAAGTTTGCCTAACAATACCTTAATATATTGTATATTAAAACCTTCCTGAAAGTATCTAGATTACGTTAGTGAAAGAACTATCAAAACAGATTCATTAGTTTTTTTTTTTAATTGTGAACTTATAAATATGAGCGTTGAATAAAGAACCTCAATTTTTTTTTAAGGCCGTTAAAAAAATCAAGTTTATTTTTGATTAAACAAACACAAATAAACAAAATTTAACGTTTGTCAATTTCATTGACAAAAAAGTCGCACACTTTTTCCGAGCTTAAGTGAGTGATGAGGACATTTGAAGAATCGAGTCAATCTTGTCTAGAACATTGCTTTGAACCAAATATAATGTATGTTCAAATAAACTGTACCTTACCTACCTCCTTCACACAGTATAAAATAATAAATTATATTCATTACGATTTTTGAGATATATCGTGTCTCAAATGGGGAGCATATGGGGTGGGCCAATTTTTTTGCACGCAAGTGTATATTATACTAGCTTCAGCCCGCGACTTCGTTCGCGTGAAACTTCTTGTTTCCCCCGAGCCACCCCGTCGTATCGCATCACCCGCCCGCGGTATCACTTAACGTTCTTTTTGCCTTTTTTTTTCTTCGGCTCCTAAGGGTCATAGCGTGATGTTAAATAGCCTATAACCTTCCTCAAGAATTGCGCTATCAAATGCAAGAAGAATTTTTCAAATCCGACTGGTAGTTCCAGAGATTACCCCCTACATACAAACTTACAAACATACAAACTTTACCTCTTTATAATATTAAGTATAGATACATAACTGTCTGAGCGCACAGTGTTCCTTGCAGTGCCGGCCGCGGACGGCACCGCGTTGGTACAAAAAAATTACTACAGCTGCTTATTAGCCACTACAGTTCCGTAAACATTTGCGTCGTTCTTGTTAACGTAACCTCGACTTTAGAATTAATAATTTTATTTAATATGCAGCTGAATGTCCTTCGATGAGGACCTTGTGACAAAAAACAACTGTTTACTAAAATGTTAGTTGTGTAATCTAAGACTTCGGCGTGGTCAGTGTTATCATTCAAACTAACACTTGGGTAGTTCTTCGAGGCCCCTCAAAACGCGGTCACACGGTCTTAATTCGTAACCTATTAAACATACAGTCTTAGGACCAAATACAGATTAATCTTTATTTATATGTGTACATAATTTATACATTAAACATCTAAAATTATTTATAACTTTTATAAAAAAAAATATCTAATGTCGAAAACGGGAGCAAAATCGGTGTTCTTCGCGCGTCACACTCTGTTCGCGCTTACGGAAAACTTTGATAACTTTTGTATTCAATTCATAAGCATATAATGTAATACATCAAATTAATTGTATTTAACTATGCATCATAATTATCAAAGAACATTAATTTTATCTCTTAAGTTACAATAGTTAATAGGCTTTATGTCTCTGTCACACGATTTTGTTAGTTTCGAGAGCGCGCAACAAAACTGCTCCTATCTTCCAAGAGCGCCAGCTTTTCGCTACCCGTTTTAGCTGCGCGGATGCTCAGTAGTTTCCCGGCGTCAATGCGCAAGACATGTACGTTCATCGCTTCTAAACAAAAAAAATACGAGGTGAGTTATTCTTTGAATATTTTCAAGTAGCCTTGGTCTAGAAACTTTCATGCACATATTTTGAAGGATAATGCTTATAATTTTCCAAATCATTTTATATAAAGGAATAAGATAGATCTTCGAGATTATTCTCAAGTACTTTGTTTGTTTATTTACTTATAAGTTTAATCGTAATTCTCAAAAATGTGAAATTTTCATAACTTTCGTGGCACAACTTTCGTGGTTATTTGTCCACAAAAGTTAGCTAGCGCACCACGAAAGTTATATATCTCCATTGAACGATAAATTTAAATTACTTGTGATGCTGCAAATGCATTTACTCGATTATCGCGAAGGTCAAAAAAGGTGTCATGTATTTGTATAAGTGTTTATGCATATATGTGTTTAAATTTTTTTCTTTTAACGACTCGTAGTAGGTATGTGTTTCTGTTTGTAGGTTTTCTCGTAGTCAATTTAACAATTTTTCCCATCCCAAACTGGACTGTTTTACCAATTGTATCCCTCTTGCTTAAAAAGTCCCAACGTCACCGTCATGCTTTCTGATTGTCTTGTACTTTACATTAATTACTCACAGCAGTCGTGTTAATTTTTTCTGGTTAAATTTATTTTCAGATTATGTTCAAACCGAAACTATTGCAACGCAAAGTGCAAAGGAGCGACGGGAGAAAAAGCGTCTTGCAGAGATAAGAAGAAGAGGAAAAATAAAAAATGATACAGAGTTACACAATGCAGTAAAAATGAAGGCAAGAGAAAGGTACTACAAAAGAAAAGCAGAAAGGAATGTCATCCCAGTTAGTGAAATGAGTAGGAAGGAAAAGAGCCGTGAGAGAGCAAAACCGCATAAACAGCCGACTTTATCGTCAAAGAATGAAAGAGCGAGAGAACGTTGCTTTTCAGGAAAATATGATCGAGTGCCCCGAATCTCCAAATTTGGTTCAAGATCCACTATGCTCTCCTAAATCACCAACCTCAGTTAATAATGAGTGATGAGAACTAATAATCTGAGCCCTGATTTACAATCATACGACAGGCTATCGTATCGAAAACCTGACATTTCGATAACCTGATTTGACTTGCCCTCAACAGCAAATAGCTGTTGGAAGAATAGCGGGCGTCTATTTGATTTAAACTGACAAAATTTTCGGGTTTTGGACTTGTGAACAGCGTTTAGAAGACTCCTACGATAACAATGATTAATGTTCGATACGATACGGAAGCGTATCGAGTGTTTGTGAATAGCTATGCTGATCTCAAAACACTATAATTGTTTTCTCAAATACAAGTTGATTCATAAAAAATAAGTCTTTTATTTATTATTTATTTATATATACTTTATTGTACACCACAAAAAAAATTATCGAACGCTAAAAATATACAATGGCAATTTAAAAACTGGAAATTTGAGAAAAAATAAGGATTTGAAACTATATTTTGCTTGTAGAAAATACGTCTGTAACTTTCGTGTCGTCTTTCGTAACTTTCGTGGGCACAGAAATTTCAAAATAAAATATCTCTTTAGTTTATGCACCAATTAACATAAAATAAAAAAAAAACGTATTATTTTTATAGCATCTTAAATGTGTGTACATTTATTTGTAGATTATTCAAAAAAATAAATTCGCCATGAAAGTTACGCAGAGAATACTTTTTGAAGAACTACCCACTTGTTTTGGCTGTTATCAGAACCCAACCGCGTCGTTGATCCCTTGACCTAAAAACGACTGCGAACACTATTGCGTAAATTGTTACTAATCTAGTAAATGGATCTAGTTCTTTCGATAATCGGGTCTTTAATAACGATACGATACGACACATGTTCTCATTCGTAACAAGAAAGTCCGCAGTTCTTAAGATTATCGATCGCATCTGATATTCAATGGAATCCAAGCATTGAGTCTTGGCAACCCACTTACTTTATACCTACGGTTTTACGTCTATTACCTACATTATGATTGTGTATAGCTACTTGTATCCAATCAGTGAATATGTATAAGGAAAATGTAGGACATCCCGGAATAATAATATGAATCTCAATGATATACTGTTTGTTAGAATAACAGACGTTTACAACCGTCTGCTATTTTTATTAACTAAACCAGTTCAAGGGCTCGCGTGCAAACATTTAGGTTTAAAATCTAAAAACTGTTATTTCGTAATTCAGTTTTAAGAACGCTTTTTACACGTCTAAATTCGAATCATAGTATTTTTTATGTTAATGTTCTAATTTGCTAATTAAATTCCAATGAATATAATTTCATTAAAATTACCTAATACCATAATAATGTTTACGCAGAGCTGCTCAAATATTTACAGTAAAAAAAAAAAACTTTTTAGAAAATTAGGAACACTAGAACTAGATACTTACTTATTTAATATCCGTTTATTAAAGTAGGTAACATTATTACAGTATTTTAATACTGCACCTAACTTAGACTGAAGATTGAAATATTTAAACTTTCTCAAAGTATACCAAAATATTATTAACTTTATAATTATTACCACATAATAATGATTAGGCAATGCAATCCAAACTAATATTATAAATGCGAAAGTAACTCTGTCTGTCTGTCTTTTCTTCACGCCTAAACTACTGAACCGATTTGTTTGAAATTTGGTACAGACATAGTTTGGAACTTGAGAAAGGACATAGGATAGTTTTTATCCCGATATTCCCACGGGATCGAAACTTATGCGGGTGAAACCGCGGGGCGCAGCTAGTATAATCATAAAGCGCCGACCGACCATAAGCAGGTGAAGTAGAGTTCGGCTCCGGCGGCGTAATATCTGCAGGTCAAGACCGTTTGGGTGTCTCGCAAAAAGTTGATAATTCCAGTTTGTTAATTAATGACGAAACGAGTGTCGAGCGAGTGGTACGAAACAATCGAGTTTGTATTATTTCTCGACCTATATACAACGTGTCCCAAATTTCAACGACAAGCGGGCACCAAAGGGGTGGACCTGCTCATGAATATTCGAGAAAAAAATAACGAAATAAAATGTTTTTTTTTTTTTCGAATTACCAAAAATGCATTGAAATCCATCGAAAATTAACACCCTTAATTTTTCTAATATTTCTGGTTTTTTTTGTTAGACAACCTAAGTAGCACTGCTATCCACCATAACCCTTAAAAATCCCAGAATGCCTGTAGTTTTTACACAAAAATCAATCAATATTATTTTTTCCTTACATAAGTTTTTTACTTTCAGTCCACTTTTTAATTACCAAAAAATTGAGATTTTTTTTTCTTTTTTTTCCCGAGTTGTTATGATCAGCTCCACCCTCTGCGCTTATCGTTGAATTTTAGGACACACGAGTATATATTCGTAACACACGATAATGACATACTAAACGGCGATTACGTGAGGAAAAGTACTACTCTCGCGCATTACTTATCAGTTCTGCGCTAGATTTCCACGGTAATTTTTGAAAGAAGGCTATTTCAATTTGTACAAGGACTATTTCAATTATCGTACAGCTGATAGCTGTCGTTTTTAGCGTCTTTCCTTGTTCTTTTATGTACTTATAAAGGTCCAGCGAGGATAACTACAAAGTGCACATAATTTAGATCGTCTTCCATATTAGTGACGTGAGAATTTTCAATGACTAGGTACTAGTTTTCCACAGTGCAGCTACCTTGAGAATTATAAATAAACTCTGGAATCATACGGGAATTACTGCAAAGTGCAACATCATGTTCTTGAGAACCGAACACAAAGGTATTTGAACTGCATAGATATCAATGACCGAATTATTCTTGAATCTTTAAATAAGTGCGTAGCGTAGGCTACGATTTTTTCTTTGTTAGCAACGACTTCGAAAGAAAGTTACACAGCATTTTCAAAACATAAGATTGACATACAAAGGGCAGTATATAAATATATTCGTAAGTAAATCGCAATAATATTGTGCTTTCCCACGGAAATATTTACGTGTACGGAACTACGAGAGCAAGCCTATAGATATTTCTGTATTCGATGCCCCGCCCACGGGCCGGTTCATTCACGCATTATATTTTTTGCCGCACGTGAAACAAATATAAACACGCTCTAAATACTAAAGAAGCATCCACCCGTCGGCGTCGGGTGAACAATGTTAGCATCAGCTGAGCACACCGCAGCCAGCGGCCAAACACTCGTGCGCGGCGTGAAACAGTCATCGCCCTCCTTTAATGACAAGGCCAAGGACTTGAGAACTGTGTAATAAATACTAAATAAAACACAGAGCTGTACAACAAAACACACTGAGTAATGTAGGTGTCAAGTCGAACGCATAAAGCCTTTGTTGTCCAATCGTTACCGGGTACTTACGCATGAGCATCACATAGATATCAACGTGACTAGCGCGTAGGCTTGAGAACAATACCTACTAATGAAGTGCCACTAATCAGTCAATTGTCACGCTCGGGTTCGTGATCCATTGTGAGACAGCTACGGTCAGCATATTAACGACAAATCACATACTTTAATACCTCTCCCTGACAGCAAGGCATTCGTTCTCACAATAAAAAATTGCGTCACTTCGGTTTTCAACATCGGCATAATACAAATGAGCCAATACATTAACCCACATAGATATACTAAGAGACATGTAAAATGTCAATACTTGATAACGGGAGTGTGTACAGTATAACGCCTGACGGCCTGATACGAAAACATCGATGCATTGTGAATCAATGACTGAAAACAGGAATAGCAGTGATCAATGTTTTATAAATAGTGCCGTGGCCCGTGGCCCGTGGCACAATTTGGATTTCTAGTGCATTTCCTTAATGACGTATGCGTTAGATCGTATAGTTTTTACTCATTTTATAATAGCAATTTGCCATGCAACGTAGCAATGTTGCCAGCTGGACACTTTTCCTGTTGCCAGCGATGCGGACGAATTTTTTTATACCCAATGATTCTTGCCCCTCCTTTTTGATATACTTGTATATACATAATAATATTATTATGATAAGACTATACATAATTTGGAAGCTAATAGAGCTTTCAAATTATGGAAATATTATATTGGAGATTGAAATAACACACAGTTTATGTTTAATAACTGTGTACAGCGTTGTATGTCGATGTGTGATTGACGTTAAGATTGTGCGTTTCATTCACGATGCAGCTTCTATTTTCTATTATTATCTCTAGTTGGCATGTTACTAATGCTATTGAATGAGTATCGCGCCATAATTGTCTGTCACTGTCTTGACAACTATATATTAACTTACATACTTATTAGTTGTTCCATTAAATAATATGTTTGTTCCCTGTTATACAATATCTGCGGCTATTGTATAACAGAATGGTGTCAGTCATTATAGTTCTCACATATTAACCAATCAATTTCATGATGGGCCTGTCGCAGCCAACCGGTTAAAGTAGCCGTTTATTTAACCACCTAGCCTTTTAACTAAACGGCGGCGGCCGTTCAACTAACGGCCTGAATGATATTCAATATTATTGTTTAGGTTGGAACTGTAATCAATCACGCGAGAGCCGAATTGGTCTCAGTAACTAAACCAAGGCACTCCGACCAAATGGGTTAGGTTAGAACTGTGATCGGTTGATCACAGTTCTAACATAACCCATTTGGTCGGGGTGCCCTGCGAGCAAAGAGAGCGATGCGAGGCGAGCACCACTTCCAAAGGCCAGGCAGGCGGTTAAATAAACGGCTAATCAGTTGGCTGCGACAGGCCTATAATTATCATAACGTTATTAATGTATGCTTAAATGTAAGCAAACAGTCACAGAAGGCTCACATTCGAGTATGTAGCTATATAACAGTATGTAATTAACACTTACTCAATGACACCTCCGTTTGTTACAAACTGGTAATAACTGGAACCAAATGGTTCTGATCTTGGAAATGTTTATTAATCGTGCGTAATACGTTTGATCAAAAGATTCACAGTAGTAACATTATTTACATAGTCAGTTTTCACCTGAATGAAATGAGTTAGTTATTATCGTAGAGGTGGAAAAAGGAAAATTAACAGAAGTGCCCATAAGTTTGTCATGGTCACACGGTGTGGAAACGTATAAAGTAATAACCGTAATAATCAAGCTCTCTACTAATGTAGCACCTTGGCGTCTAATCAGAAACGAATTTGGGCCTGCGATGAACATCAAACAAATTCGTGGTAATAGCTGTTATGTTTATCGATCGGATAGCTTAACCTCGAGTTCTATCGGTGGGTTACAAAAAGAGTCGAAATTTTGTTTACCATTTGACAATGAAATCCTTCTTTTTTATATATTTTCCGTAGATCCATAGTTTTTTGTTTCGGTAGGTTTATTATATTAAAGTCAGTCACCCCGTTACCTATAAACAATAACATGTTTATTTTTGTCCCCATCAACAAAATAATCGTACAGCGAATCGTCTCATGATCGTGGAAGAAGCCAGCAGGTAACAATAAATTTTCCGAGCTAGCGGGAATTTTCCTAAATCCATTTGCCAATAACCATCAGATGCCGTACAAGATTCCTAGTTTATTTGCTTACATACGTACAAATTACGCAAATTATGTTTTATTAGAAGCGCAGTCGACATGTAGAAAGTGTTTGAGCCAAAATATTGCTTTATCGTTTAGGGAAACGCGGGCAAATTTCATTTTCGTAATGATGGAATCAATTACTTAGTCTTATAAAATTTCCGTTTTAGGTATTGGTGAAATAATGAATTAATTTCTGTTCTGAATTCTCCTAAATGAACTCTATTCTGTTCTAAGTCAATATTGGAACTTTTTGTTCGTTACCCCGATTTCTTAAATGCCATGTCTTTCATGTGGAAATCAATTTGTTAAATAATAATCGCCTGTGTCGGGCCGTCGGGCACATAGTAGTATTGCGTGCGTCGTGAAGAGTGGTCGGCAAACATACGCGTCACCGCAGTTTGGGCAACACGCCAATCGATTTCGTCAAATTACCACCGTTGCTTATGTCAAGGGTCTGTTTGTTATAGTGACGCACAGGTAACTGTTGCGTACGAAACGAAACAATTTAAGTTACGTTCGTAACAAAATTTTTGTGTTTACCTTTAATAAGGTAGTAAGGTACAAAGGACAAGAAATAAAAAAGAAATGATATCTGATTCAGAATCAGAGCCATTAATAATTAATTTATGTCTTTGACTTATCTTGGGACCCTGGGGTCCCGGACCTTTGGATGGCGTACCAGGGGCCGAAGCCAACTCGCAGAGGGCCTTAATTTTAAATGATGAGGAGTCACCGACCGATGCTTATTCCTGTATGTACTCTGCAAGTGCACCCAAGGACAACCCCCAGTTGGTGCTAGACTTGCAGAACATGGAAACAAAATATATTATTATTAGCTATTAGTTCAAATTAGTTGGCACGTGTAACTTAGGTTTGTTTTTTTTGTCGTCTTCCTAAATAAGAATTACGGAAAGGAAGTTACTTCCGGAAAAAAGTGACAATGCTAATTTCCATTCATGCGCATTTAAATCATAGATATAAAATTGTAAACATAAGTTTGGCCTTAAAACATGTTTCTTGTGTAGATATGTAGTCATGGATTTATTTACGTATTCTCTCAAAATGTCAAGGAAAATGTATGTAAATACTTAAGTCGACTACAAATAACTACTCGAACGTATATTCGTATCGTTGTAATAATATACGCCGTATCAAAGAATTTTATTATCAACTGTTTTCACTGGCAGCATTTTATATTTCCTGTGTAACTACCGATACCTATTGGCTTATATAGACGTATGTTTTCCTCCTACAACATGGATATTATTTACGCAATCTGTCATAATTGTTTTTATTATTTGCTAAGCTTTATTATCATCGTGTTCACAGCTTGAGCTAAAAGATTTTCTTTTTGTTACAGATTTATACATTTTACAAGGCGTGAAGATGGCCGACGCTCACGGAAAAATAGAAGGTAAGCTGCTACTTAGTGCGCACACAGTTGTTGTCCATAAACTAAATCTATTAAGAATACAAACTAAGAACTTTGTAATCAAATCAACGAAACGATTTTTTAAAATTATTTATTCAGTTTGTTATACTCTTGCTACGTAGCTACGTTATTACATAACATAATTAACTAGGTAAGTAGGTACTTAATTGTGACGTTCGCCGATAAAACCGGTATGAATTTTTAAGTGACACTCGTTCTAGGTAGAAACGTTGGTTGCGGCCTGAAATTTTAATAAGCCTAAATCCAGTCAAAGTACCTTCTGTGTTCCATTTGGGATTTATGTGTTACTTCAAAACTCAAATACTACCTAACTGGGCCTAACCAAAATCGAACGTTATTTCTGGATCCGAAACTTGTAGAAAAAAAGCTTGTAGTAAACTGAACGAGAGGAGTCTTTTTTTTTTTGTATGGAATATGGGCCCAAAAAAATCATTACTGAAAAACATGGCAGTTTGTTCCTAAAACTCTCTAGATTACTGTAGTATTGTTAGGTTCACTTCGTTTAAACGGATTATCTATCACAGTCAACCTTTTTGTTTTGTTGATACAATTAATTGTTTATTCGGCCATGTTCCATTTGTTAAACTTTCGATTAAACCTTATTCTGTGCCGAAATTCGTTCAAAGTATTGTTACAAAGGGAATTAATTACAATGTCTGTAGATAGTGTCGGTTTCACTATCGGAAGATTATTCTCACCTACCGCAGCCTGTAATTAACACTTTGTGACCTCTGTCTGTTTATTATTTATTTACTTCACTTTCGTTCATTATGTTTTTTTTTCTCCAAATCGTCGTTAAGGTATAAATTGCCCTAGTCACGACAAATTGATGAAATTGATGGACCATCAATTTCATCAATTTGGCAATCAAATCATCAAGATTTAAACTTTGACGATGTATTAATGACATTTTTTAATTAACAGATAACCCGAAGATAATGTCGGGCCCAGTGCTCGTCAACTCACCCAATGCGGTTCTGTCCAAAACCCTGTTGGGAAGGTACCATGACCTCCCGATCCCCGCTGACAAGATTTTGGCGACATACATCTGGATTGATGGTACTGGCGAGCATTTGAGGTGCAAAGACCGCACCTTGAACTTCATTCCTAAGCAACCCAAGGGTAAGAGTCTTATTACGAAGTCAATTACACCCACAATTGGCCAGTTATGTTTGTTCCATGTATTAGTCATTGCCCTCAACCGGGCCCACAGCAACTGCCGAACTGTGTGGGTGTATTAGCGGGCAAGCTTGTTGCCATCAACCGGGCACACAGCAACTAGCGAACCGTGTGGGTGTATTAGCGGGCAAGCTTGTTGCCATCAACCGGGCACACAGCAACTAGCGAACCGTGTGGGTGTATTAGCGGGCAAGCTTGTTGCCATCAACCGGGCACACAGCAACTAGCGAACCGTGTGGGTGTATTAGCGGGCAAGCTTGTTGCCATCAACCGGGCACACAGCAACTAGCGAACCGTGTGGGTGTATTAGCGGGCAAGCTTGTTGCCATCAACCGGCACACAGCAACTAGCGAACCGTGTGGGTGTATTAGCGGGCAAGCTTGTTGCCATCAACCGGGCACACAGCAACTAGCGAACCGTGTGGGTGTATTAGCGGGCAAGCTTGTTGCCATCAACCGGGCACACAGCAACTAGCGAACCGTGTGGGTGTATTAGCGGGCAAGCTTGTTGCCATCAACCGGCACACAGCAACTAGCGAACCGTGTGGGTGTATTAGCGGGCAAGCTTGTTGCCATCAACCGGGCACACAGCAACTAGCGAACCGTGTGGGTGTATTAGCGGGCAAGCTTGTTGCCATCAACCGGGCACACAGCAACTAGCGAACCGTGTGGGTGTATTAGCGGGCAAGCTTGTTGCCATCAACCGGGCACACAGCAACTAGCGAACCGTGTGGGTGTATTAGCGGGCAAGCTTGTTGCCATCAACCGGCACACAGCAACTAGCGAACCGTGTGGGTGTATTAGCGAGCAAGCTTGTTGCCATCAACCGGGTACACAGCAACTAGCGAACCGTGTGGGTGTAATCTCCTAAGCTTATTAAGATCAGTAACAAATGAAAAAATAGTAATTGTGTCTCATTAGTGATAGGTCAGAGGGGCAATTCTCGTAATTTTAATAACGTTCACAGTCTGGTCTCAGTCTCAATCTGTCAAAAATGCCTCTAATTTCCCTACATTTTGACAAGTTTTTGACATTTGATTTTGAATGTTTTAGATTACGAGAATCGGCCTTCAGCTCTTATACATACACCTCTGCCTAACCTATCGGGGAAATAGGCGAGATTTATTTATTTTAGTGTAAATACAATGTATGTATACAAACATACACACATTGTACATAAATATCGCCCCTCGCATGACTAAAAGTCCTATCTCTTTTTTAGCTGATTTGCGTTAGGAGAACTAAATTTTCCATTCGTGATTCGTACTGCTTCATGAAGATATTCATCGTACCTAATAGGTATTATTAACGCCTCTCGCTGCAGTCACAAATCCTGAAACTGAAAAGTCAGTCTAGGTTTTAATTCATAAATACTTACTCATAAACACGTTACACGACTGATGAAACATGGCACGTCCATTGAAGCCAGAGTGTTTTATTACATCCTCATTAACGAGCTAATTAGCAGAGTTTAGGTAAATTGTTCAGCCTTCACTGAGACGAGCGGTGCTGATCTGTAAACAAGAGGGTATTTTACAAAACAAAACTGTTATTATTAACTCCCTAGTTGCAGTTTTATTTTGTTTTCACAACGTTATTATTTGATAAAAGTGCTCAGAAGTTCAAAATACTCGTAATATTCTTCTTGGATCTTTAACTTTACCGAAACATATTAACATTGTTTAGAGCTGATTTTTCATTCATCAGATAACTTTTATCTAAAGAACAAATAATATATGTCAATTCGACATAGTAATTTCTATACAAAAATTGTGCAAACCGGAATTTTATTCCTCAGATAAAAGTTATCTGATTTTTGAAAATCGGTCATTTATCGAAACAAAAGATGTCACATCCAGTAAATCACGATAACATCCACATTGTAAGAGCATTGCTCTTCTAGGGGTAAGGACTTTTTGATGAAAACTTAAAAGGTTTCAAAGCAATATTGTCCACAAGCAGTCGTAGAAATGTTACGATAGATTTCATTCACTATTCCTAGTTCATTGGAAAGTTGTTGTCCGCAGTAAATTAAGTGTACACAGTTCTGTGTACACTTAATATATCAGTTTAATTGCATTCTACACTTAACGTTGGCTATTCTACCTGCCAGACCACGAAATCACCGTCTTAATCATGATTTTCATTACAGATCTTCCGATTTGGAACTTCGATGGCAGCTCCACCGGACAATCGGACGGGCACAACTCTGACACGTTCCTGTGCCCCCGTCAAATTTACAAGGACCCTTTCAGACGTGGCAACCACATCCTAGCTATGTGCGACACATATAAATACAACATGGAGCCCACAGGTGCGTTAAAAAAAACTCAAAGCGATTCAATTAAACCATTTACAGGCACTTTTGAATTGCCAAGAAGTCGGTCAGTCGAAAAATATGAAGCTAGTTGCCCATTCCAAAGCGTAGTACTTAGGTACCTATGGAGAAGAACGGGCAAGAAACTCCATGCACACTCTTTTAAATTATATTTTTACAAAAATATTAGTCACATCATTAATGTTGAATTTATAATTATAAGTGAGGACGATGTAAAAAAAAAGACGTACACGTTTAAAGCGTCCAGAATACAGCAAATAGTTACAAAACAACAATCCAAAAATAAAATAATTAAAAATAAGCCAAGGCAGCTAAATAATGACCAGCCCCAACTGACGGCGATCGTTCACGAACATGACGCATATATCAGCACCATTCAGCTCAACCATTTTGAAGGGAGCTAAATGATCCAACACACATGCCACCATAAGCAAGACATTTGAGTGAGCATGACATACTATCAACCGCCAGGGGCACATTCAAATCAATAAAAGACATATTACCTGGTAAATGGTAGCTCTATAGTACATAACTCACATTTGTACTATGCAATTTATACAATAGGTATAAAGGAAATTGAGTTTATACAATGCAAAGATAGTCTTACAATCTACAGCAGCTCCAACAGTATTTTTAAGTGTTAATCAACATTTTTATCAGCGATGTAATCCTCTAATTTATAATATGCCTGCCTGCATAAGTGCATAGTATGCGTTTTATACAAGACTTTAATTTTGTCTCATTCAGTTGAAGAGTGTGTGTGTGAACAATATTCACAAACAGATTGCTCGTGATTCCTTTTCAGCTTGTCGTGCAAGTAAAATGGCTAATACAGAAGAGTGATCTTTCATAATTATATGCATTGAAGACGGTCATTATTGGGAAATTAGGATTGCGTTCGCCTTCTGTCCCAAAACATTTCCAATATTTGGCTTTACGCGCCGTAGACCAAGTCGCGTTACATTAGTCATCGAGGGTACACAATCACAATTACGCATTAATGGTAATTATTTGACGGCATGACCTGTGCATCGATTTGTAAACGTTAGATTAAATTAACGTAGACCCAAATGCTCGTAAGGAAGAATGTCTTCACGAGCATTAAAGGTCTCCTGCTTGATTATAATAATAATAATAAAATGTATTCAAAAATATAAGGATTAACGTTAAATACAGTTTTTCTTAAATCTATGTCAAGTTCACCATGGTTTGTGCCTGAACTATACCTAGTTCAATCGGCTGAAACACAGGATTACAACCTACCGGTAATCCTGTGTTTCAGGCTATTGGAGGTGATTGATTGAATAATCACATACTTATCATATTTATCTTATTGGTACTTACATATGTAAAAAGGTGTTTAAAATTATATAATGCGAACAATATTACTTTAAATTTATGTGGGAAATGTTGCCTCGATTGAGCAATATATTAAGTTGAGATAGTAGGAAACAGAATCTCTTTAAATAATGATATTTTTCTACCAGACCAACCATGCAGCCTACTGAAAGTTTAATTTCAAATTGCTATATGATTTTCGTTTCTTTTCACAGCTACTAACCACCGTATTAAGTGTGCTGAAGCCAGCGAGAAGGTCAAGGATGAGGAGCCGTGGTTCGGCATTGAGCAGGAGTACATCCTGCTGGACACTGACCTAAGGCCCTTCGGATGGCCCCCGGGCGGTTTCCCCCCACCACAAGGCCCCTACTACTGCGGTGTTGGAGCCAACAAGGTGTTCGCCAGGGATCTAGTCGAGGCACACTACAGGTAACTCATAGAAAATGTATGCTATTCTAAAATATGGCATTTACGTCGTAAACTTCGCTTCTTAATTTTAATGGGCAAATTTTCTCAGAAATGCAATAAACAACTCATGGTCGTTTTAATTACAGATGTTGCCTATTTGCTGGCGTTCCTATTTCTGGAACCAATGCCGAGGTTATGCCCTCGCAGTGGGAGTTCCAAGTGGGTCCATCCGTTGGCGTAACCGCTGGCGACGACCTCTGGGTCGCTCGCTATATCCTGAACAGGCTCGCTGAAGAGTACGGAGTCATCGTTACCTTCGATCCCAAACCAGTTCAGGACTGGAACGGCTCTGGTGCACACACCAACTTCTCTACCAAAAAGATGCGTGAAGACAACGGTATTATGTAAGTGTCACAGCCTTTTTTGGACGTTATAATTATGACTTTAAAATGGCATTCGGTTTATGCGGAACAAGTATCCTTACATGGTAAACCTGTACGAGAAATCGATTGCAGCATTCGAGAAGTCGGTCGTGTCCGGCATTATTTTATAATATTGGCTTTTTATTTTCCACTGGCTTTCTTTAAATTTTAATTAATTTAATAGCGCCTGGTTTTCGCAAGAAATCATTCAGTGAGTCATTCATTGTTTAACTGGCACTTGTTGCTAACCGTTGCGTTTCAGTTTAATTATGTGACGTACCTACGGGTTACTTCATTTTCGTACCTAAATACCTTTATGAATCAGCAGCATTTGTGTTTTCTTAATTGCAGAGAAATTGAGAAGGCGATTGACAAGCTGTCTAAGGTTCACATGAAACACATCAAGGTCTACGATCCTCGCGGAGGAAAGGACAACGAGAGACGTTTGACTGGTCTCCACGAAACAGCCAGTATTAATGACTTCAGCGCCGGTAAGTGCACGAACTGAATGTTGCTTAATGAGTTCGGTACTTCGAGTGTATTGGGCAGAAAATTAATGTTTATTTGTTTACAGGAGTCGCTAACCGTGGCAGCAGCATCAGAATACCGCGGTCAGTGGCCGAGGAGAAGAAAGGATACTTGGAGGACCGTCGACCAGCCTCCAACTGCGACCCGTACGCTGTGATAGACGCTCTGATGCGCACGTGCATACTCAACGAATAACAGTGGCGCCCCCCCCCGCCAGGCCACTCCTGCTACACGTGTCAGCTAGCGACCGCATCATCAATCCGTCTATTATGTTCGTGCCTGGTTGCCAACGCAAGCTGTATGTACCTGCACCAAATGTGCATTATTAAGCCCTCTTCCATTTTAGTGATAGACATATAGGTACCACAACAACACCAAGTAAAACTTTTTGAATAGACGTTTACCTAATCAAGTACCTAATAATTATATTCACTAGCGACGACAAATCGAATAATATATTATGGCCTATAGGTATTCATTGGAATAGTTTATTCAATTTACAATAGCTACAAAGATAACTAAATAAAATGATAATAATTAAACAGACACGTGATAGAGGTAGTGCGTTTAAAAGGACCATATAAGATATTAATATATTGTATAAGTAGGTAAATATTTCTACGAATATTATGTGATATTTAAAAATTGTTATTTTGATGGTAAATAGTTTAATTGTATACAAATAACCACATATCATTATTTTTAACAAATTCATTTAATGCATAGTTGCAAATTAGTTTTAGTAAACGAATAATCTGAATGAGAAAACATGAATTGCTTGAAATATTATATACTAACAAGAGAATTAAAATGATGTCCGGGATAATAATGTTATCGTGTTAGAGAACCTACCAGTATATTAATGTTAAACGTGCAAAAGTACATTTGCATAAATATTTTAGAGAATATAATGGAACAGGAACCGCAGGAGCCTTTCATAGTTCTAGCACTTATGAAATATGTCTAAACGTGAACACCATGTACACTTGTGTAGAGCACAAAATATTATATTCCTATCGTTTGAATAAAATTATATAAGCTATTATATGTATAAGATGTTTAAAATTGTTTTGCATGCATCGGAAATTGGTATGAATTAACAAATTGTAAATGTATAAGAAAGTTGTTATAAAATACGAGATATAATGAAAAATAAAAATACTTTGTTGTACTAATTATGCTATAATTTTTTTATTTTCCGTATTTATTCCGTCCCTTAAAACAGCTAGGTAGTATATTCCTGTAGGTAATATTTGTCATTATCATAGCCACTTTGACAACGGGTAGACCTTCCTATTTAACCTTTTAGCCGCCTGACTTCATATCAGATATTTTGACTAAGGTGTAGAGTTTGCGAAGTTAGGCCTTGTAGAGTTAGGGCGTGTAGAGTTAGAAGCTTGGCTCTACATGAGATCTGATTACTTTTTGACAGTGCGAGCTAAATACCAGATCTAGAATACAGCGTAACTAAATAAAAAACGAGCTGTAGTATTTGGTCGTAAATATACACGACCCTGGCGAAATGGACACAAAAATATTTGTCGGATTAATCCGGCGTAAGTGGTAAAAAGGACAACAAGTTGAGAAAGACTAAATAGTAATATAACATAACATCAAGCCTGTTATCCTGGAAGAATAGGCAGATGTGTACCTATAGTACACACACACATTTCGCTATTTATGATGGGGCAAGCCTATTGCCATCAACCGGGCGCAAATCCAGACCCCGGGCTGCCACAGAAGTTTCCTAAGAAAAAATCCAATAACACTGCCCGACCTAGGTATCGAACCCAGGACCTCAAGCTCAGCAGTAGTGCTTGCGACCACTAGATCAAAGAGGCATTCTAAAAATAATAATAACGTAACTTTCCAATGGTGATGATTTAGTTACCTCAGTAGGAAGGCGCGCCGAGATACCGAGGAACAACAAAAGACAAAAAGATTTATTTCAGAATGAAGTTTTCTCGAAGCACTTGCCCTCTAGGGTTCCTCAGTCGGCTGCAATGGAAGGCTCACAAAGAATTCTATAAGGTTCCTGACAGATTGTATTAGAGTAAGTTGCTTAGAATAAGAGTATCGCTATGCTTGGACTTTCCCTCAGCGATCGAATCGGAAATGAAGAGATCCGTAGGAGAACCAAGGTAACCGACATAGCCCGAAGAGTGGGCAGGTCGCATTGCTCGCAGAACAGGTGGCCAATGGGGCCGATAAGTTCTACGACTGCCGTACCGGAAGGCGTAGCGTTGGAAAGCCTCCCACAAGGTGGACCGATGACCTGATGAAGGCCGCAGCAATCCGCTGGATGCGAAAAGCATAGAATGGGGCGAAGTGGCAGCGTGCTTTGAGGTGGCCTATGTCCAGCAGTTGACGTTTTTCAGCTGAAATGATGATGATGATGATGAAGGTGATGAAGAGAGATTTGTATTTCCACTCTTCAGCTGCATATAGCCCGAGTCTCCTTTATATTACCATTGATAATAACCATATATTTATCCAACAACTACCTAATCCAATTACCAAGCTTCTAGTTCTAGAAAACTCTCTGAGCCCAGGGAAGTTATGCTTTATTAGGGACATTAGGGTGCATGTTGGTATCTAGTCCTACGCCAAAAGGAAAACGTCGTAAAATTCCCATGAGAAAAATAAGTCTACACCTATGATATGTACCTACTCGTTTTATCGAAGATATTGTAACGTACCATAGATATCCGTGTAACGTACCTACGATAATAAACCATTTATTTATTTTCAGGTAAGACGCATAGATACATAGCTTACCCTAAGTATACATAATAATATGTTAATAATTTTGTTACTAAATAAAACTTAATAACTATGTTAGTGATTACAGGCACATAAGTTATGTAAAGAAAAGAAAAGAAAGAAAATATGTTTGTTTGCGCAGGTCGTGGTGGTTATTTCAGGTTTGTCTCTGACTATGGTAACGCCCCTGCATTCTCGGGGCTCTGGATTTGCAGATATCTAAAGGCGACAGTCCCTATCATCACTTTCACATCCATGCAAAAACAATTTGTCACCATGCATCTTGCCAAACAAATTCCGTCATTTAGGGCCATCACTGTATAATATTATTATATGATGGCCCTAAATGACGGAATTTGGAATCAGAAAAATTCGCTGATTCCAATTATGTATACAGGGTGAATTTTTCAAGGGGGCGTGGATGGCCAAATCCGAAACTATGAGGAATAGTGAAAAGTACTAAAAAGGAGTCGCGGGCTCGATTTTGATGAAAACTAAAACTGCATCATTGGATTTTTGAAAAATCAATATTTCTGGCCAGGAATCGAACCTGTTGATTTTGAAAAAAAAACACACGCTGTATTATTACAACATTCGATAGTGTCGCTAATAAGGATCAAATTCTGGGAAGTAATGACATACGGCAAACTAAAGGAAAGAGCTCATTTTTATCAAAATACTTTTTTATTTTCTTATGCTACCTACCTATTAAACCTTAACTGATTAATTGTTCAATTATGACAATTGACATAGCTGGATTCGACGTCTCAAGGATTGTACTGCAATTTAAAATTTGAATTTAGAACATAATTTTGTGAAGGTGACTGCGCTACGAGTATTTCGGGTGTAAAAATATTGAGCATCATTTCGAACAAGGTATGAAAAAAGAAGCAGTTTATTAAAATTCAACATTTTCCTTAAGTTTGCCGTATGTCATTACTTTCCAGAATTTGATCCTTATTAGGGACACTATCGAATGGTGTAATAATACAGTGTGTGTTTTTTTTTTTCAAAATCAACAGGTTCGATTCCTGGCTAGAAATATTGAATTTTCAAAAATCCAATGATGCAGTTTTAGTTTTCATCAAAATCGAGCCCGCGGCCGCGACTCCTTTGAGTACTTTTCGCTATTCCTCATAGTTTAGAATTTGGCCATCCACGCCCACTTGGAAAATTCACCAAAAATGTAGCCTAGATCAAATAGCCGGGGAACAGTCGATATTGTATATTTTGCAACGCCATCTGTCTATAGAATACGGAATTTGCAACTCGCAGCAGTTGCAATGTAGCGCGGTAATCCACCGGACAGTATAGTTCTCATAATGGCAACATAGATGGCGCCAAGGCAATAGCGTATATCATACAAACTGTGCATGGATCTTTTGGCAGGAGGCAAAAATCAGAAGTACCTAACCATGGACTTTTAATGAACTAGACTGCGTTTCAGCAAATAGTTCCTATGTTATAATGTTGGCTCCCCTGTCCTCCACTAGGAGTATATGTGTTTTGTGCCCATGTCTGTCAAGATAGTAGATATGGGAAGACGATTCTGCGGTTTTTTTAAGATTTATAAGGTGTCCGTGTTAGAATCATGCCCAAAACAGGAGTGGTGAACAATAAGAAGTGGTATAAGTACATTGTTGCCAACATAACGGCATAGGAACTATTTGTTGAAACGCACTATACCACTGTTCGTTTATTTTTTTTTAATTCGCCCGAAGGGCAGGGCAGGCAAACTTACCACGTAAGAAATTCTTCCGTGTAGAATTTCTTACGTAGTAAGTTTTAAAAACAATAATGTCTTCCGTAGTTAATCCATTTTATATTATTTAAGTAGTCATTTTATTTTTGTCTTTACGTCAAATCCAGATTAAACGTTATTTTACTGTCAATTTCAATACTGTTTTCATCATTGTTTTCCAAAAACATTAAATTATGTATTTATCTTAAATCTCTTTGTTGTTTTCATTTTATTTCTTTAATTTCTTACAAAGTTTAGGTATAATTCACGTAAATAAAATAAATAACTAGTTATATAAGGAGATAGCTAGAAAAATACCTCGAAAATACTGTACTGTTATTGCTTACAGCTATGACCATAGAGGAAAAATTTTGCAATTACTAAATAAACCTACCTTACAGTGCTACAAGGATCTTTTGGCGCTCGAATGACGTTGACATGGGGGCACTGTCCGTAAACATTCTTGAAATCGTTTTGTGAAATGTAATGAAAAAACAAAGTATTGCAGCTATAACCCAGCTCGTTCCAGACATTTGCAAAGATGTTCAAAACCTAAGCGAAGTATTGACCAGTACCGAAACATAATTGTTGTAATGTGTGAAAACAGATGATGATTATGCCATAGTGGAGTTGACAGAACGTAAACCTGTCTTTAACGTACCTAAACCTAGTCTGAATATAATTTTTGAAGATATGCTTCGGTGATACTTGGCTTCTTGGCTTAGTTCGACGGCTCACCTCGCTGTACTGCCGTCACCACATGACGTTGGCAGAATAGACGACATCGGCTCCGTTGCCAATAAAAAAATGTTTTATATTTTTTACCGTCCTTTTTTTACCAAGCGTAATTGAAAACAAGGTTTGGCAACACTGATATGGGTGTTTTGATGGTGCCTGATTGGGCGATTTTTTACCATATTCATGGCAAGTATCTATATTTTAAAATGAGGGTAAATTGCCACAGTAAATTGAGGAGTTTTGGCTATATCAAAGAGTGGTCATTATTTTCTGAGAGACCTTCGCTTATATTATGTGTCTGGCGTGTCAGACACGAGAACCAGGTGAATGCACGCAGTGGTAGACCGCGAGATTCAAATTTTCTTACGTTTTTTGCAATTTGCAGGTCATTGTCAGGTTGTATCTTGATCAAAATATGATTCGCGACTATAACAGATATGCATTTACAGAATTATAGCCATTAAAATCATTAAAATATCTCTTTAAATTAGATTTGTACCATAAGCACTTTTCCATAAGAGATTTGTTCTTATGGTACAAATCTAACTTAGAAAGACGTATTAATGATTCTAATGATTATAATTCTTTAAATAAGTACCTGTTATAGTCGCGAATCATATTTTGATCAAGATACAACCTGACACTTACGTGAAAATTGCAAAAAAACCGAGTGTGCTTATGACCACACGACTGAAGTGAAACTTCAAACGTATTTGGCTATGAGAGGAGAGAGAAAGAAAATGTGCGCGCGCACTGCTTTTTCTTGCTTATATCCCCCACTCAACTCCCGTTCGCCTCGCCCGTAGCCCGTAGACATGGGTCGTACTTGCAAAATCGAGTACCAGGGCTTCCAAGTACGTCCACCTTAAGAAACCAGGGCCTAAAAAGTAAAGTATCTCGAGCCCTGGCTCGAGATACTTTCAAGTATTTTCTATCTGCATCGAAAATTGATCCATAACTTCATACAAATAAGAAGTACAATCGCGTTATCAAACAAAAGCCCTGTTGGAAGTAAAAAGTACTTGCATAGGAAATTGACCCGTGAATTCCTATAAATAAGGAGCACAATCGCGTTTACAAATAAATACTTTTACAAACCATTAAAGTAAAAATACTTGCATACGAAATTGTTCCGTAGACTCTTACCACACCTCGGGCACTCCATACAACGCTCGCAAAATAATTACCTATTACTACTACATAAACAAATGACGTTTGTATACGTGCAAATGTGTGCGTGAAATCTAGTAGCGTAAAAAAAATGGCGCGGAAAGCAATTTGTGTCGGGGAACCGATTGACGACGGCGGCGGCGCTGCCCGAACGTGTGCATTATTATGAAGTGACCATGTAGTTCAATTGTTTATTTATATAGTCGGGTTCGTAATGAAATAAAAACACTACAATAGTTTAGTTTAAATGACTTTATCTGTAAATAATCGGTTATTGAATCGCATGTTATTAAAAATGCGAAATCTTACAAACAGTTTTTGTAAATACGAATTCGGAAAAGCATCACAATATCCAACCATCGTGATTAAAACTCAAATAAAACTTTTAAATCGCATAATTGTGTTTTCGTGTCAGCGATACAGCGCTGCGGTTCGCGAGCGCCCTTGCTAAAGAGTCGGCGACGAATACCTCGAAGTGCGGGGTGAGGTGCGGTATCTGATATGAGGGCGAGGAAGGAAGTGTCCTTTCTGTACGTAGTACTATTAAGTATTCTGTGCTCTTACTGATAAGGAGCATGATCGCATTTGCGAAAACAAACGCGGTTGTTGAACTATTTGAGTACCTCTACGTACTCGAGCGCTGAGGCACGACGGAGCGAGATACTTTCAAGTATTTTCTATCTGCATAGAAAATTGATCCATAACTTCATACAGATAAGAAGTACAATCGCGTATTCAAAAGCCCCGTTGGAAGCAAAACTACTTGCATAGGAAATTGATCAATGACTTCCTATAAATAAGGAGCAAAATCGCGTTTACAAATAAATACTTGCAAACCATTAAAGTAAAAAATACTTGCATACGAAATTGTTCCGTAGACTCTTACTGATAAGGAGAATGATCGCATTTGGGAAAACTAACGCGGTTGAGTACCTACGTATTTGAGCGAGTAGCCGTATAAGATACGTTTACGTCACGCGTTCGTGTTTTTTAAGGAATTTTTCACTTTTTGTATGGAAAATATGAAAAATGATTACCTACATGTTGAGTTTTAGGAGTTTATGGGTTTCTTAAAGGGGGTCGAAATTTTCATTATTTTTGCGATAGGACGCACCATTTTCGAGATATAAACAAAAGAAAAAAAGATACAGACAGTACTGTTTTTGCACCTGAAGTCGAGGTGTTGGTGTGAATTTCTATTCATGACAACTAATATTATTCCACACCTTTTTAATCACGATTAAAAATAGTCAGATTTAGTTCGATTTAGTTAATCAAAATTTTTGGTTGAGTACCTACGTATTTGAGCGAGTAGCCGTATAAGATACTTTATAGTCTTGCAAGTATTTTGAGTCGGTACCTGGTGTGCGTACTTGGAAGCAAATACCTGGTGTAAAAACCCGGTCGCATAAATACGTACCATCCCTACTCGCCCGATCACACGTTTTCGTAACGCATTCGCCAGTTTACTCCCCAATTCAAGCGCGCCCAAAGAAGTTTCACTTCAAAAACGTAAGACAAATTGAATTTCTCGGGCTACTGCGCATTCACCTTATGCTGTGTCCAGATATGTTCTTTTGTCCGTACCGTACCTCCGTTTCGTATCAGCGTCGCGACGCTGAAACGGAGCTACGGCACGGACCAAAGAACATAAAATATCTGGACACAGCTTAAAATGGGCAATTTTAACGTGCTTGATCTGGCAACACAGTGTGTATTTTATTGATTACTTTAGTAGTCACTGTAGTCACCAAAAAGTACTCTGTGGTAGTCACGGTTACGCGGGCAGCGTTGCCGACCGCGCCAATTCATTTGAGAATATTTTATATTATACAGTATACTAGTAATCGTGTGTTCGTGTGTGGTTCTCCGTTCGTAAGTTGAACATTTTAAATATTAGATCAGATATGGCAACTGCAATGGATGGCTGGTCCAGAAAAGAAAAGTTATATATATTACAAGGTCTAAATAATCTTGATTTCGATAAAATGGAAACAAAAATACCGACAAGAACTCGTCAAGAAATAAAAAATGCAGTTTTACATATGGTAAATGGTTTGGCAGATGCTCCACGGACGGAAAGGGTGCCGATATCAAAATTGCGAAACGCTGTGAGTATCACCTCCGACGATCCTAATAAACAACGCTTAAAAACCCAAATGGTTAGACAGCTCCCTAATTTTAACTATGTGCCACCAGCTCAGTGCGTGATGAATATAGATGTCAGAGAACTCTACGAACAGATTGCTAATGCCATTGAAGGGAAACCTGTAGTTGCTGATGCGGCCATCATGGAAATCCTGCATATAATGATAGAAGAAGTTAGTGAACTCTGTGGTGGATACATTTCTCCGGAACTCAATGATTTCATAGCAAGAATCAATTCAAGCGCCATACCCATGCCGCCGTCAGCCGCACGAAAAGAGCAACAACGTTCTGATCCTGGAGGCAAGCACGCACGAGCGAAAACTATCATTCCATTGAAGCGCACAATAGCGAATACTAACATTCGACCGATTTACACAATAGCGAACATTAACATTCCATCGATGTATTCAACAGCGAAAACGAACATTCTACCGCATCACACTACTGCGAATGACACACTGATGTATACACCAGAGAAGAACACTAACATTCCAGCGATGTACTCCACAGCGAATACGAACATTCCATCGATGTACCCACAGGCGAATATTAACATTCCTCCGATGTACCCACCGCAGAAAACTAACATTCCACCGATGAACACACCAGCGACTAACGTTCCATCGATGTACGTACGTAACATTCAACCTGCTACGTGCGAGTTTGAGCCAATACCCGTACCGGTGACGTGCCAATACGCACCTGCGAACTACAATTACAATCCGACACACGGACCTCCTAAGATCATCTACAATCCCGCATACCCACCTGTAATGTGCAACTACAATGCGACATACGCGCCTCCAACGTACAATATTATAACACCTGGGAATGCCAACTGTGTGCCTGCACCGTGCGTTTATGATACGCTCTGTGTAAATACGCAAGGAGTCTTTGAACCATCAATGGTGCCTGCACGTCACCCACGTTGTAAGCTCCCGACACGTCCTGCTGGTAGTGGTGCGTACCATGCTGAACGTAAAGGGCAGTACTGCCATGCTATGTACAAAAATGGGCAATAAGGTGTCATGGCATAGCAACTTAGAACTTTAAGTAGTGTTTTGTTATAAAACTGCCTCTCAATCGGGAGAGGTAGGTGCTGCATAGATAAGAGCATAGCTCTTAAGAAAGAAAAAGACTGAAAAATTATTAAGAAAAATTCGAAAACCTATCAAAATTGGGCCAGGAATCTTGAACGAAAATATGGGTTTAAAACTTTGAAATGGAACTTTCTGGCCCTGATTGTGATAATATTATTGTGTTTAGACGGCAGTTTAAGAAGATTTGTGAAACAGATTTGAAGCGTCAACTATGCGTAGCTACCTGTCTAATGTTTACTGTAGGTTTATCTTTATGACAAGGTACTTCAAGTTATATGTATAACTAGCTTCTGCCCGCGACTTCGTCCGCGTGAAATTTCACCCTCCCTCCATTGTTGGAATTTCGAAAAACACTTATTAGTGGATACCTATTCTTCACAAATAACACACCCTCCAAATTTCATGTGTCTAGGACCAGCGGTTTAGGCTGTGCGTTGATATATCGGTCAGTCAGGACTTTGAATTTTATAGTTAAATAATCCTACCTAACAGTATTATAAAATAACCTACGGTCACTACGTACACTATCAAATATACTACGTCCTATACTTTAAAATCTATACCTACGACTTATAAAAATAAACCTAAATAACTGTACCTTAAACTGTACTTAGTAAAAACTATAAGGAATAAAAAGGTCGCACTGAAAAGCACGGTTTAGAATTGCAAGTAGCAGTTAAAACATACAATTTATAGAATGCTAATAAGAACGAACGCTCGCCACTCGACACGTCCCGCGTCCGTTCAAATCAAAGTTCAAAAAATGTATGATGCGCGCAATTTTTTTTTCTTTTTGTTTTGGCATCTCGCAGTTCAACCTATGAGGTTGTCGTCTGCTTAACCGGGCTTGCGTGTGGATGCCTCAAAAATTAAGGCGTCCAGGCAGGGCTTATATGATGCGCGCGCTCAGACTCCGTCCTTATACATATACGGTAGCGATCACTGACGGCTGCGCGCCACGCGTGTGCTGCGAACGGTGCAAGCCAAATTCAACCTTCAACACTACATTTACAGCATAACTTAGGGGCGCTGCACACGGCATACTATAATATTTTATCTTAAGATACAATATCGCTCGCCATACAAATTCATCGTAAGATACGAAAATATGAAATATTATTTATTATCTTTGTCGTGTGTGATAGTCCATTGAATTGTATGGCGAGCGATATTGTATCTTAAGATAAAATATTATAGTATCTTAGCTCCGTGTGCAGCGCCCCTTAGTGAACTCCACGACGAGTGACGCAACCTACGACAAACTTATTATTTGCGGTTGGTACAGTAATCGGGTCTAGGGATCGAACCGTAAAATTAAGTTTGTTTTTATTGTATATACTTTTCCGGGATAAAAAGTACCCAGTGTGGTGCCCAGGATATTAAAGAATAATTATACCAAGTTTCATCGTAATCGAACCGGTAGTTTTTGCGTGATGCCTGAACAAACAGACAGACAGACAAACATTTTTTTAATCACATTTTTGGGTTCGGTGTCGGTCTAGTAACAACCCTGCCATTTATTTTTTTGATATTTTCAATGTACAGAATTTTCACTTCTACAGATTTATTATAAGTATAGATCAGTGTTAATGTGCCAGTATTAATTATACATTCGAATTAAGGTACCTCCGAACATTTTTACGTGTCGGTACACACGGGGACACATCAAGCTAAAACATTTCCAGGTTTAGTTGACTTCGCATTTCGTACAATTAGAAGTCAGTAGCTATAGCTTGATAGCTTGAGCCGTGCGTACCCCAACTTATATAATGCATATTTAATCAGTGTCAATGTGTCAGTAGGTATATAATGTACCTAAATTCGGAGTTAACTCCGAATTCAGTATTTGTGTCACTATAATATATTATTATTACATACTTAATCCTCTTCTCTCTCCTTTTCTCATCGATAAACCATGAAATTTTTGTGACTGGTTCTTTTAACTGGTTTTTTATCTGATTCTAGTACTTAGATGTGTTAGAATAGTTAGTCATTAGTTCCGATTTGTAATACTTACTTAAGTATAAAAAAACGATTTTGTATTTCGTGCCCTAGGTACACATATTTTTAAGTGATGCGCGGCTACGACCTAATAATAAAATTATGATGATCGATTGTACCTAAGGTTTTGTATCTAAGTTTAAGGTTTTCTACCGTAATATATCAACTGTATTGATATATTACGATTTATATTTCTGATTAAAGGCTTCATATTTATTGAAATCATGTGTTAATTTATTTTCTCAACCCTTCTTATTTCTCGGACTTCGTCTATCGATAACTCGTCTGCGCATCCACTTGTCCCTGCCTACCCTACCGTTGTTGGTCGGTAGTTTCGTTTGCTAATCTGGAGGGGGGCGAAGCTGCTTATTGAATCCTTTTATACTGGGGTGCGTATAGGAGCTCAACTCTCACTAATGAGACACAATTACTTTTTCTATTGTTACCGATCTTTAGGAGATTTTGCGACATCAGAGCGGATAATGTGACATCCACTCCTACACACATACCGTACTAACCCTAGACTAACTTACTAATAGTGATAATCTGTCCTTTTTTCTGCTTTTATAACTTACCGCATTGTGTACGAGTCACGGTACGAGTGCATAATCCTAGGGTGTTTGGTAGAAGGACCGACACAATTTTTTTAGGGATAGGTAGTATCATATTATCCTAGTTTTCACCCATAACACCTGGCTTAAGGCAGGCCGCATACGTCCGGTTTCCTGATTCGGAATTCAGATTCGGAGACCCCGAATGCACGCATTTCATACAAAATGTTCTCTCCAGCGCACACGTACTTAAATTTTCCGTTCGGGTTTCAGAACGGAAAATTTAAGCACGTGTGCGCTAGTGAGAATATTTTGTATGAAATGCTTGCATTCAGGTTTCCGTATCTGAATTCCGAAACTGAATTCCGAATCAGGAAACCGGACGTTTGCGCCCAGCCTTAGTGGCAAGGTAGGTATCTGAGATGATAATATCGCTCATTTGGAGAAACATCGACGTAAGTAATTGTATTTTTTCCCAAAAATGAGTTATGCCAAAGCATTTAGAAAGCGTATTTACGTTAGGAAAGCATAGCCGTAAAAAAAATGCCAGTTACGTCGATGTTTTTCCAAATTAGCGAAATGTTTCTTATTATCACCCGAAATATCGTCACAGCTTTTTTTTGTGGTTGTAATAGAGCGCAATAATTTTGGTGTTATCTGCAATGTACCTACAAACGCGACGCCAGCACATCAAGCTACCCGTATCTGTCATATTTTCCCAATCAACCTTGAACCATATACTTTAGCGATAAAGTTGAAAACCTATTTAAAAAAAATTACAGATTGTAGTAGCTAGTCTGTACATTTATGTACAATTGGTTCTAGAAAAAACTTTTTCACAAAAAAAACAACTGACTTCAAAAAAAACACTACAAAGTGATAAATAACTTTAATTTCGGAAGTCGGTGTCGTTGGTTCTGCATTTTCTTTTTTTTGACACCGACTTCCGAAATTAAAGTTATTTACCTATCACTTTGTAGTGTTTTTTTTTGTAAAAACGTTTTATTTTTTTACTTTTTAGTTGTACCTACCCCCACACAAATTCAATTAACACTAGTGCACTGAAGAATTGATGACACCGACTAGAAGAATCATCAAAATTCGCATAGAAATGCCGGAGATGCAGTACGTTTATGCATATAACTTCGTACATAAGAATAATTACCTAATGTTAAAACCTTCCTAAAAGTATGTAGATCACTTTAGTGAAAGAATTATCAAAATCGGTTTATTAGTTTTTGAGAAAATCGCGGACATACAAACATACATACATATACGGGTCGAATACAGAACCTCCTTTTTTAAAGTCGGTTAAAAAAATTACTAGGGTGCTTCCAAAGTCGAAATATTGAGTTAACGAACGAAACAATTCAATTTAAAAATTCATAATAAATAATAAAACAGTTTTGTACTAGCCCAATCCCTCAAAAAATTGTGTCGGTCCTATTCTACCAAACAGAAGGCCAATACTCGTAATTTAAATCGTTCAAAATCTAGTCGCAGTCTCATCTCGGCGACAAACAAATGTCAAAATTTAGGGAAATTAGAGGTATTTTTGACAGATTGAGACTGAGATACTGTGAACGTTCTTAAAATTACGAGAATTGCCCTCTGGTATCCTGAAAAACAGGCCTTACCTACGCCTAGCCAGTCTCCCACACAGGTGAAGTGAGCTTGAACAGAGCCGTGTGTCAGTCTGCTGTATAGCTCACCTCCCCTAAGTTATCACGGTAGGATTTTTACAAAATAGACCAGCTAGTAGCTGCATCTGCATGCGGCAAGATGGAGGCCATATTATAATTATTGAACATTTATTGTATGCAATAGCATTATGACGTGGTCACGACGAATATCGTTGATGCTGGTGTGCCGTTATATGCGGTCTGCAGTCTTGCAACAAGGCAAGTCAGGGTGTACGAGGCGGGCGACAGCTTCACCACAGTGCCTAAAGCCCAAACGACCAGCAAACGGGCACGCTCAATAGTATTATTTGATGTGTTTACAGGGCTATTTCGTATCTGACAGTCGGCAAATTGCCGTACAGTCCGTTCACAGTTATTTTATCTCTGACAGTAGCAACCTAACAGTAACCTTATTATGACGATAACAAAGATCATTTTGATTTTGACAATCTCTCAATCAATCAATTCGGCCTATTGCAGTTCACTGCTGGACATAGGCCTCTCCCAGGCTGCGCCACAACACCCTGTCCTCCGCCTTCCGCATCCAGTCCGTCCCAGCCACCTTCTATAAGTCATTCCATCTAGCTGAGGGCGTGCGTCGTCGATGCTAGCTGTAGGTACTCGTTATTAATTTCCTTAAAAATAATGTTATGACATGTGTGTGGCCTATATTAAAATAAATAGTTAGTATTAAACTTCGTAAACATGTCGAAGGTACTATAAGCATGGAATTATTATGTACTACGTACGTACAACATAATTCCATGACTATAAGATCGTCGATCGTTGCCACTCAAAATCAAGTCAAAATTGACATGTTTATGTTTTCTCATTTGTCATGATTTTATTTGTATTGTAAAAATTATAGTGTCCGTTCCACAAAGCCACCAATGAAGAGTTGAAGTTGAATGTAGATACTATTTGCTATGATTTAAACCCTTGGATCTTGTCATATTCACCAGAATAATTTGGCGATATCCTTATTATTGTTCTTTGTTCTAAGACAAATCAAAGTAAATGTGCGTGATAATCAAACATATAAATAGCTGCAATATTAATAACCTAAGTATTTGGAAACGATCTGGAGGTACATTTTTGCTAAACACTGTGATTCGTGGCTGCTGCTACAATCATAATTAAAAATGCTGCCAACGACTTGTTTTGTCGTGGACCACCGACGCGGTTAGTAACTACCTAGTACCATTTACCTGCCTAAAAGCCGTGTGCCAGACGGGATTTATCATCGGCACAAATTACGAACTTCCATATACAAAATTTCACCCCCTTTTAATCCCTTTAGTGTTAATTTTCAAATGACTCCCTCAAGCTCCCCCTCTGCTTCTGGACGCAGCGGTTGAAGCCGTGTGCGTTGTTTGTCAGTTAGTGAATGAAATAATTTTTAAGTTTTGTTTTTATAAATGCCTCTACTTATCTGATTCAAGGTAGGTAACCCTATCAATCTCAATCCGAATAATTTTCAAGGATATTGCTAATCCATTGGTTCATATGTTCGATAAATGTGTCTGCTCAACAAATGAATGTTGTTGAAATGTAAAAATGACACGCATTGCTACTGATAGGTACTGTGTTACGCATTTACCCCGCTGGATCAGGCAGACACAGTTAGTCGTATAGATACACTCATACATAGGTACATAGATAATTGATTTTCCTTTACAAAATGCTCGAGAACGGAAACTAAGGCCTACCTGCCTCTTAATAATAATAAATAAATATTGCTGAACACATTGACATGTTAACAGATGACTTCATAAAGGACGGAAACACTGTAAGAGAGTATGGAATTGACAATCCGGTTGGAAAGTACTTCGACCTCCCACTGCCTGAAGACAAGATTCTGGCGACATATGTCTGGGTCGATGGTTCTGGCGAGCATTTGCGTTACAAAGATCGCACTTTGGACTTCATTCCTAAAACGCCTAAAGGTTTGTGTTTTAGGCCTTTTGTACACACGACGACATATCGAGCTATAATTTCCAGTATAAGCTGACTTCTCATTGTATGCAAAGCCTATACAGTGCGAGGTCGATGTATAGCTTGACTAGCCGCGCCCCGCGGTTTCACCCGCATAAGTTTCGATCCCGTGAGAATATCGAGATAAAAACTATGCTATGTCCTTTCCCGGGACTCAACTATCTCTATACCAAACATCTAAATCGGTTCAGTGGTTTAGGTGTGAAAAGGTAACATACACACAGACATACAGACAGAGTTACTTTTGAATTTATAATATTATTAAGTATGGATATGTCGTCGCGTACACACACGTTTTTCTTGCCGTGAAAAACTACGTTTTACTCGCCGTCAGTGTTGTATTGGATCACATGGAAGCTTGTTAACGGACACGTTTTTTCTACGACGCGGTTTATACGCCGCCGTACCGTAAAGAAACCGTGTCGTGTACACACAGGGCGGGCTGTATGGTCGTTGACACAGGGCCTTATAGCTATACTTTTCTGCGTCGTCGCTCGATCAGTCAGGGCCCAAAGAGGTGGCACGCCATATCCTACCGTCGCGTCTGTGAGTGTATCACGGGTCAAAAAGCTCGCATCTGTGAGTTCTGTGAATTGATTCATGTTAAAAACGTCGCATCTGTGAGGGAGTCACGGGTTGATACCGCGACCTATGACGTAAAAAAAACTTATTTACAAAAAAAACAACCGACTTCAAAAAAAAACACTACAAAGTGAAAAATAACTTTAATTTCGGAAGTCGGTGTCGTTGGTTCCGCATTTTCGTTTTTTGACACCGACTTCCGAAATTAAAGTTATTTTTCACTTTGTAGTATTTTTTTTTTGAAGTCGGTTGTTATTTTTCACTTTTTAGTTGTACCTACCAATTCAATTAACACTAGTGCATTGATGAATTGAAGACACGACTCGAAGAATCATCAAAATTCCCATAGAAATGTCGGAGATGCAGTACATTTATGCATATAACTTCTTACATAAGAATAGTTACCTAATGTATTATATACTAAAACCTTCCTGAAAGTATCTAGATCACAGTAATGAAAGAATTATCAAAATCGGTTCAGTAGTTTTTGAGATAATCGCGGACATACAACCATACATACATACGGGTCGAATACAGAACCTCCTTTTTTAAAGTCGGTTAATAATTACCGATATTTTATTCTGTAGATACTGTATCTAGTACGGTGCTCTAACTTGCACAAAGTATACGGGAAAGAACAAGTGGCATATCATCAATTATTGTCATGCTTCTCAAACAACCGAACAACGGTTACTAGACGTTTCTAAAAGTACTATTTGGAACCGAGCTGCCAACCACGGCTAAGGTAACGGCTGGTAACCTTAGCCGATTGCATGCAGTCGCTGCACGTGCTGTCGGCAGTTGCAGTTGGCAGCTCGGTTCCAAATAGTACCTTAAACTCGCCTGCGCCGATATCGCGCCCGACCACCCTGAAGTCTGCCACACGCGGGGCGATTCGCACGCCACGGATATGTGGCTGCCACGGATATGTAGCGATTCGCGAAAAATGGACGCCACATACGAGAGGATATGGGAGGACGTGTCGTAGTGGGATCGGCCGCACATCACCTGGTGATGGCACCCCGCTAGATATGGCGAGCCTACTTATACCAGTCGGGGATGCGCGCGAATTTGCGAGTAGGTATATCCCCGCACCCAGACGCATAGTAGTGGCTTACCACAAGTAGGTATGCGTCGGGGTGCCAGGATAGTTCTTAAACTATAAGGTTTAGTCCATAGGTGTCCAACATAACCCTCTGTTCTCCCCAGACGGGAGGATATACGAAAAATTTATCCGAAAGAAAAAAAGAAGGTAGGTACCTTGCAGGGCTTGAAATAAATTGATGTGCACGTCTATCCAAACCTTAGAATGAAGCTGTATTCTGAGATCCAAACACACACATCATACGAATGTAGGTACTAGGTACATTCTTCGTATAAACTAAAATTCGAAAATAAATAAGTATTAACTTTTATGAAACCCTACAACGGGGATCGCGAGTTATTGCCCGCGTTTTTGACGAATTGCGAAAATGCAATGTAGCTAGATAGCTAGTAGGTACCTACAGATCAACAGAAGTTCACGGGAAAGTACTACCGGGATTTCATTAAATGTTTACGCGGCGCACGCCTTATAGGTAGTCGGTATGAGTTTTTCCGACACCTTCAACAATAATCGTCATATCAGCCAATTTACACAAAACCTTAAGGAATAATAAGTAGGTACCTACACCTAAACCTTCCTCATGTATCTCTCCATCCATTAGTGAAATGAAAACCGTATAAAAATCCGTTCGGTAGCTTTTGAGATTACGTATAGCGTTCAGACAGACGAGACGTGGCGCGGCGCGGGTGTTTTGTTTTATAATATTAATAGCTGCTGCCCGCGACTCCGTCCGCGTGAAATCCTATCCTAGCTAATATTATAAATACGAAATTAAGTTTGTTTGTTTGTTACCTTTTCACGCCTAAACCACTGAACCGATCGTCCTGAAATTTTGCATATCAGGTGTACAGAAACGGACATAGGGTACCTTTCATCCCCAAAAAAAAGGGCTGTTCTCGAGGAAAACAACAATAAAGTTATTATGATAATAGGTGCACATGAGAGAGTAGGGAGGCCTTTGCCCTGCAGTGGGACGTCACAGGCTAATAAGAAAAGAAGAAGAAGAAGGTGCACTTTCTGTTCCTTTACTCTTATAGTTCGATAGTACGGCAATCCGATACGACCGCTTTACATGCTTTGCAGTTCATGTTCATCGATTTATAAGACGTTATCACGTCAAAAAGGGGTCAAGATCATGCAAGAAACGTAATTTTCGATGATAACCATTGTTTTTTCGAGAAATAAGTAGCTAGGTATTATATTCATTGAAACTACGGAGCCCTTCCATTACTGCACGTGGTCCGACACGCACTTATTGTCCGGTTTTATTGATTGAATCTCGGACGTTCGAAATAACATCAGCCGATAATACGTCATTGGCCGTAGCAGAGTCGAGTGCTGGGGTTTGCGTAGGTAGGTATATATTTATTTTCGATGGCGAGACAGAGGGGTGCACGGACCCCTAGGATTGGAAAGGGGTTGTAATCCGTATTGATTTATGAAAGTTCACTATTTCGAGTCCATTATTCACTCAGCAAGAATTACAGATGCATTACGAGAGTAATGAACTAGAGGAGGGCACTATTATTGGATAATGTAGGTACTTATCAAATATTGCTATCGAGCGCGTTTGTACGCTCCAAGTGAGACAAGGGTAATGTGTAGGTAAGTAAGTAGATATATTATTTTACAGCTTGAAGGTAAAACACGAATAGCAATAGGTGCTTATGCTTAAAATATTATATCGTCATTGTCAAACCAAAATCTGCTATATGCCGTTTTTTGAGATTTCAAGATTTTGACAAAAATTGATTGATTGATGTTTGATTTTCAAATCTCAAAAAACGGCACATAGCAGATTTTGGTTTGACAACGACGATATGTTGAAATAAAAACATTTTAAGAAAACAAAAACCGACTTCCAAAAAAACACTACAAAGTGAAAAATAACTTTAATTTCGGAAGTCGGTGTCTTTGGATCTGTATTTTAGTTTTTTGCCACCGACTATAATATCCCTATCAAACATCAAAACAATTAACTAAATAAAACAGTCCTTGCCTGTTCGAGTAACTTTTTACTGTTAAGGAGTTGTACCTTCCATCATCAGCTCAGCTACCTGAGATGGTGAGAACCATACACAAGATACCTACTTCATAAAATATGCGAAAAACAATAAGATTGCCTATAAAATTTGAGGGTTGGCCTCGATTTCTCTAAGATCCCATCATCAGATCCTAACTTGGTGACAGTGGGACCACCTCAGAACTATCTACTTTGGAACAAAAAAAGAATTTTGAAAATCCGTCGACAATTGGCGGAGTATTCGATGAACAAACATAAAAAAAAAACATACAAACAGCCGAATATAGTACCTCCTCCTTTTTGTGAAGTCGGTAAAAAGTGGTTTTTATATTTCGTGTAGGTAGGTAGGTAGGTAGGTACCTAACTTGTTAAGTAGGTATATATGGAATAGGGACTTAACATTTTGGTATAATTATGTTTTTGACTCTTTGGTCTAGTAGGTATCATGTAAAAGGAATACACGATTCAATGATGAATCTTTTTCGATACAAAAAAATGCAAGTTATATCTTAGTAGACATTTCAGAAAGGTTATCAATAGATCTTTTTTTTCTCATAGCATGAGCAATAACGTCGCATAATGTTTAGGGCATCGCACAATGTGTGAAAAGTTTGAATTTAAACAAAACTACCTAACAAAAATGTATTTATGGCCAAATCTTCATTAGCAGCTAAGTAATCTACCTACTTATAAGTTATTTTTCATTCCTTACAGCTTTAATAAACGTCAGATAAAAACATTGAGTTAAATAACAATAATAAATGTAACATAGGTAATATATATCCTACTATCCTACTAATTTCCTAGTTTTCCTACTAATATAATATTATACCTAAATGCGAAAGCTTGTGAGGATGTTTGTTACTCTTTCACGCAAAAACTACTGAACGGATTTTGATGAAACTTTACAGTAATATAGCTTATACATTAGAATAACACATAGGATACTTTTTATCCCGATATTCCCACGGGATCTACACTTATGCGGGTGAAACCGCGGGGCGCTGCTAGTCAATGGATAATAAGGTAAATGTGCGCCATGATTTAAGTTGGTTGAATATTGCGTCACATTCTCAGAAGGCAATTGCTTGTAGTTTTGTAAGTCTACCTACATGTAAATTGTTTTAGGTCAGACCACATATTGAATTAAGTTTAAGAAGTATGTTGCTTTATTTTTAAGTTCTAGCCTTTATGTGTGATCAACTGATCACTTATTTCTGAGATTGTTGGTAAATCTATAATTATTATTGGCGACTGTGTAAGACCGAGACTATTTTGATCTATAGTACTTAAGTTGAATTATACATACATAGAAGCTGTTGGTGTAGGTACCAACCAGTGGCGTGCATTGCATATAGGCATAAATAAGCAGTGCCTACCTCGATATATTAACATAAGTAAGCCTGTCAATTACATTTTAGTGTGTGTGCCCCACAATTAAGAAACTCACTAAATTATCATACTCGTACTAACAAAAAACAAAATCTTCATACAAACACGCGCGGCAGTAGGCAGTCGCCGGACGGCCTACTCGGCTCCCGTACTATTCGCACATTGTCATTGGTCTTTACTCGTTCAAGTTAATACGACGAAATTAAACATACGTACGTCTCACGTTCGACCTTCGCAATTTATCACCCTTAAGTAGGCATGCCTACTCCTCACTATTTTTTTCTGATTAGTGACCGCGTTTGCTTAAATTGTGCCTACCTATTCTGAAAACCAATGCACGCCACTGGTACCAACAGCTGTTACTCCGAAACATGGCAACCAAGGAGGTACCTTAGGTATCAAAGGTTTTATTTGAATTTCGAACTGGCGCACGGGTCGATCGATCAGGTTAAGCTACGCTTGCCGTGGTTGGTCCGTGGATGGGTGACCATCTTTACATACCAAGACCCCTCCGTGCCTCGGAAAGCACGTTAAGCCGTTGATCCTGGCTGTCATTCGTGGACCTTTGACAGTCGTTATGGGTCGTTAGAAACCCGAAAATCTGACAACCAGTCTTACCAAGGCGTATCGTATTAACCAGTAACTGGGTTGTGGAGGTCAGATAGGCCGTCGCGCCATGTAAAATACTGGTATTCAGCTCATCCGGCTAGACTGGAAGCCGACCCCAACATAGTTGGGAAAAGGCTAGCCAGATGATGATGGTAAGTAAATACAACTAACATCACGCCTTATTTCCCCGAAAGGTTAAATTGTGCAGAGGTGTTTAAGTAGTACCGCAGTACTTTAAGTATTCTGTGGTAGTACTACGTAGTACTTTAAGTATTCTGTGGTAGTACACCCACATTTCGCCAGTTATGTTCAAGTCAAGTCCCATTGTAATATGGGGCGAGCCTATGCCATCAACCATGTCAACCGGTCACAAATCTAGACTCCAGGCTGCTACTGAGAAGTACCAGATAAAAAAAATCTAATAACACTGCCTGATCTGGGAATCGAACCCTAGACCTTATGCTCAGCAGTACTTAGCGCTTGAGGGCTCGCGGGCAAACGATAGTAATAATGTGTACCTATTACATAAATTCCTCAGTCGGTACCTACCTACTTCTTGTGTAACGAAGACTCCCGTTGAAACGTGAGAGGGTAGGCAGATAATTTTTAGTAGGTACCTACTGTTTTAAATGGTCGCTTTGCAGATAAGCTTACCCGCAAGATCGAGGCTTCGGATAATAAATTAATGGAAGAGATGCTATCGAATATGACACATTCTCAGTCTGCCAAATATTTGCCGCCTTATGACTATTATCCTAGAAATCTAGAAAATATATACAAATTGGAATGCAGATTACGAACTGAGAGGAATGTGAACTGTTTTGATGAAAACCTGAAAGGTTCTTTTTTTTGTACTTTCCTACACCAACATAGAGTCAACAATGAAAGTCGATCTTAAATCGTAGTAATTGAGTGCAATAGTGAAAACAAAACGGAAATAATTATTCTGACCCGCGCGTCAACTCAAAATGATCGTTCGAGCGTGAATGTCAGAATGGACAGTCACCACCCATATTTTACATGGAAATAGTTATAGAAAGTTGTTACCTAGTTGCTTGTAGTTGCTACTAATCGTCAGATAATTTCTAGCCCCTATTTTTTTTTTAAATAAACTGCTTTGTAAGGTGACGGGCCATTCTGACGTCAGGATGGCTGGTCACCTATCCAGTGAGAACAAACTGCGCAAATAAATCAAGTTTTTTTTTAACCAATAGTTGCTACTAAATTGCTACCTTTATATATATCGTTTTGAACCTCAAAGCTTTTAAGGATAAAAAGTTAATCTTGTAGCCTACTTACATTATTTTTATTTAATTTCCTTCCAGTAGGTTCGTGTAGCCACAGTATCTACCTATACTGAGTTACCTACGTACCTAAAATATTTTTTTTTTTTACATTAAATACATTGTATCTACCTACTGAATTCAATACCTAGCTGGATTAAATACCCCACTATTTATTAGTTAATTAGCGCTATGCAAAATAGGTGAGTTTCATAAATACGTTAGTACATTAACCCTTCGTATTCGGAACGTGGATCTACGCGAGACAGAAGGGCTTTTTGTTTCTGTAATTATATCACCTTTTGAACAGATCTTCCGATTTTGTCCTACGATGGCTTCGGTACTCAACAGGCGAAAAGGATCGATTCTGATCAGTTTTTAAAACCTTGTGCGATATACAGGAACCCTTTCAGACACGGCAATCACCTTCTCGTCATGTGTGACACATACGATAAGAACATGGAACCCACACGTAAGTTAAAACAATGACCGACTAAGGGCCAAAAGGGCTGATTTTTCCAACGGCAGATAATTCTATCCGAGGAATAATTTTGAATTTCTGACAGTTCTACCCATAGGTACCATACAAAATCTGTCGGCGTCAATTTTTATCTACAAAAAAAAAATGTGTCGATTGGAAAATCATCCCTAAGACACACATTTTCTAGCATTATTATTTAAAGTACCCTCTTATATGCCTAGCAATAGAAGCTATAGATAGTTGTTGCGTTTCAGCATGGCGATATTATGATCATTGACCCACTACTAGCATTTTTTATTTAAAAAAAAAAAACTGTAATAAATTACGTTAACGTCATGAATCAATATCTATCGTGATCCTCAACATGTTCCAATAACGAAAAACTATCGGTATGTACACACGGCTACACATCAAGCTATACCGTTCCAGTTTTAGCTGACCTCGCATTGTACAGGTTTTTCGTACAATCAGAAGTCAGCTTATACTGGTTATGTATAGCTTGATGTGTAGCCGTGTGTACATACCTAGTTAATTATTTGGGTTTTGTTCTTTTCATGAAAAAAAAACCACAAGGTTCCACAGTTTCCCGTATCTGCTACTTAACTCGGTTTAAAACTATGTAAAAAATAACATTAATTTTTACCTACACAGGAACCAATCATCGTGTAAAGTGCCTAGACGCTTACAGGAAGTGCCAGGAAGACGAGCCGTGGTTCGGTATTGAGCAAGAATTCTTTTTCCTGAACAGCTCAGATTCATGGCCTTTGGGATGGCCCAAGGGCGGCTATCCCCGGAGAGCAGAACATTACTACTGCGGTGTTGGTGCCGATAAGATGTTCGCCAGGGATATTATTAACGCACACTACAGGTATACTTACGTAGGTACTACTCTGTGATAGGTATAATTGCACCTATCCTAGTTACTAGTCCAACCTGCCATCTATCCTTTGTCTCAGATTTGTTTGTTCCAAATAAATATGCTATTTCTGACCCGTAGGTAAGTATATAATTTACCGCTCTCATTATTTGATAGTCACTATCAGTCCAAGTAAAAAAATTAACGTTAAAAGCCAAAACGAATAATCACATCGACAAATCTTTAAAACTTGTCGTAAATAGGCCAAATGGTATCTGAACAGCTCTCATGAATGTAACGTAACTACCTACAGATGTTGTCTATTTGCTGGAATACCTATTTATGGCACCAATGCCGAAATTGGGCCGAGCCAGTGGGAGTACCAAGTTGGCCCATCTCTTGGGGTGCACGCTGGTGATGACCTCTGGATGGCGCGTTTTATCTTGGAAGTGCTTGGCGCGGAGAGCGGAGTCCAGGTCCAGTTGGATCCTAAGCCATTCACAGACTGGGAGGGTTCTGGTGCACACATCAATTTTTCTACCAAACAAATGCGTGGGAAGAACGGTATTGAGTTAGTATTATAGTCTGTTCGACTGATACCAATATCTACGCTAACTTCAAACGTGAATGCAGAGTTCAAACATGCTGTTTTAGAAAAAAATTCATTGTTACACTCAATGAGCAAAAGATAACCACCATTGATATCGATTTGCTTCCTCCAAAATCCAAAGTAACAGTATAAGGCCGAATTTGAACGGCACATTCAAGGTAGGACGCTGTCAGGCTACCTTGAGACACGATCTTCGCAGAGTGGCGGGTGTTAGCTCGATGAGTTGCCGAGAATCGAGATGATGAATGGCGTGAGCGTGGAGATACCTATGTCCATCAATGGACTGTTGAATGATGATGAAGCCCGAATTTATTTACCAAAGCACTGATTCTACAACATTCTATTTAACTAAATTATTCTTAGTAGGTACCTAAATAATTGCAGGGAAATCGAGAAGGCAATTTACAAACTACAAAGTACTCATATAAAACACATCAAGGCTTACGATCCACATGGAGGAAGGGACAACGCGAGACGTTTGACTGGTTATCATGAAACAGAATATGTTTGTAACTTTAGTGCTGGTAAGTGACTACCTAAAATTGATGATCTCTCCTGATTCTAGGATTTAAGCACAGTAGAAAGCATATTTATACTGTGATTTAAGTCTGAGTAAAAAACAAGTACCTAGGAACTTAGGGCAATTTACGCCCCGCCTGAAGTCTACCTACAATAGCGGTCCACTTTAAATTAAGCATTCTTCCGGGAGGTGAAAGTACCTGCCTTATTATAAATATGAATAATTATTACTATGTGTCCAAATCTTTGCATAAGAAAAGAGTTTTAAATGGCTGGCAGCCTACTTGCCAACAATCATAAAAAAATAACATCCAAGATGGACGGCGCCGCCAACCGACACAGCAAAATATGGCGAGACGACTTGGATGCTAACCTTCCGCAAGGGCTGGTTCGAGATGGCCCAGGAACAGAATACGGGGAAGAATTTGTGGAGGCTTTTGCGCAGCAGAGTGTCGGCTAATTAAAAAATATAAAAAGGCCAGTTCATGTTGGGAGGATGACTAAAAGGCGACTAACAAAAGGTAGATATTTACAAGGCAGATGTGAGTGGGCGCCCAGGAAGAACATAATAGTGACCTTATTGGTGATGTTCTCCAGAAAAGCCAGGTGCGCAGTATTTACTCTCAACCAGAGTGCGTGTATCACCAGCGGGGTAAATGCGTAACACGCTATCAGTAGCAATGGGTTTCACTTTGACAGTTCAACAACATTCGTTGCATTATTTACCTATGTTGTTGAGCAAACACATTTTTCGAACATAGTTATTATGAAGCAATTAATGGATTAGCAATACCTATCCTTCAAAATTATTCAGATTGAGATTGTTAGTGTGTTATGTATGCAATTAGGGTGCAGATGTATAAACGTAAACGAAACAAAACAAGGATGAAAAGATTGTAGAAGGTGGTGTTCTGCAGGGTCTGCCGGGTTGGTAGAAGCCATGGGAAGAAGGCTTGAGTTTATATATGTATGTAAAAAACTTGTTGATAGGTGTAGCGGAACGTTACTGCAGTCTCAGAATACCGCGAGTAGTTGCCAGAGACAAGAAAGGATTCTTCGAGGACCGTCGGCCAGCCTCCAACTGTGACCCGTACAAGGCAATAGACGTTCTGATGCGTACGTGCATACTCAACGAATAGGTATTGAATATTATACTTCAATTCAGAATCTCAGATAGGTAATTACGTAGTTTTAGCACAAACTTGTACCTTGTACCTGTGTCATACATGACAGAGTTCAAATTCCAGTGCAACCAAAATTATTCGGGATCTTGTTATTTATTACCTACAAATAGTCACACAAAAAATCAAGTTGGTCCGGCGTTTCTAAATTTGCCTAAGATGTAAACAACAATGGCCGCTCGAAATTGAATAAAATAAATGTTCTTGTTTATCGATTTTATTCAATTTCGAGCGGCCGCCGGACCTTAGACGTGACGCTAGAGTTGATAATAAGTGGGAAAAGTTTCACTAATAAACTTTTATGCACGAATACAGTAGCCCTTCAGGCCAGTCCTCCTGCCCCACGCGGCAGCCGCAACAATATTATTAGGTTAGTGCCTGGGGGTCTACTCCCTAAGCACGAAGTCCGTCGTTTCGGCCTTCGTAACGGGCGTTTCCTACTCCCTATGACCTACGGACGGATGGTTCGTTCGGGGCCCGAGCGAAGAATGAATGACAACGCGATTTGACTGTTGTCCCTACTCCCGATGTGTTTTTGCCCGTCCGAACAGTTGAACATGACACTGGTTTTGTCGGATAGTTATGTCAGTTGATACGACACCAAAATAGTTCTCGTGCTATCGACGAAAGTCACTCAAATAAACAATTTCAAACTATGGCTGCTTTTTTATTGATTGAAGAGCTTTACAAGAAGAGCGGAGGCAACGTCGGTCGAATATACGCCGAAATTTTAGGTTGGCGAGTATTCCCGACGTTGAGTTCATAGGGAACTATAGGCTCACCCGGGAATTATTCGAGGACTTATGTGCCGATTTATTACCTCTTTTGCCTCAACACATACGCCGAAGTGGTGTTGATCCAAGAATGAAGGTAAGGACATACCTATTAATGATTCTGTATTACCAATCCGTCCCACCCATTTACTGTGGTTTTTGTTTACTTTTAGATCCTCGCTGTTCTTAATTTTTATGCCCGGGGGAGCTACCAAGGATCCGTGGGCCTCAGTAGTGATGTGCCAATGGCACAACAGACTGTGTCACGCTGTGTGCGGCATGTCACTAATGCACTCAACAGCCCCTCAATATTACAAAAATATATAAAGTTTCCACAGAATTTGGCTGAGAGGAACCTTATAAAAAGACAGTAAGTTTAAAAGCTTTATACCATTTCTTCTAAAACAAATCTAGGTATTTTTCTAAATTTAATATAGCCTTAATTGCTTAAAACGGAAACATGCCATTTGGACAATGACTACCTACCTTTGCTTTGAAGTGTGTTTATACCTAAACTTAAGGAGTGCAATAAAATAGATTGTATCATTTTAAATTTTAATAAGCTTTATGTTCACAGATTTTATGACAAATATGGCCTGCCAGGTGTAGTCGGCTGCATTGACTGCACACATGTGGCATTGGTAAAACCCAACGAACATGAGGAGCGCTTCTTTAACAGGAAACATTTTCACTCCTTAAATGTTCAAGCTGTAAGTACCAATGTTATTATGTAAAAAGTTGTTCTAAGATAAATAGGTAAATATAAAGTAAAAAACATTAATTTTTATAATAAACTAACTTTTGCCCGCGTGGTGGTCAGAAATTATTCCACTGGAACATACTACAGGGATAAAAAGTATCCTATTTCCTAACTCAATTAATGGTTTACCCATGTGCAACAACAACAAACAGTGCTTGTTAATGAATCTAAGTTCTCATAATATTTAATTTTAATGGTATGTCTTACAGATATGTGATGCAGAATGCACAATTTTAAATGTTGATGCGTCCTATGGTGGAGCTACCCACGATTCTTTCATTTGGTCGCACCATGAAATTAAAACTCACCTGGAGAGTCTACAACAGGAGACAGTATGTCTATTGGGTATGTTATAAAATCTTTTTTTTCTGCTGGCTTTAATTGTATTTTTTACAAAAGTTAAAACTAAAAGAGTTCAAGGTGTTGCCTGTGGCAGATTTATTATACAGCGATTGTTTACTAAAATGTTTGTTACAGGGGATTCTGGTTACCCACTTCGGAAATTCATGATGACTCCAATAGACAATGCTGTCGAAGATTCTCCAGAAGGGAGATACAATCATGTACAAAAACGTGCTCGCTCCACTATAGAGCGTACATTTGGAATTTTAAAAGGCCGATGGAGATGCCTCTTAGCAGCAAGAGAGCTGCATTATGCACCGGTCACAGCAGGTATTTGTCACAATTTATACTATAGCTATGTTTTTCTTATATCGTATTGAACTGTTGAACGGTATATTATTTTTTTCAGGTAAAATTGTCATTGCCTGCTGTGTTTTACACAATATGTGTAATCGGGTGGGCTTAGAAGCACCTCCCCTCAGCGAGGAAGACCTGCAATTGGAGCGCAATAGACAGGGAGATGTGTCTACCTCTACGGCGATATCCTCTCATCAAGCTCTTCAGCAAGGGCAAAGAGCGAGAGACACATTAGTGCAATTGTTGGAAAGAAATAGGTACTTATGCAGTCTTACAAGAAAACTTTCCAATTAAATCATGTCAATAAATGCATAGGGTATTTATATTATTGTTTTGGGTATTTATTTTATAAACTCTTTTTATTTTGCTTACAGGACTTAATGGGTGTTGGGACTGGTGGAAGACATACAGACATATACAGATTTCATTTTATTCTAGACTAATCTCAAATTAAAAACCAACATAAATAATCAATGTATATTTTTTTCAATCAACACCTAATTCCTAGTAAAGGGCGCTACACACGGCTAAGATACTATAATATTTTATCTTAAGATACAATATCGCTCGCCATACAATTCAATGGATGAACATAACGACACCCATTGAATTGTATGGCGAGCGATATTGTATCTTAAGATAAAATATTATAGTATCTTAGCCGTGTGTAGCACCCTTTACAGACAAGTTTTCGTTGAGTTGGAAGACCAGAGACTCCAAGCAACAAAAGAAATAAGGAGCTCGGAAAATAAAGGTTGTAACATTGTGAACTGAGAGTAAGCGGGGATTCATCCCACTGCTGGACAAAGGCCTCTGCTTCAAGACTTTGGCAATTTAAGTGCTTCTATTATTATTCAAGTGTTCCCGTACCAAGGTACAAAGTTCTACTAAAGCAACCTTTATTTCACCGAGCACCTCATTTCTCCTGGTTTCCAGTACTAGCCTCTTTTCTTCCACCTCAACAATTCGGCTTCTTGCGTCGGCAGGGAGGTGTCGCCGAACACGTGTACGTGCACGACGAGGGTTTGACGCTGTAAATAAAATAATTGTGAATAAAATAAAAGTGAATTTTCCAAGTGAATGTGGATGGCCAAATCCGTAACTATGAGGAATAGCGAAAAGTACTCAAAGGAGTTACGGGCTCGATTTTGATGAAAACAAAAACTGCATCATTGGATTTTTGAAAAATCAATATTTCTAGCCAGGAATCGAACCGTTGATTTTGAATAAAAAAACACATACTGTATTATTACACCATTCGATAGTGTCGATAATAAGGATCGAATTCTGGGAAGTAATGACATACGGAAAGCTAAAGAAGCAAGCCCAAGCAACCATGAGAATTTAGAATGCAAGAGCGAGCGAAGCCAGCTCGAAAATTTTGCACACTCTCGGATAAGTTCGATTTCCTTTTTATCGTTCCAAAAGGACTAGGAATTGCTTGCTTTGTCGACTTATGCAGAAAAGCTTAAGGATCAACAGAATGCAGATTGCAAGAGCGAGCGAAGCGAACCTGAAAATTTTAGCACCCTACCTTAAATAGATTCTGTTTTCTTTTGACCAATAAACAGAATGAGAACTTACTTTATCGAATTATGACCAAAAGCCCTCGTTTTACAACAGTGAATCAACCTAAGCCTTTCGAACCTTACGTACGAACGGGGTGCCCAATTTCCCTAGTTTGCTTTGCTCGCTCTTGCATCCTAGATTCAACAGGATGAAATTGAAAACTTGCGCCAAATCGAAATAGGAGTATAGGAGGAGCAGTAACTGTAATCATTACAAATTGTCATGTCCCAAACCAAAATTCTTGAAAAAATCGTGTAGGTACTAAAATTATCGTCCACAAATAATCACCGATACGGATTTTTTTTTTTTCAATATTATCAATACATAAGTATAAGAAAATTAGTGTCAATTTTAGCGCTCGTCCGATAAGCAATCTATTCATCTCAGAGTAAGCAAAATGAATCAAGTTAGCAACGCGTTGAACCAGTGTTATTTACCTAATTTTGACGTTGGTTCAACGCGTTGCTAACTTGATTCATAGGCAAGCGATTTGGCAACGTCGCGACGTTGCCAAATCGCTTGCCTATGCGCACTTATGTGCATCCCTTTACTTAGTGACATGTTCTAAATTTTCTTTATAACACGTTGAATTTGATGTTTTAATTTGGCGAATCACGAACCTATTCAATTTCATCAGGTATATTTTACAGCAGGCTTTTTGAAGTAAGTAAAAACTTTTATAAAAGTGTTAAAAACCCACTGTCATTTCATAGTTTTAAGTTTTTACTTCTGTCGGCAGTCCCCATGTTTGTCTATGATCTTAATGTTTTTGCATATGCCCATCGAGGTCGCCGTGACACAAGTACAGTTTTAAGTAAGTACCTAAGACAAGTCAATTATTTTGACTCTCGCCGTCTTGAATGATTGGGGGGGGGATTATGACCCCACGCCCTCCCCCTCCCTCGGTTATAACTATGAAGGCCACATTCTAAAAATGACAACCGTACTACAAAGTGTCTAATATATATAATTTTCTTTTGGCTTGCTCAATAATGACATGCTTTTATAATGAACATAGAGCGTGTCTGTCCGTACCTTTATGCAGGACCAACTAATCTGTGGTCTCTGAGTAGGTACTTGTTTAGTCACCAAATAAAGACTTGGCTAAAAGGTCCCACCAACCAGCAGGCGCGGTCGTAGCCCAAGATTTTGAGGGGGTCGTCATGGGTGCCGAGGAATACTTTAAGGGAGGTACATCTCCTCGTTCGGTTGGTCTAGTGGTCGCAAGCGTAGTGGTAGTAGTAGTGGTTACTGCTGAGTATGAGGTCCTAACTGGGTTCGATTCCTAGGTCGGGTAAAGTGTTAAAGGGTTTTTCCATCAGAAATTTCTCAGAAGCAGCTTGGCGTCTGGATTTGTGCCTGGTTGGCGGCAGTAGGCTCGCCCTCTATGACAATTCACTTAATAACTGGCGAAATGGACAAGTAGGTATGGTCTAGGACCTAGACCATTGCTCAATTACCTCAGAGGTTCAGATTCGTACTTAGACTCTAGGTAAACATGAATCTGAGGTAATAGAAACGAGAAACAAATGAGGAATAGACATTTTTAAAACACGGCAATTTATTTTCTCAAATACGGCAAATCAGTCTGTGACATACGGCAGCTCAGATTTTTACAATAGCAACACTGGTGTGGTGTGGGCTCCCAACAGAGTATAATCACAGTAGACTGTGGTATAATTATGTGTTCTGTGCTCTAGTGTTGCCTAACTATCGATAGTCGATGTATCGATAGTTGACCTCGAAAAATAGTCACAATATCGATAGCCCTATCGATACTATTGAAATTTTACAATACTATCGATAGTATCTATCCAAGAAATTGAGCAATACTATTGATAAAGTGCAATACTATCGATAGTATCGATACTATTGGGTATCGATAGTATTGCACTTTATCAATAGTATTGCTCAATTTCTTGGATAGATACTATCGATCGATAGTATCGATAGTATTGTAAAATTTCAATAGTATCGATAGGGCTATCGATATTGTGACTATTTTTCGAGGTCACGATAGTATCGACAACCTATCGATAGGCAATCGATAGTAAGGCAACACTACTGTGCTCCCAACCCAACATTTTACTTTTAGTGGGCCTCTGTCACCTCTGTGGGATTTGCTTATTTTGCTTTGTTTGGCAGTTTTTTGGCAACAAACCTTATTATCAGTAATTATCACAGAGTACTTTTTTTGATGTTATAAATTATTCTACCACAGAGCAGAGCATGTAACCTATTCTACTTTTTGGCAACAAGTTACAAGTATCAGTGGCGAGATTTTGTATATTAGGCGGAACATTAATAAATTGTTCCTTACGAAATTGTTATTGACTACGTTTACAAAAACCGCCATACAACGTGAAGGAAATTCAATACAATGGTAACCATTCATGAAGGGGAAATAATTTATAAGGAGTTATACGGAACCGTTAGTAAACAAAGGTTTTACGTGAAACCTCCAGGTAACAAAACATATTGTATCAAAAAAACTTGTTTAATTCTTAGTATTCTGTATTTATAATTAGTATTTTGTTACAGACCAGTCAAACGTAGTAGTACTCGATGAAGAAAAGGCCAATGATTTCGCTAATTTTTTTGCGAGAGTATTCCTCCCTCGAGGCTACCCTAACAGTGTAAGCAGAGACTATACAAACTACCAAATATGGGATACAGCACAAGCTTTCTGCAGCACAATTACTGGTAGGTTGAAGCTACCATCTGGCTGAGTTAGGATTTATAAACATGCTATTGAAGTTTAATAGGGTGCTTGCACTGTAAAACTCTATTGTTTCGTTCTTTTTAGGACCCTGTCTTAATATTTCATATAATTTCCATTTGTGTGGCTCCAATTGATTTCATTCATAAGGTTGTCGTCAACAAGGGTTTAAAAGAAGATTTTCCTTCAATTTCCTTAACCTTTGAATGCCAATCTACAAAACTATTAGTGCTTCACTCTGAGTTATTATCAAGCTGATTAAGATAAGCATCTATAGAGGCTTTTTGATGTTGTTACTCTTTCTGAAACTTTCACCACCAATAGCTTAGTCTTAGGCCTGCTTCCTGCTATTCTTATAATTTTGAAAAAGTCATAACCGGGTCATCCTTAACCTTTTGAACGCCAGAGTATAAACGTATCGCCGTACCCCTGACGCCAGGCCACTTTAACAAAACAACACACACACACTTAAAACAATAAATTTCTCGATATTCGTGGTTTATTTATATTAGTTTCATGCAATACAATATAGACGGAAGCTTAAACTTTTAAATTATATAAATAAAAACCACAAAAGTAATGATTAAATTGTTTATTTCATAATATGGTGCGACCCGTGCAGCATGTATTTTGTCATATATTTGTGACGTTGGCGTTCAGGGTAAGATTTAGTTTGTCACATATATGTGACAATGGCGTTCATAAGGTTAAAGGGAAAGTGCCAGGGGAGTATTATTACAAAGGAATTCTTGACAGCCCTGGACAGAGAGAGGTGGGAAGGAAAGTACCCTTGCACCGCAGTGGGACAGAGCTGTCTGTTCTATATCTGTACTAATAAAAAAGCTGGAGAGTTTGTTTATTTGTTTGAATGTGCTAATCTCTAGAACTTCCAGTTGGTTTTTTTTTTGCATTTGATAGCTCATTTCTTAAGGAACGCTATAGGCTATTTAACATCACGCTAGGGCCCTTAGAAGCCAGGCAAAAAGAAACAGAAAGAATGCTAAGCGAAAATTAAGTAATAGCGCAAGCAGGCATTGTATGTGATGCGACAGGGTACAATAAATTTCACGCCATGTTGCAGGCAGAAGCTAGTAAAAGCTATACAAACTATGTGTCATTCACACCAAAATGTACAGTTGGCCACCAACTGTGAGCTTCTTGTTTCTAAATGTATGAAAAAACAACTTCAGCAGCCTACTGAGTCCACTGACGAAAGTCGCCTAAACTGAATTATGCCAAAATTTACTAACCTCAACCTTCTTCAATCAAATCTACCACTATCCATAGCTTAAAGTTGACTTATGTTAAATCTACTGTTCCAAGAGTTATTTTTGGGATTTTATTAGACAGTTTTTGCTGGATATGGTATACCACATTTGGAATATTAGATTAATTTGATGTAATTAGCTAAATTATTGACAATTTGTAGGTTGGATCCTTCGGGCATAACTAGGTACTCTTAAAATGTATATTGAAGAATGAACTAAATTTTATAGGTATCCTTGCTACACAAGAAGTCCTACGAGGAGTGGGAGTTGGAGATAATACTGCAACACCATTTGCAGCCACTGTTACCTGGGTCCTTAAAGATGGTTGTGGCCATTTGGGAAAGATATATTTTGCATACAGCCAGGGGTAAGCATAGGCGAATAGAAGTTTTTATTGCTAGAGACTGTCAAATGAGTTGATGTGTGAAATGAGTTTTTTTTAATGCCTGAGGGACATGTATTTTAAATTTCAAATTTGGTATCTTAAGTAGATTGGGCTGCGCATTGTCTTTAAGGGAACCTCTTTTAAACAGTTACAACTATATTAACACATTTCACTTCAATATGTTTCCAGCACTCACCTAGATGCATATAGCAAGAAATGGAGACTATATGCAGACACCCTTAATGATGCAGCAATGTGCATAGAAATAGCTTTGCCAGCATTCAAGAATTACACCACATTCATTCTATGTATAAGCACTGTTATGAAAGCTATTGTTGGAGTTGCTGGTTTGTATGTTTCTTATTATTGAAAAGTAGTTTTTTTTTTCAAAAATCAACAGGTTCGATTCCTGGCTAGAAATATTGATTTTTCAAAAATCTAATGATGCAGTTTTAGTTTTCATCAAAATCGAGCCCGGGACTCCTTTGAGTACTTTTCGCTATTCCTCATAGTTTCGAATTTGGCCATCCACGTCCACTTGAAGAATTCACCCTGTATACAGGGTGTAAAAAGACCCACCACGCAACCGTCAACTACGCATTCTGTACAGACGCCAGCACATCAACCTACACCTAACTGTCACATTTTCCCAATCAACTTTGAACCTTATAATTCAGTGATAAAGTTGAAAATCTATTAAAGAAATTTGACAGATTGTAGTAGGTTGATGTGCTGGCGTCTGTACATCAAACAAAGTAACATTGCACAAAAATAATTGCTGGGAAACAACCAATGTTATTGTGTACTAGCTGCGCCCCGCGGTTTCACCCGCGTAAATGTCGATCCCGTGGGAATATCGGGATAAAAACTATCCTATGTCCTTTCCCGGGGGACTCAAACTATCTCTATACCAAATTTCATCGAAATCGGTCCAGCCGTTTTCATGTTATGTCGTGACAACGGAAAACGGGTTTCATTTTTATATATATAGATAGATAATATCATTGGAAACGACTTTATTTATGGTGTGTAATTTTTCTGTCATTTGCATGCATAACATTGTGCTTATAGGTGCATGCAACGGTGTAGTGGTCGTGGGGGCGTTTTAATTTCTTTTATATCAAGGTTCTGTATCCGACCCGTATGTATGTTTGTATGTCCGCGATTTTCTCAAAAACTAATGAACCGATTTTGATAATTCTATCATTAATGTGAGCTACTGTCAGGAAGGTTTTAGTATATAATACATTAGGTAATTATTCTTATGTATGATGTTATATGCATAAATGTACTGCATCTCCAGCATTCCTATGCGAATTTTGTTTATTCTTGTAGTCGGTGTCCTTAATTCCTCAATGCACTAGTGTTAATTGAATTTGTGTGGGGTAGGTACAGACGCCAGCACTTCAACCTACTACAATCTGTCAAATTTCTTTAATAGATTTTCAACTTTATTACTAAATCATAAGGTTCAAAGTTGATTGGGAAAATCTGACAGTTTCGGGTAGGTTGATGTGCTGGCGTCTGTACAACTAAAAAGTGAAAAACAAAAACTTTTTTACAAAAAAAACAACCGACTTCAAAAAAAAAACTACAAAGTGATAAATAACTTTAATTTCGGAAGTAGGTGTCAAAAAACGAAAATTCGAAACAAATGACACCGACTTCCGAAATTAAAGTTGTTTATCACTTTGTAGTTTTTTTTTTTAAGTCGGTTGTTTTTCGGTGAAAAAGTCAGAAAAAGTTGGAATTTTGACCTTCAATATCTCCATAACCAGGTATGGTCCATTACAAAAAAAAAAAAAATTGCAATGACGGCGAGTACAAATGACTCTCGGCTTCGTTAAGTGTCTGTTTACACTTGTTAGATGTATGAAAAAAAATGTTTTACAATAATTATATTATTATTTGTTTGCAGGCGGCGCAACCAGAGCAGCTATGACACAACACCATGCCATAAGAAGTAACCTCGCAGATGTATCTGCCAAAGACTCCGCCCAAGAAACAGCTGTAAATCTCATCGCTTCCGTGGCTGCACTGATGATCATCACAGTCTTTGGGTATATACTTACGATTTCATATAGCCTTTCCGTTTATAAAGTCTCTTAAATATTTATGTTAGTTTAAAATTAAACACTCCACAGTAGAGGTTTCCTATATTAGAAGCTTCTTTTAAAGTGGGATTGTCGAGTACAGGTTAGAGTGGAGGATAGAGGTCATTTGCATTACAAGATAGAATAGGTTAAGTTGGGTTATGTCGAAAATATTTCGATGGTCCCTATTAATAATGTTGGTTCTGCAAAAAGACTACTGGTCAGTAGTGCAGTTCAAAGTTTGTTTTGGCGAAAACATTATAAGACTGGATATTCAAATTTGGGGTCTTCCAAAATATATTGACAAATTATCACTTCCCAAACAATTTTCCGCATAATTTCATTTGCCATATCGTTACTTAGCAAATAAACTCTTCACAAAAAATTGTAATGCATACCTAATGTTTGGCAAGTAAACGTTTAAACAATAACTTGCTTACCAACTAGTACTTTTACCAATTTTAATCTAGTCAAATATTTCAGTTGGTATAACATATTTTACGCAAAATAAAGCCAAATATTTCATTTTTATGTGGCTCTTGCATCCGATGTCAAATTCTGGCAATGTCTCATTTCTGGGTGGTTATAAAAAAAATAACCACGAATACTAGCCTTCTAACCTAACCTATCCGAGTCGGATTGCTTTGAATCGGGATGTTAACCATAATGACATCATGCACCATGCATGCAAGCAAGTATGCAGCATGCAAGCAAGTAAGCATGCAGCTTGCAAGCAAGTGTGCAGCATGCAAGCAAGTAAGCATGCAGCTTGCAAGCAAGTATGCAGCATGCAAGCATGCAAGCATGCAGCATGCAAACAAGTATGCAGCATGCAAGCAAGTAAGCATGCAGCTTGCAAGCAAGTATGCAGCATGCAAGCACACCCACACCCACCTGCTCCTCAGCTCGCGGGCCGCCTCGTCCCTTCGCGCCTACGCGGGCTTAAATTACACTCTAGGGGTAGGGCAGACAAGACTTAGAAGATTCGTTTCTGTCACTAATTTTTGTAGCACCACCACATATTGCCTTGAAGAAAATATTTTCATCCACAGACCACGAAGGCCTTCTAACCAAACCTATCCGAGTCGGAATGTTCTGAATCGGGGTGTTAACCATAATGACTGGTATACACAACGTGTAACGTTAAATGCGCAAAACCTCAGACACCCCAACTGATTTTTAATTCAATTGACCTATTTCAGAGAGAAAAAAAATCATTTAAAAAATTGTAAAGGTTTTATGTGCTGTTTTAGTTTTACTAGCAATTCTAATCGTTTACTGCGTCTGCGACGACGCTCTATTGAGGGAGGAGTCGTCACCGGGCCGCTGCGCCGCCGCGCCGCGCTGCGCCGCGCATTATTTACCATCTACGCTCCTAAAAAACTTAGGTTATCTTTGAACAGTGACTTAAATGTTTCCATCACACTTTTCCAGGCTTTGGCCAAATTAACGTTGTCATTACAATGCGCCAACATTCACACCATTTCACAATATTGAATGTTTCTGTACAAAAACGTTGCGAAATTCACGCGCACGCGCCGCCTCGCCGGCGCGCGGCGCCGCTCAGACTGAAGTAAACACGGCCGCTGTCACGTATTTCGCACGCCCCGCCCCCGTGCAGATCGTCATTTCTCTTTCTAACCCTTAGGTTAAGTTTATGTTAAAATAAGATAGATAGCATTATTGTTTATTTCAAATTGTCTTCTTCATGGTACTTACTGTACGGAAGATTCGTATTTGCAATTTGCATTGAAATAAGAGCTATTATTATCCCGCGTATGGGAAAATTTTAGTTGGTCGACAACAACTTGTGTTTGTTTACCTATTTTGGCGGGTTTGCGCATGTGATGGCTTGACTTATTAATAAATAGACACGGCAACGTTTTTAATGAAGATTTTTTTTTAAATGTGACCTATATTAAAAAGTGGTTTAATTGATTCTGCTCGTTATTCTGATTATTTTATTATTTTTTTATTATTTATTTTAGTTATTTTCAGGTTTTGCGCATTTAACGTTACACGTTGTATTGATACCGTCAATCATTAGGTCTATCGTTTAAAATAAATATTACATTTTAAACGAAAGACCTAATGAAAAATTAAAATAAAGACAGAGCAGTTCAACGTTTGTTTCGGCAATTCTATATTTTGTCTATATCAGTAAAAAATAAACAAAACGTAAACCTAATGATTCAGGCACTGATTAATCAGGCACTGATTGTTTACGTTTTGTTTATTTTTTACTGATATAGACAAAATATAGAATTGCCACAACAAACTTTGAACTGCTCTGTCTTTTTGCAGAACCGACATTGATAATAGGGACCATCGATTTGTTAAAATATTTGAAGAAGGATTTTTACACATAGGTTGTTAATGAATACAGTATTTTTTTTAATTATATTAACAAAACACCAAATTACTTTTTTCAGGAGTTCTCTGACAATATTCGCAATAATGATAGTTTTTCACATAATTTTTAATTACATGGCTGTAAGATCAGTTTGCCTGAGAACCTTCAATGAACCAAGATTTTTACAAATTATTGAAAGGTATTTGAAACACGAAGTAATTGCAAAGCCATGCCTCGTCAACAGAAATGAGCCAATCCTTGCGTCGAACATAGGAGGAATCCACTTAGGTAAGTTACCCTAATAGACGACAAGCAATTTCAAGGGTGCATGTGAAAATTAGTACATTCCTTGAAATGTGTTAAGGCTGATTTAGACAGGGTAAGTAACTGACTCCAAACTCGAGACTAGTCAGTGCAGTAGTACTGACTCCAAATTCAAAATCCACTAGGTAAATATCGGGTCAGCACTGACTTGTCTCGAGTTTGGAGTCAGTTACTTGCCCTGTCTAAATCAGCCTTTATACTAGAATTAATTTGCAACCATTTTGAACCCGGTAATCGGGTCCAAATTAGGTTGATTTCGAATTATCAAACTTTTTAAGTTTTGTTTTGGAAGTGAGAAAAATCATCCACTCATCATCTGCCTAGCCATTTCGCAACTATGTTGTGGTCGGCATCCAGTCTAACCGGATGCAGCTGAATACCAGTATTTTACATGGAGCGACTGCCTATCTGACCTCCACAACCCAGTTACTGGGTAATACGATACCCCTTGTTAAGACTGGTTGTCAGACTTTCGGGCTTCTGACGACTCGTAACGACTGTCAAAGATCCACGAATGACAGCCGAGACCAACAGCTTAACGTGCTTTCCGAGGCACGGAGGGGTCTTGGTATGTAAAGATGGTCACCCATCCACGGACCAACCGCGGCAAGCGTAGCTTAACCTGATCGATCGACCCGTCCATCCACTGTTGATGTTAAAGTTAAGCTTCGGCCAAACCTGCGCGACCAAAGCGACTGCGAAGCGGCGGCGTCAGTCGCACGGCGGACGCTGCTCATATTATCTATGGCGCCCTGCACAGCTGCGCGACCGCTGTAGTCGCGCAGGTGTTCACGTTTAGTTTCGCGTTGTTGACGCTCCCGCTGCGCGTCCCGCGTACTTGACGCGTAGGTTTGGCCGAAGCTTTGCACTTTTCTGATAGCTCATGAACGGATAAATCTTTTTACACAGCGCCCATACTGCATAGTTAATTATGAAAATTTCGTCAAACTTCTCTTGTTTATCGAGGTGTACTCAAAATAAGTGAATGCACTTGATGTACAAATTACAGGAATAATTTCCTTGTTTCTTCCTCCATTACTCAATTTCTGGGCGTAGGCCTTCGCCATCGCTTCTCCGTGGCTATACGAGTCCATAGACGGTCGTAAACGATACTACTAAGCGTGAGGTCCTGTGTTCGATTCCCAGTCGGGCAAGGTGCTTTTTCTGACTGGAATTTCTCAAAAGAAGCCTGGAACCTGAATTTGCGCCCGGTTGATGACAATAAGCTCGCCCCCTATTTCATGGGACTTTACACCTCTACCCAACCCTTCGGCGAAACAAGGCGTGATTATTATAATTATTATGTATATTATTTTCAGATCAAAATCTATGTGGATTCAAAATCATAATAGGGGATTCTATGAGACATTTTGTGGACAAGAAACCAAAAGCTGAATATATGAAAAATGTGAAAGAAGTTTACAGATATAGTGATTACATACTGGTCCCGTGTATACAAAGTAGAAAGATATACGTGTTTCTGCGAGGTTCTGCCACGTCTGAGAGCACACTGTGCGCTTATTTTCATTCTATATTATATGGCATCATCATCTGCGCCCTAAATGAGTATGATTTGGTATGTTGATTATATAAATATGTTTTATCTACACCCATACTGTAAATCCTCTATAAAAGTTTCTGAAACAGTTAGCCAACATTAAAACAACCAGCGTCATAGTAACCATAAAGGCTGATTTAGACAGTAACCTGTCTAAATCAGCCTTAATATCATCCAAACGAGTGTTATAATGTTGTACTAAATTTCATTATGCAGCTCCTTTTCAAAAAAAGAACATTGTCATGCACGCGCGTTTCACTACCACAGCGCCTTAATTTAAAAAAGAACTTATAGTTTATTCGACTTCACGTCGTATCCCGGCAGCCGCCATTTTTGTTCAATATTAGTATTGCAAAAAACTGTTTCAGAACCTTTTATAGAGGATTCATATCATGGGTGTATGCAACTGTACATAATTAGGTATTAAAACACTCATGTGATACTATTATCAACATTCGTGTTTTCATACCCCTTATTATACAACAGTTGCATAAATAACTATTATTTTCATTTCACACTACTTATAATTTTTTTTTTTTGTGTTGGCCCAGTGGCAACGGCCGCCTCTTACGAGTTGTAGGTCGCAGGTTTGAACCCAGATTGGCGCTTTACTTCGTACAAATCGATGAATGAAAACATTATGTGGAAACCGACATGTCCAAGAACCAAAAATTCGAAGACATGTGACATCTACCATCCCTCCCTGGGCCCGCGTGGTGGGTTACGGCCCACTGCGGCCACTGTGTCCCAGCAGTGGGAGAATTATAGGCAGATTATAATATATTTAATATTTTTATTTGTACATAAAAAAGGAAATTAAATTAAGTGTCAACCTGTATCTGTGATTTTTCTATGTCAAATAAAATATATTAAATAATGTATTTCAAGGTATTTTTTTTATTACAGCCGATTTACAAGCATCCGGAAATTGTGTCAAAACCTTTTCCACTCATTTGTGAGACTTTAAAAAAGGCTGAATGGAGTAGAGGAACAATAGAATATCCATGTGATGAAACATTTAAGCATGAACCTTCCATTGAACTCATGGAGTTTCTTAACGAAATTGTAGAAAAAGAATGGATGAAAATAAAACCAGGGCTCAAACAAACTGGTAAGCAATTTGTGGTTCCGTATTATCCTATAAAATTAATTTGAAGTTTTATTCATTTGATTTTATTTATAATAATGCGGACTCATTTGGTGACGAGAGTAGCCACCGCGTCCCCCGCAGAAAGTGGCAGACTTTTGGTCAGAATATTGTGCTTATGCCTTTTCCAATATTATATTCTCTAAGGATCTTATTCAAAAATAAATTAAAAAAAGAATTTGCACCCTACGTATATTTATTGCGTAAGGCCAGGGGTTGCCCCCAACTGCAAGCATAATACTGAACATATTTTGCCCTTGTTTGGGATTTGTTTAAAAAGTAGTTCTCGAGACCCGTGACGGACCGCCCGGCGCCCCTGACGCCTTACTTCGCCAGTGCTAAACGATAATGTTGTTACAGGCTGGGACCTCAAAAAAAATCTCCTGTTAATTGACGAATGGCGAATATGCAATGCTAAACTTGTTGCCAAAGATGTGGATCGCACTGGAAGCGTTTCACACACAACGCCCTTTTCTAACTTGATGAATTCTAATGAAGAACTGTCCCGGCACTACACCACTATTGAGGAACATGAAATGAAAACTTTTACAATTGAACCTGACATAGAAGATTCTTCTCAAAGCAATGAAAAACCACTCTCTCCGCCTAGCAATAAAGGAAATAACTCTAAGAGAGATCTTGGGTCTAAAAGAGCACCTATATAAAATAGATCTTGGGTCTAAAAGAGATCTTAGGTCTAAAAAAGATCTTGGGGAGAAGTAAACTTCAAAACAAAACTGGTTGAGTCAAATGCACATAATAATAATTATTATTATATAGATCGCAAAGTCTCATTGCCTGTATGTGTGTAAGTGCGCCTAACTCGAGAAAACGAGAACCACTGATTCAATATAAATGTGTGTTATTTGATATGTATCAAATACGGGAGGGTACAGAATTAAATTTGGATGATTACCTACAGTTTTATGGTCAATTCACACCAGGACGGCAGAACCTAGCGCAGGCTATAAGCCCAGCTACAAACAGTCTTATCAAGTCTTATTTGGCCAGTAAGGACTATCGTTGTGTCATTTTGACAGTGAATTTTCATGCTGAAAAACAAAAGTGCAACAGCAAACAAGCACGCATCTTAAGAGGGTATTAAACTTATATAATTATCTAAAAACAATTGAGACTGCAATTTTTGAAAGAATGTATATTCTTTCACAAATAAAATCTTTAACCCGTTATGCGATCGTCTACTAGAAGCCGTTTGCATGTAGTAGGTGATCAACGGTTTTCACAATTATTGTACTGTCGTTGCGAGTGTATTTGTCTTATGAACAATCGCCGGTTCATGCGACATTTGTAGGGTGAAAGTATTTCTGACCTCTTTCATGTTTTCAACGAACTCTGTTATGGACTCGTCGTGAGTCTTAACCAGATTCGTTTTTAGAGTTCCGTACCTCAAAAGGAAAAACGGAACCCTTATAAGATCACTTCGTTATCCGTCTGTCTGTCCGTCAGTCAAGACCCTTTTTCTCAGGAACGCGTGGAGTTATCAAGTTGAAATTAATATCAAATACTCAGGGCTGCAGGGTTGCGTTGAAGGGTGCGCAGACTCAGGGTTGCGTTGACTTAGAAGTTTGACTTTGTCACTGCTTCCCTTGAAGCAGTGACAATGTCAAACTTCTAAGTCAACGCAACCAAAAGGTACGGGCGTTCATGTTCCGGAATCAAAACCTATAGGGTACTTCCCATTGACTTAGAATCATGAAATTTGGCAAGAAGCAATGTCATGTAGCACAAGTAAAGGAAAAAGTCTGAAAATCTTTTTTTAGTTACATTACAAAAATTTTTTTTCCCGTGATAAACTATTTACATACCTACAAATTTGTACGGAACCCTCGGTGAGCGAGTCCGACTCGCACTTGACCGTTTTTTTAATATTCCTCTTCTTATTTTTTTAATAATAATCACTTGCATAGTACGAACAGAGATAATCGTCGCGTCGGTTGGTGCCTCATTTCATTGAAAACGTCTAACAGGCCTCTGCGAGTTGGCTTCGGCCCCTCGTATGCCTTCCAAAGGTCCGGGGCCCCAGGGCCCCGAGATATGTCAGACAAACTATTAAAAAAAATAATAAGATGCACTGCCGAAGCAATACTCGTTCCCCATTGCAACCACATGATTATGTCGAAAAATTGTATCAAAGAGCTATGAAAATGTAATACACAGATGTGACTAGAGATTATATAAATAGGGTAAAAGATATGATACTATATTTGATCCTAGATAGTGTAATATCCCCCTTAAACACATTGAAAAGATGCATTACGGGTGCCACGCATGCGGGTCAATCACGAACGAAGAATATGTTGGCCTTAAACTGCTCGCTTGTCTGCCGTTCTGATGTGAATAGACATAATAATGTACTTAATATAAAAAGGAAAGTGACTATCCTGAGCAGTGTGCGTTACACCAGCCAGAAAATGTCGAAAATCGTCATCTAAGTGCAATAGATAATTAGATATAATTATAGCTTCTGTAATTGGTAAGCAGATTTTTTAATTTCGTAAGTTGATGGTTTTTAGTTAGGGTTCCGTATCTCAAAAGGAAAAAACGCGGAACCCTTATAGGATCACTCGTGTGTCTGTCTGTCTGTCCGCCCGTCTGTCACAGCCAATTTGCTCCGAATCTAATGGACCTATTAAGTTGAAATTTGGTACACATCTGAATCTCTGTAACCCAAACACAGACGTGTAACGTAAATAAATGAATTTCGAATATGGGGGTCATTTTTGGGGGGCTAATAGAAAATTAAAAAAATAAGTATCGCAATCTGTACCGTGTGACATATCAAATGAAAGGGAGGATCTCAAATTTTTTTTTTTCAAAATTTTAAAAGTATTAAATAACTTATGAAATATGGGGTTAAGAATTGATATCTAATTGTTTAGATAACATTTTTCAACATACCCGTTAGAAAACAAAAGATCTGGCTGCGGTAACTTTACTCCAGCCGGAACTGTTTTTTAACAAATAATTAAAAAACCAGCAGTGTGTGTCGGACCACGCACAATGAAGGGTACCGTAGTTGGAATGAAGTTATCCCAAGAACAAACTTAACATTGTAGTTGCAAAATATGTTCTCCTATACATTCCAACTGAAATTAATGTAAGTTTGTACGCACAATATTCTGAGATTTATCATGTTGTTTTAAGACCACAGACGTATAGATTTTCCTATAATCTATAGGTATAGAACTATTTTCAGTATGTTTTTCAAAATTTTAGTCTCAGTAGTTGGAGATAAGCCCCCCCCCCTCCCCTTCAAATGGTCAATTTTCGTATATTTTCTTTACAATTTAGATCAATTTGAAATAAATGTTACAACTTAATTTGTATTTGCTATGATTGGAAGATATTTAAAATCCTGCTGCGGTAACGTTTGCACGATTGCTGCATCTCGGAATTGACTAAACGGATGATTATAATTTTTAAACTTAAAAATTGGCCCGAATACTTATTTATCTAAATAAATGATAAAGATCATACATATATTTTCGAAATTTTTAGAGGAAAGTACGAATTTCACGTGGTCGACTTCGCGGACAAAGTGCTAGTTAGTTATAATTTGTTATGCAATAATATATATATATATATAGTCCAGAATAATGAACCGTTTTGAAGTCATTTTAGTAAATAGAAATATGCTTTAATAGGTCCTAGCACTTCAATAAGCGCTCCAAAGACTAACTTGAAACGTTTATAATATATAGGTGATTACAGCCTATAAATGGTTTTGAAGTTTCATTAGTATCCTATACGTAATTAAAAAGTTATGATGAAACTTCAATTTGTTCCGGCCACGGCGCGCAGCTGAGTTATTTGACGACCGATTAACCGAGTTTCCTGTAGTAGTGGTAACTGAATCTTATATCAATAAATAGATATACAGTTCAATTATATACCTGTGAAATTTCAGACTTGTACACTAAGTAATTAATAATAAATAAATTTAATTAACGATATAATCGAAAAAAATATGTATGGCTGGTAACCCGACCAAATCTAGAATGTTATAGATATAATAATTGTTTTTATCAAATAATTAAAAAACTATCAGCTTACTAAATTAAAAAATCTGCTTACCAATTACTGAAGCTGTATATCTAATTATCTATTGCACTTAGATGACGCATTTTCGACATTTTCTGGCTGGGGTAACGCACACTCTTGAGCACTATGAGTTGAATTTGCGGTTATTTTTTTATTAACGTTTACAGTTTTCTAAGGCCCACTTGCACCACAAGTCACTAAATGCTTATAACGCTAAACATATTTAAAACCTCATTCTGTTTGTGTTATGTTCAAACGATTGACAGAACGATGTTTTAAGGCGAGATCGTCAGGGTAGCCCGTGCAATTTCAATTTTCTTAGGTTTTTTTGCAATTTGCAGGTCAGTATCATGATTCGCGGTCGTAACCAATATGGCTTTACAGAATTATAATCATTAGAATCAGCAATACAACTCCTTCAGAGCGTTCATCCCGCGCGGCCTGGCTACCTTTTCGCTACATGCATTTAGTTTGACGCAAGCGTGCCTAAGTATTTATTAAGCTCCATAATTACATGATGCCAGTTTCTTGGCTGTGGTATACAATAGAATTGATGCAAAAAATGACTTGCATCGATTATCATCGTTTAGACGATGTAACTTTTACTGTGGTAACACTAATGGTATGCCAAAGGCAAATAAAACGCATCGTATAAATCGGGCATTATAGATTTTGATAAAATGCTATTTTTTTTTATAACTTACCTTTATTTTTTAGTTATATTTATTTTATAAGTTCTTTTTGTTGTCCAAAAAAGGAGACCAGTCTGATATTTTCTTATTTACAGCCTTTGTTACCGTAGTTGGGGTAGGCAGGGTATGATACAACCACATTTTGCTAGTTATGGCTACGATCTAGTAGTGGGCGAGCTTATCATTAATCGATCACGAATTCTGACTGCGGGCTGATATTGAGAATTTCCCATGTTCGGCAGTCATTTTTACGGCAACAAGACAAAACTATGGACTCCAGTTGATTCAGAGTTTGTTTTACTGTTAAATTTGTTGAGTTGGAAAGAGAGCTGGTAAATATACGTTAAAAAATAACTATCGCTCACACAAGACATTCACAATTATTAAAGTATATAGCATAGTAAATCAGGAAATATCAAAATGGCCTTTGGATAAGTACCTGTTATTTTTCTCGGGACAACTCGAGCAATCATTGTACATTCCTATTTATTGTATTTAATTTATGTAACTAATTCTTCAATTAAAATGTTTAGAATCAGAATAATTCTAAGTAGGTACTTATGTACATGCCTTTGAATAAAAATAATACCAACATAATCTCTATGTATTAAATTAAAAGTCCTGACTTACTAATATATCAACGCACAGCCTAAACCGCTGATCCTAGAGACATGAGGAGGGTGTGTTGAGTGTTCTTTGTGAAGAGTAGGCATATACAAAGAAAGGGTTTTTCGAAATTCTTCCCCTAAATGGGTGAATGGGTGAGAGTGAAATTTCACGCGGAAGACCTCGGAGTTCTGTTTGACCAAAAATTAACATTTGCACCACGCTTAGAACACATAAGTTCATGATTTTGAGTAAGCGCCAAACAAACAAAGGCGCCAAGTAAAATAATGGCAACTTGATTGATCTTCGTTGATTGTTTGTTTGACGCCGAATCAAAATTAGTAATTTACTTTAATTTAAGACGCAAAGAATTATTCGATTTAATTTTCTGTTAAAGTTTTTGGACGCTTGGATAAATATTTCCTGCAACTTATATTAAACTTAAAGGGCCAATATATATTATTATTTTAGTTTTTAGAGGTTTTTGTTTGACTCAGGGGTTTTTTAAATTTTTAATTTAACTTTTATTTCTTGCTTTTTAAGCTTTCTAATATTATATTACTAGTAAACATGCTATACGATCGACACGTGACTCGCCGAAATCTGCGCAGCTGTACGTATTTTTTTTACCACAGTGAAGCTAGTTAGGTACTTACTCGTGGTCGTTGGCGTTCATACCATACTAACGTATTCCTCTGTGAATTCGCCATTTGTGGTGGCGGCCATCTTGGACTTGAAATTTGTAAGTGTTTAGTATTATACTTGTCAAGCCCTTTCATTTGATACCCATATTGAGGGAGTTGTGAAAAAATATGTAATCCGCCATTTTGTGGCGGCGGCCATCTTGGACCGATTTTCATCAAACATAGCTAATAAAACGCTGATAACTATTGCGATAAGTTGTGGCAATGAGCCACAACTTATCGCGATAATTATCGGCGTTTCCCGTTTAGTGTGGCCACGGCATAAGAACACTCGCGACTAATTCACCTTTCAAACAAAATCAAAATCGGTTCACCCGTTCGGGAGCTACGATGCCACAGACAGACACACACACACACACATAGACACGTCAAACTTATAACACCCCGTCGTTTTTGCGTCGGGGGTTAAAAAGGTGTGGAATAAAATTAGTTGTCATGAATAGAAATTCACACCAACACCTCGACTTCAGGTGCAAAAACAGTACTGTCTGTATCTTTTTTTTTTTCTTTTGCTTATATCTCGAAAATGATGTGTCCTATCGCAAAAATAATGAAAATTTCGACCCCCTTTATAATGCCCATAAACTCCTAAAACTCAACATGTAGGTAATCATTTTTCATATTTTCCATACAAAAAGTGAAAAGTTCCTTAAAAACACGTCAAGGCTGCCCCCTCCGCGCCTGCGGCTGTAAAAATCAATTCACAGGGTAGTATTTGCCCTACCCCGTGATTTGTTTTTTAGTACCACGTGTCGACGAGTCGCGATTGTCAAATTCGATTTTTGTTGTCAAAATTATTTTTAAATTTAGAGAATTTTTTATGCAGAATAGCTGTAAGATTCTCATAGCAAAAAGTAAGGAATTTTAGTGATAGTTTAGTTAAGTTTAGTTCGGTGTACAAGAGAATCGGCACCAATTTCTTATTCAAGAATCAACAATCATTTAAACATTTTTATTCTGAAGTTGTACAAAAACATATTACCTACCATACAAATTATTTGTTCCTCAGTAAAATCAAAACATTATCAAATAGAACAATTTGTATTTACAATAAAATCTTCTATTCTATTCTATTTTTGAGGTTCTGGCTCCATCGATAACGTTCGATGATTTTGCCAATGTCAAGGTATGAGAAAGTAATGATCGTAAACTGTAGCACAACTATTGATCAGTGTTTGTAGCGGTGGCATCCATGGATCCCCATGCTAAAAAAGGACAAAACATTTTTAATTAGTAGATGCAAAACGTCACAAAATAAATGTTAGAAACATTCAGTAAAAATAAAATAAGTAAATAGAAATATCAACTGTAACTAGATTTTATTAAGGGCCTATACTACGTCAGATTGCGAAAATTGCCTTAGCATTAACGGCTGTAGTTTCAACAGTTCTGCAGTATTCACTTTGAAATTAATACAGGGTGAAATTGAACACATGCGACAAATCGAAATGGGAGATTGTACTCATTATTATGAACAACTTTTACTATGGGACCAAACCTGAAATCGCGAAAAAAAAATCAGCTGTTCCCTACATTTATGTTCGCATAACTCATCAAAATGTAAGGATTGTTCCTTACATTTTTTTTTTACTGATTTTTTTTTTCGCGATTTCAGGTTTGGTCCCAAAGTAAAAGTTGTTCATAATAATGAGTACAATCTCCCGTTTCGATTTGTCGCATGTGTTCAATTTCACCCTTAAACGATAAAAATGAGGACTACTGCGAGGTGTTATCGGTTGCGAAAACACGATTGCATACAATTTTCTCGATACAAAGAAGTCTCAAAGTTACCTCTAAACCGCAAAAATAAAAGAAGAATATTGAATGAAAATTTTCAAATTAGGTCATGAAACTTTGCAGGCTAATCGTACTATGCATAAAGCAGGTGTCATAGGTTCGTTTTTATTTTTTAATCGTTTCATTTAACGTAAAAAGATGAGATCGGAAATATCGAGCTTTAAAACCACTCACAGCTTGAACCGCTCTGCCGCCCGGCCCCCGACAGGACCCCGATTCAGTACTTGTCAGTACCATGTCAGTACCGCTTCGGCCATGCTTCGGCTATCAGACGGGGAACCCGTGTCACTTCGCTTGCGCTCAAAAGACCCGAATGACAACGTTTTATATTCTGAAGAAATTATTAATGTAAAATGAAATATAGATTTAAAAATAAGGCACCCGTATTTTTATTTTTTCTAAATTTTGTAGTTTTCATTTATAAAATCAAGTTTGAAATGGTTCAAAATCGTAATCTCATGTCAATGTCAAAACATTGTCAAAAATTTAGGGAGGTAAACGTACCTATTTTAGACAGTTCCCAATGTATGGTGTTTTCAATATATTCAGCAAAACTATTTTTATAAACAATTTTGTCTATTTATTGATACAGGATGTAAAAAGACTCATAGCCGTCGTACATCAAACTAAGTAACATTGCACAAAAGTAATTGCTGGGAATCGACTTTAATGTTTGATGTGAAAATTTGCCTACCACAAACAGCAAATTTTACACCCGCATGAAACTGTGCAGGGGTCGTGGAGGTATTTAAAGTTGTGTTACTTATAATATCAAAAACTTGTTTTCGTAAAAAATATCAGTAAAAGTTGGAATTTTGACCTCAACATCTCCGTAACCAGAAAGTTTCTAGTACAGACGCCAGCACATCAAGCTACTAATAGGAGACTAGAAACTTTGAACTTCATTAACAAATTATGAAAAAAAAATTCGATCAGTCGGCAAAAAAAATGGCCAATTTACACAAAACCTTTTTTTTATAGTAAGAGGCCATTTTCAGAAGCAGTTTTATGAAGAAAAGTGTAATCGTTTGCTATCAACAAATACTGAAAAATTAGTTTTCATTCATCGCAAGTAATCACAACTTACCACTCATAGATTTTGAGAATTATCTACAGACGCCAGCACATCAAGCTACCCGAAACTGCCAAATTTTCCCAATCAGTTGATTGGGAAAATTTGGCAGTTTCGGGTAGCTTGATGTTTTCAACTTTATCGCTAAAGCATAATGTTCAAAGTTTTGAACCTTATGCTTTAGCGATAAAGTTGAAAATCTACAGGGTGTTACGGAAAGGGTATACCAATACAAACGGGTTGAAGAGTGTATCTGGTCTAGAATCTATGTACAAAATTTCAGCTCAAAAGCAGTAACTTTGAAAATGCTTAATATTTTTTTATTTCGATAGTTTATTAAATTGAAATCATAACAAACGTGTCACCGCACTACGAGGGTCATTATCCATTATCTGTAGTGTGTCTGTGCGCCTAGTACACGCACATCACGCCGCCGCGCGCTAGTGCAGCGCCGTGATGTCGAAATAAAAAAATATTAAGCATTTTCAAAGTTAATGCTTTTGAGCTGAAATTTTGTACAGAGATTCTAGACCAGATACACTCTTCAACCCGTCTGTATTGATATACCCTTTCCGTAACACCCTGTATAAGGATCAAAGTTGATTGAGAAAATTTGATAGTTTCGGTTAGCTTGATGTGCTGGCGTCTATATGTAAAATTTTGTGGTTTAACCGGTCAAGCGGCGCAGTTCGCCGATCGGCGACGAAACAATAGAAAATCAATTGTGTCTCATTAGCGGAGCTATTGGTCTGGTTCGTCTTCAGCTTCACTAGAAGACTGAGTATTAGGGTGGTCCTTATTCCTAAGAAAAAAAAATTTTTTTCTTTAATTTCGCGGGGCACCACGTAATTTGGTTATATACCATAAGAAAGTATTTCAGTATTTTTTTTGAAATTTTTAAATGACATTTAAGGGTCGCTACCAAGGTTTGAATTTTAAATAAAAAGTATAAAAACTCAAAATCTGTATTTGTTAGAATTCTTTATTTTTATACTCAGGTCTTACAAAATATTATGAAATTATTGTTATTGTTATTCTTCAATGCTTCTGAACGTTTTTTCTTGTTTTCTTTATTTTTTTTAGATTCTGCCATTCTTTGAACAGTTTTTCAATTTTACTGATGACGTTTTTTTAATTGAATAGGTATGCCAGTTTTTTAATTTATTTATTACTTTTAATATAACCATCCAAAATATATATAGACACCTAAATTAAAAATTATTGAAACCTTTATGTAAGCTGTCTTTCAACGCTATTTGTAAAAATTTTGACAGCCGGTAGCGACCTCTAAATCTTAACAAAAACAAAAACATAAAAAGACGTATTTCATATTTAGAGGTATATAATCAAATGAGAAAGTGCCCCGAGGATAATTCAAAAGTCGAAAAATAAGGACCACCCTACTGAGTATGACCAGAGTTAAAATAAATCATCATTATGTTTTCTAAATTATCTAATTTTAATCTATTTCTTTTTACATCTAACACCCATTTATATGTGGAAAACGAGCGTTCGGCATCTGTTGATGTTAGTGAAGCGAATTTATATTATGACAAAAACCCCGTAGTATCAGTCGGAATCCCGTGGAATCATCAATATTTGCGGCCAATGAACCTAAATAGCTCTTACCTATTCCGATCACTGGTAATAAATGATGAATTATGATGACTTGAGGATGTCTCGAATGGGAAGGGGGACAAAATAAAAATGCAAAATACTACACCATACCACTTTATTTTAGTATTGTCAAATATTGTATCGTTTCGTTAAGATTTGATATCGTGACGTCGCACCGTCATTACAAGAAATGAACGTTCATACAAACTCACACGTTCCAATCTAGTAAACAACTTTACATTAAAACATGTTCTCAAATACAACTCATATTGTGACAACAATATCAGAGCCGTAAGAATGCGGAGACGTGTGACTACATTACTGTCTACGATACTAATAATGTTGCATCGGATTTTAAATATTGCTTCTATATTTTAGGCTGCGTTTATCAATAATGTGATCCCTTTTAAGCATCTACATAACATACGTAAATACTTTGGTAAATTGAAATTATATACAGTAAAACTAAAAGAATTGATTTAGAATGAATAGAATAACTACTTAATTGTATCATGCAAAATATAGCTTACTCAGTACTTCTCTTAAGGCTGGGTTTACATTTACTGCATTGCATTGGTTAAGTAGCGAGTTTAGTTTGAAAATTGATGTTTAATTCGGCAACATTACACTTCAAGTTTCTGTTGGGGTGAGGAAGACGCGCGGACTGGCGATTGTCACCTTCCCTTGACTCGCCGAATACTAGAACGTGTTTAAGTTTTTACTACTTATTCATATATTTATTTGCATTTCATAATGCTGTAGAAGTGTTACAATGGCATAAAGAATATACTTAATCGTCACGGCACTACTTGCCTGGAAAAGTCTAAACAATGATATGGACTTTACTCGCCGGTTTCGCAAGTTAACTCCCTAATTAACTAATGCAAATTAAATCCGCCTTTAGAACCAATGATGACAAATCACGCCTATACCTACTGACCAACCATATGTTCCAAAACCTTTCATTATTGACCTACCATTGAACCTAGTGCAATAACACAATACTGAGTTAGCTGCTACTTTTGGAGTAATAATGTACATGATTTATAAATATTACGACAAAATGAATATCGCATTTGACCTAAGAAAACAGTATGTCCACATACTGTATATTCAAGTTTCTACGTAAAATAACCTAAATAGTGTCTGACCGAGCCGAAACTGAATATTCGGCTCCTTTTCTAGTTTCGGCCGAAACCAAAACTTAGTTAAAATTGACAACATTTTCTGACACCCAGCATCTTTCGTGCGTTTGTAATAAATAATTAAGGGGTGATTATTCAACCATCAGTTTTGTTTTACCCAAAGGAACTTTAGTCGGACACTAGAGCTAAATTACCAAATTTCTATTTACTTTAGTTCGTATTTCAGCAGCTACGTGGAATTCTCAGTTGAGTCACACCACCACTAATCAATTTGTCAAATTGAATGCCCTCCGATAATACACAAAAAAAATGTTATCAAACTAATATAATATATAAAGTACAAAATAATAAACAATATTTCCATAACAGAGATAAGTACACAATAGTATAAGTATATAAATTAAAATATACTCAACAACAATAATAAAACAACGCAAATAAAAATGCATCAACAATAAATAAGATTAAAAAATTAATAATTTTGAAACATTAGTTTGGTAAAAAATCGTTTAAAATATCACTACAAAAATTGACTATTGGTGTTAAGTGTGAATCAAACTGTTAGTACCTAGTTCCGTTCAGGGCATAATGCTGTGTTCATTAACTACACTTTGATTTTTAATTGTATTCAGTAACTTGACAGTTAAAGAGGGATACCAGTTTCTGAAAAATAAAGAATGAGCGAAATTGAATAACCCTTACTTTATACTTAGTTTTTGAAACACACATTATATTCGTATAAAACATAACTTAAAAAATAAGTAATGAACCAATGAACTAAAATATATTTACGCTTGACTATATAAATCTTAAAAATTAAAGCGTATTTTGTCTTACAATAAGGTTAAGAGACTGGCAAAATAATTATTTGTAATATTCCAATAGAACAAACACATTTTTCACCTATTCGTTCATTCCGCAAATTCGTTCTCTACCAACTCTCTTATTGAACTGCAAGTTACAGAGTACGATTAAAAGTTGAAACTCCTATTACGATCTAGCCTGAACGAATTAACTTAAGTTTTTGGGTGTGGTTACTTTCCATACTGCTTCATCAGTGATTCAGTGGTGAGTGACTTGGGGCGCTCGATGGGCAGGCCGAGCGCGCGCGACCAGATCAGCTGCGCGAGCACGCCCAGCGCGCGGGACACGCCGAACATCACGGTGTAGTAGTTCATCTCCTTCAGGCCGTAATACTGCACGCGAACAATAAATATTAGTCATACGCTCTATAGGTATCACATATAATCAACGAAAAAATACAAAACATAGTTGTAATACCTGTAAGAGGACACCAGAGTGGGAGTCCACATTGGGCCACGGGTTCTTGACCTTGCCGAGCTCCGTTAGAATCGGGGGCACTACTTTGTAGACAGCGGCGACCAGTTTGAACATAGGGTCGTTGGGCAAATGCTTCAGGGCGAAAGCACGCTGGCATGTGTACCTTTACAAAAAACATTTGTTAAGAAATAGCTATGTAAAGGAAAATACAAAACCTATAAGTCTCCTACTAGACTAGGATAAAGGTCTTGTTACCTGGGGTCAGTCTTCCTGAGGACAGCGTGTCCGTAACCGGGTACGACCTGTCCGGACTTGAGGGTCTTCCAGATGAACTCCTTCAGTCCTTCTTCGGTGAAGTCATCGCCAACTTGTTTGCGCAGTTTCTCCAACCATATAAGTACCTGCACGTAATAGTTTACTATAGATAACAAGAATTGGGCTATCAAATGCAAAAAGAATTTTTCAAATCCGACTAGTAGTTCCAGAAATTAACCCCTACATACAAACTTACAATGAAATTTTACCTCTTTATAATATTAGTATAGATAATGATCAGTTAATATAATAAACGATTGATATAATTTTAATGTAACTAATTTCTATAAGAATAACAGACAATTAATATAAAATCATTTGATATACCACTCAATAGACATAAAACCTATTTAGTCTAATATGATAAAAACTTTTTTTTTCATCCTATGTCAACGGAGCCCCGCTTCGCGGGGCCCCTATTTCTGTGTAAAGGGTTTAAAGTAACCTAACCAAACCGAACCTCGGGGTGCCCTTCGCTCGCCCTTGCATCCTATGTCGACGGAGCCCCGCTTCGCGGGGCCCCTATTTCTCTGTAAAGGGTTTAAAGTAACCTAACCAAATCGAACCTCGGGGTGCCCTTCGCTTGCTCTTGCATCCTATGTCGACGAAGCCCCGCTTCGCGGGGCCTCTATTTTTGTGTAAAGGGTTTAAAGTAACCTAACCAAACCGAACCTCGGGGTGCCCTTCGCCCGCTCTTGCATCCTACGTCGTCTATTGCGTTCGTTGAGTTCGGGTGCGGTAACGGTAACGGAAATAATTCGGAAGCCACGAAGCCACGAAGGCTTTCTAACCTAAGCTGTCCGAGTCGGATCGCTCTGAATTGGGGTGTTAATCATAACGACGGTATCAATATATATTTTAAACGATAGACCTAATTATTTTCGATTAAATAAACGTTATATCCACTAACGTTATACGAAGTAAGTTTTAGAGTAGGTAGGTATATAAATGTTATATGTAAAGAAATTATATCAACAGTTGGTATATCTCACGTTTATTATATCTTGTGAACGTTACTGAAATGAAAATATACCAAATAACTCTATACCTACGATTTGAGACGCGCCCGGGGGGGACACTTAATTCTAACGAAAATTGGTACTTTAAAGCTTGATAAGTCACGAACGGTTTGCTTAATCAAAAAACGGTATTCACAAACTACTAATATTTTTGAAAGACCTATTCAACGATACCCCACTTGACATAGTTTGTTGACTTTCTTTTTTTTCATTTTCACAATATGGCGTCCAGTAGTCGCCATATTGAATTTTCATTAACGTCATGTCTTTAGTGACACTCGCCGGACTAAGAGGAATCGGTTGACGTGTGAATCATAAAAATCGGCCCAGGCGTTTGGTCTGTATAGTGCTTCAAAGGAACATACATACATACATAGGCTGATAAACACATTACCACTCCTTTGCGTCGCGCAGTCGGGTAAAAAAAACAGGGTGTGTTTGAAAGACACTCCGACTCCCGCATAGACCAAACCGCTAAAGAATCTTTTTTTGTAGTAAACTTTGGACAGTAAATGAATATGATATTTGAATCCAAATCGAAATCCAAGCGAACAAGTCGCTGACAGAGTGCAAACTGAAATGAAATACTGCATCTTTATTTGGTTCTTCTTTTGTAATTATAATCTTCACCAAATTGAGCACCCTGTTTAAATGAAAAAAGAATCATGAAAATCGGTGTAGATTTGACAAAATAACATGCAAGAACTATTAAATATAATAGTTACTAGCCACATAACACTGGGTCATGTAATGACTATCAACTGGAAAATTGTATCTGCGTGTATAAATCATAAATAAGGTCATGGTTATCGCCTTCCGCGATCTGTCGTAAATGGCGACTGGAAGTGGATGTGCAATGACAAGGTCGTGAATGCTCTTCTCTGCAATAGTATTCTATTTTTGTATTAATTTCAAGCTCAAAGGTTCAGGTTCTGGGTCCGGACGTGCCTAGAACCTGAACCTGCTGATAAAACATGCGATAATGCAGTCGCGTTGCCATTGAACTGTTCAGGCGAATTAATAGGGTATCGATAACCATACTGCTAATTTCTCCCGATAGATGTCATCATTGCACTAGTAAACAAAAGAGTTAAAGATCTTAATTATTTAAATCTATCTCATTATCACCATCTTCCTAGCCAACCATGTTTGGATCGTCTTTCAGTCTGACCGGATGCAGCTGAATATGCAATTCTGGAGTATTTAGTATTTTACATGGAACAACTGCCTATCTGACCTCCACAACCCAGTAAAACACAAAGTATTTTTCATGTATTATTTAAATATATCTATTCTATATAATAAATAAAAATTTAAATATGTTCGTTTGTAAGAACATCACTTGAGAATGGCTAAACCGATATGGTTATTTTTCTTCTAAATTCTAATTCCGTCATTAAATTCTTCGTCAATGAAGAACTCTTTACAAACAAGTATATTATTATGCAGTACAAACCTCTTGGTTAGCCAGACCGTGCAGGGGTCCAGCGAGACCGTTGAGGCCGGCGGCAAACGAGAGGTAGGGGTCACTCAGAGCTGAAGCCACCAAGTGCGTTGTGTGGGCAGACACGTTACCACCCTCGTGGTCACTGGACAAATAGGAACATAAATCAGCATAATATGAGCCTTCAAGAACTAGTTTCAAAGTTTCATTTCACCACAACTAAAATTTACGACGAATATCGAACGAATAATTTACATAGACACTGAAAAACTTAACTTCACTTGGAAAATATTTAATTTATTATTATTATACAGGGTCAAATTAAATTAGTTACAAATCCTCCGCAGACATATTGGGTATCGATCTAAACAACGTAAAATAAAAACTAATTTTGGATCTACCGCTGGTAGACTTGAAGTATAAGTTGATAAAAATCTGTTTTTATTGTTGAGATATCGATACCTATCACGTCTGCGGAGATTCGCTAGCTAATTTAATTTGACCTTACATGGAAAGGCATGTCAGAATACACAATTAAAGAAAAAATCGCTATGGTTTAGTGCAGGGTTCAAACGTAATATTCCCGGCATAATATCATGCATGCTTAATAAGGGTGAGCAAGCGTACGGTTGCCGTTAAGTGTGTTTATTTTATAGGATCTAAATAAATTTCAGAGATAACAAGCATTTTAATCTCTATGGGTTATTTTTAGTACTTTACAACTGTGTATGTAGATGTATGTACAGTGCAAATTGTTCCCGCGTGGCAGCGCTAAGTGGTTTAAACGCCCAAGTGCGATGCCACCACTTAGCGGTGACACGTGACAAGTGTAGTTAAGGATCACAATAGTGCAAAAGCAGTGCTTTAGTGACACAATGCAAGGCACTTGAATAAAGATATCGCGAAATTACATTCGTGACTTCGATTCAGATTGGAGCTAATAATATTGGAGTTCAAGGACAAAATTAAATTGAAATCTTTGCTATCTCGAAGAGCGGGAATACCTAGTGCTTTAAACGCAGCATAATAAAAACTTGATGCTGTAAAAAGTATCTGATAAAATTATCAGGAAACAAATCTGTAGATACCAATTTGTAGAGCCATCACTTACAAATTGAGAGCTTTGATTTGATTATTTGAATAATTTAACTCGAAATTATAATTTTAAATCACCTTAAATATGTTTTTCGAATGACACTAGTTTTAAAACCCAATTTTCGTCGACGATTTTTCAATTTCAAGCTATAATTGTTGTAAAAATCGGTGAGATGTACAGATGAATTTGTTACTAATTCACTTTAGCAAGTAATTACGTAAGAATTTAACCTGAACATGTTTTGTTTACGCTTTAATCAGATACCTTTGGAACAGACATTAGTCGCAATGACTGAAAATACTAAAACCAAGAAGTATGTTCGCTGTAGGCTAAAAAAGGACAAGTGCGAGCGAAGGTCATAGGCGACAGAACATAATGAGACATAATCTCGCTTAGCTACAGATTAAAAACAAACATGCAACGCTAAACACCACTTACTCCGTAGTCGAGATAACAAACACGTAGTTAATTTTAAGACACTAGGTTACATAACTTTATTTTACTGGTTAAAGTCACGGAAGAAAGGTCGACAGAGAGGTCCAATGATGACTGATGACGTAGTCGGAAAATAGTTTTCTAGACATCCAATAATGGTATTTTTTATGTTTTTTTTTTAATAATAGTGTCGGTGGAATTTTGATTTATAACTGGAGCGCACAAATAATTTAAGGAGCACTGGAGCTAAACGTAGCGTGTCAAATAAACATGCACTAAAATTCGCACCTGGCAGTTAATACAAAACCAAATCATTGGAAAAAATTAATATTCGCAACATAGCTAAGTGGGATAACTTACAAACTATCAGAGCAATGTCATGGTCAGACAGGGACCTTCTATCGCATGATGTTTTCATGCGATAATTAGAAGGTCACTCTCAAGATCACATACTTTTTAAAGACATGCACATAGTGGTAAGAAGCATGTTATTATTATGTGCATTCAGTATGCACGTAATGTGTGTACTCGGTGTATGACGGAAGAGGTTTCGTTCGCTGGCGTGTCGAGTTGCGCAGTCAGGGACATTCATAAGTTGGACACAATGCACACATTACAGAGCAAGGGAAGTCAAGATCAATAACACAATTCATGCAAATCATCGTTCGATATTCATCCTTCTTGTGTGGTCTGCCACTTATTTGGAGCGTAGAATTTGTGATTTTAATATTCTTAGGCACATATTAATAATAATTAAATTGCTTCAGTTTGGATCTCTCACAAGTGTGGCTTTATTATCACAATGACAATTCATATTTATTTAAAAGTGAGGTTTCAATGAGTCTTAATAAAACGAGTCCTTTATATTACAGATTAGTTTAAGGTCTTACCCACAGAATCCATACTAATATTATAAATGCGAAAGTGTATCTGTTACCTCTTCACGCTTAAACCGCTGAACCGATTTAGATGGAATTTTGTATAGAGATAGTTTGAGTCCCGGGAAAGGACATAGGATAGTTTTTATCCCGATATTCCAACGGGAAACTTATGCGGGTGAAACCGCGGGGCGCTGCTAGTATAACATATCCTAAACTAGCAGCGCTCCACGGCTTCACCCGCATAAGTTTCCCGTTGGAATATCGGGATAAAAACTAACCCATGTCCTTCCCACGGGAATCAAATTATCTCTATGCCTAATTTCATTTAAATCGGTTCAGCGGTTTAAGCATGAAGAGGTAACAGACAGACACACACTTTCGCATTTATAATATTAAGTATGGATATATAACTTGGCAACATGTTCTGTGGTCTTACCTGTGAATGGTGAGGTAGAGACGCATCAGCTCGACAAACTGAGGGTCGTCGAAGCCGAGCATGCTGCAGTAGTTGGCGGAGTAATCCTTGTTCTCATCAATGGCGCCGACGCCCTTGCCGTCACGGTAGGTGTTACGGAAGATGGTCGCAGCGATCACGGGCAGTTTGGCGATCAAGTTCATGGAGTCCTCGTATGCGTACTGTTACAGAAAAGTTACATTGTATTCAATCTAGTAGAATTATTGCGTTTCAAAAAGTTACATTGTCATTTGTGGTATTTCTAAGTATCTATCATAAATCATGACGCATAAATTTAGATTTATTGTAACCGAAATTGATAATTGTATATCAGTGTCAATGTAGCAAACCACTTTGACGGCATATATGTAACTACATACCTCCCAGTACTTAGTTTTGGGCACACCATCTGAGTAGGCCTTCGCGAAGGTTGATTCGCTGTTGAGGGCAGTGACGGCGGCCGAGAACTGTGACATGGGGTGGAGCTTGGCTGGCAGGTTGTTGAGCATGGTGACGACGTGCGCTGGCAACTCAGCCCTGAAACATTCATTTTTAAGGTTTCGTACCAAAATGATAAAAACGGAACCCTTAAGGTGTCACTTCGTCTGTAGGTCACAGCTGTTTATTTTAGGAACTAAAGTTATGCTACCTAATCTGTCTATCTATATTACATATGTATACGTAGGATACTCAGAAAGTTTTGCGAACATAACGCCGAGACGAGCTTGCTTCAAATTTGTTTATCATATCACGGCGCCATTCCACCCGCGCCTGCTTCTGAGCATCGGTGAGTTTGTGCGGCACCCAGCGTGAAACTACCCTCCTCACGCGAAGATGCACGTGTAGAATTTCGTGAAGGCTTCCCGATCCAACCTGCATTATGTACCTACTGAATCTCTTGATACGTAACTCGCCTATTGTCTTGGATTAAATTTTTCACTGCTAGCACCTTTTCTTCTGTAACAGCTGTCAAAGGGCGACTAATTCTTTCTTAATCTCCCAAAGTTAGTCGACCGCGCATGAATTCGTTATACCAACAATACACGGTTGCCTTAGGCCTTCATCCATGAATGCCTGCCAAAATACGATACTCCATAGACAAGTTTAGACGCGATTAAAAACTTGCCTATTAAAAATACGTCAATTTACGTCAGGCGTTGACTAATTTGACAGGACTAAACTAATATTTATCTTCTGTCCTTTTCTTAATAAAATAGAAAGAAAAGATACACTGTACTTAAATTTAGTTTAGTTTGTGAACAAGGGAATCGGCGCCATCATCTGCTTAGCCTTTTCCCATCTATGCTGGGGTAGGCTTCCAGTCTAACCGGATGCAGCTGAATACCAGTATTTTACATGGAGCGACTGCCTATCTGACCTCCACAACCCAGTTACTGAGTAATACGATAACCAGAGAGATACAATACTGTATAGATAATTTACCGTGACTACGTTGTCTTTAAATTAACATTCGTATCAAATTGACAGAAGGTCGCAATGTCGTATGTACATCCGCTTTTTCAACACGTAATACTGTAGGTACGATTAGTTGTCCAAATAATGACATGAGTACATGATATAATATTGTTGTCTGTTAATGGAAGAAGTTGACTCACCTACGTGCCCATTCCTTGGACAGAGCGTTTACTTGAGCATCAGTGGGGACTTCTCCTGTCACGAGGAGCCAGAACAGACCTTCGGGAAGAGGTTCCGTACCGCCCGGGGCCTTGGGAAGTTTCTGCTGGCATTCGGGGATGGACAAGCCGCGGAAACGGATACCCTCATCGGGGTCCAACAAGGAAACCTCCCAAACCAAACCCTTGATACCACGCATACCACCATACATCTGGAGAGAACATATTTACTTTTAAGGACGCTTTATTGGTACTTACTCTATATATGATTGGCTTTGACCTCGTAACACGTTATGATTACTTGATCATAAGTGCAGACGACCCAGAAGATTGATTCGACATGCAGTCACTTATCAATCAATATTATTATTTATAAAACCAAATAATATGACCTTCGTATTGAGCCTTCACAAGTTCATATACTTACACAGATACGTTAGGATATAAAATTTATTTAGAGATACATCACCAATAAAACATATGTGCAATCTTGAACTTCTCTCGAACTGGGTTCAAATCTAATTCGGTTCATTGACCGCCTGCTCGAATACTCTTTATATGACTTTGTGGGTCACAGTATACATTTACTATTCATACTTATATAATTAATTATAAAAAAAAACAATCAAATATGCATACCTACATATAGCTGCGATATAGTTATATATTTCCTAAATCCTGATAGTCTGACTAGTATCTAATTATTATAGCAACGAAGAATAAATCCAATTTAAGGTATATTATAGGTAAGGGCGGTCTCTCACGGTTGCGAAACCGCAGAAACTGATGTCCGTTTGTCGCATTTGCGACGCACGACAGAAAAGATTCAGAAGCGTTACAATCACATATTAGGGATTCATCATCGCATCTGCAGCGATGCAATAGCGCGACTGTATATTATCATCGCTACTATCTCCACCGAGAACTAATCGTCCACAGGTATTCACAAGCAATCAATACAGCTAAATCTCCATGCTCGATCGCGGCTGTATCGCAATAGTAGCGATGCAGAATCGTGCCAAGTGGGCGAAGGTATACGTCCAGCGAGAGCATCGCGACTGTAACGAGGTCTTTTTGCAATTGTATCGCTATTGAATCGCTGCAAAAACTCGCCATGAGCGACCGCCCTCGCTCGAAATAAGGAGGCTATCATTATTAAACAATGTTCAGTATTATTGACTTACCATATCAATGGTGACGTCTCCGACTTTGGTGTTGCCATATTTCTTACGGAACTCCTTAATCTGTGCTTGCTGCTGGGGGATTTTTTCGGCGAGGATGCTTTTGAGGTTGGTAGATTCCGAGCTCAAACCTCTTAGCAGAATTGATGCTGCCGGACATATTTTCTGGATAGGACAAAACAAAAATAAACTCATAAATTCTATATAACGAATACATTTTATGTTCTAGTAGCCCGCGACTTCGTCTGTGTATTTTGTAATTCATCATTTTTTTTTTAATACAATTATCCTGGATGAAAAGTAGCCATGCCCTTTTCCAAGTCCCAACCTACCTGTCTTTGGTGTGGGCGTGAAAAAGTAACAGAAAGAGTTGTTTTAGCATTTATAATATTAGTATGGATGAAATGTGCATAAATTACCAACATTGGTTTGATGTGAAACTTTGGACCCTATATTTTGATGCCGTTACCTTGAAATAGCAGATCCCTCAACAACTATTTCAACTTTTCAAGTACGTATCTAGTTTACAACAAGATTACCAAAGAAGAAACAAGGCGATCTCGTGCATGTGAAATATCATTAACCTCCATTAGAAGTCACGTTACACATAAATGTGAGTATTTATAAATACACCCATAGACATACAGATCGTCCAGGAAAAGTATGCGCTTCGGCAATAATCGTATATGTTCGGAAATACGAACGCACGATAATGAGATCTATTACAGATCTGTTACATTCCCCACGCATGCACCATGCACGTAATTTCCTATTTTATATCACCATGATTATAAAATAATGGACTTAAATCTATGCAATTCCAAAAACTTTACGAGTTGCTTTATGTAATTGCGTAACACACTATCAATCACAATCTGAATAATTTTGAAAGATATTGCTAATCCATTGCTTATGTTCGAAAAATTTGTCTGCTCAACAACGTAAACAACGCAATGAATGTTGTTGAACTGTCATAATGAAAGTCATTGCTGTTAGTGTTACGAAATTACCCCGCGGTTTATTTATGTACGTTTGCCCAGCTAGGCCCCCCAGAATTTGCGATTTAGGTATACACCAATGCAATGTACTCGCCTCTAGGAGTATATGTACCGCTTTCTTTTTCAATGTACCTCTGTACTTTTGAAGAAATATGCAAAAAAAGAGGGCCGTGCCAGCCAAACGTTTTCAGCACGGCCCTCGTGTAACTTGAAAAATATATAGCGTATTAAAAAGTTTCATAAACTCAAGGAATGTACTTTATTAACACGTTCTATGTATCGTAACAGATATTGTGAATTCGTAATAACAAATAATATATAGACGTGGATAGGGGGCCGTGCTGAAAAAAAAAGAAATGAGAAAATATCTAAAAAAGACAAAACAACCTTAGCCAAAAACTATATAAAAGTAATTCATGTTTGGCAAGTAACATATGTACCGCATTGGTTTCTCATACAACTTGCTAAATTCAAAAAATAAACCAATTTTAGTTTATTCAGCACGGCCTTCTATAGTTGCCTATATCTTTTTAAATATGACATGTTTGTTTACAAAATTCGACTTCCTGAATTATGTATAGGAGTACATTCGTTCCAAATAAATTGCGATTATGGTGTATTAGTATTTAAAAAGATAAATTGGATCAAAAATATCCTAACATGCAACTGATGGGGTGACCATGGTTCCATAAATTAGGTACATATATTCTATACCTATATTAATGAAATTATGTGACTACATTGAAATAAACGTTCTTTTTTTACAATTTGTTTTTTTTTCTTCAAAATTAATATTAGCGATGACATCTTTTAAGGGAATTAAATCATTTAAAACTTGTTGTGTGCGGTCGCTATTAATTCACTAGGTAAGGTTCAATCAATGTGATTTGTTGGAAACGTATCTGTAATTTTTTAAGCCTTTTAAGCTCTGTAGTCAAAGTGAAAGCATTTATTTCAAATAGGCACATAAAAGGCACTTTTGAACGTCAAAAATTACCTTAAAATAGATTTGATTCCAGTCGCCCCCTCCAAAAGGTAGTTTTCGTGTGGAGAAGAATGGGCAAGAAACTCCACCGTTACTCTTTTAAAATGTTTTAGGTACTATATTTTGCATGGGTACATTAATTATATAATAATATGTGAGGACGATGCACCTAAAATAAAATTACTATACCACAATAGGTAAAAGAATTGTAGTGTTTGTGACACATAGTTTTTCTGCGATTATTCCATAGGTAAACGTAAGCAATCTGTGAAATGTACCGAAACTGTAATTTTATTGTAATGTACCGTACATCAATCCGTGTGATTTATTGGAAATATATATGTGATTTTTTTAAGCCTTTTGAGCTATTTAGTCTTAACGACACTTGTTGTTTTGTTCGATTTGCGACCTACTACTTACTACTATTATAGTTATCGTTAATAATTAATACAGATTACGATATTTTTGATTTTTTTATTTTATTGAAGATTTACTCAATTTATGCAGAAGTTTTTTTATCCATTCTCACGTGGAATCATGGTCACCCCATCAGTTGTATGTTAGGATATTTTTGATCCAATTTATCTTTTTAAATACTAATACACCATAATCGCAATTTATTTGGAACGAATGTACTCCTATACATAATTCAGGAAGTCGAATTTTGTAAACAAACATGTCATATTTAAAAAGATATAGGCAACTATAGAGGGCCGTGCTGAATAAACTAAAATTGGTTTATTTTTTGAATTTAGCAAGTTGTATGAGAAACCAATGCGGTACATATGTTACTTGCCAAACATGAATTACTTTTATATAGTTTTTGGCTAAGGTTGTTTTGTCTTTTTTAGATATTTTCTCATTTATTTTTTTTTCAGCACGGCCCCTTATCCACGTCTATATATTATTTGTTATTACGAATTCACAATATCTGTTACGATACATAGAACGTGTTAATAAAGTACATTCCTTGAGTTTATGAAACTTTTTAATACGCTATATATTTTTCAAGTTACACGAGGGCCGTGCTGAAAACGTTTGGCTGGCACGGCCCCCTTTTTTTGCATATTTCTTCAAAAGTACAGAGGTACATTGAAAAAGAAAGCGGTACATATACTCCTAGAGGCGAGTACATTGCATTGGTGTATACCTAAATCGCAAATTCTGGGGGGCCTAGCCAGGCAAACGTACATGTTTATTTAATGCAACCTGGCTCCGGAAATTAAACAAAAAATCAAGCTCTAACAAAGATGTTTCAGGAAGTGCTTGTTTATAAACAATTCGATGAACGCAATCATAGCGGCGGCGATTCAATCAATAAAGTGAACGTCGTTGGGTCAGCGCGGGTCAGAGTTTAACCTAATTGACATTATAAATCATATTTACGTCTTTAAACCCTTCAAAACGATGATAGAGATACTAGAGCTGAGATGATCAATTATGCAATTATATTCATGAAAAGCCGTGTCCGATCGGATTTTCCATCAGCAAAAATGACGAACTTCCATACAAACTTTCATCCCCTATTTGACCACTTTAGAGGATACATTTTCGAAAATCCTTCGTTAGTGCTCACTTTAGTTATAAAAGGAACTCTCTAATTATGCAAATAATGCCATGCTTCTTTCTAGACCCAACGAATAAGGCTGTGCGTCAGACATTTAATTAAATAATTAATAAGACTAGCTTTCGCCCGCATGGAGGTCGGAAATAATCCCATGGAAACGTAGGTACTACCGGAATAAAAAGTATCCTATGTCCTAATCTAACCCAGGTCGTGGATCGTGGTCTACTTTTGTGCCTGTAATGTATCCCTTAAACCGAGGATAGGTAACAGACAGATTAACATTCGCAATTAATTGGAAGTATGAATAGCCTTCAATCCTTACATGTTAGTTTTGCTGTTGCAACTGATAACATGATAAAAAAAACAAATAAAGTCGTTAATGTGATGCGGTGTTTCTGTGACGGAATTCCTATAAGTAATCGCACATTTTTGTGGTAAACCTGTTAGTAGGTAATTAGTTAAGTACCCTAGTTAGCAAGAAATATAATGCGGTAAACCCCTGCTTGCGAGAAGTAATTAGCATAAGTTTCGTGTTTCAACGGCGAACAAGACACCAGAATGCGGGCATCCCCATTGTCGCGCTTGTAATCTACAGCGAACGAGGACATGGCGCATGCTCAGTAAGGTCAGTGGCAATAAGGCCAGACAATTACGTAAACGGAATCCGATAGGTAAAAGAATGTTTTTCCTCGAAGAAACTGACAAATCCTACCAGTTCTAAACAGTGGGGACCTATAAGGAAAATTTTAACATTTAATGTAAATACTAAAGAGAAACTTGAGAGAGGTCACAGCTCGTTACATTTTAATTTGCTGTCTCGCAATTCGGTGTACGGATATTAAATGGAAGGCCCTTCTGTGACTTCCTAAAGTATCAACGACATTCACGGTCATTAAGCACGAACCGTTAGCGCAGTGCCATTTTTTAACCGACTTCAAAAAAGGAGGTTCTGTATTCGACCCGTACGTATGTTTGTATGTGCGCGATTATCTCAAAAACTAATGAACCAATTTTGATAATTCTTTCATTAACGTGATCTACATACTTTCAGGAAGGTTATAGTATAAAAAAACATTAGGTAATTATTCTTATGTACGAAATTATATGCATAAACGTACTGCATCTCCGGCATTTCTATGCGAATTTTGATGATTCTTCTAGTCGGTGTCTTCAATTCTTCAATGCACTAGTGTTAATTGAATTTGTAGGTAGGTACAACTAAAAAGTGAAAAATAAAAACTTTTTTACAAAAAAAAAAACAAATGACTTGAAAAAAAACACTACAAAGTGATAAATAACTAATTTCGGAAGTCGATGTCAAAAAACGAAAATGTGGAACCAACGACACCGAAAAAGCAAAAAAGCCAAAAAGCGAAGCGTGTCCAGAATATTTTTCGGAAAGAATTTGAAAATGAATTAAATTCAACAGGCAGCAATTTCAATTCAAAGAAAGACATATTATTCAGGGCTCGTCGCAAATCTTTAAACGTTCGTAATACCGATACTGAATTCCAAAACTTGAACGATGTTGAGATCGCAGAAATTTTTGCCGACAAATTCCTTGCTTGTCAAGATGGATGTGACAACAATAAAATTAGACCAGTACCCGGTGCGTTTTACCTCGGAACCCGGCAAAACTAATCCGGATCCGAAATGTGAGAATTGATGGTTTTTTAGCAGACCGTACCATTTTTCCAAAATCTGAATGCTATAGTTTAAAATAAATAGTTGTGACGAATAAACTGGTGTAATGGGTTATTAATGCGTTACTCCCTGATAAGAAAGAAGAAACTAACGAACGCTTGTTTGATCTTATCAAACAACATTTCAATTTAGACAAGACTACTATTAAATGCTATTACGAGATGGCACTTATCAATGGCATTAAAAAGTGTTTCCAAACACAAAAAGAACATGCTGCTGTTATCATCATTTTAATAAGGCCAAAAACTAAAGAACAGAGCAGAGAAACTGTCAGAGTATATTCCAATTTAATTTATTTTTAAATTTAATTTAATCCTAAGTCCATCCCCGGGACTCAAACTATCTCTTTACCAGTTTTCATCTAAATCGGTTCAGCGGTTTAAACGTGCAGAGGTAACAGACAGACAGACACACTTTCGCATTTATAATATTAGTATGGATTATCTGTTCTCCCTGCCTGTAAAAGTTTACAACCGCAGTAATAACTTTGTTTTTCATAGTTCACTGTTCCGTAGTTCGGATGAATATGTGGAAAGTAGTGCTGGTTTTATCAACCGCAAGAATTAGTTTGTATTTCACAGTACCGTATTTCTCAAAACAAAAAGTTTCCACAGGATTGGCCGAATGAGCCGTATCTCCGGGCTGAATGCTTCACTGTAAAGGTATGATTCCGATCTCGGGAGCACGCAGCAGTGCTGCCGCGGCAGTGCGGTCGCAGCACTACTGGTCCTCATACATTTTCTATGGGTTTACATGAGATTACATTCCGAGCACAGCAGCAATGTGACGCAGCAATGTCGCGCAGCATTGCTGCCGTGCTCGGAATGTAATCTCATATAAACCCATAGAACATGTATGAGGACCAGTAGTGCTGCGACCGCACTGCCGCGGCAGCCCTGCTGCGTGCTGCCGAGATCGGAATCATACCTTTAGATATTTTACCGGAACGTCCCCCACGACGTAAAACTGATGCTTGGTAGCGTCTTAGGGTAGCGTCAGACAGAGTAGAAAATAACCGCTGCACGGTAAAAACTTTTTTGACAAAATCCTCACAGTCATGTCAGAATACATTCACGTTTGCCTCGTGGACGGAATCTCGGGTGCAGATAGCTACTAAACAATAAAAGAGCTGCGAGTTATTAGAGCTTCTAGGAAATTGACGCTAGGTTAATTACTAGGTACTTATAATAAAAGGTTAATTAGCAATGATGTAAGCACGAAACAGTGTTGTACATACTTTAGCTAAGTACATTTATTTCACTATATGTATTAGTTAACTAGAGTACAAGATTGTTTCTGCCTGCCTGAAATTTTCTGTCAAAAAGCCGAGATAAAAATTATGTAGGTAGGTATTACGGATGCTGTTCCGTTCCGCAGGCCTGAGCTCGTTTATAAAATCAGGTTTTAGCCATCAAAAGCGTCGAAACCTACCTACGCGATGAGTTTTACATAAAAAAAAGAAACGAAACAAATATTGTTTAATTATTCAGCCTTCTTCAAGTAGGTAGCTAATGACGACATAGAATCGTCGAGTGGAAATTCGGCGGCAAAACAAACCTAACCTTCATCTATACTAATATTATAAAGAGGTAAAGTTAGTGAGGTTGTAGGGGGTAATCTCTGGAACTACCAGTCGGATCTGAAAAATTCTTTTTACATTTGATAGCCCAATTCCTGAGGAATGCTATAGGCCATTTAACATAACGCTGTCTCTTAGGAGCCGAGCGAAAAGAATAAAAGTCAGAAATAACGCTAAGCGAAACCGAAGTGATAGCGCGGGCAGGTGATGCGATGCAACGGGGTGGGTCGGGGAAACAAGAAATTTCACGCAACCGAAGTTGCGGGCAGATGCTAGTGGTGATTAAAAGACGGCCGAAAAACTATCGAAGTACTTTATTCCTTTTCATGTAATAAAATATTGTAAGACTAGGTAAGCCCCAAACTAGGTACACACGGTTACACATCAAGCTGACCTCGCATTGTATAGGTTTTTCTTACAATCAGATGTCAGCTTATACTGGTTATGTATAGCTTGATGTGTAGCCGTGCGTACCTAGTTTCACTAAAACTGAGCGGATTTATTCAAAACCCCACCGTGTTGATCATCGATCCACCACATAAGGTCAAACGGTTGTCGTTATCACTAAAGATATTATAAGTTAATTATAAAATCATTAGTTATCGCAATTTAAATTAAGCTTCCGCGTTGTAGGCATGGACGCTAGATATAAGTTATTATTATTTACGTCTTTTGATATTTCTCGGGACCCTGGGGTCCCGGAACTTTGGAAGGCGTACGAGGGCCACCGACCGACGATTATCCCTGTACGCACTATGCAAGTGCACCCAAGGACATCCCCCGGTTAGTGTAGGAATATTGCAGGATATGAAAATAAAGATATTGGATTATGGGTTTGGGTGGCTAAAGTGAATTGGTTATTTAAGACTATGGAAAGTCTATAGCCCCTGCCTGACCAATGTTTTAAAATAAATTACTCAGATAAAATGGCAGGGGGTAACTTACGCACTTAATAATGGGCCCCCGAAAACGGTCGCTAGCACGTGTAGCGATAAGGGGGCAACACATCCTGAGGTGCTTATGAGGAGTGGAGCCTATCCCACGGCTATTAGGACAATCCCGGAAGTACGGTCAAGATCCCTACCAGTATCTTACTGGAATACTTCCTTCCTCCGAGCACGTTTGCTCTTGCGAATCTGTACTCAAGCCGGCCAATAAAGGCAAGCCAGAGGTGAGGAACAAAACTTCTCCCGGAAGATAGGGTCCGTGGGGTCGCTACTGCCCAACAGCTCGCCACATGCTGCCCTGCGGGTTTCTGTATCTCTCTTGGTCTGGCTCCTCAGTCCTCACCCTATACCTATTCCGGCAAAGTAAACTCTTCCAGCACAGGGCTAGAGTTTGGAGCGCACAAGCCCTACCACGACTTATTATAAGCCTGTGTTTTCCCACCGCAGATCAAAGGCCTCCCTTCCCTCTTTCCACTTTTCCCGGTCTACTGCGATTGTGGGCCAATCCTTTAAGGAGTCCAGCTCATCCCGCCATCTCTTTCTGGGCCTTCAGCGCAGTCGTTTCCTGCTATTGGGGATCCACTGAGTGGTGGCTTTTGCATATTGCTGTTCCGACATGCGACAGATATGGCCAGCCTAGTTCCACTTTAGTCCAGCAGCTATGCGGCCAGCGTCCGCTATTTGTATTTTGGAACGAAGTATAGAGTTCTTAATGCGGTTCTTTTTTCACATCTAGTATACTTACTTCATTCCATTAGTCCGTTGGCAGACTCCAAGTGCGGACTTTTGACGCTTTGTAAGAGACCATGTTTGCGCTTCGTAGGTGAGGGTGGGAAGAATGCACATGTCTATGAGCTTTCGTTTTAGTGAAAGCGGGAGAGGTCCTTTCATGAGATGCTTCATCGACCAATAGTTCTTCCAGGTATTTTGTGTGCCGCGAGCCACTTCTTTGTTCTGTCTTTAATTATTTCAGATACCTACTTTTAATATATTTTAAGTACCGTGCCTATGATCTATCATTAGTACATAATAATACATTTACTCATTAAGAACTATATTGCATTGTAGACGTTATTAATATTTAATAACCAATAACCGCCATTCACACAATGAGCCATTAATGGCCATTTGCACTAAACAGAAAGGTACAGAAGTTAATCACATGTATGTACTTCACTTTTCATACCTACGCTCGGCGCGGGCGGTCGCGCTAGGGTTGTCAACTTTGGCTTATGCACAAAAAACTATCGTGGTAGTGGCACTCGTATCCAGTTGCGACTACCCTATTTGTACCATTTATTTTGCCCTGTCCGTTTTAGACCTAAACTTATCAAATGACACTAAAAACAACACAATATCTACACAAACAAAAAATCATGTTTTCGACTTAGGTTATATTTGGTGGCGTAAAACCTTACAAAAAAGTTACTTCATTTATACTGATTCAAAATAGGAAACTATTATATAAATCGAGCTTAGATAGCCACCTTCCAACATATTCTTGCCGTGATCACAAAAAATATCAACTCGTTATGATCGGCGGCGGCGGCGGCTACGCGGGCGGCTGGCTCGCCTAGCATTAGACTGTACCCCTAGCACTAACTAGATTAGATTAGTTTTTTTTTATTAGCATTAGTTGAGCGTATTTTTTAGCTTATAGGTACTGCAATAAATACCTAATATAAATTGTAATACTACAAGGCCACAGTCATGTTCGCTTTTACCTTTTACGGCGCGGGGCCGGGGGCCGGGGCGCTTACCTATACCTATCTAACTATTCTGTGTTACGTTAAAACGAACCATCGAAATACAAGCAAATACCTACTTACCTCTCTGAAACACATGGTAGCTTAAAAAACGACAATTCAGCGTTTAATGTTGAATCCGGTCAAGCACCGCACGTCGCCTATTGGCGACGAAACAATAGAAAAAAATCAATTGTGTCTCATTAGCGGAGCTCGACAGATTAAACAACCGTCCACTGAACAGTTATAAGAACTTTTTGCTCCATTTTTGCACTTCACAGACGCGTGTCTCAAGCGGATCGCACTCGCGCTCTCTCTGGTCCCAACCGGTCCGAGATATCGTGTCCGTGAGCGGTGTCTATGTGTGCGTTGCTCGAGCGTACTTTGTATGTAGATTAACTTCTGCACTCTCTGTATTTTGTGCTATTTGCTTGGCATGCATTGAAATATTTTAATCATTCATTCATTAACTGAATTATTATTCATGAAAAGTGAATTTATCGATATTATTATTGGGAAATACATGAATTCGTATCGCTATCATTGTAAAATAAACGCTAGTGTGTAATAGGTAGCTGCTAGGATTTCTTAATACAATTACTAGACATTTACGATGATCAGCACATGTTAGCATTTTACTTAGAGCAAGTTAACACACTTGTCCCCAGGTTTCAGTCTTGCTATTGCAAATAAACATATTCCCTTTGATAGAGGCCAAAGATCAGTATCCATACTAATATTATAAATGCAAGTGTCTCTCTGTCACGCTTAAACCGCTGAACCGATTTAGATGAAATTTAGTATGAGTCCCGGGAAAGGACATAGGATACTTTTTATCCCGCTATTCCTACGAGATCGAGACTTATGCGGGTGTAACCGCGGGCGCAGCTAGTAAGTAATAACTTTGTACTTCATACTGACGCGACATCCTAATAGATAAGATTGATCTGATAGCAGTGGTAATTTGTAATCAAAGAGACGTACATAGATAGGTAGTAGGTAATTGAAATGTTGATGAGATCATTTGATGATGATTAACAGATTGTAGTATTTACAGCCCTCCATTTATAAGCCTACACTTCATCATCATTCTCCTGCCATAATCACAATTTATTTGGCAACACGCAACACGTCTTTTTCTTCTATACTTCTCTATTAGTCGTCATCTCGGTAGTCACCCCCGTTCTAACCATAATAATTATTATCATCATTCACACAGTCCATCCATCGTTTCCTTGGTCTCCCCCTATTCTTATAGCCATCGACAATCATACTCAAACTTTCAACTTTCCTCACATTTACATGCCTACACGTACACATATACCTAAAAAAACTATAATCTCCCTAAAAATAAAATGATTTACTTTTTCTAGAGTTCAATTTTACTCACGCGTTAACAAAATTCCTTATCCGTATCACGTAGACTTTAATACAATGAAATCAAGTTGTAATTTATAACCGACGCATGATAATACATACCTACCTAGGTATGCGATTTCGTAAATCTCCTAAGCGTTTTTACACTATGTATCGGTTTGAGGTGTATTGGTATTGAGTTTGTAAATCATTATTTCAAACTAGGCAGTCGTAGTTAGTTTTTGTTACACCACTAGAAGCCATAGCTCAACGCAACCTTGAACATGTGCGTCATCGTAACCAACGTTCTTCGCTGGTTTTTTTTAGATCCGCGTTATGTACTCCGTGATTTGTTTTCGTTAGTTTTCCAAAATAAACCAATTCTAGTCTTCATATTGTAGAATCGTAGAAGATAATGTGAACGATATATCTAACATGTGCCTATAATAATCCTGAACATTTGGGCGTGTGCCCGCTGCGAGCGCGGGTTGACCTGCATGGTTATCTTTAGAGTTGGGGCATAGCAGAGGACACGTATCGTGAATGTCATTGCGAGGATTTCTGTTACATAGTTTACTGATAACGATATCGCGTCACGACGCTATCGACATCGATAAATACAAGCTTATGTTCTGGGCCGAGAATGTGTGGTAACACATTCGAACAGTCGTCAGAACGAACTTACATTACCTAGTTATGTAAATCAGATTCGTGTAGAACAATACCACCTGACATTGTAAAGTCAAGTGTTATTCCCGATTATGTCATGAGACAGTACGAATAGTGCTATCTCGTACGAGTTTGACGTGTGGCGCGTGTGTTCGCTCAATGAGCGGCTCGTGATAACACAGTTACGCTAAAATTTGCGTATGAACTATGAAATAATAATTATTATCATGCTAGTATCTCCACGTGACTGAGGAGGCACAGAAACGCGCGCTGCACAGCATGTGACATCGGTTATCACGCCAACAAGCGCCACCGTGCGTGACACTGACATAGATTGACCAAGGCCATTGCCACATACTTTGTGCAAATCTCACATGACTACACTACATATTTCCATAACGGATCAATCATTACAGTTAAGAAGTTAAATCCAGTACTTGCTGAAAACTGTCATATTATTATATTGTCTCAGTGATAAGATATTAAGATAACAGTGTGTGCAACAGAATCAGCTAAAATATATTTATCTTGACACTTACATACAACAAGAACAAATTATATAACCATAGACACAGTAGCAGGTGACAATTTTCCAGAAAAAAATTGGTTTTAATGTAGACAAGAAGTTATTAAGAGTTGGCAGGGTAGGTCACAATCAAATCAGGAATATTGTTTTATGTTTACTTATAGAATCTGTTTATTTCTTGTACTATGTTGTCTGAAGGTTTTATAAAAACTTAATTGATGAGGATAAGTTATTTTGGTACCAAATTAAATTAACCCAGGTAGTTGATTGGAAAAAAAAATTGTTTAGACATAATAAATATAATGATATCCTGGTAAGTGTATGACTGATACCTCTGCTCTTGTTGTGCTCTCTTTGCAATAACACCTGGTATGCTAGCCCTGCCAACGTAGCTGAACTCTGGTCAAAAGTGATGTAATTTGGAATCATCAATACAACAAAGAAGAAGTGTAAGTATTATTAACAAATAATTGTCATTTGCATTAGTTCACAAGCAAGGGAATACCAAAGAAATAAAGGTATAATTTAAATATCAATAAATGAACTAATGAATCATGAACATTGAAGATGATAAAACCTCATTATTGTGCATACTGTACAAACATTGAATAGTTAGATTGAATAGAATGTAACTCATAATGTTCTATCTACATTTAAATTGAGTTACTATAATATTTTAAATATTGGTATTTTATACATTTTGCACAAATCATGCAGTCATTTGTCAAGGCATGTGTCCTGCAAATCTTTGCTGTGCAAATTTAATTTAAAACAAATGAAAAATTATTCAACCTTATAATTTTAATCACCTCAACTGCAAATGAACACCCAGTGAATCCATTTATATAAAAACAAAATACCACCCACTCAATGTCTGACTAATCATAAAATGTCAATTGAAATATAGCAAATAAGTTCTTTATGTAATGTAAGTGCCCGCTAAGAAAAGGAGTTTTTGGAAATTCCTCCCCTAAGAAGGGTTAATAAGTGGACAAAGTTTGTATTGAAGTGTTTGTAAACATTGACGAGTTTTGTACTCTATCACCGAAGTTCTTCATCAGATCCTCACAAAATTATTTTGAGACTAGACTGGATAATGTCCACATTTTCAAATAAAGAAAGAATCACTCAATTCAGTGTAGAAATGAGGGAGATATGAGGTAACATATGCAGAATAGAATATGAGGCTCCTGCTTATCTTGTAGTCAATTTAAGTAGTAAAATGGAACAGTGAGTCGTCTTAGGGGCGGATTTGTAAAATGTTAAACAATATGTATAATAATTAAAAATGCAAAATTCTGTCAGCCCGAGTACCTTTTCACGCCTTAACAGCTTGAACGAATTTGGATGGGCACACGCATAGACCATGACCTGGGTTAGGTTATACGATACATTTTGACCCGGTAGCACGATCCCGTGGGATAATTTCCTACCTCCACGCGGGCGAAGACGCGGACAAGAGATAATATTGTTTTATTCATATTAATTTAATGTGTTCTATAATATATAAAAGATGTTAAAAAAAGGATTTGAGCTACTAGCTATGTAAAAAAATTATGGACCCTGTTAGGTCACAGCAACAGGATAATAAAAAAAATAAAACATGACCGGAATTTCCCGCTGCAAATCTGCATGCCCTTTGCTACTGACAGTATACCGGTCGTGTCGTAAATGACGAATAATAATATTTATTAACTGCGGCAATTTGCAGGTACTTTATGATATCGGAATATACGACTACCGGGATGCAACATACCTGCAGTTATTCCCAAAATAGTTTTCATTCACATTACATAACTTCGAACCCAAAATGTGGGCAAGAAGGTTATAAAAAGTATACAAAATATATATCATGCAACATTATTAGATAACTCTTTGAATTATATAGAAGATTATATCAGTATATTTACCTGCACTTCTGGCAATAGAGATGAATATCTGAATAGAGCCATTTTCGAACCCTCCGAGCGCTTGCTACCAGATACAACTACACCTTGCCCGCGATCGATCGCATTCGCAAGTGATGGAAATTGGAATATTTGGAATGTTGGCTGAAGCCTGACTTGGCTACTTGGCAATACTGCCAACTTACTAAAATGAGGGGGATCGTGCCACAGACTAAAAAATACCGCATTTTTATAGAAAAAAAGGAGAAGATACAGAATTCGGAAAAAGCCTAGTCTCGAACCAACTTGCCGTAAACAATAAAAAAGTGCGTTTATGACAGTGGGTACCATGATTTAGTAAGAGTATTGGCACTTTTTTCAATATTTTTAAGTCTTACGAAAATATTTTGTTACCTTAGAACCTTACTGAAAAAAAGATTCCGACGAATTGAGAACCTTCTCCTTTTTTTGAAGTCGGTTAAAAAACACTCAAATTGTCATAACTTAGGAGATCAAGTTAGGGCTCTGCACAGAGATAACTTTTACTGCAAATAATCTCAACTATCGCCCTATTTCGTTTGATCCGCGATTTTTTACCCAACCTGTATAGGAAATCGGCGGCGCGCGTCACGGCGGCGCCTCCGGTTCTATGTCTGGTATCGGCTTGATCTATACAGGGTGTTACAGAAAGGGTTATCAATACAAACAGGTCGAAGAGTGTATCTGGTCTAGAGTCTCTGTACAAAATTTCAGCTCAAAAGCAGTAACTTTGAAAATGCTTAATATTTTTTTATTTCGATAGTTTATTAAATTGAAATCATAAAAAACGTGTCACCCGTCACCGCACTACGAGGGTCATTATCCATTATCTGTAGTGTGTCTGTGCGCCTAGTACACGCACATCACGCCGCCGCGCGCCAGTGCAGCGCCGTGATGTCGAAAAAAAAAATATTAAGCATTTTCAAAGTTAATTCTTTTGAGCTGAAATTTTGTACAGAGATTCTAGACCAGATACACTCTTCAACCCGTTTGTATTGATATACCCTTTCTGTAACACCCTGTATATATAAAAATGAAACCCGTTTTCCGTTGTCACGACATAACATGAAAACGGCTGGACCGATTTCGATGAAATTTGGTATAGAGATAGTTTGAGTCCCGGGAAAGGACATAGGATAGTTTTTATCCCAATATTCCCACGGGATCGACATTTACGCGGGTGAAACCGCGGGGCGCAGCTAGTAGTTTATAAATGTCAGCAACTCGGCAGTAATGCTAGTCATTGATCATTCATTGAGTAAATTTTACATGCTGTATGCATTGATTGAGTTATCTCCATGGACTTATTTAAATTACCTACAACGGTAATATAATACGTCCATGATTATCTCATTGTCTGCAGTTCTGCATATATAAATGTACAGACGCCAGCACATCAAGCTACCTGAAACCGTCAAATTTTCCCAATCAACTTTGAACCTTATGTTTTAGCGATAAAGTTGAAAATTTATTAAAGAAATTTGACAGATTGTAGTAGCTTGATGTGCTCGCTTCTGTACTCTGTGGTTCTGCACATGTAGACTTGGCTAAAAGGTCCCAGCAACCAGGCCATTAAAATAATAATAATAAAAAAACTAATTCCATTATTCCATACTGACCACAGAGCATGTAAGAGCAAGGTTACACGCTCAGTTTGGTGTCATTCTGGTCCATCAGTCTGGTCAGAATGATCGGAGAATGATCGTGCAACCCACGGATTGACAGACTGATGGTCCAGAATGATGAAAATTAACTTTAAATAATTTTGTCAGTCCGTTTTGAATGATGAAAGACTGATGGGACAATGATCGTGTAACCCGCTCGTATCATTCTGGCGTCAGTCACCGTCAGCGACGCAATGCAGAAGGACGAGTCAAGCGACATAACTACAAGAGCGCCGCAAGCGCCGCCCCCCCCCAATACCTCCGCCCCTGCCCCCGCCGCCACCAAATGAGATCGAAAAAGATTTTATAATAACTTTGGAGTCCTTATTAGCTATTCACAAACACTCGATACGCTTCTGTATCGTATCGAACATTAATGTTATCGTAGGAGTCTTCTAAACGCTATTCACAAGTCCAAAACCCGAAAGTTTTGTCAGTTTCAATCAAATAGACGCCCGCTATTCTTTCAACAGCTATTTGCTGTTGAGGACAAGTCAAATCAGGTTTTCGATACGATAGCCTGTCGTATGGTTGTGAATTAGGTCTCTTGCCTGTTTTGTGGGACGTACTTTTCATCAGTCTGCTGTCAGTCTAGATTGACCGTGTAACCGTGAAAATCCTCCATCATTCTGGCGTCGGCCAAATCAATCCAGACTGATGGACCAGAATGACGCCAAACTGAGCGGGTAACCTTGCTCTAATGATACTGACTACACGGAAGACGAGACGGTATGGTCGAAAGACTATAGCCTGCACATTGAGCGAATTAAAAAAAAAAAAAGTATTGATACTGACTTTCAGGCTATCAAAAAGTACTCTCTGATACTGAATTACTGACTGAAGCTGAAAACAAATTATCTGACGCGGCTGACGGACGCGGCTGACAGCCGCGACTCATAGGTATCTAGACAATGAATGTACAGACGCCAGCACATCAACCTACTACAATCTGTCAAATTTCTTTAATAGATTTTCAACTTTATCACTGAACCGTAAGGTTCAAAGTTGATTGGGAAAATGTGACAGTTAGGTGTAGGTTGATGTGCTGGCGTCTGTACAAACTATCCGATGTAAGTCGTGGACGTAACCTTGAGCTGACCTTGAGCGTTCGGACGTTTGACAGAAATCTGGCGCTCTGGATGATTTTGTCAGCCGAAAACGTCCAAGGACGGAATGTACGGGGTGCGGGACGCGTCCGGCGTCCGTGCGCCAGAAGGACGCTGACTACGCCATAGATCAACATACTAATGATTACGCGAGAGCTTGCACATAATATCTTAGAGCATTAAACCAACTTTAATGCTCTAAGCATAATATGTATCTACGTAAAAATGGACGAACGAATTATCGAAAGTGTTCGCAACAGGGAATTACTGTATAATCATAAATTAAAGAAATACAAACATGAAAAAATAAATTGGCCGCTAATTCGAGAAAATTGTCCTCACTTTCTCTACTCGACATGTTTTTTCGTCGTTCTTTGTGGAATGGGCGTTGGAACGCGTCCGCAACGCAAGTCACGTCTCAAAAGACTATGCACACGTATCTGTCGCAAGTTCGCAACTGTCACTGTCAGCCGCGCCCGTCAGCCGCGTCCGATAATTTGTTTTCAGCTTAACTGATCTATTGTAATCAATCAAAAAGTACTCTGTGACTGTAATTTTTTACTCACTGCGCTGCCGCCCTCGCGATCTCTGCTTTTCCGATCGAGTAATCTCTGTAGTCCCTCTGTAGACTCTGCACAGAGTACATTCAATATTGCCGGTCGCGCGGTCGGTGTCAGTCAGTGTCACAGATGTTGTGAATTGTTGTGAACTTGTGAACTCAGTCTTTCACAGAACACTGCAGTCTTTGGAACTCACTGATTACAAGCAGGCTGATTACGGCCGTTGACTCATATTTTGTGGTGCAAATGTAAAACAACAGTCTAAGGCTACACATCGACCAAATTACATTGCATTGAGAAAATGCGGTCCCTTATATTAGCATGTTTGTTATTTTTATGTTATGCGGCCTATGGTGCTAAACATTTTCGGCTCGGTAGAGGCAGAGGCGGCAATTTAGGAGCTCCAGGAGGATATAACGGTGAACAGCTACCTCCAGCACAATGGTTCAAACAAAAATTAGATCACTCAAGTCCATCTGATTTAAGATCTTGGAAACAGGTACTTAACTGCCTTACTAAAAAAATCATTGTTGAGTATGTACAAAAGAGTATTTTTTATGATTGATTAAATCATTACGCCTAGTTAGAACCATGTAGCTTATCTGTACTGTCTAGAGGTCACACAGAACACATGATTGCAGAGCTTAGGAGAGTACTTTCTTTATAATTGACTAAATCATTACGCCTAGTTAGAACAATGTAGCTTATCTGTACCATCTAGGGGTCACATAAACATCACACAATGGTTAATGAAAACCTAAAGATGCCTACAGTACTTTTTATTGAAATTGTGTTAGAATAACACTTAAATTTTAGCTTTTATGCACAATGATGATACACAAGGCTTGGATGCATGATTATTTTTCAAGGAGGACATAACCAATAATAATAGAATTCTCATTTGACCCGAGTCCAGTAATTTAGGTGTTGTCATCATGATTATTTTGTTTTAGCGCTATTTCGTAAATGACAGTTTCTATGACTTCAACAAACAAGGGCCTGTGTTTTTGATGATTGGTGGTGAAGGACCCGCTGATGCACGGTGGATGGTCAAAGGGGCTTGGATTGACTATGCAAAGAAGTTCAACGCTCTTTGCATCAATCTAGAACATCGCTACTATGGGGAGAGTCATCCGACAGAGTAAGATTTTGCAACATTACCTACAGCTTGTGAAAGTAGCATATATTATTCTTAATCTTTTTACTCTTAATAAGTCCGACAGCGCTGGTTGTAAATCAAATATGGAAAGTATTTCTTGAATAAGTTAAGTGAACTTCCTAAATAGTAACTTGTAAGTCCCAATATGATTTAGTCCCTTTTTACAGAGTTACATTATGATAAAATAAAGAGAAGTGGCAGAAAAATAATTTGTTTAACATATCTTTACCATTATTAATTTTTTACTTATTATTTATGCATCACCAACATATTGACATAAAATTTGTATCCTTTTCATGCTATTTAGATTTTAGACGGTATCATTAAAAGTAGAAAATTCTGTATTGTTAATTGGTGTTTTGCATTTACAGAGACATCAGTGTCAAGAACTTACAGTACTTGTCATCGTACCAAGCTCTGGCCGATTTGGCAAACTTTATTAATGCAATGAATGATAAATATAAACTACAGAGACATGTTCGCTGGATAGCTTTCGGTGGATCATACCCTGGCTCTTTAGCAGCCTGGCTAAGACTAAAGTATCCACATCTTGTACATGCTGCAGTGTCTTCCAGTGGACCATTGTTGGCCAAAGTTAATTTTATGGGTGAGTTTTCTTTGTATCAGAAGTTGAAATTATGTGGTGATTTATATATTTATACATTTTTTTTTCCTCTAAAAAAATTGATTCTATTTTTTACACTATATCTCTATGTATTGCTAATTAAGGAGTACAATTTCAGAATATTATGAGGTTGTGGTTGATGCATTGCGTGAAAAAACTCATGGAGAAGAGTGTGTGACTGAACTTAAAACAGCACATAACCAGATAACAACAATGATGCGGAGCCAACCAAACATTGTTGAGAAGGAATTCAGGTAACAGCTGTTTACACAGGTTTTAAAGAATGTTTCATACTAAAATTAAATATATTTTTACTTCGTAATTTTTACAGAGTGTGTAAGCGTTTTGAAGGTGCATCTGAAAATGATATAAAGAATTTCTACAACTCCATTGCTGATGACTTTGCTGACTTGGTCCAATATAATGAGGATAATAGGATAAGCGCAGATATTAAATACAAGAATCTTACTATCAATACGGTGAGGATCAATTCCACATTGTTTTCTTTGAAATCTCCAGTTTGATATAGTGGATCTTAATGTTTCGATTTCGAACTTCAGTGTGTTGGCCCTGGGACATTCTGGCTTATAGTAGTTGCAATTTCACAAAGTTCAATCACAATTAAATACAAGAATATATTTTAATCCATGCTAATATTATAAATGAGTGATAAATCTGTCTGTTACCTTTGCACGTGTATTTGGATGTAACACGAGAGACCTGGATTTTTACAGATAGACCATACCATGAACTGGATTAAGACATAGGATACTTTTTATCTTGGTAGTACGCTCCCGTGGGATAATTTCCGACCATCAAAAGCTACTAATTTATAAACACTGTTTCTAGGTGTGTAATATGTTGACATCTCCTGGATCTGAACCTGCATACAAGAAGCTTGCAGCTTTCAACTCTATCATTCTAGACAAAAGCAATCAAACATGTCTGGACTACAGCTACGACAACATGATACAAGAATTGAGGAATATGTCTTGGGGCTCAGAAGGAGGTATGCACCATTTTGAAAATATTTAAACCGTACTGCGAATATCTGTTCTCTGGTGTCCATGATTATGCTGCATGTGTAGATGTTAGTATAAGTAACTCCTCGGTAACCTGAGGGTGTTGTTATAGCAGGGGCATTCATGCAACTTCCTTTCAATGAACAATAACATGATTTCTATTCCTAAATTCATCATGTTTTTGGGACCACAGTGTCAAATCATTATTTTTATTATAAAGGAACAACAAACAGCTACAATATAAAACATAGAAACAATAATAATTATTATTTATTTTCTCATCACAATATTTGCAAGACACATTAGAGAGGTATCAATACAAAATACGTAACAGCAATAATTATATTGTGGGAGACTGGTGCCTAAACTAGACGTGAGGTCTGTATTTAAGGTGACCAGGTCTCCAACCCTTGGGTAGTGCTTACATTTTAATGTTAATGTACTTTGAATAATCAGTGCAGTAAGAATTTAGAAAAATCATAGAAATAAGAAACATACAAAACTTATAGACAATATTGCAGCATACAATGCTGTTCGCAATCATTATGATGAAGGTATGTCATAGCCAGCTTTACCAGTGAAGACATTTATTAGTTCAGTTCACATATTATGTGAACTGAACTAATAAAAAAATGTTTTTGATTTTTCTAAATCTTAAGTCAAATATTTTTGGCATGCAAAAAGATTTGACTTAAGTGCTTAAGGCTTCCAAGTCTAGGGTTTGGTTTCTTAATTTACGATTTTTAACTACACAATTAGTGGTGTACATCTACATAACGCCATAACATATTATGTAGACTTTATAACTACAAGTAGCCAATTTCTGAGCCGAGTCCATTTAGATTGCTATCGAAACTCTAATAAGAAGATAGACTTAATGCCATAATATGTTTTCTGTTTATTCCAGCTCGTCAATGGATGTATCAAACCTGCACTGAGTTTGGATTCTATCAGACTTCTTCAGGGGAAGTTGAAGTGTTCGGCAATCATTTCACACTTGATTTCTTTATTCAACAATGTGAAGATGTTTTCGGTAAAAAGTATGTATCTTGCATTACTATCCTTAAACTAGAATATTCAAGAGGTTTGTGTTTTAATGATTGTTGATAAATGAATGAATTGGCATAAGCAATACATCTTCATCATTTAGTATCCTAGAGGAAGTATTTCATGCATGTGAGTGAAGTGTAACAGCAACTAAAACACTATAATGAGGTCAAGACTATTTAATTATCTGTTAAATCGAATTGTATTCCAGGTACAATGCTGAATTTGTAGACGCATCTGCAGATTGGACCAATAGCAACTACGGGGCTCTGGATATTGCAGTGTCTCGAGTGGTGTTTGTTCACGGCTCCATAGATCCTTGGCATGCTTTAGGAATCACTAAAACTCAAGACAATGATGCACCTGCTATTTATATTAAAGGTTAGTTGTATTGATATTATTCATTCATTTATCAAAGAATGGCATGATGTTATGTTATCAAAGAATTCTGTCAATAATAAATGAGACATTATTATTCAATAATGACTCATGTATTATTGATAGAATGGCTCACAGCATTGTGTTTGCCTTTAGTCCTGCCAGCCTTTATTAAATTATGTTTTACTCTCTTACTTGTCATTGTTTGAAGCAGTTGTTTTTCCTTTAAATTCTGAATAATACTGTTGATGTTGTCAGATTTCTAGTCTAGACTTTTCTAGTCCTGTGCCAAACCAAAAAGTACTCAACACGTGGAAGTTTCATCATCATTCTCCTGCCCTTATCCTTATCCTCTTCTATATTAGTCGTCACGTCGGTAGTCACCCCTTCTATGTTATGGGTTTGGTTTCCGCACTTAGTCCTTGCAAGTGGACCATTGTGCGTGGACTACTCCCTTTCTAACCATATCATCATTCACAGTCCATCCATCGTTTTTTTGGTCTTCCCCTACTTTTATACTCATTACTGGAGCGAAGTTATAGTGGTCGGATTTTTATGGGACTTTTTTATTCAGTTGATGCAGACAACATATTTCTTTGGGTTTTCCTTATTCTTTTCTAAGAGACTTGTAATTTGACAAATTCATAATAGTGTGACCTGTGTGCAAACATTCACCACCTACTCGTATTAGGTCCGTCGGCTTGTCCATCATATTCAAAGTATTCCGATTATTATGTTTATTTTTTATTATTTCAATTTATATTTATAACTAGCTGCTCGGCGCGACTTCGTTCGCGTGGTGTCCTACCCCTTACCCTACCTTACTCCTACCCTACCCTTCTCCCTACCCTACCCCTACATTACTCCTACCCTACCCCTACCCTACACGAAAAATAGTTTTAAATAAAAAATAAAAAAATAGTTTACGTCCTATTCTCAGACTTACTGAATATAAGTACACACACTGCACACAAATTTCATAAGAATCGGTCAAGCCGTTTCGGAAGAGTTTTATTACTAACACTGACACGAGAATGTTATATATTATATATAAAATGTTAGTATTAATGGGAGGGAGGCCTTTGCCCAGGAGTGGAACAGCGCAGGCTAATTAAAAAAAGTATTATGCACATTAACCTTCTGGAATAAAATCTCTAAAATGATGGTGAAACACTTACCAAAATCCCCTGAGGAGTTTAGAAGAACAATGCGGTCACACATAGACTTGAAAAGTGACTTTAATTTATAAATGTATAGATGAGCTAATGAATTGAGAGCTGCAACTGCATTATAGGTAGCATATTGCTAAATAATACCCTACGTTTTAATTAATTTATATATTTAAACTTTTCACACATTAAAAGGTACAAATAGGCATTCTCTACCAGTCAAGCAAGGGTGGTGAAGAGATTAGATGGCAGGTGCTTTGGTTGAGAGGAATAATGATAAAAAAACAGCTTAAGGAGTTATAAATAACAGAAATACATAGATAGGTTATTAACTAACTAATATATAATTTGTTTGTTACAGGTACTGCACATTGCGCAAACATGTATCCACAGAGTGAGAATGATTCCAGTGACTTGATTGAAGCACGAGTAGAGATTGAGCAGTATCTTGCTGGCTGGTTAGGACACCCTTAACATGCGTTTTTTGTTCCTAAGCTGAACAGAATCTCCATGCATCTTTCAACTAAAGATATGCAATCATTAAAAACACATTTATTGTTTAAAATATTCACTGAAATTGTACTGTCGCTCAGTCTAATGAGCCAAAACTAGATGACGTTATTCTAACATTCTCGTAGCAACTTTATTTTATTATGAAACTAGCTGACCCGCGAACTTCGTACCGCCCCGCCAGCCGCTCTGCCCCCGCTTTTTAAATCTCTGATATCTTCTAAGTTATTCATTTTAATGATATGCTGTAAAGGGCAATTTTGATCTACACGAACTGCACAACGGATCTAATGTATTTAATAGGATAAGGAATAATAGTGTATTGTTTAAAACAATTGTTGGTAAATAACCCCTAATTTTTTTGTAATATGAAAAAGATAAAAATGCTTACTGTGGGTTATCCTTAGGAGATAAACATATACCATCGGGGACTTTTTTTATCGATCTTTTTAAGATATATAATTCCGCAGTACATTAATTTGATCTATCTCGTAAGGTTTAGCCAGGGTTTGCAATGTAAGCGCACAAAAATATGTTTGTTACGACATCACATTACAAATCTTTGAATGTCTTGGCTTTTCTCTACTATGTATGTATTATACATATAAACCTTCCTCTTGAATCACTCTATCTATTGCTGAAAACAGCATTAAAATCCGTTGCGTAGTTTAAAAGACCTAAGCTTACAGGGAGCAGGAGCGACGTTGTTTTATACTATGTAAAGATAATGTTTAGTTAGTTTTTTATGTCCAACTGATAGCCAAGTTAGAGGCTAACGGCGTGGGGTAATATTAACCCATTCCCTTTCCCATGAACCACATATGGTTCAGGTTGAAATTATTTAACTATTGTGTGTACTTTGTGGACTCAATATTATAACGTAGTTAACGAGAGGATAAGACAAAATCTACGGTGCATTTATACATATTTTGGGCCCTTAGTGATAGATTTTACCTAAGATTCTTAGTAATTGGATTGTCCACTATGTATAAATAAGAATTAAGTAAGTAATTCATATCAAAGACACGGTATAATATTTAACCAAGTTATCTTTAGATATTGGGTTATTAGTTTAAATAGATGTCTTTAAACACGTAAATAATATAACGTAGCTCATTGATATGAGCTACGTTATATTATTTACGTGTTTAAAGACTATTATTGTGTGTATTAATCTACTCTAGTGTGCTGTGATGGAATATTTGTGCAGTAGAATCTCAAGTTGTCATTAAACAGTATAATCAATAGGTAAGCAGTAAAAATTGGTGTTCCGTGTAATATAGATAGGTAAGGTAATACGGGCTGGTGTCCGCAACTCCACGTCAATGCGCGTATTTTGCGTACGGTTCCGTGTTATATAATATATGTTCACTCTAATAGTCTTTATTCATGTTTAGAAGTAGTCGTACACCTGTTTGTATTTTACCACGACTGGTGATATTCGTATGTAAGTCACTCAAGTGAATTGCATGTTTAAAAAATGTACTTTAATCATTCAATAAAACAATCTAGATTAAAATACTTATAGCATTTATTAAGGAACAATGATTTTATCCGACTTATATCTATGTTTACAACCAACTTACAATTACAACTAAAAAAAGTTCAGCGGAATATTTATTCGATATGCTGCTACTCCTTGGTCCAATGGAACATCATACTGTTGCATTATGTACAAATAAAATAATAAATTTCATTTCTAATATCATTAAGTTATCACAAAGGGAGATGCAATGCATGTAACATTTTTATCATCGGATGCATTAAACAACCATCTCTATACAAAGGGTTAAAAAAAATTGATTCTTGCAGCTCATGTTTTAAATATATTTTATCTTTATTATTGTTATGTCAGTCTAAACGTTACTAGCATATAATTATCTCTTTGAGCAATTATTTGAGTAGACTATTATTATGAAGTTCCTTCCAACATGAACAGTGGTTTATAATACCAACTTATTCATACCAATTTAACTTAAATAATAAATGTTTTGAACATTACTAGTTGTTTTATTTTAGTGTTATGATGATGAAGTTGATATTCTTCTTTCTTCTTCTTTTTCATATAGCGGTTCTAATGGTCTGCCCCTCAACATAATTTCCATAGTACTGAAAACAGAAATTTTACACAAAATGTTAATGTATTAATTGAAGAAGTCGGCGAAGGAGTTATTAAGGTGCTCTTCTGAAGGCAACCGCAAAAAGCAAGCGACAACGTCGCCTAATCGACAATGACAGACCGCAGCGACACGACATGCTGCGGCGGTTTTAATTGGGAACGCGGCGTTATAACTTCGAAGGCAGCAGAGTACCTTTTACTACGGAAAGAAGGCAGCGGCATGTCTCTTCAGTATCTTAATAGTCATTTTTCTAACAATAAATAGGTCTTGTCGCTCTGTTAGTGACAGCGTGGGAATACAATCTTGATCTCGCGAGATCTCGAATCGTGCGAGTTCCTCGAGCAATGTATAAGTCAATGTCCTTGAGCCTTTTTTTAAGATACTATCTCGTGGGACCGCAGCATCAGGCGGCAACATTGCCATCTACAGATGTGCCAATGCGGTCTTTCATTGCGATTGGGAGACGTTGCCAGTGCGGTCGCCTTCGGCAGAGTACCTTTATCCACTGACTATTCCAATTTTTATGCTCATTTGTATGACTTGGTACCGACTATCGTCACCCAGGTAAACCATAGTCTACCTTGCTACACCCCGGATAAACATACAAAATACTTAGGTATCCGAGTACATAAAGAATCCGAATGATGCGAATAAACGCGTAGGCTACCGCTACTGACAAATAAACAATAATAAAAATATACTTACAATATTAACGTGAACACGACGACTTGCGTAGATATTGTGAGGTAGAATATAGAATTGACGAATTCTGTGTCAAGCGTGGCTTTGTACAGTTGTGAATATATGATCGACGCGAACATGGCCACGGCGTTCTCCATCACTGAGAGGAAGGCGTACGCCACACCTGTGGGAAACAATACCTTTATTAACATCTCATTAAGGATTTTATCGTAATTAATACTCGTGATAATAATAACTAGCGTGATTGTGATGCGCGTAATTAATTATACACGATTTTTTTTTTGATCGTCATCTGCCTAGCCTTTTCCCAACTATGTTGGGGTCGGCTTCCAGTCTAACCGGATGCAGCTGATCTACGAATGACAGCCGGGACCAACGGCTTAACGTGCATTCCGAGGCACGGAGGGGTCTCGGTAGTTAAAGATGGTCACCCATCCACAGGCCAACTGCGGCAAGCGTAGCTTAACCTGATCGATCGACCTGTGCGGCTGTTATTATTTAGCCACGGCCCCTCTTTTTTTTTGATAAGCGACGACAAATTTCTACGCTTGGGGTCTAGAATCATGTGCTAAATCCATGATAACAGGTTGTGCATAGATGGATTCCACCCTGTCTAGTGGGAAGATTAAAACAACAATATTTTTATTTAGCAGTCCTCTGGAACAGTGTAGTAGGCCATTCCTATCACCATATCACATTCTCGTCTCGTGTATGGCGTGGCTTGTTTTATTAAGTGCATGAAATTGTTCCTAAAATGCAGGCAGTGATCCCTCAGCAACAGCTAAGGCGCTACTGAAAGTTGTGGGACTTTAGTTCACGTATCAATGATGTCACTCCACCAACCTCTCTCAGAAGCAGGTAGCACCTTGGAAGTCATAGAGCGTATAAGAGGCGCTACACACGGTCCGAGGGCTGCAGCGGTGGCTCCGACGTACCACAGTTTATCTGTCTTCGCATGAGCGTAGACCAAGTGCCCGCATATATGGGCTGTAGCTCCCAGCATCACTATCACCTGGAGAAAACAATGGTTATATTGTTTTTAAATAAGTTATATATATAGATTCGTTTTGTTGTTAGGTTCGGATTTCTCATTTATTATTAGAATGAACATAGTAATTCTTACGAATATGAATGGCTGTTTTTATTCCGCGGCTTCGCCCGCGTTGAGGTTAGACATTTTAGAAATTACCCCAAAAGAACATAGATGTGTGTTCCCAAAAATGTTAACGAGTGCAGCCTCACAAAACGTTTGTGTCCAGTTAAGAACGGCATTCTGAAAGCTGGCAACGTCGCAAATAGATGTCAAATATTTCGCTGTTTTGATTAATTAATCCAACGTGGATCCACGCGAGACACAATCAATTTTTCCTTGTTTCTGCAATTATGGCATTCGACCGGTTAATCTAATATTGTGACACTGAATGGAGTAAAATACGCTTGGAAACCTTCCAAATGCTTTTTATACCTTAAACTGTTACAACACTTAATGCACTTCATAATCAATATTTTAGTGCATCCATAGCGGTATTCCATAATTTTATTTATTTATTTAGTCTCATCTGCATCATCTGCCTAGCCTTTTCCCAACTATGTTGGGGTCGGCTTTCAGTCTAACCGGATGCAGCTGGATACCAGTATTTTACATGGAGCGACTGCCTATCTGACCTCCACTACCCAGTTACTGGGTAATACGATACCCCTTGGAAAAACTGGTTGTCAGACTTTCGAGCTTCTGACTACCTACCCGTAACGACTATCAAAGATCGACGAATGACAGCCGGAACTAACGGTTTAACGTGCTTTCCAAGGCACGGAGGAGTCTCGGTATGTCAAGATGGGCACCCATGCACATGACCAACCGCGGCAAGCGTAGCTTAACCTGATTGATCAAACTGTGCGGCTGTTTATTTAGTAATATTTATTTATTACTTAATTAAGACAGTGACAGCTATTTGCGACGCGACGACGTTGCTAACTTTCAAAATGCAAAACCGGATGTGCAGCGGCCACGTAAAAACGTTTGAAAAGCACAGACACAGATTGAAAAACAAAACTCACAAAAATGACGTCATACAAGTTGAAGACAGGATATATTATAATGTCCGCTTTTATCATTTCTAACGTGACGATATTATAGTGGACGTCCATGTCCATAAAATGTATACAGGCTTATTTTTTTATCACCATCCAAATTTTTACAGAGTGTTCTACCCATGAATATGAACAACTTACACTATGGGACCAACTTAGAAATCACGAAAAAAAAATCAGCTGTTTCATACAAAAGTTCAATACCTGCTTGACCAAAATGTATGAAACAGCTGATTTTTTTTCGTGATTTCAGAGTTGGTCCCATAGTGAAAGTTGTTCATATTCATGGGTAGAACACTCTGTAAAAATTTGGATGGTGATAAAAAAATAAGCCTGTAGAAATACGTGGACGTCATAACGTGTAAATTTAAAAGCGTCGCCAATGTTTCCATGCATTTTACTTTCCTGTGCTAACATGATGCCGTAGACATCCACTACGGTACCCTATACAATTATTTTTCTATATGTGAAAAATATGTACTTGTGACTATGTTGTACAAATCATTACTTGGTATTTACATCATTAGGTACTAACTGTGTCTCTCCAATGGAATACTTTAGTCATTAGTGGTATACCAAGCAGCATAGCTATCACGTACAGGGTGCTTAGATATGTCCTGAAGTTGCTGAATGCCGCGGTGTCCCATTTGAACACCTTGATAGTGTAGAGATACATCACCGAACGCTCGTCTGCAACAAAAGTAGCAAGTAAATCTATCATCAGAAAACTAAGTATGGGCGTTATTACACGTCAATAGTTACAATAACTATCTACGAGGCATGTAGCGGGATAACTAGTTTCGTGTTATACGATAAACTAGCGATTCTAGATTGAATAAAAAACGGCCACAACAAATTGAATGACATGAAACGAAACCGATGTTGAAAGTTGAAAGCGCCGCACTGCGGTCTACTCAATATAATATTGCGCACATGATTTACAACATTGTTTTTTTCGGGTACGGTACCGGCCGCTATTTATTATTCTGTATATTATAAATAATAATTTATCTGAGTTGGTACTATTTATTTTTACAATGTAATTGCATACTTACAAAATGTGTATGCTTCAAACATCTTTTAAGGGGTCATTTGTACTCATCATTATGAACAACTTTTACTAAGGGACCAAACATGAAATCGCGAAAAAAAAAATCAGCTGTTCCCTACATTTTGACGAGTTGTGCGAACATAAATGTAGGGAAAAGCTGACTTTTTTTTCACGATTTCAGGTTTGGTCTCATAGTAAAAGTTGTTCATAATGATGAGTACAATGACCTCTTAAAAGGATGCCCATGAATTTAATTTCAGCCTGTATAAGTAACGTAGTCTTAGTCACTAATCAATCTAGTCATGTAATGTTTTCGTTTCGTAAATGTAATTGTACCTCGGTATGCCTATAACATCGCCGGTTGAAGAAAAATAACTAGTTATAAACATTGATAGTTTATAAACTGTTGACGACTTCGACATAACGTAACGACCCATACCTACAGAAAACTATACATTTTATTGAGACGCGCCAAAGCAAATAATGATAGTTCCCACTGCTGGGACACAGGCGTCCTCTCGGTGAGGAGTGGGTCGTAATCCACCATGCGGGCACAGTGCGGATTGGTAGATGTCACATGTCTTCGAATTTTAGATTCTAGGGCACGTGTTTCTTCACTATTTTTTCCTTCACCGTTTTGAGAGCAGTGGTGATGAAATAATTTACACAAAGTTAAGCGCCTGTATGGGTTCGAACCTACGACCTTCAACCCTATTATGGATTTATGTTTGTATGCGACTAGGTTTAGCTTTGTATTTGTCACTATACAAGTACCTACATCTACAGGTTGAAATTGAAAACATGCGACAAATCGAAATGGGAGATTGTGCTCATCATTATGAACAACTTTTACTATGGGACCAAACCTGAAATCGCGAAAAAAAAAATCAGCTGCTTCCTACATTTTGACGAGTTATGCGAACCTAAATGTAGGGAACAGCTGTTTTTTTTTTGGGATTACAGGTTTGGTCCCATAGTAAAAGTTATTCATAATGATGAGTACAATCTCCCATTTCGATTTGTCGCATGTTTTCAATTTCATCCTGTATTTATAAATAAATGCAGGACTCACCTCTCTGGAAAGTGTAGAACGCCATCGATATTAATAGGAACCATAGAAATAGCCTCCGATTGTTAGGCCTCTTCTGCGTCAGTATCGTTAAAGTTTGAACTATATTCTTGACATCAAAGAAGTCAGTCACGGGGTTCTTGACCCCTGCTTCTTTCAAAGACTTCTGTTCGGGTCTCGTCTGCCATTTCAGGAATATCACAGTATACAATGTTGCTAGAAACATTAGCGACGTGTTGATCGCAAACATAACCGTAAAGGATCGGTTCACCACTTTGTTCCACAGTAAATTACCTGTAAACAATAACGTTTGAGAATACAACTGTTTGAAAAACTTTGTCGTCTTCGAATCGTTGTTTTGCTCGCTGTCGTTGATCAAGTCGAGTGATTGGTTTGATAAGTTGCTCGAATCGAAGTTCAAAGTTTTGTTTTTATTTCAAACTCAACATATGGTAGGTAAATCTGAAGGCCGATTCCGGTAAATAAAAAGTCCAAAATGTAATCGCAATTTAAAATATCAGTGACAATCAATGTCAAAAGTGTAGGGATTTTAGGGGTATTTTTGACAGATGGAGACTAAGATCAGAGGGGCAATTCTCGTAATTTTATGAACGTTTACAGTCTGATCTTAGTCAATCTGTCAAAAATACCTCTAATTTCCCTACATTTTGACAAGTTTTTGACGTTTGTTTGTCGCCGAGATGAGACTGCGAGAGGACTGCGACTAGATTTTGAACGTTTTAAATTATGAGAATTGGCCTTCTGTCCTTCAGACTGTGAACGTTCTTAAAATTACGAGAACTGCCCCTCTGAGCGAAGATTACCAACCTACGTATTTACTGTATTTGTGCTCACCTATAGCTACTCCAGTAGGCATTGTACTTAGGTAAACTACATCTAATATGCCAACTCTTAACGTTCTGTTTTTCAATGATGAAACGTCAGCAATGTAGGCGAAACAGCCGGCGAATATCGCCAAGTCAGCACCTGTTAAGGCACTCGGGAATGCAGCTGTGTATATCACGTATTCTACAGGCCATGCTGAAATATAAGAAATAAGTAAGGATTAATTACATAATATAATAAGTAGGTAATAAGAACAACCCATTGAAAGATTCCTGTCACTGTGCCTCATGAAAGTCAGGAACTCGGGAACAATCCTATCAAAATATTTAAAGCTAGCACGCGGATATCGGATTTTCACCTACAAAATTGTATTGTACGAGGGGCGTTCAATGTATTCTAAAAAAGACGTACTTACATTGAATTAAAATAATTTTTATTTTTCAATGTAATCCCCCATTACCCCAATGCATTTATTACATCTCGAAATTGACTTTTCCATACCCAGTAAAAAATAACTTTCCTGTTTCTCTGAAAAATGCGCATTTATTGCCGCCATGAGCTCTTCAACGGTGGAAAATCGTTTCCCACGAAGGTCTTTTTTCAAATTAGGCAACAAATAATAATCACTCGGGGCTAGCTCCGAGTTATAGGGTGGGTGGTTAATTTCTTCGAAACCACAATCTCGCAGAGTAGCCTTGGAAACACGCGCCGTGTGGATCGGGGCGTTGTCGTGAAGAAGCAACACACCGGTGGTCAGTTTACCCTGAACCAACAGAGAGGTGGGACATCTCTGCTATAATTTTGATCTTCATTCGGGCATCATCCAGTATAAGCTTCTCAATTTTTTTTTAACGTTTTCTTCCGTAGAGGCAGTAACCTGCAGCCTAATTGCGGAACGCCAAATCGTCAAATGATTCTGATCAGTTGGCTTCATTTTTATCACAATTGGCTTCATTTTACGATTTTCGAATTGCGAAACTCTAGTTTCTGCGCAGGGCCTTAACGTTCATAATTGGTTTCATAATAAACTAGAGTTTCGCAATTCGAAAATCGTAAAATGAAGCCAATTGTGATAGAAATGAAGCCAACTGATCAGAATCATTTGACGATTTGGCGTTCCGCAATTAGGCTGCGGGCCGCCCGTACGAGTGTCGTCTTCAATTCTCTCTCTGCCCCTTTTAAATTCACTTGACCCGTTTTGAACCGTAGATAACGAAGGTGCAGAATCTTGGAACAGCCACCATATTTTCGTGAATAGTTTTTTGACTTTTCCTTGTTTGGTAAGAAATTTAATAACAGCGTGGTGCTCGATTTCTTCAACATTGTCACGTTAGCCTCTCCAGTTGTAGTTGATTCAGGATAACTAGCAAACTAATGATCACAACTATATGACTCTTAGATAATGTCATTAATTGATTAATTAGTCAAATTACCCACATCATTAGTAAATCACCCTGATACCGAGAATACATTGAACGCCACTCGTATACCCAAAGAGAATTAAAAAAAAAATAACACTCCCTTTAAAAGGTAGTTTTCGAAAGTTAAATACGATGACGATACGATTAGGTACCATATATCTATTTATTGCTTATTATTTAAATAAGTATTTGGGTAAAAGGGCTTCGAAGATCCGTGGCATACCTACCTGCTGTACGCCATTTTGTTTTTTTTTTTTTTTTAAATGCCGGCCACGCATATGCCATTAGTACCATTCCCTTTGCTGTCTATTATTAGAAGTAGATAAGTAGGTACCTACTAACGGAGGCCATTTTTCAGGTCATAATTTTATTCTCATAAATAACATTTTAGCACGGTAATTTTCCGCGTTCATCTACCTATTGGTGTTTGAAAAGTCCTTGGTTTTGTTACACTTGTCAAACACTCAGCATGATAGACGTAATCACATCGGTATCTACTTCTATTTGGTCATACACGAAGAGTTTGAGTACTATGTATTGAGATTGAGGTATCTCAATCTGATTTGACTGTATTAGGCGTGAAGTCATGTTTTTGATAGAACCAGCGGGTTAATTGCGTAACAAACTATCAGCGTAGCAATGGATTTCATTTTGACAGTTCAACACCATGCATTGCGCTATTTACGTTGTTGAGCATACAAATTTTTCGAACATATGAAGCAATGGATTAGCAATATCCTTCAAAATAATTCAGATTGACATTATAGTGTGATACGCAATTATTAGTAGGGTGCTGGGCCTTATAGGGAAGTGCCATCAGTGTTCCGGTGGGAAAAATTTTATGCCGCTACTCCTCCTCTAGTTACAACTCCATCTTTTACTAGCGATGTAATAAATACCTTTTTCACTTCTCGAAAATCGCTTTTTATGTTCTAGTGCATAAAGTAAATTTTTTTTCTGAGACTAAGGTAATCAGGCCCAACAGCCACACGCGCAATAAAACTTCGCAGATTAAAGTCGTGATTTATTTCATTTTCTTTAATTTATACCACTTCAGTGTATTCTATCGTTAATTTAATAAAATCAGGTAAAATAGTTGTCATTTATTATTTAAAAACGCAAAGAAACGTTTTTTATGACTTGGCAGTATGAAGTACCCAACCGATGCCTTTCATTTTGCCAGTTCAACCTCGTTCACTGCCTTATTTTCGTTATTAAGAGACGTTCCACTAAAATCCCCTAGACCAGTCCCCTAGGGGACTACACAGCACTCAACGTTCCACTACGATCCCCTAGGGGATCATATAAAACTCCAATTTCCTTTTGAATCCCCTAAACTGTTTGAGAACCTTATTAAACCTATATATTATTATGAAACCTATTTACGACAAATGTTGAAATTAAAAAAAAAAACTTTTAAAAAGTTTCGTGGCGGTATTATCTGTGGTGGCGGGAATTAGCTATGCTTTGCAACATTTTTGATTAATTATGTACTGTATAGTTTATGCCTGTTCCATTTTCTCGCAATCGAAGTGAAAAGCAGAGTGTATAACTCAGGCATAAACGAGCCATTTTACCCCTCGACTTAACTATCCACCCTCGCCTGCGGCTCGCGTAGATATAAACGTCTCGGGATAAAATAGCTTCTTTTATGCCTTAGTTGTACAATCTACTATTTAGTTTTTAGACAGATTTTGGGTTTTTTCGGAAATCGACCCCTAACGGGGCAAAACGTTGTAGGTACTTAATGTTTCTAGGGGAGGATTTTATTGCACGCCTTATTTCGATGTTGTGGGTTCAAATCCGGGCATGTACCAATATGACTATGAACTTTTTAAATTTACCTTATCTTAGACATCATTGACATCGGTGAAAGACAATATTGTGAGGAAACCCGCACCCTAAATTGCGTAATACACTCAGTGTCAATCTGAATCATTTTGAAGGATATAGCTAAACAATTATTGCTTCATATTATGTTCGAAAAAACTGTCTGCTCCACGATTTAAATAATGCAATGGATTTAGTTGTACTGACAAAATGAAATCCATTCCTAGTAACACACTAGGAATGACTTTCATTTTGTTTCAATAGCCCCGCTAGACTTATATGTAGAAGTTTGAAATCGCCGACCCGTGCCTTCTCTATGTGAGAACCTTGTAACCTGTATCCCCATACAGGTTTCCCCTGCAGTGGGGCAATACAAGGCTGGCATTATTATTTTATTATATACTAGCTTCTCCCCGCGATTTCGTCGGCGTTATATTTCTTGTACTTGGTGACATACCGACAGTAGCGCCACCTACCGGATCCAATTGTATTTTCAAACCATCCAAGAACCCATTGAAATATACACACAAAATTTCATCCAAATCGGTCCAGCCGTTTAGGAGGTGTTAGGTGACAAACGCACGAACAGAAGAATTATATAAGTATATTATAAAATGTTTGACTTGGTTTTAGACACTGTGACGCAAGTTAGGCTGAAGATAAGATATTTCAAGACTTATCTAAACCAACTATCTAAGAATAATATCTGAACTGTAAGAGTAATCTTATTCCACGTCTAACCACTTCATTCTGAAGTACGTAGGCATTAGGATATAGACGCAATTAGGCTATTCGTATTCATGTAGAAAACCTTTAAAAATCTGCCTTTTCCCAACTATGTATGTTGGGGTCGGCTTCCAGTCTAACCCAGTTACTGGGTAACACGTTTTTTTTTTATGTACTAGTTGTAGCACAAATGGCTATAATAAATTTCCTGTAAATATGGCTCAACATCTAGTAACCCTATTAATATTAAACATGTTGGTTCAGAAACCTAGGAGGAACGGTGAGCTATACCTATAAATACTTATAAACCAAAAAATATAGAGGTTTAGAATCCGTAGAGAAAGCTCTTTCAAATGATACCAAGCACGATACAGTCAATATATAATTTTAAGATCGAACTGACCAACACGAAATATATATTTTTGTTAGTTTTTAACTATTGATTTATGTGCGCGTCATCGAAACCTAATATTATGCCAAAAATTAAATTCCTACGTTGCATAGATCTCGAGAAAAACCTCTGTGACGGACAGCCAGTATTTTTCCTTTTAAGGTAGGAACTCTAAAAACGGAGCAAATCTACAGGCACCTTTGTTCTCATCTCGATACGAATAATGATTAACTCTTGAAAATAAACATATGCTCACCTTTCGCGGTATTTATGGTGATCATCGCTGAGAAAAATAGTTTTCCGAGAAGACCTGCGAGTAGAATTATTTTGCGACCTCGCTTGTCGCTGTAAGAACCTAAGAAAAAAGCGAGGAGCAGCGGCACGACGTGACTCGCGACGCCGTTCCATTGGTGGAATGTCGATACTGTTAGCTGCAAACAAAATAACAAAAATCTACTTTTAACAAAAACCAATGTTTAAAATTGTCATTTTGTATGAACCATCGCAACGCATTGGCGAAACGCTCATCAGGCGAATTTTGAATTTTATAGTGTCTTCACCAAGCAAGGAGTATATTTAAGCCGTACCGATGCCTAAGCTATGCTATCCATACATCTATACAAATAAATAACATTGAAACGTCTGTTTATAATGGCAAAATAACAGATTTTTACTTTTTGAAAGTTTAAACGGTACCTAGGTACTTAAAACAAAAAAAAAACAATTTAATTTTTTTTTGTCTGTCTGTCCATTTGTTCCGGCTAATCTCCGAAACGGCATGACCGATTTTGACAGGCTTTCACTAGCAGATAGCAGTTGTTATAAGGAGTAACTTGGGCTACTTTTATTTAAAAAAAGGACGAGGGTTCCGTGCAAAAAAATAAGCGTCACATTCATGATACCAAACATCATTACATTGACGGCAAATATTATTTATTATAGGACCACCTCGAGGGCTTCCTAAGTTGCACTTATAAAGATTTGTAGAGAAAATTAGAATAGCAATGTTTTCACTAAAGACTTAACTTGTTAATACATTTTTGTTACACGTATCAATTATACCAACTCAAAATGAAACCGATTCCGATTGTTAATGTGTTACGCACTTGCCCTGCAGTATTCGCTGCCGCTGCTATTTAGTATAAAGTTCCGCCGCTAGAGCGTGAAATCCGCTTTGGGGTGAACTGTAACAGTAATCCATACTATCCATACTATAATATTATAAATTCGAAAGTAACTCTGTCTGTCTGTATGTTACCTTTTCATGCCTAAACCACTGAACCGATTTAGATTAAATTTGGTATAGAGATAGTTTGAGTCCCGGGAAAGGACACAGGATAGTTTTTATTCCGATATTCCCACGGAATCGAAACTTATGCGGGTGAAACCGCGGGGCGCTGCTAGTAACTAATATAATATCTATATCTATGGTTTTTTATACGATCATTATGAGTCGTATACTTTTGGATTTTCCAAATTATTCTGACGTTTTATGTTTTTGATCGGCTCATAAGGGTCCTAGAGCGTGATGTTAAGTAGCCTACAGCCTTCCTGAAGAATGGGGTTATCAAATGCAAAAAGACTTTTTTAAATCCGACTGGTAAACTAGCGCGTTCAAACAACAAACTCGTCAGCTTTATTATTAGTATTAGTATTGATGTAGGTACTCAATTGGCTGATGGCTGTTTTAATCATTCAGCCAATTAACGTTAATAACGTTATTATGATAATAGATGGCGCCACGTGTATTGTCGTTTTCCTCGGGAACGGACATAGGCTAGGTACCTTTCTGTACACCTGACAACGTATATGCAAAATTTCAGGACGATCGATGCAGTAGTTTAGGCGTGAAAAGGTAACAAACAAACAATATGGTCATGCAGCAAAAACATGCAGAGAGCTAAAATCTACGTGTGGTCACTGCGGTGAAGGAGGACACTCGATGTCAGAGTGCGCGAAGAAAGCTGACACACCGAAATGTGCCACTTGCTCACGCTTTAAAAAGCCCAATAACCACAAAACGGGAGAAGCTGGGTGCCCTGCTAGGAAAATAGCGGAATACAGGTACATCAACTCTATCGACTACGAGGGCGCCTAGAGCGTCATACTTAAGGCCAGACTTCCGTGTTTACTGCCTGCTGCTGACTCAACAAAACATTGCACTGGCCTACAAACCCTCGATTTTGTTGATGAAACACATTGCCTCGAACGTGATTTCATTTTGTGCAACATTGACATTAGCCCACTTACCATTTTCTGCTGACGCAAAATCATAATAATTATGTGTAGCTAAGTTTTAAAGTGCAAGAAACTATTTAACGCTGACTAAATAATTACGTATAATTTATAAGATTTTTTGTTTTTTTGATCTTTAAGATAAATAGTATTTAAGTAAACTAGGTATAAAATAATTAATTAATTAAATTTTGTCATTATTTCAATACATCTAAAGTTAAATATTGTTAAGAAATTTTATTGTCCTACCATTAACATATAGTATGCTCATGCCGCCTGTGATACAGGTTTATCCTAGTACAGGCATCTAACTTTATTATACCTATGTAATTAATTTCTAAGACTTTTGTAATAATTTTACCAATTTTAATACCGAATAAACATTTATTATTATTTATTATTTTTTATTATTTATTTAAACTTACTTTCGCATTTATAATATTAGTTAGGATAGGATTTCACGCGGACGAAGTCGCGGGCAGTAGCTAGTAATAAATAAATACTATTTACTAAACTTCAATCAACCCACTTTTCGTAGCTTGATGGTGTGATAAAGAAAAGAAAGTATGCACCTGCAATGAGTAACTCTCATTTACATGGTTATCAATTAGTGACTTAGTTTCATGAATAAAGAATAATCAGTATATACCTTGAAATAAATTCTTAAATTACAATATGCTTTAGCCTTGCCTTTTGGTATGAAAAACAAAGTAATAACATGATCTATTTACTGAGTTGTGCTGACTGACTGATTAATTAATGCTGAGCCAACATTAATTAATTACATGAGGACTTACGTGGCTTTTATCAAAACGTACGTGAAAACATACGATTTTTAATAAAGATGATTACCTATTTAAAACTAGCTTCTGCTCGCGACTGTCTTGCGCGTGAAATTTTTTGTTTTAACATGTACAAGCTGATTTTTCAATCGACAGATAATTTTTATTCGTGGAGTAAAATTGACGTCTGACAAATTTTGTATGGAAAAGTCGCAAAAAATTCCTAATTATTCCTCGGATAAAATTATCTGGCGTTGCAAAAAGCAGCCCTAAGTATACAAATAAATAAAATTGAAGTGGCTGTTTGTAATGTCAAAATAACAGATTTTTAATAAATGCACATGAAAGTACCGGTACCTACTTATAACAAAAAATCTAGATTTTTTATCGAAGTACTAAGCGGCCGAAGCCGCGGGCGGAAGCTAGTAAAATAAACCTATGACACTCAGCAAATTGTAGCTTCCCACTAGTGAATGAATTTTCGAGATCGGATAGTAGTTCTGATGATGGACCCTTTTTAATATGTAGGTATTAAATTATAAGTTAATATATTTACCTGTACTTCTTTATTAATATCGTCATAGCTGCTAATGTTGTAGCATATCTCAGGGCTGTAGCCATGGTTCACTGTGCAAGCTTGAAATACATAAAATGTTTGTTCTATAACATTTGTGATCATGTATGCCATCATATATAGGAACATTGGCGGTTCTACTGTTATGTATTTGTACCATGGTTTCTGCTTCTTCATCTAGAATCATAAATATAATGGAATTAAACATGAGATAGAATGTATTCAAAGTAAGATTTTAGGGTTCTAACCCATAGGGTGCCAACGGAATGCTATTACTAAGCCTCCGCTGTCCGTCTGACTGTCATCGGGCTGTATCTCATGAGCCGTAATAGGTATACAGTCAAAATTTTCAGTATGTATTTCTATTGCCGCTATAACATCAAATTATAAAAATAAAGTTAAAAATTAAAAGGTTCTTCATATAATACTCGTGTTTTTTTTCGGCGTTTTATGCTTTGTGGTACGGAACCCTTCATGTGCGAGACCGACTCGCACTTGGCAGGTTTTGTGTTCATCATTAACTGATATTGTGTATAAAATACATTTACTAGATAAAGGTGTGTAAGCGCCAAGATGTAATATAAAGTAAATTAAACTCACAACGGATACATATGAAGTGTGGTAAACATTAGACCTTTTTCTTGTCATTTTGAAGGTACACAACCATGTATGATAATATGCTATACAACAATGTATGATTGTGGAGTAAATTTGACTAAACTGCACTATCTAAAGTGGTTTTTGTGGCAGATAAGTAGCATAAATTAATAGCAATTAATTGCCCATTATCTTATTACTACCACATATCTCAAGTATCAGGATAAAATAAACAATAGAATGGGTAATATATTGACTGTGTAAAGGCTCCCGCAGACAGGAGCGACGCGAATAATTTCTATAAAAAATCATGGAAACTGTTCTACTAGTCTCGTTACTTCGTCGCGTCGCGCCTGTCCATGGGAGCCTTTAAGCCTTATTACCTATTGCGATTTAATTGCCTGTCACATACCATAAGTTGAATCAGCAATAAAAGTTGCATCATCTAACTAAACAATGTTAAGATGATGCAAGTCAGTTGTTGCTTCAATTTTATTGCATGCCACGTACAAGGCATTGTGTAAATAAGGCTTATAGGTGGAATGCAATTAAGAGAATAAAATATCACTATCTATCAATAATAAATGATAGGACATAATGCTTTATTTTAACATCATCATTATCTATAGCTTTACAAGCACTACCTATATTTCTCCATTGTGACATAATCCCGGCTTTATCTCTCCAGTATTTGTAACTGCCTCTGTCAATATACATTTCTATGATTCCATAGTTGTTGTAATCTTATCATCATCATGATCAATCAAATGACCCAATAATTACACTTACGATGATGAGTAAAATATTTTTAAGATAAATACATCAATGACTGCCTTGTACTGTCTATTAAATAATAGTCAGTATCAAGGCTGCATACATAGGTACCCAAAAGGTCAACAGATATGGAGATAAGTTAAATGAACAACCAGTAATAGTAACATGTGACTGTGTAAGATTTTGTTTATTTGATTCATGATTTTATCAAACTGACTGACTGATATGAGTACTCAATATAAAACATTTATTACACAATATACGCATGGTTTAAGGTATTGGTTATGTTTACTTTTCTAATTTACATCTTACGTAGTTTGCCTACAGTAAGAATAACTTTATTTGAAACAGTCGCTAAAGCATTACTTTTCTTGGATAGCGATAATTTCTGTAAACACGCGTATTATTGTTACTTCGATACGAATGAGCGGCAAGCACAACGAATTTAAACACGTTGCATGTTATTTTTTATTTCGCTAGCATTTTGTGGGTTACATTACTTATGAGCGGTATTTCTGTGTGTGTTTTGCGCAATTTAATAGTCGCAATCGTAAAACATAAGCTAGGTAATACAATAATTAGTAACGGTTTACTTACTCACCATGCAAATGTCGTCTTCCTTATTCATAGAAGACATTTTTCACTAAACTTTATTTTTTTATATCAAGTAGTTGCATCTGATAGGATATATTACTTAATTTTATTATATAATAATATGTTTATCTAACAATTTCGAAGTTTTTCAATTCACACATTTTTTACGTCGCGACGCGCGTAAGCACTTGTTGTGTTTGTATGTTGTTGAACGTGGTCGTGTTGAAGTGAACACTACCAACCAATGACATCTGTCAGGTGAAAGTTGCCACTGCCAGGTTTTAAAATACCCCAATTATTACTGAAATAAAACATCTTGCGTAACACATATAAAATCCTATCTAAAAGTAATATGCTAAAAAGGGTTTTTACATTTTTTCTTGTTCTCTGTAAAGATCACTTATCTCATCCTCTTTGATAGTTTGAGGAAAAATATGTTTTTTTTTTTTGTTATGATCATAGCTAAAGTCTGGGCTAACAATTTAATTTGTTCGTATATTTGAATCAACATAATTATAATGCACCACCCTTCCTTGACTGGTAGAGAATGCCTAAGGCATCAAGTCCGCCTTTGTACCTTTTTGTGCGAAAAGTTTAAATAAATAAATAATGGTCATTCTTTGCCAGTTGTATGAAAAAGCTCATCATCATCTGCCTAGCCTTTTACCGACTATGTTGGGTCGGCTTCCAGTCTAACTGGATACCAGTATTTTACTTGGAGCAACTGCCTATTTGACCTCCATAATTCAGTTACTGGATAATATGACTGGTTGTCAGCTTCTGACGACCCGTAACGACTGTCAAAGATCCACAAATGACAGCCGGGACCAACAGCTTAATGTGCTTTCCGAGGCAAGGAGGGGTATTGATAAACAATGAATTTCCTTGATATTCCTTCCTATACAGTCATTTATACAGGACTGAAATTCAATGTAACTTCTCAAGTTGCTGTTGAGCCAGATGTTGTGGCACAAGGTGGGAGAGGCATATATCCAGATCACAAAAGTAGATTTCGATAGGCTTCTGGCGGCTGATTGACGGCATACATACGAGAATTGGCCCTAAGTCACTATGTATGTGTGTATGTGTTGTATATTTTGTAGTGTTTAATGTGTTTATTTCATGTTATGTATTTTTGTGGAGTACAATAAAGTATATATAAATAAATAAGTCACTGTGCATGTCATTTTATTTACAACATTCTGGGAGACATTTTAAAACTGTTAACACTCCCCATTATTGCCATTACAATTTTAAAATTTCCTCAACAAAAGAGGAAAATAATTTGACTATTCCCTCTTTTTAGGGTACCGTTTTTTTTTTTGGGTCGGTTGTTGCCGTCCCATTGCTCAGGGGCTTAGCGCAATCAATAAGTAAATAGGTACCTCTTTACTTTCAATAGATCGTTGTAGTGGAGTGGTGGGCACTGGCGATCAATCAAGCACCAAAGGACAATGTGTGAAGGTGGTCCAAGAGTCGCCAGAATCGAAACTCATCCGAAACGTTACGGCTTCGCAAGTTAGCACTGATATCACTACAGACCCATTTTATTAAAATCTCTCCTGTTAGTTCCTAAGAAAATGTTTATTACTAGGGGTTTTGTAAAAATGTAGTTGACCACTAAATTCGTGCCGCCTTTTGTGTGTTTTGTGACCACTATTGGACTTTAACGCAGAGCGCACATTTGGGTGAAAAGTAGAAAAAGGTTTTTAATATCAACTATCTTATGGTGGGGGCACAGTAGTGCTAGTGCACCCGCTAAGAAAAGCAAAAAAAAAAAGCACCGGCCGCTCGGGTCTCCAGGTTGTACGTACCTTTTCTCTAAGCCATTCGACGTATTTTCAAACCTTCATAGCTTTGGAAGTTCGGACTGGATACCATACTGCTACAGCTCTCAGGATACGGCGTAGTTTATAAAACTGACATATAAACCACACTAAGTTTCATTTGGCGAAGATGTAGGTTCTCAAGGTTAGTAAAGTTAGGCCTTGCAGAGTTAGGAGCTTGGCTATAGGTACATTAGATCTAATAACATTTTAACGGTGAAATCGTTATGTAAGTTTTGGCAACCTACTTTATATTAAATTTTGGTAGGATTATTAATTTTCGAACATACAGTTCTAGAATCAAGAAACAAATCAATTAAGTTTGCGTTATATCTGGGTTAAGGACGGTATGTCATCGGATAAAATATTAAATATTGTGGATTACGGCCCACTCCCTCTCACTGAGAGGAGGCCTGTGTCGCAGCAGTGGGAACATTATAGGCTGATTATATAAATATTGAAGTCTCACAACATTGATGATAATGGAGGTAAAAGTCAGTGTCTCGTCCAGTAGGAACAAGGAACGGCCCCCGCCCAAAACCAGATGACGTATGACAGAAAAGGAACAATCTGCGACTCCCGCATTCCCCTTAAACTTAAGGGGGAGATAAGTATATGAAACCATGATTAGACCTACTGTCTTGTATTGATCGGAATGTTGGGCCACAAAAAGGATGAATGAAAGGCAATTGCATGCAGCTGAGATGAGAATGCTAAGATCGAGGGATGTGTGGTGTTACGCTACACGAATGGAGAGAATAAGAAATGACTAAATGAGTAGATACATGAGAGGAAGTTTGAAAGTGCCACCGGTAACTGCAAAGCTGTGTGGAAATCGGTTTTCATGGTATGGGCATGTGTTACGGAGAAATGAGATGATAAGGGCAGGATGTGGGCAGGATAATATGAATCCTTGTATTGGTCAGAGGGCCAGAGTCTATAGCCGGGCCGGATCCAGTTTAAAACCTGTCGAAGTTATTAAAGAATATGCCAAAAGTTATCCGAGGTGACTCGCTATGCGTTAAATGAGCCAAATAAAATTATTTATCTACCGTCAGCAAAAGAGATAAGTATGCAGGATCGTCGGGTATAGTAGAAGTTTAGAACCGAATAGCGCTGGATGTCATCGACTGAAATTTAATTTGATAAATGAGCTGTTTGTTTTCTATCACACCAATATTACCTATAAAGGCGAAAGTTTGTGAGTGTGTGTGTGTGTTTGTTTATATGTTTGTTACCTCTTCACGCCTAAACCACTGAACCGATTTAGATGAAATTTGGTATAGAGATAGTTTGAGTCCCGGAAAAGGAGATAGGATAGTTTTTATCCCGATATTCCTACGGGATCGAAACTTATGCGGGTGAAACCGCGGGGCGCAGCTAGTTAAATCATAAAATTAAATTTCAGTCGAAAACATCCATCGGTACCTTACTAAACTTCAACTACATCCGACGATCCTGCATACTTATCTCTTTTGTTGACTGTACGCTTTACGCGACCCACAGCGTTTTTCGGCCATTTCAAGCGCTATATAATATGTTGATAACCGAATCTTCTTTCATAGCGGTTAGTATAAAAAATTCAAACAACATAATATCCATCCATACTATCTCATGTCTGTCGGTCTGCTAGTCTGTTACTTACCTTTTTAAAGCCTTGGTAACCACAGGTAGACCATGACCTAGGCTAGAAGGGAATTTTCATCCAGGTACGTTTCCGTATGTACGTTTGCCCAGCTAGGCCCCCCAGAATTTGCGATTTAGGTATACACCAATGCAATGTACTCGCCTCTAGGAGTATATGTACCGCTTTCTTTTTCAATGTACCTCTGTACTTTTGAAGAAATATGCAAAAAAAGGGGGCCGTGCCAGCCAAACGTTTTCAGCACGGCCCTCGTGTAACTTGAAAAATATATAGCGTATTAAAAAGTTTCATAAACTCAAGGAATGTACCTACTTTATTAGCACGTTCTATGTACCGTAACAGATATTGTGAATTCGTAATAACAAATAATATATAGACGTGGATAGGGGGCCGTGCTGAAAAAAAAAGAAATGAGAAAATATCTAAAAAAGACAAAACAACCTTAGCCAAAAACTATATAAAAGTAATTCATGTTTGGCAAGTAACATATGTACCGCATTGGTTTCTCATACAACTTGCTAAATTCAAAAAATAAACCAATTTTAGTTTATTCAGCACGGCCCTCTATAGTTGCCTATATCTTTTTAAATATGACATGTTTGTTTACAAAATTCGACTTTTTGAATTATGTATAGGAGTACATTCGTTCCAAATAAATTGCGATTATGGTGTATTAGTATTTTAAAAGTTAAATTGGATCAAAAATATCCTAACATACAACTGATGGGGTGACCATGATTCCACGTGAGAATGGATAAAAAACTTCTGCATAAATTGAGTAAATCTTTAATAAAATAAACAAATCAAAAATATCGTAATCTGTATTAACTATTAACGATAACTATAATAGTAGTAAGTAGTAGGTCGCAAATCGAACAAAACAACAAGTGTCGCTAAGACTAAATAGCTCAAAAGGCTTAAAAAAATCACATATATATTTCCAATAAATCACACGGATTGATGTACGGTACATTACAATAAAATTACAGTTTCGGTACATTTCACAGATTAGTTACGTTTACCTATGGAATAATCGCAGAAAAACTATGTGTCACAAACACTACAATTCTTTTACCTATTGTGGTATAGTAATTTTATTTTAGGTGCATCGTCCTCACATATTATTATATAATTAATGTAATGTATTGTACTTACCTAAAACATTTTAAAAGAGTAACGGTGGAGTTTCTTGCCCATTCTTCTCCACACGAAAACTACCTTTTGGAAGGGGCGGCTAGAATCAATTCTATTTTAAGGTACTTAATTTTTGACGTTCAAAAGTGCCTTTTATGTGCCTATTTGAAATAAATGCTTTCACTTTGACTACAGAGCTTAAAAGGCTTAAAAAATTACAGATACGTTTCCAACAAATCACATTGATTGAACCTTACCTATAGTCCATTTACTATAGCATTAGACAGAAGTTAAAAAAGGCTCTTTTAGGGGCACACTTTGTAATAAAAGTACGACAAACATTGTTACAGTCAAGATTGATATGGAGTTAAATATAATCAATTTAAATAACAACAGTCACACATAATTGTATTTATTTAACCTATTTACCTTCTGAAATTACAAGGCTTTCATTTAATACTATTTAGTTTTTACGTAAAATATTGTCGTGTCAATGTTTAAAATCTAAAAGAAGCAGGGGTGGACAGTACCGGGAACGTTTTTCATGTCACTATAACTCTACCAAATCTAAAATGTAACTTATTCCGTTCATAAGTTGTGGCAGCACGTGCTTTTTTAATTTTGTCGGTTTATATAAAGTTGTTTTTAATAAACTGATTGTTACTAAAAATTGTTTTATTTCATGTACCTATCCAAGCATCGTGACGAGTATATAGATAGAATATGCTTCATTGTATGCCATACATTGTTACTTACAAAACAAGCACATACATTATTTATTAAAATTGTTTGAACTTAACTTGAAAATAAAAGGTTTCGTACTCCTGCTTCTGCGAGCCTCTTTTTTCTAATGTTATAATAAATGGACTATAGTGAATTAATAGCGACCGCACACAACAAGTTTTAACTGATTTAATTCCCTTAAAAGATGTCATCGCTAATACTAATTTTGAAGAAAAAAAAAAAACAAATTGTAAAAAAAGAATGTTTATTTCAATGTAGTCACATAATTTCATTAATATAGGTATAGAATATATGTACCTACCTAATTTATGGAACCATGGTCACCCCATCAGTTGCATGTTAGGATATTTTTGATCCAATTTAACTTTTAAAATACTAATATACCATAATCGCAATTTATTTGGAACGAATGTACTCCTATACATAATTCAGGAAGTCGAATTTTGTAAACAAACGTGTCATATTTAAAAAGATATAGGCAACTATAGAGGGCCGTGCTGAATAAACTAAAATTGGTTTATTTTTTGAATTTAGCAAGTTGTATGAGAAACCAATGCGGTACATATGTTACTTGCCAAACATGAATTACTTTTATATAGTTTTTGGCTAAGGTTGTTTTGTCTTTTTTAGATATTTTCTCATTTCTTTTTTTTTCAGCCCGGCCCCCTATCCACGTCTATATATTATTTGTTATTACGAATTCACAATATCTGTTACGGTACATAGAACGTGTTAATAAAGTACATTCCTTGAGTTTATGAAACATTTTAATACGCTATATATTTTTCAAGTTACACGGGGGCCGTGCTGAAAACGTTTGGCTGGCACGGCCCCCTTTTTTTGCATATTTCTTCAAAAGTACAGAGGTACATTGAAAAAGAAAGCGGTACATATACTCCTAGAGGCGAGTACATTGCATTGGTGTATACCTAAATCGCAAATTCTGGGGGGCCTAGCTGGGCAAACGTACATGTTTCCGTGGGATAATTTCCGACCACCACGCATACGAAGCCTCGGGCAGAAGCTACTACAAGCACCTATAAGATCTTCTGCGTTATATACCTACTGTTACTATCCATAGACATATTTAATTTTGATTTCATGACAGCCTTTGTCATATCTAGCCGTAGTATCAGCAATATTAATGAATACTTACACAAAATAAATATTTACATTGCAGATACCTACATCTTACCTAAGTGTACCTGTACTGTTGGTACCTGTTCATAGTGTCATTGTATAGTGTACGATTATTGTATGTTTCATATAGGTATATAAAGTGAATATCCTCAACAGCCATGGTACAGAGCGTGTTGAACTATTATTGCCTGACTTCGAAATCATGTTGTTTCTGCATCTCACTCAAAATGGGCACGATCCTCATAGCCCTGGCAGGGTTTGTGCCTTGTATAGGACTTATATATGCGTATATTGCTGGAAAAGAAATGATCGTCGACTACGGAGTTCACCCAGTGGTGGCTGATGTAATTCTTCATTTATACGCAGTGTTGGGAGTACTCATGGGCGGTGTAAACGTTATACTCATTGCGGCGTCACTAACATATAACGAGAAGCAAATACTACTATACTTATGGTTTGCCTGCGTTTACTTCTTCGTGGACTTCGGTACTCTACTGGTCATAAGTTTATCTGCAATCATTTACGGGAACTATGCGTTCGGTTTTTCAATATTCTTTTTAGAAGCTACATATTGGATTTTTTTATACATTTATGTTCTTCCAGTTATAAACGGGTTCAGGAAAAATATACATACAATAGTGATAGTATTGGAATAAAAATAAAAAAACTGTTATTATAACAAATATGGTGGTTTTAGTAATAATAATAAAGATCGAAAGAAAACATGACTTTCAAAGAATATTTATGTTTACGAGTATATCACTAGACCTGTGTGTTGTACTTGTGAAACTATGATACGAGTACCTATTATTTAAAATCAGGTCTGGTTGGCTTATCTTACACAATATTTGGAATTAAGAACTTTGGAACGATAAAGTTGTTTACCGGTACACCTCTGCCTATGGCAGATCTCTCACTACCACGCCAAACTTCGGTGGCATTTGACTCCGTTTCCCCCGCCCCGTCGCGTGTGGCGCGTTTTAGTGTGAGATCCGCCTAACCTCGAGGACCACTGGCACGATGTTAATAGCCTGTGTTTGTGTGAAATATGATCAAATTGTAATGGTTTTCGGCATCTACATTTCAATAAGAGATCGGAGAGTAGACACTAGAGTGCAAAGGGGTAATAAAAATGCAGACATTTTTGATATCTTCTTTACTTCAAAATGTATGAGTAATATTATTTAGTACCACCCAAACGTATATTTATTGTGCTGATAAATAAAACTAAGTAATTGAATTGCACTACTGGCACACAAATACGTAAATTAACACATAATTAGTGCACACTTTCTTGCCTCATAATTATTAGGTAGATCCGACGGATTACACTTCAACCTGCACTTAAGTTTTCCTACGGATGCTACGAAGACTACACACGCCGCGTAGACGCTACGAAGACTACGCAAGCCGCCTAGACGCTCTACGGAGACTGCGCGCTGCGTTACTGCTACAAAAACTACGCAGGTCGCGTAGGCCCTACGAAGACTACGCAGGCCACGTAGGCGCTACGAAGACGACGAGGCCGCGTAGGCGCTACGAAGACGAAGAGGCCGCGTAGGCGCTACGAAGACACCGCGCGCCGTGTAGAGGTCACATGAACGCTTTTATGTGCATAGGTTTCAATTAAAACTTTTTAAGAAATCTTAATATTATATATACTTCAATGAAATGACGTTTTTTAGTCTCACTAAAACTCGAGAACGGCTGGACTGATTGGCTCATTTTGGTTTTGAAATACTTATTTGTAGAAGTCCAAGGAGGGTTTTATGCAAAATTGCAGTATGATCGGTTCAGTGGTTTAGGCGTGAAAAGGTAACAAACTAACAAACACTTACTTTCGCATTTGTAATATTAGTTAGGATGCCAAGGAGAGGACGACCTGACTTAGGTCGTAGAAGTCAATCAAATGTGCGACGAGCTATGTCACGTGCTAACCACACTTATGAGCAGCAAGACACAGATAATGATAATAGCCGTATTGGTTGAACTTTGTCACATTATTTAATTCTGAGGCGGTACGAAGTTCGCCGGGTCAGCTAGTAAAAAATAAAAGCCTTAAAAAAAACACTACTTACATATTGCAAAATAAATTCGGAAGTCGATGGCATTGGTTGTTTGGATTGATTCATTTTTAGCCGCCGAAAAAAAGATTCCGACGAATTGAGAATCTCCTCCTTTTTTTGAAGTCGTTTGAAAAAGGCGTCTCAAAAAGACACCAGTTTCTTGCAAAAAAAAAATTAAAACTTATATGTAAATCAACCCAATTGAATGCAATAAGTTCACTAAACCCGGCCTCACTCACTTATTAAAGCTATTACCTATTAATACTTATTACTATAATAGATTATGACTAGAAATTTTTGAGATTCTATATATATAACATTTTTGGTAGTTTCTGTAGGTATGAGGTACAATACGTATAACGTCTAGGGGGCCTAATTAAATCTAGCACAATATACTACGTATAACTACGTAGAGCCATTTACCTACTTACATCTGTGTAAGTTGAATCAATTGCATTTCATTTACAATTTAATAAGTACAACATTTTACTTTGGTTACTATTCTATTCTCATGTTTATACTCCACTTTGCTGACTAAAATTGAGTTTTAAATTAAAATTGTTTGAAATGGAAGGATTTATCGATACCTAGACACGACAACTAATTATTTGCACTAGTATAAGATATCATATTTCTAGCATGTACCTAGTTGTTAATGTAGTAAGTTAATATGTACATGACGGCAAAGTGCTGGCATTGCTCAGTATATAAAACTGTTTGGTCCATAACGGTCAAAATCATAAATGTAGGTACATTAGTGTGCGTATCAAAATCACATCGAGGTATACAAAAGTATACGAGAAAGAACAGAATGTATTTCATCTAAAGAGGAAGAAGGGAAAAGCAGATGTTTCAGTGTTTCTCTGTTGGCCGCACAGCATATGCTGGGTAGTAACAGCATCACCCTTCCGAAGCGCGTGGAATCTTTGGAAGCGCAATGCTTCTGTAATAGCACCAGGAACTGGTCCTGCAACATCTCGATGTGAGCCGATGTGTTCTCGGTGGAATCTGCGTTCAGGATAAACAATAGTCTGTTAATTAACGAGTTTAATTAACGTTTAAACATATGCGCAATACTTGCTTAAAAGCGACTTTTGAACTAATCGCATCTGCAGCGAATGCACAATAAATGAATGATGTACATATTACGCAAATGAACGTAATGTGCTTACAACAGAATATGTCGGACGAGATAAATTACTAACCTGTACGAAACAATAACGTAGATTTAATCCAGTCATACTCCGATGTATCTAGCCGACACTGAGATAATTTTTTCAACAGATATGTTAACTTTTTGACGTCTTCCTTGATATGAGGCCGTTTCGATGTTACTGTCGATACATCGTTATCTGAAAATTTGTATAATAATATTAAGGAGGTACTTTGGTTTGAGCTGGATTATTATATTTTAGAATTTGAGTTACTTATGGTAGGTATACCTTCTTCGAAGTAGAAAGAGTATTCTGCTGCAGTTAGGATGAACAGTTCCTTCCATTTACTGTGCAGTAGGCTAGTCTGATCAGAGGGTTTCATATGAACGAACGATCCTACTCCGTGCAGCCATTTTATAGACGCGACTAAAATCTTCGCAGCCGGCCCGCACAGCTCCTCATCTAGTTTCCGAGAGTCGAAACAATACTTTTTAAAATTCGATGTCATTTCTGTAATTCCATCCAAACTGCCTTTGTGGCCATCTATAAGGTGTATGGCTTTATGACGGTCGTTGAGGTAATCGACGAATGTGTAAGGTTTATATTCTAAAGTTTGGGTCGGTCTTTCTGATATTTTTGACACAATATGCGCAGGAGGTTCAAAGTTGCTAGGAGAGTGAGGTGTGGCTTTTCTTGTATCTATGGACAAAATATACTTTATATTATGCATTTTTGAATGTTCTGTCGCCCCCTTTTCGTAGATAGTATGGTGATAGAAAAATATTAACGAAGGAGCTCTATCCTTGCTTGGACACAAAAATAATATTAAATACAGTCGCTCTAGTATAAATGCGCAGGGCAAAGTGACATGATAGTCGCAGATAGTAGGAGTCGCAGGGCTTGTCAGACTTTAATCATATACCTACAATTTAATATTATATGCATGCAAACAATGTGTTAAACATACATGCAAACACGAACCTTCTTTATCAACGGCATCAACTTGACTATCAGTTTTGCAGGCCTCCTCAGTGCTCGAGACTTCATCTTCTTTAATCTTTTCTGAGAGTTGCGGGTCTGATTTTTCTATGTAAAATAAATAAAAATAATACGTTCAAATATTCACAATGGTATGTCTTGATTAATATGTTTTAGCTATGAAATAACTCACTTTCTAAAGAATGTGAACAGCCAGCTGTTATGACGGGTGGATACAAAATGTTAGTTGGAATATAAGCTTGGTGTGGAACTGGATAATGAAGCGATGCCGAGAAAAGCGGAATCTTGAAAGGATTGAGTGGACTGAGTGCATTGACATGAGTGTTCAGGAGTGGGTTCAATTGAGGAGCGTCGGGCGATATCGCGTCCGGAAGTCTCGCCGGAGGGAAGTCTTGAAACGACGATCTGTCCAGAAACGAGTTGTGTACATTTGCTTCGGGGAGGGACACCAGGCCATTGTACGTGTGAAGAGAGGGGAAGGTGGACAGTGTCAGGGGGTTGGGGGCGGGGATGAAGGGTTGTTGTCGCGTGAAGCTGTAGCCGAGTTTCTGTAGCGCCATGTGATGCTGCACGGCGACGGACGGACGCGGCGCTCGCTCGTGTTGAACTGCTGTAAGCCCGCAACATCGATTAGATACTTGTACAATACAAATATGACGCGTACTTACACACACAAACACAGGGTAAAGGTTACGACCTAGTACTATAACATACCTACCTACTTAGGTACTCTTAACCTGTTGAAACCTGACCCACATTATGAGTCATGATAATTGTTTAATCGGTCTGATTTGCGGATAGAGATAAAATGTTCATTTTTGTTATCATATCATTCACCCATAAATTATAGAGGTATTACATTTACAGGCGTAAATAATGTTAGAACCGTAATATTGTACAGCCAAATGCCACATTAATAACGAGTAGATACCTAAGTAATTCAGCGAGTGGAGCACCTCAAGCATCCCTAGAACTGAATACATAATCATCATCAATTTTGTATATTTTCTATGTAGCTAGTTATCTAGTACCTAGTTAGTAATAATATATAATGTTTCGGAAAATATTCATTCCCATACTTATTTATTTTATGTTGAAGCCCGACCACTTTTGAAGGTAGCATTCATAATGAATTTAAACATCTGAAATCTTATGTCTAAAGTAGTAAGCGATAGGCAAACAAGTCCACACCACTTCTATAAGCCAAGGGGAGTGAGGCGTTATAATAGAGGCGAGGACAGGCGCGAGGCGACGGCTTAACGACGTGGGTGCGATGCCGCAAACGAACCGTGGTGCGGCCCGCAACCCGCAATCAATTTCATATGTAAATAAATATCTGTGAGAACCACGGCTGCTGATGACAGCTTGTTTTTACGATACATTGTTTACTTTTCGCCACAATTTTGTTTGCGGAAATCTTTAACTTGCCGCTCTTTATATATACATAAATGTATGTATGATGGTGTTTTTTTATGTAACTACGAGTATTACCTAACATGCGAACGGATAACGTATGAATGGTTCGTTTTCAAGGCTGGGTTTAGTCAGGAAACACCATAGCCAAGCCATAGTTCTTATAAGGAAAAGGAAATTCCGACGAAACACTAAGGACATGAAATGTATGAATACTCAAGTATGTAAAGCCCTATACTTAAAAATGTTTCAAACTCTCACAAATCTTAATGGATTAAAATTCTCTGTGCCAAAAGCAAACAGAGCTTCAAGTAGGCCTAAGTAGGTACCTACTGTTACTGCTTACCCACAGAATACTTAAAGTACTACGTACAGAAAGGACACTCCCTTCCCCGCACTAACATCAGTTACCGCACCTCACCCCGCACTTCGGCATGTTCGTCGCCCGTTCTATAACAAGAGCGCTCGCAAACACAAGTACCTCACGAACACATTCATACGTATACAAACGTCATTTTTTAATGTAGTAGTAGTAGGTAATTATTTTGCGAGCGTTGTATCACAGTAAACATACAGTAAAACATCTTCATACAAACGTGCCGCTCTCGGTTTGAATGTGTGCGTGCGCGCCGCGCGCCATGTCGGCACGCGATTTCACGCACACGCTAGCATAATATATGAGGGAATAAGGTGGCGGCAGTGCGGGCTGTGCAGCGCGACTGTGAGCACGCGCGTACGCTACATGACCGCTTGCGTTCGTCAACTCTCGCCGGCGGCGGCCACTTAAATTACGAGTATCATGACTTCAAAAAGGGGAAAAATATATTGTAGTGTTTTCGGGTGCCTCAATAATGATTTCGCAAACCCGGACTTATCATTCTTCATAGTTCCTACTCAACCAGAAATGTAAGTACCTACTTATACTTAAATATTATTAGAAAATGTGGTATTGTATTGTTTATTTCACAGTTTATTTGCTTTATTAAGAGCGTAGCCGAGTCGCATTTTTCCATATAAATGTATTCCCAAATTTACTTTCTGAATACTATGTTTAGAGCTAAAGTTAGTTACCAGTAGCAATCAAACACAAGGAAATGAAAATATTTTGTCGGAAATCTTACGTTCTGACTATGTACCAATACAACATGAGCTACCGGAAAAAAATGCATTCTTTTATGTTTGTGGCGCTTTGTTAAAAAAATGTGTTGATTACCATAAGAACTGCGATTTTTTAAATAATTACGTCGACGTTAATCAACGAGCGTGTAATTTAAGTGTAGAATCTAGATACACCCATTACAGGAATTACGGCAAAGATCGAAATTTACTCATGATCCCACCTGATGATTTTGTCGATAATGTAGAAAGGATGGAGCAGGTGTTTCGCTAACCGTTCGAAAAGGACCACATCAACATTAAAATTGGCCGGTCAATTTACGATCAACTGAATGATATAGAATTTAAGATGCCCTGTCCATGCTTTCCCAAAAGCTTTTTACAAAAACTTTACATAAGAATGAGAATTTACTTTACATTAACAAATAATAATAAAGCGTTCCGGACGTGCAGAAACAGGAGAAAAATTTTCTCGGTATCATATTTGTAACTTAGTATAATAAATGTTATGTGAATAAAGGCTTTTTATTTTTACTAAATTTATAAATTGGTAAAATATTCAATCATAATGTGCTTTTTATTTCATAAATTTAGATCAAGTGCTGCTTGTTCGAAATTATTAACTAAAAGTAAAAGTGACAACCCTGGGGATCAACGCAAGTGTAGGCTAATAACTCGGCGGGCGGCCTTAGATAACTTACTGTATATTATATTTACTGTGGTTGTATGGAGTGTCCGGGGTGTGGCTTACCTAAAATTACTGGCGATATACCTGCACCCTAATTGCGTAACACACTATCAATCTCAATCTGAATCATTTTGAAGGATTTTGCTAATCCATCACACTAATATTATAAAGGCGAAAGTTTGTGAGTGTGTGTGTGTGTGTGTTTATTTATATGTTTGTTACTTCTTTACGCTCTAACGGCTGGACCAATTTTGATACAATTTTGTATGAAGGTAACTGACAACCTAGATTAACATATAGGCTACTTTATTATCTCGATATTCCCACGGGATCGACACTTATGCGGATGAAACCGCGGGGCACAGCTGGTTACTTCATATGTTCGAAAAATGTGACTGCTAAACAACGTAAATAACGCAATGAATGTTGTTGAACTGTCAAAATGAAACCCATTGCTACTGATAGTGTGTTACGCAATTACCCCGCTGAAGTCTTAACAAAGACATACAAATTAACAAGGTAGTTGTAAAAATCTCCTCCTCCTTTTCCGTCATAGAAAAGCAACGCTATTTCTATATGTATGAAATTGTTGATATTTGACTTCGTGAGAGCGGAAACCTGCGTGCTGACATGAAAGGGACGAGGCAAGCTCGTCTTTGTCGGCCCCTGCGTTTTTTCTCACTCACCACTTACTAACACTTGTGTACCGCAAATACTTCAAATGTTTCCTAATGGAAAAGACATGCTACGAAGGAGCCACCCTGGATAAATACTTTATTGGGACAAGTGCCCACCCGTGTTCACTATTGATTACCATTAATATCGCTCCGATTTTACTTTTATTGGATACAGTATTCGGCAATGGATGGACAGCGTTACGAATAAAACAAGAAGGTTTATAATACCAGTCAAATCTAGCCTAAAGCCTCTGCTCAAGTCTTTATGTAAAATTAATTCTGAAACCTGAAAAATATTCAAATCAAACCAACTATGTATATTCGCAAAAAATGGGTAGATAATAGATATCCGAGGGTAGATACATGAATGTTATTTATCATTATTAATTAATAGGATCCATTCTGGTATGCGAAACTTATATTACTTAATATTTTAGTCAAATTAAATTTGGCAAGTACTTTTTATACATTTTCTAATTTGTTACAATAATTATACCTAATTGTCTGGCTATTGTCATTCTCCTGCCCTTATCCCAATTTATTTGGGGTCGGCGCAACATGTCTTTTTACCCGACTGCGCGACGCAAAGGAGTGGTAATGTGTTTATCAGCCTATGTATGTATGTATGTATGTATGTATGTATGTAAGTATGTATGTATGTATGTATGTTTGTATGTTCCTTTGAAGCACTATACAGACCAAACGCCTGGGCCGATTTTTATGATTCACACGTCAATCGATTCCTCTTAGTACGGCGAGTGTCACTAAAGACATGACGTTAATGAAAATTCAATATGGCGACTACTAGACGCCATATTGTGAAAATGAAAAAAATGAAAGTCAAGAAACTATGTCAAGTGGGGTATCGTTGGATAGGTCTTTCAAAAATATCAGTGGTTTGGGAAGACCGTTTTTTGATTAAGTAAACCGTTCGTGACTTATCAAGCTTTAAAGTACCAATTTTCGTTAGAATCAAGTGTCCCCCCCTCTACCAACTAAACGCGGCAGTAGTACCTATATAAGTAAGTAAGTAGTGTGTAAGTTTAAAGGGAAACTATCACACTTAAGTGGGATTTACAACTCATAACTAAAAAGAATAAAATAAAACATTAAATTTAAAAAATCAAAAAACCCGACTGCGGTAAAAAACTTAAGTTAAAAAAAACTGAAAAGCTAAAAACAAGACCATTTTAAATTAAATAAAAGTTGGAAGCAGGCGGGACCCCATACCATTTTTCTATTTTCAAACTCAAATGGGTCCCGCCTGCTTCCAACTTTTATTTAATTTAAAATGGTCTTGTTTTTAGCTTTTCAGTTTTTTTAACTTAAGTTTTTTTCTTCCATACTTCTCTATTAGCCGTCATCTCGGTAGTCACCCCCTTTCTAACCATTTTATTATTGGCTTTAATACGTAAAGCCAATAATAATAATTGCAATGATTTCCTATTCTTATAACAGTAAGGTAAACTGCGTGTCCTGTCAGCTGCACGTTACAGGAACTGATGGCGCCAAACAAGTGGCCGAATTCTGGGCCGAGTACATTTAGATTGCCATCGACACGCTAAGAAGAAGACAGTAAGGTATTCTTGAATCGAGTACATTCTTTTTTTTTTCAGAATATTCTAATGGGATTAATGAGAAGTTCTTTTAGATCCGTATAAAACTTATACCTACTTAATCGATGCAGTTGTATAACAATATTTACACAGACATAATATTAAATTAAATCTATGCACAATAGGTAGGTACCTTCGTAGCTACGAGTACACCGGTGTCGAAAGTAAAAATTAGTTTCCGTACACGGTTCATTAATTTCACGACCGTCATCAGGTTTTTTTACTGTCCACAAATAAGTGTGAAAGCTATTGCATAAGTTACACTTTTTATGTGTTTAACATTTTGTGCCACTTCCTGCGGAGCAATTGCGTAACACATTATCAATCGGAATCGGTTGCATTTTGGCAGTTCAGCAACATTAATTGCGTTATTTACATGTTGAGCAGACAAATTTTTCGAACTTATGAAGAAATGGATTAGCAATTTGCTTCAAAATGATTCAGATTCCGATAGATAGGTAGTGTGTTACGCAATTATGGTGCTGTTTCACGTTATGTCGTATGTACAGTCCTAAGTTTGTTAGTAATTTGTTCAATAATTCAATTGACAATTGGGTAACAGTTTCTGTCGGCGACGAGACCCTATCTAGGCACATGGGCGCAAGTAGTGGCGAGACCGCTATGTAAAAAGTAAGGAAGAAATTTTAATTAATAGTGTAAAATTTCAATGATTTATGTTTTGTTCTTTCTATGTGTCTAATTAGATAGTTATGTAATTAATTTTGTTAAGATTATTATTAGAATTCATGTTTTGAACTAATAAGACTGATTTTGTAAGGTTTTCTTGTAAGTTTTAAGATATTTCGTTATAATTACGTAACTTGAAAATTGACTTTTTTGTTTATGGATAGAATTTAATTATTTTGGTTTTAAATGAAAGGATTATGTGTAAAAATGATAATAACGTTTAAATTTTGTCAATCGAGCCACGGGTTCAAAAGTTATAAAGGATTTTCTGTAGTGAAAAATTGTCAAGTCACAATTTTTTGCAGTTTTTGTTGCTATATTTTTATTAATTATTGTTAACTAGTTAAGTAAGTGTTAATTAGCATAAGGACCTTGTAGACAATAATGTATAATAAAAACATGTAAGGAAATAGCATAAAAAAAATTTTAAAAAATCAAAAAACCCGACTGCGGTGAAAAACTTAAGTTAAAAAAAACTGAAAAGCTAAAAACAAGCCCATTTTAAATTAAATAAAAGTTGGAAGCAGGCGGGACCCATTTGAGTTTGAAAATAGAAAAATGGTATGGGTCCCGCCTGCTTCCAACTTTTATTTAATTTAAAATGGGCTTGTTTTTAGCTTTTCAGTTTTTTTTAACTTAAGTTTTTCACCGCAGTCGGGTTTTTTGATTTTTTTTTTTTTTTTTTTTATTTTATTCTTTTTAGTTATGAGTTGTAAATCCCACTTAAGTGTGATAGTTTCCCTTTAAACTTCGTAATATATAGGTACTACTGCCGCGTTTAGTTGGTAGGGGGGGGACACTTGATTCTAACGAAAATTGGTACTTTAAAGCTTGATAAGTCACGAGCGGTTTACTTAATCAAAAAACGGTCTTCCCAAACTACTGATATTTTTGAAAGACCTATCCAACGATACCCCACTTGACATATTTTCTTGACTTTCATTTTTTTTATTTTCACAATATGGCGTCTAGTAGTCGCCATATTGAATTTTCATTAACGTCATGTCTTTAGTGACACTCGCCGGACTAATAGGAATCGATTGACGTGTGAATCATAAAAATCGGTCCAGGCGTTTGGTCTGTATAGTGCTTCAAAGGAACATACAAACATACATACATACATACATACATACATACATACTTACATACATACATACATACATACATAGGCTGATAAACACATTACCACTCCTTTGCGTCGCGCAGTCGGGTAAAAACTAAATAAAAAAAAGGGGCTCAAACAGATTTCGGCTTGATGAAATTGGCGATCAAAAAGGGTCAAAAAATCGCGGTCGCCAATAAGGTTACGTAGGCCGGTATAAAAATGGGGCCATTTTTCGGCACAATTCAGTCGCAGCTCAGTAGTGATGGGTCGTTGAAGGTTTTTCCGTCAACGAAACGTTAACGTTGAATTGCGTTTGTCAACTAGTTGATCAACTAGTTAATTTCGTCAACGAGTTAACGTGTTACGAACGTCAACTTAATAATATATAAACGCCTTAACGCTTTTATTAACGTACGCTGTTAATTTACATTATTTCATTCCGCGCACGAATAAGATAATTTAATGTCATCATTTACTTTCTTTTAAAAATAATGATCAAATTACTAAATAAATATCGAATCTTTTATTCGTTATTTAGAGTTCAAATTATTGTCATGACTATCGCGTCGTAGCGGGAGTTTTGTAAATATAAATACAATTTACGTACGTTAAAAATAACAAAACGTTGAGTTCATATTCTCGTTTCGTTAAACAATTTGAATTCATAAACGTCGTTGTCTCGTAACTCGTTGACGAATTCAACGAGTTGATTTGTTTATGGTCAACGTTAATCCCGTTGAAGAGACATCAACGTTGATTCAACTAGTTCGTTGATTCAACGCCCATCGCTACAGCTCAGCCGTCGAAGAGGCAACATCAAGAAACAACAAGCCGAAATCTGCAAACCAACGTTCAAGAAAATTCTGCGTTTTATTTCGCCGCCTCTTCGCCGCCCATCTCTCCGAGGTCCTCTTAGTGGGTTGTGCCCACCACTACGTACGCATTCAGGGGTGCGTGGGACGTGTGTCGCCAGCACATTTAGTTAGGGAACATACGTCAAAAACGTGGGAGACTGTCCCAGGCACGGCCGTCAGGTACTGGACGTACCCCGGTCGTCCGCAACAATTGGTCCTTCGAGCGTCGGATCCCTGCAAGAAGAAGCCAGAAGAGCCCAGAAGATTAAGAAGACTGCAAGATGCCAGTAACCAGGTCACAGAAGGATGTTCCCTCACGCCCCCCGTCCCGTCCTACCAATGTGGACGCGACAGTAGAAGCGTCAGGGTCAGAAGGGGTCACGTCTGCGTCAGCGTCAGCATCAGCGTCAGCATCAGCGTCATCAGAAACTACAGCTTCATCGGGCACGAACACTTCATCGGGCACGAACACTTCTTCGGGTACAACGACAACGGAGGGGACCACGGCAACGGAGACCACGGTTGAGACTGTGACCACGGCGTCTTCCAAGAAGAATGAAGATGCCAACCAGAAGGAGACGACTAAGAAGACTCCAGAAGATGTCCCGGAAAAGGGTGTTCGCGGTTCGGCCGCAACCCTGAAACCGAAGGGGGTCAGTCGTCGTACCAGGTCTACGAAGACCACGAGCTCCTCAGCCAGAAGACGCGAGCTGGAAGCCAGAGAAGAATTAGCACGCCTGGAACTGAAGCAAGCACAGGCTGCGGCGAAGCTAGCCCGTGTCAGACTGGAGATGACACAATGTGAAGATGAGGACTCCGTGGATGATGAAGACCAGGAAGAACGAACAGCACAGGTGCAGAACTGGATCGAGTCATCAGTATTAGGTGATGGCAACAGGAAACAACCAGAGCGGCGAGGTCAGCACACCGCAGAAGAGCCACAGAAGGTGAAGCCTGAAGAGAACTCTTCAATGGGAGGAGCTACGATCGAGATTCAAGCGTTGGCGACTGCATTGAAGGAAGCCTTTTCCACAAGAGGACCAGCAGCACAGCCGAGCTACATCCACGAGCTACCTCACTTCGACGGCAACAGCAGCGAGTGGTTGGCCTTCAAGGTTGTTTACGAAGATACAGCACCGATGTTCAACGAAGTCCAGAATATGGCGCGATTAAGAAGAGCGCTGAAGGGCAACGCAAGAGAAGCTATCAAGAGCCTGTTGTACTCCGAAGCCTCTCCGTCAGAAGTAATGCAAGCCCTCAGAAGAAGATATGGAAGACCTGATGCGCTGGTGTTGACAGAATTGGACAAGGTTAAGGCGTTACCGAAGATCTCAGAAACTCCAAGAGACATCTGCATCTTCGCGAGCCAGATCAACAACAGCGTAGCAGCAATAAAGGGACTGAAGAAACCACAGTACCTACATTCACCTGAAATGGTGAAACAAATTGTAGAGAAGATGCCGACGGTTCTCAAGTTCCGATGGTACGACTTCACTGCAGCATCAGAAGAAGGCGATTTCTCCAACCTCATGTTAGTATCCAGATTCCTGAACACTGAAGCAGACAAATGCGGAGCCTTCGCGACTTCAGAAGAGAAGAGTGGGTTCAAGAAGACCAATCGACAAGCAACACATTCAACGAAAGAAAGGAACTTCAAAGAAAAGGATGCAAGGCAACAAGAGAAGACTTGCCCTATGTGTGAGGGTGAACATTTTCTCGTCGAATGTCAGAAGTTCCAGAAGATGTCGGTGCAAGATCGGTGGGCAACAGTAAAGAAGAGTCACGTCTGCTTCAAATGTCTTCAAGGGAAACACAGGAAGGAGAGCTGTAGAAAACCACCGTGCAAAGAATGCAAGAGGTGGCATCATCATCTGCTGCACGTCGAGTCAGAAGAAAGGACCTCGGAGGAACAGAAAAAGGAGACGCCACAAGAGGCGGCGAGCGCCACGGCATCAGTGAACGCGATCAACAACGCAAGGGCATACCTGAAGATAGTTCCGGTAGAAGTCTTCGGGTCAAAAGGATCAAAGAAGATATTGGCCCTCATGGATGAAGGGTCAACGGTGTCACTTCTAGACGAGAAGGTGGCACAAGAAGTCGACGCTCAAGGAAACAAGGAGGAACTGGTCATTGAGACAGTAGGAGGCAAGCTGATAAGGAAAAAGGATTCTCAGATGCTGGACCTTACGGTGAAAGGGGTTCATCAGGAAAACTAGAAGACCCTGAAGAGAGTCCGCACGATCGACGAGTTGAAGCTTGCACCACAGTTCCTGGACAAGAAAAGGATTCAAGAATATCGATACTTGAAGAAGATCGCCGACTCTCTGTATTATGAAGGGGAGCCACCACAATTGCTCATCGGTCAAGACAATTGGGAGCTAATTGTGACTCAAGAAGTAAGAAGAGGGAAACCGGGAGAACCAGTTGCTTCAAGGACGGGACTTGGATGGGTGCTCCACGGGTCAGACATCGGAAATGCAAGACCAGTACACTTCCTGAACACATGTCTTCATGTCAGCACACCAGAAGAAGAGATGCATCAAGCCATCAAGGATCACTTCGCGATCGAAGCACTTGGTGTGCAACCAAGAAGACCTACTACAGATTCGGAAGGAAGAGCACTCACCATCCTAGAAAAAACCTGCAGAAGACTTGAAGACGGTCGATTCGAAGCTGGACTTCTATGGAAGAACGAAGAAGAACAGATGCCAGAGAGCTACACGTCTGCCAAGAACCGACTAATCAACATCGAAAGGAAGATAGATAAGGACCCTAACTTGAAGGCAGAATACGGCAAGCAGATTCAGCATCTAATCGACAACAAATATGCAGAAGAAGCACCTGAGGAACAAGAAGATTTGAAGAAATTATGGTACCTCCCTCATTTCTCCGTGGTTCATCCCTTAAAGAAGAAAATAAGGATCGTCTTCGACGCTGCAGCCAAGTCAAAAGGAAGAAGCCTCAACGACGCCCTACTGCCCGGACCAGATCTACTGCAATCACTCTTCGGTGTACTACTGAGATTTCGACAAGGACCTTTTGCAGTGGCGGCCGACATCAAAGAAATGTTTCTACAAGTTCGCATCAGACCAGAAGATAGAGACAGCCTGAGGTTCCTGTGGCGCGGGGATCATCGCGACGTGGCGCCGAAGAAGTATAGGATGACATCAGTTATCTTCGGCGCAACATCATCTCCAAGCACAGCCATCTACGTGAAGAACCGAAACGCAGCGGACTACAAGGAACAGTATCCAGAAGCTACAAGGGCAGTAGAACTTAACCACTACATGGACGACTACTTGCACAGCTTCCACTCAGAAGCAGACTTCAGAAGAATAACAAAGCAGGTGGACTTCATACACAAGAAGGCGGGCTTCGAACTCAGGGGGTGGGCATCAAACCAACCTCAACTGCTGCAAGACGTGAAGACTGAAACAACCGAAAAGACAGAAGTGGACCTTGGTGAGAAAGAAGAAAAGACACTAGGACTACGCTGGTTCACAGAAAGGGACTACATCGGCTTCAGGGCAAACCTCCGGAATACTCCAGAAGAAATAGCCAAGGGTTTCATGGTGCCCACGAAGAGAGAAGTCACCAGCGCCGTGATGTCAACTTTCGATCCACTGGGATTAGCATCACCGGTCCTCATCCAAGGAAAGAAGCTGCTTCAGAACGTATGGCGGAGCGGCGTCGGTTGGGATGAAGAAATAGAAGAAAAGGAATACGAAGCATGGAAAATATATCTGGAGAAGATGAAACTGCTACAAGACCTTCAGATCCCGAGATGTCTGGCGCCACATCGCACCGAGGGGGAGCTGCACACGTTCACAGATGCGAGCGAAACGGCGTATGCAGCTACAGTCTACTGGAGAACGGAAGATGCAAACGGAACATACCACGTCAGCTTGGTGGCAGCAAAAGTACGAGTCACCCCGTTGAAGCCGGTATCGATCCCTAGACTGGAACTACAGGCGGCCCTCCTTGGAAGCAGACTAGCCCATTCAGTAGAAGAAGAAATGGATCTGAAGATTCTGAAGAAAACATTTTGGACGGACTCCAGCATCGTGCTCTCCTGGATCAAGACTGACCCGAGAACATTCAAAACGTTCGTGGCTCATCGCTTGGCCGAAATAGAGGATCTCACCAAGCCTCAAGATTGGAGATGGGTGCCTACGGCGCAGAACCCTGCAGATGACTCAACGCGTGACGTACCAGATAACTTCGATTATAATCACCGATGGTACACCGGCCCAGAATTCCTAAGAAAAGAGGAAACCTACTGGCCAGAAGCGAGAACATTCAAAAAGGAAACCACCGGCGAAGAAAAGACAGCAGACGTCGCAGCAACGGCAAACACCAGTCATCCGTCACCAGATCCTGAGAGGTTTTCGTCTTGGAAGAGACTTTGGCGAGCAACAGCAAGAGTACTGCAGTTCATACAACTCTGCAGAACAAAGGAGAAGGTCAACGTCAGCAAAGAAGATCCTACATGGAGGAAGACGAAAGGAACGAAGACAAAGACAGTCGAGAAGCGACATCAGTCTTCAAGAAAAATAGGAAGGAACTACATACCACTAAGTGCCGACCTTCTAGAGCGAGCTGAAACTCTGTTATTAAAAGGAAGTCAAGACAGAAGCTTCAGAGAAGACATCAAGCGTCTAGAACAAGGAAAGCAACTAGAAGGCAGCAGCAAGTTGAAGAAGCTCGACGTGGTAATGGAAGAAGGACTCCTGCGTTTGAAGGGAAGAATCGACGCGATACAGGGCGTAACCAGAGAATACAAGCGTCCCATCGTGCTCGACAGCAAGGAAAGGATAACACGACTCATCATTGAAGAATTCCACTGCCGCTTCAACCACGGAAACCACGCGACAGTAATGAACGAAGTGAGGCAACGCTTCTGGGTACTGGGACTGAGGTCAGCGATCAAGGCAGTCCAGCATCAATGTCAATGGTGCAAAACGAAGAAGGCAAGACCCCAAGAACTGCCGACGGGCAACTTACCCAAAGAGAGACTGATGCACAGTAACCCTCCCTTTACGTGCACCGGCGTAGATTACTTCGGCCCAATGACGATCACCGTAGCAAGACGTCAAGAGAAGAGATGGGGTGCTCTATTCACATGCTTAACTACAAGAGCTGTGCACATTGAGCTCACTCCTTCCCTCTCCACCGACAGCATGATCATGGCACTGCGAAGATTCGCCGCAAGAAGAGGAATGCCGAAGATCATCTACTCCGACAACGGGACCAACTTCGTCGGCGCCAACAAAGAACTAAAAGAGGCGCTAGAAAACATGACGAAAGAAGACCTCACCTCAGAAGCAGAGAAGATCGGCGTGCAGTGGACATTCATCCCTCCCGGTGCGCCTAACATGGGCGGCGCATGGGAGCGTCTGGTGCGATCAATAAAAACCGCACTGGACGCCACACTCAACGAAAGGCATCCACGAGAGGAGGTACTCCACACCCTCCTATTAGAGGCTGAGCACATAGTCAACTCTCGGCCTCTCACCCACCTCTCCGAGAACCCTGAGGAGGAAGCACTCACCCCAAATCACTTCCTCCTCGGGCGATCCTGCGGCGCAGCAAGAATCGGCAGCTTCGATGACAACGAGCTTGTGGGCCGGCACACCTGGAAGACTACGCAGCGACTTGCCGACCACTTTTGGCAACGCTGGCTACGAGAATACCTGCCCACTCTACTACCAAGGAAGACTACGGGAAGGAGCAACACCACAGACCTGCACGTCGGGGACGTCGTCCTGATCGTCGACCACAGCCTACCAAGATGCACCTGGCCACGCGGCAGAATTCAGCGGGTGTATCCGGCGACGTCGAGACACGAGGAGGAGTGCTGAGAAGACCCAGTTCGAGAGTGGTGCTGTTGGTGCCGGGAGTTTCGCCGAGCCAGGAGGACGGTGCTGCGCACGAGGGGGAGAATGTCGGCGACGAGACCCTATCTAGGCACATGGGCGCAAGTAGTGGCGAGACCGCTATGTAAAAAGTAAGGAAGAAATTTTAATTAATAGTGTAAAATTTCAATGATTTATGTTTTGTTCTTTCTATGTGTCTAATTAGATAGTTATGTAATTAATTTTGTTAAGATTATTATTAGAATTCATGTTTTGAACTAATAAGACTGATTTTGTAAGGTTTTCTTGTAAGTTTTAAGATATTTCGTTATAATTACGTAACTTGAAAATTGACTTTTTTGTTTATGGATAGAATTTAATTATTTTAGTTTTAAATGAAAGGATTATGTGTAAAAATGATAATAACGTTTAAATTTTGTCAATCGAGCCACGGGTTCAAAAGTTATAAAGGATTTTCTGTAGTGAAAAATTGTCAAGTCACAATTTTTTGCAGTTTTTGTTGCTATATTTTTATTAATTATTGTTAACTAGTTAAGTAAGTGTTAATTAGCATAAGGACCTTGTAGACAATAATGTATAATAAAAACATGTAAGGAAATAGCATAAAAACTAAATAAAAAGGGGCTCAAACAGATTTCGGCTTGATGAAATTGGCGATCAAAAAGGGTCAAAAAATCGCGGTCGCCAATAAGGTTACGTAGGCCGGTATAAAAATGGGGCCATTTTTCGGCACAATTCAGGATTGGCCTGTGACCTCTCTGATACTAGTTGTCACCACGCGAGTAATCAGTTTCCGTGCGGACCGCAATTTTAACCCGACTCGTCTTGTGTTTGCGCGAGCTCCCTAGGGCACTCGGGCGAACACAAGGGGAGCCCACCGTGCTGCCCGGCGGATCCCCGCCGCAGCGGTCGCGGAGGACACATCCCCCGGGATGTCGAAGCCCGGCAAGCGCGGCTCTCTGGGCCGCGATGCCGGGTCCGAGGAGCTCCGTCCGACGTTGGATCGGACGGCGTCTATGCCGAACATCGGCAAGGCGTCGTCCGGTGCGCCGACGGCCGGACCCAAAAGCAAGAAGAAGGAGGAGGAAGGAAGAGGGGGGGGTACGGGAGCCGCAGCAGCTGCCGGCCCACCGACGTCATCGGCGCCTGCGCGCGTTGCGCCAACGCCGTCGACGAGCCGTCAGCACGCCGTTCCGATCCGCCCAGCCGCGTTCCGCCCGGTGCCCATACAGGCCCCGGGGCCTGCCGCGAACCCTGGCCGCGCGCCGCAAGCGCGCCCCGCAGTACCGCCCGCGCGCGTACCTGCGCCCATGCGCACGACCGCGCCCGCGCGCACTACCGCGCCGACCATGCGTGCCGCCGCGCAGCAAGCGCAGCCCGCGCTGCCCGCGCACGCACCCGCACCACCCGCGCGTCCCCGCGCACCCCCGGCGCGCCCCGCCGCGCCGCCAAGCTTCGCGTCCCCGCCCGCGCCCTCCGGGGCTGCGCCGGCGGCGACGCCAAAACAACAAGCCGCGCCAGCTCCGCGCACCGCCGCATCCGGCCCCCGCCTCTCGCTGGCGGGACCGGTGATGGCTGAGCGGGAGCGGTCGGCACTACAGTCGCAGGCGCCTGACTCACCGGCGCCCCCCAGGGCCTCCGCCCTCGACTCGCCAGCAATGCTGTCGGCATGCTCCTCACGCGTGGGGTCGAGCATGTCGCTGGCATCCATGGACTCGGCCGCGTCCGGTCGCGCCGACGTGTCGCGAGATACGTCCCCGCGATCCGGGCGTTGGCCCACCGAGGGAGGAGCTGCCTCCGCGCCGCAAACTCCGGCGCCTTCCACACCCATACCGCCGCCGCTCGGTTTCGGGTTCGAGTTTCAACTCGAGCCCAGACCCCAGCGGCGCCGAAGGAGCACCGACGAAACCGCCGACGAGGAGGAGGCGAAGCGGTACTGCCTGGACCCGCCGCGGCCACAGCGCGAACGCGCGCCGCGGGGTCGGGCCACGCCCGTTTCGCCCACCTTCGCCGACGTGGCGCGGCGCACGCCGCCGCCGCCGCCGCAGTCGCCGTCACCATCAACGGCAGGGGTAAGTGTGCCTAACCCACCCCCTGCCCCCTCCACAGATACTGCTCCCCCTGAGGCCACCCCCGGCGCCCCGACGTCAACGGAGCAAAAGCCGGGGAACAAGAAAAAGAAGCTGCGCTACCCACCGCTGGTAGTGGAGAAGCTACCGAACTGGGCCGCCCATTTCCGGGCCCTCGCTGCCAAACTGGGCCGGCCGCCTAACGCTCGCCCCTACGGGTCCGGGGTACGCTTCACCCCCGACACCGAGGACGAGTACCGGCTGGTCCAGAGGTATCTGACGGGCCTGGAGAAGGAGAGTGGCGTCTCATGGTTCGCCTACTCCCTACCAGCGGAACGAAGCATGAAGATCGCCATCAGGGGGTTGCCAGCGGACACCGACCCCCAGGAGATAGAGGAGGAACTTCGGGCGTTGGGGTACCAGCCGGAGTACGTGCGCCACATTAAGGGCGCACAAGGAAGACCCGGCTGCGTATTTCACGCCATCCTAAAGAGGACACCTGACGCCCGGGCAATCTTCGACACCACCGTGTTCATGTACATGCGGGGTGTCAAGATTGAGGCTTGGCGGGGCAAACGTGGGCCCGCCCAGTGCCACCGGTGTCAGAAGTTTAGGCACAGCTCGCACCAGTGTCACCGCCCGCTCGCTTGTGTCCGATGCGGAGGCGAACACGTGGCACGTGACTGCCCGCGCCCGCGGGAGGAGCCGGCCACCTGCGTCAATTGCGGTGGCCCGCACCCCGCGTGCAACAACAAGTGCCCCGTGTTTCAGGCGGAGACCCGGAACAAGCGAGCGGGGACTGCCGCCATCACGGCCACCGCGCGCCGGCCTCAAGCGGCCATCGAGAGGCCGCAAATGGTGGAAGAAGAGGCCCAGAGTGCTACGCTCATGGCGGCAGCCAACGGGCCCACCCAAGCCACCTCCTCAAAGCGGAGGAAGAAGAGACGCGGGGGGAAGGGAAAAGGGAAGAAACCCAAAACCACCCCCCCCCAGGCGACCCAGGAGGAGAACCCCAAGGCCGACCCTGCCGAAAGCGGGGCGCAGGTCGTGAAAAACGCCGATGCTACAACTAGCGCCGGCGCGGCGCCGCGGCAGAACGCGGAACAAAAATCGCAACAGTTCGCAAGAAGTGCGAGCCGCGGCGCCACCGGCGCTAAACAGCATAATGCTGAAGAAACCAAGTCCGAGACCAAAAAGGAATTCACGACCTGCGCCATAAAACTACTTATGGATCTAATCAAGGCGATTAGGCAGGGTCATGACATAGAGACGGTCATTCTTGATGGCCTGGCCACGTTACTAACCTTGTACCATGGCTAGGCCATTAAGGGTGATCCACTGGAACGCCCGCGGCCTTAGGGAAAAGGTCGCCCCCCTCCGCCATCTCCTGAGGGAACAAGATATCGACGTGGCGCTAATAAGTGAGACGATCCTGGGACCCGAAGATAGGGTCAGGGTTCCGGGATACCACGTCTACAGGAAGGATGAAAGGTCGGCTCACATGAGGTACTGTGGTCTGGCAGTACTAGTGAGGCGAAGAGTCGTCCATCAAGAGCTCCCCGTGCCGCCGAACGACACTTTTTACGCGCTGGGTATCCAGCTGCATATCGCCGGCGAGGACGTAAACATCTACGCAGCCTACAAGCCGCCCAACGCCCGCATAGACCTTAGGGAGATGCGGGCCCTACTGGAGCCATCAAGTGGCAATGCGACCATCCTCGCCGGTGATTTTAATAGCAAACACCCAGCGTGGAATTCGAATAAAATGAACACCGAGGGAAGGCGGCTCTTCGCGGACGCGGAAGCCTTCGGGTACACGGTGTCCGGCCCAGAAACGCCGACCCACTATCCAGATGCTGCACGGTACATGCCGGACGTGCTGGACATCGTAGTCCACCGAGGGCTACACTGCCAGATCACGCAACAAGTGATTGACGACGAGCTACAGTCGGACCATCATCCTGTGCTCGTCGTCCTATCGGGTATGCCGACCCGACTGAAGCCCCTAGCGCCACGTCGATCCACGGATTAGACCATTTTCGCGGACAGAGTGGAGACCACCACGCCGACTCGGCCTATTACTTGTTCCGCGGACGTAGACCAGACGGCGGAGGACATCACTGCTTGCATCAAAAGCGCCTTGGAAACGGCGACGAGCACGCAGCCGCAGGGGAGAGTGCTATTGCCGCCCCTGCCGGCGCGTATCTACTCGATGATCGCCGAGAAGAGGCGCCTACGCAAGCAGTGGCAACAGCTGAGATGTCCCACACTCAAGACGCAGCTTAACCGTCTCGCGGAGAAGGTGAAGGCCGAGTTACAGGCGCTCACCAACGCGGGCTGGGAGGATCGAATAGATGCAGCCGCAGACAGCTGGCCATCTTTGCACAAGTTGTGCCGCCAGCTGACGAATACCCCAGCCCCGGTACGACCGCTGCTAAATAGCGACGGGGCGCTGAGATATGTAGCGGAGGACCGGGCGGAGGTCTTCGCCGAGCACCTGGAGCGTCAGTTCCGCCCCAACCCGACCGGCGACACCGACCATGTCGCAGCAGTCGAGAAACACCTGGGAGACTACTTCGCAACGCCGATAGCTCCCGATGAGGACCCCGTCTTCTTCTCGCCTGGCGCAGTTAGACGCGCCATCCTTAAGACGAAGCCCAGGAAGGCCCCCGGTGCCGACGGTATCACAAACGCAGTGCTGCGCCGCCTGCCCTACCGTATGGTAGCAGCGCTGGCGCGCCTGTTTACAGCGATACTGCGCACGGGGGCCTTTCCCGCCTCGTGGAAGGAAGGGCGCGTCATAATGCTGCCCAAGGCGGGGAAGGACATACTGAAGCCGGAGAGCTATCGGCCAATCACGCTGCTGCCCTCAGTCTCCAAGGTGTTCGAAGCACTCCTGCTGCGACACCTCCAGCCGCACATCACGCCGCGTCCGGAACAATTTGGTTTTCGGGCGGAACACAGCACGACGCTCCAGCTGTCGAGGGTACTGCACCACCTCACAGCTGCTCACAACAGGAAGGAGTACGCAGTAGCAGTATTCCTCGACATGGAGAAGGCCTTCGACCGTGTATGGCACGAGGGCCTGATACACAAACTGGCCACGTCAGGCGCGCCCCGTCGCGTCGTACAGGTGGTCTCCTCTTTTCTGTCCCACAGGTCCTTCAGGGTGGTGGTCGACGGAGCGCTGTCAAGCGCACATCCCGTCTTGGCGGGTGTGCCGCAGGGCAGCTGCGTGTCGCCGGCGTGTTACTCACGATACACGGACGACATCCCCACTACACAGGAAGCGATGCTCGCGCTGTATGCTGACGACGCCGCGTACATCACTACTTCGCTTAATGCGAAGTACGCGGCGGTCAAAATGCAGCGCGCCCTGGAGCTCCTTCCCGACTGGTTGTCCAAGTGGCGGCTGTCGGTGAACGTGGGTAAGACGCAGGCGATGATCACCGGATCAGCGCCCCTCCCGCCACCCTTGAAACTACAAGGAGCCGACGTCGCGTGGTCGCCCCAGGTCAAGTACCTAGGGGTCACCATAGATCGTCGGCTCACGATGGGGCCACACGTCCGCTCGGTCGCCGCACGGGGTAGGGTAGCCCGCCACCTGCTCAAGCCAGTGCTCTCGTCCCGAATCCCGGCGCGCGTCAAGTTGGGCGTGTACAAGTTGTACGTGCGCCCAATCTTGACGTACGCCGCTCCTGCATGGTTCGCCCTCACAAGCGAGACGAACCGTAAGCTGCTCCGCATGCAACAGAATCTTGCGCTGCGGACGATAGTCGACGCCCCTCGCTTTGTGAGGAACGACGTCATCCAGAGAGACCTCGGGATTGAGAGCCTGGATGAGTTTGTGCGGCAACTCGCGAAAGGAATGTTCGCGCGTGCCGACGCATGTACTTGGCCCCAGGTCAAGGATATTGCGCCCTGGCACGCGCGCCCCCCTGACGCGAGACCCCTGCCCCGCGACCTGGTAGCGGACGACGACCCCATCGCACCGGATTGACGCCTCGAGTGAGCCGCACCCAGGTTACACGCGGCTCACTCGAAACAACTGAACTCCACACTGTACACACATTCGTTACGTAGCGTGTGCTAAGTTAATATAGGCACGTTACGCAGCGAGCGCAGCCACTCATTACTCCACAGACACCCAAACTCACACGTGACCGCGCAGTGCGGGCTGCGGGCACGTAGACACTGAGCGGTGTTACACAACACAATACCGCTCACACACACATTTTTTTTTTTATAATAGGTACTGTTTATTGTTGTTATTGTAGGTGGTTAACAAAATAAGTTGGTCAAAATAAAAAAGTGTCTCTGCAACATACTTCTAGGGTGTACGACTGCTCCTTAGCCCGGACCGTGACCGGCTAGCTCTGGAAGCGGGGCGGGCGGGAGCAACACACCTATATTCTGTAGGAGCGTCGAGTCGGCACCTTAGTCGCTGGTCGTCTCTCGCCGGGCCTCCCCCAGGCAACTGGGGGTCTCACCTGGCGGGGACAGACCGCCTAGGTGTCGTGAAGAAAGCGGCGCTGTATAACAGCGTCGCGGCGCGCCTACAGAAAAACTCACTGCAATCACTCACATGGGCACGCGTAACTTACGCATGCCCAAAATTACCACAGGCCAATGTAGCCTACATATTGAGAGGCCCGTATTGGCGGGCCGCCGTATGGATTTCTGCGGCCGGGGGGCGAAGCCCTGGAGTCGCTCGCCACGCCCCCTAACGGGGGCGTCGCGAATTCCACAAGAAGCACAATTCAGTCGCAGCTCAGCCGTCGAAGAGGCAACATCAAGAAACAACAAGCCGAAATCTGCAAGCCAACGTTCAAGAAAATTCTGCGTTTTATTTCGCCGCCTCTTCGCCGCCCATCTCTCCGAGGTCCTCTTAGTGGGTTGTGCCCACCACTACGTACGCATTCAGGGGTGCGTGGGACGTGTGTCGCCAGCACATTTAGTTAGGGAACATACGTCAAAAACGTGGGAGACTGTCCCAGGCACGGCCGTCAGGTACTGGACGTACCCCGGTCGTCCGCAACAGTTTCCTTTATACAGAACAGATTTTATAAGTATTAGGTAACGAATGGCTATTGTAATAATAATCACCAAAAGTTAAATAAAAGGGATGATGTGTTTTAACAAAAGTACAAGACTCAAAAATGTACATAGACGATGCTGTAAGTGAAGTTACACAATGGTTCGATTCCACGTTTCAAAGTTCACGAACGCACTGCTTTTGGGCGAGGAATACTCTATTAAATTCTATTGAGACACCCCATATAATAGAATCCCATGTGACATCATGTCGTAAGTTGGAAGCTACGATCCATGATAGCTTGTAAAGCCGCCTTTTGGCTGGACATTCTAGTATGGCGCCATAGTGCGTTTACGTATCTATCTATCTGTATATTTTATCTACTTAGGTACGTGTAATTTCCAAGTTGCCATGAGATCTGACTATTTGAAGAGATCCCATGGAAAATTATGCTTTCGCATTGTGTTATGGTTTTGTTAGTGTATAAAATAGTTAATTTGTAATTTTATGGTAAAAGTGAATTATTCTGGTCTTGTCTATATTAACTTTCAAATTCTTATTCCTAGCCATCCGATCATCATGCTTGAAATAAGTAGGGACGTATCTACTTAATACGAAATATTATAGTCTTTACAAACAAAAAAACTGCTACCACAGAGTCTGCTGCTAATTCGCTAAAATTACAAGTATATTCACAGCTACAACAACTCTCCTGTCTGGAACTTGCGAAATTAAAATGAATACCGACTCGATAGATGTGTTGACAATCGCTGAAAGCCTCTGTCCATGTTACTGAGCTATATTATGCTCATCTCATCATCATGTCCAGGAAAAACTAAATAGCTTAACTTGGCTCTATCTACACTTCTGAGAGATAATAAGGTGCCTAAAAATAGTCGGTTTTCCTACTAAGTACAAGACACAAGTGGGCCACACGCGACCAGTGAGAGCTGGGAGCGGTAAGCTCACATCACATGCGAAAAATACAATAAAAAAAAGTGGCCTAGTGCGAGTTGGGCTGCACACGAAGAGTTCCGTACCACAAGGCAAAAAAAGCCGAAAACAAAAAAAAACTTTTTTGTATGGAGACCCCCTTTCAATTTTAACTTTATTTTATTTTTATTATAATTATGTTGTTATAGCGGCACTAGAAATCGGCAATAGTCTACGTATTACTGTTCATGAGATACAGCCCGCTAACAGACAGACAGACGGACAGCAGCGAAGGCTTAGTAAAAGGCTTACGTAAGCACCTTTTGGGTACACAACCCTAAAAAACACGGTATAAATGAATCAGACTAAACAACTCAAAGGTTCTCCTATGCTTGGAATTTCCCTGCGTGATCGAATCAGAAATGAAGAGATCCGCAGGAGAACCAAGGTAACCGACATAGACCAAAGAATTGCCGAACTTAAGTGGCAGTGTGCAGGGCACATTGCTCGCAGAACAGATGGCCGATGGGGCCGAAAGGTTCTGGAGTGGCGACTGCGTACCGGAGGACGTAGCGTTGGAAGGCCTCCCACAAGGTGGACCGACGACCTTGTGAAGGCCGCAGAAACCCGTTGGATGCGAGAAGCATAGAACCGGTCGAAATGGAGGAGCTTGGGAAGGCCTATTTCCAGCAGCGGACGTCTTTCGGTTGAAATGATGATGAAACAACTCACCATCTTTCTTCATGTTGACTCGTAGGCACTTGGAGAAGCGGCACGCCTGACATTGGTTCCGCCGCGTCACATCCACCACACACCGCCCGTTTTCTTTACACACGTAGTCTAAATTACTGGGTACGGGAAATAATATGTTACACTGTGAAACAGTCACTGAAAATATACGTTGCAGGCGACGAGTTTTTCAGTGTTATTCTTTCATAGCCCTACAATTTAGCGTAAATATCGTATTGTTAAACACGAATGCACCATTCCATGTGTATAATTTAAACGATAATAGACAACGACAACCATTTGTTGTCGTCTATTATCGTTTAAATTATGAATGGTGTTACGTAACCATTTGTTTTTTTTTTTTTTGTAATGACTTCCTACGTTTTATTTATGTAACAACACATTAAATTGAACTCTGTAGGCATATATTATCTTAAATACATGAAAACACCGGCACAGTGAACGGTTCCGTAGTTGGGATGAATTTATCCTACAAGTAACTTAACTTTGTGGTTGAAAAATGTTCTCACATCACATACATCGACTTTTTCTTTTACTTGTGTAGTGAGACATTGATTCTTGCCAAATTTCATATTTCTAGGTCAACCGGAAGTACCCTATAGGTTTTGATTTATTTGCGAGTATCAAAAATGTCGCGTAAATGGCCAAATTTTTTATTGCGTTGACTTAAAAGTGTATTTTTTTAGACCTCTTGCCGTAGATCTACGTATTTAATATTAATTTCAACTTGATACCTCCACGCGTTCCTGAGAAAAAACGTCTTGACAGACAGACGCACGTGGTCCTAGACGACCCACTGACCGTTTTTTCCTTTTGAGGTACGGTACCCTAAAAATAACTTAAAAGATTTGTTACTTATACCTAAAATTAGCCTGTCGATAATAATTTGTTCTACGAGTATACCATAAACGGCATACAAAAGAATTGACAGCATATTTACTGGAACCTTGATCACCCTAATTGCGTAACACACTATCACTCATAATCTGAATCGATATTGCTAATCCATTGCTTCATATGTTATGTTACAAAAAGGAGAATGGCAGAAGTTCATAGAACGCTGGCATTAAACTTTTTTAGTTTCCACAGAAATAAAAGTGGCATGGTTTGATAGGGAATATTATGAGCTTTTGTTAAAAAAATAAATAAAAAATAATAACAATGGGGTTAAAGAGAAATCTTAATTTTTGTAAAAGTGAGGTTAAGTGCAATAATGTTTGTACTTTAATAGGTTATTTTACCTCTATTACTATTTTAACGCATAAATGTTTATTGTATGCATAACATATTGCTAATTATGCTTTGTAATGACTTCAAAAATGATAAATAACTACTTGTTGAAGTTTGTTTAGTTCAATGATTTACCTACTGATCATAGACCTAATGACAGTTTCAAGTGTAGGTACTCGGTCAGTTTTAATTAAACTCAGTAGTCACAGAAAACTCAGGAGACTCTAGAGACTCACTTATCGGAATCTAAGCATATAATAGGAATAATAATAATCAATAAGAATAATAATAAAATAAACTCTCCGCATCCGAAACCTATAAGTATTTGGGTATGTCGGAAGCGTTAGGCATCAATGTTACTGACATGAAGCAATCTTTGAAGGAGCGCTTCTTTGGCCGCCTGAAAAAAGTACTTAATAGTCTTCTATCAGGCAGAAACAAGGTGCGCGCCTTCAACGGTTGGGTCATGCCGGTTTTGATGTACTCTTTTGGCATACTCAAATGGACTCAAACCGAACTCGACGCCCTGGATAGGAGGGTCCGTACACTGTTGACTGCAAACCAAATGCATCACCAACGGTCATCGGTAATGAGGTTGTATATCCCGCGAAAGTGTGGAGGTCGAGGGTTTTTAAACGCTAAGACCTTCCACAATCGCGAGATATGCAATCTCAGGGAATACTTCCAAGAAACCGACGTGGGGATGCATCGAGATGTAGTCATAGTGGACAAGGGCCTCACCCCGCTCTCCTTGGCTAAAGAGAACTGGCGCAAACCAGTAATGCTTGACACTAATGATCGCATGGAGGTATGGCAGAGTAAGGAGCTTCACGGACGCTTTTTCCGGGCCCTTCATGGACCCGATGTAGACCTACTAGCGTCCGTAGCCTGGCTACGTTGCGGTGATCTCTTTGGAGAAACCGAAGGTTTTGTTTGTGCAATTATGGACGAAGTTGTGATGACGAACAATTACCGGAGATTTATTGTGAAAGACGGCACGGTTGACATCTGTCGGGCATGCCACCGGCCGGGAGAATCAATCAGGCATATTATCTCCGTGTGTTCTCGTCTAGCTAACGGAGAGTACTTGCATAGACACAACCTTGTAGCCAGGATAATCCATCAGCAACTTGCTCTGAAATACAGCCTTGTGGAATCGGAGGTGCCGTAGGTACTACAGGTATGTGCCCGACCCAGTTCTCGAAAATGGAAATATCACATTGTACTGGGATCGATCCATCATCACTGACAGGACTATTGTTGCCAATAAGCCTGATATAGTGGTGATGGATCGATTAGAGCGGCGCGCAATGATTGTTGACATAACCGTCCCGCATGATGAGAACCTCGTGAAAGCCGAGAAAGATAAACAAATAAAGTATCTTGACTTGGCTCGCGAGGTTGTCGACATGTGGGATGTTGACTCAGCAATCATTGTGCCGATAGTCGTCACAGCCAATGGATTGATTGCCAAGAGCCTCGACCAATACCTGAGGAGGCTCACGTTGGGCAGCTGGATCAAGGGCTTGATTCAGAAAGCGGTACTTCTGGAGACGGCTCGCATTGTCAGGAGGTTCCTCTCTCTGGAGCCCTGACCGCCGGTAGCTTGGACCCTGTTCCCGATACCGGTGGGCTACTATTTTTTATATTTTTAAATGTTTTTATATATTTTTTATACTAATATTTAAAAATATAATTTATATGTACATAATGAAATAAAGGAAATAATAATCTAAGCATATAGGAAACGTCGAGGTCCAAGTCTAGCAACAGTCGTTCAGAAAGGTAGGAGTCTTCGAAATCCAAAAGCAAGCCAGGTCGTTGTAAAAATCCACGTAAGACTTTGGGCGCACAAAACATTCACACCAGCACAAAATAGTAGCGAGCGAGCGAATGTGACTTGTGAAGTTTTGTGTGTCATCTTAGTCTATCAAAAAGTACTCTGTGGTCATCTTCTAAAGAGTCATGTTTGTTTGTTTGCCATGACAACACTGTCATATAGTATAACAAGTCCAAAAAGCCTTGTTTCCGGCTGCTCAACTTACTCATATTTAACGAGATTTAATCCCAATTCTCAATAATAAAGTTAATCTGGCTATCAATACATAAAAAATAAGCGCTTTTTTTTTAAATAGCTTTGAATTCTGTACCTTTCCAAAATTAGCAATGCCAAAAACTGCCATCTCCTTTGTCTGCTCAACAACGTAAATAACGCAATGAATGTTGTTGAATTGTCAAAAAGAAAGTCATTCCTACTGTTAGTGTGTTACGCAATTACCCCGCTGGCTATTCAGGAATATTAATTAAGAAATAATGATTAGGTACCGTCTTATGCTTCTCTTGAAGAATCCTCTACAGCCGTCACACGAGGCCACCCCGTAGTGTTTTCCTGAAGCTTTGTCCCCGCACACGCGACACAAAGTTTCCGACTTTGCCTCCATACTTCTGTAGTTCTGTGTACATTCAATCTTAGCGTTCAATAAATATCATTAAAATCAATCACGCCAAAAATATCATATGAGTAACTAGATTCTACCCGCTACTTCGTCCGCATGAAATTTCACCCACCCCCCATTCACGCTCTTAGGGGTGGAATTTCGAAAAACCCTTTCTTAGTGGATACCTGCTCTTCACAAAGAACACACATGTCTCTAGGATCAGCGAGGCGGTTGGCTGTACGTTGACATATCAGTCAGTCAGGATTTTGCGCCCCCAATTATTTCAAATCTACGAAAATCTATTACGTTCAATGAAGTTTTCAGGATGAGTCTGCCAGCTGTAAAATATGTACATATGGTGGTGACACCGTGATCTTAGTTTTTATCAAATGGAACTTACAGAAGAATTTATCAAGCACTATCTGATCGATGAAACCAATGTTATAAAATGATTTTATAATATCGACTTGGCAAAACTCGTCCATAATGCTAATTTGACGAAGCAAATATTACTAAAATTTAGACTAGATTTTAGTTTTCGGAATGCCAAGTACAATGTATGGAAGAGCACTGTTTTGACTGCGATTGTAAAAAATTATCCTGCATACTCTCACATTGTTCTATAATCGATTGTTATAATTTATAAGTTAACATGCAGCCAGAGTAGAACAATAGATATCTAGGTAACTGGGCTACGACTATGCTACGACACCATGACATAACTAATGCTCCACTGTACCTATGTATACGTACAATGAGACACAATAATCGATAAACGAGAATGACTTTCGAAATATATTTAAAAAAGTACTCAAAAATATCAATGTTTTCTTACTAAAATATGCAGGATGTATCTCATTTTGTTATACAATAACGTAATCAAATCATCTGCAAAACCCAATATGCACCCTTGTAAGGATATTATAAAGTTTGAAAGAATATTGCCACGTCACCGACGACAGGCATTAATAATCGATTGATTATTCAAATGGGAAGGCCAGCAGGGCGACATCATACGGAAAAATATAAAAAATAACTCTTCGGTTGTCAGCACCGATAAATGGGATTTTGATAGAGGTTTTATCATATTACCATATCGTCATATCGCGTGATGATGATGATGATATAGCTAGGTATAGTCAGAACTATAGTGGTGCACACGGCTACACATCAAGCTATTCATTTTCAGTTTTAGCTGACCTCGTTTTTCGTACAATCAGAAGTCGGCTAATACTGGTTATGTATAGCTTGATGTGTAGCCGTTGTTTGGTGACCTCCCTTATTAATATTCGTTGCTTAATGTTAAGCGACGTTTACCGTTCAAAATGTATGGTTGAGCAGACGCTAATTATTCAACTTTTATGAATTTAAGGGAGACCGTTTTAGAAGAAATTTTAGATAAGTACACTACGTCAGATAATAGCTTCGTAATAGAATAGTTTTAAGTCCCCAGTAACTGCCTACCGCCATGCTCAACTCAGAAACACATGCCGGTTCTCACAGGGCGGGGCGTTGTCATAGGGAACCGACTCATTACTGTCAGCGCAGACAGAGCAGCAAGATGCTCGAGCAGTTTTAATTGATTAATTGACAATGAACTTAAATATATAACAGAAATAGAGTTGAAAATAGCATTCAAGATATAATTCCGTGCAGCTTGCGTTCGCGTATGTTCCTTTCATCCCGCAGAAAATTGTACATAATTGAGTACTCTAGGTACATATTATATGTTATTGTACTAAGGCGCACGCTAACATTCGCCAGAACGCAAGAGCGCGCGTGCGCGGGTCCTCGAACATCCGCTGAATCAGCAGGGTTTATGCGGCGAATTTGTAAAAAAACTTGTTCAGTTCAAATTCTCACGCAATCATTCAACATTCAATTTCCACTTTTCCAACAATTGTTGTTTGAATAACATTAGATATTAAATTGTAATTGAAAATTGAGCTTAGGAAAATTTTAATAATTGCAAACGAAAATATAATAAGTTAGAGGTTTAAGTATTCAAATAATCAAATCACTCAACTTTTACTTAAATGGCACTAGAAACTAGAATTAGCTATCCAAAGCTACGTTTTCTGACCCATTTGTTTACAGTTTTATTAAAAAAACTAGAACAGAGTATAGACTCTAGTTATAGTATTATCATCACGTTCCTGCCCTTATCCCATTTTAGGTACTTGGGGTCGGCGCAACATGTTTTCTTTTCCATTCTCCCCTGTCAACCGTCACGCTACCATTCACTCCCTTCTCTTTCATATCATTCCTCACACAGTCCATCCATCTTCTCTTCGGCCTTCCTCTCCCTCTCCATCCATTAACATGTAAATTCATCACTCTTTTAGTCACATGCGTTTCGTCCCTTCTCATCACATGCCCATACCAAGCCAAACGATTTCCTTTCGACTTTTCTGTCACTGGCGCCACTTTCAAACTTCCTTTTATATACTCATTTCGTACTTTATCCATTCTCGTCACTCCACACATCCATCTCAACATTCTCATCTTCGCTGCATGCAATCTTTTTTTACCCATCTTCTTCACGGCCATAAAGTACAAGTTCAGATCCATAAAGTACGACAGGCCATAAATTTTCCCCTTTAACTTGAGGGGCATCCGTGGGTCGCAAGTTGTTCCTGTGACCTGTCGCAATTTCATCCATCCTGAGTTAATCCGGTGCGTTATGTCTCGATCTACTTCGCCATCTCCTTGGACAAGCGACCCGAGGTACCGAAACTCGGAGCATATCGATAAGGGCGTCCCAGCGAGAGATATGGGCACACGACTGGAGAGACCGCCAAAATCACAAAACAGATACTCAGTTTTGGTCCGACTTACTCTCAGGCCAACGGACCCAGTAATAGTATGATGGCAAGTAATGGCCAAGGGCTTTATAAAAAGAAGAATAGGTCTATTACTAAAGTTAGTCATTTAGTACATTATTCCTTTCAGAGTTCACATCACGTCGACGGGGTCCAAGTAGACATATCGCTTTCCGTTCGAATTAGCGACCCAAACTCAATTGTCGGGACACTAGTTATACCTTATATCAGAAAACACTGACATGTTTTCGTAATTGTGGCGTGACGTACGGTCACAATTACACCGTCTGTGCAGTGAAAATGACAGGGGGACTCGGTTCAATAATTATCTATGAATGATAAACGCTACATGTTTTGATTGTAGGCCTCCCCTTAGGTACTAATTGCTATACTAGTGGTTAACTTTTGGCTTTCGACTTTTGTAAGTAATAGCACGGGTAATAGGTACGGGGTAGAGTGATACTATCTCTTTAATGTGTTGTGCAAACATTGCCAAAATTACTGCCACTTAAGGTATGATTCCGATCTCGGCAGCACGCGGCAGTGCTGCCGCGGCAGTGCGGTCGCAGCACTACTGGTCCTCATACATTTTCTATGGGTTTAAATGACATTACATTCCGAGCACAGCAGCAATGTGACGCAGCAATGTCGCGCAGCATTGCTGCCGTGCTCGGAATGTAATCTCATATAAACCCATAGAAAATGTATGAGGACCAGTAGTGCTGCGACCGCACTGCCGCGGCAGCACTGCTGCGTGCTGCCGAGATCGGAATCATACCTTTATTATCAATTCTGCCATTTCCAGATGTTTTACTCTATCTATTCTAATATTATTAAGAGGTATTTTTTTTTGCTTGTAAGTTTGTTTGTAGAGGGTAATCTCCGCACCTAGCAGTCGGATTTGAAAAATACTTTTTGCATTTGATAGCCCAATTCCTGTGGAAGATTACAGGCTATTTAACATCACGCTACGACCCTCAGCAGCCGAGCAAAAGGAAAAAAGTCAGAAAGAACGCTAAGCGAAAACGAAGTGATAGTACATTATAAAATAAAAATAATAATGATGATGATAAAAAAAAAAAACATACAAACAGCCGAACATAGTACCTCCTCCTTTTTGTGAAGTCGGTAAAAACTGAATAAAATGATAACTTAACTTGCTTGTCGGCTAACCAGACGATAGAGAGTTGTTCTTGCAAAGTAACAAGTTATGACAGCAAAGGAATAGCTGGACTTTGACACCATTTTAGACTAACAAGTCCTCACATAATGATGTGGCTAGGAATGTGACGCGACGCGATGGGTCAAGGGCCGAAATTTCACGCGAAATCGCGGGCAGAAACTAGTTAAAAAATATTTTGACGCAAGGGTTAGAATTTTAGAGTAGACATACAGACCGGTTGTAAGACGAAGTGTGTCAAGGTTTGATTGTAGAATTAATTTCTTTGGATACTAGTACAAAGCTCCGTGTAAAATACTGGTATTCAGCTGCATCCGGTTAGACTGGAAGCCGACCCCAACATAATTGGGAAAAGGCTAGGCAGATGACTAAGAGTACAAAGCTCATTTTAAGAAGTCGTAAACTTCAACGTGGTTTAAGACTTATCAAAGAAAGGTAAAATAAGAATCATTAATTACTTATTGTAAAAGAACAACATGTAGGTACTTGGCCAGCCGACGAATATTACCTTGGTTGGATATGACTTATCAAAGACGAAAAATATTACGTAAGATAGTCCCGTTAGAGGTTTTTGTCTCAAATTGGCGTACTTCAGTATTTTATCTGCGAATTATCAAAGGATACTTGAGATTACCTGTAGGTACCTACGCTGTTATGGAATTAAGGGCTGATTTCAATAATCAGATAACTTTTTATCAGAAAAACAAATATGTCAGTTTGACATTTATTAACCGACTTTAAAAAAGGAGGTTCTGTATTCGACCCGTATGTATGTATGTATGTATGTATGTTTGTATGTCCGCGATTATCTCAAAAACTACTGAACCGATTTTGATAATTCTTTCATGAGTGTGATCTACATACTTTCAGGAAGGTTTTAGTATATAATACATTAGGTAATTATTCTTATGTACGAAGTTATATGCATAAATGTACTGCATCTCCAGCATTTTTAAGTGAATTTTGATGATTCTTCGAGTCGTGTCTTCAATGCACTAGTGTTAATTGAATTTGTGTGGGGTAGGTATAACTAAAAAGTGAAAAATAAAAACTTTTTTACAAAAAAAAACAACCGACTTCAAAAAAAAACACTACAAAGTGAAAAATAAACTTTAATTTCGGAAGTCGGTGTCAAAAAACGAAAATGCTGAAGCAACGACACCGACTTCCGAAATTAAAGTTTATTTTTCACTTTGTAGTGTTTTTTTTTGAAGTCGGTTGTTTTTTTTTGTAAAAAAGTTTTTTTTTATTCCTCAGATCAGAAAATTATAAATTTGGCCCAAAGTGATATTCCCGCTGAACAGTTTCTTAGGGCTGATTTTTACCAAAGTCAGATATATTTTATTCGTGGAATAAAATTAACGTCTGATAGAGTTCTAGAATGGAAAAACTGACACAAATTAAAAATTTATTTGAAATTCGTAATTTGTGTCGGGTTCCATTGCGTCTTTCATCATGCATCGACAAGGTGTAAAGAAACAGAAAATCAAGCCTATTTTACTAGTTGGTTAAACAAGGATCTATTCTACCATAACTACCTAATAAAAGCAACGCTTTTGACTAACTCAATGATAACAAAATTAAAAAAGCCACCACTAATTTAAGGCCAACTGCATTCAATAATGGCGAAGCAAACATATTGCCGGAATTGTGAAGTGGGGTAGGTACATAATTATCCGCACCCCACGTTTAGTTGCGTAAATTTGTGCCGTATGAGTGTCAGATGGGGCCCTCGACATTTGCACTGGTTGACCTAAGGTGTGGCCCCACAGGTCCACAGGGTACTGACCCGTTGCATCAAGTAGGTAGGTAAAGAAAACAAAATGTCATTGAGCTTGGATTGAAGAAGTAGGTACTTCGATTTAATCCCGATAGCTATCGGTCGGATGGGCAAATGATCCAGTTTCATACCACGAAGTAATGTACCAGTCTAATCGGATGTAGCTGAAACCCAGTATTTTACATTGAGCGACTGCTTATCCAACCTCCACAATTGATAAGACTGGTTGTCAGACTTTCGGGCTTCTGATGACGGTCACCCATCTACGGACTGACCACGGCTAGCGTAGTTTTATCTTCTATCGACCCTTGCGGCTGTTACTACTTAGCCACGAGCATACTCAGCGGGGTAATTGCGTACCACATTATCAGTAGCAAATGGCTTTCATTTTGACAGTTCAACAACATTCATTGCATTATTTACGTTGTTGAGGAGACAAATTTTTCGAACATATGAGCAATGGATTAGCAATATCCTTCAAACTGATTCAAATTGTGATTGAAAGTGTTTAAAAAAATTGCCAGAAGCTACCCAATTTATGGTGTGCTTTCTAGCTGTTACGCAAAATTAGCCAATATCGTTCTGGGGTTTAATTATTATAAGTAGGTGTTACTCATCGTGGATTGGTCTACACTAGCTCAAGACAAAGAGGAGTAGAGGGAGAAAGGAGGCCTTTGCCCTGCAGTGGACAACATAGGCTAAAAATAATACTTATCGTGGCGTCAGGCTTTCAATTTCTATGAATCTATCTATACTACTAATAATAAAGCTGAAGAGTTTGTTTGAACGCGCTAACCTTCGGAACTACTTTGGAAAAATGTTTTTTGCATTTCTTAGCCCAGTTCTTGAGGAAGGCTAGGCTTTTTAGCGTCACGCTGTGACCCCTAGGAGCAGAGTAAAAAGGAAAAAAAGTCAAAAAAACGCTAAGCGAAAACGAAATAATAACTTGGCAGGTGATGCGATGCGACGGGGTGGGTCGGGAGGAGAAGAAATTTCACGCGGACGAAGTCGCGGCCAAAATCTAGTACATTATAAAACTGAATAAAATAATAACTTGCTTGTCGGCTAACCAGACGATACAGTTGTTCTTGCAAAGTAACAAGTTATGACAGCAAAGGAATAGCCGGACTGGGACACCATTTTAGACTAACGAGTCCTCACATAATGATGTGGCTAGAGAATTAGAAAGACTTCATCATCTGCCTAGCCTTTTCCCAACCATTTTGGGGTCGGTTTCCAATCCAACCGGATGCAGTTGAATACCAGAATTTTACGTGGAGTGACAGTGACTGCCTATCTGACCTACCTCCAAAACCTAGTCACTGGGTAACACTATACCCTTTGGTAAACTGGTTGTCAGACTTTCGGGCTTCTGATGACCCGTAACGACTATCAAAGATCCACGAATGACAGCCGGAAGTGCCGGAACCAACAGCTTAACGGAAAGACTTATAAGTAGCTAATTAAAAGGCATTTCTAAGAATAACCGCGTAGTTCAACCATTGGCTAAATTGCTTATAGAGTCACTAAGCTGAAAAGGTTTTAGGCTAGGAGTTTTGGTTTTAGATTTCTTAGAAAAGCGGTGGCCGCCACAGCGCGGCGTCCGTAATTTACCCACGTGTTTGTTTTAATCACGTCACTGAAACGTTATTTATGAAAGTAAGGTGGTGTGTTTTCTTAGTGTTTTACCCGACTACGGAGGGTATTATGATTTAACCGGTATGTATCTTCTTCGTATGTTAGTACAGCGGCATGGGACCACGGGAAGGTACTCTTGTTTCATCCTTTTCAGTAATCGGGCTTTAGTTTTCAAAATTATTTTTTTTGACACTGTAAAGCCAACCCCCGCTGCCATTATTTTCACGACTGCCGTCACTGTGGCTGTTATCTAGTGGATTCTGTGGTAGTGGCTAGGAAAACGTAGCTTAAACCTGTGATAATTCAGCAGTCCATCTATGTAAAGATCGATGGGTATCAAAAACGCAAATGGCTATGCGCGCGACTTTTCAACCTGTGTACCTACTACGTCACAGGAATATTTTGGTAAGTCACTGTACCTATCTAAAACAAGAATGATTAAAGAAAAATTAACAAAAAAACTAAACAACACAAAAAATTAACAGATGTAGAAACCGCGCGTTTAGTCTATTTTAGCTACTTTCACAGCATTATGTCGTACGGCATTTTACTATGGGGTCGAGCTGCTGACATTGAATCCATCTTTATTTTGCAAAAGAGAGCTGTCAGAGCCATTTATAATCTACGTCGCCGCGAATCTCTCAGGGAACTATTTAAAAGGATTAATATTATGACGGTACCTTGCCAATTCATTTATGAAAATATTATGTATGTAAGAAAAAATCTACATCTTTTTAATAAAATAAGCGATAGACATAACTTTAATACAAGAAATAAAGATAAAATACATCAACCATTTTTCAGATTAGCCAAAGTACATACATCTTTTATGGGGTACTGTGTTAAATGTTACAATAAAATACCTTGTGATATATTGCAATTAAATGAAAGAAAATTTAAAACTCACATTAAACGTACACTTTGTAAACAAGCATACTATAAATTAGAAGATTATATCCAAGATAAGAACGCTTGGAAACATGCTGGTCCTGCTCCATAGGACAATCTAGAGTCTAGACAAAATCAAACTGGTTGCTAATTTAATTGTAAATTTTTTTATTCTTTTTTTTTATATTTATTACTCACACCCTGACTTATTACTTGTATTTTGTTTTTTAATTAAAATCGTTTTGCTTGTACCATGTTTGTAAATATGTGAGCACCATGTATCTATCAGATAATTAATTTATATGTCATGGTTTCGTTTTTAATTCTTTTACCTATTGTGGTATAGTAATTTTATTGTAGGTGCATCGTCCTCACATGTTATTATATAATTAATGTACCCATGCAAAATATTGTACCTAAACATTTTAAAAGAGTAACGGTGGAGTTTCTTGCCCGTTCTTCTCCATACGAAAACTACCTTTTGGAATGGGCGACTAGAATCAATTCTATTTTAAGATAATTTTGACGTTCAAAAGTGCCTTTTATGTGCCTATTTGAAATAAATGCTTTGACTTTGACTTTAAAAATGAGAATACCTTACAGAAAACATCTTATTTTACGCGCTGGCAAGTCTTGAGAAACTATGGTTGAATTTAGACATTTCTGGTTCCAAATACCCTTTGATCTAATCTGATGCTTTATTAACTTTCTTTTCAAATGATTGCAAATAAAAACAATAAATTCGTATGGTTACGTTTAGCAAAATCATAACCCTCCTTTTTGCTTCGCCGTAGTCGCGTAAAAATACAAGAAACTTCACCGTTATTATTGAAGGCAAAAACTGACCAAATTGTAAATTGGCAATTTGCTAATAAGTTGTAATGTTTACCACCACATTTTATTTAATAAATGGTTCAGCTGTGGTAAGCTTAATAAAGGAGAGGCCAGTGTTCAGCAGTGGGTGAAAGGAAACAGCGGGCTGTTGATGGATGATGAAGCTTCATAAAACAAAAGTGAAACGCAGCTAATGAGCTAAGGCACCGAAAATAATAGTTCACTTTTTATGAAGGAGTTCACAGATTTTTTACAAACCTGTGTTGCAACTGGAATAGGTACTAGCCGAAACGCGGACTTTTTATGTAACTACATTAATAAATGGGAATACTAATCTAGGCATCCAAGTTGCTTACAAAACCCTTTGGTGGTTAACCCCTTTATTTATAAACGTTGCTTAAAGTTAAGCAATGATTAACGTCTGTTACAGTGAAAGAAATAAACAGTAAATAAAAATGAAAAAACATATCTGAACTGCTTTAAACAGTTAAATATGAGCCTAACGTTCAAAACAGTATTTTTTACTGATCCGAAAACAGTTAAAGCTTGAGACAAAATATAACCGTCATGAAAGTAAACTTTAGGTAGCGAAAAGGTCACAAAATTAACAATTTCATTCGTTTTGTGATATCGTTCAAACCATTGAAATTTGCTTACATTACAGTAATGGATGTTTCTTAACTTTAAGCAACGTCTATAAATAAAGGGTTAATGTCTCTGCGACGTTGTTGAGGTGGTTCTCCGTGTGTGCAACCGTAACCTAAGAAGGGACTGGGATATATGGGAGATGGACAGTCCATAAAACCCACAAACTAAATACCAAAAAGAAATGATTGCCAATCTACGTTAAAAAAGTTAAAACGTTAGCAAATATCTTGCAGAGGTAGGTAATTACATACATGAACGCATAACTATGTGTTCCTAATGGAAAATAAGACGCACCGTGACTCTAAATAAATTGTGATAACGTGACGTGATAAGGCAGGAAGATGATGAAGTGATGATGAAATTGGGTTTAGAAAACAGTTGTAAAACTTTATGAAGAGAACCTATATGTATAGCTGTAATCTAAATAATCTCTGAATAACGTCTGAGTCAATAATGCCATGAGCAATACCTAGCGGATAATCCGCGTGAATTTTAAAAGTTACCTAATCGTAATCTTTCGAAAAAGCAAGCAGGTAATAAACGCTAGGTAACTTTTTTTAAACATTAGACAAAAATAACATGACCTATTTTATTAGGATGGAAATAGAAATAAAGAGCGGGTGTACCCTCATACAATATTTTGATCACAGTTAAATACTTTTACGATTAATCAAGATGAACCCGAACTCTACTAAATAGTTAGAAAATATCCGTGCCTAAGTGGGTTTCTTTTGTCGAATTTTAATAAAATTAGAGCAACCGAAAAAAAAATAATAATTAGGATTACTTATTCTAATAATCCGGTACAAAGAATTAATATGAAAGTTACTCACATTTCTGCTGTCTTCAGTTCCGTAGATAAAGCACAACAATCAGACGCCACCAAATGATTATGTCCTCTGTCATAAAATTGTTCAGTCTGGGGTGGTAATAAGTAGTGGGTGGACAGTATGAGTGGGCGGAGCGACCTTCCATCCCCTAGCTACATCCAACTGGATTGGTCGCAGTTTAGGGGGCGGTGACTCGTTAGTGCTTAGTTCCTTTCATGATTTATGCTGAATTATGCTTGAACAGGTGCAGTTGCTTCGTTGTCTTTATTAGGACGATTATGAATCAATATCATTTGCTTGTGAACTTACTTAGTTCAGGATTCAGTCTTCTGAACATAAGTGGCATAGTAGTTATGAAAGCGAAAGTTTCAACTTACACACAAGGGCCCCTTGTACACACACGTTTTTCTTGCCGTGAAAAACAACGGTTTATCCGCCGTGTGTAGGCACGGCCGGCCGTCAGTGTTGTATGGAATGGATCACGATTGAAGCTTGTACAGACAAAATTTTTTCTACGGCGCGGTTTCTACGTCGTGTAAAGGACGGTCGTCAGTGTTGTAGCAGTTGTAGGTATGTATCACTATAGAAGCTTGTTGACAGACAAGTTTTTTTCTACGGCGCGGTTTATTCGGCGTGCCATGTACAAAGGGCCTTCTAAGGATATTGTTAGTGCAAGGTGCGTCAATCTTTTACATTATTGCATACTATAATGAAAATATGATTATGTAACCAGAAAATTAGGCATGTTTCTTCTAAGTATACCTAATCTAGGAGTTAAAAGGCGTTAATACCTAACCATGCCGCTTTCTATGCATATAGGACAATAAGCGATCGTTATATGTTATAAGTAGGTAGGTACAGCAGCATCTTCTACGTCGGTGGTTCACTCATACATTGGTCAGATTAGAAAATAGTGTTTTGGTAGGCACTTTTGTTTCTATAGTGACTCATGAGTTTTCTTTGTAAATATTCCACAGACTATTTTAGTGTGTAACGGTAGCCAGCCAATTCATTAGTGGTAAGACGCAATCATTTTTTTTTTAAATAGGTAGCTATAAAATACCACTCGTTACTAGGCTAAAAATAGTGATTTTCATATGGATTGACATTGCCATATGAAAATCTAATATTTTTATGCCATTAGATTCTGGTAGATCTATAAGTTGTAGCGCAGCTAAGCGTGATGGTCACTTTTTACCCGATTACCAAAACGGATTAAGTATGATTTTTTGTACCTATTTTAAAACCTCAATAACAAATGTACCTAACGTAGGTATTATTGTATACAACCCACAATTGCTGTAGATTTTTGATGGATGGTTAATAAAACTAAATATTTCAATCGGAACCTATTTATTTCATTGTCCCTTTTTTATAAAACAGAATGAACTAACTTACATATCAGTTTTTACACAAAAGTGCATTACATGCATTACATTAACTGTAATATATAATTTTATATAACAAATACAAAGTTAATTCAACGTTAGTAAATAAGTAGGTACAGTTAGAACAATAAGCTAAACATTATTGAAAACACTTATTGCTTTGGAAACAACAATAATCATCTAAAATAAAATAAAACGCATATGTGTGTTTCACATCAATATCCGGGTATGCAAAAAGTGGTATCGCAAGTCACTATAATATTAAGTTAAATCACAGCTGAATTATGTACTCCTTTATTATTACCCTTATTGTTGGAGTATATAGTTTGTTATGAGTTAAATGAAACCGTCGGTTAATACAAGGATATCCTGAAATTAATAAAACACACATTTACGATAACTAACATAAATAAGTGGAATCTCAATAGGAATTGTGATCAAATCTTGACATTTAAAGACATTATGAAATTATTTCAGAATAGGTTATGTACAGGCCTATGAATTATTTATCTACTAAATTATTATATATTTAAACAATTCTGTAGGATAATATAGCATAGGATTATTACATTAGGATTTTAATAAAGGTATATACCCTAAAACCGAGCACAGTATTGTAATATATGATAACAGAGATGAAAGCGTGACAATAATATCTGGGTGAGTGGATTACATAGAAGGCATGGCTACATTCAGTGAAGCATTAAGATAAGATTGGTTATATATTATGTAAATATACATCGTGGGCATCGTGGGGTGCTGTGCAGAGAGTATGAATTTCATGATAACATTCGACACACAAACGTATGGGTATTTCAAACCGAACTAAGTTTTGTGTTTTGTTCTTTAATAAGTCACTCAAAAAAAAAAGCGGCACTAGGCATAACTAATAAAGGGGAGGCCCCTCTACAGTCTCCCCAGGGATGTGCCTTACAGGCGTTGCTCAGGGTGAGTTCCGGAATTGGTCTTTTAAGAGGAACCGGGACCACCCACCACCCACCCCTATGTGCTGATGGTGATCATCGGGGTGGTTTTAGTGAGGTAAAAATCCCACTTTCCCTGACCTCCCTGCGCGGAGGTCGGGTGCCTTTTGAAGGTTTCCCCACGAAAACAAAAAAAGGCATAACAAATAAATGATAATATTAGGTCGAGGAAAAGTTTTTTTCGTATTTTAGGGGGGGTTGCATCAAGAGCTCCGTTATAGTTTCCGTCAAAGTTAATTTTAATAGTAGGTAATATTAACAATGACCATAGAATCTAACTATCTGCTGTTCCACCATCATGTAAAATGTTAAAGTTAAAAGGGTGACAAGTAACAAGACGTCTCTTATTTCCCCAAAATGTACATGGGTATTTTTTTTTACAAGGGCATCTCTTCAAGCTTTTTGTCATCACGCTTTCTTTTTTTGACACTAGTGATGTTACTCAGTCATTAACGGCCAGGCACTCGATTGTGTAATTCGAAAACTTAAAAGGTAGGAAGGTTCCCAGCAGCTTCGTGCGTTTGGAACGCACACAAAAAAACTTCTAGAAAAGAATCATAGCAATATCCAAAATACGGTATGTAGTGTATCTATTAAATAGATATGTAAACACTGTCTCATTCACACAAGCGGGGTAGCTGCTGTCACTTATGTCATCTGTCATATACGAGGAATGGCGGGAAACAGACAAAGTGAAGCGGGCTATATACGAAGGCGCTTGGTGTGGTAGTGAGCCAGTGAAGTGATATATTCAACATAAATACGGAATCAACAGGATTCTACAAGTGGCGACGAGGATAAAGGTCAGATAAAATTAACAAAATTAGGAGAAATTATATGTAAGTACCTACCGATACTGCTGACCAAGAAAAACAAAACACTAACGAGGTAAGAACTTGCATAACTATTACCCAAACTAATGTATGTATTGTAAATTGTTAGATATTGCATCTAGTAACAAAGTATTTCAAGCAGAAGTAAGGATTCTGACGGTGTTTTATTGTAATACACTGTTACTAAAATTGTTACGAAAAAAAAAAAAAGTTGAAAGAGATGGATCACTCAGGATATCTATAATTTTATGTTGCATCGTGTTTGGCCATCACAAAATGACTACTACACCCAATATAAAAGTTAGGAAAGAATACAAACCACAGTCATTCATTAAATTACTAGGAGTGCTAAGTACTGCAGTGGGAGTCGTAGCAATGGATGTGCTGACGACATAAAACTAAAAGGCGTTAAGCTTTGTATAGTATTTATTGTTTAAGAGAAGCTTATCGTACAACGGTAAATTCAACACTGCTTCTAAAATAAGAAAAAACACTAACAGAATATTTGACACACGCTTGAACGTTCAATTGGAACATGCCTCCAAACATAACCAGCCTGTCCTGCAAAGGTGTGGCTTTACAGCCAGACTCGCTTTACAGCCAGTCTCCACAGTACTTAGGTGCCTACCTACTTATTTAAAACAAAACAAAAAAAAAGGAACTTATCCACCTGCAGAATAAACTGGATTTGCTCCCTTCCTTATGGCTGGACAAGGGCAAGAGGATGATGATAAACTTTGTACTTATTTCATATTCATGAATCTAATGTTTTTATTAAATCATTAATTATTATTCTATTTGCTGTTATCAGCGGGCTTGGACAAGGCAACAGCACTCAAACTATATTAGTAGGTACCTTGTAATTTTCAAGAATAAAATGTATATAAGCTAGGTATAACAATGATGATTCCTTTAACTCTGATTTTGGTTTGTAATGTTATCCTACCTATTCATTAAAATAAGAATACTTAATTATATACTTGCCTGAAACGGTATAGGTATCTATGGGTCTATGAAATTGGACACAAATGGTAACAGAAATACAAGCAGTGATCTGGATTAGGTTAAGCCGCTTCAGATCTTTTAAGAAAAAATACATACTAAAGCTGGCTTACTAAAAAAAAAAAAAAAGGGGGTATTAGGTACTGATTGTAGTAGAAAGTCTCATAGTGTAGATCTGTTCCACAGAGGATAATTTCCTGCATGTAGCAAGAACTAATGAGTACTAATGATAACGCTTAACATGTATTCCAGTTCTAGGGTGACATAATTTAGATTGGTATCAACAGACTAAGGAAAAGCTATGTAAATTTTACTATAATTAAATACTAGTACCAACCAGTAAGTTAAAATAATAAGCATACATATTTACTTTGAAATAAAATGTATGCAAAGTGAAAATAAAAGTCACAATAACAGTAAACTGCTGTTTGATGTTATTGCAATGATTAATTAGAATAACATAATATTTTCTTATGATTGATATGAATGAATAGGTATGTTAATTGGTAAATCAATTTTGTTTGAGAAGAAAAGTTCCCTTCTGTTGGAGTATAACTCCTTAATGTGGTAGGTACCTTCAGAGGTCACTAAGTTACTGGTGCCAATTTACATAATGTGAAACCAAGACATACATACTTATAACAATAAAGATTACATACATATTCACACATAGATAATTATAAGTAGGTACCTACAGAAATGTGTCTGTGAGAGTGTCTAGCTGTTAAGATTTTCATTATCTTAATATTAACTAATTATTATAATTTGTGGTCTAGTGGTTGCAAGCGCTACTGCTGATTGTGGGGTCCTGGGTTCGATGCCCAGGTGGCACCAATGTTATGGGGTTTTTTCCATCAGGAATTTCTTGGTGGTGACGTTGGCCTTAGTCAGAATTTGTGAAAAATTTATGGCTGTAGACTCGCTGTCCCTGTTGCATGGGATCTGGCCAGGACTGGCTAAGGTAAGTTAATTATAAAATACTCTATATCTCTGTCTGGCCCTCTGGTGGGGACAGGCATGATGTTGGGTTATGAAATTATAATTCTTATTTTATCACAAACTTGGTAATACTGCCCTCTGTGGGGTCCTGTTACCAGTATTACAATGGTCTGTGTGAAAGTATTGAAGCCTTTGTTATGCGATCTGCACCATCTTATGTATTGTTTGTCACATTAGGAATCAGCATTTATTGCTGGAAGAGTACCTAGTTCAAACTCAAATTAAAATTAAAATGTATTTATTTGTACACATACCTATAGTAAAAGTGCGCATTCCCTATTTCAAGTTGAACAATTATCAACTTTGTTTCAGTGGAAATTGGGTCGATTTCAGAGTGACTGGCTCTAAGGAGGGAGTTGTGGAAGTGTTTGGGGTTGTGGAGTAAGCTGGACTTTGTTGTGTAGGAATAAGTTGCTTCTCCATTGATTTATGTTTGTTTGCATTTTTGGCGAATGGGTCGCGAACACAGATTAGGTATACCATAGTGGTACATGATGGTATAAAATCAAAAACTATGTTGTGTCACCATGTGTTGCCTTGCAAGGCGTGTAAGTATTGCTTACACAGTAGGTAATAGGTGTACAGATCTATATAATTATAAAAATACTCCTAGTTGAACTAACTTCAATGTGTTACTGAATATGCAAAAATTTCAAGGAAACATTTTTATAATATCATGACTTGGGTTTTAGACGTAATTAACAATTGCACAGTTGTTATAGTAGGTAAGTTGGGTAGGATGCAGCTTTACCCAGTATTCTGGAACTTGATACGATTGATATGATTTTTGATGATTCATTGCTTAATAAAATGGAAATTAAATCACAAACGTAAATAAATAATAAGATTATTTTACCTACATGAAGAATATACCTTTGTCCGATTAAACTTCTTGAAGTACCTACCGGAAATGTTTTCAAGTGGTATTGAAGTTGATAAAAATAATGATACTACTGAATTAATTTTAATCCTGAAACGTTCGCATTGACTCGTGTAATATCTTCTTCTACATCAATTATTGTTCAAAAAAAAAAAAAAAAAAAAACAAAGAAGGAAGGAAAGGAAGAATAATTACAATACGCGCATATTCAGAGATAACTTAGTACTGTAATAGATACACAGTTTACCTAGTTATATTGAAATATTGGAAGCTCTTTAGTACCTACTTCTCGGAAGTTTTAATCAACCGAGTAATTAGAAAATTCTGTATTTTGAATTCAGAATGTCAGATAATTATCAAGTTTTGGTAACACAAACTGAATGTCATACCTTCATGATAAAGTTCAAATTCCATGGCAACTGTTGGGACCATAATATAGTAATACAAGCTGTGAGTCTAAAGGTAACTTAGACTGGTATGACATACCTACAAGGTAATAGTTGATTAACTACATGTGAACTATCTAAGATTGATTATTCAATTACAGGTAGGCTCTTGAATATGGAAAGAAACGAAGAAAGATATATTCGTTAAGAAGTGTAAGGGCACAACAAAAATGACAGAAGTAAAATAATAGAGGAGAATGAAAACCCTCGCATGCACTCTGCGTGGTGTCATTGGGCTCGTGTGAATTTGAAGAAGATCTAAACCCTACACATAATTATAGCATTACATTTCAGCACGACAGTGGTGGTGGTCTAGCCCGACTAAGGTCGTGGGTTCGAAACCAGGCAGGCATTTTGTGTATTATCACTCATCACCACTGTCCATCAACGGTGAAGGAAAACACCGTGAGGAAACCGGCATGTCTGAGAACCAATACTTCGAAGACATGTGACATTACCAGTACGCACTGTTTACGCGTGGTAGATAGGCATCCATTAAATTGGACGCATAGGCATCCATTAAATTGGACGTAACAAAATGGTGAAGGAAAACATCGTGAAGAAACCAGATGTAACACTCCATTAAAATGGATGTATCAAAACGGTGAAGGAAAACATCGTGAGGAAACCACGTGTAACACGGATGTAACAAAGCGGCGAAGGAAAGCATCGTGGGGGCCGGCGTGTCCTGGAGCGACTACTTCGGGGACGTGTGCTTCTATTGACGCGCGGTGGGCCCGCGTGATGGTTTGTAGCCTACTATTTTATTTTATTTAAACATGAATTCATGTCCCTCTTGGAAATTATGCTTGTGTACCAGTACTGTGGGAGAGGTATATCAATAAAACAATATCTTTCAGATAAAATAATTCTTACGGAATCGTTTCATGTTTTTGACATTTTTGTCCTTGTTGAGTCTTGTTTTAGCTTGTCAGCTAAATCTGACGCCTACTGTTTTCGCGTTTTGTTCTGGAGTAATAGGCCATTAACTTGTGGTTACCTGAAGGGTTGCATGCCACAAACCATGATCATAATCTCTACAGTAATTACCTTAAGGGGATGTTATAGGCTGAAAAAAAAAAATCTGTTGGTCTTGTGTTGTACGGTTGTACCTACGTAACTTTTTTATTTACTAAGGTGACTTTGTTACCTGATAGAATTATTATTATGAGCTGTTACTGAGGGAGGAACACGTACCTAAACAAAACATTCAAAAGACACATTTTTTTAATGTGGCAGAAGCATGTAAAAAAAATGAACGAAAACGTTTTGATAAAATACCTACTAATAGTTAAACATCGGAAAAAAAAATTGATAGGTGACCATTATAATAAACCAAATTATAGAAATATGTACATGTATGTCGAATCCAGATACGTTGGATTGTGATCAGACATACTTAGGGACATACATAGTGTCAGATATACAGTCGTGGGCGCAGAATTGGGATACGGGTAAACGAGAGAAATAGCTCCTTTAATTTCTACACAGTTTATTGTTACAGACTCAATTACTAACACTACTGTACTAATTAATACTCTGAACTTAAAAGGAAACAAGGAAACCTAGGCCAGTATGTGTCGCGACCACGTCTACACGATCACTGTCGCTCCATGGCCCATAAGGTCCGTAACTCCGTATCGGACACCATACTTAATCCTAGACTCCGCACAACGCTAAACAAAGGCGCTTGTGTCTTATTTTAAGTGCATACTTATGAAAGATCCGACATATTATATTTAATCGTCTGAGTTGCAACTTGCAACAGATGATTACGATAACGGGCGAAAAAAAAAAAAAAAAAAAAAATTTGTTGATGAAAGGGAAACGGATATCGGAGGACAATAGCTATCGATTTGGGAGTCACACAAGGTGATATGGCTTAGGTAGAGAGGGAAGGATTGAATCCCATTTCACACGACGAAGAAGAAGCTAATGAAAGGGATGTGATAGATAAGAGTAAGGAAACTGGACAAGCGATGAGATTAAATAAAAAGTCCTGGTCCGTCATGTTCATAAATGCAGATGATCAGGCTTCTTATGCTTCGGTTTACTTCAATTTATTAATGCTTTAATTTTATTGGCAGTTGATTGCAAAAATGTATAGTTGAAATAAACATGTTTGTGATTTTGATTTTACACGATTGTTTGATAACGTGTTTAGAGTTGAACAAATAAAAAATATAATAAGAAAGGGATGTAGTGTATCTATTAAATAGATATGTAAACACTGTCTCATTCACACAAGCGGGGTAGCTGCTGTCACTTATGTCATCTGTCATATACGAGGAATGGCGGGAAACAGACAAAGTGAAGCGGGCTATATACGAAGGCGCTTGGTGTGGTAGTGAGCCAGTGAAGTGATATATTCAACATAAATACGGAATCAACAGGATTCTACACGGTAATTATCTATATTGGTACATTGGTGTTTAAGTCAGGGACATTCGGCTAAGATTGGCTTTGCTCGACTTTGTAAAGAGCGTTTTGTCCTACTCATATTCCACTGATTAAATTATCAGATCGACCTGATAAATCAATGACGATTTTAATGACAAATTACGCTTTATCAACTGACAGCACTAACCCACAGGACATGTATTTTCTTATTAAAACTCAGTGATTCTGTACATCACAGTATTTTGACGGTTTATTAGGTACGCGAAATATTTCTATTCCCTGGTTTATTATCCAAGAATTACAGTTAACTAGTGTGGCAGTGTTGGTAATATCCTGTATATGTTACACTAGATCAGTAATTACCGCGCCAAGGCGTTGCCACTTGTCATAAGGCCACAGCCGTATGCGTAGCTAATGTCACTTCAGTGCTCTGTGTGGCGCCAACCGAAGTGAACCAAGTGACACACGACAAAAATATCGCCAAAATGGGTAAATTCGTAGTGAAAGAGTGCGATTCAAGATCACAAAAACATAATAAATTAACCAGAATTACTTTCCACACGTAGTTTTATTGTTTCTGTGTTTATATCAACGTAAAATAAATAAATTGCAGAATTTTGTAAATTAGGTTCAGTGTTACCACTAAAAACTTAGTTTTAGTTTCCCACATTTATGGGAGTTTTTAATTTATTGGAATAAGTGATTTTAAATATTTTATAAATAATAATAACGTTGCAGGGTGCCTAAAGATGCAGCACGCCGTGATAAATGGGTGGAAATAATAAGATTGCTGAGAAAAGAGACTAACTGAATAAATAAAAAATATTTAAAAAGAAAATGTCTTAATTATTGTCATTAGTTATAAACTTCTAATACACATCGAATAAGAAATACATAATTCAAATATTTTATAAATAATTTGGCCTAACGTTTTTTTTGAACGTCATTTATGGTTTAAAAAGTTGGGTAAAATTTTGCATGGGTAGGCAACCCCATCCCGCCATTGCATGTTTATATTGCGGTCTTTGTCTAATCTAAGTGACGGTATTATTCTTGCGACTTGTGTAAGTGAGACAGATATAGATACGTCGTCACGTTTAAATAGTGGTTACACTTTTTTGACACATTTTATTGAGGTTTGCTTCTCTAGTTATTTAACTCAATGGTAATATCTATCTTATCGCGACTCGAGTGGCACTTCGAGAGAAAATGGATTCGGGCCTTTATTTTATTTACTCGAGTAACAAGTAAATAAAATCGGGTCGCATCACTGTGAAGAAAGACAGACCGTGGGGCATTTCACGTGAAGCGGACAGGAAAAAAAATGTCAGGTTTTGGATTTTGTTCATAATTGGGTCAATTGTACTTCCATGGGACCTGAAAAATCGTACGTCGTTTTTTTTTTTTTGTTGCCTAGTTACCAATTTATGCGACTTCAAAGAATTATCAAAATTTGAGGAACTGATTTTTCGATAGCTCTTAATGAAGTTAACCAGATGGATTGAGTAATAAGTAAACAGTGTTTATTTGAGAATATAAATTGTTTTTCTTGGAAATTGATTAAAATTTGTTTTTTTTTATTTTCTTATAAGTAGTAAACCGGAAGTTAACATTAAAAATCTGTTTTTTTTCAACTTCGCATTTTTTTATATTTTTTATTTTTACCTGAAAACATACCTTGTAGTATAGAAATATCATGTGAAAAATTTCAGAATGGTATCTCGATTCGTTTAGAAGATAGATGAACTAAAGTACGAAGGTGCCGTATGACGCGAAGTACTGGGCGGTTCTTTAGTGTGGAAGTCTTACTCGCCAACGCAAGAAAACGATTCATGTCATTATAAAATCGAATCGTATCCTGTTGTGACCTGTAGTGCCATCTCTTATCTACCCAAAATATCACTGACTCTTCACCCGCAATCGACATTAAATGTTAGAAAGAGATATATAGCGACGCCTGCAAGCATCACTCGATTTGACCGTTATTTATTTAGTCGTCACTTTTTCCGCTACGCGTTTGCAGTGTTATGTTAAAATAAATTGTGTAATAATCTTTATTATGAATTACTACGGTAATCGATATTATAACCCTTTTAACTTACCATCTCATTCGACGTCTACCAATGTTAGAAAAATTTCAACAAAATTTAGCTGAGAAGTGGGGAGTTTCTTCTTTTGTTTACGTGTGTACGTACTGCAGGTTACGCCTGTCGAAAGAAATACCTCCAGAAACCAATTTTGATCTTGTGTAGTCGCAGAGCAGCCAAACATCGAGTGAATATTCGCAAAACACTCAGAATGAATTGTTTGTTCCCGATGACGATAAACATAAAACTATTTCGACACAAACGGACACCGCAGCAGCAGATCAAGAAATCCTGCGCCAGTTAGCAAGCAGCAGCAAGCCATGGTCCGGGGCGAGAGGGAGTGGGAGGCAGTCACCTCCTTCTGCGAAGCAGTCATGCTAGCGAAGGAGGTGGCGGGATGGCTGAGGGAGAGAGCCTCACGTCCCAGCCGCCGCGGGAGACGCTCCGGGCGTCGGGAGCCGCGTGACGACTCCCGGCCACCGTAGGCGCGGGCCTGCGGACGGAGAGTAATGGGTAGCTCACCGTCCGAGCAGGACCAGGCCCGTGCCGGACGGCGCGTACGTGTTCCACGCGCGCCTCAAAGAGATGTCAGCAAAAAGAAAGGGGCCTGCCAGGGCCGAAGACTGCCGGGGGTGCGGGATTGTCCGAAAGGGTTACCGCTAAGGAACACGGATGGGTTTTAGTCAGTAAGAGTCTGACACTCCCTTCCGCTCCACCCAGAGCGGGAGGACTCATTTGATGGATTCCCATCCATAAAAAAAAAAATACGTGTGGCTCTCGGGGACTGCCGCGGTAAGCTATGGCATAACATTTATCAACTTATGCGAGCTTCGTACAGCCTACACGCATACGTCTAGTCGCACGCACACAAACACCGTGCCGAAGTCTGCCGAACTGAAACGACGTTAGACGATGCACGGCTTTCAACGCCGCACCGCTGTGCTGTGCCGGTCGGAGTGGGGGGTGTAAGATTTATTTTCGTTACGGAATTTCTTGATTCGGACGACGCGCTCAAAGCCCGCGATAAAAGCTATGCAATAGCTTAAAAGGCGTCGCTATCTATCTCTTTCTAACATTTAACGTCGATTGCGGGTGAAGTGTCAGTGATATTTTGGGTAGATAAGAGATGGCGCTACAGGTCACAACAGGATACGATTCGATTTTATAATGACATGAATCGTTTTCTTGCGTTGGGGTCATTCCGCGGAAATCCAGTAACGGCGAATATATGCTAATAATAAATTAAATATCATAGCTGCATTCGTTTTTTACTTTATATGACATTTCTTACATGTTTTTACGTATGGCGCCGCTATCTAAAAAAGTATAACACCTTTATTTAATTTATTATTGCAATCAACACGCACCAAATGTCCTTACCATTTCCAAACAAAAGTCGGCCTAATTGCGCGGAATGGCCCGTTGGCGAGTAAGACTTCCACACTAAAGAACCGCCCAGTACTTCGTGTCATACGGCACCTTCGTACTATAGTTCATCTATCTTCTAAACGAATCGAGATACCATTCTGAAATTTTTCACATGATATTTCTATACTACAAGGTATGTTTTCAGGTAAAAATAAAAAATATAAAAAAATGCGAAGTTGAAAAAAAACAGATTTTTAATGTTAACTTCCGGTTTACTACTTATAAGAAAATAAAAAAAAACAAATTTTAATCAATTTCCAAGAAAAACAATTTATATTCTCAAATAAACACTGTTTACTTATTACTCAATCCATCTGGTTAACTTCATTAAGAGTTATCGAAAAATCAGTTCCTCAAATTTTGATAATTCTTTGAAGTCGCATAAATTAGTAACTAGGCAACAAAAGAAAAAAAAACGACATACGATTTTTCAGGTCCCATGGAAGTACAATTGACCCAATTATGAACAAAATCCAAAACCTGACATTTTTTTTCTTGTCCGCTTCACGTGAAATGCCCCAGGTGTCAAGTAACAATACATTCATTCTATTTTTCGTTTCTTTCGAATTGCATGAAGTAGACATTTTCCTCTATGTAATTGAAGCATTGTATTATTGGAAGATGCATTACAGCATTTACTCCAGAAGGATGTTGTGTTAATTGTTCAGTAAGATTTCAACGCAATGGGCGAAGATATTGTCCGAGACTGCTGTAGATGTGCGATAACTTGTGAACGCAAGGACTTTTCGCTTGTTTCAGTGAAACCATCTAGATGCAGTTTGACGAAAGTGTACGTATTGATGATGCAAGAAAGTATTGACACTGTATTTATTATTACGGAAATTTGGACACGGGAATATTTACATTCTATGTCGATTTTCACAGCAAACGCATACTGTGCCTGATGACTGCGGGAAAGAACATTATTTTGTGGTGGATCCAGCACACCAAAAAGAACAATAATATTAATTAGAATACGCTTATTTTCTAACACAAATCTTCTATTTCTTCTCAGGTGCATTATTTAGGTACTTAGAACATCAATTTCTAACAGTGAGCTGCTCTTGCTGGATGCTGTTGCAACTGTTTGGTGACCAGACATTGGTACTGTTGGCTGTTGTGCACATGTAATGTCAAGCGTGCGGTGCTTATGTATTTTTATCGGTGGAGCGACCTGCATCTTTTTTAGATGAAATATTTACCTACTTCTAAGTCGTCTGACGTTCAAATTAATATAAGTACCTACTTACAGTAATAAAAATGCTTTTTAATGTGCACTTACTACATTATGTGATTTTTTTTATTTTATGGACCGTTCAAAACACCCTTGATTAGTGGTTATTTCATCATTACTGCTCTCAAAACCGTGAAGAAAAACATCGTGAGGAAACCGGCATGTCCTAGAATTTAAAATTCGAAGACATAAATCTACCAACCCGCTCAAGCCCCGCGTGATGGATTACGTTACGGCCCACTCCCTCCCACCGAGAGGAAGGCTGTGTCCCAACAATGGAAACAATAAAGGCTGATTGAGCTTATGGAACAAACACGATGACTGCACTGAAGTGTTAATTAGGTATAGCAACGTAGAAGTTACGAGATTAAAAATCCTTGCAGAAAAACACATTTTTGATGTGCAAAAACAGACGAGACTAGCACAAAACAATAGAAAAAAACAAGGATGGGACAACATTGAAAAGGAATTCAATGCCAAGCTACAAAAAAATTATGACACAAATTTTATATATCAATGGACACAAACCGTAATTACTATAGCCCTTAACCGCCCGAAGTTAATGTTGGTTAATGTTATCGTTATTTGTGACGTCATTTTAACGATTGTTAAAATTATGCATCCCGAATTTCGCTTAACCGAAGATTTGACGGCTGTCATGGCATTGGTTATCGTTAAAGTTAGTTGATGCAACTCACTCATAGGTATAAAGTTGTAGTAAAACCTCTTTGGCTGTACTGGTTGTACCTGGCTGGTTTTGATACCATTAAATAGATGACATTTTAAAAAGAAAAAATATACTTAAAGTAAAAACGATTTCCCGCCACTTTTCAATTGTTTTTCTTTCTGCCAAAATGAGTGAATTTAACGAAGAAAGAACAATGTCAAATTTCGGCTTACACAACTTTTAAAACTAAATTCACACGGACACGAAGTTTTTACCTACAACAATTTAAATATAAAATTCCAACTTCTAAAAAAATATTTATTTCTTTTCGAGAACTGTTCGAAAAGAAAATAATTTTAATAAGTAATCATTTTACTAATCATGATCTTGAATTCCCGGTTTTACTTTTTTTTTAATAAAAAAGTGTCAGGTAGTTACCTGTTCTGCCACTGTAATCGATTATTCTAAATAATTAAAGCGATTTACTCTTTAGTTTTTATTTACCACCTCACAATTGTCTTTTATTATTATTATTTTTATCTAAATAATACGTTCATCGTGTTTATTAAAATACATTTGTAATTTTTTAAAGAATATAAGAACGAAATTCAAGATATCGATTTTCCTGATATATATTATATATTCCTGGTATTCGATAACTTAATCGCCTTGTACTGGCAACCAGCAGTTCGACATTAAAATAATTAAAAAAAAAAGTTTTTGCAGTTCTGTCAAAATCGCGCGCGCCATTTAAAACATGTTGTTGTTGTCGGGGTTTTTCTAAGTGTACGTTTGTTTCCTTCTCGAATTCATCTGCGTTTGCGTTATAGACTTATTGTGTTATATTCATACCACACATTTTGTGACAATGTACCATCAACTACATACGTTGTATTAATTGTGGTATAAATGTGTTCCGGATGGAACGGCATTTACTTGAATCTGACGATGTCCAATCATTGTTACGGCAATGGACTTCACTTTCTGAGGTAAAGTACGATTTTTATTAAATAGAATGTCAACTGTTTTAACTAAGCTAAATGTTAATTTGCAACACAACCGTATTTTGTTGGTTTTAGATTCCAAATGACAGTGTTGTTTGTCATTACTGTTGGTTATTAATTAAACAAACAAGTAATCCAACAAGTAGCAATGCGCCAACTGAATCAATTGTGCATCGAAATCTTTGTATTGGTTGCGGTCATTCATTGCATCGTGTAAAGTCTCACGTCTTAAATAACAGTTCAGAAAGAGAAGATGCTATCAGACGCGTGATAGAGCAATAATAACCTCCAATTTAAAATGTCTGAATAACTTCTTCTGTAGAAGTTCAGTGTAAAAGTGGATATTACAGAAAAGCTTTTGACATTAAACTACACAAAAAAACGTAAGAATTTTCACTGTCCATGACAAATTAATATTGAGCCAAAGTTACTATGGACATCTGACATTGTTCTTTGATACATTAAAAATGCGACATAATAAGCCGCGAAAAAAATATGTGATGTTTATGGACTTAGTATCAGTAAGAGTAGCACAAAGATGGTTCAAGTGTTTTTAGTCCGGGAATTTTGATGTCAAAGATACAGCTCGCTCTGGTCGCCTGTTACGGAAAAAACGATACCATTTTTGAAAAAGTGGAACTTAATCAGTATATCACTAGTTACGATATAGCTGAAGAGTTAGGGGTTGACCACAAAACATTTTTGACCCATTTGAAAACGTCTGGGTATGCTCACTGCTCACTGAAAGAAACCTTATGAATCGTGTACTTACTCATTTGCGATTCTCTATTAAAACGTAATGAAACCGAACCATTTTTGAAAAGATTGATGGCTGGTGATGAAAAGTGGATCACCTACGACAAGAACGTGCGAAAAAGATCATGGTCAAAGGGCAGTCAAGCTCCACAGACTATAGCGAAACCCGGATTAACTCGTAATAAGGTGATGCTGAGTGTATGGTGGGATTGGAAGGGCATCGTTCATTATGAGCTTTTACCGCCGGGCAAAATGATCGATTCGGATCTCTACTGCCAACAGCTGATGAGACTCTAGCAAGAAATTGAGAAAAAACGGTCGGAATCGATCAACAGAAAGGGTGTGGTCTTTCATCATGATAAAGCCAGGTCAAACACATCTTTAGCCACTCAGCAAAAATTGAGAGAGCTTGGTTGAGAAGTATTAATGCATCCACCATATAGTCCTGACCTTGCAACCTCAGATTTCCACCTGCTTCAGTCTCTTCAGAATTCTTTAGGTAGTGTTAAGTTAACATTAAGAGAGCACTGTCAAAACTACTTGTCGCAGTTTTTTGATCGGAAGTTCCAAATCTTCTAGTGTCACTACCTACAAAATGGCAACAAGTTATCGAACAAAATGGCACATTATATGTTACAATGAAATGTAAATAAAATATGAAAAAAAGTCTTGAATTTGTATAAAAAATACGAAAAAACTTTTTCCCCGACCTATTACATTATTTCATGGTAAATGATGAATAGATGAATTCATCACCTATACGATTACCAACCCTATCTATAGGTATCAACGTCAAAAAGAAGAATTGAAAATTCTAAGACTGCTTGAATGAGTGAAATATTTTGTTTTGAGTAGTTTACATTCTGGCTTATGATTTCATATTTATTTTGGAACAATGAGCGTCGGGGCACAGTATAAATATACAGTAAAACATCTTCATACAAACGTGCCGCTCTCGGTTTGAATGTGTGCGTGCGCGCCGCGCGCCATGTCGGCACGCGATTTCACGCACACGCTAGCATAATATATGAGGGAATAAGGTGGCGGCAGTGCGGGCTGTGCAGCGCGACTGTGAGCACGCGCGTACGCTACATGACCGCTTGCGTTCGTCAACTCTCGCCGGCGGCGGCCACTTAAATTACGAGTATCATGACTTCAAAAAGAGGAAACAAATATTGTAGTGTTTTCGGGTGCCTCAATAATGATTTCGCAAACCCGGACTTATCATTTTTCATAGCTCCTACTCAACCAGAAATGTAAGTACCTACTTATACTTAAATATTATTAGAAAATGTGGTATTGTATTGTTTATTTCACAGTTTATTTGCTTTATTAAGAGCGTAGCCGAGTCGCATTTTTCCATATAAATGTATTCCCAAATTTACTTTCTGAATACTATGTTTAGAGCTAAAGTTTATTTTAAGAAGTCTAGTTTTACTATAAAACAGAGGATTGAGTTCGAAACATCGTTTAGGTAAACGTATTTGTCGCGTATAGATGTAATAAGGGCAATTTCACAATAATTAATATTGCAAATTAATTACTATTGAAATTATTATTTTTTCTATTGTCTGATGTGTTGTTCAATCCAAATATGGTGTCTTATACACCCATTACAGGAATTACGGCAAAGATCGAAATTTACTCATGATCCTACCTGATGATTTTGTCGATAATGTAGAAAGGATGGAGCAGGTGTTTCGCAAAGCGTTCGAAAAGGACCACATCAACATTAAAATTGGGCGGTCAATTTACGATCAACTGAATGATATAGAATTTAAGATGCCCTGTCCATGCTTTCCCAAAAGCTTTTTACAAAAACTTTACATAAGAATGAGAATTTACTTTACATTAACAAATAATAATAAAGCGTTCCGGACGTGCAGAAACAGGAGAAAAATTTTCTCGGTATCAAATTTGTAACTTAGTACTTATTATAAATGTTATGTGAATAAAGGCTTTTTATTTTTACTAAATTTATAAATTGGTAAAATATTCAATCATAATATGCTTTTTTATTTCATAAATTTAGATCAAGTGCTGCTTGTTCGAAAATATTAACTAAAAGTAAAAGTGACAACCCTGGGGATCAACGCAAGAGTAGGCTAATAACTCGGCGGGCGGCCTTAGATAACTTACTGTATATTTATACTGTGGTCGGGGTTAGCACAGTCGGAATTGTACTTTTAACGGGTTTGCAAAATTAATTGTCTTCTCTCTGTGTATGTAAATGTAAAAAAAAAAAATTGAAGCTTGTTTCAACTCGCTGTAGCAGTTTGAGGATCGAACTTTAAAGTATGTACATTTAGGCAGATTTTTTTTGACTTAGTTCCATAGAAAATGGAATTATGGAAAATGTCGGTACCAGTTGTGTTTATTGCTGAATATTAGCAAAATCATAGAGAAAAAAACTATGGCTAAAGCTGGGAGTGGGGGGTCGTGACGTCACGCCGTGCTAAAAATTGTCGCACGGCGTGACGTCACGACCCCCAACTCCCAAATTTTGACGCGCTTTATCTTTGTCATTTTTTGTTTGATTGACAAAAGAAAAAATATGGGTCCATTATTTTTCGATAATCTAACTGACGGACTAATTAGAATTATTATTTTTTTACCCAGGAAACTACCCTATTATGAATATTTGCTTAAACATAATTTTTTTTACGTTTGTCTCTTTTAAAGCAATATTTATAAATAAATCCTTAAACAGGCTGAAGTTTTGAGACTGGGAAATAAGAACGGGTAGGTGTTCTTGATACAATTTTATTACTGAACCCTAAAAACGTAATTAGATTCTTTGTAATAATAATGAATTCAAAGTACGATAAATAATTAATTTGTAATTTCTTGAATACCGGGATGAAAATGTTAAGACGATCATACAGATTTTGGAGGGAGGTATTATCCACTCTATGTTACTTCCTTAGAAGTTCAGTTAAATATACTCTACCTATTCCAATATCTGGTAATAGCGTACGCTATAAATGATCGTGGATAAAATGATTAATTAGTATTAAATGTACGGAAGTTTTTTTTGCGGTTTGTGGCTTTTCTAGTACTTCTTTAACTCAACTGGTCAAGAGTATTTTAATTCTTATACCAAACTGCATCGATAGGCATCACAAAAAGAAATGGCAAGAGTTGACGTTTTTGTAGCTGACTGGACTTACCGTTTTTTCCAAATCTGTGAATATAAATAAGTAGGTACTCAAAAAATTAAGGACAGTCTCCTAAGAACGTCTTTCTGTAGCTACAATGGTTAGGTACCTGACCTTACCGCCTCTTCTCAAAAATCCACCCTGTATGTCAATAAGTAACCAACAGTATTTAGTACACAAATTCCATTACCATTATATGAAATAAAAAAAAAACAAATAATAACTATCTTCAAGCTTGTGGCAGTTTTTTGAAGCTGCAGCAGACACACTGAGTAAATTCAAAATCAGGCATAGTCGACACCCAATATGCAATACCCCTCACAGCCTCGAAGCGTACAGTTAGAAATATAGACAAGTACCTAGTAGGATTATTTGAATGAGTTTTTTTTTTAAATATTAATAAGGACTTACTTATTCTGTTGCGACGCGATTTTGAAGTTCTTTCAAATACAACATTTTATCTTTCTTTCTTTCATATTCCGCTTTAAGGTCCCTGTTCAACCCATATGTCATTGCCAATTGTAAGTAAAATTATACTGGACTTTTTATTTTTATATTGCAGTTAATGTTGAATGAACATTGAATGTTGTTATTAGTATTTGACAGAATACTTATCACCAAAACTGGACAACACGCTTTCATGCACTCAATACGTGGAACTATTTCAATTGGTACTTATTTATAATAATGACCTACAATTTTCATAAAAAACAAAACATGTAAGTATATGTTTTTTTAACACATATCTATTTGATTTCAAACTTAAATCCAAAACCTCGGGATAAAATTTGCTTGTTTGGAACTCGTAAAACATTGACAAATCTGTTGCATAACAATAAAAATTAAATAAATCAAACGCAAACACGCCAAGATTAATAGGTATAGTTTTTAAATTGAACAAGGCATTCATAATGTATTTCATTAATTAAGACAAACATCGCTAACGCTATTTGTTGGCTGTTGTTGTTTAGAACCAACAATATTTTCAGTTACTACTGCCCAGTGGCCATGAAAGGGAGGTGCGTGACGAGGCGATCTCAAGCTTTTCGAATGATAGTATCAAATCGATCGTCCGCTTTAGTACGCGTGTCATGTCGTCGACGCGTTATAGGTGGGGCGCACGGTGATACAGTGAACTCAAAGCTAAGCAGATCGATATTTTTATTTCCATTCGGCGCGCTTGATCAAATCTGTAAAGCTGAAGAAAACATAATAACTGACGCAGTGACCGCGTGGGCTGCACGCTGCTCGCAACAATCTCGAACATACGGGCGCCGGCGCATCTGCAGTTCGTGCTTTTGTTCAGCGCAAAATTATGTAATAATATATGTACACCAGCTGCACTCCGCGGTTTCGGTTGGATAAAAAGTATCCTATGTCCTAACCTAGGTCAGGGTTTACCCATATGCCTTACATCCGTTCAGCCGTTTTAGTGTGAAAGCGTTACACAAACATACAAAAAAAAAAACAAATATTTTATCTTAATTTATAATATTAGTTGAGATAAATGACATCAGAATCGAAGTAAACACAGTTCGTTGCTAGAGAATTACCATCTATATCTAATTAGTGTCGGCTTGTCGTATCTTGGTCTTTAATTTTTATTATTGTTTTAAATTAGTTCATTGTTGTTAAGTTATTGTTTGCGTGGGAACGTTTTGTTTTTCAAATAATTTCATAAATATTTGCAGAATCAAATTGTAATAATGTTGAGACTTTCAGTCAGACGGAAGAATTATCTTGCTCTATAATAGTCCAGGGATTACCACACTATTCAGTCGTTGCGTCATAAACACGCATGTAATTAATAGTAAATAGTACACTGTTACATTGTCAGTGTCAGTACAGCTCGATTCAAACTTTATGGCGGCTCGGAACATGAGGAGAGTCGCTGCGCAGTAACAAGTTCACGTGTCAGCGGGAGTGAGGTGTGAGGTACTGCGCAGCGACTAGCGCACTTCAGAGCTGCCATAAAGTTTGAATCGGGCTGTACCAACATATTATATAGATATAACGGCCATCCTAAGAGCACACTTAAATCTATGATACTATCTAATTGTCTACAGTTTGGTTAATGAAATGCCACCAGAGTATTACAAAACCACATTGATTGATTAGCAACGTTCCAATAATCTTATTATTAATAGGTATAATTATACATGTATGTTCATAAATACGTTCATTACGAAGGCGATATTTATCATATGTATCCTATAATAAGTAAAGCAATTTAGTTATCTAACCCCAAAACACAAATAAAGGACATGATGTATTAGATTATATTAACATCAAGCAAACTGTTTTTTTTTTATATAATTATTTCTCAAATAGTCAAAGTGACATAATATATTTAGGTTAAATGCCTGCATGTTCACACGTTATCAGATAAACTCTAAGTTAATTGTGTTATATGTTTTTTATTATTATGTTTGGCGCGGAAAATAAGACTAAACGTTAGTTCTTGTTACCCGAAATCATGCATAATCGCGTACATGTTAGACAGATAATTTATAATTATTATAATTACACCGCAATATGTATTTATAAAAATACCGCTATTAGCTTCCCCCGCCATGATATGACATGAACGGTTAAAATGACGAGCTATAAGAATTAGTATTTATTCATTGTGATTGCTCACAATATACAAATGTACGAGTTGTTATTCACAAATACAATACCACTAGCAACAACCTAACACTCTTGTACTACACTACGGTTTATTATATTATGTCTTTGATTTTCAAAAGCGCTTACTTTTGTAAATAGTTACCATTAATTAATGAAAGCAACATGGAAATGATTCCTCCCTATTTTAGTCGGTTTGTCATGTCTGACACATAATGACTTTACAGACCTATTCTTGCTTTAATTATACACGGCTAACTACATATTTCCAAAGTAGCAAAATAAATATTTCATTATTTCGTATCACTTACAGCTGTGAATGTTGTATTGTTTTTATTAAATAAGGGTTAGGACACATTGATCGATGGCGTTCGACGGTTTCTCCATACAAAAAGAGAGCAAAGTATGGAACGACGTACGCATCCTTTCGCATCGACGGCGACGAACGCGCTTCGGCGGCGATCGACGGTTTGTCCATACAAAAAGTAAAAAAGAGAGCATGTGTGCTCCTTTTCAATCGGCAAAGTGCGAAATGCCGTCGATCAATGTGTCCCGACCCCAAGCATCTACTCGGTTTAGCCACAGCCAGTCAGCCACTACTTTATATTAGGTATATATTTAGACCAACTTTATACGACAACATTATGTACAACTCGTAATAAAATTGGCGTCTACATCGACACTTAGAAGTTTTTAGGAATTATATACACCTATCATTAATTCACAGTCGTTTATTATACAAGTAATTATGTATGCAATTTCTATGATAAGTAAGTACAACTACGGGTTATTTAGGTATATTACGGTACGTATAAAACTATAAGACAAATATATATGTTTAAAATTATTAGAATCACGGTATGGGTGTAATCTAGCTTGTTATACATTATTGTATTATTTCAATATGCTACACTTGCAAGAATTCTATTTGTACTTAAGTGCGGTGAGAGCCTATATCACACTACACTACGCGGACCTGTCAGCGATGAGGAACGTGTAGAGAGCCCGGCGTTAAGCGAATCTTCGGGTGAAAAAACAAAGAGAATAGTGCACAATTACTGCGGGTGACTATCGTTGTTTTGTCACCGTCCACGTGAACGCGCAACATAACATTATTCTAAACTTAACATAGCGATGAACCACAAAACCTACCGAAGTAGGCCATTTAAACTAATGGTTCGTGAAATACAATATTTTAATATCAATCGTGGCCGACCTCGAGTACCTACTCTTTGTAAGCGTTAGGTTAGCCCTAAAATTTCAATATAATTATATTTCATTACGTATATTCCCTGCAAATCAAATCAGCCTATAATGTTTCTACTACTGGGACACTGGCCTTCTCTCTTCGAAAGGGAGTAGTCTGTAATCCACCACGACGTATTCCTTCTTCGTTTCAATTCAAGGGTTCATCCTTTCGTGATGGTGATTCGCAGTTAAGAACACACTAAGTCGGATATAATAGCAATCGCTGAATGATAGTATGCGTAATGTGATACAGGCCGTAGCGCGTAGTGCTTCAATAATTTTGCAGGGATTATCCCACGTAAAATAAACGGATAATAAAAATAATATCAATTCCCGCAAGTCAGGGTAATAATACCTACCGTCGTTTTTAGGTACAGTGAACTGTTTTACGGACAATTAGATTACTGTTGGTGTGTAACCACAGAATACTTAAAGTACTACGTACAGAAAGGCCACTCCCTTCCCCGCACTAACATCAGTTACCGCACCTCACCCCGCACTTCGAGGTTACCGTCGCAGTTCTTTAACAAAGAGCGCTCGCAAACACAAGTACCTCACGCACAAACGTCATTGTTTAATGTAGTAGTAGTAGGTAATTATTTTGCGAGGGTTGTATGGAGTGTCCGGGGTGTGGTGTAACTAAAATAGACAAACGAAAACAATAGTCAGAGTCATAGTTGAGTCATGCTTTCAATACTGGAGCGTCATTATTACATTGCGATTGAACCGTTGAGAGTCTTAGGCGGACAGAACCAAGCTTGGTGAATTGACTAAAATGTATAATTATAATTTATCGCATTTGGATTGCTTTGATCATCACCTTAAGCTGGCCATAGCATCAAGTACCATCAATATTCTGAAAGTGATAATTATGATAACAGTGTAAGTGTGCAATCACACGAGCGACATGCGTTGACGACTGTCGCCGTCGACGGTTGCAGTTGCCTCTGTCATCGACGCGTGTCGCTCCTGTATATGTACACTAAGCGAGGCCTACCTTGACCTTTGACTGACTTTGGGTGACCTTTGTGTGTGTATTTGTTATGTGTGTGCAAGGAGCGCGCGGCGGGGCGCTATGGGAGCGGGACTCTGCGCCAATGCGAGGCACGCCACACGCTTCAATTTTGAAAATCATTATAAATTAGAACAATATCCAAACACAACTTCAATTACTTTACTTAACCTCATGACTTTTTATTTAATACTGCCAACAAATCTCCAGCTCCATCGGATTCAAACAGAAAACTAAAATAAAATTATTTAAGTGATATAATAATGCACCCATACAGTATTTAAGTTACATGTTATTATTAAATGTCTTAATTTTTACAATTATTTTGTGATATGTTTATTTTTTTTGTAATACCTTAATGTTAGCTTACAATATAATTGTCACGGTGGTACAAAAAGGCATACAAGTTATATTATTAGACGACATTCACCTGATTAACCAATACTTCGCTACACAACAATACACGGGACCTAAGAAATATTTTAGAATTTAACACCATGTTAATGAGTGTCAACGGGCATAATCAATTAATCACATACGTAGTTCGTGAGTGCTTGATAATATACCGATTGCACCTGAGCCCATAAATTCAGGTTATATAAATATAAAGTTCAGGTCCTCATGAGGCACCTTTATGAGCTAAACAAGCAGCTTATTCGTTTTTCTCAGAATAAGCATGAATAGCTAGCCGACACTCACATGATACATGACAGGTATTCACAAACAGCATAAAATTATTATTACCTAGTAATTATCATTGAATGCACAATATGTAAACATCTTTGGCAATATTAAACATTATTTTATTAGAACTAAAATTAACGTTATTAATAAATAAACCATAATTCATGTTTTTTCCGTTACTTATAAGCGATTTTATACAAAACTATTGGAATATGATACAAAACAATAACTAAATTCATAAATTTACATTTATAAAATACTATTTACATAATGGTCTAACTAAAATTCAATGAGAATGTTTTAATAGATATATTCAGATATTTTCATATATTAATTAAATGAATCAATTATAAATAAAGATGAAAAAATGTGCCTGATGAATTCAAAGTTATTTAAAAAAGCAACGCGATTCCCTAACAAATTATTATGAAACCATCACAGGAAGTACCTACCTACTACAAAAAAACCTATTTTATCAATGAATATATTAGAGTGTATCTAAATATCTACTGTAAGTTATTCAAGGCTTATTAACTGACCGGTTTGTATAATTTATCACCACTAGCATTAATATAGCTCGATTACATTACGCTTTAAAGGCTTATTAACTGACCGGTTTGTATAATTTATCTCCACTAGCAATAAAATAGCTCGATTACATTACGCTTTAAAGACTTATTTTCTGACCGGTTTGTATAATTTATCTACATTAGCAATAAAATAGCCCGATTACATTACGCTTTAAAGGCTTATTTTCTGACCGGTTTGTATAATTTATCTCCATTAGCAATAAAATAGCCCGATTACATTACGCTTTAAAGGCTTATTAACTGACCGGTTTGTATAATTTATCTCCATTAGCAATAAAATAGCCCGATTACATTACGCTTTAAAGGCTTATTAACTGACCGGTTTGTATAATTTATCTCCATTAGCAATAAAATAGTCCGATTACACTACGCTTTAAAACTACATCATGTTATGAAAGGCTGCAGGTTGTGTCAATAACGCCTGAAGTGAGTAAAAATAAATATTACGTTATGTACCGTGTGGTCCGGAAATCTAGTAATGTTACGTTTGCAATGCAGTGTAATGTTACACGTTGCAATCCAGTTATGTAACATGTTTCAATCCAGTAATGTTACATGTTTCAATCCGGTAATGTTACATGTTACTATCCAGTTATGTTATACAGGGTGTTACGGAAAGGGTATATCAATACAAACGCGTTGAAGAGTGTATCTGGTCTAGAATCTCTGTACAAAATTTCAGCTCAAACGCAGTAACTTTAAAAAAGCTTGATATGTTTTTATTTCGGTAGTTTATTAAATTGAAATCATAACAAACGTGTCACCGCACTACGAGGGTCATTATTAAAGACCGGATTATATGCAACATAAAAAGCTTGAAATACGAGGGCTGCTATTTATGTATCCGGAACCGGCCAGTTACAGATCAATATTAAAAAAGTTATTATAACATTCAAAAATGGAACTCTTTGGCTGAAGAATACAATTTGTTTCATTTAGCTGTCATTTGTTTTTCCTTTGTGGCGTCATTTTGAAAATTTCGTGACTTTATCACCATGGATTTAACTCGTGAAAATTTTCGCGCTATGATTTATTACGATTTTCGGCGAGGGCTAACTCAAAAACAGTGCATCGATCAACTCACTTCGACTTTTGGGGACGAAGCACCATCGAAAACTACTGTGTATCACTGGTATAGTGAGTTTAATCGTGGGCGGTCTGTGCTCACGGACGAATTTAAAGAAGGGCGCCCTAAATCGGTTGTTGTACCTCAAAATATTGATGCTGTGCGGGAATTAATAATGCAAGATTGTCATGTTATATATCGCGAGATAGAGGCGTCTCTGGGCATAAGTATGACGAGTATTTATAAAAAATTACACGAACATTTAGCTGTAAAAAAAATTTGTTCACGTTGGATTCCGCACAACTTGAGAATTGACCAAAAACGGACTCGTGTGGATTGGTGTAAAAAAATGTTACAAAAGTACAATCAGGGTGCGTCAAAAGCTGTCTATAATATCTACACAGGTGATGAAACTTGGATATATGCGTATAATCCTGAAACTAAACAACAATCTACGGTATGGGTGTTCCAAGATGAGCCGGACCCAACAAAAGTCATTCGTTCAAAAAGCACTTTGAAGCAAATGGTCGCTTGTTTTTTTGGTATAAATGGAAATGTGGCTACAGTACCACTAGAGCATCGTACAACGGTTAATTCTGGATGGTACACGAGCATTTGTTTGCCAGAAGTCTTTAAAGAAATAAGAAAGAACAACCGACAACGCAGAATCCTTCTTCATCATGACAATGCCAGCTGCCACACATCGGCCGAAACAACTCGGTATTTGGAAGGTCAAAAGATCGAATTAACGGGTCATCCGCCGTACAGGCTCGACTTGGCCCCCAACGACTTCTATTTATTCCCAACCGTGAAGAATAAATTACGTGGTCAACGTTTTTCGAGTCGTGAAGAGGCCGTTGATGCGTTCAAAATGCACGTTTTGGAGATACCTCAATCCGAATGGAAAAAGTGCTACGAAAATTAATTCTAACGTATGCAAAAGTGCATCGATCATCATGGCGAATACTTTGAAAAGCAATAAAACCATAATAAATACTATATGTTTGTTTCACTTTGTTATTCCGGATACATAAATAGCAGCCCTCGTATGCATGCAAATATGCATGAAAAATGCTTGAAATAAAAAAAACGAAAACTGACAGAATATGCAACATTAAATGACTAAATTTTTTTTTGGTTTGTAAAATATTGTTCCTTTAGATTTAAGTTTATTGTTATATGAAACTTTTTAGTGCACGAAATATTTTTCTCGCAAACTCGACAATACAAAACAGATCCGTCGTAAGTAAATGTTTCAGGAAAGTCACTTATCCACGAAGACACACTTTTTTTTCGGGAGGCATTGTACAATTTGACACAAAAACTTTAACTGCAGATCAATGAGCACGCGCATCAACAATGAAAGCAATAACATGCATAATAGGTGGGAGGAAGGAGTAGTGCGGTAGGCGAGCGCGACGATCATTTGTCTCTTTCATTTTATTATCGTACCAAAACAAAAGACGCGCGGCTGCTGAGTGCGCTGCGCTCGAAAAATACTGTTAATTATAGCGATAATATGCATCATCACTAGATCTTAGGAAAAATATGCTATTAGCGCTGAAATTGGCTTAAATTTGCAAATGCATATGCAAATGCATATTATCCGGTCTCTAGTCATTATCCATTATCTGTAGTGTGTCTGTGCGCCTAGTACACGCACATCACGTCGCCGCGCGCCAGTGCAGCGCCGTGACGTCGAAGTAAAAAAATATTTAGCATTTTCAAAGTTAATGCTTTTGAGCTGAAATTTTGTACAGAGATTCTAGACCACACTTACATTGTACACTCTTCAACCCGTTTGTATTGATATACCCTTTCCGTCACACCCTGTATGTCCCAATCCAGTAGTGTTACATGTTGCAATCCAATAATGTGACATGTTACAATCCAGTAATGTAACAGTCCAGTAATGAGGAGGATGCTCTGGTTAAAGACAATCTTCAAACACTGCGGGATAGGCGACGAGAAGACTTGGCGGAGTTTTCCAAATGTTGCTCAACCCAACTGGATCCTTCTGTCGGCTTCTTTCGCAAAGCTGTGTCTACCGAGCTGGATTATTTACCCTAGGTAGACATAATCCTTCACAACTTCGATGTGGATTGGACTCGGCAAGACGTGCGAATTGTACATGACTTTCGTCTTGTCCAAATTTATGCCGAGGCCATCCCGCCGAGAGGCTCCATTTAGGCTGTGCAGCATTTGGTCTAGCTGTTCCTGTCTCTGCCATTATGACGATGTCATCCGAAAATAGGAGATGTGAAATGTACTCGCCATTCACATTGATACCATGTCCAGTCCAGTCCAGCGTCTTGAAGACGTCCTCCAACGCATTTGTTAACAATTTAGGGGATATTACATCCCCCTGTCTCACCCCCCTGAGCAGTTGGATGGGGCTGGTTTTCTGATCCTGGATCTAGACAGTCATCATACAAGATGGGGCTAAAGTAATCATCCGATGTTGTTTTACTGTATTTTTTTTTAGCAATGAAAAATTTTAGTTTCGCTTGTGGATTAAGTATGTTTATTTATTTAATTAGAATATTATTTTCTCACTAGCTGTACCCGCGACTTCGTTCGCGTGCATGACGGAAAACGTTTTAATTTTTTTGCGCGGAACCCTAATTCTTTTTACTAAAATAAAAGTAGCCTAAGTTACTCCTTATTACATCAGCTATCTGCCAGTGAAAGTCCCGTCAAAATTGGTCCAGCCGTTTCAGAGATTAGCCGGAACAAACAGACAGACAAAAATTTTTATTGTGGTATATGTACCTTGTATACATCCATATGCATTTAGTAAAAAGCGGTTATTTTAATATTACAAATAGACACTCCAATTTTATTTATTTGTATAGATGTATAGATAATATCGGTCAAGTGGCCGCCGTAAAAATTGATGACCATACGGGCTCGTTTTATGGCATTTTCCATCACTTGTGTCAGAACTTCCGGCGATAGGTTCTCGCATTCCTGTCGGATATTTTCTTTAAGGGTTTCAAGAGTCTGAGGCTTATTTACATAAACCCAGGACTTCATGTAACCTCACAAAAAAGTCTAGAGCGGTCAAATCGGGTGATCGCCAAAGCGAGAGATTAGACGACGCGTAAATGCTTCCTTCAGAATATCGTTTGTGCTCGTTTCTCTATCCTGTTGGAATGTCCTCCACTCCCAATTCATCCAATTGAGAAAGGAAAAAGTGGTTGATCATGGATCTGTAGCGCTCGCCGTCCACAGTAACCTTTTGGCCAGCGGCGTTCTCGAAAACAAAACGGCCCGATGACTCCTCCAGCGTAAACAGCTTACCATGCAGTAACTTTGAGCGGGTCAATCCGACATCGTTGCAGAGAGGCCCGAATTGCCCATATCTTGATGGAGTCGAAGGCTTTCTCGAAGTCCACAAATGCCATACACAGCGGCTGATTGTACTCGTCGGTCTTCTGTACAATTTGCCGAACAGTACGGATGTGGTCTACAGTGGTGAAGCCTTTTCGAAAACCGGCTTGTTCTGGCGGCTGGAACTCGTCAAGTCTCCTAGCGAGACGGTTTGTGACGACCCTCGAGAACGGCTTGTATACGTGGTTCGGAAGTGAGATGGGTCTATAGTTTTTCAGCAAGGATTTGTCACCTTTTTTGAAGAACAGAACCACAGCACCTCTGCTCCACGCCTTGGGCGTTGTACCCTCTTGGATGACGTAGTAAAAGAAACTCGCTAGCCCTCTCAGGACTAGAGCCCCACCCGCTTTAAGGAGCTCTGTCGTTATTCCGTCATCCCCAGGTATCTTGTTGTACTTTAGCTGCTCGAGGGCCGCCCTAATCTCGTATTGGTCGATATCCTAGAATCTAGATGTTCTCCGTGTAGTGGCGCGTTAATTCAGCTCGTTAGTCATCTGCACTATGTCCCGCTAGTTTCACCGTCCGCGTTGAGGTGCCCGTAAAAATCCTCGACTTCCTCGAGTATCTCGGACTTAGAAGTCACGATTCAGCCATCCGCAGTTCTTATTTTCGTCATAAAGGGACCTACCTAATTGCTGGGCGAACACTTTTGACCTTCGATTTCGAATTATAATCATTAATAATACTCTCTTCACCACGCTTGTAGCACCCGAATGAGTAGGCAGAGTATTATGGTATTTTAATAAATAGTTACATCCGGATATTTTTATTCACTTCAGCCATTATAACAGCAGACATCGCGGCTGTTATGGAACACTATGCAAACGACATTAGAAGAAACGCAATAAAAAGTTTGCCATTACCCATTCTCACAGCCTAACACCGCAAAAAAAGGAGTTGGTCGTATCGATACTCATATTTAATCTCGCAGTAATGGAAACCGAAGTAAATGATTCCAGCACTACCTAGACCGGACTGACAGTTTCATTTATTATGTATATGTTGGCAAACATGAAAATTCTGTTCATTATAAAAATAAAGAATTTTATTATTTTTTACGATTATTTTTACAGCTATTATAATATTTTGTGTAAAATGCAGAGGCACTTATACTTCCTTATTATAAAGAGAAAAATTACAGATTCCTTGGAGTGATACGTAATGACGGCAATGATACATTATTTTTTTAATATTTTTACCTATTCCTTTTCCTAAGAATATGTTCATATCGCTGTAGTGCACTTGGGATTAAAGGCTTGATTAATATGGGCCACATCAAATACAACGAGCACTGGAATGTGGTATGTTTGGTAATAAATACGCTTAGATGACCAACTCTGCACAGCGCACTAGGTACGTGCCACACTCTCCCTGCAGTGTACCAACTGCATTAGGTGGCCGAACCAGTCAACCTCTATTTGAGAAATGCTCTACCCGCAGGTAATTTGGATTATTTAAATACCCTCCTAACAACAACCTTGTCGCTTACAAGAGATGTTTCTATACGCTACTGAAAATTAAACAGATTCGTGCGTACCCACTTGTATTTAGTGATTTTTTACGCCAGCAGGCCTGATTACAAAAACGCTAAAAACGCTACAAAAGTTTAATCATTTCGGGTTGATAGCCTAGCAAACAACGATATACAGTTAGTCGTTTTTACTTACTCATCTATTTAACGCTCATTTGGAGAAACATCGACGTAAGTCTTTGCTTTCCTAACGAAAATACGCTTTATCATATTAAATCATTTTTGGAAAAAATACATTTACATCGATGTTTCTCCAAATGAGCGATATAATATGTATAAAACAAAATCGGGTGAGTTACACCATTTATAAGTCAAGAACGGCTGGGCCGATGTTTATGATCTTTGATTTGTTAGATTTGTCTCCGCCCCAAATAGCAGAACAACTATTAAAATATATAGGAAAATCACGAAAAAATAAAATAATGAAGATTTTTGTTTTTCATACATTTACTATGGAACGGCTTTTTTGATAATATCTCGAGAACGGATTGAATCCTTTTTTGTTCGTTCGACTGACTATTTTTTAATTTAAAACGTTCTTAATAGTCCGAATTAGGTTTCTATGGAAAGAAAAATTGGAAACTCATTTGCAAATTCGGGAGAAACTGAACGTCCTTTTTATGGGATTTTTTTATTGGTCAGGACAGCGTCTGTCGGGTCAACTAGTATAATAATAATTATTCATAAAAACTGCTTGTTCTAACACAGATTTGATTATGATTCTATCTCTTTCCCGCGTGATTTCGCTGATCTGCTCGGAAGTCAGTTACACCTCTGCCCTCAGCTCGCTATTTTGTTGCGGGGTGCTGCGTTTATTTCGCACTTAACTGTGGCAGTCGAAAAGTTTAGAAAGCTAAATTTCTTTTTTTTGTAAAACATATGTTAATTACAACAAAACTAATGTAAGAGGTCCGAAGTAGACCTATGCTGTATTTACTAGGTCGAAAGCGACGACATTTTGCTCAGATTGTTACAATTTAACTGACTCATAATGTTCCGCTACTAGAATCGCGACATAATGTACTGATGTTTCTTAGCGGACTTCGTTAAGCAGTTTCTCATTATTATTTTCGTGACGTAGGTGTGCTAAGGCCCAACTAGATGATGTTTGAATACCTTTCACGAGCAGCGCTGGTTAACGTGTCGGAGTTTTGTCATGCGAACTAAGCCTTAAATACTACCAACCCGGCGCACTTCGGATAATTTTATCATGCTAGCCGCTAAACCAATCAAAGTTTTCCGAATTCTAGCGGACACAAAAAAACGGCCACAGAACTATCCCAAAGTAAGAATGATTAAGTTAGAATTTCAGTATAGCTTGTTTAACTTCATAGCATAAGCATGATCAGCCTATAATGTTCCCATTACTGGGACACAGGCCTCTGTCCCTTCATTGTATGTACATATTTTACTACACATCTCAGTCATTTTTTCGCGAGACTAAGCGCGTTTATCCTCAATTTCGTTTTACATCTATTCATCAATATTTTCTAATCGATCTCACTTGTCATTGAAACTAGATTGTTGTCGGACGTTCTGTTCTAATTCACTTTTCCACGAGCCGTTAGGTAAGTACTTCGTCATTGATATTTTTAAGACAGAAAATACGACGAAACAGCGCTTTCAAATATCGAATAATATTAATTTGAAACATATACGAAACTAAGAGTGACGACCCTTGGGCTAGTCTACAAGTCAAAAAGTCAATCGCTATACTTTCGGGATTATTATCGCCATATAGGAACTTTTCGAACACCCACCGCTTGTATAAATGACAGTATTGCCCGCAAATTAATGATTGTATACGGAAAAAATGTGTCCACACAATTAGATCAGCGACACAAGTTAATGGTAGGTATTGTTAGACCAAAAGCTTAGTCACCTAGCGAGTCATATCAAAATACTAACAGCTAATTGGCGAAATACACGAGTATAAATTACATACAGCATACTTCGAAATGTTAAGATACATTATTGTACACATATAAATTTAAATACATTAAAAGTTAATTCATGTCTTTCGTTTGTTTGTAAAAACAAAAAATTATATATCATCAAGTTATAAAAATGGGAAAATCATTAGGAATTCATGTCATAAATTAATAATTCATGTCTTGCAATTGTTTGTAACAAACAAAAAATTATATATCATCAAGTTATAAAAATGGGAAAATCATTAGGAATTCATGTCATAAATTAATAATACATGTCTTGCATTTGTTTGTAACAAACAAAAAATTATATATCATCAAGTTATAAAAATGGGAAAATCATTAGGAATTCATGTCATAAATTAATAACTCATGTCTTGCATTTGTTTGTAACAAACAAAAAATTATATATCATCAAGTTATAAAAATGGGAAAATCATTAGGACTTCATGTCATCAATTAATAATTCATGTCTTGCATTTGTTTGTAACAAACAAAAAATTATATATCATCAAGTTATAAAAATGGGAAAATCATTACGAATTCACGTCATAAATTAATAATTCATGTCTTGCATTTGTTTGTAACAAACAAAAAATTATATATCATCAAGTTATAAAAATGGGAAAATCATTAGAAATTCATGTCATAAATTAATATAAATACAAATAGTCACCTTGTTGCCTGGAGAAGACGTTGTAATACATCACGGGTTTTTCAAAACTGTTGACATAGGATGACTAAGTTACTGGTTGGAGTCGTTCACATGTCCGCGAGGAGCTCCGAGTAGTAGTGAGTTGCACTCAGGTAGTCTACGAGACGCCGAGGCAGAGGTAGGTTACTGATGAGGTCTCGACGAACGTACTTTAATATCACAAACCTGAAATTTTAAAACAAAATGTTACCATCAATGACGAAGAGTAATACAAAACTTAGCTTATTGCATCTCATTCTTATTGCGTTATAAGCTTAAAGCACAGATTTATTGATATTATATTTATGAATAATTTTCATATTTTCAAAACATTATTATTATTATGAGCCTGTTATGTCCCACTGCAGGGCAAAGGCCTCCCTTCCGTCTTTTAATTTTTTCCTATCTCTTGCTACATCCGGCCAATCCTTTAGATAGGCGTCCAATTCGTCACGCCATCTCTCTCTGGGCCTACCGCGTCGCCGATTCCTGTTATTCGGAATCCAGTCAGTGGCTACTTTTGCCCAATTTTGTTGCGACATGCGGCAGATATGGCCTGCCCAATTCCACATGACCGCTGTAATTGAGAAGTATTCTATCGTCTTACTGAATCGAATATTCGATAAGGCTTTTTACAGTTCCCCCATCATAAATAAAATGAGCAGCGTACCTGCACATGTGCTGGAGACTTTGTACACGCTTAAACCTTGAAACCGGATACAGCAGCTGGACGCGCACTGGCCCAAGGACGGGCCTCAGGTTCAAAAAGAACAAATACCGTCCGCTGCGAGACGTCTCTACCGCATTCTCTATGAACTCGACTATAGTCTGAGCTTTAAACATAGTGCAACCACCAAAACAGAAATTACCTGGAAATTAAACATAAAACGGTCTATTATTATTACGTTCGCATATCTTTAGAGCCGAGAAGTTTCTTGCTTCGTATTAAAAAGGTAATCTTTGAAACTTTTTAATAAATGTATATTATGTTAAAGATAAATTACAGTTTAGATAACTACATATTTACCGATATAGGGATCGGTATCAATTGCAAATGATTTTACCATGTCGCCAATTATTGCGTAAAATCTTTCGGAATTATTCCAATGAATTAAACCAAATATTACGTGATTTAAAAAAATCGGGAAATATTTAACTAGTCCTCTAAAAACTTATTGAACTTCTACTGATGTAGGCTTTTTTAAATGAATAGACCTTTAGAAACTTTTTGAGCATCTAATGGTACACACTTTTTTAATATTTGAGCCTCAACTTTCTGGGTTTCTCTCACAGTTGTTTGCAGTAATAAGCTAGGGTAACCCCTCCAAGTTAAGTTACGTTAGAACTGTGTCCAACCACGCGCATACCGAATTGGTTGCAACAACTAAGCTAGGGCACTTCGACTAAATGCGTTTGGTTAGGTTAGAACTGTGACCAACCACGCGCATACTGAATTGGTTGCAGTAACTAAGCTAGGGCACCTCGACTAAATGCGTTAGGTTAGGTTAGAACTGTGACTAACTGCAAGCGAGCCGAACAAGCGATGTGAGCGGTGCCGCCGTAGCGGTCGACGAGCGCTACATCTAAGTTGGTCGCAGTTATTTGGCTATTTAGTATTTTTAGGACCCCAAAATAGGATTCATTTGATTACAGAGTTCAATTAAATTTTTAGAAAAGAAAAATCATAATTATTTGACGTATTTTAAACGACGTATTAGCAACAGAATCCATACCTTCGCAGGGGTCTACGTCCACTATAATCACACTATCACACTAATATTATAAAGGCGAAAGTTTGTGAGTGTGTGTGTGTGTTTATATGGTTGTTACTTCTTCACGCTCAAACCGCTGAACCAATTTAGATGAAATTTGGTATAGAGATAGCTTGAGTCCCGGGAAAGGACATAGGCTACTTTTTATCCCGATATTCCCACGGGACCGAAACTTATGCGGGTTAAACCGCGGGCCGCAGCTAGTTCTTATCCATAAAAAGAGAGACAGAATTCTGTAGTTGCCTACATCTCGTAGGCAACTACAGAATTGTCCTTTGTCAAAGAGCATACAGATACCCAGAACTCATATTGAACATTTTTGTACTACAACTATCACTCTGAAAAAGGCTCTAAATAAAATAAATATTTCTTACCCTGATCATGTTCAATCCTTACATGTCTAAGACCATTTAACTTAAATGTCAGCGTGAATATATAATGGTCATCACTGCTGTCACGGACGATAAATGAACCATCAGGTTCATTAGAGAGGATCTTTTCAGCAGCTTCTACCGATAGGGGGCCCCAGTACCAACCATACTGAAACAATGTTTTTTTTTATTATGCGACAAAACTAGAAATACTTTCCAGATCGGGTTACTTCAACAATTAAAATAATGACTTACATCTTTAACTTTTTGTATGGAAGTGGCGAAATCCATGACAGTCTCTTCTTCATTGGCTGGGCGACGCGCGCCCTGGTGCACGGATGGCGGCTGCGGCAGCGGCGGCAGCGCGCGGCGTACAGCTGCGGGCGGGGAGTCCTCCTTGCTCTCGCTCACTTTCTCCACGTCCGTCGCGGTCTCCACCAAAGGGTGACGTCGCCAACGAAACAAGTTACAAAAACTCTGCTTTAAATTAATTGATAGTATCCTCACTGGTGACATTTTAGCCTTTTGGTTTTGATTTGTAATACTCTTCTTAACGACTTTATCGTTCTTCTCCATTTCAATCACGTCCTTCGGAATGTTTTCTTTATGCTTTTTGTTCTTTGCATTCATTCCGAATGAATTTTTGTTCGCTTTCCTGTGGTTATTATTTGTTTCCACAGTTCTAGTTATTTCATTACTTTCTTTTAAAAATACTGTTGAACTGGCGTCTTTACCCGCATGTTTTGCATGGATGCCAACATTACTCACAATTGGATTATTCTTTTTATTAATAGTAGCTCTACATTCCGAATCACTTGAGCTAGAATACAGAGTATGTAAATATTTTCTCATTTCGCGCAAAGTTAAATGCAATGAGTCAGTGTCAGAATCCCCAGTACTTTTCTTACAAGATGAACTAGGCAAGCTATGTCTTTTAGTTTTCACATCTTTTGTTCTGTTATTTTCTTTTGTCTTATGACTTTTATCAATAGGAGTATTATTACTGGCTGTAGTTTGAAGTGTATTTTTGCCACGTTTTTTGATATTTCTGGGTGGCTTTTTTCCTTTATTTCTTATAATGCTTTGACTAGGCCGTACCATATCAATAGGTACTGCATAAATGTCACTATCGAATGGAACATTGTACATATCCGTAATATCGGAAGTTTTAGAAGTCAGCGTATCATGTGAAATAGCCTGAGTAATGAAACTAGAATCATCAGCCTGGAACTGTGTTACAAGCGAGTTGTGGCTGCTAGATAATCGCGACGAAAGTGAATTCCTCGATGAAGGTCGATTAACACGACAGGGACTCAAGTGAAGAAGTCTTGGACTCGCAAACCTATGATTCAAACATTGACGCCGTTCGTATAGTGATTCTGGCTTATATTTTCTTGGGTACATAGGCGAAATATGCCTTGTGCTTATTTGTTTATCGTCTGCAGCATCAAGGGTGAAAACAACAGTCGGAGGCACGTGTATAGCCGCACATTTCTCTGTGTTATCCGAAGCGGGGCTATCCTGTAAAACAATAACATTTTTTTTTTTTAAATAAAGTGGAATGATTGAAATTATATATAACCTTTTAAAGCAGGGCTCTTGAATCCTAGATTTTCTTAATTCTTAAGATTTTCTGCGTAAGTCAGCAAAGTAACTTCTATTTATTTACGAATGGTCAAAAGAATATGCTAAAATTTTCGAGCTCACTTCGCTCACAGTTCATAATTATTTTTGATTGAGCAGCAAGCAGTGATGCAGTGTAAAACCAGCGTACAATAATCAAAATAAGTGTAAAAAAAATTTTTGGTGTAGTTTAATTAGATTGGTGTTACAAATAGGTAGATTGGTGTAAAAAGAACTATAGCAACATACCTGAAATTCAGGTGGTGGTTCTATAGTAGTAAGTATTACTTTTCCAGGTCCTTTTTTTACAGTATTAAAAAAATCACCACACATACGTTCTGATGCTTCAGTTGATTCGCATAGCGACAATGATTTCTCATCGAAGTCACTTTCTTGCAACTACACAGAAAGGGATCGTCATTAGTTAAATACAGAAAACAGCAAACAAAAATTGTTTTAATCAAATGGGTAGAGATGTAATAAATATACAATTTAAACTATATTTTGCAACTATTGATAAACAATAGCGTAGCTTAAAACTTTATTTCTTTAAAGATGTACATAATATAAGCTAACATTTAAAATAATAATATGTACATTTAATTTTATATGGAAAAATAAGCGAAAGAATCATAGGGCATCGAAAAATTTGTCCGCATCGCTGTCAATAGGAACAATGCCCAAAAGGCTGGCAGCATTGTCACGTTGTATGGCGATGCTAATTCTTTTGCCAAGAAATAGGCCAGCCCTCTGGTCACGTGAAGAGTCAACTAACCGCTTGGCGATATCTCGTAAACCAAGTGGGCACTCGGAACCCATGGCCCTATATAGTGTTTCAACCCCAAACGGCTCGAACATATAACTCCCAATCAGTAAGGAATATTTTCGCCGTTTGAGGTTTTCTGCACCTGCAGCAGCCGCAGAACAGCCCACCGTCCAAGGAAGATGGGATGGCGCAAGGTCACACCAAAGGTCTGCCTAACTTCCAGGGCATTATGGTCATTCCGTCTGATCTCTTCCCATCGTCGCGTGCCAGGCCGTTGGGTTCTAAAACAGCTGGCACCCCGACGGTGACAAGAGCACGTCGGATGATGTTATTAAGGCTGGCGTGCCGTGCTATCCGGCCCACGCTCCTATTGCAGGATAGACCATGGTGTCCGAGGCAGTCAACAGCTTCACCGCACTGACAGCGATGCGGAGCCCCGCAAGGAGCGCCCAAACGCAGACAGGTAGCGAGCCGGAAGGTGGTGTCACCCAGCATAGTGCCCAGTGGCGTGCATTGCATATAGGCATATAAGCAGTGCCTACCTCGATATATCAACATAAGCCTGTTAATTAGATTTTAGTGTGTGTGCCCCACAATTAAGAAACTCAATAAATTATCATACCTACCTAACAAAAAACAAAACCTTCATACAAACACGCGCAGCAGTAGGCAGTCGCCGGACGGCTTACTCGGCTCCCGTACTATTCGCACATTGTCATTGGTCTTTACTCGTTCAAGTTAATACGACAAAATTAAAAATACGTACATGTCACGCGTAATACCATTACGTTCAACCTTCGCAATTTCTCACTCTTAAGTAGGCATGCCTACTCAAATAACCACACTTTTGACCTCAATTTTTTTTTCTGTTTAGTGACCGCGTTTTTATAGACTAGACCCGGCCTAGTGCCTACCTATTCTGAAAACCAATGCACGCCACTTATAGTGCCTATGTTGGGTGATGGGAGTGCTTGAAGCCAGAAATTTAAAGTTAAATCATATCGTAAATATCCTTCGCTGAGCTATCATTTTCATTGCATCCATGTAGTTAAGCTGCTGGTAGGATATTTAACATGAAATAACTCAATTAGATTGCTTGTTTGCCTAAACAGGTTATAGATTATAGTCTTTTTCATAAACCCAGGTGTGAAAATAATACAAGACAACACCTTTTGAATTATTTTCACACCACTTATGCACATGAGTTAATTATTGTTTTCTCAATAGGTGTAGCGCAGTAAAAATTATACAATAATTTAAGGTGAATCTTCAATTTTTTTTCATAAAGGGTTCTTCAAATACCTGTTAAATTGACATGCAATTATTTTTAAATATCATAATAGTTTTTCCATACAAAATTATCAAATATCAATACTGTTATTATTTGGATATTTTTATGGCCTTATTGGTTTAATGGTTGGCTAGCGCCACTGCTGAGCATAAGGTCTTAGGTTCGATTCCCAGGTCGGGCAAAGTGTTAATGGGCTCTTACATCTGGAATTTCTCAGTAGCTACCCAGAGCCTAGATACAGGCAATTGGCTCGCCCCCTATTACATGTGACTTAATTTTAACTGGCGAAATGTGGGTGTACTGTAGTTTTTTAGGGATCCTGCCGTTTTGCCGAAAAGATTTTGCCAAATTTTCATTACCCAAACAAATTTTAGCAACCTTTTTTTATACCAATGTAATATTTGGAATAATTTTAGTACGCACATTTTCATTTGGTCAAATGTTTACTTGGTAGATTGTTACTAAGGATAATGTCATTAAGGCTTTTGGTCTTTAATCAAATGATTTATTACAGCAAACAATATTTGGACAATAAACGTTTAGTCAAATGATTTGTTAACAAATAACTTAAAGCCAATAAACATTTTACTTGTTTGTTAAATTTGATGTTTTCTTTGTAAGCTTATGTGCTTGAATTTATTTGAAACAAGTCAGATATTTTATGGTTACTAGACTTTAGGATATTTATGGAACTAGTTACAGTAGGTTATTAATTTAAAAAAAATGGTTAGGTTAGGTTAGGTTAAAACTGTGACCACCTACGCACGAGCCGAGCGAGCGAAGCGAGCGGTGCCGCGGCAGCGGCCGGCGAGTGCCAGAAACGACTAGATTATATAGAAAAAAATATGGAAAAAAAAGATTATTTTTAGGAGGCTATCGAGAGAAATAATGTAATTTTAATTACATTATTATTACCTGTTTAGAATTTGTCCCAAGTGGAAAAAGCACCCTTGTAATAAAACGTCTTCAAAGTTACATACTTATTTACACATTGTAATTTAATTTGTATAACCTGTGCAACTAACATATATGCAAAATTTTTGTCATTGGCTACGCAATCGACTGAACAGAAATGGTAAGTTTAGAATTGACGACACCAAATATTTGGCTTATTTAATTTTGCGTAAAATATGTTATACCAACTGAAATATTTGACTAGATAAAAAATGGTAAAAGTACTAGTTGGTGAACAAGTTATTGTTCAAACGTTCACTTGCCAAACATAGGTTTTCGTAACAATTATTTGTAAAGAGATTTTTTGGTAAGTAATAATTTGGCAAATGAAATTATGCGAAAATTTGTTTGGGAAGTGATAATTTGGCAATTTCTTTTCGGTAAAACAAGGGAGACCCAGTTTTTTATCCTAAATGATAAAAAGTCAGGTTGTGAAATACCTGCGTGCTAAATTTCATTGAAATATGTTCAGCCTTTAAGGCGTGAAAAGGTAACAGACAGTTACTTTCGCATTTATAATATTCATATGGATTTTTTGGATAAAGTACATTCGCTTGAGTGTTGTGAGCAGCAAAGCATAACGTAATAATGCATACAAACTGTTACTTGTTACAACAATAACAAATTTGGCAAGAAGCAAGGCAGGTGCAATATTGAAATAATAAACTATTTATTTATTTGCTAAAACATAAGAGCAAAGAGAAACAACCATTGGCAAAGATTTACAGTTCAGTAATTTATCTTTCATATTTTATATTACTTAACGTTTTATTAGACCACAACAAACACTGTTTTATAATATGGTTTTCTAAAAAAATCTGTTTTATATGTAAATTCAAAGTTTTATAATTTGCCCCTTTTGGCAGTATCTTCCTAGAAGCATTTAAAATTCATCTGATACTATTAGTTATTACTCTGTTCAAGGGAGTGACTTCGAGAGTGCTACATGTATGTTATTCAATGATTAACTGTTTGAGTCATATGAATGTTTCTTAAATGATTCACAACAATATTGCACGCCCAGATCAACACTGCACTAAGCCAAAATAGTTCATTTTTCAGAATGGATGGAAAAACCATTATTTCATGTTATGTCAAAGTTATTGCGAATGTCCTGAATATTGCATGTGAAGAATCCAATGCGTATCAGTATTATATAAATACGCCTGTCTTCGTGGTTAGCGCGGAAATTTTTTGTCTACTCTATTAAATACAATACTCGATTTTAAGATTTTTCGATATAATACAGTGTTGTTCTGGGTGTGCGATATGTTGTAGTTGTTGTAACACTATTTAAAAAATTAACTAAGTGGTTCTAAAGGAGCTGAGTCACATAGACAAACACAACATTTATAAGAATACGTGAAAAATTAAAAAGTAGTAGCAGGCCATAAACAAATAGAATTAGAATGGGAACTTATAGCACACCACAAGCAACAACAAGGAAAAACATTCTATTGAATTAAAAGGAAAATTTTTTTGATGAATCACAAAACACAAAAATCGGAAATCTAATTCGCATTAAGCAAAGTTAGCCTCAAAAAGGAGCTATTACAAATTACGCCGCAGACGACATTGACAACAATAATTATATAAACATGCATTAGTTACGTAAATATTACCTATTAATTTAATACTTTGTCTATATTGTAATAACAACATATTTGGACTATGGAATTGAAAAATATACAGAATCACTTTAAATATTTTTTTGTTTACAATACTTAATGCGTCTAAACCAGCGACCAAATTGCAACAGAATTATGAAACGTCACAGTAAGTAATAGTAAACAAAATAAAATACACTATCAAGCTGTTTCTAATGAAATGTTATAATTTGTGAAGAAAATTTCTAGTGATTAGCTCACCTCGGATGCGACGTGATGCCATCCACTGGCAGAATCACTAGAAAAAGAACCACTTGTAATTATAAGACCACTATCTTCGCTTAACGGAGGCGCCTCAGAATGTGTTGAAAAAGGCGGCGACTCCATTACCCAAAAGTTTATTTGGGATAACTAACATGAACAAAAAATGGACGTAAAATTCAGTATTTTCATAAAATTTACGAAGAAAATACTACATTGCATTCCAGTCTCATTCACTTTTTAATAATGCCCTACCTACAATTTTTTAAAGATTTGGATACTAGTGAAATAAGCACACCCAAATGTCACTATTTTGCCCGTTTTCACTAATAGCGTCAAGTTTTGACATTGGCGTTCATCGAACGTTAAGGCTGATTTAGACAGGGTAAGTAACTGACTCCAAACTCGAGTGTAAATGGAATTTGGAGTCGGTAGTACTGACTTCACTGCCTCCAAAATTCAATTTACACTAGTGTAGGAAGTTTATATCTCAGGGTGTGTATTGGGTCTGTGGCGAACCAAACTAATTGTCTATGGTTCCCACATCATAAAGACAACACTACGCGGATCTAGCGCATGAAGTCTATGGCACAACAAGTAGCTAGTTGGTCTGATTTTGAAAACAACAATAACTCCTCTCCGCAGGACTTACTTGTTAACGCGATGTTATGACCTAGCATTTAAGTAAACTTGTACCTATTCCTTCAATGCCACTTGGATACTGTACCGTGTGTTGTGACATAAATACACATTCTACAAGAACTGGATCTGGTTTCATTTATATAAACAAGGGCGCCATAACGCGCCTAAAGGTCTATTTAAATTATTGGAACCCGCGATCTCAATAAAAGAATATAACAGTCGAAGTCAAAGTCGATTTTCTCGAAAACTACTAAGGTACCATTTGTTGTTCGAGTACTAATTAGTACCAATTGAGTAATAATTATTTACCAAATATGGAAGCGATTGGCGTTGGTGAGTTGGCGGTGGTAACGGACATAGTGCGTTCGCCGCGCTACCCGACGCGATGTCGCCGTGGACTACATTATTCACTGCGTGTGGACCTGGCATAGCGTAAGCAGATCTTTTCCTTTTTTACACCTTTTGTTCCAATTTTTTTCAGATGACATCGACACACGAATAGTCTGGTTGATAGCAAGGTCATGGCCAAAACTAACAAAAGGTTACATTCCATGTGATGCGAGCTATGCATGCGATGCGCCCATCGTCGAATAAATAATAGAACGCAACCATACGCGACTACATAAAACGTAGATCATTCTCTATCTACGACATAAAACGTGCACTGACAAGAACGCACCCACGGCACAGTACAAATATACAGTAAAACATCTTCATACAAACGTGCCGCTCTCGGTTTGAATGTGTGCGTGCGTGCCGCGCGCCATGTCGGCACGCGATTTCACGCACACGCTAGCATAATATATGAGGGAATAAGGTGGCGGCAGTGCGGGCTGTGCAGCGCGACTGTGAGCACGCGCGTACGCTACATGACCGCTTGCGTTCGTCAACTCTCGCCGGCGGCGGCCACTTAAATTACGAGTATCATGACTTCAAAAAGGGGAAACAAATATTGTAGGTAGTGTTTTCGGGTGCCTCAATAATGATTTCGCAAACCCGGACTTATCATTCTTCATAGTTCCTACTCAACCAGAAATGTAAGTACCTACTTATACTTAAATATTATTAGAAAATGTGGTATTGTATTGTTTATTTTACAGTTTAAGAGCGTAGCCGAGTCGCATTTTTCCATATAAATGTATTCCCAAATTTACTTTCTGAATACTATGTTTAGAGCTAAAGTTTATTTTAAGAAGTCTAGTTTTACTATAAAACAGAGGATTGAGTTCGAAACATCGTTTAGGTAAACGTATTTGTCGCGTATAGATGCAATAAGGGCAATTTCACAATAATTAATATTGCAAATTAATTACTATTGAAATTATTATTTTTTCTATTGTCTGATGTGTTGTTCAATCCAAATATGGTGTCTTATACACCCATTACAGGAATTACGGCAAAGATCGAAATTTACTCATGATCCCGCCTGATGATTTTGTCGATGGAGGATGGAGCAGGTGTTTCGCAAAGCGTTCGAAAAGGACCACATCAACATTAAAATTGGCCGGTCAATTTACGATCAACTGAATGATATAGAATTTAAGGTCCATGCTTTCCCAAAAGCTTTTTTACAAAAACTTTACATAAGAATGAGAATTTACTTTACATCAAATAATAATAAAGCGTTCCGGACGTGCAGAAACAGGAGAAAAATTTTCTCGGTATCAAATTAGTAACTTAGTATTATAAATGTTATGTGAATAAAGGCTTTTTATTTTTACTAAATTTATAAATTGGTAAAATATTCAATCATAATATGCTTTTTTATTTCATAAATTTAGATCAAGTGCTGCTTGTTAGAAAATATTAACTAAAAGTAAAAGTGACAACCCTGGGGATCAACGCAAGAGTAGGCTAATAACTCGGCAGGCGGCCTTAGATAACTTACTGTATATTTATACTGTGCCCACGGCACCCATTATGAATTTTATTTTTCTGTTTTCTGTGCAACGTCAGTGGTGCTGTGCGGTTCTGTGGTTGTTTTGGTGTTTCTGTATAATCTGTAATGATGGGCGATTCCGAGATGTTTTAACAATCGAAAGAATCGGAGTCGTTAAAATAAACCATCGAGTCAACCATCGACTCGCCGTTCTACAAAACAATCGAGATGTTTTTCGATTGTTTCGAGTCAATGGAATTGACCGCTAGTTTTCGACTGTTCGAATCAGTCATTCATCACTCTCACTCACCGAGTCTCGCTCGGTCACCGAAGTCAGTCGATTGCATGCATGTTAGTTAGAGGTGAGAGCGTGCCACATTCGATGACTCGAGTCGACCGAGCCGTGCGTAATTTGTGAATGTTTACCTTTACTTACGACGACGATTACTTTGCACTGTTTTAATTTTAACTAGTTGAGGTCAATTAGTGTTTTGTCCATAAATTAACGAAATACAACTGAGTATGGAGAAATCATAATATGATCGTAATTATGATTTCTCCATACTCAGTTGTATTTCGTTAATTTATGGACAAAACACTAATTGAATGATTGCTCCTCAGTTTTTTAATTCTTTAAATGCCACGAAGTTTTAAAAAATCAAGTGTGGGAGTTTAGTAGTGTCGAAACTAAACCATCGATGAACAACTCTCGAATGAACGCGCCATGCGCCAGTCGCAATACAGCTTAAACAGACCGAGTCGGACTCGAGTTCAAGTCGAAACAATCGAGAACCATCGAGATGTTCGAACAATCGAAACAATCGAATAAAACCTCTCGCCATCGCGCATCGCTAATAATCTGTCACTTTCTGTTTGACAGGCTGACAGACGGCAGCCTGCCGTTTCTTGAAGTGTCTTGAACTTAGTTTTGATTCATTTTTGGTTCTTTCTTCAAAGAAAGTTATTTGTTCTATTTTATGAGTACATTCAAATTTAGATGCAATATTCTAAAAAAACTGCTGCCTTTCTTTATATTAATTATAGCTCCATACTACGTTGTCCCAGACGAGAAGTTTTTAAGCCTGATGAATGTTGTTTCGCAGAATGCGTTAGAACAATATAAATAATAATCCAAATGTAACCTAGCCTCTGATAATCAAAATCATTTATACCGAAAAGGTGAAAACATAAAAAGATTGTCGTATCGTAATTTAGATGTTTTTTTATATAAATTAATATGAACGTTATTTCCATTAGATTTTGAGTGTCGTTCTTTCATTTATAATATTGTAGGATACAGTAGGTATTGCCGAGATGGCTGACTCCCAAGTAGCAAATATTGTCAATGAGATTTTGGTAAGTTTCGTTGGTTATTTCTTAGTTTTTGGGTTTATGTGTAGTGTGTGTAAACAACTAAGCATTAAATGAAAACACCTTTGTATAAATCCTTACCTGTCTCCTTCATTTTTTATCTAATAAAAACAGCAGCCAGGTTTGTTTTTGGCAGCACTGATGGCTTCTATCAGTGATTAAAAATTAATATAAATTGTCAATCTTCTATATTTTTGTAGGCCTTATCTTACTGAGTTCAACTTGTTGAATACCAACTATAAGTTGTTCTAAAAACCTGAAATTAAAGCAGTTTCCTTTCCTGTTTGTAGCGTGTTGAAGCAGTTGAGGAAGCATTCACTTGCTTTCTCGTACATAAACCAGAAGAAGAAAATGAAATGTTAGCAATGTATCAGAAGAGACTATGCAGCATCATGACCAACTTGAGTGCAGAGCTGCAGGAATCAGCATTACGCCAATATTTGACTCTAACTGCCGTTCTTACTAACAGATATAAAATGAAGCAGTTACTCGGCCTTTTGGAAACTTTAGTGAACACAAATATTATTCAAGCTCGGTATGTATAGATACATGGCCTGTCTCCCAGCAGTGCAGTGTAGGTAACATTATGGACTGATTATTCTGTACAAAGTAGATCTACTTTGCATCCTCTCGGTAAGAGGAAGTGGGCTGTAATCCACCACATGGGCCCAGTGTGGGTTCCTCACAATGCTTTCCTTCACCATTTTGACAGCAGTAGTGATTAAATCATTTACACAAAGTAAGGCGCCTGCCTGGGTTAGAACCTACAAATCGCAAGTTGCGGCTGTTACCACTGGGCCACCACTGCTCTCCACAACTTTGCACGATATTGGTTAATTTTGTTTCTTGTTACTTGCAGAATGTTATGTGATTGCCTTTTGACCAATGAAAAGCTTACGTATCAAAATGCTGATTTCTGGATAGAAAGTTTCAACCTGATCAGAAGAATTATAGGAGGAGTAGATTATAAGGGTGTCAGGGAAATAATGAAGGTTGGTTTAATTCTATTATAATAATATTTTCCTAGCTGCTCGGTTTTATCTTTGTATTGTATTTTCAAGGGCTGCAGAGAGAAAGCACATACACTTCCAGTCAGGTTAAATTCAAGTACTATGCCTCAGTTAAAAGCATTGTACAGTGTTATTGAATACATTTTTGATCGAACCGCTTCATTGCTGCCAGCCTACTTCATTGTTACCGAGATTCAAAAGGATTATCCGGGTAATAACCACTGGCCACACTGGGTATGTTATTATTGATATATTGAGCTCAAGGTCTTCCTATAATGTTTCCTACATTTTATCTATCATCCTCGACAATGTTAGTACACATTATTAGAGATTTTGTGTAAAGCCCATTGTGCAAACAATAGTTCACAAATAGTTCATTTGTGGTCAAACACAGTGGTAATGATTGTTAAGCTTTGCAAGATTTCATGTGAATGTCCTATGAGAATGATATTGCTGAATGAATAGTGTCTCAGCAATTCAATATTATATACTTTCTTCTGTTGAGACTACTTTATTGCCATCATAAATTTTATGACTTTGTGATAAGTATACAATATGTATTTTTTTCTTTCTTTCAGCAACTGGCTAAACTACTGTCCAGTTTTGTGGAAAGTTTTAAGCCCTGTGCCCAAATGGTTTCTATTATTGGACATTCACAAATGTTGCCAGTGGTTGAGTTTTCAGGTTATGCTGATCATCTTGTTAATCCATGGCGATTAGATCCTACAACATTGAAATTTTCCCTGAAGGGTAATTTGCCTTATGAAGATGAACTTCTAAAACCACAAATAGCATTGTTAAGACATGTTTTACAACAGCCATATTCTAGAGATATGATGTGCTCTATGCTTGGTCTTCAAAAGCAACACAAACAGCGTTGCATTGCACTAGAGGATCAATTAGTGGAACTTATGATACTGCCAATGGAAAGAAGTGAATCAGAGAATGAAGATGATGAAATGTCCTCATCACATTGGTGTTGGCTTCACTTATCATCACAGGTTATATACTTGATTCTCATTGGATTTGCTTCATTCCCCAACATAGTAATGGGTCTCCATAGCAAATTGATTGGTCATGATATGAAAAAAGGAAGAGACCACCTTATGTGGGTGTTATTACAATTTATATCTGGAAGTATTCAAAGAAACCCATCATCCAATTTCCTACCAATAATAAAGCTTTATGAATTGCTGTATCCTGAGAAGGAGTCACTACCCGTGCCTGATTGCACAAAAGCTCACTGCACACATCAAATGGCTGTAGTATGTATATGGATGCACTTGTTGAAAAAAGCTGAAACTGAACACAAGACTATGACTATGCCACAGAATTTAAAAGTACAGTATGAGTACGTGTCCTTTTAATTTTTATAGTATTTCTATTGAATTTCAATTTACTTATTAAACAAATGTGTCTAGATTATGTTCATGCGAAATAATGTAACAATATTTGTATTGTAGGTTTCTTCAGCATCTGATGACTTCGAATAGTACACCAACATTGATGGGCTCTGATTACCGCATAGCCTTACTATGTAATGCATATTCAACAAATCAAGAATACTTTGCCCGACCCATGGGTGTAATAATAGAGACACTCTTTGGGAGTCAGAAAGCTATGCCGAATGGGAATCCAGCCACGCCATTGCCAACCGTGCCCTTGTCTATGTGTATTTTAGATAGCCTGACATTACACTGTAAGATGTCACTTATACACTCAATAGTAACTCATGTTGCCAAGTTGGCTCAGAATAAGAGTAACATTCCTGGAAACAGTATGATGGCACCAGCGTTGGTAGAAACTTATAGCCGGTTATTGGTCTATACTGAAATAGAGTCGATGGGCATCAAAGGATTCATACGTAAGTATACTTTAAATATAACCAAGCCAAATGTAATTACTTAAGCATACCAGGCTGTCTAGTAAAATAATGAGCAAATGTCTTCAAATAAAGCTTTTCCGTACCCTAATTAAGTAACATATTATAAATCACAATCCGACTCATTTTGAAGGATATTACTATAGATGGCGCAATCCACGAAGACGCGCCCCACTCGTCTTCCTAATCGCTTATAGTACAGAGGCCAGCACATAAGCTACCCCAACCTGTCAAATTTTCCCAATTGAATATGAACCTTATTAATTTGTAGTAAAATTGAAAATCTATCAAATAAATTTGACAGATTGGGGTAGCTTGATGTGCTGGCGTCTGTGTGAATGTTGAATGAATGTTGCACACTTGTACAGACAAGTGTGCAACATTCCGCTAGTGTTTTAGTATTGTCGATACACACTAATTACTTATTAAGTGGGTAATTAGTGTGTATCAAAAAACTAAAACACTAGCGGGATTAACTAGCGATTACCACTACTACCACTAGCTATTAGTAAGAAGAGTGGGGCGCGTCTTCGTGGATTGCGCTATCTGTAATATCCATTGCTTCATATTTTTTTTTTAGAAAAATTTGTCTGCTTCAAAACGTAAATAACGCAATGAATGTTGTTGAACTGTCAAAATAAAAGCCACTATACTGTTACGAAATTACCCCGCTGGAACTATATGATTAAAGATGTCCCCAGTGTTGTATTAGTTCAAAAAAACATGATATAATTTCCCTTTCAGATCAGTTGCTGCCGAATGTATTCAAGTCTCATGCTTGGGGCATACTTCATAACTTGTTGGACATGTTTTCGTATCGTATTCACCATGTGCAACCACACTATAGGGTGACACTCCTGTCTAACATACATTCCTTAGCTGCGTATCCACAAGCAAATCAGACACAGCTGCAATTATGGTATGTATGTGATAACGTTACGACTTCTGCAAGGTTTTCAGTGTTTCCTGGGAAGTGCCAGCTCTGCTTGTCCGCTTTATGCGATTTTGAGCCGTAATATTGTTGAAAGTAAGGTTTATCTTGTTCCACATGGTGCCAAGATAATCAGCATATTGCTGCATAATACCAACGGTTTGCAGAAAATAATAATTTAAGTTTAGCAATGCCATAAGCATAATAAAATTATTAGTGGGTACCTTATAATTATCATCTTTATTAGAAAAAAAATAATAACGTGTAACATAAAATGAAATGCACATAAATAACAACGTAACAGCTGGTTGACCCTTCCCGTAACCCAAAGGCTGGCTTTTTACCTTGGTTGGCCAGAGGCTAAGCATTGCCATACAACGTGGCAAAACTGCCCGTATCGTGGGTACATTACCAGTAGACGGCAATGCGGGGGAATTTTTCGACGCCATATTTTAGTTTTTTAATAAGTTTTAGTTAAGTTAGGCGCGTCGCCCACACGACCTAGAGTCGACGCGGCGACGAGGCGCGGGTGCACGTTTTGTATTTTCATTTTTTCATTTTCATTTATTCAATAACAATTTACATTGTGTCTGAATGTGTTACATAAAAAAAAAAATAGTTAAAACATGCCAAAACTTCATCAAACGTCGGAAATTAAAATCATATCACATAAAATCCATTAAGAAAAACATGTCATATAAGCCAATAAATAATCAACAGTGTTCAATAATAATTCATTAAAATTCATCATACAATTCAAATTCACTATCAAAAACAAATTTAAGTACATAAAATTCATTGAACCATTTATTTATGTCATACCAAAAATTCATCAAAACGTCAAAAAGTACGTCATTATTTTCAAAAAAAAAAAAATTAAGAAAAAGTTAAAACAATTTAGGACAACAAATCACCATTACACTAATGTTGAGTCATGAATTCCTCCACGGAATAGAAACACTTTTCCAGTAAGAAGTTTTTTAGGGTTTTTTTAAATAAGGTGGTTTTATATAGCAGTTCTTTTATGTCCCTAGGCAAGCAATTAAATAATTTTACCGCTTGATACTGTACACAATGTGTTACAACATTTAATTTGGTGTTCACTTTATGCTTCAAATATAGGTTCCTTGTGTTTTCCCTTTTAAGTCTTTCGTCCTGCGTTTCATAATCATTTATGTGTTTCGCTAGGCTAGTCAATACTGTAAGAATGTAAAGGCTAGGTACTGTAAGTATTGATAGGCTTTGGAAATGTTTCCGACAGGACTCAATTTGGGGGATACGAACTATTGTTCTGATTGCCCTCTTTTGTAGCACAAATGCTCTATCAAAATTATACTTGTAGCTATTTCCCCATTGTTGAATACTGTATCTCAATCTTGACTCTACCAGTGCATAGTAAACTGATTTTAAAATATCTGTGCTAAGTTCTTCTCGTAGGCTCCTGAGGGCATAGCATGCTGATGATATTGACCCGTCTATGGCTTTTAGTTCATTTTTCCAATTTAAAAATGAATCAATATGAACTCCTAAAAATTTTACTGAGTCTACAATATCTATTTTGTCTCCATTTAACTTAACGTCTAAAGTATCACTTTCACGTGATGTAGACTTAAACAGTACTATGTTCGTTTTTTTAGTATTAATTATTAACTTATTTGCTGTAAACCATTTTTGAAAGGACTCAAGAGCCGTGTTTATAGTGTTGCTCAAAGCCTCTGCAGTACTTTCACTAACAACAGCATTGGTGTCATCTGCAAATGCTATTAGTTTTAAATCTGAATTAAGTTTTATTGCTAGGTTAAGTAAATCATTTGTAAATATTAAAAATAGAATTGGGCCCAGTATAGAACCCTGTGGGACACCTGTCAAAACCCTTCGTAACTTTGAATGAAACGCTTCTTGAAAATTATTCTGATTTATGTCTTTTATCTCTACAAACATTTTTCTATTAGATAAATACGACCGAAAAAGCGCTAGAACCTGTCCTCTTACACCGTAATGTTCCATTTTGGCAAGCAATAATGTATGATTTACAGTGTCAAAAGCAGAACTCAAGTCTAAGAAAATTCCAGCTACCTTAAATTTTTTATTTAGTTTATCACACACGTCATGAACTAAAGTGCTAATCGCTTCTGTAGTTCCAACACCTTTTTGGTACCCAAATTGTCTTCTATTTATAACTTTATTTCTATTGAGATGACTAACTAGACGAATTTTAATTAGTTTTTCAAAGATTTTCGAGAGTGTTGGTAAAACTGAGATTGGGCGATAATTTTTAGTATCCTTCAGTGAACCTTTTTTATGTAAGGGAATAACTTTTGCTATCTTAAACTGTTCGGGAAAAATTCCTTCATCGAAACACTTATTGAAAAAGTCCGATAGAGGTAGCGCAAGAACTTTAATATGTTGCTTTAAAACACTTATAGGCAAGTCATCATATCCGCTTGATGTTTTATTAGGCATTGACCCCACAATTTTTGTTATTTCCTCAGGAGTTACGGACGATAAACACATTTCACTATTTACCCTATCAGTAGAATCTTTTAAATAGAAAAGCGAACTATATTCCTCGGCATTACCCAAAGAGTGGTTGTAACAATTAAATTGTTCTGCGAATAAATTTGCAACTTCCCTGGGGTCATCAACAATTTTATCATCCAATTTAACAATAAGCTTATTTAAATTAATTTGTTTGTTTTTATTTCTATGGCGATTTACTACTTGCCAGATTTCCTTGCTTTTATTTTTAGCTTTCTGTATTTGAACCCTTACAGCAATACTTTTAGCTACTTTAACAGCTTTCCTATACATATAACCTAATGTAATTGGTTTTATAAGTGTGTACGGTATTGTGACAACTTCCATTATTTACGCACAAAAATCTTTTCATTTTACTCGAAACCCTTATACCCTTTGTGGTCCATTTTGTACCATTCCTGTTATCATTTAAAACTATTTTTTTTTTTTGCTTTCTGAAGCTACACTGAAATGCATCATGAAATTTATTTAAGAATGTATTGATTCCCATTGAAGACCAGTCGATACCTAAAATTTTTTCATAAAATATGTCGTGGTTATTTTTTGTGAACATCCGTTTCTTAATAATAATCTTTTGGTTGCTTGGCTTTTTTTCCATTACCATCTGAAGTGTCAAATTACAAAAAAGTCCTGCATGTCCATCTGCTAAGCCATTGTGATCCACGGAAACTTCCTGAATATATGTGCTGTCCAAGTTAGTGATGAAATTATCTAAACAAGAAGATGAATTATTTCGAGTGAAAGTTGCCGTTTGAATAAGTGTTTTGAAATTATAACATCGTAAAAGACTTATAAACTCTGCACGCTTTTTATTTTCACAGAGAAGATCGATGTTAAAATCACCACATATAATACATTTTTTATTAAAAAAATATTCTAACAATATTTCTAATTTTTCCATAAATATCTTTAAATTCTTTTCATCCGGGCTTCGATAACAACAGCATATATATAACCCGGTAGCAACATCTTTAGTGCAACATATTTCGAATGATTGCGATTTATATAATTTGTTTATTTGCGCACAATCAATGACTTGTCTATTTTTTTGTCCTAAGATAAGAGTACCACCTCTTTTTTTGTTTACCCTGTTATTGTATGAAACCAAGTTGTAGTCAGTTAGTGCAAATAAAGGAGCATTCAATTTGTTCAGAAAATGTTCAGTAACACAGATGAAGTCTAATTTAGGTATTATATTTTCTACATAAAGTTCTAGTTCGTCTTTTCTGTTGCTAATTCCACATAAATTTTGATGAAAAATTGTTAAATTAGTTAAATTGGCAGTGTCTTGCGTAATCTTATCTGCTTGATTAGATTGATCGAAAAAACCGATCATTAGTAGTTTTAACTATATTCTGATCTCTTGGAATGTCACAATTTGTACACCTTTCCTGATTGTAGGTAGGGGAATATAGTGGCTTTTTAATGAGAAATTCTTGTGTGTATTTTAAATGGTCAATTTCAATATTCAATTTAAAGCTAAGTTCATTTAAGAAAGTGCGATTATTTTGTTTCATATAAAAATAACGCTTATAATAAGAGAATTCACTTAAGTTAATGTATGTACAGTTAGAAAAATTTTTCGTTAACAGTTTTATGCTTTGGTTCAACATATTCTTATTTAAATAATAATTACATTGTACACCTAGTAAATAGATTTGTTGGCACAATTTGAGGTTATTAAGTGCTATACATACTTCCTTCAGTAGATGAGATGGATTTGAATCATTTGTGCCTACCGAAAGAATAACAATATCTTGCGCTGTTAGCGAATTATATATGTCTAAATTACTAGATAAGATTTCGGAGCATGTTGCACCAGGTTTGACGAGAGCTGAGACCGTGTAACAATCGTTCCACTCGTCCGTCCTTCTATTTAGCATCACTTTTGAAAGTCCTCGAACTTGTTCGTCCCCTAGAATTATTATTCTTGGTTTCTCAAATGACAATCTTTTATTTGTTTCATTCCGCATTTGTTGTTGTTTATCGGAGCTGCTTAACGTATTACTGGTATTCTCGTGGTTTTTGTGTTCTTGTGGTGTTTTTAATACACCTTCGCTTGCCTCATAATCCTTTAATGCAGTGTCACTGTCTTCTCTCTCGAAATCAAGTGTTTTTCTACATTTCTTTTTTTGTATAGGAATAAGTATAGGTATGTCGCCTATACATACATACCTATATTTATTCCTATAGAAAACGTGCGCCCGCGCCTCGTCGCCGCCTCGACTCTAGCTCGTGTGGGCGACGCGCCTTAGGATGTTATATTTTTACAAATTTATTAGTAATAAGTTGTTATGTACATTTCATTTTGATTATTATAAAAAATAAATTAAACTGCAATAACAGGTTGTTGTACCTAATAAATATTCATAACATGATGAAGCTATAAATAATCATTTTACTATTCCAGTTTCGAAAGTACAGCATTACGTTTGATAACAAGCCTGGGCAGTTCCGGAGTGCAGTTGCAAATGTCGAGGGTAGTGTCAGAGCCCAAGTCACTAGTATCGTCTGAGAGTGAAGAGTTAAACCGTGTGTTGGTGCTCACTCTAGCGCGCGGCATCTATATGACGGGAGCTGGTAAGCTTTTAACATTACTCGTAATCGTGAGAAAAGATGGATAGATTGTGTTAAAGATTACTAGGAAGTAAATTCTGGGAGTTAATAGAAGATATATATTAATAGAAGATATATATACTACATCCACCACACCCACACACCCTTACGGGCCAGTCTAACTCAATAGCAACACACACACACACACACCCTCACACACACACCCTCCCTCACACACCCACACACACCCCAACACTCCCCACAATTAGCTTTTAAGCCCCTTGTGTTAGCATCAGAGTTATTACACAGTTATTTTGTAAAATGTGTCAATCCTTAAAAGTACACTGTCCTTCAAGATACAGGATTTCCTAGTTTGAAGGGCAGGGGTCTTCTCAAACGTAATAGCCATACCGATCCCTTTTTGAATGAACACTGATGTTACCTAGGCTAAGTCTTTTTGAAAAATAAATACTTACTTACTTATATATGGAAAGAAAAGATCTGACCCCAAATAAATTGGGATAGGGGTCATAGGGGCAAGAGGATGATGAGACATTCCGGTAAAAAAATCACGGTCGAAACTTCCCTATACTCCATTTTAATTAAATAAAGGTAAAGAAAAAACCACGTGACTTAGTTAACCGACTAAACGTAATACCAGTCTATTCAGTTGTCATGCTACGTACGTATTTGTACTCTTCAATTTAGCAACGTTATTAACGAAATATAAATATAAAAACCTGAATTTAACCTCTGGTATGTATGAACACATTCTAGTAACTAACCTAATGAAACTGTTTGTCCCCACGAACAGGCAGTGATGGTGCAGCGGTGAAGGAACTTCTCACTACGATCATGACGAACACGCCCCACATGTGGTCACAACACACTCTCCAGTGTTTCCCGCCAATGCTCGTTGAGTTTTTTGCTCAGGTATGTTAAAGTGCTAAGAGCAATGGTGGCCCAGTGGTAACGGCCGCGACTTACGAGTCGTTGGTCGTAGATGCGAACTTCGAACCCAGACAGGCGATTTACTTTGTGTAAATCATCATCACCACTGCTCTATAAACTGTGAAGGAAAACATCATGAGGAAAACCGGCATGTCCTAGAACCAAAAATTCGAAAACATGTGACATCTACGAACTCGCACCGCGCTCGGGTGGTGGGTAACAGCTCACTCCCTCTCGAAGAGAGGAGGCCTATGTCCCATCAGTGGGAACGTTATAGGCTGATTATGTAAGTGACTGTCCAGAATTTTACGTGCGTAATACTTGACTCAACGAGACGCCCGCCCCGAGTATCTCGACTCGCGTGGCCTTAGGTATTGTATTCTGGCCCTACACGATTTTTATTGACATGATCCATCTTCTGAGCACGCAACACACCTTTAATACTACTCTTAGTACTCATTGAGTTTCTATTTATACAGATTGGCGATTAGGTTATCACCAGAGGTCGGAGTAGGTAGATTGATTTTATATACTTGCGTCAAGATATTATAATATGGACATGCCATTTTATCCACGATGTGCGGGAAGTACCGGAAAAAGTTCCGGGATTGGAATTATGGAATATAATAAAATAAAAAACATACAGATAGGCTAACAAAATCGTTTATTATATGAACACCCAATGAGTCATACAGGGTACTTGCTTCTGATTGGTCGTTGCGTGCGGTCAATGCGTTGTGAACGTAGATGAACACGAGATAAAGAAACAAAAGGCCCTGTCTAAGTTTTGTCTCATACTGTCAAGCGTCATTTCTAATTCAACAGTAAGGGACAAAATACGGTGTAACTATTCCAAGGTATTTTTGTATAATAAAATACTGATTTCTTTCACCATAAGCTAATACTGGCAGCGTAGATTGATATTATTAATACGTTTTTCACCTTAAACACAAATTCGTGCTAATTTCAAAATTCCGGAACAAATATCACAATAAATATGAAGTTCCGGTATTTTGGAGGCATATCCATAATATCCTCTACGTTTGACGTCAACGACCTTAAATCAATCTACCTACTCCGACCTCTGGTTATCACATTAAACAGTCCAGCGGTTATTAAAAGTTGTTATTACTCTGTTAAAATAATAAAATAATGAATTTTACAAAAAATATTAATTAAATTTTTTTTTTCGAATTTCCGAAATTTTCTTTCATATAAACCTTGTCCTGACAATACCGAACACAAAAAAAAAGTATTATCCAATTTCGTGCACTCGTTCGGAAGTTATGCGCGTACATACATTTCGGCGATTTATTTTTATGGTTTTCATCAAAGACATTAAAATTATATCTTAAATCTCTTTGGTTTTCATATTAGGTACCACGGCTAGAATGTTAATTGTTATGAATAATATTAATTTTGTATAAGTATTTACAATACGTGATGTAGAATTTTTGAGAGATTTCAATTAATGTGATAACCTAATCGCCACACTGTATATATTAAAAAGTAAATTTATTTAGTAATAACTCTGTACCTTGTGTGATGGTTTATTACAGAACCCTGCCCCTAAAGAGAACAAGCAAGTCCTCAAAAAGTCTGTGGAGGAGGAGTACCGCAAGTGGACTTCGATGGCCAACGACAATGATATTATATCCCACTTCTCTGTGCCAGGCACGCCCCTTTTCCTCTGTCTCTTGTGGAAAATGATTTTTGAGACTACCAGAATCAACCCTGTTGCTTTCAAGTGAGTCAGTGTCCGCTTTATTCTAAATTATGTTCTTTAGCATTTTGCTCGCGACTGTACATATACAGGGTGTTACAGAAAGGGTATATCAATACAAACGGGTTGAAGAGTGTATCTGTCTAGAATCTCTGTACAAAATTTCAGCTCAAAAGCATTAACTTTGAAAATGCTTAATATTTTTTTATTTCGACATCACGGCGCTGCACTGGCGCGCGGCGGCGTGATGTGCGTGTACTAGGCGCACAGACACACTACAGATAATGGATAATGACCCTCGTAGTGCGGTGACACGTTTTTTATGATTCCAATTTAATAAACTATCGAAATAAAAAAATATTAAGCATTTTCAAAGTTACTGCTTATGAGCTGAAATTTTTTACAGAGATTCTAGACCAGATACACTCTTCAACCTGTTTGTATTGATATACGCTTTCTGTAACACCCTGTATGAATAGCTCAGGATTCTGCCTGGATGTAATAAGGTGTATTGTATTTATAGTTGGAAATCGTTTTGCATACTAGTACTAAAAACCATTGCCACTTGTCAATAAAAGTATGCGTTATCATCCATTCCGTTCTTATTTACAGAATTCTAGAGCGAATCGGCGCCCGCGCTCTTTCAGCACATTTGCGCAAATTCTGTGACTACCTGGTGTTCGAGGTTACCAACCCCGCGGGCGGGCCGCACATCAATAAGTGCGTTGACGCGATCAACGACATCATCTGGAAGTATAATATCGTCACCATCGACAGGCTCGTCTTGTGTTTGGTAAGTGACATTGGGACAATTTCACAAGGAGAGCTTGTACTGACTCGAATAGGCGATTAGAAAAGTTGACTTGTGTATAAGAGATCTCGTACGTAATGCATACTCGTATTCGAGATTTAGTAACTCGCTTTTCGAGCCGTTTGATTGTTAATACATGACTGCGATAATGGTTAAGTCTCGCTACACGAAAGTCGACGAACTCTCCTTGTGTAAAAAAGCCTTTACGGCCAAGTATTCAAAAACAACTAACTTTAAGTATGTTTAGTCACGTGTCATGCTCTCTGTTTTTATCATTTAGGTACTACGCCCCAACCCGGACGGCAATGAAAGCCAAGTGTGCCTTTATATTATTCAGTTATTACTGTTGAAAGGATCAGAATTGAGAAATAGAGCACAGGACTTCGTCAAAGAAAACTCTCCTGAGCATTGGAAACAAAACAATTGGTAATGTTGTCATTCAGAGTTCTACCGGCTGACTTTTTTCACCGTCTTGAATAAAATAGGGTACAATAGGTGAACGAAGTAGAAGCCTATGGCATAGGTATTTTACATTTTTCTATAACATAGAAGTTGATCTATCAATATATACTACACTAAAGTAAACTTTTCATACTAGAACAATAAAAACATAAATTTTGATAATAAATCATAAGTCGATTGAAAAATATCGAAATTGAAAGTCAAAGTCAAATCATTTACTTCAAATTGGCCACATAAAAGGCACTTTTGAACTTTAAAATTTACTAAAATACAATTGATTCTAGTTGCCCCTTCCAAAAGATAGTTTCGTATTGAGAAGAATGGGAAAAAAACTCTTTTAAAATGTTTTACAAGATTTTGTATATGTGATGACGACGCAACTAGAATACAATTATTCTACCACAAAAGGTAAAAAGAAAAATAAAACAATGACAATTATTTGTGATATGTACATGGTGCTCGCATATTTACAAATATTGTAAAAGTAGATGATTTTACCAAGTGTGTACAGTAGTGTCACATAATATAAAAATCAATGTCATAAAAATTAAAAAAATATGCAATTAGAATTAGCAACCAGTTCGATTTTGTCTAAACTCTAGATTGTCGTATGGAGCAGGGCCCTTATCTTGGATAATTATTTATTTTATTATATCCAAGATAAGAAAAAAAAATATGATGATGAATGGATTTACAAATACAAAGTGTACTTTTAATATATTATGAGTTTTAAATTTTCTTTAATTTAATTGCAATGTAAATCATACGCATTCCGCGCATTTACGGTGCGTATTACGCACCCTAAATGCGCGGTAAAATTCGATAAACTTTTGCTATCTCCATGGCACTAAGCAAATATTCTCGTGTATGGCTTCCATTCCATTGACACAACACACCATATTGTTTTCCAGACGGTAAAAAAAGTCATCTGGTATACTTAATTGCTATTTTTTATTATTAACTAAATAAAACATAATTATTACTCATTGATATTACTTATGGCAGGTACGACAAACATCTAGCGTTTCATAGAAAGTACCCTGAGAAGTTCGCGCCGGAGGAAGCAAGCAGTGCTTACGGCGGTCCCATTCCTGTCTACTTGAGCAATGTGTGCCTCAGGTTTATACCAGTCCTGGACATTGTGGTACACAGACATTTGGAAATACCATCTGTTAGCAAGAATTTGGAGCAGCTTCTCGAACACCTTGGCTATTTGTATAAATTTCATGGTTAGCTTTTGTTACACTAGTAATTATAATATTGGCACTAGATTTTGTTAAAACGTTATATTGTCAGTCCCAACTACAATTCTGCCCTAAACTATTCTAGTTCCCATTCTTGCAGCATTGGGTTAAGAGGATGTCCACGAAAGCAACTCATTTTGGATTTTTTTTTACTGTTAGTGAGAAAGGGAAAAATAATGTAAACGAAATAATTTGTGATTTTAAAAGTAGAGTTCTTATTCATGCTCGAAGGAATTTTTATAATGGCAAATCACCAATATTCAAACCCAATTTTCCGAAAAATCACGTTCGAGTGACGGTTGACAATATTTTACAAGAATCTTCTATTGATTATCCTACTATTGTAAATGTGAAAGTAATATGAAAGTTTGTACGTTTAGATGTTTGTTACTCAATCACGCAAAAGCGGATGAACCGATTCGAATGAAATTTGGCATACAGATAGTTTATAACTTGGCTTTTTATCCCGGTAGTACGTTCCTGTGGGGTAATTTCCAACATACACGACGCGGACCAAGCCGCTGGCAAAATCTAGTAATCATAAAAATACAATTATGTGATAAGTAGACCATAATTATATTTTTATTGATTGTTTTGCACGTGGCTTGAGCACTGTCTTCAACTTCTATGCAAATATGTAAATACAGATATACTGTCATTGTCCATTTGTATCTGTTATTTCCATGTTTAATGTAATATTTACGTCAACAGATCGACCAGTCACCTTCCTCTACAACACACTCCACTATTATGAGACAAAGCTCCGTGACAAACCGTTACTGAAGAGAAAACTAGTGAATGCAGTGTTAGGATCCTTGAAAGACGTGCGTCCTTCCGGATGGGCCACTACTGAGGCGTTCCAGACGTATCTAGCCAAAAGTGAGACGGACGCCACCGGGTGGACCCCGGACCTTAACTATTATCTGAGTCTAGTCAACCGGATGGTGGACAGTATCCTTTTAAATAACAAATTGAAACCGAAGTTAGAATGCTACAGTGATTTGTTGGCGCCTGAATAAAATTGACAGAGGGGCTTTGGTATTGTTGGTCAACATTAAGGGTCTTACCACGAAAACTTAGATACTTGTTAACTGCGTATTTATTGGGAAATGACAAGGTCGCAGCGTTAGTTCCACAATAACCTTGCAGACAATAATACAGGACGCGGCCATTGATTAGCACAGGGGCCATTCAAATATTACGTAAGCAGATTTTTTGCAATTATTAACCCCCCCCCCCTCCTCCCCCTCGTCAGCAAAAGTAAGCAAAAGCGCTTACCCCCTGATGCTTACGTAAACATTGGTACATGCATTTTTCAATGTATTCTGATTTCTTTATTGATTCATGAGCAGCAGTTATAAGCGTTTCCTTTTCAAGCATAGACAAGTAGGGATGCTTTACGAGGCCGAACTTCAACAAAAACTCGCATGTGCCATATCAACAAGAGCTGGTCAATTCAAATTGCCTTCATGTTAAAAAAGGAACCCTTATGGTGACTTTGTCTGTCTCTCTGTCTGTCGCAGCTGCTTATTTCAGCAACTAATAAAGCTACCTACTTGTTTGAAATAGTTATAAAAAAAAATCTTGTCCACTTATATTTGGTATGTCCGAGAATCCACCCTAAGCCTCATCCCGTTTATCCAACTAGGCCTAGGGTGGACTCGCGGAAATGCGTTTCCGCGTATCTACCTTAGGGTGGATTTTTTGTAGAAAACGGAATAACCCCTTATTTTGCAAGTGAAAGAATTGAATAAATATTGTTATTTAAAAAAAAAAATCTTTCGTACATCAACTTTAATATTCCTGAGCTTAGTCACAGCTATGACAGGCGCCTCACACTTCCCTAACACAGACTGGCGCTTCAACGAGTATCCAAACCCCTCCGCACATGCTCTCTACGTGACGTGTGTTGAACTGATGTCTCTGCCGTTAGCACCCAACATTGTCGGCAACACTCTTCTCGACGTCATCACCAAAGGCTTTGTCGTCATACCAGCCACAAAGATCCAGCTTTGGATCAATGCTATCGGTCTGATAATGGCCGCTTTGCCTGACCCGTACTGGACCGTCCTTCACGAGCGTATATCGGAACTAATGACAAACACTGACATGACGGAATGGCCGTATCCTCATACGCCGTTCCAGCTATTTAACCTAACTACTACTAATGATGGTATGCTGGAGAATAAATACAGCCTAACTTTGGCATTGGCTCATGCGATTTGGTACCACGCGGGGGCAGGGCAAATAATGCAAGTTCCTCAGTAAGTATACACATCATAGTTTTTCTAAGTATTTATGTTTTTATTATACCTCTAAAATACGGCATCGATTGTGCTTTCGTCATAACACTCTACTATTTATGTGTTTCCAGATTCATCAAAGAAAAATTGTCAGTGGAGATCCATACAGAGATACAACTACTGTACCTGTGTCACTTGGTTGGTCCGTTCTTACAACGATTTAATTCTGACTTATCGCGAGCCGTTATGGACATCACTATCACTCTGTACGAGCTTCTGGCGCACATCGACAAGTCTCAGCAACATCTGCAGTACATTGACCCGATATGCGACTTGCTGTATCCTTTTAAAACACGTGTTTAATGTTGACTTATAAACATCAAGTAGCTATGCTGCGTTGTGCTGTGCATTACTATGCTAACTTTCTCATGCTATGATTTTCTGAGTTGCGCGAGGTGTGCTGTGCGAGCCATCACGTAGGTATTCTGTTTCTGTGTATGTATTTATTTTGTTTTGTTTTGCTAGCGCATTAGATGTAAAAACTTCTTACGAATTGTTTTGACCAAGAGACCACAGGAAAGTCTCTCTTGACACCGCGCCAATTTAACAGAAATCGTGAAAATAACTATTCCTTAACCATTCATCAGTTACCACATAAAATACATGTTCGTCGGCGACACAATGAAGAACGAAGCGGAGAGTGTGATCCGCAAGCTGCGGCCTGCCCTGCAGATGCGCTTGCGTTTCATCACGCACTTGAACGTGGAACAGATAAACACCGCCTAGCAGAGCGACTACTACAGCTACACGCCATCCAGCTCGAGCTCGAGCTCTGAGTAAGGCACAGCTGTAGTGGTACTGCACAGGACATCTTCGTTCATTGAACTCTTACCCCTTACCCATCAACTCTTGAGTGCATTAATGCCAAACTCGACCTTCATCCTGGTGTAACTTTAATCCGTGTTTTTTAATAACCACTGATATGCCCCGCTCCCCGCAGTGACATCGCCTGGAATGTCCCAAAACATTTTTTTCAGCGTGGCACGGGGCGCCTCGCCACTTATACAATCGTGTATAAGTGGCGAGTACACAAAAAAAATGTATGTAGCGGTAATAACCTAATGTGAAATCCTAAACTGAGAAAGGGCAAACTGGTGAAATTCGGCGTTTACCTCTATTTAGGAGAGACTAATATTGTTTTCATTGGGTACAGGATAAAAAGATAAGTTTTTTAAATACAAAAATATTGTCTTCGGGTCCTCGTCAAAAATACAAAAATTACCGTTAAGATATTTTCTAAAATCGATCCGAAAATGGCTTTCAACACTTAAATTCATCATAGTTTCAGTTTTCGTCTTGATTTCCCTGTACAGCGATAAATTAGTTTAACTATATAATGAGGTATTTTCATACAAACCGTTTTATTGTAAATATGGTAGGTTGATATTTCAACCTCTAAGCATGATATAAGAATAATTATGTGTTAACTAATTTACTTTATAGATTAAACTAGGAAAATCGATCGATCGTAATTTGGACAAAGCCGTAATTGTATATCCATATATCATAGTGGAGTATATTTATGTATTCAACTATATAATTAAGTGAACTCTGACGGTTCAATGCAACAAAACGTAATTACATTATTTAATAAGATACTAATGCTTTAATCGGTCAAGTGGCGCGGTTCGCCGATCGGCGATGAAACGATAGAAAATCAATTGTGTCTCATTAGCGGAGCTTGACAGATTAAGATTAAACTACATATAATTACAACTCGTTAGAAACATTGAACATGACGAGTCCAGTTTGTCAGAGCATATGTCTAATGTCCATTATTTTAGAATAAATGTCATTATTGCATAGTTTAACGTAGGTAATTTATTAATAATCTTTTAGATTAACTCTTAAAATAAGTCAGAAACGCTTGTTTTGTTAGTCTATTGATTATTTCTCTGTCGAATTCGTTATATGCAGTGAATAACTATTTATAAAAAGTGGACAATTCCATACATTTTAATTAATTTCAAAATGATTTAATTACATCTTATTTGGATTTTGATTCTCATCTAGTGAAGTAGATGTAGACATTCTCATAAAGTTAATATCTATATATTTAATTAATAAATAATTAAGGATACATAATAGAATAATGATCAAAGCTTAACGAAATTAAGGATAGTTTTCCCAAAATAGAACAGAATATGTATGAAATTATTATTTTCCATGTAATCTAGAACTTCTCAGGTGGTGTGGATTTCAGTTTAAAGAACAAAATGTCGTACAGATGCAACGGTTAAAACTTTGGTTTCCCAAGAAAGCGGTGAACAGCCACACAATAACGGCTGACCAAAGTCTAAATACAGAGCGGTTTTTGACATCGTCAAATAGTAATGAAAATGACAGGTTTTCATGACGGCCGTTATAATATGACGGAACCCATTTTCTAGGAAACCAAAGCTTAGCAGAAATATCTCAAATATTTTCAGACACATTTATTACAACTTACTAATATAGTCGTTACCTACAGCCAGCACTACGAAACAAACACAAAACAAAGCTTGTGTCGTTGTCCGGGTTGGGTATTGGACCCGCATTCGTACACAGAGTATGGCAATAGACAAGTCACAAAATAATAATATTATAACACAAGGACACACTTATTATATAGATCCAGTACCTAGTAAGAGTAAACGAGTCGGAATTATATTTTCTATGTCTTCTTCACATATACAAACTTTTTTCTGACCCCAGTAGTTAACCTACAACTGGGATCTAGAAAACCTCTGTTACGGTTAGATTTTTTCAGAATGTATTACCCGACTAGTAGATAGTACCAGCTTACAAGTGGCTGTCAAAGACTCGCTACCTCCTAAGGTATACGGTGACAGTCCTTTAACAGTTATTTTACCTATGATTTAGCATTATTGTTAAAATCACTGTGAACTTTATTTCCGTCACAATAAGGTTGCTGTTGGGTTGGGTTGCTACCACTAACAAGTCTGTCAATATCCCAGTGATCTTTATTTTTGTTACCTATGGTGTTGGATTACTGATGTCAGAGGTGAAATGACTGAGGAATGTAGCTAGGTAATCTATACGCCATTTATTATAACATTAGAAAAAAGAGGCTCGCAAAAGCAGGAGTACGAAACCTTTTATTTTCAAGTTAAGTTCAATCAATTTTAATAAATAAAGAATGTGTTTTTTTTGTAAGTAAACATTTATGGGATACAATAAAGCATATTCTATCTATCTACTCGTCACGATGCCTGGATATGTACATGAAATGAAACAATTTTTAGTAACAATCAGTTTATTAAAAAAAACTTTATATAAACCGACAATATAAAAAAAAACACGTGCTGCCACAACTTATGAAGGGAATAGGTAACATTTTAGATTTGGTAGAGTTATAGTGACATGAAAAACGTTCCCAGTACTGTCCGTCCCTGCTTCTTTTAGATATAAAAAATTGACACGACAGTATTTTATGTAAAAACTAAATAATATTAAATGAAAGCCTTGTAATTTCAGAAGGTATATAGGTTAAATAAGTACAATTAAGTGTGACTGCTGTTATTTAAATTGATTACATTTAACTCCACATCAATCTTGACTGTAATAATATTTGTTATACTTTTATTACAAAGTGTGCCCCTAAAAGAGCCTTTTTTAACTTCTGTCTAATGCTATAGTAAATGGACTATATACAATAATTGTAAAATGACTTGTCTATGTTAACCGGCTTTTATTTTGTTTGTTCTGTGCATGCGCGCATCTCGTAAATATAAGTTGAAGATACTGCGCGTGCTATGCTGCATATTTTTGTAAATAGTACTAGGTATCGTACTATACAGGGTGGAAAGTTTAAGCTGGTCCTGGATGGAAAGTATCCTAAACTTTGATATCAACAATTTTTACTCAAAGGAAACATTTGATTTTTTTTTAAAGTAACTGCAATCTAACATTTTTGAAAAGACGCTTTTCTAAATCGTGAATCAAACCAACTCAAATGTGACAAAATAACACCCGTATTTTAAGGTCTCATAACAACAGGATGTAGACTTGCTACAAAAAAATAGTTTTAGTTAATAGTAAGAATAAAGGAATGTTTCCTTTGAGTAAATTGTGTAACTTCAATATTTAATATAGTGGTGGTACTTTCCCTCCAAGACTCGCTTCAACTCTGCGCCTCTATGAAAAGTATAGCTACATAAACAAACATCGCTCATTTGGAGAAACATCGACGTAAATATATTTTTCCCGAAAATTAGTTAAATATCACAAAGCACTTAGAAAGCGTATTTACGTTAGGAAAGCAAACACTTTAAAAAAAGTAGCAGTTACGTCGATGTTTCTCCAAATGAGCGATATATTTAATACAAAAAGTGTGATAAAATGCAATAACTACTTGGTAAAAAAGTACCTATTATCCCTATAGCCATCCAGTATAGGCCAATTCATTTATTGGTAAGAAAATAAGACCTTTATTATAATAATGATCAAATGGCATTTATTGCATCAATGTGATCATTACCTATATTTACTTATTACATAATCATTCTGAAATTGGGTAAGATTGCTGCGAGCAGATAAGCGTTACATGCATAATTTAATAGGTATAAGTTTTGTATTATGAATATTAGTGAACAAATAAATATTTTCATTGAAGTTCAGTTTTATCGTTCAAGCCGTTGACAAACACAAGTGCATTAGTGTAAAGCCTCCAGAACACGTTGGTCGTGTACTGGTGGCCAACGACCACCACTTTTCACAGCAATACTGCTATAAAAGTTCCATCATAGACCTCACCCATTGCTTTTCACCAGGCGAGATCGAGGTCAAGACACAGAAAACGTTTATACTCCTTGGGTCAAGAGCAGGCACATTCACAATAAAAACAATAAGAGGTGGTGGTACAGTTGGACACTTAATAGGTGACTTTACGTGAATCGTGATATGGCTAATCTTGCAGCGTTCCAATAATTGAGTCGATTGGTATCAAAATTGGTCAAATCCATTTAAGATAAATTAGCATAGCATACTCTATTTTTCATTTTTAATATATGGCAACACCTATTAATAAGGAAAAATAGAGCTGCTAATTTATCATGGATTTGACCAATTTTGATACCAATCGACTCAATTATGACCTTACTTAATTGATGACAGACTGTTCCTGTAGAAATATCTATACTTATAATAAATCTGTAGAATTGAAAATTCTGTACATTGAAAATATCAAAAAAATAAATGACAGGGGGTGTTACTAGACCGACACCGAACCCAAAAATGTGATTAAAAATTTTTTTGTCTGTCTGTTTTTTCAGGCATCACGCAAAAACTACCGGTTCGATTACGATGAAACTTATCCTGGGCACCACACTGGGTACTTTTTATCCCGGAAAAGTATATACAATCAAAAACAAACTTAATTTCGCGGTTCAATCCCTAGACCCGATTACTGTACCAACCGCAAATAATAAGTTTGTCGTAGGTTACGTGGAGGGTGTGTTCTTTGTGAAGAGTAGGTATCCACTAAGTGTTTTTCGAAATTCGAACCCTAAGAGGGTGAATGGAGGGAGGGTGAAATTTCACGCGGACGAAGTCGTGGGCAGAAGCTACCCAAGTAGCACAAAATAGCTTTATAACAGATGGATAACAGAATTAGCATCTTAAAGCTTTATAGGAAGTCTAAAATGGGGCATTATAAACCGCTATACAACTCTTGTAATGCTAATTTGGGCCTCCAATTATACAGACTTACGTATTAGATTGGCATTTTAGCAGCATTATATTGGTTGTCTACTGGAATGATAAACGCATTATAATGGGCTGTGAAAACAGGTTAAAGCAGTGCGCATATCTCAAATGTGGCTCTTATACAGCTTGTTCAGACGCCAGCACATCAACCTACTAGTTTCGGGTAGGTTGATGTGCTGGCGTCTGTACCATTACAAAGGCAAAATAAAATCATTTTCAAATGTTATTTTGAATTTCTGTTAGTATTAATAAAATCTTGGTTAAAAAAAGAACATGATGTGATACTTTCAACAAAAAAATATAAGTGCTATGGGGTAAGTAATTTAACTCTTGTTTTTTGTTCTGTATGAGTGAATTAAGGTTGCGAGTATCAGTTTACTGTGAAAGTATGTATATATTTGCATCAAATATTTTACGCGCCTTCGAATTAAAGAGATATTTATTACAAAACTACTATAAAAAGATGTGGAATTCTAAAAAAAATTATGCTCTTACGAAGAAATATTTAGTTTTAGTCATTATGATACCTGTCTTGCACCGGCCGATCAATACCATAGGTTGAAGTCCTTTTTAAAGCATTATCTATATATATAAAAGAAAGTCGTGTTAGTTACTCCACTTATAACTCAAGAACGGCTGAACCGATTTAGCTGAAAATTGGCAGGGAGGTAGTTTAGAGCCAGGAGAAGGACATAGGATACTTTTTATCCCGTTCAACAGTTTTTTTTTTTTTCAAAGTTTTAGCGGTATCGAAAATCATCATCTGGGACGAGTGCACAATGGCGCATAAACGTGCATTAGAAGCACTTAACCGAACATTAAAAGATTTACGCAATGACTCGAGATGTTTTGGAGGAGCAATGATTTTACTGTCTGGCGATTTCCGCCAAATACTGCCAGTAATTCCAAGATCTACGGCTGCCGACGAAATAAACGCTTGCCTCAAATCGTCAAATCTATGGCGCTATGTGAAGAAACTGCAACTGACAACAAACATGAGAGTTACATTGCTTAATGATACATCTGCTGAAGATTTCTCGGAGCAATTGCTGACTATCGGTAATGGTCAAGTACCTGTCGATGAATCGAGCGGATTAATATCATTTCCAAATAATTTCTGTAATTTTGTCTCATCAAAAGACGAACTTATCAACAATGTATTTCCAGAAATTATTTCTAACTACAAAAATAATTAATGGTTGAGTGAGCGAGCAATTTTAGCGGCTAAGAATAAAGATGTAGATGACCTAAACTACATAATTCAAAATAAGATCATTGGAACAATGAATTCATTCAAATCTATTGACTGCGTCACAAATGAAGATGAAGCCACCAACTATCCAATTGAATTTTTAAACTCTTTGGACGTGCCTGGCTTACCACCTCACAATTTACGCCTAAAGGTTGGCTCCGTAGTAATCATGCTTCGAAACATAAACCAACCAAAACTGTGCAACGGTACGCATTTAGTGGTTAGAAAATTAATGAACAATGTAATTTACGCTACGATAATGATAGGAAAATTCAAAGGTGAGGAAGTTCTCATTCCGAGGATACCGATGATCCCAACCGATATGCCGTTTGAATTTAAAAGACTTCAATTTCCGATACGTCTTGCATTTGCCATGACTATCAACAAATCACAAGGCCAATCCTTAAAAGTTTGTGGTTTAAATCTAGAACATGCATGTTTTTCCCATGGTCAATTATACGTGGCATGTTCACGGGTCGGAAGACCATCTGCGTTGTTTGTTTTTGCGCCTGATAATAAATAAAAAAATGTCGTGTATCACAAGGTACTTAAATGAAGAGCAACCTATGTACTAAAATTAATAAATAATTATGAATGATTAATGTAGGTATTTAATTTTTTTTGTATTTTTTCCAATTAAAAAAAAAACTGCTTATTTATTGCCTTTAAGGCGGAACAAAGTTCGCCGGGTCAGCTAGTTTACCATAAAATTAAATTTAGTGTATTATCGAAATAGAAAGCAAAATGGCGTAGGCATATTTAAAAACTTTAGGCATTTGCTATATTCCTTGTAATTCTTTTGGCTTGGTAATAGCATTAAAAAGGATTTTAAAATATGTTCAGGCTGTAGCAGAGCTTGATTAGAGCAGCGTTCATAGAGTATTTAATGTATATTTTAAAACATTTTAGGGTTCGGTATAAACGTTTTAAGATTTGATAAAACCTCCGTACCAACATAGGTAGAGTCTGGCAAACGAAAGTAGACACTCGAATTATTTGCAGACTTTTTATATGGCAATGTTAGACAAAATGTCAAATTCAATTTCAAAACAATTATTGTACATGCTCTGTGAAGATGGCGTGTTGTTGTGATCTTGTTGAGCATTTTTCTATCTCAAAAGTCTCTAAGTCAAGCAGTAGTGTACAAATAATACCGTTTTTCATCAAAACAAATTATTATAAAGTATCAAATTAGGTTATTCCAGGTATGTCATACTAATTTTAGGGTTGCTATAATACTGATATTTTTTTTTTTAAATTTGCCGCGCTTTTTCAGTCTCTACTTTCGTTTGCCAGACTCTAGTTTGACAAATCATAGAAGTTACACGTGCTAATTTCGCAAAATCAATTCCCGCTTTAGTTTGACTTGATACAGTATCGTATTTATTTTTCTAAGTAGGTAACTAATTATTGTTTTTATTCAGTATCAAAATGCCTTTTAAAATTGTTGAAACAAGCGAGAAAGGAAAAATACAGCTTTTCGTCGTTCCCAGCAACTGGAAATGGAAAGGTCATCTTCGGTATCCCAAGAAAAGGACCGATTATAAATTAGCTAGAGACGAATATTCAAAACCTCAGCCTGAATGGCCAGTTATGTCGTGCAAAGTGAATAAAACAGCACTTTCATCTTACAAAGACGCCGAAGAAGAACTTCCAATTAAAAATTAAAGCTCTTTTAACGCAATCTGTGTGATGTTTCTCTCAACCGCCTATTTTCTTATTTTATTTTGTAATATCACATTTTTTATATAATCGTTACAACGTTCCTCTTCGTTATCTGTAGAACTGCATTGGGATTGGGATTGCCCTGCGTTGAAATCGATTCTTTGAAAAACCAGTCCATTTTGTCCATCTATCACATTTAAAGTTACGGAACCGTCCTTATTATTCGGCAATGGGCTCATTATTGATGTCATCATGTAGATTATCGGATACATTTTGACTTTCTGAACAGTTAATAATATTTACATACTCTGGACACTTTTCGCACCACCACTTCTTTTAACCTTTTAAGCGCTTGGCTAAATATCAATTGCCGTGCCTCTAGCGCGCGGCTACAAATCGATAAAATCAAGATAAAATAATACCTACAATAAATAAGGAGGAGAAATCTTTGTATCGATAAAAAAATAGTAAAAAAAAAAATTCTCTATTTAATAATGGTTTTAGTTGTACCACGCAGTTAATTATACGAAAATAGAACGAAAAAACATGCATGTTCTCTGTCGCAGAAATACGACACGAGCGGTAGGGGCACGGAAATATGTGTCGCATAAATGCGACACAAGCGGTTAAAAGGTTAATACTTTTCCACTGTTTTCGGTTAATTATGATTAAAAGCACAAGAGTACACGTACTGTAAGAAGCTGGTTATTGGCTGGATTTGATGCCGTTATACGACTTATTGCTTGTTAAAATTTTTTCTCAGTATACGTTAAAGGCTATAAAATATTACGACGAAATGCTTTTAAACAGCTGGCTTTTAAAACAGCACCAATGAACACCGTTGTACAGTTGTGACCCATGCGAAAGGTCGTTATAAAACAGAGCAGTTTTAAAGAATTTTAGGATGCTTTATAATAGCCTAAGCCGTAATTAATGCTTACATCGGCTTACACTGCTGTATAATGCTTACAGCTGTATTATAAGCTGTAGAGAGGCATAAATGACATCTAAAATAAAACCTTTAGCTGCACAAAATATTGAAAAAAAGCATTATATAGCTTTAGGAACTACAAAGTTAATAAAATGCTGCTATACAGAAGCAAGACATAGCTAAAACCCTTCAAATTCTCTAATGAAGCTAGAAGAACATTTCTGGTCACCGCTTTTTCCATTATATCGATTTTGTGTTACTTGGGTAGTCTGTAATATAATTATAGATTAACGCAAATAGATCCGATTGAACTGTTGGTAATACGCAATTAGTATATTAATTTGAGCCTAGAGAAATTTATTGCAATACATATCAAAATTCTAGAAAGTTTAGAAGACCGCTTTTCTCAATCAATCGACGAAAAAATTAAAAATTTCAACGACGTTTCAGAATGACTCCAAAATTAATTTGTATCCGGCATTCACCCTGTTGTACAGGGTGAAATTTTAATCATCGTTTTCGTTTTAAGGGGCTATTGTACTCATCATTATGAACAACTTTTACTATGGGACCAAACCTGACATCGTGAAAAACAAATCAGCTGTTCCCTACATTTATGTTCACGTAACTCGTCAAAATGTAGGGAACAGTTGATTTTTTTTTTTCGCGATTTCATGTTTTTTCTGTATATTATATTTATATACTTACCCCCTTATTCATAAAACTTATCAAACCTATTTTAGTTAAAATGGGGTTTGTCTCTTTCTTACACACAGAAATGACAACGTGACAGATAAAGACAAACGTTCTATAAACCTATTTTAGCTAAAATAGAGATAAAATAGGATTATGAATAAGGGGGTTACCTACTGTTTTTTTGGCCCAAATTTTATATATTTTATACGCTTTTTCCCTATATGGAAGCAGCCACACCTCTTGGGCAAAATTTACCAAATTATTTGCAGCACACTAATATCCATTTTAAATGTGGCCTTGGAAGTCCGAGCGTGGCTTCAAGCCGTACTAGGTACCCGTCCGTTTTGGTGGCCTCGGCGTCCGCAAAATTACCAGTATTGTCGTCTGTCCACAGCACTGAAAAGTTGACCGGAAAAATGTTAGCCCCTTCCCTGGTTAACTCTGAAGTGCTGTGCTTGACCGATGCGATGAATGCCCGAAAATGGCCTACCCGGATTCAGATCGGCCCGTCAACTCATCTTCCCAGAGACGAGAGGGGATGAGCCGCTCTGCAGGTTAGTACGGGATAATCTTATTAATACGTCCAATACTGCTGAGCATGGGCGTGCCTGCTGGCCGTGGGTGTATGGTAGTTAGCTTCAGACGCTACCATCACCCAACATAGGCACTATGCTAGGTGACACCACCTTCCAACTCGCTACTTGTCTGCGTCTGGGTGTTCCTTGCGTGACTGCAAATGCGGTGTCGACTGCCTCGGACACCATGGCCTATCTTGCAGTAGGAGCGCAGGCCGGATAGCACGGCACGCCAGCATTAATGATATTATCCGTCGTGCTCTTATCACTGCTGGGTGCCAGCTGTTTTAGAACCCAATGGCTTGGCACACGGTGATGAGAAGAGGCCAGACGGAATGGCCATAATGCCTTGGAAGTTAGGTCTGCCTTTGGTGTAGGATGCAACATGTCTCGACACACTCGCGCCATCCCATCTTCCTAGCAAGGCGGGCTGCTGCAGGTGTGGTGAACCTCAAACGGCAGTTATTGAGACTTATATGTTCGAGCCGTTCGAGGTTGAAACACTAGGTAGGGCCATGGGGTCCGAAAGCCCACTTATGTAGTTCTTCGGGACATCGCCAAGCGGTTGGTCAACTGGTGGTTGGACAAGCTGTGGTTGGTGTACGTAACTGTCATTAACAATAATCTACGTAATACATATATGCAATATATGGCTTGGCCTTTTCGTTACTACAAGAACCATTGTATAACAGTATGAGAGTTTTTCACCTTACGCCATGTGAATGTAGCGAAATGGCCAAGCCACATATTTTGACTAAGGTGTAGAGTTGTTTAAATTTCAGGAGTAAAAGTCCATAACAGTATGAGAGTTTTTCACCTTACGCTCATGTGAATGTAGCGAAATGGCCAAGCCATATATTTTGACTAAGGTGTAGAGTTTGCGAAGTTGGGCCTTGTAGAGTTAGGGCGTGTAGAGTTAGAAGCTTTTCTCTACATGAGATCTGATTACTTTTTAACAGTGCGAGCTACATGGTGTCGTCTTGGCAACATTTAACATGAAATGTTTTTGTGGGATAGATATGACACATTATCGGTAACTATTTCGTACTCAACTTATCTGGGCAAGCTCCCCACTACCGAGCTCGTTAAGTCTCATCTTTCGTGGCGCGTATTAGTATACCTAGATGAAGCTAAGAAATGATAAAAAATAATACGAATAAGTAAACCAATGCCGCCGGAATTGAATTAATACACACGTGCACAATATTGATTTAATCTATACATTTCCAGTATAAGAATAGTAAAAAGTAAAGAATTAAGAAGACTTCATTGTAGGAAAAGCCTATACAATGCGAGGTCAGCTAAAACTGGAAATGTAAAGCTTGATGTGTCGTCGTGTGTACCTACTAGGTATATTCGACAGCAAATATAAATTAAGTACCTGTAGCTGTACAAGGATCTTATCGCGTGTGGCCAAATCGAAACGAATGCCGCCATTTTGTTTTAAATACAATTCACAAATTAATATTTACCAAGGGCGCCCCCATATCAACGTCATTCGAGCGGCAAAAGATCCTTGTACCGGTGTACTTTCCTTGTATGTATGTTCCTTGATTCACAGTTATTTACCTCTGACCGTAGCAAGCCAAAAGCAACCTTATTTTAACAATTATAAAGATCATTGCTAATCTGACAGACTTGTCAATGGCAGCAACCTTATTGTAACGATAATAAATATCACTACGTTTTGACAGCAATGCAAACTCAGAGGTAAAATAACTGAAACAGACGGTAGAATATGACATTGTCAGTCATGACAGTTATTACCATTTTGAAAAAAATAACAAATATAGTAGAAAATTACCCGTGGGACAGTGACAGCGTTCAAATACATATATTTTCCCATTCTAAAATATGTGTATAAAAGTTACAGTATTTCTGCTGTTACCCGAGTTTAACAAAACGGGACTTAGCTTATACTTACTATCCTTTAATTTAATGTGGTTTAGCTCTAAAATATATTGCTAGAATGCGTTAACTGCGTTTAAAATTGAGGTAGAAGCTGCTTCAGCACTGTCTCGTACTCACTCAATTCAGAATCTCATGTCCACACATAGATTTTGACCTCAGTCTCAATCTCAAAAAAACCTCTACCTACACTTTTGACACTTAGTTTTTACATTGATTGTCGCTGAGATGAGATTGCAACTTGAATTTGAACATTTATATGTATGAGAATCAGTCTTCAGATTTGTTACTAGCAATGCGTGTGCCCTAGTCCTAGCATTACTTTATTAGTAGTTTTTAAAACGGTAGTAGTAGAATATTGAATTCGGAAAGGGTAACACTTTATTGATGGAAATGTCGACGGGTGGGCGGGCGGTGGGCGCTGGGCGGCGCGGCGTCGTTTCTCACAACAAATGAACAAAACAACATTCCGCGTTCGGTCTTTGGAGGAGGCGCACGCGAGTCGCTGCCCTTTTCAACGCATTCGGTCAGAAGCGCTTCTGAAATCAAGTTATTTATCAAATTACTGGTGGTTCCTTTCCGAGTGCTTCTGCTAGTGAAGAGTGTGTTGCCGCTTTTGAGGTGAGTTAATAATCATTATACCTACATTTTGTTTACCGGCTACAATGCATGTCGTCCATGTCGTTCGATCGATTGGGTCTCTAGATATGGCGACTATTTTTGTTTCAATCCAGCTCCTGATTTTCATGCCCTGAATGGGCAGTGCGTTAGAAAATTATAATAGCGTTAATCCCTGGAAATTGTAAATATTTACCTTTAGCGATTCAACTGCAGGAAGCATGCCGCCGGTTAGCCGGCTTCAGGTGCCCGGCAGCGTTATTGTTATTACAGTTCTGAGGAATATAATAGTACAAAACAAACGGTAACAAGTGCCATCTACTTCAATACATTATTTAAGCTGGAAAACAACTTTTTAATTCTGTCATATTTTGCAAAAACTGGATAAGTTGGTGTTGATGAATCAGTTTCCGATATGACTGAATGTAATCATACACACATCAAAAGTGTCTAGGGATCAAGCATTTTTATGCGGATTTCTTGAGATTGAGATGTGGCTTTGTAATAAATTTATGATTTTATAAATTTATATGGATCCTTTTTGGTGCATTTCATAATTTGAATCAGGAACTGTGAATCAAATTCGAGTAAAAGATGAAAATCAGCTGTCAATATTTTCCCTATAAAAACATACAACGCATTGAAGACATTATTAGTGCTACTGTTTCCCTACTACTGATTAAAACCAACGTTATTATGGAGCGGCGACGTCATTTAAGCAGGGAAGAAATGCTCAGAGCCGTGGGAATGATAGAAGCTGGTTCCCGGCAACGTACTGTGGCTTTAGCTCTGAATACAAGTCAGAGTGTTATCAGTCGACTTTGGACACGTTACCGAAGCACTGGTACCGTGGCTGAGCGCCATGGAGGACGGTATCGCTGCACCACACGGAGACAAGACCGATACATTCAAATCTTAACTCGAAGAGCTCCAACAATAACCGCCATGATGTTAGCCGTGAGGCTTCATCACTCTTCAGGGAACTTAATTAGCGACCAAACAGTCAGATACCGCTTGCATGAAGTGAACCTTCATTCCCGAAGACCGCTACGGGTACCACCTATAGCAATGCACAATCGTAGGATTCGATATCAATGGGCTCTTGAACACAGAAATTGGGCAGAAGAGCAATGGCGTTTCGTGTGCTTTTCTGATGAGTCTCGTTTTGGTATGAGACCGGATACAAGACGTATACGACACTGGAGAACCCCTGGACGCCAACAGCGATTAAAATCCTGCCAGGAAGTCCATCCTTATAGTGGTGGAACCATCATGGTATGGGCGGGTATTTGGTTCGGCGGAAGAACTGAGTTGATTTGGATCAGAGGCAACCTCAACGCTCAAATTTATGCTGAGACGATTGTATCAGACGTCATCGTTCCTCTACAAGTGCAAATCGGTCCCTTATTTCAGTTAATGCATGATAATGCACGACCGCACACCGCAAGAGTTGTAAGACAGACTCTCGCCGCAGCTAATATCAATGTCCTGCCCTGGCCTGCTCAGTCGCCAGACTTGAACCCGATTGAGCATGCATGGGATATGCTACAGAGAAGAGCTCTGCCGAATATGGAGGGTATCCAGTCGCAAGAAGACCTTTTTTTGTTGTTGCAACGAACATGGGCGGCCATTCCACAGCGTGATTTGGATGAACTCATTTTGAGTATGCCAAACCGATGTTCTTGTGTTGTTAGTGTTCGCGGTAGAAACACGGATTATTAATTGTTTAAGTTACCCAATAAAATTTTAAAGAAAACTGTTATTTCAGTCTTTTTTTCGAACTTTTGTGTTAGTGGTTCAAATGTCAAAAATCCCTTTATTAGGAAAATGGCAAATTTCTTTATTAATGCAAAGGTGACTTGGTTTATCGTTACTGTGACAAACGAAAACACTTTATTTCATGAATCCTTAAAGAAAATTTTAATTAATATCAATCAGGAGAAAAGTTATTGCAAAAATATATGTTGATCCCTAGACACTTTTGATGTGTGTATATAAAATAACACATAAGAAGGGTTAAGAAGGTGTACCTAGGTATAGTACACCCACAAACACAACCCAATAACAGTGTAACCAACCTGAGAATCGAACCCATGACCGTAGCTCAGTAGATGTACTTGCGACCACTAGACCTACGAGATGTAAACATAATATCGCTCATTTGGAGAAACATCGACGTAACTGCTACTTTTTGTTATTACGTCTTTGCTTTTTTTTACAAAAGAAAACAACCGACTTAAAAAAAAAACACTACAACGAGAAAAATAACTTTAATTTAGAAAGTCGGTGTCAAAACGAAAATGCGGAATCAACGACACCGACTTCCGAAATTAAAGTTATTTTTCACTTAGTAGTGTTTTTTTTTTGGGAAAATTACATTTCCGTCGATTTTTTCTCCAAATGAGCGATATATTATAATGGTATGCTAGCTTATCTATATCTACTAAAACTAAAAAAATAAAATGTTTGTTTGTTTAACCTTTTCACCGCCACGGTCTTCAATAGAAGTTCCAGATTTTCGTGCCACCAGGCGCCACGACTTCATTAGAAACTCTTCATTTTAACTCATAATCAGCCTATAATGTTCCCACTGCTGGGACACAGGCCTCCTCTCAGTGAGAGGGAGTGGGCCGTAATCCACCACGCGGGCCCAGTGCGGGTTGCCAGATGTCACATGTCTTCGAATTTTTGGTTCTAGGACATGCCGGTTTCCTCACGATGTTTTCCTTCACCGTTTTGAGAGCAGTGGTGATGAAATAATTTACACAATGTAAACTCATTTTAACTATCTTATAAAAATAAAGAACAATGGGCAAAATGCCCCTACCCTATGTATCAAATGAAAGTAATTGAAAAGTGTATTATTTCATTGTATGACAGCAAACCTGTAAAACATGGGGGAAAAATATTATTGAGACTTAGAAATCAAAATAAAAACGCTACATAATGTTAGGTAGAATTCATGTATCTCTTCAATTTAATTATGAGTATGCGCCTATTGCGTCGATGTTTCATATTTTACAATAAACAGCTCGCGGCGCGACGGAAGTAAGCGAGACAGACAGAATCAGAGTCGAATAAAAGCGCGCGCTTTTTTTTTGTGAATGGCATCTCGCTGTTCAACGAGGTTGTCGCCTGCTTAAGCGGGCTTGCCTGTGGATGCCTCAATAAATTAAGGCCTCCAGCCAAGGCTTAACAAACTTAAAAAAATAAGCGACTACACGCTAAGGGCAGCCCCTGTGGGGTACGCACCTCGGCCTAGGGCGTCGTTGGCAGCAAGGGCCAGGATGGATCGGAATCATTTAGGGACGAATTTAAAACTACAGGCTCAGCGGCGCGGGCTGGCTCGAGCAAGGGTTGGGGCGGACATGGTATGGGGCGTCGCGACGGGCCTCGACGGCGAGGACAGACGGACGGCTGTCGGGACTTGTACTTTCTGAGAATACGAGAATACATTCGTCGATGTCTTTTATAATGAAACCGTATTTGGTATCGTTAATTTTAAAGTTAACTTTATTACACTTTTGTTACACAATAATATTATATTATAAAACTTACTTGTTGATAGAACAGCCGAAAATCTTTTGAGTTTTTTTCGTGGCAGTAGGTACTTTTGTTACATGTTGAATTTCTTATTAGTTAGTTCTGAAGATTGCTACGTAGCGATACTACTACTACGTCGTAACGATAAGTGCATGTAACAAACAGCGAGCGATTAGCGAACGATTTTTAGATTGGATGTTTGTATCGTTAAGCGATTGATTGTGCGATGATTGCTGATTGCTATTTTATACGTAACAAGTCTGCCCACCGCATCGCTGCGCAACGCCTAACCTTCCTCAAGAATTGGGCTATCAAATGCAAAAAGATTTTTTTGAAATACGACAGTTGGTTCCTAAGACTGATTAGTGCGTTCAGACCGAGAGACAGATGGACGTGGCGGGGGGACTTTGTTTTATAATATGTAGTGATTATATCTTTTTTGTATTGATAGAAGCTGTTGCTTGCGTTGTTTATTCTAAATAATACCTGCCCTGAGTTGGAGTATTTTATACTTTTACTACCTAGTGCAGCATTGCTATTGTCTGTACTCTGTACTTAGTTAAAGCTGTGCATTGCCGACGCATTTGTGTCTGAATTGTATGCTATTTGAATCCTGACGGCTTGACTGTTATAGGTACCTTTTTATCTATCAATTAATGTATATGCATTTATTGATTTCTTGAACTGCTGCTGCGATAATATTTCACTCTTGAAGTTTGATAATATAATTTGGTACTGTGAAAATAACTCAGGTTGGTAGTAGGTAGTAGAACCCATATAGGTACTATACCAAAAGTCCATCTCCACGAAACTATGACAATGCCTAACTCTCCAGCACACACTTTGACCATATAACTTTAATGGTGTCTCATACAGGGTGAAATTTTAATCACCGTTTTCCTCTTAAGGGGTCATTGTACTCATCATTGAACAACTTTTACTATGGGACCAAACATGAAATCGCGAAAAAAAATCAGCTGTTCCCTACATTTTGACGAGTTATGCGAACATAAATGTAGAGAACAGCTGATTTTTATTTCGCGATTTCAGATTTGGTCCCATTTACCTGGGAAGACATCTGTCCAAGGAGTTGTGCCTACCGCGCGGGCACGATGCGACTGCGTTGATTTAAATTAGAATAAATCGAGCGGCGTCGAAGCTTTCAATGCTAAAGAATAGAATAGCCATTTATATTTTTCAAATATAGGTAATACATAATAGCTAACACTTATTATGTAATACATTAAAACTGAGCCATATTTCACCATTCGGCATGCAACATTTATATTATTAACATTCACTTAACCAAAAGTCAGATCCACAATCTCCGGTCATCAGGGAGAGTGGAACCGGCGAGAGATGTCATGCGGTGTCTCATAGGGATCGGTCCTGGGGCCGCACCTGTGGGGTACCGGGTACGACTGGGTGCTGCGCGCCGATCTACCTAGCGGCGTCAGTGTGGTTTGCTACGCTGACGACACACTGGTCCTGGCGCAGGGGAGGTCACACCAGGCGGCGGCTGAATTAGCGACACGCGGGGTTGCGACAGTCGTTGAAAGGATCCGGCAACTGGGACTGGAGGTAGCCCTGCACAAGTCCGAGACCATGTGTTTTCATGGTCCTCAGAACCGTTTATTGCCCGTGGTTCGACCGCGTAGTTCTACTAGTAGGACCACGGGCATTTTTCTTTTCGGTGGTTCTATCAATCGGACCATCGTTATAAAATTATCATATTTTATTGGCACTGGTTCTACTGGCCGAGTGGTCGAGTAGAACAAGATAAATATTTTTGCCCATGGTACTACTTACGTAGTACTTATACCTGTTACCTTATTTTGCTACGCAAAATACGCGCATTGACGTGTTGCGGACACCAGCCCGTATTACAAAAAATGTTTTTGTAGCTACCTATTGCACTAAAAAGAAAATAGTACATTACTGCAGCAGCCAGCAAAAGACTCATTGATGGCCGGACGTGTAAATGTGAGATCAAAAATGTGAGAGTAAAAGAGTTAGCTGGTTTAACTAAAAAAAAGATTTTTGACAAAGAGTAAGTAAACGTGGACGAATATATATCATCTCAGCTTATCCAATGCATGTCCAACATTTATTTTGGTATTTAGTAACTCCAAGTTTTACATGCAAAGAAGTTTACTCACTTAATAGAACCACGGGTAAACAAAGTTGCCCTTAGTACTACTGATAGAACTTGATTTGTCCATGGTCTGATTGATAGAACCAACGAAAAGAAAAATGCCCGTGGTCCTACTAGTAGAACTACGCGGTCGGACCACGGGCAATAAACGCTCAGAACGCGCCACAGTCGGGTTCCCAAGTAACGGTAGGAGGGGTGGACTTTTTGGTCGAGTTGGGCACCGTCGTCGGCTGCAGACACCCTCGCCCCGTGGTCGTTCTTGGGGACTTCAACGCCAAATCGACGGCTTGGGGTTCCCCGAGGACTGACGCGCGGGGCAGGGTGCTCGAGGAGTGGGCTGTGGAAAACGGCCTGCTCATCCTGAACCGGGGTTCCGTCCAAACGTGCGTGCGTCAGCGGGGCGGCTCCATAGTGGACCTTCGTTCGCCAGCCGTACTATTGCGCGCCGTGTTCAGGGCTGGCGTGTTTTGGAAGAGGTAGAGACGTTGTCGGATCATCGTTACATTCGATTCGACGTCTCCCCTAGACTTCCGCTAGCCCAGCTCCAGCGGCCCCCAGTGAAGTTGGCCCGCGTTGGGCTCTGTAACAGGTGGACCGGGAGTCATTCCTGGAAGCCGCAATCGTCCAGGCCTAGATGACAGCACCGGACAGGCCTGCCGACATCGACAAAGAGGCAGAATGGCTCCTGAAGGCAATGTCGCACATTTGCGACGTGGCGATGCCTAGGGTTCGGTCCAGTCCGGCCAGGCGCCAGGTATACTGGTAGTCGCCAGACATCTGGCAGCTGCGCGCTGCGTGCGAGGCCGCTCGGCGCCAGTATGCCAGGCTCTACCGAGCCGTGCGGGGCAAGCTTCGCCCCTTCGCTCCCCCACTGTCCCAGAGCCTCCGGCCTGACCTTCTGGAGAACGTGGTAAGTGCTCTCTTCCCGTCAAGGGAGGAGCACTCGGCCCCACCGATGGTTCCGCCTACCGTGGCGCCTAGCGCGGACGAAGACGACGACGTGCCCGAAGTAACCTCAGTAGAGTTGAGAGTGGCGGTGACGAGGCTTCAAGCCAAAAACATACCAGGCCGCGCTTGGGTCCTGGCTTCACAGGCTCTAGGCACAGAATACTTAATAGTACTGCGTACAGAAAGGACACGTCCTTCCCCGCATTCATATCAGATACCACACCTCACCCCGCACTTCGAGGTATTTGTCGCCGACTCTTTAGCAAGGGCGCTCGCGAACCGCAGCGCTGTACTGCTGACACGAACACACAATTTTGCGATTTCCAAGTTTTATTTGAGTTTTAATCACGATGGTTGGATATTGTGATGGTTTTCCGAATTTGTATTTACATAAACTGTTTGTAAGATTTCGCATTTTTAATACGATGCGATTTAATAACCGAATATTTAGAGATAAGTCATTTAAACGAAAATATTTTAGTGTTTTTATTTCATTATGAACCCAGAGGGTCATTCAATAAATACTTAGCCTACAAAAATTAAACGAAAATTTTGGAAAAGTGGCAATTTATTTTTCAACATAGTCTCCTTTTAGTTCGATACACTTAGCCCAGCGATGCTCCAACTTTTTTAACCCGTCCGAAAAATAGTTTTTGTCAAACTCTGCAAAATAGGCCTCCGTGGCGGCGATGACCTACTCATTTGATCCATATCTATTCCCGGCGAGAGATTTTTTCAGATTAGGAAACAGAAAGAAGTCACAAGGGGCCAAATCTGGAGAATACGGTGGATGGGGCAGCAATTCGTAGCGTAATTCGACCAATTTGGCCATGGCAACGGCAGACGTGTGAACCGGTGCGTTGTCGTGGTGAAACAGCACTTTTTTCTTCGCCAGATGGGGTCGTTTTTTCTTTAATTCGGCGTCGAATCGGCCCAATAAATCGGCATAGTAAAGCCCTGTAATTGTTTTACCCTTCTCGAGGTAATCGATGTAGATCACACCTTGTGAATCCCAGAAAACGGTGGCCATAACTTTTCCGGCCGATTTTACAGTTTTCGCCTTCTTTGGAGCACGTTCCCCGGTCTGGATCCATTGTTTTGATTGCTCCTTGGTCTCTGGTGTGTACCAGTGGATCCAGGTTTCATCGACAGTCACAAAACGACGCAAAAACTCCGCTGGGTTCCGCTTAAACAGCGCCAAATACGTCTCCGATGTGGTCTCACTGTTGCATTTGTTTTCCGGTGTGAGTAAACGCGGCACCCATCTAGATATGATGCACTGTTCCTTCTGAAATGCCTACAGTCTCAGCTAGCTCTTATTATTTTGCGAAGTAGGTAATTATTTTGCGAGGGTTGTATGGAGTGCTTAGGGCCTCGACTGAGAAGGCTCTTTAGCGCATGTTTGGAGCGGGGCCAGTTTCCAAGGCGTTGGAAGATGGGCAAGCTAGTCCTGCTGAAGAAGGAGGGACGCCCCGTTTACTCACCATGCGCATACCGCCCCATTGTGTTGTTGGCGCTCTTTGAGAGAGTAGTTGCATACCGCCTCGTTCAACATTTATCGGGGGTGGGTCCAGACCTATCGGATAACCAGTTCGGTTTCCGACGTGGGCGCTCCACGGTGGACGCGATCATGCGTGTAAGGACCTTGGCGGAGGAAGCAGTGTCCCAGGGTGAGGTCGTCTTGGCGGTGTCCCTCGACATCGCCAATGCCTTCAACACCTTGCCCTGGAGTTCCATTAGGGAGGCACTTCGGTATCACGGGGTGCCAAACTACCTTCGCCGCACAGTCGGGGCCTACTTGGCGGACAGGTGTGTCATCTACCCTGGCCGAGAAGGATGGGAACGGCGAGAGGTGTTGTGTGGTGTTCTACAGGGTTCGGTACTGGGGCCGCTCCTGTGGAACATCGGATATGACTGGGTGCTGCGTGGTACGCTCCTCTATGGCATTAGCATTACCTGCTGCGCCGACGACACTCTGGTGACAGCGCGGGGGAGTACGTACCAAGACGCAGCACAACTGGCGACAGCAGGAGTTGCGCAAGTCGTTACGAGGATCGAACAACCTCACGGCTCGCAACATCGCAATCTTGTGAAGGCCGCAGAGGGCGATGGCCGTCAGGATTGTTCGCGGGTACCGCACGATCTCATTCGAGGCGGCGACCCTCTTGGCCATCCGGCCTTGGGACCTGGAGGCGAGAGCACTCGCGTCACTATATCAGAGGCGCGGGGAGGCGCTGGAGCGTGGCGAGAAATCCCTGCCTCGGGTTATCAAAGCACGGCGGTCTGCGACCTCCATGAGAGATGGCCTGCGGTCGGCGGACTAGGGGCGTCCGTCTTCCCACCAGACAGGCCCGAGTTGGCGCTGCAGTGTTCCACGCGCGCCACTCAAGAGTGGGTGCGGCCATTATAGGAATGGGCGCACGGGAGGTGGGACTCGCTGAGGAACAGCGGGTCGAAGCCTGTCGGGAGAGCGGTGAATGCTTATCCCGCACCCCCATCCATAGGTAGACGTAGAACACCGCGGTGGTTTTAGCCGGTAAGAGTCCGGCATGCCCCTCTGTCACCCCCACGATAGAGGAAGTCCATGAGGATTTCCACCGCGAAAAAAAATAAAAGGAGGGGTTTACATCGGCGTCGAATCGACAGTCGGTGGAACTTCGTAGAGCATTTCCGACGTTTGGCTCCCAGACTGGAGCGGGCCGGGGCTGCCTTGAAGCGGCTCCTGCCCAATCTAGGGGATCCAAACACCTCCTGCCAGAGGCACTACGCGGGGGTCGTGCGGTGTGGGTGCGTTCCTTGAGGTGGTTGAACGCGTCCCAGAGGGTCATGGCCGTCCGGCTAGTCCGGGGATACCACACGGTCTCCGGTGAGATGGTGAGCCTCCTCGCCGGATTGCCGCCATGGGATCTGGAGGCAAAAGTCCTCGCCCACATATGGGAGTGGCGCGAGGAGGAAAAACGCCGGGGCGTAACTGCCGCGAGAAATCACGGCACAGCGGACAAAGCTCCGGCAAGATCTCTTAGCGACATGGAGAGTGCGTCTGTCGCAACCCAGTGCTGGGTATGCCACAATTGCGGTGATCCCCGCTTCGAGGAGTGGCTGGAGAGGCGCCACGGCGGCACATAGTTTGAGTCCCGGGAAAGGACATAGGACAGTTTTTATCCCGATATTACCACGGGATCGAAACTTATGCGGGTGAAACCGCGGGGCGCTGCTAGTGTAGATATTATAATGAAAATAATCAAACGCCTGAGTCACAAAATATGGCTTAATATGGCACATATGGGGGACCTCATCCATTGCTTTCCATCAGGCGTGATCGAGGTCAAGAGCCCCATCCAGAAATAAAAAAATTTAAAAGAAGAAAAAAAATAAAGTCATAAAGTTGCCATATTAATGTTTCTGTGCTGACTAAATCCTTATTTTTCTTCACAAAGTATATTATTTTTTTCAATATAGTTATATAATTCTTTGTAGATGTATTTCTCAAATATCTTTGAAATAACCGTGAGTGAAATATATCTGCAATATTCCATCAATTCCTTATCTTCTTTCTTAAATAAAGGTTTAATTATAGATGTTTTTAAAGCTTCTGGATATATACCCGTACAAATACTAAGGTTTTATCTCAGCAAACACTGACTTCAGTACCTTTGTAGCGATTCCATCAATACCTACTCTGTTAGACATATTAGGTCCTTACATATGAAATTGGCGTTTTTCGTACTGGCCACTTTAATCACGAATTTCTCCTCTTTGGTAAGGAATTCCAAATTCAAATTTGTACAGCTATTTGCTCATGTATTTGTGCTTCGATGACCGTCATTCATTTGTTTTTTTTCTTCTGTTTTTTCTGTTTGCGTCACTCATTTTACAAAATGGAAAATTTAAAATATCGCATTATTTACGAGTACGAGTTCCGCCGTGGCACTAGTGCTGCGGAAACGACTCGAAGGGTGAATGATGTGTATGGCGGTCATGTTGCAAAAGAAAACACAGTTCGTTTTTGGTTCCAACGTTTTCGTTCTGGAAATTTCGACCTGCAGAACAAGCCCCGTGGACGGCCTGAGACCCAAGTTGATAATGGAGAATTGAAGGCTATTGTGGAAGCGGACCCATCGCAAACCACGTCCGAGTTAGCTGCAGGCTTCGATGTTAGTGATAAAACTGTTTTAATTCACTTGAAGCAAATTGGGAAGATTAAAAAGCTTGAAAGGTGGGTACCTCACGAATTGACTGAACAGAAACAGACGCCTACCAAATTAGAAGAGCTTGAATTGGAATGTCTTAGACATCCTCCGTACTCCCCGGACCTTGCTCCAACAGATTACCATTTTTTTCGCAATTTGGATAACTTTTTGCAAGGGAAAAAATTCAACTCCGATGGGGCAGTCCAAATCGCCTTCAAAGATTTTATTGATTCCCGTCCGACTGGTTTTTTTAGTAAAGGGATCAATGAACTACCTATAAGATGGCAAAAGTGCATTGAAAACAATGGTTCATACTTTGATTAATTAAATATATTATATTAAAAAATATTCGACTTTTTGTTCCTTCCATACAAAACGCCAATTTCATATGTAAGGACCTAATATTATCTTGTGGTGCCATACACATTGATTTTTGGCTTTGGCTTAAATTCATCATCTATATTGGATATTATTTTGTTAACGAATTTAAGTCATTAAAATTTTAGATATGCAATAATGTTTTTGTAATTTTTTTGCAATAATAAGAGAGTAGGGAGGCCTTTGCCCTGCAGTGGGACGTCACAGGCTAATAATAATATATCCCAATAGTTCTCTCCACGACAGGCGTTATACCCAACCATCTTCTCCGTAGCCTGAAATCAATAGATTTAGAAGAATCCGTCTATATTAACCTACAGAAAGCTGCCATCTTAAACACCTGTAGAATAGTAAGGAAGTTCATGCAGTTAGAGGAAGACAACACACCCTCATCTTAAATATACACCACACGCTGCATTTACTTGGCTTTGGCCCGTGAATGTAGCAAAAACCAGCTAAGCTGAGAAAAAGAACACTCCCGATAATAATAATAATAATGTTTTTAGTAGAATATCAATATTTTGCATATATACCTACTTAAACATAAAAAACTAAAAAAATGCTTCAAATCAGCTTTGAAGTAGTCCGACAAAAAATAATAAAACGTTTAGGACTCTTTCACTCACTCTTTATTTTACGCATATATGAAAACTTCAGCCTGGGCGTCCTTAGATTACAACTTTGCTTGATTATCTACGAATCAAAAAAAAAAATTAATTGCTTTTCAATTTTTTTTTATAATAGCTTTGCAAAACGTTTTTTATGGGTTGTTGTTTTATACGTACGGATATGTACGGATACCGTCCGATACCCACTACTTATGAGGGGTGCGCTAATTCACCCTATCCTTTCGAGTTCTCTAATTTCAAAGGGGTCATCTCTGTATCGGTGAAAAGATAGGCATTGAATGGACAATGGGCTGTCCGATACAATAAATGTTAGAAATTATTATTTTTTAAGAAGGGGCATTTCTTTTCGGAAGTTTCCATGGCAGCTGAGCTTGAGACTAACTTTCCAACTGCTGATCGTGTTTGCCTTAGGCCACATTTACTGCCGTTGAGTGTAGGTATTTGTTTGGTAGAGATAACCATTTATGCTCCAAGCTTGGCGATTCTAACTGCGGCATCCGGCAAGTCTGCACGTTGAGATTATTTCACAAGATCTATTCCGCACATAGCAGGCTGTGGTTAAAATGTACAAGAAAATGCGCAAACATTGGGATCAGAAAGAACCACATTACCTACGTCAACATTTTGCAAGGGGACACTAGTCAGCGTATCTTTTGTAAATAATTTTGTAAAATAATAAGTAGGTACACTAATTACGATCGCGTGCACGCGGTAAAACGATCCCTCGAAGCCCTCTACTCCCTTGTCAAATTAGCAGGAAGCATTGAATCAGAAATAATAATGTTGCACCGGATTTGAACTGAATGAAATTAAAACTTGACACACACACACACATCTGCATGCAACCCTCTCACTGTCAAGTTAAATACACTGATTCATTATACATTTTAGTTCTTTTTGTGTAATGATTTTCATTGACTAGATACGGCTAAGTATGGAATGATTATTACATGCATGTTTAGTTAAAAAATGCTCAAGACTTTTTCGAACATATAAAGCAATGGATTAGCAATATTATTCAAAATGATTCTGATTTTTAGTGTGTTACGCAATTAGCATGCAGATTAATTTACTTTTAACAATATTTCACTAAATATTGAATTGAACTTGTACGAATCGGAAAGATATGTTGAGCTACAAAAGAGATTTGTATAGCAGCTACATGATGCTGAGACGAAATGTTCTTTAGATATGTGTGGTGTGAAGATAATGAATAATATTTTATTTAGACACATTTTGATGAAATGTTATGCACAACAAACAAAAAATTGTAAAATAAAAAATATTAAAGATATAGTGCAAAAAATGGCTAAGATAAGAAATGAGAAGAAGGGTTTTCGAATAAAGGTAGGGAGTTTGAAAGAAGCGTCTGTAACAAAAAGTCAAACTTAAATTTACTGACAGGCACTTTTGAATTGTCAAAGCGTCGGTCATTTAGTCAGACAGGCTAGGACCTCCTCTTTTAAATCAAGATATTTCAAAATCCTGGGTACTGCTGCTAAAAAAGCTGAAGAGTAACCAATAATAATAATAATAAAATATTTATTTCATAAAACAAGAAACACATTGCGCTGTATACATTGTAGCTTAAAAATACATTTATCAAACTATAAGCACAATTGATAGACTCTATCCCTTAAACTAGGTCTACCCTGTATCTTAAGAGATAGTGTTCAGCCGTATGGGTACAGTAAATAATTCACGTTCCATAACAAGTGAAACAGCGTCGATATGCTAAAGTTATTCTATGAAATAAGTGTAATTAGGTTACTTAGCATGCTGTGTAGTGAGTGAGAATTTATGTATGTGCGTGGGGGTGTGTGTGCGTGTGTAGGGGTATGTATGTGTACCTATGTGTGAGTGTTTGTATGTATGTTTGTGTGTGTGATGTGTAGGAGTGTGTGTATATGTGCGTGAATTTTGTGATTGTAATTTTATGAGATGTATGCTAGAAGATTCTCCGTTGCGAGGTAGTCCTGATGTAGTAGCCATTGAGTGATTTTTTGTTTTAGAGTGTGTCTGTTCAAGTCAAGTATGTTTAATATTTTGTGTAGTTTCTTATATATATAAGCACCTATGACGTAATATTGGCGCTGGGCAAACGTAGTTTTATGTGTTACACCTGACGGGACATTTGTGCGTTTTTTTGGGTTAGATTTTGGCATGCCTCTATGAGTTCTGAGGACAGACTGCAAAATGAACAGTTGTCTAACTGTTAATACCTTACATTCATCATAAAGTTGTTTGGTTGGGTATAAGTACGGCTTCTTACACATAACTTTAAGTACGGCTCTTTGAGCTCGCTCTGCCCTCAGGAAATTTGTTTTAATAGCACCACCCCATGCAGTAATGCAATAACCGATAATCGACTGACACAGTGCAAAATAAACCATTTTTAATGTATCTATGTCAGCCGATTCTCTGAGGGATTTAAAAACATATACAGGGTGAAATTGAACACATGCGACAAATCGAAATGGGAGATTATACTCATCATTATGAACAACTTTTACTATGGGACCAAACCTGAAATCGCGAAAAAAAAATCAGCTGTTCCCTACATTTTGGCGAGTTATGCGAACATAAATGTAGGGAACAGCTGATTTTTTTTTTTCGCGATTTCAGGTTTGGTCCCATAGTAAAAGTTGTTCATAATGACGAGTACAATCTGCCATTTCGATTTGTCGCATGTGTTCAATTTCACCCTGTATAAGACGCATTGTCCTGCTAGTTACCGTTTCTAGCTGTTTGTCCCACCGTAGACCATCATCTATTTGCAGACCAAGATACTTTACACAGTCACTTCTAGCTACACTCTAAAACAAAAAATCACTCAATGGCTATGAACAAGGTGTTGTCAAGTTCAGGCAGGAGTGAGCAGTTACAGCAAAGCTATGCGGTGGCTTGGTGCTTCGTCGGATTGCGAATGGAATGTAGCAAGATTTAACTACGTTTAAAGTTAGTAGATTTTGGTGGAACCAGTCCATAATGCTATTTAGTGCCATTTCTGCCTTAGTTTTAACCTCTTCCCAAGTAGAGCCATAGATGATAAAATTGTCAATTGTCATGGTATGGACATTTGATGCCGAGGAATAAGGAGCATGGACAAGAAGTGTATTATGGATTGAGGATGTACAGACGCCAGCACATCAAGCTACCTGAAACCAAATTTTCCCTATCAACTTTGAACCTAATCCTTTAGCGATAAAGTTGAAAAAGTATTGTAGTAGCTTGATGTGCTAGCGTCTGTACCTATGGAAGAAAAACTACCTACTTACCTACTACGTTCTTGTAATTTTTTCCCTTTTTATGTCTCACTCAATAATAAAGTCAAAGTCAAAGTCAAAGCATTTATTTCAAATAGGCACATAAAAGGCACTTTTGAACGTCAAAAATTATCTTAAAATAGAATTGATTCTAGTCGCCCATTCCAAAAGGTAGTTTTCGTATGGAGAAGAACGGGCAAGAAACTCCACCGTTACTCTTTTAAAATGTTTAGGTACAATATTTTGCATGGGTACATTAATTATATAATAACATGTGAGGACGATGCACCTACAATAAAATTACTATACCACAATAGGTAAAAGAATTAAAAACGAAACCATGACATATAAATTAATTATCTGATAGATACATGGTGCTCACATATTTACAAACATGGTACAAGCAAAACGATTTTAATTAAAAAACAAAATACAAGTAATAAGTCAGGGTGTGAGTAATAAATGTAAAAAAAAAAAGAATAAAAAAAATTTACAATTAAATTAGCAACCAGTTTGATTTTGTCTAGACTCTAGATTGTCCTATGGAGCAGGACCAGCATGTTTCCAAGCGTTCTTATCTTGGATATAATCTTCTAATTTATAGTATGCTTGTTTACAAAGTGTACGTTTAATGTGAGTTTTAAATTTTCTTTCATTTAATTGCAATATATCACAAGGTATTTTATTGTAACATTTAACACAGTACCCCATAAAAGATGTATGTACTTTGGCTAATCTGAAAAATGGTTGATGTATTTTATCTTTATTTCTTGTATTAAAGTTATGTCTATCGCTTATTTTGTTAAAAAGATGTAGATTTTTTCTTACATACATAATATTTTCATAAATGAATTGGCAAGGTACCGTCATAATATTAATCCTTTTAAATAGTTCCCTGAGAGATTCGCGGCGACGTAGATTATAAATGGCTCTGACAGCTCTCTTTTGCAAAATAAAGATGGATTCAATGTCAGCAGCTCGACCCCATAGTAAAATGCCGTACGACATAATGCTGTGAAAGTAGCTAAAATAGACTAAACGCGCGGTTTCTACATCTGTTAACTGTCGTATCTTCCTAACAGCATAAGCTGCCGAGCTAAGCCGCCCCGCAAGAGATGTTATGTGAGGTCCCCATTGTAATTTCTCGTCTAGCGTGATTCCCAGGAAAACCGTTTGATCAACAAATTCTAGTTTTTCTCCATTCAGTATGATGTCACATTCGCTACTTCTAACATTTGGTAATTTAAATCTAATGCATTTGGTTTTCTTTTCATTTAGTACCAAATTATTTACCGTAAACCAATCTTGTACCTGAAGAATAGAGTTATTCACGTCGTCAAGATTTTGTGCCCGTCTGTCTATCTTAAAGATCAATGATGTGTCATCTGCAAATAACACCATCTTCGGTTGATTTCGAAGTAATTGTGGTAAATCATTAATGTAAACTAAAAAGAGGAATGGACCCAATATCGTACCTTGAGGAACGCCCATTGCCATTTCAGACCCCAATGAGTTTACGCCGTTTACTTGAACTTTAAGCTTTCTATCTTTTAGATACGACTTTAGTAAATCAAGAGCTAAATTCCTAATCCCATAGTGCTCAAGTTTCAGCAGAAGTGTCTCATGGTTGACGCAATCGAACGCCTTTGAGAGGTCGCAAAAGATTCCAATGGCATCTTGTGCTTCCTCCCAGGCGTTAAAAATGTTCTTTATAAGGGTGACACCGGCGTCAGTGGTACAACGCCCTTTGGTGAAACCGTACTGTTGTTCATGAAAGATGGAATTTTTATTAAAATGGCGTAACATTTGATTGAGCATCAACTTTTCAAACACCTTACTGAGAACTGGCAGAATTGACACAGGCCTATAATTGTTGGGTTCTTTACTATCACCGGCTTTGAATAAAGGAACTACTTTACTGTGTTTCATGAGATCCGGAAAGACTCCTTGGTCTATACTGATGTTAAATATGAAAGCTAAATAGGGCGCAATCGTTTCAATGATAGATCTACAAACTTTTACAGACATTCCCCAGAGATCTTCTGTTGATTTAATTTTAAGATCTTTAAAAGCTTTTATAACAGCCTGGGGGTTCGTATGTTGAAAACTAAACTCCGAGGGGCATGCTTTAACATTCTTTCTAAGTAAATCAGCAGAACGCGCGGGTGAGGAATTTAAAGCTTCAGTAGTTTTAATGGGAATATTAGCAAAAAAGTTTTCAAATTCCTGAGCAATTTCTACATCTGAGTTTATGGGGCCATGTGCAGTTTCTAAATTAAATTCAGTATTACGCTGTTTTTTCCTACCTGTTTCATTATTTATTATTTGCCAGGTAGTTTTTATTTTATCATCGGCTGATTTTATTTTATTGCTAATATAAAGAGCTTTAGCTATTTTGCATACACTTTTAAAAGTCTTAGAATATGTAGCAACATACTGATGAAAGCTTGTGTTATTCATATGTTGCTTTAGGCCATAAAGTTCAAAAAGGTTTTCCCTGCTTTTACGAATACCTGGAGTCGCCCAATCACTAAATAAGAACTTTGTGTAAATACTTTTAGTCTTTAGTGGGAAAGTGTCATTAAATTGCGTGTTTAATAGTGAAAAGAACTCGGCGTAGAACTCATTCGGGTCACATAAATGATTAAAACTCTGAACACATAATTTACTTGCTAAAGAATTATTTAATTTCTCTAAATTTTTAGATGTAATTGGCCTAAACCTTATTAGAGTTTTTTGTAAAGGCATGTAGGAGCAAAATGTTATTGTTTGTCCGCTGTGATCAGATGGCAACTTATTTACAATTTGTTTGTGTAAATAATCACAGTTACAGAAAATATTATCTATACAAGTGGCAGAGGAAGCTGTCACTCGGGTGGGTTCAATAAAAACATTTGACAAGTCAAATGACCTAAAAAGACCTAATAATCTCATAGTATTTGAGTTATTTTCTAATAAATTAATATTAAAATCGCCACATATGATTATTGACTTACTACTAGCAGAAAGTTTCTTTAGCACATCTTCCATTACAGAATCAAACACAGATAGATTCTGGTAACTTGGAGGTCTGTATACGCATACTATTACATGCTTATCGAGCTCAACACAGGACAATTCAATGGTGTGTTCAACAGAAAGCCCGACGATGTCTTTTCGTTCCTTTGATTTAACAGAATTTTTAACTAATATTAATGATCCACCATGTATCATACATGTTCGGCTGAAATGGTCTCACGAGGTCTCACTCAATATCACGAGTCACGAGTTTAAATTGAAAGCACAACAAAACAAACGCCGTTGAATTTCGCCGTAGGGCGCAATGATTGGGAAGTAGCAGGATGCTAATTCAATATGTGTAGCAACCCCTTCACCGGAGATTTTAATCCGGCGCATTCATTAACAGTATGAGAGTGTCCATTACGCACCGGCGCAGCGCGGTGGCGCGCTACTTCTAACATTTGGTAATTTAAATCTAATGCATTTGGTTTTCTTTTCATTTAGTACCAAATTATTTACCGTAAACCAATCTTGTACCTGAAGAATAGAGTTATTCACGTCGTCAAGATTTTGTGCCCGTCTGTCTATCTTAAAGATCAATGATGTGTCATCTGCAAATAACACCATCTTCGGTTGATTTCGAAGTAATTGTGGTAAATCATTAATGTAAACTAAAAAGAGGAATGGACCCAATATCGTACCTTGAGGAACGCCCATTGCCATTTCAGACCCCAATGAGTTTACGCCGTTTACTTGAACTTTAAGCTTTCTATCTTTTAGATACGACTTTAGTAAATCAAGAGCTAAATTCCTAATCCCATAGTGCTCAAGTTTCAGCAGAAGTGTCTCATGGTTGACGCAATCGAACGCCTTTGAGAGGTCGCAAAAGATTCCAATGGCATCTTGTGCTTCCTCCCAGGCGTTAAAAATGTTCTTTATAAGGGTGACACCGGCGTCAGTGGTACAACGCCCTTTGGTGAAACCGTACTGTTGTTCATGAAAGATGGAATTTTTATTAAAATGGCGTAACATTTGATTGAGCATCAACTTTTCAAACACCTTACTGAGAACTGGCAGAATTGACACAGGCCTATAATTGTTGGGTTCTTTACTATCACCGGCTTTGAATAAAGGAACTACTTTACTGTGTTTCATGAGATCCGGAAAGACTCCTTGGTCTATACTGATGTTAAATATGAAAGCTAAATAGGGCGCAATCGTTTCAATGATAGATCTACAAACTTTTACAGACATTCCCCAGAGATCTTCTGTTGATTTAATTTTAAGATCTTTAAAAGCTTTTATAACAGCCTGGGGGTTCGTATGTTGAAAACTAAACTCCGAGGGGCATGCTTTAACATTCTTTCTAAGTAAATCAGCAGAACGCGCGGGTGAGGAATTTAAAGCTTCAGTAGTTTTAATGGGAATATTAGCAAAAAAGTTTTCAAATTCCTGAGCAATTTCTACATCTGAGTTTATGGGGCCATGTGCAGTTTCTAAATTAAATTCAGTATTACGCTGTTTTTTCCTACCTGTTTCATTATTTATTATTTGCCAGGTAGTTTTTATTTTATCATCGGCTGATTTTATTTTATTGCTAATATAAAGAGCTTTAGCTATTTTGCATACACTTTTAAAAGTCTTAGAATATGTAGCAACATACTGATGAAAGCTTGTGTTATTCATATGTTGCTTTAGGCCATAAAGTTCAAAAAGGTTTTCCCTGCTTTTACGAATACCTGGAGTCGCCCAATCACTAAATAAGAACTTTGTGTAAATACTTTTAGTCTTTAGTGGGAAAGTGTCATTAAATTGCGTGTTTAATAGTGAAAAGAACTCGGCGTAGAACTCATTCGGGTCACATAAATGATTAAAACTCTGAACACATAATTTACTTGCTAAAGAATTATTTAATTTCTCTAAATTTTTAGATGTAATTGGCCTAAACCTTATTAGAGTTTTTTGTAAAGGCATGTAGGAGCAAAATGTTATTGTTTGTCCGCTGTGATCAGATGGCAACTTATTTACAATTTGTTTGTGTAAATAATCACAGTTACAGAAAATATTATCTATACAAGTGGCAGAGGAAGCTGTCACTCGGGTGGGTTCAATAAAAACATTTGACAAGTCAAATGACCTAAAAAGACCTAATAATCTCATAGTATTTGAGTTATTTTCTAATAAATTAATATTAAAATCGCCACATATGATTATTGACTTACTACTAGCAGAAAGTTTCTTTAGCACATCTTCCATTACAGAATCAAACACAGATAGATTCTGGTAACTTGGAGGTCTGTATACGCATACTATTACATGCTTATCGAGCTCAACACAGGACAATTCAATGGTGTGTTCAACAGAAAGCCCGACGATGTCTTTTCGTTCCTTTGATTTAACAGAATTTTTAACTAATATTAATGATCCACCATGTATCATACATGTTCGGCTGAAATGGTCTCACGAGGTCTCACTCAATATCACGAGTCACGAGTTTAAATTGAAAGCACAACAAAACAAACGCCGTTGAATTTCGCCGTAGGGCGCAATGATTGGGAAGTAGCAGGATGCTAATTCAATATGTGTAGCAACCCCTTCACCGGAGATTTTAATCCGGCGCATTCATTAACAGTATGAGAGTGTCCATTACGCACCGGCGCAGCGCGGTGGCGCGGACGGCGCTGGCAAAGCCTATAAGAGCTGACAAGGGGAATATCGGGATTGAAACAGAAAATAATTGGTGTCCGTCGCTAATAATTACTGTAAGCCCAAGTACGCACGTTTCCGTTTTACTGGATTTTCAACGCACTGCTTAGCGCCGAGAGTTGAAAATCCAAGAGTGTGTTTTTTGGATGCGCTGGGATGCGCTCTGTTGGATTCTCCACCCTCGGCTCAAAACCGAGACTTGAAAATGCAGTGCGCGATAAAATCTCGCCGCCATATTTTACCGTGCGTACGAAACTCTTTACCTACATGGAATTTCATCGTACTTACTTTGTTTTCTATCTCGCTACCGGGCGCGGCGCGGCGAGGGTTGAGCTTAGCGCATGCGCGTTGCGCTTCGCGCTTCTTTCAATATGCAGCCCTGCATCGGCCGCCCTTCCCTCCACGCATTGTACTTGCGAGTTGTCGGCCGGGCCGCGCGCGTGCACCACGCGACACGTTTCAACAGTTGGTTATTTGTGTTGGACTCGCAGTACGCAACCGTTTCCTTTTCAATCATGTAAGTAGAAACATAATTTTGTCATGTTACGGTATTTACGAATAGTTCGTTACTCGTGTGACTACGTGACGTGCTACTTTTATTCCGGCTACGCGAAGTTCTTGCACGATCGCATGGCAGCGACTGTCAGGCACTGTCTCTCTTTTATGATGGATGACGCTTAGAAGACTGAGTTTTTTGGTAACACTACTGGCGTCATTTAGCCCCGAAGCCATACCTACTTTTTAGGGTTCCGTACACAAAGGGTGCCAACGGAACCCTATTACCAATACCCACCTACTAAGCCTCCGCTGTCCGTCCGTCTGTCTGTCAGCGGGCTGAATTTCATAAATTGTTAGGTAGACAGTTGACATTTTTGCAGTGTGTATTTCTATTGCCGCTAAGTATAATAACAAATAAAAAAAGTTATACATTAAAGGGGGTCCTTATACAAGAAACGTGTTTTTTTCGGGGTATTTTACAGCGGGATGTACCTTATAAACCGTGATAGGAGGTAGACAGTTGAAATTTTTAAAGATTGTGTATTTCTATTTCCGGCGCTATAACAATAAATAGTAAAAATTAATTAAAGGTAGGTAAGTAATAAAAATTAAAGGAGATCTCCATAAGTACAAGAAACGTGTATTTTTCGGCGTTTTTTGCCTTGCGATAAGGAACCCTTTGTGTGCGATTTCGACTCGCACTTGGCCGGTTTTTAGGTTTCCGTACCTCAAAAGAAAAAACGGAACCCTAAGATCACTTCGTTGTCCGTCTGTCAATCAAGACCCTTTTTTCTGCGTAATGCGTAGAGTCATCAAGTTGAAATTAATATCAAATACCTGAGGGCTGCAATCCCTTGCAGCAGTGAAAAAATCAAACTTCTAAATCAACGCAATCAAAAGATGAAGATAATGTTTATGTTCCGTTTATGCCGCATATTTTGACACTCGCAGGGGAACCAAAACCTATAGGGTACTTCCTATTGACCTAGAATCATGAAAGGCAAGAAGCAATGTCATGTAGCACAAGTACCTAAAGGAAAAATTCGAAATACAAAAGTTACATACCTACAAAGGACCCCGCACAAAATGTAAGGAAAAAGTCTTTCGATGAATTTGGCTGAAAGGGGTTTGAAGGTTTTGGCCCTAAAATCAGCCGCCATTTTGATTTTTTTTTTCAGAATTTCGGTGCACAACATAAGTTATATATTTAGATAGAGGACACTTATACAAACAAAAAATGTATATAACATAATATCCTAAAGCGTCAGGTTTCGGAGTTATTCACCGAAATATAACTCGAAAACAACAAGGATTTTTTTTGTTTTTTTCCCTCCTGGTAAGCATATTGAACTAATGAGGTAGGTATTAGAAATGTTATGAAACCTTTATGAAGAAGAAACAAATGAAGAATAGACATTTTTTAAATAAATAATTAAACACGGCAATTTATAGTTCGTTTTTTAATCCCAGAGACTAATCTGGCAAGTGTAATGTCAAACTTCTATACTAAAAAAAACGAAAACCCATAAGTCTCTGGGATTAAAAAACGAACAATAAATTGCGGTGTTTAATTATTTATTTAAAAAATGTCTATTCTTCATTTGTTTCCTCTCCATAAAGGTTTCATAACGTTTCTATTACCTCAATAGTTCAATATGCTTACCTGGAGGAAAAAAAACAAAAAAATCCTTGTTGTTTTCGACTTACATTTCGGTGAATAACTCCGAAACCTGACGCTTTAGGATATTATGTTATACACATTTTTTGTTTGTATAAGTGTCCTCTATCTAAATATATAACTTTTGTTGTGCACCGCGTTTCTGAAAAAAAATCAAAATGGCGGCTGACCTTAGGGCCACCCTCCATACAAAAATCTTCAAACCCCTTTTCGTATAATATAGCCTGTAAAAAAATAATGGCCTGTTTTAGAGATATAGGTAGCCATTTTTATGTTCGAATCAAGAAGATGATTGTTGCATAGATTAGAAACATTTTGATTGATGGCAATTGACGCACATTGTATTGATATTCAATGACAGCAAATGACAATCGTTATTTTAAAATAGACCGCGCCAGCATATTATATTATAAGTCCATGCAGCATACTGATGGACGTAAAACATTCTACCAAACGTCTATATTTTCTTTTTTCTGAGTTGAAACCGCAAGAGTTACTCGTATTGCAAGAAATGCCTTACATAATTATCATATTTACGTTTGAAATCATGCGACTTTTCTCAGCACAGTTCTGAAATCGAATAAGGCGTGCGCCATAGAAATCTTCTTTCATATATCTACGGCGTGCGCAAAGCCGCAAATGCGTGCGTGTGCCTTCAATTGGAGCTCTTCATTCGGCCATCATTTGAAATCTTCAATCACGTAAATATATTGACAATTGCAATTGATCATTTCGGGGATCCTGGAACTCTGAATACTAGCTCAGATTGAAGCTAGGAGGCTAACTAGGTTTAACTATGTTTCCCACGATGCGTGTCCGTCTGAGAATAACTATATAACTGCCAATATTTTATGTTCAATATACCAGAAGGTTAATTCCCGTAATTAAAAACGTTCAAATTCTAGTCGCAGTCTCATCTCGGCGACAAACAAATGTCAAAAACCTGTCAAAATTTAGGGAAATTAGAGGTATTTTTGACAGATTGAGACTGAGATCAGACTGTGAACGTTCTTAAAATTACGAGAATTGCCCCTCTGGCCCTCTGGCCACTCAGAAAGTATTGCAAAAAAAAAGTTTTTATGTTTGAGAAACTGGCCAGTTATATTCTATTTTGAAAATATGATTATTTGTAAGTAAAAATAGGTAGTTCCAATTTCAAAATTTCCCTCCACATTGTTTGCGAGCTAATTTAAATTATCGTGTCTCAATAAGAAATGGATCTGCGCCGGGATCATTTTAGCGCTATGAGTTTTTACGACTTCAAGTGTCGCCTGAAACCGGACGAATCAAACGATAGACTTCAAATAGCATTCATGGACAAAGGCCCTTCTAAGGCAACCGTGTATCGTTGCGTTGGTATAACTAATTCAACCGCGGTTGGCTAACTTTGGAGAATGAAGAAAGAAGTGATCGCCCTTTGACGGCTGTTACGGAAGAAAACGTGCTAGCAGTGAAAAACTTAATCCAAGACAATAGCCTAGGCGAGTTACGTATCAAGAGATTCAGCACATACTGCAGGTTGGATCGGGAAGCCTTCACGAAATTCTACACGTGCATCTTCACGTGAGGAGGATAGTTTCACGCTGGGTGCCGCGCGACCTCACCGATGCTCAGAAGCAGGCCCGGTTGGAATGGTGCCGTGATATGGTAAACAAATTTGAAGCAGGCTCGTCTCGGCGTCTTTACGACATCATTACAGGTGATGAGTCTTGGATTTATCAATACGATCCAGAAACGAAGCGCCAGTCGACGGTTTGGGTGTTTCAAAACGAATCAACGCCTACCAAAGTGAACCGATCTAGAAACGGGTGGAAGCTATCTACATCAACGTTGAATGATATAGGTACTACTAAATGCTTGGCAGAAGTTTTCTCTGTGGTGAGCAACAAGCGACCAAACAGGGCTCCGCGGGCTGCTGCTCCACCACGACAACGCCCCTTCGCACACCGCGCTCAAAACAAAGGACTTCCTGGACTGCAAGCCGCGCCGGTCAAACTCCTGGGTCACCCTCCTTACAGCCCTGACCTAGCACCGTGTGACGTCTTTTTATTCCCGAAAATAAAAAATCAGCTCAAAGGGATACAATTTTCGTCGCCGGAAGATGCGCAATCAGCGTTCGAGCAGGCTGTAAACGAGGTGTCTGTGGCGGACTGGAAAAGTTTCGAAAACTGGTTCAGATGCATGAAACTTTGTATAGAGGCTAGTGGAGCGCACTTTGAAAAGGTTTAATAAAAAAATATTTACCTATAGAATTTTTTTTTTATTTTCGCAAAACTTTCCGAGTCTCCCACGTATGGAATTTTCTTTATGTTTCCCTTCTTATTCTGTATCGGTCGTTACAAGTCATTAGCTATTCTTGCATTACGTATGTAAGAATATTTAATGATTTGTTAAAATATTAACCAGCCAACTAAACGCTGCGTGCCTATAGTGCGTCAGTCATTGAAGTATTACTTTTACTTTTTCCTATTTAATCAAAAACACGCCTTAGAGAAGAGTCCTCTAGTGATTCCTCCAGTGAGACCTAGAGTTCAAAATTATTGTACTCCTATGAAAAAGTTGTATTGAATTATGTCAACTGTGAATGTATGCAGTGCAATGTGATTTTTTGTTTATGCAATAAATTGTTATTTATTTATTTATATATTCAGAAATATCACAGATTAGTAATATGCCTGTAATTATAGATAAAAAAAATAATCACACACTGTATTAACGTTATACTGTCGGGAAAAACTATTAAAAAAAGAACAATGGCCAGTTTCGATTTGCTACCGAAACTAAAATGAAGTAGGTACCTAGATACATTGTTAATGTAATCATTGGATATCATTCATTTATTTTTAAATATATCGATTACGTATCTTACTATTTTAGATAAATTACAAATTCATAATATACAAAATATTACTTAAGGCTCCGTGCACGAAAAATACCCTCCTTTGTCAATTTCTTATCTAATTGTGAGAAAGCTTGAAATTTTATTTGCATTATGTCTGTGTACCTATAAAAAATCAGTTTTCGTGCCGCTAAACCATTCGAATCAGTCACGCAGCACCTGCAGTGCCGTATAAGACTACTTGATGCCCTAAGCAATCAACGCCTGTGGGCGCTCCTGTCCACTAGCAAATTAGTATCGGGCTTTAAAAAAAATAACATATTTATTACAACGAGATAGATCAATACGTACCTTAGAATATGTACCGAAGCATACATTTTTGTATTTATTGAAATGAAACTTGCTACTTCTACGGGCATTAAATTCGCGGACAATAGTTTTTAAGATCACTGTTTTTAGCATATCTGCCTCTATATACAGCGTGACTTGTAATTTGTCGTATAGGTCCTTCCAGAACGTGATAGTAGGACCCATTTGCAACAGTTAGGCAGCCCGTAAAGTCTAGGTGAAAATTCATGGGATTCGAGAAAACCAAATTTCCCAGAAATGGTCAAATATTACTTTCTCTAAACTCTCAAATTGAATGGTTTTCATTGATTGATAAAGCACCGAGCTTTTCCAACGTCAACGCAACGACATCTCCCGCCGATAAAACACGCGGGTTTTCAAACAGCTTTGCTATTCATGTGCCAGAAAATATATATATATATATTTTTGGTGCTGTTTATTGTGCCCCCGAGACGTGATGCCCTAAGCAATTGCTAAATTTGCTTAGGGGCTAATCCGGCACTGAGTACCTGTTAATAGTTTCATTCATCACTTTTGCGCTCTCGAAAATATATTTTATTACGACTTTGATTTACTTACTTATGAAAAATATCTTAAAATAAAATTTCGATATTATTTTAAGGATAACTGAAGACAAATGTGCGATTTTTAAATTTCTTAAAAAAGTTGTAGCTACATAATAGGAAAAACAACATTACTGACTGGATTTTTTCGAAAATAGGTAATTTCAAAATTATTTTTCTGTTAAGTAGGTACCCATATTTTGTGTCGAAGTGGAAAACGTGGCTCTGCCACGTGCGTGTAGGCCATAATAGTTCAAAATCAAAAGTAGCAATTTTTGTAAAACTTGTTGCGAATATTAATGATTTTCTATGAATTACTTAATTTATTTGAAAAATCCAAAATGAAAAACAAAAAACTTGACTTTTCAAATCACAAATAATTTTGTTTACTTACTTAAATTATTTTTACAAAAATATATTTAAAATTGATCAAAATCAGTCGATTTTGTGCATGACCCCTTAACATTTTTCTTTTTGAATTTCGGCGTCGACTGTGTTGTGTGCGGTCTTTCGCACTCTTTGCTATTTTGTGTTTGTTTGTACCTACGTTGAAATGAAAAACATGACAGTTCAAAACTACACAGATGTAAACTATCACATAACCTCAAAAAACATTTCCATTGTTCTTTCGTTTATTTCTTTTCCCCATCCTGTCTTCATAAAGATCTGTTAAAAACAAAGAGATTGAAGAATGTAGAAGTATTAAAAAACCAATTGTTCCAAAACAACCAACCAGTTTGCTAAGCGAGCTATTATGACGACATTATGATTAACCGTGAAATCATTTCTATTGTTTGTAGCCAGGCAGAATCCGGAATGGCATCTTGTAGCCAGCCAGAATCCGGAATGGCATCTTGTAGCCAGCCAGAATCCGGAATGGCATCTTCCCAAGAAAATGAAGGCGAGCCGAAGAGTGTGCCTCCAGCCCTCGCCGAGAAGCCTGCTGGCTTGCCTCCCGGGAAGTATAAATTAGTGGGATGGGAAATTGTCACCACTGGCAGGAGACTCATTGACGAGGTATGTTAGTTTTGGACTTCTCTCTGGGGAAGGGATGGTTCGTCCTTAGCTCCTGTACAATCGTCTATAACAGTCGTTGCCGAAAAGACACTCCCTTTTCTCATCGGAGAAAAGAACAGTCACATACACTGTCGCGGGCAAATTGTAATCGGTTTTTTTGACGCAATTTTCTTCTCCCATACTTACATCTAGCTGTAGAAACGCTTACGGCTGCTCTGCTAACTGATTGGAGTTTTGTTGCTCTTGAACACCATCGGAGAACCTATTGCGTAATGCGCAATTACGTCGATACGATGGTTGGCTCTTTCGAATGTGCACCGTTGTCGTTAAGACATTAGGTACACTTCCGTATCCCGGATTGCTGCAGTGCAATCACATCTCCATCATATGTCATAAACAGAGCGGGCCTCGAAACGTGGTGCAAATAAAATATGGAAAAAGCCAGAAGGTAATAGAGGCCTTTACACAGCAGTGGCTGAAATGATGATGATGACGGATGAGATCACCTTTGGTCATGAATTCAAGATCAAGCACTTGCCATTGCAACCATTTGGGTGGCAATATTCAGCAGTAGAAAATATTGGGTGTGTCTGAACTGATGGCGTTTATTATTTCAGATTGTTCAAATAGCAGCATTCATTCCTCCTCAAACTGAATACTCACAGTTTATAATGCCGTTCGGTGACCTGAACCCAGGTGCTCGTCGCCGGAACAATTTGCGCGTCGTCACCATCGGACGCTACCGTATGCTCAAAGATACGCTTACTCATAAGGTATGGTAATACTTTTAGTTTTCCACTATGTGTGCTATACAACGTGGCGATTAGGTTATCACCAGTGATCGGAATAGGTAGAGCTATTTAGGTTCATTGACCGCAAACATTGATGTTAATATGGATATTCCACGGGATTGCGACTGATACTACGCGATTTTATTGAATTTCATTCTTTTTGTCAATATGTATAAAAATGGTTTATGTAAGCCAATAAGCGCATGAGCGACGTTGTCAATTTTACGTCAACAGCACGCTAAAAAACTTTTTGCCAAGCGCGCAATTTCCGCTTTGTTGAGACGCGTAATGTCGCCGCATTATGGAAACAAAAGAAAACATTAGCGGGGTGTTTCTGTCGCTAGAGTACGAATTTCTTAAAAACTAAATCCCGGGACTCGGGGAATATCCATATTATTCTAACCAATAGCAAGTACGTAAAACAGCTCTACCTATTCCGATCTCTGGTTATCACATTGAATAGTACAGACATTATTAGCTGTTAAGAAAAATAAAAATGAACAATTTTACTACAAAACTTTTTAACAAAAAAAACCGACTTCAAAAAAACTACAAAGTGAAAAATAACTTTAATTTCGGAAGTCGGTGTCTTTTGACCTGTATTTTAGTTTTTTGCCACTAGTTACTTGACTTACTTACTTGTTAGAAAGTTTTAATTTCTTACTTTTTAGTGGGTCTGCTTATAATTTATCTAAGTTCCAATAGCCTATAGTGTCCCAACTTGCTCATCGCCTTTTACAAAATATTGTTTTTCCCGATGCAGGGACGTTATAATTGTTGAGGAGTTCTTTCACCATACGCTTTGTGACGAGCATAAATTTCTTAGCAACCATATTAAAGTAGTCGAATCGCAACCCTTGAAATATTTATCATTGAGTAGTTCCGATGGCAATCTGTGGTCTTCATCATCAGCTCCATTTTATCAAATGATGATTTCCGAGAGCAAATGCTCAAGTCACTTTAAAAAATATCCAAATCGCTATAAGGTTTACCTATAAAATTTGAGGGTTTCCCTCGATTTCCATGGGATCCCTTCATCAAATTTTGACTTGGTGACAATGGGACCACCTCGAGAGCATATATACCCTTTCAAACGAAAAAATAATGTTCAAAATCGGTCCACAATTGACGTTGTACTCCCATTTAAAAAAAAATGTATATGTATACGCGACGAATTAATAACCTTTTCCTTTTTTTGCTTTTTTTGAAGTCAATTAAAAATAGAACTAAATGAAACAAAATTGGCATGAAATAAACCACCCTTGATAATAAGGCACGAGACACGCGCAGGGCGATGGATGGTATCAACAATTCAACACAAACTTTATGGTATTGTTACTAAATAATCACAAATTAAGTTTTATGTTGTTAAATACTGAAACGAAAAAAAAGGTCCCACGGCAAGAAATGCTAGAATGTTAATTGTTATTAATTATTTTAATTTTGTATGTTTAAAATACATTATGTAGAATGAATGGTTTAATGTGAATTAATGTGATACAAAATGTGATAACTTAATCGCCACACTGTATATAAATTACCTATTGATAGATAGATAATAAGTTTTCCAAAAAAATAGGTTTGAAAAATGATTTTCCAATATTATACCAAAATTGTAAGCCACAGTTATCAGCACCCAGCAGTCGTGCACGACATGGTCTTATTTGCCAGTTAAATGAATCGTCATTTAACTGTTTTTGAGAAAGGGAAAAATAATAGTAGATATAATAGTTTGTTATTTGAAAAGTTGAGTTCTTAACTTCTTAGTCCTGCGGGTAAAAGACATAATAGCAGAAAAAAAACCAAATTAAAAAAAATCATTAATAAATGTATTTTGCCTTTTATTTAACAAAACTTTCAAGAAATATTCATTTTCAGCTATCGTATTTTTTCTGTTATTTTTTCTTGTCTGTAAATATCGGCATAAATCTATGTATACATATTATATAAAACAAAGTCGGGTTATTGTTACACCATTTGTAACTCAAGAACGGCTGGACCGATTTTTATGATCTTTGATTTGTTGGATTTGTCTCCGCCCCGAATAGCAGAATAACTATTAAAACATGCGAAAAACTTAGGAAAAAAATAAAAACGAAGGTCTGTCATATTCTGAGGCGGTACGAAGTTCGCCGGATCAGTTAGTTGTTAAATAAACAAATTTTAATTTCATGAAAATACTACCTAGGTATATCTAATTGAAAAAACGATTTGTTTTCGTTGGATCCCAGTTTTAGATCCCATTTTTAGGTGTCAACGATTGGTCCCATATGCTATTTCCGTTGAATCGCGTGTTATAACAACAAACAACACTAAAGCACTTATTTTGGCTCTCTCATAATTAGAGTTAGGTTTTTTTATCGTGCATGAACCCTTAAGCCCAGGTTCACACGGGCGCGTTTCTACCGCAGCGATTTTTTTTTCGCGCACTGAAGTTCAACGCATTGCATAGCGCCGAGAGTTAAAAATCCAACAATGTCTTTTTTTGACGTGTTAGGATGCGATCTATTGGATTCTCGATGCTCGGTTCAACACCGAGTATTGAAAACCAGTGCGCGATAAAATCCCGCCGCAATATTTTGACGTCCGTGCGTACGTGGCCTTACTCAGTAGGGGTCAATAATATGGCGGCTATACCTAATTATCTACTTTTTGCACCCCTCGTTTTGCATCTGGTACTAATAAACAATCAATTAACACCCTAGCCCTTTCCAAAATATGTTTGGGTCGACTTCTAATCTACCCAGCTGAATACCAGTATTTTATCTGACTTCCGCAACCCAATTACTAGGTAACACGACACACCTTGGTAAGACTAGTTGTCAGACTTTTGGGCTTCTGACTATCCGTAACGACTGTTAAAGATCTGCGAATGACAGCCGGGACTAACGTTTTAAAACATGCTTTACGAGGCACGGAGGGGTCTCGATATACATGTACATAATGGATGGTCACCTATCCACGAATCGACCGCCGATCGACCCCTGCGGCTATTATTTAGCCACGAGCCTCACATCTGGCCTTAATAGAATACACAGATCAATAATAATAAATTTTGGCTCACCCTTTACAATAATAATTTCTGCATGAGTTGAGTTTCAATATAGTCTCAGGTCAAATTGCAGAAGGTAGGTACCTATGTTCGTTGCGGCTGCCCTCATTCATCATGCATGTTTTAAAAAAAGGGTACATCTGGCCAAAGTTACATTCCAAACCTACATTTATGGGAGAACATGTTATAGCTGTTGGTTCTCCTATGAATAAATAAATAAATAAATAAACATTTTTTTAACTGCTGTCAAGTTAGTCCGGAATCCGAAATTCATAATCCGTAGCTTGAAGTATCATATTTTTATTCTGTATTTAATTGAAATCGGTCCGCTGTCCACTCTATCAAAAGTTTTTCCTTCTGCAAAGTATTCCTGCAGTCCGAATGGTTCTATAATAATCTTTAATTTCGAACTTTTTTTTCAGTCGGTAAATCCTAGGTTTTACCGCAGGACAATTCGGACTTTTACCGGTGAGACTTGCTAAATCTGCACTGAATCTTAGGATTTACCGGTAAATCCTAAGATTTACTGCAGTTCGGGCTTTTATAGTACCTAACACATACAGTTCACTCTATCACGCCTTAAAATTAATAAGTCAAACTTTTCTTGTTTTAAATTTAAATCGTACCTAAATAAGGCGTCCGTTTATTTTTTTTACTTGTACTACTCTTCCCATGTGTTTGAATTCTGATATGTCGTGTTTTTTTAGGAACGCTAGTTTTTCGCACCCTAACCTTAAATCTCGTCCAAAGGTACTCAAAACAAAGTCCGAAGTTACAGCCCTCGTTGACTTTCTGAATTGGCTCGAAGCACACAAGAAGAAAGACGAAATGATCGTCCTTTTGTACCATGAACCTCGTCGGCTGCACCCCAAAGTGATACTTCGAGCCATGATACGGTGAGTTTCACATAAACACTGCTTCTTTATTCTAGCCTGAGAATGGACTAGCGGTCTAGCATCTGTTTTTCGAAAGAAAAAAAGTAATGTAGCAATCGTCAGGAACGTAAAGTCCAGTCAGTCAGTCGTTAGACTAGACAGACACGTTGGCAAAATATGCGATCGAAAAAAAACGCTCTTCCTATAGGGTTCAATGACACGTATTGTATTTTTTTTTTTGCTATTTTCATACTTCCATGCAGAGGAAGTAGCGGGCAAAAGCTATGTTAACTAAAAATGTTACTGGTAGATAATGAAAACAATTTGTAAGTTGGAAGCCGTACTCCGTACAAAACATAATCCTTTGTTGAGATGGAATGATAAGATAAAACTCGTCACTCAAAATACAGAACTGGCTGATTTCATACAAAACTATAATAGATATTGTTTTGTGTTGAATAAAAAAAATCCGGTTTAAGGATGTACGAGGGGCGTCGTACAATGTTATCGGCATGATTAAAGACGTAAATTCAATTAAAATATTTTTTTATTGTTCAATGTCCCCCATTACATTTATTACATCTCGAAATTAACTTTACAATACCCTGTTAAAAATAACTTTCGTCTTTCTCTAAAAAATGCGTAGTTACTGCCGCCTTGAGCTCTTCATCGTTGGAAAAACGTTTCCCATGAAGGTCTTTCTTCAAATTAGGGAACAAATAATAGTCACTCGGGGCTAGGTCCGGGCTATAGGGTGGGTGGTTAATTTCTTCGAAACCACTATCTCGCACAGCAGTCTTGGAAACACGCGCCTTGTGGACCGAGGCGTTGTCATGAAGAAGCAACACACTGGTGGTCAGTTTACCCCGTCTGTTTTGGTGGGTGGGTCATCTCGGCTATTATTTTGATCTTCGTTCGGGTATCCTCCCAGTACCTATAAGCTTCTCAACTTTTTTTACGTTTTCTTCCGTAGAGGCATTAACCAGGCCGCTCGAGCGAGTATCGTCTTCAATACTCTCTCTGTCCCTTTTAAATTCACTTTTGAACCGTAGATAACGAAGGTGCAGAATCTTGGTAAACAGCCACCATCTCTTCAGTTTTTTTACTTTTTCCTTGTTTAGTAAGAAATTTATTAACAGCACGGTGCTAGATTTTCTTCAACATTGTCACGTTAGCCATTCCAGTTGTCGTTGACAAAGGACATAGCAAACTAATGATCACAACTACACACATCAAAAGTGTCTAGGGATCAACATATATTTTTGCAATAACTTTTCTCCTGATTGATATTAATTAAAATTTTCTTTAAGGATTCATCAAATAAAGTGTTTTCGTTTGTCACAGTAACGATAAACCAAGTCACCTTTGCATTAATAAAGAAATGACATGGCCGGATTCTGCCCTCAAATCAATTCAGACAACATAAATGTACAGTAATTATTAATATATGAATATTACTTCTTAAATATACTAAAATTAATCGCAACAATTACATTTCTCTAGAGCAGGCGACAAAAAATGGCAAAAAAATATGTGTGTTAATTGATTTTTTTGGTTTTTAGCAATGCAATACAAATTGCATGTGCGTTTGGATACATGCATAAGACAAACACCGTATCTGTAGCACGCTTGATGGTTACATTAAAATAAAAAAATACCCGCGACTGCCAGAATCGTATTGCTAAAGTAAATACCTGTAGAAGTCAACGTTTTCACGATTATTGCAGACATTATTTTTCGAGCTGCCGTGGCCCGTTCGTCATGATGTTGATCACGTTACGCATTATGCATCGACAATTATATTCAAGAGTGTGTATCCGAACGTCCTAGTTATTTTTTTCACGTCTGTCACCTGTCACTCAGTGCTTTGTACCACGGTAATGTTATCTAACAGTATTGTGACTAGGCCTTGTTCTTGAAATAATTACCTACACCCGCGCGGTACGTAAACACGCGATAGGGCTGCCCGCCTACAGTATTTTAATTTCATCAACCTACTTGAGTTTCTTTCTAGTTTTGTGATTGTAAATTCGAATCAAAACCTCTAACTACCTACTACACAATCTTACTTAAAAAGTAAATTATAATGTAAATCAGAAGGTAGGTACCTACCAATTATTACTCTCATAATCATTTCATTATGATACTTCGTCTAATTCAATAATATGTAAGTAGCTAAGTACATAAGTAAGTAGATAGCCTTACTGCTTACAAAATCATCACACCGTCCATTCGTCACTGTGGCGCATTCGCGTCTGTTTGTTTACCGATGGTATACCGAACTCGAGTTGCGTAGGTATGACTCGCGTTCCAACCGTTTGTATGAAGATAAAATACTGATATGATAACATTACCATGATAATAGATGACATTACCTACTGTGACATTACCGTGCCTGTGCTCTGTGTAGTTTTGCGTTGACCTTAGCACGTATTACTGTATTCTGTTTATGTTACCCTGTTGGATATTTTAACTTGAACCCACGCTATCGTTTATCGGACTTTCGTTTACGTTAATATTCTGCTGTGCTTACTGGACTTTTTGTTTACGATTTAGATTATTTGGATTCTGACGCTCACGATTTCAAGGTGCCTGAATTGTAGTGTGGTCACTAATCGAATGCGAAGGCATGTTGTAACCACTCTAACACCGCAGTTACAAAATACATGACATGACAGGGAGCCATCTAGAAGCAGTCATGCTAGCGAAGGAGGTGGCGGGATGGCTGAGGGAGAGAGCCTCAAGTCCCAGCCTCCACAGGAGACACTCCTGGCGTCGGAAGCCGCGTGACGACTCCCGGCCACCGTAGGCGCGGGCCTGCGGACGGAGAGTAATGGGTAGCTCACCGTCCGATCAGGACCAGGCCCGTGCCGGACGGCGCGTACGTGTTCCACGCGCGCCTCAAAGAGATGTCAGCAAAAAGGAAGGGGCCTGCCAGGGCCGAAGCCTGCCGGGCGTGTGGAATTGTCCGAAAGGGTTACCGCTACCCCGGAACATAAAGGGCTAAGGAAGGAACACGGATGGGTTTTAGTCAGTAAGAGTCTGATACTCTCTTCCGCTCCACCCAGAGCGGGAGGGGTCATTTGATGATTTCCCATACATAAAAAAAAAAAATGTCATGACGTTGTTATGGTATTTGGGCTGGGCCAGGCATCAAGCAAATATAACGGCACCAGCCTCATTCCTTGATAACATTTTGTTGATCTTTGAAAATGAATAGGCTTCAAACGTAAGAGTAGATAAAAAGATTGAATGCCCATTCTTCTCCATACGAAAACTAGCTTATGGAAGGGGCGACTAGAATCAATTTCGTATTATTGTATTTTTTTACTTTAATTTGACTTTGTATGTGTCTTGTCTGAGTAATTGGAATGATGTTTTTCTAAAATGTCTGTAAAACAAGTAGCTATACATTTTATAAGCAAGTGTCTATTCTAGCTACTTAATTAGATAGGTACTTAAATAAAAATTCAAGTGCTATTTTAGTGTTTTATTGCCAATCCAATTGTATATTTTTTGCCAAGTCACTATGAGGAAGTCATAATATCCAGAAACATCTGTAGACGACGAGCTCTTCGCTATCGCGGCCTGCCTACAACGATTGAATGGTCTAGCCAGAGACTATTACCAATACATCAATAATATGATTTCTAATAAGTTTTACTTGGTATTTTGATTTTTGGCTCTTTCGTCACTAGCTGACACGACACGTTTAGTTTTTTCTTACATTTTCATAGAATTAGATATTCACTGATATCGATGTGAATAAATGTCATGTCGGCTAGTGAAGAAACGGCATTTATATCCATCGATAATATTGTATTTCTCGTATTGTTTTCTCTATAAAACTCGAAAAGATTGATCATTGCTATTCAAAATGTCTAGGCGCTTTTTTTGTATCCTATTTGTAGTATCCCTCGCTTCTTCTCTGATCATAAAACTTAAACTATTATAAAGACACACCTGTAGGCTTTAATATGATGTACTTTAAGTCAGTGTACATGAATATTTTTTGTTAGGGCACAGCTCTCTAAAGATTCCGGCCATGTCCTTTGCCATTTTCCTAATAAAGGGATTTTTGACATTTGAACCACTAACACAAAAGTTCGAAAAAAAGACTGAAATAACAGTTTTCTTTAAAATTTTATTGGGTAACTTAAACAATTAATAATCCGTGTTTCTACCGCGAACACTAACAACACAAGAACATCGGTTTGGCATACTCAAAATGAGTTCATCCAAATCACGCTGTGGAATGGCCGCCCATGTTCGTTGCAACAACAAAAAAAGGTCTTCTTGCGACTGGATACCCTCCATATTCGGCAGAGCTCTTCTCTGTAGCATATCCCATGCATGCTCAATCGGGTTCAAGTCTGGCGACTGAGCAGGCCAGAGCAGGACATTGATATTAGCTGCGGCGAGAGTCTGTCTTACAACTCTTGCGGTGTGCGGTCGTGCATTATCATGCATTAACTGAAATAAGGGACCGATTTGCACTTGTAGAGGAACGATGACGTCTGATACAATCGTCTCGGCATAAATTTGAGCGTTGAGGTTGCCTCTGATCCAAATCAACTCAGTTCTTCCGCCGATCCAAATACCCGCCCATACCATGATGGTTCCACCACTATAAGGATGCACTTCCTGGCAGGATTGTAATCGCTGTTGGCGTCCAGGGGTTCTCCAGTGTCGTATACGTCTTGTATCCGGTCTCATACCAAAACGAGACTCATCAGAAAAGCACACGAAACGCCATTGTTCTTCTGCCCAATTTCTGTGTTCAAGAGCCCATTGATATCGAATCCTACGATTGTGCATTGCTATAGGTGGTACCCGTAGCGGTCTTCGGGAATGAAGGTTCACTTCATGCAAGCGGTTTCTGACTGTTTGGTCGCTAATTAAGTTCCCTGAAGAGTGATGAAGCCTCACGGCTAACATCATGGCGGTTATTGTTGGAGCTCTTCGAGTTAAGATTTGAATGTATCGGTCTTGTCTCCGTGTGGTGCAGCGATACCGTCCTCCATGGCGCTCAGCCACGGTACCAGTGCTTCGGTAACGTGTCCAAAGTCGACTGATAACACTCTGACTTGTATTCAGAGCTAAAGCCACAGTACGTTGCCGGGAACCAGCTTCTATCATTCCCACGGCTCTGAGCATTTCTTCCCTGCTTAAATGACGTCGCCGCTCCATAATAACGTTGGTTTTAATCAGTAGTAGGGAAACAGTAGCACTAATAATGTCTTCAATGCGTTGTATGTTTTTATAGGGAAAATATTGACAGCTGATTTTCATCTTTTACTCGAATTTGATTCACAGTTCCTGATTCAAATTATGAAATGCACCAAAAAGGATCCATATAAATTTATAAAATCATAAATTTATTACAAAGCCACATCTCAATCTCAAGAAATCCGCATAAAAATGCTTGATCCCTAGACACTTTTGATGTGTGTATATGAAATTTTACCTTTATACCCTTAGATAATGTCATTAATTAGTCAAATTAGGTACCCACATCATTAGTAAATCACGCTGATACTCGCCCCTCGCACATTCCATTCTGCTTCCATCTTACATAAATATTCAAAACTGAAGAAATATTCGACTGAATATTATTGGCTTCTATAAATAATATAGAGTCTGGCATGTGATCTGTTGCAGTTGCTAAACTGCCGCACAAAATCTCAGTAGCGTAAGGTGGTGAGTGTTTCCTAGTAACCAACCCTCATTGTCCCTATATGTATAATAAATACGAAGGGAGGCTTCGTGTATAAGTTCCGTCAATATAACGTTCGATATAGCCCGATTGCAGCGCCCGGCGAACGCATATGATAGATACTCTAGTTACCTAGGCAATTACAAGTACAGACAGATCAATATGGTAGCGTTCCGGCTTTGTTCGGTCGATATGAGTGAGATAGCACAGGATATGCAACCTTAGCGAATATGAGAAAGTATCGCTTTGTCTGTTTGCAATCAGGTGCCGTGCCGTCCCTAAATAAGTAGTCTTATGTAAAAGCTAGTGTAGGCACTATAGATATAGCTGCAATAAGTTATGTCTGGGTCTGACGCTAGTATATACTAAGTTTATGGTCTGACAAGATTGACCGGCCGTCCCGGCTTTACTTGACATCGTATATATTAAAATCACATAGACTTTTAGTTAGTGTATAATTGGCTTACTACAGATTAATTTTTTGGAGTAGGTACCTAATTCAGAGTTATGTAAGTACCTACCTTAAAATAATTTTAGTTACATTTATGAACATTTGAATATTAGAATATCAACGAATAATGAAATGAAATTGTCTATTTGAAGGTCTCGGCCTAACCCACAAATAAGATTAGTATGAAAATATGATGAAAATAAACTTTTTTATTTAGATTGTACTGGCGCGACAGCTCATTGATTTTGAAAATACGATTTTAAGTTTTGCGGTCAATTCAATTTTCGTACGAGTAGATCTGCGATTGAGAGTAATTTTCATTTTAGAAAAATTACTCTCAATTGCAGAAAAAATACTCGCAATAGTGGTGGCCCAGTGGTAACGGACACGACTTACGAGTTGTAGGTCGTAGGTTCGAACCCAGACAGGCACTTTACTTTTTGTAAATTATTTCATCACCACTGCTCCCAAAAAGGTGAAGGAAAACATCGTGAGGAAACCGGCATGTCCTAGAACCAAAAATTAGAAGACATGTGACATCCACCAACGCGCTATGGGCCCGCGTGGTGGATTACGGCCCACTCCCTCTCACTGAGAGGAGGCCTGTGCCCAGCAGTGGGAACATGATAGACTGATTATGATGATGAATACGAAAATGCGCACCCGTCTCATTTTCTTGTTGTAACGGCTGAGCTACACCAACTTTGATTGGAAGCATTCAATCATAAATATGCCTTATTTATTCACTTGAACAGGCATTACTCGCTAACTACAAAAGCAGCTTGAGGAGAGTGGTTTCAAAGACAGGGCGTTTTATGACGATGACCTAAAGAAAAGCTGTTACTTCTACATTGCCTAGTACTCCAAATAGACATGTTCATTTTTGGGATTCGTAAGTGCTGGATGCAGAAAAGGACCCTGGATTGTGGAGTAGATAATAGATTTTGTTCAAAGTCATTTGGGTACCCAAAATTAAAACATAACTTACTTAATTAATTAAATTTTTTCATGAATACTAAGTCATTTAATTTGTAACAACTACTTCACAGACACAAGCTACTTGAGAGATTTGAAAGCATAGTTGCCGGGTTTACGGATAGCTACGCTCTGTGCAACGCAAAGTGCCTGGGTGCAGTAAAGACGGTTGCTCTCCGAATCCTGGCAACGGTGCTGTTAGATGAAAAGTCCCAGAGCGTGGTCACGGCCAAGGATAGAGCTACAGCAACCTACAAGATAATTGAGCAACTCGCTAATCAAGGTAAGTATAGTTTCTGTATCATATTCGTTTAAGGTACTTACTTATTTAACTTTATAATAAGCGCGGGAGAGCTATCATGTCATACTTATTAACACCACACCCGAGCTTGGCGCGGTGGATTGTTCCTCCAGTCCAGTGTCTCCTTATTGGCAGAAGCTTGGAAGAATTGGTCTGTGGATTGTCGGTTTTGCCAGCGCTACAGTTCGACACAACTTAGATGTAGCATCGGCAAAATTCGTAAATCCGATCACATCCGAACTAAGTGCGCCTTCAAAATCACCAATCTTTATTACTACTTTAAGAAAAATTGATCAATTTTTCCTAAAGTAGTAATAAAGATTTACGAATTACGAACGTTTTACGAATTTTGCCGATGCTACATCTAAGTTGTGTCGAACTGTACCTATGTATGTGCGTAGAATGCAGCATATTACCATTATAAACAAAGTGCACAAAAGTTGTCTGTTTTCAATAAGAAACACCAACAAGGCGTATATTTTTTTTCAACAATACAATAATCTTTGACGTTGTGTGAACAAAAGGTGAGGGCCAGGATATTGCCGCCGGGGGTGAGGGCGCAGAGAGCGCGCCCTGCAGCGAAATGATGGACTTAGCGATCGAGTTTGGCCGCCCCAATTACACTGAGCGCAATGATCTCGATTCTATGCAGAACTTGCTAGACAGGTAAGTTTGTCGAAGGATTATCGAACTGTTTTCGATCATGGAATGCTAAAGACAAACTCAGCCCCATTATTAATAAACCTGCAGGTACTTAAAGTTACACCAGTATTAAATTCGGTTTAACCATACAGTTTTCGAGGTTTATGTTGGCATAATTTTACTCCGAGTTTATTAATAAGGGAATAAAGGTTTAATATCGTGTCTATATTAAGCTTCCTGTACAACATTGTTTTTATAAAATCATCATCCGCCTGCCTTTTCCCAACTATTTGTGGGGTTGGTTTCCAGTCTAACCGAATGCAGCTGAATACGAGTACCTACTTTATCTAACATCCGTAACCCAAATACTGGGTAACGCAACACCCCTTGTAAGACTGGTTGTCAGACTTTCGGGCTTTTGACGACCCGTAACGACTGTCAAAGATCCACAAATGATAGCCGGCTAACAGCTTCACGTTCTTTCTGAGACACGTAGGAGTATCGGTATAAGGCTGGCCGCATACGTTCGGTTTCCTGATTCGGTTTCCGAATCAGGAATTCAGATCCGGAGACCCCGAATGCACGCATTTCATACAAAATCTTCTCTTTAGCGCACACGTTCTTATATTTTCCGTTCGGAAACCCTAACGGAAAATATAAGAACGTGTGCGTGTGTGTGTGTGTGTGTGTGAGAAGATTTTGTATGAAATGCGTGCTTTCGGGGTCTCCGAATCTGAATTCCGAATCAGGAAACAGGATGTATGCGGCCAGCCAAGATGGCCACCCATCCCTGATCGATCGACACATGCGACTGTTATTACTTAGCCACTTGTTTTTATAACATAGACATAATATTCCAGTCGTTGGATTGTTTAAATTCTGTATAATCCATAGGTACCCATATTTTTTTTTAAAGTCATTTCTACGAGGTCGAATGAGTCTGATGCCGAAAATATAGTTTTTAGATTTTTGTCTGTTTGTCTGAATGTATGTTCCGTATTGGCGCTAAAACGGCTGAACGGATTTGGAAGAAAGAGGTTTGAAGGTTTTTATATGGAGACTGGCATAGCGCCATTTTAAAAATGGCGGCCACGCCTGAAACCTCGAAATGTGATTCGCGACTATAATAGATATGTATTTACAGAATTATAGTCATTAGAATCATTAATATATATATTTAAGTTAGATTTGTTCCCTAAGAACTTTTCCATAAGAATCATTAATACATCTTTCTAATGATTATAATTCTGTAAATTCGTACCTGTTATAGTCGCGAATCATATTTTGATCAAGATACAACCTGACACTGACCTGAAAATTGCAAGAAACGTAAGAAAAATTGAATTTCGCGGGCTACAACTGCGCATTCATCTTAAGGTATCTAAATAAATTTTAGTTCATTTTGAGACCAAGGACAATTCAGACTATTAAAAAAAAAAGTGAAATAATGCTTGCGGATTCCTTTTGGCATGAAGTCTCTTTGAAGAGATTAAAAAAAAACGCACATCCGACCTCCGACTAGTAAATTAAATAGTTATCTGTGGCATTATAGCACTAGTGCCGTAACGTAAAGAAAAAGTACGCGTTTGTAATACACTGCATTATGGACCTAAAAACGGTTCATTAAGAGCCATTTTACGAGCAAATGTGTTGAAAAAAAATTAACACGAACGAAACTTACATTACGTATGAAAATGTAGCGCTTGAGTAATTAATATTCAAATAACGCATTCATTCACTGATAGTCAACGCACAGCCTAAACCGCTTGGTCTAAAAGCATGAAATTTTGAACAGGAGTTCTCCTTAACGGGTTAAGGAGATGAATTTTAAAGAGGATGATAGTTTGAATGGAAGTTCCACACTTGCCGATGGGGAATCCCCGCGGGCGCATAGCTTGTCGATTATATCAGTGAAAAGACGTGTTGTCTTTTTGAAATTGCAGACAGAACACATTCCGCTCTGTGATGAAGCCGTTGCTGCGTTGCCCACGGCAGCAGCGCCGGCGCCTTACGCAACTGCGCCGCATCCTGGCCGACGCCGGCCTGCTGTTCGACCAGTTCAAGGACGCCTGGCATGAGGGCCGCCGCGCCGGTAACCATAGAATTTAGTAATTGTCCCATCGCCGGTGTTAACGAGAAGCCGGCAGAGCTAGTAACTAAAAACGAGTTGGCGAGCAATAACCGGCGAGTACGCGACGGTGACGAGCGATTACTCGCTGGTATGCGTAATTGCGTGTGATGTGTACTAAGCGTGAGTCTCGTCGCTGAGCGAGTACCATATCTATGGCGAGTACTCTCTTTGGTAGCTTTTGTCGCTGCGACAAACGTGTGTTCGCCGGCGGTGTGAATAGTCAGCGATCAACTATTAATTATCACTTTATCTTACACGGGACCTTACGTTTCTTAAATGAGAAAATCGTTAATGGGCGGGCAAGTCGTTTTCTCATCGGCGATGGGACAGGTGCCTTAGACAAATACTTTATTTGAGGACTGTTCTAAAAATCACTTAATGGGAAATGGCAATAATCATATGAAATTGCCATTAGATATTCACCATGTAAACTATCGGGTCTTAGATGCTATCATTATACGTAAAAAGCTTACCATACAAATGAGGGACATGAAAGTATTGAAAAAAAGCGGCCAACCTGATGGTAATGGTCAGCATTGCCACGCCATGTGTTCTTTAAGTCCCTCATATAAAAAAAATGTGTGTAGAGTGGCATCGGCAGCGTTAATCCGAAATCCGCATGATAAATTTTGAAATCTCATTTGTGACTATGACTTATACGAGGTAGAGACGACGATAAGACAATAAATTAAACTTCGTACTTGTATCTAAGGACGTTCCCAGTCTACACATACAAATCAATCAAATATGTATATCCAATACTTAGTCACTATAGCAAATCAAAGATTGACAAAACCCATAGTCGGCCCATCACTATTATTTAGTTTGTTTGAAAAAAATACTTTTTAATGTCGATGTTAGGATTTATTTGATAGTTTTATTAGGTACCCGTGTTTTCATTTATTATCGTATTGTCGTCTCCTGTCGTCTCCACATTGTATAGTTTTTAATAACAAAACATATTTTTTTCAGGTTTGGAACGTTTGATGTCCCCGCTGGAGGGAACCGTTAAGGCGGAAGATATCCAAGAATTACTTGACATTTTCGAATGTTACTTTGACCCAGAGCAAGCGACACGTCATCTACCACCCGCATCAAACGCTCCATCACCTGTGCCCGAAGGGGTAAGTCTATTATAATGTCCTACCTTTCTGCAGAAGAATATAATACAAATTACACACCAGTAAAAATATAACCCGGCAGTACCTACTTATTGTGATTTTATAGTTTTATTTTCATTTCTTATGAGAACGGCGAACGTAGATATTCTGCGAAAGTACAGATACACTGAGCTTACGCAACGTTATAACGCCGTCTTATCGTGACATTCATATCGATAGAATCACGACTATGCGATGCTAACATAGTCCATACGCTACGACCTACGTCATCAAACGCCAATGAAGGAAGGCCCCAGTTAGACGTCACAATTACGACTTGATCATCTACCGCTCGCCAACTAACTAAAACCATCATCATCATTCTCCTGCCCTTATCACAATTTATTTGGGGTCAGCGCAATATGTCTTTTTCTTCAATACCTGTCTAGTCATCTCGGCAGTCACCCCCTTCCTGCCTTCACCGCCATCTTACACACAGTCCATCCATCGTTGCTTTGGTGTCTATCCCTACTCTTAGAGTCATCTATATTCGAATACTCAAAACGAACTAACAAAAATATGTTATTCATTTTTAGGCTGTATACTTGCCACCAGAAGAATACTTGTATTACTTCGGCAGCGACTCGGACAGCTCGGAGCAGATGTCATCGAGCTTCGGTGTCGGCAGTGAGTATACTTGCCTTCCTACATTTCTTCTAAGTCCTGTAATTCTAATACTCGTTCGGGTCTAATTAAAAAAAAAATAACTGCTACTTTTAGATTAGGTATTTCACATTTTAAGAAAGCAAACACTTCATAATATCAGTATTAAATTATTGCTTAATGTACAGTTGTACACCCATAAAATTAACGAGTTGTAGGAATATATGAAATTCTTACAAAAGAGAAATCAAATAATTACTATGAAAATGTCAACTCAAAAGTACTCAAAACGGAGCAGAGGAGGCCCCGACTTACGAGTTGTAGGTTTTGGGTTGGAAAGGCAGGCACTTTACTTTGTGTAAATAATTTCATCACCACTGCTCTCAAAACGGTGAAGGAAAACATCGTGAGGAAACCGGCATGTCCTAGAACCAAAAGACATGTGACATCTCCCAACCCGCACTGGGCCTGCGTGGTAGATTATACCCAATCCCTGGCGAAGAGAGGAGGCCTGTGTCCCAGTAGTGGGCCGATTATGCTTATGCTACAGTGCATGCGCACGGCTTCAGGAGGATAGTGTGGTTTTGAAAGTAAAGTACTAATTACTTTTTGTTAAACAGGTTTGGCATCTGCGATCCTGGGGGTCGAAGAAGATTTGGAAGAATATTAACTTATTTAAACTCAAACTTCACAACTGAAGGTCATTTCAATCATACATTCTGCATTCATAACTGTGTTTTGTAATAGTAAAATGAAGTATAGAAGTGAAACTCCTGCTCCGAACGTCTTCTTAATCAGGCTATTTATTTGCCCTACAGACAGGATTAAGTATAGTGTACCGTCGCTCGATCTATCATGAATTCAGAAAATCATTAAACAGATCAATAATATTGATCTGTTTAATGAGTCGGGTATAGGTACAATATTTTTGAGTTTACCATAACATTCATATTTAATTTATATTACTTACCTACATACCAAAATATATTAATGACACCATTAATGAGTAGTAATGGCAACCATTTGCCTTTATTATAAGTGTCAATGTATTGTGCAAATGTCTTACTATCCGGACGAGCTTCGCTTCTATACGGATTATCATGTCTTTTTCAATGATCTAGTCACGTAAGCGGTTTTCATATTAGCGAAATCAAAAGGATAGCGACTATTCTTTATAAAATGTTACCATCTTGCATATTTAAACGTGCAACTTAGTGACAATAAATTAAAATTATTATTGGGTGGCACCAAATAAATGCTCAAGTTAGTAAAGTTTTGATCGTGTCATAAAATGTCATGTTGAACGAATATATTCCATTTCAATCACCCACCGCGTTTCAAATATAATTTTTTCCTTATGCACTGAAAGTTTTTAAGTACGGTACTCAAACAAGCTGAATTTTAGATCAGGAATCTGTATGGCAGCTTTACCACTATAATTGTAGACTATTCACCAAGGGTTTTTATGATATAAGTTTTCATACAATTTTTAGGGTTCCGTACCAAAATGGTAAAAAAGGAACCCATATGATGCGACTCAGTCTGTCTGTCTGTCTGTCACAGCTGGATATCTCAAGAACTACTAAAGCTATCAACTTGAAATTTGGAATACTTTTATATGACATTTGCCCAACTATTTTGCAAATAAGAAAGAAATAAAAAATATATATATATTTCTTGCAACAGCGTCTGAAAAATTCGAAGTTGTGCTACTAGAGCATGTGGGGTGTCATATGAAAGAGCGCAGTTTGCACATTCTCCAATATTTTATCTTTGTTTTTTAGGCCGCATAGTTTTATGAAAAACTAGCTGCGCCCCGCGGATTCACCCGCATAAGTCTCGATCCCGTGGGAATATCGGGATCCTTTCCCGGGACTCAAACTATCTCTATACCAAATTTCATCTAAATCGGTTCAGCGGTTTAGGCGTGAAAAGGTAACATACAGACAGACAGAGTTACTTTCGAATTTATAATATTAGTATAGATGATAGAAGTTTATGTAAAGGTTACAGGAAAAATAAAACGATGTTTCTAAATAGCACACTTATTCAGAAATCATCAACAAAAGTTACATTAGTTCCACTATCCGTCAAGAGATGGCGCTGACGTCAAGAGATGCGCTGACCTAAACTGTATATGTTACGGGCAATTTGATAAGTCCGGGCACTATTAATAATGGCCGGTCTGTATTCATAATGCCCGACTCGCAATGTGATTAAAACAGCATGCTTAATCACTTTTCCCGGCCATTATGAATAATGCCCACCCTATCTTGGGCAAAGTAATAAAATAGGTGAACTGTAGTGTTTTTGTTTATTAAATGAAATTAAACTTACAAAATTTTCATGAAAAGTTAACAAAAAATAAACTATTGAACATAGTTAAAAAATAAACAGTTAAAAAAGTAATAACATCAGTAATTACCTACTTTTATTTTGATAAAAATAGATATTACTTAAGAACAACAGTTAAAAAATTAGTAAACTGAAAAAAATCAACAGAAATATCTAATAATTAAGGACTGTGCAAGAAAGTTATTAAGTTAGAATTATTTATTCTTGCAAGATGAGCTTTTGTGACATTTGAAATTGCAAAGAATGTTTGATTTCTTGGCTACAAGTAGGGAATTATTCATACTGCCCGGTCCAAGTGATAAATTCAAGCTATCTCAAACACTGATTTATTACATGGACCACGGGCCGCGGGCATTATTAATAATGGCCGGTCAAAGTGATAAATTAATCACTTTGCCCATCGCTCTTGGGCATTATTAATAATGGCCGGTCCTTATTAATAATGCTCAGTTAATCACGTTGTCCGTAACATATACAACGCAACGCGCAGTGTTAAAATTCTCTGAGGAATATAGGCCTCGCCGATGAAAATTTAAAAACATATTATTATAATAGTACGGAACTCTCGGTGCGCGAGTCCGACTCGCTTTTGACCGGTTTTTTTTAGTTGAGTTTCCAAATTCTAATCACGTTATGGACCAGCGGGTCATAATGAAATTCAGTAGGTATGCCCAGTTTATTTTTTACAGTTTCATGAACTACTAATTCGAGAATCGAATTGGTTTTTATTACCTATCAGTAGGTGTCTTCGTCTTGAGCGAGATTGAATCTCGCTGCACTCAGGATTCTAGTTTCAAATCTTTCGCTTCGCTCAGGAGTTAAGGGCCATTTAGATGGAGAGAGTTTCTCGACTCGAAGATACGATTATCGAAAGAACATTAAAAAAGTCTCTTCGTGTAAACATTCATGATTGTCGCCCTGCCCCTTTATGGCGATTTTTGCTTGCGATAGTAGCGTACGATTTCTCGCCAAGAAACGTTCGAGAAACTCTCTCCATCTAAATGGGCCTTTTAACCACAGCTCAAACGCTGCGCTCGGAAGCCCTAGAATCATTCGTTGTGTTAATTCAAAAAAGCGCCCTTGACATTAAGAGGACTACATGACCTAAAGCGCGGTCACTGTCGGACTGCATAGAAAAGAAAGAGAAGCGCGATGACACAACGCTGGTAATTTATTGCAATATATGAAGCAATTATCTATTTACGAAAAATCTATTGTTTGGACTAAAAAATTAAAACACTATAGTTTTGTTGCTTGTAGAAAAATATGACAAAAAATCATAATGATTGAATGTTTATTAGTATGTTTTTTATTGTAAAAAGAAAGTTTTTAGAGGTGTCTTCATGATTTTTTTCTATCGTACCAAATAAGTTGTAAGTATTATGTTTTCAACACACTATCTACCTAGCATAGACCCTGAAGAGTATCATATATTTTTTTGATTTTGTTTACTGTAGTCGATCATATACTTTTATTGTTTCTAAAACTTGCGTTTTTTGCGTTTAGGTCCTGTAAGCCCGCTTTATCCCCATAGTGAATAATCTACTATAGATTTCCGTGACTTGAGTACTAGCGCGTGGTGGTTTGCGATGGACCGTGGTGGTTTGCGATGGACTTAAATCAGTCCTATCGTCGCTAATTTGAAAATTTAACCTAGTATTATAATGTGTGTATTTTCTATAATCGTCATTAGGATTAACTCGCGTAAAGGTGCAACCAAACTGCGATCGATCGAAGTCGCGTTCGATAGATATGGACGATCGCTACTATTTAATACTACACCAGCTATCGACGAAATCTGGATGCCGTACACCACAGTGAAACGGTCTGAACGGTCGATGTCAGCAGTCGACCACTGTCTGGTTGCACCTGCAGGCATTCGCAATGCCGTAATATATAACCATAACTCTAGGATGATCGATCATGAAAACAGCTGACTAACGTACAGACGCCAGCACATCAAGCTACCCGAAACTGTCAAATTTTCCCAATCAACTTTGAACCTTATTCTTTAGCGATAAAGTTAAAAATCTATCAAAGAAATTTGATAGATTGTAGTAGCTTGATGTGCTTGTCATCTGTACAACTAAAAAGTTCGCTTAGTTAACAATTGTGCCGGTTCTCTTGTACACCGAACTAAACTAACTAAACTATCACTAAAATTCCTTACTTTTTGCTATGAGAATCTTACAGCTATTCTGCATAAAAAAATCTCTAAATAAAAAAATAATTTTGACACAACTAAAATCGAATTTGACAATCGTGACTCGTCGACACGTGGTACTTGTTTGCCCTACCCCGTTAATTTTTATTAGAGCCGCAGGCGCGCAGGAGGCTGCCTTGATTTGTTATTTAAGAAACTTTTCACTTTTAGTATGGAAAATATGAAAAATTATTACCTACATGTTGAATTTTAGGGGTTTATGGGTCTTAAAAAGGGGTCGAAATTTTCATTATTTTTGCGATAGGACACACCATTTTCGAGATATAAGCAAAAGAAAAAAAAAAGATACAGTACTGTTTTTGCACCTGAAGTCGAGGTGTTGGTGTGAATTTATTTATTTTTTGGTAAATTTCAGAATGGGAAATCGTCGTTTGACAGGAATAAACTAAATTTTGCTGATTTTTAGTCTAGTTTGGAGGCATTTGTGACAAGAGAATCGGCACCAATGTAAGCCAAAGAGAGGCTCTAAAACTCTTCCCGAGATCTATTCTACGAGGGGCGTTCAATGTATTCTCGGTATCGCCATGAAAAAAGTCGTAAATTGAATTAAAATAATTTTTATTTTTCAATGTAATCCCCCATTACCCCAATGCATTTATTACATCTCGAAATTAACTTTTCCATACCCCGTAAAAAATTACTTTCCTCTTTCTCTGAAAAATGCGCATTTATTGCCGCTAAGAGCTATTCATCGTTGGAAAATCGTTTCCACGAAGGTCTTTTTTTTCAAATTACGTAACAAATAATAATCACTCGGGGCTAGGTCCGGGCTATAGGGTGGGTGGTTAATTTCTCTGAAACCACAATCTCGCACAACAGCCTTGGAAAAGCGCCGTTTGGACCGGGGCGTTGTCGTGAAGAAGCAACACACCGGTGGTCAGTTTGCTCTGAACCAACAGAGAGGTGGGACATCTCTGCTATAATTTTCATCTTCATTCGGCCATCCTCCGGTATAAGCTTCTCAATTTTTTTTAATGTTTTCTTCCGTAGAGGCAGTAACCGGGCCGCCCGAGCGAGTGTCGTCTTCAATTCTCTCTCTTCCCCTTTTAAATTCACTTGAACCCCTTTTGAACCGTAGATAACGAAGGTGCAGAAACTTGGTAAACAGCTACCATCTCATCGTGAATAGTTTTTTGACTTTTCCTTGTTTTGGTAAGGAATTAACAGAGCGCGGTGCTCGATTTTCTTCAACATTGTCACGTTAGCCATTAGAGTTGTCATTGACTAAGGATAACTAGCAAAGTAGTGATCACAACTATATGAAATTTGACCTTTATACCCTTAGATAATGTCATTAATTAGTTAATTTGTCAAATTACCCACATCATTAGTAAATCACCCTGATACCGAGAATACATTGAACGCCCCTCGTATGAGCTCATTGACTTACTTATGTTTTATAGTTCGATATCGATAGTCCATCTGGTACTGATCTGATAATTTTTAACGCGCATTTAATGCATTTCGAGTACACAAACTTTCTCATTGAAAGACAGCTGATTGTAAATTCCTGTCGAACTACCTAATTTATTTAGATATTATTATATTCGTCCAGTGAACGGTAGTACTTACTGTTTCTATGCGGCATGAATGCCAAAAATGAAAGAATTTGTACCTTGTAATGGCTTAACAAAATTAAAACTTAAAAAGTTTTAATTCAATTTGATTTGAATTATTTAGGTCGTTATACTTACTTTTGAAATTTTGTATAATGAGGAGTTGAGTGAGTACTTCAATGTACTACTTTTCTATATTAATATTACTCTATGTTTGTGATTGCCATAACTTTCGGACATATCCAAAGTTTAAATATTTTTGTGTTTAAGCTTTCTATGCTATATTATATTTGATTTGCTATAACGAGTTTTTCTTAATAATTAAGCGAACTAAGAAATAAAAAGTGTGTTTACCACCATTGCAATTTAATTTATTAAACCCTTCGATCGAAATTAAAAAATCAATTTGCTTTGCATTTTCCGAACTATGCTGGGGCCGGCTTCCAGCCTAACCGGATGCAGCTGAATACCAGTATATTGTATGGAGCGACTGCCAATCTGACCTCCACAACCCAGTTCCCGGGTAACACGATAGGTACCCCTTCGTAAGACTGCGGGGCAATTGCGTAACACATTATCAATCGGAATCGGTTTCGTTTTGACAGTTCAACAACATTCATTGCGTTATTTACGTGTCAAGCAGAAAAATTTTTCGAACTTATGAAGCAATGGATTAGCAATTTGCTTCAAAATAATTCAGATTCTGATTGATAATGTGTTACGCAATTAGGGTGTTGGTTTGGGCTTCTGACTACCCGTAACGATTGTCAAACATCTACGAATGGCAGCCGGGAGCCGGGACCAACAACGGCATAACGTGCTTTCAGAGGCACGAAGAGGTCTCAATATGTATAGTATAGTCCATAGAGGTCTATGGTATAGTCACTCCTCCACGATCCCACCGCGGCAAGCGTACGACCAGTGTGGCTGTTATTATTTAGCCACGAGGATAAATTTCAATAAATGTGAGATTACTTGGCTTTAGGTTAGTGTCGTAATGGAAGTATGGGAAATGTTCGAGTTTGTACCTACGGGGGTGAGGTGAAAAGTTCTCGGCCTGAAAGACTGTGATTTTCATTTAAATAGTAGATTGTTATGCAAGGGTCGAAAGGAATTGATGACTTTCACCCGTGTTAAACACTCTACTTTTCATTTCGAATATAAGGAAAGTAAAAAGTACTTAGTAGTTTTTCTAAAATATTTATTGATAACAATAACATGCAAAGTTTTTGAATTTCGGTACAGCTTACAGGGTTAGTAACCCGCCAAATAATACTATTGTCTTTTTTTATTTTAAATATGGAACACACTGCGTCATCGCCGCGGGCTGTCCCGCTTAATAGGTTTTTTTTTTAAATTCACACTGGCTGTTTATACACTCACAAGACTGCAGCATTTTTCTTAATTTATGTAAAAAATTTCGTAGCTGACTACAGTTCTATTTTTAAAATTCATTCCCACCCTAAAGAGGGAAGTAATTACTATGAGTTTTTCCCGCCCTGTGGTGGGAAGCAGCGTCTTCCACCTGCTATTTGGATCAAACAAACACTACTTTCCGAGTATGAGAAATGAAAAATATTTTACTTTTCTACATAATCTCCCTCGACTTCAACGCACCTTGTCCAGCGCTTCTCCAACATCAGTATTCCTTCCCGGAAAAGAGTGGAAGGCTGTGAAAATATTCTTCCGACACGTGCACCCAGGCGGGAAAAATAATTTTTTACTTATTGGAACGCCATCTCTGTGTCAGACCGAGAACTTTTCACCTTACCCTATATCTATTTGTTATTTTTCAACACACTTGCTCGTAAAATGGCTCTTAATACACAGATTTTAGATCCATAATGCAGTGTATTACAAACGCGTGCTTTTTCTTTACGTTACGGTACTTGTGCTTTATTTCCACAGATAACTATTTAATTTACTAGTCGGAGGTCGGAGAAGTGCGTTTTTTTTTTAATCTCTTCAAAGAGACTTCATGCCAAAAAGAATCCGCAAGCCATATTTTACTTTTTTTTAAATAGTCTGAATTGTCCTTGGTCCCAAGATGAACTAAAATTTATTTACCTTAAGATGAATGCACAGTTGGAGCCCAAGAAATTAAATTTTTCTAACGTTTTTTGCAATTTTCAGGTCAGTTTCAGGTTGTATCTTGATCAAAATATGATTCGCGACTATAACAGATACGTATTTACAGAATTATAGTCATTAGAATCATTAAATACATCTTTCTAAGTTAGATTTGTTCCATAAGAACAAATCTCTTATGGAAACGTTCTTAGGGAACAAATGTAACCCTTTGCAAAAAAAAACGGACACCTAAGGAAATTTACGTTCTAAGGTCGATTTGAGCTAATTAAATGAAATTTATTTTTGTGACGTAGTCTGTAAACTGTAGGTATACTAATAATCGTGTAAATTAATACACGTGAAATGAATTCTGGCAATTTTTTTTTCTAATTTTCGATGAATTCTTTAAAACCGATGTACACGGCCAAACAATAAGAAGTGGTCGGCAATAAAGACAAGAAGATTTTTTTTTACTTTTTTAAATTAAATAAAGTTACAAATGTAAAAACCTAATGGAGTGTGACCTCCTCTTGCCAAAATCACAGCTTGAATCCTTCTGGGCATGCTTTCCACGATGTTTTTAATAACGTTTTGAGGAATACGTTCCCACTCTTCTGCAATGACTCTTTTTAACTCCCTGATGTTTTGTGGAGCAGGTTGCACTGATCTAACCCGTCTTTTTAGAACATCCCAGACATGCTCAATTGGATTGAAGTCAGGACTTCGAGCTGGCCAATCTAAACGAAGGATCCCAACTTCTTGCACGTATGCTTCCACGTCGACAGAACGGTGCGGGCGAGCATTGTCGTCCATAAAAATGGAATCTTCCCCAAGTGCAGTCAATGCGGGTTGTGCATATGGAATTAGGACTTCCAATATGTACCGGTATGCATTTAATGTTCAATTTTTTCTGAAAATTAACTCTGTACGCCCCGTCAAATAAATTGCTGCCCAAAACATAACGGAGCCTCCGCCATAAGGAGTGATTTCTTCGAAACACACTTCCGCATAGCGTTCCCGTGGTCTTCGCAGCACTCGCCGGCGTCGGTTCTCTCCACACAAAGAGATTCTGGCTTCATCAGAAAACAATACTTTATTCCAGTCCTCCGTGTCCATAAAGCACAGTTTCGAGCAAACTGAAGTCGAGCAACACGGTGCTCACGGAGTAATCTAGGGCCCCGAGCCGGGCGGTAACTCCTGATATTGGCAGCCAAAAGCCTCCTCTTGACCGTCCACAAGCTAACTTCTACTCCTCTTACTTCTTCAAGGCTCTTCTTCAGGTCCACACTTGACGCCTGACGATTCTGCAACGCCTGACTCACCAAAAAACGGTCATCTCTTGGTTCTGTCCATCGTTTTCTTCCCGAACAGGGTCTTCTTTTGACCGAACCGGTCTCTTGATACCGTTGCCAAGTCCTCTGGACAGTTGAACGACTCACATTTTAGCCGCTGAGACACGTAAGTTTGCGAACAACCTTCTTCAAGTAGGGCTATAATTTTACCGGCCCTTATCGCTTTATCAATCATATCAAAAAGTGGTATTTCATGTAAAAAGAAAGATTAAATTGTTTAATTTGCAGAAAATATACAAAAAGTTTTAAAATTTTAGTAACGAGTAAAAACATCGTTTCAGCAATTCGCGCCAGTAGTAAAGCAATTTTACAATAATCCACAATAATCATTATTTTTCTTTTGTTAATTTCAAAATTTAAATTTGGAACGTGAAGAATCACAGGATACTTCAAATAACTTACCAATACATCGTCAAATTAACACTTTCGCGGACAGAACGCAACTGCTGTACGTCATGATTTGAGATTTTGATACGGCACAACGTATGATGACTTTCAAAAACAGAATATTATTTACGGCAGGACGTTGATGCCCGTTGATTTTTAAAGCAAAAATTCGGTATGTTGTACCTTGTGTCACAACATATCGAAAACTCAAAACTTTACTGTCACGTGAACTTTATTTTTAACCGTTTCAAAAATGTGCTTTTGATAATGTGCAGCGACACTACACAGACAGGCACAACGTGATTATACGTCCCTCGCGCCTCTCGCGTCCCTACACTCAGCGCGGCAGTGTCACGGTAGCGAGGTTCGCGCGTTCCATCAGCGCAGGATTGGCGAATCGTAATATTTTCAGACAAATAAACATCGTAAGTATTTAGATTATGCTATTATCTTTTACCACTAGGTTGTAAAGTAATTCAATTATAACTCTATTGTATGAAAACTGAATGTCATGAGTTATTTTGTTTGTTTTAGATGGATAAGCGTAAGAGAAATCTGATGAGAATTTTTGAGGATACGGTTAATTCGGTTAAGTCATCGACGATGACTTAACCGAGCGAGGCGGACCCATTTCATCATCTGCTGAGGAGTTTGTTGCGCCACTTTTTCTTCCCAGCGAAAGCACTAGTGACTAGACAGTGGTGAAGGGCGGCATTTTGGGGGACTGTCTTATGTAATTTTGACATTCGAAAAGTGCTGATTCTCAGCCTAATTTGAATAAACGACTTATGATTTTGATTTTTTGAAGTGAAAACTTCTTTAGCGGCGTTGAACACTTTTTGTAATGGGTAAAAAATGTTAAACTCGCGTCAGGGCATCGCGTCAGGAGAGATTTCCCCCCCCCCCCTCTCTTTCTACGGCGGCGGCGGCGCCAACCGAAGTGAACCAGGTTTAGTGACACACGACAATGGATGGATGGATGGATGGATGGATGGATAGATGGATGGATGGAAGTGGAAGTGGAAGTCGAAGTCGAAGTCGAAGTCGAAGTGGAAGTGGAAGTCGAAGTGGAAGTGGAAGTGGAAGTCGAAGTGGAAGTCGAAGTGGAAGTCGAAATGGAAGTCGAAGTGGAAGTCTAAGTCGAAGTGGAAGTCGAAGTGGAAGTGGAAGTCGAAGTGGAAGTGGAAGTCGAAGTGGAAGTCGAAGTGAATTTCGAAGTGGAAGTCGAAGTGGAAGTCGAAGTGGAAGTCGAAGTGGAAGTCGAAGTGGAAATCGAAGTGGAAGTCGAAGTGGAAGTCGAAGTGGAAGTCGAAGTCGAAGTCGAAGTGGAAGTCAAAGTGGAAGTGGAAGTCGAAGTGGAAGTCGAAGTGGAAGTCGAAGTGAAAGTCGAAGTGGACGTGGACGTGGACACACTGCTGTGTATTCGTAACATTCGTGTATTCGTAACAAAGTGCATCTATTAATGAAAAAAGGGACGCAGAAATTGTAAAAAAAATGAGTTATATTAATTCAATTAATAATTGATTTATTTCAACGTTAATATTCAAGTTTTCACTTCTACCGGCACTCCCGGAGTGCAACCCGTCATTTTTTTTTTTATCGTGTTGGCTACTTTGGACATGACTAAGATTTTGACCCTCAAGGATATCTCCTTCTCTACTGATGTATCCATCTGATAGTGTTCTCGTATTTGTTACTGCCAGTAATCATCCAGTAATCGTCAAAAACCTCTGCTAAAGTACATTCAAACAATGACGTGATAAGACGTTTCTGTCATATTGTCTTTTAAACATCTAATATCATACAACACAACGTAATTAAACGTCGAATATATTTGTATGGCAATTTGTTGTGTCGTTCTAGAACACGATTTAAATTGAGACTGTCCACGAACGTGTTAATAAAACTTCTTTCTTATTCTTCTTCATTGAAGTAGAGAAAAAAAATCTAAGATGCCCGTTTTTTTTGCAAAAGAAAGTATATATATTAATCTAATGACTATAATTTTAAATACATATCTATTATATAAATATACATTTTGATCAAGATACAACCTGATACAGACCTGCAAATTGAAAAAACTTAAAAAAAAAAAATTCGCGGTTTACCACTGCGCATTCACCTTAGGGTGCATCCACACATAGCGAGGCATGTGCCGCAAATGATTTTTTTATATGTACGGTTGCCTCAGGCTGTGGCATCTAACATACAAAAAAAAGCACTTGCGGCGCATGGCTCGCTCTGTCTGGATGCACCTTATAATTTTCCGTCGTCCCTCCCGTAACCAAACGGAAAAGACCACTGGCGTTCTATTATTGCGGATTCTCACTGAATTAATGTATATTTCTCTATGCAAATAGTACTTTCTAATTCCATACTAACTAAACTACAATTTGACATACGACAACACTACGATCAGTATTAACATTATTTTGTGTTTATTATATTTTTTCTATAGGCTGTTTATCGGTTTTGTCTTTGCCTTTAAGTAAATAAACGCGCGCCGCGCTAGCAATGCGCGCGCATGTGTAGAAATGACCATTACTTACTCTATGGGTAAACCCGCGGAATGACAAACCCAGCCCGCCATTATCCATACAAGTTAATATTTAACAATACAAGTCTGTTTTTTTCCTCGCAAGTGTGTTGAAAAACGTCGTATGATACGCGTGTGCATTGATAATTAAACTCTCGGCTACCTTATCGCGCTCGCCTACGGCTCGCGCGAATCATACCGCCTCGAGTTTCATGATCAACATAGCACACATGTATCATAATCTTCTTAGCGTATCGAGGGCAATAAAAGAGTGATTGAGAAAGTTCAAATTGTTTGGCACAAAATTCAGCCACGCGGACGCCGTCTGCCGCCGCGCCGTCCGCTGAAGCAGATTATCATGATCAACATCAGAAACGTAAGAAAGTTTGAATTTCGCGGTTCACTTTAGAGCACTTCCCCGACTAGCTAAGACTAGATTCCAAAACCTCAAAATTTGTCACAATTCAACTTCAGATGACCGTCAGATAAGATTTCAATCTCTAATAATTACGCGACTCGTTCTAGGGCTCTCTAGACTCGTAGACTCTTACGATCTGTTAGAGCAATGGTTTAGCATGTAAAAGATCAAATGTTTTTGGGATGCGGCGCCGGCGCCGGATGCAGAAGCACTTCTAAAAAGTGAATTAGCAAGTTTTAGTAACAGCAAATTCTATTAAATTAAAAAATAAGTTTAAAAACTAAAACAAGAAAGTATCTTCCCGTGGTCGCATGCTGCTGTACTAACATACTTATAAGCTATGGTAGCATGCGACATGCGACGGGAAGGTACTTTCTTGTTTCATCCTTTTCAGTAGTCGGGTTTTAGTTTTTAAACTTGATTTTATTTAATTGTTTTGGGGCTTATTTCAGTAATATTAATATTAAATGTGAAATAAAAGAAATGTGCTAGTTAAGCCCTTTCATTTGATACCCCACACGTCATGATAAAAAAGTTTGTTTTAGGTCATGACTTTACTTCCGCTAGAGGACGCCGTATTTAATTTAATGTGACGTCACATGGCTTATAACCAGCGGACAATCAAGACGCTTCCAATGATACCTCATTTCAAATTATGACAAGGAGTTATAAGTTACGAGGGAACAGATGAACATACATACCGGTCGAAATCATAACCCTCCGTTTTGCTTCGCCGCAGTCGTGTAATTAGCTAATGCCTAGCATTTATGGAAAATGTAATCCGTAGTCCGTATCTCGAACCTGGGGGCTTACTCTTGAAACTAATTTTAATTCTAATTTAATGCTAATATAATTCAGATGTTAATTTTACAGTCACGTGATTCGGTACTCTTGAAAGCAATATTGTCAACATTGAAATGAAATTGACATTGATCCGCGATCATTTTGTTATACGTGAAGTTAGCTATGTTACGGGCTGCAATAGTGTGGTTCAACTCATTACGATAAACCGGTAATAGGGCTTTAAAATGCTTTATCCTTTAAATAACAAGGCTAAAAAATAAATATGATATAAATAGTTGTATAATTGATTATTTTGAACGTATTAAATTCATTTGAGCGTAAGAAAACGATTAAAATCATAAAATTAACCATGACTTTGGCTGCATGCGGTAGGATCGTTGCCTACACTACAAAAAAAACGGTAAGTCAAATGGTTTTTGAACTATGTTTGTTGTTGTTTTTTGTGATCGTTTTAAACTACGGATTTTATGTTTTAAATAAAGTTTTGTACGTGGTACGTAAATATACATCATAGGTACCTACTTACTTTATTATTTAAAGCATTGTTTTACATACTTTATTAATTGCATTGTTGAGATTTTTGTATTGTCAATGTAGTTAGTTTCTTGGTCTATGTTTTATAAAATAAAATTATATTATGTTGTACTAATTAAAGATTTCCAATTTTAGTTACAATGACACATCGTCCAAGTTACGCCCAATTAGAAGGTTTAGTGGAATTCATGGAGCAAAACCCAAGCGTAGCCAAGGGTTTGCTTCGGACCGCTCAAGGCAAATTAGAAACGAAGAGGAAATGGGAAAATTTGGCAACTACTTTAAATTCTCTCGGAGGAGCAATAAAAATGGTCAAGGCTGGGCTAAGGTAAATCAAAATAATGAAGTAGGTGATAAGAATCGTTATATACTTACAGCAATTTCATTAATATTAATGCATGTTTTTAGTATTGTACTGAGAAGAAACATGGTTTGAAGAATCAGTGCGCACAATTCTCAGCTTCAATGAGGCGCACTGGTGGTGGGACGGCAGACAACTTGCCAGAATTGTCTGCCTTAGAAAATAGATTGGTGGCGGTGATGGATGGACAAGAGTTTGCGATTGGAGGTACAAGATTGATAGTCAATCCATTTCCTCAAACAGTAATATATTTTAATATTTAAAATCTTATCATACCTATGATATTTATTTTACACAAAATATTTTATTTATCTAATAATAACAATCATTTCATTGTTTCAGACTAGACCTACTGAGTCACCTGTTGTATTAGAGGATTCACTAACGATTAGGAAGAGTGGGGCGTGTCTTCGTGTCTGGCACTATCTGTACATATTATTCAAAATGCATTAGCATTGAATGTCAAAGCTTTATTTATTGCTAATGTTTTTGAATAAGTATTGATGAAATGCTTGCGTTGTACTTCAAATATGTTTTGTTTTTATTATTTAATTTGATTTTATAATGTTAACTTTTGTCCTTAATAGTTTTATGAGTAAGTAAATAAAAGTACATTAAAATAAAATAAAACAATTTATTGAGTTCTCCATTAAGAAAAATGTATGTAGTACGGGTCTTTAATCTCTGTTATATTGCTTCCTAAATATAACATTTAGGAATAAAGAAGTTATAAACAAGAATAACACAATACACACATATAATGTCACAAATTGCATGAAATACATTATCAAAGAAAAAGTACAATGTTTTAACTAATAACAAATCAAATAATGTCATTTATTCAAACTAGGCTGAGAATCAGCACTTTTGATACATCAAAATACCAAAAGACAGTCTCCTACTAGCTAACCACATATTACAATCAACTCATTAGAAAACATTGAAATGAGTAGATTATGTCAATAGTAAATTAAAATAAAATTACACTGACTTGACTTATATAGTCAACTAAAAAATAAATAAAAAGCAATTAAATGAACACATAACCTATCAGTAACCTGATTCTGGAGTAAGAACATAAACATTGTCTTGAGTTAATGGAATAGTATGCCTTTGAACAAAGGTTGCATTTTACTTGAGCTTTAAACATATTACAAGGCAAATCTAGCTAAGAAGGTAGCTTGTGCTAAAACAGTACTTAAATATAAAAAAAACTTATCTGAATCTTATCATACCTTTTTATCTACCTTCTACTTGGAACTAAAGCATTTCGCTTTTCAATGCCTTGTCTTAGTTCAGCAGATGTGCTGCTAGTTGATTCTTGAGAAGTGACAGCTGGGTAATCGTTTCCCTCTGCTGTACTTTCCACAAGATCAATACCTACTCTATTGTCTCTATTAATACACATATTGTGTAAGACACAACATGCGTTAATTATTTTGGCTGCTGTATCAGGATGATAATGTAGCACCCTATGCCCGAGTAAGCACCGCCATCTGTTTTTAAGTACACTAATGGCACGTTCCACTGTATTTCGTGCAGAGCAGTGTAACTTGGTGTAGTATTGTTCTGGGGAGCCTTCAGGAGAGTCTACTATAGGTGTCATCATATACTCCCTCTGGGCATATCCAGAATAACCTGAAAAGTAAAACTAATTAAAATATATTCACAATCAGAAAAACTAAAATTTCTGATCTGACTACTTATTTACATCATTTACTTGCCTAGTAAAAACACATTTTCTCCATTATTATTCAAATTAAATAAATGTTGTTTCACAGGATGCTGATTTCAGACAAAACTGTCATGTGAAGCCCTATCAAATGAAGCATCTACTGACAAAATACTTAAATCTGCATCACTTATCTGAAAATACATATATAAATCAAGGACATTCAACTAATTTGTTATGTCAAAGTCAAAGTCAAAGTCGAAAATGTATTACAATTAAATATTAATTAAAAGTATTGCCTTACAATCAAAACATTTCTTGAATGGAAATGTTTGCAATTAAAAAATCACTCTTCATTTTCTGTTGGTCTAATTATAGCCACATGAGTGCCGTCAATACATCCTATAACAGATGGTATGTGAATTTTTTCATAAAACCTGGAACATAAAACATAGTATATGGTTACTATATAACAAGGAATTTTAGATAACTATAAATTATTTAAATGGATATTTAAAATTAGGTAAGTACTTAAGTATTTGTCATTAGCATTACCTCCTCTTTAAAGCATGTCTTTCCTGATGAGTTTGAGGAAACTTAATCCATTTATTTTGTACTATTGGATGGTTAAGAGCAGCCGTTACATTTCTAATAGTACGAGAAACAGATTGCTGCGACATTAGGGTCCCATAGGTGCCTCCAACTAGTTTTTGATAACTCCCAGTCGCATAAAAGGACAATGCCACTAAAACCTGCAAGAATTATAATAGTATTATGCTATTGATCTTCCAAAAAAAGTCGTGGATTATCATTGATATCACATCATAAGTCATATATCAAAGACAACATGGGTACCTTATATTTTGGTGATATATCACTTCTTCTTTTAGGAGTTGACATAAGGGGCTTAATGTTTTCGTAGATTTCCTCAAACAAATCCTTGCTTACTCTATAGTTTGCTTTGAAGTCGTGTTCATTCATCGAAAACACTTTGTCCGTATACCGCATGATCCGGCGCTCATCTCGTCTCTGTTTTAATTGTTTTTTATGTGAATTATGTAAAACACTGTACACAACTGCTAATCGTGCCATATTTTACTCGTATAACTCACTGAAAACCACTTAAAACGCAAAACAATTTCTAAAAAGTTACACTTTCGTTATTGGAAAAATCACTATCAACAAACTATTCCCACGCAATATTGACGCAATACACAGCTGTCAAAATACACTCAAGAGTACCGTTTACCCGACGCCAAGCCCGATCCTAAATTCCACTTAGTTCCCCAAAATGGACACCCACCTTTACAAACCGTTTGGCGCTAATCAAACTCAAGAGTACGAAACTTCACAATTCCAATGTCGATCTATCGGAATTAAGTTCAAGAGTAAGCACCCAGGAACAACAAACAAATTGCATAAAATATCGGAATTTATGATTAGGTATTAAGTTAATTATTGCATTTTTAAAATCAACAAGGCATCAGCATCTGCCTAACCTTTTCCCAACTATGTTGGGGTCAGCTTCCAGTAACCTAACCGGATACAGCTGAATACCAGTAGGTATTTTACATGGAGCGACTGCCTATCTGATCTGCACAACCCAGTTATTAGGTAACACGATACCCCTTGGTGAGACTGGTTGTCAGGCTTTCGGGCTTATAACTACCCGTAACGACTGTCAAAGTTCCACGAATGACAGCCGGGGCCAATTCCGAGGCACGGAGGGGTCTCGGTATGTAAAGACGTCATCTGCAAATAGTACGCACTTGTTTTGTTATATTTGGTAAGTCGTCGATGTACCAAAAATGTATTTACAAATTTTCACTTGACAAGCAACGATTGGCAAAAACATGATTTGTCATTTCATCATTATACAACATCAAGTTTGCCAAATAATTCACTTTACAAAATAATCACCCTATAAACTTTTGTTTAATAACGTGTTATTTGGCAAACGATTCGTTTTTTATTCATTTTAACTGATAAAAAAACGTTTGGGACAAAAACGTTTTACATATTGACTTTTATTACGCAATTTCCTAAAAATTAAGCTCATTCTTTCATCGACTTGCGCTAATAGAAAAAAATACTTGTCTGTAAATTATTTGACCCAAATGGAAAATACCGTCATAATCACTTTGTGACTGGTTTAGAAAATCTTTACGTAGTATAAAACAAAGTCGCTCCCGCTATCTCTTAAACTAGGCAACGGATTTTAATGCAGTCGCTAGTGTATTATAAAATTATATTTTGTATAAACGTGATTTTTCCAAAATATTAAATGAAAAATGTATAAATGTATAAATGACTAGCTTCAGCCCGCGACTTCGTTCGCGTGAAACTTCTTGTTTCCCCCGAGCCACCCCGTCGTCGTATCGTATCGCATCACCCGCCCGCGCTATCACTTAACGTTCTTTTTTACTTTTTTCTTTTTGCTCGGCTCCTAAGGGTCATAGCGTGATGTTAAATAGCCTATAGCCTTCCTCAAGAATTGGGCTATCAAATGCAAGAAGAATTTTTCAAATCCGACTGGTAGTTCCAGAGATTACCCCCTACATACAAACTTACAAACATACAAACTTACAAATTTTACCTCTTTATAATATTAGTATAGATTAAATATCACTGGAAACATTTCTAAAGAGAAGCATTTACCAAATAAATGTTTGTAAAGCGAGTGTTTATAAAATAAAACATTTGCGGAATGAGTTGTTTGTGAAAAAATAGTATACGAAACGTCGCGTTGGTTGTAAACTAAAAATTTGTCAATGGAGTTTTGGTGAAACATCAGTGAACCGTCTAAACTCATTTAATTAGACTTATTAATTAAATGACAAATATAATAGACTATAAAGAAAAATTAAATAAAAGTAAAAAAACCCTTATTATTAGGTAAGTATATAAAACAATACACGTTATTTAGTTGTATATAGGTACTTTCAAAGCGCTCCGGATTAAAATGCAGTTTTCAGCAATAGAGTGATTCAAGAGGAAGGTTTATCTTTACACAGTATAAAGGTATGATTCCGATCTCGGCAGTACGCGGCAGTGCAGTCGCAGCACTACTGGTCCTCATACATTTTCTATGGGTTTATACGAGATTACATTCCGAGCACGGCAGCAATGTGACGCAGCAATGTCGCGCAGAATTGCTGCCGAGATCGGAATCATACCTTAAAACAAAGTCGCTTCCGCTCCCTGTAAGCTTAGATCTTATAAACTACGCAACGGATTTTAATGCAGTTTTCAGCAATAGATAGAGTGATTCAAGAGGAAGGTTTATATGTATAATACATTCATATTATAATAGAGAAAAGCCGATAAATGCAAAGATTCGTAATACGATGTCGTAGCAAACATATTTTTGTGCGCTTACATTGCAAACGCTGGCTAATAAAACCTTACGAGATAGATCAAATTAATGTACTACGGAATTGTATATTATCTTAAAAAGATCGATAAAAAAGTCCGCGATGGTATATGTTTATCTCCTAAGGATAACCCACAGTAGGTAACCATTTTTATCTTTTACATTATTACAAAAAAAATATGAGTTATTTACCAAGCTCTTTTAAACTATACAGTATTATTCCTTATCCAATTAAAAACATTAGATACGTTTTACATTTCATGTGGATCAAATTTGCCCTCTACAGAATATCTTTAAAATGAATATCTTAGAAGATATCAGAGATTTAAAAAGCGGGGGGTCTTGGAGATATCGAAGGAACTCTTCAAAAATTATAGGTACACCTATAGCGATTTGAGTATTTTTTATAGTAACTCGTGCATTAAATTGGCTCTCGGATGTCCCCATTTGGTGAAGTGGAATTGATGATGAAGTCACAGATGACCACCGGAACTGCTCAATTACTTTAATATGGTTGCTAAGCAATTTATGCTAAGTCACAATGCGAATGGTGAAATGGAGCTGATGGTGGACCAGGAGAACTCTTCAACAATTAACGTCCCTACATCGGGAAAAGCAATATTTTGTAAAAGGCGATCAGCAAGTTGACACTAGGCTATTGTAACTTCGATAAATTACAAGCAGACCCACTAATAAAAACTTTTTAACAAAAAAATTAAACCTCCGAAAAAACTGAAAAGCAAAAAATAAAAACCTTTTTTTATTTTACCTTAATAAATAAGTTCTTAAACTAATGCAAGTATACCTAAGTAATTTTGAGTCGGCGCCAAACAAGCAACTTAATATCGTTGCGAGTGGTCGTGCGGAGAGCGCATTTTTTGTTTGGAATGTTATATTTATCGCTGGAGATTTCACGTTGCATTATTAATTTGATTTGGTTATTTCTTTAAAAAGGTAATTTAGTGATCATTGTTCATTGATTGTTTGGCGCCGACTCAAAATTTCTTAGGTATACTTGCATTAGTTTAAGAACTTATTTATTAAGGTAAAATAAAAAAAGGTTTTTATTTTTTGCTTTTCAGTTTTTTCGGAGGTTTAATTTTTTTGTTAAAAAGTTTTTATTTTATAATTTTTTGAGGCTATAATTTACTAATTACTACATGCTTAATTTTTGACTACTTTTAAAATAGCTACCTGCCTTACTTTAGATATTAACTGTTATATAATCCTACTTTTACTTAAAAAAAACAGGCTTTATATACCAACATAGATAGGCCTTTTATTTTAATTGTAATACACAGCTCAGCATTAAAATCTGTGAATGAACAATAAATCACCCCTATTTTCCCACCCTTAGGGTAGGATTTTTTTTTCCAAATTTACATGGGACCAACTTTGAGGAATGTCCTATCCAATAAAAGAAGAATTATCAAAATCGGACTACTCTGTAAAAAGTTATGCGTGCTCATACATTACAATCAGTGAGTGAACAATCAATCATCCCCTGTTTTCCTACCCTTAGGGTTGGATTTTTTTTTCCAAATTTATATGGGACCAACTTCGAGGTATATCCTTTCCAATAGGAAAAGAATTATCAAAATCGGACTGCTCTGTAAAAAGTTATGCGTGATCATACATAAAAAAAAAAAAAAAAAAAATATACGCGTCGAATTGATAACCTCCTCCGTTTTTTCGTCGTTTAAAAAGCGAGAAATATAAACTTTTTGATAAAAAAAAAAAAACAAAACAACTTCCAAAAAAAAAACACTAAAAAGTGAAAAATAACTTTAATTTCGGAAGTCGGTGGCAAGAAACTAAAATACAGATCCACAGACACCGACTTCCGAAATTAAAGTTATTTTTCACTTTGTAGTTTTGTTTTTGGAAGTTGGTTTTTTTTGTTAAAAAGTTTTTTTTTATGATAAGTACTTATCTCATACAGCTTTGTTTAAATTTTAGTTTATATGATCCCACAAAAACATTTCATGATAAATGTTGCCAAGACGAGACCATGTAGCTCGCACTGTCAAAAAGTATGTAGAGCCAAGCTTCTAAGGGTCAGTTCATACCGCGACGCGACGCGGCGCGCAGTTTTCAAGATAGCAATACAATTATAGACCTTACCTTCTACTTCTACACAAAAAGGTACACAGTTCTGTGTGCCTACTACGTCGCGCTACGCCGCGCGGCGCATTGCGGCGGCGGCGCCGCGCGGCCCTCCTCACTGATGTGTACCTTTTTGTGTAATAGATAAGGTCTATAATCGTATTGCTATCTTGAAAACTGCGCGCTGCGTGCGTCGCGTCGCGGTGTGAACTGACCCTAACTCTACACGCCCTTCTTTTTTTTTTTTTTTTTTTCGCTGAGAAATGCATTACGCATTCCCGCTCGTGGGGGACGAGACGGGGTATGTATGTGGGACTCCTGTCGGAATGACACCGACAGTATACCCACTAAAACTCAGCGGTGTTCCCGCATCGCCGTGATGGGAGGGCCATGGGAAACCGGCTCAGCCTTTACTTCCACAACCCTCCCGGCGCATGTCCGCCTAGCTGGCGGGCCCCGCATGCCCCCCAGGCTGGGGGGCTACGGGAATAGCCGAGAACACCTGGCCATTCCCGTCCAACACTGATGGAGGCCTGTGCAATACAGGCATAGGTGCCCCCGCACCTGTTGCCTGCTGGCCTCCATCTGGGAGGAGTCGGAGATGACTGTCAAACTGACGTCTTCTTCGACCCCTCAACTCTACACGCCCTAACTCTACAAGGCCTAACTTCGCAAACTCTACACCTTAGTCAAAATATATGGCTTGGCCGTTTCGTTACTACAACAAGAACCATTGTATAACAGTATGAGAGTTTTTCACCTTACGCTCCTGTGAATGTAGCGAAATCAGGATCAGTTTATTGAAAACAACTTTAGTTAAATAAACTGGCAAAATAAAAAAAACACGTGCTGCCACAACTTATGAAGGGAATAGGGAACATTTTGGATTTGGTAGAGTTATAGTGACATGAAAACGTTCCCGGTACTGTCCGCCCCTGCTTCTTTTAGATTTTAAACATTGACACGACAATATTTTGTGTAAAAAATAAAAAATATTAAATGAAAGCCTTGTAATTTCAGAAGGTAGATAAGTTAATTAAGTACAATTAAGTGTGACTGCTGTTATTTAAATTGATTATATTTCACTCTACATCAATCTTGACTGTAATAATGTTTGTTGTACTTTTATTACAAAGTGTGCCCCTAAAAGAGCCTTTTTTAACTTCTGTCTAAAGCTATAGTAAATGGAGTATAGTTAGCTCGGAGATTTAGACGAAAACAATAATATTAATAAATGTTCTTGTATATCGATTTTATTCAATTTTGAGCGGCCATTGTTGTTTCAGTCAGGTCAGAATATATAAAGTAACAAAAACTTTATTTTTTAAGTAGCACGCCCTCCTATAGAATAATATGCTTTATAATATAATACACCAATGACCAATTAACGTTCATGATGGGTCAGTAATATACATTTTGAAAATATTTTTTTAGGTAATCATCTAATTAGATATAACGGAGCTGGCAGCACTCGGGCGGCGTAAAAAAGGCGGTACTCTAGGACAAGCGTTGCCCAATGGCTTGCGTTGCGCGGCGGACGTCCCGATATTTACTCATGATCTCGAAATCGACGCCAAATGTCCCGAATTTTGGGTGATATAAACTTTATTCACCAAAAAATGTAAGTACATAGAGTCAAAGCTGAAGTATACCTACCGCGAAAAGTGAAATAAAAATATCACCATGTCTGGTTTTATTTGGCAGTTGCCGTACACTTCTAGGGTTCCGTACTAAAACAGTCAAAAACTAAAACGTATCATGCGACTTTATCTGTCAGTCAGTCCTCCGTCCGTCACAGCTACTTATTTATGCAACTGTTACCTATTTACTTCAAAGAGCAATGGCCATTTTGGATTATAATTTATTACTGTTAGGAGACTATTATCAAAAATAGTTGATAAAATAAGATAATCATCTTCAAAACTACAACTCTTGATTATCAGAACGCACGATAATCTATCTTATTTCTAAACACATTCGTAATTTTCACAGTTATTTGTCAATTTTATTTTGAAATCGCAATTGATTCGCTACCAATGTCAAGCCTTTTAGGTTATGGAGGTCAGATAGGCAGTCGCTCCATGTAAAATACTGGTATTCAGCTGCACCCGGTTAGACTAGAAGCCGACCCCAAAATAGTTGGGAAAAGGCTAGGCAGATGATGATGATGTCAACCCTAGAAACTCATAATAATTTTTTAAAACGATAAGACATTTGCAGAATTTTAACTATTACTGCTACACTGCACATTTTAGTTTACTGATTGTTTCCTAGAGGCAGTTCTATCGCTAGTTTTCTATAGGGTGGCTATCACTGATATGGATTTGCGATAACAGAGCAATGGAGTTAAAAATTGAAAGATGGTCATATGTGGCAGCACAGTTCAACGTCTACAAACCGCCATTGTTTTGTTTTTGTTTACTTTTGGGTCGATTACCTACAAATTAAACTAAAACGACTCGGTATGTAGCGCTATCAAAAGACGAGCTAAGGAAAAGGGAAGCGTTTACTTCTGGTAAAAAGCAGCTTTACTGGAAAAGACAATAAATTATGAACGTTTTATAATTACAGATTATCTTTTGTTTGTTAAAACTTGAAGTTAATTTTTTGTTGAAGACTGGAGGCGTACGACATGAATAACCTGGTCGGAGTTGAAAACCAACTCGAGCACTAAGTTATAAATAAATAATAAAATAAATAAACAAGCAAATGAACCGACATTTATGTATCATCAAGCCACGTTTTATAAGATTGTGTGTGTTATGTAGATATTACACGAAACTAAACTAGTTATTTTTTAATCTGCAAAAACTCTTTACTAAAAAACTTAGTTATGAAACAATGAAAAGGAGACAAGAATGTGGGCCCATTCTTGTTTTCCTCCTTTTCATTCCCTTTTCAAATTAAATTGTAAATGTAGATCATACTATTAATATTAACATAATAAATATAATCTTTTTTTTGAAATAGTTACAGCATTGAGTTTGAAATGAAAATATAAGATGTTAAATTATGAAATTCATTTTTTCGAAACGCCATCATTTTCGAACGTACGAAAACGAATGTCCCGATATTTTTAGTTTCTTCCCGAAATTTTTGTTTACCGGATCTGGCAACACTACCAAGGAGCGCGCCCGGACGGCTCGCGACCCCGCGCCCGCCCGCAGGCCGCACGCCGCAGTCTGCGAGGCAACACAGGCGGTGGGGAACGCGCATTTTGCTTTATAAGTTGCAGTGAAATAAAATTTTAAAATCCATAGCGTGGCTCTTTGTGTAAATTAAAGTGCGTGCGATAACTGACCAGACTTGTTTAAACGCATTTTGCTTTCAACATGGCCACTGAAGTAATAAATAACGTGCCCGAGAACACTGAGAAAGAAAAGGAAGCAAAGGAGGACGCGCCGGTAGACAATGGCCAAACTAAAGAAGATCCTCCGGCTGAAAAAGTTGAAGAAAAGGCAGAGGAGAAGAAAGTAGAAGCTGCCCCGCCCAAGATCACGGTGCACAAAGCCAACTTTGAAAAAGATGTCGTTTACTTGTATCAGTTCTCCCGAACTCCTTTGTTGCCCTCGACTTCGCCGTACTGCTTGAAAGTTGAAACATGGCTTCGTTTGGCCGGCATCAAGTACGAGGTAAGTGTAGAGTAGAAGTTTTTAACTTATATATTTTTTTTAAATTTCTGCTTGCGTATTCTTTTTTTTTAACAGTAGGTAATAGTTAGACATATTCGCTACGCTGTTTTTTTTGTAAATCAAAAATATCTTATTGTGTTCGATCTTAATTTTTTTTAGGTACCTGCTAACAAAGGGTACCAAAACGTACCTAATTATTAGCGGAAAATACAGCGAATTTGGCCCTGCGAATTTGCAATGGACTGCCTATTTTTATAAATTCTTAATTCACAAAGTTTATGAGGCAAATAGTGAGACATCTTATTATTGTATTACCATGATATTTATTGATTCCTATTCCGAAAATAGATCGTAGAATTCGGAGGTTTATAGCTCTAGCGGGTAGGTATAATAATTTATACAGAGTTCGAGTAGAGGCTTGCGCACCGACGACGACTCCCGCGCCGCCCGCCGCGACGAGTATGTAGAGTGCGTTCAAGATTAAGTCTGCGCGCGACGCGACGTTTGACTTGAAGATTATATCCCTGGCTGCCAGCACTTTTTAGGGTTCCGTACCCAAAGGGTAAAAACGGGACCCTATTACTAAGACTCCTCTGTCCGTCTGAGTCTGTCACCAGGCTGTATCTCATGAACCGTGATAGCTAGACAGTGGAAATTTTCACAGATAATGTATTTCTGTTGCCGCTATAACAAAAAATACTAAAAACAGAATATAATAAATACTTGAGGTGGCTCCCGTATAAGAAACGTGATTTTTATGCCGTTATTTGCTCGATATTCATAACGGCTACAAGTAGACGCTTGAAATATTCACAGAATATTTAGTTGTATATTAACTTTAAAAATAAATAATTATATTAAAATAAAATAAATTAAGGAGGGCTCCCATACAAGTCATACAACAAACGTGATTTTTTAAATATAATATGTAGTGTTAAATATTGTACGGTGGTACGGAACTCTTCGTGTGCGAGTCCGAATCGCACTTGGCCGGTTTTAATCACTTACGGCGTAATGATGGCAATTATTTACTTTAGAAAACACGGAACATAGCACACTCTTGACACCTGAAATAAACGTCCAGAATTCCAGATAGCGGCAAACGATTATTTGAGGCGTCTAGTTGCAAACCCCGCTAAAACGGTTTTCGGTTGAAAATGAGTTATCAATGCAGTATGAAAAAAAAAATCACAGTTACAAAGCTCATTTTTGAGCTAAACCCACTATAACCTTACGAAAACGACAATTTAAATGCAATGTTCGCAGGAAAACCCGATATATCGTGTGTGAACTGCAAAAGCCGATATAATGAAATCGTCCAATCACAGCACAGCAATTGTGTTATACGAAATGTCAAAACCCGATAAAAACTCCCAATACCCGCCAAAATTTGACAGGTCAATTTATAGCAAAACCCGATAAAAACTCCCAATACCCGCCAAAATTTAGTGTCCCTTGCAACAGATTTTATTCTGCTTTTATACCGCTTTATAGATGTCACTGTGCCTATTATTAATTAAATTACATAATCACTTGATTATTCACAATAATACATCTGTTTGTAAACCGTTGCCGCGTTGTGTAAAGCATACATTCTTAAAAGGTTTTTTTTGGATTGTGAACATTCTGTGAAAACCGTTTTCGCGGGGGGTTTGCATCTAGACGGCCGCGCGCAGACTTATTTTGCGCGCACTCTAATGCCCGGGCCACACCAACGGGAAACGCCGATAATTTGTGGCTGCACCTACGATTAACGCCCGTCATCGCAATAATTATCGACGTTTCCCGTTGGCGTGGCCCGGGCATACGTTAAGTCAGGCATCAGTCAGACCAGACTGACAAAAAATTTTTAATAACCATCATTCTGGACCGTCAATCCATCAGTCTACGCGTATACAATCAGTTTCCCATCATTCTGACATCAATCATGGACTGAACTGATGCCAGAATGAGCGTGTAACCTCCGTCTAAAGCTGCGCTTGCAGCGACCACTTATCGCGAAAACAATGAATAAGTCCGAGAGTCGTTTTATTGGCGCATCTAACAACTTTATTGAAGTAGTTAGGTACTGGGACCTAACAAGTAGTTGATGGCGCGACGGATACTGCGTCTTGACTATTGAGCAATGTCGTCGATCGTTAAGGATAGTTGCACTATGCAGGTACCCATCCTTGTTTTTTATAACAGTACGTCGGTAGGTCTACCTGCGTATCGACTATTATAAAAAAAATCGTAGTTGAACAGTAACATTGTTTAAAAATAACTTATCAGTAAGGTTTAAAGAAATATCTTGTCCAAATATTAAAAAGTTTCTACCTAACTAGATAGGTAGCTTGAGTTACATGAGTCACAATAGTTACTTGAGTCTTATAAAGTACCTAGGGTAGGTACCTATTTCTATTTTCAAGAAGACAGAGAAGAAGAAGAGAACATGGAATCTAATTTACAGGTACATAATTGGGAAAAAAAAACTTGTTAAAACTTCATTCACAGAATAGATATAGTTAGTACTTAGTACATTACGTAGGAAGACCTACCTACTAAGCTTTCTTTTCGTAATTTTCGGTGCAAGTGCATTTATCTACTAAAAATCAATCTACCGGGCCTATTACCACCCATGTTTGGATCGGATTTCAGTCTAACAGGATGCACTGAATTCAGTATTTTACTTGGCGCGACTGCCTGTCTGAACTCCAAAACCCCGCTACTGGGTAAGTGGGCTTCTGACCACCCGGAACGACTGTCAAAGGTCTACGAATGACAGCCGGGGCCAACGGCTTAATGTGCTTTCCGAGACAGAGGGAATAATTAATGGTCACCCATCCACGAACCGACTGCGCCCTCCGGCAACCTTCGATCTACCAGTGCGGCTGTAATTATGTAGTCACGAGGCCCCCAGGTGCAGTTACCTATTAAATATTCCTTAACCTTTTGAACGCCAATCACTTGTATACAAGTTCGAGATTTTCGTGCCCTCAGCGCCACTACTTGATTAGAAGTAATAATAGTATAAAATAAATTTACGACTTTTACAAGACCTTTTATTTTATTTTTATGGAAAATTGCCCTGTTATAAGCCATATTTTTAACTTTTTCACACATAATAGTTCTTGTTTGTTTTATATTCAATAGAAACAAAAACGCCACAAAATATTTTAGTGCCCCCAACGCCAAGTACTTGATATAAAGTAAGCCAGTGATGGGACACAATGAAGACCTCGCTATATTTCATCTCGTCAAAACGATCATAAATATCATTATTGCAAGAAAATGACGTGAATAAATAATATTTTGTAAATATTGTAAACTATAAACTACGTTTTATTCGCCTTAATCAAGAATAAATAGGTTTTCTAATCATTGTCGATAGTGAAACACCGTTTGAAAAACCCATCCTTACAAAGTGGCTAGTTGTCAGTGCGCACAACGCCACGAACTTGTATAGAAGTAAATCTGTGACGTCATAGGCGGACGGTTTTCAAGGTCATAGTGACTTTGTGCATTTTAGTGTAGTGCAATGTTTACATTTTGTTTCTTTTTGAGTAGATTCATCATAAGAAAAAGTTTGTGAATAATCAGAATTTTGAAATAGTTCGTCGTCCTGACATTACGTTAAGGTGAATGGGTAGTTGTAACCCGCGAAATTCAATTTTTCTTACGTTTTTTGCAATTTTCAGGTCAGTGTCAGGTTGTATCTTGATCAAAATATGATTCGCGACAATAACAGGTACGTATTTACAGAATTATAATAATTAGAATCATTAATACATCTTTCTAAGTTAGATTTCTACCGTTAAGAACAAATCTCGTATGGAAAAGTGTTGATGGTAGAAATCTAACTTAGAAAGATGTATTAATGATTCTGATGATTATAATTCTGTGAATACGTACCTGTTATAGTCGCGAATCAAATTTTCATCAAGATAAAACCTGACACTGACCTGAAAATTGCAAAAAACGTAAGAAAAATTGAATTTCGCGGGCTACTACTACCCATTCGCCTTAAGTCGTCAACTTCCGTTTCAGGAATGTACTTCCGTTTTCTATTAGTTTCTAAAAACAAGAAAAATCATTGCTAGTATTTTGCGAAACCTATACCTACCATTAAAAGAAAGATCTGTAACATCTGCGTAAAACAGTCACTTACACTCAATTTTATTTTTTTTTTAAAACACGTAGATAGAAAACCACGTATCTAGCTTCTATTGATTGTATTTGGTTCTATTTTCTGTAAGTGAACGAAATAAATTATGCATGAATTGGTTGAGGTTATGCACGTGTAACTCGACCACAGTGAATAGAAAAAAGAAAAATACCATAGACATCGACATCTAGACATCCTTATATCAGAAAGGATTTTGACGTGGCTCGAGCGCCAACGACTTGATATGAAGTAGAAGGATTACATTTGGAGACAAATAGGGATGTGCCTTCTAGAACACACGTCTAATAAATTTACAATTCTTTTCTTTTATTATGGGAAATATATCCAGGTTTTCATATTGATTTTTTTATGAAATAAAACAAAATATGAAAATACGGTATCAGTTTTTATTTAGCTTCGTAAATTGGTGAATAAACGTTAATTTCAACTTATAATATTATTTATCGATAGGACATTAATCCCATCCCTACGTTTTACTATAGATACGTTATACATTTGTAGCGTGGCGCTGGAGGACACATCGCGTATTATGTAGATGGGCGTCGAAAAGGTTAATAATAGTATATAGCTGCCTCCCTAAACATGGTTTCCTATTACCTTCGTCATTGCCAATTTATTACCCGACTGCGCGACAAAAGACAGGGTTATGTTGTCCAGCGTATGTATTAACCCTTAAATAAGCAGTCTGATGCACTTTAGTGTTGATGTTTTAAATGATTATAATTTAGTAATTATGTATTTTATCATTGCCGCGTAATGAATTTAGATCAACATACAACGTAAAACAGCGCCGCAACTTGCAAATAACGTAAGAAATTTCGCGGGCTACATTAACAGTAACTTGTAACAAAAAAAGAAAATGCATTTAACATTCATTTGTTAATCAAATTAAAATACATAGTTAATCCTGCCATTAAGCTCGCAATCAGGGTCTTTTCATTTCAAAGAATCATTCACGATAGCCCACGGTCCGAAACGTGTAAGAGTCGGTAAATAGGTACCTATTATTAGTTTCACGCACCACCATCAAGATAGCCACAAAAAACAAATCGAGGGGCTAGTTGAAATCAAGTGTCGCACTAATGGTATAGGTACGACCTTTGCAAAAGCATAAAATGCTGAAAGAAGTACAGTAAAGTGACGACTGTATCTTTGAATAACAACAAGAAAATGGAACCAGATAGTGTGAAGTCGTCAACACTAGAGTAAATCACCCGCATACACATTACGGTATCGTGTTAGTCTCAAAAATTCCTACTTATCGGTCCGGTACTTTCGAACACGAACATCGCTAACCCACACAAAATCAACGTTTGGATCGCATAATAAGGACGGAAAACAGCACTGAGCTCGATTCTCCTCTCTAGGCCCTTATTGGTAATTAGGTACTGTCCAGTGTTGGCAATGTTCAAAATTAGTCCGCATGTCTGGAATTAAAACTACTGGAAAGTAAAAAACAAATTAAAACAATAATAATTACTTAGTTCAGATTGGAAAGCAAACTCCTTTATCAACATCATACATAGTGTAAAGCTACCATTTACTGGGTACCTACGTCTTTCATTGACTTGAATGTGCCCCGGCGGCTGAGAGTATGTCATGCTCACTCAAATTAATGTCTCGCTGATGGTGGCGCATGTGTTGGATCATTTAGCTCCCTTCAAAATGGTTGAGCTGAATGGCACCGTCAGTAGGGACTGGTCATCTTTTTGCTGCCATGGCATATTTTAATTTAATATTTGAATTTTTTTTTCGTCTTTTCATTACGGACCATCGATATCCGTGTTACGGACGCATTTAACGTTCTGCATCGTTCTCACATACATAATTTTTAACATGAATGATGTAACTAAGACTTTGTATTTTGATTTAAAAGAGTGTCCATGGAGTTTCTTGCCCGTTCTTCCCCATAGCTACCTACACTTTGGAATGGGCAACTAGCTTCATCTTTCTGACTGACCACGACTGACCGTCCCCTTGACAATTCAAAAGTGCCTGTAATTGGTTTAATTGAAATAAATGCTTTGAGTTTGAGTTGAGGGAAATTTTTACAATTTTATTTTTATACTAACTGTGCCCGCGACTTCTCTTGCGTGCATGTCAAAACAAAAATGGATTTCAGGGGTTTTCATTTTTTTTGCGCCTATGTTACTTCTTATATCTACCAGTGAAGTCCCGTCAAAATCAGCCCTGCCGTTTTGGAGATTAGACGGAACAAACAGACGGACGGACAAAAAATATAAAAATTTATTTTTTTGGATAAGCATAATATAATTATGTCGCAGATGGATCGTGGAATCCGCTGTTTTACAAAACCGCTAGTCGTTTTACAAAACAGCTCCGTTATGTAAACCAACTGAACGACGTTTAGCGGTTTTACATAATTGCTGAATGTTAACACTCAGGATTGCTTAAACGTTTTGCATTTATCAATGCAGCGAATCGGCGATCAGAGATTTTGTAAAACAGAGTGAAATGAAACGTCATATTGTACATTTTAGTTCTAAATTTTATCGCTCGTTGCTCTGTGCGTCATAACAACAATAATAGCGTCCGACAGTCGTTCGTCAAAATTAATAAATAAAACGAGTAATATGCACTCATGTTACTCGTCTTATTTATTAATTTGACGAACCCTGACGACCAAAATTATCCTAACTCAAGTGAACATAGCGATTTTAAGGAATGAAGGAACTTATTTTAGGTTTTGTAACTAAATAACAAAAAAAGAAAAAAACTGAAAAGCAAAAAATAATAAACCTTTATTATTTAACCTTAATAACTATGTTCTTAAACTAGATCACTAAATTACCATACATTAAAGAAATACCAAATCTAATTTGATTGGGTTACAATGCAACGTGAAATCTCCAGCGATAAACATTAACATTCCAAAAAATGCGCTCTACGCACGACCACTCGCAACGACGACGTGTGTGCCCGTTCGGGTTGCTGTCTCGCTTACATTAACTTCGTGAACGCTCGGCAATTTCCGGTGAAGGGTGGTGTCGCGCTGCACCGCCGCCGCGCATCACGCTTTACGTAATTAATAAATTTTTTTTTTTACTCAAAATTACTTAGGTATACTTACATTAGCTTAAGAACTTAGTTATTAAGGTTAAATAAAAAGGTTTATTATTTTTTGCTTTTCAGTTTTTTCGAAGGTTTAATTTTTTTGTTAAAACATTTTATTTTATAATTTTTTGTGGCTATAATTTACTAATTACTACATGCTTAATTTAATGTAATACATATGTACAACTCAGCATTAAAAAATCTGTGAGTGAACAATAAATGACCCCTATTTTCCCACCCTTAGTGTAGGTTTTTTTTTTAATTTATATGGGACCAACTTCGAGGTATACCCTATCCAAAAAAAAAGAATTATAAAAATCGGACTACTCTGTAAAAAGTTATGCGTGGTCATACATAAAAAAATATACGCGTCGACTTGAGAACCTCCTCCGTTTTTTCGTCGGTTAAAAATACTGATTTATTTAGAGGTATAGAATAGTTAAAATTGTCATAACTGTATTGTCAGTCAATAATTCTTATTCTAAAAAAAAGTGAAATTAAAAGTATAAGTAAGTATATAATAACTGAAATTAATGTTTCATTAGGGTACGAAAAATACTGTTTTCTTTTGCCATACGTAAGTAGTACTTAACACCTACCTTTATTAATAGTTCTATATGTTTGTACTGTTACAAAACAAGTAATTATTTACTCATTTTTATAACTTTTCATTTTTCATCATGGTTCTACACCAAACGCTTATTGCGACTGCATAATAAACCATTCTGCATTTCGCCTAAACGTGGGTAGCAGTTTTGAAAAACGTAGCACAATGACAATCCAACAAGACTGAACGTTTTTCAGTTGTTTTACACAACGGAGATGTTTTGTAAAACAACTAGCGGTTTTGTAAAACAGCAGATTCTACAATTCATCTGCGACACTTTCATATGCATTTAGTAAAACGCGAGCATTACAAACAGACACTTCAATCTTATTTATTTGTATGTATAGATTGTGAGTTTGAGGTTGTAAAATACCTAACATCGTTTTAATACAATGTGATTAAAATCATTAGCACAGGCGTTCGCTAAACATTGATGTTGCAACTATTACCGTATCTGTGGTGCATGATGATAATAACCTTCGACCAAAGTAGGACCCGAGTAGGTAGGTAGGTATAGGTACTTATCGCTATTTTCTATAAATCCGCAGTCTGAGGTTTTTCTAAAGAAAAGATATTCAGAGAAAATTCATGTTTCCATAGTTAAAACATTGAAAATGCAGTTATTTTACTTTTGATAAGAACAGTAGGTATATGTACTTTTACCAAAACAAACACGGGCCATCGAGATCAAAACGATTTTTTTTTCTGTTTCGTTTTTGGTCCATTTTCTGTCGGTCTCTATAGATAACTAGCTTCTGCCCGCGACTTCGTCCGCGTGAAATTTATTGTTCCCCTGACCAACCCCGTCGCATCGCATCACCTGCCCGCGCTATCACTTTTTCGCTCGGCTCCTAAGAGACATAGCGTGATGTTAAATAGCCTATAGCATTTCTCAAGAATTGGGCTACCAAATGTAAAAGGATTTTTTCAAATCCGACTGATGTTAAATAGCCTATAGCATTTCTCAAGAATTGGGCTACCAAATGTAAAAGGATTTTTTCAAATCCGACTGGTAGTTCCAGAGATTACCTACCCCCTACAACCTCAAAAACTTTACCTCTCTATAATAATAGTATAGAAGTAGGCTAGGCACTACTAGGCGATCATAGCCTACGGTCATGATGGTAATAATTATGAAAAAGTACGAATGCACCTATAAAATATTTCTGTACTTTAAAAAAACTAAAAAACACGCTTATCCAATCTATTAGACTCGTCAAAACAAATCATATGAGCCCAAATTTGAGGGGTTTACTAGTTGCCATTGAAGAATTTCACTATCCATCTCCTGGCTCCATCATCAGATCAGATACCAAATTACTGTTTCGTCATCCAAACTACAACGAAGTTTGACTTCTAAGATTTTCTTACATTAGTTACAAATGAAGGTTGTAAAAGCGTGTTAACAAATAAATGCAAAGGGTAAGTAGGTACCTAATTACATACTACTTACTTACAAAGAGATGATAAGACGGGTAACTACTATTTGCTTAAAGAGAGGAAAATAAACAAAGTTTATTGCAGTTAACTTACCTATCCAACAATGCCTCACTAAGAGGAAAGATGTCATCATTAATTAATAACAAATATCACAATATACAATCCATAATTAATAAGTAAACATTTTATTACATTAATACTTACCTACTAAATGCTGCGGTTTTGTAAAGTATTGCAGCCATCCAACATTATAAGTTGGATGTAATAATAATAGTTGAAACTATACGTTATAAGCATCCATGTGTTGTGTAGTCTCTTCAGCTAGCGTGAGGGAGGGTGTAGGACGTGCGGTATCCGCCCGCGGCCATTGCCCTTTAGTATTAACCTTGTTCATACATACTACATTAACATACCATCAACGGCGGGACAATAAAACTAAAAGTACCCGTCAATCATGTCACAATACACGTTCAGTTGATTCCTACATCAGCAATTATTCAACTAATAATAACTGTATATTTTGAAACGTTTAGATTTTTTTAAATTGAGCATTGGTGCTTTGGTCTTTAGCACTTTATTTTGTTGTAAATGCATTTTGTGTTACCATCCATACCTAGGTAATAGAAATTATCAAGACGAAAACGAAACATATTTATGTAATTGTAATCCATGGTAATGTTCGTATTTTCGACCTACTGTTTTATATTACAGTCAAACCTGAATAAGCGAGAGTTCAAGGGAGCACAATCTCATTCTCGCTTATAGAGGTTTCTCACTAACCCGAGTTTCTCGCTAATGCAGCTATGCTCGTATGGGTAGTGTTTCTCTCTTATAGGGGTACGCAGCAATAACAAGTCACAGCAAGTACGAATGTAGTAAATATGTAATATTATAAAATTATTAACACAAAAACAATGGTAGGAAGTTCCACGAAAGTTAAGAATGTGTCATAAAATAGCAGTTATTAAATTTGTAAATAAAGCTCGACTGTCGCTTATAGAGGTATAGATAAGTAGCAGTCTCACTTACGGAGGTCTATGAGGGAAAAACGACTCTCTCTTACAGAGGATTCTGTTTCTCGCTAATAGAGGTTTTGGGAGCTTAAAATGACCGGTCCTGGCTATTACTCTCACTTATACAGTTTTCTCACTTATCCAGTTCTCACTTATCCAGGTTTGACTGTATTTGTTTCTATTTAAGGCGAAAACACCATGGTAACCTTATCGCTTCCCCCCAATCAAACGATGATCCTATCAAAAAGTTGATAGGATTTATTCTCACTATCACATTATTCCCTAGCTGTTACGCTGTCGACGACTGCTTGAGAAATTGTAATTTACTGCTTTAATAAACCTGGAAGCTTTCATAGAAAAGCTAGGTCCATTGCTATACGCGTGTTAATGCATGCGACATACTTTCCACCGTTAGCTTTACTTCAACGTGAAGAAAGTTCTTCAAGCGAGAGCGAAGTAGAAACCCGGGTATCTTTTAGATCGAGGGGAAACTAGTACAGTTATTCTACTTCCTGGGAGGATTAGGATTTCGAAGTACATTAAATTAATATTACCGTTACGAAACCTTTTTAACCGACTTTAAAAAAGGAGGTTCTGTTTAGAGTCGTGCGTTCTGGCCATTTTGGTCTATGGCTATACAAATCAATAGGCGATACGTGTAAACTGTCTTAGGAACCATTAACTCTTTTTTCATGAAAACAATTTTGGCATACTTAATTGTTGGTAGAGTTGTTTGAATTTCATAGTATTTCTAGAAAAAAAAAAAAAAAAAAATTATTTGTGCTGAGTTGCAAGTGCAACAAACTCAAACTCAAAGCATTTATTTCAATTAAACCATTTACAGGCACTTTTGAATTGTCAAGAAGTCAGTCAGTCAGAAAAAGTGAAGCTAGTTGCCCATTCCAAAGCGTAGGTACCTATGGAGAAGAACGGGCAAGAAACTCCATGAACAATCTTTTAAATCAAAATAATGTGGTTGTGTTGTGGTTGTGTTGTGGTGGTGTGTGTGGTAACACATCATCATCTATTTAATAAATTCTGGGGTCCAATCACGATCCAACGATTTTTTTTATCTCTCACTTGTGTGGGTTCTATGGGGAGTAGTGACACTCTAATTTTTTTTTTCATAATTTGACAATACCATTGTTTAGCGGTGCACCGAATACACCTTTCCAATTTTCATCGATATAGTGCCACTGCCAAATAGTCTCCGAGTAAAATGGCTGTGTCATACGGATACGGACATGTCGAAAAAGATGATGATACATGTCGAAGATATGTCGCAAAAGTTCCGTTTCTGGCATATGACTACGGAGTCTTAAAACACTGTTTCCCTACATAAATCTGTATCGGGGTTAGTTGTAGAAAAACCCAGTATTTCGTGACTTGTAAGGCTGGTCTAATATCAATAACTAGCTTCTGCCCGCGACTTCGTCTGTGTGTAATTTCTTATTCCCCCGACTCACGCCGTCGCATCGCATCGCCTGCCAGCATTTCGTTTTCGCTTAGCGTTCTTTCTGACTTTTTTATTTTGCTCGGCTTTTAAGGGCCTTAGCGTGATGATAGCATCTTTATAGCCTTCCCCAAGAATTGGGCTATCAAATGCAAAAGATTTTTTCAAATCCGACTGGTAGTTCCAGAGATCAGCGCGTTCAAACAAACAAACTCTTCAGCTTTGTTATTAGTATACAGTATTATAAGAGTACCAGTCTCATTGCTATGTACAAAAGCCTAGATGTACTAGAACTATGACTTCATTGTGCTTAAGCATAAAACATAGAGCCAGTTTATAAACAGCAGATATACCTAATTATAACATCGCAGTGAGTCGGTTGTTCGTATTATGTGTGTAATCGATTTCGCTTACTTTGTGAGGCATCGGCAACAATGCGTTTATTATTCCAACTGAGAGTCGTGTTTCGTGTGACGTATTTGGTGGTGGAATGCGGGTCGGCGGCGCGCCAGCCCTCCTGTCTACATTTGCACGACGGAAGTGCGCATTGACTTGCTTAATGCTACTTTGCAAAGCTATTAATTCGTATTCGACTCGGATAGGCTCTATAATTAATAAATAGCACCTGCACCGTTATAGTATGACCTTCATTAAGCATTGCAACGAGGCCCCGTAAGGAACGATACCGTACCATATCTTCACAGTGACCTAATTATGAAAGTAGACATGTAACACATAACAATTAGTTTTACTATTCTTTCATAATTGATTCTTTTAAAACTAGACGGCCTACTTAAAGAACCTTTTTAACCGACTAAACAAAAAGGAGGAGGTGCTCGAGTCACAATATTGTATTTCTATCGATTTCTTATTTAGGAACATTAGGTTTACAGTTCGGTTATTGTATTTTGTTGAAGTACCTATGTATTTTGTATGTTGCGCATTATTTTCGCGAATGATTACAAGATATTATAGTAGAGCTCCCGAGGTCCCAAATTGGTGAAGATTTAATGAAAAATGTATTGCAGATCGCGTGTGTTTGCGTGGAACCCCTCAATTCACTTAAGTATAGCAAACGTAGTCTATTTGATTTATTAAACAAAAAAGTAAAAAAAAATATGTCTTAACCAATTTCAAAAACAATAAAATAGTAGTTAGCTTTTTAAATTATGTAAATATTTGAATCTTTAATAAATAAATGCCATAAAGTAGTTATATTTATAAGTAATGCATTGTGTGAAGTAGTGTAGCAGTTTGGTACTTACGAAATGTACCAATTTTACTTGAAATGAAACCAAAATGAAGTCTCTTGTTTATTTGTCATCTTATTGTGACGAACTAATATTGTGTCATTCGATTGGAGTACTCAAATCGATAATACATGTATGTTGCAATGTGATCGAGAAACCGCAGCTGCGAGTTAGCCACTGAGCTATGAAATCGTGCGGCTACGGTATGTCGGCTGCACTTTCTCAAGTTCCGGGCAGGGGCACACTACTGGAGACTATTATTATAAGAAGTCAGTAGCTTCACATACTAACGTCACGCGTTTAATTACCTAATTCTGAGAAATAAAAAAATAAATCAACTTTTAACTTTACTTATACGAGTAATAGACCTTACAGGGGTCATGCTCCTGCATCGCATCCAGAGTCCAGACCTTTCAGTTTTTCATTAAACTCGGACCTGCAAAGTATTGTCGGATGTACACCTACCTATAATGTAATGTCGTACAGACTCGTAAGACTCGCAAGTTAGATTCATGTTTGATAAACAGTGTGTCGGAGTTCAGTTTTTTTTCAAAAAGAGGGTTATTCAATCTGGGAGGAAAACGCAAACTGACCTATTTTCCCATACAGTAAAATTTTTATTATTAATTTGCTGAAAATTTCATCGACTGCCTCGGACACCATGGCCTATCATGCAGCAAGAGCGCTGGTCGGATGGCACGGCACGCCAGCATTAACGACATCATCCGTCGGGTTCTTGTCACCGCCGGGGTGCCAGTTGTTATAGAACCCAAAGGCTTGGCACGCGACGATGGAAAGAGGCCAGATGGAATGACCATAATGCCTTGGAAGTTGGGTAGGCCTTTGGTGTGGGATGCAACCTGCGCCGACACCCTCGCGCCATCCCATCTTCTTAGCACGGTAGGCTGTGCTGAGGCGGCTACTGCAAGAGCAGAAAACCTCAAACGGCGCAAATGTAACAACCTTATTGGGAGCTATATGTTTGTGCCGTTTGGGGTTGATGTACTAGGGCCTTGGGGTCCGAGTGCTCATCTTATATTTCGGGACATAGCCAAGCGGTTGGTTGACTCTTCGCGTGACCGGAGGGCTAGCCTATTTTTAACCCAAAGAATCGGCATTGCCATCCAACGTGGTAATCTTTTCCCATTGACTGCGATGCGGACGAATTTTTTTATGCCCAATGCCTGCCCTTTTTCTTTAGTTTTTAATTATATATACTTGTATATAATATTATATATTTTAGAGTTAGCTTGTAAATTGTAATTGTTGTGTCTTTGTGAATAAATATTTACCCCTAGAGGAATAATTTGTTTACCTTACAGAACAAGCATGTTAGGTCCTGTTTGTCTTGTGAATTACTCAACATTATTCATGCACGGAATGTCATGCATGACACTGGCTCACACAGTAATCCAAGCCTAGATCAAGTTACTAGATGAGTCGGCAGCGATTTATATTTCTTGCTGTGTGGATATAATGCAAGCAAGGATGAAATATGACGATATATTGGATTTCAATACTTAGGTATGTCTAATAATCAAAATATATTATTACCGCCTGGCATAAGGCTAGTATATTTCATAATATGCAATCGGCTGCGATTCTAGAGCTTCAACTTGCAAACGTTCAAACATTTCAATATTAAAATTTGGTATTTTAAATAGGAAGGTTTAATTTAACTTTTTTTGATCGTTTAGTCGAGTAGAAACTAACGATAGTCGGCGAATCAACGATGTTCTGAAGGTGAGCGAGTTAACGTAAATTCCAGTCTGACATTCCTTCGCAAGTTGTTCGTAAGGTTGTTAAACCCTTATCATTATCGTAATTACATAGTACATATGTCCCTATCCATACAGTAGTTATTCGCTTTTGCTGCATTCAATACGCAAATAAGTAATACTTAATATTACTACGTCACCAAACACGATAAGAAGCTCTTTGTATCAGAATTTCAAAGCAAATTTGCTATTTAATATTGGATATGGCTAAGTTATTTGTAGATGGATTCAGTAAGAGTATCGTGTATCTTCTTAGTGCAACAATCAATAAACTGAAGACTGAAATAGCAGCACAAGCACAATGGCTTGATCGTTCTCCGAACGGTACTGTTTAAGTAACGGTAGCACATTGTGTGATGTTGCGTTGTTTACACTTAACACAAGATGATACTTAACAGTAACGTACATTGTTAAATTTAGTCGCAATTCAATGAATGTTATTTTTTCCACCTACCGAGGTATTTCACATATTTAGTGAAAACATCCTAAACAGCCGAAGTAACGATTTGTATGTATAAAATTCGGGTTAGAGCTTAGACTTAACACTGTATTATCAACGCAAGTGAGGTACCCACAATAAGATTAGAATCAATGGAGGAGCGGTCTAGATTTGTGACCGTTTAATGGACGATTGGGCCCTAGGGACTTTGACTTATCTAGTGAAATGTGGGTTTAGGTACTACATCTCCCTTCGAAGAATACAGGCGTGATGTTATGATTTAAATACATATATATATATATGTATTTAAATCATAACATCACGCCTAGAAGAAACGTATTCGTGTTGTTCATTTAGCTCCCTTCAAAATGGTTGAGCTGAATGCTGCTAATACATGCGTCATGTTCGTGAACGGGCGCCGTCAGTAGGGACTGGTCATCTCTTTGCTGCCATGGCTTATTTTATTTTATTTAATACTAGCTGCGCCCCGCGGTTTCACCCGCGTAAATGTCGATCCCGTGGGAATATCGGGATAAAAACTATCCTATGTCCTTTCCCGGGACTCAAACTATCTCTATACCAAATTTCATCGAAATCGGTCCAGCCGTTTTCATGTTATGTCGTGACAACGGAAAACGGGTTTCATTTTTATATATATAGATTTGAATTGTTGTTTTTTTCTTATCTTTTCATTATGGACGCTTTAAACGTTCTGCATCGTTCTCACATGTATAATTTTTAACATGAATGATGTAACCAAGAATTTGTAACTATATTATTTTGATTTAAAAGAGTGTCCATGGAGTTTCTTGCCCGTTTTTCTCCATAGGTACCTACGCTTTGGAATGGGCAACTAGCTTCATCTTTCTGACTGACCGACCCTTTGACAATTCAAAAGTGCCTGTAATTGGTTTAATTGAAATAAATGCTTTGAGTTTGAGTTTTGAGTTTGAGTTCATGATGTTAACATGCCGGAAAAGGTACGTAAATATAAATCCTCGTCTTCGCACGCTTTTAGGAATTGCTACGCGACCAACTTAATTGTTTCTTTGTTCGACTTTTATCTTGGATTTTTAATGAATAGCTGTATGCATTAGATATTTTTATCACTTTATTTATATTGTTCTTATGCGACATGTGCCTATCTGCTTCAATATAACCGAGTCATTGTTATCATGAACCCCTTTTTGTTTTTAAAAAAAGTTAGTCAATTCATTGAGAACATCAGTAAGCTGAGATAATATATTATGATGCCCAAATACTCATTGTAACATCAAGTGAAAATGTCGTTATTAGGTGGAGGGAACGCCTAGACACTGGGGTCGGCAACCGCGAGGGCTTCGACCTGAATAAGATCGTAAGAGCGCCTGCGCGACCCCGCCCGCGCCGAGCCGGCCATCGACCAACCCCGGCCACCCCGCGCCCCTGTGCCTTCCCCGGCCGGGGTGCGCCTCCGCCCGGGCTGTCGTCGCCAGCGCCCTCGCTATGAGCTATATCGTTCATTATCTGAGCATAGTGTTACAAAAAAAGAATACTTGTTTGCCGCTCCGTTGTACCATGCTGCATGCATAACAAATTTAAATCAATTGTTGTCTTCCTAATGTAAGACTCGCATTGCCCAAACTACCAAACATAGAAATAGCTTTGTAAAAGTTTTAGTTTGAACTGAGAAAGGGTTGTTTAGGGGATGAAATGGCAATAGGTAACATAGATAAGTATCGGATTTTTATTGGAAAAAAAAGACCCGCGTATTCCTTTGTTCTTTTTATTATTCAACCTCTATTGTCCCCATAGATATCCGAATTGTCCCTGATCTAGGCAATTCAAAGCAAACGTTATTGTAAACCAAAGCATTCCTTTTTAGTTTATAAAATACAAACTTAATAATAATAATTTAATACAACAAAGTTCTGCTTGGCTTGATCAATTCGAAACGTGTAGTACCCAGGTTACACATGTATAAAAGATATTATAAAAAAGAAAAATCAGATCCCCGTATGTCTCATTGAATAAAAAGTTCTAAATTAATTTCCAAGCTTTCACTCGAGCGCATCCCGACGCGCGCGCCGCGGAGCCTAGTCAGTTTTTGGGCTAGACTAGAGACACTAGTACTTTATGTACGTACGCTGATTAACAGGATCTGCAGGGATATATCTTATCAAGTCATCATCATCATCAATCTCCTGACCTTAAGCCAATTTATTTGTGATTGGTGGAACATGTCTTTTTCTTCCATTCTTCTCTAGATTTCTCTCGACTTTCTCCTCTGTATTAAGTATGAGAAAATAAAAGACAAGAAAGGACTAAGAAAATTATTAAGGCCTTGTGATAAATATTATACCTTTCCAAAAATAATGCCTCTTTCTGTTCTAAGATTTTGCGACAGTTTTATTACAAGCTTTCAAACTTCATGGCTGATTTTACCAACGCCACATATCTCAGAGGAATGTGTTTTTGAATTTTTGACAGTTTTTTCTTACAACTAACTCGAGGGATCAATTTTATTCCACGGATAAAATTCCTTTGATAAAATCCGCCCTTACTAATGAATCTATACTTCTTAAAATATTATAAAGAGCTAAAATATCTTCGAAACAACTTATCCAATTCTTACTTGATAAGTAAGGGAAGCTACACCAGCATTGCCGAGTGTCATCCATATGATATAATTATTTTATGTTAAAAGTTAAAACAAGTTTCAGTCTTGGGCAGAAGCTAGTCAGTAATAAAACGTTTAATTTAAAGCTACGGCGATAGAATGATACCTCATGGTATATAGTTTACCTGTGTGTGTGTTATTAATAAATATGAAATAATTTTTTATTTATCACCTCGTAGGCCGTAGCCGGCATTTTTAACTGAAGATGATATTTGTATTTGATGTATGAAAAGGCATACTTTCTACTTAGTCCCAAATTAATGAGGCGAAGATCTGATGAACTTCGCTAGCTTCGAAGCAGGGACTCAAACCGTAACCGTAATAAGTGTTCTTAACACTGTTTTCTTTTAAACTGTTTCAAAAGAAAAACTCTTCTAAATGTAACAGATACAATAATGTTACAGAGTCAAAGTGTAACCTGTGATGTGTTAGTGTAACAGAAAATAAGCATTTGTAGGTATAATTTGCACGGTACCGCAAAAACGCGCGGCGGACAGACAGATGCGCCGATGGCAAAATAGCCTCAATCCAGTCGGGATTGCGGCTATTTTGGCAACGCGAACGCCGCGCTTACTGGTTACACTTTTATAAGTGCTTTGGGTTAACACGTTGAAAAACACATTGATAAGGGTTATACACCGTGTTCCGGATGATATACATAAACTTCGACCAGATTTTCAGACCATGGAAATAAGCATTTTTGCATTATGGACACATTAGTGAATTCTTATTTTTCTATTTTTTGTTAATTTTTATCTAAATACCTTGACGTAAATCGCCCGATATGCATGCCTCTTGTCTTTATCCGAATTGGCAACGATGACGTATTTTCATTCATAAGATTTGGCGGGCTGCAACTTGTCAAAAGTGAGTTAAAACCCTTTCTTACTGCATAGCTCAATTAAATTTACTAAATGAAATTACAAATATCTTTGTAACGAAGCCTTTTGAAGTACTACTTTTTTGTTAGATTTAATTTGTAAAAGCTATAGAAGCGTTTGACAAAGTTTATGGATATCGTGAAGAACACGGTGTATATTTGATTCTGTTATCAATTAAAATGTAACACATATAATTCTGTAACCTTTGTGAAGGCGTTTTTAAGTCCTTGCTTCGAAGTTAAAAAAGGAACTCCTCAATAATTATGTCATAAACCACTCGCGACTGCTTTGGCTTATCTATGTAAAGTATGCCGTAAAATAGAATATCTAAAAAGTTAAAGTGAACTCCGTAACGAATAATTCAGTTCAAGAAGTATTTTTTTACTTAAATCAAATAGTGCACACATTTCATTATTCTATTTTTAAATTGGTTTATATGTATACAAAGTACATACTTAGCTTTATTTTATTTTTTTGTGTCTAAATTGAAAACAAATTTCAGCAAATATTCGTCTTCTTCATATTCTTCTGTAAACACGTACAACTAAACTATTCTATTTTATATTTATTTTAGTTGCTTAAAGCGAAAGTCAATGGCGGTGCATGGGTAATAGGTATGGGAGTCATTGCTCCACTATCGTATAACAGTTAATGTAGTTGGTCTTGGTTGGATACATGCGGGCGTAATCCAGTGCTAATGAGTTGTCTTCGAACTAAAAGATTTATTATATTGTTTCTAATTCGTGGCTATAATCTTGAGAAATAGATATTATTTTATTTTCCTAATTACCCGTGTATTTTTAGTACTTGACTAAACAATAAAATCTGAGCTAATTAGCGAAATATTTGCATTGGAACATTTGTCAATAAGACCGCATTTATACATAATTTGCTTAGTCCTAAGATGAATGAACAAGTGTTTTAGCTCCAAGACTATTTTATTCAAGACGCTTGTGCCATACAAATTAAGTGCCCCCACTAATTGACGGCGATTCTTTGTGTCAAGATCCTTGGCATGATTGATGATACAGCTACTCAACCTATCTAGGTATATGTACCTATAATTAATTATAATACCTATATCGTCTGGACTCAATTAAATCAATAATTTATATGTAAGCCTACAACAATCACTGAACATAATGTAATAAATTATTTATCTTTATTTGCGACAAGTAGGTATCTACGTAATATACGGAACGCTTAATGTAATCAATTGCATTCATTTATTATTGGTAATTCTTGGTGAAGGAGGCTTAATTTAAGAAATAAAATAATGGTATTACGATATGATTTGACTGATAATAATGTAGCTGGGGCTCAAACCGATGAGAGGCGCGGCGCGGGGGGCGGGGCGAGTTTACCGGCCGCTGAACCTCGCTAGTCGAAATCAATACAGCTGCTCTCCCCGCGCGGCGCGGTCTGGAGCCCGTCGCCATGGATACCGTACCAGATAAAGCAAACGGCTGGGACCCCGCCGCTCTCGCCCCTAGCCGCACCCCCCCGCCGCGCGTTCTGCGTCGCACCCCCCTCAAGCCGGCCCTACGCTTCCCTCCGCGGTCCGGGCGACCGAATCCCGCATACTTAAACTCCCCTGTTGACAATAATTCAAACTTTTTTTCTGTTACCATGCAGACAGCGAACAACCTGTTGATAGGTACCAGGCCACGTGGAATTAAATTCAAGACATTACTGAGAAAGTGTAACAAAGTCAGCGAACGGGTAATTTTTGTATAGATGAGGTACACTACATAATAATGTAGTTGGTACACATAACTACGATTGATAGGTTTTAGCCTTAGCTTGAGGTATTTTAATCGGCTACATATGTATAGAGATTTGACTATATGGATTTACACAAGAAACGACTTTTTATTTTATTGTGTAAGTACTTAATACAAAGATAAAATATTTTAATAAGTAAGTCTAACAGAACATAACATTAAATAACATAGGTACAATAGGAGCTAGTATAAAAAAAAAACAACATAACATCTTGTTACCTAAGTGTCTGTATCAGTAATTTTATTTTAAAAGTTCTAGGTAAAATGACATTCGCCTGTTACATAGGGTGGGTCAATAGAGAGAGACCTTCAGTCTCTCTGCAATCATAAACTAAATTACATATTAATTATCTCCAGACAAATGTATAGTGCTCCTATTTGCGAATTAGGTACTACTAGCGCCATCTCGTTTTTAAATGACGTACCATTTCTGTATACATATATAAAATTCACCGACCTGACTGAGATATCAACGCACAGCCTAAACCGCTGGTCCTAGGGATATGAATTTTGGAGGGTGTGTTCTTTGTGAAGAGTAGGTATCCAATAAGAAGAGGTATTTGGAAATTCAACCTTTAAGGGGGTGAAAAGGGGGGATTTTGTTTGTATGAAAAATCTTATTCGTTGAGTTAAGAACCTTGAAACTTGGCACGAATACTTATCTAAGTAAATTATGAAGTTTGGCATTTTTAGTTTTTCTAAATTACCCCCTACAGAGGGATTGGCGGGTTTCAAAATTGGAATTGAAGAATTTTAACGCGCGGTCCGATTAACTCCAAACTTGGTATTTAATTAACTCCTTTACTTAAGACCAAAAATAAAGAATAACGTGTATCAGGGTTTTTCGAAAATCTACCCCTATCGGGGTGGAAAGGGGTAGTTTATTACACAGGGAAGGATTTTACTGCGTGGTTTCATGAGCTTGAAAATTGGTATAAATAATCAAGGAATGAAGTAATGAACACATCCCAAATGATTTTTCGAAATTCCACCCCTGCGGGGTGAAAAGCGGGAATACAGTTCGTTTGAAAAAACAGTACATTCACACACACACAGTACACAACAACCAACAGAACAGTACAGTTCAATTGTTTTTGTGTTTATCTAAATAAATGATAAAATACATACATTTTCGAAATTTTTAGAGGAATGTTCGAATTTCACGCGGACGAAGTTGCGGGCAAAAACTAGTCGCTTATAAAAAGTATGAAGTAATTTAAGTACGTTTACGTTAAAACTTATAGTTAAGGTTGTAAAAAAAACATTAAAATCTAAAACTAACGGAGAATAGCACAGGAGTTCAGAAAGATGTCAGAAAGTAGTCGGAAGTCCTTTGCTGTAATAGAACATTGGAAATACCTATACGCATTACTTTCGCTAGAACTAGAAGCTTAGTTTAGTCCCGTCAAATTAATCAGCGCCTGACGTAAATTGACGTAATTTTATTATGCAAGTTTTTAATCACGTCTAAACTTGTATGGAGTATCAGGCGCCGATTAATTTAACAGGAGTGACAGGACTAAACTAAAATTTATCTTCTGTCCTTTTCGTAATGAAATAGAAAGAAAAAGATGCACTGAACTTAAATTTAGTTTAGTTTAAGAACAAGGGAATCATCATCTTAGTCCAACAGAGAAATTTACTAACCTTGTCTCTATGATGTCACCGCGTGTAATCTGTAATTTAGGGTGGCAGTGGCCTAAGTATCTCAGCCCCGTCTTTAATGCCCATTAGGTTTTTAGGGTTCGGGTCCGTCCGTTTTTCCTTTGCTCACATGGTCTGGGGGGGAGGGGGTCCGAAAGATAAAAATGAGAACCCCATCCTATTAGAAAAGTGTATTTAAACTATATACATGACTAACCTAGAAATTAAACTAGTCTAGATATGCCTGAGTCACTTTCTTGATAGTCTACTGGTAAACACGTCGACACATCAAGCTATACATTTACCAGTTAGCTTACCTCGCATTGTACGGGCTTTTCGTACTATGATAAGTCAGTTTATACTAGAAATTGGTTGATATGTCGTCGTGCGTACGAGCTTTCTATCAAAAAACTCACCTCGCGATTCGGGTGCGTTTTATTGATTAACTCACAGAAGGGCTATTTATTATTATTATAATAACGTAGATAACGGTGTCTTTTAATACAGGACGTGTCGTAATGTCGTTACCCAACCTCGTATTCTATTCTATCATAAATCCGAATTTGTAAAGCATAGTCCGCCGTGGAATGTCGAATAGATCATCCCACCAAAAACAAAAAACATTTTCATGTAAAATGTTGCCACAAGCTTCTAATACTACACGGATTTCCAAAATTCTTTAATTTTTTAATGGATAAGGTATGCCTCAGCAGGGGTTGGTAGTTTTTGAGTTAGCTTCAATAAACGAAAATGCGGTACCAACGACACCGACTTCCGTAATTAAAGTTATTTTTCACTTTGTAGTGTTTTTTTTTTTGGGAAGTCGTTTTTACGATTGTTTTATATACTTATACTATTTTATTTTAGAAATATTTGACAATACACTCATTTTTTTTCTGGCTTGTAATATACCAATACGCCTAACTCATCTGACTAGCCTTTTCCCAAATATGTTTGGGTCAGCTTCCAGCCTAACCGGATGCAGCTGAATACCAGTATTTTACATGGTGCAACTGCCTATCTGACCTCCACCACCCAGTTACTGGGTAATACGGTACCCCTTGGTAAGACTGGTTTTCAGACTTTCGGGCTTCTGACTAACCGTAACGACTTTCCACGAATGTCGGTCGGGGCCAACGGCTTAACGTGCTTTTCGAGGCACGGAGGGATCTCGGTGTGTAAAGATGGTCACCCATCCACAGACCAACCGCGGCAAGCGACCTGTGCGGCTGTTATTATTTAGCCACAGGCCCCTCCCTAATACGCCTAACAGTGTGACTAAAACAGCGTTTTACGTTGTCCTACGTTTGAGCAGCGGCAGCGCCTAATTCGGCTTATTCCCAACGGCTCCAAAATTTTATTCCCAACGGCTCCAAAAATAAACCCCAATTTATTATTATTAAATAAAATCATTCCCATTGGCTCCAAAAATAATAAAGTACAAACTGCAAAAAAAAATGTATATATTTACAATAAAATTAATTTATGATTCAACAAACAATGATCCGTTAAGTCAACATTTGAAAGATTCTACGTTTGACATCATAATCTACTATTTACAGATGATATATTTAATAGATTCTGCATTTGACAGATTTTGAAAAAGTGAGACAAGTAAGGAACATTTTCGCATCAAAAATAATGCTGTTAAGTATATAGTAATCACGGTATCCTGCCTTTTCGCCGAAAATTGTTTGCCAGATTAAATTATCACTTGCCAACCAAAGTTTCGCCGATGTTTCACTTTGACAACTAACGATTAGCATTTTTTTTATGATAACGTTTCATTTGGTAGAATTATTGTTTGGCAGATTATCACTTGCCAACCAACGTTTCGCCGATGTTTAACCCTTTAACCGCGCGTGTCGCATATATGCGACAAATATTTCCGTGTCCCTACCGCGCGTGTCGTATTTCTGCGACAGAGAACATGCATGATTTTTTCGTTCTATTTTCGTCCTATTAATTGCGTGGTACAACTAAAACTATTATTGAATAGAGCTATTATTTACAACAATTACTTAAAATTATGTGTCATAACTCTAAACATTCAAAAAACTTAAACAAAAATAAGTAATTGGCAGCTTGAAATTTTCTTCGGCGTCTATCGCGCGCGTCGCATAAATATGACCATAGGGATGGGATACAATGCAATGCGCATTTTAAAAACGAAATAACAAACAGTTAAATAATCAGGTATAATGCATCATTCAGCATAAAATAAACGGTGTCATACCAAATAAAGTTAAATTTAACATATTGCCTTGTGTTATTAATTATTTTCCTTATTATTCATAAGAAAAATATCCCTCACGATCTTTGTTTAATGCCAACATTTGACGTTAGTTCCCATCCCTTGACTCCTATGCTTGCAACATATTTCTCTAGTTAGTCTAGCGCGGCTGTCACATTAATACGACCACTGCCTACGTCACAAGCGGATCAAACGAATGGAAAGTTCCATTAATGTTGTTCGTTGGTATTTGTGCATTGTCGATAAAATAGTCACATTTCAATTTTCAATAATGACGACTACTAAGGAATTATTAAGAATATTAGAAGGTGACGACGACGAGTGTGACGACGAATTGGAATTATCCGATTCGATCGAAGAATTTAGAAGTGATGGAGAGGTAAGTACCTATTTCAATTTCTTCTTAGGTTATTTGCACATTATTCAGTAGGTATAGGTATAAATAAGACTTCCGTTGGGTTTAGGTAACTCCTTGATGAATCGAAATAGTATTTTAAATATTGTGATGTAATTCTGTTATTACCTATATTACCTACTTAACTACCTACATATCCTATTGATTGTTCAAATTTGGAACCGTGTTGTATGTTGTCCTTACCATTATTAAGGTACTGTGACAGTACCTACCAAGCCGGACAGGCACTCGCACTCGCGTTTGTCTCTTTTTCTCTCTCTCTCTTTCATAAATCATTATTCGAGTTTGGGTGTAGCTGTTTTGTGTCCGTGACTCGTGTGTTTGTGAAGTCCCAAGCTACACAGGAATTATTCCTAGTGCATGAGTTATCTTAAAAAAAAAGATAACTTTAATAAGCGTTCTGCACACGATGCCGTCACCGCGCCGTCGCCGCGCCGCCGCCACCGCGCGCGTTCCAGTCCCTGTCTGTTTGATTCATTCCATTAGGTACCGGCTGCGTGCGATCTCGCGGCGTGCACGTTCGTACGCGGTCGGTAATGGAATCAATGGAATGAATCAAACGAGACAGGGACGGGAACGCGCGCGGTGGCGGGCTTCGCGCGACTCGTATTCTACAGTGTAACTGTGCGGCGGGCGTCGGCGCGGCGACGGCGCGGTGACGGCATCGTGTGCAGGAACGCTAACTAGGTTCCTTTTTGTTAAAGTTATATACCTACCTAATGAATATAAAAAATAATATACTTACGTAATAAATTTTAATTTGTCATTTCAGGATCATGACGACAATGAAGGCATTAATTGGACGTTAGACATAACTGTACCTGATAAAGAAAACTTTGACGAATTTATTTCGGGGGTATCACCTTCAGTACCTACCTTTGAGCAGCGACTCCTCGGAACTGGATATTTTTGAACATTTTTGTGGCAATGATTTAGTAGAAAAAATATGTTATTTTACTAACAAATATCACCAATTCTATGTCAGGCATACGGATCTAAGGGTGTACGCTCGTTTAAAAAGGTGGCAAGATGTTGATTTAAAATAAAACATAAAAATTCTTTGACTTTTTTTTATCGATACAACGATTGCCCCTCCTTATTTATTGTAGGTATTATTTTGTCGATTTGTAGCCTCGCGCTAGGGGCACGACAATTGATATTTAGCCAAGCGGTTAAAGGGTTAATTTTGACAACTAACGATTAGCAAATTTTCACGAATGACGTTTTATCAGTGTAACAGTTCCCTTTTCATACATTGGGTTCTCTGCCTCTTCGCATGTTCTTTTTTAAGTTAGGTTAGGTTAGAGTATGATAAACAACGCACGAGCCGAGCGAGCAAAGCGAGCGTGCCGCGGCAGCGGCCGGCGATGTGCCAGAAGCGAATCGCTTTTGTGTTGTGTGTATACTTTGTAAGTGTGTGTTGTGTTGTAGAAAACAGTTAAGTTAGGTTAGGTCACATTAAAAATAAAGTAAAAACAAAATTATAACAATAACTACCTGTATAGTCCCAAATGAAAATGGCAACCTTGTAAATAAATTTACTATATTAGTTTTATTACTTTTAAATTTATACTTGAAAGTTGGCATTCTAAAAAGTGTCATTATGAAAAGCAGACCAAACGTTCAGTTGGTAACTGTGAGGTTGGGAAAGAAAACAAAATTATATGATAAGTTGGCAAATTCGGCGAAATAAAATTCTGCGAAACGTTAGTTGGCAAGTGTAAATCTGGCAAACCATTTTCGGCGAAAAGGCAGGGAACCAGTAATCACTATACAGGGTGGAATTTTGTAATGCCACCTGAAGGGAAAGTACTCTTAATACTGTAGATAGAAAATTTTACTCAAAGAAAACATTCCTTTATTTTTGAATAGAAAGAAAACTGCATTCAAAGATTTTCAAAAATCCGCTTGCCACACCCGGAAATCGAACCGACTAAAATCTGTAAAAATTACAACCTGTACTTTTATTACATCGATCGTTAGGATCAATAATAAGAATGAAATCTCTCTAACAAACTTGATAAATTAAATGAAAGGAAAACCATGAAATCTGGACTTATAAATTCAATGAGTCAAGAACAGCCATAACAGCAGAATCACTACTTCCTACATTAATAACTATTTTAATACCTGGATTGGTACAAACGGCACAATCAGATGGCCTTCGAGATCACCAGATCTCACCCCTTTAGATTTATTTTTTGTGGGGATATGTGAAAAATAAAATTTACATTAAATCTTATGCGAATGTAAACGAGTTGAGAGTTGAAGTTCAGAATACGATTTATAATATTCACCACAACACGTTATTAAAAAGGTTACTAGAAATGAATTCGTTAGAAGAATACATTTGTGTATCCAAGAAAATGGAGCCCATTTTGAGCAACTAATTAGTTTACCATATTTTGTAAATAATTAAAATCATTTAAGATTTCATGGTTTTCCTATCATTTAATTTATCAAGTTTGTTAGAGAAATTTCATCATTATAATTGATCCTAACGATCAATGCAATAAAAGTACAGGTGTAATTTTTACAGATTTTAGTCGGTTCGATTCCCGCGTGTGGCAAGCGAATATTCGAAAATCTTTGAATGCAGTTTTCTTTCTATTTAAAAATAAAGGAATGTTTTCTTTGAGTAAAATTTTGTATCTACAGTATTAAGAGTACTTTCCCTTCAGGTGGCATTACAAAACTCAACCCTGTATAATGATAAGCATAGATAAGCAGTCACAGAAAGAGATCGATTATAGTTACGAAAAGTTTTAAAAGTACCCAACATTTTTTAATAATCTTTTTTTTTTTCTCTGTTACTATCATATTATAGTAAAAAGCTGGCGTTTTTAATACACTGCATTATGGACCTAAAAGCGGTTCATTATGAGCCACTTTACGAGCAAGTGTGTTGAAAAATTGATTAAGGTCAATTTAAATGAGAAGACTGTAATTTTTAATTCTTTAACTTCATATTGTGTGTCATACATAAAGTTGATGACAGAAAGTGCATTGTGAGATTATTGTTTTCAATTTTACAATAGCTATATAAGTACGTACTTAGCATAATATTGATTTGTGACTACATTTGTACTGAACCTGTTTGCCACGAAATTATAACATTAATTTTAGCAATTTGTGTTTTGTTGACCTTACGCGATTTGTTTTGGAGCCGCTGGGAACAGTTTTAATATTTTATTATTTTAACTAATAAAATTATGGAGCCCTTGGGAATCAATGTGTAGAAAGAAAATTTTTGGAGAACAATAGATTTGGAGTTCGTGGGAACAAGCCCCTAATTCACCTCTAGATACTACTTTCCTAATTATCTGGCGTTTGCTTTTTACCCATATAAGTACAACGATTTATTTCTAAACCGTTGGCTGGATATCATGTGCGAATTCCTAAAACCCGACTAGCGATCCGCCCCTGCTTCGCACCGTTTTTACTAGCCACTTGACAAAACACGTGGATTTCTTTATTATAAATCTAGCTGCGCCCCGCGGTTTCACCCGCATAAGTTTCGATCCCTTGGGAATATCGGGATAAAAAGCTGCCTACATGTTCATCCAGGGTGTCAGCTACCTCCATACAAAATTTTATCAATATTGGTCCAGCCGTTTGAGCGTGAATAAATAACAAACATAATTATAAACACACATAGTTTCGCCTGTATGTGTAATAGCTGCTGCTCGCGGCTTCGTTCCCGTGAATATCGGAAGTTATCCCACGGGCGCAACCAGGACAAAAAAGCCTATATTACTCCGTATAACATCAGCTATCTGCCAAAATCGGTTCAAAATTTTCAGTATGTTTCTATTGCTGCTAGAACAACAAATAATAAAATTAAATAACCCTCCTTTTGGGCTTCGCCGCAGTCGGATAAAAAGGGGGTCTCCATAAAAGAAACGTGTTTTTTTCTGCGTTTTTTGACTTGCGGTACGGATCCCTTCGTGTACGAGTCCGATTCACACTTGGCCGGTTTCTTAACCCCTGACAAAAAGGAGGTTGAAGGTTGAAGGACAAGTTTAGTTTTTGATAAGCCTAAACAAGAACGCTCGGGTCATTGTACTCGTATGAAATACTTTTACCATAGATAATTTCTATGACTTTTACTATGGGACTAAGCCTGAAATCGCGACCAAAAATCTGCTGCTCCATGCGTTAATTGTCTTCACATACAGCGTAATTGTGTGGAGCTTCATTTGGTTTCAACACTTTGAACAAAATTTTGATGATTTTATTATTTTCCTAGATTAATGCCAAGCCAATTAATAACAATCTTAAGCACTAAACAGCTAGCGAGGTCTTTCACTGATACGAGGCACAAAAAGTTGCGCCGGTCATATTAGGTCCCGCACCAACCCGCACTGGGCCCGTGTGGTAGATTACGGCCGACTCCCACTCGCAGAACATTATAGGCTGATTATGCTAGCACCCGCCGGGAGCGGGACACTAACTAGGTTATTAAGACCTACTTAGTGTCCAGTTCCCAGAGCTGCAACATTTTCGATGGCATGTAATCTAATATTAATCTAATCTACAATACAGGCCGTATTGTCCTTCGGAGAGCCCTTTACCGGCTCTTCTTTGTGTGTAAAACAATTTCTAATAATAACTAGGTAAGTAAATAATTAATTTCTCTTTCACAGAATGTGGATCACAAGGCGAAGTTCCGCTCCAAGAAGGGCCAGCTGCCATTTGTGGAGCTGAATGGCGAACAGGTAGCGGACAGTACTTTCATCATCAAAGAACTCTCTGAAAAATTCAACAAAGATCTTGATTCGGGTACGTACTGTCTTTGCAAGGTACTTGCGCTTTTAATTTGTCAACGTTTTTTAAATTTTTAGTTTCTTTGTCTGAAATGTGAAGGTAGCAATGTAGGTCGTGCGTTATCATCGGCGGGTGGGGGGCCGGACCGGTATTGATGTGTAATGTGTATTATATTCAACGGCGATTTCTCGGTAAAACCGGGCGGGCTGAGCTGAGTCCTAGTTCCCTAGATAATTCTGGGACGCCGCGCATGTGCATAGAATCTAGGTGATGGAACCTAGCTTGCCTGATTTGACCTATTTGTTATATACAGCCCTGACGTCGGAGCAGCGGGTCGTGGCTCATGCTATGATCTCTATGATAGAGAACCATCTATCTTGGGTGGTGTTATGGTGGCGTGCTAAGTACCCGGACAGTGTTATCAAGGGATACCAAGTGAATCTTCAGAACGCGCTCAACACTCGTCTACCGAACCCGATTCTGAACTTCTGCTACAAGTTGACGGCCGCCCGGAAGGTAAGTGAAACTTAACAATAAGAACTAGATTAGGATGGACCCGTTCTAACTCAAGTCGTGATCGCGTTGAATAATGTAAACGATACTTTTAAAATTTTAAAGTTTTTGAAAAAAATGGCTGTTGCATCTGCCATTTCATTATTTCTCAGGTATCAATCCCTCTCTTGACTATTGTGCTCGTGGCTACATGCATTCTATGCGTTCGGTTTGTCACATTATTTAAAAGTTCACACATTGCTAAATAATAAAAAAAAATCCTTTGTTAATCCTTTGTTGGTTAATGGATTATAAAGGGTTAAATTTTTTCAATTGCTACTGCAAAGTGAAGTCAATTTAGAACAATCAGAACCCATCTTAAAAATAATTACGGAGTATAACCTAAAAAGAGTTATAATATATATTTTTTTAAACTGGCTTGTTATCCGGATAGCTCAAAGTTTTTTTTTGCAACTTTAGGTATTGTTCTGATCGATATAATTAAACTACCCACTGATACTGAGTTTCTTTCTTATTTTATAAAACGTTCATGTCCTTTGTCAGGCAAATCTTGTCGGATTAACGGCCAATGGTTATGTTAAGATGCGGGTTAGCGAGTGAGAGGTCGGGAGTTCGAACTCTACCTGTTGCACTATTATAACCACAAGCTAATAATAAACCCAGTGGGATGGGTTACCCAAAAACACTAGTAATGCGCAATCAATATAATCTGCATTGGCGATTTATTTGGCAAAAATGTAATCAAATATGAGTTTATGGAAAATTCACTTTAAATCCTACACAATAAAGTTCAGTTTACGCTACAACTTCAAACATTTTTATTATAACTTATTCAATAGTCCTAGTCACTCTGAAATCAACTTAATAACCATTAAAATAAAGTTGATATTTGTTTAACTTGAAATAATATTTCGAAACATAAGTTTGAATAATAGGCTTTAGCAGTAGTTATGGAGTCTGCTAGTAAAAAAAGCTTAAAATTAAAGAACATTTTAGTTTTAGCAAGATATTTTCCGATCGATGCAATGATTTATGCCCACACAAAGAAAATTGGATTGATACCGTCATATAAAAAAATTTAATTAGTCTCTTTTTTATTGTTTTGGTTTTTTTTTGGTTCCGTGCTAGCAAAAAGTTCGTTGAACCGGGGGTTGTGGTCGCGCCGGCAGAGGGCATCTTTCGGTTTTCCGAACAAAGAGTGACCTATGAATGCGACGATCGCGTATTCGCGCGAATATCGCTTTTTGTTAGAACACGGCCTTATGTTGCGACTTAATGTGTCTGTCACAGTTGTTTAGGAATTACTGATGCTATTGACAAAATTTTTAAATTGTTAACGATGCTTCTCCACTTACAAAGCAAGTGAAAGAATTGAAAAAATAATGTAATTTTTATTGCAATTAAAGAAATGAGATTTTACATTTGAATAATTGTCAACATTGTGCACAAATAAATAATAAATCAATAAATATACGTAACTAGGTTAAAAGGGCAAGTTATCTTGTGAAAGGGCTTCATTATATTTTTATATTCAATTGTGTTGCTAATGTTTTTCACTTATGATGAAAATTTACATAACCATCATTATTCTCCTGCCCCTATCCCAATTTACTTGGGATTGGCGCAACATGTCTTATTCTTCCATACTTCTCTATTAGTCTTCAACTTTTTTTTTGAGTCTTCAACTATCTTCATATTTTTAATTGACCAACTCCTTGACAATTCAAAAGTGCCTGTAAATGGTTTAATTAAAATAAGATCAGTGAGTTTGGGTTAAGTATTTCAGTAGTTACTCAAACAACATTAAAGCGAAAATCTAAAATAAAAAATAGTTGATTATTACAGGATAAACAAAACGACGTCTTTAATTAGCTCAGTTTCAGCAAAAGCCCTTTACAATCAAACTTAGTGTTGTGGTCGCAAAAATTCAAAGGACCAATGGCCTGGGTACCCTAGCTTAGTTACTACCACCAACTGTGACTGAAGGCCAGAAAGTTAAAAAGAGGTTCAATTATTTCAAAAGTGCATTATTAGAAGCGCAAAAAGTTTTTAGAGGTTCATTATAGGGGTCTCACTTGTTTCATCGAAAAGATATCGACAAATTATCACATCTCAAACAATTTTTCGCATAATTTCCTTTGCCAAATCATTACTTAGCAAATAAACTCTTCACAAAAAATTGTAACGTAAACCTAATGTTTGGCAAGTGAACGTTTAAACAATAACTTGCTTACCAACTAGTACTTTTACCAATTTTAATGTAGTCAAATATTTCAGTTGGTATAACATACACTCGGCGTCAAATAAATCGCACCTCTTCGAAAATAAGTTTAAAGCATATCCCGCCAGCAACGAATACATTAAACCCAATTAATATTGGTATCAATTGAAAGTATGTTTAACGACCTTTAAATTAACAACAGTTAGAATTCCTAAACACAACAGATCTCATTAGCACGTAACGTTAAAAAAAATGTTGTCAAAATACGCATTACAACGGTCACTTAATTGCATCTCCCTACAAGGGTATAAAACGGGCGACCCGGGTTAAATGTGGGTCATTCACTATTCAATCTTTGAAGTGAACACACGTGAACAGCTACAGCAAGAAAAATACCCCAGAAGATGGATACCACTGCAGATGAAGCCGCTCAAGTCATTGCACTACTGCAATCAGGGATGCGGCAATGTGATGTTGCTCGGCAACTGAACTTGAGTCGTTTTGCCGTTCGACGAGTGTTCCAACGCTTCCAAGAGACTGGTGGCTATATCCGAAGACGTGGATCTGGAAGACAACGGTGCACATCCGAAAGAGACGATCGCTTCATTGTTTCGACGTCTTTACGTAATCGGTTCTCCAATGCTGTTGAGCTGCAACAACAACTGCGATCAGCTCGCAGAACTTCTGTAAGCGTCTCCACGATTAGAAGAAGACTGCAGGAAAAGAAAATTGCAGCTCATAGGGTTGCTACAGGGCCAAAATTGACTGCACAGCATAGGAGAGACCTGTTGCAATTTGCCCGTGACCATGTGGATTGGACAATAGACCAATAGAGGGCTGTGCTCTTCTCGGATGAGACGAGGGTGTGTCTTTTCTGCAACGACAGGCGTCGAAGAGTGTATAGGAGGCAAGGGGAACGATTCGCAGAAGCCTGTATTCAAGAGACAGTGGAATACGGGGGTGGCTCGTGCATGTTCTGGGGCGGCATGTCAATCGACGGCAAAACGAACCTTGTGTGTGTTTCTCGGACTGGAAGTGCTCGCGGGCAAGGGTCGCTGACTGCTGCTCGGTACATAACAGAGATCTTAGAGGAGCAGGTTGTCCCTTATGCGGGTTTTGTTGGCAGTGGGTTCACGTTAATGCACGATAACGCCCGCTGTCACACCGCTTTAATTGTAAAAGACTACCTGCAAGAAGTTGGAATCCCTGTTATGCGCTGGCCGACGCGAAGTCCAGACCTAAACCCTATTGAGCACCTTTGGGATGAACTGAAACGGCGAGTACGGGCACGTGATCCTGCCCCTACCACTCTCCAAGACCTCCAAGACGCCGTCGTTGCAGAATGGGACAACATTCCGCAAGAGACTGTTGTCACATTAATTAGGTCCATGAGAGAACGCATGGAAGCAGTCATCAGGGCTAGGGGGGGTAACACTAGGTTTTAAGTTGTTTTTAAGGACTTTGTTGTAATTTTTGCTGATAAAATAAAATTTAACTTTTTAATCATTTGCATTAGCTTGCTTTTTTTTATTCCCTGGTAAACAAAAAACCAAATCCATTGATTTATTCTGAAATTGAAATAAATTGCCTTTCCAATGATACCTTATAGTCATATGTCTACCATTGATTAATAGGGTTAAAATGACTTTAAACAGAATTTTTAAAGAGGTGCGATTTTTGTGACGCCGAGTGTATTTAACGCAAAATAAAATAAGCCAAATATTTCATTTTTATGTGGCTCTTGCGGGTGCCCTGTCAGTTCACCAAAAATTAATTTACAAATTTTTATTTGACAAACAACGATTGGCAAAAACATGATTAGTCATTTCATCATTATACAACAACACGTTTGCCAAATAATTCACTTTACAAAATAATCACCAGATAAACTTTTGTTTAATAAGGTGTTATTTAACAAGCAATTCATTTTTTATTCATTTTATCTCATAAAACAACGTTTGGAATAAAAACGTTTTACATGTTGACTTATCATTGCGCAATTTCCTAAAAATGAAACTCATTATTTCATCGCCTTGCGCTAATAGAAAAAAAGAGATTATTTTAAGTGGGCTACCCGGAACTGAACTAGTTAGATTAGGTTAATTATTAAAAAAAAATGTTATGTTAGGTTAGGTTAGGTTAAAGCTGTGACCCCTACGCACGAGCCGAGCGAGCGAAGCGAGCGGTGCTGCGGCATCGGCCGGCGAGTGCCAGAAATGACTAGATTATATAGAAAAAATTACTGTTACACAAAATATTAGTGCCAGAAACGACTAGCGCTAATAGAAGAAAAAAAAGAGATTATTTTTAGTTGGCTACCCGGAACCGAACTAGTTACATTAGGTTAATAATTAAAAAAAAATGGTTTGGTTAGGTTAGGTTAAAACTGTGACCCCCTTCGCACGAGCCAAGCGAGCGAAGCGAGCGGTGCCGCGGCAGCGGCCGGCGAGTGCCAGAAACGACTAGATTTAAATATAGAAAAAATACTTGCCTGAAAATTATTTGACCCAAATGGAGAAAGCCGTCGTGATCACTTTGTGACTGGTTTAGAAAATCTTTACATAGTACAAAACAAAGTCACTCCCGCTGTCTGTAAGCTTAGATCTTTTAAACTAGGTACGCAACGGATTTTAAGGCAGTTTTTAATGCAGTCGCTAGTGTATTATAAAATAATATTTTGTATAAACGTTATTTTCTCAAAAGAATCTAAATATTAAATGAAAAATGTATAAATGATTAAATATCATCCGTAACATTTGTAATGAGAAGCATTTGCCAAATAAATGTTTGTAAAGCGAGTGTTTATAAAATAAAACATTTGCGGAATGAGTTGTTTGTGAAATAAATAGTATACGAAACGTTGGTTGTAAACTAAAAATTTGTCAATGGAGTTTTGGTGAAACATTAGTGAACCCTCTTGCGGGATCCCTTCTTTTCGCATAATGTTCTTTGTCCTAATATACTTCGGCATAACGATTTTGGCACTATTTGTTTTGGCATAATAATACTTCGGCATAATTTTTTTAGGCATACTTACATTTTATGTTGGCATAATCATCTTAAATACTAATTTGTTTTGGCATAAATTTAATTCGCATAATACTAAACGACGTTAGGGGCACCCCGAGGTTCGGTTTGGTTAGGTTCCTTCTAACCCTGCAGACAGAAATAGGATCCGTCGACCTGACGTCGTTAGAAATAAAACGAGCATGCTAAATTTATGCTTTAGAATGTTATGCTTAATCATTATTATGATTAGAAAAATTAGGCTTAAAAAAAATATGCGTAAGCTGTTATGCGTAATTATATTATGCGAAAATATAATTATGCCAAACAAAATTATGCTAAGTTATATTAGGTCTTAAAATTTTATGCAAATGGACAGGGAACCGGCTCTTGCACCCAATGTCGACGGAACCCCGCTTCGCGGGGCTCCTATTTTGTGTAAAGGGTTTAAAGTAACCTAACCATTTTTTTTTTAACGTGGAGAAATGCTCATGCATTCTGCACTACCACGGGGAGATAGTGCAGTTATGTGGGACTCCAACCCACTAAAACTCCACGGTGTCCTCCTCTGCCGCTTACGGCGGGAACACGGGCACGCGTTAGCACTCATCCGTGAACCCGCCGCGGCTGTCCGTCACCGGACCCTCCTCTGGGGAGTATTCCTCATCACCGGCGCACCAGAACACATAGCACGCCGTGACCACCCCAGGGACCAAACCAGCACATGGGCGCCAGACGACCCCGTGTCTGGGCACCCTTGGTCCCCCTGCGACGGGTCAGCTCATTGGCCCCGCCGCCTGCCAATTTTCGGCCGCAGAGGATAGGGAGAGCGGCCAACGTCATACCAACACTCCTCTTCCTCTGCGGTCCCACCGCGTCCGCCATCGGACGGTGGCGACCCCGTCAAGGCCGCGGAAGGTAGGGAGAGCGGCGCACCGCAATACCGGCACTCCTCTCCCGCCGCGGCCGCAAACCCTCAGCCGCGATGCCTCCGATACGACATCGCGGCCCGCCTCAGCTGCGATGTCGCTCAAGCGGCACCGCAACCTACTTGTTGGCCGCTACGTCGTCGGCTTACCGGCAAAAGCCCTGACGAGCGGCCCCTCCTCGGATTCCTCTTCACTTCAGCGTGGGTGTCCAAGCCACGGCTACTGAGCCCCCCCGCCTCGACAATGCGGGAACCCACCGGGGGGGAAGTAACCTAACCAAACCGAACCTCGGGGTGCCCTTCGCTCGCTCTTGCATCTTACGTCGCCTATCTACCGACCGAACTAGTGATGGGTCGAAAGAATATTCTTCACGGAGAATGTTCTCCGATCGAAAATATTCTGCAATATTCTTTTCGACGGAGAATTTACGAGAATTTATAATTGGATTAAAATTGCTCAATTTTAATACCATATATTTTGATTTCAAGGTTTTAAGTCAACTTCCTTTGTTGTTATTTTATACTTTACTGGAAAAAAAGGTTATTCCATGAGGTTTGAGAGTAGAAATTGCTAATATTACTTTATTTAAGCAATATTAGTTGCAGCTATCGTTGCGCGCTTGTCTTTCCTGCTCTACCTGACGTTCGGCTGAATTCACATGTGTGCCACAATTAGGGCATCAGAACCGGTTTTTCCCGGTTCCCATGCAACCGATGTCACCCGAAGTACGCACGAAACATACTTCGGGTGACATCGGTTCAAAATAATTCCCAAAAAAAATATTTTTGTTTAAGTATTTTTTTTTTTCATAACAAATAATTTGACAAAAATGTGTATTGTCTAAAGATTGTTTGATGTAATAAATAATTTGATTAAATACCTTAATGACATTATCTTTGGTAATATTCTGCCGAGTAAAAATTTGACCAAACGAAAATGTGCGTACCTACTAAAATCATTCCAAATATTACATTGGTAAAAAAAATTTTGCTAAAATTTGTTTGGATAAGTATAGAAATTTTGACAAAATCTTTTTTAGGCAAAACGGCAGGATCCCTCATTTCATTAATTTCAAAAAGTGTCCATTATTAGCAGGTCAATAAGTTTTGAGAGCACAAGTTAAATATTTCCTTTTATTAAATCAATTTAATTTCCTCAGATGTCTTTTTTCTCAAAGTGAGTTCAGACATGCTGTCTAAGAATTAATTAAACTACTCCATGAGGACAACAACATAATAATGCAACATCAATCATAATGTTACAATTAACTTTGTGTCCGGACACAAAGTGTTACCCTTTCTCCTTAACATTGAAAATTTAAAAATATTTTTCCTACCAAGGTACGGAACCAACGGTGGGCGAGTCCGACTCGCTCCTTGCCGGTTTTTATTTGCAGCCGTACTTCAAAAACATCCGAGAACTAGAATTAAATTGATTGTCTTCCTTATTATTATTATTAATTAATCATCTTTATTCCTATTGTACTTAGGTTAGTCATAATCATAGTATTGTTTTTATAATGTTGTCTTCTTTTCCTCATTTTCATAATATGTTTAATTACTTTCAGGGCATGAAAAAAGCGAAGGCTCATGGCATTGGTGTGCACTCCCAAGAAGAAATCCTTGAGTTTGGTAAAAATGATCTCCGAGTTCTTTCGGATCTTTTGTCAGATAGACCTTTCTTTTTCGGAGATGAGCCAACTCTTGTAAGTGTTTTTAATACCCAATTTAGTTCGAAAAGGAGCAAAGACCACATCGCTAGCTAAGATAACTTACCGTTGTTTAAAGCACAGATCCCATCGGCTAGATAAGAAAACCAGGCGCTAGTTTAGTCTTCCTGTCGCAAAGCTTGTGGTGTGGTCTGCGCTGAGGTGACTCATGTGGTTTTATCATAGACGCCAAGTTGTTTTAGTTTGTTCATCCATTAAGGCTGATTTAAACAGGGTAAGAAACTGACTCCAAACTCAGACAAGTCAGTGCTGACCCGATATTTATCTAGTGTTAATTGAATTTGGAGTCAGTAGTACTGACTCCACTGTCTCCAAATTCAATTTACACTAGGTAAATATCGGGTCAGCACTGACTTGTCTCGACTTTGGAGTCAGTTACTTACCCTGTCGAAATCAGCCTTTACTCAAATGGGATTCTAACTGAGATAGGATAAATTGCATTAAACAAGTAACTTCGATAGAAATACATTTGAAAAACAGATTTAGCAATATAATTCCTATGAATTAGTGCAACAATATTTATATAGGCCTCCGGCCTTAATCAAATTAGTCCTTTGTTATGTAATTTACGAGACTTGATTGCTAATGAGAGTTAATGATATTGTCTTCAGTTGGATGTGGTTGCGTTCGCCAACCTCGCACAAGTCCACTTCATCGACAAAGAAGTGCCCCACCCGCTGCGAGAAGCCATGAGCGAACTGTTCCCGAACCTCGTAGGGCTGGTGTCGCGTATCAAGGAGCGCGCTTTCAACGACTGGGATGACATCTGCTCCACCCTCGACCTGAACGCGCACCTGCCCAAGCCTGCCAAGGAGACCAAGGACACCAAAGAGGGCACCGGCCCCAATGAGAAGCAGCCGCTACCAGATGAACCCGAAAAGGGCAAGGTACATATCACTAACATTATAATAAAAAAAGGTATTTTTCTAAGTACTAGCTGCGCCCCGCGGTTTCACCCGCGTAAATGTCGATCCCGTGGGAATATCGGAATAAAAACTATCCTATGTCCTTTCCCGGGACTCAAACTATCTCTATACCAAATTTCATCGAAATCGGTCCAGCCGTTTTCATGTTATGTCGTGAATAACGGAAAACGGGTTTCATTTTTATATATACAGGGTGAAATTGAACACATGCGACAAATCGAAATGGGAAATTATACTCATCATTATGAACAACTTTTACTATGGGACCAAACCTGAAATCGCGAAAAAAAAATCAGCTGTTCCCTACATTTTGGCGAGTTATGCGAACATAAATGTAGGGAACAGCTGATTTTTTTTTTTCGCGATTTCAGGTTTGGTCCCATAGTAAAAGTTGTTCATAATGATGAGTATAATCTCCCATTTCGATTTGTCGCATGTGTTCAATTTCACCCTGTATAGATATGGTTTTAGTAAAGTAGAAGCTGAACTTATAATCTCACTGTTACAGGGCGACGAGAAAGAAAAGGAACTGGAAAAGGAAGCAGATGAGAAAGGCAAGGACAAGGACACTGAGAAAGAAAAGTAAATGAACACATGATGTACGGCGCTGATTTTCATTATATTTACCGTGTAATAGTTAACAAGTTGAATTATACTCTTAAGAGTCAGACTCGTCGTAGATTCTGTAAATTGTAAGCGTGTAAATCCATTTGTCTTTCCCGTTACTTTCAGTTAAGGGGGCGCGAAAGCGTCGTTATTGTAATATTCTTGTGCTCTCCATTCTTATATAAAAGAGTTCACGTGATGTCGTGTCGTGTATTAACCATTTCGTCTTAGATAAATTTTGTTTGATTCTATATATTTACGGAAGTAGTTTGTGTATAATGTTCAATGCTATATGTGTTTATAATATTTGATAATTCTGTCATTAAATGTTTGAATGAATCAAAATATGATAAGTATTGCAGTTTATAAGGTACTTACAGGATTAGGCAAACATTTTATCCAAAATGATTAATAGAATATGTAATTAATTCGAGATAGTCCACTTGCATCGCGTCAATGTATCGTCATGTATGGAACTGGAGTCTGCAGTTGTTCGCTTGAAGTATATGACAATCAGGCGTGTACTCGTTAAAATGGGTAGGAATGAAAAAGTGTTGGGTCAAGTTGCTTCAACAACTCGTTACCTATAATTTTCAACCGCTGCATCGTTGCCGTATAGCATACCTTAAAATTAAAGCTAATTGTTTGTTACCATCTTTAGAGTCCGTAATATTCTGACAGGGTCTTTGAACAGGGCTATGAATGCTATTTTTAAATTATCGTTCTTATTGCAAACTGAGACACTCCATTATTTCCTTATTTTGTATGAAGCGTCGTATATTCGAGATTATGTTTTCCCAAATCTCATTTTTAATTAATATTTCAGCGCCAATGGCGCTCTGTTTTTCTCTATTTTGTAAGTCTAGAATATTTGATACCAAAAATTGGCTGATTTAGATAAATTGGAAAGAATGATGCATTTCTTAAAAACATAGCTCTTCAACTCTAAAGAAAGAGCTAATGTGTATGATTAGACTGTTTTGAGATTCTTGTATTTTATTGGTTTATCTTTATACAAATAAAATTTTTACAATTTACAAATTTTTGATAAACGAAAAACCTGGAAGACTGTTTTTCATGTTATTAATAATTCATAGTCCATAAAATTTTGATAATGTATTAATTGTTAAGGTTTAGAAAGAAATGTACTCAAAATTTTGTAGTTTAAATGATATTTCTTGCATTGTGATTATTCAGTCGATGACTTTGAGATCTATCAAGAAAATGCAGAAACTAGACGCGGCCTGCTCCAACAATGGTTACAAATATTACGATGTGATACAGTCGTTCCCGCTGTTACAAATATTACGATGTGATACAGTCGTTCCCGCTGTTACGACTGACCGTTGGTCGTGTTGCATGTTTCTGCGCTTTCGACGCCGATGTCACGTCTGTCTCATAATAATGCACGTCTACATACTCTTTTAATATATTATTATTTTGGACAAGCCCTTAGTTATCTATTACTACGTTTAGACAGGTTTTGTAAAATAATCGATTAAGACTGTTTCTCATTATTCATTCCTTGTTTGGTTAAAGCCAGCACTGCGACTGAATAATTGAATGAAAAGTTCTTTATTTTCAGACATGTTTGTGCTCAGGGTTGACTTACGGCGTTAGGCACTGAAACAGGCTTACAGCTATATGTTTAGGTAGTAAAGTCACTAAAGTACATTCCAGTTTCACACATCATTTTCACGATAGCGTTTAAACGTTGTGTGTCGATCCGGTTGTTGGCAGTACGCGATGAAGTTGAACGGTTAATTTTAAAATTTGTAATAATGTAAGTAAATGGTCTTCGCGTCGTGGCTTGATAGTAGAATGTCGATTTTAGTCTGTTTGTAGATAAGCACAGTACATGTTACCTGTGCTTTTAGTTCCATCTTTACATCTCAATTTGATTAATGCTAGGGCTTAAAATTATAAGTATGGATAGGTTTGAAATTGCTACATATTTATGTCGAATAAATGGTAACCATAGAATAATAGTTATTGCACGTAACCAAGATTACGTTAGTGTAAGAGGAGTTGTGGCCGGTACGGACGAAGAGAAGGCCCGCTCCGCTCATAGTAATAATAAAAAAAAAAAACTGGAAAAAAAGACAAAAAAAAAATTAATTTTGGTTCCGAATATGTTTGTCTTATAAAATTTTTGATTTGATATGATTTGATTTTCCGGGGCATGGTCGACGTTTTTGGTCCCTCCCGACAACTGCTGACCATCACTGCCATTAGAAACAAAGTAAGGAATTAAATATAAGAAACTAGATAGCTTAGGGAATTATGTACTTGTCGCCGCGTACACATTCGTTCTAGGTAGAAGCGTGGCAAACCAGCCTCTGAGTAGCTGCGTAGCCACGCCCCATTAATTCATATGTAGTATATACATTATTCTAAATTTTATTTAATAATAAGGCTGAAGATTTTTCCGACCATCCTGTATAAGAGCCTGTTTCAGTGTAATGCGATATATTGACAGCTGGCTGCTTGCGAACAGTAGCGCGAACACGCGGTCGCTACCTTGATGAGATTGTCTGCATAGTAGTGGAACTTCTAAGGGTAATTTCGAAATGACTATGTTTACGAACATAGGAATAGATTTAGCTTAGAACTAATACTTAAGTATCACTAATATTAATGTCATACTCCCATTGTAACGTGTTAAATTGTTGAGACAATAAAGATAGGCGCTAGCATTTTGTGACCATCGGTTTTGATACAAAAGGCGTATTGCATTTTGTTAGAGAAGAGATAAGTGCTATGGATTGACCACTGTTTAAAGGATGCTGACTTTATTGTCTCTTGGTAGGATATAATACAATACCTAATCGATATTATAATCAACATAACATAATTATTCACTCTCATTATAAAATTGTTATAAGTTAGTAGCTATTATACAAATTAATCATAATTACTCATATGTTATAAGTATTTCAAGTATGTATGTTTATACTATTTAGAAAGATAGGGAAACCTAAGAAAAAAAACATTGAAATATGTATAGTTACGTTTTTTCTTTAATGATAATTCATTCACTTATTATATATAACTAGTAATTGTGATTTTCAATTAATGTGTCAATATTTAAACTTAAGTATAAAGTAGATAGTAATGGTTCGCCATCCTTAACGACGACACAACTGAGCTTCGACGCCACAGTCGACATATACTTTAAGAATTTCAAGTGTATTTTCTGTCGCCATTAAATATAAATATATCTACAAAAATATATACTGCAATGTGATTCGGTGTGACACTACGTCATGCCGACTCCCGGAGCAGGTGAATGTTATTATTTCCCAATTCCCTACTTCTTTAACTACATATTATTAACACATAAACTTACACCTTTTTCCCATGGCTGCTGTTTCTGCTACGATCCTAAGGGCCGGCGAGTTTAGAATTCATGTTACTTTATTTCGATACCACGATGCCGCGACGTGTCACGGGATGCTGTGGCATGACGAGACGCGCCGCGAGACGTTTCATTCCATGGGTTGCCGCGGCGCGCCATTGCATCCCGCGAGAAGTATGGGTCACTTTGTGTCGAGGAATTATGATTGCTAAGATAGTTGAAATATATTTGGCTGAAAAAATGGAGAATTCAACCTAGTATAACTAAGTTAGTTCAAGTGACCTTCACTCTTCGGAAGGGCGATTGTGCCCCAGTGATGGAAAGTAAACCACTGCCAAACAGCAACAGTAAAATACCTGGGGCTACATCTAGATAAAAGGCTTACCTGGGCCCATCACATTAAGGCCAAGAAAAAGGCAGCTTCCATTGAGATGAAAAGTCTTTCCTGGCTCTTAGGAAAACAATCAAAGTTATCTCTTAGTAACAAAATACTTGTTTACAAAGTTATAGTTAAACCAATCTGGACTTACGGAATAGAACTCTGGGGATCGGCTAGCAACTCCAATATCGAAATTGTACAAAGTTTCCACAAAATTTCGCTCTAAGAACAATCTCAAACGCACCCTGGGTTTGTCAGAAACACCGAAATACACGAGCACCCAAAAATACCAACAGTGAAAGAAGAACTAGGTATGCAAAACATAATTATTAACAGAGACTGAAGAAGCACAGCAATGATTTAGCCAAGACACACAAGAAGATATAATCCGCCTAAAGAGGTGGCAAATCCTGAACTTGGACCAGAGACAGTGAATTTCGGATCTTGTTATCTTCCGGTGACAGGTACACAGTATAAAAGCTTGTCGCGAGGTTTACCTGTGTAGATAAACAAGTAAATTAAATAACTTGATCTATTGATTTTATTCTTTTAAATTTTCAAACTATAGGTACCTACTCCATTTACTTATAGCATTAGACACACAGAGTACTTTTATATATATTAGACAGAAGGTAAAAAAGGCTCTTTTAGGATGTACGTTTGCCTGGCTAGGCCCCCCGGAATTTGCGATTTAGGTATACACCAATGCAATGTACTCGCCTCTAGGAGTATATGTACCGCTTTCTTTTTCAATGTACCTACCTCTGTACTTTTGAAGAAATATGCAAAAAAAGGGGGCCGTGCCAGCCAAACGTTTTCAGCACGGCCCTCGTGTAACTTGAAAAATATATAGCGTATTAAAAAGTTTCATAAACTCAAGGAATGTACTTTATTAACACGTTCTATGTACCGTAACAGATATTGTGAATTCGTAATAACAAATAATATATAGACGTGGATAGGGGGCCGTGCTGAAAAAAAAAGAAATGAGAAAATATCTAAAAAAGACAAAACAACCTTAGCCAAAAACTATATAAAAGTAATTCATGTTTGGCAAGTAACATATGTACCGCATTGGTTTCTCATACAACTTGCTGAATTAAAAAAATAAACCAATTTTAGTTTATTCAGCACGGCCCTCTATAGTTGCCTATATCTTTTTAAATATGACATGTTTGTTTACAAAATTCGACTTCCTGAATTATGTATAGGAGTACATTCGTTCCAAATAAATTGCGATTATGGTGTATTAGTATTTTAAAAGATAAATTGGATCAAAAATATCCTAACATGCAACTGATGGGGTGACCATGATTCCACGTGAGAATGGATAAAAAAACTTCTGAGTAAATCTTTAATAAAATAAAAAAATCAAAAATATCGTAATCTGTATTAACTATTAACGATAACTATAATAGTAGTAAGTAGTAGGTCGCAAATCGAACAAAACAACAAGTGTCGTTAAGACTAAATAGCTCAAAAGGCTTAAAAAAAATCACATATATATTTCCAATAAATCACACGGATTGATGTACGGTACATTACAATAAAATTACAGTTTCGGTACATTTCACAGATTAGTTACGTTTACCTATGGAATAATCGCAGAAAAACTATGTGTCACAAACACTACAATTCTTTTACCTATTGTGGTATAGTAATTTTATTTTAGGTGCATCGTCCTCACATATTATTATAAAGATGTAAAAAAATTAACCTTAAAAACTTTAAGAGGTGCTTTAGACCATCGAACTGAACAACTTTCACTATGGGACCAACTCTGAAATCACGAAAAAAAAATGAGCTGTTTCATACATTTTGGCCGAGTAGGTATTGAACTTTTGTATGAAACAGCTGATTTTTTTTTCGTGATTTCGGAGTTGGTCCCATAGTGAAAGTTGTTCAGTTCGATGGTCTAAAGCACCTCTTAAAGTTTTTAAGGTTAATTTTTTTACACCTTATATAATTAATGTACCCATGCAAAATATTGTAGGTACCTAAAACATTTTAAAAGAGTAACGGTGGAGTTTCTTGCCCATTCTTCTCCACACGAAAACTACCTTTTGGAAGGGGCGACTAGAATCAATTCTATTTTAAGGTAATTTTTGACGTTCAAAAGTGCCTTTTATGTGCCTATTTGAAATAAATGCTTTCACTTTGACTACAGAGCTTAAAAGGCTTAAAAAATTACAGATACGTTTCCAACAAATCACATTGATTGAACCTTACCTAGTGAATTAATAGCGACCGCACACAATAAGTTTTAACTGATTTAAATCCCTTAAAAGATGTCATCGCTAATATTAATTTTAAAGAAAAAAAAAAAACAAATTGTAAAAAAAGAATGTTTATTTCAATGTAGGTAGTCACATAATTTCATTAAAGGTATAGAATAAATCAACCTAATTTATGGAACCATGGTCACCCCATCAGTTGCATGTTAGGATATTTTTGATCCAATTTATCTTTTAAAATACTAATACACCATAATCGCAATTTATTTGGAACGAATGTACTCCTATACATAATTCAGGAAGTCGAATTTTGTAAACACACATGTCATATTTAAAAAGATATAGGCAACTATAGAGGGCCGTGCTGAATAAACTAAAATTGGTTTATTTTTTGAATTTAGCAAGTTGTATGAGAAACCAATGCGGTACATATGTTACTTGCCAAACATGAATTACTTTTATATAGTTTTTGGCTAAGGTTGTTTTGTGTTTTTTAGATATTTTCTCATTTCTTTTTTTTTCAGCACGGCCCCCTATCCACGTCTATATATTATTTGTTATTACGAATTCACAATATCTGTTACGGTACATAGAACGTGTTATTAAAGTACATTCCTTGAGTTTATGAAACTTTTTAATACGCTATATATTTTTCAAGTTACACGAGGGCCGTGCTGAAAACGTTTGGCTGGCACGGCCCCCTTTTTTTGCATATTTCTTCAAAAGTACAGAGGTACATTGAAAAAGAAAGCGGTACATATACTCCTAGAGGCGAGTACATTGCATTGGTGTATACCTAAATCGCAAATTCCGGGGGGCCTAGCCAGGCAAACGTACATCTTTTAGGGGCACACTTTGTAACAAAAGTACAACAAACATTATTACAGTCAAGATAATCAATTTAAATAACAGCAGTCACACTATTTAACCTATCTACCTTCTGAAATTACAAGGCTTTTATTTAATATTATTTAGTTTTTACATAAAATATTGTCCGGTCAATGTTTAAAATCTAAAAGAAGCAGGGGCGGACAGTACCGGGAACGTTTTCATGTCATTATAACTCTACCAAATCTAAAATGTTCCCTATTCCCTTCATAAGTTGTGGCAGCACGTGTTTTTTTTTTATTTTGTCGGTTTATATAAAGTGGTTTTAAACTGATTGTTACTAAAAATTGATTCATTTCATGTACAGACGCCAGCACATCAACCTACTACAATCTGTCAGATTTCTTTAATAGATTTTCAACTTTATTACTAAAGAATAAGGTTCAAAGTTGATTGGGAAAATTTGACAGTTTCGGGTAGGTTGACGTGCTGGCGTCTGTACCTATCCAAGTATCGTGACGAGTAGATAGATAGAATATGCTTTATTGTATGCCATGCATTGTTACTTACAAAAAAAGCACATACATTAATTATTTACATTAATTATGATAGTAAAAATAACGTGCTTACTAATATTATATTTGTATGCCGATTATTGGCCGAACATACAGATCAGCTAAAATGTATAAATAACACCTTTTTGTACTTATGTTCACAAATAAAGATTGATTTGATTTATTAAAATTGTTTGAACTCAACTTGAAAATAAAAGGTTTCGTACTCCTGCTTCTGCGAGCCTCTTTTTTCTAATGTTATAACAAAATATGGAGTTCTATACGTTATAAGTTGATAGTAAAAGTTCTAAAGGAAAAGTTTATTTTATTCTTTTTAGAGCATTTAACTAAATGCATGTTTTTAAAAAACGTTTTTATTTTACTTTTAATTTTTTATTTCTTTCTTTCCTACAAGGTAATTTACCGTTGCTGCAAGCAGTACCTAAGTATTAAATACCTAATTTAGTATGTTACTAACAACGTAAGTATAAAAAGATTACATAAGTAATAGGTACCTTTATATTGAATAATATGCATTCAAATACATATAAAGGTACCTCTGTTGATTCGATTCGACACTTCAATATTATTGTACCTAATGGATAATTTGTAGGCAGAACGATTTGTCATTCAGCAGTTTCGTAAGGTAATATACAGTTCTGCCATCTACTGATATCAAAGGAAGGAGTAGAACCTTTAGGTAGAGAGGTAGGCTGGGTTGTGCAGGAGGGTTCAGTGAGCGTTGGGTCTACCGTTCACTAACGCCCTCTAGTTAATATTACGAACATTGAGAGCGCTACACTCAGGGATACCGCGCTTGTAGGACTGCAAACTGCAACCCTTGTCTAAACGAGCAAACTTGTATTTTTCGCTAGAGGGCGCAGTGTGAGCATTTAAAGCATAGAGAAATGGATTGAGTTAGAGCGCTCTATAGATATAATGGTGACCCAATTAGCGCCAATGATGTTGTTATGACCTATGAATAATAAAAATGTAAAAACTTTTTGCAAAAAAAAAACAACCGACTTCCAAAAAAGACACTGCAAAGTGAAAAAATAACTTTAATTTCGGAAGTCGGTGGCGTTGGTTATAGAATTGATCATTTCATGAATTGTTTGGTCATTTCATGAAATGGTTGTGTATCATGAAATGGCCAGCTAAGATTGACCATATCGTTTATCATTCGACGTTTGGCCATATCATGAATTTAGGGTTCGCATAATACTAAACGACGTCAGGGGCACCCCGAGGTTCGGTTTGGTTAGGTTCCTGCAGACAGAAATAGGAACCTCGCGCAGCGGGGCTCCGTCGACCTGTCGTCGTTAGAAATAAAACGAGCATGCTAAATTTATGCTTTAGAATAATTATGCTTAATCATTATTATGATTAGAGAAATTATGCGTAAGCTGTTATGCGAAAATATAATTAGGAGAAACAAAAGTAGGTATTCCAAGTTATATTACCTAGGTCTTAAAATTTTATGCAAATGGATAGGGAACCCACAGAGAGATGGATGGAGAGGAAACCGACATCAACGCCTCTACTGGCGGATATTCTAATTATTTTACGATACGATCGCTAATGTTTGGCCACATCATGAAGTAGTCGTGCGTTTAACATTTCATATCGTCTATGCCAGACCACATCATGAAGTGGCCAATAGACAGTGAAACATTCATCGAGCATTTCATGAAGTGAGCTAATCTACGATATGGCCACGACATATACATACGGTTCGATACATAGTAAAAAAAACACAATACCATATTACAACACAAAAATAAAATTGGAAAATTAACTAAGTAGGTACCTATTAAGTAGTATAAACATAATTTTAGGAACAAAAAAAAACACAAACACAACATCAGTTCCCCGGCAGAAGCGAATTCCAAGTAGGTAGGTACCCCCAGCATTTCGCCAGCTATGTTTTAATTGCCATGTAATACTTAGACGGCATTAACCGGTGCAGTGTGCACAAATCCAAACTCCTGAAACATTGAAAACTCAGTACCAAGTACCAATAAAACAGTACACATTACACAAAGTCGATCGTCGGGGTGCTGTGGAAGTTCGGATGCAATTTAGCCGATGCGGTCATACGCCCGTAGGCTATGCGCCTGGCTCATCGTCATTACGTCATCGCATCATTACCAACTCACCACGTTCACGCACACATTATTACGTTTCATTCGTCCTATAAGGCTGGTTTCACACAGCTCTCCGGGAGACCCGTACGGGCCGACCGTACACGGGAGACCCGTACGGGTATTACCCGCAGTGCTCTGAAATGATGATTCAGTACGATACGGTTGCTAGCAGGATACAGATGCGCTGTACGGGCTCAACCCGGAGCGGGTCGTGTACGGATCAAGCCGCGTCGCTGTGAAACGATGTTCTAGCGCCTAACATGTGTTCCCGCTCCGGGCGCCCGTACTGACAGCCCGTACGGGTCCCCGGATAGCTGTGAAGCCAGCCTTACAGACAGACAGAGGTTTGTCAGTAACTGTCAATCAACACAATAACTAGCAGGGGATCGAGGGGAGGGGGTGGAGGGGGGGGGGGGGTCAGGGGATCAGTAACTCATAAATTGGTATCAGGTAGGTAATTGACAATAACACATCGCGGCTACAAATAAGGTTCAAAACAGCGATGCCTGACGTTAAATTGAATCGAATGATCACCAAAATATGAGTAACTTTGCAGTTTTAATTAATTAAATTTAAAAAAAAAATGCGCGGCGCAGTGGAATAATTTTTAGGTATTTCTTTAGTACTTTTGAATTCCCTTTACTATTATCATTACATAACTTATGATAGCTAACCATCTAACGCTCAAAGTTTTGAGAATTTTTTTCTAAGCTCTGTTCTTTGGGCAGCGCCCGTAAACTTGACTAACTGTCAAGTATCTAAAAGTCTATAATGTGTAGTGTGTTTTAATTGATTTGTCATTTTAATTTATTGTATTATAATGTAATAATATTGCTGTGGGTTAATACCTGAAATAAACGATAATAATATCGCCGTATCTCTACGTTAACGTCGTGGTGAGGCTTGCGCGCTCCGAACTCAAGGCCTATGCCGGACGAGTTTACTTTGCCGGAACAGGTCTAGGGTGAGGAACCAGACAAAAAGAGATACAGAAACCCGCAGGGCAGCATGTGGCGAGCTGCTGGGCAGTATCGACCCCACGGACCTTATCTCCCGGGAGAAGTCTTGTTCCTTACCTCTGGCTTGCGTTTATGGGCAGGCTGGAGTGAAAAATGACGAAGAACAGAGCTCCCACCTCATTCTTGCCTTTATTGGCCGGCTTGAGTGGAGATTCGCAAGAGCAAATGTGCTCGGAGGAAGGAAGTATTCCAGTAGGATGCTGGTAATCTTGACCGTACTTCCGGGAGTGCAAGAAACCTTTACCTCTCGATCCTACCATACCTAAACTTAAACAACCGACTCACTAAAAACGCTACAAAGTGAAAAATAATTTTAATTTCGGAAGTCGTTGTCTATGGTTTTGTATCTTCGTTTTTGCCACCGACTTCCGAAATTAAAGATATTACACCAAGTTGAATAGAAGATAACTCAAGACAAAAAAGTGCTGCCTTATTTGAATAAGCTACTTTTGATTTTGTACGTGATCTAACATGCACTACTACTTAGTGTAGTGTACAACTGTACCTAATAAAATATCTGGCGAAATGTACTTACGTGTTCTCTACACCTCTTCAAAGCAGGCAGGCGTGATGTATTATGTATAGGTATGTATTGTGTCAACAATACATGTAAAAATGCAGCAATCACGGATGATTTGCTGTCGTTTATTGCAGAGTTCCATCGTCTTTATCCAAAAATCTTCATTAGATCTTCGCTAAATTTAAACGTGCTCAATCGTCGTGCTCATGCTAAACTTAGCGAAGATCTAAAGAAGAAAAATCTCAACGCCCGAAAAATACAAAAAAAAAAAATGAAAAATGTTGGCGAAGATATAGCAGAACATACATACAAAAAGAAGTTTTTCAAATCGGTCGAATTGAAAACGTCGTCCTTTTTTAAGTCGGTTAAAGAAGAAGTTAAATCAGGGAATGAGCATTGCTTATAAAGCCTTACCTAAATAAAAGTCCGAAACGTTTAAATAGACCAAGTGTACACAGTTAAAACAAATTAATGTTACTTTACGCAGATGTAGAAACGGCTCAATCGTTTCAAGTTGGGACAAATTAGTACTTAGCCGGGGACGTCTTTAGCAACAACACTTAAGGGTGATATTAAAATCCAAACAGTTTGCTGAGCGCCGGGAACATAGCTGGGTGGTGCGGAGGGGGGTGCTGTCGGCGGCGAGGTGAGCGCGTCTTATCGCAAGTGTTCCTCTGCGGAAACACCGCGACCACTCGGCCGCGGACGAACTGTGGAGTTGCTGTTTGTGTAGCCTTCAAATATTGAAGTGAAAACTTCTTTAGGCGCGTTGGTTGGCCATTTTTTGCATGTACGTACACATGCATGTTGGCATTTTTTGAGATGGGAAAAACCCATTGAACTCGCGACACTGTTACCGTTACCGTAACCGACAACAAATAAATATTTTGAAATATTTACTGACGATAAAAAAAAAATACACGTAATTATTATTCCAGTTTATACTTCTATCGGCACTCCCAGAGTGCCACTGTTTTATAGAAACACAAGAATTTTCGTCCAGCGTTTTTATGGAAATCGGTAGTTTATTTTGTAAAAAAAGTAGGTATTTTATTTTTCACTTTTTAGATGTCGGACCTAACTTTTTTTTGTTTTTTTTTTTATCGTGTGCAGATCCTCAAGGATGTCCACCACCCTGAGGTGGGTGGAGGGGTCTGTCAGGCTCTTATTGACTAAAACTATACGGTGTCCTGCTGCTACTTTTAGCCGGGGTGCTGGAGTGCTTGCGCATTTCGTCCACCACCACCACCGCCTACCACCACCACTACCTACTGTTTGTTACTTAAACAACAGTGATAGGAATTAAGTTTCATAACATCATTAACATATACAAATTGGATTAATTACTTACGTATTATTAAAGCTAACTCAAATACTTCCAAAGCAAACAATAAAATCCACAAGGGACCGTGCCAGCTTTTTCTACCAAATTAAAAAGAATTCGACCCCACAATTAATGAATATGTAATTAACTATAGGTACCACACAACCACAGTAGATATAATATACAGTAGAACATCTTCATACAAACGTGCCGCTCTCGGTTTGAATGTGTGCGTGCGCGCCGCGCGCCGTGTCGGCACGCGATTTCACGCACACGCTAGCATAATATATGAGGGAATAAGGTGGCGGCAGTGCGGGCTGTGCAGCGCGACTGTGAGCACGCGCGTGCGTACGCTACATGACCGCTTGCGTTCGTCAACTCTCGCCGGCGGCGGCCACTTAAATTACGAGTATCATGACTTCAAAAAGGGGAAAAAAATATTGTAGTGTTTTCGGGTGCCTCAATAATGATTTCGCAAACCCGGACTTATCATTCTTCATAGTTCCTACTCAACCAGAAATGTAAGTACCTACTTATACTTAAATATTATTAGAAAATGTGGTATTGTATTGTTTATTTCACAGTTTATTTGCTTTATTAAGAGCGTAGCCGAGTCGCATTTTTCCATATAAATGTATTCCCAAATTTACTTTCTGAATACTATGTTTAGAGCTAAAGTTTATTTTAAGAAGTCTAGTTTTTAGTGTCCTTCACCACACAATCCTCACTTTTGAAAACTTCTTATAAATCAATTTTGAGAACGCCAAAAAATAGTCAAGAAATAGTCGTCTCCAACCATGATAATTTCGACCTGGTTTACTATATGGAAGTATGTTAAATATCCACGTGAACTTCTACATACATTTTCGAGTCAAGTACAGTCGAGCACAAAATTATTAAGTACTTTTTATGGTCATCTTATTTTTTGGTTGTATTAAAAACGGTATAATTGTTGGTTATGTAGCTATTTTGGGTAGTTATTTTATTTATTTATTTTATTTATTTATTCTTTACTAATAAATAAGGGCAACAAAGGAGCTAAATCAATAATAAATACAAACTGATGAGTTACTTGCTTGATATTATTTTGAGAGCTTGTCACATCACATCACTCAGAACTACTTACTACTGAAGTCTCTTGTGCGAGATCTAAGCCGGAACTGATTAAATACACAAGCAAACTATCAAAGACATATTTTTATCAAAGGGTGCCGACAATTTGGTTTACAATACCAGCAATAAAACATGTTGAGAATAATAAAACAACACAATGAATTTTAGTTTTGGGAAAACCAATAATTACCCTGTGTCGCCCCAGCACCGTGGGAATTCTGCGTGATCATTATTTCAAAATTGCATAAAATTGGGTTTCCCAACCACCGAAAGTAAAATTAATGAAACTAATAGGTCGATCGTCCTGCACACTAGGTATTTTATTTAGTCAATTCACGATCAACTGAATGATATAGAATTTAAGATGCCCTGTCCATGCTTTCCCAAAAGCTTTACAAAAACTTTACATAAGAATGAGAATTTACTTTACATTAACAAATAATAATAAAGCGTTCCGGACGTGCAGAAACAGGAGAAAAATTTTCTCGGTATCAAATTTGTAACTTAGTATAATAAATGTTATGTGAATAAAGGCTTTTTATTTTTACTAAATTTATAAATTGGTAAAATATTTAATCATAATATGCTTTTTATTTCATAAATTTAGATCAAGTGCTGCTTGTTCGAAAATATTAACTAAAAGTAAAAGTGACAACCCTGGGGATCAACGCAAGAGTAGGCTAATAACTCGGCGGGCAGCCTTAGATAACTTACTGTATATTTATTATACTGTGACACAACTATAGGTAAAATTGGGAAAATTCAAAAGTGCAGGACTCATAATGCTCATTCATGCGCACTCAAAGACCTCCTATGGGTGAAACGAATCTTTAAAAAAAAATGACTCAATTAATTGATTTTTTTCGCAAGCTACTTAATACTATGTTTTTAGGTTTCACACTTGATTGACGGGATTTAAAAAAAAATATAATGATGTTTTTTCGTTTCTACTGCATTAAATCAATTTTTGAAATGTACAGAATTAATCACCATTAAAGTATATATTCAATGGTAAATAAAGTACAGTACCCGGCGATAAATATTGCACATCGATCTTTGGAAAGAGACAATCGGCTAATTTCGGCTTCGTAGAGCGTTATCTCTGTCGCACGAAATACAAACAGTCCGGTATCTATTAGGAGCTGTTAAAACAATTATGATTTGCTTCTTTTGATAATTCTTTTTATTCTTTGTATAAAATACACCAATTTTTCTATAAATGATTGCTTTAGGTTGGGGTAAAATAAAAAGGTTCCCTTATTTTTCCTAAAGATGCCATAGTACAACTTTAAATTATTTAAATTTGGGGGTGTTAACAACTCTAGATATATATTTTGAACTGGACGCGACCGCACTCTATCGCACTTGAACAACGACTGACAAAACGTCAGTTAACGTCACATAGGTAGTGTGCAACAGAGATAACGCACTACGAAACCGAAATTAGCCGATTGTTTCTTTCCAAAGGTCGATGTGCAATATTTATCGCCGGGTACGGTTCTGTGTACTAGCAGGCGTATAATAACAGAAACAATTGCAGAAAGGAGGCAAAAAAAATTCGATCGTAAAGCACTCTCTAATGCTTCGCATTACGAGTCCTGCAAAAGTAAAACTATACACTTATAACTAGTAAGTAAGAGTAGTAGTAAGAGACCTGCAGCAAAAATAACCTTCGATAGAAACACTACAATGCAGATAATTTTATTTTCAGAGATGTTGAGAACATAAGTCGACTCCACGCATTGCCTTGTTTCCAGGCTCACTTTTTAACAGCGTTAATAACGGTGGAATTAAAGCGCGAGAGGCCGCCGAGGACGATTTAATTAAACCTTAACGAAGATCCCTTACTAGCCCCCCACTCCACCCCCCACCTTTACCTGTCCGCATTTAATTTTTGAATCTGTTTTCACTTATCTACTGACTTTTGTAAGCGTTTGTAATGTCAACACAAACCGTTGTTTATTTTCCTTTGTCCTTATTTTCTGACATAAAAAAAATATTAATAGCTTTCTGAAATCTATCTACGCTTCAGTAATTGCAATTTTGTTCTTCAGCTATTCAACAGTTTACAGTTTCACAAATACGTGATCCATAGTCAAAATGTAAAGTCAATTAGGCATGAGGTACGTACGGCGCAGAGTGGAGACGTGCCGGCTGCCGGCCGGGCGGCCGCTGTCGCCTGTCGCAGATAGCCGCGCGCCGTGATCCCGCGTGATTTACGGCCGCCCGGTCGCTAATGTGCACGCAGCCTTACCGCAACCAAGATGTTGCACCCTTTTCATAAGGACTTTAGATACCGCAGCCACGAATTAATATACAAAAGTGGCTTTGTCAGAGATTTGAGGTTATTCACTCAAAATAATCTACAATTTTCTTGGTAAAAGCTGTTACTTATTTCGTTGATGTTAAATTTTACTGTAACTTCGAGTCGCTGGACAAGGAAATTAGTGTATTTTGGATTTGGATAAAGCGGGCATTCTTTGACTGTTCTAATTTCAATTGATAATTGAAGACGCATTTAAATATTCCCTCGATACTTGAAGATAACATAAGATATGTACCTACATTACTTATTTACAAAGCTGAAAAAATATATTAAAAATCAATATAATTAAAACGAAACGTCCTGGAATTATTTTCAAAACAAACACAGCGTCTAAAAAAATGTTATTAACGTTTTCATTAAGGTGAGACTGTTCATTTGCAAAATGATAAATATGGCATAAATTATTTCATTTAATATTCAATTCGGTTCTTTCGTAGCTTCAAATATTACGGGTAGCGAGGAGCTACTTAGTCGACGACACCCTTTTTTTTCTGATACTGTTTGCTGACTGGCTCTTAATTTTGAGTTTAAATATGGGGGAGAGATACGTTCAAAAGAACACTCGACAAATCCTAGGAGCGCATGACTTCACCTGCGCTCGCTGTTGTTACTATGCGTCCTCTTGATTCATAGTCTGAACAGTTATAAATAAGTACATATACTACCTCACTATTTTACTAGCGTTATTTTCGTTTGAATAAAGGATTTGAGTAATATTCCCGTTTTCGTGTGATATATTTTCGGTCGACTTCATATTGTGAAGCTTCGCTCGGGAGCTTTCTCGATATTAACGCTTGACTCAAAATCCTTAAGTCTGCCGCGTCAAAGAAGGATAGTTTCAGAAATTTATGAGCTGTTATATTATAATTTAGTGTCGCGAACCAGCAGTAAAATCGGGCTTAAAAGATCAGGGCGAGGGCGGCGAGTGGCGCCGCGGGGCGCCTCACACTCTACACGCACTTACCAACTGATACACACGTAATAATACATAGATAGACATCTACAAAGCTTGACTGACTAGCCACCCCAAAACGATTGTGCAATTTAACATTTTTCAAATATGTCATGTTCAATAGGTTCCTAATAAATTATTTCAGTCACGGGAGTTACAACTTCAGACAATGTGTAACTTTGCAATCAAAAGATAAATTAACAAGTATACAAATTATATTAAAAGAAAGGCTTACCCTTTAACCGCATTTCGCGCCCTCCCTCGACCAAGTTTAAACTCCGGCCATTTTTCCGCCGTCGGTGGCTGAGACGCTTTTTCGAATTTTATGAAATTTAAAAGTTTTCTCCGCGCCGCCGGGGAAAAAATGTGATTAAATATGTTTTGTTCAAGAGCAAGACATTAAAGCGATGTTAAGGGTGTGATAATGAGGGCGTTGATAAGCGTTTATTAGCCGGGCGGGCCGCGCCGGCGATCTCAATAATAGCGGCGCCCGTAACGCTATCAGGGGGGAATTAAATCATTTTAACGTAGTTTGCGACGAGACTCCTTAAGAAAAACTCTGTGATACGACGCTTATTTGGCCTTTAAATTGCACGCTTTGTTGATTGTCGCGACGAGCTTCAGGGAGTTTGCGTTGTTTTTAAAAGTAATTATCTGCAGTTTTTAGGGTCTTGGTGAGAGGTTACAATTGCGTGGTTACGTTTAATGTTATATAATGAAAGCTATCGTACATTTGTAGATATATGTAGCAAGTAACAGTAAAAGTACAGTTTAGAATTTAATATAACTTTATATACCTACTTGATAGCAATTGTGAAAAGTTTTCAGAAATTATCTGATATTAGTTCGTAAAGTAACGTAATGCTTAAAATATCACCACTGCACTTAATACTTGCAGTGTTGCCGAATTATCTTTTAATGTTCTGCATTACGTGAGATTAGTACACATTTGGACTACAATGCTTCGGCGTGTGCGCCGGGGTGCTAAGTTGCGGGATTAGCCGCGTGGCGCAGGTGCGCGCCCGGCTTACCGCACCGAACCGCACTATTGATGACCCTTTCCACGCTCTACACGACGTGATTTACAAGCTGACAGTACACACACATACGAACAATTCACTAACATACACCAAATACACATGAACATGTCTTATATTGAACGAATTTTATAAAAAATATCACAGAAATTTCCTGGTAACTAGCCCTGACATCTTGACACTTAAACGATGCGAAATCATACAAATTACTCTAAATATCAAAGGGGTGATCCGTTCGGCGTTTAATCATGCAAACGTCACTGCAACTGTACGGTATTAAGCTGAACCGTAAAACATGTCGGTCGCAATTAGTACAGTAAAATTGCAATTTGATTGGTGTAATTGCATCTCTTTACAGGCGGCGGTGGCACAGTTGTTATTAAGCGTTTCTAATTTAATATCATTTGCATAGACGTGACCTGCGCGCGCCTTCCGACCACCTTCTCGATGTGGCTACATTTTTGATGATTTTTGTGGTTTTGTAAACTTAACACTGTGTCAACAGTTAGAAAAAAATTTTTTCAGGTGAAAACTGTTACTTCTGCTGCTATAGGACATCTATGAAAATTGTACGGTATTCAGAAGGTGGGGCCCACCAACTTGGCCGCAATGAGTGTTATATTAATTGAAACCATTATAGCAGATTACAAAAAATATTACAATATTAATTGTGAGAAGTGTAGGTGAGGGCTGTGGGCGCGGGGAGCGGGCGCGGGGCGCGGGGGCCGGGGGCGAGGGGCGCGCGGCCCGCACTCGCTGTCACAGATACAAATCGCGCGGATTTACGCGCACTCCAGCCCCACTGGAATTTATCTGACGCTTCTATTTACGTATCCTTTTATTTGTTTCGCTCCTATTAGTCCCGATAGAGAATTTTTATGTTTGCATGCTCTCGGGCCCCTGGCCCCGGGCCCCGGCGCCTGCCCTCGTAAAGCGGCGACTTGTCAACACTTTACAGCGACAATAACACAATTTTCCGGCAAGCGATCTACGTTTATCGGATTATATGGCAATAACTTAACGCTGTTGACTCCAGTAAATATTTTCGTTTGCACCGCGGCCTGAGCTTGACTAATTACACCCGTTTGTTGTCCGTATCCAGGTGCGCCGACACGCTTAATCCTTATACTGTTATAAGTGAACCACTGAAGGCAAATCTTGCCAACATATTACCAAGAACCTACAGTTAGCAGAAAATAAATGTAATTCACTTATGCATCTAATAATTACTTGATATATCCACGTAAAGTCTCAATCATAGATGTCTAATACAAAGAGAACAATACAACCAATTATCAATATGCTTGTCGAATTAATTAAATACCACATTGATCAGTAGTGTGGATATATTTATGTGGTGCGCAGGGAGGACGGCAATCCGGCGCGCAAACATTTAAATTAATGTAATAAAGAGGCGTGAAATACACGGCTTTCGCGGATCCCGGGATTAGCGTAGCGGCTCGTAGCGCGCCGCTACGCCGTAGTCGCTACGAATAACACGAGCTAATTCGCAACAGTAGGTATGTCAAATACGATTATCATTTTGTAAAACAGTTGTAGCGATGTTACATGCAAGATGCAATCGTTTCCTAGGAAATCCAACAAAGTCCAATGATCCTTTGTGCGCGGTAACCGTTTATACGTATACGTGTTGACATGCAATTTACTACATGTCAACACCATCTATGAGTGATAGATTCTGGAGTCAGGGCAAATGATGGCTTTGCAAGTTGACTATAAACTAAAACTGACCGTAAAATCAAATACAACTGTCATTCTTTGGCAGTTGTATGTAATGGCTGCAACACGTTAAAAGGACGTAGGTAATGTGTCATGCTGAAAATAAATTTCCCTGACTGTAAAGGGATTGCTTCTAGGTACTAGGTACGCAATTCACCTTCTAGCATTACAACTAGTTACACAGAACGAGCCGGTGGCCAATAAACGATCAGAATCGGCAAATTGCGTCCGTGCGATCATAAATCGGGCGGTGTCGGGTCGGCTTAGCGTCGGTTAAGCCTCGCCTGATAATGGGGTTAGCACGTCGACACGACTTAAAAGTCTTGCTCCGTGTTACACGCTCACTCACACCTATTTCAAACGATTATCGTTATTAAGCCTATGTATTTGTAGGAATATTTTGAGAAGTTAGGTGATTATTGCACACAGTCATAATATTTTTGAAGATGTAATGTCTTAGTTTTTTTTTGGAATTGTAAAAAAAGACATAAACTTTTATTTATTGAAATCTCCTATAACTTTCATTATACAGGTTCCAATACCTTATGTGACAGAGCGGTTTTTTTAATCTATATTATCTTATATACAAACCAAATATAAAGGAACAAAAGTGTTAATTAATAGTAACATAAGACATAGGCCTCCCCATGTATATATTATACTAGCTGCGCCCCGCGGTTTCACCTGCGTAAATGTCGATCCCGTGGGAATATCGGGATAAAAACTATCCTATGTCCTTTCCCGGGACTCAAACTATCTCTATACCAAATTTCATCGAAATCGGTCCAGCCGTTTTCATGTTATGTCGTGACAACGGAAAACGGGTTTCATTTTTATATATATAGATAGCATAAACTGAAGATAAAACCACTTCTACAACTATAAAAATACAGGAAATCATAACATGATAATTTCAACATCAATGTGTCCAAAGCTATTTGTTCAATAAAAAGAATTGTCCGAACTTTTCAACCGTAGGTAACAGTAGAATGTTCTACGCCATATTTTTTTTATTAATGGTCGCGATACCATAAACTTTTTGAGTGGTAGAGTGATCGTATAATAGTGGTGTGAACAGGTGCCCGCGCGGGTGTCACGTCACTAGTCACGTTATTGCACAAGTTTGAAGACAGGGGTGCGGCGGCGGCCAAGGGAATCCCTACGTGATCACGGAAAAACCTTTCCACATCTAAGTTGTTTAAGTATAATATTGACACACAAATAAACATAAAGATTTGTTAACGACAAAATTAATATATTATAAATAAAAAAGATGGAAAATACAGTGACGAATACCTAAGCATGTGTTTTAACGTCAACCAAGATAATATACATAACTACTTATAATAAATGATTTTGGTGTTGACATTTTAATTACATCAACACCTAAATTATACGGCGATAAATTCCACATCAAAAGGAAAAACATACATCATAACGGTCTCATATGTTCCGAGGGTCGAATAAAACATTCCAATCACGTTGGCTCGCTTGTTTTACAAACCGATACGACGTGGTTTCCGGTGACTTCGACTTATGAACAAGGAACAATAAGCTCTAAGTAATACGCGATAAAGCTTGGTTTGTGTTAGCAAATGTTTGGCTAGTAGACATGACAATGCAATCAGCGGTGACCGGGCAGGATTTGTTTCATACATGATCGGATTTGCGGGATGAATAAGTTTCGACCCCACAAAATAACAAAGAGCCTTATTGCACGTTACGCGTTTTATAAGGCACTTTGCGAAATTCTTTCCTTTCAACCGTGGACGACGCTTTATGTAAAACTATAATCAAATTGACGTGAATTTGACGCACCACCCCTTCAGACTTCCTGCTTTTTTGAAAAATATTTGATGGTTCTATTGTCTAGTTATAAGTACACATAATAGTGGAGTGTTTGCACATTCTCGTGTGAGCAAAGCCGCTGGCCTCATCAAAAGCCGGACACAGACGAAAACGATGGGAAACCGCGATTTTAGAATGGGGTTTTTGATTGCTTGCGTTGTGTGGAGGCAGCGGGACTGCGGGACGAGGGCTCGAGGGGGGAGGGGTCTGCGGCGACAGATTAATGTCGTCGATCTAATATTCTGACAGGTGCGGTCGCAACGCTCGTAAGCACTCGCCAGTCGCGCCACAACCGCTTGTGGATGCGGCTTCTGACTCTGGGGATCAACAGAACGTTGTCGAAGTTATGGCTTGTCAATTTCGAAAATGGCATAAATATATATATATAAAAGAAACTGATGAAATCAATTTGAATATTGCAGCATCTTGTATATTAGTCTCCTTCAAATGATTATTTCGTGTTAAATATAGGTACATATTGTGTAGTTAGATCTAAGTAAATCCAACATGAAATAAAAAGGCTTCATCGCTTCAGGGTACATCCGCGGCACTTCATAAACATGCAGGTCATATCAAGCTTCCGACTTTCATGTCGTCAATAAATAACATATTCGCGAGGTATGACAGCTGTTACTAATCGAGCTCCCCTCCCCATCCCCCCTCATTCCCGGCATTAGTAGGATTCGCAGCGAACTAAAATTTTCTCTGTGAGAAACTTTCCAAACACCATTAAGTCAATCTGCTCGTTTTACAGATGTTCTACTGATATTAAACACGCCAACATTTCAGCCGGCGAAACTGTGACTTCTACTCGTCTCACCCCTGATTTTAATGTAATGACATTACATTAAGTACATAAGTTAATTAATTTCCAATAAATGTGAAAAACGGAAACGAACATGACTTTTAATTAGAGCGACGGCGACGCTAATGTATGATAACTTTTCTAAACTATTTTATTGGTTTCTAAATGTAATTGCAATTAGCGATTTACTTATATTACTTAAAAAGTTTGCAATACTTTTTCGTTTTAATATCCTTCCTTTATTTAAAACTTTCTTCTATAACCCCTATTTGACGCGGCATTACAATTGAACCCTTCGGCCTTCCACTTCTGTTTTATTATAATTGGAGGTACCATGAGTTATTAATAGTCCACTGACGGCCTTTGATTTGAATGATTAACGATTTTGTTTTATTTAATAATATCTATGCACACCACGTTAACGATGCACAAAAACCAATATGCAAATGCACGGTCGACTGATCAGAAAGTCATTAGTGTACGTTTCATGATTATTGATACGGTAATATCTTCTGGAAATTTTCATACTGTGCTTATGCAATATTTTGTTAGAAAATGTTTTAAAAGATTCAATTTTTTTAAACGAATTAATTTTATTTGTATTGGTCACTCTTAATAACGCGGAGATTGTCAAGGATAGATAAGGAGGCTGAGCTATGGTAAGAAACCCATTGCGATTCTGGATTATTATTTAAATTCACTTGGTTTAGTTTCAGTTAAATTATATTTTATATCTGCAAACTGGTTGTAAAAATCAGTTTAAAATGTCAAAAGAAATAATAATATTTCAAAATTAGATGAGGTCGGTGTTTGCTAACCGACTTCTATGAGAGAAAACACCTAAAAAAACACAGGGAACACTGTTTCTTTAAAATTCATAACATGATATTATGTTGGTCAGATCAAGTGTGGACCAGACCGATTAGTGTCTGAGAGGGTCTTTTGAGGAAAGATAGAAGAAGTTAAACTCCTATTGGCAAATTATTTATTTATTAATTTTAAATTATTACCCGATTGCATTTATTTATTTGCCCAACCAAATATTCAAAATTAATACTTTGACAGACTGTACTGAAAAAAAAGTACTATGCGAGTTTGGCAAGTAACATTAAAAGTTGGCCCATTTAACAAGCATTCTAAAAATGTTTTTTTTTAATTTTTTTTTCCAATTTTTTTTTTTTATGTTTTTCTGATAACTAATTATGACTTGGCCTATTACCCAATTCCGGCTTGACGTCGATTTACGAGACAGCCTATATAGGTTATATATACTGCTATACGTCATGCAATTTTTTTTCACTTATGGCCTGTACGTTGAAAGCTGGTCGTATATTCGCGCGTTACCCCGTGTTGTCGGCGTCGGTGGTATTTTCAATTCCTCTCGCGGCGCACTCGTCAACATCTCACTTATTTACGAGATCCGACCCTAACGACTACAGCTGACGTCGAAGAAAATACAAGTAATTCGCTCAGGAAAAAAATATCGGAACTTTCTATTTACTTTTTTTTTACGGCAGCCTCTTGAAAAAATAACTAAAAACTGAAATACTTTTTCTTTTCTTTCTTTTTTTGTATTTTGTAGCACAAACACTGATAAAGAAAAACCGAGTCCTAAATATTTCATAACTTCACGAATAGTTTCTTAAAGTACAAGTACATTAAAATACAAAAAATAAAATAAATCATCAAAAAATTCAAATGAGTGTTATAGTGCGCGCGTAGTGGGTCGTAGCGGCTACGGCGTAGCCGCGGCGGTTAGTCGCGCCCCGTAGCACCAGCTGCGTGTAAATTGCTTGCGCTCGATAATGGCCTTTTCAATTTGCAGGGATTTGTAACTTGAGCTTTGAATAGACGTGACTATGATTTATTTATTTACAAACGTAATTTTTGTAACGCTTTTATTGTATAAACGAATCTGTGATTCCTATGTGTTTAGCGCCTAATGTTAGTATCAGTAAAAGAAGTGCAAAAAACAGAATATGCAAGAAGCACCGTATTAACTTGTACGAGCTTGTGTAAAAGACGTTTTTGTGTGAAACACTCTGATACGGATAATCCGCGCGCGACATAACAGAGATTGTATTACGGCAATAAGTCCGCCTCGGCGCTGTTATACGGGCCCTTAATCCCGCTAAGATTTTTTTCACACGTCCCCCGCGAGCCGGCGCTCGGTTGCCTCGGGGAAAACTAATAAAGAAACCATTTCGTAGTCAGCTGAAGCTTGAAATGTATTTTTTATATAATTTACCGCGAACTGATTGTGCCACAGACACATCTGAAACCCTCTCGATTTTGAGCTAGAATAGATCTTTAAGATATCCGATATTCGAGACATTATATTTATTTTTTCTTTCGAGTTTATGAACTCAATACAGAGTGAAGTATGTATTAGACACTTCGTTAATAAATAGAGGAAGGAACTTAAAAAAGTCCAAATTTATTCATTCAGTATAAACTCTGCTATATTCACTGTAAGCCGAGATGGCCTAGAGACAACAGACTAACACAATATATTTTATATATGGATCTCAACAAAAAACAGTAACAAACATAATTTCCACAGACAATTTTATTAGTAGGTACCCGCCATAATGAGCATAAACAATGTGTAGATGTGACGTTGCGGGCACGCTGCGCGCGACAGCCGTGACGCCGGGCGGCGGTCATGCACTAATTACAGCGTCACGTGTCACGGCAAAACACGGCGTCACGCGAAGGACGCGCCGGACGATCGCTAGGCATGCCACACTCACCATCGATCAACGTTTCTAATTCTTCAGGTTTGGTCGCTATAAAGATCGATAATATTGATCGACCACCAATGAAAACATGGTTAAACTAAATCATAGTTTACAAATTATGAATGTTTATTTTGTTCTCGTGTCGGCACACGCTATGAGAAAATGCAATAGAAAATAAGCGAATCAGCTGGTTGGTAGCTTGGCTGACTGCCCCTGATACGCCAAACGACCCACTAAGAACCGTCGCCACTCGTGGATGCTTAAACTACACCCTCAAGCCCATACAGTCAAATAAATGTTCGTTTCTCTTTTGAATTTCAGTCGATGATGTAACGTTTTCGGCTAAGTTTAACGAGAGTACAAAGTATTGCGAATACAGAGTGACGTATGATGATAGGTTTCGACGAGAGACAAGTGGTGATTATAGACAACAACCCATTTATACTCTACCACGACCACTGCATGTACTTTCCTCTCGAGAGCAAGGCCAAGGCGAGATTCCGTTAAGAACCACGATGAATGATGATAGCCATAACACAAAAAAATAAAACAGATTATTCCATAACGTTAGTTTCGCAGGTCGCAACCCTACAATATGCCGGACATACGGCGGCGCGGTCAGGGGTGTCCACAACGCCGTTCGCAGCAAAAAGCGTCGGCAAAACGCAACCGAGTGCCCGCTGCACTACTCGACCGCAAACTGCGCCCTACGACACTTGTACCAACACTATTTACATGCTCCATGTTTGGAACTGTTTGTTGTTTATTTATTAAAATATTTAATAAAGTTTACTAACGAGGATGCTTCACGAATCAGCACTGGTAATGAAACCATTTGGATATTGTTAATGTACGCAGAAGCAGTTAACGTTATGCACTTGAGAAATCTTCAACATTTTGTGCTTTGACTACGATCTACACCATAAAATTAAGGTTGCCAAACTAAGCCTAGTTCGTTTAATTCTACTTTGGGTGTTTTATTAGAAATATTAATATCAACGAGTCTGTGACAACCATTGTAGTTTTACTGGATTGCTTGTATCAATATAATATTTTATTTAGAACATGGAGAACAGACTAGAAGAGAAAACATCTATTCGAATTATTCATTCATGTTTTTTGCAAGTAATTCATTCATGTTTGCTTCATGTTTGATGTAATGAGAAGATGAACATTGAATCACTCAAAAACAAATCTGAGAAAATATCGTAAGACCTTGATATTCGCTTGTATTGCTTTACTTGGCGTAGCTTTCATTATTCATTTCAAAGAAGAAAGCGTAGCAAAGGCAAAACATGTTTGTAAAAGAGTGTAACTACCCTATCTGTATGATACAAGGTACAACGAGAGACGGGGGCTGGGACGACGCTTTGAAACACGCTTCAAATTGCATTACACTTGCTGTGATACGAGTGGGCCCCACAGCGCTTTTCCCTTACCCGTTAGAACTGTCTTTTTATATTCCGATAACACTCGTACGTAGGTAATTACAGATGTAGCTCGTTTCATAGTATTTTTTTATTTCATTTTGTAGTGCTCTGAGCTTGTGCTTATAAAATTAGTGTTTTTTTTTAATAAGTAAGTAGCATTTCTAATGTAACCTCAATTGTGAACTTCCGGTAAAAAAAAAATGTAGGTGGCCATTCGATGTCAAACCATTGAGGAAAAGCCATAATAGTTTTTCTCTTTTTGAAAAAGTAATAGTTTTTTTTTTTTAACTATGACGTTGACAGAGGGGCGTTGTCGGTTTTATTTACATTGTCGAATTGTATTGAAAAAAAAAGATGGCGGCATTAGTTCCGATTTTGTCCATAGGCCAAAAATACCTTGAGCTGCTTTAATTTCTATTTTTGAATGCCTTTTTTAGGGTTCCGTAGCCAAATGGCAAAAAACGGAACCCTTATGGATTCGTCATGTCTGTCTGTCTGTCCGTCCGTCCGTATGTCACAGACACTTTTTTCCGAAACTATAAGAACTATACTGTTGAAACTTGGTAAGTAGATGTATTCTGTGAACCGCAGTAAGATTTTCACACAAAAATAGAAAAAAAAACAATACATTTTGGGGTTCCCCATACTTACAACTGAAACTCCAAAATTTTTTTTTTATCAAACCTGTACGTGTGGGGTATCTATGGATAGGTCTTCAAAAATGATATTGAGGAGGAAAACTTCTTTCGGCGCGTTGGGCATTTTTTGAGATGAGAAAATACCATTGAATTGGCGCCACTGTTACCGTAAGCGAAACCGCTTCGGATGTGTTCGGCTGTCCTCAGGATGTACTCGGTTTTAATGTAAGTACCTACCTATATCCGATATGTCAGTGAGTGATGTCAAATGAATAAATAAAAGTATTCTGTTTGTGTTTTGTTTTCACTTCTGTCGGCACTCCCGGAGTGCCAGTTTTTTTTTTACAAAATGATCTGTTCGAAAGTTGGATAAATGACATTGTATGTCCATTCTACTAGAATGTGTTTACTTTACGTCTGTCCGTATTAATTTGCAACAATCTCCGTTAGGCGTGTAGACGGGGCCACTGATTCAATTATGTCACGTTTGGAGTACACTCGTTCACGCGAAAAGATGGGGAAAAACGGGAAAAATGTCGGCATTAGATCGCGTTGATAAGTGAATGACTTCTCGCATGGCTAGCTGTCAAAGAGCGGGCAGCCGGGCGCAAGCCGGCCAGCGCGACCGACGCGACGCGCCGGGCAATCCGCACGATCGGAGCCCACAAACTAAAAGCTCTTCAATTTAATTCATTTGCGTTTTGACCAGTTTTGACTATTCAAGAATACTTGAACGACATTTTTTTGTGTAGGCTGTTGTGTTTTTGTGTGTCCTAAAATAATTTTCATCGGATGTTTTAGTAACCAATTATATTGCTGAGTTAAATACTCCTTACTTATCCGTAGTCATTATCTTCCAACATAAGATTGAGATATTAAGGTAAACCTATAGGTACGAAAGCCTTTTTCCAAAGGTTTCTCTCTCCCGCTTTGAGAACTTTTTGCTCTCCAATGTATGGGCAAAGATACCGTCTAAAATGTTGAGAATGCATAAGAATGCTAGCTATGTTTCACCAGTTATAGATACTATAGGAGTAATCTGGTCACCAGTCAATAGATTACTTCTAAACAATAGTGTACCTGCCTCATTACTTTAATACATTTTCCAGAAAATTAGCTACGATACCTACTTACTATAAGTAATCAATGCACTTGCATATTCATAAATACTTTATACTCGCGAGATAAAGAGTTCCATTAAATACACCGTGATCGCGTTTGCCGATCGGGGCCGACGGTGACCAGATATCGGTTGTTATTAAGTTACTCTGGTCTGGCGCATTTTATTGGACTTGATAGTGTGATGATTGGTTTTTTTCTTATCTTAAAGCTTATGATTTATATATATATATAAACAAAACTTTTGAGCTGACTTTTTAAAATAGCTGCGACATCAAATTGCTCAATTTCAGTACGTCCTTCCTCACTTATTACCTTAAATGGCGTATAAATTATATAATAATAAGAATTGATCGTCAGCTCTCGCAAACGATGTACCCGTTAGCCTCACGGCAGTAAAGCAAATCCTTTCTAAATTGCGCGTCGCGCACACGTCGCCGGCACCGGGATATGTCGATATTTTAAAAGAATACAAGCTCCGCACGACATAAAAAAAGATACGAGAGTTAGGACTTAGTATCCATTTGCTGAAATTGGCCTCGTTCAAGATAACAACAAGTTTTCGCACCCTCGCTACTAAATGTGCAATTCATACGTGTGTAAATTTATGTGTGTACACGCTACTGTGTGCCCTATTGTGTGCGGGACAAGACTCGGTATGCTATTGCTCGAATCGTTTTTAAGCATATGTCATTGCGGATGCTTAGGTAGTCTTATCAGATCCTGTTGGACAACATGCGGTGAGCGTCGATTCTTTATCGTTAGTAAAATTTTATTTTAGTGTGTAAAAAATTGTAGCTGCATACCTAACTGCATCCTTGGTGCAAATGGTTAACTATGAAAACGTCAGCACTTAAAATATGCAATACTTAGTTGAAAAGTCAAAGTCAAAGCATTTATTTCAAATAGGCACATAAAAGGCACCTTTGAACGTCAAAATTACCTTAAAATAGAATTGATTCTAGTCGCCCATTCCAAAAGGTAGTTTTCGTATGGAGAAGAATGGGAAAGAAACTCCACCATTACTCTTTTAAAATGTTTTACAATATTTTGCATGGGTACATTAATTATATAAAAACATGTGAGGACGATGAACCTAAAATAAAATTACTATACCACAATAGGTAAAAGAATTAAAAACGAAACCATGAAATATAAATTAATTATCTGATAGACAAATGGTGCTCACATATTTACAAACATGGTACAAGTAAACGATTTTAATATAAAAAAAAAATTGCAAGTAATAAGTCAGGGTGTAAGTAATGTTGTAAATCAATTTAAAAAAGAATAACATTTTTACAATTACATTATTTGATTTTGTCTAGACTCTAGATTGTCCTATGGCGCAGGACCAGAGTGTTTCCAAGCGTTCTTATCTTGGATATAATCTTCGAATTTATAGTATGCTTGTTTACAAAGTGTACGTTTAATATGAGTTTTAAATTTTCTTTCATTTAATTCCCCATAAAAGATGTATGTACTTTGGCTAATCTGAAAAATGGTTGATGTATTTTATCTTTATTTGAAGAAGTCCAATTACATTCCACTTATGCTAGGGATAATTATTGAATAATAAACGAGTGCAAGAAAATAACATGTTGCATGACGTGACATCTTGCCAAACATAGGTATGTACGTAAAGGCTCTCGCAGAGAGGTGCGACACGACAGCTCGACGAGACGAACAATTTCTGTAAAATCTTCCTGGAAAATGTTTTACTAGAAACGCGTAGCACCGTCGCGTCTCACCTGTCTGCGGGAGCCTTAAGTCAGATGGTAACGTATAGATCTCGTAGGCAGCGTCGTCCCATATTGTTTAGCATGTGATTACGTACGCTTCGACGAACAAAGAAACCTATCCACTGCGCCGCTCTTGGGCATTGCATTCTATCCGGATATTGAACACGGTCGGACACTTAAAAGGGTTTTGTTCAATTCAAAAGTTACACTGCTGCTGCTCTGCACACTGCGCTATGCTACACACTTAGATTACTTAGGTACATAGTCAAATTGAAGAACATTTTTAGTAGGCACGTTACTATACTTGTATGATTCCGTAGACCATTATAATTCAATAAAATGTGATGATATCAGAAAGGGAGAAAAGCGTAACATAAAGAATGGGAGATGGCAATAAACGAGTTAACAGGACATCCCAGGGCGGGTGTGCTCTCATAACCCTCCGCAGCTCCCGCATACCGGGCCTTTTTGTATAACTGTCATCTTGTCAAACTATAACACGCTGCAAATCCCCACATTTCCATACAGCCGTATTTTACGGCTCACCAGTGAAAATAAATAACAACGATAATATAAATATGAGAATTTTCCGAACCTTTAAGTTTGAAGGTATTTACATATCAGTTGTTGACGGAGAAATCCCCTCAACTGTTAATAGTGGTTGGGGTGGAAGTATCGGTTTCATCAGCTGTTTCAATGTACCTATGGATAATACAATATTGTGGGTAATGCCACAATACTTTTGATCTTTCAGTTCCGACTACATTTTTCAGTTGGTATTTTACAGAATATCATAAACTCATTACACATTAGTCAAAAATAAGAATTGAAATGCTGTTTTTTTTTGGTACATTACGTTTTTGTCTTTTGAAAAAAAAAAAGCACTAAATTGTATTCAGTCTGAGCTTTCTCATGCTGATCCATGTAACTGGAGTGACCTCGACTCCTGTCAGATAGGATGCCCAGGGTTAAGGGGTCGAGTCCTCACTGTGTAGGTAGTGAAGTTTTGGAAATAAATTTCAATATTTCTATATAATTCCAACTTTCTCGTATTGCTCTAATAGTAAAACTTGGACTGGTTATTACAAGTCTAGAAATTGAGTTGTGAAAACCAAGCCGGCGGGCGCTGTCCGGCGGAGTGGGTGGCGCGCGGCGGCGGCGGCTTTGGGCCCGCGTGAGGGGGTTCCCTCTATCTGGCAGAATCTTGATGCTCCGAATTTTTATTGGCATAACACACTGGGCATAATCTTCTTTAAACGAATATTTTTAAGGCATAAAAATGATTTAACATAATTATTGTTTGGCCGAATGTTTATATGTCCGAATTTACGATGGCATACTTTTAAGATGGCAGAATTTTATTTGGCATAATTACCTTTGGCAGAGTTAAAATTCCGCATAATTTCGTTTAGCATAACGTTTATTTAGAGCGACGATTATTTGGTATAATTTCACTTGGCATACTATGAAGATGACAGAATTTCATTTGGAATAATTTTATTAGGCATATTGTTATTTGTACAAAATAGCATTTTGAACCTTAATTAAGATAAAAAATTGTCAACACTATGGATTGAGCGGTTCGATAAATAGTTCGGCAGATCATAGCGAGCGGTGACAACGGATGGATGAACTGTCGAACTGCTGACAGAAACCCTAACCCTAGACGGTCGACGTCAGGGGCACCTCAAGGTCCGGTTGGTTAGGTTCCTTTAAACCCGCAGGCAGAAATAGGAGCCCCGCGAAGCGGGGCTCCGTCGATCTGCTGACAGAAGCCCGTTTCATCCGGTTCATCCATAAGGTAAAAAGGAATCCCTTATGGTGCGACTTCGTCCGTCTGTCCGTCCGTCACACCCATAGAAATGTAAAAAACAGACATATCTCGAAAACTGCTTTACCACCTCGTTGTTTATACAAGGTGATTTTTTTATATCCCATAACTCTAGGGGGTCATTGTACTCATCATTATGAACAACTTTTACTATGGGGTCAAACCTGAAATCGCGAAAAAAAAAATCAGCTGTTCCCTACATTTATGTTCGCATAACTCGTCAAAATGTAGGGAACAGCTGAGCTGCGCTGTATGCCAAAAGATGGTTCTAACTGTAAACTTTCTGAGAAATGATAGTTCTGCCTTTTGATGATTATCGATATGAAATGTATGCCAAAAGACGATTCTGACTGTGAACTTTCTGCGATATGATGGTTCTACTTTTTAATTATTAGGGATATGAAATTTATGCCTAAAGATGATTGTGACTTACAAAATTATGAGTTTTGAATGTATGATAAATGAGTGTATGCCAAACGATTTTCTGCGGAATGAAGTTTATGCTATCCGCTGTTATGCAAAATAATATTATGACATAAAAAGTTCTGCTATAAAGGGTGTACCCCGCGTGAGGGAGCCAACGTGTGGCCATTTGTCCGAGCTCACCGCCGACCCGTCACTGGCGCCTCGTCACTCATGTCAGCGAGTTCGCTGAAAGCGCAGTCATGTAGGTTCAGTCGAACAAGTATTTGGTATACAGGCAGCTAACTTAAACAATGTAAAGCAACTTTTAAACAATGTTGCGAATGTGTTGTATGGTCAATTCTTATACTATTTGTTCTATTAAGTATGTCATAACTTGAAAGGTAATATGCACTCGATATAAACGTATACTGCCAGTGCAGTGGACACTGGCAGTATTCGTTTAGGATTAGGAGGTTAAAGATGAAATGAATAACTATAATTTTTGCCTGTATACCTATTAGCTTGTTCATCTGTACATCCAGTACATTTCTATACACACTAATGATGGTGTTGGCAAGTAGGAACGCAAACACATTTCCTACTAAGTTGGCAACACTGTGTTGTCTCTAAGCTTGTAACCTCTATGAAACCAATACACGCAATTTTTCTAGTTTATCCGTTTATTCTTTTATTTTCCACCAAAAATATCATCAGATGGCAATAGGTACTTATTCATTTAATAGAATAGTGTTTATAATTATGTACATTTTGTAACCGACGATTTATGATTGTGCCCATTTATTGTCAAGCAATAAATGGGTATTGAATGGTTATTAGGTAGGTAGGTACCCTTGTATGCCATCGATAATATTTACGGACAGTGATGACGATAAAGAATGATAAGAAGATCAAATAATTATGTACAGGAGAAGCACACAAGAATAAAAATAGCGCGTACAGCACCGCACAAGTGATAAGTGAACTTCTTAAAAAATAAAGAATAAGACAGATTTACCTAGTGTGAGAAACAGAGAGAGTTATATTTCTCTTCACTCTCAATTAACGAAACGTGACACGTCCTTGAAATATCACTTTTAATTTTGGTCCGCCTAAGAAACTTCACTTCTTTAAAAATTGCATTGTTTTGGCTCTTTGCATACTTTCTAGATTTCGTTTCGGTATTTCTGTCACTTCATGATTACGTAATATAATTCATAACCAGAAAGCTATAGCCAAGTGGTTGGAAAGACTTGACAACAGTGTTGTTTAAGAGTAGACTATGCTACCACAGTCTATACATCTACAGTGCGACTGAGTTTTTATCACAGAAAAGATTTCGCTGAATTGCTCTAGATTGGTTGATCAGGTTTTTGGTTGAACCACACCCCGGACACTCCATACAACGCTCGCAAAATAATTACCTACTACCACTACATTGACAAATGACGTTTGTATACGTGTAAATGTGTGCGTGAAATCTAGTAGGGCTGCCGGCTGGCTGGCGCAGTATTGCGTAGGCGGCGGCGCTGCCCGAACGTATGCAACAATGGGGCGCCGCGCGGCGCGACACTAGGTACTCACAGAAATCTAATTAATAACATTTCTATTGTACTACTTTTCAAGTCGAAGAACGAATAGAACGTGAAAGAAAGAGACATAACTAAGACAATAAAGAGAGAGAGCAATTTGGTATGTTAATATTACGGAAGTTTTAATTGTTCTAAAACGAAGAAAACTTGGAAAATAAATGAATAATAGAGAAAATTATGAAAATATATTTATCACAACACTGGCTTAACTTGTTTGTCTGTAATATACTAGCTATACTATATATACTAGCTTTTATTTTTTATGGGTTTAAAGGATATTTGAGTTGCTGTTCCTTACCTTCTTTCATGTTTCGGGAACCGAAAAAACTCCTGTCTTTATCGTTCCTCGATGAAGATAAGCATCCAAATAATGCACAATATACAACCATCGTGATTAACACAAAATATAAAACTTTAAAAAAATAATGTGTTCGTGTCAGCAGTAGGTAGGTACAGCGCTGCGGTTCTTGTGTATGCGAGCGCCATTGTTAAAGAGCAGGCGACGAACACATCGAAGTGCGGGGTGAGGTGCGGTAACTGATGTTAGTGCGGGGAAGGGAGTGGCCTTTCTGTACGCAGTACTTTAAGTATTCTGTGGTTGAACTTAAGTGAATAATAATAATTTTTTGCATGCCGAATTGTGAAATATGGCTGAGCTTTAATGTACATATCATAACACCTATTATGTTATCCATATTTGCAAAATAAATGTGTATTCCATTAGGTATATAGGTACTACTACTATAGGTACATCGATAACTTCTTCCTTCATCTTGTATCGTATCGGCACGAACCATATTATTATGAGAGTAGGTTTTCGTGGTAAAAAAAGGGCTGTCACTTTATTTTATTTTTTTGTTCTTCTTTGGCACTGACGTCTATCATACAAGTACTATAATAGAGGTCAATGTTCTTTGGCAACTGAGCCGATGTCGATTTTTCTGCCAGTCAAGTCACAATGCATACTGTGTTCAAGTCTGTAGTTTTAGTGGTGACGACAGCGCAGCGAGGTGAGCCGCCGAACTTTGCACTTTGTGGTATTGGGTCAGCAGCATTATCAGCAAGTTAAAATTAAATTATTTTGGCTTTAATTGAAATAAATGACGAAGTATGGCATGTGAGTGAATATATGGCATAGTGCGTGATCGTGTGGTTCGCATCCAGGGCGTAGACTTGGATTGATGGGATTGGACCAGAGGCGTAGCTATCGCCGTATCTGCCGTATCAATTATGCGGGGCCCCCGGGCCACGGGGGCCTGGGGGCCCCCGTGGCCCGTGCGTAAGCAAAAATTAATAAAAAACTTCCCAATTTTTTTTTTATTTCACAAATGACATAAGTCAAAAAAAGCAAATCAGCTATAAATGATTTAATAAATCAGTTTGCCGAAGAAAAAGGCAAGGAGAGTGTATATTTAATTTGAATTGTTTGTAAAAATTTTGGAAAATGTGACAGATAGGTAGATAATTATGATGAATAAATATTTCTTTTTATTTTTTGCAAACATTTTTTTTCTTTTGTGAGAAACCCATCCTAAGGGCCCCCAAACAAATTTTTATACGGGGCCCCGCCAAGCCACGCTACGCCACTGGATTGGACTAAATGCTTATCGGCCCATAGTCAAGGACAGGGACACTGCTATGGTATTCTTCAATTGTTATTAGGTATATACCTGTATTTGTTTCAAGTGACCACCAGTAGAAATTCTGGTGGTCACCTGTCGGTCCGAAGCTTGTCAAACAAAATTGGGAATTAGGAATTGAGTCCTTGAGTCTGGACGAAGTATAAGTTTTAAATTCAATGCAATAGCTTAGCCCAGCTATTACATCGAACTTGAAACAACTGGCCGATCGAAGGATCTGTGTATATTTCCTATACCTACATGCAGCTTACCTAGGCCTAGGCCTTGCTTATAGGCGTTATGTTTTGGTTTGTGTTTCTATCATATTGATTATAGTTTATTGTCAAGATCAATAATGTTCATATTTGTCAACATTTTTTAGAATGCTATTGAGTGGTAGTTAGACATTGGAAGTAGGTAGGTACAATATTTTCTTATAAATCTGGGCAGATTCGTAAAACAAATGTTTTGCTTTTCTAGAGTCGCATCTCATCATTTTTGACGTATACATTATGCATATTGATAATGTGGCAAACCCCAATTCCCAAAAGTGGAACTGGACTATCAGCCGACTCGTCAAGATAAAATATGTTTTTTTTTTGCTACGGGTTTCCGGTTTGGACGATATCCAGATTCAAATTGGATGACGCGATCAATACAAGAGACCATATAACATTATTATTTCAATGCAGATATGCCTGTTTTAGCGTGGATCGCAAAGTAATGGCGCGAGGGCGGGTCTCAGCACTTTCAGCTGGGCGGAGTTTACGAGAAAAATACACCGCCTTTCTGGCGCCACGCCCACGTGCTCTCGCTTTTCCACACGAGCGTTTAACTTATTTTCGTTTTATTATGTCCTTCGTATGAGCTCAGACGTCTGACACACACACATTGATGGTCTCATGTTACATAACACACCACATGCCGCACTGCTGCATACTTGCGGAGCTTCAAAATGTATTGGCTACTTACTGTATACTTCTACGAGCTTGTAATAGGTTTACATTTCTTAATTTTTATAACTCATACTCATACAGGGTGGCCAACGAATCGACGTTCAAATATATATTTTAGAAACCTCTCTCTAAGGGCTTCACAAAAACCCTCATGTATGTTTAGCGATTATTTAGAGTTTAGGACCTAGACATTTTTTATTAAGGTTTGGGACAAATCTTACCTGACTTTTAACATTTTCCTCTTTCTGGAAAGATGGAATCAAGGGTCCATCATCATCAGCCTACAGCAGTCCACTGCTAGACATAGGGCTCTTCGATTGCACGTCATTCAACTCGATTTTCGGCATCTCTCATGCAGGTTTCACCTGCGCAGATCGTCGCTGCACTGAGCCTGAGGGCGTCATAACTTTACGTTTGCCAATGCGCGGTCTCCACTCAAGAACACGTCTACCACAACGGTCATCGGATCTACGGCTTATATGACCGGCCTATTGGCACTTCAGCTTGGTTATTATGTGAGCTATGTCGACAGCTTTGGTTCTCTGCCGGACCACCTCAGAGAGATTCCAAGCATAGCCCGTTTTAATAAGTCTATGAACGACTTTGAATTTATGGACAAGCTGTACCGTGAGTGTCAATTTTTCGGCATTGTAAGTCATAACAGGCACGACGCGCTGATTGAAGACCTAGCTGGCTCTATGGAATACACGACGAAGCTTCAGAAACGCTTCCCAACCCAGCTAAATACTTCTGTTAGCCTCCCACTCAAAGTTCTTCTAATCAAACTGCAGAGTTTGCTCGAGATTAGCGTATTCTCGAACTACCTCGAGAGTAACCCCATTAACAGCAATCGGTCCCTGGGGGACATGTTCGTTAGAACATAACCTGGGTTTATTCCAAGCTCATCAAGAGACCAATGCGCCTAGAAGAATCAACAAGGCCGTCCAGTATCTGCTGCAAGTCATCTGAAACACATCCACCAATGCGTTAGAGAACAATTTCGGGGAAATTACGTCCCCTTGTCATGTATGTTGTCCAGTTCGCTGGTCATGAGTGAAACGCGATAATTAAATTACCATCCAAACGGTAATTGTCGCGTTTTCGTATGGATTTCATTTCCAGGGTCCGTCGAGCCCAAAAGCGATAGAGCTTTAACGTTTAAAAGTAATTAATTTTCATTTTATTTATTTATTAGGGTCAAAAAACAGTTTCATGCTAGAAAATACAGAGAAATACTTAAAGTAAGATTTAACAAACATGTAACCTACACCATTGTCCACGTTTTAACTAAAGGTTAAAAGAAGTGTGAAGATTGCTGTGTTAAGTATTCAAGTATCGATTTCTGATATTCCCTGCTTTAAACCAACTTAATGAAAAGTGCGCAGAATTTAAAACACCGTTGTATCTGGCATTCGATTACAAAAAGGCCTTCGTCAGCAACAACTACGATGCACTTTTCAACTAACCTAACTAAAATACAGTTATAACACAGCATCAATGAAAATTAACACCACTGGGCCGTCAATTCCAATTAAAAGAGATATCAACCAAGGAGACCCGTTGTCCCAAAGCTTTTTACTGCCACTCTTGAGGAAGTCTTCAAAACTTTGGCATAAACCTGGTCAGCCAAGGGATTGGTCATCGGTGAAAAGAGATTATCAAAGTTCCGCTTCGTCGATGATATTGTACTTTTTTCCCCATCAGCGGCTGAGTTGGGTAACATCCTCGCAGACTTGAACAATCTCATGACATCGCATCAAAAGGAGACTAGGTATACATTGGGGGTAAGGAAATTGCATAATATTTGTTCAAGCCTATATCTATTTGGACCAAATAGTCTCCTTCCAAGCGTGACACTGACAAGACAAAGAAGTTGCTCGATGCTCCGAGAGCGCCTGGTGGAGCTATTGGTCAATTAAAGATTTACTAAAAGGACATCTACCACTGTGTCTCAAACGGAGAATTATGGACATGCGTATTCTCCCCGTTCTCACACATGCTGCTCAAACCTGTCTTTGAGACTTCAGCAGGGGTCCAAGCTCGAGATTTGCCAGCGAGCTATGGAGTGCAGTATCCTGGGGGTTCGAATTTCGGCCTGTAGTTATAAGGAACACAACACTGCGTGCCAAAACCAAGATCACGGACGTTACCCAGAAAGCCGCTAAGCTTAAGTTGACTGGGCCGGACATGTTTGCCGCAAGTCAGAAGACAAATAGGCTAAGATTGGGTCCCACTAAACGCACAACAACATCGCGGCAGGCCGAGACGAAGATGGCGGGACGAGCTTGACTCCTACCGAAAGGACTGGCCGCCACTCGCAAAAGACAGAATTATGTGGAAAAGGGAGACTGATGCCTTTTCCCTGCAGTGGGACAATACGGGCTAGTTAGATAGATTAGGTAGATTTATATTAGTTACAGCGTATTTCTTTTTTTTCAATATTTTAGCTGTAACGAGTTTACAACAAAAAAGTTTAGCCACATGTAAACTCATTTGTATCAATATCACATAAAAACTACAAGTTTGAAATCTTTAACAATTTACAAATAGAAATAGTGGCTATGACAATCTATTTGATTTTAGAACACGCCTGTCTGGTGAACTGAGCTGTGTCAGTTGTGTGTTTTTACGAAACAGAAATATAAATACATGAATAATAAAATTATTTTTAACTTCTTGAAACAGTGATAATATTTTATGAGTATTGTGATTCGTTATTTTATAACTTCTATATTAATAGATAATTATCTAGACTAGATCTAGCATTTGCCGAATTATTAAAAACAAAGCATTAATTTTTCATATATGTTCATTGACTAAAACAAAAAATACTTAGTTGTCTATGGATGATGGCGTCAATTCATACAAAAATAGCAAATAAGGCAAATATAATACGCAAGTGGGTGGCTGTTAAGTTGTTAAAACACAGAAGTGATAAGTCTTCACATTCAGTGTCGGCCCGTGTTCTAAAATGGATACAACAAGAAAACTTTCTGCTTTTGCAGGCAATGAATGGTTAGAAATTTTATTAAAAGAATACGAGGAAGAAGGTAATCATTGTTGATTCATATTTTGTATTAATAGTTAGGGCTGATTTTTTTATTGTCAGTTAGTGGTTCTCAGAGAAAAAGAAACTAAAACATGTAAAATCAACATTTAATTTATTACTTATAAAGTATTCGTCAGATAAAAGCTATATGAAAAATACAATCTTTGATTTAGCGTTTAGAGTTGATTTAAGTTAACATGCATTCAGCCAAAGTACTAGACATAGTTATATCAAACATTGATCAGCAAGGGTGCGTCAATTATCGTAGCGCAAGTAGAGGTGAGTGTATAAGATTGCGTATAATAATACCGGTAAACTGGGGTTACTTTGATCAATTTTGAACTTTAATTGACTGTAATTTTTGAATGTGTGGTTCTAAAAAAATTATAAAAAAATGTAAGTATCGGTTTTTATAGTTCTCTCTGTAAAAGCAAAAAAAAATAAAAAAAATCGATTAGTTTTTCATAAAAAAAATAAAACAAAGTGATAAAAGTTAAAATGATTCTGGGGTTACTTTGGAACCCCCCGTTTTTAACAAAGAATCTGAAAGTAGCCCCAATAAATCATTTTATCTGGTAAAAATCGGTATTGATAAAAAACTTAACTTTTTTTGCATGAAACAACGTGTCATCACCAGCGCACCCGCAAAAAGGATTGTGACAGTTTACCAGAGTCATCCGAAAAAAAAATCTACCAAAAGTTGTTCCGTTTTACGCAATTTGCAATTTTATGTCGATAAGAAGTTTCTATCAAATTAACCCCGTGATTCAAAGTAACCCCGGTTTACGGTATCTAATATCTTCAACTATTATTAATAACTAACTATATTGATTTTCTCTGGTTATTTATACATTCGTTTCGTTATAGGTCGAATAAGGTTTTTAGAGAAAGAAAAATTGGAACGGTGGCCCAGAAATTTGGAAAATTCGGCAAAAACGGAGAATTATTTTACAAGGCACTGAATTTTCAAATTTGGAGAGGACGACGACGTCGCACCAGCCTACGAACTGCATTTCAATTTCGATTGAATAGTTAATTCGTTATTTCCAGTTAAAGAGGAAGCCCGCTGGATGACGATTCTGTTAACATCGGAATCTGGTAGAAGGCTGTCATGGTCCATAAGCTCCATACTTGGTGTGAACGGTAAAGGAGTACCAGGATGTGCCTGCCGACTATTGGAAAGATATATATCTCGTCACGTCCAAATCTTTTTACAGGAAACTCGTAGTGAGTATACATTTAGATGCTTAATCAAGAACCTTTTTAAGGGATCAATCTTCCCAGCCGTCAAAATAGATCATGGCATTATAGGTACCAACTTATGTCAATGAGTTAATATGGTGCGATTGGCATTCTAGGGATGGCCCTAGAATAAATAGAAAACAGAAAAAAAAAGTGCTACGAATATAGTTGACTGTGCTACGAATTAAAATCACTGGACTAGAACTAACAGTGAACTATTTCTGCACGTTTATCGGCTGATTATGATGATCTTACAATATGCAATATTCAGGATAAGTATTAGCAGTCAGCATGTACCATATATTAAAAAAAAATCATTTCATTATTTTTAGTTTGTGAAACCACCGAATCTAACCTTTTTTTTTTAACGTGGAGAAATGCTAATGCATTCTGCACTACCACGGGGAGATAGTGCAGTTATGTGGGACTCCAACCCACTAAAACTCCACGGTGTCCTCCTCTGCCGCTTACGGCGGGAACACGGGCACGCGTTAGCACTCATCCGTGAACCCGGCGCGGCTGTCCGTCACCGGACCCTCCTCTGGGGAGTATGCCCTAGCACCGGCGCACCAGAACACATAGCACGCCGTGACGACCCCAAGGACCAAACCAGCACATGGGCGCCAGAAGACCCCGTGTCTGGGCACCCTTGGTCCCCCTGCGACGGGTCAGGTCATTGGCCCCGCCGCCTGCCAATTTTCGGCCGCAGAGAATAGGGAGAGCGGCCAACGTCATACCAATACTCCTCTTCCTCTGCGGCCCCACCGCGTCCGCCATCAGACGGTGGCGACCCTGTCAAGGCCGCGGAAGGTAGGGAGAGCGGCGCACCGCAATACCGGCACTCCTCTCCCGCCGCGGCCTCAAACCCTCAGCCGCGATGCCTCCGATACGACATCGCGGCCCGCCTCAGCTGCGATGTCGCTCAAGCGGCACCGCAACCTACTTGTTGGCCGCTACGTCGTCGGCTTACCGGCAAAAGCCCTGACGAGCGGCCCCTCCTCGGGTTTCTCTTCGCTTCATCGTGGGTGTCCAAGCCACGGCTACTGAGCCCCCCGGCCTCGACAATGCGGGAACCCACCGGGGGGGACCGAATCTAACCTTTTTTTTTTTTTTTTTTTATTTTTTTAACGTGGAGAAATGCTCATGCATTCTGCACTACCACGGGGAGATAGTGCAGTTATGTGGGACTCCAACCCACTAAAACTCCACGGTGTCCTCCTCTGCCGCTTACGGCGGGAACACGGGCACGCGTTAGCACTCATCCGTGAACCCGCCGCGGCTGTCCGTCACCGGACCCTCCTGTGGGGAGTATTCCCCATCACCGGCGCACCAGAACACATAGCACGCCGTGACCACCCCAGGGACCAAACCAGCACATGGGCGCCAGACGACCCCGTGTCTGGGCACCCTTGGTCCCCCTGCGACGGGTCAGGTCATTGGCCCCGCCGCCTGCCAATTTTCGGCCGCAGAGGATAGGGAGAGCGGCCAACGTCATACCAACACTCCTCTTCCTCTGCGGCCCCACCGCGTCCGCCATCGGACGGTGGCGACCCCGTCAAGGCCGCGGAAGGTAGGGAGAGCGGCGCACCGCAATACCGGCACTCCTCTCCCACCGCGGCCTTCAACCCTCAGCCGCGATGCCTCCGATACGACATCGCGGCCCGCCTCAGCTGCGATGTCGCTCAAGCGGCACCGCAACCTACTTGTTGGCCGCTACGTCGTCGGCTTACCGGCAAAAGCCCTGACGAGCGGCCCCTCCTCGGGTTCCACTTCGCTTCACCGTGGGTGTCCAAGCCACGGCTACTGAGCCCCCCCGCCTCGACAATGCGGGAACCCACCGGGGGGGGACCGAATCTAACCTAACCTAACCTCGAAAACTTATGAAACGGGTCACTGGCCCCTTACTTAAAGGGTTCATCTTCAGTCTTGTAGGTAATGTTTTGTCGTCAGGCAATGAAGAATGGGAACGGTACATTAACATGATGACGACCCGGTTCGACCTGCTGACGGTGTCGTGCGTCCTGCTGGCGGCCAAGATGAGCGACTTACAGGCGCCGCTGAATGCCTTCCGGGTGAGAAACTGTCTCAAGAAGGCAGGCATCCACCACTCTACGGCGGAGATCGTGAACATGGAGTCCCACGTATACAGTGTACTCGGTACGTATATATATCTCTACAAATTATAAATTAAAGCCACTTTTCGTGTCTGTCTCTGTACGTAACAGATTTAAAAAAAATCGGCTAAGTTTATTAACAATTACTTGGTACGGGTCAATCATGGTTTTTCCATTGACTGTACAGTGTTTTTAAAAGCGGTAGAATCCACCTAATCAGCTTCGATTATGATTTTGTTCGTAAATATCTACGATACGACGACAATACGACACAGAGCGTTTTTTGCTGTTTCATAATCTATATATATAAAAATGAAACCCGTTTTCGGTTGTCACGACATAACATGGAAACGGCTGGACCGATTTCGATGAAATTTGGTATAGAGATAGTTTGAGTCCCGGGAAAGGACATAGGATAGTTTTTATCCCGATATTCCCACGGGATCGACATTTACGCGGGTGAAACCGCGGGGCGCAGCTAGTGATAAATAAAAATCAAAATTCTAATCATAAAGTATCTCTTTTATTTAAGTATTTATAGCAACACACAGTTAAAGTTATCAAAACTTATACAAACATAACATAGTTTTCTGAAATATAAATTAAAAATTGTACACTGAGGGAGGCCTTTCAATGCCTAATACTTCCTTATGACAGGTGACTGTAAATTTATAAGTCCACAAGCAACTACCACTGCATCATCTAGTACCTACATATTTTATTATTTACAACAGCATGTGAAATGCGAAAAATTAAAATACAATAAAAACCAATATCACATCTCAGCCACAAACCAAGGAAACAAATACCTAAATTAACAAACGTCAACGTCATCATAAGACGTCATCACGTCAATCTCCATCTCATTTTTTTTCATGACCCAAGCAAAGGTAATGTGTAGATTCAACCTTACAGGCGTTTTTGAATTTTTCGAGATTTCAAAATTATTTTTGACTAACTTATAATACAAATTTTGTGAAAAGAAAAAATATGGGTCTCCTAGTTATCTAAGCATTATTTATTGAGCATAAAAAAACATAAGGCAAAAAAATTGAAATGTTGTGAATTGCTTGTTGTACGTGAATCCTATGCGGCGACATGGGCGTACACGCATTCAACGTCAAGTAATCGCAAATGGTGGTATTCCATGTATCGATAGATTATACATAAACGTTCCTCCAGTGATTAAAAGGGGTACACCATTGCAGCGTGTTACTTAGATGAAGTACCTAGGACATGTGGTCACGGCGGACTTCTCTGATGATGCAGATTTGGTCAGAGAGCGTGGGACGTTGGCGGGTCGGTGCAATGTGTTAGCCCGCAGGTTTGTACGCTGTAGTAGGGATGTGTATCTTTCTAAGGCCTACTGCCAAACCTTCTACACATGCAGCTTGTGGGTGAAGTATACGCAGAGGGCCTACAATGTCCTACGCTTTCAGTATAATAATGGATTTAGGATGTTGATGGGGCTTCCGCGCTTCTGCAGCGCATCGTAGATGTTCGCAGACGTGTTGACGATTTTCATGCCGTGAAGGAGGTTGGCGTCAGGGGCCCGTGGCTAAATAATAACAGCCGCACAGGTCGATCGATCAGGTTAAGCTACGCTTGCCGCGGTTGGTCTGTGGATGGGTGACCATCTTTACATACCCGAGACCCCTCCGTGCCTCGGAAAGCACGTTAAGCCGTTGGTCCCGGCTGTCATTCGTGGATCTTTGACAGTCGTTACGGGTAGTCAGAAGCCCGAAAGTCTGATAACTAGTCTTTCCAAGGGGTATCGTATTACCCAGTAACGGGGTTGTGGAGGTCAGATAGGCACTCGCTCCATGTAAAATACTGGTATTCAGCTGCATCCGGTTAGACTGGAAGCCGACCCCAACATAGTTGGGAAAAGGCTAGGCAGATGATGATGAAGGAGGTTGGCGTCAATAATGGGTAGGTTGCGCGGAAGCTCCAACGGAATCCTAAAAACATTGTTTGATAAGGTGGACAGACCCTTTATTAGGCATTGGGTGCAGAGGCCCGCACCAACATAATATGTTGGATTATGTTGAGCCACCTTAGTTATTAGTTGTTGTTAGGTTAGTTTGTAAGTTTTACTAACATAGTTATATGGGTTGTGTGTACTTTATGTGTGATCCGCAATAAAAGGAATATAAAAGGTGCTTGAACATTTTCCCCAAAAGATTTTATACTATATTTGATTTTAGATTACCGTATACCACTATGGACTACGTTGGAGATAACTGAATTTCTGGCGGTTCAAGTGGGCTTGACGGAGGCTCGGGTCATAGAGGCGCTGGGCGCCATCATCGACCTGACGGAATGCTATCGCGATACCCTCGAACTATACATGAGGATCTGGATCAGGCATAACAGAACCAGTGAGTGCCTATTTTTTGATATAATATATAGGTAAAAATCTGGTTTTCAGGCAGTGTACTCAGTAGCTAGTTAGGTAGACCAACAAGACAGTTAGTCTCAGAAAAAATTGAATGCGTGTAAGAGGGGTATCCGCTTGCATGAAGGGCTTGTGAGCCCGTCTTCTCGAGCTGGTAATGCTAATACTAGGCATCAGCCTGGTGCGGGATTGTCCGAAAGGTTACCGCTACCCCCGGACATAAAGGGCTAAGGAAGGAACACGGATGGGTTTTAGTCAGTAAGAGTCTGACACTCCCTTCTGCTCCACCCAGAGCGGGAGGGGTCATTTATGATTTCCCATCCACAAAAAAAAGGCATCAGCCTGACTACATATTGAGTACCTACGCGCGGTGTGACTTTTGACTGCAATCACCTTCTCTCGTGTCGCTCATAAAATATTTAAAGTAAATTAGCCTTTCTGGGTTCATCTATGCGAGCAGGTTTAATTCAAGACCGGCGGCAATAACATTGGTTTATTTTATAAATACAATATTTAAAAAAGGATTTTCTAGCTATTCCAATGGTTGAAAATAATTATATTGGTAGTTAGTATGGACAATCTTTCTATATGTTATAGTTCCAGTTTCCACCCAAAAGTCTCATTTAAAAACTCATGCTTATAGAATACTATATCTACTTAGCAATTTGGGCCGAGAGTCCTACCTTAGGATTTTTTTTTGTTTTATTTTAAACAGTTCGTGGTATAGATCCAGACAGGCCGTGCGTGCACAGCCTGTTCGTGTGCGCGGGCGCGGTGTCCGCCACGGCGCTGTTCCTGCACCTCCCGGCGGCCATCCACCTCGCGCCGAGGCTGGCTCAGATGCTGCGCGCCGACGCGCCCTACATCAGGGCTTTGTCTGACGTCATCCTACACCACATCATCATTGAGGCGGCCTACATACCCATCATAAAGAAGAGGCGCCTCTTCTAGTTGGTGTCCGTCTCACCTGGAAGTTGTTGCTGTGTTACTACAAATGTAAGTAGTTTTCAGTCTGTGTGAATGCTTGTTGTGCTTACTTAAATGTTAATATTGGTTGTTATAGAGGGTGATTGGAAGATGGGTGCAAAGCTGTAAGGCGAATAGTACAGAAAATTTAGAACTATTTAAGCCATGATTGTCTTAGACGAAGTCTTACCAATTTTTTTACCTAACTTGGTTTTTTTATTTAATTAAAGTAAGCAATCTAGCAAAACATGTTTTAGGCCTCTGTATCATTAGACATACAAAACATAAAAATAAATTGGTAAGACTTCGTGTAAGACAAAAATGGTTCGAAGTTGTCTGTACTATCTTCGCCTTAAAGCTTTGCACCCATCTTCCAATGTCCCTGTATAATTATATACCAGCTTAACATTACAAACAGTTCTCATGAGTATTGATTATGCTTGCTCAAGACTGGGCAATATTCAGACTTAGGTATATTAACTATAAGTCCAGGTCTCCTCACGATGTTTTCCTTCACCGATATCAGTGGTATCTTCGAAAACCCACAACCTCGTGCATGAGAGGGAAGCTTTAACCACAGACGACAAGACGACACGTATACAAGAGACATTATAACTGCCGAGAAATAAGATTTTGACCATGTTGATTGTGATCCAACAAGCATGGTCAAAATCCAGATTTCGTCCAGATATCGCTATCAAACGTGGGATCATAATAACGCCTTGGTTGGCATGGAGTGAATACTATCACATGACTACTCGGAGCCAGTGTACAAATAAGGCTTTGTGTTGAACGGATTTTCCAGCAACACGCATAATGTGACTCGTCACCTCGCCACGTGTCAACATATGCGTTTCTACAAACGCACATATTGATTCCGTTGACACCAATTATATTATAAGTATAATATAATTGGTTGACACCGTTGTATTTGAAGCTTCTCTCTGTCAAGCTTCAATACAAAACTGTGGGACTAGAACCAAACTTTTGATTTGATGTAATGGAAAAAACAATTTACAACTATATAAAATCAAGCTACTACTAAATAAGTTACTCATTTTTATATTTTGTTTTTCTTTACAGGTCGCATCGATGGCGGTCAGATGTACCTTAGTGTAGGACTGTAGTAGGCCCAGGGGCTTTAGGACCTCGAGAGTTTTGGTTTGATTTGTATATGTTACCGGCCAAACCCGATTTTAGGACAAACTAGTTTAGCCTAGGCTAAACTAGTTACGTCGACATAGGATGCAAGGGCGAGCGAAGGGCACCCCGAGGTTCGGTTTGGTTAGGTTACTTTAAACCCTTTACACAGAAATAGGGGCCCCGCGAAGCGGGGCTCCGTCGACATAAGATCCAAGGGCGAGCGAAGGGCACCCCCTATCGCGTATAGGAAGAACTAGTTTAGCCTAGGCTAAACTAGTTTGTCCTGAAATCGGGTTTGGCCGGTAACATATATACGAATTTCTACTATAGATTGTAGGTACAATTACTTTTAGGTTACATTAAGGTAAGGTACTTATTTTAGTTAGTATTTTATTCAATTCTATGACATTTGCTTTTTCTTCCACGATTAAGCCATTCATTATTAACGGGCTGGTGTTCGCAACACCGTCTCCAAGTGCGTATTTTGCGTATGGAAGCCATTATCTTTTTATTACATTTATTAATAAAAATACCTAGTTCGTAAACAGGGACTAAAATAGCTCTTTAATCCCTAGGGACTAAAAGTGATTTGAATTTGGAATGTGGGTATTGTTAGTAAAAGTTCCAATTACCAAAGAGATCACGAACATTGTTTGAACAAGTAACAGGCTATATGACAAAGAAAAACGCGAGTGAGCCAAATTAAAAAAAAAAATGGTGAAAAAATGATAAACGCGCGAAAAGCATTCTGCCTTCGTTCGTAATTTTTTACTCAAAATTGTATGTAAATAAATGTACTATTCTTATTCATAAGTTGCACTTACTTATTTTTTCATAGAGGGTGATAAAAAGTATAGTGTCCACCTCGGGAGCAACACTATTTTAAGCTCGAGTGACGTACTTTGGATCCCTTGCTGCGCTCAGGATTCTAAGAAACACTCTCGCCTTGAAAATAGTTGTTTGCTCCCTTGGCAAACAATCTACTATTACTTATTTGCGAATATATGTACACTAAATTGCTATATACATTTTGAGTAATAGTCCTAAGTTAATTTGTATAAAGCCTGGAGCCATAAAATGAAACTTCAAACTCGGTTCTCTCGTGTTATTCCCGTATTAATAGTTTTGATTTTATCCAATATGGAAAAATGAGAAATATCAGTGTAAAAGGAGGATAATATAATATAGAGTATGGAAATCGGTCGCGAAAAAAAAAATCAGCTGTTCCCTACATTTTGACGAGTTATGCGAACATGAACGTAGGGAACAGTTGATTTTTTTTTTGCGACCGATTTCGTTTTTTTTTTGTACATTGTTAGAAAAGGCGATAACAAGTATGTGGTATAATTTATTGCATAAGTATATGTGGTTTCGAGTTGTAGGTCGTAGGTTCGAACCCAGACCGGCGCTTTACTTTGTGTAAATTATTTCATCACCACTGCTCTCAAAACGGTGAAGGAAAACATCGTGAGGAAACCGGCATGTCCTAGAACCAAAAATTCAAAGACATGTGACATCTACCAACCCGCACTGGGCCCGCGTGGTAGATTACGGCCCACTCCCTCTCACAGAGAGGAGGCCTGTGTCCCAGCAGTGGGAACATTATAGGCTGATGATGATGATGATGTGGTTTCCATACTGTGTAACAAGCAATATAGTTAGCCCTACCAGTGGAGAGCCTTTTTTAACCGTCATTTCCGTATAAACAGTACAGACATTGCTTTATAAGTATACAATTACTACCACTCGAATCCTTACCTAATATCTATTTGCACTAAAATTACGAAAATCGGTTACGTAAATAAGCTTTTATTTTAGATTAGATTAGAGATACCCCAATAACAACTTTGACAGAAATGAGGGTGTACTGTGGTATACTGAACTGTATATCTGCGTACCCCTTTTGAGGGTACAGGCGTGATGTTATGTTGTGTGATTGTGTAAACAATGCCTACCTATGCGATAGCAGCAATCGAGTTTGGTTTGCTGGTATTTATTGAAGAGTTCCGTTGTCTGTCTTCGAAACTCATCATCAGATCTTTACGAAATTTAAATAGGACCATTTCGGAATAAACTTTTATTCGAACAAAACAAAAATTGGTTGTCTGTAAAGTCTGTTAACGGACGATAATTTTACGTAATAACATCATATGAAAACATCAAAAGCCGAATGCTTAGGCCGATCGTGCCTTTCTATCGCTTGTTCCGCGCTCTCGCTTGCACGCTCGGCTCAGGTGGAACGCGACAATGAGTCATGCTTTTTCGTGCATGCAGCCAGCGTTCATCGATTCATAAAACGTTATCACGTCAAAAATAATTTAGCAAATCCGTCTATATATGACGGAGTTATGCCCGAACATAAATAAAAAAAAATATATATAAACATCCGAATTGAGAACCTCCTCCTTTTTTGAAGTCGGTTATTTGTTTTTAAGCTAACGTTTTTAAAGTGTCACACATTAGAGTTCAATTTACTGTCACATCACATATCGTCGCTAATCTAAGTGACGTAACTGATTCGAAGCATACTATACAGTATTACTACTACTATTGTTATGGTGTTAAATAATGTTTAATTAATAAATATTTTAACAGATACGTCACTTCGTGAGATCTTTGTTTTTATTTTGTTCAGAATACATGATCAAATATCAGATTCGACTTGGAAAATGTATCAAATTATTTACTTGTAGCTAGGTCGGCGTCAGTTAGATTAGCGACGATATATGGCCGATAAGCGGCTGATTGTTGGATACACAAAGGCGGATCTACGAGTATGTGGCAGACTACTGGTGAAAAGCACCCTTTTTGTTTAAAAGTCTTTTCTTTTATATATTTCCTGATGTTTTTCTATTATTTTTACTGATTAATCAAAAAGTAATTAAATGATCATTTAGTTGATTGTATATCTATAATTCTTGAACTGTTTGGTGGTCTTTTAACCTAATTTCCATATAGTTTCGGTGGCGTTCGTTTTAGCTCCAGTAGTAGAGCAGTCCAAAGTTAGAGCATGTCTAAGTTGTAAGAAAAAAGGAATAAATAAATCAATTTCATACCGCGTTAGTACCGATTTTTGGATAATTTTCAATCTAAAAAAAAGTGACGTGGACGCGTGGGGTATGTCAAGAATGAATGTCACTCGAATGATTTTGTGATGGCACATTAGGGCTTAATTCGAAACAAAGTGGTCGTAGGAAACGTGACCGGAATTTGAAGGGAAAAGAAACGGCATTTTTGTTGTTGTTTTGTTATTATTTTCAGTATTCTGGACGCACGTGAATGTCTTTTTTTACATCGTTCTCACATATATAATTATAAATTCAACATTAATGATGTACTTAAGTAACATTTTTGTAAAATTATAATTTAAAAGAGTTTCCATGGAGTTCTTCTCCATAGATAGGTACTTACAACGCTTTGGTATGGGCAACTAACTTCATATTTTCTTACTGAACTGACTTCTTGACAGTTCCAAAGTGCCTGTAAATGTTTAATTGTAATAAATGCCTTTAGTTTGAGTTTTAGAGTGGGAGTCATTTTTGTTGATGGGAAAACCAATCGGGCAACCGGCTTGTTACTGTACAGTTGTAAAAATTACCTATGTATAGTCAAATCATTAACGTGTTTTACATGAACATAACTAAATGTGCAATAATAGATTAAGATAAAAATAAATTTTTGAAAAAATGTTGTTTTTTTTTTAAGACTCGATGTATTTTAAAATATAATCGACAGTTTTCCTTTACTGAACTTTTATTCCGGGGTGTGATACTTCCTGGCCGCGCCACAGTGGAAAATTAAAGTAACACGTTTCTAGATAAATTGTACCCTTTATGTACTTCAGGGTACATGTAGTGAAAAAAATTGTACCTCAAAGAATAATGAAATATAACGAAGTTTAGGTGGTGCGGCTGGGAAGTATACTTCCTGGCCGCGCCACCACGGATTTTGTAAACTATTAGGCGTACCCGGACATAGTGCACACTAAAGAATTGTACCAAAATTGTTCTTTTCCGTACGCTATAAAGAGATTCGAAAGTTTAATTACTTTAGAAATTATAACCTTGTGTTGGTGGCGCGGCCAGGAAGTATACTTCCCAGCCGCGCCACCAAGTTTTATTAGGCGTACCCTGACATAGTATACGCTAAAGAATTGTACCAAAATTATTCTTTTCCGTACGCTATAAAGATATTCGAAAATGTTATTACTTTAGAAATTATAACCTTGTGTTGGTGGCGCGGCCAGGAAGTATACTTACGGAAGGCTGTAATATATTAAGAGAAAACATCAAAACAAGCTTAAGCGCATAAGCAGACTTGCTGATCTTTGTACCTACTAGATGTGGCCTCCAAATTAGAAGTAGGTACTGGAATTATCTCTGTGGGATGGTTGTATAACTTGCATAGAAGGGCGAGAAATATAAGCAATCGATGTGCATAACAAGAGGAATTGACCTTCAGGAAGAAGATAAGAACTTGGTAGGTACTTAGGTATTAGGGACGGTCAGCAACGCAAATCGTTAGAATCAGAATATTTATTTGTGAAACATAGGTATTTACATAAAGGTCTTTGGTTAATAACATGGGCGCTATGTTTTGCCGTGAAGACGTACAAATATTGGAACACTGTTACTTTTACGTGTCAATAATTATGATTTCAAAAACTGAAATGTTGATGTACTTCGTCGTTAATTATACCAACCTACAGTACCTACATATGTATATTATGTAATTTAAAAAAGTTTATGTAAAAAAAAAAAATTTGGCGCTCGCTATAAGTCTGAACCTGTTTTATTTATACAGGGCGAAATTGAATTCATGGGCATCCTTTTAAAGGGTCATTGTAATCATCATTATGAACAACTTTTACTATGGGAGTAAACCTAAAATCGCGAAAAAAAATCAGCTGTTCCTTCCATTTATGTTCACATAACTCGTCAAAATGTAGGGAAGAGCTGTTTTTTTTTTCGATTTCAGGTTTGGTTACATAGTAAAAGTTGTTCAAAATGGTGATTACAATGACCCCTTAAAAGGATGCCCATGAATTCAATTTCATTCTGTATAAGTAAGGCCTGTACTTATACAGGGTGAAATTGAAATCAGAATTCAAAGACCTATCAGGGCTATCAATTTTTTTTTAGATAGCCCTGATAGTATTTTTTTATGATTATTTTCTTTGAGCACTATACGAAATGATTGAAAAAAATAAAATAATAATCGGTCATAACTTTTGAACCGTAAAAAAATTCAATGTCATTCTCAGGGTTAAAAAGTAAATAAAAATCGGTCATAACTTTTGAACCGTAAAAAAATTCACTGTCATTCTAAGGGTTAAAAAGTTTGGAAATGACCTTGCCCACGCCCCTATTCGATTTGATCCATACTTCCAGGGACACCCTGTATAAATAAAACAGGTTCAGACTTATAGCGAGCGCCACAAATTTTTTTTACATAAACTTTTTTAAATTACGTAATATACATATGTAGGTACTGTAGGTTGGTATAATTTTATTAACGACGAAGTAGATTAACATTTCAGTTTTTGAAATCATAATTATTGACACGTAAAAGTAACAGTGTTAACGATTTGCGTTGCTGACCGTCCCTAATACCTAAGTACCTACCAAGTTCTTATCTTCTTCCTGAAGGTCAATTCCTCTTGTTATGCACATCGATTGCTTATTTCTCGCCCTTCTATGTAAGTTATACAACCATCCCACAGATATAATTCCAGTACCTACTTCTAATTTGGAGGCCACATCTAGTAGGTACAAAGATCAGCAAGTCTGCTTATGCGCTTAAGCTTGTTTTGATGTTTTCTCTTAATATATTACAGCCTTCCGTAATATTATTATGTTTTTGGGTAGTACATAATGCGTACAATTCTTTAGTGTATACTATGTCAGGGTACGCCTAATAAAACTTGGTGGCGCGGCTGGGAAGTATACTTCCTGGCCGCGCCACCAACACAAGGTTATAATTTCTAAAGTAATAACATTTTCGAATATCTTTATAGCGTACGGAAAAGAACAATTTTGTTACAATTCTTTAGCGTATACTATGTCAGGGTACGCCTAATAAAACTTGGTGGCGCGGCTGGGAAGTATACTTCCTGGCCGCGCCACCAACACAAGGTTATAATTTCTAAAGTAACTTTCGAATCTCTTTAAAGCGTACGGAAAAGAACAATTTTGGTACAATTCTTTATTGTGCACTATGTCCGGGTACGCCTAATAAGTAGTTTACAAAATCCGTGGTGGCGCGGCCAGGAAGTATACTTCCCAGCCGCGACACCTAAACTTCGTTATATTTCATTATTCTTTGAGGTACATTTTTTTTCACTACATGTACCCTGAAGTACATAAAGGGTACAATTTATCTAGAAACGTGTTACTTTAATTTTCCACTGTGGCGCGGCCAGGAAGTATCACACTATTCCGGGCGGGAATAAAAGTTCAGTCCCCCTCATCCTGGTTATACAATACAGGGAGACACAGTTGGCAAAGTAATTATGTAACTAAACCAAAATACATTACCTATACTTACACACCTACAATTGTATCAAATTAAACTAACAATAGGTATATTGTAGAACATTACATACAAGTTGACATGTGCGATCACACACAACACACATAATGGCATAGCTTGCATGCATCCATTTTGCAATCTATATCCTGGTATACCTATGTAATTGAATTCCCTCGTTGATATCTCATAGCACTTATTACATTTTGTAGTTCTTTGCTCAAGTTAGTGTGTGGAGGCAGCGCGTCTGATATTAAAGTGTGCGTTTGTTGTGGCGTGCCCGCTTTGATCGGCGAGACGCGAAATATGGCTGCACCGCCGGAACTCAACCACCCCGCGGCGTGCCCGGCCGGTTTAATATCTACGCCAATCAAACGCACCACTTTTGCCAGTTATTATTGCAATATATTAAAATGAGAAGGCACACTGCTTTGTAAAAAAGTTATCTAGGTACATGTATTGTCACGCATAACCAAACCCAGTGTCAGTACTTAAGAGGAAATGCGGTCGGGAAATGTGTTGCGACGCAGCCCGGCCACAGTCGATTTCGTTATTTATAGACGTATCAATTAAATGTTCTTAAATTGTTCTTGCAGTACCAATGAATAGATTAAATGTACCACAAATATATCTTCTTAAAAAAACACTTGTTTGTGGCCGAGCAGTACCGTATACGTTGCAGCCCGGCCGCGTGTATATTTTCTAGTAGGATGCTCAGAATGATGTGCGAGTGGTGTGGTGGTTCTCAAATATAAACCAAATAAATGACTTGAAAAAGCTCTAAGTAAAAGTCATAATTCGAGGTTTGGCTCTCGCCTATTTCCTCCTCCAATATTGGACAAAAGATTTTTAATAAACTGAATAAGAAGGAATAATAATATAATAATAATACTGTCTCTGTTTTCTTTTTTCATTAATAGTTGTCAAAGGGGTTTGAAGATTTTTGTATGGAGGGTGGCCCTAAGGTCGGCCGCCATTTTTTTTTTTTTTTTCACAATCGCGGTGCACAACAAAAGTTATATATTTAGATAGAGGACGCTTATACAAACAAAAAACGTTATATAACATAATATCCTAAAGCGTCAGGTTTCGGAGTTATTCACCGAACTATAAGTCGAAAACAACAAGGATTTTCTTGTTTTTTTTTCCTCCAGGTAAGCATATTGAACTATTGAGGTAATAGAAACGTTATGAAACCTTTATGGTGAAGAAACAAATGAAGAATAGACATTTTTTAAATAAATAATTAAACACGGCAATTTATAGTTCGTTTTTTAATCCAAGAGACTAATCTGACATGTAAGTCTTTTGTGTTTTCGTATAGAAGTTTGACATTACACTTGTCAGATTAGTCTCTGGGATTAAAAAACGAACTATAAATTGCCGTATTTAATTATTTATTTAAAAAATGTCTATTCTTCATTTGTTTCTTCTCCATAAAGGTTTCATAACGTTTCTATTGCCTCAATAGTTCAATATGCTTACCAGGAGCGAAAAAAAAAACAAATAAATCCTTGTTGTTTTCGACTTATATTTCGGTGAATAACTCCGAAACCTGACACTTTAGGATATTATGTTCCATAACATTTTTTGTTTGTATAAGTGTCCTCTATCTAAATATATAACTTTTGTTGTGCACCGTGATTCTGAATAAAATCAAAATGGCGGCTGATTTTAGGGCCAAAACCTTCAAACCCCTTTGTACACTAGGTTGACAGCGGTATTTTTTGAGGGTTATAAAAATAATGTCATCAAAAAGGAAAACATAGGGACATACAAGTAGTTAAATTCTGTAAAAAATCATTGCTTTATGGTCATTAACCAGAAATAAAATAGGCGAGAGGAAATGCGAGAGAAAAATAAAAATTCCCATCGAGAGGAAATGCACCCGCATTTCCTCTTAATTGGAGATTTTTTTTCGTGACAAAAAATAAGTCACTCCCTTGCCATGTTTGATAGTCCCTGTGCATTCCCAAACTGACATTAAATAATGATTTACTGAAAGTACATACTTAAAATTTATTTACAAAGAAATACACGTCATACCATAATTAAAAAAATGATACCAAATCGATTATAAGTGCATGCCAAACATTCTTCTATTAGCGTAACCTTACCAATATCGATTGCCTTCTTAGTAGCTTTTTATCATAAAAGGTGGATGAAATTTAATTAAACAGTAATCGCGGTTTGCCAGCGGTGCCCTTTTTATCCGCAAAATGTTAACAAGTTATAAAAATTATGAATTAACATCCACGCGGTGAGGGTCCGGCGCGGGTCGGGAGGGAGCGGGCTGAGGGTTCACCACAATAGACGCTGCTCAAGGGTGCCCAATAAAAACTTGACAAATGGCGTTTCATAATCGTGTTGCATTCCAAGCCTCGTCACAGCGATCCCGGATTGTCCTCCCTCTGGAAAATATGTCTCTTGTTCAGAAATTACCTCGTGTGGTGACACCGCTACTATATCATATCACATTTCATCGCATGTTACGGGGAGGCTATACTATTTTTTACGTAGAAGCTGATTTTACTATGAGTTATTTATATGTGAGTATGTATATTTTTTATAATTTATCCATTGACTTCGCTGTAGTAGCCTTTAATAAGGAGTACCTAGTCAATTAGTCATGTGCATTTGGATTGAGTTATCTTTTTATTTCGTGAAAAAATCTGATTTTTTGTCACTCTCAAGGGTCTTCAGTTATTGCCCTAAGTGTGTGGATCACTCAATTCAGATATTTTGCAAAAACGGCTATGAGTTAAATCTCAACAAAAACTTACTCTACTGACTAAATTTATATCTCAAAAATTTGTTAACAAATTCATCATCATCATTTAAGCCGAAAGACGTCTACTGCTGGACATAGGCCTCCCCAAGCACCTCCACTTCGACCGGTTCTGTGCTTCTCGCATCCAACGGGTTCCAGCGGCCTTCACAAGGTTGTCGGTCCACATTGTGGGAGGCCTTCCAACGCTACGCCTTCCGGTTCGCGGTCGCCACTCCAGAACCTTTCGGCCCCATCGGCCATGTGTTCTGCGAGCAATGTGCCCTGCCCACTGCCACTTAAGTTACAAATTAACAAATTGTCACAACTTTTTTTAAAACCATCAAGGCATTTAAAGCTTCTTTCAGGTAACTATGACAGTACCATTGGATCCACGGAATAGAAAAATTGGGTCACTCAGTACAGACACCATTTTGTCTGAGAGATCGTTGTAATAAGGTTTAAGGTAGACTTTTTCTAAACATCTATTGTTTATTCTGAAATGTACATGTGTCCGAATATATTTGTACAATACATATAACACAAATACCTCTTGTTAAAAAGTTATGAGTAATTCAATGTTTTTAAAGGGGTTTGAAGATTTTTGTATGGAGGGTGGCCCTAAGGTCGGCCGCCATTTTGATTTTTTTTCAGAATCGCGGTGCACAACAAAAGTTATTTATTTAGATAGAGGACACTTATACAAACAAAAAATGAAATATAACATAATATCCTAAAGCGTCAGGTTTCGGAGTTATTCACCAAAATATAAGTCGAAAACAACAAGGATTTTTTTGTTTTTTTTCCCTCCAGGTAAGCATATTGAACTATTGAGGTAATAGAAACATTATGAAACCTTTATGGAGAAGAAACAAATGAAGAATAGACATTTTTTAAATAAATAATTAAACACGGCAATTTATAGTTCGTTTTTTAACCCAGATTAGTCTCTGGGATTAAAAAACGAACTATAAATTGCGGTGTTTAATTATTTATTTAAAAAATGTCTATTCTTCTTTTGTTTCTTCTCCATAAAGGTTTCATAACGTTTCTATTACCTCAATAGTTCAACATGCTTACCTAGAGGGAAAAAAACAAAAAAAATCCATGTTGTTTTCGACTTATATTTTGGTGAATAACTCCGAAACCTGACGCTTGAGGATATTATGTTATATTACATTTTTTGTTTGTATAAGTGTCCTCTATCTAAATATATAACTTTTGTTGTGCACCGCGATTCTGAAAAAAAATCAAAATGGCGGCTGATTTTAGGGCCAAAACCTTCAAACCCCTTTGCTGAACTGAGTGATCCTTCTGAATACTTATAGGTAACTACCTGTTTCGTATTGATTTACACAAACTACGATTAAATTTTGTTATACTTTATGACTAAAGTTTTACATAGAATTCAATCACTGATTCACTAGATATTGGATTTTTTATTTTATTGTTAGGGAAAAGTGCAGTAGGGTGACCTATAATATGAGATCATCGGAAATATAAATGATACAGTACATACCTATAGTCAGTTGTAATATCAATTAATGTAACCAGGACTTGACTTTACAGGAGACGCAAAAAACTAAAGTAAATTAAAAAAAACAGGCTTTTTGTGTAAGTACTATTTTTGTACAAATTTGTACCTATTGCAATGCTGTTTAGAGCATTTTTCTCAAAATATTTACACCTGTTATCAGAAAGAAACCATATGAAGCCTACTATTATAGTTTCAAAGATGACACGGTGGTTACGTTATGTTTTCTTTTTTTTAATATCACATTACGATTTAAAAAAAAAAAAATAATAACAGCTATAACGAACCTTATAGAATATACAATCTAGTTTAACGTATAGGTATCACACAGTTTTCAAGGCGTGGACATACGTTGTGATAGGTTGATTGTAGGAGTTACATACTTATTCACTTGTACTGAGGTCTAATTTAGAATAAACTCTACCTTTTAATTAATTCAAGGAAAAAGTTCTACCATAAGAATAAAACAGTTGCAATGATGGAAACATAGTTTAATTTGTTTTTATTGTTTAATAATAGTCTTTAATGTACACCACATAGGTACACATTATTTATCTAAATAAAATTATTGTCATTGAAAAAATTATGGGACTCCCGAGCCCGGCTGACGCTTCAGGGCTTAATTACCACTCTCTGGTACATAATTACTATGCTATTTTTCAGCTTAATTATTAATTCTGTAATTGAGATCATACATTAATCAATCGGTCTTCAAAAAGAACAATAATTATTATGAAAGTGTTATTTCTCAATGCGTTTTCGCATTGTACTTGTTGCAAGAGGATAGTAGATTATAAAAACAATAAAAAAAATATAATACCTACCCGAAAACCACTGATACTGTCACTGTCGCGTAAGCTCACGTATGTGCACTAAATCTCGTATAAAACTAAATGGAACATGCGACGCAGCAAATAACAACAAAATATGTCGGGTAGAAGAAAAATATACATTAATAGTTAAAATCATACGTACCTTACAACGCTCAATTTCTTTTAAAAATTAAAAAAATCTAATATCTCTTAAATTAAGTTGTATATGTAAATGATTTTTATGTAAAACTTCAGTCATAATGTTGTACAAAAGTTAATCGTAGTTTGTGTAATACGAAACAGGTAGTTACCTATAAGTATTCAGAAGGATCACTCAATTTAGCTAATTTAAAAACATTGAATTACTCATAACATTTTTACAAAGGGTATTCGGAACATGTATAGGATAAACAATGATGTACCTATAGAAAAAGTCTACCTAAACCTTATTACAACGGTCTCTCAGACAAAATGGTGTCTGTACTGAGTGATCCAATGACACTGTCATAGATACCCGGAAGAAGCTTTAAATACCTTGGTTTAAAAAAAAATATGTGACAATTTGTTAACAAATTTTTGATAAGTCAGTAGAGTATAAGTTTTTGTTGAGATTTTTAGCTCATAGCCGTTTTTGCAAAATGTCTGAATTGAGTGAGCCACACTTTGGACAATAACTGAAGACCCTTTAAGAGTGACCTTTTTTACTTTGGGCTATGAGTTTTGACTATTTTTGATTAAAGAATCAGATTTTGTCACGAAATAAAAAACACATTACCACTCTTTTGCGTCGCGCAGTCGGGTAAAAAGATCACTCAATCCAAATGCACATGGAATAATCGATGCTTGTCGAACGTAACCACCATGATAATTTGTGGTAATTACAATGTCACGATTGCAATAGCGATTAGACCGCAAATGTAACGTCATGTACACAGGTTGTGGAGAGGCTGTAAGACCACTCGCGGACTCCTCACAGGATGTTAATCAAGTACCGCATATTCCGTGCGGCTTATTGAATATCAGTTTGCATGGTGCCTACTTCCTGGCAATCTTGGATTGTGGTATAATAAAATAAGTTGGAATAATATGGTTTCTGATCCGTTTGTTGACATAGTGATTAGTTGTTTTTTAAGATTCTCTCCAATACAAAGCACGGGGGTTGGATATTTTTTTGCACGCAAGTTTATATTACTGTGGACACTGGCAATAATATATTTCCTGATTAATTCATTAATATCTGTTCTCAAGAAGACACCTAGTAAATATATGTGATCACCTGTGGAAGGCGTAATAAAAGTAGCGGCACAAATATGTGACATAGAAGGTCCAGGCGCCAGCACATCAAGCTACTACAATCTGTCAAATTTCTTTAATACATTTTCAACTTTATCGCTAAACTATAAGGTTCAAAATTGATTGGGAAAATTTGACAGTTTCTGGTAGCTTGATGTGCTGGCGTCTGTACAACAACAGCGGATGATTATTTCTGCGAGACATCTACATCGGCTTCAAAAAGATGCCTGGAAGAATGTTATGATAAGTGACATCTGAAAAAATTATAACGGGCGTGTAGTTATGGCCAAACATAACACAGCTATGGCCGAACATAAATTGGAATTTTCTATTTGAGTTATTGGTTCATTATCTATAACAAATAAGAAATAAGGCCCCATCGACATAAAAAACCAGTTTTATTGCTAATTTTGTTCCATTTAACTAACAATTATTTAGTATTAATTACTCAACAAAAAAAAAAACATAACAATGACTTTACCTTCATAAACTTTCTCAAAGGTTGGGCCGTTTAATCTGGCATAAACATCCCGAAAACTCGTAAAGTAAGTCTCGCCACTATTATTAGGCACTAGCGGGTAAAGAATGCCGTAATAAGGGGCGGTATTAGCCGCGCCAAAATATTGTGCCACATCACTGGCAGGGGGGTGCCCACCGGCAATATTATTAAAAATAATTTCTCATTTTTATTGCCCGCTCTTAAGCTAGTGGTGTAATAAATGACTACAATTTTATTACAATCATTGTTGTTGAAGGTAGTTAGTTTTAATGAGATTCAGAGGTATTTGATTACCACGTCGGCGTTTATTAATTATCAAATTGATCACAAACTATTCGTTTATATCTTTACATACTTTTCTTAGCGGTGAGGTTACACATTGTGTCTTTTTACCGCCACAGCAAGCATTGCACTGTAGGAAGATATTCTTATAAATTAATTTAAAACTTTTGTTTCATTAATAAAATAAATTGCATGTTTGCTCAATAAATGTATTTTTGTTATATCTAAATAAATGATAAATTATAAAATATCTTACTAACTGCACGAATAAGAAAAATTTAAATATTCGTTAGCACAGCGCACCGCGTAGCACCTCCGTAGCGGCGGCGTAGCGCTGAGCCCGTGCCGAACACACTTCGCTGTAGACCCTAGAACTCAGTCAAATTGAATTATTTCTTCAGCGTTTCTGTGATATAACGAGGTTCATTTCAGCGCATATAAAAGAGGAATGTACGTAATAATATATGTGTAAGTCATAGCGTAGCAAGCCAGCATAGGGCTTCGTACTCGTTGCAGTTTGCTACGAGGCCGTACACTTTTATTTGTATTGTGTAACATCTTGACGGTAACTGTTACAGAAGCACTTTTAACGACGACGTTGTGGATTTAAAACCGGGCAGATTTGTGTTTTTGAATGATAACTTTTTGAAGACATTCAATAAGGCTGCAAGTCAGTGCAGGTATAATTTTCACCAACCATATATCTTTGATTTAAAATGAATGCATATTTCTATTGCAGCATGAAATCGTTTCGTTTTAAGTACAGCTATGACGGTGTGCGAAGCGAGATGAAAAAAGGAAAAAAAAGTAAATCCTCTTTGGATCAATTTGTTTTCCCGTGTAATCCTGCTTCCCAACTGGGAGTGGTCGCACGCTCCGCCCAGTTCTCTCTTCTGTAACAATTTTCTGCCACACAATTTTTATTGTATTTATTTTATACAAAGAGATGAAGATTAACAAATTCACAATGAAGTGTGTGTAGTGTAATCTGTTACATCTATATTTCAACTAAAATATGTCTTACTTTTATTGAGATTTAAGAAGAAAAATGTGTGTTCATTTTACTTTTATTATTATTAATAATTAATCTGGAAGCAGAAACACTTTCTTATAGTATATACGTAGCCAATGTAAAAATTAATTCCATGGAGTATTTTTGTTCCACTAAATGTGGAACAGCGCAAAACTTCCTCGAGGAAGACAATTCTGCGTGCTCTGTTAACTCTGGCTACGTTTGCCTTTGAAAGCCACTATTTACGATAATGATTTAAACAGAAGATAAAGTTTTTATAAATTTAAAGTTCTAAGAAGTTTCTAGATGGTAGGAAAATGGTGTTTTTCTCGTTTCTGGGTGTGGGGCGTGTCGCTCGCGACGCCCGCCCAGCGCGCGGCGTGCACCGCAGTTGCTCTGTCGCCGCCGCGCGCTCTGCACGTCCGCGATAAATACCGTGCCTGCCCGCGCGTTCTCGCTTTTTACTCACGTAACGCAGATCCGTCGCGGAATCTAATAGGTAAGTCGATTTTTTTTAATTGTCATAAATGTATGAGCACTCGTGTAGTTAAAAAAGTTTGTTAAATAAATTACAAGAACTTTGCGATACTATTCGTGCAATAGTTTACCTTTTTTGTAAAAAGTGCTACGTAACTTTTTAAATTTGCTGATCTTAATACCAACCTGTAGAGTGATACACATTTAATTTTTTTTTCTATCCTGAAAATCATTAAATCAAATATGAAGGCAGTTTATTTTTAAAATAAAACATGTTTTGAAACTTTTGTAACGTGGCTCTTACGTTTTGGAAAATATTGCTAAAAGTATCAAAGAAAATAAAAAAAACGGGTTGATATTTTATAAACATTTTTGTTAAACAACGCATAATAGGTGTGGTGGAAAAGTGACGGTTTAAGTTTGTTTATTAAGTACACGATCATAAAATGCTGAAAACAAATCCAGTCGCCTTTAATAAATTAATTTTGATGATTTTCTTACTTTAAATACAAATAATTGTAACATAACTTTAAAGTGTTTAATATTACATATTTCAATTGATCTTTATTTAAAGTACTAAATATTAAAATAGATCTACCTACTGACACGAAAAATTTGTAAGTGCACACTACAATTTTCGTAAAACGTTAAGACGAATACAGACATAAAAAAGTTCTGCTTTTCTTTAATTAATGAATTAAATAACTTGGTACGACGGCAGTATCTTCCTTTCTTTCTTTTTCATTTTAAAATATAAAATGCTTTTACAACTTTTTTACCCGTTGGATGGATCATCAAAAAAGTACAAGTGATTGATTTAAAATTAGGCACATCTCCATCATTTTAAAATGTAAAATACTATTACAACTTTTTTACCCGTTGGATGGATCATCAAAAAAATACACGTAATTGATTTAAAATTAGGCACTTCGCCATTATTTGAAAGTTCAAGGAATAAAACTAGTTGCCTGCTTAGATCAGTTTTTTAAAACACTCGGTTTATATCGCAATAAGTATTATTATAAAAAGATTGATACGATCTTTGTGTTATTCTTACTTATACGGGATGTTTGGTAGAACGACTGACACATTTTTTTATTTGCTAGCATAAAATTGTTTTATTTTTCATTCCCTAACACATTTTTACGACTTGAAAGCATCTAAGTTATTTTCTAAAACCAATTATACATAAATGTATATTGCAGATACGACCAAGTATTATTGCGCTCTATTATAACCACAAACAAAAAAGTTTTGACGATATTTTGGGTGATTAAAAATAAATGTTATTTCTCTCGATTACCTACCGTGATACTTAAACAGGTGTTATTGTGGTTGAAAATTAGGATAATATGACACTTCCCATCCCTAAGTAAATTGTGTCAGCCCTTCTACCAAACAACCTGTATATATAAAAAAACATTACCAGTATTTTTACTGTTTTTTACACAGCAGATAATTCATGTTCTACAGAAAACTTACAGAAAAAAATATTAGTACTATATTTAAATGCTCTGTAGCTTATTACTAATTTTGATTAACTTTTTATCTTGATAAGTGATAGGCGGTGTTCTGAAAATAATGAATGAATTGGTAATCGTATGTTCGATTGGAAAATTTAATAACAAATGGTGATCTATCTATACCTATAATAAAAATGAAATGCTGATCGTTGGTAAGCGTCGTTACTAATAAAATAATATAGATTATTATCGTTTTAATTAAGCTTCGTTTCATATGTATACCAACGCTTAATTTTTTGCGTTTTTACTAACGTTGTGAGTTTACTTTAATATGTTTTGCGTTTTGGAAAAATAGCCTGAAAGATTTTCCTGCCACTACGCAAAAAAGAATACATTTATTACATACTTTATAAAATATAATAATACCAAGGCACACATCGTTTGTAAAAACAAAAAAAGAATAGATATATATTTATAATTACTGAATTTCAGACAGTTGCTTTTTCTACTTTTTGAAATAAAAACCATTAAACAAAAAGTTTTGAAAACTTTTTTCAGTTTTAAACCTTCAGATGGGCGCAGGATATAAAACAATGGAGTGTTACCGTAATGTCTTTGATTAAATGGTAATTATTTTTAATATCTCAATTATCTGCATTGGCGATTTTATCCACCTTTTTTAAAGTGAAAACTTCTTTAAGCGCGTTGGGCATTTTTTGAGATAGGAAAAATCGGTTGAACTCGCGCCACTGTTACCGTAATCGACACCGCTTCGGATGTGTTCGGGTGTCCTCGGGATGTACTCAGTTTTAATGTATAGCCGATATATCAGTGAGTGACTGACAGACACTGACAATAAATTTAATCAAAAAGAAATTCAGTTATGTTTAATAAAATGGCCAGGCCACTAAAAAGGTTAAAGGTTTATGTCAACAAGATATTGGTTAAAAGTGTATGCTATTTGGATCTTTGTTAATAAGTAATTAAATAAAGTTTCCTAGGATTTCCTAGGAAACTTTATTTAATTCACTTTATTTTAGGGTACTGACTCTGCGCAGTACCTTAGCTTCAAAAGATATAATGTTTCGTGACGTAGTAAAGCAAAGAATTTAAAACCTGATGAAGATATAAAAGATTTGGATTTACACGACTTTTACACGTACCAAGTAACGCTGAGCAAAAACTTTTTTTTTGGAGAAGATCCCGTGAAGCCTCGCGACGATCACGTATTCGCACGACTATCGCTTTTAGTTAGGACGCGGCATAAGGTCCTTTGTACACAGCACGGTTTATTTTCTGTACGGCATAGGTATAAACTGCGCCTTAGAAAAATCTTATCCCTCAACAAGCTTCCATATCATAGCGAATAGTGATCCGTGGATACAACACTGACGACAGTGCCTACGCACGGTGGATAAACTGTAGTTTTCCATGGCAAAAGGTCTAGCGCATGCAAAATACTGTCCGTGTGTGTAAAACGGACAAAGGGCTGAAGACTTTTTATAGTTTAATTAACCTTAACAGTATAATTACGTGGGAACTCAGAAAGTTTTACGAAAATTTAAAAAAAATGTTCTATAGGTAAATATGTTTTTATTAAATATTTTCAAAGTACTCTCCACTAGCCTCTATACAAAGTTTCATGCGTCTGAAGCAGTTTTCGAAACACTTTTTCCAGTCTGCCGCAGACACCTTGTTTACAGACTGCTCGAATGCTGACAGCGCATGTTCCGACGGCGAAAATTGTATCCCTTTGAGCTGATTTTTTATTTTCGGGAATAAAAAGAAGTCACACGGTGCTAGGTCAGGGCTGTAAGGAGGGTGACCTAGGAGTTTGACCGGCGTGCTGTCCAGGAAGTCCCTCGTTTTGAGTGCGGTGTGCGAAGGCGCGTTGTCGTGGTGGATCAGTAGCCCTCGGAGCCCTGCGTTTGGTCGCTTGTTGCTCACACTTTTCTTTCTTATTTTCTTAACAGCCGTCGAAGGGCGACCACTTCTTTCTTCATCCCCCAAAATTGGTCGACCGCGCTTGAATTCATTATACCAAGGATACACGGTTGCCTAAGAAGGGCCTTCATCCATGAATACTATTTGACGTCTATCGTACGATTCGTCAGGTTTCAGGCGACACTTGAAATCGTAAAAAATCATAGCGCGAAAATGTTCCCAGCACAGATCCATTTTTTAATGAGACACGATAATTTAAATTAGCTCGCGAACAATGTGGAGGGAAATTTTGAAATTGGAACGTACCTTTTTTACTCACAAATAATCATATTTTCAAAAAACTAGACTATAACTGGCCAGTCTCTCATACATAAAAACTTTTTTCGCAATACTTTCTGACTGGCCTGGTATGTATTTTCTCTAAGTACATAGTAAGGGTCTTTTTACAACTGAAGTGAATTATGATATGAACAATTAAATAATACATTTTTGTGTTATTTGTTGTTATTTATTTATTCATGAAACTATTTATGTTAACACATATGTATAAACAGACAAAAAAAAAGTACAGAAAGTAGGTAGAAAGGTGAGGCTTATTTCTAGAGAAATCTCTTCCAGCAGCAGCAGTTGTTCTTCTCTTTATACGTTTTTTTGTGAAAAAGGCAGCTCTATAATTTGACAGATGTGATCTATGATTGTTCCGACTATTCAAAATAGAGCGCTACACAAAAGAAGTACGCTTTACCATTGTGAAAACCCACCACAAAAATGTGGAAAGTTACGTTGAAACCACTCGTAAACTTTGCGGAATTTCGTTCTTGTGACCTCAACAAGACGGCATGGAACTGGACGACATGTGGTTTCAGCAAGACAGCGCCACCTGCCATACCACGCATGAATTAATCGATTTATTGCAGCAACGATTTCCATACCAAATCATCTCACGAAATTCTTATGTCAACTGGCTACCAAGATCAGGCGATTTAACACTGCGCGATTTCCTTCTTTAGGGTTTTATCAATTTCTTGGATTTATGCGAATAAACCAAAAACAATTATTGAGCTCAAGGCCGAGATCACACATTTTTGTCAATAAATTATCGCAAATTTGATGAAAAGAGCAATGGTCTGTCTATTTTATTACCCGACTGCGCGACGCAAAGGAGTGGTAATGTGTTTATCAGCCTATGTAGGTATGTAAGTATGTATGTTTGTATGTTCCTTTGAAGCACTATACAGACCAAACGCCTGGGCCGATTTTTATGATACATACGTCAATCGATTCCTCTTAGTCCGGCGAGTGTCACTAAGGACATGACGTTAATGAAAATTCAATATGGCGACTACTAGACGCCATATTGTGAAAATGAAAAAAATGAAAGTCAAGAAACTATGTCAAGTGGGGTATCGTTGGATAGGTCTTTCAAAAATATTAGTGGTTTGGGAACACCGTTTTTTGATTAAGTAAACCGTTCGTGACTTATCATTATCAAGCTTTAAAGTACCAATTTTCGTTAGAATCAAGTGTCCCCCCCCCCCCCCTCTACCAACTAAACGCGGCAGTAGTACCTATATATTACGAAGTTTAAAGGGAAACTATCACACTTAAGTGGGATTTACAACTCATAACTAAAAAGAATAAAATAAAAATATTAAATTTAAAAAAATAAAAAAACCCGACTGCGGTAAAAAACTTAAGTTAAAAAAAACTGAAAAGCTAAAAACAAGCCCATTTTAAATTAAATAAAAGTTGGAAGCAGGCGGGACCCATTTGAGTTTGAAAATATAGAAAAATGGTATGGGTCCCGCCTGCTTCCAACTTTTATTTAATTTAAAATGGGCTTGTTTTTAGCTTTTCAGTTTTTTTTAACTTAAGTTTTTACCGCAGTCGGGTTTTTTGATTTTTTCCATACTGTATCGGAACATGTCTACTTTAAAATGCAATAAAAATACTTGTTTTTATTTTTAAATGAAATAGTGCACTCTTATTGAAACACGCATTATCTAAGATTGATCAAAATTTTCACGGACATCATATTTTTTCTACGCAAACTCTGAAAACTTTTTCATAATTATTATTTCAGAGAAACAAACGATGGCGCAATTATTGTAAACTAGCTGCGCCCCGCGGTTTCACCCGCATAAGTCTCGACCCCGTGGGAATATCGGAATAAAAAGTATCCTATGTCCTTTCCCGGGACTCCAACTATCTCTATACCAAATTTCATCTAAATCGGTTCAGCGGTTTAAGCATGAAGAAGTAACAAACATTTAAACACACACACACACACTCACAAACTTTCGCCTTTATAATATTATTGTGATTAGTGTGATATAAGGGGTGTCAATAGACACTACGACTATTCTCACCATAAATAAAAGTAGTTAATTATGTCTGTTTGTCAATATCGCTAAGTTCTGGCAGGTGTTTGCGGTATTTGCAGTTATATAGAATTCTAATTAGTTACTAATAGGTATTACTAAGCTATTTCTAGCTCTCTAAAATCAAGACAATAATGTAGGTCCTCTGTCATCTGTCGTCGTTGAAATGTGAAATCGGTCAAATCCCATAGTCACTGATTTAAAACGCTTAAAATCTAGTTGGTATCTCATATTTTTGACAGATTGCGGCTGAGATTAAAATACGAAATTTCTTAAAACACGGGATTTATGCCTCTGAATACTCGTCATAAGGCGTAGAGGTAATCTTATAACGCGATCTGACAAATAACCGATGTAACAGCCTCGGTTATTTTAACTTTGTGAAAGCTACGGCGCGTGGCGGAGCACAGCAGCTGATGCCACCGGATGGCCGATGGGATTGGGTAGCGACCGCGTACCGGAAGACGCAGCGTTGGAGGCCCCTCGCGAGGTGGATTGATGAAGACCACATGAATCCGCTGGAAAACGCAGAAGCGGTCGATGTGGCGACGTCTTACTTTTGACATGATAATGATGGTCGCCACAACACACACAATTCATCATTCAATCCAATGTATATCAATGATTGAGTCATCATCTTTATTTGTATTCTCATTGTAATAGGTATTCCACAGAGCTCTCGGAGACGCTTCGACGGCGACTGCTAGAAGCTGCATTTTCCATACGGTCTACAAACCAGTGTTAACGTTTTCTCGCACTAAGACAGAAATGACGTATATACAGTGGTGATCATGTAATTAGAAACCCGAGGATCACTTGGTGGTATTCATTACATTTTATGTTATTATTGCAATTAATTGGAGTTAAAAAAATAATTTACTACATTAAAATGTAAATCATAACTCTTTCTATTAACTAATGAAAAAATATAACTTGAAAAAAAAAGATCAATATCTTTAGTTATAAAAAGCCAAAATACTTTCCGGAATTCATAAATAACCAACAAACACCATACGCGAATACTGCTAAGATCTTGGCATTACCCTGGATGCAAAACTGCTGCCCTGGAAAGAGCATGTCAAAAAGAAAAGAGCCGAATTAGATATTCGATATAAAAAAAATGTATTGGCTAAGTACTTGGGAGACAGTCGCCATTATCAATATCTAACAATTTTTTTTATATATAAACAAGTTTTAAAGCCTGTATGGACCTACGGTATTCAGCTGTGGGGCTGCACTAGCCAAAGCAATCGTCAAACCATACAACGATTTCAAAACAAAGCACACATTACTTAAAATACTGTCTCCCATTGAAGCCGTGGCAGATATTTTTATAACACCTTATATATCGATGTTATTCAATTTCGAGTGGTAAATTTAGAAATGCCGGACCTTAGGGATATAGTCAAAGCGCCCTGGTACATTAGAAACAGCGACCTCCATCGGGATCTCAAGATGGATGTCGTAAACACAGTAATACAAAAATATGCAGAAGCTCATGAACACAGACTTCATCATCACGTGAATGTTGAGGCGATCTAACTCCTTGACAACACTGATATAGTGCGAAGTCAAAAAAGGGTAAAACCTTTTGAATTAGTTTAGTTCAGTGTGAGTGAACTTTAAACTACAATGCAAGTGATGACCATTATACATAACACGTGAATCAAGAATAAGAAAGACGTTGTTGGACGATTTCTTAATATCATAGTTACTTAGCAGTTTAAGTTATTAATTAAAATTACTTATAGGCTAGAGTCTAATGTGAATAAAGTAAGTTAAATTTGTAAATAAACCCTTTAAGTTAGATTTGTACATAAGAACAAATCTCTTATGGAAAAGAGCTAATGGAACAAATGTAACTTAAAGCGACATATTAATGATTCTAATGACTATAATTCTGTAAATACATATCTGTTATAGTCGCAAATCATATTTTTAACAAGATAAGTACAACCTGACATTGACCTGCAAATTGCAAAAAACGTAGGAAATTTTGAATTTCGCGGTCTACCACTGCGCATTCACCATGATGATAATAGCGGTATTGATATGTCAGAATTGCATTCTAGTTTGACTGAAAATGAAGTGGATAGGCTTAGAATGAAAATTATATATATATTTTGTTTCACTCCAACACCGTTCAACCGATCACCATGAACATTTGAATGTATTTTTCTGCATATTTTTAGTTATTGAACTTTGTCACATTATTTAATTCTGAGGCGGTAGATACCTACCTACCGCCCGCCCTAGCTAGTATTTTTATAAAACATAACATTAATAACTTTTGACAAAAAAAAAAAGAACACTTCCAAAAAAGACACAACAAAGTGAAAAATAACTTTAATTTCGGAAGTTGGTGTCGTTGGAATCGCATTTTCGTTGTTAGCTTTATCTTTCAAAATTAAAGTTATTTTTTACTTTATATTGTCTTTTTCGAAGTCGATTGTTTTTTTTTTTTTTGTAAAAAAGTTTTTATTTTTCGCTTTTAAGTTGTACACAAATTCATATAACACTTCTTGCTATGTAAATATCAGTGACAGGAAGTCATTAGAACATCATCAATATAAACAAAGTGGCAAAAATACGTATTATTGAAGCTAATTCAAAACTACCCAAGCAAAGTTAATAAAATCTATATGGGACCACCCCTGAGGCATACCCTATCCATTAAAAAAATAATTTTTGAAATCGATTTACAATTGCCGGAGATATCGCGTAACAAACATACAAAAACAAAACAACATACCTACAGTCGAATGGAGAAATTCCTCCTTTTTGAAGTCGGTTAAAAATACTTAAGAACCCTCTTTTACGCATTGAAATGGAAGTGAAGGTTTCTAATTATATGATAACCACTGTATAAACTGACGGCTTTGAAGGCGATTCGTGACAGAAGTTGTGCGCTCAACGCACTTTCGGCGCCACGAATTTAATTTGCACCTACTGCCGTCTCTAGGCGCTACCGGCCGCGGCGCGGCGGCGCGACTATTCTATGCTCTGTGAAGTACCCAGAAGTGCGGGTACGTTTGTTCCGTCATATACGTTACCCCTCACCCATCGCTTTCCACAAGGCGAGTTCGAGATCAAGATTAAAAGCCCATTTAGTAAAAGAATTCAGGCTAAAATATTTTATTTAGGGCCGATTTTTCAATCGACAGATAAATATTATTCGTGGAATAAAATTGACGTCTGACAGTTTTTGTATTGGAGAACTGTATAAAATTCAAAATTATTCCTTCGATAAAATTATCTGGTATTGGAAAAATCAGCCCAGCACGGAATTCGAGATAAATCGAACCAATTTCAGTAAAATCCAAAAAATCGCATAGGTAATGCTAAATAATAAATTGCCGCGGTCGGTCCGTGGATGGGTGACCATCTTTACCGAGACGTTGGTCCCGGCTGTCATTTATTTGTGGATCTTTGACATTCGTTACGGGATGTCAGAAGCCTGAAAGTCTGATAACCAGCTTTACCATGGACTAACGTATTACCCAGTAACTGGATTGTGGAGGTCAGATAGGCAGTCGCTGTATGTAAAATACTGGTATTCAGCTGCATCCGGTTAGACTGGAAACCGACCGCAAATAGTGGGAAAAGGCTAGGTGGATGACGATAAAGTAGGTAGATGCTTATGCACTTTAAATATTGTAGAACGCTTAATATGAAAAACGGTGAATCAAGACTTGTAAAAATGCGATTTAATTGCATGCCTCGCCGGTCGTCACGCGGGGATGGGCAATGATTCTTATCAGACCCTTATTGAAAAAGGGGCGGCCGCGCTCCTATCACGCATAAATCAGGAGCACGCGTATTTCTTTCAGGCGATGTCGGCTCTTTTATTGCCCACTTATTGGTAACTGCGATCTGATATATTGCACCGATAGAATTAACGGTCTAATAGAACTATTATTGATTTAGAGGTACCTATATTTGTAGATTGCGTCGGCGACGTGGCGTTCAACTGCTCACGTAGCACCTCGTAGAACAGCGAAGCAATTTCTAACCTTGCCCAACATAACAATTGACATTTAATTAACATGCAACACTTAGATATTTCTGGATATTTCTTTGGTTACATGACACAATTTTTAGTTTTCAGGATACATAATATTATGGTGCATGTACTTTTAATCCATGCTCCAATAATACAACAACGTAAGCTCTAATAATCAGAATTGTAATGTTGTGTAACAATAACAAACGCTACTCTCAGAACCTACAACTTACGTGGCCGATATTATTTCAAGCCAATATTCTAGAACACCCAGAAGTGTTCCATAAATACGTACAAGTACAATTAAACGGAATGCACCGTATGTATCATTTCATAACGTTTACACTGGTTGTGTTTATCGCCTACTGTTCCGGCCATACTATTCTTTTCCCAGTGTTTACACGTCGCGGCAATAGAATAGATAGCTGCAAGTAACGCAGCCCAACTGTCCGTAAGTAGGTGGCGCGGGTGCGGTCACACTGCGGTGCGGGCGAACGACTTTAAAACCAGTAAGGAGAACTGGAGAATCGTTAGGCATTACCTTTTATTTCGACTGCTTTTCTACTCGGTGCGAACTAAAGCAGTCGCTGAAAAGCCAATATAGCGAAGTACATTATCTGATAGATGATCCTAAGTATCCTAATGCTCCACTAACGGCATTGTGTGAGTTCAGTCATCATCATCATCATCATTTCAGCCGAAAGACGTCCACTGCTGGACATAGGCCTCCCCCAAGCACCTCCACTTCGACCGGTTTTGTGCTTCTCGCATCCAACGAGTTCCTGCGGCCTTCACAAGGTCGTCGGTCCACCTTGTGGGAGGCCTTCCAATGCTACGCCTTCCGGTACGCGGTCGCCACTCCAGAACCTTTCGGCCCCATCGGCCATCTGTTCTGCGAGCAATGTGCCCTGCCCACTGCCACTTAAGTTTGGCAATTCTTCGGGCTATGTCGTTTACCTTGGTTCTCCTGCGGATCTCTTCATTTCTGATTCAGTGAGTTCAGTGTAAACGTAAAAATAAATTAAAATGTATGAAATATCAACAAACCATGCATCATTTGCTCAAATTAGCGCCTGACTGTGAACAAGCTTTACAGTTTTTGTGAATCGTTATTTCCTTCTAGTGCATCTTGAATAATACTCATGGCCTGTCTCAGTACCTCCTGATAAATTCCGGTTAACTTAACTGGCAGATAAATTCATATTAATTCTGATCTATATTTGATGTTCTGGTCGTAGTGCCTATACGAACCTTTATAAAACAGGCCTTTAGAATAATATTGAATCCCCATAAGTGATCATAGATCACACATCCCGTTATCACACATATATACCCGTTAGAGCACCTCTATCACACAAGACACTGAGTATTGCAGGATCTGCGGGGTGGCGAATCTTTTTTGATGAATGCTTTCGTTACATCAGCGTCAGTGCAGATATTTCAAGGTTGTGACTCTTGATGTTTAATGTTGATGCCATTTAATTGATTTTGGAATGAAATTGGCGACAAACCGTTGGAGACATTATCATGAAAATAATTCGTAGGCTGTGATCGTGAGTTACTGAATCGTAGGGTGGTAAACATAACTGGCTAATGGCTTGATTTAATTTACAAATTAGATCAGTAGCTACCCTTGTGTGTTTCCTGTAGCGATGTGACCAAATTGTCTGTGACGTCAAAAGCACAAAGCAACACACTGTTTACTCCTCGATTGATTACAGCGACAAACTTAAGCCATTACGCCGCTGGACTAATTGCAGACTCAAACGGACAGATATTGAGATCTTGTCATCTATATATGTGTGCTATGTGTTAATCAGATAAGGCACTGATTGGAGTAGATTGCCAACGATAATCATGTGCATTTGTACTATAGTTACTTACTGCAACCAATTACAACCTTACCTATGTTACAGAACTACAAGGTGGGGCAAAAGTAAACTATTGCAAAAATTATAGCGCATTCCAATATGTTGGGTATATTGGAATGCGCTATAATTTTTGCAAATGACGGAAAATGTCAATTCTATTTTGACATTTATGAAGTAAATAGATGCAGAATACACGTCAATAATACACATCAAGTATGCGCAATAATTAATTGTCCGCGTCGTCTAATCTCTCGCTTTGGCGATTTGCACTGGCCGGCTAGATCACCCGATTTGACCGCTCCTGACTTTTTTTTGTGGGGTTACTTGAAGTTGCGGGTTTATGTAAACAAGCGTCAGACTATTGAAGCCCTTAAAGAGAATATCCGACTGGAATGCGAGAACCAATTGCCGGAAGTTCTGCCACAAGTGATGCAAAATGCCATAAAACGAGCCCGTGTGGTCATCAATTTTGACGGCGGCCACTTGACGATATCATTTTCTCGACTTGTGATGGAAATAATTCTAATTCTTTAAATAAACATAATCCAGAAGTAGAAAAATACAGTAAAACAACATAGGGTGATTACTTTAGCCCTGCCTTGAAGTTACTTAAACTGCCCATTCCAACATTTTCGTCACATGGTCACCCTATTGTATAAATGGCCAGTTGGTCAGCCAGTTCACTAGTAATGTGTATTAGACTAAATGTTGTATTAGACGCATCCGCTGAATATCATTCAAGCCGCTAGTTGAACGGCGCTGTTTAGAAAAAAGCCTCTTAACTGAAAGGCTAATTATTAAAGGTTGGCAGAGACAGATAAATACATTGAGACCGCCGCTAATAAATATGATTTCATAAAACGTTTCCTATTTATTCCTTTGGGTCACCACGACGTGTGAAAACAAAGTTAAATAATCATATTTTTACGAACACAACATTTGGAATAAGGCGAAGTGTGTCATTTTGGGGAAACCAAACAAACACAATCGAAACAATCTATCGGTCCTGGGTTGTACGATCGAATGCAACACAAAGGCAGGCAATGATTGGACTATTGCCTGTTCGGTAAAGTAGGATATTGAAAGCCAGACACAAACTGCAGATGCTGTCTTTCACGTTTGTCAATTTCAATTTGACTGTTTTGTGGTTATCTAGGTAGAGCAATAAGAAGACTATTGATCTAGATAGGTACTTGTTACTAGAAAAATCTGATTTAATAATGAAATCGAAACTTCATCAATGATTAATGCTGTAAGCCTTTGAACCGACGGGGCAATTACATGCTCATCCTTTTAAAAACCAAAAAATCTTTAATTTATTAATATATAGTTTTTTTTACATTAAACGATAAGGGAGAAGATCTGTGATGACGCCACGGCAGCAATGAGTAGTGGTGTTTATTTATTCTCGTTGTCCTCCGCTATGTTTCCGCCGCAAACGGGCGCTCCGCGACGCTATGAACGCTTTCAAAATAAACAGCTTGTCTATTCGTGTGTGGTTAAGTGGCTGTAACTCGGCTTTTTTTGTTTATTTCCCCGAAACCGTTACGATGACCACTTTCTGTGGAAATGTTTTTTGTGGCGTAAGTAGTTTTGTACGACCTGTCGTTAATAAAATAGTTTTAGACTGTTTTAGTGGTTAATTTGGAAGTACTGAAACCACTGACATGAACATAACTGAAATTGTTTCTAAAAACAATTCCAAATAGATAACACCGCAGGGTATTTGCAAGAGATAGTACCTACCGCATGTAAAGATCTGAGGGTACACGAGATTGTTCTCTTGTAGGCCTTTTGAAAGCAGACGGTAGCGCTCATGTTGTAGATGAGCACCGAAAGAAAACATATTCATGGCGCGTAAAGTTAAGATTTTTGTTACCTACTTGCTGAGCGTTTAGAAACGAAACAAATGCGAACATTTCTTAGCAGCGGAAACGATTCTGTTACAAAACTATAATGTATTATCTGCTGGCGTATTTCTCTCAAAGAATCTCTGTTGGCTTAAAAAACCTGTGTGTTTAGAGTGTAACCTCCGTCATGGAAGGCTTCCTCCACCACATGGCGCCGCAGTTCCTGCACCCTGCGCTGCAGAGCTTCGGCTGTGGCGCCTTCCGCCCCATAGGGGGCGCCTTCCACCCCCTGTACCCTGGGAAGGCCTTTGCCAGACATCTTGGTGAGCAGTACGCGCTGGGGCAGAGTGTCGGGCAAGCTTTAAGGGTGAGTTTCTGCTTTTTAGACAGTTTTTTTACAATTCTACTACAGGGATCTTTTGGCGCGTGGCCGAAATTAAAAATAACGCCGCCAACTTGCTTTTTCAATACATTTCACAAAACAATTTGTACAAGACGTGTTTACCAACAGAGCCCCTTGTCAACGTAATTCGAGCACCAACAGCTCCATGGCCAAAATATCCTTGTTGCAGTGTACCTACCTACTTACCGTTTTGCTAGTAAAATAATGCGTCGCTGCCACTTGTTAACGTAACGTTGTATGTAGTCTAGAGCCGTAGTACTTTAAGTATGGCACCCATCTATCAAAACGATGTAACTAACTAACAGCCGACATTGATTGTGTGTGAAACACAATAGCGCCTACCTACAGGTGCTTCTGGAAATAGTAGAGTGACTTTGTGACAGCCTTATCTAGCTTAAATTTTGCTGCCTATGGCAGCTATTATACCTTAATTTTTGAGCTATAAGTAATACATAATCATGTCTTCTTTCATGCGCGACAACAGCAGGATATGCTCTCATACTACGAGAACAGCCCTCATGCGCAAAAGTGTCCTCTGTATGGCTCCTATCATATTTAATAAATTACCTAAAAGTTGGAGAGAACTGCCCTTGTCACTTTTCAAAAATAAGCTGAAAAAATTTTTAGTTAGTAAGTTGTATTACAATGATGTAGATTTTTTAAATGAAAAGGACTTTTCTATTCCGACTTCTAATATAGTTATTTAGTTAGTTAAGAATAACAATTGAATAATGTGAATCTTAAATCAATTGGCGTTTGACTGCATAATAATGTATATTTTTGACATCATTTTAATTTATTTTGACTATAATATCTTGACATCAATTATTATTTACTTGTTTTTTATTTTGTAATGAAATTTAGAATGACTGTAATTATGTAAAATGCAATTAAATGTTTTTTTTAATACCTACAAAATTTGTACGCCTTTATTGGCAAAACATGGACGCACACAACTTCTACTTGAATACCTTGCATGTCTGATTAGTCAGTTTATGTAAACGCATGTTTGACAAATAAATGATCTTTATCTTTATCTTTCAAACAAAGAGAAAGCTATCGATCTCATTTTCAGCGTTTAAATATTTTAACATTGCCCAGCTTATACATACTTGTGTTGCTAGTTAATTTTAAAAAATATATCCATGAATATGAGTCTGGGGAAGAAGCAATTGCTAGGGAAAAAACTCGTAGAAAGGACTTTACAAATAAAGTTTTTAGTAAAACTAATTTGAACATTGTTAAGCATAGCCCTCATTACCAAGCTGTACAAATACCTATTTAATAGACTGCCAGCGGATTTGAAGATTTTATTAAACACTAGCTGTTTTAAGGCTAAGCTCAAAGCATTTCTGTTAGATAAAAACTTGTACTCAATTGACGAACTGTAATTTAATATTAATATTCAAATTTTTTATATAAATCAAAAATAACTATATATTATTATTGATTTTCATAAACATGTGTTTTTTATTTTAATTATTATTGTGCATTTTCACTTTTAGAATTTTTATTAATTTTATTAATTATGATGTATGTAATGTAATGTAAAATAATGTATCAAACACAATATAAATTGTTCTTGGTAAATAAATAAATTTCGTTCGGAAGATATGACATGAACAGCTGGGGTGCCGTCACTCCAGCTTACTCATATTTATCGGTTTAATAACTCGTAGAGTATTTTGACTAGAGGTTTGAAAATTTTGCTGCCAATGGCAGCTATTGTGCCTTAATTTTTAAGCTATGATACATAATCATATCTTCCTCCAGCTTACACACACGTTTTTTTTTTATCACAGTTTCAACACTTTTTAAGTATTATCGTTCAGTTTTTTCCTTCCTTGTGCAGCTTATGCCTTATTTTTCTGACTATATTCCAAAACCCTAACCTCACTGGTTTGCCTTGTATTGAATGACGAAGCTGAGGTGACGTCACTCCAGCTAACACAAACTAAACGACTCATGTTGACGAAGTTTTTGTGGCAGCTAAATTAAGAGTGGGAACTTGGATTGCAGCTATTATGCCTTAAATATTGGCACAGGTAGAATTATTCTATCACATGTGAGGAAGCAGGAGTTATGCACATCTGGGAGTGATATGAAGATTCGAATGACGTTGTTTCGACACAAGCTATTTCGAAAACTCAAAATAATACTTCTCACTGCTCTTGTTTGCCAAAGCCAATCCGATATTGCTTGGCTTCCGATTTCCGTATTAGCGTAACATTCCAAAAGTTTTACGCATCAACGTGTTCGCGATAACGTCATTCGATATACTTAGCGGTTTCGATTCAATGCGTTTTCGACCGCGTAGATACCAATCGCAAAGATTTTCGAAACACTCCTTATCTAGCGACCTACCTACCTAGTTAAAGAGATTTGATACAACACAGATTTTGATGCCTATGTAGCCTCATTAATTAATTAGTTAAAAGTGTGGATAAGAAATAGCAACACCCACGGGTCGATCGAGATCGGTCTGTGAATGGATGATCGAACCATTACATATCGAGACCCCTGCGTGACTCGGAAACCCCGCTAAGCTGCTGGTCCCGGTTGTAATTTTGTAGATCTTTTTAACGCAGTCGTCACGGGCGGTCAGAAGCCCGAAAGACTGACAACCAGTCTTACTAAGGGGTGTCGTATTACCTATTGTATAACTGGGTTGTAGAGGTCAGACCGGTAGTCGCTTTGCATGTAAAATACTGGTATTCAGCTTCATCCGGTTAGACAGCAATCCGACCCCAACTTACTTGGTAAAAGGCTAGGCAGATGATGAAGTGTAGGTAGGACGTGCGTGTGGATTGAGTGCTCCTTTTTAAAAGTTTATTATATTTTTACGAAATCAAGGAAGAATTTAGGAAATAATTGTAATAGGTAGATTACTACGGTGTGTCGCAGTGGACCCCCCCGCCTACATTTTTATACAAAACGGAGCTAAAGTGTACTTAGGCGTGCCACAGTAAGGGAGCGGGAGCGGCACCTAACTCATGGGACTTGTATAGCTAAAACTATGCTAAATTAAATATAATATAATAATAAGCTTATTTTAGTTTCTCTCACAATGTTTTTGTACTTAGCACTTTACAGTTTTGAACTATACAGGGTGTTACGGAAAGGGTATATCAATACAAACGGGTTGAAGAGTGTATCTGGTCTAGAATCTCTGTACAAAATTTCAGCTTAAAAGCATTAACTTTGAAAATGCTTAATATTTTTTTATTTCGACATCACGGCGCTGCATTGGCCTAGTACATGTACTAGGCGCACAGACACACTACAGATAATGGATAATGACCCTCGTAGTGCGGTGACACGTTTGTTATGATTTCAATTTAATAAATTATCGAAATAAAAAAATATTAAGCATTTTCAAAGTTACTGCTTTTGAGCTGAAATTTTGTACAGAGATTCTAGACCAGATACACTCTTCAACCCGTTTGTATTGATATACCCTTTCTGTAACACCCTGTATAAATTCACAAAATAATGACTTCTTGTTCATAACGCAGAATGTCCGCGACGACAGCAGCACGCCGCCCCTGTACCGCCACGCGTACGCGGCACGAGATGACACGAGTTCGCCCGGCTCAGCCGCGTCCGCCTCGCCGCGCCCCTGCAAGGACGACGATGCACCGCCAGCACCAACCTGCACTGACTCACACGACTTCTTTTCACGTATGTACCTTCCTAAAATAACTGTACCTACTGTCTAAGGACCGCTGCAGCAGTAGAGTCCTTCAGTGGATATCGCGAACGAGTAATTAAAGTGTAAAGTAGGTACCTATGGTAGGGGAGCCCACAGGGTTTTTGAGCAAGCATATTCAGGGCGAGAAGTTGATATCTGAGTAGGTGTAGTTGATATCTGTTAAAAAGGCGCCCTTTAGGTACTTTACTTTGTCGTATACCCCCCGATGGTTTCGCTAATAAGGATCAAATTCTGGAAAGAAATGATACACGACAAAGTACAGTAAAGGGCACATTTTTAACAAAAAGCAATTATTTTAAGATATTAATAGTTTAAAAGTATCTAGAATGTAAGTGATTTATTCGTTTGCACTGTAGCAGTAGTTATTTGGCCGTTAACTTATGTTTTAATATAATAAATTATATTTTGAATTCATTGTTAAACCATAATTAATCAATTTGTTTATCTGATTTTAGTTATTCTTAAAAATGTCCACTTTCCTTTACTTTGGCGTGTATCATTTCTTTCCAGAATTTGATCCTAACTAACGACACCGTCGGAGGGTGCAATAAAACAGGCAGTGTTTTTTTTTTCAAAATCTACAAGTTCAATTCCTGGCTAGAGCAATTGATTTTTCAAAAATTTAATGATGCAGTTTTAGTATTCGTCATAATCGACCCCGTGACTCCTTTAAGAATTTTTCGGTATCACCTATAGTTTCGGATTTGGTCATCCACATGATGACTTGAAACATTCATCCTGTATATACAGACGAACTGGTAACCTCCCTCTTTTAGAAATCGGTTAGAAATAAATTTGTATCTCATGATCTGTCATTTAATCTAGTTAACTAGCAGCTGGCGGCCTAAGCAGAAGTGTTGGGACTTATTTAACAAAACTCTCATAACGAACTATAACTGAGAGTTGGAGGCGATATCAGTAACGATATCGAGCGCAGAGGTTCGTAGTTACAATAAAACCTCGAATAGAAAAGTATTACGACGTAAACAAGTCGTTACTTTAATGTTTTCGTTAATTTTAGTAAGTATGGCTTTCCACCTTTGCCAGCTTTATCAAACAATTGACGGGCATCTCTCAATATTTTTTAAAACGTTGCTAGTTCGTTAGATAGCCCATAAGATGAGGATGTTTTTGAAATAATTGGTTTACTTGGTGTCATAGTAAAATGTTGAAATAATCAACTTTGTTTATGGTGTACTCCGACGATGTTTTAATTGTGCTACTTAACTTTCAATCATTACGTTCAAATATTTAGTATTTTCAAACTTCTGAATATCGAGAAATCTTTACAAACGTGTCACCTTCCAATGGCAACAGTAATCGAAGCTACTAGGTTCCTTGATTTAGGGATAAATGCAAAATTATGGCCACTTTTGGGTAATTTTCTGAATTGATTAAATTTCCTCATATTTGCCAAAAGGCTCCATCATCCCATCAGATATTATATATTCACTATCAGGACACGTAACACTATTGCATAGAATAACTTTCATTCGCCCTGAATATCCTTTTAGAAATGGCCCAAATCTGAGTTTTCAAAGTCGTCAGATTTGGGGAAAGCCCACAATTTCTCCGTCAGATTTGCCTATTTAAGTCATTATGGGTTAGGCCAGACCCGATGATGCCAAAACCAACGCCTCTGAAGATCACTTTAATTTCGGCCCTTTTTTGAAATCTGAAAGTGGTCTCCTGACCAGGGGTCTCCTATCAGAAACTTTTTAAATATATTTTCGGTGTTCTCTCCTCATGCCAGACCTACTCAGCTATCAACTTCTCGCCCTGAATATGCTTGCTCAAAAACCCTCTGGGCTCCCCTACCACTAGCGGCTAGATGAATCGATAACCTTAAAGGGCGGCCGGTCTAGCATTATAGGTACTGCGATAAAAGGACTTGATTGTTTGACCTACTTTTATGCCTGCACTGTTCCCTAAGTTGAAGTAAATGTAAGCCAATAAAAAAAATGGTCACGGTCCGATTAATATAGTTGCTGAGAAATGCGTGGACAGACATCTATAATTTTTTTAAATATTTGTTTGGAAACCCTAATAGATTGTCAGTGAATATAATGCAGTTCCAATAATATTTTACATACATACGTATCGAATTTATAACCTCCTTTTTTTGAAGTTGGTAATATAATAATTAGGATTTTGGAAACAATGAATATAAAAAAAACTGTAAATCAAATTATGAATTTTCACGAGTGCACGGGTATACTTGCCGCGCGGCTAATTTTTAACTATGATTTATGCTTTAATTTATTTATTGGAAATTATTCAAAGTTGGATTTCCTCTAACACAGAAAATGTCCGGGTTTGACCCGGACACTTTTTAAGAACCCCGCCCGGACGCTCCTCGGATACCCACCAAACTAGGACAAATCCGGGGAAACCCGGACGGATGGCAACCCTACTTTGAGCAGATTTTTTATTTTCGGGAATAAAAAGAAGTCACACACACGGTGCTAGGTCAGGGCTGTAAGGAGGGTGACCTAGGAGTTTGACCGGCGAGCTGTCCAGGAAGTTTTGAGCGCGACGTGCGAAGACGCGTTGTCGTGGTGGAGCAGTAGCCCGCGGAGCCTTGCGTGTTTGGCCGCTTGTTGCTCACAACAGAGGAAACTTCTGCCAAGCATTTGGTAGTATACCATTCAGCGTTGATTCTTTTTTGGTTCCGTAAAGGAATTGACACCAAGTACCTAGCCAATCAAATTGAAAAAGCTCGCGATCAAATTCTTCCCCCCGCTTCTAGATCGCTTCACTTTGGTAGGCATTGATTCGTTTTGAAACACCCAAACCGTCGACTGGCGCTTCGTTTCTAGATCGTATTGATAAATGCAAGACTCATCACCTGCAATGATGTCGTAAACACGCCGAAACGAGCCTGCTTTAAAGTGTATCATATCACGGCACCATTCCACCCGGGCCTGCTTCTGAGCATTGGTGAGGTTGTGCATCCAGCGCGCAGCGTGAAACTATCATCCTCACGTGTAGATTTCGTGAAGGCTTCCCGATCCAACCTGCAGAATGTGGTGAATTTCTTGATAGGTAACTCGCCTATCGCTTTTATTCGCAATACTTTTTGAGAGGCCTGGTATTTATTTAGTTCAAAACGAATAATCAGTAAATATTAAATACTAGCAGCGCCCCGCGGTTTCACTCGCGTAAGTTTTTTATTTATCAGGTAATTTTTTAAATTTTTCTCTCCGTAAGAACCTTCCTCGTACTTCAAGGAATATTAAAAAAAAAGAATTAGCGAAATCGGTTCAGCTGCTTTTGAGATTTGTGCTTAGCAACATATTCAGCGATTCATTGTTATATTATAGATTATAAACCTATGAAAAAGTTTATTTTGCTGAACTGTCTGTGTTGGGTGTACAAGTATTATCACAGTGTCACTACTTACAGTGGTTTGACGCACGAGCGAATTTTTGTCAGCGTAAAGGTATGATTCCGATCTCGGCAGCACGCAGCAGTGCTGCCGCGGCAGTGCGGTCGCAGCACTACTGGTCCTCATACATTTTCTATAGGTTTATATGAGATTACATTCCGAGCACGGCAGCAATGCTGCGCGACATTCCTATAGAGAATATATGGGGACCAGCAGTGCTGCGGTAGCACTGCTGCGTGCTGCCGAGATTGGAATCATACCTTGAAACAGCGCGCACGAGTTTCACGCGTCTTTCTCTCCTCCGTGGCTTTTGCCTCATAACGCCGTGCATTATCTTAGGGCGAATTTCACAAATGAAATTGATCGCGATCATCTAATCCGCATTCAAGAGCTGTCAGTGACTAGTGTTCCAATGATGACACTGACAGCTGACGTGGTTTAGATGTGTTGTTCGTATCAGGTTTCAATGTTGACCCCTAATGATCAATCATGCCGCGCACACTGAGCACCGGAATAGCAACCATATCGCACACGCGTGGCGGTCGCACAGCCCACGCGCCCGTGTGCTTCAGGACAGGTGCTATTGTCGACTGGCGATCGCTACTGGGTTATTTTTTTTTTTCGTCACATTACCTACTCAGTTAGGGCTAGAAAGCTACTACCAAGACGGAGCCTAAATTCATGCAGCACGAAACCCAATCGACACTGAGAGGAATGTTTCCGAGAGATTACCGAGGTCGATCTTGAACTCAAAAGCAGTATATTGGGACTAAGTGGAATACCTAATAAAAGGTTGCACAAATTTGATGAAAAACACCATAAAAAGTGATCGCATTTTAAGGCATTATAAAGATGGAGATGCAGGCTTTGCAATTTTGTACGAAAAATGAAACCCGCCGAGATCTTAGTTATTATTAAATATATTGGGCTCATCAAAACGAATCATATGACCCCAAACTAGAGAGGTTTACTAGTAGTCCCTGAAGAATTCCACTATCTACCTCTGGAAACATTAGGTATAGGCTGATTATGCTTATGCTACAAAGCTCTAACGTCAAAAGTCCCGCCAGGACACGAAGTCTTGTGAGACACTGAACGTCCCTAAAAAGAATGTGTGCTTAAGCCCTAAAACATGGAGTTCGTAGAGTCGGCTCAGACATTCGTTATAAATAATCTTTGTATAAAAACGCAGCATGCATTTTTGCCAAAGTTACGAAATCTAGATTTTGCTGTTTCAATCCACAAGGTGATTCTAACTAACTATACTTTAGGTTTGCTGTATAAAATTTATTTGTTTTGTTAGAAGTTCAGCAAAACCCCTGCTTCGACCTACACACCTGAATAGTAATTTAATTGAGCTACGACTGCTAAGAGTAATTTAGAAATTTTAATACACACTAAAATATAATAGGAATGTGATCTCTTTGAATAGCTCACTGCTGCTTTGACTTATAGATATCGACCAATGAAAATGAGCTATTAGGCGCGTATTACGGAACGTCACTCGAAACTACTTAAAACTAATTTGAAGCACTTAAAGCAATCTGATTGGTAGAAACTAGATATGTAAATTATATTAAAAAAATAATGAGTATTGAGTGAGGTTGTCTAATACGGGAGAGAGAGTTAGGCCGATGCGCTAAAAGTAGACTCCAGCCTTATAGATGTTTGTACAGCGGACGGTGAGCGCAAGTCGTCGTGCGGCGTGTGCGGTGCGCGGCTTGGGCCGGGCGTGGCGCAGGCGCACTTCCTGCAGGAGCTGCAGCACCTCTACAGCCTTAGCGCCCTGCCACGCGATACGCCGGCGCCCCCGCAGCACTCCTTGCACCACCAGGACGAAGACGCGCGCTGGGAGGTACTCGATTCAATTATTATGACTCATCGAGCTTTAGAAGGACACTCAACAGCCATGATTGAGAGACGATGCTCTACAAAGCCAAGCCTTTTTCTGTAATATCACCAATATGCCATATTAACAGCCGCGCACTAACATGTTAAATTATGTTAAACTACGAGAGCTCTGCGAGCGTATTCAAATTTTGTACTGATGCGATTTCTTAATTTTTACTAGTTCACTCTGCAATTGATAACTAATGAAAATCTTTTTCATTGATGCCAGACATACCAGCGCATCCGTGCCAACCGGCAGCGCCGGCTGAAGCTGCGCACACGCAAGCGCCACCACACGGTGGAGAGCATGCTCGGCTACGACCTCGACGAAGAGAGACGGGAGGAGCGGCCTCGTGAACCTCGCCCTTATGATGCGGAAGACGAACCCGTAGATGTGGAAGGCGACTCGCTCGGCTGGCCCGAGTCAGCCATCAATGTTGATGGTAACGGTGCTGTGTTGTTTTTAACTTTTCAGGTCCGCAGGAGAGCGAAAATCAAGACAGGGATTGTTCATGGCTGATTGATTGGATCCCATTAATAGATAATTATGAATGGTCTCATTGATCGCTTGTTAGGATATGGTGCAGCTAGGTTGCGATCGATCGATGGTGATATTTATCGCCTCAAAATATATCACTGTGTCATCGATCGACCGCAGTCTAGGTGCACCCTTAGATATGCGGTTAGCTGATGAGGGCGAACTTCCTAATAAAAAAAATTAATACAACAACTTATGGACTGGTGCATGCATGAACATGGGTTTATCGAATTGTTTTTAACATTGGAGCGAATGATAAGATCTTATGTGCCTGTAGTTTAAATGGCCCCCTCGTAATCAGAACAAAACAATGAGAAGAAGCTGTCATCGATGGAAATCAGTTAAATAAGTTTTAGAAACGTGAGCCTGAGCCACGATCATTCTCTTTCTTCGTTTCTAACGAAGAAAGAGAATGATCGTGGCGACAGTTTCTATAATTAATAATATGGGTGTCCCCATTTGACATGGACCTTTTTTGCTTGTTCGTTCTGTTCCTCTCTCATCAAGACTCTTCATTCATTCCATTTCTGAAGCCTACCTTTACAGAAACAATAAGCTTCCTGACCTAAATTGTTTGTAATTTTGTTCAGAAAAAGAGCCACGCAGTGAAGGTGAGAAGCTGCACATGAGTTACGCCGAGGACCTGGAGATCTCCAGCACTAACGACGCCATGCAGTCACCAGAACGCGTGAGGTATTTTTTCTCTAAGAACCCACACCGCAGCTTGTCCCTCTAAGTACCTTCTTCATATTAATAAAAAGAGTAACACATACTTAATAGAGCCGATATTGAAGCAAATAATGTTGAGTTTTTTACCTCACAAGAAGGAGTTTTTCTCAATTCCATTGTGTTTTTTAAACCACATCAACAAAAAGGTGAAGGTGCTTCAAGGCAGCAGATATACAGTAACAAATATGTTTGTTTTTCAAAGGATTGAGACACCAAAATCTCTGTCTTTGGAGTGCACGCCAAAGGCGGCAGAGAGCGTGGAGAGACCAGCGGAGGTGTCGACGTCGGAGGCCTGGGCCGGGGCCGGGGCCTCCGGGGCCGCTGCAGATGCCTGGCCTGCCTTAGCCGCGGAGGCCTACATGCAGGCCACGCGCCACAAGATCGACGGCGAGAACCTTCCCTCCTCTACCGATACGCGCAATTAAATGTTTGCTAAATACAGAATTACGTGCAATGGTGTGAATTCATCTCAATCATTTGGAGTGTTTAGTATTCTTCTCCAGTTGTCATGAAGCAGGTAGGCTTTTGGCGCTGTAAATACGCATGCGATATTTCTATTCATGCGTGCTTATCGCAATATTCATAGATATTTCTATAAGCATCACAATTTCATCGATTAAAGTTTTTCTTTTGCCTCCAAAAGCTCTGAATATAAATGTAGATGTCGTCACTATTTGTCTGTCACAATAAGTATGTATTTAAATCACTCTCATTATTATTGTTAATGAAATAAATATAGTTATATTTTTATTTATTAGTTAAATAATCAATCTATAAAAATATTATACTTAAATGTTTAGATTAACTGACTAACTACTGTATCGGTGATAAATGTTATTTAAAAAAAAGTGCATGCTTGTCCTTTCCCACGAACGACGTGCCACTTATAGATCATCTATGTATGTAGTAGAGAAAGTTTCAAAATAATAAGATAACGTTATTTATTTCTGTGTAAATAGAGTTATATCTGTTTTAACGAGCAACTTAAACGTTATGTTCGTTGATGATTATCAAATATCTTATTGTAACTATCGTATTACATATATCTATTTAACAGCTGATTTTTCCATCGCCAGATAACTTTTATTCGACGAATAAAATTGATGTTTGATAGTTTTTGTATGAAATAACTGTCAAAATTTCAAAATTATACCTCGAATAAAGTTATCAGATGATTGAAAAATCAGCCCTAAATCTAGTTACTAGTAATAGATAATAGTTATGGAATGTAAGTAAATCAACTCTTCGTTGTTGTTAACTATGTGTACATAATAAAATGTGTCAAACCGTTTCATGTTATAATAATTATATATTACACATAATTATATCGATAAGAAAAACTTAGCTACGTATTGCATCACTAGAAATAGGTATAATACATTGTGTATATTCGTGACTTATCTCTATGGATTATAGTACCTAATTACGATCTGCAATTGCATGCCTAGATGTATGTTTACATTGCTTAGTAGAATTCATATCTTATTCCCTTCAATCGTTTTTATTTTCTAAAGGAATTAATAAAAAAATCATAGAAATGTCAAAGGAAATGTATTCAAACTTCTTTACATTACGACATCGTTCACAAACGTGTACTATTCGCAGCCAAGAAAGATTACATAACATTTACAATTTATCTTCGACGTAACAATCAAAAGTGCTTTTGTATGCCAGCCAATCCCAGGGGCAACAATAATATGAGATTGGTTGACAAAGTCTGTTCATACATAGCGAATATATAATCTCCTACAGAAATCCAGAACTATGTACTAAACTATTCAGCGTCCTTATCAAGCTAAGCTTAGGCGTGTATCGTAATAGGAACGACATTCGAAGTGCAGTGACGAGTGTGACGTGACATTCTGTGACGTGCCGACCGACGCACAGTGGGCTCAAACTGCAATATGGGGGAGACATAGGGATTTTTTTTACAAATTCAATTTAGAAAAAATACCTATCAAAACATCTGACATTCTGATGAATAATTGTTTTGAAATGTGTTTCTCTAAAATTGATAGTTTGCCCGGAATTTTTTTTCAATTATTTCTGTATGGAATGAAACGGAAATTGCTAAAATTTGGCCAAGTTTTGACAGATATTGCTTTAAAACTATTTTATTCTTATTCTTTGGCTTGTTGGCTATAATTCTACGCTATCAGCGCGCACCCATAGTTGCCCGTTCAAGAGTTGTGAGGTTCAGTAAATTGAATAAAAAAGTAAGTAAAAGGTACTTTTTATTATAATATCATCGATAAAATTATTGTGTTACATTAAAATACTTGTGATTAAGAAATATTTATCATATCGAAACATATAAGTAGGTATTTATCGAAAAAAAAAATACAAAAAATATTTTCAAAATTAAAGCAAATAAGTAATAAATTTAAACAAAATGTTTTCACTGTTTATAATTACTTTCCAACAACAAAGACAATTTTGTTCAAACAAAATCTAAAATTTTGTTTAAATAAATTTAAACAAAATATTTTCACTGTTTATAATTATTTCCAACAACAAAGACAATTTTGTTTAAATGTATTATTTGCTTTAATTTAGAAAATTTTTTTTTTGATTTTTTCCAATAAATATATGTTTTGAAATGATTAATATTTCTTAATTGTAAGTATTTTAATGTAACACAATAATTTTATCTATGATATTATTAATAAAAAGCACCTTTTACTTACTTTTATATTCATTTTACTGAACCTCACAACTCTTGAACGAGCAACTATGGGTGCGCGCTGATAGCGTAGAATTATAGCCAACAAGCCAAAGAATAAGAATAAAGTAGTTTTAAAGCCAGATCTGTCAAGACTTAGCCAAATTTAAGCAGTTTCTGTTTCATTCCATACAACAAAAATTTAAAATATTTTTTCCGGGCAAACTATCAGTTTTAGAGAAAAACGTTTCAAAACAATTATTCATCAGAATGTCTGATCTTTCGATAGGTATTTCACTATATCCCTATGCCCCTCATATAGCAGTTTCAACCCACTGTGCGACGGGTCGACGACGCGTCGCGGCCGCAGGCCAGGCGCTCTCCGAGTGACTTGTGCTCGCGGTTTGACAACTCTCCAACACGAGCGCAGCAAACGGAGCTTTCCAGAAACTTTTATTCAGTAAAAACTCGACGTAGGTAGTATCTAAAAACGCACAGTTTCAAAAGAACGTTCACTTAAAAACGTCCACCGAAACCTATGAACAATTCAACTCTAACAATCAATCTACCGCTTGACGCTACTTTCATGTAATAATAGCGCTGAAACTTATTTTTACTCGGCTAAATTATCTCGATTACACTTACGCACATTGCGTGTTTAAAGTTTGAACTACGACTACTACAACAGTAGACGGGTAGATTTTCGTTATTTATCATCATTTCATCATTCATCGCACAAATTTTTTTTTGGGTTTCGGTCCTGAATGCGTGGATTGTTACAATGTATTCACTTACATTGAAAATATAGTATGTTGGTATTCGTTTGTTATTTCGTTTGACACAATATATGTTGGGATGTGACACGTGCCGCGGTTGTGGTGCGGTGCCGTATTATAAATAATTAATATTAATAACACCTGTAAATGATGATAAATAACGAAAATCTACCCGCTACAAACTTTTACAAATGGACTACAACTTAATAGGAGTAGGTAATTGAAGAAAGTAATGAATTACTAAAATTCGTAAGTAAGCCCGTGCATCAACTTGCTTATTTAAGCGTAGTGTCCAGTTCTATCTCCGATTATAAGATAGCTGGCACGCGTGTGAGAAAGCAAACTTAAGTCACGACTCATAGATGGTAAAAGCTGTAAGCTTTGAATTAATATAGGACCAATGCGAGGAAGGTGAAACGGCGAGAAAAGGTTAGTAAAATACAACCTCGGCGACGAACATATTGTAAGTTTTGAATACGAAGTATTTGCGTATTAATTAAGCACTCGTACGAAGACCAACAAAAATGCTGCACAAAATGTAGTGTAGTACAATAATACGAGTACAGAAACAACACAGAATCAGAAACGATATATAAGATTTTCCTATGACCTCTTCCGATATTTTACCATTTTTACATCTCGAACACGAATTTCGTTATTTTTTCGATGACGCTCCACATGCAATATTTCAGCCGCTCGATTCTAACAAATAATCTCAAAGCAAGTTGACCGACGACTACGTTGAGTTGGGTATAACGACGACGTTTTTGAAGCACAAACTGTGTATTCGGGTTTATGTGTTATGTTAGGCGGAACTTTTTAAACGAAGCGACCCTGACGATGATGAAAGGATTGGCTAATGTTGATTGTCTCCAACCTTGAAGGTTGAGTGCCGGTAGCCATTCTCAGCCGTAGACGCGGACGTTCGTAGTGGCTGATCCGGCTCACCTCCCGTTCGATACTCTTGAACCACCTGCAAGAAGGAAAACATGCTGGCTGACAGTCGTCTAAACGGCGAGTTGCTAATCTACAGGGATTAGTGACTTGAAATGTTCAGGTGCTATTATTGAACGGATAATCTAAGCTAATCTACTTTCTCACTTTGCGAATATGTTCCTCCCGGGCTGCTAGTTCCTTCTGGAGTTCTTCCAATCGGTGCTCTAGCTCCGGATCGCAGTTCCCTTCCTTGATGCACTTGTTTATCTGTTCGTACTCGCGGTATATGCCGGCGTACTCTGCGAGGCTCTGCTTGGCCTCCTGGTTCCTACCACGGCCCTTCGACGTAGCACAATCAAAGTCCTCTCGATTTGTCGAAAGACTGCTTGAAACATTAATACACACTTGAAAATATTCGTTTAAGTCAAAGAACGCAAAATCTATTAGGGGTTCTCGTAGTTAAAAAGACGGGAGTGATAAAGCACAGCTTATACAGCTATTCATAGTAATTCTAAGAGACGGTAAGAAAACTTCATTGTAGGTATTTAGATCAGAATGCGTAAAGCTAAGAAGGCTGTTTTTAAAATGACTATTCTTACAGTACCCGGCGATAAATATTGCACATCGATCTTTGGAAAGAGACAATCGGCTAATTTCGGCTTCGTAGAGCGTTATCTCTGTCGCACGAAATACAAACAGTCCGGTATCTATTAGGAGCTGTTAAAACAATTATGATTTGCTTCTTTTGATAATTCTTTTTATTCTTTGTATAAAATACAACAATTTTTCTATAAATAATTGCTTTAGGTTGGGGTAAAATAAAAAGGTTCCCCTATTTTTCCTAAAGATGCCATAGTACAACTTTAAATTATTTAAATTTGGGGGTGTTAACAACTCTAGATATATATTTTGAATTGGACGCGACCGCACTCTATCGCACTTGAACAACGACTGACAAAACGTCAGTTAACGTCACATAGGTAGTGTGCGACAGAGATAACGCACTACGAAGCCGAAATTAGTCGATTGTTTCTTTCCAAAGGTCGATGTGCAATATTTATTGCCGGGTACTGTACCTAAATATTTTTAATGAAATCAAGCATACTGGTATCCGAGACTTGTATCCAAGCAGCAAGTTCTTAAACCTGTTAGTGCATCACTCACTTGTACATGGAGGTGTAGAAGTAGTGCGGGCGGGCGATGGCGCGCAGAAACCTAGGCACCATGCCATCGCCCTCGCGGTACAGGTTCAGTAGCCGGTTGTACGAGATGTACTTGTAAGATGGCAGGCGCACCAAGCGCCGGCCCACGCGGATCGCGTTGATCTCGCTGTGGTTGTCTAGCGACGGTTGTGGATCCTAAAGAAGTGCAGCGGACTTGTGACGACGACCCATAGCATCCCTTGCCCTATCTTTACTTAGGCTACTGCCGTAACCAGTTTTAACACGGCCACCAGGGACGGTTACTGACAGTAGAAGTCGCGAGCCAATGGCAGTAGAGCCGTTTTGGTTGAATTTGCCAAGTTGGGGGTGTTCCATAATCGCCATGCTTGGTATGTGCGTTCGTGATCGCAGTTTGAATAGCCAGAGAATGCTGCTGTTCATTCGCTAGTGAAGCCCTTAGGAGCAGCAGGGTATTGTAATTTAATGGAAAAACCGACTTCACCAACTGCTGCGAATAGACCTCTCTTTTCAAGTGCCATTCTCCCCGCCCCTGTGCCATCCTCATCCAGGTTCTAACCGTGATGTAACAATGTCGTCCGCCTATCTGGCTGCCTTATAATGGTAAGTCTTTAGACTCACCTCAATGTTATTCTTCGAACCGTATGTGGGTACGTGGCCCAAGCCTGAAACATAAATAAACGAATTACTTTGTTAAACGTAACACGAAAAAACGAAAACGTAAAACGAAATTTAACTTTAGTTCCAGCCTAAACCTTTGAGGCAGTTTTTATATTTCGAACTTTATTTCGATTTAGGGAGTATTCCATCAAACATTTATACCTGGAAATTAGAATAAAGGTATGAAATCGAAAAGGGATTGGCACCGTATCAACTCGAGCCGTTCAGTATTATTTGTATGAATCTCCCTACTGCAACGCACACTAATCGGAATCGTAACGTAATCACCTCAACTCGGGACAAGCTCACGAACCGCGGTGTGGTGTGTTACGGCTCGTCGTCCCCGCGCTTACGTATCTCCGTACCCGAGCTTACGTCTCTTCATCCACCCTTGTCCCTCTCACAGTCTTCCCCTCCGGCCTGCTTGCTGCACCATCAACCAGCGGTCGACGAGCCGTAAGCGCGGCGTCGCCTAGCCGTAGCCGAGTCGACGTATCGGAGCTTCTGATCCGCTTTAGTTACGTGCTTACGTTAGGTTGACGCCTGTTTGATGGCGAGGCGATAGGCGATTCGGTGCCGATCCCTTTCCGATTTGATACGTGTGCTACGACCTTTAGTCTTATCCTGCGAATAAATTTTCAATTTTTGACAGTTTTTCCACACCTACTAGAACTGTCAGACGTCAAATTTTATTCCACGAATAAAATATATCGGATTTTGGTAAAATCAGCCCTTAGGCAAATTTCTTACTAAAATGACATTTCAGCACCGAACTGAGCTGTCACTTTTGTATAAAAAAAAACTGCATTTCTATAACACAGTTAGGTTCTCAATTCAATAACTGGCTCGGTGGTTTTTCAAATCTGATGTAAAGAAAACCTTTGTTTTGTAATTAGAGCGTAAGCGATGCTTTGCTTTAGGACTAGTAGTAGACAAGAATGAGAGCGACATCTACAGAGTTTTTCAGGAATTGATGGAACAAAATCCGCCTTATACTACTCACTCATGTGCCTACATCACCTGGAAGGTAGGTGTGCGTCCATCGTATTTATGGAAATACTTTCGAAATAACAAACATGCTTCTTACCCATGTGATGTGCGATAGTCAGTGGAATGCCTGATAATGGTTGTTGAATTTTGAGCCCATTTAACACCTAGAAATAGCAAATAAATTGAACAACAGTCTCAGGGTCTTGACAGACAGACGGACGGACGAGACGGTGATACTATAAGAGTTCCGTTTTTCCCTTTTGAGATACGGAACCCTAGAAGAACAGTCAACCAAGCGCGTGTCAAACCACACTGTATGGTTCCGTAGTTCGTATGAATATTTAAGCATGCTCAGTATTGCTTTTACCGACCGATAAAATGCCTGTGCAGATATAAGCGATACGAAGCGACAGCGATTTGACGAAATTATAAGGGTTCTGTTTTAGCTATTTGGCTACGGAACCCCAAAAATGTTAATTGAAACACGAGCTTGTGTGGTCTTTGAGTTGTATATTAATTTCTAAATTTTTATATCTGAATTAAGACGAAGTATTAGATGATAAAGGAGGGTGTTTAGACCCATGAAACCGCCTTTAGACCGGTAAGGGTGATGAAAACTTGAACAATTAGGTACGTGTGTATTTTTTGTCTCCCTCTCACTGAGAGGAGGTCCCAGCAGTGGGAACATTATAGGCTGATTATGTGTATTTTTTCAATCGTCAGGTGGTGGTTACGGTAACAGTGTCGTGAGTTCAATGGTTTTTTCCCATCTCAAAAAAATGCCCAACGTGCTTAAAGAAGTTTTCACTTCACAATTTTTTACCTGTTGTATGTTGACGCCGATATTGTGCGATGGGGCGGTGCTCTTGCTGATCACAAACGGTATGTTGGCGTGTTTGGAGATGTCGTAGTAGGTCCGTAAGCCTGCCTGCTTCATCTGGGAGGCCACGGTCGGCATCTCGTACCGACGACTCCGGTATTTGACACGTCGAGGATGATGAGTGCTCTCCTGACAAACATCACTATAGAGTAATATAGCAACTAACCTAGCCCCGTCCCAACCATGTTGGGGTCGGCTTCCAGTCTCACCGCATGAAGCTGAATACCAGTATTTTACAAAGTGTGACTGTCTATCTGACGTCCACAACCACGGATATCGAGGGATATGTCATGGAGGCGTGGCATATGTTGATATGTCGCCTCCATCGGGTCAAACTGACCAGAAATTTAGTTGCGTACACACAATCATTACCAATGGGTTTTGGCAGTTCAACAACATTCATTGCGTTCTTTACGTTGTTGAGTAGACACATTTTTTGAACATATGAAGCAATGGATTAGCAATGTCTTTAAAAATGATTCAGATTGAGATTGATAGGAAGTGTGTTACGCAGTGCGTAGCGCTGAGATATGGATATCGATAATTGCTAGTTGTTCTAAATCATCATCATCATTTCAGCCGAAAGACGTCCACTGCTGGACATAGGCCTCCCCCAAGCACCTCCACTTCAACCGGTTCTATGCTTCTCGCATCCATTGGGTTCCTGCGGCCTTCTCAAGGTCGGCGGTCCACCTTGTGGGAGGCCTTCCATCGCTATATTTTAAATAAGAAATTATATTAAGAAAGAACCTGTTTTTACAAAATTTAATAAATTTTATTTAAGTTTCCCGAAAGATCCAGAAATTAAAAATAAATGGATACATGCTACAGGCAGGGGAAATAATTGTTTTCCCTCAAACCAAAGTTAGTAAAGTAATTCTTCCCACTTTCAAGATGATTGTTTTAAGCCGTCCGCGAATAGACGTATGGTTTTTGAGTGGACTGTACCTACACTCAAATTAAGATACATAATATTTGAAACCGTGTATTAACTATTATAAGTACAGCCTGCCATGTGCTAAAGTACTCGTATTACGCAAACCAATTGTCTTCATTTTCCAAAATATACCATGGATATTATTTTATTGTTTTACAATTGCATCTGCGGTATGTTCACTTGATAATTAAAACAATAATTAGAAATTCCAAGATTTTGTTATGGTAGGAACCGTATTTTCGAACGTTTTTTTTTTTATTTGAGCTTAGTTTAAATTTAATCGATGTTGTGTATATTTTCTAGTTTTAAATTTTTTATCATCTGCCTAGCCTTTTCCCAACTATGTTGGGGTCGGCTTCCAGTCTAACCGGATGCAGCTGAATACCGGATGGAGCGACTGCCTATCTGACCTGCACAACCCAGTTAGGTACTGGGTAATACGATACCACTTGGTAAGACTTGTTGTCATACTTTCTGGTTTCTGACTACCCGTAACGACTGTCAAAGATCCACGAATGACAGCCGGGACCAACGGCTTAACGTGCTTTCCGAGACACGGAGGGGCCTTGGTATGTAAAGATGGTCACCCATCCACAGACCAACCGTGGCAAGCGTAGCTTAACCTGATCGATCGTACTGTGCGGCTGTTACATTTAATTTAGCAAATATGAATGTTAGTTCTAGAGACCTTATGACCAGGTAGAAACAAATATACAGGGTGTTGGGCGCATCGTTTGCAAACTTGAATTGGCCAAAGGAGTGGTCATTTGCTATCTCTTATGGCCCAGTAACTCATTCCTTGTTACACCGGTTTTTTATTATGACTTTTTCATTTTTATTTAGAAAAATACAAGAACTCTGCATTTAAGCCTAAATATAAAAAAGTTAGAGCCTTCAAATTTCAGTTTAATTTTTATGTGTAGAAATTCAAAATTACTTGCTAATAACATCTAGTTTTTTTTTAATAACTCACAAAGTTATTGGAAAAAGGAAAAATACACTAAAAACTCAACTTTCAATTGCTTAAAAAAAAAAGCGATTGGGATCTTTGAATTCTTGTAAAAAGTTCTCTAGTCTGTCCCCTTTCTAACGGTGTGCCTGCGCAATATACCAAAAAACAACTTTTAATAACTTCCTTCACCAATAATTCGCTAAATGTGTAATCGAGACACATCAGGCTGATATTCCATGTTAGCAGAGTAAGAACAATAGTTTTCACATAAATAACAAGCTTTAAGTAAGTAGATAGTGCTATCTCACTCTTACGCAGTCTCTTTCTACGGTACTAACTTTCCTCGAACTAGAAAAAAATTTATTTAATAAGTAGGTACCCAATTACAAATTTTGTTCAAATTATCCTCCACTATTGCGTACGCACGCGCTAATCTTCGTCTTATGTCGACTGTAATAGTGTGTAAACGTATTTCTGCATGTCGATTCTATAAAAATCTCACCGTGAAAACTTGCGTGAAGTGAGTTGTCAGTGTCATCCCACTGATGCTAGGGATTGACCAAGCAAACATTTACAATCATAATCGAGATTTTAATAATATTTTTTAAGCTAATCTTATTGAAAATTTTATATAATTTCAAAGCTTTTAGTGGTCAAAACATTAATATTTTGTGGGATTTTAAAATAAAATAGCAAAACATAAACTTAGTCAGAAACTCAATGTTGTTTTTTTCTTAAAGTTGTATAAAATAGATATTACTAAACCTATCCAGAAGGTAAAGGCACCTTAAAATCGCTGAAAATATGCACATAAACCACCTAATCTCTTGAAGAAGCTTGACTTTCGCTGTAATAGTAAGAAATGCTCAAGATGTTATTCATAAGAAAACAGGACTTTTCTTTTCTGGTCGGCACTTTAATTTTTGAATAACTTATGAACTTATGAACGATGAGTTTATGAAATACAAACTTATTTTTGCAGTCGATCAAATTAATTATGTGCATTATGCATGCGTGAATATTCAACCCAACTACGGAACCTTTCACTGTGCGTGGTTCGACATAAACATGGCATTTTTTTTTATTTCTTTGGAAAACTACCACAAAAATAAACAATTACTATTACTCAAGTAAACTAATAGAAACAAAAACTACCAAGCTTATAAAACTAACAAAACATATTGAAATGTAAAGTGATTGCGGAATACGCAATTTATACAATTAATTTAACGTCATATCAAACTTTTGCTCAGCCTACCTAAAAAATATATACTGGGCATTCTGTAGCAAACGATTAGAAAAGTATCAAAAATAAATAATTGTACAATAAATAAAAATAATTTTAAACGGCGAGCGCATTCCAAAGATAAATTCAAATATAGAAACAATTCGGCGCGAAATTCAATAAATGACTATGGTCAAAGGTCCTCAGTTACTGACTCATTTTCAATTGAATGTCCAAAAAACTATTAAAATTACATTAGAAAAGCATAAATCATTATTACAAACAATGCTTATTGTATTTAATGCTTAAAATAATTTTATTTCAATTTCTGAGTATCGATTTCCGACATATTAATTACCCGAGTCAATCGAAATTAAAAAAAAAATTGTTTAGCATAATCGCTTTCGCACATCATTACAGAAAAAAAAAAAAAAACAAAAATGGACGGAGATTTTGAACACAAACTGAGTAGTGGTAATGAATAATACGTGTTATTCGACCTGTGTTTCAATATTACGTTAGGATTTGGGCATTTTCGTGTTGTTAATAATATTTCCAATAATATTTGTCACATTTTAAATCTTATCTACATGTGTGTGTGTGATATTTGTGAAAAGTAAAAATGTAAACACGCAGGATTGGCGCGAAACTTCGACATTAGATATCAAAAAACTTCATTACCACTACTTATTTTAACTGGAACAATGGATGAATTCGTCAAATAATTAAATGATGTATAATTCACTGCCCCTGTGGTGGAGTTTGGATGTTCGAAATCCCCAATTTTTATGTTTTTTAGCCTCGACCACTACTGTCAACAAAATGGCGATTATCGCATTTACAGACTTGAATTTAATAAAGGTAAAGTAATAAGCTTACGCGCTAAATATGAAATATTTATTAGCGTTAACATATGAGTTTTTTATCCAACTCTCTTAATTAACGCACATTCATAAGATTTGATGGGTAGCATAATTAATATTTACATAATCAATATAATTATGTAGAAAAAATGTAATGCAATTTGTGTGTCAGCAATCGTAACTAGATTAATAATATGCCTACATATTTATGTTATAAGGTTTGGAACTTTTACGTGTGGTTTACCTAGAGATGATATAAAAAAACCTATATGTGCTTTTACGTATTATGTACTTATCTATACAAACATTACACCAATCACTGAATAGGTACTTGCTTAGCACAATTTCTTATATTTTATTATCTTAAATGTAGGCTGACTAAATTGACTTTTTCAATATACAAACACAGTTGGATTTAGACATTAAAATCTCTAAAAGCATTAAATAATTAGGAACTAATTATTGTCACTGTACTCGAATACGTACAGGCTTATGTACATTCTACATCAAGGAATATACTACTCTCTATAAACGAGTTGTACATGGTCGTCAATGGCATGAAAGCAAAATAAAAAGTTCACTTGCTTGATACTAACGACAACCCCTACTTAATACGCATGCGCTACTAACCGCTGCGTGATATATGGATCATTCCGAATTATGCCATCATCGCCAACAGCGCTCACATAAATAATTTGCGTTCCGATTTAGATAAATCACCATCATGGCAGCTGAGAGTCAAAACTATTTTCACTTGATTATGTACTCACGGTTGGATTATAGTATTTATTTGTGTGTAAGTACACCACGAATTTCTTATTCTTTGGTAAGGTGGCGACTGTAGCCGGAAGCACAATTTCGAAAATGCCACGTTAGTTTAACGAAACCGGTTTGAACTGTCAAAATACCACGCTTGACAACCGTACGGCGTGGTAAGATTATGCGGGGAATAATAGGTAATTTATACCATACAGAATAATTGGGGTCAATGTGTAAGCACGTTGTAATCGATTACAGTGCAATTCGGAATGTTCCAATTTTCACTCCACGGTAACCATGGCAACATCACTTCACGCGCGTCGCTCATTGGCTACGGTTTCGTCGCCACTCGCCAATCATGGGCGACGCGCGCCGCTTGACCGGTTAAGGGTTACTTGCATCAAAAATACAGATCTTAGTTATTTAGTATCTATCTACAATAATGTTATATTTGCACGCGTTACAGGTTAAATAAGTAGTCTGTAACTAGTTAATACAAAATCTGGTTAAATGTTGAAATGCACACAACTGACTTTTTAAATGTACAAACACGGTTGGATTTAGACATAATATCTAAAAGCGTTGAAATAAATAGGAACTAATTTCTGAACTCGATTACGAACAGGCTTATGACCATGGTCGTCAATTATAGAAATAAATAAAAACTTAATTTAATATCAATGACAGCGCCTAACGCGCAAGCACTTCACGCGATCCACATCAAAATAATCTCCAATGTGATAATGACAGTGACTAACCTAACGCGCAAGCGCGACGTGAAGTGTTCACTTCACTCGATTCTCGACATTAAATGTCGTGAATCGAGTGAAGTGAACACTTCACGCGATCCACATCAAAGCTCGCACCTCAGGCTGTATTGACTAGACAGTCTAAGAAAAAAAAAAAAACAACACTGTGTTTCTGACTAAGTTTCTGTTTTGCTATTTTATTGTAAAACCCCACAAAATATTAATGTTTTGACCACTAAAATGTAGGTATTTTAGTAGTCAAAACATTAATATTTTGTGGGGTTTTAGCTTTGAAATTATATAAAATGATCAATAGAATTAGCATAAAAAATATAATTAAAATTACGATTATGATTGTAAATGTATGCTTGGTCAATCCCTAGTATCAGGTGGGATGACACTGATAGCTCACTCCACGCTCACTTCGCCTAAGTTTTCACGGTGAGACGGTTACAGAATCGCACGGCTGCTTAGATAGTGACGAAAGCCGCCTCAATGCGTTGGACTGAATCATCCCTAGTCTCAACTTCCGTGGCGTAAACAAATTCTTTGGCCCGTCCCCAGACGTAAAAACCTAACGGAATCAGGTCTGGGGAACGTGGAGGCCAAGGAATAGGGCCATCCCTCATAATCCATGAGTCTGGGGGAATGCACCATTCAAGTACTCCCTCTGACGGTTAATCTCCAGTGAGCGGGACAACCGTCTTGTTGAAAAACAAAAGACCGTCTTCACTGAAAATTGTGGTAAAAAAAAGGGTGTCTGTTTGTAGAAATTCTAGGTTCCCGTTGAGAGAGATTTTTAGGCCTGGGGACGGGCCAAAGAATTTGTTTACGCCACGGAAGTTGAGACGGGATGATTTAGTCCAACGCATTGAGGCGGCTTTCGTCACTATCTAAGCAGAAATACGTTTACACACCACTACAGTAACAGTCGAGAAAGACGAAGATATAGCGCATGGATACGCAATAGTGGAGGACAATTTGAACAAAATTTGTAATTAGGTAATTATTAAACAAGTTTGTATTCAAATTCAAGGAATGTTAGTTCCGTAGGAAGAGATAAGAGACTGTGTAAGAGTGAGATAACACTGTCTACCTAATGAAAACTAGTGTTCTTACCGTAATATCGAATATCAATCAGCCTGATATGTCTCGATTACACATTTAGCGAATTAGTGAAGTTATTAAAAGGTTTTTTTTTGTACACACACTTGCACACCGTTGGAAAGGGGACAGACTAGAAACTTTTTAAAAGAATTCCGAAGATCCCGATCGCTTTATTTTACAGCCATTTAAAGTCGAGTTTTAAGTGTATTTTTCCTTTTTCCAAAAACTTTGTGACTTATAAAGGAACTAGATGTTATTAGCAAGTAGTTTTGAATTTTATAGAACCATACAAGAGTAAACCTAAAAATTAAAATGAAATTTGAATGCCATACTAATAACTTTTTTTTCAACACACTTGCTCGTAAAATGGCTCTTAATGCACCGTCGTTTTTAGGACCATAATGCAGTGTATTACAAACGCGTGCTTTTTCATTACGTTACGGTACTTGTGCTTTATTTCCACAGATAACTATTTAATTTACTAGTCGGAGGTCGGAGAAGTGCGTTTTTTTTTAATCTCTTCAAAGAGACTTCATGCCAAAAGGAATCCGCGAGCCATATTTCACTTTTTTTTTAATAGTCTGAATTGTCTTTGGTCCCAAAATGAACTAAAATGTATTTACCTTAAAATGAATGCGCAGTTGTAGCCCGCGAAATTCAATTTTTCTATCGTTTTTTGCAATTTTCAGGTCAGTGTCAAGTTGTATCTTGATCAAAATATGATTCGCGACTATAACAGGTATGTATTTACAGAATTATAATCATTAGAATCATTAATACATCTTTCTTAGTTATGGATAAGGATAAGTTATTATGGATAAGTTCTTAGGGAACAAATCTGACTTAAATAGGTATGTTATATTAATGATTCTAATGACTATAATTCTGTAAATACATATCTATTATATACTATATATACATTTTGATCAAGATACAACCTGATACTGACCTGCGAATTGCAAAAAACTTAAGAAATTTTAAATTTCGCGGTCTACCACTGCGCATTCACCTTAGGGTACATCCAGACAGAGCGAGGCATGCGCCGCAAATGATTTTTTTTATATGTACGGTTGCCTCAGGCTGAGGCATCTAACATACAAAAAAAAGTACTTGCGGCGCATGCCTCGCTCTGTCTGGATGCACCTTAAATAATAATATGGTCCGTGGTCCCTCGCGGAACCAAACGGAAAAGACCACTGGCGTTCTATTATTGCGGATTCTCACTGAATTAATGTATATTTCTGTATGCCAATAGTACTTTCTAATTCCATACTAACTAAACTACAATTTGACATACGTTTTGTCTGTGCTTTTAAATAAATAAACGCGCGCCATTACTTACTCTATGGGTAAACCTGCGCGCGCACCACGCTAGCGCGGCGCGCGGAAAAACAAACCCAGCCCGCCATTATCCATACAAGTTAATATTTAACAATACAAGCCTGTTTTTTTCCTCGCAAGTGTGTTGAAAAACGTCGTATGATACGCGTGTGCATTGATCATTAAACTCTCGGCTTCCTTATCGCGCTCGCCATGTATCATAATGTACTATTAAATTTAAGCTTAAATGCGAAGTTCCTGTATTTTTCTAAATTAAAATTAAAGTCATCATATATAAAAATAATATCATATAAAAATCGGTGTAACAAGGAATGAGTTACTGGGCCTTAAGAGATAGCAAATGACCTCTCCTTTCGGCCAATTCCATTTGGAAAACGATGCACCAAACACCCTGTATAATATTTTAACTTGATTTGGTTTTATTGGTTTTTTTATTATACCACATTGAAAAGCAGAAAAAATTTACAATACAACATACGCCCAAAAAACACTGCTCTTTTTTGCAGTAGTTTTTCATCGATATTTTTATCGATCAAATATTTATACCAAAACCTCTCTTCCCTAGTTGCATGTGTGCATTCAGTGACTGTATCTATACTTTCTAGTACCCGCCCCTTTTGAGCATGTGTACTTACAATAAGATAGCACAAAAGCGTTACGCCTATTTTCTTGCGTGTGTGCCAAAAAGCATCATATCTATTTCTTTTGTTTTTGTGCGAGTTTCAGGAGTGGGATAAAAGTGGCGACATTTGAACTCAAACAAATATAGACTGAAGGCATATCTTTCGGATGTCTATGTCAACAACCCAGGTACCTAGATTGATTAGATGGCTCCGGCATATATAATTTTAAGTGCAGGCATCACGAAAGTCTCATACCTACTATCAAAACTGCATACTACTTCTCGGTTTCATAAATAAATTGGGTATTTTCTTAACCCAAAACCCTTGACCCCTTGAAAAAAAATGAGGATTCGAATACATACAGTATGATTAGGTTCCATCGGTGTCTGCATGCTTTCCAGATGATTGTGGCTTTCAACTTCGTAGTTTTGGGTGTTGCGAACTGAAAGGTTTATAATAATTAGGTATATTAAGTAATAAATTGGAACTCCATGTATTAACAATAATTCCTAGTAGGTAGATAACGTGCATAGTGCAAGTAACATAATGATTCAATTAACGTTATGGTGGGAAAGCACTGAGGTCCACTACACAAAAGGTAAAAAAACTTTTTTACAAAAAAAACAACCGTCTTAAAAAAAAACACTACAAAGTGATAAATAACTTTAATTTCGGAAGTCGGTGTCAAAAAACGAAAATGCGGAATCAACGACACCGCGACTTCCGAAATTAAAGTTATTTATCACTTTGTAGTTTTTTTTTTTAAGTCGGTTGTTTTTTTTTTTGTAAAAAGTTTTTATTTTTCACTTTTTAGTTGTAACTACACCACGAAAAAGTAAACAAAAAGATCGTTAATGTAGACAATGTAGATAAATTTTTAGATTTTTGTTGATTTTTTAATAACCGCTTGTCCGATTTCGATAAAATTTTCATGGAACCATTTGGGAAGTATACCCTTTCCAACAAAAGAAAAAATTTCCAAATCAGTCCAGGCGTCTTCGAGAAATCGGGGAACATACATAAAAAAAAAAAAGATTCCGACGAATTGAGAACCTCCTCCTTTTTTGAAGTCGGTTAAAAACACGTTGCACACAGTAGAAAGCAGGGCCAAGTTCAATGGATGGAGACTTTTATATAATAGGCTAGTTTCCTAAAAAATTCTAATTAGTCCGTCAGTTAGATTATCGAAAAATAATGGACCCTTATTTTTTCTTTTGTCAATCAAACAAAAAATGACAAAGATAAAGCGCGTCAAAATTTGGGAGTGGGGGGTCGTGACGTCACGCCGTGCGACACTTTTTAGCACGGCGTGACGTCACGACCGCCCACTCCCAAATTTTGACGCGCTTTATCTTTGTCATTTTTTGTTTGATTGACAAAAGAAAAAATAAGGGTCCATTATTTTTCGATAATCTAACTGACGGACTAATTAGAATTATTATTTTTTTACCCAGGAAACTACCCTATTAATTAATAACCCAATTGTTATTAAAATAAATACATTATCATCCTGTGGCTGTCCACTAGTGAAAACCTACTCATACGTGTATTTTTATTATTACTGAATGGGGCTGCTGATCTCTATCACGTCATCACGCGTAGCATGACGACGTTTTGTCGACGGAAGAATAGACAAAATGACACATTGCCAGGCTTAGACGCGTACAAATATTTCTACAACCTATCATTTTGTCTATTCTTCTGTCGACAAAACCCTTTTCTACGGCGATCATACTACGCGTGCTGATGGAAAGCGATGGATGAGGATATTATTTTAGTCTTTGTGATATCCCATGCCGTAATGCGTTTTCATCAACTAATCACATCAGCTCTCTCTGTTCCCAACTTTTAATCGCACATAATTATGGCATAGTGGTAAAGTTTAAGTTTCATAAAAAAAAGTGGTGCCGCTACATCTGCATCGGCCCCAATTTGCAAAGAGGTCATTAAAATGATATCATTATATTAAAATATGAAAACCGTTATGAAAATTAAGGCAGTCTTCTACAACCGATACTTTAGTACGCCAGCCGTAAATTTCCGGCCGTTATGTGACAGCACAACATTATTTTTTGGAAACCATAGCCTCATGTCAACCTACTTTAAATATTACTTATGTAGATACACTTTATGCATGTGTTTCGTAGCTCTTTGCTCTGGCTTCGACTTAAGCGTGGATATTTCTATTTAACGTATGCTACCCAATGATATTATAAGTAAAATTATAATATCATTGATGCTACCAAGATATTTGACAGCCTCTACTTATCTAAATGGTGTTGCTTGGAGACTTTACCATTTTTTTTGAGCTTTTTCTGGAGTGGCACTTGTGACATAGGGTTCATGGGCGTGGGGATCATGGGGGCATTGCCTTGTCGCCACTCGCTGTCAGGGATGACCCGGCATTTATTGAACAGCTCAACAATCGGTCGCTCCTCCATAGGCTGGCTGCTTGCTGTGGTTACAACAACAGAAACAATGATTCTGCTAAATTAATTTTAAATGAACTGCTTAGAAATTGGTAAGGTAACACGCACTGCCTTTCTTAAGAGTAAGTGCAAACCATGTACACAGGACCCCTCTGTATCAAATGGTCCTAGTAGCACCGACCTAAACCTAATCGATACGACATTTTAGCAAAATGTCCTATCAGCAAATCGTCGTCGTGATGACGTCCTTTTTGTAAAGTACAGTGGGCTGCAAAACTCCATGGACAGTACAAGAATAAAATCATATGAAGCGAGAAATGACGCCATCTAGCGTAAAACCGGTTAACGACTAACAAAATTCTATATATCTGCTTTTCTTCCTGTTGCTAAGTAACTACCAAGTCAAATATTAAATTATTAAAATACCCTCTCGTTAGCTTAATAAATATATTCCTATCGGTTCCTTTTATTATTTTTATCATTTAAGCTACGTATGCTGGTAAATGTAATGTAATAATTAGATAAATGTGTTAGCCTTGTAACTCCTTGCTCAATCCTACTTAATACGTTTCTTCCTAAATCCTTACTTACGTTTCGTAAATTAGTCATCTAGTTTATTTTCGAAAACTTGCACTCAAACGTTCACGGGAAAATAGACACTAAGGTATCCATGCAATTTTGCTGGCGCGTGTACATTAATACTGAAAACGGGGACAGGACTTAGAGACCCCTTTAGTTCGGCCTGTCGTCGGTCACAGTAATTTTTGGGCACTTAGTGTTACTATCGGGACAAACTATGGAGTAAATGACTTCAAAGGACAAACAGATATAAAGTATGATGTGATGAGTCACGGCATGAGAATCAGTGGTGGCCCAGGTGGTAACGGCCCCGACTTACGCATCGTAGCTCATGAGTTCGAATCCACGTAGACACTTTTCTCTGTAATTTATGTCATCACCACAGATCTCAAAACGGTGAAGGAAGTCATCGTGAGGAAACCGGCATGTCCAAGAAGCAAAAATTCTAAGACATGTGACATCCACCAACCCGCACTGGGCTCGCGATTACCCACTCGCTCTCACAGAGAGGAGGCCTGTGGCCCAGCAGTGGGGACATTATACGCTGATTATGCTTATACGACATGAGAGTTAACCACTCAGATATATCTGCCTAGTAGCAAAGACGCATAATTCCTGGGGTGTTATAAGTTATGGAAATTCAAGTACCCGAGACCTGGAGGTTTCTGTTGGTGGACTGTTTGCGGCGAGGTGCCGGCATTTCTCCCTGTAATCCATGCCAATGCTCCGCTACTCGTTCTGTTCAAACCGACGTAAAAATTTTAAAGAATACCACCACACTACCGCCGGTTTTTTTTTTTTTTTTTTTTGTTGGAGAGCCTGTCAAAACTTTTCCGAGGAAGTTTATACAACATTGCTAACAAGACTGTAATATTGAGCTGCTGATTTGCACTTATTAGCCAAGTACTACTGTTAGTTCATCTTTTACATACGGTGAAGGAAAACATCTTGAGGAAACCTTAGACTTATAGTAGGTAAATTCGGTCTGTATTCGCCAATCTACCTTGCGAAAGCGTGGTGATCAATGCTCGTGCCTTCTCTGTATAAGAAGATGCCTTTGCCTGCTCTGGGACACCAATAGGCTGGTAGCAACGACTAGAGTACCTACTACATAGTTTACGTTATACATGTATATGTATTACCTTCTTTAGATGGGACATCTCTGGGCACGTGCCTTCGCCGATGAGTTGTTTGTTTTACCTGACGCACTTCCGAGGGCTTCATACTTCTGACAGGCGAGCTGCTGATAAATGATGAGTAGTGTTAGGATGTGCAGGGTTTGGCAAGCTTACTTTGTTGCCCTAAAATAAAACCAACATTGTAATGAGAGACTGAACCCCGCAGAGTTGCAACTCACGGGCCAGATTCATACAGGGATGCATCTTAGCAGGTATCGGGGTTCAGTGTTATTTAACTAGCAGCGCCCCGCGGTTTTACCCGCATAAGTTTCCCATGGGAATATCGGGATAAAAACTATCCTATGTCCTTTCCCGGGACTCAAACTACCTTTATGCCAAATTTCATCTAAATCGGTTCAGCGGTTTAAGCGTGAAGAGGTAACAGACAGACGGACAGAGTTACTTTGGAATTTATAATATTAAGTATGGATAGTATATAGTATGGATATAATATACACACATCAAAAGTGTCTAGGGATCAACATATATTTTTGCAATAACTTTTCTCCTGATTGATATTAATTAAAATTTTCTTTAAGGATTAATCAAATAAAGTGTTTTCGTTTGTCACAGTAACGATAAACCAAGTCACCTTTGCATTAATAAAGAAATTTGCCATTTTCCTAATAAAGGGATTTTTGACATTTGAACCACTAACACAAAAGTTCGAAAAAAAGACTGAAATAACAGTTTTCTTTAAAATTTTATTGGGTAACTTAAACAATTAATAATCCGTGTTTCTACCGCGAACACTAACAACACAAGAACATCGGTTTGGCATACTCAAAATGAGTTCATCCAAATCACGCTGTGGAATGGCCGCCCATGTTCGTTGCAACAACAAAAAAAGGTCTTCTTGCGACTGGATACCCTCCATATTCGGCAGAGCTCTTCTCTGTAGCATATCCCATGCATGCTCAATCGGGTTCAAGTCTGGCGACTGAGCAGGCCAGGGCAGGACATTGATGTTAGCTGCGGCGAGAGTCTGTCTTACAACTCTTGCGGTGTGCGGTCGTGCATTATCATGCATTAACTGAAATAAGGGACCGATTTGCACTTGTAGAGGAACGATGACGTCTGATACAATCGTCTCAGCATAAATTTGAGCGTTGAGGTTGCCTCTGATCCAAATCAACTCAGTTCTTCCGCCGATCCAAATACCCGCCCATACCATGATGGTTCCACCACTATAAGGATGGACTTCCTGGCAGGATTTTAATCGCTGTTGGCATCCAGGGGTTCTCCAGTGTCGTATACGTCTTGTATCCGGTCTCATACCAAAACGAGACTCATCAGAAAAGCACACGAAACGCCATTGTTCTTCTGCCCAATTTCTGTGTTCAAGAGCCCATTGATATCGAATCCTACGATTGTGCATTGCTATAGGTGGTACCCGTAGCGGTCTTCGGGAATGAAGGTTCACTTCATGCAAGCGGTTTCTGACTGTTTGGTCGCTAATTAAGTTCCCTGAAGAGTGATGAAGCCTCACGGCTAACATCATGGCGGTTATTGTTGGAGCTCTTCGAGTTAAGATTTGAATGTATCGGTCTTGTCTCCGTGTGGTGCAGCGATACCGTCCTCCATGGCGCTCAGCCACGGTACCAGTGCTTCGGTAACGTGTCCAAAGTCGACTGATAACACTCTGACTTGTATTCAGAGCTAAAGCCACAGTACGTTGCCGGGAACCAGCTTCTATCATTCCCACGGCTCTGAGCATTTCTTCCCTGCTTAAATGACGTCGCCGCTCCATAATAACGTTGGTTTTAATCAGTAGTAGGGAAACAGTAGCACTAATAATGTCTTCAATGCGTTGTATGTTTTTATAGGGAAAATATTGACAGCTGATTTTCATCTTTTACTCGAATTTGATTCACAGTTCCTGATTCAAATTATGAAATGCACCAAAAAGGATCCATATAAATTTATAAAATCATAAACTTATTACAAAGCCACATCTCAATCTCAAGAAATCCGCATAAAAATGCTTGATCCCTAGATACTTTTGATGTGTGTAGATATAGGATGTATGGATATGTCTGGCGGTTCTGATTTATTTATTACTAGCTGTGCCCCGCGGTTTCACCCGCGATAAAAGTCTTATACTTAGTCCTTTTTTATTGATTCCCTTTACAAATTTCCACCCCCCTTTTTGTACACCCTTAAGGGATAATTTCGGGGACAAAAACTATTCTATATCCTTCCCCACAACTCAAACTATCACTCCATACCAAATTTCATCTAAATCGGTTCAGCGGTTATTGATTCCCCATACAAACTTCCACCCCCCTTTTCACCCCCTTAAATAATGATTTCTGGGATAAAAACTATCCTGTCCTTTCCCGGGACTCAAACTTATCTCTATACTCATCTAAATTGGTTCAGCGGTACAAGCGCGAAGAGGTAACAGGCAGACAGACACACTTTCGCATTTATTATATTAGTATGGATAACTATAGTACCTAGTACCTACGTAAAACTGTTTCTTGTGATTAAATTGACTATAGGTACATAGGCATACTAATGAAAGACAGTACCTACGTATTCATATAGATGAACACATAAAAAATCGCTCAATATTATAGTCCATGAAGTATTATTTCTTTTTCTATGATCTATAAGTCAAAGAGAACCCACTCAAGCCATGGTCCGGAGCGAGAGGGAGTGGGAGGCAGTTACTTCCTTCTGCGAAGCAGTCATGCTAGCGAAGGAGGTGGCGGGATAGCTGAGGGAGAGAGCCTCACGTCTGAGCCGCCGCGGGAGACGCTCCGAGCGTCGGGAGCCGCGTGACGACTCCCGGCCAACGTACGCGCGGGCCTGCGGACGGACACTAATGGGTAGCTCACCGTCCGATCAGGACCAGGCCAGTGCCGGACGGCACGTATGTGTTTCACGCGCGCCTCAAAGAGATGTCAGGATAAAGGAACGGGCCTGTTAGGGCCGAAGCCTGCCGGGGTTGCGGGATTGTCCGAAAGGGTTACCGCTACCCCGGAACATAAAGGGCTAAGGAAGGAACACGGGTGGGTTTTAGTCAGTAAGAGTGACACTCCCTTCCACTCCACCCAGAGCGGGAGGGGTCATTTGATGATTTCCCATCCACAAAAAAACCCACTAGACTTAACTGTCTTTAGGTCCAATTCAACTTCACCCAACCCAGCAAGACCACAAGCAAAGCTAAGAATAAACTTACCACTCTGCCGGTTGGTTATAGACGTCGAAGTTGTTAAATTCATCACCGATATCCTCCTGACCGCAGGCTATCTCCAGCCCTTCGCTGGGTAGACGACTCTGGCTACACATACCTGTGTGGGACAATGTGCAACTACTAAGCAAAATCAATTACATTTGTGCAACAAGATTATGGTCCCAAAATGTAGCCATCAAAAAGTGAAAAATAAAAACTTTTTGACAAAAAAAAAAACAACCGACTTCCAAAAAGAAAAACACTGCAAAGTGAACAATAACTTTAATTTCAAAGGAGTTTAAAGGAGTGGTAATGTGTTTATCAGCCTATGTATGTACACTACCGTCCAAAAGTTTGGAAGCAGCAAGGTAAAATCAAATAAAACAAAACAAAATCATTTCAATTTCAATGTATTGATAAAAAATAAAAATATAAACAAAAACTAATTTAAGCAGAACAAAAATTTTACATACAATATAAAATTAAATTAAATTTTAGCTTCATCAAAGTGTCCTCCTTTTTCCTTTATTAGCTTCTCGCATATTCTGGGCATTCTATTAATTAATTTCTTAAAATAATCTTCATCTAATTTGTTCCATTCGCTCTCTAATAGCTTCTACAAATGTTCAGAGCTCGTAGGAGAACGATTTTTCACCCTTCTATCGAGTTCATCTCAAACAAGCTCAATGGGAGAAAGATCAGGTGATTGAGATGACCATTGCATGATGTTTAAAATTTTTTCATCTTTTTTCTTGTTCAAAAAAGTCTGGCATAGTTTCGAATAGGGCATGCAAAACCGGTTTTCCGGTTTTGCGCAAAACCGGAAATCGGCCAAAATTTAACGATTTTTGAAAACCGGTTTTGAGAGCCAAAACCGGAGCTCAGCTCCGGTTTTGTCAACATTTTTTTCGAAGTAATGTTATTTTGTAGTTCGTCTTCAAAGTTACAAAAATGTTGATTTTTTTGGTTATTGTGGGTGGCTGTGTTTAATATTTGAAGATGCTGATTGTGTTTTCTATGTTTAAAATATATTATTTTTGATAGCAGACTTAATAGGTACCAAAGATACCAAAAACTTACTTGTTGTTGATTTGATCTCAGTTAATTAATCTTTATACTATTATAAGTTCATTGTTATCTGTACAATTATTATGGTTTGGATTAAAAAAACAAAAAAAAAACGACGCTGAAAAAGTATGAAACAAGATTTTCATACTTCGAACAGAACAAAAAGAAAAACCGTAGTCACACGTTATTAAAGTGTTTCGGTTGGTACCTATAACGTGTGACTACGGTTTTTCTTTTTGTTCTGTTCGAAGTACGAAAATCTTGTTTCATACTTTTTCAGCGTCGTTTTTTTTTTGTCGTAGTCGGGTTTTAGTTTTTTTTACTTTTTTTTATTTAAACAATTTTGGTGTTAAATTTAACACATGACTTTTGTCCGCTAGAGGGCGTCGCTTTAAATTTGAGCAACATTTTGGAAATGTACAAGTGAAGCCCTTTCAAATGATACCAAACATGGCGTATTTATCTCAATTTTATTTTTAACACATTACTTTTTGTCCACTAGAGGGCCCCGTATCGAGTTTTGTGCAACGTCACGTAGCCTATGTTCAGCGGACAATTAAGACGGTTCTAACGATACCTCATATGTCGAGTTCCGATAAGTAGATTAGGAGCTATGAGGGAACAGATGAACATACTCACATACATACATAGCCTGTTAAAATCATAACCCTCCTTTGGCTTTGCCGTAGTCGGGTAAAAAGAAATGTATTATACAATTTGTTTTATTTGTAGACTTAGCGGGTATTTAAAAAAAACGGTGTTTCTTTTTAAATTATACTACATTCGATTTTTTTGCTAAAACCGGACCTAGCTCCGGTTTTCGGTTTTGGTCCCAAAAAAACGATGTTCAAAACCGGTTTTGATGACTTTCCGGTTTTGCATGCCCTAGTTTCGAAGAATGCTTAGGATCATTATCCTGTTGGAAAATGAATCCAGGACCAATTAGATTTAGTCCACTGGGTACGGCGGAATTTTGGAGAATTTTCAAGTACCCTTCCTTGTTTAATTTTCCGGTTATCCTCACAAGATTTCCGGGTTTATTGTTGCCAAAACACCCCCAAACTATGACATTACCTCCACCATGTTTGATAGTAGGCACAGTACATGCCTCTGAAGCCCTCTCTTCTTTTGACCGGCGTACAAAAACACGTCTATTGGATCCGAAAATCTGAAACTTTGATTCGTCACTCCAAAGGACATTTTCCCATTGTTCTATTGTCCATTTTTGGTGCGCTTTTGCCCATTCTAGTCTATTTTTCTTATGTCGAATTGTTAGTTTTGGTTTTTTAGCTGCAACACATCCTCTTAGTCCCGCAGACAATAAACGTCTTTTAACAGTTGTTTTTGAAACTGGTGTTTCTCGCGTTTCATTCAGAGCTGCGGTGATTTGTGGTGCAGTTAAGCGTCGATTCCGTTTAGAGAGAATCCTGATGAAGTTGTCTTCTTGCCTTGTTGTGGATTTGGGCCTACCAGATCTCTTTCTATCTTCATTTTTCCCAGTTTCTCGTTTCCTAACAAGGGTATAGTGGACACCTTTACGAGAGATTCCGAGGCTTTCTGCGATTTGACGTTCACTGTATCCTTCCTCACGTAGAGTACAAATAGCGCTTCTCTGTTCGAGCGTGATTTACTTGCGTTTTGCCATTTTCAGAAGAAAAGATGAGGTCAATGGAGTCGTCGATATCTTTCGAATACGGACAATGTTAATATCACAACCTTCACGTGCCAATGCTCCAGTTGGACTAAACAGAGTCTTAAAAAGCTAAAACCACCAAATATTATCAATAAAACCACACCATTGCACTCAATAAAGTACCCGACGGATTAAGTCATAAAACACGTGTTTCGTCAAAATTAAGGAGTTAGTTAAAACTTCATAAATGTGAAATACCAATCCTTTTATTTTTGTATAAACAATCGTAAAAGCTTGTAAAACGTTAGTTTATTGCTAATTTTTGGCGCCTATAGTCGGTATTCATTTGTTTTGTTTGAAGACAGGTGTGCTTCCAAACTTTTGGACGGTAGTGTATGTATGTTTGTATGTTCCTTTGAAGCACTATACAGGCCAAACGCGTGGGCCGATTTTTATGATTCACACGTCAATCGATTTCTCTTAGTCCGGCGAGTGTCACTAAAGACATGACGTTAGTGAAAATTCAATATGGCGACTACTGGACGCCATATTGTGAAAATGAAAAAAATTAAAGTCAACAAACTATATCAAGTGGGATATCGTTGCATAGGTCTTTCAAAAATATTAGTAGTTTGGGAATACCGTTTTTTGATTAAGTGAACCGTTCGTGACTTATCAAGCTTTAAAGTACCAATTTTCGTTAGAATCAAGTTAGATCAGCGTCTCATATCGTATAGAGTTATTTGGTATAATATATTTTCATTTCAATAACGTTCACAAGATATAATAAACGTGAGATATACCAACCGTTGATATAATTTCTTTATATATAACATTTATATACTCCAAAACTTACTTCGTATAACGTTACTGGATATAACGTTTATTTAATCGAAAATCATTAGGTCTATCGTTTAAAATATATCTATATTGATACCGTCATTATGGTTAACACCCCGATTCAGAGCAAACTGGATTTTGACAAAAATGGGACCAATCTGGAAGTATATCCATTTAAATAAAAAAAGAATTTTCCAAATCGGTTGATGACGGCGTAATGAGGTAACAAACAAAAAAAAATACAACCGAATTGAGAACCTCCTCCTTTTTTTGGAGTCGGTTAAAAAAATATAACTAAGTAGGTTAGGCTAGGCGCTAATCATAATTGTATAAGTAAAGCACATTTCGCAGATGCAAAGACTGCATAGCTAGGTAGCAATCTAATAACACCACGCACTTCAAAATCCGTCAAGCCATTTAGGCTACAGGCGGTCACCAAGGAACAGATTATTGACGTGTAAAAGTGTTTGTACAAACCTACTTACAGAAAATAAATCATTTATCATTATCATTTATCAGACAGACATACAAACCTATGTTAACACAATATATGATACCTACAGACATAACATGGGTAAATAACCTGAACAACCGGCTTTGTCGTTTGGTATTATAAGCTGAAAAACTACACTCACTGTCTCCGTCAGCATGCGACCGTTGCCTTTTGAGTTTTATGTAAGGCTGATGATCCGTGCTTGATTGGCAATGCTAAACAAATAAAACAAAACCGTTAAACATTCTATAAAGCCTGTAAATTCGAGAAAGTAAGTTCTAGCAATCAATAGGTACGTCTGCTACGTAACACATACCCCAGTGCGTTCCTGGCGCGGTTGCTTGAAGCTGTTGCTGTAGCCTCGCACCTGGCCGATCATCCGGTGCTGTTCCACGGTGGCAGGGTCCAGGTAGCCTCGTGTGGGGTTTTGGGGTATCTCCAGCCGACGTAGTCTCGCAGCTTGCTGCGACACCCCTGTATAATCAGCAAGACTGGCGAATTTTTCTAAGCTAAACGAAGTTATTGAGGGGCACAGCTATTAAATGGTAAGTCCAAAAGCCAGTAGTTATAAAAAACACAATGATGAACTACCGGGAACTGGTAGTACAACACTAGCAGCGGACGCAGTGCAGGTTTTGCAACTCATTTCCTTTGTAGGCAGCACGTAGCCGCATAATAAGAGCTTCCTAAAACCCCCTAAGGAATAATACCCAATAAGCTATTAAAATCGTGACCTCTTTCAATTGTAGATAAAATGAATAATATAGGATATATAGATAGGTATAGACGCTACTAAAATATAAACTTGTATCGTTTGTATAAAATATTAAGGCTGTCTTTCCACCGCATCGGTGCAGTGTGCTGTGCGAGGATGCTTGATAGCAGAGCTAGGAAGACACAATTAGACTTTTAGCACCAAACCATACATGTATTGGGATGATGTTTATGGAAGCAGACCTACCTACAGCAAAAAGTGGCACGGCACGACATAGGTGCATATAAAAATGGAGCTGTGACCACGGCGTGATCAAACAGTGGGATTTGTCATAGGTATATTCTTCTATCTTCACGACACGAGCAACTAGATACGACAGCATACAACACAGAGGGAAATCCAGCCTACTCAGCAGTACTTACTTTTCTTCGGCTGTGTCCGCACAGTTATAAACGGGACGTTTTCTGGTGTCCTAGGCGGGTCTGTGACTCTGGTCATGCTAGGAAAAAACAGTTAATTAACGATCAATCGTTGGAACAGATAACACTGATCTAAATACCTATCGAACCGTATGTGTGAGAAAACATTTCTGAGAGACATCATCATTCTCTTGCTCTTACCCCAATTTATTTGGGGTCGGTGCAACATATGTTCTTCTTCCATTCTACTTCTCTATTAGAAAGAAAAGAAAGAAAGAAAATACGTTTATATGCGGTGAAAATGACGCAAAAAAGAACAAACACAAAAAATAAAATAAAAATATTAGTCATCCCGATAGTCATCCCTTTCTAGCCATCATCATCATCTGCCTAACCTTTTCCCTACTATGTTGGAGTCGGCTTCCAGTCTAACCGGATGCAGCTGAGTACCAGTATTTTACATGAAGCGACTGCCTATCTGACCTCCACAACACAGTTACTGGGTAGGTAATACGAAACCCCTTGGTAAGACTGGTTGTCAGACTTTCGGGATTCTGACGACCCGTAACGACTGTCAAAGGTCACTATTGACAGCCGGGACCAACGGCTTAACGTGCTTTCCGAGGCACGGGGGGTCTTGGTATGTAAAGATGGTCACCCACCCACGGACCAACCGCGGCAAGCGTGGCTTAACCTGATCTATCGACCCGTGTGGCTGTTATTACTTAACTACAAGCCCCTCTCCCATCCCTTTCTAGCCATATCACCGTTTACACAGTCCATCCATCGTTTCTTTGGTTTTTTACTCGTACCTATAGCTTTCTCAGTTCTCACATACGGTTCGACATAATATTAGTTAACAACCGTCTTATAACATGGTACCTCCGTTTTTTTAGTTTCTTTTTCCTTTTTAATGTTTTGATTAGATCGATTTTCTCCTGGAGGTTGTTGCATCGCACTTCAGCTATGGAAAACTGGTCATCTAACTCCGGTATGGAAGCTATTAAAAAAAAAATGTATTTTAACATTTACGTTGCAGCAGGTTAAAAAGGCGTGTAAGTTTGGCTTTCGAAACACATCTGTGCGAGGAAGCAGTGGATGAGTGACAATAAAATTGCTTCGTATTCAAGCCCACCACGAGTTATTATTTTTCACTTGGAAATGGAGCATTCTACCGTGATTTTTCAGTCAGTCCGACCACATCCGACACCACGTCACCGTTCGGCACCCACCTATCGTCGGAGTGACTAGACACGATCATGCCACGCAGTCGACTACAGTCGCATGCTCAACTAATTTTAACAACTAAAACTCATTTGTCCCAATCTATACTAATATTATAAAGAGGTAAAATTTGTTTGTAAGTTTGTATGTAGGGGGTAATATCTGGAACTACCAGTCGGATTTGAAAAATACTTTTTGCATTTAATAGCCCAATTCATAAGGAAGGCTATGGGCTATTTAACATCACGCTATGACCCTTAGGAGCCGAGCAAATAGAAAAAAGTCAGAAAGAACGAAGTGATAGCGCGGGCAGGTGATGCGTTGCGACGGGGTGGGTCGGGGGAACAAGAAGTTTAACGCGAACGAAGTCGCGGGCTGAAGCTAGTAAGGGATAAAGCTAACTGTACAAAAAAAAATTACATGCCGTTTTGTTAGTTGATTACAGAAACCATAGAAATCGAAAGTTTTGCCCCTGAGGAACTACCCACTTACCTATGTATAGAACTACTCATGTTTCATAAAGGCTAAGTTTAATAAAATGGTACGAGATGTGCCTCCAGTAGGTAATGTTATGAAATATAAACGAACCATTCTTATCCACCAGTTTCCGTTCGGAACGTGTTCGCTCTAAGGCGGCTCCAGTTAGACTGCTGGAGCTCCTATGACGCTTATCTGTAATAATTGTGATTATGTATGTATAAGTATATGTATTTAAGTATTCTTATATGTATTCTTATATCTTAGTTATAAATATTTTTTTTTCTGTTATTGCACCTACTGTGTAGTGTCTCTGCATCACCCTAAGGTAGACTGGTAGAAAATGCCCAAGGCAGTAAGTCCGCCTTTGTACAGTTTTTATTTGTGCATACAGTTTTAATAAATAAATAAATACCGATGCATTAACTGTGAAATGCCAATGGGACCGGGCAACGGCCAAAAATTGTCAGTACCTACCTAATTAAAGCATTTTTAAAATCCATCATCAATTCAAAGTCATCATTAAATTAGGTACCTACTCCAGTTTTCTACACCTTGACTCTTGAACTAAGCATACGAACGATCAGGAAAAAAAAGTCCGTTTGTTTCGAAAATGAAACTTTTCTTCCCGATGGTCAACAGTGTGGACGACAACGTGTTACTGATCGGGAATATTCAGCGATCTCGCACAACGCAGGTAGTATCTACCTACGTAACCTACCTATTGACACTTTCCACGCTATGTTAATAGATAGGTACCGTGAGGGCAAATCTGATGATTTATGTCGCTGGGAAAACAGTTATCGCACCGCTCCGGGGCCACAAAATAGATAATCCGGAGCGCTTTGTCACCATCATCGCATCGGCATCATCCACGACCATTGGACTATTCAACACTAATGTAGAGATAAGTATCTACTACCTTCGCCATTTTAGCATAAGTTCACATCAGAGTAGGTATTATACTTTGATTATATAATCAAAGGTATTATAGAAGTTAAAAGGTCATTGGTTGCTTGAGGTGTTTGCTGAATCGTAAATAAATTCAAATTCTTGTCACAGCATCTGTCACAACTTACAACTAAAACAATTAAGACCAACCTTTAGATAACTTTAAACCGTCGCCCATATTAACTTGAAATTTTCATAGCACAGTACTTGATGCTTTGCGCTAAGTTTAAAATAAACGGAACGACTGATTAATAAATATAAAAAGGATGATATAACAGTAAAAGCACTAAAAAATCATTACGTCAAAGATGTCATTAAAATCCTAGAACAATGAAACATCAGCTTTTACTTCAAAATCTATGTGCATATGTCGAGTAGGTACCTACATGACAATTAAAATACTGGCAGGTAAAAGGTACCGTTGGCCAATAAGTACTTACTAATTCCATTCCGTTGGCTGATGAGCATACAAGTACGCTGGACTCACTGACCTGCTGTATTATACAAGTACGCTGGACTTCATACTATCGATGACAAAATGAAGACATTTGATTTTCGCCATTTTGGCGCTGATAGCAAAGTGAGGTTCCGTGGAAGGAACTAATATTAGAGATGTGCTATATCCTTCGATAAAAAAATACTTTTTCACTTCTCATGCTCTAAAAGTTCGTCTTTATGTTGTGCTTAGGCGACATAAAATCGCTTTTTATGTTCTAGTGCATAAAGTAATTTTTTTTTCTGAGACTAAGGTAATCAGGCCCAACAGCCACACGCACAATAAAACTTCGCAGATTAAAGTCGTGATTTATTTCATTTTCTTTAATTTATACCACTTCCGTGTTTTCTATCGTTAATTTAATAAAATCAGGTAAAATAGTTGTCATTTATTATTTAAAAACGCAAAGAAACGTTTTTATGACTTGGCAGTATGAAGTACCCAAGTCGTATGACAAATGTTGAAATTAAAAAAAAAAACTTTTAAAAAGTTTCCTGGCGGTATTATCTGTGGTGGCGGTAATTAGCTATGCTTTGCAACATTTTTGATTAATTATGTACTGTATACTTTATGCCTGTTTCATTTTCTCGCAATCGAAGTGAAAAGCAGAGTGTATAACTCAGGCATAAACGAGCCATTTTACCCCTCGACTTAACTATCCACCCTCGCCTGCGGCTCGCGTGGATATAAACGTCTCGGGGTAAAATAGCTTATTTTATGCCTTAGTTGTACAATCTACTATTATTAACTTTATCGATCGTTATAACCATTGAGAGTAATTATTTATTACTTAAGAAAAAAATATCGAATCACTCCCAGTTATTTTTATGCTTCATTTTTAAGTAATAGGATAATTGCTCTGCAAAGGTTAACTGAAAATTCATTAGGGCGCGGTCAGATCGCAAGCTATAAACTAGTGGATAGTGTCCTAGTAAAGTTATAGCGCATGACGGTCAGATCAGTGAGTTTTAAATATGAAGATAGGCATAAAACTTAGCCTAAAAACTACTATGGTGGAGCTAATATCTCCTGGTTCAACTAAACTAGTTTTACAAGCTGAACTGGGGTCACATTCAGTAGCGGCCCTAGGGCAGTGTGAGCGGTGCGACGGCACCGGGCGCCGTCATGCGCTGAGGCGACCACCGGGCACCAGTCAGATGATAGTAGAGATAAACCATTATAAAACTGCACGCCCCTCCATTAAAATTTCTATACAAACATTTGAAATGTCTGTATGCAACAAGCGGTGGAGAGGCGTTTTAAAATGGTTTATCTCTAACTTACTATAAAGTACGGACGCGGAGTATCGACCGAGACTCCAGTCCGAACACTATGTATGGCAAGCCGATTCCTTGGGGAAAGCAAGCTAAATACTTAGGTGTTATCCTAGACCACCATCTCACTTTCAGTGAGCACATAAAGATGGCTCGTTTGCGCGCCTCTTTCGCTCTCCACTTGATACTGACCGCCCGCAGCAAATTGCCACTCAAGTGCAAAAAAGGGACGCAGAAATAGTGAAAAAAAATGAGTTATATTAATTCAATTAATAATTGATTTATTTCAACGTTAATATTCAAGTTTTCACTTCTGCCGGCACTCCCGGAGTGCAACCCGTCTTTTTTTTGTGGATAGGAAATCATCAAATGACAGGGGTCATTTGATGATTTGGGTGGAGCGGAAGGGAGTGTCAGACTCTTACTGACTAAAACCCTCCTGTGTTCCTTCCTAAGCCCTTTATGTTTCGGGGTAGCGGTAACCCTTTCGGATAATCACGCTACCCCGGCAGGCTTCGGCCATAACGGGCCCCTTCCTTTATGCTGACATCTCTTTGAGGCGCGCGTGAAACACATACACGCCGTCCGGCACGGGCCTGGTCCTGATCGGACGGTGAGCTAAGCCATTACTCTCCGTCCGCAGGCCCGCGCCAGGACGCCCGGAGTGTCTCTCGCGGCGGCTGGGACGTGAGGCTTTCTCCCTCAGCCATCCCGCCACCTCCTTCGCAAGCATGACTGCTTCGCAGAAGGAGGTGACTGCCTCCCACTCCCTCTCGCTCCGGACCATCGCTCTATATGGAGCCCCGATGTGGGCGCGTTCACTGCGGCGGCGAGCCGCCCACTATCTGATCGCGCCCCAAAAGGTGGTAGCCGTAAGGCTGATCCAGGGGTACCGCACGATCTCGGGCGAGGCGGCAAGCCTCCTTGCCGGACTGCCGCCATAGGATCTGGAGGCGATAGTCCTCGCGCGCCTGTATGAGTGACGCGCGGAGGCACTACACCGGGGGGAAACTCCACTTCCGTGGCAAATCGCGGCGAAGCGGACGGACCTCCGGCGCGATCTCATGGTGGCATGGAAAGAGCGACTTTCGCAACCCAGCGCAGGGCACGATGGTGGCGATAAGACCCCTCTTTGAGGAGTGGTTAGAGAGGCGTCACGGCGTTCTCACCTGACGCAGGTCCTGGCCAGACACGAATGTTTCGGGAGGTTCCTGCGCATCATCAGGCGGGAGGAGACGCCCGGGTGTCACCATTGCGAGGGTCACCCAGAGGACACGGTGGAGCATACGGTGGAAGTCAGGTACCCCGCTTGGGCGGAGCATCGCCGTGTCAGTTGTAGAGGCGATTGGCAGTGGCGGTGACCTCTCGCGTCCGACCCTGGTTCAAGCAAGCATAGGCCTGTCCAGCGCATTATATTTAGTCCTTGTCATGGACTTATAATAGTCCTTGTTTAATAGAGGTCAGTGGGTCAGTGTGATGAGGCGATAGAACAGATTAAGTAAGTACCTATAAGGGTATAAGTACACTATAGACGCAGGTGTTCCGTATTTTTTCATATTTTTATCAAGCTTTTAAACGCTTGGCTAAATATCAAATGCCGCGCGCCCAGCGCGCGGCTATAGATCTATAAAATCAAGATAAAATAATACCTACAATAAATAAGGAGAAATCGTTGTATCGATTAAAAATAGTCAAAAAGTTTTTTTCTCTTTTTAATAATGGTTTTAGTTGTACCACGCAGTAAATAGGACGAAAATAGAACGAAAAAATTATGCATGTTCTCTTTCGCAGAAATACGACACGAGCGGTAGGGGCACGGAAATATGTGTCGCATAAATGCGACACAAGCGGTCAAAAGGTCAAATAAAGCCCCCAGACCTTACTTAAAAACGTCAGGTTAGTTAGGTAATCCACAATAGTTAACAATACAGCTTAGTACATATTTCGTGGTAGAAACCGAAGTTTTGAAAAGCTTTGTGATTTGAGTTGATAATATAATAAAAATCCTGCTTTTGAGGTAACGAAGAGCCGATTTGGATAACGCCATGTCAATAAAAATAGTCACCTCGGTAGTGAAAAATAATTAATTTGTTTGTGGATTAATTTGTTTGGGATACTACAGTAGAGTGTAATCAAAGATCTTTGGCCAAGCGCCTTGTGCTTATTTAGCCGGTGGTCATCTATACTTATAATAAATCTGTATAGAGGTCAATTCTGTACTTGAAATATATTTTCAAAATAACTATCAGGGGGTGATTAGTGATCGATACTGATGCCGAAAATGCAATCAGTAAAATTTTTGTCTGTCTGTCTGTCTGTATGTTCCTTATAGAAACAAAAACTACTCGACGGGTTTTAACGAAACTTGGTACAATTATTCTTCATACTCCTGGGCAGGTTATAGTATACTTTCATCACGCTACAATCAATAGGAGCAGAGTAGTGAAGGGAAATGTTGGGAAAACGGGAGAAGTTACTCCATTTTTTAAGCTTCCATCGCGTGTGCAGCCTTAATGGTTAAAGTTACATAGAAATCATGTATAACGGAAATATTCTACATAAAATTGTCTAAAAAATATCCCGCAACAGCATATGTCTATCTTTTATGGTTGACTCACAATAAATTGTGTAACTCCTGATAGCTTAGCAGTTCGGAGCATTCTGATTATATGTATTTGTTTACTCTTACGTTTATAATACTCTCACTCATCCCCAATTTAAAAAAGTTAACATTATTACCTATTCAATAAAAAAAAAATCATAGAAATCGGTATAGAAACACCAAACTTATACATGAAATAAGCCATCGCGCATCGCCATCGTGAATACTGAATCATGCTATAAGGATTATTTTTGTGTAACGGTTGCCGCGCTCGACACAGGTCGCGGCGGCGGCGGTAGGGTATGAAAAGGCGGGAGGTCCGAGAGCGAGCTTCATTCAATATTTGGCTGTTGATGCGTTCAGAGCGTTCGACCTTATTGACAGACAATAATTGATATTGAGAAACCGTGCTTATCACCGTGACTTTTAGTCTTTAAATAGTTTATTTGAATTTCTTGTTGTTATTTTGTAAAATAGGTATGAGTTGTTTTGGTAGTGTTTAAATATTCGTTCAAATTAAAAATTATTAAGCGTAGGTACTTTTATTAATTAAAGTAGTTATAAGTATTTATTTTTAAGTGAAGTAGGTATAGGTAGATAGTATTGCACAGGCGTTTCAGCTTTATTTTCATTTCTTTTTTGTTGTGAGTTGTATATATTTCTGGTTATAATTCTATAAGAATATTTTAGTTTAAATAGTCACTTAAATTTTAAGTGTAAGGTAGCTAAAGTTAGGACCACGTATTAGTTGTTTTGGTAGTGTTTAAATATTCGTTCAAATTACAAATTATTAAGCTTAGGTACTTTTAGTAATTAAAGTAGTTATAGGTATTTATTTTTAAGTGAAGTAGGTATAGGTAGATAGTATTGCACAGGCGTTTCAGCTTTATTTTCATTTCTTTTTTGTTGTGAGTTGTATATATTTCTGGGTATAATTCTATTAGAATATTTTAGTGTAAATAGTCATTAAGATTTTAAGTGTAAGGTAGCTAAAGTTAGGACCTCTAACGTAGGTTATTTTGTTAGGTAACTGACAGCCTTTTCGTTACCGTAGATTATTACTCAATGTCACCTAAAAAACCATTATCTTTATCTCGAACTTCGAGTAAAGCTAAGAGAATGAGAATTACGCGATCTCAAGAATCGGCAGAGGAAAGAGCATATCGGTTAAACTCTATGAGAGTTAGAGCCTCAACTTCTCGAGCCAATGTCATAAACGATTTTTCAAAATTCCACCCCTGTTGGGGTGAAAAGCGGGGATACAGTTTATTTGAAAAATCTGATTCCTTTGTTCTATAAACTTAAAAAATTGGCCCGAATACTTATTTATCTAAATTAATTATAAAGATCATACCAACATACATTTTCGAAACTTTTAGAGGAAAGTACGAATTTCGCGCGGACGAAGTCGCGGGCAGAAGCTAGTTCGTAATATTTGGCAGTCACTAGGAGTGCTACACACTTACTCGGGTCGGCCACAGCTGGACGGCAAAATATATATCATGTCGACTCGAACAATTGTGTAGAACGCCTTACCGTATATGTATAGCCTCCACAAAGCCTCTCAGAAATAAAAACTTTCGCAAACAGCTCCAGAGATTATAATAATATATTGAAGTGAAGGCCGCAGGAAACCGCTGGATGCGAGAGCGAGACGCACAGAACCGGTCGAAGTGGCGGTGCTTGGGCGGGCAAGCACCTATGCCTATGTCCAGCAGTGGAAGTCTTTCAGCTGAAATCATGATGATGATGATATAAATTGCATAAGTACACGGCGTTTTTTATACCCTCGTCGTCTGCGTGCTGCTTGCGCGCTTTATAATTTACTTCGAGTCTTCGTTTAGACGGAAAGTTGAAAAAGCGCGTCGACGGAGCGTACAGATAAAAAGAAAAGTGTGATTAGACCCTAAAGTAGGCACACAAAAGAGAATACCAATGTGTAAATTTTTGTTTTATGTACTTATTGCAAGAGAAATTCCAACTTTTCGACCCGATCAAAGGTAGGCAAATAAAAACAGCACGAAATCTTTAAAATCTCAATATTCAGGTAATGTCGAATTAAGGTTAATGTATATTCAGGCGGGCCGCACCGATTTTATTATTAAAATGCGATGCAATGCGGCCCGATGGAACTGTAATGACTCCACCACCACCACCCACTACCTTCACTTTTGAAGTGAATAAAATAAAACGTTATAATTTAATCTCATTATATATTTATTTCATATACACCTATAACTACTTCTTGACACAAAGAACATATAACTGCACTGATAATGCATAAACATACTAAATAATTATCGCTCTTGTAAATTACAAAGAACGCTAAATAAATATTATTTCAGAAAACTTATTACCACCTTTCCATGCGTAAAAAAGTATACAGTAGCTTATACACTCCCGGACTTCTAAATCGAGTCACCGTGCATTTTTATGTTTAAAGGCCTAAAACAGTCAGAAAAAACTTTTTATGCAGTTTTGAAACTGAGTTACTGACCATAATTTTGGTGATAATGCAAGGGCGCTCACTGCAAGAATTGTTCGATAATACCTGCATGACGTTAGTATCGCAGTAATGGAATGGCCAGCAAGAAGCCCTGGTATGAATCCAATAGAGCACTTATGGGATGAGCTGAAGAGGCGTGTTCGAACTAACAAAGAAGCTCCAGAAACTTTGCAGAAGTAACTGTCATCTTGGTAGCATGGGAGAACATTCCAAAACAGGTCATAGTGGCATTAATTAATTCCATGCCGAACCGCATGACGGGCGTCGTAAATGCTCTTGGAGGTAACACAAGTTATTTTGTATTCTTCAAAAATTCCACGCTAATTTTGCCCATGAGAAAAGCGAATATGACTTATTGCAATTAAACTGCTTTTTTTTTTTATTCCGATTTCAAATTTGGAACAATGACAAACGAAAATGATAGTGAGTGACTGGCTTCCAAACCACGTACTATTTTTTTTGTACTATCATTATTAAAAGAGATAAGAGACCTTTAAACAAAAATATGCAGGTTGATTCGATTCAGGTGTCCGGGAGTGTATGTACATAAAAATGTAGTTATAATTTTGAGTACATGCATATTTGCTATAGTTGATAATAATATTTAGCCCCTAAAGTCAGTAATGATGTTTTATAATTATTTTACTTTATTATATTCATTAATTGCACCCATTATATAATTTAATGAATCATTATAAATCAATAGTATTTAGAGTAATAACAATTAGTTTGTTTTAACATGTCTTGTTACGATAATTGAAGTGCGTTCGCGCAGCACAGCAGTTGCAGTTGGTTGCTTACGCACTTATGATGAAATGAAGCTTCATAATACAGAATACGCACCGTCTTTAAATCACGAGATAATTTGTCACTAAGGGCCGGTTGTTTCAACGGTCGGTTAACACAACAAACGTTATTTGACGTATGTCAAGGCCATAATTTTGTGTATTACGTATTTTTTGGTTTGACGATGGTTAGCGCCATTTTTGACGTATACGCGGGCGTCAAGTGGACGTGGAACAACCCTACCTTAGTATTTCGTATTCAGCGTGGGTTTTAACTACGGTATAGTCCACCGCGTAATTGCTTTACCACCTTTTTGTTAACAATTTCCGGTAAATTGAAACTTCATTAAGGTTGAAGATAAGGTAATCACTTATTCTCTCAAACCTATAAAATACGTAGGCACAACACAAACTGTCAGCAAGCTAGAGATGTTGAAAGTAAAAATAAAAACAGATCATCACGTTTATCTTAAACAATGACATGCGAATATTAATAAAATAATGTATAATGTCACTCTGAGTCAAATTATTAAAAATGTCATAATAATATAGATCATTAAAATAATAAATAAGTACAAAAAATATTAAAACCTTTCATCTAAAAACTCATTAAGTTTTATTTGTTAAGAAATTAATAACTCTTAAATTGCGAGGAATACGATCTGCCATGCGATAAAAGAGAAGAGGGTCGGATCTTAAGAACATTCCATTTTCTAATATATAAAGTGAAGTTAGTGTCAAGATTTTCTTAAATAAGGCTTGCAACTCGTGAGTGGTTTAGAGTTTAAACGTCGATCTGCAGCTTCTCTTTTGAGTTGTGAATATAAGTAGGGAAGTTACATATATATAAAACTCAAAAGTCGGAAGATTTACCCCTCGAATTAACGTCTTGTCTTAAAATGGACTCCAAATCTTGAAACTAACTGTCACAAAGACAAATAGACCTTGTCGTTTTATGACGTGCAAGTGACATTCAACCTTAGGGTGGTAAAGCAATTACGAGGTTGACTATACTGTTTACTCCAAAGAATTTTATGTTCAATAAATGCAAAAATATTTCATGGAATGATGAATTTATGTAATTATCAGTCCAAACTCATTGCATGATTCGTTATTATTGTATAATAATAATATTTATACTCTGTATAGCATCACAAAATCTACTATTTATTTTATCGTTTGAAATAACGAGTTTCTAGCGATATTTTTTTCTGTTTTTTTTAGAATATTATGCTAAATATAGTAGTTTGGTGCTAAATAAATCTTTAGTATTTTGTATCAAAATTATTTGTAAAACTATTAGAACACATCGAAATAATATAAAACAAAAAAGTGGAAGTTCGTCCCTTGAGACAGGCGTTGTATTAATTAAAATATAATGATTTTAATAAAAGTTAGTATGTTACCAAGTAATACTTATAAAAATACATAGACGCACTGTGCTTAGCAAATATTGTGCATGAAGTTGCTTCATTGATTCCAGCTTACACAGTCAGCATAGACAATTTCGTTATCCGATCAATACCATTATGTTTATGCGATAAATACAAAGTTATTGTTAGTGTACAATTTCTTTATATCAGTCAAACTACAGAAAGGAAACTGTTTATTTAAAAAAAAATATTTTCTAGTCTGCAAAGTCGGACGATTGAACGTTTTTAAATTATTACCCTACTTTATTAGCGACGGTTGAAATCATTCCCATCATAACTAGGGAAAGAAAATTATCTAAAGAGCCTTAACTGTTAGCCTTAATTGGTTCCACATGAACCGTAAATATGTAACAAAATAAAACATGATATCAACCCTGCATTCCCTGAAGGAATGTGGTTATGTTCCATGTTATAGGGGGCAAGCCTATAGACATTCAAATTAAATACTTACGGTTCAAATATATTGTGTGGTGTTATTATTAAGTTTATGGATAAAAAGCATTAATAACAGTTTGCTTTAGCTTAATCCAAACAAGCTCCGAATCCCTTTCATTGTACAATGTACGGCAGACGTACGATCGAACTCAGCGGTGACGCGTATCATAGGTACACGTCTCGCAGTAATGACTGTGTTCTTAATTTTTACTAAAGATTAACTATACTAGAGCGTGAAGAATTCAGTCCTTCTATAATGGATTGGAGATAATTTGGATCCATTTTGGAAGAATTTTGCCTGGTTGTTAAAAGATATAATATTTTGAAGAGTTTTCAATACAAATTTATTTAGTATTTAACCACATTTTTATTGTGGTAAATTTAAAAGTCACTGTTGGAGCTGTTGGCAACACACATTCAGTAACTTTACAATAGCGATAGAGTTGCGTTTCGACATAAGCTAAGTTTATATTTGATTATACAAATATTAGAAAGGGTTTATGGGTGACCATCGAGCGGCGATATGAATCGAAACGTTACCTATTGAAAAGGAATAGAACAACTAACGTTACGAAATAGTAAATGTGCCCCCAGTTAAAGTTAATTCATTGCAGAGGCTACTGTAATTTCCTTAATAGTCTAGTCTAAACTAGAACAGCTCCATCAGTGTTTGAGCTACAGTAATAAAATTATTATAAAAGTATTCGTTTGCTTTATTAAATCACGATAGATATTCGTTCTATAAAAAATCCAGAACACCACTCGTTTAAACAGAGTACAATCACTTTTTTTGAATACATTTTTCCTTTTTTATTTTATTAAACGATATTAAATGTAGTAGCGACGCATATATTTCCGACTAAAATATCTGAATATATCCCGGAAAGACTTAATAATCATTATAACATCATAAATAAAAGTTAATTAATTACTTGTTCAAAAACCATTTCGTTATGAATAATATTATATGGTAAAATACTAAAATGTACGCGTGAGGAGGGCCGGGTGGCGCGGCGTCACGCGGCACTCACGGGCACACTCGCGTCGTGGTGGGGCGGCTCGTACGGGGCCCGGGTGACTTTACAACAGTACACATTTCTTTTTCCTGGCGGGTTCTGGGGGCTCCAACGCTGCTAGTATGGCCTCATCGAACACGTTCTTCAATCCTTTCTGGAAAACGAAGGAACAATATGTAAGAAAGTTTACTTTTACCTTCCAAGACGAAATGACCGCACCCATGACATTATACGGCGTAAAAAAAAGAGTAAACTCACGTCAAAGGGGAGCTTGTTAAGCGCTAAAATTAAAATGATATGGACTCTTGTAAATAATCAGGCAGGCCTTAACGTGCCTAATAATTGATACAACAACAGGAACAAGAAATATCTTACACAACATATCTTCACAGTCTATCATACTGCTACTTGATATTTGCTATTCAATCAGACTAATATTACAATGGCGAAAGTTTGTGAGTGTGTGTGTGTGTGTTTATTTGTTTGTTACTTCTTCATGCTCGGCTGGACCAATTTTGATAAAATTTTGTATGGAGGTAGCTGACACCCTGGATTAACATATAGGCTACTTTTTATCACGATATTCCCACGGGATCGACATTTACGCGGGTGCAACCCCGGGGCGCAGCTAGTACAATATTATTAATTACTCGGAGTGGCTTATACACGCCTACGCAATGTATTAATTAAAAATATAGAAAACTTGGATTGATTCATTTTTATTTCTGAATGATTTACGAAATGATGAGTGATTACTTTAGTATTGGGTGGTAAACATTATGTTGCGCAAAAGTAGACACAAGTTTCAAACCTGCGCTGAAATAGCATTAAAATTTCGTTTTCGCGGAATGCAGTATTCTTCGGTTCAAGATTATAAGTGCAGTTATCCAAACTACATGGAGTTGGATTTAGTAAAACAGTACCTTACTTTCTGTAGATGTTTGAAACTTGTGAAATTCGGTCTCTATTTTAATTTGTTCCCACAGAAAGGTAGCGATATAAACAACGAGCCAAAGACAGTTGCCATCACTTGCCAACAGTTTTATTTTACGTTATTATGACAACAATCACACTTTCCTTATAAACATAAGAGACGTGTTTTAAGTAAATATTCATAAAACATTTTGTCTACCAAAGATTGGTCAGTGTAATGGAAAACAAAACATGGCATCTTTCAGTGTTCATGTGTGAATATCTAATTAAAGGCGTGATATTTAAATCACGCTTTTAAAATAATACGATAAAGGGTTAGATCAATTAGAACAATGTTGTACAGAGCAGTGTGAGTAGTTATTGAAATCATTTAACAAGGTTCAGTAACGGGGCCATAATACCTGTGTGAGCGCTGAGCACTCGACGTATTTGACAGCCTTGAGTTCCTTTGCTAGTTTCTCGCCCTGCTCCAGAGACACGGGCTTCTGTTTGATCTTAGCCAGTTTCTCCATTGTGGCCGGGTCGTCCCGCAAGTCTATCTGAGTGCCCACCAGGAGGAAAGGCGTCTTTTGTTGATGATGAGTAATTTCTGGCACCCACTGGAAATTACATGAATGAATTAGATTTATCAGTGTATAGCTGTCTGACACCCAGTCTTACCAAGGGGTATCGTGCTACCCAGTAACTGGGTTGTGGAGGTCAGATAGGCAGTCGCTCCATGTAAGACAGATGTATGTGACATAAATACTGTTATTCAGCTGCATCAGACTGGAAGCCAAACCCAACATAGTTGGGAAAAGGCTAGGCAGATTGATGGGGCTGTATATTTAAAAATATACAGCTCCATCAATCAGCCTTTAGGTTTTTCTAGGTAGTATTCAATTATGTTTACTGTTCATGTTACTTTTAACAGCTGTTAACAATTATGGTTTCAATAAAATTCTGAAACAGTACTGGACAGTATTACTTAATGAGTATATTAGACAGTATTTATAATAAAAAAAAAGTCTGCAAACTACTGCTACTGATTTAAGGTATTCTGAAACATTTTATTAGCATAATAAATTGTGCTTAATATTGTTTCATAATGTTAATTGACATTTAAATATTTAAACGTAATATTGGCATCGGCGATGTGTTGAGCAATGCATACCATTAATAATATCCACTTACTTTTTCCTTGACATTTTCAAATGAACTGGGGCTTACTACACTGAAGCAAACAAGGAAAACATCCGTCTGTGGATAACTTAGCGGTCGCAACCTGTCGTAGTCCTCCTGACCTGTAGCCAACATACAAAGTAAAAAGTTATCAGCAAATCAAAAAGTTATTTAATTTTTGCAGAGAAAATCTTCATTTCTATTTACAATTAAAATATATCATTGGCTGCCTTGACACAAACTGAAACTTTAAAGTCACTTTCACTCTTGCCCACATGAGCAAACTGTTGCTATCAATATGTTCTGTATGTAACTAAACATATCAGAGGGTCAATTCTCATAATTTTAAGAAATGTTGAGTCTGATCTCAGTTACAAGCTGTCAAAAATACCTCTAATTTCGCTACATCTTTGACAAGTTTTTGACATTTGTTTGTCGCCGAGATGAGACTGCCAACTAGATTTTGAACGTTTTAAATTACGAGAATTGGCCTAATGATCATCTGTTCATAAGCATTGTAGCAGTATTGTTATCTGTTTTTGATCATATTTCCTAATGGACAAAAAGATTTCTTTTCTTGACTTTTTATAACATTAGATAACACAATAAAACAAAAAAAATATATATATTTACCTGCAGTATCAAAGAGACCCAATGTATAAGGTTCTCCTCCTATCATGACAGTGACAGCATAGTTGTCAAACACAGTGGGCACATACTCAGATGGGAACTTGTTGGTTGTGTAACTTATGAGTAGGCACGTTTTACCGACTGCACCGTCGCCTACCACCACACACTTGATCGTCTGCATGTTCACGAATGATTGGTAACTTCTCAACAGATATCTTTGATGAAAACTTTTACTTGCTCTTTCTAACACACCGCAGCGATTCTCTGACCATAGCAACCCTCAAGAAGTAGTCTGGAACAAAACAAATACTGTGTTAAGCCAGGTTGCTTGCAAAATTTGATGCCTGTAAGAATATCAGAAGGTTTTGAATAAATCTATAGTGCAAAGCAATATAACGCAAGCTTTTTTTAACAACAAAGAACAGCTCTAGCATTTTATTCACTATATCTATGTCACAACTTGATATTTTATTTTAAATATAGCGTTAGTGACAACACAAGCCCTATTTAAGAATAATCACACAATGATTCATAACATAAAAATTAAAAAATTAAGAATGCCTATAATTTTTATACATTCAATTCAACTTAAACTCAACTGTTCATTAATGTTTTTTTATAGAAGAGACATAATAAGTATTTATGTGCCTTAACATAAAATAAATATGCATGAGAAGCACACACAACATTTCAATATCAATGTTCATGACTTCATGAGAAGAAACTGAATGGATTAGCCAGCCACAAGGAGAAACATTTGCAGTAACAATAAATCATTTATTTTATGGTGATTACTCATGAGAAAAAGATGTGAGTTATGTATCTATGTAGACAAAAAAAAAAAAAGATGTGAGTTATGTATGTACATAACTCACATCTTTAATAAAAAAATATCGCGCAAAGAAGTCATAACAAGTGAGGCATATTTTATACACTGGACAGCAGTGAATCTGTCAATCGACATAAATGTTAATTGGCCTAATAAGTATAATTGCTTGTTAGTAATATTATCAGGGGTAAATATCCAGAGATAAACATGATGTTATAAACTGATCATCTTATAAGAGGCACAGAAAAAACCATTCATGACTCATTATTTAAATTAGTTTTAAAATTATAAATAAAATAATAATGTAAAATAAAACTTAGGTTTTTGATTTTTAAAAGGTGACTGTGTGCAACAGAGACTGGAGTATGGGCAACAGCATTACAAAATAAACATCATCACCTTTCACTTGAGTAGTTTATGTTGACATTTGGTAAATCAATTAAAATAAATATTTCAAAAGGCAGAAACAAAATGTCAATTATTATAATATCCACACTTAATAGATATCTCTGAAAATACTGATAAACACTTAGCGGGACATTAACACCCCGTAATTACAATAAACCATAATAACAATAAAACTTCTATTGTGTCTCGTTCAGTGTCTTTCTATTGAAGAACCTATTTGTTAATACAATTTACTTACTGCTCAATAAGTACAGCAGGAAAAATTGAGGAAGTCAGTAAAAGAACCACAGTTGTTGACAACATCATCACCATTTCAGACAAAAGACATAAGTCTAAGAAGCAAGTTGAATTTGCAATGATTAGGCCAACAAGCATTCAGGGCTAATAATCATTGGAGCAGAAGAGTTTTAGAATAGAAACGGTTAACAGGAATCAACCTAGTCAAAGTAAGATAAGCCTTTTGGATGAGATCAGCTCAGAACAGAGCAGAAAATCAATAGAGCTGATTTGATGATGGTTACCTCATCCTATTATAATGAATGTGAATGTCCACTGTAGGCCATTCACAAAGGATGTTATTTTCCGACGCGCGCGACACCGCGGGCGGATGCAACATGCAACATGTCACATGCAAATCAATGCTTTAGTATTCAAGATGTCAATTTCCATATGAAGCATAAATCAATTTGGAACATCTATCACTGAACGTAAACTTGATTTTCATGAAAAAATAACTTATTAATAAGACAAGCACAGCTGTATAATACACAATAATCAATGTACACAATAATCATAAATAATAAACAATTTAAACTTTTTGCAAAACTGTATTTTTCCCATATTTAATTCAAAAATGTTCCATTGATTTTTAATGAAAATCTACAAAATAGAAATATCTATCACTATATTATAATTATATTTACTTAGGATAAGGGGAGAGTATAAAATTTTCGGTAATACAAACTATGTCCTACAGCTCAACTGCTCAACTAGTTGAGCAATCTAGTTGAGCAGTGGGGAAGAAGTGATATTTACTTAGGACAAGGTCAAGAGAATGATGATGTTACCATCAAAAATAGATGATAGTTTATTAATAGCTTGCGGTTCATTTCACATTGTTGCACAGATATTCTAAATCCATTGTGTCTATAGTATAATATATATCAATAATGATTTGCTTATCTACAATCCCTTTTTATAACTTTGAAGATGTTATACCTAGATGTTTTAAAAAATGAATGGTTTGTTTTTTTTATTTTGATTGTTATAATTCTGATAGTCACATAATTTTACACAATTACACTTAGCAGACATAATGGCTGTATGCAAAACAATGCACATTCGCTGAAGCAGCTAGCTGCTTATGGTATCACAAGTATGATTTCACTGCATGTTAAATATGTAATAATTGTTGATGTCACAAATAGTTATTGTTTGATTGATGACAACATTCATTGTTAGTTAGATTGAATGTATTCATTACATATTTCCTAAGTATTACTCCAAACTTGATGGTTAATGATGGAAAGGGTACTACTGCCTAGTACTACATTTATGTTAAAAATATATCATCTTCTGAATACCATAATATAAACAACAATAGTCACAGTCAAAATGTAAATACAATCTGAGACACATAAGTAGGCACTTGACAATTTAGCATCTGACTAATCAGTGTAGGCGGCTACAATGTAGGTGAATAACTCGCACAGCAAATAAAATACAAGCATTATAAAACGATAAATAGAACTACATTCCATAAGCACGATATAGGGCAATGACCCCGAAAGGGGTCATGTAAATAAAAGCGTGTGGTGATTTTCAGGATGCTAAAAAACAAAGACATCTCTCTAGATGCACCGAAAGCGCGATACGCGGTTGCCTGTGCGCCGCCACTCATTAACATGCCTTCCTGTTCGTTTCCGTCGTGACTGTTGTTCTATTTAAATGTACACATACAGGAACATACGAGGGTGTCTGATGCACCAGAATGGATCACACTGAATATAACATTAATTAATCTACATACCGGTGCAGTTATATCCAATATTGATAAATATTTTTACATAATCACGTCACAATACCTTTGACGTCCATTTTGTGTAGAGTTCGATCACAAGTAGCTCGCTATCAGAATAATATAGATATATAAATGCTTTTTGTAAGATATTTTACTTACCGTATGAAGATGTTACACTTTCAAATCAAAAAATTCAATTGTAACTCGGTATAAATAAGTTGAAAACTACAAAACTGTACGTTGCGGGTTGGGTCATTGACGGTGACGCCATTGATTGGATGAATAGTGATGTACCTCTAATTTCATTCGATTTAATACCATAAATAAACGTACTAATGCGTATAATCTATAGTCAACTCTCCATTTGTGACTGCAGCGAGATATTATGCTAGAAAGATACATACGCAGCAACTTTAGTCGCCAGCGATTTGTCGAAACAAATTTTTTTGCAGCTTTGTCGCTATTTATGTCAAAATCGGTGTGTGCATGAAACTTAGAGAATATTATAAAACTTGAAAGAAGGTACTTGAAACGTTACTCAAAATAACTTTACCCGTAGTTCCGACACCGATAATTTGTACTGTTCCACCAGGATCGTATCAAAATTAATTCCTTGGCTATAACGATACTGACAAACGGAACGAAATCTTAAACTGTTCATTAACAATATTATTATCGTTGTTAGTATAACGATATAATAACGTTATTCATTTCCATACTCAAAGTTGCCAGCTTCATGACCTTGGGCTGGGTGCGGTGCGGCCACGCAAACGCAAAGCGTCCTTACTAGTAGTAAGAATAACTTTAAAAATGCGTAACGTTTCACCTGTAACGTTTATTACTGTTTAATTACTGTATTACTGATACCTATAACTTAACCTAGAATATTCTATGAAAATATATTTTATATCGTTTTTTTTTTGTAACGTTATTAGGTTTTAGTATCGTTACAAATTTTGGAGCGTTATAGGATAACATTAGTGTTAACGGAACAAAATTCATTTCGTTTTCAAGTCCCTGCTGGCAAGGCATTATGAACACTTCCCCCTCAGTAAAAGGAAAACAAAATTTATGGTCTAGTACGTTCATAAAAATACTGGTCAGTGGGTCGTCGCGCGTCGAAGCGGATTTCTTTCAAGTTGAATTTAAAGCACATTATAAATCGTTTTACGTTCTTCGTAAAAATACCTAGCTATGCGTTCAATCCTGTAAAAAACGTTCAAATGCGTCAAATTCATATATAGATGGAGTAACCTTCCATAATTAGGATATGTAAAGGAATGAATGTATCTCAGGGGTATTGGTCTATTTAAATTATTAGAACGCACGATTTAGTAAAAGTATATAATTGTAAAACAGGGCACAAACAGGAAAATGGGTAAAATATATATGAACAAACAAAACTATTTAATTCGCGAGCGGGGCGCGAGCGTGGCGTACGGACTCGCGTTCTCTCGTCCACTATTGGTTAGCGCGGGAGCGCGGGCGAGGGTGTATGCTCCCCGTTCCCGCGCATAAGGGCACGTTCACAAACATTCTAAAAAAGGCCGTGTTACATCCTCCCCCTCTGACCTAGACATGCGGTCACGCGTCTGGGTCAGGACAAGAAAACGTTTATGTCTTCCGCGCCTATGCTTTTCATTGACCGGGGCTGGTAGTACGTCGCCTACGAATGGGGTCAACTGAGAGATGTGGTACCTCCCTAACATTTCGCCGCTACTTACCTTCTTAAAAATATGCGTGGTTGGGCTCGCGACTTCCTTAACATTGTAAGGCCTATATAGCACTCCATCAGACATAATGAAGCCACGGCCGGACCAATCCCTCCCCCTAAACGGTTCGTCGGTTGCCTTGAGTTTCTCGACGATTCTACGCACGTCGGGGTCCTTGAGTCGGTTCCCACGAACATCCTTGGGGCCCTCCCCCTGCATCAGTACTGCTCTGAGGCAATATCCACTGCTGTCAGTCTTCAACGATTCGTCGACTTGACGCAGTATCGGAATGGAGACTAACTTTGCCTTAGTACCTACATCATCACTTGGCACAAGGTTTATTACTTCTACCTTCATCAGCTCTATCTGGCCGCCGGTAGGTAAATTAAACTTGGTGATAAACGGATGCCAGCGCCCTGGCTCATCGTTAAAACACCAGCTGCTCTGTGGTAAGTCCAACAGGATACTAGCTCTTATAATAAAGTCTCTACCTAGCAATGTCCGGGTTTGCGCGTCCGGCAAAACTATAAACGTGGTAGGTATAACATGGTTTTCCATTGTAACATCTGTATCACACTCAAGTACACTACTTACTTGTTGTTATCCGTCGGCTAGCCGTATAGTACGTAAAGTCTTCCTAAAAACAACGCCGGCTTTTCTAAGTAAATCGTATAGCATGGGGCCCGCAATAGAATGTGTGGCCCCCGTGTCTAAAATGGCAACCGCCTTATGGTTAACGACCTTGATTTCGACTAGCGGCAGCGGATCGTCACTACCGCCTATCTGAGCGCTACAAAAGTCCGACTTACTTGCAGTCGACGCGTCTTTGCAAATACCACACTTTGAACGTACTACTCCCAGCTGACCACATCCATAGCAACGTAACTCGGTACTGTCGTTCGACTTATGAGAAAGGTCGATGACCTTTCCTTCTTTCTTATTCCCTTTATTACGGCAGTCTTCTACAGTATGACCGAAAAAGTTACAATATGTACACTTCGGTCTAACACGCCTTTGCCCGTTACTTACGCTATCATTATTTTCCGCGTTTGACGTGTGCGTGTCAGACCACCTTTTACCATCACTTTGTTCATCACTCGACTTACGCGTGTCGACTATGTTAATCGTAGGGTTAATATTTGTGCTCGAACGTGCCTGCGCGGCAACGGGAGGTTTATTGTTTACATTACAATGAGAAGAAGCACTCACCTCCGCCAACGACTCCTCGACTAACCTGGCCTTCGCTATTAGCTGATCCAGCTCGTGCACCGCGTCGCGAGTCACTCGTTTTCTTATCCTACGATCTAACAATCCGTAAACTATATCTAGCATCATCACTTCCGGCACATCATACGGTAACTTCGTTATTAAAGCACGCACTTTGCTAATAAACACGTCGGCCCGTTCACTATTTTGTTCGGTACCGAAAATGTCACGTAAGATTTGATATCCGGGTCGCGGCACTCCGTACATCCCTCGAAGACGTTGCAGCGCGTCGGACCACGACGCTATCGACGACTTCACGCCCTGCCACCAGACGGCGGCCTCGCCGACTAGTAGCATAGGCAGCCCCCGCAGCGCGTGCTCGTCGCTGATGTTGGTGCAGTCGCGGTATACCTCGATAGCATCGATGAATGCCTCGAGCTCTTCCGCGTTCTTCGATGACCCGTCAAAACGCGCCGTACACTTTGCGAAGTTGCCCGACCATCGCGCGGTATCACGCGTATCGGGTATCCGTGGTGATGATGTGCACGGTTCATCCTTGTTCGCCAGTATGCTCTCAATGAGAATGCGATTTGCTTCCGCTTGGTTTCGTGTTATGTTGCACACAAGAGTCTGAAGCATCTACTCAGACATGGTAATGTTCGGAGACGATGATGATGCGACCACCGTCCTATTTTGCTCCGCGTCCGTGTCGGATTCCGACCCACCATCTCTTCCGGTGCGTTTTCTTGTTGGCTTCGGCGGCATGGTAACAGGGCACTACCTCTGCTGTTACACGCTCGAACAACACGGGTGATGGTTATATGGGTGGTAATATGTAACGAACAACGTATTCGTTACTAATTCCGTTGCACGAAATGAAAACGTTGATTATACTTTTTGGTTCGCGCCAAAACACTACGCGCGGTAACTCCCTCGCGCGCGTCTGTTAAAATTTTTGGCGGGAAGTACAAATTTTAGCGGGAAGAGTGGACTCGCCCGAAGTTTTGTCGATTGTTTTTGCACTGTTTGTGGAGATATTTACATAAAGCACTATCGGAAAGGGTTCACTGTATGTGTTAGCACGATAGGATTTAGCACTTATTGTCACTGTTTGTATTTTACGAGTTTTTCACTAAAAACTTGGCCACGAGTTGGGCGTCACTTGTAAGGAATGAATATTCTCAGGGGTATTGGTCTATTTAAATTATTAGAACGCACGATTTAGTAAAAGTATATAATTGTAAAACAGGGCACAAACAGGAAAATGGGTAAAAGATATATGAACAAACAAAACTATTTAATTCGCGAGCGGGGCGCGAGCGTGGCGTACGGACTCGCATTCTCTCGTCCACTATTGGTTAGCGCGGGAGCGCGGGCGAGGGTGTATGCTCCCCGTTCCCGCGCATAAGGGCACGTTCACAAACATTCTAAAAAAGGCCGTGTTACAGATATTTTTTGTTTTGAGTTTTACCTCACATTGGGTTCGTGATGTGATCTAGTCTCGCTACTAGTCGCTACAGCTGGTTTTTATGTTTAAACACGCAGTGGATGCCTGAAGACGGGTGTCGTCACCGATGCAGGCCTAAAAAACGCTGTTTCAATGACCGAGTCTCGTTCTTGGCTGACTAGCCGGAAAAGTCAGCAGACAAAGACGAATGGAAAAGTATGGGGGAGACCTTTGCCCAGTCGTGGGATATTAAAGCTTATAAAAACCAACATAAAAATTCAAAATTATGTTCTTTTGCATTACGAAAAAACGAACGACCGAAACGAATAAACATCAAATCAGCAGAATTGAGTTCTTTAATTATAAAATGCTCAACGAGACTTCTGTAGTGTCGGGATCATGTTTGAATCCAAAACTGATATGTCAATCCACACAATTTTATAAATGCAAAAGTTTGTCTGTCTGTCTGTCTGTTACCTCTTCACGCTTCATAAGATAGTTTGAGTCCCGAGAAAGGACAAAGGATAGTTTTTATTCCGATATTCCCACAGAATCGACACTTATGCGGGTGAAACCGCGGGGCACTGCTAGTAACTCCATAATATGAATTAATATTGTTTTGAAAAATGTTTTTTTTATGTTCATCGTTTTCTATTTCTATTTTAGTGGTCATATAATTTGAAAATCACTTAAAATGGTAACTAACTGATATTTATCAAAATGATATTAAAACAATCAAATTGATTAATAACAACAACTTTGTTCCTTATAATTAATTGTAGTAATACTTTCTAGTTCAAATTTAATCCATCAGTTGTTTCATTTCATGGAATCAAAATTTCAAATTACAAATTCCGAATCAATATCACACTATCTCACGCCTTTACCGCCCAGAGACGACTTTTGGCTTAGTGACAAGCGGCACGGCAATAGCCGCTATCAGCGGCAGCTTAGCGCGGGACGGTGAGCGGAAAAAACAAATATACAAATGTATGAACCATGCCATGACGCACCGCTCGCAGCGTCAACGCTAGATAAAAGAAACCGCGTCGCTTGCCGCTCAGCTAAAAGTTGTGACCGGGCGGTTACACACAGCAATATTACTCACCGGGCGGCTTGGATTCCATAGATTCCAGTCCTCACACAAAGTTCGATACAGGTACCTAACGATAAATCGATTGTCAAAATCTGTGCGTAGAAGTGAGATTTTAAAATCGACGGTCACTAAAATCGCTGCGTGTGTATCTAGCATAAGGACAATCTATATTTTACCATTATGGCTTAGCTTGCAGCACTATTTTATTTTTAGTATATTAGTAAGCCAGAGACAATTCCTTTTTTTTGTGCGATTACTCTAACTTCTAACCATGAACTTCTTTTCGAACAATGCAGAATATTACATGACATACTGGCTGAAAGTCGTTGGCAGCAGACGGGAATTAAAAAAAAGTATTTAAATTCCGAATACCTTTTCGTTCTTAAAATTATTTTATTGTGAAATTTTGTCGTCTTGTGTGGTTATCTTGTCAGAATTATCTAGCGAAAATTAAAGAAGTGGAATACATTGGCCGTCGCGCTTTATAAACAAATTGAGCACATAATATTTACCTAACCTGAAAATGTTGCTGTTAGGAGATCCTTTTCCTAATTTTACTGCCAACTCGACCATTGGAGAGATAGATTTTCATAACCATCTTGGAGATTCGTAAGTTTTACATACAATCATTTTAAAACCGGCTTATTTGTATACTTACAAAAACACAAAGTAACTGTCAGAGGAACCCTACACCTACTCTATGCATACCAAGTTTTACACAATTATTTTCATAGTCCACGGTTGGTTGTCCATATTTGTAGCAGATACTAAATGTAATAATTGTGTAATCCTTTAGTAGTTGTGTGCAGAAAGGCATAAGGTCAGATATACTTTAGATTACCAATGTCTTTGTAAGACTTTATTTGGCTCATGAAATAAGTGAAGATGCCAACAATGTCACGTCTTGCTATAAAATGTCAATTATACAACATACATACCTACAAGTAAAAAGAAATGGTTCAGAGTTTCATATCATTTAACTGCTTCTAAGTCAACTTGTGCATCTAAACTTAAATTAGGGGTAGACATTGTGAATAACTGTATGTTTGCACTTTCAATTATTAATATAGAGACATGTTAAAACGCCATTTCCTGTATACAGGGTGAATTTGGAACAGGTTCGATTTCTGGCTAGAAATATTGATTTTTCAAAAATCCAATGATGCAGTTTTAGTTTTCATCAAAATCGAGCCCGCGACTCCTTTGAGTACTTTTCGCTATTCCTTATAGTTTCGGATTTGGCCATCCACGCCACGCAATTTGTTGATCTGATTTTCGTTAATCTTAAAAATGTCCACTTTGTTTTACTTTGCCGTATATCAATTCTTTCCAGAATTTTATCCTTTTTAACAACACCATCGGAAGGGGCAATAAAACAGGCAGTGTTTTTTTTTTCAAGAGTTCGATTCCTAGCTAGAGCAATTGATTTTTCAAAAACCTAATGATGCTGTTTTAGTATTTATCAAAATCGACCCTGTGACTCCTTTAAGAATTTTTTGTTATTACCTATAGTTTCATTAGTAGTCATCCATGCTGACTTGAAACATTCATCCCCCATATATACAGTCGAACTGGTAACCTCCCTCTCTCTCCCTGGCGGCCTAAGCAGAAGTGTAAGGACTTATTTAACAAAACTCTCCTAAACTAAAACTAAAATACTGATCCCAAGACTTCCGAAATTAGTTATTTCATAATTTTGAGTTATTTTTGAAGTTGATTTAATTTTTTTTTAATGACAGATTTATTTTGTAGAATAAGTATTTCAGAAAACTTCATAATGGCACCGGATAAAGTAGAATAAAAAAAAAATGTGTTAATGTGCCTTAATAGTTCATGTTTAACTTACCCGCTTTCATTCCCACTCTTCGCCTCCTAATAATGTGTTGTATAATTTCCAGATGGGGTATTCTATTCTCCCACCCATCAGATTTCACTCCAGTGTGTACTACAGAGTTGGCCAGAGTCCTGAAGTTGATGCCAGAGTTCCAAAAGCGCAACACCAAAGTGGTTGGCTTGTCTTGTGATAGTATTGAGTCTCATGTGGCGTGGTGCAAAGACATTCAGTGTTTTGCAGGTAATATTTAACAGTATTTGTCTACACTAATATTATAAAGAGGAAAGATTTGTATTTTAGTATGTAACAAATAAACTTAAAAAAATTTAAAAACCCCCGACTCAAACAAAAACCTCTGAAAACTAAAATAATAATATATAATTGGCCCTTTAAGTTTAATATAAGTTGCAGGAAATATTTTGATCCAAGCATCCTCACGTCAGGGGACGGCTAATGAAAACGCCAAATAGATGAGGCTTAAACCCAGCAATAATGAATGTAGCTATTGTAGAAAACATAACTGCCATTAACTTCCAATTTTCATTAGCCATCCCTAAGATTTTCATTAGTCTAAGAAAAGGATGTTGACTATTTTTTTTATTTTAACTACTACTATTGATCGTGTCGGGTAAGGAGTAGGGTAGGGGTAGGGTAGAAGTAGGGGTAGGGTAAAGGGTAGGGTGGGAGTAGGGTAGGGGTACGGTAGGAGTAGGGAAGGGGTAGCGTAAGATTAGGGAAGGGGTAGCGTAGGAGTAAGGTAGAAGGGTATGGGTAGGATTAGGGTAGGAGTAGGTCACCACGCGAACGAAGTCGCGCCGGGCAGCTAGTAAAATAATAACTTAGAGTAGATACAGACATAATGTGTGAAAGTGTTTGATGAAGACTTTTTTGGAAAAACAATATAATCAAGAAACTGATGCTGTAAATCTATTAAAATAAAAATGAAATGCTGTTTTTAGCAAGCGCAGGACTGGTATTTTTTAATTTATTATGTTCGTAATAGTATCCAATTCTGGTTTTATGGAAAGAAAAATTTGAAAGTTTCCTGGAAAATTCGAAAAGAACTGAAAGTAGTACTTTTTCTTAAGAATTTTTTGGACAGTTTTTTTCTGTCGGGTCAGTTACTCTTAAATAATAAATCATGTGTAATTAAAACTTAAATATAATGTCAATAATCAGTGAAATAGAAGCTATTTGTAATACCATCATCAAGGATGTATGGTAAACCATTCCACATAATTATTGCCATTAAACACACAAATCCAGACACCTGAGTCTGGACTTGTTTGTCAATGAAAGAAGGCAGCTGCTGATCATTTCTTTGATCTTTATCATTGCACCAAGTGAAGGTAGTATCTTTCTCCAAATGATGTTCAAAAAGCACAAATATTAAAGTCTTATTTCAAATAAATAAGTTTGTATGTTTGAATTAGTATCATTAACACAAAAAAGTAAGAAAATCAATTATATTGAGATTAAAGGCTTGCCATCCTAATATGTTTTACATCTTGCCTAAAAAAAATCCTAAATACTATACAGGTTGCAATGAGGATGAGAAGTTCCCATATCCAATAGTGGAAGACAAGAATAGAGAGATTGCCAAGAAGCTCTGCATGGTGGACAAAGATGAAGTGGATTATTCAGGAATTCCTCTCACGGCGCGTGCTCTCTTCATCATTGACCCAAACAAGAAATTCAGGCTGTCTTTTCTTTACCCAGCCACTACAGGCAGAAACTTTGAGTAAGTGTTGTTTATCTTTTCTTTTAGTACTGGTTTAGGATTAATTAAGTCACTCTGCTTGAGTGACAAATCTTTGAATGTACAGTCTCCAAAGTAATCAGGGTCGTCGGATATAGTTGGAAGTTTAGTAAGAAACCAATGGATGTTTTCAAACAAAATTATCTCTCTTGGTAACCGTACAGTAGCAGAACGACAAGATAAGTAATTTTCAAACACAATATTTTTTGTTTAACTTTTTGGAACTGCCATTTCCATTCATAAGTTGGGTTGGGTAAGGACCAAGACAGTTATCACGGTATTAAACCCAACAAATATAATAATTTTAAAAAAACTTCAATTCAATACTGATGTTTATAAATGTACAGTGTACACATTATCATATTTGTTTCAATAAAGAACAACAGCTATTATTGAATTTCTATCTAATCCACCATAAAGAATTCAAGTATTATGCACACTTATACCACAGAATACTTAGTCTTATACTATTATGACTTATGAGTTATGACAACAAATGACACAAGCTGCCATTGTTCTGTCTGTAGATTGACCCTGTCATGTTATCAATAGTTGCGATAATATTTATCTTTAAAGACGTTTATATTATTGGACAATTGTTTATCGCATTGTCGGCCAGGTGGATGAAGAATGTTGACAAAATGACGAGCCGAGTTGTGGCGTGAGACTATAAAAGTAATAACACTTGAATAAATATTTACTTTGCTTAGTCATTGTTATACTTTCTCTTATATACTTTATATTACGTTGTCATTATTTAAAAATTTTATACAATTTTAGCAATGCGGTATCCAATAACAGAATTGATATTCTAAAACTCTTGCTTGTTCATCGCCACCTAACCAGTAGATAACGGCGCAGTAGCTAACAAAGCTGGTGTGGCTGGTGGCTGCGCTATTGTCGTCTTAGTTACGCGTCGCGACGTGGATTCCCGCACGGAACAGCATTATTTAGTAGTATTCATACAGTAGAGCCCACACATAGTTGCTACAGTTCTGTGGGATTTATGTTAATAAACTCATCCAAGACACGAGAAATTCGTGGTCCAACATAATAGCTGTCGAATAATCTTCTGTTTTAAAGATATTCATTATGAGAACTGATTCGATCCCTCTTCTTCTGAGCGCGAATCCCAGAATTTAGCTATGAATATTACAGTGAAACAGAACATGAGTTCCTAGGTTCCATTCCCAGGTTGGGCAATGTGTTATTGGGGTTTTCTATCAGGAATTTTTCAGTAGCAGCCCGGAGTCTGGATTTGTGCCTGGTTGATGGCAATAGGCGTGTCCTGTATAACATGAGACTTTAAATATAACTGGCGAAATGTGGGTGTACCATAGGCACTCCCCTGCCTAACCCTTCGGGGATTACAGCCGTGATGATATGTTATATTATAGTATTATTAGTGAAAGGCTAATCCTCCGTTGCTTTCCGTACAGGGGTATCGGGGCACGCAGAATATGATGTTACGTGTCCAATTCTATCTCTGATAAAGGCTGGTGTTAATAACTGCGTGTGGTATTATTTATAAATATGTATTTTTTTACTTTCCAGTGAGATACTGCGTGTATTGGACTCCTTGCAGTTGACTGATAACGCCAAAATCGCTACACCTGTGGACTGGGTGGTTGGTTAACTTTTAATTTTATTCTTATTGATACAACATAACATACACTCGGCTGCAATAAACGTGGCCCAACTCTAAACGTGAGTTTGTGAACAAAATACACCTTTTATTCGTGTTTAGGGCTTGGGCCACATCTGAAGATGTGCTTTAACATTCTTAGCGTTAAAACAGCGCGGTGCACACCTTAGCTTACTTGTGTGTAGGGCTCCCAATACCGGTATCCCCGTATTGGCTAATACCGGTATTGAAATCCAATACCGGTATCCCCGTATTGGCTAATACCGGTATTGAAAGCCCTACTTGTGTGGGATGCTGCAGGTGATGAGAATTCCTGTTCACGCCTCCCTAAGTCACTGGACTTAGGGAGGCGTGAACAGGAATGCTCAGCATAGGTAATGACCTATGCTTGTGATCAGTTTTATTAAAATAAAAATAAAAATTCCGCATAAACCTACATGGGCACTTATGGAACGTCAGAAGCCTAGATACACGGTTCCAATTGAGTTTCCTATGGAGAAGAGCCGGCAAGAAACTCCAGATACTCTTTTTAAAATAATGGGCTTTTACAAAGTTTTCAAATTACAGTGTTAATAGGCATGGGAGGACAGTGTGGGCCTGTCAACAAGTACCAGGTACTTAATATAGAAAATGGTCAACAAATCTAAAGTCTGGCCTGCAACATCCTCATTGACATGATTGGCATTACAATTGTAACAAATCTGAATATTATCTTGTCGACAAAAGCCACTATTAAGAGTTGAAATTAGAATTGTAGGTATATAGGTAATCTTTTATTATATATTTTTCCCTGCTTTTCACCCCCGCAGGGGTGGAATTTTGAAAAATCGTTTGGGATGTGTTCATTACTTGACTCGAAGATTTATTTTTGCAGGATACCCATCATTATGAACAACTTGTACTATGGAAAAAAACCTGAACTCTTGAAAAAAAAATTAACTGTTCCCTACATTTATGTTCATCTAACTCATCAAAATGTAGGGAACAGCTGATTTTTTTGTTGCGATTTCAGGTTTGCTCCCATAGTAAAAAGTGTTCTTATATTATACGGATAATAACAAGAAGTCAATAAGCTAATATTTCTTAACTACCTGTCTTTCTTTTATCTGCAGGTCGGAGACGATTGCATGGTCCTGGCTACTGTGCCCGAAGACCAGATACCTAAAGTGTTTCCGCAGGGCACCACCGTGGTGCCTATGCCTTCTGGAAAGAACTATCTGAGAAAGACCAAGTGCCCAAAGCTTATAACGCCATAGTTATTATATCGGTTAGTCTAAAAGTGATACATTTTCATTTTATTGCTTCTCGATAAATTATCTAATATGCACATAATATGTAAAGTCTATTGAAAGTTATTTGAATAAATATTAAAGTTTCAATGTTATGTTTCTGTGCTATCCTGCGATTACACTCTATAGTTTCAATCTATTTCAATTAAACCATTTACTAGACACTTTTAAAGTTGTCGTAAGGGAGCCCAACAGGGGATTTTGGGGTTTACTCAAGCGCGGCAGATTAACATAATTATGGGGGATACCTCGCGCCCTGTTGAGCACCCCTACCAAATCTTAGCCCTCTATACAATAAGGTGTTAAAAAATTAACCCGACAAACTTTAAGAGGTGCTTTAGACCATCGAACTGAACAACTTTCATTATAGGACCAATGCTGAAACCACGAAAAAAAAGAACCTGCTTTTTAATACAACAGTTCAATACCTACTTGACCAAAATGTATGAAACTGCTGATTTTTTTTTTCGTGATTTCAGAGTTGGTCCCACAGTGAAAGTTGTTCAGTTCGATGGTCTAACTAAAGCACCTCTTAAAGTTTGTCGGGTTAATTTTTTAGCACTTTGTATAGGGCCGCGCGTGTAGGGTAGCCAATCAGAATAGTAAAAAAAATCGTGTCATATTCTGCCGCAGAGCCACCATTTTAGAAACCGATCAATTATATCTTAAAATGATGTACGTCATACGTACATAATGTACGTATACCGTTATCGCTATACGTGCACATTAGGTAATGAGAAAATAGCTCTGCTGCCAGAGCCACAAAGAACATGTACTCAGGAAAGATAAACTCTACTGTTTTTTTGATGAAAACTACGAATAGTATTTTAAGAACCAAAGAGATTAATGTATACATAATCACATAATCAGCCTATAATGTTCCCACTGCTGGGACACAGGCCTCCTCTCAATGAGAGGGATTAATGTATAGGTACACAACAACTGTTCGGACTTTTTGCGATGTAGTCATTTTGCGACCTAGGTATTTTGAGATTTGGACTAAGAGCGACGTGGTCAATTTGTGATCTAGTCATTCTGATACCAACGCTTGCGTAAGTGTTAAAAATATCATTATTAGACAGTGGTTTTATATAATTTTACTAAAATAATCATAGAAAGCGCCTGTTTATTTTGTGTCCGCAAAAGTTTTCTAGATAATGGTGCCGATTCTCTTGTACACCGAACTAAACTATCACTAAAATTTCTTACTTTTTGCTATGAGAATCTTACAGCTTTAAAAGAGTAACGGTAGAGTTTCTTGCCCATTCTTCTCCATACGAAAACTACCTTTTGGAAGGGGCGACTGAGTCAATTCTATTTTATTGTAATTTTTGACGTTCAAAAGTGTTTTTATGTGCCTATTTGAAATAAATGATTTGAACTTTGACTTTGGTACGTAGACGGTAATGTCCACTTGTTGATAAATCTCGTTGGGGCCTGCCAGAAGACTCACACGCGTACGCCTCTAAGCTCATTGCAATTGAACAGATTGTTACCGAAGGCCTTATCTTATTTAACAGTGGCAACGAGTTTAAGGTTACACACGCACGCTCAGAAAAATATCATGGCGTATTTTATCAGATCAGTTCCTACTTTTGAGCTCAACCAGGACTGGAACATCTTTATTAAAGAAAGGCTTTCTCAATAGTTAACAGCGAATACGTTGTTAATAAAAGCAGAACTTAGGTTGAGCACGTCCTATGCACAAAAAAAAATGTGATGAGAAAAATTTATTATAAATTATTTGCCACATCCCGTTCAGATGATTCGATGAGATGGTTTGATTTGATGAACTCTAAAATTTTTAAACTCTTCAGTAACATTTTGGTACCTAACTGCGGCTAATTTTGGCACATTTCTATTTAACCTGTTAATGAGTCTCGCTTCATGTTCCAGGTTTGCCAAGCTAATTGAAAATTTATGAACAATTAGTATACGTACTTCGCACGTATTACATCCTCAGGTGTTGCTCGAGCCGGATTTATTTTTCGTAGCGATTGCTTTTTGGTTTATTTATAGTATGTAGTATGATCCATACTAGCTGCAGAGAAATAAATTGCATCCCGGGGAAGGACATAGGATTGTTTTTATTCCGATATTCCCACGGAATCTTCGATCAATAATGCACACGGGATCGAAACTTATGCGGGTGAAACTGCGGGCCACAGCTTGCAGGCGCGGTCGCAGCCCAAGATTTTGGGGGGGTCATCATGGGTGCCGCAGAATATTTTAAGGGAGGTACATCTCGTCGTTGGTCTAGTGGTCGCAAGTGTTATTGCTGAGAATGAGGTCCTAGCTGGGTTCGATTCCTAGGTCGGGTAAGGTGTTAAAGGGTTTTTCCATCAGTTTCTCAGAAACAGCTTGGGGTCTGGATTTGTGCCCGGTTGGCGGCAGTAGGCTCGCCCTCTATGATATTTCTCTTAATAACTGGCGAAATTTGGGTGTAAGTACTAATGAAGATACACCCTTGCCCAACCCTTTGGGGATTAAAGGCGTGATGATATATTAAGGTACATGTACATCTCCAGCTCCACATTACTTATGCTGCCAATTTGGTCGTATGTATTAGAACGGTAGATTATGTAGGGTGGGGACAGCGAGCTCGAAAATTTATGTGCATAACTCCAGCTTCCTCATATGTGATAGAATAATTCTACCTATGCCAATATTTAAGGCATAATAGCTGCAATCCAAGTTCCCAGTCTTTAATTTAGCTGCCACAAAAACTTTGTCAATATGAGTCGTTTAGTGTGTGTTAGCTGGAGTGACGTCATCCCAGCTTCCTCATTCAATACAAGGCAAACCAGTGAGGTTAGGGTTTTGGAATATAGTGAGAAAAATAAGGCATAATAGCTGCACAAGGAAGGAAAAAACTGAACGATGATACTTAAAAAGTGTTGAAACTACGATAAAAAAACGTGTTTGTAAGCTGGAGTGACGTCACCCCAGCTGCTCATGTCGTATCTTCCAAACGAAAGAAGATATGATTATGTATTATAGCTTAAAAATTAAGGCATAATAGCTGGCCATTGGCAGCAAAATTTTCAAATCTCTGGTCAAAATACTCTGAGTTATTAAAACGATAATTATATGTAAGCTGGAGTGACGGCACCCTAGCTGCTCATGTCATATCTTCATCTCCGTTTCAACCGCGCGGCCACCTCATAATATTTGATGAAACTTTGCCAGGAATTAGTGCTAATTTGTTACCTTACACACCTCTTTTCTTGAATTTGTTACAAGAAAAACTAAGACGCTATGACAAAGAATAGTTGGCCGCTAGAACCGCCACTTGCCGTAGTCACCGCCCGTGATTACTCAGAAACCATATAATGCAGATAGACGAATGATGCATCAAAAGAAAGGTCTTAATTTTTTCAATTTGTTACAAAAATAAAAAACATCAAAACGTAAATAAACAAAAAGTTATGCGATATTTAGTTTTCAGGTTATGAGTAGGTAGGTATGTCACCGTAAATATCAAATTAATAGAGGCTAATGTGTATGGACAATTAGTTATTAATTTGTTACAGCGAATAAACTGAAAAAAATACTAGAAAGTAGGTTCAATAATTTGTTAGAGTCGATTTTAGTTGGCCGCTCGGACGGCAATATGCCTAAAATACAATGGCGTTTATCTCATTATTAAAAGTAGGTTTAATCTTAGTTAGAGTACTAATCGACGGGTAACGTAACCTAGTTTGAATAAATATGGCGAATATAACTGCAGCATTCATATTTTAGAAGATATTTACAAAAAAACAGTAGTAAGAAACCGTATGAGAGTAGGGTGACCATGATTACCTACATTAGTGCAAAGGCATGTTTTTAACCAACTTCCAAAAAGAAGGAGGCTATATGTTCGACTCTATATGTTTTTTTTTTTATGTAAGTATGTTCACCGATTACTCGAAGACGGCTGGACCGATTCCAAAAATTATTTTTTGTTTGAAAGGGTATACTCTCGAGGTGGTTCCATTATCATCAAGTTGGAATCTGATGAGAGGATCCCATGGAAATCGAGGGAAACCCTCAAATTTTATAGGTAAACCTATAACGATTTGGGTATTTTGTAAAGTAACTTGAGCATTTACTCTCGGACATTATCATTTGTTAAAGTGGAGCTGATGATGAAGACCAATCAGACCTACTCAATGACAAATATTTCACGGGTTGCGATTCGATTACTTTAATAATTGTTTGCTAAGCAATTTATGCTCGTTACAATGCGTATGGTGAAGTGGAGCAGATGGTGACTTGTCAATCAGCTCCAGTTCTCCTGGTTCTTACTAGGAGAACTCCTCAACAATTAACGTCCCTGCATCGGGAAAAGCAATATTTTGTAAAAGGTGATGTGCGGGTTGACATTAGGCTATTGTAACTTAGATAAATTACAAACTCAACCGCTAAAAAGTGAAAAATAAAAACATTTTTCCAAAAAAAAACAACCGACTTCCAAAAAACACTAAAAATAACTTTTCGAAAGTCGGTGGCAAAAAACTAAAATACAAATCAAAGTTATTTTTCATAGCGTGTGTAGTTTTTTTTTATAGTGTTTTTTTTTTCTTAATTCTTTAAAGTTTACTGATAAGATTTTCGTTTCATTGACTTTCCGCAGGTGTTTTATGATGGGAACGATTCCAGAAAAAGGATCTCTTTTGTTTCCAAACTATTGTTAAAAATATTTGTCGGAAGGGGTTTAAAAACCATTATTTTTTGTTGTGAATATTGTCATTACTGTGCTGAATTTTGAAGTGTGTCCTCGTACGTATTTAATTCCCGTGATTTTCATACTAATAAGTTACTGAGACAATTATCACTAAATCCTAAAGTGTCTAAAAGTGCTTAGCTATGAGTTGTGCCCACTTATATGTTGGATTTTTTTAATGTAGAACTCACGGACTCACCACCATAAAAGTGTATTGCAGAGGGATCCAAATCCAAAGAAATTTTAATCGATTTATGTCTTTTGCTTTTATCAAGACATGCTACAGGATGCCTTAACTTAAAATGTGGGTATTTATATAAGCACTCGCCCTAAAAAAATAAGATATGAATATCGAACATTCCAAATAATCACTATTCAGTCTCACTTCATTGTGAAAATTCATGGTCATCCTACTCTCATACGGTTTCTTACTACTGTTTTTTTGTAAATATCTTCTAAAATATGAATGCTGCAGTTATATTCGCCATATTTATCCAAACTAGGTTACGTTACCCGTCGATTAGTACTCTAACTAAGATTAAACCTTACTTTTAATAACGAGATAAACGCCATTGTATTTTAGGCATATTGCCGTCCGAGCGGCCAACTAAAATCGACTCTAACAAATTATTGAACCTACTTTCTAGTATTTTTTTCAGTTTATTTGCTGTAACAAATTAATAACTAATTGTCCATACACATTAGCCTCTATTAATTTGATATTTACGGTGACATACCTACCTACTCATAACCTGAAAACTAAATATCGCATAACTTTTTGTTTATTTACGTTTTGATGTTTTTTATTTTTGTAACAAATTGAACAAATTAAGACCTTTCTTTTGATGCATCATTCGTCTATCTGCATTATATGGTTTCTGAGTAATCACGGGCGGTGACTACGGCAAGTGGCGGTTCTAGCGGCCAACTATTCTTTGTCATAGCGTCTTAGTTTTTCTTGTAACAAATTCACGAAAAGAGGTGTGTAAAGTAACAAATTAGCACTAATTCCTGGCAAAGTTTCATCAACTATTATGAGGTGGCCGCGCGGTTGAAACGGAGATATATCTTCCGAACGAAAGAAGATATTAGGTCCTTACATATGAAATTGGCGTTTTTCGTACTGGCCACTTTAATCACGAATTTCTCCTCTTTGGTAAGGAATTCCAAATTCATATTTGTACAGCTATTTACTCATGTATTTGTGCTTCGATGACCGTCATTCATTTGTTTTTTTTCTTCTGTTTTTTCTGTTTGCGTCACTCATTTTACAAAATGGAAAATTTAAAATATCGCATTATTTACGAGTACGACTTCCGCCGTGGCACTAGTGCTGCGGAAACGACTCGAAGGGTGAATGATGTGTATGGCGGTCATGTTGCAAAAGAAAACACAGTTCGTTTTTGGTTCCAACGTTTTCGTTCTGGAAATTTCGACCTGCAGAACAAGCCCCGTGGACGGCCTGAGACCCAAGTTGATAATGGAGAATTGAAGGCTATTGTGGAAGCGGACCCATCGCAAACCACGTCCGAGTTAGCTGCAGGCTTCGATGTTAGTGATAAAACTGTTTTAATTCACTTGAAGCAAATTGGGAAGATTAAAAAGCTTGAAAGGTGGGTACCTCACGAATTGACTGAACAGAAACAGACGGCTACCAAATTAGAAGAGCTTGAATTGGAATGTCTTAGACATCCTCCGTACTCCCCGGACCTTGCTCCAACAGATTACCATTTTTTTCGCAATTTGGATAACTTTTTGCAAGGGAAAAAATTCAACTCCGATGGGGCAGTCCAAATCGCCTTCAAAGATTTTATTGATTCCCGTCCGACTGGTTTTTTTAGTAAAGGGATCAATGAACTACCTATAAGATGGCAAAAGTGCATTGAAAACAATGGTTCATACTTTGATTAATTAAATATATTATATTAAAAAATATTCGACTTTTTGTTCCTTCCATACAAAACGCCAATTTCATATGTAAGGACCTAATATGATTATGTATTATAGCTCAAAATACAAGGCATAATAGCTGCCATAGGCAGCAAAATTTTCAAATCTCTAGGCCTTGTAGTTTCCACGTAATAAGCAAAAAAAACTGTTCCGCGCCAAAAACATCAATTATTGCTTCGGAGACGGTAAACAGCGGCGTTGCCGTTCCGTGCGCTACAATACTGCAACCAAGTTTGCACTTAGCAGGCATTCTATTAGAAGTAATTTTAACTTTCGCTCAAAATATTTTTAATTTTGTATATTGAGGATATAGACTAAGAGCCGACTGATATATGAATGTAACAAAGTAGATTCTTATCAACTTTAGACGACGAGAGAACTGGGTACACTTACAATAAAAAACACATTTTGAATACAATTGGTTTGTGCTTTATTTCTGAGGTTGATTAAATAAGTTAGAATTGGTCTATTTAATGCTTATTATTACTAGCGATTGAATGACTCTTTTATGAAATCGTGACATTTGAACAATTCTATACATAAAGCAAATCTAAAGTGATGTCAATGAAAACAAATGTCATTAAAAAAATCGGTCAAGAGCGAGTCGGGCTCGCGCACCGAGGGTTCCGTACAAAGGACTTGGCTAAAAGTTCATAGACAAAAAACCCAGAATCGCCAGCAACGAAATGTATAAAAATCCCCTGTTCCATATATCCCTACTGATGTATATCCACTGGTAGGGATACTTGGAGAATTTTTCCAATTATCGCTACCGGTAGGGATATATGGAATCTTGTGCTCCATATATCCCTACTGATCCGCACTGGTTGGGATAGTTGGATTTTATTTTTCCGTTTATCGCTACCAGTAGGGATAAAAAGTTTTCAAGGGTTTCTTTATGATTAATCAGGTGTTCCTGAATTACTTGTGATTACAAATATAAAAAAAAAACAAATGAAAACAATTTTAATTCACACAATTACCTACTATTAAAAACATAACTTCGTTTGAGACTACGTAAAATATAAAATTATAATAATTAATAAGGTAAGGTAATAACGTAAAAACATTGTACAGTATGTAACGTGGGACACTCAGAAAGTTTTGCGAAAATAAAATAAAAAATCTATTTGTAAATATTTTTTTTATTAAATATTTTAAAAGTACTCTCCACTAGCCCCTATACAAAGTTTCATGCGTCTGAACCAGTTTTTGAAACACTTTTTCCAGTCCGCCGCAGACACCTCGTTTACAGCCTGCTCGAACGCTGACAGCGCATCTTCCGGTGACGAAAATTGTATCCCTTTGATCTGATTTTTTATTTTCGGGAATAAAAAGAAGTCACACGTTGCCAGGTCAGGACTGTAAGGAGGGTGACCCAGGAGTTTGACCGGCGTGCTGTTAAAGGAAGTTCCTCGTTTTGAGCGCGGTGTGCGAAGGCGCGTTGTCGCATGTAGCCCGCGGAGCCCTGTGTTTGGTCGCTTGTTGCTCACAACAGAGAAAACTTCTGCCAAGCATTTGATAGTATACCATTCAGCGTTGATGCTTCTTTGGTTTCGTAAAGAAATTGACACCAAGTAGCCAGTAAAATTGAAAAAGCTCGCGATCAAAATCTTACCCCGCATCTAGATCGCTTCACTTTGGTAGGCGTTGATTCGTTTTGAAACACCCAAACGTATTGTATTGATAAATCCAAGACTCATCACCTGTAATGATGTCGTAAACACGCCGAGACGAGCCGGCTTCAAATTTGTTTATCATATCACGGCACCATTCTACCCGGGCCTGCTTCTGAGCATCGGAGAAGTTGTGCGGCACCCAGCGTGAAACTATCCTCCTCACGCGAAGATGCACATGTAGAATTTCGTAAAGGCTTCCCAATCCAACCTGCAGTATGTGCTGAATCTCTTAATACGTAACTCGCCTATTGTATTGGATTAAATTTTTCACTGCTAGCATGTTTTCTTCCGTAACAGCCGTCAAAGGGCGAAGACTTCTTTCTTCATCCCCCAAAGTTAGTCGACCGCGCTTGAATTCATTATACCAACGATACGCGGTTGCCTTAGAAGGGCCTTCATCCATGAATGCCATTTGAAGCCTATCGTACGATTCGTCCGGCTCTGGCGACGCTAGAAATCGTAAAATATCATAACGCGAAAATGTTCCTGGCGCAGATCCATTTTTTAATGAGACACGATAATTTAAATTAGCTCGCAAACAATGTGGAGAGAAATTTGGTCAAACTCCTGGGTCACCCTCCTTACAGTCCTGACCTGGCAACGTGTGACTTCTTTTTATTCCCGAAAATAAATAATCAGATCAAAGGGATACAATTTTCGTCACCGGAAGATGCGCTGTCAGCGTTCGAGCAGGCTGTAAACGAGGTGTCTGCGGCGGACTGGAAAAAGTGTTTCAAAAACTGGTTCAGACGCATGAAACTTTGTATAGGGGCTAGTGAAGAGTACTTTTAAAATATTTAATAAAAAAAATATTTACAAATAGATTTTTTATTTTATTTTCGCAAAACTTTCTGAGTGTCCCACGTTACATACTGTACAATGTTTTTACGTTATTACCTTACCTTATTAATTATTATAATTTTATATTTTACGTAGTCTCAAACGAAGTTATGTTTTTAATAGTAGGTAATTGTGTGAATTAAAATTGTTTTCATTTGTTTTTTTTTATATTTTTTTGTAATCACAAGTAATTCAGGAACACCTGATTAATCATAAAGAAACCCTTGAAAACTTTTTATCCCTACTGGTAGCGATAAACGGAAAAATAAAATCCAACTATCCCAACCAGTGCGGATCAGTAGGGATATATGGACCACAAGATTCCATATATCCCTACCGGTAGCGATAATTGGAGAAATTCTCAAAGTATCCCTACCAGTGGAGATACATCAGTAGGGATATATGGAACAGGGGATAAAAATGGGTTTACTATAGTGAGCCCATTTTTACGGTACGGTAGTACGGTTTCAAAAAATCAGCCTCCTAAACCATATAGTACAGACGCCAGCACATCAACCTACTACAATCTGTCAAAGGGGTTAGAAGATTTTTGTATGGAGGGTGGCCCTAAGGTCGGTCGCCATTTTGATTTATTTTCAGAATCGCGGTGCACAACAAAAGTTATATATTTAGATAGAGGACACTTATACAAACAAAAATATAATATAACATAATATCCTAAAGCGTCAGGTTTCGGAGTTATTCACCGAAATATAATTCGAAAACAACAAGGATTTTTTTGTTTTTTTCCCTCCAGGTAAGCATATTGAACTATTGAGGTAATAGAAACGTTATGAAACCTTTATGGAGAAGAAACAAATGAAGAATAGACATTTTTAAAATAAATAATTATAAACGGCTAACAGTGGTGGCCAAGTGGTAACAGCCGCGACTTACGAGTTGTAGATCGTAGGTTCGAACCCAGATAGGCGCTTTACTTTGTGTAAATTATTTCATCACCACTGCTCTCAAAACGGTGAAGGAAAACATCGCGAGGAAACCGGCATGTCCTAGAACCAAAAATTCGAAGACATGTGACATCTGCCAACCCGCACTGGGCCCGCATGGTGGATTACGGCCCACTCCCTCTCACCGAGGAGGCCTGTGTCCCAGCAGTGGGAACATTATAGGCTAATTATGTATGTATGTATTATGTATGTATTTATAGTTCGTTTTTTAATCCCAGAGACTAATCTGACATTTAAGTCTTTTGTGTTTTCGTTTTTTTTAGTATAGTCTCTGGGATTAAAAAAACGAACTATAAATTGCCATGTTTAATTATTTATTTAAAAAATGTCTATTCTTCATTTGTTTCTTCTCCATAAAGGTGTCATAACGTTTCTATTACCTCAATAGTTCAATATGCTTACCTGGAGGGAAAAAAAACCAAAAAATTCTTGTTGTTTTCGACTTATATTTCGGTGAATAACTCCGAAGCCTGACGCTTTAGGATATTATGTTTCATAATATTTTTTGTTTGTATAAGTGTCCTCTATCTAAATATATAACTTTTGTTGTGCACCGCGATTCTGAAAAAAAATCAAAATGGCGGCTGATTTTAGGGCCAAAACCTTCAAACCCCTTTCTTTAATAGATTTTCAACTTTATGACTGAACCATAAGGTTCAAAGTTGATTGGGAAAATGTGACAGTTAGGTGTAGGTTGATGTGCTGGCGTCTGTACAAAAGTTATTGAAAATAGCTTCGCAAAAAGCATAAAATGTTTAAAGAGTCGTCTGACAGACGTCTTCTAATTTTGCAGGCCAATTAACCAGCTGAAGAGAACGCTCTTTCTGCTACGGGAAACATATATTTATGATCCTGTGCAATATTGTTAATCTCGCGAGATCTCGTCCGATTATTGACCGAGATTAAGGTAAATATGGCCGAGATATCGCGAGAATGAGATTGCATTCCCTATTCTAGGTCAACGGGAAGTACCCTATACATTTTGATTCCCTTGAGAGTGTCGAAATATAAGTTTCATACACGGCCATATCTTTTTTTTACGTTAACTTAGAAGTTCGATTTTTTTACAGCTTCAAGGGACCGCAGACCTGAGTATATGGTATTAATTTCAACTCGATACCTCCACGCATTCCTCACATAAAGGGTCTTGACAGACAGACAGACGGACAACAAAGTGATCGTATAATTGTTCCGCTTTTTCCTTTTGATTTACGGAACCCTAAAAGAGATGGCTCAAAGACCAATGCCTCAATGCCTAAAAAATCGGTTGCATTTTTCTGTGGACATAATTTTTGCTACGCAAATCAGCTGTCAATAGTGAGAAGAATTGAATTCGAGCTTGTAAAATCACATTTTGCTGGCGGGTTAATATATATGTTTATACGTCCTAATAATAAAACTTCTATACTTCTTCTTCTTATCTTCTTCTACTTCTTCTTCTCTTCTCTTTTTCTACTTAGTCCGCGAACCGATTAAAAGTGTAAGTAAACTTTAATTTTCTTTCGTCCTGTTTAAACACACAATTTGACTATAAATAACTCAATACTTACATAGTACGATTAATAATACATTACTGCAGCGGCCAGCAAAAGAGGCATTGATGGATGATGTGGGCCGAGGCACATATACGTAAGTCCATCAATGCTTGCTTGCTTCGATTTATCTTGAAGAAGATTGTGAAAATAATGCTCAAATTTCCAAGCATGTTTGAGAAAAATGTGTAGTCGGCTCCCAGTCTATAATCTAGTTCAAACTGATAATGTAGCGCACGGAACGGCAACGCCGCTGTTTACCATCTCCGAAGCAATAATTGATGTTTTTGGCGCGGAACAGTTTTTTTTGCTTATTACGTGGAAACTACAAGGCCTAGAGATTTGAAAATTTTGCTGCCAATGGCAGCTATTATGCCTTAATTTTTAAGCTATAATACGTAATCATATCTTCTTTCGTTTGGAAGATACGACATGAGCAGCTGGGGTGACGTCACTCCAGCTTACACACACGTTTTTTTATCGTAGTTTCAACACTTTTTAAGTATCATCGTACAGTTTTTTCCTTCCTTGTGCAGCTATTATGCTTTATTTATCTCACTATATTCCAAAACCCTAACCTCACTGGTTTGCCTTGTATTGAATGAGGAAGCTGGGATGACGTCACTCCAGCTAACACACACTAAACGACTCATATTGACGAAGTTTTTGTGGCAGCTTAATTAAGACTGGGAACTTGGATTGCAGCTATTATGCCTTAAATATTGGCATAGGTAGAATTATCCTATCACATATGAGGAAGCTGGAGTTATGCACATCGAAAGTTTTGGCCTCTGTTGATTATGTTTTGTTTTATATTTTCAAGTAGAAATAGGAGTTACATTGTCGACTTATGCAGGCAAGCTCAAGCAGCTATTAGAATCCAAAATTCAAGAGCGAGCGAAGCGAGCTCGAAAATTTTGCACACTCGGATAGGTTCGATTTTCTTTCGATCATTCCAAAAGGACTAGGAATTACCTACTTGCTTTGTCGACTTTTGAAGAAAAGCTCAAGAACCAATGTAAATTGCAAGAACGAGCGTAGCGAGCCTGAAAATTTTAGCACCCTACCTTGAATAGTCTGTTTTCTTTTACCCATCAGTAAACTTATTTTAAAAAAAGAGAACTTATTTTATCGAATTGTGACGAAAAGCTTAAACTCGTTTTACAGCAGTTTAGGTGTGGTTTAGGCTTTGGAATCTGGCCTTACCTAAGCCTTTTAACCTTACGTACGAGTGGGGTGCCCGATATCCCGCATTTGCTTCGCTCGCTCTTGAATCCTGGATTCTATATTTTTAGAAAAGGCTTTTAAAAGGAAAATATTTACTAGGCGCGTTAAAAAACCCACTGTCATTTCATGGTTTTAAGTTTTTACTTCAGTCGGCAGTCCCCATGTCTGCCTATGTTCTTAATGTTTTTGAATGTGCCAATCGGGGTTTTCGTGGCTCAAGTACAGTTTTAAGTTTGTAAGGCAAGTAAATCATTCTGACTCTCGACAGCTTGAATGATTTGGGGGGGGGGGGGGGGTCATGACCCCACAACCCCCCCCCTCTGACCGCGCATGGTAATACATATGGAATGCAATAAAGAAATGAGTATTGAGTTAATACAAAATAATAAGTAATAAAATTAGGTCAACGCGTCACGTCGATATTGCTAAGGTGTTCGGTGAAAACACCGAACAAACATGTTTTACGACTGAAAAATAAAAACCTGGAATTACGACTACCAAAGGACTCGAACTCGCTTAACGCGCACGCACCTGAGTACAGGTAAGGCAGGTAAGCATCTATTGAAATTATGATCAAAGTTAATGTAGAAGAAAAATGTTGGAATAATTTGTGAAGTTTTTCCCCAAGGACGAATTTTTTTTTCGCGTTTTTGTTAATTTTGAGTAGTCGGAAAGTAAAACGGAGCCTAAGAAGGCCTGTTCGAGTGCTTTTTGTTACTTAGGTACACGATATTTTTGATATTTAATGTTCGCGAAAATCGCGAGTGCACCCGGAGTGATGAACAAAGATTATCACTCACTGGACGCCTGAGGGAGGACATCGCCGTTGTGTTGAGCGAAAGCCGTCTGCGACGATTAACACGCGTGGGCCCGCCGGAGTCGTGACAGAAACCATGCCTGCTCCATGTTGCATGCTTGCTTGCATGATTGCTTATTACCTATTAGGATAAGCATGAAATAATTTGAATTTATGACTTATAGCTTTTATTGAAAACGATTTTAAGTCTTTTGTATATTATTGATTGTAATATTTATGACAAACAAAAGGGCATAAGTATTGTATTCAGGGATTTAAATTTTGTGGCATGTGATATTATGCGACATTAAGTTCTGGCAAGTTATCAGTCGGACAAATGAAGATTAGGACAAAAACTTTTTCATCCATAATCTGGCACTTTAGATTATGGATAAAAAAGTTAGGGAACACAAAGGCGTAGGTATACCTAATACTTGAACACGTAGATTGTACAGCGCCATAATTGCGTAACACACTATTAATCACAATCTGAATAATTTTGAAAGAAATTGCTACTTAATCCATTGCTTCATATAAAAATGTCTGTTCAACAACATAAATGACGCAATGAATGTTGTTGAACTGTCAAAATGAAAGCCATTCCTACTGTTAGTGTGTTACGCAATAACCCTTCAGTTCTTAAACCCACATTGCAATGGGCAGAACTAATACTGTTTGGTAGCAGGTGTCCTTAACTTACTCGAGTGCCTTTCTCTTATAATCGCCTTAGCTATCACCTCGCTTCATCCGGCCGGACCTCAAAGGTCACATGTGTGTATGTCACACGGACTTAGTTGTGTTTAAGAATAAATACAAACAAATGGTTAACTGTTAACCATTAACTGTAAGTATATTGGGAATGACGGTACTTACGTTTTTAGCGTAATTTCCAATCTACCACAGCAGTTATGAAAACCATTTATGAAAGAAAAGACAGGAAGGTACCTACATACATACCTTCTTAACTTTTCTTTTTTATTACCATATAAAAAAGAAAAGGTATTACAATAAATGTAAAACTTTTAGGTTTTATGTGTAAAACCATTTATGAACTATAGATGATAGATTCAACCAGATAGACTCCACAGACTAATTAATTATACCTGATAGGTTTAGTATCCGGAGAAATCTGGAAACATAAATGTAAAAGCCTATGTTGAAAGAATGTCCTAAAAGGCCGGTTTTTTCTAATTGAGCAAAGAACACCCTACAGTCCTACCACTTCTGTCTGTCTAGCCTCTAAGTATAGCGACTCATGAGTTCGGCGGGGTAATTGCGTAACAAACTAACAATAGCAATCGCTTTCATTTTGACAGTTCAACAATATTCATTGAGCAGACAATTTTTTCGAATACTTATATGATGCAATATCCTTCAAAATGATTCAGATTTTAATTGAGTGTGTTACTCAATTAGGGTGCAGCAGTTATTACCAAAGAAGTCCAGCTCAACCCGCCACCTCCGTCAAGGGTAAGTGATACCTACATAAATGTGTAGTTAGTACAGACGCTAAATTTACTTGTTATAGGTAGGTACATACAGCACGCATGGATACCGTGGGATGTTAGTAACAGGGTCATTGCACATGGAGATCTATAAATGATAGAATTAAGCAAGGGAGATATGATCTGCCTGGGTTTTGAATAGTACCTATGAGTTCTGTTAGTTACCATGATGCACAGCCCTAAGGCCTTTCATTTGATATGTCACACGGTAAAATTAGCAAATCTTAAAAAAAAAAAAACCTATTGCCTCCTAAAAGTGACCCCATAGTCAAAATTTATTTATTTAAGATTTTAAGTAGGACGTTACGGTGGGTTTGAGTCACAGAAATTCATAGGCATGTGTACCAAATTATAACTTAATCGGTCCATTAGATTCGGAGCAAATGGCTGTGACAGACAGTCAACAGAAGCACCGTCAGTGATCCTATAGGTAAGGGTTCTGTTTTTTCATTCGGACGTACGGAACTCTAAAAATCTTAAATTCATTCATTGCCAGACAATGAATGCACAAAATAAACCGCATAGAAGCAAGAAACTTTGCTCTAGGGTTCCATATGTAAGTAAAATAGGGAGCATTAAGGAAGGATTTTAGAAAATTCATCCTCTAGATGAACTTTGTGATTTTTTGCCGATGGGAAGCTATTGTCAGTGTGTTTACTAAGTTTTCCGAGAGATGTCGCTACTCTGCCTCAAGTTCTAAGTTGAGCTACTCGATTACTGACAAATGCTTGCACTGACTGACTGGACAGGTCCACTGAAATCTGTGTGGTACTTTTCTCAAAAGACCATTTCAGACATCAATATACATGGTCTTCACATGATCTGACCAAGATTATGTCTGAACTTTAAAAGAAACCTTTACCTCTGAGTTTGTTTTGGTCTTTCTTCTCAGAGTAGTCAGGTAGGAAAGGGCGACCTGATTTAGTTTATTTTTTCAATTATATGACGTGTAAAAATGATTCCGATATCCTATTTACAAAATACATACATACACAATTACACATACATAATCAGCCTATAATGTTCCCACTGCTGGGACACAGGCCTCCTCTCAGTGAGAGGGAGTGGGCCATAATTCACCACGCGGGCCCAGTGCGGGTGGCAGATATCACATGTCTTCGAATTTTTGGTTCTAGGTCATTAGGACACCGTTTTGGGAGCGGTTAATGCTTATGCGAATCCCGCACCTCCGGCCATGGGTAGAGGTGGAACACCGATGTGGTTTTAGCCGTAAGGGTCCGGCATGCCCCTCTGTTCCCCCCCACGATAGAGGAAGTCCATCAGGATTTCACTCACGAATTGTTCATTTACAAAATAAACAATTTCATTTCATTTCTGCAATATAGAACCCAACTACTTAGGTATATTGAGAATTTTGAAACATAGATTTATCTCGTCTACGAAGCATATTCAATCAGAGTCATTTAAAGTTAGTGTATCTTATGTGAACTTAATAAACCTAGTTTTCTTTCTTTCTGTTTTCCTAGTATGTTCCTACCTATGTTAATTTCCGTGAGCAAACCGTTTCTAGGTTTCATTTGACTGGGATAGTTCAGCGAAACCTTTATGAAAAGCTGCTTGAATTTTTTTAGGGTGCCGTACCTCAAAAGGAAAAAACGGAACCCTTATAGGATCACTTCGTTGTCCGTCCGTCCGTCCATCAGTCTGACTGTCTGTCAAAACCCTTTTTCTCAGGAACGCGTGGAGGTATCAAATTGAAATTAATATTAAATACGTAGATCTACGGCCCCTTCGAGCTCTAAAAACCAAGCTTCTAAGTCAAAGCAATCAAAAAACCGGCCAAGTGCGTATCGGACCACGAACAATGAAGGGTTCCGTAGTTGGAATGAATTTATCCCAAGAACAAACTTAACACTTTAGTTGAAAAACATGTTCTCCCATACATTCCAACTGAAAATATAAGTTTGTAACTTTGTACGCACAATATTGAAAGATTTACCAAGTTGTTTTTAGACCACAGACTTCTTATAAGTTTTGCTGTAATCTATACTCTATCTATTTTCTATATTTTTTTATTTTAGACTCAGTAGTTTCGGAGGTAAGGGGAGGAATGCTAAATTTTCGTCTATTTTCTTAAATAACTAATACAATTTACTTTAAAATTATGAAAAAAAAATATTTGAGATCATTTGATAAGTATGTCGCACGGTACAGATTGCGAAACTTTTTAAAGAATTTTCTATTTACCCCCCAAAAATTACCCCCATATTCTAAATTCATTTATTTACGTTACACGTCTGTGTTTGGGTTACAGAGATTCATATGTGTATCAAATTTCAACTTAATCGGTCCATTAGATTCGGAGCAAATTGGCTGTGCCAGACGGACGGATAGACAGACACACGAGTGATCCTATACGGGTGTTTTTCCTTTTGAGTTACGGAACCCTAAAATACGGCTATTTATAAGCGACATAAGTATTTTGATACTCTCTAATAAATCAAAACGTATAAGGGTAATGATCCCGTTTACCTAGATTCTAAGTCAACGGTGAAGTGCCAAATTTCATTATTCTAGATCATGAATATGCCAAGAAACAAGGTCTCATAGCACAAGTAAAGGAAAAACTCCGAAAATCGTTAATTTGTAGTTTTATCCACAACAAGTCAACAACTATGGAACCTGTGTGCGTCACGGACTTGCCCGGTTTTTTTGACCATTTCTAGGTATATGTTAGACACTTTAATAAGTAGGTACCTACATATAATAATAAGGGCATAGACAGCGAAAGCAGTGGTGGCCCAGTGGTATCGGCCGCGACTTACGAGTTGTAGGTCGTAGGTTCGAACCCAGACAGGCGCTTTACTTTGTGTAAAATTATTTCATCACCACTGCTCTCAAAACGGTGAAGGAAAACATCGTGAGGAAACCGGCATGTCCTAGAACCAAAAATTCAAAGACATGTGACATCTACCAACCCGCACTGGGCCCGCGTGGTGGATTACGGCCCACTCCCTCTCACAGAGAGGAGGCCTGTGTCCCAGCAGTGGGAACATTATAGGCTGATGATGATGATGATGATAGACAGCGTAATGTGTTCATTTAAAAAATAGCTATTAAAATCGTATCTAATGAAAAATCTTCACTCTCATCATCATCAAAGATAGGTATTCCTTTTGCTGCTCCAATTGCTATTCATACATCTTTTCTTTAATTCATATTTAGCATACGATTTATTTATCACTAGCTACTGCCCGCGACTTCGTACGCGGATCCTGTTGCTTATGCCAGTGACAACGGGGTCGTCAAAATCGAAGATCTGAAATGTCTTATGTCGAATTCTAAGAGCCCGGGGACTGGAAAACAACGGGATGCGCGAGACGATTCGAGACATTCCAGATCTTGCATTTTGGTAAGTCAACAGGAAATGCCCATAATCCACCCCTTCAAGTTATAACCATCATCTCCATGGCAATAAATTAGAGGGTACTGCAATGCATCGTAAGATCGATGTGTTTCATAAATGCGTTGCAGGCGATTATCTTGTGTGCGTAACACTCTGTCACGCCGCTCACATTCTTGATCAGCAAAAACCACTGCAACATCATTTGTTACTGGAGCATTGTATCTGCCACGATGTCCAGTAGCGGGTCGTTTACCAGTATCAACCACAAAGGACATGGCTAAAAGTTCATAGACAAAAAACCCAGAATCGCCAGCAACGAAATGTATAAAAATGGGTTCACTATAGTAAACCCAGTACGGTTTCAAAAAATCAGCCTCCTAAACCATATAGTATAAAAGTTATTATACTTTGTGTGTTTATGTTATTCATACTTACGAGTAGGTACATTGATTACTCGACTTTTATTTTATCACAATCTCTTTAGTATAATTATGATAATATATTAAAGTAATGTAAAAAGTATACCCTTCAATACATCTTTTAATATGTTTTATTATTAATAATCTTTATACAGGATGATTTTTTTTACTTTGTTATTAATGAGCTCTTTATTTTAGTTTGACGTATGTCATTACTTCCCAGAATTCGATCCTTATTAGCGACACTATCGAATGGTGTAATAATACAGTGTGTGTTTTTTTTTTCAAAATCAATAGGTTCGATTCCTGGCTAGAAATATTGATTTTTGAAAAATCCAATGATGCAGTTTTAGTTTTCATCAAAATTGAGCCCGCGACTACTTTGAGTACTTTTCGCTAGTCCTCATAGTTTCGGATTTGGCCATCCACGCCCAATTGAAAAATTCACCCTGTATATCTAGTATACCACGTCGTTTTTAAAGTATATTATTATATATTTTTGTTGTACATATTATGCCTATAAAAATGGCATATATGAAATTTCTGGCGATTCTGGGTTTTTTTTTAGCCATCTCTTTTATAACTGTTGCTTTGTCCAGGGGGGATAGATTCTAATGCAGATTTTAAAACTGTGTATGTAGGGATTTACTTCATGCAACATACTTTGAAGCAGTGAAATCGGACTATTTTTCAATTGCGGAAAGGTTGGTTTCTAATTATTATTTGTCTGATCTTGATAATTGGATACGAAATATATTTGGAGAAACTTGGGGTCATTTTCAGGCAAAAATGAACCAATAAGGTGGTAAACTTGGCCTTGCACTTTGAATGTTGGCATAAATGGGCCTTCTGAAATCTGTTTCGCACCAAAAGATGTCATTTGAAAGGCATTATTGTACGAACGGATGTTGTTCAAGAAATGTTTTGACTGTGGATGGTCACCAATTAGCAGTGATCTTTATATTTCTGGAGGATTTTGTAATATTTCAATATGTACTTTCCCACCTGAGCAACACATACCGTTTTTTTTCTTTTTGCCATTTAACAGCTTCACAAAAAGTATGTACAATTTTGACCCATACCTCCGATGGCGGAATATGTGGCGTAGTTAATCATTAGGTGTATATGTAAATGTACTCCGTTCCTTATCAACCCAAGGAAGGTCGCCATGCTCTACGGCTATATTTTGAGACACATCCGATTCTTCAGATGATATCGACATTCTGTTCAGAGAATGTCAAAGTCGATCAGAATTCAAAAGTTCGTTGCGCTCTTCTTCTGTCTCTTCATGCCGTACTCCAGCAATTCTTTCTCTCTCACTTTCTAACTGATATTTTGTTGTGTGCGTGTTCGGGACAACGTGTGATAATCTCGATCAGCAGTTAGTCGCGCATCACGTTCATCACTCGTTTCAAAAGACCTGTTAGTAGATGTGCGAATACGCTGAGAACTCAAGCGTGATTCTGTGTCGGTAAACGTTTCCGATTCGCGAGACAATGTATGTCATTCACGATCAGCGGACAGTCGCGCATCACGTTCCGCATTTGTCTCTAGAGACCTAGAAGCAGATACGTAGATACGCTGAGAACTCAAGTGCAATTCTCTATCCGTGAACATCTCCGACTCGCAAGACAATGCATAACATTCACGATCAGCAGTCAGTCGCGCATCACGTTCCCCACTTGTCTCTAGAGACTTAGAAGTCGATGCGTAGATACTCTTGGAACTCAAGCGCAAGTCTCTACCCGTGAACGTCTCCGACTCGCGAGACAATTCATGACGTTCACGATCAGCGGTCAGTCGCGTAATATATTCTTCACTGGACGCTAGAGACCTGGACGTAGATGCCTAAATACGCTGAGAACGCAGGCGTGCTTCGCGATCCGAAGAGGTTTCCACGGAGCGAGTTGCAGCCTGATGTTCTCGAACAGCATCAAGTCTCTCCTGACGCTCTTCGGTAGATTCTTGTGATCTTATGACCCTCAATCTTTTAGCTCCTTTGGAACATTGGGAAAGATTTGACCTCTTTCTAGGCATGGTTATAGTTTTATTGTGAAGATACCTGATCAATTAAAATCTAAGTGACTGCTCGCCTGCGTTACCGGGTAGGTTACCGTGTCATGAAGATAAATGGAAAAGGAAATTAAACACTTAAATAACATAAGCCCGAAGGCATGTTTATTCGATAAAATAAAAAAAATTAATGGGAGTTTTGGCCAGTAGACTCAAATTTTCAATGATATACCATCGTCATCGAAAATCAGTCCTAAACTGTTACCGCCTTCACCGCGTGGAGGTACTCCCAGCTTATGTTATTTTATAATTATATAGTGAAATTAGTGATAGCTTTGATTTCCACATCAGATGTTTCTGATCTTCGATTTTTATAAGTCAACAGGAAATGCCCATCAGACCGAACAACTTTTGCCAAGACGTCATTCCTATATGTGTTATGGTGTAGCTGGGCTCTTGGAGTTCCACATCAGGTGTTCCAGATCTTCAAATTTATTCTCTCAGCTGAAAATGCACATCACGTGGAACAATTTTTGCTATGGTACCATTTTTGTATCTCTTATAGTTTAGCTGGTCTATTGCGGTTCTGCATCACGTGTTCAAGTTTCCAAGATAAATTATAGCCTATATGTTGCCCAGACATAATACCTATACAACAACAAAAAAATCATTCAAATCCGTCCAGTAGTTCCGAAGATTAGCGTGTACAAACAAACAGACACACAGACAGATTTTTTTTTTTGGATTCGTGCCCTATTACTGTTTCTAAACCCCCCTCAATAATTTTTTTTTGAATATATTCAATGTACAGACACAGTTTTTTTACTTTTTTATTATATGTATATAGATATAGATAATACATGTAAATTCTTGATAATATTCAAGTGTCGAATTCATTCACCTCACCAGTATCTAACCTTTTCATCTTCAATCAAATAAAGTCGCTCTCTACACTAACAGATAAAACAATAGTTAAGTATATCGGGTTTTATTACCACCACTTTTCACCCTTAAAATATATATTAATCTGATCGTCCGGCTGCTAGTTTTCTACTCCTCGTTTAGGAATAAGTACGTACAAGACAATGGCCTAAATTCATACCTTCAGGGTCCAAACAGAAGCTCTATCCATCTTAAGGTCATCAAATGAATATCGCAGTTTTTCAATGTTATTTCGCCCGTTCCTACTATTTAATGCTTCTCACTAAAGTAGATAGCCTGGCCGCAGTTCCAAGGTAGCGAACACGCACGGTTTTAACTATTTCTTTTTTCTGGAAGAAAGGAAGGTTAGTCCATCCGCATCCCTTAACTCCTAGTTGATCTGGCATACTTTCCAGAAATATAAAAATGTCGGTGACAGTCGAGGGCTGGGCAGCGTTCTGCGGCTGCCGAAGTGCCGACGCGGCGACGGTGCGGCGCTGCGGGCTCCAGTGAAAGCCCACTTTCATCGGAGTGGGGCGCCACTACAAGCACAACAAAAGTGAACGTCGTTGCGTGCGCGTACGACGCCGTGAGTCGGCGAGTGGCTGTTGTGACAGTACGTTCCGAAACGTGAGTCGCGCGTCCCGTGCGTAATATCGTGATATCGTGATGTCCAGGTGGTGGATGGTGGTGTTGCTGGCGAGCGCGGCGGCGGCGGGTGGTCGCCTGCCCCGCACCTCCCCGCCCGCGCCCCAGACTCCGCCGGCGCCCTCCGCGGCGCCGCGATTGCCCCAGAGGAATCTCACCCTCGCATCTAGATCTTCAGTCAGAAACAGGTCAGTACCCTTAATGTCATAACTGTATGATTTGTTGTAACTTGAAGTCATAAATCTTGTACTGAACTCTTTAGTTTATGTCCCCACAGCAAAATGTAATCAAACATTTCATAAAAGTCCACCTCAAAATCATATGTTCATGTTGCAGTGATTTACGAAACTATCACGTCACTTTTCATAATTAAGCGCTACCCTTTGAAACCTGTACTTTGCGTTGCATAATAGTGATTAAACATAAGCTTAGGCTACATGCAGGTAATGTTTCGATGTTTGGAATGTCATGCCACCTCATATTCGTTAGATTCACTTAACATTGAGTGAGTATTATGTGATACTCGGCTGGCCGTCCCAAGTGAGGCAAGAGTATGCGCGCGCGCAAGCTTTTGTACATAAAGTTGTCAAGTACGACGACTAACCGAACGGCGGCGTCAACGCGCTATCAATGAAATACTACGGCATCGGCCCAGTTTTGAAATAATTTGCGAAATCATATCAAAAGGTGCTGACGATGATAATCAAATCCGTTTACTAGCGCTCGGTGTAACTGTGACAGCATCAGTGGTGCTTGAGAGTCCTAGTAGGTAGGTACCTATATCATAATTTCATACTTGTCACTGTTCCCTCTGTAACGGGAGCTGAACCGTTGTGACGCGCGGCGTCTCGTTTTCGTCAATACTATGTTATCAACAACAAGTGATACCTATGATTAGATATTATTATGATGTTCATACATAAAATAATTCACCTATAATCAGAAAATTTGGATCCTTAGTCTCTCATAAATGAGCCGAGGACTTCAGGAGGGACACACTGAAAATCATCTAATATGATGATGATAAAATAAAATGTTTACTTTCGTTACTTCCTTCCACAATAAAGAGTCAAGCGCTGTTCGGTAATCATTTCCATAATTATGGAATTTTATATAAAAAGAAATGAATTAATATACCATTCTGACTGTCAGCTTTCAAAATTACCTACATAAATCTCTATTTACCAATCGTTTATAAGTATTTCATAATTAATATTCGATAACTGATTCCTTACGGCCTATACGAAACTTTAAAGATCGATGTTATCATAAAAACTTACCCCCTTATTCATAATCCTATTTTATCTCTATTTTAGCTAAAATAGGTTTATAGAACGTTTGTCTTTATCTGTCACGTTGTCATTTCTGTGTGTAAGAAAGAGACAAACCCCATTTTAACTAAAATAGGTTTGATAAGTTTTATGAATAAGGGGGTTAATGTATGGGAAGTTATTAAAGTATCAATCTGTATTTTGAATTTATTGTTTCCTGGTCTTGCATTGTGTGGGTGACTCCAGGCCTATCGCGCTTGTAGGTAGGTAAGTAGGTTTAACGAAAACGTCGCCAGCCTCCTGCTCTTATCCCAATATTCATCCATAAATTTTCATGAGCCGTCATTGCATTGTTCACCACCTGCTGCTTCACTTATCTCTTCTTTGGTCTGCATAAGCGTAATCAGCCTATAAGGTCCACTGCTGGGTCTCAGGCCTCCTCTCTTCGAGAGGGAGTAGGCTAAAATCTACCACGCGGGTCCCGCGGGTTGGTAGATGTCATAGTCATGTCTTCGAATTTTTGGTTCTAGGACTTGCCTGTATCGTCACGTTTTCCTTGAGAACAGGTTCAGATTTTGGTCCGCCTCTTTAATATTATATTCTATTTCCTCTTTCATCTGTTTTATTCATTTTCTCGTAGAACCTTTCTCTCCTCTTACTATCTTACACCGTTATGTTAAGGTCCATACACCATCGGTAACGAATACACAGTTTACTCTCATCCGCGCACTTTGAAACTCCTCCTTACATATTATACAAATTCCTTATCTTACCCTTATGTGTGACATAGGCACACACATCACATACTAAATCATCTTCCACACCATCATCAATTCATCATCACCTTCTACATTTATATCTGTAATTTGTATGGTGTACATAAGAAAGAGTAGGTATTTATTCTATCTGTCTATAGGCACCAAGGCACCGATCTGTTTCTGACCATCAGTACAATCCATACATTGCTTGTATTGATAAGACAGCTAGTCTGACTGACTGTCTTATACATTTTATTCAGTTTGGGGGGAAGCCAAGGGTTGTTTCAGTGATCCGCCGGCTATTACAAAAGAAAGAAATTACAAAAGGCTATTACAAAAGGAAGAAAGCAGCAGTAATTCACTTCTTGCATTGCTGGGCCGTTAGCCCCACTCCCAATTTGTTGACTGGCTAATTTTATTACTACCAACAACAGGAGCTATCATCGTATAAGTTCCGGAGCCTTACTCTCAGTCCATCAACGAATGATCGGGCCTGTCCAAAAGAAGTCCTAATCTGCGGAGTGTAACCTACTCCTGATTAAAAACATTTTCTAACGGGAAAAAACACACGGGGAGAAGGGATAGCTGTAATTTCGTGTTGTCATTCATATTTAGTTCGAACCCCGAACTAATCTTTTGTCCGTAAGTGAATCGGAGAAGGTAACGCCCGTAACTTCGGTCGATACTACGGATTTCCTGGGTAGGGATTAGATCTTCCGAGATACGAGAGACGAAGGTTTAGCTACTTGATGAAAATGAAATGAAATGTAGTACTTAAATTGTAGTACATTACAGATGGTCGGGTTTTATTAACAGTTTCTAAAACAATTCACTAAAACTAGCATGCAAAATTATTGATTACATAATTTAATAAGTAAAGCTAAAAACATTGAAACAAAAATCATAGTTATTAAATTACAATGTCAAACTGTAATATTATAGTAAGATGTCAGAGTGAATCTTTAAAGTCTAATACACATTCATAGAACATAATGATTTTTCTATATGCCATTTGAAGAACGTATAACGTTGTTTAAATCAATTTATTGGTTCCCTTTAGGATTTTGATAGTTTATTAAATATATCCATGTAACCATTAGAAAGCCACTTCTGTGATATAGGTAAATGGCTTTAACACCTGGAACCTGTAACAACTTTTTAAAACAACCATTGAAAGTTGTTATCGTAGGATATTATAGCCTGTATATAGGCATTATTGAAAGCCTAATAGTGGCTTTCTTTTACCAGAGTTTTAATAAATTCTTAATTACTTCGTTTTCGCTTAACGTTCTTTCTGACTTTTTTTCTTTTTGCTCGGCTCCTAGGGGTCGTAGCGTGATGTAAAAATAGCCTATAACCTTCCTCAAGGACTGGGCTATAAAATGCAAAAATATTTTTTCAAATCTGACTGGTAGTTCCACAGTTTACTCCGGCCTAACCAGAAAAACGAACAAACTCTTCAGTTTTGTATTTCAGTATGGATATTTGGACTTTCCCAAAAAAAAAAGTTCCTATGACTTCCTACTATTAGAATGCCTAGGAATTCAAGTTTCAAGCTTTTCACTGTCTCCGGTTTGGCCGGTAGGTAACTAGTTAAATGTACCTAATCTTTTGAGTTTAAAGATATGTAAAGGGCTGTAGACAGTTATAGGCTTACATTGTTACACACATTGCTTAGATATTTTATTATTTTGAAACAAGGCAATCAATCAAAGTAATGGATCTTGTCGATTATCAAAATTCGCATTAACACCACATTTATAAGCATATGCATTAATTTAAAAAAATGAGATTAATTATAAAAAACCGGCCAAGTGCGAGTCGGACTCGCCCATGAAGGGTTCCGTAGCAGCAAGTAACATAATATAAAAGTTCTTGTAGTTCGTTGTAACTTTGTGAAAGGTAAATTGCGGTTTTCGATTTATGACGTAGATATCATTTTTGAAGACCTATCCATAGATACACGTACAGGTTTGATGAAAAAAAATTTTTGGAATTTCAGTTGTAAGTATGGGGAACCCCAAAATTTATTGTTTTTTTTTCTATTTTTGTGTGAAAATCTTACTGCGGTTCACAGAATACATCTACTTACCAAGTTTCAACAGTATAGTTCTTATAGTTTCGGAAAAAAGTGGCTGTGACATACGGACGGACGGACAGACAGACATACATGACGAATCCATAAGGGTTCCGTTTTTTGCCATTTGGCTATGGAACCCTAAAAAGACCTCACGCCGTTAAATCTGAAACTTGTTTCAAACCACGTGTGAGTCAATATTTTATTATTAATTAAAAATTTGTAAATTAATTCAGATGTAACATGGGTATAGGTATACCGCTGCGTTTACCTAAGTTTATATATATAGGTATTTTACCTGTTTTAACAAATGTTTTTTTACCGAACACCTGTTATGATGTCATAACGAATTTGTAAACATTGTTAGAATACCAGTTTTTCTCAAAAACAAATATTTCATCAATTTAAATTATGAATGGGAACACAATGTTCTCTCTCGTCTTAGTACCGGGTGAAGTTTTCTGCATTCTGCATTCACATTCTGGAAAAAAAAAAAAAATATTTTTCAGAATTTGTGAATGCAGATCAAAATTTCTCAGAAAGTTGAAGATATTCTCCTAAGACCGTTTTCTTGTAGCTACATCGGTACCTGCCCTTACTGCCTCATCTCAAAAATCTACCCTATATACACATAACACACACACCCTGTGTACACACATAAGTACAGCAGTATCTAATACATGCAGCCAGTCACCTATTGTTAGCATTTTTCCGTCTAAATAAGTCTAACTAACAATTGATAAAAATTCTATAATTTAATTGCCTACTCACACAAGTATGAGAAAAACTTACTGCTTAGCTACCTACTTTTCATTAGGGAAAAAGCTTAATTTTCCATATAAATAGTCTGTTTTATTAATATTTACCTGCCTATTAATAGGCTTAAACCTAACTGATATTAAAATTCAATTAATACAAAACAGTAGTTACGCGGCGCCTGATCAATGTGTGGCTAAGTTGAAATGTTCTCATGCTGAGATGCGTGCGGCAATTTAATGGCCGCCGCTTTCCACATTCTCCCGCGACATTTCGCTTGTCGCGTTGATTCATTACATTTTTCTATAATTCGTATCATTTACTTCTAGTAGGTACTCGTGCAGCAAACATTTGAACAGTAACGTGTAAGTACCACATCATGGCCGCGTTCACTTCCTCTACCGTATTGTAAGCCAATTTGTGGACATTCATTGTTCAATTCGAAATATTGGTCAGACACGATAGGTGTAAAAATGAGCTCCACTTCTAAGTTGTTTTATTTTAATTTTACAGTTTCCGATATTTTTAATTTATCGTTATGATAATAGACTGTGTAGCTTGATACGCATAAATAAATATTCTTTTCACTTCTCATGCTCTAAAAGTCCGTCTTTATGTTGTGCTTAGGCGACATAAAATCGCTTTTTATGTTCTAGTGCATAAAGTATTTTTTTTTTCTAAGATTAAAGTAATCAGGCCCAACAGCCACACGCACAATAAAACTTCGCAGATTAAAGTCGTGATTTATTTCATTTTCTTTAATTTATACCATTTCCGTGTTTTCTATCGTTAATTTAATAAAATCAGGTAAAATAGTTGTCATTTATTATTTAAAAAGGCAAAGAAACGTTTTCATTTTTTGGCAGTATGAAGTAGGTACCCCAGTCGAATGACCAAGGAACTTATAGGTAAAAGTTCCTTGCGAATGACAAATGATGAAAATTAAAAAAAAAAAACTTTTAAAAAAAGTTTCGTGGCGGTATTATCTGTGGTGGCGGGAATCGGCTATGGATGCAACATTTTTGATTAATTATGTACTGTATACTTTATGCCTGTTTCATTTTCTCGCAATCGAAGTGAAAAGCAGAGTGTATAATAACTCAGGCATAAACGAGCCATTTTACCCCTCGACATAACTATCCACCCTCGCCTGCGGCTCGGGTGGATATAAACGTCTCGGGGTAAAATAGCTTCTTTTATGCCTTAGTTGTACAATCTACTATTATGCTTATTCACGAGTCGTCTGTATCGGAACTTCTAGAGACTACTTACTTATAATATTTTATTTGTTGAAATTCTATCGTGCCATAACAAAATTATATAAAATTAACGCAACAGCGGCGTCAAGCGACGGCGACGGCCAATAATACCTAATACTAATCTGACTTTAATTATGTATGCAAGATATACGATACAAAGGCAATGCAGCCGAGTGGCGAGCACTTGCATTGCGCGCCGATGCGGCTGCCTCGGGCCACGATGATGAAACTTCCATTTCGATCGCAAATATTCAGCTAAATTGCTCTTATTACACTATGCAATAAATGCGTACTTTAAGTCTAATAATACTCCCTGCCAGCCAGTAACGTCTACTCCGGTGACACTAATTACACCTTCAGAATCTAAGTCTATAATGTGTTCTACAATTATCATAAAATAAGCCGATAGTAGCCTTTCTAGAACGAGTATGTTGTTGGGCGGTTCCTTCTAAGCTCCAAGTACAAACAGGTGGATAGAGGCGCAGCTTGCGCTCGAAACGAGATCAAGGTCACAGGCCCGTATTGTTACTGTTCTGACGCTAATTACGAGCTCTAATATCTACAAATAACAGTTCCGTTCATTGCTTACTTCGACTACTTACAAATGAAAGCAACCACAGACCATTACCAACGTTCCTAACAACATTATGGTACTTCATGGTACATATATACTGCCTAGTAATTAATTGCCGCCCGAGACATCTTCCATTCAAGTACTAATGAATGGATTCGATACGCGTTCGCAAGTCGCGATCGCATCTCCGTTCTCGAAGGGACAGTCGACCAGCCAAGGACGCTAATCGAGCGAATGTATGGCATGCAGTAGGTAAGTATATGAACTTTGCAACTGGTCTAAAAATATATTATACAAAGAGTATTTTTCAGTGCAAGCGGCCTTTCGTAGGTTGTTGGCGGACCAGTGTGTGAGATGCGGGCCTCTGTTCTGTCTAAATGTCAATGTCGGCTTACGTTGATACAGGAAGAGGTCTGGGCGTGTTACGATGTCGCCGGCTGTGACCACTCAAACACTGGCGTATCTATCTATAACAAGGACACTGCCGACAAGGATATTACTGATTGTATCACCTTTCGGAACAACTGCGTTCCAAACAGCCCGCGCTTGTTACTAACCTATAATAACATAGGTACCAGGTAGGTACGTTATTGCACCTACCGTTTGATCTGTTTGTTCTGCAGGTACTTACGAATGCCTGTCACCCGAGCCAAGACATTTGTTTATTTTATAATTAGGAGATCCATACCTACTCGCTAACCTAGATGCATGATAAGCATACAAACACGTTGAACGTTCTCCATTAGACTTTACGTGTATAAATGATATATCATTAAAGTGTGTTGTAATTTTTGTAACGAATGAGATTTTTTTTTAACAATAACTCTGTCAAATTATATCATTCTTTCTTTTTCGTCTTTGTGCGCCAAACGATCCCTTTGGACAATCTACATATAGACAATCATAGTAATATTACCTATGTAATAATGTGTTTATGGTCGAGACTTACTTAATCCCAAACCGAGAACATTTACTTATTCAAATGTACATATATAAACTAACGCAAATTGATTAAAAAAACACTCTTAGTCCTAAAGTGAAAGTCGCCTATATAACTTTAAAGCGACTTCGCACTGGGAGTTTTGGTTCAGCGTAGTCATGGGGTAGACGCGTCGTGTACACAACATCTACGAATAAGCAGCGTCTACGCAGAGTCTATGTAGTGTCAGCGTCCTACTAACACATTTGCTCAAAAGCAGAATCCATTTCAAAGAGCATCTTTTTGCGATAGTTTTTCTAAGCTTACGTGTTATATTCCGAGTTCCGGGACACGTTACGGCATAGGGTCAAGGGGCCCACAGTAAAGGGTACCGATCATTATGCCGTGGCAGGTGGCAGTAAGCGATGTACATTGCACAGTCTCTTACCGTGACTTGCATAATCAGGATCGTCTTGATTCGCAACTAACATGCATGCGTACTCGTTGGTGTAGTGGTCGCAAGCAAGATTGACAAGCGTAAGATCCTGGGTTCAGTTCCCAGGTTGGACAAGCTGTTATTGAGTTTTTCCGTTAAGTAGACATTTTTCCAGTAGCAGCCCGGAGTCTGGATTCGTATACGGTTGATGGCAACAGGCTCGCCGCTCGCCCCCTATTACATGGGGCTTAAACATAACTGGTGAAATGTGGAAGTAGGTACTAAGGGTATCTACACCTCTGCCTAACCCTAACCCGTAGGGCAGGACAGGCGTAATGTTATGTTATGTTTTAGTGACAGGCGTGTGACCATTTACCACCTATCTGATGCTTGAATGTGTGACATGTCTGTTGTTCAAGGTGTCGGCGGTGTGAAATGATGGTGGTCACTACTCGGCAAACCCGCTCGACTCCCTTTTGTTTTAGTGAGGAGATGAGGGATAGGGAGAACGATAAATAACACGCACTTGTTACCTTGAATACGAATCGGAAGACATCTTTACTCTCACTACCATACCATAGACTACTATTATAAACTAGAGTCACTAGAGAGAGACACTACTAAAAAGCAGTGGCACAAGAAAACTGACAGATGATCTGTAAACATTTATGGAAAAAACATTTATGGTAATTTTTACAGATCATCTGTCAGTTTTTGTTTTCAGTTACAATGTGTAAATATTAACTAAAATGTTGCAGTACTTTTCGGTATTATGAGGTTGCAACTTCCAACACTATTAAATCTTTAACGTAATTTCGTAAAAAGCCGTTTTTCAGGCTTTCATTTTAAATAGTCCCTTACATTAATTTCGTTTCACATTTTTGTCTTTATGTGAGCGCAAAGAGCAATGGTGTAAATACCTGTATTTACAAACTCTGTAGAGGACGCCATAAAACAATTACTGATACTTAGGTAGAATAAACATCCAGTGACTCTTCAGAGGTATCGCTATTCTAGTTATAAGTTTTCAGCGGAGTCATTATAATGTAACACAATAAATAAAACCTTTTGAACATTGACTCATATATTCAATGATGTATAAATAGCTATATAATACGTCATTGCATATATTAGTATTGCTTTTGAAAGACTAATCACAAAGTCGATTTGTTCAATTTCTATCAGCGGCAGAATTTCTCCAACAAATTACGTAAAACTAGGAAACTAAGTGATCATATTTTGTTTCAATTATGTATTATGGCTGTTCACAAAACCACTTGAACGTAATAGTGTTGTTACAAAGTACGACGTTATCCAACAGATAGTAGTTAAGTATTACATGCTTGAACAATAGTCGATGTCGCATTTATTTACTCATCATGTGGGTAACACTAACAGATTGATGCACCGGCGCAGACGCAGGCAGCGTTTCGCATCATTTGCGATCGCGTAGCTATTCGTTCAAGCGTAACAAAGATGAGGTGGAAAATGTGCTGGAAACCAAAGAATGATTTAAAAACTGCTTGTTGTAGTAAATACTTATGTGCTTATAGGTTAAGAGGGAAGCGTTAGGTATCCCGCAATAATATATATATATATTTCATATAGGTAAGTAATTCTATTGATTGATATTTCATGAAATAGTCATTCAGAAGGATTATAATATGAAGCTCGTTATTGTATTGATGATTTTAATTATTATAATTCTGTTAAGTTATATTTGTTACGCTCGCGAATCATATTTAAGTAATCAATTTCAAATTCAATTAGACACTGACCTGCAAATAGCAAACAAACGTAATAAAATTTGAGTTTCGCGAACTACCCAGGCGCATCCCCAATATGAAGATAAATAATAAACCTTGCACAACATTGTGCAAGCAGCATTTAAAGTTCTCAATTACTAATCGCCATTTTTAGTCTCAATTAGAACCTACGATTGTAATGGTTGCTACCAGCTTTAACCATTTGTTATTCGGAACACAAATCAAGTCAAAAGTGCAGTAAGTACTTACGGGCGTATTGCACAGTCGCTAATCGCTAGTGACTGTCTACGCTTTACGTAACCAGCGCGATCGTAGGGCGGAAGCCTACTTATGGTAATATTCGACTCTCAGCCGTATGTCTTTTTCCATTGACATGTTTCAACGTGGAATGACATCTAAAGCAAGCAAGTGGGCGGGCACTAGTCGTGGAGCACTGATATAGGATCGTTTGTTACATAAATGGAGCAAAGCGAATGTATTTTGGATTTGTTTAATGTCTGTCGTTATTCTCGTAGCCAAATGTGTTGTTAACCTGCACCGTAATTGCGTAATACACTCAAGTCAGAATCTGAATAATTTTGAAGGATATTGCTAATCCATTGCTTCATATGTTCGAAACATTGTCTGCTCAACAACGTTAATAACGCAATTAATGTTGTTGAACTGTCAAAATGAAAGCCATTGTTACTGTTAGTGTGTTACGCAATTAGTCCCCTGAAATATACGCCAATTGAAATCAGTAAACTTTCATGAATTATATTTATTTGTTTTAAACATCTTTTACAAACTATATGTACTTACATACAATGATTTCCCTACACGTAACTGTCCTACTGGCTGTACCTAACATAAACCACTGTTTATCATGACATTAACTACATCTCACTAACAATAAGATAACTCTCACTGATCATAAATTAAAATATCAACGAAAGTAATACACAAAGCGATTTTTTTGTATACACTTGATATTTATATTCACATTGATTAATATTTCCTTTGCATTGGGCAAAGGAAATATTAATCAATGTGAATATGCATGGTTCATGATAATATTGCTGCTGTTATAGTAAACTAGTCACTCATTAATTTGACGTCACTCGCTAAAACTGTTGACTTTCGACTATTATTCCGGTCCGATCCCCTGAGGCCCCCCTCCACCCCTCCCCCTCAATCCCCTGCTAGTTCGTCTTCTGTTTTACGTAGGGTAGCTCCAGTGGCGTGCATTGCATATAGGCATATAAGCAGTAACCTACCTCGGCATATCAACATAAGCCTGTCAATTACATTTTAGTGTGTGTGCCCCACAATTAAGAAACTCACTAAATTATCATACCTAAGTAACTAAAAACAAAATCTTCATACAAACACGTGCGGCAGTAGGCAGTCGCCGGACGGCCTACTCGGCTCCCGTACTATTCGTACATTGTCATTGGTCTTTACTCGTTCAAGTTAATACGACAAAATTAAAAATACGTACGTCTCACGCGTAATACCAAGATGTTCAACCTTCGCAATTTATCACCCTTAAGTAGGCATGCCTACTCAAATAACCACACCTTTCACCTCACTTTTTTTTCTGATTAGTGACCGCGTTTGCCTAAACTAGACCCTGCCTAGTGCCTACCTATTCTGAAAACCAATGCACGCCACTGGGTAGCTCCTGCCCGCGGTTCACGCGCACGAAGTTTTCTTGTTCCCTCTGCACAACCCGTCGCATCGCATCGCCTGCCCTCGTTATTACTTCGTTTTCGCCTGAATAACCGTGCGAAGCAGGGACAGCAGGGCGCTATTATAACTATAGCTAATTGTGTTGTGATGACTACAGATTAAATAAGTGTGTTGTAAACAAGATCACTTTGGTGATACGACTATACACGTAATATATTAAAATAACCTTATAAATTGATATTTAACTGCGAAGCTCGTCTGCCCGCAGAGGCACTGCGCCCACGTAGTTGAACGTATATACCTGTCACACCCATTTTATTAAAAAAATAATTGATTGTTTACAAGTTTCTTATGGCTTTCGAGCCAATAGACACTTTTTGTTGTTTTGTAGTAAATTAGAGGCCAAGATGGTAAGTAAAAAAAAAGATTAAATATAATCGCCGAATTGATAACATGCCTAGTAAGTATTTAGAGATGAATTTGAGAACATCCTATTTTAGGTTTTTTAAAATCCTGTAAAAAATACTGCTTGACGAGAAAATTTACCTGCCAAGAGTGGTCAATTATTAAATTATCCTTTCTGGACTATTTGCTATATCTTACAAGTTACAGCAGAAGACAAATGGCTGCTATTCGGATAATAATTCATTCAAGTCTATCCTAATCTATTTTTCAAACAACGTCCACTTTTTTATTACGTTTTGATAGAGGTTTATATGGGAGAACAGTTGATTAATTTATTTAAATAGGTAGGTATACCGGTTTGAACTTTGAAGCGCAACTAAATAAATGAGGCGTAGACTCTTCCATGCGTACTTCCTAATATATAGGTTTAAAGATATTTATTCTCAAAAAAGACACATGAGAACAATGCTTTAAATATAAATTATATAAAGTTTGTCACAGACGTCACGGTAGCAATATTATGGTACACCCATCCAATGCATTCAGCTTTTAGGAAGGGTGTTATTTGTGATTAAATAAGCAGCTAATTGAGATTTGAATGCATTGAATGAGTGCAACTTTTTTATACATGAGGGTATGTTGTTATATATTATAATAACATACCTTTGGTGACGGTTACCTAAAATAAGTTTACTGAATGTGTCTTGTCTGTTCTAATGTAAGTGGCGTTTTTTCTTTTATGAGAATAAATGATTTAAACCTATATAATTGTGCTCCTTCAAAAAAACATAACAAAAACTGTACCTAAGTTGTTTTTAAATCTATTAATTTATAGCCGATTCATATAGGTAATTTAGGGGCCGTTATTGGTTTAAATTAAAAGAAACAACTCATACTAATAATGAAGCAAAGACCTAGTAGCTTTGCATAGTAGACCTACCCATAGAGAAGTAGCTATCACAGGTAAAATTAGCTTAGGAATCTATTTATATATGTTACCGGCCAAACCCGATTTCAGGACATACTAGTTTAGCCTAGGCTAAACTAGTTCTTCCTATACGCGATAGGGGGTGCCCTTCGCTCGCCCTTGGATCTTATGTCGACGGAGCCCCGCTTCGCGGGGCCCCTATTTCTGTGTAAAGGGTTTAAAGTAACCTAACCAAACCGAACCTCGGGGTGCCCTTCGCTCGCCCTTGTATCCTATGTCGACGGAACTAGTTTAGCCTAGGCTAAACTAGTTTGTCCTGAAATCGGGTTTGGCCGGTAACATATACACAGTTTGGCAATAAAACATGCTAACATGGGTAAGCAAAACAATTCGTTTTTTTCTTTGGAGGAACCGAGGATTATGTAGCGTAGGCGTTGTAGCCGCGTAGAAGAACCGTAGCACGACCGTAGCAACAGCGTAGTACGACCGTAGCAGCTGCGTAGTCGCAGCATTGACGTCACAGAACCATGTAGTTTAGATACAATAATTGAAACATTGATTCCCATAACTAAACAACATCTTATGGTGGTGCTAATATAAAATTATAACGAAGAGTTCTCGTCTTTCATTGTGGATTAGGTATTTGGTAATTTGTCTGAAATTTTGTGCTGTTTTGTATTAGGTGCCTACACTTTTTATTTCTATATGACATTTGCCCCTCATTGTTTATCATATTAATGGGAAAACATGGTGTTCTGACGCTCGATGCATGACGCAAGAGAGATATAAGTAACATACTTACCACTTGCTATTTGGTTTACCTAGATCTGGTGCCCTAAAAACAAAACAAAAGTTACTAGCTGTCATCTTTTTAAAGTCTCTTTGATTTACAAAACGTTTCATTGTTCGTACCGAATCCTGCATGATAAGATACAGTTTGTGGTGTCTTAAATATTTATTTATTTATTGAAGATCTCCAACAAAGGATACACATTCACAATAGAAATTTACAATAATACAAAAGGTTCTTTTACGTGTGATCCTTCAATTACAGGAGACCACAGCATGCACATATAACTAGGAGTACACACGATAAAAATAGAGAAAGTAAATGACTGATGAATACAAATTATAAAAACAGAAGGAATAAAATTAACATGTCGAGATTGAGCATTCATATTGCAAATGGTGTAGACACGATAAGAATAAAAAATTGAGAAACATTGAATAAATTTGAGAAAAATAATAATTAATAAGAATTAACATGTAGAGATTGAGCATTGATATTACAATTGTATAATTATATTAGTTTAATTATAATTAATTCACATTTCAAAGAGAAATATCATAGGTATATACTATACGTAGTTGGTTAGTTATTTTGCGTTGGCTCAATTCTTTTTGTATTTTGAAATGGGCAGGGTTATATCCAGATCACAACGCTTATACAACTCATTGTACTGCCTGCAGAGTCTCGGGAAAGCGGTGAAATGTCTCAGGTTAGTTTTAGATCCTGAGACGCAAAATAAGTTGTAGCTGCTTTTCCGCGGCAGACGAGATGGCGCGTTTATATGCAGTTTGCCTAATAGTTCGCTACAGTCTATGGCTCCGTTGAATACCTTGTGCACTAGTATCAGGTCTGCCGTTTTCCTTCTGTCTGCAAGCTATGCTTAATGGTATAATGGTGTACGTGACGCAGCAAATTGGCTTATCTTTTCAGTTAGCGATTCAAGTCATTTGCCTTGCTGTTTGATTGAATGGCTGAATATCACGCCGCTTAGTTAAAAGGCTAAGTTAGTTGGCGGCGACATACGCACAGGCGCAGTCTTGCAGATGGGTACATATGTACTATACATAATAAATCTACGATAAAATGTTATTCATAATAACTAATGCAGTTTCGTTTTTGATGACCTTGATGTAGAATGCATATATTATGCATTCTTCTTGATGTATAGTGGGGGGTCGTGACGTCACGCCGTGCTAAAAATTGTCGCACGGCGTGACGTCACGACCCCCAACTCCCAAATTTTGACGCGCTTTATCTTTGTAATTTTTTGTTTGATTGACAAAAGAAAAAATATGGGTCCATTATTTTTCGATAATCTAACTGACGGACTAATTAGAATTTTTTAGGAAACTAGCCTATTAGCAGCACTTAGACTATGGACAAATTAAATAAATGAATATAATGCTTTTTATTGTTATTAATAAATAAGGAATTATAAAATATTTAACTAATTACAATAATTACTGTCGACACTCAAAAGACTCTGCCGTCATTATTTTTTGATACTCACATATTGAAGTAAGATATCCCTAGTATATTTTTTACTTTGCAATACAAAAACCATTCGGAGAAACTCATATTTTTAACTTATTTGCCGAGGTGCTGATAATTGGTGGAGTGCTAGCATCCATCGTTGCCTAGCATAGATATCCGAGTGTTAGCAATTGGGTGATTCACATATGTTGGCACATAAACATCTTCTATATTATTATAATCTATATAAATAAAACAAAGTCGGGTTAGTTACACCGTTTATAACTCAACAACGGCTGGACTGATTTTTATGTTCTCTGGTTTGTTGGATTTGTCTCCGTCCCGAATAGCAGAATAACTACCTATTAAAACGTGGAAAAATATACGAAAAAAAATGGTGAAGATAATTTATTTTCTTTTACTTTCGTTCTTATTGATTCAGAGGCGGCAAGAACACGAAGTTCACCTGGTCAGTTAGTTAACCATATTCCTAGCTGCATCGTTCATAAATTAAACGGAACAAAAAAATTAGCACCAAACGAGTAGCACTACAAACTAATAGCTTTTTTAACCTCAAAATTAAAAGTCATAGTGAACGGAAACATTGATATCGTTCGTTTTTTATAACAAGCCATATTTATTTAATTACTCAATTCTTTATCTCTATTTAACATCTTATTGATATACAACGAGGCCGAGTTGCTTAGTAAAAATTTATGTCTTTAAAAACTTTGCCAAGTACCTTGACAACTCGAAATGATTGTGAGCAAAAAATATGTTATTGATATAATTTTAGTACTTGTAAACTCCTTTGTGAGTTACTGTATTATATTGCTGTTATTTTTATCGTCCCTTCTTTTCAATGTAACGATTTAACTGCTCTTTCAAGGCTCGGTTAAATGCCAACCAGGTTAGTTCAATTCATAGATTTTGCATTGCGTAAACTTTTCCTGACGTAACTGTGATAATAAGTAATATGATTTTGTTCGTGCGGAATAGTTATTTAAAATAAAAAATGTTGCTTTTGCTCTATTGAACCGAGAAAATGACAATGCTAAGCACCACGTATTGTCGCCTTGTACATTGCACTTACCTACTGCTCTTACAATTAATGATAATTTCCGGATTATAATACAATTCCAAAGGTAACAGTAAATTTTCTACACCATCGAAGTCATTAACATCCAATATATAATAAATATAACCAACCAACCAACTAGAATCGAGTTACGAGTAGACTGTCGAAATGATGTCGAACATAATTTCTTAAATTGCGTTCGACGAAAGGCGATTTCGTCACTAGTGTTAGTGCTCAGCGCCCGACACGACAATTCGTGCCAACAATTGTTTAAACACTCGTTATTTGTTCACAACAATCCATAACTGTAAGACTAATTGCCGCAATACCTCAAACGCAGAAAGCTCTTTCGCACTTCAAAGCCGTCGTTTAAAAAAGGCATCTTCCGCTCATTTGTTGGACCTTTTGCACGGCTACGTTACCAATCAGAGCAGTCAGTATCTCAGTTGTTGTTAATACACACATAAATCACAATTATGTGATCAGGTCGGACTTCGGCCGCTAGTCAGGCTCCAGTCAGGTTTTATAAAGCTCGAGGGTATTACATTTCAAAACTGGCGACCTTCAAACATCAGATTATCTAAACTTTTACATTCGAGAGACCGACATCTGACTGAATGGAGGCTGCTACAGCAAATTAAGTTGACATTGTGTGACTGACCCGCTTGAGTAACTCACGATGTTATGCATTTTTCTTCAATACTCGAACATAATTCGCGACAAAGGCGATTCATCCGCTAGGTCTTCTTGGGAAATAATAGCTAAAATGTATGCTACGGACATACTAATTTGTATGATTTATTATCTCGTGTGCTGAGATTATCCGAATCCGGAGAGGGCTTGACCAATTTATTTTTAATAATAGGTTATAATGAACACCGTATCATATGATCCGACAGTTCTTAGATAGACTTGTTAATATTGACATTGCAACCTTGTGGACGCAACACAATATTAACAACTCTTGACATAGTAATTGAAATCGTTAAAATCATCGATGCATGAAATTCTCCGTCTCGTTTCAATAGTGAACGAAATATTTGGCAAAATTGTAAAGTGATGTATTGTTTACAACCGCCGTTAGAATTCCAAGTCGAAAGTCAATGCACTGTGTCTTAATCAGCGACCTTTTCTCAACGGTCATCTGTCGAATTCATTTGTTTTTTTTTACACTTGATATTCATTAGTATCCACAGATGAGCATTATTTGGTTAATATCTCGTAGCAGAGCCACGTGTGCGACGTAGGGGTCACCGGAGGCGTCAGCAGGCACAGTCTTTCGAGATCGCTGCACAAAATTCATGCTTGCGCCGCCTTAAACTTACCCTTGACCTCTTCGCTGCGACATCTTTCCCCTGGTTCCTCTCCGCGATGATAACAAATGCAACCAAACGCATCGTTACCCAATCTCTCTAAATATCGTGACATTTCTTTGATTCGATATTCTGTTACGTTTAATTGTGCATGAAACTTAACCGCTAAGCAATTATCACACCCAAATTGGTGTGTGAACGCTGTTTGCGTGTTGTACTTGAATATAACTCGTTGGTGTGTGTTGAGTTAGCACTTATTAGCTGAAATATTGGAACAATGTCCTTCGTAAGGTTGTGTCTTGTTGTGCGGGCAACATTCACAGTGCTTGTAACGATTAAATTAATAATAGGTACCTACCTAATGGGCATGACCGTATCCGCTTTAGTTGATAATAGCGGTTCGTGTTACTATAATTATCGCAAACAAAATAACTGTTAGAAACTCTTGATTTGGACAAACACGTGTATGCAATTCCATAACGAAAAATTCGTATGTGTGACGTTGTGTATTGTATGTTATATGATTGGCGCTTGCACTATTAACTAAAAAACTAAAGCATGCTACGTTTTTTTTTTATAAAAAGTATGCGATTATTTATCAGTGTTTCAAAAAGGAACAAAAAGGTGGACCCGGGTGGACGTAGCCACGTAGCCTAAAGTTATAGCATTCCATAAAGTGGGTGACTGGTGCAGGCATTTTGAATACCTGTACTATACCTGTATATATATTATGTCTAAAATTATGATAATCAACTCACTTACAAAATGCAGGCTAATAATAGAAGGAATTTAATAAGTATTTCTTGTAAATTGTTGAGATTTTATGCAGCGGGATGTCACTTTTAACATCCTAAAACATGCTTGTGGCTGAAGTTTCTGAAACAGTAGGTACTTTTGAAGTATTTACTGCTTTTGTAAGCTATATAACTACACACCAAGAATGAGATACAAAATGCCGTCAAATGAAGTCCTAGACGATAATTTGCTGAGATTCAGGCCTTGGACGTTCCGGAACTCTACTGTAGGTACCTAATTCGTTGACAAAAAAGAGAAGCGAAAGGTCATGTTGTACCAGCATAACTACTGTACCCAGTAGGAATAGCTTAATGATGGAAGAAACTAGACCATGTTCTCAAATAAATACAAATCAAAACAAATAAAAGATGTTTCCCACATTTTGACATCGACTCGATGCTCCTTCAGTTCGCAGGTCAGCTTCGACCCACGAAGTGCGGACGTGGGGTCATATATTTCTGATAATTATACAATAACTACAATGTCCATTGTTTTTATGGTATGCGATGTTACCGCCACCGCCGGCACTTGGCCTCGAGCCCGGTGCGCCCGCGCCGTGCTGAGATAGATTCGATAACAATACGATTGTTGAAAACTTGAATTATGTTCTTCAAGTTACGCCAAGGAAGGTTATTTTGATTGTATCGTTGTATGAAAATTGTTAGGTCCGTATTTGTACTGCTTATCAGCGTCCGTTTAGAACTTTTAATAATAATGGACAGCTTATTCTTTATGTTCCCAGATTGTTATCTTGCTAATAACCCTACTAACAAATATTTTCTCTTGTTAAGTAGTTAAGACATTTTTCTTGGAATTTTCTATGGTAAAAGGTTAAAAATTAGTGTTTTGTGATAGTAGAGCACAAGGTGCTAGAATGGATGTGGGTTAGTTATTTGTTTCACGCCATTGGCCGCAGTAAGTAAACCAAATGAAGAGTCGCCCGCGCCGCTCCTAATCGAAATGATAACGGCTTCTAGTCGCGAGCGCCAAAATACAAGTTTCCAGATATGGCGGGAAGCGACTAGTTTGTATAGGATCACTGTGTGTCTATGTTCTATGGTTAACTGACCTTGCCTGCTCCGAACACGGCGTGGAATACGGTGGGCTAATTGAATCAATTCTAAGACAGAAAAAATTTGCACCCGGTTTTCCAGAAGATGTCATCAAAATGATGTCATTTTCGCTGGCCCACGCAAGGCATAGTAGAGTCTATTAAGTATTCTGTGGTAGAGTGCTCTCTGAACAAATGTTAACATTAGCAATTAACCTTTATAAGGTTTATACTTAGTTTAGTTTACCTGATGTGTACATCTGCTTCACTTGCTTATAATGTGCTATGACGAGCAAGATTGAACCGAGTTATAAGGTAGTATTTGCAAAGGTACAGTTCGAAAAACAATGTCTTTAAAGTATTCACGCGTAGCAATGTAAAAGGCAATAGGTCACACATATATCTATCATTATAATGTTGATGTCATTGACACCGGGTAACTCTTAGATAATCAAACCGTCCGCGATGCTTAAATTATGCCGTCTTGTATTAAGTAATGTTCCAAATCAGCCGACCCTTTTCCCTACTTAAATTCAAGATACAAGGTTATATATAGATACACAACAAAGAGAAATAGAATTAACTTACTTTAAATTCTTTTGATGTGCTTTAATTACCTTCTTGCTAATTACTACGGGTGCCATTTGCTCAAAACAAAAAAAAAACATTGCGTCAATGCAGTCGGGTTTTTTACAAACATAAGCAAGTTCTATGGGCCTTTCGTTGTTTTCGATGGGATGTTACCGTTTCATTTGGCGAGAAATGTTTGCAATTTAGTGCGTCAAAATAAAACGACGAAATTAATGTCAGTAAGCACCAATTTAATTATTGCGAGAGCACAAAAACTTGCCTAAACGCAGACATGAGGCTGCCTTGGTCAAATTCCAATTGGTCCATGGAGCACCGACGGCAAGCACAGCGCGGGCGCGCAGCGCAGCCACGCTACGCGGCCCACGCCTTCTTACGAGACCGGCAACTGCGACGGTTTTTTGTGACTTAAAAATAGGTATTCAGGCTGCGTAACCTCGTCACCGAGAAGAAAACTGTTTAGTTGTAATTTGTATCTGACACCATTGAAGCTTATCATTTGTTTTTCTCAATGTATCTTAGTCGCTTCGACATCAAGTGCAAAATTCTTGCCGTATCAATTTTATTTACCACTTCTATTTAGTCTTGTTTCTAGAGTAATAACACATTCGGTGAATAAATAACGTTTGCCCATTTCCCACGCTAGAGCACTCGCTGGATTCTAAATAGTCGATACTGTTTTAATAAACTGCGATAGGTACTAGAAAAACTGTATGAAATTATTTATTTAATGTTCGACCTGTTTCAATTTTGCCGTAATAACCATTAGTTGAGATAAATAGACAGTTGTGGCGGTCTGGTTAATTGTGCAATAGGGCGATTAGCTAATTACAAGTAGGTATCGGCTACAGTGTATCCGCGACAGTTTCACACCGAGGCCGGTTCTGATGCAGGTAGTCCCCGTCGGTACTCAGTAGCCAGCCATGAACGACATTACAATCGACGCTCGATATTACAACACTGCAGTGCATGAAAAAGTATGCATTGCACATGGTATAAACCGAAATACGGTAACAATAATATTGTTACAGTTATTGTGAATAAGAATTGTTTTGCACCCAAACATGCCAAGTCTCAATCAATGTTGTAAAAAGGAGTGGACTTCGTGTAACTTAATTATCTGGGTTATTCGCATTATGGTATTATATCCATTGGTATCTTACTAGGTCTGTGTATCAACAAAAAGAAATATAATCATCTCGCAAATTAACAATACTTTGAACTATTTCATAGAGCCCAGAGTGTCAATAAATTCTTTGGAAAGTTGTCACTTTTCACTATAAAAGTAAAGTTACGACATCGCTTGGTCGTTGATCCAACTATAGCATTGATAGCCTTTCTATGTCGCCAATAGGAAGTTTACGTAAACATGTCCAGGAAATTCTGTGCATTTTACTAAAAACGCTTACTTTAAGGACCATTAAAAATTGCAATAAAATACAAAGTGTTTAATAAAGTTTTCTGGGCGTAAATGTTTATTGTAGTTGTCATGCTCAGTTGGTTGTAAAAGTGCTCGGTGTAGTATGTACCAAGTAGGCTCGTGTAGGTATCAGTAACACGCTTCACTTAATAGTACTTGTTGAGGCAACATGGGTGCGTCTATGAAAAATGTATTAGATTGAACGGAACGCAATAGTATAACAAGAATGCATTTTTTCAGTTCTGGGTATTCGGAGTTTCTGTGACGACAGATCTCATATCGCTCATGGAATCTATAGCCGTTTCCTTAAATAGCCCGATCAAGATATCCTTTCTAGCCGAGTGGAGTTTATGTTATTACTAGCTGCGCCCCGCGGTTTCACCCGCGTAAATGTCGATCCCGTGGGAATATCGGGATAAAAACTTTCCTATGTCCTTTTCCGGGACTCAAACTATCTCTATAGCAAATTTCATCTAAATCGGTTCAGTGGTTTAGGCGTGAAGAAGTAACAAACATATAAACACACACACACACACACTCACAAACTTTCGCCTTTATAATATTAGTGTGATAATGTGATTTTGATCTATAACTTAGTCTTCCCAAGCTCCCAAGATAGAGGCTAATAGGTAGTTAATAGACCTGGACATTATGCCCCTTCTTGGGAGTCTGTGCCGACTATGAAGAACAGTTTTCGGACTATGACTGACTACCTAGATACTATAGTTTGTTTGGGTATTTTTTCACGGAGTCGTTGGATAGGAACCATCGCTCTCATCTAGTTTTTTTTATATAGGTAATACTATTTACTAAACTGAACTGTGTGAACAGTTTTCAGGCATGACAAATAGGCGCTAACTATTAACCTAGGATGTCTACAACATAATCATTTTCACTGTTGCTCATTGGTGGATATTTATTCAAACACAAAAATATAATCTCTTTAAAAAGTTAGCTTCTATTTCGGTAGCTCTATCCAAAGGACCTACATAAATAATGAAACTGCTCCCAAAATGACGTTTAAAACTCAGTATAAATGCCGGATGAAGCTGCGAAATATGAAGAAACATGTCCGATTCGTGTGAAGGCTGCTACCAGCGCCCTGCGTGTACGCAGTCCACGCGTGCGGCACAAGGCTAAGGTGATATTTACTTGCATGTCAATATTTCGTAAATTGCCTATTTTAGGCGTAATACACACGTCGCCACTGATTCTACTGACTAAAACGTTACATAGAGTTTCCCCTTTGTTATTGTTACATGTGATTTAAAGGATGTTTTGATGCCAAAATATTATACATACTTATTATGCAGAGGTACTTAGTTATGAAACCTTGTTATGCCTTTTATTTTAATTCCTAAGCTAACCTGTGACATGGGCCTAGCTCGTGAATAGCTAACACCCGGTTTCTGAATTGAAAATTTGAAGTTCAGAACTTGTCAAACTCTACTTAAGGTGAAAGCCCGCGAAATTAATCACTAAATACATTTAGCTCAAAACGTATTTAAAACATAATTTTTATTGTCATCTCAACTTTGCAAAAAACGTAATTTGAATTTCGCGGACTACATTGAATCTTACTAACGAACTATAGTTTGACAAATTTTGAGCGTCAAATTCAGAAACCGGGTGTACCTATGTATAAACAACGCTATTACCATCCTGTACGGAGATTGAATACCTAGTAGGTACATATAGCTTATTGGCTAGGTATGTAGCATTAAGTGGCCTTACTTATTAGCTTTTTCAAAAAGGATGTCAACTTCCTGAGCTATAGCTAACTTGTTTCTGTACTTGACTCAAATATCCATAGATAGGTACTGATATAATATTATAAATGCGAACGTAACTCTGTCTGTCTGTTATCTTTTCACACCATCACGGCTGATCGGATTTCAATGAAATTTGTCACACAGGCAGACCTGGGTTAGGACATAATAAATAAAAAAAATAAGGCTTTATTGCTGGTTCTATAATGTTTTTAAAATATTTCTTGTGAATTTTATATTTAAAATTATTTTATTAAAATATTGGTGTTCGGTGCACTATTTTCCTACCGGAAAAAAGGCGAACAGGACAAGTGAAACTTTGAGAAGACGACGTCGAAAAAGAGTAGCTGGGTTCAGAGAGCGAGAGACCGAGAGAGTTGAAAATCTTCAGAGGAGGCCTTTTTCGAAAGACGAGGGTTAGGACATAGAATGCTTTTTATCCGGGTAGTACGTTCCTGTGGGATAAATTCCGACCTCCACGCGTGCGAAGCTACGGGCAAAAGTTGGTACATCATAAAACTTGGCTGCAGTAGCAATGCTAGTAATAATGTAGGGTAACTAAAGAACATTTTAAGCTCTTACGATCAACTTTATTCAAAAGAACGTCTGCACGATACTGCTTCACATTAGGTAACAATTGTTAACTAATAAATATTGAATAGCATGACATAAGTATTTCAAAATCGTAATTCACTGCCTCTATTATTTTACAAACGCTTTTTTTTAGCTCCACATCTTACCGGCGAATGCAAGAACAAAAGTAAAGGTAACTGATGTAGTAATTGCTATGTGCCTGGTTCTTATATCTTGCATATTTACCGTAAGCGACTATTACGTTAGGTATTCACACTTTCGTATTTCCACTTTGGTGATTTAGATATTTCTAAGCAGAGTTTATATCACTTTTCGCAGGCCTACCATGATGTATGTAAAACCTGTGTAACAACAGGGTTATTTAACCTATGAAATAATCATGGAAAATAACTCTGAAGATTATTATTATTGATTGCTAAAAAAGATTGCTTCCACACAGGAGCCGGAATAGGAAAATGTCATTATACTATGATGATATAGATATATTGAAATTACAGAATATGTTTCCATTGATCATTTTATTATAAATCTGTCCGGATATTTTATGTTTGCGACGCAGTAAACAAGGTCTTATTGATTACGCCAATTTACACCATATTAGCACACGAAAATAGCCATTGGCAAAACGCATATTCCAACCTGCCACTTTCATTGCAGTTGCAATTTTGTTAATAAGAACTTAAGCTCCAGAAACTATTTAAGGCATATTTTAGAAAATTAGCATTATTTAGGCCGTTTGTGGAGGCTATTTTAGTTGTAAATACCTACCTATATCGTACCCAATTAACATTATTGTAATCATGTATATTGGTTCTCAATTACTAGTGGCCAACACGACAGCTTCGTACTGAACGTGTGTATGTGACCTTTTCGTGAACTAGTCATATATACAGGTATACATATCTATGTATGTACAATCTTCACATGGCCAACGGTAATCGGGTTCGTAATACGTTTCTTTCGTGTTTGTTTGCAATGAAAAATAATGACACGTATGGCCAAATGTTTAGGGCAAACACGTGTTGCATGGTTTAATTTGTGTTAGTGAGATTAGTAGTTAAGCTAATGCTGTGACAAGACATGAGGAGTTGGAGATTTTGTAGTTACTGTTATACACAAAATGAGTGACATGGATAGCATTTGGGTGCAGATGATTAATTTTAGTCCTATGTATTAGATATCTCTTATTATTGTAGATACTACGAGGTAGTACTGGCAAGACTGCAAGCCTATGGGCGAGTTACTCCACGCACCACACGACAAGGACGGCCATAGCACCGTGCATATCGTGCATGATCTGATAAGATATCAGATACCGCGCCGCAAGCATTTGGTTAGCCGCACAACCGAACTCAGACCTACGCACGAACTTACGACCTTTCGTAATCTCGACAAAAACGTCAAACTCGTGACGCAATGCCCTTTCCAAGATCTGAGGCATCACACGGCTTACGGTGTTGCTACCCTAACGAATCATTGTAGTAAGTAAGTTACGTACGACTTGTAATAAATCTCATAAAGCAACGTTATGTGGACTCGTATGTTACTATGAAAAATTGACTAATTTAGTTACGTATACGCAGTGCATTTCCTATTGTCAGTGTTGGTAACTGGTAACTAGGCACGTTTAGGTTGCAAAAGCCGTCGGCTCCCTCCGTAGGCTCACGTTTCTCTCCACTTAAGATCTATAAAGTGAAGTAATACGCACAAGCTGCAGTTATCTATCAAAACAATCTCGTTTTAATTAAGTTTCCTAGGTAAACTCGCGGAGCTTATTTCGCGTTATTGTATTAGTTCGAGTGTGATATAAGAGAATGGTTTAGCGGCTAGCATCTATTAGCATCCATTAATCTTGTTGCATCACCGCTGCTATTTTCATAACGTTTCACACTTATTGCAGACCGATATGTTTAAATCCTCAGCGGATGTGTTATTGCGTGTTATTTATATCCTATATAATATACTTATTATTGTTATTGTTGATGCACAGACTGGATATTGTTAGTGGATCATGCGAGACCGGTTTTATAAATTAAATATCTACGTTGCGGAAATCGAGCATTTGTTATTTTAGACATTCAAATATTTAGCAAGTTCCAAAACATGATGCTCTACAAGTTATGTTAATATATACTTAAGTAGGACAAACCATTCAAACATTTACTTAGCTGATGCTGGTTTTTACAAAAAGTCAACTAAGTTTAAAAACAAGAACGGAAATAAATACCTAAAAAGCGCTTTCAGTATGATTGTGTTTCATTCAAGCAGTCTCAAAAGAAAAGAGTAAAACGAAAAATCGAAATCCGGTCTCTTGTTTGTTTTTTAAGACGTAATACAAACATCCATCAAAACACAATAAAACCAATCAACTGTGCCATAGCAAAACTATTTTTTTTTAATTTCTATCTTGCAAGCCGACACACATAGAAGGAAAAGCCACGCGCTAAGTATAGAGTTGAAAAATAAACTTTATCTAGGACAAATCAGAGGAAACCTTGTGTCTTCATTATCTTAAATATCTGATTAATATTGCTACGTAAAATAAATGAATAATTTAAAATATATTGTACTTAGTTCAGAGTTTGATGCTAAAAATGTAGTTTAGCCTGCTGGCATTCGTATATTAATCATGTATATCAGAACGTTCGGCCAGTCGAGATAGGGAGCTGGCTGCTACTCCAGTTTTTAGTGACGATTATGTGACGCTTAAAGATGCCAGTCAGAGAATTTGTGACGGAACAGTTCGAAAGTTAGAAGCATTTATTTATGGCCGAACGGCCTGATATCAGGTCGTTCGGCCAACCTGAATCTCCATAACTGAGGACCTTAGAGAAACTGTTACTGAATAAAGATTTAGTGACGATTTGGTGACAAACAACCAATGCTTTACTTTTACTCGTAATGCCACCGGTTAAAAGTAAAATGAATTTTGCTTCCTGGAACATCAGGACGTTCGGCCAACGTAATCTCCATAACTGAGGACCTGAGAGAAACCGTTAATGAATAAAGATTTAGTGACGAGACTGAAACGAATTTTTATTGCTTTATTTTTTTTTGTGACGGCCCCTTTAAATAGTAAATTGAAAATTTAACATATATAACCTCAAAACATTGGGATTATCGATTCCTCCACAACGAAGAAGCCCAGAGAAACCGTTAATGAATAAAGATTTAGTGACGGCACTGAAACGAACTTTTAGTGTTTTATTTTTTTTTGTGACGGCCCCTTTATATAGTAAATTGAAAATTTAACATATATAACCTCAAAACATTGGGATTATCGATTCCTCCACAACGAAGAAGCCCAGAGAAACCGTTAATCAATAAAGATTTAGTGATGGCACTGAAACGAACTTTTAGTGTTTTATTTTTTTTTGTGACGGCCCCTTTATATAGTAAATTGAAAATTTAATATAATATTATATAACCTCAAAACATTGGGATTATCGATTCCTCCAAAACGAATAAGCCTAGAAGACTCGTAAAACCCCTGATGTGTTATAGGTTTTCAGTGCAATGGTGTCAGTATTTTTGTTGATTCACTATTCCGCAATATGGCGGATGGCGACTGAAATAGGGTGACCATGTATTCCAACGAAACAAGTATTTATCAAGTACTTAATTACCTACCCTACCTAAATAATGAAGCAACACACGTCGTAATATTAAATTATATAAGTACAAGCAACGTTGAGCTGATGCCTGCATACCAGTGTCCACTTGTGAGGTTTTGTTATATTACTTGAGTCTATTTTGGCTAAAAGCAAACGAAAGTCAAATTTCCCAATCTCCAATGTCAGTCACCTTGACTGACATTGGAGATTGGGAAATTTGACTAAGTACAAGAATACTTAAATAAATAGGTAGGTACACAAATTAATAAATGCTTTATTTGTAATCAATCATCCAAAAATAGCGGTAGGTTGTTAGGTACATAATAATTTGTACTTTTTAGAATTACAGTTAAATTGGTTCACCACGAGAGAAATTTGACAGCTTCTTGTGTTTACTGCTAGGTGATTGACTTGAAACTTGTCAAATCGGATTTCTTTCGGTGGTGGCCCGACAATCATTTTACGGTTTAAGGAAATTAATATAGTATTTTTCAGCGCTATTTAAAAGGTCCATTAACCTTTTAAATAACCCTGAAAAATACTATATTAATTTCCTTAAACCGTTCCTTTAGAGAATCGCGCCTGCGGAGATTATAATATATATGGCTCTTTTCTGCAGAATAAAAATAGAATCGGTGTAGTTATCTTACTGTGATTTATCTATAGAACTGTTATTTAGTTGTAAAATGATTGTCGGGCCACCACCGAAAGAAATCCGATTTGACAAGTTTCAAGTCAATCACCTAGCAGTAAACACAAGAAGCTGTCAAATTTCTCTCGTGGTGAACCAATTTAACTGTAATTCTAAAAAGTACAAATTATTATGTACCTAACAACCTACCGCTATTTTTGGATGATTGATTACAAATAAAGCATTTTTTAATTTGTGTACCTATTTATTTAAGTATTCTTGTACTTAGTCAAATTTCCCAATCTCCAATGTCAGTCACCTTTCCACTTTCGTTTGCTTTTAGCCAAAATAGACTCAAGTAATATAACAAAACCTCACAAGTGGACACTGGTATGCAGGCATCAGCTCAACGTTGCTTGTACTTATATAATTTAATATTACGACGTGTGTTGCTTCATTATTTAGGTAGGGTAGGTAATTAAGTACTTGATAAATACTTGTTTCGTTGGAATACATGGTCATCCTATTTCAGTCGCCATCCGCCATATTGCGGAATAGTGAATCAACAAAAATACTGACACCATTGCACTGAAAACCTATAACACATCAGGGGTTTTACGAGTCTTCTAGGCTTATTCGTTTTGGAGGAATCGATAATCCCAATGTTTTGAGGTTATATAATATTATGTTAAATTTTCAATTTACTATATAAAGGGGCCATCACAAAAAAAAATAAAACACTAAAAGTTCGTTTCAGTGCCGTCACTAAATCTTTATTGATTAACGGTTTCTCTGGGCTTCTTCGTTGTGGAGGAATCGATAATCCCAATGTTTTGAGGTTATATATGTTAAATTTTCAATTTACTATATAAAGGGGCCGTCACAAAAAAAATAAAACACTAAAAGTTCGTTTCAGTGCAGTCACTAAATCTTTATTGATTAACGGTTTCTCTGGGCTTCTTCGTTGTGGAGGAATCGATAATCCCAATGTTTTGAGGTTATATATGTTAAATTTTCAATTTACTATATAAAGGAGCCGTCACAAAAAAAAATAAAACACTAAAAGTTCGTTTCAGTGCCGTCACTAAATCTGTATTCATTAACGGTTTCTCTGGGCTTCTTCGTTGTGGAGGAATCGATAATCCCAATGTTTTGAGGTTATATATGTTAAATTTTCAATTTACTATTTAAAGGGGCCGTCACAAAAAAAAATAAAGCAATAAAAATTCGTTTCAGTCTCGTCACTAAATCTTTATTCATTAACGGTTTCTCTCAGGTCCTCAGTTATGGAGATTACGTTGGCCGAACGTCCTGATGTTCCAGGAAGCAAAATTCATTTTACTTTTAACCGGTGGCATTACGAGTAAAAGTAAAGCATTGGTTGTTTGTCACCAAATCGTCACTAAATCTTTATTCAGTAACAGTTTCTCTAAGGTCCTCAGTTATGGAGATTCAGGTTGGCCGAACGACCTGATATCAGGCCGTTCGGCCATAAATAAATGCTTCTAACTTTCGAACTGTTCCGTCACAAATTCTTTGACTGGCATCTTTAAGCGTCACATAATCGTCACTAAAAACTGGAGTAGCAGCCAGCTCCCTATCTCGACTGGCCGAACGTTCTGATATACATAATTAATCACCAATTCATCATCTACACGAGATTTGTATTAATTTATTCTCAAGCCTGTTAATTTATAATTTCAATTATGATTGGAAATCAGAAACTTTAATACTCACAGTTAAATCATCTAAACGTTGAAGATGAATTGCTATAATTATTTAGATTTCAACATCGAGTAAATAATTATTTAATTTTTTTCTTCTTAGTTACTGTAAGTGCCACCAGGTGCACTACGTAGGTACATACTCGTACATAACAAATGTCAAGAATATATTATACTTCCATGCATGAAAATAATGCATAAAAAATGCAACCTATAAGTACCTACTAAGTAAATACTTACTTTTTTAAATATTCGCACATTTTTTGCAATTTGCAGGTCAGTACCAGGTTGTATGTTGACGCGAATCATAACTGACCTGCAAGTTACAAAAAACGTAAGTAGGTATATTTCAATTTGGCGGGCTACCTTATTGCGCCCCTCTTAATATATCGCATTTTCTTAGAGGTTGTCTGATACAATTCCAGCTAAGCCGTTGGTTCCTACTCTCATTTAGGCAGTCGTTACAGGTCGTAAACGTCGCACGTCAGTAGCCCTAAAGTCTGACAACTAGTCTTACGAAGGGGTATCATATTATCCAGAAACTGGATTATGGAGGTCAGACTGGTAGACACTTCATGTAACATACTGGTATTCAGCTGCATCTGATGACACTGGAAGCCGACCCCAAAATATTTGGGATACCCCAACATAGTTGAGCTAGGATAGGAAAAGGATTGATTGTAAATAGGCCCCTAACTCAGTAGTTTCCTAACAGAAAACATGGTTAGCAAAGTCGCTAACTAGTGCGTACAATGCGATAGTCATGTGAGTGACAATAAGAGTCATGGCGACAACGATAATTATCGCGGAGAGCCGAGCTTTGCTTCAGGCGTGTCGCTTGCGTGACAATCGCGAATGACAGCTATACATTAACTTATTACAATAGAACTGTTTCCTAGGCGTTTCTAATACGAAAAACAACAGCTACAACGGTGCAAGAGTTTTTTGGCGCGTGGTTAAAATCGGAACTAACGCCGCCATTTTTTTTTTCAATACAATTACGGTGACAATTTCACAAATACTAACCAACAACGTCAATGTCAATGTCATTATACATAATAATATCATATATATAAAAATGAAACCCGTTTTCCGTTGTCACGACATAACTTAAAAACGGCTGGACCGATTTCGATGAAATTTGGTATAGAGATAGTTTGAGTCCCGGGAAAGGACATAGGATAGTTTTTGTCCCGATATTCCCACGGGATCGACATTTACGCGGGTGAAACCGCGGGGCGCAGCTAGTATCATATAAAACCCCTGTCAATGTCATTCGGATTCGAGCGCCAAAAGATTCTTGCACTCTATACAAAAGTAGAAGTTCAAGACACCTGACACTGTCGATCTTCAGATGTTTTTCATCGTGAATTTTCCGTTCGACGACTTTCCACTACCAGCTTTAATTAGGTTTTATGACTAATTTGCATAATGAGCCTTTATCGCCTTTACATAAATCATTAAGGTTTTATAACATTCTACTTAGTTATAAACTTAGCTAATCAGTTTAAATACATGGGAGATACTTCCTTTTAATTAGAAGTTGCTGAACTAAAGTAATTAATTAAGTATGCTTTTATTTTTTGATATATCTGTGGAAATAAGGTCATAAAAGTTTTGAGAGTTATTAAGTAGGTAGTTGTTAATTGCAATCTGACCTCTGAACCGACATGTTGCAAAGTTGTTTTGACTTATTTGTAATAGAGATTACAAAAGGCGATGCAACTAAAGAAACAATTTTGAGAGGTTTCAGCGAATTGCACTGATAAAGATTTAGTTACAACGAGAGCTATTGAAGAAACAGATTCAATGGAAATAATGATGATGGGAATCGAGTGAGCGACCTTCGAGGAACATCAAAGACAATTGTGTTGGCGGTTGCATGAAAGAGGGTATGATTGTGGAACCGCGTTCAGAGGCAGTCACGTTTCCTTCCATTCCCATAGTCTGCAGCCAGCACGACCGGCGCCCGCGCCGCCCGCATCCTCACGACTCGCCACTACAGATGCCTAGGCGTAATTTGCTTATCTTACTTATGAATTGAATTGATATATTTTATAAGTGCTTAGTGTAGCACCTGCATGTTTATTTGTGAGAGGTATGTTTGTGAATTTCATACCAATGATAAGTATTAGATTAACAACAAAGGTCGATGTAGTTTAATGAGTTAGAGTGTTGTAAACCAAATACCCATTCAGTTTTAATTTTTGATCACATTAATCATTAATGGACTGCTCTTATATGATGGAGCAAAATTGCGCTCATACAAAACCTAAACGGACATGGCCTTGCACAATTCCTTTTTGCAAATGAGAGTATTTTTTTAGCTCTAAATAATTTAACGTTAGGTACAAGTCCGGTTCGCCTGATAGCATGTCGGACAGACGTGATCCGATCACGGCTATGATCACAATGTAGTTAATGCTCAGCTATCTAGTTCAATGACGAGTTTTTCTAATTACCTTCGTACATATATACTCGTAAATGTATATACACACTGACAGTCGGCATATACATATACTTATACACATGAGTACAGTCAACAAGGAAATCAATGCGGTAAAGTCACACGTTTTAGTTACGACGCGTTGTTTGGTGAAAGTAAACTTAAACTTGCATGGGACCTTTATATGTATTTGTACGACTGTTTTGGTTTGACTGGGATAGTATAGATCATCGTAATCATGTTAGCCCCGAGACACCCGCTGTTGGGTATAGGCCTCCTCTTCCATCTGCCATATATTCCGGTTCCGTGCGTCCCTCATCTAGGTGTTTCCCGCGACTTTGACGATATCGTCAACCCAGCGCCCTGGACCTGGTTTCTTTGGCCTAACCTTGGCCATCATTCGGTCACAGCTTTACTCCATCGGCCATCTCTTCGTCTAGCTAGATGTCCCGATCAACTCCATAATAAAGATGATGGGGATTAAAGAAGGTAGGGATTTCCTGAAATGTAAGTAGTACCTAACAAAATACGCCGTGGTTCAGTACCTACATACATACAACTCAAATCTTTCCATTTTCGAGATTCCATTTCCATTTTACGCATATGAACATGCAGGAAATGCCACATTATTTTTCAAAAGGATTATAATGAAAGCTCTAACACTGAAACGCTTGAGTACTTTTGAAAGTAAATCCAAGATAATTTGTATACGGACATACTTGCATACATGCTATTGTGCCAACTATTAGCAATTTAGTATGACTTAAGCACTACAAATTATACATCTGTTGCTTATAAAGTTTATAATGACTTTGCAGTAAGAGCTCGGATAGAAATATTTGCAGCAATGCGGTAATCGAAACAATAAATTGAATACAGTCTGCGCATTTCGTGTACGAGGCTATTGAATATTATTGCTAAATGTGATGTACGTTTACCCGATGTTGGACACAGTAGATACCTATCATGTAAAATTCATCTTAGCCCAAATAGGGAGAGAACGTCAACGCAGGCTCGTCACAAACTGAAGCTCATTCACTTTACGTAAAAGGCACTGAGAAACATTTTAAATGTTTCCAGTGAAGACCTAAAAATGTTTAATTACTGCACAGTCCAACGAGTTAATGAATGCAGACAGAAAAAGATTAACAAGACCCAAGCGAAGCGTGATAAACTAATAGCAGTGTACCACAAAATATCCGCATTTATTTATGTTTTCCTCTTTTTTCAATAACTTTTCCATCCGGTAGTGGTGAAATCACAGTCGTCAATTATTCATGTAAATATTTAGTCAATTAAACATTAGAAACGCAAGACACTTGTATAAGCAAGCCATTAAAATGTAGCACGTAAATTATAATGTTGTCGAGCTAATACATGCAATCCGAGTGATTAAATAAATACCAGGAAAGTATGTAGCTACAGATCTAACCTGATCCAGTCCTATGACCAACATTGCATACAATTATAATGTAACGAAACGATGTTAAAATTGGTTTCCACAACACGAAATGTTCAAAGTACGAAGTTGTAGGTAATTATAGGAATTTTCTGTAACCAGGCGAAAAATGTCGATTTACTTTAAAGTGTCATTACAAAATAAATGTTGCCAGTTCATTTTTCTTATTTATTTTATTCCATCGCAACTATTTCATCTAAGTACAATGTTATTTTTTAAGAAATACGAGTGGAAATAAAAGCGACCATTGCCTCTTATTAGCAAAAAACTACCTTGTCGTTATAATGTGACTCAGTTTTTTATTGAACTTTAATCAAATTGGGTGCTTACTTCCTGCTTAATCTACTTTTGAAAAAGTAGACAGACCTAAGTAGGTACGTGTCTACAGCCTGAGCAGGAACATGCCACAGGGTACCGACAGCGTTTACAACCAAGTCATTTAATCTTTAAAAGATTTATGATCAATTTTATTCTAGTACCTTCCTAAATCTTTTCTGGGTCTGCGCACACACTTGTGCACTATAATAGCTCCCGCGCCGGAGGCAAGTCTCTGTTGAGAGTTGAGATTGGCCGCCATGGCCGATATAGGTACGGTCTGGACTCCAGACCGTACCTATATCGGCCATGGCGGCCAAAAGATATTATATAAATCTTTAAAACAATTCTTATAACTAAAAGACCGGTATTTGGTTATCGTTATAGTTAGTTGATGCAACTCGACACAAAACTGAATACTTGAACTTAAATTACGTAAACATGTGCACATAATTTAAAATGATATGCCACAATAAAACAAACATAAAATTAACTGACTAGTTAATTTTAAGGGCTTGTCTACAACGCCTTTTACGTAGCCCGCTGGTGACCGACTGGCCACAAGCTTTAATTGCCTTAGAATATAACTTTAGAAATAACCAATCAATTAAGCGGATCGAAACACACGTCCGTTACGAAAACGGCCAAAACTGCCATTATGGCAAGACATAATACATTCTGCATCCTTTATTCATATTTAGTTGCCAGTTATAGATCTGTAAAAGTAAAGTAGATTAGGTACGTTAACATAAACGGTTGCCCGTGGAGGCTGTGATCTCGTGACTCACACCTGGGGACAGGGCACTGTGAACCAGCACAACTGCAGTCTGCAAGTTACCTACTGAAATAAAACAAACAAATAAGTACGACAATGAACTTCATTGGAATTGGTTTATAACTGCATCATATCGAATTGAATTGAATGCTATTATGTTTTTGCAATGAATTGCCAAAACATAATAGCATTCAATTCAAATTTTTTAAGCATTAGGTTGAAACCTAATGCTTAAAAAACCCCCAACTCAAACAAAAACCTCTAAAACTAAAATAATAAAATATATTGTCGGAATTATTTTGATCCAAGCATCTCGCGTCGGCGGACGGCTAATGTTACGTTTTCTACAATAGCATACATTCACCATTGCTGGGTATAAGCCTCATCTGTTTGGCATCATTAGCCGTCCCCCGACGCGAGGACGCTTGGATCAAAATTTTTCCTGGATACACGAATCCCGCGCGGGATGCAGGACGCGACCGCGCGCTCTTCCGTTTTACCAATTAACTATTCTGTGGTTTTACGCAACTTTTCGCGCCAGTTTAAACGTACCTCCATACAAGTTGACACTATTGGCGCGACCGAACTACGTCCCGCATCCTGCGCGGGATTCGCCTTAGCCAGTCAGCATTTTCTGCGTCCTTGGCCGCTTTAGATAAAATTTAAGAGGATTCATTGGCATAAATTCTGCTATTATGAATCAGATTAATAAATTTTAAATGAATTTACGGTGTGAATTCCTTCATATTAGATTTTACAACAACAATATACTTAAGTACCTAGTAAGAATCATTTTGATTTTTAACCGACTTCAAAAAATGGAGGTTCTGTATTCGACCTGTATGTATGTTTGTATGTCCGCGATTTTCTCAAAAACTAGTGAACCGATTTTGGTAATTCTTTCATTAATGTGATCTACATACTTTCAGGAAGGTTTTAGTATATAATAAATTAGGTAGCTATTCTTATGTACGAAGTTGTATGCAAAAATGTACTGCATCTCCGGCATTTCTATGCGAATTTTGATGATTCTTCTAGTCGCGTGTCTTCAATACACTAGTGTTAATTGAATTTGTGTGGCATAGGTAGGTACAACTAAAAAGTGAAAAATATTCTTTTTTACAAAAAAGGAACAACCGTCTTAAAAAAAAATATAAGTACTACAATGTGATAATTTATAACTTTAATTTCGGATGTCGGTATCAAAAAACGAAAATGCGGAACCAACGACACCGACTCCCGAAATTAAAGTTATTTATCACTTTGTGGGGTTTTTTTTGAAGTCGATTGTATTTTTTGTAATAAAAAATTGCGTACCTACTCTTAGATATTATAATAAATAAATAAATCATTTATGTTTATTCAGACATACCTAATGGCGTCCTATAAGATTCAAATATATAATTACTAGATCTAGAATCCTATTTCCCAAACAAATTAATCCCGTAAGTTAATTAAAATCAAATCATAACTCTCCGATAATTTTGATTGGATGTCACTTTGCCTGTGTTATTCGCATGCAAATCGAACAGTTTTATCATCGACGACTTGAATACATAATAACAGAACTTTACATATTCATCGCGCACTAAATGTGACAAAATATGTATAAATCAAACATGTTACATATATGATGTTCCGGCAAAAGTCCAGTCTCGCCGTTATATACTCGGACGACATTTTATTTAATAACCTATTATGATTCATGAATTAATTTTATTCAGATCAGTCAAGGACACTCTATCTTGTTTTTATAGCAAACTTCAGAGGTTTTTATATTAGAACGGATTTCCAATCAAATATGAATACTTAGTCGTTTGTTGTATTTAAATGTAACATTACAAATATATGTCGCTCTATCTTAGAATCAAATTATTAATTCTTGTTCTATCAATCAACATGTAGGTATGTCTGCTAGTGTAAATCATGGTAACATTGAAGGCAACTCGTAGCCATTTCGAAACAAACATTTCAATGAGCGCACATACACATACCTACTTACATGACGATTGATGTTAAGGACAATCTTTCCTATTCATATGGGAGATACTGCATCAAGATAAAGTCAGGACAATGGATTGAAGCAGCTGCGTTAACAGTAATTGTAAATAAATTAAGTAATCTAATCTCATCACAATTTGCAGAAAATAACATAAAATACTCGTAAGATAAATATACAACAAAAATGAACATTAAGCTATTCAATTTTAATCAAGATGTTGGGAACAAAGCGTTTCCAAGCAATCTTCACGCTTTGGGAACTCATTACTGTGTCTAGCATCAGACGTAAGGTCAAGTGCGTTGTGGAGCCGGTAGTGCCGCGCCGCTGCCGCACCCGCCCGACCATAAGTGCGTTGTGGAGCCGGTAGTGCCGCGCCGCTGCCGCACCCGCCCGACCATAAGTGCGTTGTGGAGCCGGTAGTGCCGCGCCGCTGCCGCACCCGCCCGACCATAAGTGCGTTGTGGAGCCGGTAGTGCCGCGCCGCTGCCGCACCCGCCCGACCATAAGTGCGTTGTGGAGCCGGTAGTGCCGCGCCGCTGCCGCACCCGCCCGACCATAAGCTACAAGCATTGTCATCGCTGTGGAGCCGGTAGTGCCGCGCCGCTGCCGCACCCGCCCGACCATAAGCTACAAGCATTGTCATCGCTGTGGAGCCGGTAGTGCCGCGCCGCTGCCGCACCCGCCCGACCATAAGCTACAAACATTGTCATCGCTGTGGAGCCGGTAGTGCCGCGCCGCTGCCGCACCCGCCCGACCATAAGCTACAAGCATTGTCATCGCTGTGCTCATAACATCAATAACAAATGCCGTGTAAGCCACTGCGTCTAGTTTACCAATCGCCAACACAATTCGATTCATTCATTGCCAGTATTACGAGTACTTCACATTGCACACATTACCTATCGTTATGTAGTGCACTATATTCCGCTAATCAAGGAAATGTACAGTTATTAACACTATATGTATTTCTTAAGCCCAAACATATAATTAGTGGTTTCACACTTTGCTTTATGAACCGCAGCTCCGTAGTTTCTAAGTCCCCGATCTAATGATACCCGGTGGGATTTGAAAGCCTAAATTGTTATTCTTTTAATTACAATGTACAATACGTAATTCATAGGAAGAACTGAGGTTTAATGTCCAACATTATAATGTACTTTCCATAGCGACCTACGAGTAAACGAGATGAAGTAAAGCCGACAATCGGTGCGAGGTACACTCGGAGCTATATTTATGCAAAGTTCAGAAAGATTTCTCTAGATGAGGCGGTAATGAATTCCCAAGCCATTGTGTGATGAAAATGAACTTTCGCTTCGTGGTCATTGTCGCGATGCCTTCTTAAGGCCTCAGTAGACGGCTCAGTGTGTTGCAACCTTTTTACAGAATAAATTACTAACTAAAACCAATGTCAGGTCGTGAATGTTAGCTCGCGTGATTGGAGCTCTCTGCTCTGATATTGTTTCTATTCAACTTAATGCACAGCGAGATAAATAATGTTTTAGCTTTTGTTTACTGATATGCGAAGCGCTCAGTTTTGATGTTCCATTGCTAAGAAATAACATAGTAAAGGCACAGAATAACCAATAGTGGTAAAGACCAACCCGCGGCTTGGGTACAAACGAGTGAGACACGGCTATATCGAAAGTGTTTGTTTGTCAAGTTTACGTAATGACGGGCACTCACCCACTCGCACGTGCTGGCAGCATAATTGTGTGCGAAGTTATTATGTAGAGCCCTTACCTGATACTGATATTTCTATGAAGATGTATGATTGATCGAAAAGTTTCACAATAAGTTGCATTAGCTCGAGAAGCACAAAACCGGTCGAAGTGGAGGTGCTTGGGGATGCCTATGTCCAGCAGTGGACGTCTTTCGGCTGAAATGATGATGATGATGATGAAGTTACATTACTGTGCAAATTACTTCGTAGTAAAAACGTTTGTTATGTTTTGTAAAAGGCCACATTCGCGTTATGCTACGATATACATATTTCCTTAATACATATATCGATGGCAGCAAAGTAGAAACGGACATGTACAAAATCACAATTTTATAGCATAGCGGATTTAGTAACAATTAATTAAAAATTGTCCTTATTTACTTGGCAGATTTTCTTAATTATTATGAAATTTGAAATAATTTTAATACATACTTGTAGATAGGGTTGAAATAAGCTCATTTTTGTAAAAAAAGCATTTTCGGAAAAATGTAGATGTCCGTTTCTACTTTGCTGCCATCGATATATGACACATGTGTCGATATATAATTTATGTAAATAATAAACATTGGTGGGTACTTATATGAATGAATAATTTCTAGCCGACTGAGTAACCTTTACAAGCTCATCTGAAGGTATAGTCTCCTCGGATCTATTGATTCTTGTATATTAAGGCGCTACCTCAAAAATCTAAAATCCTCGAAAACCTACTAAGCGAGCGAAAGTGATGAAGTACTTTTGAAACGCAAAAGAAGAGTGATGGCTATGTGCGTGCGCTCGGAATTAAACGACGTATGTGCCAAAACGAATTTACTCCTTTTTAACAAAATAAATGAATTTAATGTAAAACTACTTTGAGTAAACTTTGATATGATAATTTTCTACGTTTTAAGATACGGCTTGTTGTCGAAAAAAGTAAAAAAAAAATGCAATTTTTTTGTATCGAGAAAAATTTATTGAATCGTGTATTCCTTTTACACGATACTAGACCAAAGAACGTAATAAATAACTCACTGCTTGGCGTTTAAGCTGTGTATGTATTAGGTGGGAGTACAGTACCTATAGTGCAGTCGGATCAGTGAGAGCAGCTTCCCTCGGTCGCGCCGCGCCGGTGCAGGACAGGCAGTGACGGTGTTTGCCAATTGCACTCATACCTGTAGATTGCACAAACGAGCTTCCACTCGCCTGCCACTGATTTGTGGCCACTAAGATGTAGTTCGCAGACGCGGATGCGGTTGTTGGTATCTTTGCACGTTAGGTAATATGGGGCACCGGCGAATAACTAGTGCAGCTAAATGCCACGCAGCGCCAGAGAATGCTTTTATAAATATAAGTAAACCTGCTCTGTTTTCACTAGCTTAGAATGTAACTTTATCTTCCTTGCAGAACATGGCCAGTTTGTTGTACAATAATACCTAAATGTAATCGGTTTACTTGACATAACAAGATAAATCCATTCCTTGCATAGATACTGGAGACTTCTAATTTGAATACAAGGGTCGGTCCATGGCGAGATCAATACGATAATAAATGATTGCATATGTTAGCGTCATTTCCCTATAAGCCTTTTCGCCTTGAGCTTCGCTCTTTACAGTGGCCCCACACTTATGAGTCAATTTAATTTTTCACTGGTTTTAATGAGTGATCAAGAGTCAGCCAATCGCTATCGAGAAACAAGTGCTTTAATACTTATAATACGTATGTAGATAATACTTACGTTCCTTATAACGTGTCATAACAATTTAATTCAAGGTTAGCGGTTATGTTCTAATCGTGGTTCTAATTATGTTCGTGTTTGAAAACCTAAAAACGTTATTAAGTCTACCTACATTCTTATGTTTTGTGCATTAACACCTGTGGCCCAAGAAGTGCCAAAAAAAGCAATAAAATATCGATCGGAAGCATTAATTACGTGTTTAAGGCGCTACCTCGAAAATCTAAAATCCTCGAAGACATGATACTAAGCGAGCGAAAGTGATGCAATTACTTTTGAAACGCAAAAGAAGAGTGATGGCTATAGTGTGCGTGCGCTCGGAATAAAACGACGTATGTGCCAAAACGAATTTACTCCGTTTTTAACAAAATAAATAAATTAAATTTAAAACTACTTTGAGTATACTTTGATACGATAATTCTCTATGTTTTAAAAAGTAAATTCCATTAAATAACTTATAAGCGTTACACCGTGATGTCGAAAAAAGTAAAAAAATAGATATAACTGCAATTTTTTGTATCGAGAAAAATTCATTGAATCGTGTATTCCTTTTAGGTACATGATACTAAACCAAAGAGTCAAAAAACATATAAGTACCAAAATGTTAAATCCCTATTCCACATAATATACAAGTTACACGAAATAAAAAAACCAAATTTTTTTCAACATATCACCTTAATGTATAGTTGTAGGTATATGTAAGAAGTTAAATGTATAGGTAGTTGTAAGTATGTTGTATCGGAATGAGTGATATTTTGCCGGTGCATAACATTGTAGGCCGCCTCAGAGTTTAATTTAAATGATGTAATGTAAATAGCGATGCAAATGGCTCCTCGGCCTGTAAAGGTTACAATTTGTAACTGCAATACGAGAGGTGCTTAATTGCTCGTCGCGTTTACGTTGCATTGCTTTTAAACATCATTTTAGAGACTGTCAGCACACGTATACCGGTCAAGTACTGTGGGTTATCTTAAACTACCTAGAACATAACTGCATAATATAATCTAACTGCTCTTTTTTATAATATCACCAACCTTGGTTGCTGATTACGTACCTAAAGTATCTAAAAAAGCGTCCAACATTTCTATAATAATAATATATGATTATGCGAATAAATGAAGTCGTTAAAAGCCTAATAATATAATATAGATTATAATAACCGATAATGTTACGTCTTTAACAATAGAAAGGTACTAAAAATATTATAAATTATTATGCATGCAATGGTAGTGTAATTAGTTATTTCCAAGGTAATGATTTTAAGTCCACCGAGACCAGCTCTCTATCGCTTGTCTAGTTCCGTTTCCTGCCGCTCCATATAATGAGGAAATAGAAAATTGAGTTTCTAGAATAATTTATGATAATACAAGCCGTGTGCCCGATGGCATTTCCCTTCGGCAAAAATTACGAACTACCTTAACTGTGGGAAAATTAATATTTGATTTATAACAATAGAAATTCAATTGTGACTCTTGAATTTTGAATTGACAATTGAATTTTGAAAATTTTGAAAATTCGTTCCCAAGAGGAGTTAAATAGGCGATGTAAGTATATTTACTTACATCGCCTATTTAACCCCTCTTGGGAACGAATTTTCAAAATTTTCACCCAAATCCGTTTTGTCCTATTATAGCGTGAAAGCAAAACAAACACTAACTTATACAAAAAAAATATAAAATCATTTTCTTTCTCTTTGTAATATTCTGTTTTTTTACGTTTCTATGAATATTACTTTAGATATAAGATTTGTCAAAATAAACATTAAACTGCCTCAAAAAAACTACTTACCTAATAGTAGGTACATGCTACCAAACATTTTAGACCATCTTACAGTCACTGACACTGTAATTTTGATGACATAAATCACAGTATCACACTAATATTATAAAGGCGAAAGTTTGTGAGTGTGTGTGTGTGTTTATATGTTTGTTACTTCATCACGCTCAAACGGCGGGACCAATTTCGATAAAAAATTTATGGAGGTAGCTGACACCCTGGATTAACATATATTATAGGCTACTTTTTATCCCGATATTCCCACGGGATCGACATTTACGCGGGTAAAACCGTGAGGCGCAGCTAGTATTCTATAAGCTAAAGTTGTTATGAGGATTAATCTTTGACGTTTCAGTATTTATCGCCCATTAAAATTCACTATAAGTACATACATATCAGTTGGAAATACGTTCACATCATGAAGGTTGTTAGCAAGTAGCAACTCGTAAATGTGAGAAACTTCCACCTATGAAAAGCTTTTTGATAAGTACGCTCTTCTTTGTCAACTTTTTCCGAAAATATTTGGTAAGAGTTGTGATACGAGTACCTATGTCCTAGCTAGATGATAAATTAATCCCCACAGTTTTATTGATTAACGATTGGAAGCCTAATTAATGATTAACACTATACCTAACACCTGCATCACCCGCGGCAGTTCTCATCTCGATCAACTCCCGTCCGTCTGATATTATTGCTATATAAGTATTACATTATACTATTTAATCAGAGACCAGTTACTTTTCACATACCTATACGTGTTCTCATAAAATATTATTGGTATTCTAATTGACTTTACGTTTACAACTTACTTCGCAATATTTTTATTTCTTCATACTCAAGAGCTCCATTTTCGTTAGTTATAATTCCATTAGTAAAGATTTTTATCTAAATTTAGACACATTTATGCACAGTCTAAGAATTTATTCCACATGCCACTCGATTATTGAGAAAATGCGAATTTTAAGGCAATTAAACGCATTAGCACTTGTTAGTCCGCGACCTGTCTGCGCCCGCGGCGGCTGTTCAAAATGTAACAAGGTGGTCGGCGTTCATTCTAATCTTTCTATTTTTGGATCGGCCTGCCATAATACACGGACCATTAAATCGGGACGACAGAATAAATAATCATGAATATATAGCTTGTGCGCATAAGCCGTTCTTTGGTGTCAATCATTCTTTAAGCGACCGTGTCGACGAATATGTTCATTCTAGTAACTTGTACACACTCACTGCATGTTCTCGGTACACGTTGATTCTAATCGCTGCCGAACTCCTTGTAAGTAGTGGTTTCAGGGTGACACAGCTTTTTAATGTGTATTTCGCAGTTGTATGCCTTCATTTCTATTTGCATTTATATTATTCTAAAACTGGCATTAGTCGTAATGTGTTAAGAAGGAAAATAACAGGCCTTTCAGAACATCTTCATTGAACGGCAGCATACTCTAAGATAATGATGATGATTACAGCTGCGCATGCGAAAACACGACTATTAGTTAATAGCTCACGCAGTTTATGGTCGATCACAGTTCAGTCTACTGCTGCGCCTTTCTAAATGCATTATATCAACAGATGGGTAATAAAGTGTAATGAAGAAGAAGAAGTCTTGCGTATATTAACGAGAAAGTGACCTTGTCCTTTGTCAATTAATAACGGTTTGATGACATGCTCGCTTTTGGCTTTTATAATTGCGGGACGGGCGTGCTCTGATTCAGCTTCCGCTGGTGGGTGGTGAACAGTGGCGGCCCAATGCACTGCCGCGACTTACGAGATGTAGGTCGTAGTTTCAAACCCTGACAGGCGCTTTACTTTGTATAAATAATTTCATCACCACTGCTCTCAAAACGGTGAAGGAAAACATCGTGAAGAAACCGGCATGTCCTAGAACCAAAAAATCGAAGACATGTAACATTTACCAACTCGCACTGGGCCCGCGTAGTGTATTGCGGCCCACTCCCTGTCACCTGGAGCAAGCCTGTGTCCCAGCAGTGGGAACAATATAGCCCGATTATGCTATGGTGGATAACCCCTTGTCATCTACTTTACAAAAGGATATGGATTTGTCCCCAGCAATCATTCTTTCAATGTGCTAGTCAGAAATTTAGCATTTATAATACGTACCTACTTCAAATTACGAGTATAAACCTTGGTTTGTGTAAGTGTATTTAAAAACGTAAAACAATGCAGCTCGTTAGAAAATAGCAACAATGCAGGGAACGGTTGTCAAGCCAACACTCGTTAGTACCTTCTAATTAGAGAAGCGAGATTTACTACCTTCCGCCCTTGCGAACAAGTGCGAACAATAGAGGAGAAACTTAATAAGTGTACAGTGCAGGGACGCTGAGATATAAGCACTCGGTCAAGGTGGACGGAGTGCATTAAAAAAGCCTCTACGATTGGCGATACTTACCGTGACCGTTGACCATTTTCTGTATTGTTAAGTTCCTGGTACTTGTTGACAGGCCTACACTGTCCTCCCGTGTAATTTGGAAATTGTAACAGCCACTTATTTAAAAAAAAATTGTAACCGTGGTGTTTGTTTCTCGCCAGCTCTGCTCCATGGGATTAAATGTAGGCCCGGCGCTCCCAGCAATCAACCCCGTTACAACTTTGCTATCTGGCCAATATATTAATATTAACTACGCGTACGGTATGAGCTTGGTACAGTCACGTCTATAACTATGTATACACTTGGCTTTATTCAAAGGCGATTTTCTCCTTTATTTTTGAATGAAATTTTATGTTATTACGAACATAGTATTTTCGAACCCATAGGTTTATGTTAAGTGTCGTATTTTAACGTTGCATTCGTTATTTCACGAAAAAATCGCAATTGAAAATTGCCAAGTGTTGACATATTGGTGCTCGTGACTGTACATATTCACAAAAATTCGTGCTTGAGAAGTTGAAGGTCGGTCGAAAACCCAGTACCTACGGTCAACACGTCGCTGTTCAAAATGACATCCAAAGAAGCCGACTGCAATAATGTGCACTCGCTGAGATAAGTCCAACAGAGCAACAGTCAAACTCCACGAGCCTCGTTACGCGGCACTTGATAAAATGCCTTTCCCGGTATTTATTATTACGAAACGCTTGGAGAGCACATTGTGAAACCGGGCGATTTGCTAAATGTCCACTTCAAACTTTCACCACAGGGAAAGGGCTTTTATCGTTCCTACAAATATCTACCGTGATTTCATATCGGTATGTTAAACTTCTAATCTCGTCCACCTTGCAGCCTGCAGCAAATTTATCGATGAGAAGATCTTAATAGGATCAAACTGAAGTGTCAATCAAAATTTTGCTGTCTTTATAAGTACTTATAGTTTTGTTTGAACGATGCGCTTATTAAAAGTTTTTATCGTTTTTTCCTTGATATGCAACACAGCAGACCGGTCAATGAAATAATGTTTGTAATTTAAAGTTACATAAATAAAGCATGCACTTATCATATCTAATTAAACGGAAGCCATTTTTGTAAAGTAAGAATTCGAAATCACATCTTGCAAGGCATTGCGTGCCGCAGCATGTAATATTAATTCGGGTCACTAAATAAAAATTAATAAGTTAATGTATTTGAGATCGGTAAAGAAACAGAACTGTTAAAATCGCATGTGACTGTCGATGATGATATGGTGTTTGTAGAGAGTGCGTTTGCGCACGCCATGATTGTGGTTCAGAACGAACATGAAGAAAAATAAGTACCTACTTAGTGTACTTAGGTACACATTATAAAATAGTCACCGTTTTCGTCTTGCTGACGAATAGAAGAACCAGACTGATTGGACCTAAAATACTAGATGTTAGGTACTATCAGTTCGTCATACTGGGGTGCAAAAAGCTATAAGTAGATGGTCACCAAGAATGACGTCTCAAACGCTGGCCACCTGCCGATGTCGACTCCTAAGTTTGTCCATCACTAACTAATCAATCACAAATTAATCGATATTCCCAAAACCTTCGCCCTCTTTTATTATATTCACACGAGGGACCCGACCGCACGTATCTAAAGCGGTTACATAAAATTATTTAAATATAATGTCCCCGGGTTACATAAGCTATTAATAGTAATTATTAATATAATCTCATTTATGTGTAGGTGCCTTGTGTGAGTAAACACAAACTTATTATACCGTCAATTTTGTATTCTGCTTGACCAAAGATACAAGTTAAGGAACTGGTTTTAAAAAGTGGTTTTCATTCAAAATAGGACGTTGAACTTTTTGTTCCAATCACATTATGTAATCGATAATTTGTTTTCTCTCCATTACTGGGTCATAATCATAACAAAATTAACTTAACACATTAAGAAGTACCTAATTAATGTCCTTAACATAGTTTTTATTTATTTTTATTAATATATACCTAAGATATCAAAAATACGGTCGTTTGATTGTAATATATGTACAAGTAGCTAAGTTAGGAATTCATTAAGTAATTTAATATTATTTAACCTAACATAAGATTGACAACTTAAGATTTAATTATGAAAATGCATAGATTTTCTCCAGAAGGTGATTTTCAATCCTACTTGTTTATTAGGTTTTAAAACTAAGTTGGTAATTTACGATTCGTTCTAGTTAAGTGCAAAGTACCTATAACCTAATTTCAAATACTCAGCATGTCATATTTTACCAAATAACTTAGTAAATAATATACTTGAATAAAATGAGATTGAGCCCCAAATAAATACGTAGGTACACACCTAATATAACAAGGAAATACACGCATATCTCAAATTCTCACTGCTACTTAAATATTTGATTATAGGTAGGTAATATTAGTTTTAAAGCCATGGATATCCGCTTGTGTAATGAGCACTGGGCAGTAGACTGAAGGCTGAAACATATTGAACGGTCTCGACAATTGAACAAAGGTGTCGGCGGCGCAGTAGTCACATACAATCGTAACAAACAGTAGTTTACAATCGAGGACTCGGGTATCGAACAGATTGTGATCGAGTTATCCGTGCGAGTGCGGCACTGCGGCAGAGTCGGGCGGTTGCGAAACCTGCGCGTACGCCGCCGTCGCCGGCCGGAGCGTTGCGTATCGACTAGTCTCATACTTATTAAAATGACTAGTTCCGCCCCGCGGCAATACCCACCCGCCGTTTTTTGCTCTGGTTGCCTTTCATGTAATGACTGCATATCCGGGAGTTAATTCATTCTATCCACATACCTACATAACTTCGCGCCTGTTTTCCTCGAAGGTAAAGCTGCCTCACCCTTCGGGAGAGCAGGTGGGGCACCTCAGAGGTGTGCCTACAGTACAAACAATATTTCAGTTTTGTTTCAATGTCATGTAATAGAGGACGTGCCTATTGCCATCAACCAGGCACAAATCCAGACTACCAGCTGCTACTGTGAAACTCCTGCCAGAGAAAACCCAATAACACTTTGGAATTGAACCTAGGAACCTCATGATCAACAGTAGCCCGATAACTAGATCAACGTGGCGAATATTCATTTATTAGTCGGAGGTTGGACACAAACAATTATGCCGCAGACAAAAATTTAAAAGAATTTAAGAAAGTCGTCCCTGAATAGCACGCCTACGCATTCGTAAGCTATTGTTCTAACGAGCTTTCATTAAATTCCACCGTCATCGTTGCTCTGATTGGTTCATAGACACCTTCAGTTATTATAATTTCACTACAAGATCTGCATACGACAGATTGCTAAGTTTAAATCTAGCTCTTTGTGCAGCAGAGTGCTTTTGGTAGTCATCTGGGTTGCGTCTAACATCTCTTGGACTTGACAGCATTACGTATAAACTGCTATGTCCATAGGTGGTACAATATAAAGGGCTGATTTTTCCAACACCAACTTTGGCCGAGGAATAATTTTGAATTTTTGACAGTTCTTCCATACAATAACTATCAGACGTCAATTTTATTCCACGAATAAAAAATATCTGCCGACTGAAAAATCAGCCCTAAATCATGTATTTTTGTACAAAATCATAACCATGACCAAAGACCATAACTAACCAAATACACCGATGGATAAACATAACATACATAGAGACGTTTCGTTTCGTATGAAAGGGCGCTTTGGAAACTTGTTGCGGGCCCCATCTTCGTCTATTCTTCATAATCTGCTGATTACAGTAATACGTGATGCGGCGATTAGGTATCAATTCGATTGCAAGACGGCAAACGTGGGTAAATTTAACAGTTTTACGCTTTTCTCTAAAAACAGGAGCCGTTTTCTAAGATTCTTAGTAGATTCACGAGTACAATCAAGTTTAAGTGATACGAAAACCACTACAATGTAACTAAAAATAAAAAAATGTCCTACAGTACAACATTTTTTTTTATATGAACAGTGAGTTACCATAAAAAATGTCCTACAAAAGGACATTTTTTATTTTAACGGTGTAGTGGTTTTCGTATTTATTTGCTATCACTTAAACTTTATCGTACTCGTGATTCCACTAAACGAACTATTAAACATTCGTACACTAAGCGTTATCAAAGAAGACGCTACCTACGAGATATTAACTTTTAGATTCAAGTGCTTTGTATTCAAACTGGAAGGGTAGCTAGCTTCGCAATTAACATTATCAGGCAACGATAAGCAAAGGGCAGCAGCATTTCATATGATTTAATTACAAAAAGGTTCGATACCGATATCTATAAAAAAAAATAGACGTTGAAACCTGTAAAAGCGCATCTCTAAATAAGTATCTAGACCTTCAAGGCGTTAAACGTTAATTAACTTAAGTATTCAGAATGCAACATCGATGCATAACCTATCGAATCGATTCAAGCTAATCGAATGATGCACCGATAGATCAGAATTTAACGAGCGTTGCATGTTTGACAGTGAGCGTCTGATCTAAATAAAGGTCAGCGTCAAGATTCTACGATGCAATCTTAACTTTAGATTGCTTTAATATTATAGGTATTAAACGTATCTATCTATCCACTATGTATGAAATATACATTATATCTGCGAAAACTTGGCCTGGATATCCGCGTATTAAAAAAAACATGTTAATCTGTAACATGCTCTCACAGATGGACCGAAAAATGATATATCTATAAAATAAAAATTAAATGTAGTTTGTTGGTAAGCGCTTTAGAATGGCAGAAAAAATGTTTTAAAACGTTCGTAATAATCGGGACTATTACGAACATTTTAAAACAAAAGTTTTGACTTGTGAAAAGTTGCCGGGAAAAAATTGTTTTCTAGGGAAAATTCTAGAAAACAATTTTTTTTTGTCAGGACAATATCTTTCGTGTCAGCTAGTTTTATATTAAGAATGCAAGTTTGTTTTGTTTCTGTAGATACTTGGATATAGCTCCAATTAAACCAGATTTCAGGCTTACTTAATTGGACTTAAACGATAGCTTTGTATCGGATGAAACTGACGCTGGCGCAAGTTTACACTTAAAAGGTTTATAAATAACCTTTTAAAACGATTAAAAGCAAATTAAAATCCAATTTTTCATCTTTCAACGACAAAAGCCCATTAGTCTGAAGATAGTAGTTTTACTCCACGAGTTTAACTAAACTCATTTACACTAAGTACGTTACTATAAGTAATAATGCTATGAATATTCCATTTAATTGCTGATTTACTGCTCAGCGCGCAGATTGCCAATTGAAGACCTATTAATATCGTGGCAAAACTTATTTTATTATAGAATCAAGTTTAATGCCGCTTACGAGCAACTAGGTGTAGGTCTTTATTTGTATATAATTTCCTAATACTATCAATCGAAGAAATATAATTGCAGTTCAATGTTTTGCAGGAAAGGTAGCAAAGGTAGGCTCCAGTTGTAGGTCTACCATAAACAATAAGATTTAAAGAATATATCCTAACTTTTAATATTATAAATGCGAAAGTAGGTATAAGTTTGTTTGTTACCTTTTCACGCCTAAATCACTGAACCAATCATTCTGAAATTTCGCATATACGTTGTCAGGTGTACAGAAACGGACATAGGGTGCCTTTCATCCCGAAAAAAAGTGCTGTTCCCGAGGATCCGTGTCTGTCAACTTTGTCACATTATTTAATTCTGAGGCTGTAACGAAGTTCGCCGGGTCAGCTAGTATACCATAAAGAACAACTATTTTCTTATTGCTGATTATAAAATAATAATGGTGATTTGAACATTTATATTCAGTAATTTATATCAAAGTATGTGTCGAGTTCCTTGCGTGTCAACCGATTCGATATCAATTCCGTATAGCAACAGTAACGAAGCATGAAGCCACACTGTCAAATAACTTTTATTTACAATAACAATTATTTATTTCATCGCATAAGTACCTAAATATGACAAAATATTTGCGCACAGTTTACACATTGCTCGTTGGTTTTACATCATTCCCAGTCGAACCCACAAACGATACGGGCTCGTGGATACCAGAAGCGAACTCAACCGACCAAGAAACACGAGTGAAGAAAGAATTGGCCCAGAAGCGTTGTATCACTACCGCAGGCCTAGTTACGTGTATTAAGCCATAGTCTCTTATGAAATAATTATAAATCCGTCATTGACACATATGATTTCACAGTAGTTATACCGGTATACCGAGACAGTTTCCAGTTTCCCGCTTTGTCTTAGCGTCCATCGCGACTCTCGGTTCGATGACATCAGTAATAGCTTAAACATAAACAGTAGGCGTGAAATAATTGTATTCTATTCGCACGTTTTTTAAATCAATATTCGATATGCTAATGTGCAAGAACAACATCAATGTATGATTGCTTCGCGTTGTCCCACAAAGTAAACGGTACTGTAATAAACGGAGATTACGGTCTGGCTGTAGTAGTCTGTATAGGAATTTGGAATTACATAAGTAGGATCTGCTTGATGGGACGGGAAGGTCTGTACTGTGAAGTTTTCACAGGGCCGGTACAGGGAACTGTATATTAAAAATTACTATGGGAAACAAGGGTCTTTGTTCACGCATTCTTGCTGTTTTGAATGATCGTATGATGTTAAATTTCGTTCATGAATTCCGGCATATCCTAGAACCAAAAATTCGAAGACACGTGACATCTTCCAACTTTCTCTCGAAGAGAGGAAGCCTGTGTCCCATCAGTGGGCACATTATAAGCTGATTAAGTGTATGCTATGATATTGATGTGGCAATGCGCTCCAAGTAGATACCTATATACCTATTGAAACCAAGACCACAGCTACATAATACGTGTATTTGAAAGATGTGTGATCCAGTATTGTGTAGTGTTATGATAACGAGTAGCAGCCTAGTGTAAGTGGCTGAGACCTTGTCGAGTTTGATAAACGGCCCGTAAACACCGCTCGCCGTCGACCTCAGAGTGAGTTCCGCTCAGCTCCACCCAGCACACTTCTTATAGGTACTTACATACACGCTAATGTGTCAATGCACACTAACACTGACTATGTCTTGTGTGTGCATAAAATTATGTTTTACTTTCGACATTACTAATGCCTCAGGGGTGCTACACATATGACTCAGCGCAACCGGTAGGCTACATTTAAAATATGTACATAGATATATAATAGGTTCGAGCTGCTCCAATTTTCTCGACCCGTACACGATTAGCAAGGGTAGATGCCGAACAAAGTTTGCCGATCGACACGAGCCGAACAAAAGCTGAATGTGTGTAGTACTGCTTCGGGTCGGCTTTGTTTTTCATCAAATATTGCCGAATTGAATCAGCCGACCCGAACATGTGTGTAGCACCCCTGACAGCCTGTTTAACACAATCTTATGTCATAGAAATTTTGGTCATGTATAAACACAACACACACACTGAATCCCAAGTCACAGGTACAAACCTAGTTTGGAAGCCAAGGGACCTATGTTTAAAATACTACTTCTCTATGTTGTAAATGTAATGTCTGTAACTGTGTAGTCACTTTTTGAAATAAAGAAATTATTACGAAAAAAAAGTATTAAATATTAACTACTTAAGCTGAATATTTAATTTTCTAATTCCAATAAAAGGAGAAGGTCCCATGAACTCAATTTGCGGTTTTCGATTTTTCACACAATGGTTCCATGTTACATGCATGTCTCTCCTAACTTGTTTTCTTGTAAATGTTTACACTCCCAGTATTACATGTTTAACAGCGGTGGGAACAATTAACCTTCTCACGGCCCATCAATAACCACGAATCGTGTTAAAGTCCCGATGCAGATATCGAACGGTAATTCTCACTAGAAAAAGTATCTAGTGAACCGTTATACTGTCAGTAAGTATAGAATAGCGTGATTTCAATGGGACAGCAGTGAGAGTTTCAGGTGACCCAGTGAGCAGTGGTGGCCCTGTGGTAACAGAAATTTCGAACCCAGGCAAGGACTTCACTTTGTGTAAATAATTTCATCACCACTGCTTTCAAAATGGTGAAGAAAAACCTCGTCAGCAAACCTGCGCGTCGTAAAACCAAAAAATCGAAGAAATGTGACATAGTACCAATCCGCATGAGCCCCGGTGGTGGATTACGGCCCGCGTGGTGGATCACGGCCCACTCCCTCTTACAGAGAGCAGGCGTGTGTCCCAGCATGGGAACATTTTATTAAATAGGATAATTATGTAATGGGACAGCTCTATTGAATGCTAGTAGGTACTTAGCGACAACATTGCCGATAATCTGTAAAGTACTGCGTCCGCTTTTGATGTTGGGCTATTCAAATCGTCTGAGAGTTTTCACGCCAAGATTTTACAGAATAGACCAGCCGTCTAATAGGCCGTCGTTCGGTGACGAGAGCTTGCAGTGAACTGTCATTCCCTAGCATTTGTGGAATGAAAGCTCACTTAAGTGTTCACGGTGAGATTGCTACAGAGTAGACACAGAATACACATGAGCATCGACGTTAGAGGAAACTGCAGCCGTCGACATCCGTCTACGCGTCGTCGGCTGCCATCGACAACGTGTCGCTTGTGAATTCGAGTACGATGCTCAAATGCACGAGCGATGGTAGCCACCGATGAGACACATTGACGGCTGCTGCCGACTCGCGTCGACGGCTGCAGTTGCCTCTGTCGTCGACGAGTGTCGCTCGTGTGTATGCACACTAACACTACCGATTCAAGGACTCGACATCGACATACATCGGCCATCCGGTCCTTACAAAGTGAATCACACGAAACGCAAAACTTGTATCTTCATATTTCCATAATCGTTTATACTTACCTAGTTATTTGTCTTCCTACTCGGATTATATGTTATGTTGATGGTAGGCCATTAATTAGGCCCAGATTCGTTCAGGTATTTGTGTTAATCTTTGTAGGTATAATGTGCGGTAAGCGAAGTAAAACCGCATGTTTTGCTGTAACTTTATACTAACTTAGCTTAGCAACTTACCTATCTATCATACTCGTATTTAGAACACTAGGATTCGTTACATTGAATCGTTGCAGATAAAATGGATTTCATTGGATACAAAGCGGTTGTATAAAATTGCAGGCTAACGTTATTCTGTGTTGATTCAAATGGGCATCTATCAATCACAATCTAAATCATTTTGAAGGATATTGCTAATCCATTGCTTCATATGTTCGAAAAATGTGTCTGCTCAACAATGTAAATAACGCAATGAATGTTGTTGAACTGTCAAAATGAGAGCCATTGCCACTATTAGTGTGTTACGCAATTACCCTGCAGGATTCTTATCATTGGAATACTTAATAAAAAGTCATAAATTATCTGATGATTTTATGACATTAAACAGTAAATTTAAATAAGCATATTTCAAGTTGTCACTTTTATTATCAGTTACCAATGGGGTTAAGTGTTTAATTGCTTGAAATTAATTAGGATAAGTACGTCTAAAAATGTTTAAACTTTGAACTTTTAGTGACCTGACGTTTCCTTTTCTAAGAAAGATCTGCATGTTTGTTGAGAATTCTGAACCTAGGCACACACTTAATGCTAATGTCGTCGAATACCACAGAACGGTACTTAAATTACTAAATACGTTACTACCGGTATCCGGTGGATTTTCGGATTAGAGGTAGGTTTTGAAAAAATGGTTGATATCGCATAGTTTTTATTCCGTCGGCGAATTTCTGAACAAAAAATCTTGTCAGTTCTACCACTTCAGAAATGCATGGTAATATTTTTTTAATTATTTATGTTTCTTTGCTAATTTAATTAACTGTACGTACGTTATTATTATGTTACTGCATGTTGTTAATACATACCTACTTCATGTATTAAATATTTGCATGCCATCATTACATGGCGGAATGTGCCTATGCACTACAATCTTACATTATCATCTTTTGCACCTACCACATTTTATGCAAATAAACGATTTAGATTTTTTGACTTTTAATTCCATATTAGTCAAGTTATTTTCATTCTCATTGCAACAATTAACTCCTTGTTAAAACTTCAGTTAAGGCGGAGATAACCATAGGGCAGTGGAACAGGATCCAGCAATTACGAGTAAAATAAAATGAAAGTAAATTAACGTAAGAGGAAAATCCGTAAGGAAATCAATCACATTCGTCTTTATTTAGTTAATTATTTAAACTTTAGAAAAACATGATTAATTAACAAAGTATATATTTTACTGGGTCTAATTAAATTAACTAACGAAATACCGCAGACTTTAGTGGGTATCGATATCATGATAAAACCAAAAAGTTATTAATTTGATGGGTTTTTTGTAAGGTCATAGACCGCAGCTTGTGTATAGTCCGGCGTTTCTAAATTTGCCAAAGATGTAAACAACAATGGCCGCTCGAAATGTAATAAAATCGATATACAGGATGTTACGGAAAGGGTATATCAATACAAACGGGTTGAAGAGTGTATCTGGTCTAGAATCTCTATACAAAATTTCAGCTCAAAAGCAGTAACTTTGAAAATGCTTAATATTTTTTTATATCGATAGTTTATTAAATGAAGTCATAACAAACGTGTCACCGCACTACGAGGGTCATTATCCATTATCTGTAGTGTGTCTGTGCGCCTAGTACACGCACATCACGCCGCCGCGCGCCAGTGCAGCGCCGTGATGTCGAAATAAAAAAATATTAAGCATTTTCAAAAATAATGCTTTTGAGCTGAAATTTTTTACAGAGATTCTAGACCAGATACACTCTTCAACCCGTTTGTATTGATATACCCTTTCCGTAACACCCTGTATATCGATTTTATAAAATTTCGAGCGGCCATTGTTGTTTACATTTTTGGCAAATTTAGAAATGCCGGACCTTAGTTACTTGAAATATCAGTTTAACAAATCTATTTTTTTGGTGTAAACTTCACGGACGTGATGGGTTTCGATATCTTCTACACACGATAAAACCAAAGAAAACAGTTTGTCTCAACTCAAACTTTAAGTAAATAAAAAACAACCAGCGGTCGTTTAAAAAAAAACCATCAAATCATTTTATTATTTTATCGTGTTTAGATAACGATACCCTCACGCCTGCGAAGTTTCGCTAGCTAATTTAATTTGACCCTGTATAAATCTGCCTGGAGCCTAGAGCTTTGCAGTATTTTACTTTCATCGCTAGGTTTTTTATGAACATTGAGAAATTGCCGTGATATTAAGCACGCAATGCATTTGCAATGCTTTTAATGTCGGAGCAGAGGTTAGAGGCTGGTGTTTCAGATCTTACGCCAGAGTTGCAACCAAATGTGGTTTGGTAAAAAGCGGCCTAATTAATTGACGTGACAGTGCAGTGCAATGCACGCGGGAGATATCGATCTGAGCACGCCCACGTGACACGGGGCCGCACTACCGGCCTCCCCGTTATAATCCCGTGCCTCACGAAGTCTCGTTTATTTTTTTGTTTACAATTCGTGATCAAATCGTCAGCTGGCCTGCAATAAGCAAACTGTTACGTGATACGATATAACCAACCACGACCTTTTTTACTTAAGCCTAGTTCACACGAATAATTTGGTGTTATTACTTTGTGAATTAACATACTTAATAAACATTATCATGCACCAGAAAAATATGGAGGTGAATTTTCAAAAGAATTTCGCAAATTTCCTGATTCTTTAAATTGGGCGTTTTATAATTTTATAAGCTTCATAAACGGTAAAATTACGTAAAATTGGCGTAAAAAATTTTTCTCAAAACTTCAATGAGCATATACCGCACTTAGCTCTAAAGAAAGAGCGAAATGTTATAAAACATCGAAGGTTACGTAACTGCGTCAGGAATGCACTATACCGATACCTAATTGTTAAATTGTCAATGATTACAACTCATTTTGAGTGGTAGCTATCTATCATTGAGTCACCTAGTAGTGAAAATAAGGCGGTCGTTGGCTCGCCCCGTGCTGGGGACTGCTGTACATAACCCGTCTAACAAGAGTACGTAATATATGGCAAAAGACAAATACTCGTTCATTATACAACTGGCATGCACTAATGCGTCGGTTGATCGTTATCATATCACACGAATCGAAACGCGGTTAGCAGCGCTTACACTTACCTACCTCAGTACACTATAACCACTATGTGATATACGTTGGCTAAGTATTTCACATAAGTATAGGGTTAAGGCGAAAGCGTCACGGTAGCCCGCAACATTAAAATTTTCTTACGTTTTTGTTACGTTGATCTAAACATGATGAATCGCGGCCGCAACAAATATTTATTTATAAAAAAATATAAAAATACGGGAATAAAATCACACTAAAAGTAAAGTAAATCATTGAATCATTGTAGATTTTTGTTTAATTTTAAATTATAATAATCATAAAAATCATCAATACGAGTACATCTCTCTTAGTTCATATTACCCTACTAAGCTATTTCATGAAATCATGATATTTGGACAATTCACTAATTCTAATGATTATAATTCTGTAAAGCCATATTTTTACGGTCGCGATCATATTTACAACCTGCCACTGACCTGCAAATACCAAAAAACGTAAGTGAATATTTAAATTTGAAATTGCTACCCCCTTAAGTAGAGAACTGTGTAGGATGACAAAAAGGTGCAGTTTTATATCGCATGTCGTTTTTCTATGTAAGCACAGTAACAACAGTGTACTGTGTTACGCCATAGTACATTACGTGTAGATCTAGGAAGCATTGCTAATTAATGTGTACCTAATCGGTCCTTATCTATAAATACGGCAGAAATAAGCTTTCTTCGCATGTAATCTAAAGAAAAGCCATACAGTTACATGTATATGATGCCTGGCATACATTATCTGGGTGTGTTGTAATCTAGCCTCAGCCCCTTGTGGGTTAGTCCAGCACATCATCGGCTGCATCGCTGCATGCACAATACAAAAAAACGTCGTCACCGTTTTGTTACAGCAGCCTAATCAACGGTTAACTAATCAACGATTAACTCAGCGGTGATTAAAGTCAGTTTCACTTTTCTGTGACTCAAAGTTAAATAAAACGGTTTCCGATTTCCATACCTTGATGATTAGGTTTTTGGCGCCATTAGAGAGTTCATTCACCTAATAATATGTGGAAGGAAAATAGCTAGTGGAGATAAAATGCATTAGCAGTTTCCCGTAGCGCTATGTCACAGTAAATATAATATACAGTAAGTTATCTAAGGCCGCCCGCCGAGTTATTAGCTACTACTACTCTTGCGTTGATCCCCAGGGTTGTCACTTTTATTTTCGAACAAGCAGCACTTGATCTAAATTTATGAAATAAAAAGCATATTATGATTGAATATTTTACCAATTTATAAATTTAGTAAAAATAAAAAGCCTTTATTCACATAACATTTATAATACTAAGTTACAAATTTGATACCGAGAAAATTTTTCTCCTGTTTCTGCACGTCCGGAACGCTTTATTATTATTTGTTAATCTAAAGTAAATTCTCATTCTTATGTAAAGTTTTTGTAAAAAGCTTTTGGGAAAGCATGGACAGGGCATCTTAAATTCTATATCATTCAGTTGATCGACAAAATCATCAGGTGGGATCATGAGTAAATTTCGATCTTTGCCGTAATTCCTGTAATGGGTGTATCTAGATTCTACACTTAAATTACACGCTCGTTGATTAACGTCGACGTAATTATTTAAAAAATCGCAGTTCTTATGGTAATCAACACATTTTTTTTAACAAAGCGCCACAAACATAAAAAAATGCATTTTTTTCCGGTACCTCATGTTGTATTGGTACATAGTCAGAACGTAAGATTTCCGACAAAATATTTTCATTTCCTTGTGTTTGATTGCTACTGGTCAGATGTTTGTCGATTACTGAGGCACTTGTTTCGAAATGTTTGTGATTTTTCAAACTAATCAAAAATTCTGTGATATCTTCAGAACAATTACCATCTATTGGAGGCTTTGTAATATTTGTAAAATAAATCTTTCTATATGCAGATATGAATTGCCTACTGGTTGGCTCTGTAGCCATCCCGTTTTTTGACCGAATTTTTCCAAAAAAATTTTCAATAACGTCTTGATAAGGCGTCTTGTCAATAAATATTCAAACCCTTCTTGTTAAAGATCATCAAACAACTGTAATATAGATTTGATAGTAATTTGAAAACCATCAATAAACTTGACTGTTTTCGTAACGTCGCTACCGTTTTTTGGATTATATAACTTTAATGTTTGAAAAAGTATTAACATTTTATTAAAAAATTCTATTTGATTGTCATTTCCGCAAAACGCATTTTTGTAAGCATAGCTATGATAACGCCGCGCCGGCGAGAGTTGACGAACGCAAGCGGTCATGAAGCGTACGCGCGTGCTCACAGTCGCGCTGCACAGCCCGCACTGCCACCACCTTATTCCCTCATATATTATGCTAGCGTGTGCGTGAAATCGCGTGCCGACATGGCGCGCGGCGCGCACGCACACATTCAAACCGAGAGCGGCACGTTTGTATGAAGATGTTTTACTGTATGTTTACTGTGGCTATGTCGTGAGGTGAGAAACAAAATAATGACTTCACTCTCACTTCACCAAACTTTTCACGGTGAGATTTTTATAGAATACTCTGCAGTTTTATCTTGATATTTTTACAGAATTGCGCTGCATTTTTATCTTGATATTTTTACAGAATAGCGCTGCAGTTGTATCTTGATACTTTTACAGAATAGCGCTGCAGTTGTATCCTGATACTTTTACAGAATAGCGCTGCATTTGTATCTTGATAGTTTTACAGAATAGCGCTGCATTTGAATCTTGATATTTTTACAGAATAGCGCTGCATTTGTATCTTGATATTTTTACAGAATAGCGCTACAGTTGTGTCTTGATATTTCGCAACCCATCATCATCATCCACAGCTCGACTTCACCCCTTGCCTCTCGTTTCATGTGCCAATCTCCTGTACCAGCCTCATCCAGGTTCTACCCGCGACGGCAACAATATCGTCCGCCCATTTCGTAACCCAGTGACAGCTTAATTAATCCATCGCACTTACATTAATTACTCAGAAGACGATAGTCGTAATGAATGATAATTATTGAATAGCCCATCATGGTTTGTTGACAGTAAAACCTGCACAACGTCGTCAACATATTTGTTTAATTCAATTAATTGACTTGAGACATCGTTAAACCTTTAAAGGAAACAAAGTAACCTTTTGCTTCTAACTTTATAACGTATAACGTGGCTTAAAACTCAAATGCGGTTATATTACGAAGTCTTATATCACAATATATTATAATGACTAGCTTTCTGATAGATGTAATGCTTATACCTTACTTGAGTAGGTATAGGTACCTATAGATGCGCAAAAGCTATTTAAAAAAATAGTTTATGTAGGTATGAGTTAATTGTTAAAAACATAATTAATATGTGAACAATATTTGCTAAAAAATGTTAACACTAACAGTAATTAGAAAAACGTTCTAAATAGCAACGTTCACAACTGTGAACTATTTTAGTCCGGCCGCCGCCGGCCGTCCAGAGAATGCGTTCCCGACACCTCTCAGTGCGACAATTCTAGTCTTTACTAATAATATTTTTATTATAAAAAGGAAAGATTTTTTTGTTTGTACCGAATAAGCTCCGAAATTCCTGGACCGATTTTAACAATTTTTTTACCAATAGAAAGCTAAATTATAAGGAAGTAACATGGCTATAATTTATTTAAAAAAAAAAAACTAGAGACCCTTAAGAAAATTGCAATAATGTAACTCAAAGTAGCAAAATTTTTCCTATAAAATTAATTATTTTGCGTGCGCTGAGAAAACTGGATGATACATAAAAATTATGTACTACTTACGTGTTACCTATAGCTGTTACTTTTCATCTCGATATTCTCACGGAATCGAAACTAAAGCGGGTGAAACCGCGTGGCGCAGCTAGTAGCTTATAAAGATCAAATTCGCCGTCTGTATGCAACTGACAGGTCTGTGTCAAGAACGCATTCTCTCGACAACCGCACTGTAGTACTCCATTTTCGTAATTTGTTGTACTGCCCAATATTGTAATATTTTTTGTCTAGTTACTATTGGTAACGTTTGATTCAAAATAAACGTCTTAATCGAAAAGCCTTAATTGCATGCTGTCAAAAATACTATTGTATTGTAATCGTTAGAATTACTGAAGAAACCTTGATGTCAGTTACACTGAAAACTGAGAATACGATAACATCATAATATAATACCAGCTTTTAACGTTCACTAAGTGCTTTTTCTATAAATTAGACTGCATGATGTAAATTACTGCATGGGGCTGTTGGGGCTTGTGGATATAATCACAGCCGCACGGGTCGATCGGTACGCTTGCCGCGGTTGTTCCGTGGATGAATGCCATGATGATCTTTACATATCAAGACCCCTCCGTGTCTCGTGCCACGTTAAACCGTTGGTCTCGGCTGTCATTTGTGGATCTTTGACATTCGTTACGGGTCGTCAGAAGCCCGAAAGCTGACAACTAGTCTTACCAAGGGGTATCGTATTACCTAGTAACTGAACTGGGTTGTGGAGGTCAGATACATGTAAAATACTGGTATTTAGCTGCATCCGGTTAGACTGGAAGCCGACCCCAACATAGTTGGGAAAAGCATAGGCAGATGATGATGATGAAAACTAATTATATATTAAAAATGTTTTCCGGCGGAGAAAGCTTGTTGTCTATGGACCTTTATAGACACGATCCTCAACTCTGGAAATTCTAAAGCATTTTGAAACCTGACTCCTGCGTAGTCATTTTAATTGTTCGTTACAAAAACATCTAATCTCATGATCGGTTATTTTTTTATTTATCTTTTTCCTTCCATTGTGTTTGACACTGTTTTGCGAGCCGGGCGGTCGCCGCTGCCGTAATAGCTAAGTGCACAGTTTTTTGTGAAACGAGTTTACCAAATGGCTTATTTTATTTCACAATTATTATTAAGATACAATAATTAGGTATGTTAGGGTCACAATGAGAAAAAAGAATAAAATTCTACGACGAAGTTTACTTACCTATATCAAGAAAAAAATGGTCTTATGACTATGGTCTTGTGTTATATTTATGGATCACTAAGGAAGCTTCCTTAGTGATCCATAAATATAACACTGAGTGTACAAAAGGTCATGACGACCCACCACTGACGACCGAGCCAACACAGGGCGCGGAATCAGCGCCGTAAAAAAATGTGTCTGTCAAGAAGACAGTCAGTGTTGTATGGATCACTAAGGAAAGTTGTTGACAGGCATGTTTTTTCTACGGCGCGGTTTATTCGCCGTACCATAAAGAAACCCTGCCGTGTACAAAGGCCCATAGGGATCAACTGTGTAGTACCTACCTGCGTGTGAGAAATTTTAAATGTGTAGTGCTCAACTCTAGTCCAAGAGTAGATACATATTATGCATCAGACCGAAATGAGAAAGTTTATAGTGGATAAGACAGAGATTAAAACAGAAGAATAACTAGTGGGGGATCCAGTGGGGGTTCAGGGGATCGGACCGGAACAACTCTAAGAAATGTAGGTACATTATGCACCTCTATATTTGAATTAAGAATTTGAGATAATTTTCATGCTATGGAACAACAAACTGAATGTCATAATAAACAAAGTTCAAATTCCATTGCAACCAAAAACTTATTAGGACCTTTTTGTTACAAATGGTCACTCAAAAATCAACTTTGAATACGTATTACATACTTATAACTGATAGTGGCGATGGAATATAGTCCAAGAGTAATAGGTTAGGTACCGATGCGATTTGAAGTGCCGTGCTGTGAACAGAATCACAGTGTGTTGTGGTAATTTGTTACTACAATGTCAATAAGTATATCATCATCGGATGGTCGTAACTAACCAGATTATAAAACGTCTTTTTATGAACTAACCTGATCTAGCCTAATAATGAAACACATGGCGTGTGAAATGTTGTTTAGCAGTTTTTTTATAACGATATGACATCAACATTTTCAATCGTTAATTAATTGTTAACTGGTTTTTTGTTACGAATGTCTACGCAAAAAACGAAATAATTAATGATAATTTGTGTGTAGTTGTTTGATTAATTTTGTTTATAAATCTTTTTTAATGAAACATACCTAAATTATCGAAATACACTAAAACAAGTCTCGTTTCACTTGGTACATGTAAAATATTAGTAATGTGTGTTTTGTACTCTTAAGTTATGATATTTAATTAGATTGGAATTCTTCATATGAAACTGGTACCTAATAAAATGCTTTGTTTGTTTCAGGTACCTACATTACATTGGTAGAAGCCTCACAGGTAGACTCAGGTTGATGATGATGCAAAAATTCGAGCGCAATGTGAATTGTTACTGAATAAAATAAAATTTTTATTCACAAGGTAAGAGCTGATTTTTCCAACGCCAGATAACATTATCGGAGGAATAATTTTGAAGTTTTGACCGTTCTTCCATATAAAAACTTTCAGACGTCAATTTTATTCCACGAATAAAAATTATCGAGCGATTGAAAAATCAGCCCTTAATGTAATCTGTAGGGACAGTCTGTAGACATCAAAGAAATAAGTATGGATACAGGCAGCTTACCCGCCAGTATACTAAAAAAATTTTTCACTACGCTTTTAAGTGTATCCTTAAAAAGTATTTGCACACATTATACCTATCTATCTAAAAAATACTAATAGGCAGAGTAGAGAAATTTTTTTACCTGTAAGTATACGAAATTCTTTCATTTAGACACTACAGTCAAAACGGTGAAGGAAAACATCGTGAGGAAACCGGCATGTCCTAGAACCAAAAATTCGAAGACATGTGACATTACATTTACATAGAAGGGTTTTTACTAGGTAACAACGTCAACGTAAAGTCTTCGGTTGCAATACATAGCAAAGTCGTAAAAACATTTAACTCAAGTGACGTCATACTTAAGTTAAAACGTTCTAGGTGACTTTTAAACAAGCTGCTTTATTGGTTACTCTTAATCATGTCTCTCAAAATTCAACAGTTTCTAAAAATGAGCTCAATAGCTGAATATATTTTATAACTTGTGATAGTTATATACCTAAAGTTCCTTGTAGGTACCTACTTGTTGTCCTTGTACAGCCGATTTGTTTCTTAATTATTTATTAGGTTCATAAAAGGATCTCCCATAAAGTAGTTTCTTAGAAACTTTTCGACGCGCACGCAGTTTACTTTATGAAAAACAACGTAAAGCAAAAGCTACTGTATCTATTTAGTAAAATCTTAAATTCATTCATTCACTGACACACAAGTCACAGCCAAGAACACTGAGAGTAATTAAAAAAAAAATATAATGAAGGGGATCGAGTGCTCACCATTGATAGGGAAGGATTTTTTAAAGTTTATCACGTAAAGGGGAGGAAGGGATGACATTTTTTATGGAATTATGACATTTTGCCGGTGGATAAACCTAACGAGCGCGCGCACGGCTTGGTTAGGTACTTAATAAAGTAAATATCTTTAACTAGCTGATAAAGTAATAATCTTGATCCCGTGGGGATATCGGGATAAAAGTATCCTGTGTGTTAATCCAGGGTGTCAGCTACCTCCATACCAAATTTTATCAAAACCTCCATACCTAATTTTATCATGGTCCAGCCGTTTGTGCGTGAAGAAGTAACAAACATACAAACACACAAACTTTCGCCTTTATAATATTAGTGTGATTCACTTACTGATAGACAACGCACAGCCTTACCGCTGATTCCAGAAGCATGAAATATTGCACAAGAGTTCCTTATTTTATTTCGTATGTGAGCACAAAGAAAGAATTTTACCATCCATCCCCTAAAGGGGGTATGAGAGTTCGTTACTATTGACATCTTTTGAAATCGCATCGGGCGCACTGCTTGTAGTTACCTACCTAAACTATAAGCTAGGTTATCATGAGTAATTCAAAAGCACTAAGTATAAACAATGCAATGTATACGAATTGAACTCATGGCTAAATATAAAGTGTTATCATCTGTTTGAGGGTTACCGTATATTGTTTCTCGTTACTAGTTATTACCCGCCCTTTGTTTCACGGTAAGCAAATTATCTTCCATTTATGTTAGAGGCTGATGCTGCGCCGGCGGATGTAATAAATACGTTGGTATATTATTTAAATTGATGGACTTTAATGGGTTCATAGAGTAGCATGGCAGAGCCGGCAGATATCTTTTTTTTTTTTTTGATACGCGTTGTAAATCCTCATGGACTTCCTCCATCGTGGGGGTGACAGAGGGGCATGCCGGACTCTTACCGGCTAAGGCCGCGGTGTTCCACCTCTGCCTATGGCCGGAGGAAAATGATAATATCACCAGATGTCTTGAACATATAAAAATTGTTTTTAAGGAGAAGGCGAAATTATATTAAGTTAATTAGAACTTTTATATTCCGAGTTACAACTTGTGAATGGTCATACAGTTCGGGCGACGCTAAATACCTATACAGGGTGGCAGCATCGACGCACAAACTGTAACCTCATGGCTATAGTTTACCTTTGGTTACAGTTAGGCCCTGTATCCAGCATAATATGATTCTAGACCCCCTAGTGCAGATATTTATCGTCGATTACCAAAACAAAATCAGCTGTTTCATAAAAAAGTGCAATGCCTACGTGGCCAAAATGTATTATTATACGTTCTGAATCATGTACCTACTGAATCCATGATAACCGGTTGCGCGTCGAAGTCCCGCCACCCTGTATATTTTTCTACATTTTAGAATAAAAGTACCCACCCATTATACTTCACTTTCTCACCCACGTTTACAACCACAAACAAGTTGTGATACTTATTTTCGTTTTTTCAAACATACGATAACAATGTTTACATGTTTTCAAACATGTAGTATCATACATACTCGTATATTGAAATGGTTACAAACATATTTTTTTAACTATTCTGTTCACATTCTTGACAAGTTTTTATTTATTCAACTAAAAGATAGAAGTAAGAAAACAGTAGACACAATATGTAGAATACATGTTTTCTCGTCACGTTTTGGCGTAAACGCAGGGTTACACGTTTACCGAAAAACTAGCGATTTAAAAAATCTCTCAAATGCGTCGACCGTCAACCAAGGCCCGGGTGTCATTGTGAAATTGTTGCTTTGATGTAAAAATAATAGAGCACGTACTTACCGACCGTAATAACTGACGGACGTGTCTCTGGTTATTACAAAATATCTATTAAATACTTAAATACCATAGCTAAACATGACACGGTGTCGAAAATAGTAATACAATAGACACCTAATTTATTATGTTACATGCTGACAGTTAATCTTTTTATTGGTGTAGGTCTAAATGTTAAAATAGATATTAAAATAAACCTACCCAAAACACAATTTATTTTCAGTGGCGTATTACAAAACTTTTTGGACTAAGTTAGGTTTAGTAATCCTTAGTTATTTTTTTTTTAATGTACGAGTATGTTCTAATATTTAAAAATGTAATTAATAATGATAGTAATAAATTTTTATTGGAATAAAATAGTGTTACAAAACATATCAAGCCTCTGAAACCCAAACTAGGACTAACTAACTAATTGATAAGTATTTTAATTAAATAATAATCATAATAATATAGACAATCATTTAGAAACTTAGGTAATAAAGCCTCTAATATAAGCCTCAAACAAACATAGTATCATATATTCTTGAAAGTGGTTGTGTCTTATGATTCATAAGACACAACCACTTTCAAGAATAATTAATAGTATGAAATATGTACTCATAATCAGCACTCCACCTGTCAAACTGCACGAGGATTTATTATATTACTAGCTGCACCCCGCGGTTTCACCCGCGTAAATGTCGATCCCGTGGGAATATCAGGATAAAAACTATCCTATGTCCTTGCCCGGGACTCAAACTATCTCTATACCAAATTTCATCGAAATCGGTCTAGCCGTTTTCATGTTATGTCGTGACAACGGAAAACGGGTTTCATTTTTATATATATAGATTAATAATCGTAAAACCGCCATGACTCGCATAACGGCAGTAGAGATTACACATTTTCAGTATCTATCTAAGTACTGACGATTGTGTACCTACATAGAAGGTTTTGTAAGTAATACTATGTTTTAAAGAGATCCTATAAGTTACTTTCCTCACGCCGCCGTTTTGTTCGTCGATACGTAACTAAAGCGCTCAATGAACATCCAGTTATTTCACTTTCTTTGCGTCGGCGCCGACACGTCTAGCTGCCGACTGCACAGTTATTAGTGTATCGCTCCGAAGAGAGTAAACTATATTAACGAGCCGTGTCGGTGCAGCGTGCGCCGTCGTACATCAGTGCTATACACGTGCCTCACCTACCTACTAATAATGTGACATTGCATAAGCCCCTTTCCCCAACGGGCGCGAGCCGTCAATCAACTTCGAACTGATTGTATCGCACGTTGAACCCGCTTCAAACATACTCGTTACGATCTTCATCCTATTTCAAAATGAGTCGAGTTTGTTTGTCATTTGCCAACGCAAGCTGTGGCAACGTCTCTCAGCTTACCGACTCTAGCCCGTCGTGATAATACAATATTTACGCTTCGTAAACCTAGCAGCTACTCGTATATCTGTAACTTATCACAATTATCTCCTCGTTTCTTCGACGTAGTTCAAGCTCAAACAATCGCTTAAAGCAACTAGTTAGTATAGACAGAGCTACAAAATCCCATTTGTTTGATTGTACAATCATGTCGTTCACTGATACGTTGTAAGATACAATCAGGGCAGGCTGAACATACTCGTAAAGTACGGGCGCGCGGGCGCAGGCGACTGCACATTAATTTAACTTATGTTCATACCGCGGCGCGCGGCGGTGGCGCATACATCTGTGTCGTGCGACCGTATTAGTCAACTCACAGGCTGAATTCTTAAACAGAATCAGATATAATTATTCAGTCGTTATGCGATAGAATTATGGCGTGGTACGAATACTTGGACGAGATACGTCAGTCATGTCAAATGTTTAACTTACGTACACGTCCGAAGATTTATCAAACTTGTACCTATATCTGCGCTAACGACTGACGAATTTATTTTAAACTTATTTTAAAACAACCAGTGAAAGGCTTTTAAGAAACAATGTACTAAATGGTAGGCAATTAAAATGTTGTGGTTGTGTAATATTTACATGCTTTCTATTAATATTAAACTGTTATCAAGTTACAGGAATGTTGTCCCTTTCTCAATTTAATATTCTGAATAGATAAGTACGTGTTATAATATAGACATATCGGCATAACTATAAATTACCAATATGAATACAAATCGAACCGCCCGTCGAGAGAACAACACGAGTCCGATACCTACTGATTAGTTCGTAGTAGATAATAATCGGTTTAATGTTGTGATATCACGAACGTTGCGGTTTGCTATGCTAGAACCGGGTTATAAAACTAAAATGACAGTTGTAAATATTCGTATCCTCATTCTGATTAAAAAATAGGATATAAGAAAAGTTGACTCACTGTCCTACGCCGTAGCGCTCCCGAGTCGTAGCGGTTAAATGGGTCGAGTAGGCGCTACGAGCCTACGACAGTGCTACGAAAATTTAGGGTTACATTTTTCGAATTGTTTTGTTTGCAGTTAGTATTTTACGAAGTATTTTCGTAAGTATAGTTAGATTCTGATGTCCTTGCTAGGCAGAAATACCTCCTTTACATAAAGTGTTCCGCTCTCTTAAATGTAAATTGGTCCTTCAGCCGCCACAAACTGAATGTGAGCTTAAATTCTATAATCTGAATTTTAATCGACATGATCAGATTGCAGCAATTTTCCTCCGCCTTTCGTATAATATATCAAAATATTTCCTAATCAGTTGGCCACTGGCCACATGTTTTGCGTCGCGAACACCTTATAATACGAGTTGGGCTAGACGAGTTGTCATTTGATAAAGTTATGGACAGTTGCAACAGGCACAGTGCAGCCAATCCATCATTCGTGGACGCTTATCTACTAATATAGAGCTGTAATAATCATATATCGATAAAATCGTGAAATTACTTGCAAGCTTTACTCAGCAAGTAGACGCTTTTAAATATGACGAAAGGTTCACTTTGAATTACTGAGCTCGGCAGTAATTGTTTAATTTTTCCATAATATGATTGTTTATTACTCAACTGTCGAGTTAATTACACTTATTTGCTTGTTTGCCGCATTATATTTCATTCTGTTGTAATTTTGTAATATAATATAAAAACATTATAATATAAATTAAATGTTATAGTCAATTACAGTTCTTTTATTTTCAAAATTAGATGTTTGTATTGTCACTTATATTTTCTAAACGTTTGCTGTCTGTGACGACCTCGACAACTGGACTACGCTAAGGACCGTTTGCAGTAGTTTAGATTGTAGACTCTTTTATTGGCTTTCACAACATCCTGCCTACTACGCCTAGAATATGGAGCTGTTTCAATAAATTATAAGTATGTACCTATAATTTATTGAAACAGCTCCATATTCTAGGATAGTATTATACTATAGATATTATTAATTGTTGTCTCTTTGCTTTTTCTATTTCTTTTTAATGCTCAAAGTCTTTCAATAAACTGTAGGAAAGTACAACAATTAGATATTTGTGATAGGTTACCGTAAAAATCTTTACAAGTAGGTAGGTATTTTCGACATACATTTATTTCGTAGTTCATAGTGTAGGTATTGTAGTTAGTACATAGCAAGATGTATGATTGGTGCTTTACAGTCAATGAGAAAAAAAAAATTGTCTATTATCCATTCAGTCATAATTTAATTCTACTTCCTCATCAAGTGCTTGGCTAAGTTTTTCACAGCATTCTTGGCGCATTGTCTGGGTTATTGACAACGTCTTGCGGTTGATTCCCGCAAGAAACAAATATTTGCCTGGCCTTGTTCCGTTGTTCCGGGTATGGGTGTTTGTGCATGTGAGATCTGTGTTTGTAAACGCACCCACGATACAGGAGAAATTCCTAGTATTCGTTTTTTTTTAATATAATGCTCAGTCAAAGAACAAGCGTGCAGATAAGATCATAAAATATCTGAAACGTTGCCGATGCGACGCTAGCGCATGGCGTCGGCATTTTAGAGATGATTTCTTTATTTCTAATGTCAGTGGATGGCTAGAAAGTTAAAGTATCATGTTTCACAGCAATCTTCAAACTTCATATTTATACAATAAAAATATTTAGGTTTGTTTTTTGTTTATTTTGTTACTTGATACTTTAGATTTATATACTTGAAAGAGTGACAGAGTCTACCTAAGCGTATCATATATGTTCGACAGGTACTCTATGGACAGGTTATAGATATGTTTATGTTTACCAAGAGCCAGTGGCGTAACTATACCGTTTGGGGCCCTTGGCAGATTCAAGGGATGGGGCCCTCCCTCAATATAAAGAAGCTCAACCAACGTTATATATATTTTTTTACTAGCAGTTCGCCGGCGACTTCTTCCGCGTAAATTTCATATTCTCCCCTACAAAATTTAAAACCATTGGTCTAGTGGTCGCAAGCGCTACTGCTGAGCATGAGGTCCTGTCCAATAAATTATAAAAACAATGGGAAAAAGGTACAAAATGTTCGAAACCTGAATGATGTCCTTTGTTGCACATTTTCAAAAAAAGTTTGTGTTCATTTTTTAATTTTTTTTTAATTTATTTATTAAGGATCTCCATTATTTATAAACTTATGTTAGGATCCTGCTGTGCTCATGGCCCTCTCGGGCCGGGGGCCCCTTCTGGCTGGGTGCCCGTGGCATTTTCTCCCAATGCCACCCTATAGTTACGCCTCACTCTCGGCAAGAGCTGACAAAAAATATTAGTGCCTGATAAATATTACAAACTAGCTCCTGCCCGTGACGTCATCCGTGTGAATTATTGTTCCCCCAACCCACCGCGTCGCATCGCATCGCCTGCCCGCGCTAATTCCTCATTTTCGCTAAGAGTTCTTTCTGAATTTTTCGTCGTAGAGTAATTTCAAATTGCCTATAACCTTCCTCAGGGCTTGGGCTTTCAAACTAACAGGTAGTTCCAGGGATTAGCGTGAAAAACAAACTCTTCAGCTTTATTTTATTACTAGTATAGATAGATAAAAGACGATATAAAGGATTAGTCACGTCCTCTTGTCTACGTCGGTTACCTACTACAAATTGTGATAAGTACCCACTTTAAGACTTGTCAAAAACATGTCGTGTCATATCATACATGTAATGGTATTGACGTTGTTTCAGACATACCTTTTTAACTATTTAGTTAATTTCATGACATTTTTAGGAAGTTTTCTACAATGGATGCAATTATTATTCTTTACAACTTGTGTTAGGAGGATAACAGTACCTAGACACTATTTTTAGAATAAGTACATGTTCTATTCCATGGTGTTTACGCGGGGTAGTAAGCTACATCGAATTGTGATCATCAATCCTACTGCCGATTTAGTGATCATGACAATTTCCTCGTTTTCACTTGGTATGATACTATAAGAACAGTTGATGTTGTAGTAAAAACACAAGGCCAGTCAATAGGTTGGTAGCGAAACTGACTTACCAGAGGGGTACCTAATTGCGTAACACATTATCAGTAGCTATGACAAATAAATACCGCAATGAATGTTAAACAACATTCATTGCGGTATTTACGTCGTTGAGCAGACAAACTTTTCGAACATATGAAGCAATGGATTAACAATATCCTTCAAAATAATTCAGGTTGTGATCGAAAGTGTGTTAAGCAATGGGTGCTGGATGTGCCGCAAGCACATCTGAACCGAGTCCAAAAGCTGTCAGCTGTCAGTGTCATCACTGTTATGGAATATCGACACTAACAGGTCATGACCGCGGTTTAGATAAATGCTGATCGTGTTCAGGCACCTGTCCCAAGGCCGACAAAGAAGACCATTTTCTCACTAAAGAAACGTACAATAGATGTGTAGATCCCGTGTCAGTAAAAGAGATGCATGCATATTTAGTTGATATATAGTTATAGTTCATCGCTGACTGTTCACACTTCCATCGAGAATTCTCTCTCCACCTAGTTTGTCGCAGTGACAAAGAGCTATCAATGAAAATACTCGCTCATCGACCCTTGTTATACCTGACCCTTGTGTAGACCTGCCTTGTTGCAGAGAGAATCTCGCTTGGTACATACGCATACCAGCAAGCCTACTCGTCGCACTCGCACACTGGCATCATAGCTCAGCAACAAAACTATACGGACTACACACTCGCTGCTCGTTGTGCACCAACTCGTTTCTAGCTGCTAAGTCTCTCGCTTCTCGCTAATCGTCGGCGCTAGGACAGGTGCCTCAGTGTTATTAATAATTATATGGGATATCCGAGAGGTACTTATTTGATTTTCATTTTTATTCAGCAGGGGCCAGTGGCTAAATAATAACAGCCGCACAGGTCGAACGATCAGGTTAAGCTACGCTTGGCGCGGTTGATCTGTGGATGAGTGACCATCTTTACATACTGAGACACCTCCATGCCTCCGGCTGTCATTCGAGGATATTTGACAGTCGGGTACGGGTAGTCAGAAGCCCGAAAGTCGGACAACCAGTCTTACCAAGGGGTATCGTATCACCCAGTAACTGGGTTGTGAAGGTCAGATAGGCAGTCGCTCCATGTAAAATACTGGTATTCAGCTGCATCCGGTTAGACTGGAAGCCGACCCCAACATCGTTGGGAAAAGGCTAGGCAGATGATTCAACAGATACTTTGTACGTTCAAAATTGCGTCAGTTCGTGTCAGGTTGTTAGTGCATAGTCTATGAGCACTGTAAAAACCGGTTCCCCTCGGATAACCGTAACCACCACTTGCGCAGTTTACAAGTTACTATTATTTCTTAACTCCTATGTTGTAAAATTAAAAAGAAGTAAGTATCGACTAATTAGTCTTACAAATTGGGATTATTGTTTCAACATTCTTAAACTTAAACAGGAAATGTTGTTTTATTTAAATAGGTATTTGAATTGCTTATTTGTCAGAATTCTATTATTTCTCTTACTAAATCTTCCGAGTTGGAGGTGCGGTGGAATACTACGAATTTATTACGAGTATATTAACATGCATACATTGCATACCTACCCAAAATAGTTTTAGGTAACTGATTCCTCTTTAAAATAAAAAGCTTTTACAACTTAATGAACATTTATAACAGCCGCACGGTTCGATCGATCAGGTTAAGCTACGCTGGCGCGGTTGGTCCGTGGATGGGTGACCATCTTTACATACCAAGACCCCTCCGTGCCTCGGAAAGCACGTTAAGCCGTTGGTCCCGGCTGTCAATCGTGGATCTTTGACAGTCGTTGCGGGTCGCCAGAATCCCGAAAGTCTGACAACCATGTCTTACCAAGGGGTATCGTATTACCCATTTACCCAGTAACTGGGTTGTGGAGGTCAGATAGGCAGTCGCTCAATGTAAAATACTGGTACTCAGCTGCATCTGGTTAGACTGGAAGCCGACACTAACGTAGTTGGGAAAAGGTTGGGCAGATGAATGCTTTGTACAAAGTACATTAAAGTTACCTACAGAAGATGATGTGTGCATATAATATCCGGATTATGTACTGGATAGATAAAAGAAAGACGACAAGCGCTGAGCTAGCTCTTTCTCTTTTAAAGATAAAGATCGTGGCTCTACAGTTTCAGTTCTGCGCTAGCAGGAAAATCGTTAAATTTAACCATTTGACCGAGTTTTTGAACGATTTTGAAACGGCTTACTTTCTTCAACCTGCAGCGGTCGGGTAAAAACGTTCAATTTATAATTCAAAATTTAATAAGACTATCCAATTTTCTTTAAGGGAAATGCACCGATATATTCTTCAACAAGCGCTATTTAAATTTCTGCCTCGTCGGTCTACTGGTCGTAAGCGCTGCTGAGCATGAGGTCCTGGGTTCAATCCCAGTGTCGGGCAAAAACAAAAGAAAAAAAAGGTCGGGCAAAGTGTTATTTGGTTTTACATGGAACTTAAACATAACTGGCGATATGTGGGCGTACTAAATAAAGGTACATCTCTACCTAAGCCATCGGGAATACAGGCTATCATGTTATGCATTAGGTACTTATTTAAATAAGATGAATTACTGACGTAACAAATCAGGTCTTAAAACAATAACACTTATTTCTAGAAATGTTGAATGTTAAGTTATATCATCAGTAAAATATAAAAATCTTTATTACAGTGTGAACTCACTTTCTAGTTTGACAAAATGGCGTTTGTTCGTTGAAATTCTAGCACTCGTTGCTCGCACTGTGCTGGTATTAGGAACATTTCATTTTGGATTAGTAGGTTATTTTTGGGAAGGAAATATCGCGAGTGTGATTTTTTTTTAACAATCGAACCGAATTTCCTTTGTTTGATTTAGTCGTATAGTTAAATTTGTAGAATGAATAGTTTAATTACCAACCCAAAAAAAAGAAAGTTATATCTGAACGACAAAAACGTCAACAAAAAGTTATAAACAAGACATCGTAACCATTAAATAGTCGGGTAAAGATAGTCGCATAGGTACAACATGAGCTACGAAAGTTAAATTGATAACAAAGGTTTTTCATCAACGTAAACAAATCGATAAACAATTGATACGCTATATTGCCTGAGATGTAGATGCCTAGAAATTCAATGGATAGCTCGAAGTCACTGTTGCGTTGCGCACGTCATGACGTCGCGGCGTCGTAGAGAGAACATCTGTGTGAGCTGTCTGCGCAAACATCTCTGTGTCCCGAGCGGTAACTTTTCACGGTTTGTGGTGAGAGTACAGTAGATAGATAGGATATCACCATGGTAGGGGCAATCGAAACATACAAGTGTAGGTATACTTGGGAATGGGCAAGGTATTCCGTGGATCCATAATAGGTATGTATGTTCGACTTCATGCTAATCCTGTAAAGCACAATACAAGGCCTTCGTTCAAACAAAATCGGCCAATCTCATGAGCCAACATCTTCACAAAGCGTGCCCACTGCTATTGCCGATATCTGTTGTAACTTGTAACAATAATTAACAACTGAATATACTTATTTAAGCAATCGTTTTGAGTACTTACCAAATTTTATTTTTAAAATTACAGATGTAACAACACAAAGTTATGTAAACGGAATTCGTAATTGTGATCTAATTTCAGCTGACGGCGTAGAAATGCTCAAACAGTTTTCTCATGATCTTGAAACAATGAAAATGTAGTACCTACTGTCTTATACATTTTATATGAGCCAGGTGCGGCCGGTCGACGCGTGTCGCCCATAAAACTATGGACCCGTTATTATAGAAACATAAAACTGCACGTAGAATGTAATACAAGAACATTATCGTGGGCATATTGAGTTATCATGTGACTTTTAAGGCCTCTAAGATTACGTTGTCAATATTTTTTTATAAGAGAAACATGAGCCGATAGGTACCACTATTGTTTTATGTCCAAATTATGTTGTCAATAAACAGAAACTCAATGTAAAAGATGCTGATGTAACGTAATGAAATCAAATATCTCCTCGTATCGGCAGCCTAGACTAATGATAGCTATTACACGCAAGCGGCGCGGCGCGTGGGAGGCATGGCACTGCCACATGGTCATACGAGGGTCAGTGCTCACTGCTCACTCACTTAATCTCAAAGTCGACGTCAAAATATTCGTACGAAATATGCTCAGCTCAGCCGATAACGGATAAACCAACGGCTTGCCGCAAGGTCTCACTGTGTGACACTTGTCATTCCCATGAAAATATTTGTTGTTTTTACTATAACATACGAGTACTTGGTGACATATGCTCTATTGTCGATTATATCGCAGCTAAGTCCCAACTAATTATAATTACCTAGATTCTTATAAAGTCCTTGTAGTGGAGTTGGCCGTAACATACATCAAGCGGTATGCCTGTCGATTACTATCGTGTTGGCATAATATCTGATAAAGTGCACGCAATAACAATGAACTAGAAAATCGTAAAGTATGTCATTTCTCAACTTGCTTAAAATATTTCTGGATCCAAACATTTTTTATCAAGAAGAACAGTTATTCAAAACAGTTCGGACGTGATGCTTGTCAGATCTGGCATCATTCAAATCGTGGCTATGTAATAAAGCTGCCTGTTAGAAGATAAAATTAAATATCTCACGATTCCCACAAAAACAACTTGTAGAACGTGGAATACTTTATCATGATTTGTATTTTTTTTTTTAAAGATGAGGTAAACAAAAGGTAATTATGAAAAGAAAAACAAAGTTGAAAACAATTTCTCAATATGACAAAATATAACTCATAGCAAATCACAGACAAACAAACAAAATCACGATTATCGTAAGCAAACTGGCCAAAACTTAACGACCTCCAATTAACCAGAGACAATCTTGTCGCAAACTAGCGAACGAATCCGCTCGCCATTATAATGGTATCAGTAATGCACGTGGGTCTGGACGGTCGTGGTGCGACGTGTAAACAAAGCCAGTTACATTAAGAACGGAACAAATAGAACAATATTCGTTTGACAATGGCCCGTCGCGCATCGTCTGCACAACGCGTTTGCGCGGGTTGTAAGCGTAATCGGTGCCCCACACAATACTAGGACCCTGAGCCACATTCGAATCTTATAGCAAAAGAATGTTCTGCCCTCGGATTAGTCCTGCCGATTTAGGGACAGAAGTTTTAGGCTAAATGGAATTTGTTCTGAGATCGTAAGCGTGAGCATGAGGAGAATGACTCTATTCATCACTATTCTCAATCACAATCAAATGGAGAGTAAAATCAACCACTAGGTACGAAACAATACAAAGGTTCAATACAATAGGTACAATAGGTTCGTTCTAGGTATTTTACTCTCCATCTTTTTCATTTATCTAGTGGCAGAAATGGTAAAGATAAAAACTTCCACGTCAATCATTTCTCGGCGATAGAAATAAAAACGTATCTATCTGTATTTATAAGTGGAGAGGAGGAGAGAGGCGAAAGTTTCAACCTGCATCCAAGTACCTAAAGTCTTCTGTTAAAATTCTCGCTATCTACGAGTATGATAAGAAAATTATTTCACTGACTTAAAATAGCATAAACATAGTGAGGATACATGTCCTAGAACCAAAAATTCTAAGACATCTGACATCTATCAACTCGCACTGGGCCCGCGTGGTGGATAACGGCCCACTCCCTCTCACAGGAGGCCTGTGTGATGTGTTGTAGTTACCTACTAACGGCACTGCCTGGTATTTATGTCCTAAGTATTTCATAATATAACCCGAAGACCTTAAATGGAGATAGCCTGAAAACCGGTACTTTATACCAATAAGTACGTACTGTTACCTAGTGGATGCTAGAAATAAAGAACCGGTCGAAGTGGCGGTGCTTTGGGGAGGCCTATGTCCAGCGGTCGACGTCTTTTGGCTGAAATGGTGATCATTACCTAGGATGATTACGATATCCATCAAAGCTCTGTAATTTCTTTGTAGTATTTTTTACATAAACAAGGAAACAATTTGTGCGTATTTACACCTACCAGTGAAACAACAACAATCATCTTTATAACATTCTTGTATAATATTGAAGGCCCATCTATTTTAATTGTCGAAGATGGTTATCAATTAACAAAAGCTTATATAATTGCTAATACGTTTAATCCACCTGACATTTTATTGTATAATGGAATAACGGCATTTTATTTTACATACAGCATACATTTTTTATTCAACTTAAGCACGTTAAATATATGTTGGTACTTATACGTATATTACTAGTTTATATTACTAACAATCTTTTGCCCACGGCTTCGCCCGCGTGGATGTCAGAAAATATCCCACGGGAACGTACCTACTACCGGGATTAAAGGTAATATACTATCTGTATCATACAGACTGTATGACAAATTTCATCCAAATCTGTTTAGCCGTTTTTGTGCCAATCCGGAACATACATCCAGACAAGTAAACAACGGACAAAAATTCTAAAAACTATATTTTTGCCATCATGCTTGTTCATAAGCCTCGTAACGTGCAATTCCCTTTTTTTTGCAAATATTAATACCTACTAATATTATATTATATGTAGGTATTTTTATACAACAATGTCATTTAACTAATATAATGTCTTACGGTAAAGATTCAGGGCACACCAATTGCAAAACAAAAAACGTTTATCACAAAATTTCTGAAAGCTATTATTAGACACATTGCAGGCAGTGTTACAATCAATACTTTTAGGTGTTTGTTTATGTTACCTAATATAGTAGATCCGCAACAAGTGAACGAATCTCTACCGAATTAGGCACGCGTGTTATTAATGTGATTGATTAACACAATCACTGTTATCTCAGTAGTTAGATTTATGGCAAAATACTGGCATCACGCGAGTCGCGGCTAACTGCGAGCAATCGTTAACAATCTACAGAATGCCTCCGCGCACAACTTACACAATACTTCACGTCTAGCAGGCCAGGAACCCGCTCACCCAAATAGCTACACTGAATGCTTCATTAATCAACACTTGTTCGATTTAATTTCTAGAGCCATACCCGGGAATATGGTGGCTATAATGCGTTCGAAAGGAGCCAGGTGTTGCAACACTCAATGCCGTTGGTACACTGTAGTACCTAAATGTCTCGGTTTCAGGAAGTTAATGTATCGGATAGGACAGGTCGCAACAGGCGATCAATTTAGTAAAGCAAACACTATTAAAGTGGGCCGGTTGACCAAACTGCGGCTTTACAGCGGATTTGCATAATACCGGGCGATAGCCTCTCGCTTCACTTTAGGTCGATGTGGTGTGGCCGCCTCTATACATATAATAACGGATTCGTTTGTGATTTCGAAATGAATTTATATTGCCGAACACCTTGCTATTGGCAAGATTAGCAGAACTACCTTCGAAAGTTAATATCAGCGATATGTCTTTAATTGGGTCTGAAGTCGTTCACTGTAACATGAACAATGGATCATGTCGTCACTACGTACTCGTGTTCTCAAAAATTATTCAGTATTTTTATAATATATCAAAAGGAAAGTGGTCGTAAACATAATCATAAAACTCGTTTATTTCATTGACACCGTCGTGATCAGTAATTCCCACATTAATACATATATTACATAAAATATTGGTTGGCTCCACGTCTAGCGATACCATTCATGTTTATATTAACATAAATGATAACCATTAAAGTACAATATTATTGTTCTGTATTAATTTCGAATCTAGTGAGATTTTATTGATTTTCGACTGTTTTCTGTTCCATTTGTAAGGTTTATTTTAGTTGACGTAGAAGATGTTTCATCGATAACTATCGACCAAAGCTATCAACTATAAACTCAGGATAATTCTACGTTAGGTTTATGCTGTCGACTTCTAACAGAACTGACGTAACTTATTTACATTATGCCGTCAGTAAACACACGCGTATTGTTTTATTACACGTCAACGCTATGCCATTCTGTATCAATATTCTAGTAAGTAGGTACCTACCTAAGACTCTATCAGACATACCAACTGTTTAAAAATAACTCGTTAAACATAGTAAAAATACCCTAGCATTTGCCGTAGGCCATTTGAATTAAGTTCAACAAAAATATTTGCTATTTCACCGACTCATAAAATGGTTAGACATGACGTTTAATTTACGAAATCGCTTGAACAAATTGCTACATGATATTTTATAGGTTCATACATTTTCAGAGTCTCTGCGCAAGCGCAAGAGAATATAAAACGACTAATAACAAGAACTAGTTTGTACTTAGCGCCATGTCTACAGCAGGCGTAGGTCTATGACACTATTAAACATTTGGTGGCACGCACGTTGTAGCACGTATTTAAGGTTTCTATTTCTTTCCTTGCATAACAACTCTGATGACAGATAGGTACATAATATGTCAATTTCACTAGGTTTATAGGAGGAAATAAAAAAAAGTGTTCTGTGCCATAGGTATATATATTAGCGTTTACCCAACATTGGTAAATGATCTACTTACAGTTTTTACAAATACTTTTTTTCATACAAATAAATGTAGTACCTACCTACACGTAATTTGTGTTCATATCGGTTTAAATAAACTGGTACTCAATGTAGTTTATTTTTATTGTTTCAGAGAGCAGTACATATTCAACGTATTTGAAGTAATAGTGAGTACACTAGAGACAAAATTACAAAGGATAGAAAACTTGGACAAGGCCGTGGAACACTTAATGAGGAGAGTAGAAGCGCTCGACTCGAGAGTAAATGACAACATACACAAAACAGATGCTATCATATCAAAACTGGGGAACCTCGACCTAAAACTGTTCAGTCACATAGGCCAAAACAGCGAGGAAAGCGTTACCGAAAACACCGCAAAAAGACAGGCCGAAATTAAAAACAAGATAAGTGACGCACAGTTGCTCGACCGAAAACTGGAATCTCTAGACCAAAAAGTATCGAACATCGACACGACACTGGTAGGCCTTAAAAATCAGATCGACAGCAACTTTTTGCCAGTCGATGACATCAATGCCGAGGCCAGTGAAAAGAAACCTATTAATTTGAACGTTATAGAAATTGCAAAAGGTTTGAATACCGAGGTTATCACTGAAATCACGAAAGAAGTAGACCAATTGAGAAGCTCCGTTTCGACAGTAGATCGTAAATTACAGTTCCATATAAATCTCGTTTCGGAGAATTTAGGCAAAGTGCTTTACATGATGGCCGATGTACACGCCGCCATAGTTGAACCTGAAGATGCATCAATTAACGTCAACAGTTTGTTTAAGAACCGTACTGCGACGAGCACGCAGGCTCCCGTTACAAAAAGCAGTAAAATTGATAACCTTGTAAATAAAATTATCCCTATGATGAGTGTTTCAGAAAAGATGGACGAAGTTTGGGATGTGGTCGTCGGTACAAAGAGTTCCGTAGATGACTTGGTTCCTAAGTCCGATGAACTGCTCACGCAGACGCAGCGTCAAGAGCGCGCCATCGGACAGATCCACAACGACTTACGCCTCAAGACGAATCTCATCATCGAAAATCTAGATATGGTGGAGAAGCGGTTGAAGAAGCAGGAGGACGACGTAGCGACTCTAGCGCAGCGGCCGGTGCCCGCCGAGCTGCTGCTTGACCCCACCATTGACCGGCTGGTAGAGTACGCGCCCAACCGTTACCGCGTGGACGAGCCCTTCGCTGACCCCATAACTAGCACCGTGGCCGCCACCACCATCCCGCCCTCCACTACACTAAACAACAGGTGACATCTTTCTATTTCCAATTTATTGTGCCTTTGCGACTGTGCTGCTGTTACAATGATACCATAACTTGTTTTCCATGCGACATATTTATGCGAGCCCTGGCGATTTTGTGTCTTACTCGTACAACCTTCTACACACGCGATATCGTTTCGGTGCATGGGGTGTAGGGTTGTACGGTGACTAATGTCCGTGTCGCACACAGCCCGAGCACGAGCACGTCGAGCACGTCGAGCGGAAGCGCGGCGGGCGCCACCGTGACCGTGACGCCCGCCAGCACAGGCGCCGGCAGCACAACCCCTCGCCCCGCCAGCCGCAAGGGCGGCATCATCTTCCCCAGCGTCAAGAACAAACCCATCATCGGCAATAACACTTTCGCTTCGGAAATCGTCGCCAACTATAAAGACGTGAAAGTGAGTCAAAGTTACATAAAGAATATTATTACTCATTATAACACAACACACCTATCGTGTCGCTGAACAAATCTTAAAGGTGCAATTAATAAAATGTGCTAACCGAGCGAATGATATATAACTTTATTGAAGTACCACGGAGCATCGTGTTTCATCGTCCCGTGGCTATTAATCATAATTGAAATTGTCTTTGTTAAAGACATTTCTGAAACGTTTTTTTTTTTGGATCATGATTGATGGAGTAATAAGACAATCTCGCAGCTTTACATCTTTGTACGAAACTCAGACAGATAATAAGAAATGCGGCGCGCGTAAATCTTCGTAATGTGTATCAATATCATAACGCAAAACAAAAACGTTGATTACAAGTAGCTGCAGCAATACGTCTTAGTTAAATTGATTCTTGTCTAGATGTAGGTTAGATGAAGTAAGGCGATTGCATCGGCTACGGATTGATCAAATCAGTCAGTCTAGCCGGTGGCTCGGGTATGTTACTGTTAGTATTTAAGCTCTGTTGTCGGAATGTTAATCAGCGCCTGTCGGTCTGGTTGTGCGCAACGCAGACACAGTCTCTCCGATACACTGCCATTTACGTCTCCCGGTTTAGCAATAAGGAACACAAAATACTTACTGCGCAATACATGCTCTGGTATGCAGTTGCCGGAATATATATGTACATTCGTACCAAACGGCTATTAGTTCCAGTCCATACTATTGTACAAATATTTTATGACATCCGCTCGCTATCCACCACATGTTTTAACAATCTAATTTCTAAATGAATTTATGATTCAAGGCAAAGTGCTTTTAAAAAGCTAATTACTAGATAGGTAGATACGTCAGTTCTTGGCCCTTGCCCCGGTAACATTCCCACGAACGGTGCATCTTTAGCAGTGGCGTAGTTAGTTTGTTATTTTTTACAATTATTCAAGGAACCTACTTGTTTATGTTTCTTACCCAAAAAATATACGAGCATTTCGCAAAAAAAAAATAAAAAACAACTTTGAAGACGCTTAAAAATTGTTGGCTCATATTTAAACAGTAGGTAAACTTCGCAAGACCGAAGCTCTGTTGTTGGTCTGTCGTTGAAAAAGCGCCAAGCTGAGACACCGCGACATTTCCGTGCAAGGAAAGTTGCGTGGCTCTCATTACGTAAATCTGGTTCGGCATCACACTCATGCACCGGGCCGCGCTTTCCGCGCCTTTGTAAGCGCCCGCGCAAAAACCGGCCTTTCCCACCATGCGACAATTACCAATGATTACAAGTGTTTATTGTTCTTAGCGTACGAGAACCGGCGGTTATATGGAGCTCCATGATGCAACGTTTTATAACATGTTTACCTATCGCGCACGACTCGCACCTGTGTAAAAAATGTCGCTCCAAATACTTACGTTATGTTACGAACGCAATCGAATACATACGTTGTGGTTACTGTTTGTTTGCAACCATTCCGAAATACTTCACATTTCTTACCGCCACTATTCATTTAAGACACGTTTTATTGTTATACCTACTTGTTAGATTTGGTCTCATGAGCGTAGGCACGATATTTGAAGGATAAATAAAATTGACCGGAATAGGCGTGTATAACAATGTTAACAAAAAAAATTGCTAGCTAATATCCACTGCAATTCCCAGTAACTAATAGGTATCCGATACCTAAACAGAATCTACATGAATCGGCACTTATATATACTTAACTGTACTTAGCAGGTTGTCGTGATTTCGCAACTTACCTAACATAGGGTAAGTAATTAATTTTGCGAATTAACTTCCTGTACAGGTTATTGAACACCCACGTATTCAAGTGTTGTAATTTCAATAAATTTACCAATAGGTACGTTTCCAATCCAGTTGAGCAGGTGACTGAATAAATATCTACGATTTTAGTAGGTAAGTACCTTAATAGACTCGACTTAAATATCTTTTACTTCCCAGATTAATAGAGCGAATATACATATACATAAAGTCCCATTAAAATAGATGGACAAACTTTTAGAAATCATTCAGACCACCAAAATAAGGACGATCGATGGTAAAAAAAAATATACCTAGTATAAGAAAAACGCATTAAATACTTACTTACAAGCAAAACATCTACCGAAAATACACTAATGTCGCGGCAATTTATTATTTTAGGTCAAAATAAAATCACTTTAATCAGTGTTTTTTTTTTTGTTTAATATCTTTGATTAGATGTACTGAGCGCCGTGTTAAAATTTGTCCATCTATTGTAATGGGACCCTGTATTATCTTAGAGCCTATACCCACAATAAACATTAAACCTCTCACAAAACTATTGGTCAGTAGATAGTCATTATTTTAACAGGGAGTAAACGTGAGATTGTCAAAATTTTAAATAAGAATACCTACTATGGAAAGCTCATATTCAGTTTTCTAATCGAATAAGTTTGGAAACGTAAATTAATTGATGAGTTTAAATTATCATTTAGGCACTTTTTACAGCTGAAGCAGATTGAGTGCTCGTTAGGCCTTCAATCTTCTGAAAAATACAAAACAGCCGACAAGAAATTCCATCTCTGCTTTAAGGTCCTATTTGGAACCGAGCTGCCAACTGCAACTGCCGGCAGCACGTGCAGCGGCTTCATATAAATACCTACATACAAACCAGCGGCCGATTGCATGCAGTCGATGCACGTGCTGTCAGCAGTTGCAGTTGGCAGCTCGGTTCCAAATACCATCTTTATGGTTTAAATGTAGTCAGTCACACAAGAGATAACCGTAAAGAACCCAAAAACACAAATTGCTTCATCTAATGAACAAATCAATGTGTTCTCATGAATAGTAGGTGGGTACCCATAGGTATTGGACAACATCAATGAAACCGTCTTGTTGACAAATTACTCTTACTGCTATTGTGGTGCTGTAAGAACCATAAAACAATCACATCTAGGAACGTACCTATCTAGCCAGAAGACTGACAGATCGTGATCGTCTTGTCAAACGAAATGATGAAAACAAACCTCCTACTTTCATTTCCCCTGAGGGCCGCAGCTGTCGTACGACCTAACGCTTTGTAATAGGTAGATACGCTTATATGCAAATCACAATAATATCTATAAATAACTGAGTTCACCATAGTGCATTATGGTTTGTTAACAATCACAGGGAAAATGTCAACGGTTAGCGTTGGGAACCGCAAGTTTCACCGTAACGCTAACATAGGAAGTCGTTTCCATAAAGACATAGTTTCCCGATAGGGCACCGGCGCGGCGGCGCACCGCTAAGGAAAGATGGATGCGGACCAAATACGACGTAATTTGTTGGGTTCCATGCCCAAATACTGAAAACGGGACCCTATGACTTACCTTAATATGCAGTCCTGCGCACTTGGCCGTTTTTGCAGTTGTGCGCACACTTTTACAAAAGCTTTCTGATTTAAAAACAAGTTGGTGACTAGGTGTAGTGGGTAATGTTAACAGTTTTAGGTAAGACTTATTTAAGTAGGTACTTGAATCTTCTATTAAGTTTAGACAACCCTAAGACGACCCACTGACCCAAAGTAGTGTTGTAGTCAAGGCACAAGTTTAAAAATGCTTCCATGGGATTTAAAGTAAGTACCCAAAGAGAAATATAGTCTTTGCTAGTACATCTCTACACCTACCTACACCCTCATGGACAAATACGAGTATTTTTCAAACAAGTTTTTATCGTCATATTGGTATATTACTTAGGTACCTACTTGCTTTGCCATTGTCAGTCAGTCAACCACGGAACCGATTTCTATGTATTGATTAAACCTTTCAAACAACGAATTAGCTTTATCTACGACATATTTTCAGGAAGTCATGAATTCACCTTCGACTTTTGACTTTTGTCACCGCACTGTAATTCCCGATACAAAGTAGGCTTGCCATCTCCGCTATATTATAATGTTTCTCGATGCTCTTTCTAACAGCAATTAAATGATTATTTAACTTATGAACAAGATGATGCAAACTGATGACTAGGTGCCTACCTAAGTACAGACGCCAGCACTTCAAGCTACACGAAACTGTCAAATTTTCCCAATCATCTTTGAACCTTATGCTTTAGCGATAAAGTTGAAAATCTATTAAAGAAATTTGACAGATTGTAGTAGCTTGATGATTGTGCTGGCGTCTGTTCATAGTTTTGTAACCGATTCTGACAAAAGCACTGCCAGCAGTTATTGTAAACTAGTGAATTAAGTAGACAATGAATGAATGTGCCTGACCGTCTCATTACGTGTATAGTTAGGAAATACTACTGACGATAGATTAATGATTTAGTTCCGCTACTAAAATGAATGAACCTGGAAGGTGATTTTAAGATTTGTTCATTATGATATCAGTACAGTAGTACAGTACAGGCATCGGTCCTGTCCTAACAGACAGGTTGCCCTGAACTTACCTCTTAGTAACAGATTAGTTTTGTCATTTGCCGCGTCCTTTTTTTCCACTAGGTACTAATGGTTTGTTGTTATCTCGCCGCCTTTTGTGGATATTATCACTACAATTACCTACGCTGGTAAAGCCTTTCCATATCTCTAGGTATTTCTCCACTTTCCCACGATAAGGTTCGGAAAGTTGGACCTGAGCCCTGATTCACAACCATACGACAGGCTATCGTATCGAAAACCTGACATTTCGATAACCTGATTTGACTTCCCCTCAACAGCCAATATCTGTTGGAAGAATAGCGGGCGTCTATTTGATTTAAACTGACAAAATTTTCGGGTTTTGGACTTGTGAACAGCATTGAGAAGACTCCTACGATAACAATGATTAATGTTCGATACGATACGGAAGCATATCGAGTGTTTGTGAATAAGGGGGCCATATAACTGTCTAAGCAATAATTAGTGTCTATGGCAACATTGATCAGATACCTACGAGATAGGTATTTGTAGAAGGGAAGGTTAAAATGGTCTCTTTATACCTACTTGTGAAACTAAAAGTGTAAGAATAATTTATAATATTAGGTCCTTACATATGAAATTGGCGTTTTGTATGGAAGGAACAAAAAGTCGAATATTTTTTAATATAATATATTTAATTAATCAAAGTATGAACCATTGTTTTCAATGCACTTTTGCCATCTTATAGGTAGTTCATTGATCCCTTTACTAAAAAAACCAGTCGGACGGGAATCAATAAAATCTTTGAAGGCGATTTGGACTGCCCCATCGGAGTTGAATTTTTTCCCTTGCAAAAAGTTATCCAAATTGCGAAAAAAATGGTAATCTGTTGGAGCAAGGTCCGGGGAGTACGGAGGATGTCTAAGACATTCCAATTCAAGCTCTTCTAATTTGGTAGCCGTCTGTTTCTGTTCAGTCAATTCGTGAGGTACCCACCTTTCAAGCTTTTTAATCTTCCCAATTTGCTTCAAGTGAATTAAAACAGTTTTATCACTAACATCGAAGCCTGCAGCTAACTCGGACGTGGTTTGCGATGGGTCCGCTTCCACAATAGCCTTCAATTCTCCATTATCAACTTGGGTCTCAGGCCGTCCACGGGGCTTGTTCTGCAGGTCGAAATTTCCAGAACGAAAACGTTGGAACCAAAAACGAACTGTGTTTTCTTTTGCAACATGACCGCCATACACATCATTCACCCTTCGAGTCGTTTCCGCAGCACTAGTGCCACGGCGGAACTCGTACTCGTAAATAATGCGATATTTTAAATTTTCCATTTTGTAAAATGAGTGACGCAAACAGAAAAAACAGAAGAAAAAAAACAAATGAATGACGGTCATCGAAGCACAAATACATGAGTAAATAGCTGTACAAATTTGAATTTGGAATTCCTTACCAAAGAGGAGAAATTCGTGATTAAAGTGGCCAGTACGAAAAACGCCAATTTCATATGTAAGAACCTAATAATAAGTAGGTACCGAAAGCGTCCGGTACTCCGGTACCGTGCATAGAAGGTAGTTGGACAGTAAGTTGGGCAATACCGACTACTATCTACAGAGATATTAATGAACCGTCATTTGAACTGTCCGAAAAAGCCGACGTAATTGGCATTTCAGATCGCGTGAATGAGTTCCTAAGAATTACACAAATGATGTTTTGTTTCCATTAGAAACGGTTGCGTTTAGATACACTAATTGCTAAAATCTCTTGCATAATTGTTTAGGCATGTTTACTAATGGTCGGAAAGACATAGTTTAGGTATCTAAATCTCTCTTTTTATCGTACTCTAGCGGCGTTTTTCTGTCAACTTTGCAACAGAACTAGTACCTAACTGACTATACCTAACAGCTGTAAGTATCTAGGTACCTACTGCTTTCAAACTTTTATCTATGTAGGTATCATTCAATGCAATTTTCCCTAGTTTCATAATTTTATCAAACACAATATGTAGGTACCTAGGTACATTTTTAATTTTATTCTGCTAATTTGAGATTTTTATTAGTAACTAACTGATCTTCGTACCGCCTCCGAATCAATAAGAACGAATGTATGAGAAAATTAATCATCTTCACAAAAATTTTTTTCGTGAATTTTTCCCATGTTTTTATAGTTATTCTGCTATTCGGGGCGGAGACAAATCCAAAAAATCAAAAATCATTTAAATTTGCCCAGCCGTTCTTGACCGACTTTGTTTTAAATAGGTAGATAGATAATACACATGTTGACTCTAACCGTTTTGTAAGTTAACATATCCTATTTAAGAGAGCCGGGTGATCTGTAACTCAAGACCCTCCTTCCTCAGACACTTTTCTCTATTTAAGAATTTGTATTTTATCTCCAGTGCCTATAATATGATGCTGAGATAAATAAAGATTTATGATATTTAAGTACTTATTAGCTGAATATTTTCTAATTAACTCGAAATCTGTGTAAATATAGTACAGTCAGCATCAAAAGTCAATTAACACTATCATTTTTACATGTTATTAAATTGACAACAACTTTTTAAATGAACTGACTTTTAGCATTTCACATAATAGACAAGAGTATATATTCTAAAAAAAAATCTTCTGCTGCAATTTTGAACAAATATTTTGGTCAATAACTAAGATTAAAAAAACTGAAGTGTTAATCAACTTTTGATGCTGACCGTACCTATGTTGTAAGTGTAACGTTGTTTAAAAAATCTTAATAAAAAGGCTGAACGTGGTGATAGGCATTTATGTAGGTATATTATTTTACGAAAGCTGAATTATTTCGAGCGGAAGAGGAAGTCTATACTTATTGGTTTTCTCACCAATGTTTTCGTTGAATCTGTGGTTGGTAGTGTCTGTATTTTGTTTGATATTCTTGTGGGGGTGCTCACACTGCTTAGGTTTTCTTAAGACTTCGATCAAAAATACCTACACTCTTGAACGAAGGGTTTAAGAGGTAATAAGTATTAAAAAATGTAATAAGATGCAATGTTTAGGCAGTTCGAGTTTTAAGGCGAAATGGTGGTGGATAGGACCGGGTAGGTACAGACGCCAGCACATCAAGCTACTACAATCTGTCAAATTGCTTTATTAGATTTTCAAATTTATTGCTAAAAAATAAGGTTCAAAGTTGCTTGGGAAAATTTGACACTTTCGAGTAGCTTGATGTGCTGGCGTCTGTACATCTCTGTCTTACCTATCGGGGAATACAGACATGGCGTTATATTATGTTAATAAAAACTACATCTACAGCAAACAGTCTACATCTACAGCATACAGTTACACAAACAATCGAACGTGTATCTACCTATGAGAAAAGACAAACATTCAAAGATTCTTCTAAATACAACATTTAGGCAAATGGCAATTATCTTGAGAAAGTTTCAAAGGGGCCGGTAATCAATCCACCTGTAGTACAAAAAGGGGAAAGAAAGTTATTAATATTACGTAACGATATACATAACGTGGCATTAAAATTGATGGCATTGTTTGAGTAGATACCTACTAAAGGTTTTGTACGCGCCTCGAACCCATTCAAATGGTTATTCTCTTCGTTATGCATATTAAAGTGTGTGAATTATCATTCCGAACGCATCGCGAATACCTATAATAAGTATAGCCTATGCGAATATAATGTTGTAAGACGTTGCACATTTATAAAGTTATTCGAAGCGGGCGCAGGGTGCACCTAAGATCATTTCCGCAATTTTAAAGATACCTAGCTTAAATGTATGCACGTATTTATGTGCTCATAATTTATTGCGTGTGCCTCTCCTATCTATATTATTATGGATGTAGAGTGAAGCGCAGTGTACCTACATTTAAGCGGACGAATTGCAAAAATCCTTCTAAATCACTTGCTACCTATATTTTATATGAACCATCGCACATCACACACTGCAAGCGGGCCACACCGCACTTTTTTGTATTGAAACGCGACGCTCTGCGGCCATAATGTGCGTTTATTTAGTCTACAATGATATCTGGTGTCTTTGCAGGGGTACTCGTGCGTGGACCTGATGAACGGCGGTATGCGGGAGTCTGGCGTCTACTATCTGCAGATCAGAGGGACCACCTACTGGTTCCTGAAGGTTTTCTGTGAGCAGAACGTCGCTGACGGAGGGTGGACTGTAAGTTCCTTTATGTTTATTTTACTCCCAAAAAGAAGCGCGTCCTTTATTTACACTTTTGTTATACCACAACTATAATAAGATAACTGCCCTGTTGGTCTCGTGGTCGCAAGCGCGACTGCTAAGTGTGGGGTCCTGGGTTCAATTCCCAGGTCGGGCAGTGTTATTATATTGGGTTTTTCCATTAGGAATTTCTCACTAACAGCCCAGAGTTTGGAAGGTTGGCGGTGTGATAGGTATGCTTCAGAAAGTACGTTAAGCCATTGGTCTTGCGCCTGATCTCTCTCTAGTCGGACTATGAGAGTAAGGGAAGGGTGAGTGCACCTGTATCTGCGCACACACTTGTGGCACTATATCTCCCGCGTAGATGGCTAGTCTCCGTTGAAATTGACTGCTATGGCCGAAATTCGGTGTGGATGACTATTAATTAGATGGAGTGGCGCGACCACGACACATAGGCTAGTCTATTTGTCACGTTGTAGTTCTCCAAATCCGGAACTATGACGGATACAGAGTTTTCTTCTACCTAATCTATCTCAGATTGAAAGCTGATAAAATCTTTTAGGGGCTAGATCCTAGAAACGCCTCGACGCTAGTGGCTACTACTGAGAAATCACTCACTGTCATAATCTATACTACTTAATATTATAAAGATGTAAAATTTGTTTTTAAGTTTGTATGTAGGGGGTAATCTCTGGCACTACCAGTCGGATTTGAAAAATTCTTCTTGCATTTGATAGCCCAATTCTTGAGGAAGGCTATAGGCTATTTAACATCACGCTATGACCCTCAGGAGCCGAGCAAAAAGAAAAAAAGTAAAAAAGAACGTTAAGTGATAGCGCGGGCGAGTGATGCGATACGACGGGGTGGCTCGGGGGAAACAAGAAGTTTCACGCGAAGTCGCGGGCTGAAGCTAGTTAATAAATAAAGTAATAATATGGCAAACTGGCGAAATGTGTGCTAAAGGTACACCTCTGCTTATCCCTCCGGGCAAAACAGGCGTGGTACCTATTATTTTGTGACGTACAGTAGACCGCACGTCGCTCAAAGTGGTAACACTGAGCTTGAGCTGCCCTAGCTTAGTACGGAGTATCAATATAATGCGAGGCCAGCTTGTAGTGGCTTTGCAGCCACTGGAGTGCCGCTTATTACAGGTGTAGGAGGAGCAGGTTTGTAAAAAATCAAAGAATTGTTATTAGGACAAAAGTAGATTTAATTTAAAAGTAATTCTGGCTTACATTACCCGAAAATCACGATATTACTATTGTATGAAAACAAATCATCAACACAAACAATTACAAAACAATTTTTCATACACACGAGTGGCACGCGTCAATAGCAGGGGCAACAGCAGTCGTAGACACTCGTTGACGGCAGTCGACGATACTCGTCGGCGGTTGCCGTTGACGCGTGCCGCTCGTGTGTATGAACTTTTAGGTATACAAAGACACCGAATAGTTACGAAAACGAGTCGAAAATGGTCTCATTACAAAACGAGGTATAACTTTAGTGCAAGCAAAACGGACCACTTTAAAAACGGTAGGTACTAAAGTCAGTTTTAGAATTAGAATCTTTACCAGAGTCGATATAAAGTTCGAAACACAAAACCTGGCTCGAAAGTTTAAGCTTGGACAAAAAAAGATACACTTCATCTTGTAATAAGACCGTAAAAGTTAATATGTACACACGGCAACACATCAAGCTATACATTTCGAGTTTTAGCTGACCTCGCGTTGTATAGGTTTATCGTAGTCAGAAGTCAGCTTATACTGGTTATGTATAGCTTGATGTGAAGCCGTGCGTACTTATTGTATAGACAAAAATAATGACAACAAAATGGAGGAGTTTCCATTACTCTCAAATTGCCACCCTAACAATAGTTGAAGTTTTTATTAATCCTAACAGACACCAGTTAATATATATATCCTCTGTAGACTTCTCTATCGCTGTATCACATCTATTAAGATTCCCAAGATTTGAATTTAAAAAATACAACATGTAACATCTACCTATACTCTAATTAGATTAAAAAACTACGTATGTCCAATTGTCCATATCTATCTCAACTATTTTGTGTAATACAATTCGCCATTAGAGCATGCTTCAGAAAAGCTATGGACGAGAATTTTGTTGAATACTGCTTGAATAAAGAGCTTTTATTAATTACTGTTTCAATTAACACTTAAAGCTTATATCGCTTACTTTAGTCACATTCTAATGATTTCTTGAACATAAGTTGTGTGTAGATATTTTGCTATATATTTTGACTATTATAAACAGCGATTACTAACTAATAAATACAGCAAAGACATTAGCCATACAATCATATTAATCCTATCGTTTCTACTTTGACATAACAAGAAAAGTCTAAATATTTAAATACTTGAAATACTTATTTAAACATTAATACTAAAATTGTTATATTAAATACAGGTGCTTGAAACTTGGAATTTAGATGAATACCGGAAGTCAATTTCGTCTCACCATCGGCTAAGGGTCAGTTCACACCGCGACGCGACGCGGCGCGCAGTTTTCAAGATAGCAATACAATTATAGACCTTACCTTCTACACAAAAAGGTACACAATTCTGTGTGCCTACTACGTCGATCTACGCCGCGCGGCCCTCATTGATGTGTACCTTTTTGTGTAGTAGATAAGGTCTATAATTGTATTGCTATCTTGAAAACTGCGCGCCGCGTCGCGTCGCGGTGTGAACTGACCCTTACGGTCTGTAATTAATAATCAGCAAGTAGACACGGTCTTAGAAAGCACGGTGATCATGCGCTTTCATTCCCTCTCTACACGAGAAGACAGTACCTCAGAAGTGAGGAAATCATAGGCTGATATTAGGTATTTAAAGTACATACATGTACAGACGCCAGCACATCAACCTACTACAATCTGTCAAATTTCTTTAATAGATTTTCAACTTTATCACTGAAGCATAAGGTTCAAAGTTGATTGGGAAAATGTGACAGTTAGGTGTAGGTTGATGTGCTGGCGTCTGTACATATACATGTTTCAACTCTGATTTCTTAAATGCTTATGCAGTTTAGCTGTTTATAAAATATTTCAAAATGATAATTATTATGCGCTAATAATGATGCTAATGACAATTTTTTGATAAGTATAAAACATTAAATTATTTAATACATCTGTAACTATACTCTATAGGTTTAGGTAGTTAAATAAAGGTAAACAAAAAACCACGTGACTTAGTTAACCGACTAAACGTAATACCAGCCTATTCAGTTGTCATGCTACGTCACATTTGTACTCTTCAATTTAGCAACGTTATAATTCATTTAAAAATTTCCTAAATTGAAGAGTACAACTAAGTCACGTGGTTTTTTTGTTTACCTTCATTTAACTACCTAAACCGATGGAGTATACATAATAACATTTAAATATTTAAATACTACTACAATATTGAAAATCTACTACACATTATTTGTTAAATTGGATTTTACTACTTATTGTAAAACAGTATTATGATATTAATTATAATGTAAAATAAAAGAGCGTCCACAACGAATATAACAACAAACGAATATTTATGTCTGGCGCACGCTGGGGATACAAGCAGCCTCACTAACAAACTTGCTGTCTCTTTACTGACAAATCTTATAACAACGGTATGAGGGATTCTCACAAGCTCTCATCTAATCATCTCTCACGAGCGAAGAATAATTATACAAAAAGATAAGTGAGCCTCAAGCGTCTAGCTTGTAATAGCCGACCAGTGTGGATCGGCAACTGTCAGCCGCGAGTAGTCGCACTGCCTAGCGCAATTATTTCGCGGATATGTACGGTACTGAGATGAATGCCCCCAACTAGATGGACCGACGACCTTTACAAGGTGGCCAGGACACACTGGATGCGGAAGATTGCACCCACGGAGCGTTGTGGCACAACTTGGAAGAGGTCTATGTCCAGCAGTGGACTGGACTGCTATGGGCGATGGAATTGAATGCCAAAGCGCTACGCATGCATATGGACCGCATTCCACACATTGTCTTCTTCTGATCGGCAAATAAAACCTCCTTTCTGTTAACCAGGTAATACACCGTCGAGATGACTACGGCCTCCCTGCTGAGAACTTCAACAAAGACTGGAATGACTACAAGAACGGGTTCGGTGACCCCAGCAAGGAGTTCTGGCTCGGCAACGAGAACATTTATATGCTGACCAACAACGACGACTACATGCTCAGGGTTGAACTTGAAGACTTCGACGGTAATAAGAGGTAAGCAACTAGCAGCATAGGGTTTCCGAGTACCTACTATAGTCGTGTGCGTCATAATATGTCTTATAGAAATTCACATAAGGTTTACATTAACATGAATATAAATACATATTTCGGAACTGCACGCTGGTAATCTTACTTAAGTTGTTGTAACATTATAAGATAAGTAACAAGAGGTAGCTAAGCCTATTACTAGAAGAAAACAGTAATGAAATTAGAACAGTTTGGCAATATTACACAACGAAAGTTCTAGATCAACTAACCATTACCCATAAGAAATGTATAAGCCAATAAATTCTACAATAAAATATTGCCAACGAAGCAAAATATTTATGAGATGTGATTGAAACACGTGCTTACAAGCTACAACGTAGGTGGTAGCAGCGTAGGCGAACCTACTTACAAGTTTATCACCTGCTTTTATACTCAATACACGATTGATTGACTGATTTATAGCTGGTATTAACTTAATCTGTAGGTAGGCAGATAGTTCGACATTGCGACATACTGAACTAGATATTGTACAGACGCCAGCACATCAAGCTACTAATATATTTTCAACTTCATCGCTAAAGTGTAAGGTTTAAAGTTGATTGCGAAAATTTGACAATTTCGCTGTTTGGGGTAGCTTGATGTGCTGGAGTCTGTATAAGACACTCGTGTTCAAGTTCAGAACAGTAACACTAAAATGATTTAAAACGTAGCGAAATCTTATGCTAAACGTTGCGAGTGGTTGAACAAAATAACTATGGCCAATCAAATGACTTGATGGGATTTTATAATTATTTTAATTCATAAGCTTTTAGAAAACGGGGGTAAATGACTTGGTAATACAGTTTATAAACTGTACTTGTGTGTTTGAACAGCGATACAATCGATGTTTTTAAAGGTCAAAGAAATTATTTAAATACTAATGTTTTCCGACAAAACAGGTATGCACAGTATTCGCACTTCAAGATTTACTCGGAAGCGGAATACTACAAGCTTGAAATAGATGGTTACGAGGGAAACGCGGGAGACTCCCTCAACGACCCCTGGTACGGATCCAACAACAGCCCCTTCTCTACTTACAACAGGTATGTGGACTTGTTACGACTTAATCACCGATTCTTCACACGAAAACCGTAGTTTGCAAAGAGAAAAATCTGAAATAATTCTATGTGATAAAGTTTATATAAAGATTACAGAAAAAATAAAACGATGTCTCTAAATAGCACACTTTTTAGAAATCATCAACAAAAGTTACATTAGTTCCACTATCGGTCAAGAGATGGCGCTGACCTTAAACTGCAATATTCTACACCACAGCGCGCAGTGTTAAAATTATCTGACGAATATAGGCCTCGCGGCTGATGAAAATTTAAAAACATATTATGATGATACGGAACCCTCAGTGCGCGAGTCCGACTCGCTCTTGATTTTAAATTTCAAATACAGAATATTACTATTGTTTTACAATACATGAATTACCGGAGTTGATACAAAGACACAAACAATACTAATTTTACAATGTTTTATACAAAAAAAAAATATCAATAGTATTCTAATATTCAGCTATCATTACAGACCATAGAACTATATTTTATAACATTATCTACTAATCTACTTAATACAGATATTAAACGCCTGTCCTTTACACTGCCGGGACAAGGATTACAGATAACGCCTAACTGACCGTGGCTGATCGTCCCCTATCATATCATCCATACAAACACTAATGGCGAACAAGTACCTATGTTCCTCACAGCCGACCCTACTACTCCCGACGGCTTCTGTCTGCTAACCTTACCAATCAAATCATTCAAATACAATGTAAATTTGCACAACATCGACACCTACTTACTACACAACACCAATAACATGAAGCAAATAAAAGAGTTTCTCGTTCATGAGCGAGATACTGCCCACAGTAGAAATTATGCTTAATTGTTATTTACAGGGATAACGACAGGTCCTCGTTGAACTGCGCCTCCATGCTGAAGGGAGGATGGTGGTGGAAGTCTTGCGGCCGCGGCCTCAACGGGCTCTACCTGCACGACCCACAAGACCTCACTGCCAGACAAGGTATGCAACTAACAATCATAAATCCAACCTAACCTAGCGACTTTCAACCAAGAGTCAACCAACTTTTAATATTTGGAATGTCTCCTTAACTAAGGAAAGCTCTGATCAAAGTTGATGGTGTGATCACAGCACGTTGCCATCATTATTTTGATAGGCGCAGGCAAATACCGACGCGTGGGTGAGAGATTATATGTAGGGTGAAGACCAAATAATGTCAGAAAAACCGCTGTATTATGCTCGTAGCATGTGTGGCTATTAACACTTAAATGTGTTCCAGGTATCGTGTGGTTCCGCTGGAGAGGATGGGATTACACGCTGAAGCGCGCCACCATGATGATCAAGCCCAAAGGCCTGCTGCCCAACACGTGAAGCGTCGCGACTAGACGCCCCACTACACAACTTATCCAGCCTCTGTTCACTCATTACCTGGATTCGACACACAAACATAACGATACCTAAAACATTCAACAAGCGTTTTAGTCGAAATTGAACTGAAGCAACTAATCTGTGATACTCTTAATCGATATTCGACTCGAAACTTAGTCGTACAAAGAATATAATCAGATCATAACGATTGCTTTCCGAATCCAAGTAATGACATAGAACATAGCAGGCAGCTAAGCTCAATATATGTACCTATCTCTGTAAATAATTACTCGTACGTAGATCATCGATCATGTCACCGTCACCGCATCTTCGTGAACCAGTAAACTGTGCCCCGATGTAAATAACAGATGCTAGATTATGATTAAAGTGCCACATCACACCCCAAATTCATTAATTTATTATTCATGTAAACTTGATACATAAAAAATCTTTCGTTAATTAGGTTTATAATTTAGATGTAAGTAAATTTTTGTAATAAGATGTAAATAATTACTATTATACAGCAATCGATAAGACGCAAACAAAATGACAACAATACTTTTATGTAACGTAATATTATAATTTGAATATTATTTTACATATTTTATAAATGCACTAACTCTCGAAATATTATATAATATTATTATATGCTTTAATGTATGATTTGAATAACAATTACATATGTATGGTTGCACATTGCTCTATTGTAATTAACCACTAGCACATACACATCAATGTACCTGATATACCTGTGAAGCAGCAAGTTCGTGTAATGCCTTGCACGACGAGATTTATAATTATGTATACAGACACATATAGGAACATTATGATATTATCAACATCAAACAATTTGCACTGCAACAACTAATTAGTTTAAAGTTCAACAGTCATTTGTGAGTCGTCAGCTCGTTACTAATAACAGCCCACTATGTAAAGTAAGATATGGTCAAGCAATGTTCACTAATAATCCACATTGTACTTAATGCCTATATTTCAGGATTGTTTATGAACTATTGCTTGACACGTAACTGTGCTCAGTTATAAGTTACATACACGAATATTGTTAGTAAATAAATGTACGTATTTTTATCGTTGCAGTTTTATTGAAATACTACTTTAATATTTAACATACAATTCTTAGCAGGCGTATGAAAAGTGTAATTGAATCATCTAATTACACGTGAAACATTTATTTTACGCATTTTATATGGTTGCATAAATAATATTTGAAGTATCCATCAATCCAATTCACGATTTTAATTTAGATTAGCGTTAAATTTTAATTGTTTTAATTCACTACACCAATTGACGCCCGTTATAATAACACTGACTCTAAAGGCTGATAATTTAGTCCGTCTCAAAATCTGGTTCAGGTGGTTTGACATTCAACAGCGGGTCCATTTGATGCACTAGGTCTGTATCTAGTTCCATATCTTCCAGTTCAATGTTATCTGATATTAAACCGGGCGTTGGCGGAGGGTCACCTAAAAAGTCTTTACTATCATCAGAGTCTAATATATTATTGTTACGAGTCACTGCGTGCGAGAAAATAGATCGATCTAATACTTCATGTGATTCTACCATGGCTTGTTCTAATATGTGCTGGGGTTCTATATTGAATAATAAATCTTGGGGGTCCCTATATATGGCGTCTAAGTCAGCTAAAGAGTAATGTTCGGCGGCGGGCAACACGCGCGAGGGGCTGGACTGCGAGTCACGCCGCGAACTTCGCGCGCGTTCGACCCGCTTTCCAGCCCCAGACATGTGTTATACTTTTTGTTTCTTCGGGCCCTTTTTATTAGCACGCTCCTTAGCCTTCTCGAGCAGTGGCATCAGCATCTTCTGCTCGGCTAATATTCTGAGAAGCATGATGATGAAAGGCAAATAATTATGCCTCCTGCGAGCCATTTCTTGTTGATACTTCATCATCTTTACATCTTCATACTCAATCAACATTCTAAGTCGGGGTACTTCGTTTTCCATCTCATCTGTTTCCATGCCGAGCATCTGAGATTCCGCCAACAGATCTTGAAGCTGTCGCTCATAGATCATCTTTCTGTCTGACACGAGGGCCATCAGGTTGAAGTGGATTTCGCCTTCAGTGTATCTGGAAATATTAAATAGTACTATTTTGTCAACTATTTACAACAATGGGAACCATAGCATCAGGCCTGTACTCCCAAGGGCTCCCTTTGGGCTATACATGCGAGATGCAGAGGTGAGTGAGGCCGCGTACTAACCGAAAGCGATCGTCGCGCCAATACGCTATCGTCGCGCTCTTTTATATGAATATGACATACTCGTGCGATCAATCAAGTCGCCTTTGTACGTCAAAATTCATACAAATGATCGCGTGGACCGGGTACTCGCGCGACAATCGGCTTTGGCTAGGGCGCGGGGTAAGTCTCATGTTAAAACTCGCCTCCTATTGCCATTAACCACAAATTCAGACTCCAGGCTGCAGCTGAAAGCAAAATTAGTTTTCAGATGAAATGAATTAGTCATTAATACCAATGTGATTGAATAAAAAAATGTGAACCAAAAGAAAAAAAAAATACACATACACATTAATCCTCTTCATAATAATAGGGCGGACTACATCCAGCCAGTCTTGTTCTGGAGCGATGGGGCCGTGGTCGATGGGACCTTCACGGAGGCCATCCAACTCGTACAGACGCCCATCTATTGGCATGTAGCCTACGAAATGGTACGCTTCGTCATCCTAAAATATCAAGATCATTCTGTATTATTGTTTGTGCATTATGACCAGTAAGTGATCGGAATAGGCTGAGTATATTTACCTATAGTTTAAAGAACAGAGACGGAAATCGCAGACTTCCTTATGACAATTTTTTTTTAAATATTTATTATTATTTATTTTTTTATGTTGGTTGCACATATCAATATACTTAACATGAATATATTAACCAACATAAAAAAAAAAATATATATATTTTTAATATTGGTTATTTTATTTATCAAAACATTGATTAAGATTTATTAAAGCATTTATAATGTTAATGATAAAATAATATATTGAAAGTTACATAAATAAAATAAAGTTTCGGTAAATTTACCGGTAAAAAAAAATTAAGTCATAAGGAAGTCTCCGATTTCCGTCTCTGTTCTTCTTTAAACTTTAGGTACCTAAATATACTCGGCCTATTCCGATCACTGATTATGACTGTACAGAACAAAAATAATTTTATTTGCTCTTCCTCTAAAACTAAAATAAATTACCAGAAACTGTTTATTATTTCCTCAGAAGGTATCCTGGCTGTAGCATTCATTGAAAAGTATACAAAGTTGTATTGTGATAGGGCAAGATACCAAGAGAATGTTAGTGTAAATAAGGTTGCAAAAACAATACAAAAGCTTGTAAATAATTGTCAATTGAATACAGTACCCGGCGATAAATATTGCACATCGACCTTTGGAAAGAAACAATCGGCTAATTTCGGCTTCGTAGTGCGTTATCTCTGTCGCACACTACCTATGTGACGTTAACTGACGTTTTGTCAGTCGTTGTTCAAGTACGATAGAGTGCGGTCGCGTCCAGTTCAAAATATATATCTAGAGTTGTTAACACCCCCAAATTTAAATAATTTAAAGTTGTACTATGGCATCTTTAGGAAAAATAGGGGAACCTTTTTATTTTACCCCAACCTAAAGCAATCATTTATAGAAAAATTGGTGTATTTTATACAAAGAATAAAAAGAATTATCAAAAGAAGCAAATCATAATTGTTTTAACAGCTCCTAATAGATACCGGACTGTTTGTATTTCGTGCGACAGAGATAACGCTCTACGAAGCCGAAATTAGCCGATTGTCTCTTTCCAAAGATCGATGTGCAATATTTATCGCCGGGTACTGTACATTATTAGTACAATTAAAGACAATAGATTGCATACCTTAGAACCAGTTTTAGGATCAAACTCAAAGAGACTCTGGTTTGCCATGGAGTTGTGAGCACTACGAATTGTCTGCGAGTTGCTTAGTGTAAGTCCTCGCATCCTCGAATCGAAGGACATGCTGAACTCCTTCAAACTGTTCAGTTCTGGTCCCAGATCCACATCAGGATGGTCACAGTTTAACAGCAGACTTATAACAGCCTGTGTTGCACAGGCATTGTTTATAACCTAAAACAAAACAGAAATTAATGTTTAAAAATTAAATGGGTTCTCTATATTAAGTAGTGAATTAATAAGTTTTATCATGATATGTATATGTACCTGTCTGGCAAAGTAGATTTTGTCGAGACGACTGTCAGTGACAATGGGGCCTGAAGGCTCTTCATGTTGCAAGAATTTGAACAGGAATATAAGTCCATGCACTGGCCTGAAATAAGATGCATAACAGAATTTTTTAGTGTTCAAAGCACAATCACCATTAAAAAGAAGAAAAATAATCCCACAAACCTCTCTCCTTTTAGGTGTTTTTATTATAATTATACAAAAACAAATCTTTTATGTTGACAGCATTGAAAATGTTCCTAAATTTAAAAAAAAAACCGTACCTTAATGTTTCGAAGATACCATCTTCAATTGTCCACAATTCTTCAACTTGAACCCCACTAGCTCCTAAAAGATAAATAAAACATTTTCTTTACTAGTACTTAACAGTTACAAAAGTTTGTAGCCCGACTGGCTAGTGAAGGGGCCAATGTTTGAACTGCATGGTTGCTGGTGATCCACAGGGGTGCCTACTCCATAAAAATATTGGGGGCTAACAATTTCGTATATTTACAAATGTCAACTATGCCATACGTGTTGTTAATTTGTCGTAAGTAGGGCGGGGTACAGTGCCTGATTAGCCCCTAAGCAAATTAATAGGGCATCACGTTTCGGGGGCACCATAAACGAGGCGCGATCCCAGGAGGGGTCATGGGGATCATCATGACTCCCAAAATCATTCAAGCTGTCGAGAGCCTGAATGATTTGCTTGTCTTAACTAACTTAGAACTGTAGGTACTTGAGCTACGGAGACCCCGATGGGCACATAAAAAACATTGAGAGTCATGGGGACTACCGACAGACGTTAAAACTTAAAACTACGAGTATGAAATAGCAGTGTTATTTTTTAATTTTAAAATTAATTGTAGTACCTACCAAATATTTTAATTTCACAATTTGTAAATTAAACTTATTAACATTAGTCTGGTTTTTATATTTATCGGCACTCTGAGCAATAACAAGTGCAGCACAGAAACTGCACCAAAAAAATATTTACTAGTACATAAAAGGCAAGATCACAAAGAAAAGATATTACAAGACCCAAAGTCACTCTTGAGACATGCTCTCGCTCATCGATTTTTTTTAGAAAAAATATAAGGCGACTAGTGGATGGGGGGGCCCACAGGTGTGGTTTGCTTAGGGCATCAAGTAGTCTTAATCCGGCGGACAGGCGGGGTATGATAAGTTTAAGTACGAACCTAGCCTGCAAAAGCGAGATCCAAGTCCGGTTAAGCAGACGACGATCTCCTAGGTTAAAATGCGAGATGTCAATCATAAAACAAGAGCGAGCTCGAAAAGTTTGGCTCCCGCCACTCATAGGTTAGATTATTTTTACCATTATTACAGAAACAGGAGTTAGTTTGTCAAGAAATCAAAAGAACCTAGGCTGGAAGATCGAGCGAAGCAAGCTCGATTTTAACACCCATAGGTACTCGGATAGGTTGGATCTAGCCAAAATAACTTTGGCACACCAAATTTTGAAAAGACTGTACCTACATACAGCAGTATTTTTATATATATACCAAAATAATAATTGCAGACGTATGCGGTCGGCGCCAGCGGTAACCAATTGTTATTTAAATTATCCAATAGATACATCTAAAATGCAAATAGAAAGATAATGATGATGCCTTGTGATTTATGTTTAATATTTTCTGGTGCAAAAAATAACAAAATATTTTATATCATGTTATGTTTTTAAAACGCCTTCATCACACAAAATAATATGTATTATAAAGTCGAAAGTTTGTGACTGTGTTTGTATGTTTGTTACTTTTTCACGCTAAAACTACTGAATGGATTTGGATGAAATTTGGCACACATATAATTTATAACCAGGATTAACCCATTTACTCATCTCTAAATATAAAACAAAGTCGTTTTTCATGTCTCTCTGTATGACTGCATTGTTCTTCTTTGGGCCACAGATTTTAATGCGTTTTTTTTATCATTAAGAGAATTTATTCTTGGAAGTTTATGTGTATCATGCATTAATATTAATTATACATATATTTTAATAAAGAAATCTTGATGTGTTGTCAAGTTGTAAAAACCGTGCAGTGCTCCCTCTGCACAGGTCTAGCGTCCAGTTGCTAGTTTTTAATAAAATTCAGTTTAATTTACCCTGTCCTTTTAATAGCACACATCATAATTAGGGCATGCAAAACCGGTTTTCCGGTTTTGCGCAAAACCGGAAATCGGCCAAAATTTAACGATTTTTGAAAACCGGTTTTGAGAGCCAAAACCGGAGCTCAGCTCCGGTTTTGTCAACATTTTTTTCGAAGTAATGTTATTTTGTAGTTCGTCTTCAAAGTTACAAAAATGTTGATTTTTTTGGTTATTGTGGGTGGCTGTGTTTAATATTTGAAGATGCTGATTGTGTTTTCTATGTTTTAGACTTAATAGGTACCAAAGATACCAAAAACTTACTTGTTGTTGATTTGATCTCAGTTAATTAATCTTTATACTATTATAAGTTCATTGTTATCTGTACAATTAAAATGGTTTGGATTTAAAAAAAAAGTAAAAAAACTAAAACCCGACTACGACAAAAAAAAAACGACGCTGAAAAAGTATGAAACAAGATTTTCATACTTCGAACAGAACATAAAGAAAAACCGTAGTCACACGTTATTAAAGTGTTTCGGTTGGTACCTATAACGTGTGACTACGGTTTTTCTTTTTGTTCTGTTCAAAGTATGAAAATCTTGTTTCACACTTTTTCAGCGTCGTTTTTTTTTTTTTTGTCGTAGTCGGGTTTTAGTTTTTTTACTTTTTTTTATTTAAACAATTTTGGTGTTAAATTTAACACATGACTTTTGTCCGCTAGAGGGCGTCGCTTTAAATTTGAGCAATATTTTGGAAATGTACAAGTGAAGCCCTTTCAAATGATACCAAACATGGCGTATTTATCTCAATTTTTATTTTTAACACATTACTTTTTGTCCACTAGAGGGCGCCGTATCGAGTTATGTGCAACGTCATGTAGCCTATGTTCAGCGGACAATTAAGACGGTTCTAACGATACCTCATATGTCGAGTTCCGATAAGTAGATTAGGAGCTATGAGGGAACAGATGAACATACTCACATACATACATAGCCTGTTAAAATCATAACCCTCCTTTGGCTTTGCCGTAGTCGGGTAAAAAGAAATGTATCATACAATTTGTTTTATTTGTAGACTTAGTGGGTATTTAAAAAAAATGGTGTTTCTTTTTAAATTATACTACATTCGATTTTTTTTGTTAAAACCGGACCTAGCTCCGGTTTTCGGTTTTGGTCCCAAAAAAACGATGTTCAAAACCGGTTTTGATGACTTTCCGGTTTTGCATGCCCTAATCATAATATGCTATGTTACTAACCATAATTATGATTTGACTTTTACTCCTTACTACTTCAGTAATAAAACTCTATAAGTACTAGTGAATATGGGGACCCTACTTCGTGTCACTGGCAAGACAGTTATTCAAATTTTGTTAGCCCTAATCTTGCAATGAGGACCCTAATTCCGGATTATAATCCTGTAAAACATAATCTAACATTATATGAGAACTTAACATTATACAAAAATTAGATCAGGTTCTGGTTCCACTTACCAAATTTTTTAATGAGCTGTGTAAATACCCCAGGATCACTCTCTATCAAACACCAATCGCCAGCAGACTCCATGTTGCAATATCACCTGAAGAAATAACACAATACTCTTAGTATTTCAAAGACTATGGATTCAAACCTCCCTGGCAAAAAAAAACAAAACGCCAACTTTTGATCATTTCAGCGAATGGTTTGAGGGGTTTGTAAAGCATTCTCAGTGTTGTGTTGTATTTTGTTTGATGTTTGATTTCACACTGCCGGTCACGGCGATGGCACCTATCCTTAGATACCTCAATCATGGTTCCCTTGTCTGTCAACTGTTGGACATTGTCTCGTGTCCTCAACCCAACCTGTTGCCGTGCATAGCAATGGAAAACGAAAAACCAGGTTTTACAAACCTTGCAATTTTCTTGTATTTGCTGTAATCGCGATTTGGTTTCCGTTTATTCATAAGATCCAACACCAGCGAAAAATGTACTCAAGAACATCGTTAATCAATTTTTTAGTAAATGCTATTAATGTAATCGAATTTTGTTTTCTTCAGATTACAAAACGAAAAGATGACTTGTAAATCTTCCGCAGGAAACAGAAAATAGATACCATGGATGCAGCATGTAGCATGAGAAGTTTGACTAAATAATTTAAAATCTAATTGATATTGTCTAGTATTCGACTAAAACCTTAAATTTTCGACACAAAACTGAGAGACAAAGACACTGATTATGAAAATAATTATACGAAATCCGGGTTACCTTTGTATCATACGCCGGCAAGAATTTCAACCTGTGAGTGTTGGGCGGAAAGTAAATGAATGATGGAATATTCTTCTGGTGAAATTAGGTGATCTTCTCGATTGAGAAAAATTAATTTCACAATGCCAAGAAGTAATGCGGCAAACAAAATATGAATAGACTGAATAGACAATTTTTTAACAAATCGCGAATCCATAGAGCTAAAAATTTTTTTTTATTATTATTTTAATGGCCTGGTTGCTGGGACCTTTTAGCCAAGTCTTTATTTAGGAAAAAATTTAATAAGGAAGGGAATCTAGTGAAACGAAGCTGGCGAACACTAAACTATAATAAAATGTACTCTGTGACACTAAAGCTAGTTTATAATTTAAAAAAAAATAAAAAACCCGACTGCAACCTTATACTATCACTAACTGAAAAGTTAAAAACAAGCCCATTTTAAAAGTTGGAAGCAGGCGGGACCCATTTGAGTTTGAAACTATAATAATGGTATGGGCCCCGCCTGCTTCCAACTTTTATTTAATTTAAAATGGGCTTGTTAGGGTTCCGTACCTCAAAAGGAAAAAACGGAACCCTTATAGGATCACTTTGTTGTCCGTCCGTCCGTCCATCTGTCAAGACCGTTTTTCTCAGGAACGCATGTAGGTATCAAACAGAAATTTATATCTAATACTCAGGTTTACTGTCCCTTGGAGCTGTGAAAAAATCAAACTTCTAAGCCAAAGCAATCAAAAGATACAGCCGTTTATGCCGCAAATTTCTGCAAATTTTCGAAACTCGCATGGGAATCAAAACCTACAGGGTACTTCCCGTGAACTTAGAATCTTGAAATTTGGTACGAAGTAACGTCTTACAGTACAGATAAAGGAAAAATTGCGAAAACCGTAAATTTTTAGTTACATCATATAATAAAAATATTTTTGAAAATTTTAAAGTTACTACTTCTTTTCTCATGAACGCGTAGAGGTAAAATTAATTTCAAATACGTGAAATTAATATCAAATACTCAGGTCTTTGTCATGTCATAGTACCTTTAAGCTGTAACAAAATCAAACTTCTATGTCAACGCAATCAAAAGGAACGGCAATTTAGCCGCATATTTTCAAACTCGCAACTACTCGCAAGGGAATCAAAACCTAAAGGGTACTTCCAGTCGACCTAGAATCTTGAAATTTGGCATGAAGCAATGTTTTATAACACACATAAAGGAAAAATTCCGAAAACCTTAAATTTTTGTACGGAACCCTCGGTGCGCGAGTCTGACTCGCACTTGGCCGGTTTATTTTTAGCTTTTCAGTTAGTTTTAGTATAAGGTAGCAGTCGGATTTTTTTATTTTTTTAAATACGTGTTTTATTTCCAGCTTTTTAGTTTACAAATGTGAAAGATTTCGCCGACGATTTAGTTCTTGGTACAAGTTTTTTACGATTTGTCACTTTGTATTACTTTTAACCATATAAGTTGTACATATTTTTGTAATCACCTTTTAAAACCCTTTATTTGGATACCCCACTCAATAGGTTTAGAGAAAAAAAAATTTTTTGAAGGCATAATTTATGGTGCCAAAAATCCGCCATTTTGTTTTTTTTTTATTTTGATATACCCAGTGTCACTCTCACAGTAAATACGAATCTAACGACACCTCTTAAGCTAAAATCCTTTGAGCCGTTCAGGCCGCAGAGCGTGCCAAACAATTATACATACATACATTGATCAACATAACCCTCCTTCTGGCGCAGTCGGGTAAATAGTTGTCTATGCACTTAAGCGACTTTGCTGCCAATACTTCCAGGTGTCCCTTTTGCAAGCCTGTAATACACCGACGCAGTTTTCCTAATAAAATTTTAATAAACCTTATAAACGTGGGGTGTTACAAATATTTTCGAGTTCGCTGTTTCTCAAACTGTTTTACACAAGTTGAGTAAGATACTTCTATTTCTATAAAAATGTAAGAAAACCATCTGAGATGGGGTGCTAAAGTTTTCGAGCTCGTTTCGGCCGCTCTTGCATCAATTGCATCCTACATTCTCTTCATTTTCAAATCAAAAGTCTATTTGAACATTGAAATAAACAATTTTACTTTTTTACTTTTACTATTTAAAAATCGCCTATTTAGTCAACTATACAAATTGTTATAATCTTTAAGGTTGCCTATGGTTTGCCGCCTTCCTTCTGTCAATCGTCTGTCTGTACGCCTGTCATTTGTCAGTGTTCTGCAGTCAGCTGTCAGTCTGTAGTCTGTACTTTGTCTCGAATTACCACAGAGCACTGAATTACTATGCCGCAAAGGTGCTCTTTGGACACGTACGTTCACTGCATTGTTCTAATTATTTTTCATCCATAATAATTTTATCTACCGATTGCTGCATTGTAGTTTTGGGTATTCATTTCCCCCGTCTTCGAGAGTTCGAAGTTCGAGAGGCTCTCAATAAAGTTGGTGCTCGTTTTTCGTCTTTACTGTTTGATGTGGGTAAGTATTTTCTACTTCAAACTAAGCTGTTCTATTAATATTGTTTATCGTTATTAGCTTTGTATTAATAGCATACCTTTGTTTTATTTACATTATGTCTATGTAATATCGTTTAATATTTAACTTGCTTGACCGCGATCTGTTAAATTGTTACGTGTTCCTCATAAGCCCCTGATAAATTGCGATCGACAATAATTATTATTGTACCAAGTTTACAAATGTTTGTGATACAATATTTTTAGTCAATTATTGCTCTATTAGAATCTATATTTTCTAATACTGGTTTTTGTAATTGTTGTACTATATGATTACGTGGGTAGGTGCCTTATTCGGCTGTACCTAACCACAAGCTTTATTTGAATTTAAATATAACTGAAAACAGAAATTTTCTAGAAATATTATATACTGTTTTAACTACATTTAATTTAATTTATCACTTTTTGATTGAATTTGGCAGGCATTTTTAGGATATTTTCTTTTGAGGGTGGAATAAGATTTTTTATTAAATTGCATTCATGTTGTATTCAAGATCTTACATACCTACTATAGGTTTCAAACATAAACTCTGCTAGGGCACAGCAACATTTTTATAGGTAGATACAACTATACTCCATTTATTATATCATTAGAAAAAAGAGGCTCGCAGAAGCAGAGGTACGAAACCTTTTATTTTCAAGTTCAAACAATTTTAATAAATAATGTATGGCATACAATAAAGCATATTCTATCTATCTACTTGTCACGATGCTTGGATTGGTATATGAAATGAAACAATTTTTAGTAACAATCAGTTTATTAAAAACAACTTTATATAAACCGGAAAAATAAAAAAACATGTGCTGCCACAACTTATGAAGGGAATAGGTAACATTTTAGATTTGGTAGAGTCATGGTGACATGAAAAACGTTCCCGGTACTGTCCGCCCCTGCATCTTTTAGATTTTAAACATTGACACAACATTATCTTATGTAAAAACTAAATAATATTAAATGAAAGCCTTGTAATTTCAGAAGGTAGATAGATTAAATAAGTACAATTAAGTGTGACTGCTGTTATTTAAATTGATTATATTTAACTCCACATCAATCTTGACTGTAATAATGATTTTTGTACTTTTATTACAAAGTGTGCCCCTAAAAGAGCCTTTTTTAACTTCTGTCTAATGCTATAGTAAATGGAGTATAGGTTTATAGCTATTGCAAGCACAACAATAAACATTAAATTTACTGACTTTGTTATTATTATATAGTGAAGGTAGGACAAACAACCATGTACATACTTCTTATCAGAGGGATTGAAAACCTTCTTTTTAAACTTGTTTGCATGTTACAATTTGCTGTGCTGGTCCTGTGCTAAAGTAAATATACATACTGCTTTGCCATCATGCCATGCTATTTTATTTTTATCAGTGTTTTTATCTGAGGATAAGTAAGATATTAAAAGATCAAGTTTTTAGTTTTGAGAGTGTATTTTCTTAATATAGTTTTTTTCATATGTTTATTCCAGTACATAAAATTTATGATATGAAGCGCTTTTGAGGGTATTTCTAAGTACAGAATGCCATACTGTTTGGAAGCTGATATTACTCACTATTGTGGTTTATCTCTCTTCTATTGCACATGTGGCTTTTCTCATTTTTAGGGTTCCATACCTCAAAAGGAAATACGGAACCCTTATAAGATCACTTCGTTGTCCATCTGTCTGTCCGTCAGTCAAGACCCGTTTTCTCAGGAACGCGTGGAGTTATCATGTTCAAATTAATATCATACTTATCCCTTGAAGCGGTGAAAAAATCAAACTTTAAAGTCAACCCAATCAAAAGAAACAGGTGCTTGTGTTCTGGAATCAAAACCTATTTGACCTAGAATCATGAAATTTGACAAGAAATAATCTCATGTAGCACAAGTAAAGGAAAAAATCCGAAACCCGTAAATTTGTAGTTACATTACAAAAAAAAATTAAAACTATTTACATACCAACAAATTTGTACGGAACCCTCGGTGCACAAGTCCGACTCGCACTGGATCGGTTTTTTTTTCTATGCCGTAAAAGGTAACATCAAGTTTATTTACTTTCATAAAAGGGATATTCTTATTGACATGCAGGGCCAGACTATCGCGATAACGCGAAGATTTGCGCGATAAGTTGATGCTCATTGGCTGGAACTATGATGTCAGCCAATAAGAAACAACTTATCGCGATTTTCCCGTATAGTGTGGCCCCGGCATTATGGATATAATAAGATATGAGTAAATAAGAGGAAGTCTGAAAGTGGCACCGGTAACTAAAAAGTTGTGTGGAAATCTGTCATCATGGTATGTGCATGTGATACAGAAAAATAAGGAAAGTTTTGAGTATGAATGTCCAATGACTATACGAGTGAATGATGATATGGTTAGAAAGGGGGTGAGTAGGTACTGAGATGACGAGTAATAGAAAAAAACATGTTGCGCCGACCCCAAGTAAATTGGGATAAGGGCAGGAAAATGATGATGATGATGAAAAGGGATATTCTTAACCGGGACTTAAAAACATCTTTTATAAAGGTTACAGAATTATAAGTGTTACATATTGAATTAATAACAGAATCAAATATGTGACCCTTATAAAATAATGTGTTTTTCAATGCGTTAACCCAAAACACTTTTAAAAGTGTAACAGTAATAGCTGTAACAGTGTAACCGATATAAAAGTGTTAACAGTGTTAAAAAGTGTAACCGTTAAACGCGGCGTTGTCAAAATAGCCGCAATCCCGACTGGATTGAGGCTATTTTGCCAGGCATCCCTTCTTTTCGCATAATGTTCTTTGTCCTAATATACTTCGGCATAACGATTTAGGCACAATTTGTTTTGGCATAATAATACTTCGGCATAATTTTTTTAGGCATACATTTTATGTTGGCATAATCATCTTAAAGACTAATTTGTTTTGGCATAAATTTGATTCGCATAATACTAAACGGGTTCACTAATGTTTCACCAAAACTCCATTGACAAATTTTTAGTTTACAACCAACGTTTCGTATACTATTTATTTCACAAACAACTCATTCCGCAAATGTTTTATTTTATAAACACTCACTTTACAAAAATTTATTTGGCAAATGCTTCCCTTTACAAATGTTACGGATGATATTTAATCATTCATACATTTTTCATTTAATATTTAGATTCTTTTGGAAAAATAACGTTTATACAAAATATAATTTTGTAATACACTAGCGACTGCATTAAAAACTGCATTAAAATCCGTTGCGTAGTTTAAAATGTCTAAGCTTACAGACATCGGGAGAGACTGTTTTATACTATGTAAAGATTTTCTAAACCAGTCACAAAGTGATCATGACGGTATTCTCCATTTGGGTCAAATAAAATTTTCAGGCAAGTATTTTTTTCTATATAATTCTATATAATCTAGTCGTTTCTGGCACTCGCCGGCCGCTGCCGCGGCATCGCTCGCTTCGCTCGCTCGGCTCGTGCGTAGGAGGTCACAGTTTTAACCTAACCTAACCGAACCATTTTTTTTTAATAATTAACCTAATGTAACTAGTTCCGTTCCGGGTAGCCTACTAAAATTCATCTCTTTTTTTCTTCTATTAACGCAAGTCGTTTCTGGCGCTCATATTTTGTGTAAAAGTAATTTTTTTCTATATAATCTAGTCGTTTCTGGCACTCGCCGGCCGCTACCGCGGCACCGCTCGCTTCGCTCGCTCGGCTCGTGCGTAGGGCTCACAGTTTTAACCTAACCTAACCTAACAATTTTTTTTTTAATAATTAACCTAATCTAACTAGTTCGGTTCCGGGTAGCCCACTAAAAATAATCTCTTTTTTTTCTATTAGCGCAAGTCGATGAAAGAAAGAGTTTCATTTTTAGGAAATTGCGTAGGTAAGTAATGATAAGTCAATATGTAAAACGTTTTTATTCCAAACGTTGTTTTATGAGATAAAATGAATAAAAAATGAATTGCTTGTTAAATAACACGTTATTAAACAAAAGTTTATCTAGTGATTATTTTGTAAAGTGAATTATTTGGCAAACTTGTTTTTGTATAATGATGAAATGACAAATCATGTTTTTGCCAATCGTTGTTTGTCAAGTAAAAATTTGTGAATTAATTTTTGGTGAACTGACAGGGCACCTACTAAACGACGTCAGGGGCACCCCGAGTTTCCTTCGCTCGTTTTTGCATCCTATGTCGACGATTTAAACAAAAAAGATATGACTTTGAATAATAGTGTAAAAGATGGTTATTGGTTATGTTGAGAAAATATAGGAAAACAAATAAAAGTATAATAGATGTTTATTGCTACTGACATTATGAAGTTGAATGATTCGGAATTATGAACATTAGAGACAGAGTAGTTAGGAATTGTGATTGTTAGGATGAAAAATGTTAGGAAGAACATTTTCGGATTTCCAATTATCGGAGTTGAAACTTTAGGTGAACTTTGGCGCACCCTCTGACGATCCCTCCGACCAGGGTGGAGCCCGAGAGGATATTCTCTGCAGCAGGATTACTGTACAACAAAATAAGATCACGCATTCACGCTTAAGTGATAAAAGCTTAGACGCAGTTATTTTTATAAGAACCCACTATAATGAGCAAGACAGTACTAAATAATTGAACGTTTTCATATTTTGTTAATTTTATTCCTTTATAACTTTGTCATATTTTAATATTTTATATTCCTTAAAGATAAGCGTCTCAGTGATATGATAACTGCCGAATGCTGATGATGACTTGGTTTATATTAGAATTAAGAAAAGGATTTATGTTTTATTTTATTTTATGGAAAGTAACTATGTTTTTGTTGATTGATATTGGTATATAATTTATAATAATAGCGAGCGTTAAATGCTGATTTGACTTGTTGTTTTCTTCTGTTGATTATTTTTTCAAAGAATAGTAAATGGTTCTGTTTTCGTTGATTTTTAAAAATTTATATCTTTAATTAATACAATGTAGTTTTCATTACCTACGTACACACATAAATACTAAAGACCTATTAAAATAAAAATACCAGCAGTAGGTAAAAAAAATACCCAGAAGTCCCGAAAGTCCCGGTTCTCCCGGTTCCTTCAACAAGTAATCCCGAAAATCCCGGGACGCTGTAAGAGCACCGGTTCTTCATTCCCTACCGCGAACCCATCGAGCATTTGATTCTTCGAATATATGAAAATCGGAAAACAAACAAGTCGCATTTATGACTTTCGGTAAAATAAATTTCGTGATTTTTAATAATAGACATTATGATTCTTAGGTATTATGAAATTCGGACTTTTGAAAATCGGAACATCGAAATTCGTAATAAAATATTTCGGAGTATTTGGGTGATCCCGTTTCAATCAGTTAACTTCTATCTGAGGAATAACCGCCATATTTATTTCTCATAATATAAGTTAACTGATTGACATATTTTTTTATACAAAAACTGTCAAAACATCTAATATATTCTTCAGATAAAAGTTATCTCGCGATTGAAAAATCGTTTAAGCTACATAATGTTATGTATAAATTATATTAATTGTATGCCTAAATATTATTATGCTAATAGTCATTAGGCCTACTAACGTTATGCGAATTAAATTTATGCCAAAACAAATTAGTCTTTAAGATGATTATGCCAACATAAAATGTATGCCTAAAAAAATTATGCCGAAGTATTATTATGCCAAAACAAATTGTGCCAAAATCGTTATGCCGAAGTATATTAGGACAAAGAACATTATGCGAAAAGAAGAGAACCCAGTAATTATGCTTAAAAAAATTATGCGTAAGCTGTTATGCGTAATTATATTATGCGAAAATATAATTATGCCAAACAAAATTATGCTAAGTTTTATGCAAATGGATAGGGAACCCTATTTTGCCATCGCCGCATATGTCTGTCCGCCGCGCGTTTTTACGGTACCGTGCAATTATACCTAACTAAATGCTTATTTCTATTACACATATTAACACATATAAAAGGTTACACTTTGATTCTGTAAGATTATTGTATCTGTTACATTTAGAAGTGTGTTCTTTTAAAACAGGTTTAAAAAAGTGTTAAAAACACTTATTACGGTTACTGGTTGACTCCCTGTTCTTAACAAGATTGACTTAAATTTTAGCTTTAGATGTGCTTCTGCTCACAAGAACTGTGCAGAAGCACACTGCTCGGACACAGGATTCTTCTCTTTGAGAGGGAATAGGCTGTAATCTACCACATGATCCCTGTGCGTTTTGGTAGATGTCACATGTTTTTGCATTTTTGGTTTTAGGACATGCTGGTTTCCTCACATTGTCTTCCTTCACCGTTTTGAGAGCAGTGGTGCTGAAATTATTTACACAAAGTAAAGCACCTGCCTGGGTTTGACCCCACGACCTGCAACTCGTAAGTCGGGGCCGTTACCACTAGGCCACCACTGCTCTTACTGATCATTTAACTTTCGTTTTTAACCGACTCTGAAAAATAAGTACCTTCCGTATTCGAACCATATGTTTAACTGTTTGATAAGCTCGCGACTTTTTAAAAAAACGATTGAATATATTTTGATAAATTTAGTAACATAATCTGCATACTTTAGTAATATCAGGAAGGTTTTAATAATACATTAATTATATTATCCTTAATTGATATTTTTAATTATCTTGTTAGCCTCCGACTTATGAAGAGGGGTGTAATAAGTTGATGTCTCAGTCGTTCTGTGTAGATGTGTGTCTGTTTGTGGTAACATAGCTCCCAAACTTATGGTTCGGTTTCTATGTGTTTTTTTTTGTAGGCTGGTCTAGTCAGGATGGTTCTTAGCTATGTTTCAAAGGAATCTATTCAGCCATGTTGAAGATAATCAGCTCTTTTCAGAATGGCGCAGGGACCTCAGCCATACGAGTACAATGGTTATTTATTTCACTTTTACTCGCCCAATCGACTTAAAATTTGTTATACTTTTAAGATTAATTGATGCTGCAATTGACAACATTTCATATTTTTAAACTGCATGTATTATTACGTTATATACTTATATAAAAGTAAATTGAAATCTAGGGCACCCATATTTTTTCGTTTTTCGAAATTATGTACTTTTCATTCATAATTTCAACTTTGAAATTCGGTGTATTCTAAAAAGACGTAAGCGCCAGATGACGTCAGGCTTAAGGTAGAATGGCGATATTATTACCTTTGCTTTACTGTGACCCGTCAAAAAAACTGTTAGATGTCACTTGTCTCAGTCGTTGTTTTGGTTCCTTCATTGGCGTATATTTTTCATTGGGATTCATTTTATTGGCGAAATATCAATCAAAAATTGATAATATTAACAGTAAGCAGCGTGTCGAGTTGATAGGAAAAATTATGTTTAATTTAATTCAGTTTTTAGTTGTTTTCTAGTTACACTTCTTAGGTGACATTGACATGTCTTGTTTGATGTAATGTTTTCACATTGGAATGCGCAAAGGTACTACCTCATTCTGCCATTTATGTGACGTCATAACATGTTTTTTGATTTAAATTTTTTTTTCTCAGTAAATTAGAAATAAAAAAAATATATATATATTTGAACTCAGGATACGAAAATGAAGAAATAGTATTTTTGTTTTAAGGTCGTGTCAGGTTTGAAATGTTGTCAATTATGTGGTACCCTTGAACAGGAAAGTCTGCAGAATAACCAACTCCTTATTAACATACAACAGACATATCGTGCTTTGGCTCATTAAATCAGTCTAGATGAGTAGTCGGCTAGAGATGGTGACCAATGGACTGATTATGGAGCAGGAAGGTGTTCATAGGATCTCGGCCTTGCTAATCGTAGATCCACAGAGTCTAGATGAGTAGTTGGCAAACAATACTGTGTTAACCTTGGCCTGATGCTGCAACATACAGCAAACGTATCGTGTTTGGACTCATACTGCATAATTGACTTACAGATGGTGAACACTATTTGAAGGAACTCGGCCTTAGTCTTCATAGACCCACCGAGTTTCATACACGAACTGTGAAAATGATAAATGATTTTATTTCTGTAAAAAGGTTTGTACAAACACTTTGACATGTCGACCATATTTTAAAAACTAGATGAGGTCGGCTTTTGCTATCTGACTACTCAGGTCGCAACAAACTCAGAGGTCACAGTCTCTTTTAAAGTCCAGACATATTCTTCGTGATCTACCTAGATAATATATAAAAGTATCTGGTGATATAGCAGGAAGATAGTCATCAAAGCCTCGAAATGATTATCAGCCTTCATCACTAACTATACCTTTTTTGCAAACATTTTAATTTCTAATATACAGGATGAATATTCCAAGTGAAAAATTCACCCTGTATATCGTTTTTATCTTCATCTTTTAAAATAGATATGATACGTTGAAGTTCAGGGCTGCTCTGTTATACCGTCGTTATCCATTTAATTTAAATGCACCGTACCTCAACAAAGTCGAGCACAACTGGGTTTCGACTAAGTGCATCTACGTGCGACATAGTGGAACCCACATTTATACAACGTGTAACGTTAAATGCGCAAAACCTGAAAATAGTTTGATCAGAATAACGAGCAGAATCAATTGAACCACTTTTTAATATAGGTCACATTTTTCACAAAATCTTTATTAAAAACGTTGCCGTGTCTATTTATTAATAGGTCAAGCCATCACATGCGCAAACCCGCCAAAATAGGTAAACAAACACAAGTTGTTGTCGACCAATTTAAATTTTCTCATACGCGGGATAATAATAGCTCTTATTTCAATGCTAATACGAATCTTCCGTACAGTAAGTACCATGAATAAGACAATTTGAAGTAAACAATAATGCTATCTATCTTTTTTTAACTTAAACTTAACCTAAGGGTTAGAAAGAGAAATGACGATCTGCACGGGAGCGGGGCGGGGCGTGTGAAATACGTGACAGTGGCCATGTTTACTTCAGTCTGAGCGGCGCCGGCACATGCGTCACAGGTGTAATTGTTCTATCCCCCGGCGAGGCGGCGCGTGCGCGCGAATTTCGCGACTATGGCGTTTTTGTACACAAACATTCAATATTGTGATATGGTGAGAATGTTGGCGCGTTGTAATGACGACGTTAATTTGGCCAAAGCATGGAAAAGTGTGACGGAAACATTTAAATCCCTGTTCAAAGATAACCTAAGTTTTTTAGGAGCGTCGATAGTAAATAATAATTTCAGCGCGGCGCGGAGCGGCCCGGTGACGACTCCTCCCTCAATAGAGCGTCGTCGCAGACGCAAGAAACGATTAGAATTGCCAGTAAAACTAAAACAGCACATAAAACCTTTACAATTTTTTTAATGATTTTTTATCTCTGAAATAGGTCAATTGAATTAAAAATCAGTTGGGGTATCTGAGGTTTTGCGCATTTAACGTTACACGTTGTATAGATACACCTAGCCTAGATAACGCAAGAGCACCTATTTCCCGCTTAGGTACAAAAATCGTAAGCCGCCACTTTCGCGCTGTTCTATGTACTGCTGGCTGGGTGAGCATGAGCGCTAGCGCTAGGCCACGGGCACAAAACACCTGTAGTTCGTGCCACGGGGGTGGGGCGAGACGGGTGCCGCACGCGGCGGCGTTCTTGATTTGATTTGATTTTCCCATCACTAAATAGTGCTTCACGTCATAGTAGGTAGTCAAAAAAATGGCACGTTTGTTATTCATAATAGTGAGTGACACTTGCGTTATCTATATCTGTGGTGGAACCCGACTAAATCCATACTTACTATCCATACTAATATTATAAATGCGAAAGTGTGGCTGTCTGTCACCTCTTCACGCTTAAACCGCTGAACCGATCTAGATGAAATTTTGGTATAGAGATAGTTTGAGTCCCGGGAAAGGTCATAGGATAGTTTTTATCCCGATATTCCCACGGAATCGAAACTTATGCGGGTGAAACCGCGGGGCGCTGCTAGTTATTTTATAATCTTATTCTTGCATACTGTTCCTCCATCTCGCCACCCTAGATAAATATATCTTTTCTCATAAACGATACTATAGACCCGTTTATTTGAGTTTGAAAATATAAAAATGGAATACGTCCCGCCTGCTTCCAACTATTATTTAATTTAAAAAGGCTTGTTTTTAGCTTACATTTTTTTTTAACTTAAGTTTTTACCGCAGTCGGGTTTTTTAGTTTTTTTAATTACTTTTTTACTTTATTTTCAGCTTTTTAGTTTACAAGAGTTTTATTTTTGTTTTTTACGATTTGTCACTTCGAATTACTTTTAATCATATAAGTTGTATATATTTTTGTAATCACCTTTTAAAACTCTTCATTTTGATATCCCACTCGATGGAAAAAATTTCGAACACCACAATATGGCACCCCAAATCCGCCATTTTAATTTTTTCTTTTATTTTAATGTAGCCAGTGACACTCGCTCGCGCTACCAAGAAAAATCTAAAGACGTATAATTTATCCAAATCCGTTCATTCGTTTAGGAATTACGAGGGAACAAAGAAACTGACATACATACATACAGGTCATACACATAACCCTCCTTTTGGGCTTCGCTGCAGTCGGGTAAAAAGAGCTAGTGTATTCTTCGTAAACAGGTACTAAAAATAGATCTTTAATCCCTAGGGACTAAAAGTGATTTGAATTTGGAATGTGGATATTTTTAGTAAAAGTTCCAATCACCAAAGAGATCAATCACGTACATTCTATGAACAAGTAACAGGCTGTAGGATAAACTAAAAAAAGCGCGAGCCAAATTAAAAAAAGTTTGTGAGAAAATAAAAAACGCGCGAAAAGCATTCTGCCTTCGTTCATAATTGTTTACTCAAAATTGTATGTAAGTAAATAAATCAACGTACTATTATTATTCATAAGTTGCATTTATGTGCTTATTTTTTCATAGAGGTGATAAAAAGTAGTGTCCACCTCGGGAGCAACACTATTTTATTTAAGCTCGAGTTTGCTCCCTTGGCAAACAATCTACTATTCTATCTGTAATTTTCACGAGATAGACTTTTGCCAAATTCAGTAACATAATATTCGTTGCCGCGTTATTGCTTAGTAGATAAATGAAAATTAATATATGTTTTTCTCTTCTAACCAAAACAAATACCTACATTCCGTCAATAAAGTAATATTCTTAAATTTTCCATCGTGTCACACTTTTCCAGTTAATATATGGTCACCTTATTACTTACACCTTAAAAAAACACGTTTGTAAGCATTCCAGTTGTACTATACAGTATTTCCATGTTTTTAGTCAGCCATGTCACCCTTGTCCTTGTTACACCTATGAAAGCTGATAGGTCTAAGGCAGATTGGTGTAGGACATGGCATGGCTCATCACAACACAAGTGCTCATTACCAACAATGATTTCCCCCTAGTTTAGCTGCTATAATCAACTTTTAAATGATGAGTACTTGTGACTGGTTTACTAGATATATTAAATTATGTCTCATTATTGTCTTATCTTGGTTTGTTTTTATCTCAAGTACCTCTTGAGCATATTACATATATTAATTAATAGCATATTAATTTGTAAGTAAGAAATATTCACTGTCGTTAAATTAGTGTAAGGTGAGGAGCCAGACCGAGAGAGAGAGATACAGAAACCCGCTAAGCAGCATGTGGCGAGCTGTTGGGCAGTAGCGACCCTACGGACCCTATCTCCCGGGAGTAGTCTGGTTCCTCACCTCTGACTTGTCTTAATTGGCCAGCTGGAGTTAACATTGACGAGGAACAGAGCTCCCACCTCTTTCTTGCCTTTATTGGCTGGCTTGAGTGAAGATTCGCAAGAGCATATGTGCTCGGGAGAAGGAAGTATTCCAGTAAGTGCTCGTAGGGATCTTGACCATCTTCCGCGCTCTGGGATTGTTCTGAAAGCCGTGGAATACCTCTCCACACCTCAAGCACCTCAGGACATGTTGCCCCCTTGTCGCTACTTCACTATGTGCTAGCGACCGCTTCCGGGGGTCCATTATTGAGTGTGCAAGTCACCCCCTGCCATTTTATCCGTGTATACTTACATATATAAAACATTGATAACGCAAGGCCCATAGTTCTTCCATAGTTCTCGGTTACCAGTCTACTTTAGCCACAACAACGGGGATTGTCCTTGGGTGCACTTGCATAGTGCGAACATGGATAATCGTCGGGTAGTGCCGTATTTAATTAAAAACGTCTAACGGGCCTCTGCGAGTTGGCTTCGGTCCCTCATACGCCTTCCAAAGGTCTGGGACCCCAAGGTCCCGAGAAATGTCAAAAGAGGTAACAAATAATAATAATAATAATTTTGACTGTACAACGATATTCATTGCGTTATTTTAGTTGTCGAGCAGAAAACAATTTCGAACATGAAACAGTGGATTAGCCCTTCAAAATGATTCAGATTGTGATTGATGGTGTGTTACGCAATTAGGGTTGTGACACATCTGACTAAAAGAGTGATGGATATAATTGTTTAGTTGTCATTGAAAAGTGAAGGTGAAATGTAACAATATCGATTTTCTTTTTTCATGGAAACGAGACGCCAATCTTGGTTCTATATGCGCGTCATATCGGTATTTATTATTTCGTTAGAATAAAACTATCACCGCGCGTGTGATTAAAAAAACCTATGATTTCGGATGCACCCTTCCGCCGTCCCTTAATCAGCCCTTCAAAAGGTAGACGCTCATCGGCCAGCGCTCTCGCAGTCTAAGTTATGACAACATCATCATGTAGCGCTGTCGCCGTCTATCTAAGTTATGACATCATCATCATCTAGCGCTGTCGCAGTCTATCTAAGTTATGACATCATCATCATCTAGCGCTCTCGCAGTCTAAGTTATGACATCGTCGGCGCATCTCTAAAAATCATCAATAGCGTAATCACGGTATAAGATATTTCAATACCGGTATTAAAAATGACAAAAAAAGACCGGGATTATCTAATACCGGGATCCCGGCCCTGTTACCTTATGCTGAGTCATCAATATTCATTACATGTTACAAAGAGAAGATCCCTTAGATTATATTAAAATGAACAGAATCGTAATCTAACACATTTCAGTTATTTGCGTGTGTTGTACGTCTTTTGCAATTGTGAAAATAAGAAACCACGTTAGTAGAAACAAAAAAACCGGCAAAGTGCGAGGAGGACCATGCACAGTTAGCCCCTCGTACACGGCACAGTTTCTTTACGGTACGGCGTACGCCGTGATATAACGTGTCTGTCCACAAGCTTCCATAGTGATCCATACAACACTGACGACGGTGCCTACTCTGCCTACACACGGCGTATAAACCGCGCCGTTACAAAAACGTGTTTGTCAACAAGCTTCTCGAAAAAACTTGTGGTGAGACTCACGGGTGAGACTACACAGCTCGCCTCATGTGATGACTAATCTGCGCGATAAGCATCATAAACAGTTTATCCTTCAATTCCGCGTTGATGATAACGAATAATCCGTTGCCGCATCATTTTACTTTCGAAACAGAGCGAGACAGGCAAACCTACCGCGGTAGGTTTGCCTGTCTCGCTGGTGATTAAAATTTCACATTGTATAATATAATATAATCCATACTAACATCCATACTAATATCATAAATTCGAAAGTAACTCTGTCTGTCTGTATGTATGTTACCTTTTCACGCCTAAACCGCTGAACCTATTTCGATGTTTGGTATAGAGATAGTTTGAGTCCCGGGAAAGGACATAGGATACTTTTTATCTCGATATTCCCACGGGATCGGGACTTATGCGGGTGAAACTGCGGGGCGCAGCTAGTAATATTATACATGCGAAAGTAAGTTTGTTTTGTTTGTTGCCTTTTCACGCCTAAACAACTAAACCAATCATCCCGAAATTTTGCATATACGTTGTCAGGTGTACAGAAACGGACATAGGGTGCCTTTCATCCCGAAAAAAAAGTGCTGTTCCCGAGGAAAACAACAATAACGTTATCATGATAATAAATGGCGCCACGTGTCTATTGAACTTTGTCACATTATTTAATTCTGAGGCGGTACGAAGTTCGCCGGCTATTGTAAAATATTTTTTGTGTAAGTTGTACGGTGCATGGTAAATGCACGCTGTGTTTGATGAGTTAAGGGTTTATAATTGATTGTGTAGCACGTTCTGATTTATGAACTGCAAGTGTGTGCGCTACTTATTGCTTCTACTGAACTACATGTGCAGTAGTGGCGCGGTGGTGGAGCCAACCTAGCGACATCGGGTTCTGATACATTTTCAACTACGGGAAATATCTCCTTCTTTCATATGTCAATGGTACCTACAGTAGATTTTAACAAGAATCTGAACCGCGACTTACATTTGTAGAAAGGTAAAATCAGATTTTTTCTCGGAGTGAGAACATACCGAAATCGCTATTTATACACAGAATAAATGTGTGCGAATTAAGTAGGGGCAAGAGTTCAGGTCTAGCCAGTTCTTGAATTTAATTACCGATACTTGTCTGTGTTGCTAAGACTTTTTATGTAGGTATAATTAGCATTTCGCCCGCGACTTCGGTCGCGCGGATTTTGTACCACAACTTCAAAACCCCATTTTTATTTATTTATTTATAGGAGAACCAACAGCTATAATAGAAGTATATGAGTGAGACATACAGCCGATTAAAGGTTCTCACGAGTAAAAACAGAAAATTTAGTATCTTAGGATCACTAACAGGCACGATAGAAAAGAATACATACATATATGTATAAGGTATATAAGCACTATGCACTTTTAAAACAGTCAGCGTTCAGCCCAGTGCGTGTAGAATAGGTTTTGGTGGTAAATGGGTCAAATGAGAACTCTTTGCAAAGAATATTAAAGTCCTTACTCGCTCGCACCATCTATGAGTGCTGCCTGTACTTAGTTAGAAGAGGAAATAGGAATGGAGATTGACAGATTAAATCTAACTGATCTCTGGGGGACATTGAAACGCAGTCTATGCAGGAGATCAGCAGTTTAACGGGTAGTTTTAGTAAATTAATCATTATGATCTTTATTATTTAAGAAGGAATGTTAAAGAATGCTAAGAGGTATGTTTGGTGATACTGGAATGGATATTAAATGAGTATATAAGTGGAAGTCTAAATGTAGTACCATTAACAGAAAAGGTGTGTGGAAATCGCTTGCCATGGTATGCATATGTGATGACAAAAGTTTTGAGTATGAATGTGGATGGCTGTAAGAGTTGAGTAAGACCAAGAAAAAGATAAATGAACTGTTATAATAAAAACCGGCCAAGTGCGAGTCGTACTCACAGACGAAGGGTTTCACCGTACTATTGTACGGTGTTACTGAACCCTTTGTGTGCGAGTTAACACTACATACAAATAACGGCAAAAAAATCACGTTTGTTGTATGGGAGCCCCCCTTAAATATTTATTTTCTTCTGTTTTTAGTATTTGTTGTTATACTTAGCGGCAACAGAAATACATCATCTGTGAAAATTTCAACTGTCTAGCTATCACGGTTCATGAGATGCAGCCTGGTGACAGACAGAACACGGGGAGACATACAAACAAATTATTCGTTGCGCCATAAAAATAGACTAAACTTTCCCCCCTCCCGCCTGAAACTACATTCATCTAGTCCATATTCAATGTCAATAAAAATATATAATAAATTACCAGAAGACATAAAACAACAAAATAAAACCAGTAAGTAGGTATATTTTTAAATAAACTAAAGCAATTCTTAATTAAAAAAAGCTATTACACAATACAAGAATATCTAATGGATAAATTCAATAATAACTAAGAATAACAGACATATTTTAATAAGTAAAATAAAAATAAATTATACTATAATACCTAATAATTATATTACAATAATAACTACGAACAATATTATTAAGCGGGTAAAGAAATAAGGAATATTAAATATAATTAAATAAGTAATAAATTAATAGATAGACCTGCATATAAAATATTAATAGAATAAGTAAATGAATGGAAATATAAATAATAGAATAAAAAATAATTGTAATAGTTAAATTCAATTATAATAATACATAATTATGAATAACAGATATATATTAATAAGTAAAATAACAAAAATAAATGATAACATACCACTAATTAATTATACTACATTAATAATAATGAACAAATCTTAAGCGAGTAAAGAAATGAGCAATATTAAATATACTTAATGAAATAAATAATAAATAAATAGATAGACCTACATATAAAATATTAATGAAATAAGTGAATTAATAGAAATATAAATACAAAGTTAATAGAATAGAAAATATTTCTAACTTTATAATAAGGAAAATTAATAAAGCGCTCTTCCTCTCTCTTACTTATTTAAAAAATTGCTGTGCCCGACAGGGTCCATAATTGTTTTTATTATTTTTATTTACCACCTGTAATAAAATTGTACATTGTGGGTTGCAATAAACGATTAGAGATTTGAAACGGATAGTAGATTCTTAGTAATAGGGATGACTGCCGAGATGACGACTAATAGAGAAGTATGGAAGAAAAAGTAATGTTACGCCGACCACAAATAAATTGGATAAGGGCAACAGAGACACGATGTATTTGTGCCAAGTTTCAAGTTTTTAGACCGACGGAATAAGATCTTTCATACAAACTATGTATCTGCACCCTTTTAACCCCGACATACAGGGGTTGGTCGAGGAGAAAAATCGTTTGGTGCGATTTCATAATTTTTTTAAATTGGTTTGCCAATTTTCTAGTCGATTGAAGCTTCTCTATAGTAAAATCATCCCCCTAATAACAGAATTTCCCTTTTACACCCAGTTACTTTTCTAGTCAAGATTATTGTTGCGAGGAAGGTTTTTAATCTAGGTTCATATTTAAGGGTGTGGTACCCACCTCAGTCTCCAGTTTGATGGTCTGTACCTCACCCTTAAAAAACCAGACATTACTGATAAACGCTGTAATATTATCATTATTACTATATTATACATACCAATGTATTAAATTGGTATGTATAATATAGTAATAATGATAATTAACAGGTATAGATATATTAACAGGCATAAACCACTTTCAAAATAGTATGTAGTCAAAAATAGTCGAGTTCCATGTAGATGTGGACGGTAGCTACTCGCAATTGTCGGAATACGCGCGAATTCGCGAGGATGCATTTCCGTCCGCTTCGATGCGTTCGATTTTTTTTTTCGGTAAGAACCAAACTTTAGGTGGCTAGGGAAATTTCAATGGCTACATTCTTCAATTATGTGCTTTTAACTCTGTTCTTTACTTAGATGTACAGACGCCAGCACATCAAGCTACCCGAAACTGTCAAATTTTCCCAATCAACTTTGAACCTTATGCTTTAGAAATAAAGTTGAAAATCTATTAAAGAAATTTGACAGATTGTAGTAGGTTGATGTGCTGGCGTCTGTACACCAAAACTTCATCTTAATAGCGCTAGGATTATGGGAATGTCACTAACATGCAAAAAATGAATACATAAATTATTTCCATTGTTTGCATATCTGTCATGCATTAAGCTAAGAAACATTGACCTCAAATCATGGACCAGTCTTATCGACAAATAGTCAGTAGCGCAAAACAAATTACGTCTATTATCAGAAAACTACTAAGTATAACAACTAAATATATTGTTTTTGTTTACAGATTGGTGAATAATGTTTGGCTTGCTGCTTAGTTTACTCGGGCTAGCTGGCCTGAGCCCAGTTCCCTTTCTCGCCGACGTAATAGGTGCCACGGAGCCAGCACTGAAACTGTTAATATCCATCCTACTAGGATACCCGTTGGCGATTATCTATCATAAATACGTCAAGCAACATGTACAATATCGGAACTTATATTTCGTCGTGACGGGATTCGACATGGCATTCTATAATTTTGGTATCTCAATGTACCATAATGCAATCCCGGCGCTAGTAATTTATTTAAGCACTAAGATCCTTGGTCCGGGAAAGAACAACGCAATATTGACATTTGCGTTTAACATGACGTATCTACTGGCCGGCTACGTAGTGACCGAGTCGGAGGACTACGACATCACATGGACGATGCCGCACTGCGTGCTCACTCTGAAGTTGATCGCTTTGTCCTTCGACCTGTGGGATGGTCAGAGAAAGCTAAAAGGAGAGGAACTGTCTGCGACTAATAAAGTGACGGCTCTGGAGAGTCCGCCTACATTCCTGGAGCTGTTGGGATTCGTTTACTTCCCCGCGTGTTTCCTGGTGGGACCCATATTCTCGTTCAGGCGCTACAAAGATTTTATCTCTGATAAATTCCCCTTGGAAACGGAAGCTGCTGTGTTTGAGGGGCAAGCTATGAAGAGGCTAATTCAGGGTGCAATCTACTTGGTAGCTTATCAAGTTGGAGGTAATATTCTTTTAATGTTTTTTTATATATTAATACAAACTGCTTGGAGCTCGTACGTTATGTTTTGAATACCAAATTCGTTAGCAGAAAAATCTGGTATATTGTTGTTTTTCTAGTTAAAAAAGAAGTATCATAAAAATAGGATAAGTTTTGCGTATCTATGTTCGGTAAAATTTTACATAATAGTGGTTCAGTATTTATACTTTGATGCATTATGTTACTGTGTCAGGGCTCCTCCCTTGGCTGTGATCGCCTGGGCATTTTTGCACTACTTTTTCAAGACATCGCTATTAAATGAAGTCCTTATCAACTTTATGTTACATTGAATTTGCGGCAGGTTCTTTTAAATTCGTGTTTTTTAAAGGGTAAAGAACGGTTTCTTGATGATGAAGCATCATGAGATGCTTCTATATTTGAGATCGGCTTCAACTAAGCGTCTCTTGACATCTTGAGACATAAGTATACTACTACTATGTAAAAAGGGCCCTAACTCATTTTCCTTTGTTCTGCACTCTTACGTAGTTTGTTTTGGAAATGACGAGCATAATGTATACAGAGAATGCCTGTGTTGAAATACATTTTTCTCTTTAGTGTAACAAGCACAAAAGCGGTCCAGCACAAACTATGGATGTAGTCTGGCATTACACGGCTGGGTATATTTAGTAGTACGTAATCACGCAACGCTAAGTCCTAATTATACCCGATTAAGATACTCCAACTCGGGTATATTTAGTACTTAGAAATTTCGAAAGCCTCATGCTAACTATACCCGACCAAAACCCCATGGAAAGTTTCCACAAGGTACATTTAGTAAAGACGCGTTGTCGATTGAAATTTAATTTGATAAATGAGCTCTTTGTTTTCTATAAATAAAATTAAATTTTATTCGAGAACATTCATCGGTTTCTCACTAAACTTCAACTATATCCTACGATCCTGCATACTTATCTCTTTTGTTGACTGTACATGTTTTTCTCAACCGACTCTTGGATCCCTGGATCCTGGATCTCCTGAATCCTGGAACAATCCACTTGATAGAAGAATACTAACCACTCAATGCTAATTCAATTGCGTTTTCTTTTGTTTCAGTCTCTGTATTCAGTATGAAAGTTATGTTGTCGGACGAGTTTTGGGACAATTCAGTATTCTATCGTAACTTCTACTGCGGACTCTGGGCTCATTTCGCTTTGTATAAATATATTTCCTGCTGGCTGCTCACCGAAGGTAAACAGACATCATTAATTCATTATTCTTATCATGTTACACATAGGTACCTACCTCATTTATATGCTAGTAAAAATATTTCAACATTTGATCTAGATTTAAATATCAATAATGATGGGTATATCATCTATATAATGGGGATAATCATCTACATAATCATAGGAATAATGACCATCATAACAATTGCATAATTATGCTGATCACGATTAATCAGCAATATATTGTGAATACCTAATCAAAAACATTTAATCAAGAAAGTGTTCATACAAAATAACACAATTGTGACGTCACCTTAATCCAATTTCAAAACAATTCGTTATAGGTTCTGTGAACAATGATCCCTTTGGTTTGATACTGCTTTAGTATTTAATGTTCATGAGGCAATCAGTGCACTGGGGCCATTTCAATTTGTATAAATTATTTAAGTTCAAACAAATTGTAATTGTTCTTTGTTACAAAATGTAACACTGAATATTTTGTTGAATCTGGATCAACTGGGCGATAACAATACCTACTAAGTTCTTGTGATGCTAGGGATAAGTTGCCGGGGAGTTAGTCTCGCCACTTTTTCTACCCGGGTAAAAGCTAGGAAGTGAATAATGCAACTTCTGACATTAAAAAAATAGTGACTGTCAGCCTAGTTAGTAGTTTCATGAATGATGTTTGATGTTGAGTGTCGGTTGTTGCAGCGTCTTGCATCAGGTTCGGTCTATCGTACAACGGCACGCGCTCGGAAGGCGGCACGTCGGTGAGCCAGTGGGACGGCTGCAACAACATCAAGCTGCTGCGCTTCGAGAGCGCCACGCGCTTCCAGCACTACATCGACAGCTTCAACTGCAACACCAACCACTTCGCCGCCGAGTACGTGTACAAGCGACTGCGCTTCCTCGGCAACCGCAACCTCAGCCAGCTCATCACGCTCACCTTCCTCGCGCTGTGGCACGGCACACAGTCCGGCTACTACATGACCTTTCTCAACGAATTCCTTATAATGGTGATGGAGAAAGATTTAGAATCAATGCTGCTCAAAACTGAATTCTACCATAAAATGTGGAACAATACAATCGTCAAATACCTCCTGTACATTATACTCAAAACATACACAATAGTATTTATGGGCTGGAGTCTAGTGCCATTCGACCTCAAGAGCTTCTCAAAATGGTGGACTGTTTATACTAGTTTATATTTCTCAGGATTCATACTATTTCTGCCGTGGTCCTTTGTTTACAAGCCCTATGTTAAAAAAGCCTTAAAAGCTAGCGGAACTCATGCCAAAGCACAATAATTGTAATTAGAATATCCTGTATTGGCTAGTTAAGGCTTAAAATCAGCGCATTTCGCATAATATAGATATTACAAAGTTTAGTATTTGCCTGTCGTACATATCCATACATAATTTACAAAATATTGCCTAAGTACAATTTGGAATTATAACACGCGGTTAGCAATCTATTGAGAGAACGACTCACGCTGGCACGTCGCATATTGTGACTGCTGGACGCGAACGAATTGGTGTTTTATTTGTTGGTTCATTTTATATTATTTTCAACATTCAATCATGTTTGCATGTTAGCTATAGTTATATTTTATTCTTGCAACTCCTTATGATTTTCGAACCGGTACCGGTATTAGCGACCGAACGCGCACCACCCGTGGTACGCGGGGGTGAAACTGGTTATTATGTCAATGAACGACATTTCTCGTGTAGACCAAAGCGGCAAAGTTTTAGGTAACGTGATTGACGCGAACAGGTGCCTCATGATACTTTTAATTGATTTAATAGTTTCAAACTATACTTTATTACCGATTAAGATTTAGAGAAATAGTAAAGTTCATCCGAATAAATAGTGCTGCGCTTTGAAAACTAAAACGCGCGTGTCGCCGAACTTGCCGCCACTGACGCAAGAAATATTGTCATCTCTTATAAGTGCTTCAAGTCAAAGGTTCACATTAAATATTTCTATTACATACAATTCTTCCACACCGCTTGAGTAGACCCGCACTGTTTCATTCGAGGATAGACTGTAAATAAATACAATACCACTAACCAATAAGTACCAATAACCACTTGAAATACATGGCCAGTAAGTATAATAGTTCACTGCATATTGGCACTTCTCAGAATTGTCTAGTTCCGTAATTAATCGACAATTGATTATTTTTTAACACCTGAACATGAATATGCAGTCGGTCGACATTGATCGATGTCTAGGCTGGCCACTTTTACGCAGCGCAATCACATTCGCTTTCATTTCAATATTCTGCATTTTAAAAGGACAGGGCTAATAGATAGAACACACGTGGCTAACCCACAATTAACAACCAACAAACAACGTTCTATTTAATCGCGGTGAATGACTCGTAACTTAACTGTGTCTACCTTATAAGTAATTTATTTACTTAGATATCTGTGGGTATAATCATAAAGTTTTACGAATTAAGCGCACAAGACGAACATGACAAGGAGATATATTATTAGTCATAAGCGTCATTATTCGAAGTAATTATTAAAAAACATTTAAAAAACTATCAACCGCGCGTGAGATTCGAACCTCGAGCTCGCTACGCAGGACGCGCTTACCCAAACGTGATAACCGCTAAGCTATCATGCCATATACCGTAGTGGTTGAGTTAATGAAATACAATCAGTTGCAAATGAACGTGAGTGTGTTTGTCTACAGTAGAGAAATGACTAATTAAAAGAAGGTCGTAAGTAAAACCAGTGTCAATCTATGGTTTTGTGAAATTGCTACTCCACTTATGACCGTGGCCGTACATAATATTTACTTCTTTACGCCATCAAGTCCGGAAGGTCGATATTTTTGTACTTACTTCGAAGGCCATGATTTTTTTCGACCTTTTCAGAATGTGAACTTTGCATAATCAGCCTGTAATGTTCCCACTGCTGGGACACAGGCCTTCTCTAGACGAGAGGGAGTGGGCTGTAATTCATCACGCGGGCCCAGTGCGGGTTGGTAGATGTCACGTCTTTGAATTTATGGTTCTAGGACATGCCGGTTTCTTCACGATGTTTTATATCTTGTCGTCTCGTGTCTTAAGTATACGTCGCGCAACGAGTTATGAGCGCTGACCTTGAAGAAAACAGACGCCACAAACCCTTATGCCTTAGTAATAAGGGTTCGTTTCGCTTGTTTTTTTTTCAAGGTCAACGCTCATAACTCGTTGCGCGACGTATACTTAGTCAAATTTCGAGTTTAAACTTCACAGTCATGGTCTTCTATTTTCACATGCCACAAATTTTCGTATAAAAAATCTTCCACTGTCTTAAGTCTTTTCGCTTACGTCATTGATCCGATGATCATTTACGATTAAAGATGAAAGGCGGCAACATTAATGTGTATCGTTAGTATAAGTAACGCTATTGACAACTTCTCATTTCCTTCAAACTCGTTATAAGTTATCTTTAATATTTCCTATTATTAAGTATTTCTCAAGAACTATATTATCCCTGTCTGCCTGCTAATGAGTAAACTAATTAGCTAGTAAGTTCCATCCAACATTACCTAGCCTACAAATAACACGTGCTCTTATAAATTTCATGGATTTAGTGTAGAATGTTAGGTTAGATACTAGTCAGACGTTAAGCATGAAAGATCCAACCAGCAATTTGTCGAAAATCGAGTTATATTATATACAGTCAAATCTGGATAAGCGAGAGTTCAAGGGAGCAAAATCTCATTCTCGCTTATAGAGGTTTCTCACTAACCCGAGTTTCTCGCTAATGCAGGTATATGGGTAGCGTTTCTCTCTTATAGGGGTACGCAGCAATAACATGTCACAGCATGTACGAATGTAGTAAAATGTGTAATATTATAATATTATTAATACAATAACAATGGTAGGAAGTTCCACGAAAGTTAAGAATGAGTCATAAAATAGCAGATGTTAAATTTGTAAATAAAGCTCGACTGTCGCTTATAGAGGTATAGATAAGTAGCAGTCTCACTTACGGAGGTCTATGAGGGAAAAACGACTCTCTCTTACAGAGGTTTTTGTTTCTCGCTAATAGAGGTTTTGGGTGCTTAAAATGACGGGTCCTGGCTATTACTCTCACTTATAGAGTTTTCTCACTTATCCAGGTTTGACTGTAGTTAGAATCGACACATCGAACTTTATATACGCAAAAATGATCCAAAAAATTAAAAAAAATGTTGGCTGGATCTTTTCTGCTTAACAGGGTCCGTCTGATAATATAATTAATATAAATTAAAAAGATTCAACTGAAAAGTGGAAAAGGGCTGTTATAGTTGTAGCCTTATTTTTACGATTGTTGCTTAGTTAGTAGTAAAATATAATCATACAAACTGCAACACCAATTCAGCCTCAGAACTATGATTATGTTCATAGTTAGTTTATATCCTTAATAACTATATAAATGTAATATAATATACAAATCTACATGGTCCAGCGAAATACTTAGTAGAATAGTCATATTACATTTAGACTGACAACAGCAAGTTTTGAGGAAACCAAATAAATGTAACAAATTATATCTATGTACCTAACTTTCTTTCGTTTACCATCAGACAAGGTGTAAAACCAATCGTTTAATTCTTATATTGGGTGTGTTCTTTCTTGGCGTCTTAACAAACTTGTTTCGAAGTTATAATTCACTTATAACTTATTGTAGCTTCCGCCCGCGGGTTCGCTCGCGTGGTATGTCGATAAAAAGTCCATAAAAAGCGTATGTCCTTCTCCAGGGTTCAAAGTATGCCCGTACTAAATTTTATCTAAATCGGTGTAGACGTTTCGGAGATTAGCCGGAACAAACAGACATTTCTTTTTTTTTAATACCTTATAATTATTATACTTTCATAATTATGCATTTAGTAAAAAACTGTTATTTTCGCATTACAAGCAGACACCTCAATTTTATTTATCTATACAAATATGTAAATAAAATTGGAGTGTCTGTTTGTGATATTAAAATAACCGCTTTTTACTAAATGCATATGGACGCGGTACATATACCAAGATAACATTTTTTTTTCCAATTTGTATCTGTCTGTTTGTTCCGGCTAATCTCTAAAACGGCTGGACCGATTTTGACGGGACTTTCACTGGCAAATATCTGCCAGTCGATTCTGTTAGAATCGCACCGTGAGAAGTTGTGTGAAGTGAGCTGTGATTCTATCTATCTAATGCTAGGGATTGTCACTAATGACAGCTCACTTTAAGCTCACTTCACCCGAGTTATCACGGTGAGATTTTTACAGAATAACACTACTGAAGTAATCAGGAGTAACTTAGGCTAATATTATTTTAGAAAAATACAATGTAAACTCTATACAACGACCCTCAAGGGACTGTGCATATTTTGACGTTATAGAGAGTTGTCGTTAAATGGAAAGAAGAAAAATATGTATTAGATAAAAAAGAAAAAGTTTATTTCAGACTAGTGTTAGTAATTACGTAAAAAACTATTCTTGTTTGAACGTTATTGCGTATAGTTTGTTATTTTTGTCTGATGTCTCTTGCTGCACCAGTAATTTTGTTGTATTTTTTAAATAATTTTATTCATATCTTGCGATATTTAAGTTTGTGAACAACTATAACTTATAGATAATTAATCCATGACGTCTACTAACAATCAGTCAACACGTACAAGCAATCCCAATTTGTAAACAAAAGAACGGATTTCTTAGAAAGTTCGGTATGTATAATGCCGACAGTCGAGTTTATTACGGGTTAGGCTCAGAATACAGGGGTTAGGATAATAAAGCGACAAACGAACGTACACAGCTGCGCAGTTTCTACTAATTTTGGCAACTTAAAAAGTTCTTTTTATTTTAAATTGCTGTCGTTATTGAGTGTGGGTGTAGCGCTATATAGAGTGTATCATTGTATGGGAAACAAGCTAAACCAACCAAAGCCGAGTGATGTCGACGCTTTAGGGAGTTTGTCGTTAAATCGAGTGACGTTACATGGAGTTTACACTGTAATTAGGGATTCACGCAAAAAAATTAAAACGTTTTCCGTCATGCACGCGAACGAAGTCGCGGTCACAGCTAGTTTGTATATATATACATATAATACCTTATCTGACAGCTCCTATTGTGTCACGCCTCTATCGTTTAGTTCAGCGCACTACAGAAACATTAAGAAAACACCAGTTATAATGTAAACTCTATTAAAAAGCTCGTGATTAGACATACATAATTAAGAATTGTAAATGTATTCAGGCGTGGACTAGCTATGTAATATGTGGATTACTTATACATAAAATAACAGAGGGGCAATTCTCGTAATTTTAAGAACGTTTACAGTCTGATCTCAGTCTCAGTCTGTCAAAAATACCTCTAATTTCCCTACATTTTTGACATTGATTGTCGCTGAGATGAGCTTGAGACTAGATTTTGAACGGGAATTGACCTTCTGTTGATAAACGAAGAGTAAGACCGTGCATAAAAATGATGACATAATATTTATTAATTAATTGTGATTTAAATGTACCTTATGAATTATGATTTATATTGAAAAACTCATGTAGTTACAAACATAAGACATAAGTGTTAATAGATATTATTATTTAGAACAGCGTTAAATACGATATTATTAATAAAGCGTTCTTATAATTTACCTGATATTAGGCCTTGAGTTGTTACTTAAAAAAATAGTACCTATATGTATTCATAAATTTTATAGCATTTGTAAACTTTATAATGTATACAGGGTGAATTTTTCAAGTGGGCGTGGATGGCCGAATTCTAAACTATGAAGAATAGCGAAAAGTACTCAAAGGAGTCGCGGGCTCGATTTTGATGGAAACTAACACTGCATCATTGGACTTTTGAAAAATCAATATTTCTAGCCAGGAATCGAACCCGCTGATTTTGAAAAAAAGAAAAACACTGTATTATTACACCATTCGATAGTGTCCCTAATAAGGATCAAATTCTGGGAAGTAATAACATACGGCAAACTAAAGGAAAGAGCTCATTTTTAACAAAATACTTATTTTTATTATTCTTATGTTACCTACCTCATCATCATCTGCCTAGCTTTTTCCCAACTATGTTGGGATCGGCTTCCAGTCTAACCGGATGCAGCTGAAGACCAGTATTTCTATGACTGCCTATCTGACCTCCACAACCCAGTTACTGGGTAATACCACAGTATAATACAGTAAGTTATCTAAGGCCGCCCGCCGAGTTATTAGCCTACTCTTGCGTTGATCCCCAGGGTTGTCACTTTTACTTTTAGTTAATATTTTCGAACAAGCAGCACTTGATCTAAATTTATGAAATAAAAAGCATATTATGATTGAATATTTTACCAATTTATAAATTTAGTAAAAATAAAAAGCCTTTATTCACATAACATTTATTATACTAAGTTACAAATTTGATACCGAGAAAATTTTTCTCCTGTTTCTGCACGTCCGGAACGCTTTATTATTATTTGTTAATGTAAAGTAAATTCTCATTCTTATGTAAAGTTTTTGTAAAAAGCTTTTGGGAAAGCATGGACAGTGCATCTTAAATTCTATATCATTCAGTTGATCGTAAATTGACCGGCCAATTTTAATGTTGATGTGGTCCTTTTTGAACGCTTTGCGAAACACCTGCTCCATCCTTTCTACACTATCGACAAAATCATCAGGTGGGATCATGAGTAAATTTCGATCTTTGCCGTAATTCCTGTAATAGGTGTATCTAGATTCTACACTTAAATTACACGCTCGTTGATTAACGTCGACGTAATTATTTAAAAAATCGCAGTTCTTATGGTAATCAACACATTTTTTTAACAAAGCGCCACAAACATAAAAAAATGCATTTTTTTCCGGTAGCTCATGTTGTAATAATAATAATTTCAATAGTAATTAATTTGCAATATTAATTATTGTGAAATTGCCCTTATTACAACTATACGCGACAAATACGTTTACCTAAACGATGTTTCGTACTCAATCCTCTGTTTTATAATATAAAAACTTTTTTACAAAAAAAAAAAAACAACCGACTTCAAAAAAAAAAAACACTACAAAGTGATAAATAACTTTAATTTCGGAAGTCGGTGTCAAAAAACGAAAATGCGGAACCAACGACACCGACTTCCGAAATTAAAGTTATTTATCACTTTGTAGTGTTTTTTTTTGAAGTCGGTTGTTTTTTTTTTGTAAAAAAGTTTTTATTTTTCAATTTTTAGTTGTACCTACCCCACAAAAAAGTAAACAAAAAGATCGTTAATGTAGACAATGTAGATAAATTTTTAGATTGTTGTTGATTTTTCAAAAACCGCTTGTCCGATTTCGATAAAACTTTCATGGGACCATTTGGGAAGTATACCCTTTCCAACAAAAAAAGAATTTTTCAAATCGGTTGGCAAGCAACGGAGTTATGCGGGAACAAACATAAAAAAAATAATACAAACATTCGAATTGAGAACCTCCTCCTTTTTTAGAAGTCGGTTAAAAACTAGACTTCTTAAAATAAACTTTAGCTCTAAACATAGTATTCAGAAAGTAAATTTGGGAATACATTTATATGGAAAAATGCGACTCGGCTACGCTCTTAATAAAGCAAATAAACTGTGAAATAAACAATACAATACCACATTTTCTAATAATATTTAAGTATAAGTAGGTACTTACATTTCTGGTTGAGTAGGAACTATGAAGAATGATAAGTCCGGGTTTGCGAAATCATTATTGAGGCACCCGAAAACACTACAATATTTTTTTCCCCTTTTTGAAGTCATGATACTCGTAATTTAAGTGGCCGCCGCAGGCGAGAATTGACGAACGCAAGCGGTCATGTAGCGTACGCGCGTGCTCACAGTCGCGCTGCACAGCCCGCACTGCCGCCACCTTATTCCCTCATATATTATGCTAGCGTGTGCGTGAAATCGCGTGCCGACATGGCGCGCGGCGTGCACGCACACATTCAAACCGAGAGCGGCACGTTTGTATGAAGATGTTTTACTGTATATTATACTGTGGTAATACTATACACCTTCCCCTTGTTAAGACTGGTAGTCAGACCTTCGAGCTTCTGAATACCCGTAACGACTGTCAAAGATCCAGGAATGACAGCCGGGACCAACGGCTTAACGTGCTTTCCGAAGCATGAAGGGGTCTCGGTATGTTAAGATGGTCACCCATCCACAGACCAACTGCGGCAAGTGTAGCTTAACCTAATGGATTGACCTGTGCGGCTGTTATTAATTTAGCCGGGCCCGGGTTATGTTACATACCTACTAAACCTTGACTGATTAATTGTTCAAAATGATGACCATTGTTTTCAATAAATAGCTGGATTCGATGTCTCAAGGATTGTACTGCATTCAGCATTACAATATTATTGATTCCATTAGAATATTTTCCAAAGATCGTAATAGAAATTTGAATTTAGAACATAATGTTGTGAAGGTGACTGCGCTGCGGGTGTGTTAATAAAAATATTGAGCATCATTTCGAACAAGGTACGTAATGTAGGTATGAATACATACCTACTTTAAAATAAGGAGCAATTTATTAAGATTCAACATTTTCCTTAAGTTTGCCGTATGTCATTACTTCCCAGAATTTGATCCTTATTAGGGACACTATCGAATGGTGTAATAATACAGTGTGTTTGATTGATTTTTCAACAATCCAATGATGCAGTTTTAGTTTTCATCAAAATCGAGCCCGCGACTCCTCTGAGTACTTTTCGCTATTCCTTATAGTTTAGAATTTGGCCATCCACGCCCACTTGGAAAATTCACCCTGTATATGTATGGTATAGAAATTGTTTTTTTTTTATGATACTTAAAAGCAGATCTTTGGTACCAATGTATAGATTTTTCTTTAGAAATTAAAATAATTATGTCATTTAACCGGATACACAATTGAATCAAAAACACAAAATGTAACATCAGCACATATTTATTTATTTTTTAAATTCAAGATAAACGCGAAGATTGCAAATCTTTATTGTTCTTTAAAATCGTGTAGAGCAGATAAAACAATTGACAAGAAGCGGAAACCTGGTTTGTATATTAAAGTTACTACAATAAATAATAAAGAGAATGAAACTAAAATTAATTTCATTTAATACACTGAACTAAATGCTTCTGTAGAGCAAACTATTTACTGAATGGCCACAATTTAGACCTTATTGACTCGACGATATAATAACCTACAATGTGTGTAAATATGGAACACCCACATACTCCGAAATATTTTATTCCGAATTTCGATGTTCACGATTTTCAAAAGTCCGAATTTCATGATACCTATGAATTATAATATCTATTATTAAAAATCACGAAATATATTCTACCGGAAGTCGTAAATGCGATTTGTTTGTTTTCCGATTTTCATACGTTCGAAGAATCAAATGCTCGATGGGTTCTCGGTCCAAAAAACGACATTCCGATTTTCAATATTCCGAATAAACTGCGAAAATTAGGATTCTGATTCAATTAGTATAATATTCAGTGACCCATATAAATTCAAAATCTATATGTAACGTTTAATGCAATTTACAAAAGTCTACTTTGTTGTTAATATTATTTTTTGAGCGCCAGATCCCCTCTATTGTTGGTGAATCATTTGGGTTAGGTTAGAAGAACTGTGACCATTAAAGCGCGAAGGCGAGCGAACGAAGCGAGCGTGCCGCGGCAGTGGCCGGCGAGCGCCAGATTCCCTTTATTGTTGGTGAATCATTTGGGTCAAATGAAGAGATCCGCAGGAGGACCAAGGTAACCGACATAGCCCGAAGAATTGCCAAACTTAAGTGGCAGTGGGCAGGGCACATTGCTCGCAGAACAGATGGCCGATGGGGCCGAAAGGTTCTGGAGTGGCGACCGCGTACCGGAAGGCGTAGCGTTGGAAGGCCTCCCACAAGGTGGACCGACGACCTTGTGAAGGCCGCAGGAACTCGTTGGATGCGAGAAGCACAAAACCGGTCGAAGTGGAGGTGCTTGGGGGAGGCCTATGTTCAGCAGTGGACGTCTTTCGGCTGAAATGATGATGATGATGAATCATTTGGGTTAAGTAAGGTTAGAGCTGTGACCAGCGAAAAAATAATAATTATTCCAATGAAAATATTTTTAATCTAAAGTAAACAATCATAGTTTTAAATGAGAAACAATAATACACTGCAAAAAATGTACTTTATCGTATAGTTTTTTCTTTAAAATTATTTTATTTATGTTTTCTTCTATCGCTATATACTTTCTTCGTTTCGGTTTTGTTATATCGACGTTTCGGTGTTGCAATAACGACTGGTAAACTAAAAAGTTTCAATAGTATCCTAAATAATAAGTTAAATGATCTGGGCCATGATATGGATGATGCAAATAAATTGTACGAGGATTTCTTTTCAGTAGTTCAGACTCAATTCAATAAAACTTTTGAAAAGAAAACAAAAAACATTTGCCCTAATTTTATTTTTAGTGACTGGGCAACTAGAGGTATTAGGATAAGTAGGGAAAGACTGTTCGAGCTGTATGGCCTTAAGCCTTACATTAATACTGATACTTTCAGCAAGTATGTTGCTACATATTCCAAAATTTTTAGAAATACTTGCAAAATAGCCAAAGCCCGGTACATTAGCAACAAAATCAAATCGACAGAAAATAGAATAAAAACGGTTTGGAAAATTGTAAATAACGAAACTAGTTGGAATAAAAAACGAAACACAGATTACACGTTGGAGACTTCACGTGGTGCCATAAGCTCTAACTTAGAAGTAGCTCAAGAATTTGTAAATTTCTTTACTAATATACCATCGAAAACGACGGAAGCCTTAAATTCCTCACCCGACGTATCAATTGATTTATTAAGAGCGAACGTTCAAGCCTGCCCGGTTGAATTTCAGTTTAAACATATTAACCCTGTAGTAGTAATAAAGCTTTTAAGCAAATTAAGATCAAATTGACCGAAGATCTTTGGGGAATGTCCATTAAAGTGTACCTCCTAATTGAGACTATTGCGCATTACTTAGCCTTAGTATTTAATTCTTGAGTAGATCAAGGAGTCTTCCCCGATCTAATGAAATATCGTAAGGTAATACCACTTTACAAATCCGGGGACAGTAAAGACACCAATAATTATAGACCCGTATCCGTGTTGCCGGTTTTCAGCAAGGTGTTTGAAAAGATAATGCTTAATCAGATGCTCAATCATTTACACGAATAAAATCCTTCACGATCAACAGTATGGTTTTACCAAAGGACCTTGTACGACCGACGCCGGTGTAACCTTATTAAAACACATTTTTAACGCGTGGGAAGAGGCTCAAGACGCCATAGGAATCTTTTGTGACCTCTCCAAGGCATTTGATTGTGTCGATCACGAAACCTTGCTTTTGAAACTTGAGCATTACGGACTTGGAAAACTTGCGCTCAGTTTAGTTAGTTCTTATTTAAATGATAGACAACAGCAAGTTCAAATAAATGGTGTCAATTCACATGGTTTAACAGTAAAAATGGGTGTGCCACAAGGCTCGATTTTGGGTCCTTTCCTCTTTTTAGTGTATATTAATGATCTACTCCATTTATTAAAAAACCAACCACAAATGGTATTATTTGCTGATGACACTTCTTTAATTTTTAAGGTAAATAGACGTGCTATAAATTTTGACGACGTAAATAACGCCCTACTGCAGGTCCAAAATTGGTTTACTGCTAATAATTTAGTATTAAATGGAAAAAAAACTAAGTGCATAAGATTTTCTTTACCAAATGTCAAAGGTAGTGATTGCGAGATAATATTGAATCAAGAGAAACTAGAATTCGTCGATAGAACTGTTTTCCTAGGGATCACGCTCGACTCAAGGCTACAATGGGGTCCTCATTTAACATCTCTTGCAGGACGGCTAAGTTCAGCTGCTTATGCTGTCAGAAAAATCCGTCAGTTTACTGATGAGAGAGACTGGTCTATTTTAGGTTACTTTCATAGTATCATGTCTTACGGTATTTTACTTTGGGGACGGGCTGCAGACATCGATTCTATTTTTATTCTGCAGAAAAGAGCCATCAGAGCCATATATAATCTTCGCAGGCGCGATTCTCCAAGGGAACGGTTTAAGGAAATTAACATCATGACGGTACCTTGTCAATATATCTACGAAAACATCATGTATGTACTTAAGGAAAAATTTACATCTTTTTAGTAAAAGAGGTGAGAGACATACGAGGTGTGGCAATTAAGTTCCGGGAAATTAGTTATAATTTAAAAACTGGCAACACTTTTTCATTCGCCATCATCTGTCTAAGAGGGGGGATCTTCCTTGAGTTCAAAGTTGAAGTAGATAGCACGTTTGGTTTGTTTTTTATGCGTATTTTTTGCAAGTAACTTTTTTAGTGGCGTAGTGAAAATGCAACACAAGCAACGTGTTGTGACTCAATTTTTAGTGAAATCTGGCGAAAAACCCTCGGAAATCCTCCGAAAATTGCAGGTTGTCTATGGAGACGATAGCATGTCAAAAACGCGTGTGTTTGAATGGGCGAAGCGGTTCAAGGAAGGGCGTGAATCGATGGAAGACGATCCACGTGAAGGAGCTCCCGTCACCTCTCGTACCGACGCGAATGTTGATCGTTTGCGCATGTTGATCACGTCTGACCGTCGCCTAAGCGCTGCGGGCACGTGTTTTTCGTTTGCGACCCGAACTCGCCAAGGATGGCTGAATCTTGCATCACGACAATGCACCGGCCCATTCCTCGTTCGTTGTGCAAGAGTTTTTGGCAAAAAAAGGCATCCCAACGTTGCCTCACCCACCCTATAGCCCCGATACTGCTCCCTGCGACTTTTTTCTATTCCCCAAGATGAAGTCGCACCTCAAGGGAACTCATCATGGTGGCGTACAAGAGGTCCAAGAAGCTGTAACCGGTGTGCTTAACGGGCTAACTTCGGAGGACTACCAAGGGTGCTTCCAATCATGGGAGAAACGTTGGGATCGTTGTGTAGAGTTAGAGGGAGACTATTGTGAAGGTCGATAGTAAAATTTTTCCTAAAACTTCATTTTCTTGTTTTTTATTGACAAATTCCCGGAACTTAATTGCCAGAGTGGTAATTATAGTACTAGAAATAGGGACCTATTAGTTCAACCAGGTTTCAGACTAGCTAAAGTAGACTCATCTTTTATGGGGTACTGTTTAAAATGTTATAACAAAATACCTCCCCACAATCTTCAACTGAATGAGACAAAATTCAAGTCTTGTATTAAACGCACACTATGCAGGCAGGCATATTATAAGTTAGGGGATTACATCGCTGATAAAAATGCCTGGCTCAATGCTGGTCCTGCTCCACAACCACAACTAATTCATTAACACTTGAAAATACTGTTGGAGCTGCTGAAGATTGTAAGTCTATCTTTGCATTGTATAAATTCAATCTCCTAGTATTGTATAATTGCATAGCACATGTGTGAGCACTATGTACATACTATAAAGCTACCATTTACTGGGTACGTCTTTCATTGATTTGTATGTGCTCTGGCGGCTGAGAGTATGTCATGCTCACTCAAATGTCTCGCTGATGGTGGCGCATGTGTTGGATCATTTAGCTCCCTTCAAAATGGTTGAGCTGAATGGTGCTAATACATGCGTCATGTTCGTGAACGGGCGCCGTCAGTAGGGACTGGTCATCTCTTTGCTGCCATGGCTTATTTTATTTAATATTTGAATTGTTGTTTTTTCTTATCTTTTCATTATAGACGCTTTTAACGTTCTGCATCGTTCTCACATGTATAATTTTTAACATGAATGATGTAACCAAGAATTTGTAACTATATTATTTTGATTGAAAAGAGTGTCCATGGAGGAGAAGAACGGGCAAGAAATTGCCCGTTCTTCTCCATAGGTACCTACGCTTTGGAATTGGCAACTAGCTTCATCTTTCTGACTGACCGACCCTTTGACAATTCAAAAGTGCCTGTAATTGGTTTAATTGAAATAAATGCTTTGAGTTTGGTCTGTGGATGGGTGACCATCTTAACATACCGAGACCCCTTCATGCTTCGGAAAGCACGTTAAGCCGTTGGTCCCGGCTGTCATTCCTGGATCTTTGACAGTCGTTACGGGTATTCAGAAGCTCGAAGGTCTGACAACCAGTCTTAACAAGGGGAAGGGGTATAGTATTACCCAGTAACTGGGTTGTGGAGGTCAGATAGGCAGTCATAGAAATACTGGTATTCAGCTGCATCCGGTTAGACTGGAAGCCGATCCCAACATAGTTGGGAAAAGGCTAGGCAGATGATGATGAGGTAGGTAACATAAGAACAATAAAATAAGTATTTTGTTAAAAATGAGCTCTTCCCTTTAGTTTGCCGTATGTCATTACTTCCCAGAATTCGATCCTTATTAGCGACACTATCGAATGGTGTAATAATACAGGGTGTTTTTTTTTTTCAAAATCAACAGGTTCGATTCCTGGCTAGAAATATTGATTTTTCAAAAATCCAAATGCAGTTTTAGTTTTTATCAAAATCTAGCCCGCGACTCTTTTGAGTACTTTTCGCTAGTCCTCATAGTTTCGGATTTGGCCATCCACGCCCACTTGAAAAATTCACCCTGTATAGTGTTAAATATTGTACGGTGGTGCGGAACCCTTCGTGTGCGAGTCCAACTCGCACTTGGCCGGTTTTTTATTTTTGCAAAACTGTCTGAGTGCCACGTATGCTATCAATGCAACAAGACAATTTAGATTGAAGGTCAAATCAATATCTAGGGGAAGGGATAACTGACCACTTAAGCAAATACTATTATTTAGAAAAAAAAAACTACCTTTTCGCTTTATTTAACACTAGCAGCGCCCTGCGGTTTCACCCGCATAAGTAACGATCCCGAAGGAATATCGGGATAAAAGTATCCTTTCCCAATCTCTATACCAAATTTTATCTAAATCGGTTCAGCGGTTTAAGCGTGAAGAGGTAACAGACAGACACACACTTTCGCATTTATAATATTAGTATAATAGATTTTAGATAAAATCCAACAACAATATTTAATATAGGTACGTCATCTTTATGTGCAATTTATGGAAGGAGTGATGGGGTTATGGAGAAATGTCTTGACGGTGCGTGAGCGTGCGTGATCCATTGCCACTCGTTCGATGTCCACCGCTCACAGCATGGATGAAAAGCAGCAGATGAAGTGATTTTTTTACTCTGTTGGTGTAATTGCCGTATGGCGTTCCAGTGTGAGGATAAATAAATAAATAAATCTTAACTATATTTTAGTACAGGAATTTTTTATTTAATTTTATCTTGGTCGCAATCTAAGCCGGTGTTCGCTAAACGCGGCGTAGTGTGCGGTCTGTATATCCACCGGTATGCAGCACTGGCGGTGGTGTGGGACGACCGTGGGAAAAGACATTTGCAGCCAATCCGAATCTACAGTATATATTGATCGAGTGTCGCCCTAGAACCTCGCATTCACTCCGATGGATAAAAAATACAAAAGTTTTGTTTTTTAACACGATAGGTACTTGAGAAAAAATTTAATATGGGACATGACATGATGTCCTACATTTCTAATTTATGTACTAAATCGTAAATTTTGTACTTAGGACTGATTTTTCCAACGCCAGATAATTTTATCCGAGGAGTAATTTTAAATTTTTGATTGTTCTGCCATACAGAATCTGTCAGACGTCAATTTTATTCCACGAATAAGATTTATCTGTCGATTGAAAAATCGCAGCCCTTAATGTGCCTAAACTTTTCTGCTAGAAATTATTGTTTTACCTTGGTAATGAGCGAGAGTAAGCGGACTATTAGTGACAACTCGTGGACACGTGAACCTATAATTTGGAATACTTTTTCTCAAACTATATACCTATTGACTCTCAACCTCTCCTACAAACATTAATGATCCCGTGACTTATATAGAAGTGGATGCTAGTGTTTCGTTTGACCTCGATTGGCCATGGCTCTCCACGTGGTACGTTCTATGAATAGGTTAATAAGGTAAGACCTAGACCGCCCGTTGACCGCCCGCCCTTCGGCTTCAGGCCACTACCACAGAACTCATATAGATATACTACAGTTTTTACTCAGCTAGTAAGCAATGGTAACGAATAATGATTTTTCATTATTAGTTACTATTGCTTACTAGCTTAGGTACTTATTTCAGACTAGCTTCTGCCCGCGACTTCGTCCGCGTGAAATTCGTACTTTCCTCTAAAAGTTTCGAAAATGTATGTTGGTATGATCTTTATAATTAACTTAAATAAATAAGTATTCGGGCCATTTTTTAAGTTTATAGAACAAAGGAATCAGATTTTTCAAGAAAACTATCCCCGCTTTTCACCCCCACAGGGGGATGTGTTCATAACTTGACTCAAAGTTTATTTATACCAATTTTCGAGCTAATCAAGCCACGCAGTAAAATCCTCCCCTTTAAAATTAACTACCTCTTTTCATACTTACAGTTAGGGGTAGATGTTCGAAAAACCCTGATACACGTTATTAATTATTTTTAGTCCTTAGTATAAATACTGAGTTTCAAGTTAATCGGACAGGGCGTTAAAATTCTTCCAAACAAATTTGAACACCCCCCATTACCTCTTTAGGGGGTATTTTAGAAAAACGAAAAATTCCAAACTTCATAATTTACTTAGATAAATATTCGTGCCAAGTTTCAAGGTTATTAACTCAATAAATAAGATTTTTCATACAAACAAAAAATCCCCCCTTTTCACCCCCTTAAAGGTTGAATTTCCAAAAACCCCTTCTTATTCGATACCTACTCTGCACAAAGAACACAACCTCCAAAACTCATGTCCCTAGGACCAGCGGTTTAGACTGTGCGTTGATATTTCAGTCAGTTCGTTCATCCCCCTTTGGGGGAGAAATTATCAAAAACGCTGAGACACGTATAAATTAATTTTCAATCGTTAGCCTAAATACAAAATTTGAAGACCCTAACTTTTAAACTGACGGACTTTCATACACAACTTCATCCCCTTTTTAACCCTTTGGGGTTGGAATTATCAAAAACGCTGAGACACATATAAATTAATTTTTAGTCGTCAGCCTAAACACAAAATTTGAAGATCCTAACTTTAAAACTGACGGACTTTCATACAAACTTTCATCCCCTATTTAACTCCCTTAGGGGCTGAATTTAAAAAAATCCTTCCTAATTCCTTGTCTACATTATAAAGGGAACCATTGTGTAAAATTTCAAAATAAATACCTATAACTACAGTAACTAATAAAAGTACCTACGCTTAATAATTTGTAATTTGAACGAATATTTAAACACTACCAAAACAACTAATACGTGGTCCTAACTTTAGCTACCTTACACTTAAAATCTAAGTGACTATTTAAACTAAAATATTCTTATAGAATTATAACCAGAAATATATACAACTCACAACAAAAAAGAAATGAAAATAAAGCTGAAACGCCTGTGCAATACCTATATACCTATACCTACTTCACTTAAAAATAAATACTTATAACTACTTTAATTAATAAAAGTACCTACGCTTAATAATTTTTAATTTGAACGAATATTTAAACACTACCAAAACAACTCATACCTATTTTACAAAATAACAACTAAAGAAATTCAAATAAACTATTTAAAGACTAAAAGTCGCGCTGATAAGCACGGTTTCTCAATATCAATTATTGTCTGTCAATAAGGTCGAACGCTCTGAACGCATCAACAGCCAAATATTGAAGCTCGATCTTTTTTTTTTTTTTTTTGTGTATGGCATCTCGCAGTTCAACCTATGAGGTTGTCGTCTGCTTAACCGGGCTTGCCTGTGGATGCCTCAAAATTAAGGCCTCCAGCCAGGGCTGAAGCTCGATCTCGGACCTCCCGCCTTTTTATACCCTACCGCCGCGCGACCCGTGTCGAGCGCGGCAACCGTTACACAAAAATAATCCTTATAGCATGATTCAGTATTCACGATGGCGATGCGCGATGGCTTATTTCATGTATAAGTTTGGTGTTTCTATACCGATTTCTATGATTCTTTTTTTATTGAATAGGTTATAATGTTAACTTTCTTAAATTAGGGATGAGTGAGAGTATTATAAACGTAAGAGTAAAGAAATATAATCAGAATGCTCCGAACTGCTAAGCTATCAGGAGTTACACGTGTTATTGTAAGTCAACCATAAAAGATAGACATATGCTGTTGCGGGATATTTTTTAGACAATTTTATGTAGAATATTTCCGTTATACATAATTTCTATGTAACTTTAACCATTAAGGCTGCACACGCGACGGAAGCTTAAAAATGGAGTAACTTCTCCCGTTTTCCCAACATTTCCCTTCACTACTCTGCTCCTATTGATTGTAGCGTGATGAAAAGTATACTATAACCTGCCCAGGAGTATGAAGAATAATTGTACCAATTTTCGTTAAAATCCGTCCAGTAGTTTTTGTTTCTATAAGGAACATACAGACAGACAGACAGACAGACAGACAGACAAAAATTTTACTGATTGCATTTTTGGCATCAGTATCGATCACTAATCACCCCCTGATAGTTATTTTGAAAATATATTTCATGTACAGAATTGACCTCTCTACAGATTTATTATAAGTATAGATTATTCTAGTTTCTAGTTATTTTTGAAGGTGATAGTTTGCTGTGTTACACAGCTAGCAGCTGCGAAGGTGGGAAGTTTAGGTATCTACCTGCCAGATAAATGGAGCCATATTTTTACGATCAACCAGGGACTGGGCTAATTCCTGAGATCGTAGAGGTACCTAATTTGAGACTTTGTCGAATGACATACCCCTCAACTGTAGGTATATACACTTATACACCCGAATACCCTGTGCTATAGTGAATGGGTAGGTACCTACCTATGTGCACGGAGCGTCGTTCGCAGCCCACCCCTTGGGAATGGAAACACCTGTGTAACCTTCCACAGTTTCACCGTTGAACTCCGCAATTTTCAACTACTTAATATAGCTTTCCATTCAATCTGCCTGCAGCAAAAAGAAATATGAAAACTGACCACGCAGTGAAGAGTTCTGTGGTCGGGATAAATCCATGCACAACACAAACTATTAAAAAAAGTCACTTAGACACATCATCATCTTTTGAATTATGGGATCCAACGATACCCACGTGTTTATTGTTTTTTTCATCTATCGTAAAAAAAAAACTTAATTTATCTACACCTTTGTTATACCTTCTTTCCCATTTTCATCGCTATAGTCCGGATAGTCTCCGAAATATATTGCTGTGTAACATCCGGAGATGTTACACAGCAATTTTATTCAGACAGACAGATGCACATGACGAAATTATAAGAGTTTTGCCATTTGGCTACAAACCCGGAAAGTTAAAGTAAAGAGGACAGTAATATGGAAAAAAGAAATATCAGCAATAGGTAGATATACCTATCATTTATTGGAATAGAATATTTACATTACAGTGTTAGGTAGATAAGGTACCTACATATTATTATTATCTATACTTAATACAAATAAATAAAATTGAAGTGTACGTTTGTAATGTCAAAATAACAGGTTTTTACTAAATGCTTACCTAATGGTGCTTTCCGAGAGCAAATGCACGAGTTACTATAAAAATACCCAAATCGTTATAAGTAGGTGTGCCTATAATATTTGAAGAGTTCCTTCGATTTCTCCAGGATCCCATCATCAGATCCTGACCAGATGACAATGGGACCAATCTGAAAGTATATGCTTTTAGATAAAAAAAAAATTGCAAATAGGCTTATAAATAACGGAGTACTGAGGTAACATATAAAAAAAAATCAACCGAATTGATAACCTCCTCCTTTTTTGACGTCAGTTAAAAAGAATAAGTAAAGAGATTAGGTATACATTATTGTTTCCCGGCTTCCACGCGAACGAAGTCGCTCGCCTAGGCACAGGTAGGTACCTAGTTTTTTTTATAAAATTATACTTATTTTACGATTAAAAAATACATATAGGTACAGGTGACTAAAGTTGACATAGTAGTTATGTACATGTTATTCAAAATTACACAGATTTAAACACCTTTGGTCTTGTTATACCTACTTAATTACACATATTTTACATGTTGTTACATTTAATTATACAATTACCTAATTGACAAGACATAATTGAGATAAAGATCTTTAAAAATATAGGTACTTTAACTTACTACTAACTATGTACTTTATACAGGTATCTACATACTATAATAATAATGAGATCAATTAATATTTTGTATTCAGAAATAACAATGTGAAACGATCGGCACATTTGTGTCGTGTTGTGTCGTGTCGAGGGATAGACCAATCAAACGATTCGATTAAGGACTACGTCATATCACAATGAATTTTGATTGGCTAACACTGCTTCAGAAGGCGTCACGACACGACACTACACAATAATGAAAATCTGGCGTTACACAGGTGTTTTAACTAAGTTCTACTTTATCGATAACAGTGGGGGTACATGCGAAGATCCTGGGATCTTCGGGCATCCATATCTTGGCGTGCAGGGTGGATCCTGGCTGCCTTTCCCCACGTCGAGACCATGACAACGAATGCGCTTGTAAGTTGCTACCTGAAAATAAACATCTAATTTAAAAACAATTTTTAGTACTAGGCCACTCAGAAAGTTTTGCGAAAAAAAGTTTTTATGTATGAGAGACTGGCCAGTTATAATCTATTTTGAAAATATGATTTTTGTAAGTAAAAATAGGTACGTTTCCAATTTCAAAATTTTCCTCCAAATGTTTGCGAGCTAATTTAAATTATCGTGTCTCATTAAAAAATGGATCTGCGCCGGGAACATTTTCGCGCTATGATTTTTTACGATTTCAAGTGTCGCCTGAAACCGGGCGAATCGTACGATAGATTTCAAATGGCATTAATGGATGAAGGCCCTTCTAAGGCAACCGTGTATTCGTTGGTATAAAGAATTCTAGCGCGTTCGACTAACTTTGGGGGATGAAGAAAGAAGTGATCGCCCTTTGACGGCTGTTACGGAAGAAAACGTGCTAGCATGGTGCTAGCAGTAAAAAAATTAATCCAAGACAATAGGCGAGTTACGTATCAAGTAATTCAGCACATACTGCAGGTTGGATCAGGAATCCTTCACGAAATTCTACACGTGCATCTTCGCGTGAGGAGGATAGTTTCCCGCTGGGTGCCGCACAACCTCACCGATGTGCTCAAAAGCAGGCCCAGGGGAAATGGTGCCGTGATATGATAAACAAATTTGAAGTAGGCTCGCCTCGGCGTGTTTACGACATCAATACGATCCAGAAACTAAGCTCCAGTCGACGGTTTGGGTGTTTCAAAACGATTCAACGCCTGCCAAATTGAAGCGATCTAGAAGCGGGGGGAAGATTTCGATCGCGAGATTTTTCAATTTGACTGGCTACTTGGTGTCAATTCCTTTACGGAATCAAAGAAGCATCAACGCTGAATGGTATCCTATCTACCAAATGCTTGGCAGAAGTTTTCTTTGTTGTGAGCAACAAGCGACCAAACACGGGGCTCCGCGGGCTACTGCTCCACCACGACAGCGAGCCTTCGCACACCGCGCTTAATACGAGGGAATTCCTGGACAGCACGCCGGTCAAACTCCTGGGTCACCCTCCTTACAGCCTTGACCTAGCACTGTGTGACTTCTTTTTGTTCCCGAAAATAAAAAATCAGCTCAAAGAGATCCAATTTTCGTCGCCGGAAGATGCGTTGTCAGCGTTCGAGCAGGCTGTAAACGAGATGCCATCAAAAACATAACTTGTAAAAAAAGCCAAGCATCGCAAGTTACAACTCAGTTCTTCTATCGTAAAAAGTTGTGAGATCCATGTAATACCAAGTCGGTTAATTTATTCAGTCCCTACTTATGGGACCTTCTGTCTTAAGTTATTACGTAATTAGCTAACCTAACTACATCTTATAGTGACCATATCAATGTTAAAAATCTTTTATGTTTTAAATAAATAGATTGACTTGGCCATCGCATGAAAACACAATGTATCTCACAAATAATACATATTATATTAAATTAGATTGTTTAGTGTAACGTCAATGTGCGTATTTTGCGTATGGGTAGGAAAATCGATTATTCGATCCACCCCAGCTGCTCAAGGAAGGCCAGCAACGCCTTGATGATACTGACCGTCTCTCGTAGGGTCTGGGTTACCGAAGTACTTTGCCTTGTACGTGGCGACCACCGGGCAGCTTAGAAAGAAAAAGCCTTTACAATATAGCTCTGGCCATAACACCGCGCAAACCCCGTGCGTGATGCGGAAAGTAATTCGTGCCTAATTTGTACAGAGGTGTTAAAATTGTCGAAAATAGTCGCTTGAGTTTCTATTAATTACGGGCCGGCTAAAAAAAAATAACTTTTTACCCGACTGCGCCAGAAGGAGGGTTATTACCCAACTGCGCCAGAAGGAGGGTTATTACCCGACTGCGCCAGAAGGAGGGTTATGGTTTTCGAGAGTACGAGTATGTATGTACGTAGGTATGTATAATTGTTTGGCACGCTCTGCAGCCTGAACGGCTAAATGGATTTTAGCTTGAGAGGTGTCGTTAGATTCGTATTTACTGTGAGAGTGACACCGGGTATATCAAAATAAAAAAAACCAAAATGGCGGACTATTGGCGCCATATAATGCCTTCAAAAATTTTTTTTTCTGAAAACCTGTCGAGTGGGGTAATCAAAATAAAGGGTTTAAAAGGTGATTACAAAAATATATACAACTTATATGGTTAAAAGTAATTCGAAGTGACAAACCGTAAAAAAATACGTACCAAGAACTAAATCGTCTGCGAAATCTTTCACAAAACTAAAAAGATGCAAATAAAAAAAGTAACTAATTAAAAAACCCGACTGCAACCTTAATTTTTTTAATTACTTTTTTCTTCTACAACTAGATATTATGATAAAATGTTTAAACTTATGTTATGGATGTCTTGCCGCTGAGTGTGGCGCATACTTCATACAGCTACTGGCTACATTTGTTTAGACCGCTCGCCGCCCCGCGCTTAGATTTCGCTCATAGCGGCAATTTTGTGGCCAGGCTGTATAACACGCGCGGTGCTTCGCGCGGGATTAGTCTCAGTTTGGTTAGTAACACGCGTTCAATCTCAATCTGAATCATTTTTAACCCCCGACGCAAAAACGACGGGGTTTTATAAGTTTGAGGTGTCAGGGTGTCTGTACAAACAAGGGTATGTGTGTGTGTGTGTGTGTGTGGTGGCATCGTAGCTCCCGAACGGATGAACTGACTTTGATTTTGTTTTTTTTTAAGGATATTAGCAATATCCTAATCCATTGCTACACATGATCGAAAAATTTGTCCGCTTAACAACATAAATATCGCAATGAATGTTGTTGAACTGTCAAAATGAAATGCATTGTCTTTGCTACTGATAGTGTTTGGCCAGAGCTAATAGTTTATCACCGGTGGATTCATACGTAGATGTGAACTTTTACAAAGCTTCATTAAAATACCTTAAGTACATATGAGGTAGAATTGTGGACTTCAATCATCATAGGCTATGAATGTGACCTAATTTACATTATAATGAAATAATCGTGGGATTACTGTTCATAGACACACGTGACGCTTTATAGTTATATTTAATAGACCAGCTTCTGCCCGCGACTTCACGCGCTTGGATATCGGAAACATGGGTTTTATGTTTTTGCGCAAAAATTTTAAAAATTGTTTTTTTTTTTGTTATAAGACGAGTATCGTATACACATTAAAAACAGGCAATTCGATTTTGTTTATTTGTATGTAATATAGTATGTATGTAGTATGTATGTACTTAGTATGTACCTACAGATATATTTATTCGTATATATAATGGCTTGATTTAGGTACTTAAATAGAGATTATACACTTTAAGCGTAGGATTAAGCCCGATCTACACGGTATATTTAATTGCCAGTGGCATTCCATAAGTTGAAGCGACAATAAAGATTGCACCGTCTTCTAGACATTTTGTTGCTTCAATTTTGTTGTATGCGTCAGGCAAGCAACTTGCGTCGTGTAAATGGGGCTTCAGGGAGTGCTTCAGTTCGTAATCTAAACCATCATTTTATTATGTAATTAATTATTAAAAAAGATACAGGGCAATCTTCTTATACAAGGTGTAAAAGAATAAACGCAAGGTCTGAAAGTAGTTTGTTCATAATTCTGAATCGATTTCAGCAACTTTTAATATAGTTATTTCCAACAATTATGTTTTTGCCATACTGATTGCCGATTGAGCCAAAGAAAATTAAATCGTATTTCAAGGCAATAAGACTCACTTTTAAATGCATAAAGTATTGCTAGGGCCAACACAATGTTCTTAAAAATAATAATTATTATTATTATTATCAGCCATTTCTGTCCCACTGCAGGGCAAAGGCCTCCCTTCCCTCCTTCCACTTATCCCTATCCAGTGCTGTTACACGCCAATCCTTGTGGAAAGAGTCGAGTTCGTCCCGCCATCTCATTCTGGGCCTGCCGCGTTGCCGTTTGCTGCTGTTTGGGACCCATTGTGTGGTTACTTTAGCCCACAGCTCCTCCGGCATGCGACAGATGTGACCAGCCCAGTTCCATTTTAGCTTGGCAGCCGTGTGACCTACATCGGCAATTTGAGTTTTAGAACGCAGTATCGAGTTCCTTATACGATCAGTAAGTTTAACTCCAAGGATACTGCGCTCCATTGCTCGCTCAAAAATAATAGTTATCATTAAAAAAAATTTTTAACAAAAAAAACAACCTAATTCCAAAAAAAACACTACAAAGTGAAAAATAACTTTAATTTCGGAAGTCGGTGTCTTTGGTTTTGTATTTACGTTTTATGCCACCGACTTCCGAAATTAAAGTTATTTTTCACTTTGTAGTGTTTTTTTTGGAAGTCGGTTGTTGTTTTTCACGCTTTTTAGTGGGTCTGCTTATAATTTATCTAAGTTACAATAGCCTAGTGTCAACTTGCTCATCGCCTTTTACAAAGTATTGCTTTTCCCCATGCAGGGAAGTTAATTGTTGAGGAGTTCTCCTGGTCCACCATCAGCTCCATATCACCATTCACATCGTGGCGAGCATAAATTGCTTAGCAACCATATTAAAGTACTCGTAATCGAATCGCAACCCGTGAAATACTTAGATATTATTGAGTAGTTCCGGTGGCCATCTGTGGTATTCATCATCAGTTCCACTTCATCAAATGGTGCTTTCCGAGAGCAAATGCACGAGTTACTATAAAAAATACCCAAATCGCTATAGGTGTGCCTATAATATTTGAAGAGTTCCTTCGATTTCTCCAGGATCCAATCATCAGATCCTGACTTGGTGACTATCTATATATACTTATAAGTATCTCCTTTCGAACAAAAAAAGGATTTTGAAAATCGGTCCACAATTGGCGGAGTAATCGCAAAACAAACACAAAAAAAAAACTTGCCGTCGAATTGAGAACCTCCTCCTTTTTTGAAGTCGGTTAAAAAAAAGTTTTTATTATTGCATTGTGCTTTTATCTCAATAGCAATACTCAAATTGGGTATTGCGTTAGTTATGTTACATATTGTATATAAACATCAAATGCCGTTCGTGAGTCTCGCAAAAACTCGAAAATAGCTCGACCGATTGTGATGAAACTTTGGTAAGTTGTAGTGCACGCACCGAAGAAGATTCCTAACAAAAAAAGCGGAGAATTGCAACGAATTAGCTAGTAAACAAAATTACAAGAAAATAACTAAGTATTCAGATTATTTACTGTTAGCTTTTAAATTATATAAGTACATAATATTTTTATTGTTAAAAACGATGGTTTTAGAAATACCACAGTATATAATTTTATTTCTTAAACCGGTTCACTGTTCGTATGCAAGCAAAATAGGATAATATACCACAGTTTGATATTTGCGGGTACTTTATTTCAGGTTCAGAATTGTAATATCACATTCCAATACCTAAAAAACATTTCAAGCCTATGCGAGTTTCGTAGCGCGCGTAGCCGGGGCTACGAAACTCGTATTTGTCATTGGACATTTAAATTCCTTCAGGGTTCTACGAAATCGTAGCGGGGCTACGCGCGCTACGCGTTATATAAAGTCGCAGTCCAATGCACCAAAGTAGGTAGAGTATGGCTCCGTGGTTTTGCCTCACCTAATTAGAGGAGTAGGGGCATACATAGAAAAACATATGCACTTTAACAAATTATAGTTTTTTTTTTTACTATCTTAAACTCTTTATATACAGCATTCAATCCGTCTCCTAGGAACAGAAACTGTACTACAAGTGATTTTATTTTTCACCAATAAGCAAGAGGAAAAAACCGCTCGAACCACGTGATTTTTCGGTCTTTGCCGGGACGTTGGAACGTCATAATACATAATTTCATCAACACGAGAGAAATGAACAGTGAAAAAAAGAGCTAATCGTCCAACTTTAATTATCCGCGCACAATCGCTCCGGAACCCCCTAAGCGCTTCGACTTGAGGTTTATTTATCTACAATTATTTTTGTGAGACGTAAAGAGGGCTAACTAAACAGTTCACAAATGCTTAAAGGCCCCGTGCGGCTCCGTGTGGCCCCGTGATGTGAAGGGGCCGCCACACGAGGGGAGCGCACGTGCGCACTGTTATGGGCCCTTAAGCCCCTACTATAAACCCCGATAGGGTTGACCTGTTCTTGTCGATTATTTTTTTCATTGTATTGCGCTTATGATAACAAATTCATTGATACATTATACTGATAACGGGGTGGGACTTATTTTTTAGAACAAAATTGTGTTATTTGTAAATGCAAAATGCCTTAATACCTAGATATTAAGTTTACGCCTTTACTTTGGTTACCTAGCTCTGTTGTATCTATTATTGTTAATAATTGTTATCTTGCACCATCTAAAAAAAGGTCAGGATGCAGAACATGACACCTTTTTTTTTCGCGATGTTCCACCTTTACCTGTGGCTTGTGGTGCGGGATTCGCATACCTAAGCATTCACCGCTCCCCAGAGCATGACACCTACATTTTTTTTAAAGGTAACCAATTGCGATGTTTGTTAAAAGTAGTTACCTACCTAATAGTAAGTCCGTACTATGACTAGCAGCCAGTCTTGAGTCCACCCCACTATAATTACAAGTGCTATAATAACAGTTCATATCATGTCCCAATGGACATAATGAGTATTTCCGGCAATTTGTGCGATCGTTGCGTACTTAGGAAACAGATTTGTGATATTTAATATTAACAGGAACGAAGAATCTTTTAAGTGTAGGTAGGTCTGATGCCTGCAAAATTCAGTCTGGATCGGAATCTATGCTAATATAATAATATTATAAAGCTGAAGATCTCAGAAACTACTGGTTTGCATTGAAAAATTATTTTTGTGTTGGATAGTTCATTTACCGAGGAAGGCTATAGGCTGTACAACATCACGCTACGACCAATAGGAGCGGAGCATCAACGAAACATATTGCAGAAACGGGAAAATATTCCATTTGAGAGCTTCTGTTGCGTACGCTGCGTACTTAAACGGTTAAAGTTACGCAGAAATCATGTATGACGGAATTGTTTCCCTTTAAATGTTCTAAAAAAAAGTTCGTGACAGCCTCGTAATTATGTCTATCTTTTAAGGTTGACTCACTAAGGGCCAAAGCACACACGCTACTTTTAGCATCGGCGATCGGCGATTTAGCCGTTTTTTAGAAGCTAAATACATCGATACTTACAGCTAGTGGCAAAATCGCAGATCGCCAGTGCTAAAAGTAGCGTGTGTATTTTGGCCCTATAAGTAACCTTTTTTATGGTAATCAAATTTGTTCTAAAATAATGCATTATTTGCGAAGGTGTTTTTATAAACATGATATTAATCCTTAAATAAATACGTTATTCATCACAAGTATTTAATTTGAACAAAATTGAAATTTGAACAAAATTGAAATTTGAACAAAATTGTCCTTGATAATTATTATTTGATTTCAATGAATATCTTAGAAGATATCATAGTTTCAAAATAACTCCGCAAGGCGGCCGGTCATGAGGGTTTATGTATATAATATTAAGGAATGGAATATATTTTAGTATACTAGCTGACTTGGCGAACTTCGTACCTTCGTTCTGCCCCCGCTTTTTAAATCTCTGATATCTTCTAAGATAGGTATTCATTTTAATGATATGCTATAAAGGGAAATTATGATCTACATGAAATGCAAAACGTATCTAATGTATTAAGGAATAATACTGTATTGTTTAAAATAGCTTGGTAAATAACCCATTTTTTTTGTAATATGTAAATGATAAAAATGGTTACTGTAGGTTATCCTTAGGAGATAAACATATACCATCGCTGACTTTTTTATAGATCTTTTTATGGTAGGTATACAATTCCGTAGTACATTATTTGATATATCTCGTAAGGTTTAGCCAGCGTTTGTAATGTAAGCGCACAAAAATATGTTTGTTACAATATAACATTACACGGCTTTTCTCTACTATAATATTATGCATGTTTCAGCAACAGATAGTGATTCAAGAGTAAGGTTTATATGTATAAGACAGTTGTCCCACCGTCGCCGGCGAGGAAGCGACTAACTATCGGCTATTTTCTCGCTCAAGAAACGTACAATACAATAGAATATACAATACGATATAAATTCCGTGTAAACAAAAGAGATGCATATATTAATAGTTGATCGCTGACTGTTCACTTTGCCGGCGAAGACTCGCTCCACTGGTTTATCGCTGAGCGACAAGAGCTATCAAAGATAATACTCGCTCAGCGATGCTCGCTTGGCCATCAGAGCTCACGCCCGCTATAATATACATAATATCTCTGCCGCGAGCGAGTGGTGCGAGTAATCGCCAGTCGCACTCGAACGCTCGCTGATAGCCCAGCGACAAAACTATCGGAACTACACACTCGCTGCTCTCGCTGCGGGTATTTTCTCGTGGTCTTACTATTTTGTCCTACCAGTTGGTCCACGAGGGTATGTTATTGCTGTTGGTTCTACTGAAGCTCGCCAAATCGTTTTCAGTTGCTAGTTCTACTCGTTACTCGTTCATCGCCGGCGTGGGACAACTGCCAGTCGCTTCCTCGCCGGAGGTAGGACAACTGCCTCAAATCCGTTGCGTAGTATAAAAGATCTAAGCTTACAGACAGCGGGAGCGACTTGGTTTTATGCCATGCAAAGAAGTAGGTTTTTCCTCAAATTAACGCCGGTGAAACCGCGGGGGACACCGGACAGCTAGTTACATAAATAAAGATATTTATATTATTTTGTGTTACGTTTTTATTATAGTAAAAATGACAATATTTAATAAAACCGCAATGATTTATTGCTGCTGCATGCGATAGTTCTTTCCAGCGTACTTGGACAGCGCTCCTAGCTCCTCCTCTATCCTGAGCACTTGGTTGTACTTGTCGATGCGCTCGCAACGCGTTGGCGCGCCACATTTCATCTGGCCCGCGGACAACCCCACCACCAAGTCAGCCAGGAACAAATCAGCAGTGTCGCCCCATCTATCATGGACAACCACGCCTAATCCAGCTGCTTTAATCATCTTGTAACATTCGATGACCTCGCTCAACGTACCCGCTTGATTTAATCGCAAACAAATTGTATTTCCCGCTTTTTTCTCGATGGCAAGGCCAACTCTTCTCAGGTTGGTCTGCGTCAAGTCGTTGCCGAATATTTGCACCGGTGTACGAGCCGTAAGCAGGGACCATGCAGCCCAGTCATCAAATTCGAAACAGTCTTCAAAAGAACACACTGGGAATTCTTTTACGCTGTCCAAATAGATTTCGGCGAGCTTGTCAGACGAAATATATTCTTGGGGATTTGAATTTGGGTTCTTGAATTCTAAATCATAAGCTCCATCTTTGAATAAATCCGTTGCAGCCACGTTGACGGCTATTTCAGCCTTGCCATTATATCCGCATTGCTTAATAGCGTCGGTTAGGAAAAGAAGCGCATCTCTATGGCTTAGGATTGGAATGGAGAAACCGCCGCTAGCGCTGACGTACGTACACTCCACATTGTATTTCGACAATATTATGCCTTTAACATACGTATATATTTCTGAACCAATACGCATGGCTTCTGTAAAGGATGACGCTCCAGTTGGCATAATTGAATATTCTTGAAATGGCAATCCGTTGGAGGACAATGTTCCGCCAGTCAGGATTGTGAAGTGCGGAACTGGCAATATGATGGTGGTGACCCCTGCCATATCTGAAATGTGTCTGTACAGAGGCATCCCTTTCTTGGCGGCTCCGGCCTTGGCCACCACCAGCGACACAGCCATTATAGCGTTCGCGCCGAGCCTCGACCTGTTCTCAGTGCCGTCGAGGGCAATCATGAACTGGTCTATTTCTTTCTGCATGGTTACCTCGAGGTTCTGTTTTATGAGTTCTGGGGCGATTATACTGTTTATATTTTTGACAGCATTCAATACACCCATACCGTGGTACTCTGCGGGATTATTATCTCTTAGCTGTAATGATTCTGCAATTTTTTTCTGATCAGTTGATGGAACCCCAATGCGGAATAGTCCAAGTTCCGTCACCATATCCACCTCGACGGTCGGCACGCCCATCGAGTCGAAAATTTGACGAGCGAGCAAAAGTTTGATCGGCATTGTTGAATTACGTAAATTTGTATTAGGTAAAGGTGAAAAAAATATAGTCACTTAGAAAATAATTTTCAATAATTATTGCGCTGAAGTCTGAAGTAACAATGAAACAAGGTTGTGCACATGGTACAATTATGTTGTGCAATGAAAACAGGAAAACAGTCTATGAAAAAGTACTCTGTGATGAAAACATGAAAACGTCAAAGTTCTACGTTTCACTCCATACCGTTCCAAACATTAATTTTAAATTTTTCTTCCGTATACAATTTGACAGTTACCGTAATAATAACATTGTATAAATACTTTTTGGTTGGGTTCGTGTACAAAAAACAATACAGGAACGAAAGCACTTGACGCCACCCAACGTCAGTGTGAAAGGGCGCACGTGCGCTTTAATCTCTATGTAAATCCTATATTACACTTCGATAAGGTGCTTTTTAATAATTGAAAAAGAGATAAATACGTTATACTGGGACCATAGTATTGTCATTATCTGTAACAAATCGGAATAATATTGTGTTTTGTCAACACTTGGGTCATGTTTTGTTGAGTCCAGGTTCCTTATATCGATGCTTTAGTTCGATATTTATATGACGGTATATAGGAATTTAGGCGGTGCCAGTCAATTGTACCTTTAAGCCAGGGATACACGAGGGGACAAATGTCCTGCAACACGTATCGCCAGCGACGTCGCACATACATAGATTTTAATGATTTAGACGGCCAAAAATATTTTTTTAAAAATCAATATAATGGTAAGGTATCTATACAATTGGTGAGTCAACATATCTATGTATAATATAACATCCCTTCCCCCCCGCCTATGAAGCGCGGGAGTCGACTTTGATCAGTCGGAATTCGATAGTGAACAAATGTGTACATGTCGGGTCTCGGCGCTCTCCTAAACTTATAACTTTCCAAAGTGCATTATTCATTTCAAGCTAATATTTTCGTTTTAACTGTGATGGATTGCGATAATACAGGTAAGAACAATTTGTTTTCGTTACAGAAAAATTTAATTAACATTCTCTGTCATTCATTTTTAACACGACAAACATCACTCAGTCCAAAATTTATTTTTTTAGATATATTTATATTCGAGTGCCTTTTTAATGTACTTATGAGTCCGTCCCTGTAATAATTTTCATTATACTATATAGTTCATATATGTAACTAACTAATTCCATAAGAAATAGCCGCGCAAAATCGCGCTTTTTTGAACTAAGCCCTTTTGAAAGGCTCTTTGTCAAATATAGGAAATATTGAGTGTGCGATATTTTGTATTAAAATTGTTTTTTATTTATTTCAGATCTACCTACTACCTCGGGTACTAAAATAGTGACTCGTCAATACATATTTGACCAACTACAGAGTCAAAATTTACCAACTTTAAATGAAAAACTTGACTATTATGAGAATTTTCTCCTTATGCGCTATGGGCACAACAAAGAGGCTAAAGAAGACTTAAAAAAAAGATTTTCTTATGTAAAATCACAAATTATAATATAATATAATATTCCACAACTATCACACAACGCCATCTAGTCCCAAGCTAAGCAGAGCTTGTGTTATGGGTACTAGACAACTGATAAACATACTTATATATTTCTAAATACATACATATTATAGATAAATTAAGCAACGATGGGCAAAGGCAAATAAACACCAAGATGTTTTCCTGAAAATAAACCAATCATGGCTAGAGGGAACATTCGAGATTCCCATTGAATCAGCCTCTTCGCAAGGTCGACCACCCAACTCTTTTGGAGAACTAAGTGAGCGTAGTAAAAGAAGAAAAACGGAAGAAATAAGGGCCTCCGTAGGTGATGAAGTTATTGTTCACGCTGCTACATCTGTGTTGCAGACAACGGGACATAGGACTGCCTCGAAAGTGCTCAAAGATATTACGAACTCACCAACACGGGCTAGTAAATATAGAAAAGCCTACAGTAGAGTTACCGACAATGATGAGGTACCTCAATTGACGCCTCTGCAAGCACTTAAGATTTGACCAACTTTGGCAACACCAATGATGGCAACACAAGCCGGAGGTTTTTTGAAAACCCCGAATTGGCTTCAGACATCACAGGTATTAACTTTGAACTGATTTACAGATTCAAGGTTATTTTAGAAACTATTTCTAGTGGCCATAAAATTGATGCTGAAAAATATGATAAGTATGCGTACGACACAGCAAAATTGTACGTAGAACAGTATGGTTGGCACCCAATGACGCCTACGATGCACAAGATATTGGTACATGGAAGCCAAATCATAAAAAGTTCGCTGCTTCCAATTGGTCAGCTATGAGAAGAAGCTGCAGGAGCCCGGAACAAGCATTTCCGATCGTACCGGCTAAACTTTGCCAGAAAGTTTTCTAGGGAAGAATGTAACTTAGATGTATATTATAGGCTTTTGTTAAGTTCAGATCCCTTCATTAGTTGCTTGAGACAAATAAGAAAACCTTCACGTAACGCATTTCTAGCTGAAACGGTTAAACTTTTATTACCTGCTGACCCAAACACAGAGTCAGTAGAGACATCTGGACCTGAAGATACCGAATTTTAATGTAATTTTATATTTAAAGAAAACTTGTTAAATTCTGTTTCCATTCATTTGTATTTTTTAGTGAATATAGCTCTGTTATATATTGCTGTTCTTTATAACCTGACAAATATATGTATGTTTTTATAAATATATACCTTTTCTTTATTTTAATTGAACTTAGAACTAAAATAACCCCAAAAATAATTTTGGCCGCCTAAATGATTAAAATCTATGTATGTGCGTCGGGTGAAGTATCTACGACGTTGCCGGACTTCGCTCGATATGTCTGGCAACATCGCGCAACAAGTGTCGCCGATGACGTCGAGTGAAGTGCCGCGACGTCGCCAGACTTCGCTTGACATGTCTGGCTACATCGCGCGATACGTGTCGGCGGAAGACGGAGGACAGGGTGTTGTAGCACAGCCTGGGAGAGGCCTATTTCCAGTAGACTGATATAGGCGAAGTTTCGCGAAGTCGCACGACTTCGCCTGACGTCGCTACGGACATGATAAGTCGCGCGTTGTCGCCAGATATGTCAAGCGAAATCGTTCGGCCTCGCTTGACAGGTCGCCGACACGTCATGTCGTGGGACAATAGTCCCCTAGTGTATCCCTGGCTTTATGGTATGCCACAGGTGATAAACTTGCATCGTGTAAATAGGATTTTATCCCGGATGTTACTAGGTACCTATTTGTTCCAGGAAAGCCAGGAAAAGGTGGCCCGTCGTAATATAGAAGTCGTATGCATGTCGTTATCGTTTTTGGGTCTTTTAACACGTTCGTGGACAGTCTCAGTTTAAATTGTCAAAAGGCCCGTCACAGTATCTGGGTTAATAGACCAGTGTAGTAGAGAACTATTTAATAATAATACTTAATCACTATGTGTGTGTATAATGTCTAAAATCAAAGAAGTACTCATTGAATTTTTACGTTTTTCCTAAGAAATACTTTCCAAAAGAGCACGGGTTGACGTGGATTTGAACCAACGCATCGCCCAAAGTCGCCATTCAATACCGGCCGTTTTAACCAACTGGCCAGCTAGCTTGTTCTTTTTTGCTTTTTTTAGGGTTCCGTACCTCAAAAGAAGAAAACGGAACCCTTGTTGTCCGTCCGTCCGTCCGCCCGTCCGTCTGTCTGTCTGTCAAGACCCTTTATCTCGGGAACGCGTGGAGGTTTCGAGTTGAAATTAAAACCACTCAGGTCTGCGGTCCCATGAAGGTGTGAAAAAATCAAACTTCTAAGTTAACGCAAAACAAAGATACGGCCGTTTATGTCGCAAAAAACGTATATTTCGACACTCTCAAGAGAAACAAAATGTATAGGGTACTTCCTGTTGACCTAGAATCGTGAAAGGGGTTTGAAGATTTTTGTATGGAGGGTGGCCCTAACGTCGGCCGCCATTTTAATTTTTTTTCAGAATCGCGGTGCACAACGAAAGTTATTATTTAGATAGAGGACACTAATACAAACAAACAATGTAATATAACATAATATCCTAAAGCGTCAGGTTTCGGAGTTATTCACCGAAATATAAGTCGAAAACTGAACCTTTAATTTCTTCAAAGTTCAGTTTTCGACCCATATTTCAAGGATTTTTTTCATCGACTTAAATCGATTATGACCTGAGTCAATACAAAATTGTCGTTACTGATCCTTAATTGACTTTTAAGAGCCAGAATCCACTCGAAGACACCAAAACAATCGAATTTATTTTGTCTGCATCTAGATCGATACTAATTTGCAAGGCAGGAATAAAATAGTTGGCTACTATTGTAATTGCATTGTAGGAAAACGAGCACTTGGATGTTGCTCCCATGTGATGTGTATTATAATGGTACAGACGCCAGCACATCAACCTACTACAATCTGTCAAATTTCTTTAACTACTTAATATTTAGTTTTGTTTATTTGAATTTAAAAACTTAATTAACAAAAATTTAATTAAATTAAAATTAATTTAAATTTAATTTCTTTAATAGATTTTCAACCTTATTACTATAAAATAAAGTTCAAAGTTGATTGGGAAAATCTGTCAGTTTCGGGTAGGTTGATGTGCTGGCGTCTGTACATGACATGGGCGCGACACCAAGAATATCCTATTCAGCCTCCCGCTGCCTTATTGGATGATATTATTTATACCGAATATGATTAATTAATCTTATGTTTAATCTTGCTGGTGTATTCAATTATTGCATGTTTACCTACAAAACTACCATTTTAATGCAACACATTTATCTCATATATTTATGTTCCGATTGTTTTAAAAGGTTTTTAATTAATCAACAAAATAAATGATTAGTATTATAATATTTGTTTTCTTGCTCTGTCTGATTGAGATTAACATTTGAAGTTACTACAAAATAAAAAAATACTTAAAATTCTTTACAACAATTGTTATTTTTATCTTTGAATATCTCAGAAACGTGACACTTTATGATGTTATGTTATATCACGTTTTGTTTGTATAAGTGTCCCCTATCCAAATATATGCCAATTATAGAGCAGCGCGATTTTGAAAAAAAATCAAAATGGCGGCTGATGCTAGGGCCAAAACCTTCAAACCCCTTTGGCAAGAAGCTATGTAGGTATGTAGCACAAATAAAGGAAAAAATCCTAAAACCGTAAAGTAGTTACATAAAAAAACCTGTGTAAAACTATTTACATAGGTACCTACACATTTGTACGGAACCCTCGGTGCGCGAGTCCGACTCGCTCTTAACCGGTTTCTTTTTTTTACAAAAAGCTGTTATGCAGCTTTGTCGGATTCGAATTTGCTTGCCTGTTGCTAGTTGAGAAACCACTGTGTACATAATATTAAGTGCGTATTTTTTAACCCTTTATAATGAGCGATGTCTTAGATTTCCATTTATCTCGAGATGATACGTTTTGAGATTGAGTTTGATAATTTATAAAACTTAATTTACAAGGCAATTTGCACATTATGTCCATAAGTAGGGTCTGGGGGCGCTTAATAGTGTTCCAATACACTCCGGGCTGTTAGCGGGGGGTGATCTTTCAATTTGCTACGGCGTGATTCGCAAATAATGCTGCCTACACCCTTGTTTACACTTTTAGCGCGTTCAGTTTCGGCACAAGTGTACTTACAATGCTTTTTGTGTGTCAAATTAGGGGTGGATTGTTTTGAATATTTATTCCCCTATAGTTCTTTGCTCTATTGTGAAAGATACGTTAATTGCTTTGAGTGAATTTAAATAATTTACTTACATGTAAAGAAGTTGTCTTAATCTAGCTTATTTTAAAAGGAAAAATTTTGGCTATAGATAGAGTGCCGTCACTGAGAGAATGCGTTCTTGACATCTGTAACTGTCACACAAAATGAATACGTGTTTTGCGAATTTGATCTTTATTAGTTACTTGAATTGTCGCTCTGACAGGTGTCACAAACGCATTCTCTCAGCGGCTGGACTGTATTTATGAAAACGCAAGTTTCGAATAGGTACAAAGAAAACCTTTAGAAATTGTTATATACAGCCGGTCGATTCTGTAAAAATCTCACCGTGAAAACTTGCGTGAAGTGAGCTGTCAGTGTCATCCCACTGATGCTAGGGATTGACCAAGCAAACATTTACAATCATAATCGAGATTTTAATAATAGATTTTATGCTAATTCTATTGATCATTTTATATAATTTCAAAGTTAGTATTTTAGTGGTCAAAACATTAATATTATTATTATTTATTTATTTATATATACTTTATTGTACACCACAAAAATAATAATAATAATTACAATCATTAATACATCTTTTTAAGTTAGATTTCTATCGTTAAGAACAAATCTCATATGGAAAAGTGTTTATGGTAGAAATCTAACATAAGGAGATATATTAATGATTCTAATGACTATGATTCTGTAAATACATGTCTATTATAGTCGCAAATCACATTTTGATCAAGATACAACCTGACACTGATCTGCAAATTGCAAAAAACGTAAGAAAATTTAAATTTCGCGGTCTGCCATGTCACATTCACCTTAACCGGTCAAGCGGCGCGCGTCGCCCATGATTGGCGAGTGGCGACGAAACCGTAGCCAATGAGCGACGCGCGCGAAGTGATGTTGCCATGGTTACCGTGGAGTGAAATATGGAACATTCCGAATCGCACTGTAATCGATTACAACGTGCTTACACTTTGACCCCAATTATTCTGTATGGTATAAATTACCTATTATTCCCCGCATAATCTTACCATGCCGTACGGTTGTCAAGAGTGGTATTTTGACAGTTCAAACCGGTTTCGTTAAACTAACGTGACATTTTCGAAATTGTGCTTCCGGCTACAGTCGCCACCTTACCAAAGGATAAGAAATTCGTGGTGTAAAAAAACAAACAAATAAATACTATAATCTAACCGTGAATAAATAATCAAGTGAAATAGTTTTGACTCTCAGCTGCCATAGTGGTGATTTATCTAAATGGGAACGCAAATTATTTATGTGAGAGTTGTGGGCGATGATGGCCTAATTCGGAATGATCCATATTTCACGCAGCGCACTGCGCATGCGTATCGTCGTAGTCGTTAGTAATTTAGTATCAAGTGAACTTTTTTTTTGCTTTCATGCCATTGACGACCATGTACAACTCGTTTATAGAGAGTAGTATATTCCTTGGTGTAGAATGTACATAAGCCTGTACGTATTCGAGTACAGTGACAATAATTAGTTCCTAATTATTTAATGCTGTTAGAGATTTTAATGTCTAAATCCAACTGTTTTTGTACATCGAAAAAGTCAATTTAGTCAGCCTACATTTCAGACAATATAATATAATATAAGAAATCGTGCTAAGCAAGTATTCAGTGATTGGTGTAATGTTCGTTTTCATAAGTACATAATACGTAAAAGCACATATAGGTTTTTTTTTATATCATCTCTAGATAAACTACACGTACAATATACAAACCTTATACCATAAATATTTAGGCATATTATTAATCTAGTGACGATTGCTGTTAGGACACACAAATTGCATTATTCATGTATACGCATGTTTTGGGCTGTCTAATTTTAGTTTTGCTGTATACTGTTTACACACTGTGTCTACGTTTCTCAGCCAACTCTCCTGTCGCAGATCTGCTGAAAGAAATTACTAAGTAAATGATGAAAGCAGTTCCTCTATCTTTATGTAGTTTACTTTATTATGTATTTACTGTGTATATAAATAAATATATTACATTTTTTAATTAGTATCACATTAAAAAAAAATTCTAATACATTTTTTCTACTGAGTCGGCTGCTTCCTGAGATGCAACTTCTTAATGCCGGGAACGGAGGGACATTGGATGTGTGTCGGCTGCACCCCCACTGCAAAAAGCTGGAAATAATGGTAATAATTTGTTACTAAGTATTTGATTATTTAATTCCTACACATCAGCACATCTGCAGCTAATGTATTTACTTTCAATAAGAATAGCGGTATGATTTATTAAGAACAGCGTCTGATCAAATAAAATCAATTGAATGGGCCAATATTATTACTATATATTTAGAGCACAACGAGTTTCTACATTTCTTAATTCCATGCTCCGTGCCTGTCTGTGTCCCAATTTATTTGTTCCCTATTGTGTTTATCAAAAATAGTGTGTGAAATAATGAATACTTGCCTCAGACCGCCACGCATGACACAGCCGGGAGCGATGTGATCAAATCAAATAGAGGCAGTGTTCTTTTATTGTCTTCTGTCCCTTTAATGACTTAGCAACTGCAGGGTCGATAAGGCTCATCTGCTGAAAGGTAGAATATATCAGATTAATAAAATTCACTTGCTTTTGTGTGCCTATACTTTTGTGTTTTTATTTTAAGTTATCCTATGTTGTCCCACAGCTGGGCACGGTCTCCCCCATACTTTTCCAGTTTTCCTTATGTTGTGCCTTCTTCGGCCAATTGGTCAGGAACGTGTCAGTGACGACGCCCGCCTTGTCTTCAGGCAACCTTTGTCATATTGAGTTGTTTCTAATTAAAAACGTGTTACTAGGATACTACATAAACCTTTATTGACTGATAACTACCTATATCTTGTAAAAATATACCACTATAATTGTAAAATCATAAGGTTTTCTTGAAGTACTTACGTAAAATTATGTTTGACCAAAAAAAAAGGTTTATCGATTGATTGTGATGTTATTTCGTGCAAATATTATCTACAAGGACGTATAATATGTTATAAACGAATATTCATCCACTTAACGTCGATTTTACACAAAAACTATTAAAATAAACAACGTAGCATCATTAAATCATAACAAAACAGCACGCACTGCAGCTACCATTAAGAATCGTAAAGTCTATTTTTAACTTTTTTTTTCCAATATTGCCATCCCATATTTTTCGTTTTGAATCATTTAGTCGATTAGTTTATCTACCGGACCATAGACTCAAACTGTTGCACAGGATATTAGACCTTAATTTACAGTAATAATAGACGTTGAAGCCGCGTGAATCGGGTGTCACCGATCGGTGACCGTGGGGCCTGACGGGTGCGCGCCGGTCGTCACCGATCGGTGACCGCGTAAATCTAGCGGTTTGTAATGTAATGATGCAAGCATTTTATTTTTCAACACTTGCCAAAAACGCCATAAGACATTAAAATAATTACCCTCTTTCAGCCTATAAAGCTCAGAAAGCTGTTTAAATTTTCAATTATTTTAGTACCAAGCCCCATACATCTATTGAACGTCTCTTTTATCAAAAAATTTTTGACAACACTGTTGGTTCTTTGTTTGAATTTAGTACTTAGGTCAGTGGGTCGTCATACTTTGAATTTTAAGTATTCTGTGATTAAAGTTTGTCAGTGACTTTTCTATTTATCGATAGAAAAAAATGACTAACTAATATTCATCATCTGTGGTGAACATGTGCTGTCTACTGCTGTCTATGGGGCTTTCCGATACAAAATAAACTTTTTGTCTGCAGTTTCAAAGTAAATAATTGTAAATAAACAAATGAAAGTTTTATCTTAGTACCTACTTTGAATTAGTTTTTCAGTGACAATGGCTAGCACGATATTATAATGGTGAATGTGATAGTAATATGACATAATGTTGGCATGTACCTATTGGTGAAAGTTTTTCTAATTTAAAAATGAATTCCTCTACCTACTCCACAGTTCCTGTGTTACTGTTCATAATTAGGTATAATTATGAATTAGATGATCAGTCAGGTGGTTAGCTTTGCAAGGACGAGTGGTGGTCTGTCAGGTATGCCAAAATAGTACCGACTTGATGATAATAATATGTAACTAATGTAAAAGACGTAGGCATGTCACAGACGTGTGTCACTCAATATGACAAAGGTTGCCTGAAGACAAGGCGGGCGTCGTCACTGACACGTTCCTGACCAATTGGCCGAAGAAGGCACAACATAAGGAAAACTGGAAAAGTATGGGGGAGACCGTGCCCAGCTGTGGGACAACATAGGATAACTTAAAATAAAAACACAAAAGTATAGGCACACAAAAGCAAGTGAATTTTATTAATCTGATATATTCTACCTTTCAGCAGATGAGCCTTATCGACCCTGCAGTTGCTAAGTCATTAAAGGGACAGAAGACAATAAAAGAACACTGCCTCTATTTGATTTGATCACATCGCTCCCGGCTGTGTCATGCGTGGCGGTCTGAGGCAAGTATTCATTATTTCACACACTATTTTTGATAAACACAATAGGGAACAAATAAATTGGGACACAGACAGGCACGGAGCATGGAATTAAGAAATGTAGAAACTCGTTGTGCTCTAAATATATAGTAATAATATTGGCCCATTCAATTGATTTTATTTGATCAGACGCTGTTCTTAATAAATCATACCGCTATTCTTATTGAAAGTAAATACATTAGCTGCAGATGTGCTGATGTGTAGGAATTAAATAAATCAAATACTTAGTAACAAATTATTACCATTATTTCCAGCTTTTTGCAGTGGGGGTGCAGCCGACACACATCCAATGTCCCTCCGTTCCCGGCATTAAGAAGTTGCATCTCAGGAAGCAGCCGACTCAGTAGAAAAAATGTATTAGAATTTTTTCTTAATGTGATACTAATTAAAAAATGTAATATATTTATTTATGTACACACTAAATACATAATAAAGTAAACTACATAAAGATAGAGGAACTGCTTTCATCATTTACTTAGTAATTTCTTTCAGCAGATCTGCGACAGGAGAGTTGGCTGAGAAACGTAGACACAGTGTGTAAACAGTATACAGCAAAACTAAAATTAGACAGCCCAAAACATGCGTATACATGAATAATGCAATTTGTGTGTCCTAACAGCAATCGTCACTAGATTAATAATATGCCTAAATATTTATGGCATTTATGGTATTTACCTAGAGATGATATAAAAAAAACCTATATGTGCTTTTACGTATTATGTACTTATGTATACGAACATTACACCAATCACTGAATAGGTACTTGCTTAGCACAATTTCTTATCTTATATCTTAAATGTAGGCTGACTAAATTTACTTTTTCGATGTACAAAAACAGTTGGATTTAGACATTCAAATCTCTAACAGCATTAAATAATTAGGAACTAATTATTGTCACTGTACTCGAATACGTACATTTTTATGTACATTCTACATCAAGGAATATACTACTCTCTATAAACGAGTTGTACATGGTCGTCAATGGCATGAAAGCAAGAAAAAAGTTCACTTGATACTAACAACTACGACGCTTGACACGCATGCACGCATGCGCAGTGCGCTGCGTGATATATGGATCATTCCGAATTAGGCCATCATCGCCCACAACTCTCACATAAATAATTTGCGTTCCCATTTAGATAAATCACCACTATGGCAGCTGAGAGTCAAAACTATTTCACTTGATTATTTACTCACGGTTAGATTATAGTATTTATTTGTTTGTTTTTTTACACCACGAATTTCTTATCCTTTGGTAAGGTGGCGACTGTAGCCGGAAACACAATTTCGAAAATGCCATGTTAGTTTAACGAAACCGGTTTGAACTGTCAAAATACCACTCTTGACAACCGTACGGCATGGTAAGATTATGCGGGGAATAATAGGTAATTTATACCATACAGAATAATTGGGGTCAAAGTGTAAGCACGTTGTAATCGATTACAGTGCGATTCGGAATGTTCCATATTTCACTCCACGGTAACCATGGCAACATCACTTCGCGCGCGTCGCTCATTGGCTACGGTTTCGTCGCCACTCGCCAATCATGGGCGACGCGCGCCGCTTGACCGTGCATGAAAAATACGGATCTTAGTTATTTAGTATCTATCTACAATAATGTTATATTTGCACGCGTTACAGGTTAAATAAGTAGTCTGTAACTAGTTAATACAAAATCTGGTTAATTGTTGAAAACAAAATGCACACAACTGACTTTTTAAATGTACAAACACGGTTGGATTTAGACATAATATCTAAAAGCGTTGAAATAAATAGGAACTAATTTCTGAACTCGATTACGAACAGGCTTACGACCATGGTCGTCAATTATAGAAATAAATAAATAAAAACTGAATTTAATATTAATGACAGCGCCTAACGCGCAAGCACTTCACGCAATCCACATCAAAATAATCTACAATGTGATAATGACAGTGACCAACGCGCAAGCGCGGCGTGAAGTGTTCACTTCACTCGATTCACGACATTAAATGTCGTGAATCGAGTGAAGTGAACACTTCACGCAATCCACATCAAAATAATCTTCTATGTGATAATGACAGTGACTAACGCGCAAGCGCGGCGTAAAGTGTTCACTTCACCCGATTCTCGACATTTAATGTCGTGATTCGGGTGAAGTGAACACTTGCGTGACGCGCTCGCGCCTCAGGCTGTATTGACTAGTCAGTCTAGGAAAAAAAGAAAAAAAAAACAACATTGAGTTTCTGGCTAAGTTTCTGTTTTGCTATTTTATTGTAAAACCCCACGAAATATTAATGTTTTGACCACTAAAATACTAGCTTTGAAAATATATAAAATGATCAATAGACTTAGCATAAAATCTATTATTAAAATCTCGATTATGATTGTAAATGTATGCTTGGTCAATCCCTAGTATCAGGTGGGATGACACTGATAGCTCACTCCACGCTCACTTCGCCTAACTTTTCACGGTGAGACGGTTACAGAATCGCACGGCTGGACATACTGGTACAGATTTGGCTGTCAGTCGCCCATATGAACGTTTCGTTTTCCCTTATTATCTGATTTGAGTTTAGAAATAATTTTGTATAAACGGCCTAAGCATCTGCCAGCCAATTCATTATTAAACGTTGTATTAGACGAATTGGCGGAATATCATTTAGGCCGCTAGTTGAACGGCGCCGTTTAGTTAAAAGGCTAGGCAGTTAACTAAACGGCTAATTTAACCAGTTGGCTGCGACATATACCTACACATCGCACCTTTAGAATAGTAGTGACTTTTAACTCAAAAATCTAAGAAATCGAGTTACTATCTTACATCATCAACTCGATTTCTTAGATTTTTGAGTTAAGTCACTACTATTCTGAAGGTGCGACATGTATTAATACTTAACGTTAATTTAAAGCCATCAACATTTCAACTTCATCGCGATCTTCCGCTGCAAACTGTGAGACTCCGAAGTGGTAGAGCTCCCGAAATTCCAAAAACCCACATAACACCACGGCTGTCTGTAATTCCCGAAGGGTAAGACAAAAGTGTATGCATAGTACAACCACAAATATAAAAAAAAAAACAAACGTATACTATTCAATTAAATTATCCACCTATTATATGGAACGTAGGTGCAAAGACGTAAACGGAGAACAAAACAAGTCTTTTTACCCCTTCGGGGATTGCAGGCGTGAGTTCATCTACCTATGTATTCAATTAAAAATGTGTGATGCAGCAATAACACGTTGTAGGAGAGAAGTTTATCATTATCAATAAAATTAAATGACACGGTAGCGGGATCCCACGGGGGCCCGGACTCGGCTCGTCACATCATCACGCGATAGTGATGTACCGTGAGAACAAAGCTACTGGACCAATCGAGATATTAATGATTATGCGTTTATCACACGCAATCGTACGTAATTGCCACCCACCATGTGCAAACTGCAGTCCCAAAGGATAGCTCGCAACGATGGAAAATTATTGTAAAATCATAAAAATAAATTAGCGCGTGTATAGTAGTTACCTAGTACACTATTACCTATATCATCAGTCGGTAATGAACGGTCATTAAATAGTACGCGCCACGAAAGATGAGACTTGACTTTTACCTTAAACTTTATTATTTCTTAATAAATATTATAATATTGTTAAGAATTTTTATCCAAATGTCATCGATAAATCCCTGAATAGATGGGTAACTATTTCGTACACGACTTACCTGCGCAAACTCCCTACTAGCTTGTCAAGTGTCATCTTTCGTGGCGCGTATTATACCAGCCTATGGTTTAGTAAATGAGAGAAGACCTAGGTAGTATAGTACGTAATTAATTTTTTTCGCCATGTAGGGGAAAACGCAATCTTTTGTAAGTACAGCAATTAATTGTGTGTATGGAATGAACCCACATTAGTGGTGTATCGATCATTAAAAGGTGCACAAACATTGCAGGGGTCGCGCACCCTGGCACCGCCACCGCCTAACCCACCGCATGGCTCCGGTATGCATGCATGCTCCATTGGACACCGCACATCTGTATGACTTTATTTGTACATCAATTTTTAATGTAACTGATTAGATCAAGTTTTACTAAAAAAATACCTTGTTTTCCCAACAGTCTGGACTTTTCACAGCCAACCTATACAGGGTGTTACGGAAAGGGTATATCAATACAAACGGGTTGAAGAGTGTATCTGGTCTAGAATCTCTGTACAAAATTTCAGCTCAAAAGCATTAACTTTGAAAATGCTTTATATTTTTTTATTTCGACATCACGGCGCTGCACTGGCGCGCGGCGGCGTGATGTGCGTGTACTAGGCGCACAGACACACTACAGATAATGGATAATTACCCTCGTAGTGCGGTGACACGTTTGTTATGATTTAAATTTAATAAACTATCGAAATAAAAAAATATTAAGCATTTTCAAAGTTACTGCTTTTGAGCTGAAATTTTGTACATAGATTCTAGACCAGATACACTCTTCAACCCGTTTGTATTGATATACCCTTTCTGTAACACCCTGTATATAGCCCCGTTGTTGTTATAATATGCATTCGCTAAAAGTATGTACATAGTGATCTATTCTAAAATAATAGACCATGCCCTCTAGCACCACACGAATCCACTGCAACTCCTTGGCCCTAATTCACTATGAGCACTCAATGATTCCTTACTTCGAAACCACGTTAATTGTGGTTAAAGAATCTTTATTTTACTCAAAAGAAATTTGCTACAAACACTTAATGAGAAATATTTTAACTAAGTAATAATAATGATGACATTCATGAGCGTACGGACACGCACAAATATTAAAGTAAACAACAACAATTAACGTACATAACAAGACATTTGAAGGTAGCAGCAAAAGACTCTGAATGCGAAACAAAAGTCAACATTTTGTGGGTAAATTAAAGACATAAACCAGGGCCGGATTCAAATTGTTTCAATAACAAAAGTTTTTAGCTGAATTTTAAATTTTTGCAAACTCTTAGAGGTTTTTATTTCTCGTGGTAATTTGTTGAACATCTATGCCCCTTCATATGTAATACTTTTCTTTCCGTAATTTGTACGTGCTCTTGCGAGACCAATATCATTTGAGCTACGGAGAGGTCTTAACCCTTCTTCGGTGTTAGTTTTAAAAATTAGTTCAGAGTGAAGCTTTTTATCTTTATTTTTTTTAATAAGATGTTTGTATTATAGTAATAAATTTGTTTTATAGTCATTAATTCAGTTTCGGAGTAAATTTTATCTATTGGTGTGAGAAAGTCATAATGAAATTCCTTAGGTACCTACCTAATCACGCCAATCTCGCGTTCATTTCGCGCGGTTTCGTTTATTGTGTCATAGAGAATACGGCGCTGTCTGTAAGCCATCGCAGAATCGCAAGGAACAAGAAAAGCGCCATGACGATGAAGCTTACCAGGAAATTGAGTCAAATACCAGGCCACATTGCGAAAAAAAGTGTTTATGTATGAGAGACTGGCCATTTATAATCTATTTTGAAAATATGATTATTTTTAAGTAAAAATAGGTACGTTCCAATTTCAAATTTTCCCTCCGTTTTGTTTGCGAGCTAATTTAAATCCTATTATCGTGTAAACGAATCTGCGCCGGGAACATTTTCGCGCTATGATTTTTTACGATTTCAAGTGTCGCCTGAAATCGGACGAATCGTACGATAGACTTCAAATGGCATTCATGGATGAAGGCCCTTGTAAGGCAACCGTGTATCGTTGGTATAACGAATTCAAGCGCGGTCGACTAACTTTGTGGGATGAAAGAAGTGGTCGATCTTTGACGCCTGTTACGGAAGAAAACGTGCTAGCAGTGAAAAATTTAATCATCATAAAAATGTTTACATATCAAGAGATTCAGCTCATACTGCAGGTTGAATCGAGCCTTCACGAAATTCTACACGTGCATCTTTGCGTGAGGAGGATAGTTTCACGCTGGGAGCCGCACAACCTCACCTATGCTCAGAAGCAGGCCCGGGTGGAATGGTGCCGTGATATGATAAACAAATTTGAAGCAGGCTCGTCTCGGCTTGTTTACGACATCATTATAGGTTGATTATAGGTGATGAGTCTTGGATTTAAATACAATTCAGAAACTAAGCGCAAGTCGACAGTTTGGGTGTTTTAAAACGAATCAACGCCTTCTAAAGTGAAGCGATTTAGAAGCGGAGGGAAGATTTTGATCGCGAGCTTTTTCAATTTGACTGGCTACTTGGTATCAATTCCTTACGGAACCAAAGAAGCATCAATGCTGAATGGTCTGCTCCACCGCGACAACGCGCCTTTGCACACCGCGCTCAAAACGAGGGACTTCCTAGACAGTACGCCGGTCAAACTCCTGGGTTACCCTCCTTACAGTCCTGACCTAGCACCGTGTAACTTCTTTTTATTCCCGAAAATAAAAAATCAGCTCAAAGGGATACAATTTTCGTCGCCGGAAGATGCGCTGTCAGCGTTAAACGAGGTGTCTGCGGCGGAATGGAATAAAAAGTGTGAAAACTGGGTCAGACGCATGAAACTTTGTATCTAAGAGGCTAGTGGAGAGTACTTTGAAAAGATTTAATAAAGAAATATTATCTATAGAACATTTTTTTATTTTCGCAAAACTTTCTGAGTGTCCCACGTATGTCGGAATTCGCAAAAAAAAAATCTTTAACTGGCGATCTATGTGCACTGTCAAGACCACAGAACAGTTAAATTAAATCTGTTCTGTGGTCAAGACCTACCATTGCGCCAATATTCAGATACCTACGTTTCTCAGATCTCGAGAAAAAGTTCTGTGACAAACGGATTTAATAAAGGACATTGGTCTAGAAAGTGAAAAAGATAAAAAAAAAATTTGAATCATTACTAAAATTGTTTTAAATTTTCCTCCATCCAGACTTATGTAAGCAGGAGATAGAAAAGAGTGGCCATAGGTGCAAAGGCATGTTTGTAATTTGGTATAGCTCCAATTGCTACGCAATTTATGTACACCTGAGGTACCTAGGTTAATTCCTGGTTCAGGTAGAATCCAATGATTATATACCTACTTATAATATTATTAATATATAATATATGTACATCAATTATTTCAATAAACAATTTAAATTTCAATAAAATTATCTTGCAATTAAACAACAAATTATACGACAAAATAAATTATTCTCCAGAACTATCGATATTTTTAATACTTACCTTGCAAAACCTTTTTTCACAAAGGTAACTTAATCGTAGAAAGTGTCAAACAGTCGCATAGTTTAACACTTTGACAGCGGATCACGTACTAATTAATACTAATAATATAGGAATAAATAAAATGCTTGGCTGTCAAAGTGTTAAGTTAAAGTAAGGCACCTACCTAAGTAATCTTACCTTTAATGATAACTTTCTTCTGCTCCTCCTTGTTATGTGTGTTGGCTACTCCTGACAGAGTGGTTTCAGATGAACAGCGGTCCACTCGTACCTGAGTATATAGAAAACTTATGTTATTCCAAAGTTTTATCAATCACTTCATCCCTGAGGGATCCAAAAAGGTATTGGTAAAGGAGCTTGGAGAAAGTTTTTCATCAGTTCACTAAGACAGAAGATAGATTATGATATTTTTGTAAGTGTTTTACTTTCGGAGGTGACGAATTACTTCGGGTCGCTGAGCCAGGGTAGTTAGTTTATAGTCTTCCAACGGGTAGATAGGTCCCTTTCCTTTTCCTCCACACATTGTTTGCAATTCATATAAAAATATAGCCTATAAGTGTTTTACTTTCGGAGGTGACGAATTACTTCGGGTCGCTGAGCCAGGGTAGTTAGTTTATAGTCTTCCAACGGGTAGATAGGTCCCTTTCCTTTTCCTCCACACATTGTTTGCAATTCATATAAAAATATAGCCTATCTGTCCTACCTGGATTTAGATAGCTTACAATAAGTGATAAGATAATATTATACTTTCAGAGACTTTCAGGCTACTGGTACACTGTTTAATTAAAGAACAGCCCTGAAAGCAATACTGACCAGTTCACCCAGAAATCCAATATATCCAATGGCTAGCTTCAACGTGTCAACTTTAGACAGCCTCTTCTCGTAAGGCAGAGTAGGAATATGAGCACGTAGTCCTTCGAAGGCTTCGTTGATGGACTGCATTCGACGGCGTTCGCGTAGGTTGGCGGCCTGACGCTGTTGGATCTGCTGCTGAGGGCACCGCAATGAAGATCTACGTCTGTGGAGGCGCCGGAAGTCCGACCTGGAAACAATTAAGGGATAGGTAAGCTGAACTTTATCGAAGTAGTAAGTGGTCGCAAAAGCTGAGGCACGCACTAATACTTTAAAGTGCAAATGTGTTTTAATTTTCTATCAGAAAACATCTAGATCCCTAAATATCAGTTAGTTGATGATAGGTAATGTTATGATAAAAGCCTTGCGAGCGTTTTGATCTTGCAAGCCACTTCCTCTTTGACCTAACAACCCGAAACTGCGTGTCCTCATTTTTGCCAGAGATGACTTTACAAAAGCCTGGTTTATCTCCGAACGAGGGAATTCTATATTGTATTATAATGATGTTGTCGAAATAAAAGAGAACTGTTTAGTTCCACGATTCGTTCGTATAATAATGACAATAATTAGTGTGTGCAGTTACATACAGGGTGTTACGGAAAGGGTATATCAATACAAACGGGTTGAATAGTGTATCTGGTCTAGAATCTCTGTACAAAATTTCAGCTCAAAAGCAGTAACTTTGAAAATGCTTAATATTTTTTTATTTCGATAGTTTATTAAATTGAAATCATAACAAACGTGTCATAGCACTACGAGGGTCATTATCCATTATCTGTAGTGTGTCTGTGCGCCTAGTACACGCACATCACGCCGCCGCGCGCCAGTGCAGCGCCGTGATGTCGAAATAAAAAAATATTAAGCATTTTCAAAGTTAATGCTTTTGAGCTGAAATTTTGTACAGAGATTCTAGACCACATACACTCTTCAACCCGTTTGTATTGATATACCCTTTCCGTAACACCCTGTATATAAGGTTAGGCGAGATGCACACTACACCTCCCCGTTTTTTAGAAAAAAAATGGCTTTATTATCTAAGTAGGTACATAAAACATTTTTTTTAACAAAATTTTCAAAACAACATATTTTTAAATAATTATACTTTTTACCATTACATTATATAAAAAAATAACATCATATCAAAACCAAAGTATATTAAGTAACAAACAGTTTTGTATTGTTTTTATGAATTACAAATTCTTTGTCACCTTTTAAAATTTTAAAATTTGGTGATACATCTTCAATCACTCTATATGGTCCTAAATAAATTTTATCTAACTTATTTCCTACTTGATTTTTAATTAGAACTAAATCTCCACTCTTATATTTTAATCCGTTTACATTTTTATCAACATTATATTTTCTTAATTCCTTACTAAATAATTTCTAGCTTCAGCTTGTGCTCTTTGAAGTCTGTATTTTAGTTCCAAAGGGTAAGAATCAGGATTATATAATGGATCAACATAAGAACTTTGTGCAATATTGAATGGTAAATTACAATTCTTTCCAAATACTAGTTCAAATGGAGTGTATTTTGTCTCAGAGTGTACTGCAGTGTTAAATGTAAAGCACCAGAATGGTAGCCATTTGCTCCAATCTGATTTATTATTATCAAACTGAATCCTAAGATAAGCTCCTAGAACCTTATGAGTGTTTTCCAATCCTCCCAGAGTTTCATGATGATAGGCTGTTGAATGCAGTTTATTTATATGCAACAAATTGCAAATTTCAGTAAAAACTTATGACATAAACTCTGTTCCCTGGTCTGTTATTATTTCTTTAGGGATACCATATCTCAGAATAAAATTGTTTACAAATAACCTAGCTACAGAAATAGTATCTTTCCTCTCTAAAGGATAGGCTTCAACGTATTTTGTTAAATCGCACTGTAATGTCAGAACGTACTTATAATTTAAATTATCTACATCTAAAGGACCCATTAAATCTAAACTTACTCTTTCAAAAGCAGTGGATGCTGTTGATGTTATAACCATCGGTTCCTTTGTATGTCTATTGGAATGCTTTTGAATCTGACAACTTCTACATTTCTTTACGAATTCTGTTACATCATTAGTCATTCCTGGCCAGTAGTAGTTCTTCCTAATATTATTTAACATTCTGTTTATTCCTGCGTGGCCGCTGGTGGGTAATAAGTGGAAGTCATTCAAGATCACTGTTTTCGTGTCTTTGTCAGAAACTCTTGTCACATCTTTAATAACAAGTAGCTTAGGAATGTCATTCAAATGACTCATTTCCTTTATAAAATTGTTAACAAAAATTTCATAGCGCTTCGTTTTAATTATTATGAGCTCGTTTATTTTGATTTGCTTACAAAAACGTTGTAATTCTCTCGCTAACACACTTACGGTCGATAACGATCGAGAAATCACATAAATTGCTGATTTTTCAGGAACGAATTTGCAGTTACCATTGTCACTAGTGAAATGTTTTGATTTTTCAATCTGCTTTATTGTATTTTTATTACTAAATAATATCAATTCAATGCTGTCAGTCGGTCGTTTGAGGATTTCCACTACCTTAGGTTGATCAGGCCTTGGAGTAGAGGATACCTCAGTAGTCATGTCGTTGTTGTCACAGTCAGTGCGCAACCTTCGAGTCTGTGCCCTTGTCATGACTGATACTGCATGTTTGTTCAAATCCTTTAAACTGTTGGACGTAATAGGTATCTGACTCAATGCATCTGCAGCTGCGTTGTGCCGTCCTGGGACATAGCTGATTTCAAAGTCGTATTCTTCAAGATATAATCTAAACTTTGTCAACCGGCTTGAAGGATCGGTCATATTAAATAAATAAATCAATGGGTTATGGTCTGTTTTTATGTAAAACTTTTTCCCATATAAATAAGGTCTAAAATGTCGAACTGCCCAAACAATAGCAAGTAATTCTAACTCAATCACAGGGTATCGCGTCTCAGCTGGTTTCAAGTTACGGCTTGCGTACGCGACTACTTTGCCATTGCTATTAGACAGTACGGCGCCTAATCCTAGTTTTGATGCGTCAGTTTGTAAAGTGAAAGTGTTGTTGTCGCTAAAGTCTGGATAGTCAAGTATAGTCGGACTAATAAGAATCTGTTTTAACTTGTAAAATGCTCGCTCGCATTCATCACTCCATTCGAATGCTACATCTATTTTACATAACGCATTCTAATGATAGGCTATTTCAGCAAACTTTGGAATAAAACGTCTATAATAATTTGCGAATGCTACAAATCTCTTGACGTCGTCTACATTTTGCGGGACTGGATATTTTTGTAGGCATTCTACCTTCGATGGATCGGGAAATATTCCTTCTGAGGTTATTGTATGTCCTAAATAAACGATTTCTTTACGGAAAAATTCTCACTTTAGCGGATTTAGTTTTAGATTCACTCTTCTTAGGCATTCTAAATTTTTTATAAGATTCTTGTTATGCGTTTCGAGACAATTTCCTACGACAATGCAATCATCTTGATATAAAAAGAAAATTTAATTAAATTTATAATTTAATCCTGACATTGCTATTGTCATGAGACGAGCAAAAGCACTAGGCGATGTTTTAAGTCCCATTGGACATCGTTTCATTTGATACTGCTTGTTTGTTGTAAATGCAGTGTACTTTCTAGACCGTTCTTCTAAGGATAGCTGATAGTAACCTTGACTAAGATCTAATTTTGAAAAATAGATGTTATTAGATAACGAATCTAGTATCTCAGTGATATTAGGTAACGGAAATTTATCATCCTGTATTCTATTATTGAGTTGGCGATAGTCTACTACAAGTCTCCATTTCCTTTCTCCTGACCTATCTGTCTTTTTAGGTACCTTGACCATTCTGAAATAGTCTCTTCAATAATATTATTTTTAACCATTTCATCTATTTGTCTCTGTACCTCGCCTTTCAATGCTTTAGGCAATCGATAAGGCTTGACGTATGCTGGTGAAGTATTTTCTTTTAGTTTAATTGAGTGTTCTATTAAATTAGTTGTTGTGAGCGTATCTCCTGGCAAATGGAAAACATCGGCATATTTGGCACATACGTTTTCAATACCTCTTTGTTCCTCTTTATTTAAATAGGTATTTAGTTGTAACGTAGTAAGTAAAGTTTTAACTCTATCCACAGAAATATTATCGTCGTCAAACTTGCAAACGTAAAAATTATTTAAGCAACTAATACTTAAATCTGAAGTATTTATGTCAACCGAATTATCAGTTGTATTTAATATCCTAACAGGAATAAGTGTGGCTTCGATACTACACCTGCTGTGAACACACCTTTATAAATTTCCTTTGATAAAACGACGCAATCACTGTTGTGCGACGTCGGGATGTGTTTAATTACTTCACAGCGAGGCGGACTTGTAAATAAATTCCTATTCAAAGTCAAAGTCAAAGTAGTCAAGTATTAACATGAACACTAACAGACTGGTCTCAGGTTTCCAAACTCAGAGTACCATCTTTATAGTTTAATACAGCGTTGTACCGCTCAAAAAATCTTGCCAGAGCATACCTTCTGCAACACAAGATAAGTGTTCAAATATGTAAAACTTTTGTTGAAAAGTTACATTATTAATTATAATTTCTAAATAAATGTATCCCATGGACTCTATATTACCACTAATTCCTTTAATGACTACTTATCTTATAATGTTTTACTAAATTCAATAAACTATGTCGGTCGTGACAACCATTCATACTTTAGCACACATAAGCTAGCTCCACTATCTATCAGTAAATTAAGATCAACATCACTATTTGTTAACCGACAATTAATAATACAAAAATTACAAAAACTAAAAATAGAATGTGTGTACGATTTAGGTACGAAAAAATTCTAGGCTTTCATTTGCTTGGCTTGTGCGATCATTGCGCAAGTTGTCATGGACATTGGACTGTTGCGCGTTATGTTGAACAAGCTGACAACGCACCGGACGTCCGCGGAACTGCTGACGTTGTGCACCTGAGTTTTTACCTCGATTAACGCTGTTTAAAGTTCTTTGACCTGTGCTATTTTCATTATTTTTATCATAATTATGGTTATACGTTTTATTTCTGTTAAAAAATTGTCTATTTCCTCGGCCTCGAGAGCCTCTAAAGCTACCTCGTCTATAATTTTGGTTAGCCCTAAATTGCATAACCTGATCTTGTGGCTGAACAGACAAGGATTGTTCATCTACCGCAGCCGTTATAGCTTCAGGCAATGATGCAAACTGACGTGAGGCAATGATGGTGCTGAGCCGCTTATCAGCCAACCCATCACTAAACCGTTTAATTGCAGTCTTCTCATTGAGTGGACGCAAAACCTCATATGCATCACGCTTATCGTTAGCCTGCACAATCGTGAGATTGACAAATAACTCTTCAATCTCCGTACCGTATTTTTCTATACTCCTACGGCCTTGAGTCGCCGTAAACAATTGACTTTGTTAAGCTATATACGATTTCTTCGGTAACAAATAAATGCGAATATCTTCTACCAAACTTTCTATATCTGTGTAATTAGTTTTAAGACGCAATTTTGCACTAGGCGAGAGACCCGTTTTTAACACAAACTGCATTAATTGACTTTTACTGGCTTCATTAATAAGCGAACTATAAAGTAAGATACCATCTATAAGCTGATTTGTCACCTGCTCCTGGCCATTCAACACTGGCAACAGGGAAATTGCAGTTTTAATATCAAATGCGTCAGCCATTTTTGTAAGACAATCAGTATACTCGTATTCTATAAAATCTTTAGAACGAGTTTGACAAAGTCTACCATCTACTAAGGAAAGTAAACTTTTTATTTTCTGATAATTTGATTGAATTTCATTAATTAATGTTTGGAAAACCTCACAAGCATCTTTGTCTAACTTGCGATCTATAACTTCTTGGTTCAACTGAGTCAAAATACAATCCAATTTACTATATTCTTTTACTGCTTCTTCTAGTTTCTTTAAAGCTAAACCTAGTTTTACTAAATATTCTCTTAGATATTTTAATCTAGCGTGCAAATCTTGTAATTGTTGGGACATTCCTAATCTCCAGAACGAAATATACAAAAATGCATGATCCAGTTACAATAACATGAAAAATATAGTAGATTATAAAAAAAAAATGCTAGCGTTGCAAAACTTACATTGCAGTAGTTACTTATTTTACTGACAACGATTATGTAGGTCACGACGTCTCACGTGGCTTGGACGAATGAACTCCTCAGCACTGGACTGGAACTGACTCCCAGCTGCTCCACATCGGACCCGTACTATTCAACTCCCGGCGCCCTGCATATCCTCTCATCACAAGGCTTGAGCATTCACCCAGCACCCGGCAGCAACGTTCCTTTTCTGTCTTCTTATTTAATGATTTCACCTCTTCAAACAAATTCTTCCATTGGGATTCTGATTCTTCTGTAAATTTTTAAAATCTTCTTCCCTTTCTTTCTTCTAATTTCCGTCTTCATAAACTTCTATCAGTATAATCTTCATAATTTATTTGACTCGTCCGTAGTCTTCCTTATCGCGTAGATTGCAAAATTTTAATTGCTGGCTAAGGGTCGCCACGTATTATAATGATGTTGTCGAAATAAAAGAGAACTGTTTATTTCCACGATTCGTATAATAATGACAATAATTAGTGTGTGCAGTTACATATATAAGGTTAGGCGAGCTGCACACTACAATATATTTTCAACTAACTTGGTATAAGTAATGTACGTAGGTACCTACCGTTGGTAAACATTGTGAATCCGCCAAGCGTTTAAAAAACTGTTTTTTACCGACTTCAAAAAAGGAGGTTATCAATTCGACAGGTAGTATGTAATATTATTGGAACTGCAATATATTCACATATGACAATCTATTAGGGCTTCCAAACAAATATACAAAATTTCATAGATGTATGTAGGTATGCACATACATCTATGAAATTCTGTAACATACATATGTTTGTCCGGGTTAGGGGGCAACTCGACGCATTTCACCGCAACTATTAGCAAATCGGATCGTGACCACTTTTTTATTGGCTTACATTTACTTCAACTTAGGTCACAGTGCAAGTTTCATCAAAATCGATTCAGTAATTTTCAAGATAGGACTAATACGTGTAAGTGTGACGGCCTGGCTTATTGATACGAGCTAGATATAGTGTCAAAGGGAAAACATCTCAAAACCGTGATCAAATTCTACTTAGTGCACTATTTACAACAAAACTATTACCTACTTATTACAAAAAAAAAACAGTTTTTACTTAAAACTAAAAATTACGAAATAAAAAAAAGTTATTTAAAAAATTAAATCGACTTCAAAAAGAAATTAACTCAAAATTATGAAATAACTTTAATTTCGGAAGTCGGTGGCAAAAAACTAAATACAGATCCCAAGACACAGACTTCCGAAATTAAAGTTATTTCATAATTTTGAGTTAATTTCTTTTTGAAGTCGATTTAATTTTTATAAATTACTTTTTTACTTTTTTATTACCGACTTAAAAAAAAGGAGGTTATTTTTTATCAAGTTTACATTTTGGGAGAGTTTAATATTTTAAATCACTTCTTGTTCAATTTACCATCAGTTAATTATTCTAGAAAAGTCCTACTTTGCATCTTTTTTTCGAAGTCAGAGAGAAAATTAAATATGATAAACAGAAAAAAATATTTATTGCTGGTTAAAAATCAGTGAAGTCGCAAGAGCGCATTTTGTTCTACGAAGAAGTAGAGACATGTTAGGTGCACCAAAAAATACCACAATATAACACAAGAGACAGCAAAATTGCCAAGCAATAATTAGACAAGATAAGGACACGGAATCGTACGTACTTAAGTTTTGCTAAAGATCTGTACCTTCTTCGTGGAGTGGACAGATTTTCTTGATCACTGGCGTACAGGCTACCATCGGACATCGACGAGTCGTCGTCGTACATGTAGTTGTCAGAACTGTTGGCTGAGATCGGTGAACCTCCCACGGGCAAGGGCACTACACTCGTAGGATTATCTAACGAAGAGCACCTGATTCCATTAGGCCCCTCCATGATAGAAAAAAAGACAATATTTTTTTTTTACTTGAATCACAACACATATGACTAGAACGACAATGAAATTCCAAAGGACGTCAAGGAGCCGTGAAAGCCGGAGGACTAGTGCCGTCGCTGACAGTTTACGAGATTATGACGGTGCTCGGTGTGAGGGTCAGAGGGATGGTCGGCGCCCAGAGACTCCGCCCTAATACAGCTCTCCGCCCACGTGCTCACCGACCAAAATATTGACGCCCTCTGTAATACGAAAATGAAATCGCGATTTCAAAGTACGCGTACAAAAATGAGGGGTAGCAAGGACCTCATTAAACTGGTTTCTAATACTGTTCTAGAACAATTGATGTTTGTGTAATATAATCCTTATTTTGTCGTGGCAAAAGACTTTATTAGATCATTAAAGTCTCGACGATCGGACGATGTCCAAGCACTTCATTAACAAGTAACAACATACCTGTAATTCTTGGCATGAAAATTGCGTTGTTAGTGTATCAATAAATAATTCTAATTTTAGCGTCTGTTTGAAAATTGCCGTACAACGTATTAGGTATTATCGTTATTAGATAGCAACGTGGTTAGTATTACAGGATAAAATTTTAATCACCGTTTTACCCACGACGGTACGGAGACGTTATATATGGGTTTGGGGTGAGAGGATGTGTTTGTTTGTTTGTCAAACCAATGTTGCCATTTATCTCCAAAACTACTAGTCCGATTTTGATGCGGTTTTCAGTGATGGGTTTGGATTTGATTGGTGCATGTTCATTGGTGTTAAGGTGACAAGTCACCAAGGGCGCTGCAGTAAACATTTGTTTGTGCAAAACCAAAACTACTAGTCCGATTTGGATGCGGTTTTCATCATCAATAATAGGTTTGTGGTTGATTAGTGAGGATTCAAATAGGCGTTACGGTCGAAAATCACTAGATGGCGCTGCAGTATCATATTTCTGTATATATAATGAACCTATGCTCTTTAAAAAGTTTGAAATAAAAAGACCTCTTATTCCACAGAACGGTCCCCCGACTTTCATTTGAATTTATCTGTTTTAGTCTCGTTACATAAATTCTTTAAGTCGGGGGTTTTAAAATTATTTTATCCTTTTCCAATTACATCGTGGGTTTTTTCAAAAAATTTCGTTTTGCTTTTTCTTCTTAAGGGGTCATTGTATTCATCATTATGAACAACTTTTACTATGGGATCAAAAATGAACCCCGAAAAAAAAAATCTGCTATTCCCTACATTTTGAAGAGTTATGCGAACATAAACTTAGGGAACAGCTCATTTTTTTTTTCACGGTTTCAGGGGGTCCCATAGTAAAAGTTGTTCATAAAATCATAATGATGAGTACAATGACCGCTTAAGAGGAAAATGGTGATTAAAATTTCACCCTGTATTGTACAGTCACCGCACATTCAGCGCAACTGCACTTTTGGCTAGTTTCGTAGCTCAGTGTTAGTTCCTTAATACAGCCGTGCGGTTTAGTTTCTCTGAAGGGTTGGAAAGTATCTAATTTGTTTTTTTTTCAGCAATGTTTGCTGGTTTCTGGCTTTGTTACTGTTGGCAGCAGATACCTAATAAAATCAGGTACTTACCTACTGCCAACAGTAACAAATTGCAGTAGGTAGGTACAGCAATATATTGCACTTAGTGTCGAGAGTCTGGTGATGGAGCCAGTAGATGAATAGGGGTTACTAGTAAACCCCTCGAGTTCGGGGTCTTCTAATTTTTTTTTGACGAGTTCAACATATTGCACTTGCAAACCCCTTGAGCTTGCTAGTAGCCCCTAATCGTCATAACTTCGGTACTTGAAGAACTTTTCTCAAACATTCTCGCCGCCACAAAATAATCTACCTAATAGTTATATAAACAACCTTATTTCTGTATTATGTATGCCTATGAAGTAAAATATGGAGAAACATGTTATTAAATATATATAGTGTTACCAACTGTATACAGGGTGTTACAGAAAGGGTATATCAATACAAACGGGTTGAAGAGTGTATCTGGTCTAGAATCTCTGTACAAAATTTCAGCTCAAAAGCAGTAACTTTGAAAATGCTTAATATTTTTTTATTTCGATGGTTCATTAAATTGAAATCATAACAAACGTGTCACCGCACTACGAGGGTCATTATTCATTATCTGTAGTGTGTCTGTGCGCATAGTATACGCACATCACGCCGCCGCGCGCCATTGCAACGCCGTGATGTCGAAATAAAAAAATATTAAGCATTTTCAAAGTTAATGCTTTTGAGCTGAAATTTCGTACAGAGATTCTAGACCAGATACACTCTTCAACCCGTTTGTATTGATATACCCTTTCCGTAACACCCTGTATAGGTCCTACCCATTTTTACAAATAAATGATTTTGCTTTGATTTGAAATAAATTGTATTCACCAAAAATAACTTATTTGATTTTATTTCATATAAGTACCTATCTGTTATTATTACTAAATCGACAATGCAGCAAAAATTAGCATTATATTATTTTGTCAATATCAACTGAATTCATAAAATTAGGTACTATTTTTTATGGTTTTGAACTCAAATATCTCAGAAACTGTATCACTCACGAGATTCATCTCTGCATAGTTTTGTTTATAATCACTTACAGCCTGTCCAAATCTCCATGTCACCACGTCGTTCATGGAACGGTGCGGTGTTGTGGCACGGTGCGTTGCCGCGTCGTGCTAGTGCACGGTACGGCAACGTCACCGTGGAACGGCGCGTCTGACGTCGTCGTAAGCCGACGTGGCTACGATGCGCTCGCTCAGTTAATGTTTCATTGTCTTAGCGATTAGTTGTGAATAAAAGATGTCTCCAACCTCTCTCTCCGTCTTTTTAACAATAGCAGAAGCAGAAGTCGTATTGTGCGGTCCTTATCTAGAACGAGATTGCTATTTCTCTGGTACGTTAGTGAAGAATGTACCGGAATTTTACAAGCCACGGCGACGTGTAACGTTGCGGCGTCATGAGCATGACGCGCATTTTTACGATACGGTAACGCAAATTTGCACGTTATGTCAACGCACCGTGCCGCGTTGCAGCACCGTTCCACGTTGACGTCGCGACATCGTGACGTGGACATGTGGACAAGACTCTGTCGATTGACACATGTTTCATCGCTGGCCGCCAAAATCGGTTTTTTCCATAATGGCGGACGGTGTAGGTATGCCAACGAAGTCGGATGTTCTTTGAGCATTATTTTGACAACCTTTTTCGAGATAAATCGAAATTGCTGTACTGGCCATATACATGCGAGCAGCGGCTGGCAAAAGTTCTATGAAAATCCATATCTGTCGTGGTTTAGCGGCCAAATAAATTACATAGTAAACTCACATCTGTCGTGTAATTTATAAATGGAACGATCTTTTTCTCCGAAACACGGCAACCTAGGAGGTAACTTATTTAAAGGTTTTATTTAAATTTCGAACTGGCTTGCAAATAGAAAGCTGTTTATTGAAAAAAATGAACACTTTAAAGCGGGAAAAATTATTGTTGTTCCTTATTCGTCATTGATTTTGAAAAGTAGTTATATTTGACAAAAAATTCTGCCTAGGAACTACTTGGTTTTAATCTCCGCGCATTATTTGAGAAAAGTACTATACAAGCCTTGGTTACAACTAGGCATTTACACGTTCGTCCAACAATGCCTCTTTTGCTGGCCGCTGCAGTAAAGTGCTATTATTATACGCAAAAGTAAAAAAAGTAGTTTAAAAAGAACTTAATAACACGCTTTTATCGCGTCTTTTTTTAAGTTTTTTTATAGTACCTACCTATCATTAAAAGTTGACGTTTAAACGATTTGGTAAATTTTAGCTGGTCATTTCATGAAACAACCATTTCGTGAAATGGCCGAACACTTCATGAAATGGTCAATTCTAAGATCAGGCCACGACGTCTATGATACTAATAATAAAGCCGAAGAGTTTGTTTGTTTGAACGCAAAAATCTCTGGAACTAAAAAGTCAGAAACAACGCTGAGCGAAAACGAAGTACTAGCGCGGGCAGGCGATGCGATGCTAGTACGGGGTGGGTCGAGGGAACGAGAAATTTCACACGGTCGATGTAGCTGGCAGAAGCTAGTGATTAGTATAATAATGAATTCATAATAAATTACTTACTTACCCTTAAGTAGTGTTTAAGGCATTTATGTTTCCGATATGATTTTAGTAAGGAGAGATGGTAATATATTGGAACCATGGGATACTAGAAACTTTTTAAGATTGGGATCTTCACAGTGAATCATGAGATTAAAGAGCTGAATTTAAAATTTTCATAAGCATTTCCTGTGGCTAAAAATCGTAAAGTAACGATTAGTCGTTCTCTTGCGCTGATACTTTCTCTAAAAAGTGTACAGACGCCAGCACATCAACCTACCCGAAACTGTCAGATTTTCCCAATCAACTTTGAACCTTATGTTTAAGTAATAAAGTTGAAAATCTATTAAAGAAATTTGACAGATTGTTGTAGGTTGATGTGCTGGCGTCTGTACCTTGCTCTTGTATGAAGAGTGATTAATGTCAAAGTTCTTCAAACTGTGAAGATCCCAATTTTAAAAAGTTTCTAGCATCCGATGGTTCCAACACATTTAAAATTTTGATGTTAGCCAGTTTTTTTTTCTCAGCAACAAATATTCTTTGACCCAGCATTTTCCGCGTCTTTTTTTTATCGTCAGGATTGAAGTCGACACCAATGTTAAAGCAATAGGTACCAAATGGCGCCATTTTTGTCTTTTGGCAAGAATGTCTTTAGCGCTCTTCGAAAGGTGCGGTTCGGACGACGATCACTAGGCTATCGAAATGAACACAGAGCATGTAACACGAAATGAAGAAGTGTCACTAACTAGTTTCGCTAGCTAGTGTAGGGTAATGAGTAAGCTCTTTTTCATCCCGCACTGCAGTACTAATTTAGCGCTCTGCAAATTGGATAATGTAATGTCCGCTTTAGTCAAGAGAGAGTGGAAGTCGGTAAGAAGGATCATTTAAATTTTTTCAAAGCGAAAATTTGACAATTTGAATGACATTAAAAGATATGGCATCTTCAACAATGATTTCATAAATATGGGTAAGTCAATGATCATCAAGAACGTATTCGCACAGGGAACTGTCACGAACACGAATCTTGCTGCAGCTGTGACCAAGACTCAGTTTACACAAGGATGAAATAGTTATTTTGGATAATTTAGGGCAAATAAAAATCCAAGGTTTCCGCTGGACGTCGAGTTGGTTACTGCCCTGGCGTAGTAGGTACGCCTCCTTGAGCTTTGAATTTACCTGCCACACTGTTGACCACAAATTGTGTATTGCCCCCCAAAAACGCGTAGTAAAAAGGTAACAATAATACAAAAAGAACAAAGCTATAAGTTAAGCAATCATAAAACAGACTGGACTGCATTTACCGAATACCTGCAAGAGGAAAAAAACCTACAAGTGAGTCTTAAAACAGATGCAGAAATAGACGATGCAGCATTCTACGTCATAAATCTTATACAGGTGGCGACATGGCGTGCTACTCCGATTCTGGAACTCCCGTTAAATAAATATACTCGTAACATACCTCTTGAAATACGACGTAAACTCGAGGAAAGAGATAAAACAAGGAGGCGGCTTCATACAAGCAGATCAAATCATGAAAGAAGAGAATTTAATAGGATCTTTAGGGAACTGCAAGACGTGATCATTGAGAATAGGAATGCTACTTTTCAACAGAAATCGTCTACACTATCGGCTCAGAACAAAGATAACTACTCTCTTCGGAAAAAAATACCAAGAATTTCGAAAGGCCACTTAATTCTGTACCCCCACTAAAAACACCCGCAGGAACTTGGGCTAAGAAGCCAAATCAGAAAGCTGAGGTCTTCGCAGAACACCTACTGTCAAAATGTTTTCTTCTATTATGTATTAGGTATTTAATTTGTTAGCTTAGTTGTTCATTTTATTGTGCATGCTGTGGTCTCCTGTAATTGAAAGAGTACACCTACCAAATACTTTGTCGTCAATTAACCACATAATGTTTTGTGTATATCTTTTGTTGGATATCCTAAAATAAATAAATAAATAAAATAAAGAAAGATTTTTACCCCCAATCCATCTACATTGGTTGAATTTAAGAAAGAGTTGGATAATTTTATCAACAGTGATCAGCAACTCTCACTACAAATTAAATTATTGACACCGAGAGAGATGAATCGTACCATAAATCATCTAAAAAACAAGAAAGCACCTGGTTTCGACCTTATCATTGGCGAAATACTCAAACGACTTCCTAGAAAAGCAATAGTTTTTCTGAAAATGCTATATTTAGAACTCACTATTTTCCTAAGCTGTGAAAAATATCACAGATATGTATGATGGCCAAACCATGGAAACCTTCAACTAATCCTAGTTCGTATAGACCCATAAGTCTTCTCCCAACATTATCCAAATTGTTTGAGAATATATTCCTACGAAGACTAAAACCAATATTAGAGGAAGACGAAATAATCCCCGACACCAATTCGGGATTAGAGAGAATCACGCCACAGTGGAACTACATAGAATGGCGCACAAAATCAAGCAGTCATTAGAGAAGAAAGAATATTGCTCAGCGTTGTTCCTAGATATTCAACAGGCGTTTGACAGAATTTGGCACAAGGGATTACTCTTTAAACTAAAAAAACTTTTACCTAACTCGTTCTTCATGATCATGAAATCATACCTGCACCAGAGAAAGTTTCAAGTGAAATATGAAGACGATTACTCCAACCTATATGACATAGCTGCCTCAGTTCCGCAAGGATCAGTGCTTGGCCTAGTACTGTAAGCCCTGCCAGACACTGAAGATGTAACGACAGCACACATGCTAGAGACGAAGACCCGGACGTTGCTATACAAAAGCTGCAACCACAAATTAGTAAAATAGAACTTTGGCTCCAAAAATGGAGAATAAAGCCTAGTGTAAGCAAATCTGTGCAGGCAACCTTTACCCTAAGAAAAGGTGTATGTACACCAGTCTATATGGAAGGAAAACAATTACCAACGAGTAACTGTGTAAAATATTTGGGTCTACATATAAGGTGCTATAAGGATTGGCGGCTATGTCGTCACTTTGGCCATTTCGTCACTATCCCTAATAGGTCACTTTCACTAATACGTCACCTTTGCATCTGGTCAGTTTCTTAACTCGTCTCACGCTGTATTTCGACTCATTCCCAACTCGTCCGATGGATATGTACAACGTACAGTCAGCGTTAAAAATGTCGGAGTCTGTTCGTCCCGATATTATTGACGCTTACTATCTATCTATCTATATATATAAAATTATGAAATTTGGCTTTTTTCGTTTTTCTAAACTACCCCCTGAAGAGGGATTGGGGGTGTCATTATTTGTATGGAAGAATTTTAACGTGCTGTCCGATTAACTCGAAACTCAGTATTTATACATCTGCCATATTACAATAGTAAAGATACATTATTGATTTTATGTCATAAATTTTTTCATACAAAAAAATGTGCGTATAAATTTTAATTGATTTAGTTGCATGAAACCGTCTCATGGTAATTAGCCGTTGCCGCATCGTCATTTCATTACGCAAAATGTGACGAAGCGATAAATCGCGCGTAGTTCGTGAACCACGTTATGTAGAATAGAGTAAATGTTGAATATAGTAAATATTGTCTCCCGTTGAAGTCGTGGCAGATATTTTTATAGCACCTTATATAGACCGATGACTAACATGGGCCAACCACATTAGGGCAAAGAAAAAAGAGGCAACAATATTATAGGTACAACAATATTGTACAAGACCTTCTCTTGGCTATTGGGACGCAAATCACAGCTATCTCCGAACAAACTACAGAAGGCCAATTCTCCTAATTTAAAACGTTCAAAATCTAGTCGCAGTCTCATCTCGGTGACAAACAAATGTCAAAAACTTGTCAAAATGTAGGGAAATTAGAGGTATTTTTTGACAGATTGAGACTGAGATCAGACTGTGAAAGTTCTTAAAATTACGGGAATTGCCCCTCAGGGTCTATAAAGCCATCATAAAACCGGTGTGGACTTATGTGATAGAACTCCATAGTTCTATACCATAAGTCCACACTGGTCCAATTTATATGTTGGAGTTACTGGCAGAACCCCATGGTTCTGCCAGTAACTCCAACATATAAATTCTACAGAGATTTCCGAATATAGCCTTACGATCAATATCAGGCACAGGATGGTTCGTGAGAAACTCCGAAATGTATGAATACCTAAAGATGCCTACGGTAAAGAAAGAAGAACTGTAAACAAGAACTGTACGCGATACAAGAGGAGACTACTAGAGCATACCAATGAATTGGCTAAGAACCTCCTAACTATCCAAACCACAACACGCCTAAAAAGACGGCATTTACAACACCTGGATCAGGAGAGACTGAGAATAGCTCTTATCATACTTTGTGTTGATGTCGGCTCTATGGAGCCACATTGTTAAAAATATATTACCTACTGAAACCACATCTGATTATGGCTAGATAAGCCGATTGCAGAATATTTATAATCCTGTTGCCATGCTGTTATTATAATATCGAGCAAATAACGGCAAAAAAAATCACGTTTATTGTATGAGATTAAATATTTTAAATATTTATTTTATTCTGTTTTTACTATTTGTTGTTAAATAGCGGCAACAGCAATACATCATCTGTGAAAATTTCAACTGTCTAGCTATCACGGTTCATGAGATACAGCCTGGTGACAGACAGACAGACGGACAGTGGAATCTTATTAATAGGGTCCCGTTTTTACACTTTGGGTACGGGACCCTAAAAATTAGGAAAAAAAGTTTTTTTTTTTAATTAAATCGACTTCAAAAGGAAATTCACTCAAAATTATGAAATAACTCAGAGTCGGTGGTAAAAAACTAAAATACAGATCCTAAGACACCGACTTCCGGAATTAAAGTTATTTCATAATTTTGAGTGAAATTCCTTTTGAAGTCAATTTTTTTAATTGTTCGACGTGATAACGTCTTTTAAATCGATGAAAGCGGCCTGCACGCACGAAAAAGCATGACTTATTGTCACGTTCCGCCTGAGCCAGTGTTGGGTCAATCAACTAATTTTTTCAATCAATTGATTAGTCATGACTAATTTAGTCACAACTAATTTAGTCATGATTGATTTAATCATGACTAAAATAGTTAATCATATCATAACTAAATAAATTAGTCATTGGTCATTCAACCATTATTTTTGATTGATGACTAAACTAAAAATGCTAAGCTGGCTAACTCCATTTTTTGTTTCATTAGAGACATCTATCGCGCTATTTAAATTATTCATCACTCTCATAAGTTGATTGATAGCATTTTCCATTTTTGTATTTGTACAGACGCCAGCACATCAACCTACTACAATCTGTCAAATTTCTTTAATAGATTTTCAACTTTATCACTAAACCATAAGGTTCAAAGTCGATTGGGAAAATGTGACAGTTTCGGGTAGGTTGACGGCGCTGGCGTCTGTACATGATTATTTTTTTTTAATTATAACTGCTACTACTGTAAAAAGTTAAAAGTAGATAAAAGGCAAAAAAGGGTAATGGAGCTGATATTTTAATGACGAATTTATTTTCGGAAGAAAGTAAAGATGTAGACCTTTTACACCGTTACCCATTAATAAAAAAAATATTTTTGGAGCACAATACACCAATGCCAAAAAATATTTTTGGAGCACAATACACCAATGCCATCTTCTGGATCTGTAGAAAGGATGTTTTCATATGCAACAATGACTAGTCTACTAAAATCACAGAGATTGTCTGATGAACAATTTGAAAACCGTGTGGTTATGAAAACCAATTTAAATTATTTTAAACATAATTAACCCGTAGTTTGTTGTTGTAATTGTATAACGTGCTACTGCCTACATGTTAATTAAAAAAATAAACTGATTCTGTTGTAAAGATTGTTTTATTTTATTATGACAAAAGCTTTTATTAAAACTTGTGAATAACGAATCAACATTCTGTGAGTGTTAACTTGGCAACGGCGTAATTTTAGATATTAAATTAGTCATGAGAATAACTAACACTAACACTAATCAATCTTCAATCATCATACATGATTGAATTTTTTTAGTCATTACTCATTAGTCATGATTAAATAATTTAGTCTTAGTTATCAATCATCAATCAAACTAAATTTTGCCCAATAACTAACACTAACACTAACACTAATCAATCTTCAATCATCATACATGATTGAATTTTTTTAGTCATTACTCATTAGTCATGATTAAATAATTTAGTCTTAGTTATCAATCATCAATCAAACTAAATTTTGCCCAACACTGGCCTGAGCCGAGCGTGAAAGCGAGAGAGGGAACAAGCGTTCGGCTTGTGACGCATCTATCTGATGTTTTCTTATGACGTCCGTAAAATAAACCACTGACGTAGTTTATACGTCAGTGCCGTAAACCGACTTTACAGACAACCAATTTTTTTTATTCTGTGGTGCACAATCGCGTTGAATTGTATTCTAGTTATGCTCTGTGATCTGACTAGTATATAGTTATCTGTGCTCATATATGTTCTGTGGTGTTCTGTGATTGTCTGTGTTCGGCTCAGTGCGGTTTGTTTTTGTTGTTGTTCTTGCATGGTTCTTTCTACATTTTCTGAGTCGTTCGTAGTAAATAATTTTATTTAATAAGAATTTTCATATTCAAACTAAGAGTTACAGACTAGTATATACCATGCTTGGCTATTCTAATGCTGGTATTCCCGATAAGTCATGGCAACCGCCAGTGGCTGTGATAGAAACCACGTAAGTAATAAGTTACCTATTTCATTATTTTAATCATACTGGTAACCTTTTCATACTAAAACTAAACTGTGCCTTTAACTGCGTCCACATGGAAATCGGAAACTAACATTGCATTATGTACGTACCTAGTGAATGTACTGAAACAGCATCAAATAACCTCACATCGAGCAGTGGTAACTATTTGTCTGGTTGAGATCATTGTCTCAGTTTTTAATAGGACAGTCACATAAACAAATTTCGACCAGGCGGTGTCGATTTTTGGTAAATTTCTGCTAAAAAATATCTAATGTATGCTATACGACTTTTTAATAGCATATTTTTAATTTAATGTTTTCAGAATGGGTTCTATGGTTGTGGAAATGTATTGGAAACATTCACCTATAACATGCAGAAATTTCATGGAATTAATACGCCGAGGTTACTACAACAACACAAAGTTTCACAGAGTTATCCGAGATTTTATGATACAGGGTGGTGATCCCACTGGCACAGGCAAGGGTGGACAATCAATTTATGGGCCGCAGTTTGACGACGAAATATCACTAGATTTAAAACACACTGGAGCTGGAGTGCTGTCTATGGCAAATGCTGGACCTAATTCAAACGGATCTCAATTCTTCGTCACCCTGGCTCCAACACAGTGGCTGGATGGCAAGCATACAATCTTTGGAAGAGTTCAATCTGGAATGGCTGTTGTGAAAAGAATAGGTTTAGTTGAATGTGACAAAAATGATTGTCCAGTTGATGATGTTAGAATAGAAAAGGCATATATCCCCAAGTAGATCATAAATATTAGTAATATTTTGTAATAAGGAAAGGTAACACATATTTTCAATGATGTCAATATGAATTTCAAGTAACATAGAAATACCAAACACATGCAGATACATGTATTGCAGAATCATTATTAAAACAGTAAAGTTGTAAATACTCAAATTAGAATTGAAAGAATGCAGCACTGTATTGCAACTGCTACCCATACCTAAACCACCTTAAACATTATCTTTACTATCACAAAACTGTGTTTATCAGGTATCCGTGTTCTAAGTTAAATAACTGTTGAACATAACAGTTAAGTCTTGCAATGTCTTGTCTCCATCTCATATTATTAGGTAATCTTATTCAATCTGGAACTGTATTTAAGTTTGTTGTGTTCCAATACTTGCCATAGGTACTTCTAATCAGAGTGGTGTGGGACTGAGCACATGCAAATTACTCAAGTTCACATAAACCACATAGTATTTAAACAACATTGATTTTAGCAGAATTCAAAGCAAGATAACAAAAATGGCGCTAGTAAGAGTACCAAAAGAGGGCTCATAAACTAACTCCAACCGTGCATTACCCCAGCCAGAAAATGTCGAAAATCGTCATCTAAGTGCAATAGATAATTAGATATATAGCTTCTTTAAATGGTCAGCAGATTTTTAAATTTGGTAAGCTGATAGTTTTTTAATTATTTGATAAAAACAGTTTCAGCTGGAGTAACATTACCGCAGCCAGATCTTTTGTTTTCTAATGGATATGTTGAAATAAATGTTATCTAAATAATTAGATATCAACTTAAAATAAATGTTACAACTTAATTTGCTTTTGTATTTGCTATGGTTGCGAAGATATTTAAAATCCTGCTGCGGTAACGTATGCACAATTGCTGCATCTCGGAATTTACTAAATGGATGATTATAATTTTTGTACAGGACATTGGCTAATTAGTTATTATTTGTTACGCAATAAAAGAATCCACAATAATGCACCGTTTTGAAGTTATTTTAGTAAATAGAAATATGCTTTAATAGGTCCTAGCACTTACAATAAGCGCTCCAAAGACTAACTTGATACGTTACTATATACAGTGGTGGTCATATAATTAAGAATGCTTATTTAAAGGGAAGAGTTTTTCAAACTAACAAGTATAACTGGTATCGCAAAATTTTTCCATACTAGCGGTACATTCGTTGATACACATGATTGGCTAAAAAATAAATAGATAAACTTTATACATTAGATCTGAACCTAGTATTACTACTTACTAGCTCGTCACATAATAATTAAGAATGCTGAATAATTTACTTTTTTATTCAAATTTAAATAGATAACTGTGGTTGTAGGTCACTATTCGTATAATTTTGGCGCCATTTCATACTGTAAAAGTCTTAAAGGTGATTGCTTCATATGAAAACTATAGGGAAAAATAAAAGTTGTGATAAACCTACAAGGGAAGTAATAATAAAACTTCGCGAGAAGAATTGGTTGTATAAAACGATAGCTGACCATCTGCAATGCTCAAAAACGATGGTTTTCCATGCTATGAAGCATTTTGCCACATATCAAACTACTTCTAATGTTCCGCGTGTACCTAAACAGAAAAGTCATCTCATCAAGATGATTGAAATATCATTTGAAAGTTTCATCATTGAAAGTAAAAAAATATCATTGAAAGTTCATTTGCTGAGAAAATAATATTTTGGTGAAAACAACCCTTCAGCAATCTCGGCAAACACTATTCGAAGGCGTTTGGTAGAAGAAAAGTTGAACGGAAGGATGGCAAGGAAGGTGCCCATGTTGAAACAGTCGCTTGCATTTGCAAGAAGGTATGAAAACTGAACAGTTATACAGTGAAAAAATGTTCTTTTTTCTAACGAGACAAAAATAAACAGGGTTTGTTCTGATGGAAAACGGTATATACGACGCCCTCCGAATAAAGCATTCGACTCTAAGTACACAAAAAAGACATTAAGCATGGTGGGGTAAATGTGAAAAATTGGGGGTGTTTTCTGGACATGGTGTTGGACCTGTTAAGCTGATAGAAGGAAACATGGATTAATTCCAATACTAAAATATACTGGAAGAAACAATGTTACCTTATGCTGAAGACGTGCTCCGGTTAATTGGACATTCCAGCACGACAATGATCCAAAGCATACTGCACGCAGCGTTAAGGAATTTCTCATCACATCGCAATCAGTTTCTGTCTTAGATTGGCCAGCTAACAGCCCAAAGGGCCAATTCTCGTAATTTAAAAAATGTTCGCACTCTGATCTGTCTCAATCTGTCAAAAAAATTAAATTAAAAATTTAAAAAACCCCCGACTCAAACAAAAACCTCTAAAAAGTAAAATAAAAATATATATTAGCCCTTTAAGTTTAATATAAGTTCCAGGAAATATTTTGATCCAAGCGTCCTCATGTCGGGGGACGGCTAATGAAAATTGGAAGTTAACAGCAGTTATGTTTCTACAATAGCTACATTCATTATTGCTGGGTTTAAGCCTCATCTGTTTGGCGTTTTCATTAGCCGTCCCCCGACATGAGGACGCTTGGATCAAAATATTTCGTGCAACTTATATTAAACTTAAAGGGCTAATATATATTATTATTTTACTTTTTAGAGGTTCTTGTTTGAGTCGGGGGTTTTTTAAAATTTTAATTTAATTTTTATTTCTTGCTTTTTAACATTTTAAACTTTATAATATTATATTACTAGTAAACATACTATACGATCCACATGTGATTAGCCGAAATCTGCGCAGCTGTACGTATTTTTTTACCAAAGTGAAGCGAAGCTAGTTAGGTACTCGTGGTCGTTGGCGTTCATTCCATACTAACGTATTCCTCTGTGAATTCGCCATTTCTGGTGGCGGCCATCTTAGATTTGAAATTTGTAATAGTGTATAGTATTCTACTAGTCAAGCCCTTTCATTTGATACCTATATTGAGGGAATTATGAAAAAAAAAATATAATTCGCCATTTTGTGGTGGCGGCCATCTTGGTTTTGAAATTTAGCATAGTGTTTGGTATTCTACTTGTCAAGCCCTTTCATTTGATACCCATATTGAGGGAGTTGTGAAAAAATATGTAATCCGCCATTTTCTGGCGGCGGCCATCTTGGACCGATTTTCTTCAAACATAGCTAAGAACACTCGCGACTAATTCACCTTTCAAACAAAAAAAATTATATCAAAATCGGTTCATCCGTTCGGGAGCTACGATGCCACAGACAGACACACACACACACACACACAGACACGTCAAACTTAAAACTTATTATAACACCCCGTCGTTTTTGCGTCGGGGATTAAAAATACCTCTAATTTCCCTACATTTTGACAAGTTTTTGACATTTGTTTGTCGCTGAGATGAGACTGCGACTATAGTGCGTTTCAACAAATAGTTCCTATGCCGTTATGTTGGCAACAATGTACTTATACCACTTCTTATTCTTCACCATTCCTGTTTTGGGCATGATTCTAACCATATTCTAACACGGACACCTTACAAATCTTAAAAAAACCGCAGAATCGTCTTCATAATATCTACTATCTTGACAGACATGGGCACAAAACACATATATTCCTAGCGGAGGACATTATAACATAGGAACTATTTGTTAAAAAGCACTAGATTTTGAACGTTTTAAATTACGAGAATTCACAACATTTCAATTTTTTTGCCTTATGTTTTTTTATGCTCAATAAATAGTACTTAGATAACTAGGAGACCCATAGTTTTTCTTTTCACAAAATTTGTATTCTAAGTTATTCAAAAATAATTTTGAAATCTCGAAAAATTCAAAAACGCCTGTAAGGTTGAATCTACACATTACCTTTGCTTGGGCCATGAAAAAAAAATTAGATGGAGATTGACGTGGTATATAAAGGTGGAAACAAATTATCGGACGCGGCTGACGGACGCGGCTGACAGCCGCGACTTATAGGTATCTAGACAATGAATGTACACTGAGCTGTGCAAACTATCGGACGTAAGTCGTGGACGTAACCTTGAGCGTTCGGACGTCCGACAGAAATCTGGCGCGCTGGATGTTTTTATCTGTGCATACGTATCTGTCGCGGCTGTCAGCCGCGTCCGTCAGCCGCGTCCGATAATTTGTTTTCAGCTTTATTGTACCATGGACGTGATGACGTCTCATGATGACGTTGACGTTTGTTAATTTAGGTATTTATTTCCTTGGTTTGTGGCTGTGATGTGATATTGGTTTTTATTGTATTTTAATTTTTCGCATTTCACATGCTGTTGTAAATAATAAATGTACTAGATGATGCAGTGGTGCTTGTGGACTTTTAAATTTACAGTCACCTGTCATAAGGAAGCATTAGGCATTGGAAGGCCTCCCTCAGTGTACAATTTTTAATTTATATTTCAGAAGAAAACTATGTTATGTTTGTATAAGTTTTGATAACTTTAACTGTGTGTTGCTATAGATACTTAATAAAAGAGATACTTTATGATTAGAATTTAGATTTTTATTTATCATATGTACAATATGAAGCATTTTATTAAAAATAAATTTCTCCCAAAACATTTCACCTTTCACTAACTTTTCTGCAAACAATCTATCATAGTAGAACCACTGTTCATGATAGGCTTTATTTCTTTCAAAGTCTGGATCAGCTATACACAATAAAGCTTTTTTCATATTTTCATCGCTAACATTTGCAGCTGTATTCGGGCATTACATTTAGCTGATATAACACTATCTTTAACATAGTTTTCTATAGTTTTATTACTGCTGTTTTATTTCTTCTGCCTCGTTAATGCTAGCGACAACTGAGTACATTTTAGTACGGACGACCCACTGACCCAGGAGTTACTCTGCCCTTGATAAAACACACAGCATTTTCTCGTTTCACTTCCACGTAGCCTACAGAAGTTTCAACATAAGCATCCCTTGATGACAACAAAACCTTAGCTCCCCGGATTTCGGCAACGTTAAACGAGTCGTTTTCACGCATGTATTGCAAAAACATCATATAATCCACCTTGGGAAGGTTGCGGCTGTCTGCCATGGCATAACCGTCCGAAACTTTCATGGCAAATCAATTTATATAATAATGCGTTTTTATTAGTAAATAACAATGCGTTTTCAAACAAAGCAACCTCGGCAAACAATACCACAACAACACTGATATTTGACAATGACAGATGACTATATTTGACATTGACAACTTTTTTTTATTCATAATAATTAGGAGCAAAGGCATACACTGTGACGATGCCTTACTCTGGATCGTTAGAGGATTTTTTTGAATATTTCGTTAAATAAGTAATAAAAAAAATCAAAAAAATATGGAATGGAATACTTAAACATAAAGCTCTAAATGGTTGTCGGTACCTTGGTATTTATTTAAAATTGAAATGTTGTGAATTGGCCTTCTGATTTAAACCCAATAGAGCATCTTTGGTGCGAAGTCAAGAAAAAGGTTTCAAATCGACAGTGTGGCAATTTTAAGTTATGGCCGAATGCATATTTAATTTGGAACAATCTTTCCGAAACATCATTGTTTTGAATCAAATACCTATGCCAGTTATTTTTACATTTTTTGATTACAGTCCTAACTCGGAACGCACCCTTACCATGGAATTATTATGTACTACGCGTAGTACATAATAATTCCATGACCCTTACTAAATCCAGATTAAACGTCATTTTATTGTCAATGTCATCAGTCATCTGTGTTTACTTTGACGTTTAAAGGTTTGCAAAACTGGCTGTCTTGATTGTGTGTGACGTCCATTGTATAATAAGTCCATGGTGACGTCTCGTCTTGTAACTTTTCTTAGTCTGTGTCCTATGTACTCATAGAGAGTACATAGTACAAAGAGTAAAATAATATAGGAGTACATAGTATAATCTTATAGTTCATAGCTCACAGGTATACTTACTTTACTCTTTGGCTCACAGACAGACTACAACAATATTGGGCAAGCTTGAAGTCGCAGCTTCGTGCAGTGTTGTTCCTCCTCTTCAGTGTTTAGTTATTTAAATATCGGACACGTAGAATTCATTTTAGATTTACGATTAAGTAGCGAATGTTACCCTCACTTTACTGATATATACCTACCTGCCGGGTGTAAAGTGGATAGCTAAGTAATTATATTTTAAACAAAATGTTCATAGTAGGTTTAACTGGTGGACTTGCGACCGGAAAAAGTACAGTACTTTCAATATTTCGAGAGCATGGCATAGCAGTAATTGACGCAGATGAAGTAGCTAGAAAAGGTAATTATTAATGTTTATTATGTGTGCGAAATGTGCGAATTTCACAAGTTTCGCTATTTTAGTTGGTGGGCGAAGTTGAATTTGATACGCCTTGCGCCTATAATTTGCCTAGCACCTTGCCAAGGTCCCATACAAAGCGACTTTTATTATGAATTACTATCACTAATTTTAAATTGATTGATTCAGACCATTGATTTATCTCTGATTCACACCCAATACACAAATTTCCTAATAAGTATCAGAAATGTAACTTAACTTTTATAGGTTTTTATTTACAACTTATGTTGTTGTTTTTGCACCCCAAAAGAAACCCAGTCTTTGAATGGTTCAAGCAATGGAAGACATCTCTGATGTTGTTTACTACCAAAACAAAAAATATGTATTAAAAATACTGTAACTGCATTACAGTCATTGTCCTTGTGCTGTTAACTTTAATTGATAAACCATTCATAGAATTATGTATTAATTCTTAAGTGATTGGTGTTCATGTCACTTTTTAAACAAACTATCTAATTCAATCTCCTAAGCATTTATTTCAATTAAACCAATTAAAGGCACTTTTGAACAGTCAATGAGTTAGTGGGACAGATGAAGCTAGAAGAGTTCCTATGGAGAGAGAATGGGCAAGTCACTTCATGGACATTCTTTTAAATCAAAATACCTATTCTAATATATTTACATATTCTCTTAATATTTTATGCTGATTTAAGGAAAGATCTGAATGTTTTCTACTTCTGTCCTATTTTTTTTCTGCACTGATCTCAATTTTGTTAGTCAGCTAGCTGAGCCTGAGCCTTTACATACTTACTAAACCCAAGCCAGTGAATATCTCTCAAGAAATGGAAACATCACACATAAATTGGATAAGTGGTTCTCCAATCATAATCGTAATTGGTTTACTTCTGACTGGAGACCCACTTATCCAATTTATGTGTAATTTTTGATGGGCAAAGATATGTTGAATTTTAAAGTATTAAAAGGCTAGCTTTTGTTTGAGGATTCGCTCATGTAAATTTCGGAAATTATCCCATGGGAACATACTACCGGAATAAAAAAGTATCTTATGTCCTAACCCAGCAGGGCAATTACGTAACACACTAACATATTAAAAGTCATTGTGACTTTGTGGATACCTTACATGTTTTTCCATGTTAGCTGAACCACATCCACATTATCATCTGAATAGCTGCTTTGTGTAACAAATACACCCACCGGAAGTTGATGTTACATTATTTAAAAATATGTATTTCTTCTGTACAGTATTAGATATTCTGTTTTACATGCCATATCACTGTATTTTACATGCAAAAAATGTGAAATATCACCATATTTCCATGTGACAAGACAGACTCATTTAACCTTTACTGCTTCACTGGAAGATTCATGCAAATCACAGTAATACTACTATACATATAATTTTATAGTATGAATTAATAAAAATGTCTAATTATTTATATATAAGCATCAGCACAGCCGCACAGGTCCAGGGTTCGATTCCCAGCATGCACAGAATGTTTCTATCTAAAAACAATCTACACAACTCATTCTGAATTGGAAAATCCAATTATATGTTTGACATACTTGAATCTAAGACAAATTCCAATGAAACTTTCACTATACATGATAGAAAATGTAGAAGCATGCTGTGATATAATACGTACTTAAAAATTAACCCTTATCTTAAATAGGTACCTAATTATAGACAATGGCTTTCGAACTGATAGAGCACCTTATTAGCTGTGTTTTCAGAAATGTCATATTGCCATGACGAATTGTCGATTACTAATAGATAGCGAATAGTAATTATACTGGGTTATGAATGCTTATTGTCCCTTGGGCACATTCTATTAGCTCGCTAAGTGCAACTTTAACATTATGCTGAACAAAAGTTTCTAATACTTATCATTTTATTTTATTGCGAATCAAATGAAACAGAGCCAACTAAAGATGGGTCGCGCTCTGTTTGTGTGATTTCGTCCTGCGCTACTTGTCCCATACATGTCATGTCGAGTAGGTTTAGCTTTTTCTCGATTACGATTTTGGTCCTATGGAGTTTGTACAGGTTAATGCTCTGTACCACAAAATTAAATATGATCACACATTTCTGATACATTTTGTAGGTATATAGGAAACTGACTGACTACTGACTGGCATAATATCAACGCACAGCCCAAGCTCCTGGAACATGGAATTTTGCACAAGGGTTTCATTTATAATGTAGGCGAGCACTAAAGAGGTTTTTGGGAATTCGACCTGTAAAGGGATTTTGTTTGTATGAAAAATCATATTCCTTGAGTTAATAAATTACTTACCTTATAAAGTTGCTCAAGTTCAAAACAACCCCCAAAGGGATTTTAGGGTGTGCTGAAGTTTGTATGTACGAATCTCAACGCGCAGTCCGATGCACTCGAAACTAGGTACTTACTAATACTTCTGGCGGAAAAAATAGTAGATAGTTTGCCAAGGGTGCTCAAACAACAATTTTGAAGACGAGTGTTTCTTTGAATCCAGAGCGGAGCGAAAGATTCTAGAGTGAGCGCAGAGAGGGTTTCTGATTCAAAGTACGTCACTCGAGCTTAAAATATTGTTGCTCCCGAGGTGGACACTACTTTTTATCACCCTCTATGAAAAAGATAAGTAAGTGCAACTTATGAATAAGAATAGTACGTTTATGTACACACAATTTTGAGTAAACAATTACGAACGAAGGCAGAATGCTTTTCGCGCGTTTTTAATTTTTTCACAAACCTTTTTTTTTATTTGGCTCGCGCGCATTTTACTTTATCATACGAGGGCGGCACTGAAAATTTCGGGAATCAAGGAAGTGACACAACATTACTACCATGTATTTATTGCTTTTCGAAGTATTCTCCGCGAAATTTGACACATTTTTCCATACGATGGAACCAATCATTGAAGCAACCATTCCATTCGGAAGTTTGGGTCTCCAAAATGGCCGTTTTGTAGGCGTCCACAGCTTCTTCAGGTGATGAAAATCTCTGTCCACGCAATTTATTATTTATTTTAGGGAAAGTTTAGAAATCATTAGGGCTTAGGTCGGGGCTGTACGGCGGATGGTCTAATAATTCTATGTGTTCTTGCTCTAAAAACTCTTTTGTTCTGTGCGCGGTGTGAGAACTCGCATTGTCGTGATGGAGGATGATGCGGCGGTTGCAGTTCTCTTTACGGTTCAGAAACGACCTGTGGCAAACAAATGCTAGCATACCATTCTGCATTAACCGTTCTTTGTCCCTCAAGAGGAATAGTCGTAACTAGGGCTTTCAATACCGGTATCCCCGTATTGGCTAATACCGGTATTGAAAGCCCTAGTCGTAACATGGCCGGTTTTGGAGACAAACGTGGCCACCATTTTTTTTGCAACACTCCGTGAACGAACAATTTTTTTTGGCTTTAACTCATTTTCGAACACCCAAACTCGTGACTGGTTTTTTGTTTCGGGTTCGTACGCGTATATCCTGGATTCGTCACCTGGTACGATGTTGTATACAGCATTTGAGGATCCTGCGTGGAATCTTTCGAGAGTTCTGACGCACCAAGTAACGCGAGCCGCTTTTTGCTCTTCACAGAGCGAATGCGGTATCCATCGGGAAAACAAATTTATTACACCTAATTGTTCATGCAAGATTATTTGTATTTGACTCATGCCAATGTCTAAAGTTGCCTGAATTTCGAGGTATGTCACATGTCGATCTTCCTCAATCAGCTTACGCACAGCATCAACATTTTCTTGGGTGACTGCAGTTTTTGGACGACCTTGACGGGGATCATCACTGAGCTTGACACGTCCACGTTGAAATTCAGCAAACCAGCGATAAATTGTGGTTTTGGATGGGGCTTCATCACCAAATGCAGAAATCATCCGGTCAACACACTGTTTTTGTGTTAAACCACTTCGAAAGTCATAATAAATCATCGCTCTTGAATTTTCTCGAGTCAATTCCATTTTCTCAACGACTAAACAAGTTTGACAAAACCTTGTGACAAGACCGAGAATCTTTTTTTAAATAAATAAATGGTATTCGATTTTTAAAACCAAGGAGGTTTTAATTAAAAAGATTTTAATATGACAGGAACAGTGGAAATATTCCATTCCCGATACTTTTAGTGCAGCCTTGTACAGTCTGTTACTTGTTCATACAATGTTCGCGATTGATCTCTTTGGTGATTGGAACATTTGCTAACAATATCCACATTCCAAATTCAAATCATTTTTTTGCCGTCCTTACGAAATAGCACATTACTGCAGCGGCAATCAAAAGAGGCATTGATGGACGAACGTCATACGTAAGTCCATCAATGCTTAGTTGTGGCCAAGGTTTGTATAGTACTTTTCTCAAATAATGCGCGGAAATTAAAACTAAATAGAACCTAGGCAGAACTTTTGTCAATTTCAATTAGGTATTTTTCAAAATCATTGACGAACAACATAATTTTTTCCCGCGTTAGGCTGGCCGCATACGTCCGGTTTCCTGATTCGGAATTCAGATTTGGAGACCCCTGAATGCACGTATATGAAGTGCGTGCATTCAGGGTCTGCGAATCTGAATTCCTGATTCGAAAACCGAATCAGGAAACCGAACGTATGCGGCCGGCCTTGAAAGTGTTCATTTGTTTTATTTTTCAATAAACAGCTTTCTATCTGCAAGCCAGTTCGAAATTTAAATAAAACCTTTGATAAGTTACCTCCTTGGTTGCCAAGTTGCCATGTCTCGGAATAAAAGATTTTTTATTTTTTAAATTACACGACAGATATGAGTTTACTATGTAATTTCCTTGGCCGCAAAACACGAAAGATATGGATTTTCATACAACTTTTGCCGGCCGCTGCTCGCATGTGTTTGGCCAGTACAGCAATTTCGATTTATCTCGAAGAAGGTTGTCAAAATAATGCTCAAAAAGCATTTTTGAGAAAAGTGCAATACCTCGTTTTCGAAGCTGGTTTTAATACTAAGCCTAACTGCAATATCTAGGTCGGTGCTTTATGATTTACATATCAAGACCGAAATCTCAATTCGGCGCAAAACTCGAGTTATTCCACTTTTCGTAAGAACGGCAGTTTTAGTCCCTAGGGATTAAAGTGCTATTTTAGTCCCTGTTTACGAAGAATACCCTAGCTCTTTTTGAATAGATGTGATAAAAAAAGATTTATGCATTCAGGTTTTCAAAAATCGACCTATAATTGGGCAAAAAGGGGTACTTACTTAGTTCAGTTTTTAGGACAGACTTTTGTTGCTTGCCTTGATTATCTCAATAGTTGGTTAGTTATACATAAACTTATATTTAAATGACGAAACAGATGTTTAAAGTTTTTTTTGACTCTCTAACGTTAAGCCGAAACTCGAAGTCCCGAATCACTCTATCCCGAATGAACGCTATCCCGAATCACGCTATTATGAACGCTCTCCCGAATCACTATCCCGAATGAACGCTATCCCGAATCACGCTATTCCGAATGAACGCCCTCCCGAATCACTATCCCGAATCACGCTATTCCGAATGAACGCTCTCCCGAATCACTATCCCGAATGAACGCTATCCCGAATAACGTGAGTCCGAAATAATGTTATCTCCAACGAACGCTACCCTTAAAAATATATTTAACCCTCACCCTCCACCAGGACATACAATACCATGGCCGACTTATATCACAGAATACTTAAAGTACTGCGTACAGAAAGGCCACTCCCTTCCCCGCACTAACATCAGTTACCGCACCTCACCCCGCACTTCGATGTGTTCGTCGCCTGCTCTTTAACAATGGCGCTCGCATACACAAGAACCGCAGCGCTGTACCTACCTACTGCTGACACGAACACATTATTTTTTTAAAGTTTTATATTTTGTGTTAATCACGATGGTTGTATATTGTGCATTATTTGGATGCTTATCTTCATCGAGGAACGATAAAGACAGGAGTTTCTTTCGGTTCCCGAAACATGAAAGAAGGTAAGGAACAGCAACTCAAATATCCTTTAAACCCATAAAAAATAAAAGCTAGTATATTACAGACAAACAAGTTAAGACAGTGTTGTGATAATTTATTTTCATAATTTTCTCTATTAATCATTTATTTTCCAAGTTTTCTTCGTTTTAGAACAATTAAAACTTCCGTAATATTAACATACCAAATTGCTCTCTCTCTTTATTGTCTTAGTTATGTCTCTTTCTTTCACGTTCTATTCGTTCTTCGACTTTAAAAGTAGTACAATAGAAATGTTATTAATTAGATTTCTGTGAGTACCTAGTGTCGCGGCGCGCGGCGCCCCATTGTTGCATACGTTCGGGCAGCGCCGCCGCCTACGCAATACTGCGCCAGCCAGCCCTACTCGATTTCACGCACACATTTACACGTATACAAACGTTATTTGTCAATGTAGTGGTAGTAGGTAATTATTTTGCGAGCGTTGTATGGAGTGTCCGGGGTGTGCTTATATCACTAAAAGACTTCGAACTAAAGTCGGCCGGAGCCAAAACAATCTCCGCGAATTGCGATAAGGGTCAATTCACACTGAGACGTGACGCGACGCGACGCAGCGCGCACATTTTAATAGAGAAAAGATACTCATTTCATTGTGATATAGTTCTGAGGTGGTCCCACTGTCACCAAGTTAGGATCTGATTATGGGATCTTAGAGAAATCGAGGGCAACCCTCAAATTTTATAGGCTCACTTATTGTTTTTCGCATATTTTATGAAGTTTCTTGTGTATTTGCGTATGGTTGTCACCATCTCAGGTAACCGGGCTGATGATGGAAGGTACAACTCCTTAACAGTAAGAAGTTACTCGAACAGGCAAGGACTGTTTTAGTAAATTGTTTTGATGTTTGATAGGGCATTTGCCACATTTGGTCTCATGATCATCAAGTCATGATCTGATGCTGCAGTCAGGATAGTCTGCAGAGTACCTAACTCCTCGACAACTAACAGCAGTGAGCAGATATATCGTGTTTAGGCTCATTAAAAAGGGCTCGATGTGTGGATAAACGTACTGTTAATGAAGAACACCGAAGTACATAAAGATCTGATGCTGAAGCCAGGAGCATCAGAAAAAGTGCCAACCTTCAAATTACAGCACCGTAGTCGTGTTTGGGCTCATTTTAAACAGGACTAAATTTTAAGTTCAGTGCAATGTTGACATAAATCTGGCCTGATGCTGCAGCCAGGATTATCAGCATCTAGTCTAAAAACATCAGGTCAGGATTTAATGATGGGATCCTGGAGAAATCGAAGGAACTCTTCAAATATTATAGGCACACCTATAGCAATTTGGGTATTTTTTATAGTAACTCGTGCATTTGCTCTCGGAAAGCACTATTTGGTGAAGTGGAACTGATGATGAAGACCACAGATGGCCATCGGAACTACTCAATAATATCTAAGTATTTCACGCGTTGCGATTCGATTACTTTAATATAGTTGCACCACCAAAGAATAGCACCACCCCCCCTTCTTCCCATGGGTGTCGTAAAAGGCGACTAAGGGACGTACCGGAGAATGGGCAGCAGCGTTCTCTATGCATTTAATATCATACTGCGATCGCCAACCCGCAAGCCAAGCGTGGCGATTATGGCAAATCCCCCCCAAATGACAAGCACAAAAAATACTTGGCCCCTAGTGCCCGGCGGCCCGCCTACCCTTGGCTACGGTAGCGGCCAAGGCCACGGTGAGGCAAGGGGTGCTAAGAATCCCCGGAAGAGATCCGGCTACCAAAATAACCAAAAACTGGACCTGGCAACATACAACACGCGTACACTCCGGACCGACGAGAAGATCTCCGAACTCGAGGAAGAATTGAGCAGGTTGCGATGGGGCATAGTGGGATTATCTGAAGTCCGAAGAGAGGGGGAGGACTCGATAATCCTTAAATCTGGCAACTTGCTCTATTTCCGGGAGGGCGACCAGCAGTCCCAAGGTGGTGTCGGGTTTATCGTCCACAAGTCCCTTGTGAGCAACGTGGTGAAGATCGAGAGTGTGTCGACCAGGGTGGCGTACCTTATACTCAGAATATCCGCAAGGTATTCGCTGAAGGTCGTACAGGTTTACGCCCCGACCTCGTCACACCCCGACGACGAGGTGGAGACCATGTATGAGGATATTTCCAGAGCCATGCATGGCTCTAAAACTCACTTCACCGTTGTCATGGGGGACTTTAACGCGAAACTGGGTAAACGAAGCGATGATGAGCTGCGAATGGGGCAATTTGGAGTTGGACGACGGAACCACCGGGGCCACCTACTGGCTAGTTTTATGGAGAAGGAAGGCCTCTTTATGATGAATTCCTTCTTCAGAAAACGTGAGCACAGAAAGTGGACCTGGCAGAGCCCGGATGGTGCAACTAAAAATGAGATTGACTTCATTATGTCGACGAAGAAGCAAATATTCAATGATGTCTCTGTGATCAACGCGGTGAAAACCGGAAGTGATCACCGCATGGTAAGAGGCACATTGAAATTACTTACTGCAGTCTCTTCAACGGTGCCAGATCGACTATCGGTACATCGAGGTGCTGAAGTGTCTGTACGAAAACGCCACTATGTCAGTTCGACTCCAGGACCAGACCTCGAAACCTATCTTTCTGCAGCGAGGTGTGAGACAGGGAGACGTTATCTCTCCGAAACTGTTCACCGCTGCTCTGGAGGATGTCTTTAAGGTTCTGGACTGGAAAGGAGCTGGCATTAACATCAATGGCGAGTACATAACTCACCTTCGGTTTGCCGACGATATAGTAGTCATGGCTGAGACTATGGAGGACCTCAGTACAATGCTCGATGACCTCAGTAGAGCCTCTGAAAGAGTGGGTCTGAAAATGAACATGGACAAAACGAAGGTCATGTCAAATGCCCATGTAACACCCACTCTCATGAAGATCGGAGACGCTACACTCGAAGTCGTGGACGAGTATATTTACCTAGGACAAACTGTCCAGTTAGGTAGGTCCAACTTCGAGAAAGAGGTCAATCGTCGAATCCGACTCGGCTGGGCAGCGTTCGGGAAGCTACGCAATATCTTCTCGTCCCACATACCGCAGTGTCTCAAGACGAAAGTCTTTGACCAGTGCGTGTTGCCAGTGATGACATATGGCACTGAAACGTGGTCGCTCACAATGGGCCTTATTAGAAGGCTGAAAGTCACCCAAAGGGCAATGGAGAGGGCTATGCTTGGAATTTCCCTGCGGGATCGAATCAGAAATGAAGAGATCCGCAGGAGAACCAAGGTAACCGACATAGCCCGAAGAATTGCCAAACTTAAGTGGCAGTGGGCAGGGCACATTGCTCGCAGAACAGATGGCCGATGGGGCCGAAAGGTTCTGGAGTGGCGACCGCGTACCGGAAGGCGTAGCGTTGGAAGGCCTCCCACAAGGTGGACCGACGACCTTGTGAAGGCCGCAGGAACTCGTTGGATGCGAGAAGCACAAAACCGGTCGAAGTGGAGGTGCTTGGGGGAGCCCTATGTCCAGCAGTGGACGTCTTTCGGCTGAAATGATGATGATGATGAATATAGTTGCTAAGCAATTTATGCTCGTCACAATGTGAATGGTGATATGGAGCTGATGGTGGACCTGGAGAACTCCTCAACAATCAACTTCCCTGAATCGGGAAAAGCCATATTTTGTTTGTAAAAGGCGATGATCACTAGGCTATTGTAACATAGATAAATTATAAACAGACCCACTAAAAATCGTGAAATAAAACCTTTTAAGAAAAAAAAAAACCGACTTCCAAAAAACACTACAGAATGAAAAATAACTTTAATTTCGGAAGTCGGTGGCAAAAAACTAAAATACAGATCCAAAGACACCGACTTCCGAAATTAAAGTTATTTTTCATTTTGTAGTGTTTTTTTGGAAGTCGGTTTTTTTTTTCTTAAAAAGTTTTTATTTAAAATAAAAGAACGAAAATGTCAGTCAAATCATATGTTAGTCAAATGGGGCATCGCAGCCGGCTTTATCACCAACTCGACACGAGAGACTGGACACACGTGTGTTCAGGTCCAGTCTCTCGTGTCGAGTTGGTGAAAAACCCTCGCAGCCTTATTCGATTGGGATGAGGCCAGACATTAGCCTCGCCCGGGCAAACACAATTGTATGGCATTTGTGATTGAACACGACGACTAAGACGACGTTGCGCGGGCGACGGCGCAACGACGTTTCGCTGGCGAATCGGAGTTGGCGCGCAGTAAGCACGTGGTCGGCGCGCTGTAAGCACGCGGGCTGCGAGTCGAGTTGTATGGTAGTGACATGCGCGCTGACTGCCCGCCGCCGCCGTTGGCTTTTTCATATTGACATTATGAAATATATTATACGACACACGACTTAATGCTCTAATTTGAATGACAATTTAATTGCTGGATTGGAGCGGTGCCGGTATAGTGTGCCATGACCTTTATGTTTTTAGCAGTATTTGAAGAGTTCCTTCGATTTCTCCAGGATCCCATCATTAAATCCTGACCTGATGTTTTTAGACTAGATGCTGATAATCCTGGCTGCAGCATCAGGCCAGATTTATGTCAACATTGCATTGAACTTAAAATTTAGTCCTGTTTAAAATGAGCCCAAACACGACTACAGTGCTGTAATTTCAAGGTTGGCACTTTTTCTGATGCTCCTGGCTTCAGCATCAGATCTTTATGTACTTCGGTGTTCCTCATTAACAGTACGTTTGTCCACACATCGAGCCCTTTTTAATGAGCCTAAACACGATATATCTGCTCACTGCTGTTAGTTGTCGAGGAGTTAGGTACTCTGCAGACTATCCTGACTGCAGCATCAGATCATGACTTGATGATCATGAGACCAAATGTGGCAAATGCCCTATCAAACATCAAAACAATTTACTAAAACAGTCCTTGCCTGTTCGAGTAACTTCTTACTGTTAAGGAGTTGTACCTTCCATCATCAGCCCAGTTACCTGAGATGGTGACAACCACACGCAAATACACAAGATACTTCATAAAATATGCGAAAAACAATAAGTGAGCCTATAAAATTTGAGGGTTGCCCTCGATTTCTCTAAGATCCCATAATCAGATCCTAACTTGGTAACAGTGGGACCACCTCAGAACTATCTACTTTGGAATAAAAAAAGAATTTTGAAAATCCGTCGACAATTGGCGGAGTATTCGATGAACAAATAAAAAAAAAAAACACTAACAGCCGAACATATATATGCTATAATTATATAACTCCTCCTTTTTGTGAAGTCGGTAAAAATATTTTCAATGTTTGCATGCTTAGATAAATGATTGGTCAAGGGTACTTCTCTTCTTAGTCTGTGGACTGGTCTCGCTGCGTCGAGCGTAGCGAGACCAATCATTATTAATTTATCTAAGGTTTGCATGCCTAATTTAAGACAGATTGTATAGGGACCACAAAGTTTTGTAAACACCATAATTTTTGACCGACTTCAAAAAAGGAGGTTCTGAATTCGACCCGTATGTATGTATGTATATACATGTGTATGTATAAACATGTATGTATGTTTGTATGTCCACAATTTTCTCAAAAACTAATGAAGCAATTTTGATAATTCTTTAATTAATGTGATCTACATACTTTCAGGAAGGTTTTAGTATATTAATTATTTTTATGTACGAAGTTATATGCATAAATGTACTGCATCTCCGGCATTTCTATGCGAATATTGATGATTCTTCTAGTCGGTGTCTTCAATTCTTCAAAATGCACTTGTGTTAATTGAATTTGTGTGGGGTAGGTACAACTAAAATGTGAAAAATAAAAACTTTCTTACAAAAAAACAACCTACCTAAAAAAAAAACTACAAAGTGATAAATAACTTTAATTTCGGAAGTCGGTGTCAAAATACGAAAATGCGGAACCGACGACACCGACTTCCGAAATTAAAGTTATTTCTCATTTTGTAGTGTTTTTTTTGTTAGAGGACGGTTGTTTTTTATGTAAGTAGGTACCTACTTTCTTAGCAACTAAACGATATGATTATTATTATTATAAACCATGAGCTTAAACTGAGAGTTTTAAAACCATAGGCCTTATTTTATCAGGCCAAAAATCGCATAGGTCAAAGACATTAAATTTTTTACAATCTTAAATCTCGTTGGCATAGGTAAACTTGACTGACTTTGCAGTACAACAGATCCGATTCAAAGGCTAAAGTAGTTATTAGAAACAATTTACCTACACTGAACTTATTTTTAATTTCAGTATTGGAACCAGGGACGAAGGCGTGGAATGAGTTACGTGAATATTTTGGAGACGAGGTGCTTTTACCAGATGGTAAAGTGAACCGAGCGCGGCTGGGCGAAATCGTATTCGACGATATAGTGAAGAGAAGGAAATTAAACGCCATCACACATCCTAGGATACAAAGTGCGATGATGAAGATGGCCATATCCTACTTTTTCTCTGGCCATAGCTACATAGTCATGGAAGTGCCATTGTTATTTGAAACTGGGAAGATGTTGACCTTTATGCATAAAATTATTACTGTCGTTTGGTGAGTCTCAATTTTGAAGTTCTTTCTCGTTTACGGATGTTTGTGATCTCGTGGGTTCGATCCCGTAGACGAATTGTCTGTAGCGGCCCACAGTCTAGATATGTGCCCGATTCCTGGCAATAAGCCCGCCTTATTACATTGGACTTCTGAATGGCGAAATGTTCTATAGAGGTATAAGGAACAGGGTGGAAAGTTCACTCCTACTCTATAGAAAAAGAAGGGTCCTCCGACCAGACGGGTGTCTTGTCTGGTGGGCAACTGCCCGACGATCGATGTAGGGACATTGTATTTGTCACCGGAAGATAACAAGATCCGCAAGTTTATAAATTTCCTAAGAAATTTATAAACTTTCGTAGTATTCTAAACGAGAGATAAATTGTATTATTTTACGCCCACATTTTCGCAAATTTATCAATTTGCGACGTCTCGTGGTAAATTTATAAACTAACGGATATCCATTCGTAAGATTCTAAACGGTTCGACTTCGACCAATCACAGAAGAACTTTTAATTTTACGCTTTTTTAAAATACGGCAAATAACACACTGTTTCTGATTGGTCGATGTAGACAGTGGCAATCCTCGTGTCCATAGACTTGGGTACAATCAGACTTGCGAAACTATAAATTCTAGGTCGCTCATTATGGGACTAGTTTAGTAACCTTAGCAAAATAAAGCTATGTTCACAGTTCCAACACAGTTACAACATTAAAAACTACAAAAACACGAGCAACCGGTTTGTTTATGTTCCGTGGCGAACAATGACGGTGGAGAGGAAGGAGAAGGAACACGTGAGTTATTCAACAAATCAGAGAACGCACATGGCGTTTGGTGATTGCTTACTTATTATTTTACGCGTGAGTTCGGAAAGTTTATCAATTTGCGAAAATGTGGGTGTAAAATAATACAATTTATCTCTCGTTAAGAATTCTACGAAAGTTTATAAATTTCCTAGAAAATTTATAAATTTGCGGTTCTTGTTATTTTCCGGTGACATATATATGTATATATGCCAGTTGCGAGGTAAACTCAGCTTGCGCGATGCAGGATTTTGCGTGACGTCACACATTATGATAAATGCTTCAAAAACCGACATCACTTTTTTATTCTATTAATTGAAAGTACGAACTATTTTGAATGCGAGAGTAGAACTCCTGGATCTTAAATATACTTTAAAACAGAGTTATGATTTTTATTAGTTTTTTTTATATTTCCAGAAAAAACGCAAATATTAACGATGTCATGAAAATATTTGAACATTTGTTTTTGAGGTTTAATGACATTATATGTAAGGTATTAGGCGAAACAGAAAAGATGTCACTATAAAAGAAAAATAAATATGCCTGATTTTATATTTACTTATTCCTTTTTATTTTTTCCCTCGGACATCTTTTGTCAGTAGCACTTAATATTTATCTTAAAATATTCTTCAGAACTGTACTGTATGTACTGATATATTTGCATCACATTTTTTTTACAGTAACTGTAAAAAAAATGTGATGCAGATCTACCAGGAAATCGAAGATATGATGATTCTATGGTTTTCAATTTTTTCTCTGATTATTTAGGTTTGTCATTCTCAGAACACAAAAATACAATAAATAATTTCTGTTGAGACTATAACCTGACGAGGGCGGACACCTTCCCTATACCAAAGAACAATGGGTAAAGTTGTATGGGCCCCGTACCCGAAAAAAAAGATGACTGTAGCATTATGAGCTATATCGGTATTCGTTGCCCTCATGGAGTAGTTTAATTAATCCTAAGACAGCATGTCTGAATTCACTTGGAGAAAAAAGATATTTAAGGAAGTTAAATTGGTTTTGAGAAGACGGTACCCAGAGACAAGGTTAATTGTAGCTTTATGAAATATGTTGGTATTTATTGACCTCAAGGAGTAGTTTAATTAATCCTAAGACAGCATGTCTGAATTCACTTGGAGAAAAAAGATATTTAAGGAAGTTTAATTGGTTTTGAGAAGACTGTACCTACCCGGAGACATGATTAATTGTAGCATTATGAACTATGTCGGAACTTGTTGACCTCATGGAGTAGTTTAATTAATCCTAAGACACCATGTCTGAATTCACTTGGAGAAAAAATATATTTAAGGAAGTTAAATTGTTTTAATAAAATAATAGGAAAGTTCATTATCTTTATTCATTATTGTAATTACCATACTTATATTGGTTCTTATTCAATACTAGCTGACCCGGCGAACTTCGTACCGCCTTTAATTTTTTTTTGTTAATTTTATCCCATGTTTTAATAGCTATTCTGCTATTCGGGGAGAGATTATGAGCTATGTCGGTATTCGTTGCCCTCATGGCGTAGTTTAATTAATCCTTAGTCAGCATGTCTGCTGGCAACCGACAATGCAGCATAAAATTAGATACAAAAAATAAAAAAAAGACAATACAAGTTCTAAATCAATTTTAATTAATTTTTAATCAAGTTCTGTTAATTTTCTAAATCGCTGGAGCCTTATTGAACACGGTCCGTGATCCATTGTAGAATAATCCACACGCTAACAACATTGTCGAAATAATAGAAGATAGAATTAACGTTTTCAACAGGTGTGGTGACTAATATGTTGTGGACTGTAATATCAACCGCCAAAGGGTACGTTTCACAGCGATAGAAGAAAGCGATGTACCATTTCCTAGCCTCAACGAGGAGGAACTTATCTTTTTTAGTTTAGGCACATACCAATTAAAACTCGCAAAATCATACGTGTCAGAGCATTTGCGAAGAGTCATGTAGGTACCCTATAGAGGTATGCGTAGAACCAAGTCCTAATATGAGATATGGCGCAAGTGATTGCCTGTCGAGTAATTATTATTTAGTAAGATTATTGTAAAAATGGAAAATTATACCTGTGAGACCTGCTGGTGAAGTATGTTTAAATAGAAACATTTTCAAACGGTTGATTGATGTAGTTTTTTTTTGTGCATAACCTGTCTGAAATCTCTGTGCACGCCACTGCATGATTGCGACCCTCATGTGTGCCGGGAAAGATAAACATATTAACAACGAGGTTGTTAAACGTGGAATGTGGACTCAGCGATCATTGTGCCGATAGTCGTGACAGCCTGTGGCTTAATAGCCAAAAACTTCGACTAGCACCTGAGGAAGCTCTCGTTGGGCAGCTGGATCAAGAACTTGATTTAGAAAGCGGAACTTCTCGACACGACCCACATTATTAGGAGGTTCTTCTCTCCGAAGCCCTGATTGCCGATAGCTTGGACCTGTTCCCGATACCGGTGGGCTACAACTTTTTTATATTTTTAAATATTTTTTATTCTAATATTTAAAAATATAATTTGTATAAACATGCATAATGAAATAAAGGAGTTAAAATAATAATAATAAAAAGTAAATAATGAGAATAAATAACGTTCTATTCTTTTATTTTATTCTATTTAATAAAACAATTTAACTTAATTAAATATCTTTTTTTTCCAAGTGAATTCAGACTTGCTGTCTTAGGATTAATTAAACTACTCTATGAGGTCAACAAATACCGACATATTTCATAATGCTACATTTGACTTTGTCTCTGGGTACGGTCTTCTCAAAAACAATTTAACTTCCTTAAATATCTTTTTTCTCCAAGTGAATTCAGACATGCTGTCTTAGGATTAATTAAACTACTCCATGAGGTCAACAAATACCGACATAGTTCATAATGCTACAATTAACCTTGTCTCTGGGTACGGTCTTCTCAAAACCAATTTAACTTCCTTAAATATCTTTTTTCTCCAAGTGAATTCAGACATGCTGTCTGAGGATTAATTAAACTACTCCATGAGGTCAACAAATACCGACATAGTTAATAATGCTACAATTAACCTTGTCTCTGGGTACCGTCTTTTCAAAACCAATTTAACTTCCTTAAATATCTTTTTTCTCCAAGTGAATTCAGACATGCTGTCTTAGGATTAATTAAACTACTCCAAGAGGTCAACAAATACCGACATAGCTCATAATGCTACAATTAACCTTGTCTCTGGGTACCGTCTTCTCAAAACCAATTTAACTTCCTTAAATATCTTTTTTCTCCAAGTGAATTCAGACATGCTGTCTTAGGATTAATTAAACTACTCCATGAGGTCAACAAATACCGACATAGTCCATAATGCTACAATTAACTTTGTCTCTGGGTACGGTCTTACTCGTTCTCCTTTACCCCTTCATCAGAAAAATATAAATTATGTAAATGTATAATAAATACTTTTATGTCAAACGTTTTTATATTACAAAACATTAAACGAACAAATATACACGTGAAACAAAATAAACATTACAAAGTATACCTACAAACAGCCACTAAGAACAATTTTTGAAGAAGAAAATTTTTTTGCCATTAACTTACCTACTCTTTACTTCATTTTAAGAATTTAAAAAATTAAAATGTCTTTGCTTTCAGATTTTTGATTTGTAAAAACCCTAACAACGGAAAATCGAAACTTGAAAAATCCGAATTCCTACGTGGTGTTAAGCATCTGATATTTGACAGGCAGGTTATCATAACACTAAATAATAATGTGTGTGAAAATAAAATGCTACTACCATATAAAACCTGCGCAAAAAAATAATTTCAAAATTACAGAAAATATTACGTAGCTTGCTTTAAATAACATCTTAAAATATATTTTTTTTGTCTCTAAAAATAGCAGATATTTGGCTTTATTACATCATATAATTAAAACATGAAAACGTTGCATACATAATAACTTATAACAATTTTTTTGATTTCTATGGATAACCAGAATAAAATATTGAAAAAAATATAGCTCTGGTTCTAAGCTAAATTGGTTTCTGGGAGTTCGATTAGAAAAATACAAAACCGGCCTAGTGCGTGTCGGACCACACACAATGAAGGGTACCGTAGTTGGAATGAATTGATCCCAAGAAAAAAATCACGTCTACAACAGACGTGAACGTGTTTTTTTTTTTTAATATATATTCTGTGAATATTTCAAGCGTCTACCTGTTGCCGTTATTAATATCGAGCAAATAACGGCAAAAAAAACACGTTTGTTGTATAGGAGCCCCCTAAAATATTTATTTTATTCTGTTTTTAGTAGGTATTTGTTGTTATAGCGGCAACAGAAATACATTATGTGTGAAAATTTCAAGTGTCTAGCTATCACGGTTCATGAGATACAGCCTGGTAACAGACAGACAGACGGACAGTGGAGTCTTAGTAATAGGGTCCTGTTTTTACCCTTTGGGTACGGAATCCTAAAAAGCGATATCTGTATTTCGAGGCGTTTATCATACTGTGCCTTAGTATGATTCGTAGTTCGCTTGTGGCGATGTAGATGCCTACAGTTCATGTAATAATAAATCTTGATCTACCCAATATGGGAAAACAGGCGTAAATGGTTCTCTTACAAAATAACTAAGGGGGCGTCCATTAATTACGTGAGGTGATTTTGGCGATTTTTTGACCCCCCCTCCCCCCTTAGTGAGATACCGTGAGATTTTGCTCGACTCCCTCCCCCTCCCTCTAATCTCACGTGAGATTGTTCAAAATGCGTGTTTTCAGTGTAAATATACGTTAATATATATTATGCTTCATTGCGTTGGATTTATTAAAAAACAAAACAATTTGTTTAATTATTTTTATTTAAGACTAGTTAAGATTAATTCTACCCAGTTTTCTCGCAATTTTACATTGTTTCTTGCAGATAAAAAATTACGTGAGATTGGGTGAGAATCGGCTTGACCCCCTTCCCCCCATAAAAGCCTCACGTAATTAATGGATGCCCCCTAAATACCCTTTGCGCATTGCACAATATTCCTAATCGGTGTATTACTATTTTCAGTGAAGATCACCAGCAACTAGAAAGGTTGTGTAAACGCAACGATTTCTCGGAAGCTGTGGCTAAGAAACGCATCACTAGTCAAATGCCTCTTGAAGATAAAGTGGCGAAGTCCCATTTCGTGGTGGACAACTCGGGAAGCCTGGCCAGCACTAGGCAACAAACAGAATGCATCATAAGATTGCTCAGAAGATCTAAGTTTACTTGGTAAGTGTACTTTTCACAAATATATGAATTCAGCCATATTTTTGTTCTCACTGCTGGGACTCAGGCCTCCTCTATGGCAGAGGGAGTGGCCGTATTCCACCACGCGGAAGCTTAGTGTGGGTGGAAGTCATACATGTCTTTGAATTTTTGGATCTAGGACTCTTGCCTCACGATCCTTTCTTTTTCTTTTTATCCGACTGCGCGACTATAAAGCCAGGGTCTAGGGATCTATGTATAGTATTTTATATCACGTAGCGACCCGCGCTTTGCTTTACACTACGAATAAATTTAAGTGGGACCTTTTTGAACTGCTCTATCGCTTTTATTTTACTGTATTTTATTTGTTCCAGGTACTTTCGAGCAATTATTGGTATTGCGTTTTTGTCCCTCGTTTTTGGAATCGGACACATAGTCAGTAATATTGTCAATAAGAAATGAAAAAATATTTTATAAATACAATGTGTAGGTATATTTGAACTCAAGGAAGCTTAGCCCTGTTACCAGAATACATTGTTGTAGTCACACAGTCAGCAAATTAGACTTTACACTTTAAAAGAAGTAATTCGTGATTGAAATGTTATACGAGCTTGTCCGAGGAGTACTACCCGAATATTACCTATCTCCAAGCAGTGTTGTTGTGTTTGAAAAAAAAATCAAAAGTCATTTAGTCAAACCAGGCTGAGAATCAGCACTTTTTGAACGCCAAAAGTACATAAGACAGTCCCGCCAAAACGCCCGCCCTTCACCACTTCGTAGTGCTTTGGCTGGGGGAAAGAAGTGGCGCAACTAATTCCCGAGCAGCACAGCTGTATGTTTAGTTAGAAGTGTTTGGGGTGCCGGTGTATTTATAGACACAAGAAACATTTCAGCTTTGGCTCTGGGTCGTCAACGCTGCGATGCTTTTGTATTGTAGATGTCAATAGGCAGCGGTAACCACACCATCAGGTGGGCAACCTGCTTGTTACACCTACTTATAATAAGGTGACTACATGACCTAAAGCGCGGTCACTGTCGGACTGCATAGAAAAGCAAGAGAAGCGCGATGACACAACGCTGGTAATTTATTGCAAAATATGAAGCAATTATCTATTTACAAGAAACCTATTGTTTGGACTAAAAAATTAAAACACTAGCGCTTTAGTATGTTGCTTGTAGAATAATCTGACGAAAAATCATAATTATTGTACCTATGTATATTAGTATGGTTTTTATTGTAAAAAGAAAGTTTTTAGACTAAAGTAAACAAAATCAGAAAAATATGTGATATTCTTCAGGTTATATACATTTTCGGGATGAGAGGTATCCTATGTCCATTTCTGTACACCTGACAACGTACCTATACATATATGCTAGGTAGATAGTGTGTTGAAAACATAATACAACTAATTCGATACGATAGAAAACAATCATGAAGATACCTCTAAAAACTTTCTCTTTACAATAAAAACCATACTTACTAATTAATATTCATACAATCATTCTGATTTTTTGGTAGATGATTCTACAAGCAACATAATAAAGCACTAGGTTTACATTTTTTAGTCCACACAATAGAGTTTTTGTAAATAGATAATTGGTTCATATTTTGCAAAAAATTACCAGCGTTATGTCATCGCGCTTCTCTTTCTTTTCTATGCAGTCCGACAGTGACCGCGCTTTAGGTCATGTAGTTCCCTTAAGGCAAAAGCGTCACGGTAGCTCGCCATATACAAATTTTCTTACGTTTTTTGCAATTTGCTGGCCAGTATCGGATTGTATGTTCATCTTAATATGATTTTAAGGCCGTAATAAAATTATGTTTTTTAAATTATAATCCTAAAAATGAAACCGCGGGGCGCTACTAGTTATAATCATAAAAATCATCAATACATCTCTCTAAGTTCATTTGGGACGGACTGGATGCGGAAGGCGGAGGACGGGGTGTTGTGGCGCAGCCTGGGAGAGGGCTGTGTCCAGCAGTGGACTGCAATAGGCTGAGTTGAAGTTCTTTCTATTGAATGTTTATTTCTAGAAATCATGACATTTGAGGCCAATTCTAACTCAAGGAGTTGTATTACTGATTCTAATGATAATAATTCTGTAAAGTTATATTTTTTATGGTTGCGAATCATATTTAGATCAACATACAACCTGACACTGAGTGCAAATTGCAAAAAACGTAAGAAAATTTCAATTTCGCGGTCTGCCCTGGCGCTTCCCCCTTAAACCGTGGTTCAATTCAAACATTACTTCTTTGATTAATCACTTTTGAATTTCTCAACGTGTGATGTGTGTAGCGTACCTAAAAGTTTGTATGTCACTGACGTATTTAGTTGTTTTGTAGCGTTAGTTGAGGTGTCATCGAACACCCATACATTCGTATGACCTTAGATGAATTATTATCAGCTTTGCACCATCTGCACTATCAATGTGCATTTCTTGTGATCAAGTACCTATACAAAATTATAAGTGGGATAAATTATGATAATTATGTACCTATTTTTAAAGTAGTTATAAGTATTATTGATATTATAAGCTAGAGGCCGGAATGTACCTATGCGAATCATGGAAAAGCACTGGACCTTTTATTTAGAACTCCTGTGTGAGCATACTTCCATGTTTTATCAATCTACATAATCCTAATTATGTAAATAACTTTCAAAACTATTCCGACCGGCTGTCGGCATGCTTCGGACTTCTCTACACGCCATTTTGTTGGTTCAGTCATCTATGATTTAGTGCATATGATCCAGTATCTAATCATCACAACATAGACCGTAGGAAAATACTAGCCAAAGCGATGTTTCAATGTTAAGTAATTATATTATTTTACAGTAGCAGCGCCCCGCGGTTTCACCCGCATAAGTTTCCCGTGGGAATATCGGGATAAAAACTATCCTATGTCCTTTCCCGGGACTCAAACTATACCAAATTTTATCTAAATCGGTTCAGCGGTTTTAGCGTGAAGAGGTAACAGACAGACACTTTCGCATTTATAATATTAGTATGGCTTGGTATGGATATAGTATGGATTTAATAACTACAATATTTAAGAAAGCTTTTATCCGGCTATAAATATCACTTAATAGTACTGGGAGGTGGTAAAGGGGTACGTACATACAAAAGTGGCTGATGAAATACAAAGGGAATATAATGATTTTATGGTATTTAGTTAGTTCAGGTTATGGTAAGGAACACAGATATCTGTATAAGGCTTGCATTGTGCTCATTTAGAAATAGTTTAGAGTGTAACAGTGTATACAGTGGTTATTGTTAACAACAAACTACCTATATTATAATAATTAATGAAGTAATAATAATTTAATGAAGTAAGCACCTGTACCTTTTTAATGATAGAATAGCGATAACTCAAAGAAATAAAAACACCAATTTAGAAAGATAAAGCTTCAGATTTTTAATAGATAAAAATACGAAATTGTAATATTTGTTGTGAATATACTTTGTTATAGAATCACGTAGCCACTGAAAGAGAGATGATTTGTAATGTAGGAAATAATGGAATATACTTATTGTAGAATTCTGATTAATAATCACGCACACATGTTTATGAAAATATTGTGTATTTTAAAATGTACATTGGCAATATTATCATTATAGCAAGTGGCCCACCTAGTACTATTGAAAGACTGGGTTGCCTTGTCCAATCAGTGGGCTTCTTCACTATTAACGTTTTGAACAGTGTAGTTAAGGCCAGCAACAAAAGTCGGATAACATTTCAATTTTAAAATCTTGACTGAAAACAAAGTCATATAATAATGAAAAACAAACGTACTTTATTAAATTGACTACATGAAATAGTGAAAATCTGACTATCGAATAATGTTGGTTTTGTCAATTTATTTGAGATATTTTGTGAAAGTAAGTATAGCCCGATTCAAACTTTATGGCGGCTCTGAAATGGGCTACTCGCTGCGCAGTTCCTTACGCCTTACCTACTCTGACAGGTGAACTTGCTACTGTGCAGCGACTATCCTTATTCTCCGAGCCGCCATAATGTTTGAATCGAGCTGAAACAGACTTTCGTTGTTGCCCGTACGACTAACGAAAGGCACACAGCTATGAAAAAAACGCAGCTGTCCACAATTTTAATAGTACCTACTAGTGTTGTAATATAATGTCAGCAAGTAAAGTGAAAAGCGCTGATCTAACACGGTCGTCTCGCATTATTCGATTATTCGAGCGGCTCGTTGTTAAGCCACACAGCATTTATGCGATACATTTGGCATATTGAACTTATCACAAATTTTCTGTTGTTAAAATATTGTTTTGCTCAACCATATAAACAAACATAATAAGGCTTAAAAAAATTGGGAGGAATTAAAATTTATACCTGAATACAATGATTCTTTATTCTTCCCTAAACCTCTACGTTCCAAGGTTCACTATAATATAGGTCACTATAATAAATAACCCATGATTGTACCTTACCTACCTAGGTACAATCATGGGTTATTTATTATAGTGAAACAGTAAAAGTTCCATTAATACATTAAAAATAATTATGTGTATACATTATTTGACATTTTATACTTTTTGTTATATAAAACTAGCTTTTGCTCGCGGCTTAGCCCGCGTAGATGTCCGCGGAAATTATCCCATGGAAACGTATTACCGTCATGATTCGAAAGACACGTGGCGCCATGTATTATAATAATAACGTTATTGTTGTTTTCCTCGGGAACGGCACTTTTTTCGGGATGAAAGGTACCCTATGTCCGTTTCTGTACACCTGAAAACGTATTTCAGGATGATCGGTTCAGTGGTTTAGGCGTGAAAAGGTAACAAACAAACTTACTTTTGCATTTATAATATTAGTTATTAAGTATATTGGCGTATCTAGGGCTTTTTTCCAGGGGGGTCCTGGCCCCTAACCCTTTTTTTTTCGTGGGGTAATCCTCATGGGAACCCTGTGTCCGGGAAGAACGGAGGGGTATGTCGGGCTCCTACCGACTAAAACTCCACTGTTCCTTCTATTACCATAAGTCGGGGGCCCGGGAGGTACTTTTACATTCGCCGCTCCCCCGACTGGTATCAGCCCGCCATGCCTAGCGGGCACTATCCCCAAGTGCGGGCGATCCCACGACCGCATGTACTTCCATTATATAAGGCGCGCATATTGCGTGACACTTTTTTGTGCCTGACGGCTCGAGCGACGACACAGTCCCAATTTCGCCGCCCTTTTTATGGTGGCCGGAAATCGTTAATCACCCTTCGACGCCCGGCTGCTTTTCTGGTGCGGGTGGAATGAGAGGTATGCTCTCTCTCCCTCTCCGCCGCCTCCTTTGCATCCATCACCTCCTCGCAAAAAGAGGCTACAGCATCCCACGCGTTTTCGCTTCCGACCATGGACTAAACCACCGCCGAAAATGACAGATCACCCACCAAGCGTCGCGACGAGGGCACAGCGCTGTTGGGCCGAAGCTGTACTCCTCCAACGTATGTTGCGCCGTGTCCTCGTGGCAGTCCACACAGTGATGACAAGCAGGCGTCCGCTCCCGACCTATGCGACGCAGGTATTTCGCGAAACATCCGTGTCCAGTAAGCACCTGCGTCAGCCGGAAACTCAAGGCGCCATGCTGCCTCTACAGCCATTCTTCCATAACAGGCCTTACCGCCACTATTGTGGCGAGCCCCCACCTGGGTTGCGCAAGTCGCTCCCTCCATTCAGCCACTAGGATCTTACGGAGCTCGGTCCTTAGTGGCTCGAATTCCCGAGGAACCGGAGGCTGACCACGCGCAAGCTCCACCGTCCACCAGCGACATAGAGATGCATGAAGTTTCGCGTCCAGATCTCAGGGCGTTGTTCCGGCCAGGAGAGTTGCCTCTTAGGAGATCGTACGGTATCCTCTTATCACCCTAACGGCTATCGCTCTTTGCGGCCTTCGCAATATTGCAACGTTGCGGGCCGTCAGTGTCCGCGTACACGGGCGCCCTATACAGAGCCATGGACCGCACAATCCCCACGTACAGTCTCCGGCAGGAGGCGTTGGGCCCCCCAAATTTGGTAGCAGTCGCGCAAGAGCAGCTGCAACGCTCATCAACCTTGGGGCCAGCCGCTGTATGTGCGGCCCGAAGTCCTACCGGTTGTCGAGGACAAGTCCTAGGTACTTCATCGTCGACTAGACATCGACGCGGACGCCTCCTACCACTATGTGTAAATCGCGTGGTGGCTTGTTCCGAGGCCCATGGAAACAGAGGGCCTCAGATTTGTGCAAAGCCACCTCGAGACCCAGACGGCGGATCCTTCCAACGATCTGCGCAACCCCTGCCGTGGCCGATTGCCGATGCGTTTGCTCCCGGGCCGTCTAATCATAATAATCCTCTAGCTTATTTAATATAATCTGCCACAGTTTATTTATTTGATTGTTTTTGTGTGACGTTATATTATGTAAGTATCCAGCTTAAAATTTCGAATAGCACCCTAGGATGTTTGGTGACCTATTCGAAATTTGCCGTGCCCATCCAGGCCCACCTGAGACCATTCTAGGGTGAGCACGGCCCAATCCCCCCCCCCCCCCCCCTATATACGCCAATCATATAATGTTAGTTAGTATTAAAAGTTACGGTTTTGAAAGTTGTTTTAGGTATGTTGTTTTGGGGCGCTACATTTTTCCTATATAATTAGGATTCTTTTTTCACTATCGGTCTGGTATTGCAATAATCCTGCAGTTGAGAGGAACGAGTCTTTCTCTGATTGATCCGGTATCGTGACAGATGGGGTGGTCGTTAGCTGGTCTGGCAGTTGGTCTGCTGGTTGGTCTGGTGACCATGCTGGTGTCCATTCTTGTGTTGGGTCTGGTGTCGGGTCTGGTGTTGGGTCTGGTGTCGGGTCTGGTTTCGGGTGTGTTTCACTGGGAAAAGGGTCATTGGTGGCGCTTGGATCAGAAGGCGGCGGCGGTACAAATATTTGCTTCACTGGATCGTAACTATACGAACCAAAGATTGCACTAAAACAGAAATAAAAATGTATTTACGAGTATTATTCCTGGTGTAACTTCTTACTAATGTCATAATGATTGTCTATAGGTATAACCTATGAAATACATACGGTTTGGCACCGTCTTCTACTACAAAACGTTGGAGGGGTTCTCTTTTACCAAAAACACAGTAATAACTGAAAAAAATAATTTCACATTACTTACAAATATATTTTGTAAACGAACGAACGTATTTTAAGTAGTCATCATATTGACTTACTGCAATATAGGCTGAAGAACACAGCACAAAAGAACGCCAAATAAAAACATTTTCTAAACGTTCTTCTTATTAAAGTGCTAAGCATTTTCAAAATCATAAGTACCTACTTACATATTACTGCCTACCTTTTTAGGTTTAGTATAAATGTTGCAGTCAAAACTCATAACCAGTCAAAAGTAGGTACCTACTTTTAACTAGCAAAATCAGTCAAAAGTACTTTTGGCTGGAAGCTCTCGAAAATAGTACGTAGGTATGACTGAAATTATAGTCAAAACTAGTTTTGACCAATAGAGCTAGTTAAAAGTAGTTTTGACTGACTAATTTCGTTAAAAGTAGTTTTGACTGGTTCTATCAGCTAAACTCTTAAAAAGTTAAGGTGTTCGGTGGATCTACTATGTATTAGGTGTCGTGCGTGAATAAAAATACGCAGTTATTTTTTTTTAGTCACGTATGAATTTTATTTGGGGAAGAAAAATTAATTTCAAGGAAAATGTTAAATAGTACCTACTCCAGAAATATGTGAATAATGTGGTTTGTAAAGAAAAGGTCTACGATTTTCTAAAATATTTGGTTTCCGGTTGGTCCCTTTTGATCGTCCAGCAGTAGTCAACCAACATCCTTGGACTCCCATCTACCCTGGTAACGCTTCTCCATCTTTTAAATGTCCTGATAGAAATTTTCTCCATGCTCATCACTTACCTACGGCCCCTAAATTCTTTGGGAAAAAATTCCAGATGTGAGTCTAGAAAATTAATTTTAAGCGACATATTGCAACCCAAAGCTTCATATGTCAATAGAAGCTCGTTAATCAATTCTATAAGGTTCTCACTCCTAGGGCTACCCAAAAAATTTGCAACCACGTTCTTGAAACATTGCCAAGCTGATTTTTCTAAAACGTTCAATTTTTTTTTCGTATTTCGATCTTTTATTAATTCCCTGATTTGAGTTCCTACGAAAATGCCCTCTTTGATTTAAGCATCGCTTATTTCAGGAATTTATCTTTTAAATACAAAAATCCATTTCCATTGCGACCCATCGCCTTTAAATTTTTTTTCATAAGGCCTAATTTGATATGGAGTGGCGGAAGAAACACATCAGCAGACTTTACAAGTGGTGAATGCTTCACATTTTTCTGTCCAGGAACTAGAGAGTTACGCACAGGCCATACTTTTTTCTTGTAATGGTTTTTTCTATCCCTACTATCCTATTCGCACAAAAAGCAGCAAAACTTAGTATAGCCCAAGTGCAGTCCATATTCGCAGAAGCACAGAAGTAAATTAAATCCAAAAAATTAAATTAATAACGAAAACGAATATATAGCACGCTTTTTATAGCCTTACATATGCGCTTATCGCTAATACACTACCGATAATGAACTTTACCTTAGCACAAGAAAACTGAGGGTGATGGAAACAAAATAAGTGCGTTTTCGTAATGAGGATAGGTAGTCAAGACACGATCACCCATCAGAGTTCGTGTAGCATAACCACGGTTGACCAGTCTTATCTAAACCTTCGTAATAAACGAATTTACAACATAAAATCTTTTATTAAGTACATACTACGTAACTGGTTAAAAGTGATTTTAACTGATGCTCTAGTAAGTAGTTAAATAAAAAAGTAGTTTTGACTAAGAGCTTTAGCCAAAATCACTTTTAACCACATATTGTCACTATCACTATTAACTACCGATTTTCAGACAAAACTAGTTTTGACCAACGTGTTCAGTCAAAATTACTTTTGCCTGCTTTTTCAGTTAAAAGTACTTTTGACCGATTAAGACTTTTGGCTGTAACATAAACAATCATATTTTTACGTTCGACTAAAATTGAGTTTTCTTAGTGCGTAATAAATAAAAAATTGTTTATGTTGTAGGAAACAGTTTATGCAATACCTAGGTAACCTACCTAACAACAGTGGCGGTGAAAGATGACGACAGCAAAGTGATTCACCGAGGTTTCGTATGTGGTGCTCATGAATGTCTCCGCGTAGTGCAGACGAAGGGATAACGTTGGCCTGTCAAGCTTTCACGGCACGTCTGTAAAGTCCGTTGCAAACGATGCATAGTTAGCTGCCGCAAAAACTACGAGTACCTACCTTGTCTTCAACGGACTTTACCGTGGCTGACTCCGCCGAGACGGAGCGGAGGAAAATTAACAATACCTACCCTCTTCTCCACTTATCATCTACCTCGCCTTTTCTCAACTATGTTGGGGTCGGGACAACCGGGAGCGACGGCGTAACGTGCTTTCCGAGGCTCGGAGAGGTCTCTCTACGTAAAGATGGTCGCCCATGCACGGACCGACCGCGGCAAGAGTAGCTTAACCTGCACCATAGGTACTTTAAGTATTCTGTGCCTGCACAAAAATTGCGTAACACTATCAATGATCACCATCTGAATCGTTTTGAATTGCCATTGACTTAATATTTTGGATATTGCTAATCCATTGCTTCATGTCTGCTCAAATACGTAGGTAGGTAGGTAATTATTGGAATGAATGTTGTCGAACTGTCAAAATGAAAGCCATTCCTACTGTTTATAATGTTGTGTTATGCAATTACCCTTCAGACCCGTGCGGCTGTAATCAACTCATTTATACAAATAATAAGTAAATATAATTGAAGTATCTGTTTGTAATGTCAAAATAACAGCTTTTTACTAAATGCTACTCAACTAGGTAGGTACAGACGCCAGCACATCACCCTACACCTAACTGTCACATTTTCCCAATCAACTTTGAACCTTATGTTTCAGTAATAAAGTTGAAAATCTATTAAAGAAATTTGACAGATTGTAGTAGGTTGATGTGCTGGCGTTTGTACCTAAGTATATGAAAGCATAATTGGAAAAAAAAAACATTTTTAATTTTGTCTCTGTTTGTTCCGGCTAATCTCTGAAACGGCTGGACCGATTTTGACGGAACTCCCGCTATACCTATTACTTTATGACGGGACTATTTCACTGGCAAATAGCTGATGTTACGAGGCGTACAGTACCCGGCGATAAATATTGCACATCGACCTTAGGAAAGAAACAATCGGCTAATTTCGGCTTCGTAGTGCGTTATCTCTGTCGCACACTACCTATGTGACGTTAACTGACGTTTTGTCAGTCGTTGTTCAAGTGCGATAGAGTGTGGTCGCGTCCAGTTCAAAATATATATCTAGAGTTGTTAACACCCCCAAATTTAAATAATTTAAAGTTGTACTTGGCATCTTTAGGAATAATAGGGGAACCTTTTTATTTTACCCCAACCTAAAGCAATCATTTATAGAAAAATTGGTGTATTTTATACAAAGAATAAAAAGAATTATCAAAGAAGCAAATCATAATTGTTTGAACAGCTCCTAAAAGATACCGGACTGTTTATATTTCGTGCGACAGAGATAACGCTCTACGAAGCCGAAATTAGCCGATTGTCTCTTTCCAAAGATCGATGTGCAATATTTATCGCCGGGTACTGTACCACACCCCGGACACTCCATACAACGCTCGCAAAATAATTACCTACTACCACTACATTGACAAATGACGTTTGTATACGTGTAAATGTGTGCGTGAAATCTAGTAGGGCTGGCTGGCGCAGTATTGCGTAGGCGGCGGCGCTGCCCGAACGTATGCAACAATGGGGCGCCGCGCGCCGCGACACTAGGTACTCACAGAAATCTAATTAATAACATTTCTATTGTACTACTTTTCAAGTCGAAGAACGAATAGAACGTGAAAGAAAGAGACATAACTAAGACAATAAAGAGAGAGAGCAATTTGGTATGTTAATATTACGGAAGTTTTAATTGTTCTAAAACGAAGAAAACTTGGAAAATAAATGAATAATAGAGAAAATTATGAAAATAAATTATCACAACACTGGCTTAACTTGTTTGTCTGTAATATACTAGCTTTTATTTTTTATGGGTTTAAAGGATATTTGAGTTGCTGTTCCTTACCTTCTTTCATGTTTCGGGAACCGAAAGAAACTCCTGTCTTTATCGTTCCTCGATGAAGATAAGCTTCCAAATAATGCACAATATACAACCATCGTGATTAACACAAAATATAAAACTTTAAAAAAATAATGTGTTCGTGTCAGCAGTAGGTAGGTACTATAGTTGCAAAACTTCTGAAAAATTCTGAATAATTCCGGAATACTTCTAGGAAAGTTTCTTTAAATCAGAATTATTCAAAATGAATTTAATTAAGATTTTTATTTTTTTTGCTGAAAAATCGTATTTTGCATCGATCGTCGATCGCCGCCGCGCTGTCCCTCTGTGCGCGCCCGACTGCACGAGTCATGCGTGCCGCGCGCGCCCGGCTGCACGAGTCGTGCGTGCAGGCGGTGGCGGTGCGGGGTGCGGTAAGAGGGGAGATGTTCCCTGGAGAAGTTTTCCCCCCCGCGCCCCGCGAGAAACATTCGTACCCCGCAATCGAATGTTTCCGCCGAATATTTCGCCCGAATAATTCAATGGGAAATATTCCCAAAGTTTCGGAATACTTCCGAAGTATTCGACGGGAATGATTCGGAATTTTTCCCGCCAGCATCTATAGTAGGTACAGCGCTGCGGTTCTTGTGTATGCGAGCGCCATTGTTAAAGAGCAGGCGACGAACACATCGAAGTGCGGGGTGAGGTGCGGTAACTGATGTTAGTGCGGGGAAGGGAGTGGCCTTTCTGTACGCAGTACTTTAAGTATTCTGTGACTGTACCTAGGTAGGTACTTAGGCTACTTTTATTTTTAACCGACTTCTAAAAAAGGAGGAGGTTCTCAATTCGAATGTTTGTACCTATTTTTTTTTTTTTTTTTTGAAGTTCTTTAGCGGCGTTGCACACTTTTTTGTAATGGGTAAAAAATTTTAAACTCGCGTCAGGACACGTGACCGTCAGGAGAGACTACCACGGCGCGCGGCGGGGCCAACCGAAGTGAACCAAGTGACACACGACAATGGATGGATGGATGGATGGATGGATGGGTGTGGGTGTGGGTGTGGGTGTGGGTGTGAGTGTGAGTGTAGGTGTGGGTGTGGGTGTGGGTGTATGGATGGATGGATGGGCAGCTGATGGCTCGACCGTCTGTGTAGTACCTACACTGCTGTGTATTTGTAAAATTCGTGTATATAGTGTTTAAAATATGGAAATTGAACAAAGTGCATCTATTAATGAAAAAAGTGACGCAGAAATAGTGAAAAAAAAAATGAGTTATATTAATTCAATTAATAATTGATTTATTTCAACGTTAATATTCAAGTTTTCACTTCTGCACTTCGGCACTCCCGGAGTGCAACCCGTCTTTTTTCATGTTTGTTCGCACATAACTCCGTCGTTTGCCAACCAATTTGAAAAATTCTTCTTTTGTTGGAAAGGGTATACTTCCCAAATGGTCCCATGAAAATTTTATCGAAATCGGACAAGCGGTTTTTGAAAAAACAACAAACAAAAATCTAAAAATGTATCTACATTGTCTACATTAACGATCTTTTTGTTTACATTTTTGTGGGGTAGGTACAACTAAAAAAGTGAAAAATAAAAACTTTTTTACAAAAAAAAAACAACCGTCTTCAAAAAAAACACTACAATGTGATAAATAACTTTAATGTCGGAAGTCGGTGTCAAAAAACGAAAATGCGGAATCAACGACACCGACTTCCGAAATTAAAGTTATTTATATCACTTTGTAGTGTTTTTTTTGAAGTCGGTTGTTTTTTTTTTTTGTAAAAAACTTTTTATTTTTCACTTTTTTTAGAAAAATAAAAGCCATGTTTATATCCAATTTGTTTTCCAACATCCACTCAAACGAAGTCGCGGGCACAGCTAGATATTTATAATAAAAAAATAACTAATCAGGATGAATGATAAGTTAATTTTTCTCCGCTATGGCACGACACGTACAAGGTTTAGTACAATAACACCTTTTCTGGGTAGGTACACAAACTAACAACATAACACCCTTGCTCAACCCTACGGGGATTACCTACAGGCGTGAAGCTATGTTATGTAAAAACTAAGATCGTATATTTTAAATAGATATCCTATAAAGGTTCAGTTTAGGTTTATCCTTAGATTGACCCATATTTAGTGCGCAGAGCGCCGCATCTGCCGCGCTGGTCTGAGTGGGTGAACCAATCAATACTCTAAGCGCTACCTCAGTTTACTTGTGACGTGCAGTCGTGTCGCGTGCGTTATAAACATGGAACAGGAAAACATGGAACAAGAAAACCTGGAACAAGAAAACATGGAACCAGAAATAGTGGACCCAGAAATTATGGAAGGAGAAATCGTGGAAGAGGAAAAAGATCCTACCTTACAATTTATCGAGGCGGTAAAAGAACACAAATGTATATGGGATATGCAGTCTGAGGAATATTATAATAAGGAAATGTATAAAGCGGCGTGGATATCATTAATACCACCTTCGGAAGATCCAATACCTGAACAGCCGCCGGAAGACAGTCACCAAAAAGCAGAAATCAAAGAGAAAGGTAGGTTAACAGCAAGTACTATTATGTTTTTTACCTACATGAGATGTTTTGTAAGGTGTACCTACTCAAAACGAAGAAACATTTAATATGTCAACAATGATGTACATTGAGTTAAGAAAAGTATGGAGACGGCATATTCTACTGTCGATTCTGTAAAAATCTCACCTTGAAAACTTGCGTGGAGTGAGCTGTCAGTGTCATCCCACTGATGCTAGGGATTGACCAAGCAAACATTTACAATCATAATCGAGATTTTAATTATATTTTTTAAGCTAATTATATTGAAAATTTTATATAATTTCAAAGCTAGTATTTTTTTTTAGTGGTCAAAACATTAATATTGGCGCCGATTCCCTTGTTCACAAACTAAACTAAATTTAATATTAGTGCATCTTTTTCTTTCTATTTCGTTAAGAAAAGGACAGAAGATAAGTATTAGTTTAGACCTGTCAAATTAAGATACTCCATAGACAATTAACTTAAATATAGTTTAGTTTGTGAACAAGAGAATCGACGCCAATTTGTGGGATTTTAAAATAAAATAGCAAAACATAAACAGAAACTCAATGTTGTTTTTTTTTTTGAATGTTGTATAAAATAGTAATTACTACACCTATCCAGAAGGTATAGGCACCTATAATACTGTACATAAACCACCTAATCTCTTGAAGAAGCTCGACTTTCGCTGTAATAGTAAGAAATGCTCAAGATGTTATTCATAAGAAAACAGTAGGACTTTTCTTTTCTGGCCGGCACTTTAATTTTTGAATACCTTATGAACTTATGAACGACTAGCTTCTGCCCGCGACTTCGTCCGCGGAAAATTTCTTGTTTTAACATAAGATAACACTCGATTGATATTACTGTATTTAATTTTATTAGTAAAATATTGTTTGGAATCAGATCAGTAACTTCAAAGATTACCTAAGTTCTCTTTTCTGCTCAAGGTAACTTAACCCTTGGTCGCCTTTTACTTATTTTATTTATTTAAGTTAGGTATCTATTTAATTTAAAGCTTCTCTATATACAATGTTTGAGGTTGTTTTATTTTCCGGTAACAGAATAATCTGCTTTTCGGATGATCCCACTCTTGATAGACCAACATATAATTGCCCATGGGAAAAACATTCTTTTCGTAGCCAACCAAAGAGAATGTTTGTCCCTGGGACTTGTTAATAGTCAGGGCAAATGATGTTTTTATTGGAAACTCAGATAGACGCTGTGCACGTTCATCGCTGGATTCTCGAACGCGGGCCTGCGATGTTATGGCATTTTGCCTAGCGAGCCGCTGCGAGCGCTCAGCGCTAGTCTCCCTATCCCTTGTTTCAGAGACATGCTGCCTTAAAACAGATAGACGCTGTGCACGTTCATCGCTGGATTCTCGAGCGCGGGCCTGCGATGTTATGGCATTTTGCCTAGCGAGCCGCTGCGAGCGCTCAGCGCTAGTCTCCCTATCCCTTGTTTCAGAGACATGCTGCCTTAAAACAGATAGACGCTGTGCACGTTCATCGCTGGATTCTCGAGCGCGGGCCTGTGATGTTATGGCATTTTGCCTAGCGAGCCGCTGCGAGCGCTCAGCGCTAGTCTCCCTATCCCTTGTCTCAGAGACATGCTGCCTTAACTCAGATAGACGCTGCGCACGTTCAGCGCTAGATTCTCGAGCACGGGCCCGCGACGTCCTCACATTTTGGCTAGCGAGGCCCTGTGAGCGCTCGGAGCTAGATTCTCTAGCGCGTGCTTGCGAAATATTTTCTCTATTTCTCGAGAGGCGCTGCTCGTTTTCAGGGGCAGATTCTTCCGTACGGCGTACTCGAGCGGCTCTTGTCTGTGATGTCTGCCGGGACAGTTGAGATTTCCTTTTAGGCATGCTCTCGACAAACTACGCACAGACTTGAAAACAATTACGAACAAAGGGAGAGCGACTCGAACACCGTCCGCCTTTACAAAACAAAACAATCGTAATATCGAATAACCCGTATCGATTATTACGATAGAACGAAGTACGAAACTACGAACATACAAAACAATGAAAACAATCGTACAACGAAATTACGATTAGATACCTCATAATCGAATCGTCGTTCGTATGGAACTCCAATCCAACTAACGACAACGTGGGCATAAAAATTCGAGAGGGTCATCAATCCACGGAAAGTCTTAACACCGCGATTCAGAAAAATGACGTAATTGCAGAACGCCATCTATGGGCAAATAGGTAAAACGTCTGCACAATGAAAGTTATGCTAGGGGCATTTTGCGTTTTAGTAATTTTATATTATCTCCGAAACTGTATGACCAATTGATATACTGTAAATGGCAAATCTTATCTGTATGATGTTCTTGTGATACTGAAATAATTTATTGTCATAAGAATTAATATTTTGTTGCTCAAATAATCAACCAAACGTAAGTATACCGAAAAAATAAATTTTTTTAATGCAATAAAAGAAGTATAAAAGATAAAATATAAAAGATAGAGATATGGTATCGCGGACTTTTTTGTAGAAATAATGAAGACGAACCAGGTAGCCATACATTGTTTTTAATTTTAAGCAACTGTTTAGGCAGCGCACGCAAATAATTCTGTTTTATGTGGTATTTTTTTCCGACTTGCTAGACAAAAGTTGTGATAGCTCGGTTAATATACATGCTATAGAAACAATTTATAGCCTATAGCACTCAGGAATAATGTAGCTTTCTGCCAGTTAAAAAATTGTTAGAATTGGATTATGAGTTCCAGAGATTACACATTACATACAAACTTACAAACTTACAAACTTACAAATTTTACCTCTTTATAATATTAGTATAGATGAGTTTATGAAATACAAACTTATTTTTGCAGTCGATCAAATTAATTATGTGCATTGTGCAAGCGTGAATATTCAACCCAACTACGGAGCCTTTCACTGTGCGTGGTTCGACATGAACATGGCATTTTTTTTTTTCAATTTTTTTTGGGAAACTATCACAAAAATAAACAATTACTATTACTCAAGTAAACTAATAGAAACAAAAACTACCAAGCTTATAAAACTAACAACACATATTGAAATGTAAAGTGATTGCGAAATACGCAATTTATACAATTAATTTATCGTCATTCTCAAACTTTTGCTCAGCCAACCTAAAAAATGTATACTGGGCATTCTGTAGCAAACTATTAGAAAAGTATCAAAAATAAATAATTATACAATAAATAAAAATAATTTTAAACGGCGAGCGCATTCCGAAGATCAATTCAAATATAGAAATAATTCGACGCGAAATTCAATAAATGACTATGGTCAAGTTACTGACTCAGTTTCAATTGAATGTCCAAAAAACTATTAAAATTACATTAGAAAAGCATAAATCATTATTACAAACAATGCTTATTGTATTTAATGCATAAAATAATTTTATTTCAATTTCTGAGTATCGATTTTCGACATTCGACATATTAATTACCCGAGTCAATCGAAATTAAAAAAAAAATGTTTAGCATAATCGCTTTCGCACATCATTACGATAAAAAAAAAAAAAAATGGACGGCGATTTTGAACACAAACTGAGTAGTGGTAATGAATACTTAATACGTGTTATTCGACCTGTGTTTCAATATTACGTTAGGATTGGGCATTTTCGTGTTGTTAATAATATTTGTCTAATTTTAAATCTTTTCTACATGTGTGTGTGTGATATTTGTGAAAAGTAAAAATGTAAACACGCACGATTGGCGCGAAACTTCGACATTAGATATCAAAAAACTTCATTACCACTACTTATTTTAACTTGAACAATGGATGAATTCGTCAAATAATTAAATGATGTATTATTCACTGCCCCTGTGGTGTAGTTTAGATGTTCGAAATCCCCAATTTTTATGTTTTTTAGCCTCGACCACCACTGTCAACAAAATGGCGATTATCGCATTTACAGACTTGAATTTAATAAAGGTAAAGTAATAAGCTTGTGCGCTAAATATGAAATATTTAATGGCGTTAACATATGAGTTTTTATCCAACGCTCTTAATTAACGCACATTCATAAGATTTGATGGGTAGCATAATTATCTAATATTTACCTACATAATCAATATATGTAGAAAAAATGTAATGCAATTTGTGTGTCAGCAATCGTAACTAGATTAATAATATGCCTACATATATATGTTATAAGGTTTGTATCTTTTACGTGTGGTTTACTTAGAGATGATATAAAAAAAACCTATATCTTTGATTATATAATGTCAAAGCCCTATATGTGCTTTTACGTATTATGTACTCATGTATACGAACATTACACCAATCACTGAATAGGTACTTGCTTAGCACAATTTCTTATGTTATAATATCTTAAATTTTAATGTAGGCTGACTAAATTGACTTTTTCAATGTACAAACACAGTTGGATTTAGACATTAAAATCTCTAAAAGCATTAAATAGGTAATTAGGAACTAATTATTGTCACTGTATTTGAATACGTACAGGCTTATGTACATTCTACATCAAGGAATATACTACTCTCTATAAACGAGTTGTACATGGTCGTCAATAGCATGAAAGCAAAAAAAAAAGTTCACTTGATACTAACGACAGCCCCTAATACGCATGCGCAGTGCGCTGCGTGATATATGGATCATTCCGAATTAGGCCATCATCGCCCAAAGCGCTCACATAAATAATTTGCGTTCCGATTTAGATGAATCACCATTATGGCAGCTGACAGTCAAAACTATTTTCACTTGATTATGTACTCACGGTTGGATTATAGTATTTATTTGTGTATACACCACGAATTTCTTATTCTTTGGTAATGTAGCGACTGTAGCCGGAAGCACAATTTCGAAAATGCCACGTTAGTTTAACGAAACCGGTTTGAACTGTCAAAATACCACGCTTGACAACCGTACGGCGTGGTAAGATTATGCGGGGAATAATAGGTAATTTATACCATACAGAATAATTGGGGTCAATGTGTAAGCAGCACTCTGTAATCGATTACAGTGCAATTCGGAATGTTCCAAAATTCACTCCACGGTAACCATGGCAACATCACTTCGCGCGCGTCGCTCATTGGCTACGGTTTCGTCGCCACTAGCCAATCATGGGCAACGCGCGCCGCTTGACCGGTTAAGGTGAATGCGCAGTGGTAGACCGCGAAATTTAAATTTTCTTACGTGTTTTGCAATTCGTAGGTCAGTATCAGGTTGTATCTTGATCAAAATATGATTTGCGACTATAATAGAGATGTATTTACAGAATTATAGTCATTAGAATCATTAATATATCTCTTTAAGTTGGATTTCTACCATAAACACTTTTCTATACGACATTTGTTCTTAACAGTAGAAATCTAACTTAGAAGGATGTATTAATGATTCTAATCATTATAATGTTATATTTGCAGGCGTTACAGGTTAAATAAGTAGTCTGTAACTAGTTAATACAAAATCTGGTTAATTGTTGAAAACAAAATGCACACAACTGACTTTTTAAATGTACAAACACGGTTGGATTTAGACATAACATCTAAAAGCGTTGAAATAAATAGGAACTAATTTCTGAACTCGATTACGAACAGGCTTACGACCATGGTCGTCAATTATAGAAATAAATAAAAACTTAATTTAATATTAATGACAGCGCCCAACGCGTAAGCACTTCACGCGATCCACATCAAAATAATCTCCAATGTGATAATGACAGTGACTAACGCGCAAGCGCGGCGTGAAGTGTTCACTTCACTCGATTCACGACGTTAAATGTCGTGAGTCGGGTGAAGTGAACACTTCACGCGATCCACATGAAAATAATCTCCAATGTGATAATGACAGTGACTAACGCGCAAGCGCGGCGTGAAGTGAACACTTCACGCGATTCACATCAAAGCTCGCGCCTCAGGCTGTATTGACTAGTCAGTCTAGGAAAAAAAAGAAAAACAAAACAACATTGAGTTTCTGGCTAAGTTTCTGTTTTGCTATTTTATTGTAAAACCCCACAAAATATTAATGTTCTGACCACTAAAATACCTACTAGCTTTGAAATTATATAAAATGATCAATAGAATTAGGTAGCATAAAAATTATTATTAAAATCTCGATTATAATTGTAAATGTATGCTTGGTCAATCCCTAGTATCAGGTGGGATGACACTGATAGCTCACTCCACGCTCACTTCGCCTAAGTTTTCACGGTGAGACGGTTACAGAATCGCACGGCAGAAATAATAGTTATACAAATATCTGTCATATCGACACACACATGTTATAAAGCGTTCTGTTTCTTTTTAACTAACCAAGAGCTGCATATGAAAAGCGAGACATCTAAATGTTTGTCAAGTACTTTTGGCAACACTTGTGTGACGCCAAAATCATGTCTATGCGTGACCGGTTGCCATGTTTAGTGCCGAGTTTTATGAATGGTTTTGTGGTAGATGTGCTGTCAAACGGTTGATTGCTCAAAATATTTTTGTTGTTTTCGAGAGAAATACGTCTAGAAACTAGGTATTTTGGTCCGCCAGACCGCCAATCGGCGAACAAACAATAGAAAATCAATTGTGTCTCATTAGCGGCGCTTGACAGATTAATAAGAAAAATCATGCTCTCGTGTTGTATAAAAAAGTGTGGTGCGAGAAAAAAAAAACAACCCTTCGAAATGCGGCCATCTTAAGTGCCCGATTTTTGTAGGTATACACGCTAATTTTGTAGGTATGACAAGTCCATATGTTTATTTAGTCATTGGATAGATATTTTACATAGGTAATATAAGCTAACATATAAACTATAATAATATGTATAATTATATGAAAAAATACACAAAATAATCATAGGGCATCAAAGAAATCGTCCGCATCGCTGTCAACAGGAAGTGCCCAAAAGGCTGGCAGCATTGCTACGTTATATGGCAATGCGAATTCTTTGGCCAAGAAATAGGCCAGCCCTCTGGTCACGTGAAGAGTCGACTAACCGCTTGGTGATATCTCGAAAAACCAAGTTGGCACTCGGACCCTAGTGTTTCAACCCCAAACGGCTCGAACATATAACTCCCAATCAGGTTGCAATATTTTCGCCGTTTGAGGTTTTCTGTACCTGCAGCAGCTGTCCCAGCACAGCCCACCGTGCTAGGAAGATGGGATAGCGCAAGCGTGTCGACACATGTTGCATCCCACACCAAAGGTCTGCCTAACTTCCAGGGCATGATGGTCATTCCGTGTGGTCTCTTTCCATCGTCGCGTGCCAGGCCGTTGGGCACCCCGGCGGTGACAAGAGCACGACGGATGATGTCATTAATGCTGGCGTGCCGTGCTATCCGGCCTGCGCTCCTACTGCAGGATAGGCCATGGTGTCCAAGGCAGTCGACAGCTTCACCGCACTGACAGCGATGCGGAGCCCCGCAAGGAGCGCCCAAACGCAGACGGGTAGCGAGCCGAAAGGTAGTGTCACCCAGCATAGTGTCTATGTTGGGTGACGGGAGTGCTTGAAGCCAGAGCCCCGACTCCCACTCACCCACAGCCAGCAGGCGGGCACGCTCAGCAGAATTGGTGGACGTATTGATAAGATTATTCCGTACTAACCTGCAGAGTGACTCATCCCACTGTCTCTGGGAAGATGGGTTTACGGGCCGATCTGTATCCGGGCAAGCCGCTTTCCAGGCGTTCACCGCGTCGGTCAAGCACGGCACTTCACAGTCAACCAGGCAGGGAGCTAAAATTTTCCCGGTCAACTTTTTAGTGCTACGGACAGAAGACAGGAACGCCGGTAAGCTAATACTGGTAATTTTGCGGACGCCGAGGCCACCAAAACGGATGGGTAGTGTGTCGTCCAAGGCCACATTTAGAATGGATGTTAGTGTGCTGCGAATAATTTGGTCAATTTTGCCCAAGAGGTGTGGCTGCTTCCATAAAGGGGAAGAGCGTAGAAAATACATGGGCAAAAACAAGAATAACAGTATCTAATCAGGGTGAATGCCGAATGTAAATTAATTTTGGAGAGTCTGTCCGAAAACTCATTGAAATTTTTAATTTTTTCGTCGATGAAAGGAGTAATACTGGCTTCTAAAATTGGGGAACCTAGGAGGTGCAGTGAACTTTGTCCATTGGCGTATTTAGGGTTTCTTTCTAGGGGGAGCCTGGCCCCTAAACTTTAATTTTTTCCCTCCGTCCGGGAAGAACGGCGGGTTATGATGTCGGACTCCTACCGACTAAAACCCCATTATTGCGTGCCACTTCTTTGAGCCCGACTGCTCGAGCGACGACACGGCCCCAATTTCGCTGCCCGCAGGCCTCTTCTTATGGTGGCCCGAAATCGTTAAGCACCCTTCGACGCCCGGCTGCTCTTCTGGTGCGAGTGGAATGAGAGGTATGCTCTCTCTCCGTCTCTTCCGCCTCCTTTGCATGCATCTACTCCTCGCAAAAAGAGGCCACAGCATCCCACGCGTTTTTGCTTCCGACCATGAACTGAACCACCGCCGAAAATGACAGATCACCCGCACCAAGTGTCACGACGAGGGCACAGCGCTGTTGGGCCCAAGCTGTACTTCTCCAACGTATGTTGTGGTATGTCCTCGTGGCAGTCCACACAGTGATGACAAGCAGGCGTCCGCTCCCGACCTATGCGACGCAGGTATTTCTCGAAACATCCGTCTCCAGTAAGCACCTGCGTCAGCCGGAGAGTCAGGGCGCCATGCTGCCTCTCCAGCCATTCTTCCATAACAGGCCTTACCTAACCTAACCTGGGTTGCGCAAGTCGCTTCCTCCATTCAGCTACTAGGATCTGACGGAGCTCAGTCCTTCGTGGATCAAATTCTCAAGAAACCGGAGGCTGACCACGCGGAAGCAGCTTCGCAAATCCTTGCGTCCCTATATCGCTGATGGAAGGTGGACTTCCGCCAGCGATATAGGGAATTAGGGACGCACGGATTTTCCCGTCCAGATCTCAGGGTCGTTGATCCGACCAGGAGAGTTGCTGCCTCGTAGGAAATCGTACGGTATCCGGATCTTCTTGTCACCCTAACAGCCATCGCTCTTTGCGGCCTTCGCAATATTGCATCGTTGCGGGCCGTCAGAGTGTCCGCCCACACGGGCGCCCCATACAGGGCCATGGACCGCACAATCTCCACGTATAGTCTCCGGCAGTTGGCCCCCCACATTGGGCAGAAGTCGTGCAAGAGCAGCTGCAACACTCATCAACCTGGGGACTAGCCGCTGAATGTGCGGCCCGAAGTCCCACCAGCTGTCGAGGACAAGTTCTAGGTACTTCATCGTCGACTCGAAATCGATGCGGACGCCTCCTACCACTATGTGTAAATCGCGTAGTGGCTTGTTCCGAGGCCCATGCAAACAGAAGGCCTCAAATTTGTGCAAAGCCACCTAGAGACCCAGACGTCGGATCCTTCCAACGACCTGCGCAACCCCTGCCGTGGCCTGTATGGCCGATTGCCGATGCGTTTGTCCCCGGGCCGTCTAATCATAATAATACTCTAGCTTATTTCGTTGCTTATTAGTAGATTCAATTATTTTTGTGATTTCAAAAGTAACTAAATGGAATGTATTATGTAGGTAATAATAAGTTTCTGTAGGTCTTGGTGGTAGATTATTTATTTGATTGCCTTTGTGTGAAGTTATATTATGTAAGTATCCAGCTTAAAATTTCGAATAGTTCCCCAAACATCATAATTCCTAGGGTGGGCCTGAGACCATTCTAGGGTGGGCACGGCCCAACTATATACGCCAATAGTCTTTGTCTAAAATTTTGATTTGTGGGGCTATTGCATTAAATGTATCTAGAGTCAATTGTCTGTCGGTAATGTCAGAAAGGTAAAGTTCACATTTTGACGGGTTAAGGTCCAAGCCAATAGATTGAAATTCCTGTTTGAGGAGATGTAGATCTTTCAAAACAGTGTCTACATCACCTCCTAGCGTTCCATCGTCTAAATACCAAACGTTGAATTTAGTTTCCGTATAATTGGATGAATAGCCAAACTGAAAATGACTGGCTCGAGAGGGTCACCTTGTTGGCATCCAACTGCAGATTCCAAAACATTGTCCTTGTATAATAATTTGGAAGGGTAGGTACCTGTAACATTGCCACATAAAATCATAAATTTCGGGTAGTTCCTTTTTGACTTCAGCCAACAAAGTGTCCCTGTTTACAGAGTTAAAAGCATTCATAAAGTCAACCTTGAGGATGACCTTACCTTTGTTGGAATTTAAAAACGTGGAAAGGGCATGCACGGCAGCCTCACAGCCCCCTTTCGAACCAAAACCATGCTGCAGGGGCTGAAACTTAGCTGTAAGCGATTCGATGTATAGCTTACAGCAAATTTTGGCTGCCCTACGCCTGTAAGTGTAACCAACGGCGATGGGACGAATGCCGCCGTCCTTCTTGCGCAGGGCACATAGATTGGCCCCTTACAAGACATCAACGACGGCCTCGTTCACACCGCCGCCGCCGGTAAGCATGAGGTTAATCATGGCCGCAAGCTCCTTCAAAAGCGACTCACCAGCTTCCCCGGCGCCTGAACTGATATACACGTCATTGAATACGTACGTATCTATCGAGTTACCTATCCGATTGGTCAATCTAGGATCGAGGTCAGATAAGCAGTCATTTCATGTAAAATATTGGTAGATATTTGTTGTAATTCATATCAAAATGTACCTACTAGTGTCTATGCTATGGAATGTGAAGCTATTATTGTGTCATAGAGATGTACAGTCAGGGACTGCAATTAGCTGACCCACCTTTGCATAAATGATTGAGATTTTTAGAATACGAATCGATAGAATTTTATAATTATTTTGTATTTTATTTATTTGAGCAAAGTAAATAAAATATAAAAGAATTATAAAAAATAAAAAATCACGCGCGGGGGCGCGTTATCTGCTCACCGCGACGGAGCGCGGTGCGGTGTGTGGAGCGCCTAACACACTATCAATTTAAAGCAAATTGCTAATCCATCGCTTCATAAGTTCGAAAAATTTGTCTGCTCCACACGTAAATAACGCAATGAATGTTGTTGAACTGTCAAAATGAAACCGATTCGGATTGATAATGCGTCACGCAATTGCCCCGCCGATTACAACTCAACACATAGTTGGGAAAAGGCTAGGCAGATTGAACCTTATTATGGACAGAAATTGTACCTCTACTCATAACCAATACCTAAATACTTTCTTTTTTCTTCTTTTAGTTGCTGAACTAAAGAAAGTATGGGTGGAGCTGAGGGACAGTTATTACAAAAACGAAGACCCGGGAAAAAAATATAAAGATAGTTTGAAATTCCTGCACAGTGTTTTTTATTCCCGGTAAAAATAAACTTTAAGCCTACCTATGTATCTATGTAATGTAGCTATGTATGTACTAATTATACTATAATAGTAAAGGAGAATGAGCAACGTATGAATTAAATGAATGAACGTATGAATGAATGGGTATGTATCTGCCCTAGCGCCCAATAGCCGTAAGATACTTATATACCTACCCATGGAGAGAACTTTTCATATAACACGCCTTTTAACTATTTTTAGTCAGTTCGGAGTTAATAAACTATACAGATGACTATTCGGGTCCTTGGCGAAGCCTTTGAGCCTATGCTTGTTTAATAAGATGACTAGCTTCTGCCCGCGACTTCGTCCGCGTGAAATTCGTACATTATTCTAAAAGTTTCGGAAATGTATGTTTATGATCTTTATCATTTATTTAGACAAATAAGTTTTCGGGGCAATTTTTGAGTTTATAGATAAAAGGGATCAGATTTTTCAAATAAACTATTCTCGCTTGTCACCCCAACAGGGGAGGAATTTTGAAAAAATCGTGTGGGATGTGTTCATAACTTGACTAAAAGACCCGTACCCATTTTCTAGTTAATGGAAGCAAGTAGTAAAATCCACCCCTTAAACTTTATTATCCTTTTCCACCTTTGTATGAGTCGATTTTAGAAAAACCCTAAAACACATACTTTTTTATTTTTTGTTTTAGCAGTAGGTACCTATTTTCGAGTTAATCCGACAGCGGGTTAAGTAGTAAGTACATATTTTTCTAACCTATCAACTTTGTCACCCCTATATCCTCTGTGAGGAGTTTTTTTAAACTAAATGTGACAATGTTTATTAATTACTGAGCCAAATATTGCCATGTTTTAAGTTAATTTACCAAATGAATAAGATTTTTCATATAAATTGGACCCCTTTTAGGATTCCGTGCCTGAAAGAAAAAAACGGAACCCTTAGGTATAGGATCACTTTGTTAGGGTTCCGTACCTCGAAAGGAAAAAACGGAACTCTTATAGGATCACTTTGTTGTCCGTCCGTCCGTCTGTCTGTCAAGACCCTTTTTCTCAATCAAATCAAAACCTACAGGGTACTTCCCGTGAACTCAGAATCTTGAAAGGGGTTTGAAGGTTTTGGCCCTAACATCAGCCGCCATTTTGATTTTTGAAGTGAAAACTTCTTTAGCGGCGTTGAACACTTTTTGTAATGGGTAAAAAATGTTAAACTCGCGTCAGGGCATCGCGTCAGGACACGTGACCGTCAGGAGAGATTCCCCCCCGCCATCTCTTTCTACGGCGGCGCCAACCGAAGTGAACCAAGTGAGACACGATAATGGATGGATGGATGAATCGATGGATGGATGGTGATGGTGATGGCGATGGTGATGGCGCTGGTGATGGCGATGGTGATGGTGATGGTGGTGGTGGTGGTGGTTGTGGTTTTGGTGGTGGTGGTGGTGGTGAAGGTGGTGGTGGTGGTGGTGGTGGTGGTGGTGATGTGATATGATGCAGAAATAGTGAAAAAAACTTAGTTATATTCATTTAATTAATAATTGATTTATTTCAACGTTAATAGGTATTCAAGTTTTCACTTCTGCCGGCACTCCCGGAGTGCAACCCGTCTTTTTTTTTATTATATGATGTGACTAAAAACTTACGGTTTTCGCAATTTTTCCTTTATCTGTACACTATAAGACATTACTTCGCACTAAATTTCAAGATTCTAAGTTCACGGGAAGTACCCTGTAGGTTTTGATTCCCGTGCGAGTTTCGAAAATTTGCGGAAATTTGCGGCATAAACAGCTGTATCTTTTGATTGCTTTGGCTTAGAAATTTGATTTTTTCACAGCTCCAAGGGACAGTAGACTTGAGTATTAGATATAAATTTCAGTTTGATACCTCCACGCGTTCCTGAGAAAAACGGTCTTGACAGACGGACGGACGGACGGACAGACGGACGGACAACAAAGTGATCCTATAAGGGTTCCGTTTTTTCCTTTTGAGGTACGGAACCCTAAAAATTGCGAAAACCGAAAATTTTTAGTTACATCTTATAATAAAAATATTTTTAATAATTTTAAACTTACTACCCCTTTCCTCATGAAAGCGTAGAGTTATTAAATTGAAATTCATATCAAATACAGGTCTATAATACCTTTAAGCTGTAACAAAATCAAACTTCTATGTCTACGCAATCAAACGAAACAGCAATTTATGCCGCTTATTTTCAAACTCGCAACTACTCGCAAGGGAATCAAAACCTAAAGGGTACTTCCAGTCGACCTAGAATCTTGAAATTTGGCATGAAGCAATGTTTTATAGCACATATAAAGGTAAAATTCCGAAAACCTTACATTTTTATACGGAACCCTCGGTGAGCGAGTGCGACTCGCACTTGGCCGGTTTTTTAAATCTCTATAGGGGTGGAATTTTGAAAAATCGTCTGGGATGTTTCTATGACGTGACTTAAAGATTATTTATACCAATTCTCCAGTTAATCGAGACACGTAATAAAGTGAAATTGAATACCCCTCTTCACCCCGTTAGGGGTAGATTTTCGAAAAACCCTGACCACTTTATTATCTATTTTGGTCTTACATACTGAGTTTCGAAATTATTTTTTACTTTTTATTTATTACTAAATGGGCGCACTCTTGACCCCGATCACGCCTGATGGAAAGCGATAGGTGAGGTCTATGATGGAACGAGCGTGCCCAGAAGATGCCTGTTCATTCTTGATTTGAAGGCAGACGGGTTAAATGTGGGAGAGAACACAGATGCCGGCAGAGAGTTCCACACTTTGGAACAAATTCTTCCATACTAAATTTGACACCCCCAATCTCCCTTTACAGTTTAGAATTCCAAAAAATTACGATCTTTATAATTTACTTAGATAAGTATTTGTGCCAAGTTTGAAGGTTATTATCTCAAGGAATAAGATTTTTCATACAAACATAATCCCCCTTTTTCACCCCTACAGGGGTGGAATTTCGAAAAATTGTTTGGTATGTGTTCATTACGCAAAGATTATTTATACGAATTGTTGAGTTAATCAAGCCACGCATTAAAATCCTCCCCTGTATAATTAACTACCCCTTTTCATCCCGTTAGGGGTAGACTTTCGGAAAAACCTGATACACAGTATTCTTTATTTTTGTTCTTAAGTATAAATACCGAGTGTTGAGGTAATCGGACCACGCGTTAAATTTATTCCATACAAATTTTGACACCCCCACCCCAATCCTCCTTTAAGGGGTAGTTTATAAAAACAAAAAATGCCATACTTCATAATTTACTTCGATAAGTATTCGTGTCAAGTTTCAAGTTTATAATTAACCGAATGAATAAGATTTTTCATATAAGTAAGTAACAGTTTATTTGAGAAATCTGATTTCTTTGATCTATAGACTTAAAAATTGGCCCGAATCCGAATACTTAATTTATCTAAATAAATGATAAAGATCATACATACATTTTCGAAAAGTACGAATTTCACGCGGACGAATTCGCGGGCAGAAGCTAGTTTTATATATACTATAGAAGATGTTTGAAAGGGACAGTTTAATTTTTGACAGGCCTGATGGTCTAGTGGTTAGTGACCCTGACTGCTATGCCGGAGGTCGTGGGTTCGATTCCCACCCAGGACAAATGTTTGTGTGATGAGCACGATCATTTGTTCTGTGTCTGGGTGTAATTTATCTATAATATGTATGTATTTAGAAATATATAAGTATGTTTATCAGTTGTCTAGTACCCATAACACAAGCTCTGCTTAGCTTGGGACTAGATGGCGTTGTGTGATAGTTGTGGAATATTATTATTATTATTATTATTATTATATTAATTGACAAAATACCATCACACTAATATTATAAAGGCGAAAGTTTGTGAGTGTGTGGGGGTGTGTTTATATGTTTGTTACTTCTTCACGCTCAAACGGCTGGACCAATTTCGATAAAATTTTGTATGGAGGTAGCTAACACCCTGAATTAACATATAGGCTACTTTTTATCCCGATATTCCCACGGGATCGACACTTACGCGGGTGAAACCGCGGGGCGCAGCTAGTCTATATATATAAAAATGAAACCCGTTTTCCGTTGTCACGACATAACATGAAAACGGCTGGACCGATTTCGATGAAATTTGGTATAGAGATAGTTTGAGTCCCGGGAAAGGACATTATAGGATAGTTTTTATCCCGATATTCCCACGGGATCGACATTTACGCGGGTGAAACCGCGGGGCGCAGCTAGTTCTAAATAAAATTTCATTTCCTACTCACATTTAGAGCCTAGTAGCTCTTTACGTTTTAATTATCGAGAGAAGACGTTCGTGTAAGAAATATTCTCCTTGAAGAGCTCCATCCATATCCTAATAGTATTGTGCGTCAGAGCAGATTAGGTACAGTCAGCATCAAAAGTCGATTAACACTATCATTTTTACATGTTAATTAATTGACAACAACTTTTTTCAATAAACTGATTTTTAGCTTTTCACATAATAGACAAGAGTATATATTCTAAAAAAAATTCTTCTGCTGCAATTTTCAACAAATATTTTGCTCAATAACTAAGATTAAAAAAACTGAAGTGTTAATCAACTTTTGATGCTGACCGTACCCGTTGCTTGAGTGTAAACGGTCAGCAAGGAAAGTTGGTTCTAGCAGTTTAATACCTACACTGTTATATACGACACCCTCGTTCTTAATAGGCACCTACCTACCTAATGACTACCTACCTGTATGGTAGGTAGTCAAGAATGTGTTATAACTTGACAATGTTTATATAATAATTCTGTTATTCCAAATAGAATAATTAGTTAAAGGTATACTACTACTACTTTACATCCTAAATTCATAATTGAACTTTACTAAATATTAAAAAAAACTGCGTTAGCCGACTATCGTTGCTGAATTTACCGACCGTGATATAAAATTGCAGATGAATATTTAAATAAGATGTCTTTTGATTTGTTTCAGTGAGATGGAAGCTATTCTTGAGTTTGAGGAGCCATCTTGGGATTTAATGGATGTAAGAACTTGGACTGTACTAAAAACGCACATTCCGAGGTGTAAAAGATCGACAGACCCAGCGCCAGAATATGAAAAAGAAAAATATAATAAGAAACCAAAAATTTGCTCTAACGAAGCTAAGAAACCTGACAAAGACAATGTGACTGATAAAGAAAATACGACTGCTAAAGAAAACTCGACTGTTAAGGAACATGCAACTTTTAAAGAAAATGCGACTGATAAAGAAAATTCGTCTGGTAAAGAAAATGCGGAAGAAAATGCGGCTGGTAAGGAAAGCGCGTCTAATAATGATAATGCGACTGATACAGGAAAAGCGACTATTACAGCAAATGCGACTGATACAGAAAATGATGTTGATACAAAAAATGCGACTGATAAAGAAAATGCCGCTGATACAGAAAACGCAACTAGTGAAGAAAATGCGGCTGGTAAGGAAAAGGCGACCGATGAAGAAAATGCAGCTGATCAAGAAAATGCGAATGGTAAAGAAAATGCGAATGGTAAAGAAAATGCGACAGGTAAGAAAAAAACAACCGATGAAGAAAATGCAGTTGATCAAGAAAATACGAATACACCATTCGTATTTTCTGGTAAGGAAAAATCATCTGATAAAGATAATGTGATTGGTCCAGATAATGTGACTGGTCCAGAAAATGTGACTGATAAAGTAATTGTGACTGTTAAAGTAATTGGGACTGGTAAAGTAATTGGGACTGGTAAAGAAAATATGACTGATAAGGAAAATGCAACTGTTAACGAAAAATCGACTGATAAACATAATGTGACTGATAAAGATATTGCGACTGGTTTACAAAATGTGACTAATACAGAAAATGCGACTAATAAGGAAAACGCGACTGTCGAAGGAACTGCGACTAAGAAGAAAAAAGAAGGGACGAGAGATGAACACCAGCTGACTATTTTAGAGAAGGCGATGAGGCTGTACGAGTTAGACTATCCTGGAGTATGGAGTTCGTCGGATGAAGATGAAGCGGAAAAAGCGTCAAGGACATACGTAGACAACACATCACAAACAGATGAAACAGATAAACACCCAAAGCCATCAGTTAATGACTAAATAAATAAAGACATTGGAAAACAAGGCCATTACTGCGATCACTAAACTCAAAATAGCGAGTAGAAAACCGAACTCCGACCTAAAAAAATACACAAGATAATATCATATTAAATTGGTTGGTAGCTTGGTACCAGATACCAACCAATTTTTGTTGAAAGTGTATCCTTAGGTCAACTTTTTGTATTTTTCACCTCTACAATGAAAAACACCGTGTTTGTACACTCTACTACTTTAGCTACATATTTCGCCAATAAAGCAGTCATTTTTGAAGTCCTATCTGAAGATATGAGTATGACTTGACTAGGGTGCAATAATTTAAAAAATTAAAATTGCCTGAACCGGGAATCGATAAGAAAAATAAGCAGAAATGTTTTCGATTTTCACAGCATCTTGGACAAATTCTAACAACTATGAAATACCAACTTATTTTTGCTACCTAACACTAAAACGAATTTGGCAGGCTGGCCACCGGCCACATTAATTGTGTTACGAGGATATATTCACCACCACCGCATCTTGAAACCAACCACATTTATAAATAGCCCACATACTATATGTGACATGCCCCAGCAGATACACAATTATGCAGCGGGTGCAGTGCGAACAATAAATAATTGTGGCGAAGCCATTGATATATAAAAAACCCGCGAAGCATGTAAAGTGTGCAAGAGGAGCAGTGGTGGCCCAGTGGTAAAGGCCCCGATTCTCGGGTTGTAGGTCGTGGGTTCGAACCCAAGCATGCTCTTTACTTTTTACCCGACTACGGCGAAGCAAAAAGGAGGGTTATGATTTTGACCGGTATGTATGTATGTATGTTCATCTGTTCCCTCATAACTTCAAAAATACTTATAATAATTTGACAAATGAGGTATCGCTAGAAGCGTCTTGACCGTCCGCTGGTTATAGGCACATCACATATGATGTCACACTAAATTCAATATGGCGCCCTCTAGAGGACATAAAGTAATGAATTAAAAAATAAATATTTTGGGATGGTGCCTAGTGGGGTATCAAATGAAAGAGCTTAATTAGCACATTTCAAAAATATAAGTATTACTGAAATAAGCCCCAAAATAATAGTTTAAAAACTAAAACCCGACTACTGAAAAGTATGAAACAAGAAAGTAGGTACCTTCCCGTGGTCGCATGCTACCATAGCTTTGTATGTTAGTATAGCGGCATGCGACCACGGGAAGGTACTTTCTTGTTTCATCCTTTTCAGTAGTCTGGTTTTATTTTTTTTGTAAATTATTTCATCGCGTCTCTCTCGCTCTCAAAACGTCATTTGATGTCTGCCAACTGGCACTATGCTCGCGTGGAAGATTACAGCCCACTTCCCTCTCGAAGAGAGGAGACCTGTGTCCCAGCACTGGGATCATTATAGGCTGATTATGCTGAGGGGCCGTCTCCACGAGCGAGCGAATCGCGGCGATATTATCGTCGTGCCACGTATTTCTACACATTGTGTTAGAACGTGTCTCCACACGGCGATATCATCGCCGCGAAAATTTGATGGCACGGCGAGACTATTGTCGCGATTCTCTCGCTCGTGGAGACGGCTCCGAAGTGTTGGGTGCGAGTGGCGTGGCTGCCATGGTTTTGAACCGACTTCAAAAAAGGAGGAGGTTTTGCAGTCGCCGTTTTTAAGGTCTCGTACCAAAATTGTAAAAAGGAACCCTTATGGTGCGACTCAGTCTGTTTGTCCGTCTGTCACAACTTGATATCTCGAGAACTACTAATGCTATCAACATGAAATTTGGAATAGTTTTAGATGACGTTTGCCCAACTATTTTGCAAATAAGAAAGAAGAATAGGTATATTTTTTTGCAACAGGGATTGAAATAGGTGCTTAATAATCAGCTGTATCATACATTTTGGTCAAGTAGGTATTGAACTTTTGTATGAAACAGCTGATTTACTTTTCGTGATTTCAGAGTTGGTCCCATAGTGAAAGTTGTTCATATTCATGGGTAGAACACCCTGTAAGTATATATTATATACATATTTATTTAATATTATAAATGTGAATGTTTGTGAGGATGTTTATTACTCTTTCACGCAAAAACTACTGGACGGATTTTGATGAAACTGCAGTAATATAGCTTACCTATACATCAGAATAAGACATAGGATACTTTTTATCCCGATATTCCCACAAGAGTGACACTTATGCGGGTAAAACCGCGGCGCGCAGCTAGTCCAAAGATATATTTAAGTTTAATATCTGATTGGTTAGTTTTATTTTATATAATTTATTTTATTTAATTTTCCATTATTTATTAGCAGACAAAATTACTACCCTCATAGGTTTAAAACCTAAGTGAATGAAATGAAATGTAAGTGTTTAGAATAAGTAAATGAATGTCAAAATATTAAAGGTAAACCTATACTTATACTTCGTTATTACCTATACTTCGTTATTATGAATACATGAATATACAATAAAGTATATGTAAATAAATACCTAGTTTTATTGGTTCTTTAATTTAATTCTAATACGTGTTTTGCTGTGTACCTAGTTACCTACTAAGGCACATCAAATTTACCTACATTCATCATTGATGACCTTACCCTACCTACTTTTGAGTAGGTATTGAGCTCTTTCTTTTTGTGTATTTTTGTGTCATTCTGGTCTTTGCGGGTCTCATCCAAATCTTCCCCGCGATCTTCTGTAGGTCGTTCCTGGCTGTTGGCCTGCCATCGCTCCTACCGTTTTTCGGCAACTGTTCTGTTAGGGCTCTTCTCTACCTGCCATCATCACGTCTAACCAAGTATCCAGCCCATCTCCATATCAAAGCCGACCTTAGTCTACGTCAGATCTCTGAGTTATGGACTTGATCTTACAGTGATAGACAATGGCACGCTCCATAGCCCTTTGTGCAACTTGGACTTTGTACACATTCAATTTTTAAGTTTATAGATGAAAAGAATCAGATTTTCAAATAAACTGTATCCCCGCTTTTCACCCCCACAGAAGTAGAATTTTGAAAAATCGTTCGGGATGTGTTCATAACTTGACTCAAAGACCCATACCCATTTTCGAATAGGAAAAAACGCCTTCTTAGTGGATACCTACTATTCACAAAGAACACACCCTCCAAAATTCATGTCTTTAGGACCTAGCGGTTTGGGCTGTGCGTTGACATCTCAATCTTTGCGCTACAACTTCAAACATTTTTACGACTCTTCGAGTCATTCTGAAATCAACTTAATTTACGTACCTAGATATTCATTGAGGAGGAAACAATGTCAATTGGAATAAAAATATGAATAGACTTTAAATATGCATTTAGCGCATGCATGTCAACGACGTAGTACTATTACGATTCGGCTAATACAATCGAGAGCAATGAATTAGGGTCACATAAAGATACCTGAAAGTCTCAGTAACTAAGAATGCTAGCTTAATGAAATAAATTGTGTTTAATCGACAGTTAAATGTTCCTTAAATGAAAGTAATAAAACTTCTTAGTTACTGTAAAGTTATGCTATCAAAAATGACAAAATAAAAATTTGGGACTTTTGTAAATGGACCTACGAATTTTCTGCACTGTTTCTATTCTGTCGTATAAAACGGTATGTAAACAGCATTTCTGGTGTTCAATATTCTTTCTTAAAGCTGTTAAGTATATCAATGTCGCTTACCTACACCTGAAGAATGCATCGCCATCAGAATTCTCACAATGCCAGAAATTGGCCGGATATAGCGAGGACAAAGTGTGTCGCTGTCAACTGTACAACGAGTTCTCCGACGTTACGAGGAAACCGGCTCTAACCTACACAGACCAGGAACAGGCAGGGCCAGGTGTACCACAGCACGAGAAGATCGATACTTAGTCAACACCATGCTTCGAAACCGCTTTCTCACAGGAACTGCACTTACTTATCAGTTCCGACTCCTCGGAGGAAGTAACCCAAGTGTATGAACTGTAAGACGACGACTTGCTGAAGCTTTACAACTATTAAGACCTGCAAACGGCCCTGAATTGGAGCGTGGGTATCGTATTTAGAAATTAACATATGCCCGGAACTACTTAAATTTGAGTACCTATTGAAGATTGGTTAGAGTTATGTTTTCAGATGAATCAAGATTTATGCTCTATTAAGAACGACGGAAGAACAAGAGTGTACAGAAGACCAGGGGAGCGATTCAAGCAAGCATGCATTGAAGAGAAAATGATCCGTACTTGTATGGGCTGGAATTACTGCAGAGAGTAGCACAGGGCTGGTGGTTATAGAAAATGGCAATATATTAACTAGCGAAAGATACGTGGAAGAAATCCTAAACGAATACGTTGGTCCATTTATGGTCAATTTGGGAGAGGATGCTATCTTTATGTATGACAATGCCCGGCCTCATACTGATGAAATTGTGAATGACTACCTTCAAGAGGTGAAAATTGATTGTATGAAGTGGCGAAGCCCGGACCTCAACCCAATCGAGCATGCTTGGGACGAGCTCGGACGATGTGTGAGACACCGGAACCCTTTCCCGATCACGCTTCAAGTTGCGCTTGTAGAGGAATGGGAGAATATTCCCCAACACCGTTTATGAAACTTGGTGTACAGCATGCCAAACCGCATAACCGCAGTGATGACAGCACGTAGGGGTAATACAAAGTACCTACTAAAACTCAAGAAAGGGGTTTGAAGGTTTTGGCCCTAAAATCAGCCGCCATTTTGATTTTTTTTTCAGAATCGCGGTGCACAACAAAAGTTATATATTTAGACTAGCTTCTGCCCGCGACTTCGTCCGCGTAAAATTCGTACTTTCCTCTAAAAATTTCGAAAATGTATGTAAGAATGCAAGAGCGAGCGAAGCGACGTTGAAAATTTTGCACACTCTCGGATAGTTTTGATTTTTTTTCGATCATTCTAAAAGGACTAGGAATTGCTTTGACGACTCTTAGTAATGATCTTTATCATTTATTTAGATAAATAGGAATTCGGGCCAATTTTTTAGTTTATAGATTAAAGGAATCAGATTTTTCAAATAAACTGTATACCGGCTTTTCACCCCCACAGGGGTGGAATTTTGAAAAATCGTTCGTGATTTGTTCATAACTTGACTCAAAGACCATACCCATTTTCGACTTAATGGATGCAAGCAGTAATAAACCCCTTAAACTTTATTACTTGCCATTTCCCACCTTGGTAGGAGTCGATTTTTGAAAAACCCTAAAAGTCATACTTGTTTTATTTTTTGTTTTAATAGTACCGAGTTCCGAGTTAATCCGACAGCGGGTTACACATTTTTCTAACCTATCAACTTTGTCACCCCCTAAATCGTCTTAAAGGGGTTTTTTTCAAACTAAAAGTGACAATCTTTCTTATTTACTGACCCAAATATTGCCAAGTTTCATGTTTATAAACAAATAAATAAGATTTTTCATATAAACTGTATCACCGCTTTTCACCCCCACAGGGGTGGAATTTCGTAAAATCGTTTGGGATGTGTCCATTACTTTACTCAAAGATTATTTGTACCAATTTTCGAATTAATCAAACCATGCAGTAAAATCCTCCCATGTAAAATTAACTACCCCTTTTCACCCCGTTAAGGGTAGATTTTCGAAAAACCCTGATACACGTTATTCTTTATTTATGGTTTTAAGTATAAATACCGAGTTTCGAGTAAATCGGACCACGCGTTACAATTCTTCCATACAAATTTTGACGCCCCGAATCCCCCTTTAGGAGGTAGTTTAGAAAAACAAAAATTTCCAAACTTCATAATTTACTCGTATTTATACTTATAAGTATTCGTGCCAAGTTACATGTTTATTAGCCAAATGAATAAGATTTTTCATATACACTGTATTCCCGCCTTTCACCCCCATAGGGGTGGAATTACGAAAAATTGTTTGAGATGTGTTCATTATTTGACTCAAAGTTTATTTATACGAATTGTTGAGTTAATCAAGCTACGCATTAAAATCCTTCCCTGTATAATTAACTACCCCTTTCCACCCCGTTAGGGGTAGATTTTTGGGAAACCCTGCTACACGTTATTCTTTGTTTTTGATCTTAAGTATAAATACTGAGTTTCGAGGTAATCGGACCACGCGTTAAAATTTTTCCATACAAATTTTGATGCCCCCAACCCCCCTTTGGCGGTAGTTTATAAAAACAAAAAATGCCAAACTTCATAATTTACTTAGATTAATATTCGTGCCAAGTTTCAAGTTTATTAACCAAGTGGATAAGATTTTTCATATTTAAACAGTATTCCCGCTTTTCACCCCTACATGGGTCGAATTATGAAAAATCGTTTAAGATGACATGTGTTCGTAACTTGACTCAAAGATTATTTATGCCAATTTTCGAGCTAATCAAGTCACGCAGTAAAATCCGCCCCTGTAAAATTAACTACCCCTTTTCACACAGTTAGGGGTAGATTTTCGAAAAACCCTGACACACGTTATGCTTTATTTTTAGTCCCTAGTATAAATACTGAGTTTCGAGTTACTCGGATAGCGCGTTAAAATTCTTCCATACAAATTTTGACACCCCCCGATACCTCTTTAGGGGATAGTTTAGAAAAACGAAAAATGACAAACTTCGTTTATTACTTAGATAGGTATTCTTGCAAAGTTTCAAGGTTATTAACTCAAGGAATAAGATTTTTCAATCAAACAAAATCCCCCCCTTTTCACCCCCTTAAAGGTTGAATTTCCAAAAACCCCTTCATACTGGATACCTACTCTTCACAAAGAACACACCCTCCAAAATTCATGTCCCTAGGTCCAGCGGTTTAGGCTGTCCGTTGATATCTCAGTCAGGTCGTTCATCCCCCTTTCGGGGTGAAATTATCAAAAACGCTGAGACACGTATAAATTAATTTTCAATCGTCAGCCTAAACACAAAATTTGAAGATCGTAACTTTTAATCTGACTGACTTTCATACACAACTTCATCCCCCTTTTTAGCCTTTTGGGGGTAGAATTATCAAAAACGCTGAGACACGTGTCAATTAATTTTCAATCATCAGCCTAAACACAAAATTTGAAGATCCTAACTTTAAAACTGAGGGACTTTCATACAAACTTTCATCCCCTATTTGACTCCCTTAGGGATTGAATTTCGAAAAACCCTTCCTTATTCCTCTACATTATAAAGGGAACCACCGTGTAAAATTTCAGCTTTCTAGGTCTAAGGGTTTGTGCTGGGCGTTGATGAGTCAGTCAGTCAGTCAGTCAGGCCTTTTGTTTTTATTTACATTTTTTGTTTGTATAAGTGTCTTCTATCTAAATATATAACGTTTGTTGTGCACCGCGATTCTGAAAAACGATCAAAATGGCGGCCGACCTTAGGGCCACCCTCCATACAAAAATCTTCAAACCCCTTTTAAAGTGGTAGAAAAAAAAGAGTATTTGAAGATGAGACTGGTTATTTTTTTGTTTATGGATTTTTTATGAATATAATACGAAGTGACACATACATTTTATTGCTTTCATTTAAGCGTAGGTAAAAGAAGTCGCTAGAGAAGGTAACTTCTCTTCTTGGTCTGTGGTCGCTAGTTTAAAAAAAAGTAGGTATGGATAGTGACAGCTAACTGTCAAATTTTTAGACTGGTGATAGTGGCGCCATCTGAAGTGAGCAAGTAGCAGTTTTGCGGCATTAAGTAATAATAATTATTATTATTTATGTTCGTGTAAAAGAGTAAAAGAGGGAAAAGAATCATAGGGCATCAAAAAATTCGTCCGCTTCGCGTCAACAGGAAAAGCAAAGCCACGACACTATAAACATTTGCAGTATTATTTGTTTTACTAAATTGTTTTATTATTATTTCTCTCCATTTGAATGGGTGTTTGCCAAAATATACCGGGCGGGCGTATGATTTTAGACAATCGCTATGTTATCTGTGGTTCCTACATTTCTGCGTGAAATCGAACCATTATTTTGTTTAAAAAATGTAGTACAATGGGCTGTCATTCGTGGTTTATTTTCGTCATTTGCGAAGTGTATTAATTTCTTTATTGTTGGGGACTTACAAAATTCATTGTATCCTTGAACTTATTTGATTAATTTCGTTAAAGAAGCGATTTCAAAGAAAAAAATATATTATCTGTTAGAAAATTGCATTAAAATATAATTTGCATGAATTTTCAAAGTTGATTGTGTTGATAAGTTATTTTTTACGTTTCTGGGACAAAGTCAAGAATGTCTAGTTAGTAAATGGCCTCTGCATATTGTGTTTATGCGTAGAAACGTGCAGTTTTATTAACATTGTCGAATTTAATATGGCACATTTTGGAAAACGCGATGTTACCTACAGCGCACTTGACAACGAATTAACTCCACCACTGGCGGCACTGGCGGTGACCACGAATGCAGTTCCAACTTTTATTACCCTGGACCACGAGCACGAGGACGCCAACAATGTTATCATCCATAAAGTGCCCAAAAATAAAGGTAAGCAATCACAATACATGGTTTTCCCTTTGTGAGTCTTTGTTCATTGTCTCATGCTCAATATTATGATACTGGAGTCTTGGGTCTAACTACTAAAGACGTGTTGTTTGTATATGCAAGGCCATTTAAAATAATTGCTGTATCATCAACTTTAGTGCCTGTTATGTATTTATGAATAACCTTCTCAATAAGTTCAGTTTAAAAATGGAAACTGCTGTAAAAGATGTTATTTTCTTTTTGCAGGAGGATGGACTCATATAGAGGATCTAGACTCATTTTTTACAAGAATGTATAGATACTATGTTCGCGGTGGATTTTACCCGATGATAATGTCTGACTTATTTTATTTGTTGCAATTTATTTTCATAGTGTGGTTTTCCACATTTTTGGTGTATTGTGTAGATTATACTAGATTATTTAGGAATGGTCCAAATGCCAACAGAAGTGAAAAACTTAGCTTAAACGAAGTTATATTGTCTCCTGCAGTCTGTGTGGAGAGTGTTGCCTGGAAATGGTGAGTAGAAAAATATTTATTGTCATGTAAAGTTGGCCACGCTTGCAAATGTGTACCAGTTTTATTATACCTGCAAGGTCTAGCCTGCTAGGATGCAGAATTATGGAACCTGACCAAAATCATAAATAGGGTTTTTATTTTGCATAGCATACATACCACAGCATTGCGAACTAAGATTCATGTTTGACAAACGCTAGTGTGTCAGTTATATACCTGTGTAGTTATTGCACAAGTGTATTAAATAATGTGAAATGTGTTGATAAAATATTTGTGATTATTTTGCATAAGCCACAACAGACTTAAGTTTTTCAAAAAATCATAAAATCTATTTGTGACATCTTTATTTGTTTAATGCATCGACTCTAAAAATAACTACAGTGTAAACTCCATGTAACGTCACTCGATTTAACGACAAACTCCCTAAAGTGTTGACATCACTCGGCTTTGGATGGTTTAGCTTGCTTCCCATACAATGATACACTCTATATAGCATTACACCAATTCTCAATAACGACAGCAATTTAATAATAAAAAGTACTTTTTAAGTTGCCAAAATTATTAAAAACTGCACATCTGTGTACATTATTTTGTCGCTTTATTATCCTAGCCGCATTATACATACTGAACTATCTAAGAAATCCGTTCTTTTGGCATTATACATACTGAACTTTCTAAGAAATCCGTTCTTTTGTTTACAAATTGGGATTGCTTGCACGTGTTGACTGTTGTTAGTAGGAGTCATGGATTATCTATCCGTTATCATATTCTTAGTTGCTCACAAACTTAAATATCACAAGATATGAATAAAATAATTTAAAAAATACAACAAAATTACTGGTGCAGCAAAAGACGTCAGACAAAAATAATAGACTATACGCAATAGTGTTCAAATAAGAATTGTTTGTTATTATGTAATTAATTACTAACACTAGTCTGAAATAAACTTTTTCTTTTTTATCTAATACAGATTTTTCTTCTCTCCATTTAATGACAACTCTCTATAACATCAAAATATGCACAGTCCCTTGAGGGTGGTTGTATAGAGTTTACACTGTATATGTTGCTTATTCTAAGTCCCAATCTTATTACAGCTAGGTTTTATCAGCTCAGCAGCCAGCTTCATTGCTTCAGGCAGTGTCATTAAGAACCGTAAAAAAAAAATTGATAATGTCTTTTGTGATGATTATCTAAAAAATTCATGATTTATTCAGAATTGTGAATTATAATTTTAATGAAAATACTGTATTCTATTGCGAATGCATTTCATGTATGTATAGCCTATGAAAATGTCTAATGTTGTCAACCTAATTTTTTAAATATTTTTTTCTTATTTAAAATATTTGTACATCTAACAAACTTATTTTAGGTGGTGTCTCATCACATTGTGTGCAGTCATTTGGTTGATGAGGCTAGTGATATCAATATACCATTTATATTATGCCTATGATACCAAATTATTTTATAATAATGCATTAAAAATCAAAGAGGTAAGCAAATAAAACATATATTTACATTACTTGTGGTTTCACTAACAAAATAAAACATAAATAATTTCTGAAAAATGTAATTTTTCTTTAATTGGCTGCCCTTGTGTTTCAGAGTGATTTAGTTTGGATTAACTGGTCGACTATACAGGATAGAGTGAGAGAAGCACAGCCAGAACACCATATGTGCGTCCATAAGCAAGAGATTAATGAATTAGATATATACCATCGAATACTCAGGTATTTTTATTAAAGTCTCGCGTTTTTAGTACTACAACTAATATATGAAATAGAAAACAACACATTAAGATTGTGTTAATGAGGATTACCTCATTAACACAATCGTAATGTGTTGTTTGGACTTCGTCCTTAACATCTATGAAGATGTTAAGGACGAAGTCCAGAAGAGGACGAAGTCCAGAAGAGGACGAAGTCCAGAAGAGGACGAAGAGGTAGGCTAATATTGCATAGAGACACAAAAGAAGTTTTATTGTTATTACTTCGAGAGGAGTTTAATGTCCTGCAAAGTGTTAACTTCATAAAATTGAAGTAACAATCAACTGATGTGAACTATTTTTTTTTTTCATTACAGATTTACAAACTATATGGTGGCAATGGTCAATAAAAACTTATTACCTCTGCAAATACATGTGCCTTGTATTGGTGATTTTCACTATTTATCGCGGGGTTTGAAATGGAACATAGAATTTTTGTTATTTTGTAAGTATCCACTTGCTATACATTTTCAAGTAAGTATTTTATTCATGCTAAATAACAGTCCTCATAACTTAAAAAGCAAAGCAAATTGTTCTCCTTATTTTTCTGTGGTGAAACCAACTTTGGGATACAATGAGATTCTTAGTATGTTAGCGTTTCGTTAAGGTTCTCCATGTGGTATTGGTATTTATAATTAATAGTGAAAAATGGCTGTGTTTCGCCAACAGACAGTCCATGGAGTCCTTGGGAGAATTGCTGGCAGCTTCGTGCATGTTACAAGGATCATTCAAAACGAATGTTGCTCGCTCGTCAGCTTGAGAGACAAATACTATGGCTGGCCATTGTGAACTTACTGCTCTCGCCACTTATACAGGCGTGGCAGATACTCTACTTCTTCTTCAACTATGCCGAGGTAAGTTTCCTAATGATACGTTCTTGTTCCTCGTTTTCTGTAATATTAGCTGCTTATACCAGGCCACTCAGAAAGTATTGCGAAAAAAAGTTTTTATGTATGAGACTGGCCAGTTCTATCTATTTTTTTCACTTCTTATGCTCTAAAAGTTCGTCTTTATGTTGTGCTTAGGCGACATAAAATACCTTTTTATGTTCTAATGCATAAAGCAATTTTTTTTTCTAAGACTAAGGTAATCAGGCCCAACAGCCACCACCACACGCACAATAAAACTTCGCAGATTAAAGTCGTCATATATTTCATTTTCTTTAAATGCCACTTCCATGTTTTTTATCGTTAATTTATTGAAATCAGATAAAATAGCTGTCATTTATTATTTAAAAACGCAAAGAAACGTTTTTATGACGGTAGTATGAAGTACCCAAGTCGAATGACACATGTTGAAAATTAAAAAAAAAAACTTTAAAAGTTTCGTGGCGGGAATTAGCTATGCTTTGCAACATTTTTGATTAATTATTTACTGTATACTTTATGCCTGTTTCATTTTCTCGCAATCGAAGTGAAAAGTAGAGTGTATAACTCAGGCATAAACGAGCCATTTTACCCCTCGACTTAACTATCCACCCGAGCCGCAGTCTCGGGGTAAAATAGCTTCTTTTATGCCTTAGTTGTACAATCTACTATTTTGAAAATATGATTATTTGTAAGTAAAAATAGGTACGTTCCAATTACAAAATTTCCCTCCACATTGCGAGCTAATTTAAATTATCCAAAATTATCGTGTCTCATAAATGGATCTGCGCCGGGAACATTTTCGCGCTATGATTTTTACGATTTCAAGTGTGTCGCCTGAAACCGGACGAATCGTAAGATAGACTTCAAATGGCATTCATGTATGAAGGCCCTTCTAAGGCAACCGCGTGTATCGTTGGTATAACGATTCCAGCGCGGTCGACTAACTTTGGGGGATGAAGAAAGAAGTGGTCGTCCTTTGACGGCTGTTACGGAAGAAAACGTGCTATCAGTGAAAAATTTAATACAAGACAATAGGCGAGTTACGTATCAAGAAATTCAGCACATACTGCATGTAAGATCGGGAGCCTTCGCGAAATTCTACACGTGCATTTTCGCGTGAGGAGGATAGTTTCATGCTGGGTGCCGCACAACCTCGCCGATGCTCAGAAGCAGCCCCGGGTGGAATGGTGCCGTGATATGATAAACAAATTTGAAGCAGGCTCGTCTCGGCGTGTCTACGATATCATTACAGGTCTTGAATATATCAATACGAACCAGAAACGAAGCGGCAGTTAACGGTTTGGGTGTTTCAAATCGAATCAACGCCTACCAAAGTGAAGCGATCTAGAAGCGGGGGAAGATTTTGATCGCGAGCTTTTTCAATTTAACTGGCAACTTGGTGTCAATTCCTTTACGGAACCAAACAAGCATCAACGCTGAATGGTATACTACCAAATGCTTGGCAGAAGTTTCCTCTTTTGTGAGCAACAAGCGACCAAACACTGGGCTCCGCGGGCTACTACTCCACCTCGACAACGCGCCTTCGCACACCGCGCTCAAAAAGAGAGACTTCCTGGACAGCACGCCGGTCAAACTCCTGGGTCACCCTCCTTACAGTCCTGACCTCGCACCATGTGACTTCTTTTTATTCCCGAAAATAAAAAATCAGCTCAAAGGGATAGGTACAATTTTCGTCGCCGGAAGATGCGCTGTCAGCGTTCGAGCAGGCTGTAAACAAGGTGTCTGCGGCAGACTGGAAAAAGTGTTTCGAAAACTGGTTCAGACGCATGAAACTTTGTATAGAGGCTAGTGGAGAGTACTTTGAAAAGATTTAATAAAAAATATTTACCTATAGGACATTTATTTTTATTTTTGCAAAACTTTCTGAGTGTGCCACGTATTACTTTCATAAACTTTTGCTGCAAAAGCGACGATATATTTATGTATTCGTTCAGTCAACCTGAATTTGATTTATGTATTGCGATGTCTTCTACTCTGCGAAGGTGCTATCTGTACGAACTAGCAGCTCAGGAAATGTCTACATTTGCGAAATTTAATCTGACCATGTCAGAAACTGACTAGAAAAAACATCGAATGTTAAATTCCGAGACCTTTGTTGACGCACCTTAAGGAAATCATAGACACATTTACAAACAAGAGGGATGATGATAACTTCTTATGTATTTTGAAAACCTTTAAAACAAAAAACAATATAAAAAAAAAATTGAGGTGAAAGACACAATTATTAGACTAGATATAGGGATCAATTAGTTCAACCAGTTTTCAGAAATCATGAGAGTATGTTATGCTGTCACTCAAATGTGTCTCTGATGGTGGTGTTTGTGTTGGATCATAAAGCTCCCTTCAAAATGATGCTGATACATACGTCATGTTTGTGTGTGCACGTCACGGCTAGGTAACTTCATACTACCACCATACATTTTTAATTGCGCGTGACAAAGACAGGAAATGTAAAACCTTTCTAAAGAAACCTTTATAAAGGGGGTCTCCCTTTATAATGAAGGCGGAGTAAAGTAGACAACCAGCATAAATATCACATTAACCATACATTTTCGAGGTGTAAGTTAAGCATTATTAATAGTACTAAAGCTTGTTGCTCCCACAATATATTATTTCCAATTTATTTAACCCATTCGCTACGGCGATAAAAATTACGATTATTAGCCAAGTGCTGGACTTTTCGTCGCGAACGTCGATGGGCGTCCTCCGCACCTCATTAGGATAATATGGAACGCCGATTTATTATATATTTGTATTTAAAAAACAATGTGCATATATTTTAAAAGGCTAGGGTTTGTTCTCCGGAATGCCCGTGATTTTCGCAACGAGCATGTAATAAGGCTCTTATACAGCACACTTGTACGAACCAAGCTAGAAGCTAGTTCTTCTGTATGAAATCCGCACGAAGCAAAGTATGCACTTCTTCTTGAAAAAGTGCAAAAAGCATTCCTGCGTTTTCTTTACAAAAGAACTCTCGGTTGCTATCCCTACCTCTATCCTACCAAGTTTCTCTTAGGACGTCTGGGATATCATATGCTGGAGACCAGAAGGGCATGTAACCAGGTAGGCGTTATGCTCAAAATATGCAAGGGTATGACGGATGCTTCTGAGATCCATAATGAGCTGATTCGACTTTATATACCAAACAATTATCTCTGTGGCAGAAAACATCGACTGCTAGCCGTGCCTTCGTGTCGGACTGTGGCCCGTGCTGCGTCCCCCGTACCTCGCGTATTGACCGCACTAAATAAGCTCGTGGAGGCCAACCCGGACTGCGATCTTTTCGATAATAAATTCGCCAATTTAATGGTTATGTGCCTCAATTATTGTGAAAATAATAGAATTTAATTGTTGTTATTAGTTTGTTTTATGTTAGTACTTATTAATACTTTGATTTATGTAATTGGTTTCATAAGCCGTGTAAATCAAATAAATAAATAAATTGCAAGTATAATTTTTTGTGACTTGTTTTTTTATTATTATTATTATTTATATATTTTTCAGACAACATGATCCATTTTTTTGCCAAGATAAAAGCAATTAAAACAAAAACCGCCGATGGGCGTATTTCGCACCTAAATATTAAATCGAAAAACGCCGAAAGGCGTCCGCCACGGCGAATGGGTTAAGGTTCCGACCTAAAAAGGAAAAACGTAGCCTTTATAAGATTACTTTTTTGTCCGTCTGTCACATAGGTTTATCTCGAGACCTGTGCAATGTCGGGAATTGGAATTTGGCATGATGTTATATGCCTATCAAACTCCTTTTTTAATTATAAATTAACTGGAGTGGTCAGTGCAATCATAAGAAAAAAAAACTTTAAATTAACATACCGAGTTAGGTATCATTCAATGAGCGCAAGAGTGAACGCTATAAATGAATACGATATAAGTCTATATATATTTTTTTTCATTGTTGGATTAGGCGCCTTAAAGATATAGCTCAAAACTTTGCAAAAAATACCGTTCTGCCCTCTTATCTCCTAGATAATTTTTTTTATTTTTAAAAAGTTATTAGATTTTGATCGCTATTTTACTGGGAAATTATATCCGTATGCGCCACTACAATAGATGCAGTTTTTTTTTTTACCAATAGTCGTTGCTTACTACGACCTATAATATTTATCAGATAAAATTGGTTAACGAACCATTTTTTTTATTATCATACAGTACCTACAGACAATATATTATTATTACTTAAAACAACACAACCGATTAAAAAAAACACTACAAAATGATAAGTAACTTTTGGAAGTCGGTGTCAAAAAACGAAAATGCGAAACCAACGACACCGCCTTCTGAAAGTTATTTAACATTTTGTAGTATTTTTTTTTTGAAGTCGGTTGTTTTTTTTGTAAAAAGGTTTTTATTAATATAATAGTATCCTTGGCATTTTCATTCAGAGGAAAATGTATTTAAAAACGAGCGCTTTAATCCTAATACTTAACTGTTTGTGTAATACGTTTATGTGATATTCCAGTTAATAAAGCGTTCGCCCGCGTCACTTGGTTTGCGAACATGGTCGCTGTATGCCCGCATCACTCTTCGTCATTTCAACGAATTGGAACATGAACTTCGAGACAGACTCAACCGAGCTCACAAACCGGCTACCAAATATCTCGGAAGCTTCTCGTCACCTATCACAACTGTAATTGCAAAGTAAGGTAGTTTCTGATTAAATATCCAAACTAATGATGACGGAGATCAAAACAGAACCTGAAAATTATACACAAGACACATTGGTAAGGGCCGCGATTTACAAGTTGTCGTGGTTGTGGTTTCTATTCCAAGCAGGCAGTTTGCGTTGTGTAAATTATTTCATCACCACTGCTGTCAAAGCGGTGAAGGAAAAATTGAGGAAACGTACATGTCCTAGTACCAAAAGTACAAAGACATGTGACCAACATCTCCAACCCGCACTAGGTCCGCGCGGTGAATTATGGCTCACGCCCTCTCACAGACAGTAGGCCCGTGTCCCAGCAGTGGGCACATGCCTATGCTGATTATATTATACAAGAGCTGACAATGATTATGAATTAAGGCCCCCTTCCCTCTCACATAGAACAGGGTTCAGTCCCAGTATTGGGAACACTAGTCTGGATTAGTTGCCGAACTGTTAACTTCTTCAAAACTCCCGCGTTGCCTGCTCTGTCAAACACGAGTTGTGTGTTTTTCACAATAAACAAAACAAAAGAACCTATCTCGACTGTTTATCATCATGCGTAGTTCGTGTGATTCATTCATTGACTCACACGCAAATGTCTTCTAGCGTCATAGAGGGTAAACTATATTCAGAAGTGTTATCTTAGAATAACAAATAGTTGTAATTCAGATTTAGATTATTACAGTGAATATAGCAATAGCAATTGGAATATAGCTAAGATGGCGTGTAGGGCTAATTATCACGAACCTCTTTTTATGCCAATCTTGTAGGCCATCTATGCAGCTGACCACACAAAATAAAGTTGTCAGGACATTAAATTAGATTATGCACTAACTACGCAAGTATCTGAATTACTTAATTATGTTATATTAATCGTGAAATGACAGTAATCGTAACTACGCCAAAGTATTTATCTAGCAAAAGATATTGCGTAAACAATGCCGTGCTATTTTTACAACGCAATGTTTACTTTTGACAAAAATAAAACTCGTGCGATTTGGCACTTATTCCGTTACTGATTTATAACAATGATGACGACGAACTTTCATTTGGCCTATTGCGCATCTAGCTTTGTCTCTAAAGATCGGTGACGTTGTGGCGTGTGCATTGTGTTTGTCCCTTGTGTGTAGCCGTCTTTCTATTATATCTTGTTGCTGGGTCTCCTAATTATACAGCTGCAATTAGTATTAAAATGCTCAATTTGAGTAACAAGTAGGAGACAAGTCAATATCCACAATTTCTTGAAATAGTCACAATTAGCGCCTAGCTAGATGTATCGAGATTTACGTCTTTAAAGGGGAATGATCACTAAATTATGGGAATTGGCTCTATCTCATACTAACAATAATATCCGGGTAGACTGGAGGCCGACCCCAACATACAACATAGTTGGGAAAAAGCTAGGCAAACAATTCTGTAAATACGGTCTGTGTTACGGTTGCGAATCATATTTTGTTCAACAAACAACCTGACACTGTCCTGCAAATTGCAAAAAAAAAAAAGTAAGATAATTTGAATTTTGAATTTCGCGGGCTACTCTGGCGTTTCCCAATTAAGGGTGATGCCGTAAGATATCACACTAAAATCTTATTTTTTTTGCAAATTGTAACTTTTTTTTTGGTGGACTTAGGACCATTCGTTTAAAAAAAATAATTTTGTTATTTGTCGCGTTTCCAGGAACGTGGTATTTATATCTGCGAGTGTATTGGGCGTGCTCGTCGTGCTGTCGGTGTACGATGAAGATGTACTCACAGTGGAACATGTGCTCAGCATCATCACCATACTGGGCTGTGTTCTGGCTGGGGCCAGGTTGGTATACCTTATCATATTCTATTGGCATGTTGGATGTTATTCCCCATCTATGTTGTAGATCTGAGCCACTTATACTAGTGTGTATCTTCTACGGTCGGTACAGCTGCTTCAGTGGCGTGCATTGGTTTTCAGAATAGGTAGGCACTGGGCCGGGTCTAATCAAAACAAACGCGGTCACTAATCAGAAAAAAAAGTGAGGAATAGGCATGCCTACTTAAGGGTGAAATTGCGAAGGTCGAACGTCATGGTATTACGCGTGAGACGTACGTATTTTTAATTTTGTCATATTAACTTGAACGAGTAAAGACCAATGACAATGTGCGAATAGTACGGGAGCCGAGTAGGCCGTCCGGCGACTGCCTACTGCCACGCTTGTTTGTATGAAGATTTTGTTTTTTGTTAGGTATGATAATTTAATGAGTTTCTTAACTTTGGGGCACACACATTGAAATGTAATTGACAGGCTTATGTTGATATATCGAGGTAGGCACTGCTTATATGCCTATATGCAATGCACGCCACTGAGCTGCTTCAAACTTAGATACTTTTATAAGTACTACCGGAGCGTACCACTTTGTGCACTTTTCGCAGTACGTAGTCGCTTTTCTTCTAGAAGACAAAATGCCGAACTCGGTACGCGATCGTTTACATAATTACTAGCTTCTGCCCGCGACTTCGTCCGCATGAAATTTCACCCTCCCCCCATTCACCCTCTTAGGGGTGAAATTTCGAAAAACCCTTTCTTAGTGGATACCTAGTCTTCGCTAAGAACACACCCTCCAAATTTCATGTCTCTAGGACCAGCGGTTTAGGCTGTGCGTTGATATATCAGTCAGTCAGTCAGGACTTTGAATTTTATATGTAAAGCTGACGTACAGACGCGACATGACTGATCGCGCGAATACATCATATTGATATAAACTCCCGTGACAATCGCTTTCGGTTAGGTCATGGCCTGAGGCTTCTTGATACTAGAACTACAGATTCTCCTCATAGCTACAGTATTAGAAATAAAGTTTTATGCATATTTTTATAACAATATTAGTATTAACTGATTTAAATAGGTTACTTGTTTTGGGTCTATGTAATGGTTTCTTTTTACGTAAAAACAGTGTAATGAAATAACTCATGTTTTAAGTAGGCAGGGGGGAGGGTGCGGATAGGTAGAGTATTGAATCTCTCGATTTAAATGGACTTTTTTTTCGCCGACCGTCAGCACTATACTAGACACGTCCGTGTCTTCGAGAGCTTATTGGTTCGCGTGATGTCAGAGTCACACTATTTCCAGCCTTACGTCGCGAATAAAGAGGATACACATTAAGAGGATGCATTGCCTGCACGTTACTGCAATGTGTTGACTAGTTATTTTTATGATTGTATCCTCTATGTTATCATCATCTGCTGCAAGTATTTTTTTATTTTTTTGGAAACATCTGTTCTGTGCTTTTGTATTTCCCTTTTTCTTTCTGCAATATATCTCTGTCCCGTATTACGCTTCGTTGTCGTAGCCTTATCGTGGCTTATGGTCGATATCTACTTGCTATAAAAAGGTCTCTACTTTCGATAAGTATGTCTAAATGCAATTTTTCGCCGCATTTTGTTAAGGTACTGTCGCCGAAGTTAAATGATCCCGTTTGTTAACCTGCGAGCCTCTTCCATCTCTGCATATGCGTATGTATATTCCACTTAATATTAGTAAGTTGAACAGAAATGGTAACTAAACTGGCTGGTGCAAGAACCTGCTTATTGTGTGTCTCTGAAATCCAGATCCTAAGGGGATTGAAGATTTTTATATGCAGCCTGGCATACTTACAGTATTCGCCATTTTGTTTTTTTTTTCTCTAAATAAATAAATCGATAACGGAAATCAATGCAAACAGAAAACATAATAGGACCAAGCCCCGTAAAGCGTCACGTTTCCGAGATATTAACGTGCATGCTTGGCCGTCATTTTGAAAAAAGAAACAAAATCTCGGACAATAGGTATGCCACGGACCTTCAAAGCCCTTTCAAAACCTGTTGTCGATTTTTTTCCCTCGATTTAAAAGCTGTCTTATTGTCGTTCTGCATGTCGTCCTTTCGCCATGTTGCTTGACTTCCTGCAAGTTCGCATCACTCATCTATGGTGGAAACACAATCGTAACATCGTTATCCCAACGTGCACCCAACGTCTGCGCTAGTCAGGACCTATCTCTATGTCTTCGGCTACTATATTCTTGGTCTGATGAGTGGCAACGTTTGCAAGCAGCGTAATTGTATTCCAGTTTTTTGAGTTTTCAAACCCTAAACCAGGCATATTAGAGGACTATGCGATCCCATTAAATTCTTGGTTTTTCGACATTTTCTTCGTTTTGTTCGGAGCCGTTTGTTATGTTATTTAATTAGTTCTAATCATATTATCGACTATATTTTATGTTTTGTAAACAAGCTCCGAAACTAGGTTTTGTTTATGTATCGATTCCTAATGAGGTCGATTTAGCTCTATAAAGTTTTGTTATCGTGGTAGCTCGGCACGTCTAGCCATTTATTTATTAATGGAATTACTAGAATTCTCTATACATATGCATAGACCACGGAGACGCTTCGGTGGTTGCTGCTAGAGACGGTGTTGGCAATAATTTCCATACAAACCAAGACCAAGCGTGTTATTGGATGTCGTCGTTTACTCATAGAAACACACGGTCCGCCAATGTCTGTGACCGCCGGAATTTGCGCTCGGCGCTGCTTGCGCGAATATTATTAGTTAAGCCGTCTTTAGTCGCTGCCGGTGTAGCGATTTCGTGCTCTGTGTACAATGTACATACCTATGTGTCATATTATTATATTGAACATGTTACATGATGATCTGTCATTAGCGAACTCTGTGTTCCCTTTTCCCATTCTAGTTTAAACCATAGCAATCATTCATTATCTTGAGTATCACCTCGCTTCATCTCAGAATCGTAGTGAAAGAATGTAATGAAGGGTACCTATACTCTCCACGATTGATGTTCATATCATCATTAATTTTGGTTTGATAGAATTTTCATGTACCTAAAGTGGCTGGCCTTATTTCTTCCGAATCACATCTGTAAAGCAACGTTGAGAATTCGTTCCCTCTTATTTATACATTAGGTCTTTTTAAAATTATTTATACATCCAAAAAGCATTATTGTTGTGTTATCATGCTACAAAACAAACATAATTTCATACTAGATCAAAATGATAGGGTGAATTCATATCTGGCAGCATTGATTCGTGGTTATTCTGTTAACGTGTGCGCAAGAGAAAGATAGACATTCACGCGTGTGCATTATCATACAAATAATTGTTTTAAATGCGAATCGTTACTGATAGATGTTATTTCACCCTCAGGTCTCTTGTGCGCACATGTTTTTTCGCTGTCACTTCTACGGTTGGATACGATGGGTACGGTAAAAGCGGCCCGCGCCGTTTTAACGCCATGTCTGTGTTCTAGCTTCCCTAATGATCCTTACAACACTGTCAAATCTACGCAAGACTAATAAACCATCGAGTTGTACGGCGAAGACACATCTGTGAACAAGAGACCTTAAAGATTTTCCCACTAAAAGATTTTTCGATTTCAGGGCTCTTATAGGAGAGGAAGAACGTTTAGGCGGGGGTTGTACGGGGCCCGCTCGAGGTGAGGAGTTGTTCGTGCAAGTGCTGGGTCACGTGCATTACCTGCCCGCCGCCTGGAGGGGCCGTGCGCACACCAAGGACGTGGCCGCGCACTTCCAGCAACTCTTCCAGTTTAGAGCCGTATGTATTTATCTTTGCACTGCATACATGTTATGTTTTATATTCAGATCAGAAGCTCATGAAAATCCGTACCGTGTGTAGCCGTTACGGCTTCAAGATCGAAGCGCTGACGACAGCGGAAGCGACCACTGACCCTGAATCGAAACAACACATAGCACAATATGTGTGATAGTGTGTGTGTGTGTTATATTTATGTACTGATAAACACGAGCACGATCACAATCTCTCTTACATGAAATATTTTCGTAATAAATCCTTATGATGGTCAGGTGTACATCATTTTCGAGCTGCTAAGTCCGCTGCTGTGTCCACTGGTCTTGTTCTCATTACGCTCACGAGCGCTCGACATCGTGGACTTCTACCGCAACTTCACCGTCAGCGTGTTGGGCATTGGCGACGTTTGCTCGTTTGCGCAGGTATGCTACACTTTAACTATGTAATCAACCCTGAAATTGCGGAATAAATCTGCTGCTCCATGCATTTCTATAGTGTTATGGCCATTTTATAAATGAAGTAAAAGTGTTTGTTATCCCCTCTTGGGTTACCATACACTCTTATAGCAAGTCAATTTTAGACAAAGTGAACTCAATCCCCAACGATATTGTACCATGTTGTGTGGTGCAACTCTTAATTGGTTTGCCTTAAATGGCCGCAACCAGTTAGTTTTTCGGCAACATGCCGAAACCGTAACTCCGGTCGGTCTCCAATTAATGAGGATGCGCTAAGGTAGCCCGAAAAATTTGAATTGGCCTCAAATATCATGAATTCATGAAATAGTCATTCAATAGGGTAATTTGAACTTAGGGAGTTGTATTGATGATTTTAACGCTTATAATTCTGTAAATAAATATTTGTTAAGGCCGCGAATCATGTTTTGATAAACATACAACCTGATACTGACCTGCAAATTGGAAACACCCTAAGCAAATTTGATTTTCACGAGATACCCTGGAGCTTTCGCTAATGCTACATATATTAAAAGTAGATTACATCCGGTGATTTCAGCTGGATATCCGTCGACATGGTCACCCTGATTGGCATACACCCGGCAAATTGAAAGGTATGTACTGCTATTTGATTCTGTAATAAAAGTGTCTTTGTTTCTAGAACTTTCCTATGACGACTAGTCATCACCGAACGGTGTATCTTCTAAGTTTGCGGTTGCTGTTGGATTAGTAATGCCGAGCATTAAAATACGAGTAATTCTTGATGTTTAAATATAGGATATATAATAATGTCTACATAAATAATTGCAGGAGGAAAGGGGAACACCCAATACGACCAGGGCGAGGGCGGTAAGACGGAGCTGTCGTTGGTGGCGTTCTCGTGCCGCCATCCCGGCTGGCAGCCCACGGAGCCTTCCCAGCGGCAGTTCCTGCGCTCTCTGCGGCAGAGCATGTACCACGCCGTGCCGGCTAACAACCATCTCGTAAGTATACTATTCGAAGGTTGGCTGCTCATAATACCTCATGGCATTAAATCCGCCTTTTGTACAGTAATGGCAAGTTGACGTATGGTGTCAATTTGACACCCTACGTCAATTTGGGGTGTTATAACCACTTCACTCAATTGAATAAGAATGACAGTTGTGATTTGAATATACGGATAATTTAAGTTAGTAAGTAGTAAAACTTAACAATTGATATCCCTGACTTGGCCACCATTTTGCATAGAAATGAAAATAAAAAAGAAAAATTTTTTTGTGATTGACTGACTGGCTGAACGACAACGCACAACCTGACAGTGCTTGTGTGTGTATGCTCTCTTACGAAAGTTTTTCTTCGAAATCGGTATTTTCTCCCGTTAGCACAGAATACTTAAAGTACTACGTACAGAAAGGACACTCCCTTCCCCGCACTAACATCAGTTACCGCACCTCACCCCGCACTTCGATGTGTTCGTCGCCTGCTCTTTAACAATGGCGCTCGCATACACAAGAACCGCAGCGCTGTACCTACCTACTGCTGACACGAACACATTATTTTTTTAAGTTTTATATTTTGTGTTAATCACGATGGTTGTATATTGTGCATTATTTGGATGCTTATCTTCATCGAGGAACGATAAAGACAGGAGTTTCTTTCGGTTCCCGAAACATGAAAGAAGGTAAGGAACAGCAACTCAAATATCCTTTAAACCCATAAAAAATAAAATCTAGTATATTACAGACAAACAAGTTAAGCCAGTGTTGTGATAATTTATTTTCATAATTTTCTCTATTATTCATTTATTTCCCAAGTTTTCTTCGTTTTAGAACAATTAAAACTTCCGTAATATTAACATACCAACTATTAAATTATTGCTCTCTCTCTTTATTGTCTTAGTTATGTCTCTTTCTTTCACGTTCTATTCGTTCTTCGACTTGAAAAGTAGTACAATAGAAATGTTGTAAATTAGATTTCTGTGAGTATCTAGTGTCGCGGCGCGCGGCGCCCCATTGTTGCATACGTTCGGGCAGCGCCGCCGCCTACGCAATACTGCGCCAGCCAACCCTACTAGATTTTACGCACACATTTACACGTATACAAACGTCATTTGTCAATGTAGTGGTAGTAGGTAATTATTTTGCGAGCGTTGTATGGAGTGTCCGGGGTGTGCCGTTAGTAAGTAATTTAAATTACGATTCAGTGAAAACGGCTGGTATCGACAGTCGTCCTTAAAACAATGAAATGGAGTCTTACATATTCAATATTGTATTCATTTCAGAACAAAACGATGCTGGGATCATACATTCAACAAAGTCTATTTGGTGCTATCACACCGCTTCCAGCAGTTCTCTCATACTACCCACAGCAGAAACAACAATACAGATTACCAGTAAGTGCTATTTTATTTATATAGTCTATAGTTACGAAATTATATGTTTTTGGATAATGTTGATAATGTGGTAGTGGTTTACGCCGAACACTAAGACGAACTTGGAGCGATTTCCTTAATTTGGTGAGTTGATATGTAAGTGGAGTGTAAATGTGGTGCTGTTCCACAAACAATGGGGCACTTCATATCGTGTCCAGCGTGTTCTGTTGTCTGCACGCTACAGGAGTTGATGGACGCTACTGAAGGTGCCAAGCTCGCAGTCAAATTCTAGGCTGACTGTTTATAGATTGCCATCGACACGCTATGATAAAGAAGTTGTAAAAGTGAATTAAAAAGTCCTCACTATTTACATAAAATATTCTTTATTATTAAAATATTATTATTTATTATATTAACTTGGTCGTTAGCCCCGTCACAAGCCTAGCTAATATTTTAATCACGATATAAGAGCTACTTTCATACAGATCTTGAAAAAACAATAGAAGATTTAAAAATATAAACGAGGAAAAGGAGTATGTAAGGATCGTGGCAGGTGCGTTCTGTAGTTTCTGTATGTTTTAAAAATTATGCCAATGTATTCATAAAAAGAAATAAATCGAAAATCTCATTTTCGACAGGCTAGTTGACAGTTTATGAGAAAACGAAGAAGAAGTAATGTTTGTGTTTTATTTGCTCCAAATGTCATTTAATACTTCTGTCTTAATACTATTATTTTTATAGTTACGGTAGTCTTAATTAACAAGGTTAAAAAAAATGTCTTAGTGTTTAGCTTGACTATGTTAGACGATGACGATGACAGGACTGAATAGAGTGCGTTTCAACAAATAGTTCCTATGTTATAATGTTGGCTCCCCTGTCCTCCGCTAGGAATATATGTGTTTTGAGCCCATGTCTGTCAAGATAGTAGATATGGGAAGACGATTTTGGGGTTTTTTTTTAAGATTTATACGGTGTCCGTGTTAGAATCATGCCCAAAACAGGAGTGGTGAAGAATCAGAAGTGGTATAAGTACATTGTTGCCAACATAACGGCATAGGAACTCTTTGTTGAAACGCACTATACTCTAATTTGGTAGATTAATGAACAGTGCTACGTTGTGCGAGAGAGAAGCATACAGTTTGTTGCTATTTACAACTTGCAACACAGTCAATTACAAGAATTGTCGTGTCATGCTCTGATGCACGTTAAATGTCACGTGACCAATAGTTCTATTTTTACACAATTATTTCTAAAAATGATTAGTTAATTTAAAATTATTTACAAAATTCATTTGAGTTTTGATATTTTTTTATTGTGTAGAATGGTAAGGTATTTTCCTTACTCCCAAGTAGCCTGTTCCTGTGATGAACGATTAGCATCGCACTTTCAATCCATTTTGAATGGCACGATGTTTTAATAGTTCCTTGTTTCACAGGACATGGACGAAACAAGCGACGAGGAGGATGCCCCGCCGGCGGGCCCGGCCCGTTCGGTGCCCGCTGACAGTGGCTCCAGTGCCCCTATGGGCCTCGCTGGTATTAGCTCAGTGCTGGGTGCCAGCGCCCTCAGCGGGGACACGCCGCGCCAGCCCGAAGACGACAACCAGGACATGTCTGTTAGCACGCTGCATCTTTATGACCTGCATCTGACACAGGTATGCTATCACGGAAGTTACCATACTCTCTTAGGCTCACTGGCACCACAATCACTAAATGCGTTTAGCGTGTTAAAAATATCGTTCTGCCTCTATCAGCTTTAAACAATTAACAGAATTAGAACGATGTTTTAAATTCGTTTACCGCCAAATGTATTCAGTGATTTGTGGTGCAAGTGGGCCTTAGTGGCCGTAACATTACGCCAGTTATGTTTAAGTCAACATAACAGGGGGTGAACCTATTGCCATCAACCGGGCACAAATCCAGACTCCGGGCCGCTACAAAGAAATAGCTGATGGAAAAACCCAATTACACTTTGTCCGACCTGGGAATCGAACCCAGAACCCCTAGGACACTATAGTACTATAGTCCGCGCGAAACTAGTTGGCCGCGCCTTTGGTATGTGAGCGGTGGGACTGCGGAGTGGGGGCGCACTACTCAGTACAGTTACCGGCACGTAAGTTGGCAAGATATTTCGTAGTGGGGGAAGTTCGCGCATGTAAAAATGTATGAAATTGTGCATGCGCGAACTTCCCCCACTACAAAATATCTTGCCAACTTACGTGCCGGGTATTATACGTGTGTTGCGAACCGCCGCCTCACCCCTGTCACCACCTCAGTGACCAACTAGTTCCGCGCGGACTATAAGACCTCTAATTATTTCAGGCGGGTCAGAATCTGTCATGCTGTACGAATAAATGCAGCGAGCGACAGCGCGGCGGGCGATGGGGCAGCACCGAGGGGGAGGACACACCACTCCTTCACCGACCATAACACCGGTGTCTCCTGTCCCCGCGTGGCAAAAAGTACCCCGTCTGGGTATAGCACATGCTTAGACAGTGACGTAACAAACAATACTTCTCTTCTTTGTGTATATGTCAGTGTTTGGTTCGTTTTATACTAAGTTCCTTGTACATATCTAAGGTTAAAATGTTTCGATTCATTTCACATTTTTTTTTATTTGGAATTTTTTTCGAAATTCGACTTCTTAACGGATTTTTTCATCGTAAATACTGTCATGTATTTAATTGGCAATGGAAATTGTTTGTTTCTGACGATTTTCTCTAACCGCGTGTCATACTCAGACCATACTCAATTCGTTGACAATAGTCTGAAAACACATTGTTTTAATTTTAAGTAAAGTGGTCTACAATCTATGTGATAGCGAGTATTCCCTAAGCAATAAAAGCCATATAACCCTTTTAAACCAGTTCTGTTGTGTTTGGTATATACATGATAAGTCCAAAATTGGTCATTTTCCGTTTTTATATTACATATCCCTTCAACTGTCAAGAAATCTAGAGATCGGTAACAATAGAAAAAGTAATTGTGTTGTGTCTCATTAGTGACAATTGAGATAATACTCATTTAAAAAGAAAAATCGTTTTATCTATTCTTTGTAAGAAGACTAACAAAAAATAGACCAAACCATTCTTTTTTTCAATTTGTAGCATTATTGAAAGTTTCAAATGCTCAGTGTAAAATCAGATTTTTGGACTTATCATGTGTTAATACCTGACGCCACAGATTAATAGTTGTCCACTTCACTCAAAATTAGGTGTCGATGAATTGGGTTGCCACTGACTGGCCATATTGTTATCCAACGTGATTTTATATGAGAACACACTATTTATAGATAATTACTAGAATCTTAGAACGCACATGTTTTGTTTATATGTCTTTTTTTATTAGTCTGAATATGGATTTATGTACAGTTATAATATTACAGAAAGATAGGATCGACCTTGCTAACCTAATGTTAACGATGCGAATGTCCAGTTTTTAATGTTGGCCGATAAAACAGACAAGTTTGTGATTAACCACATACAAGAGAATACCTTAACTCTTATATGTATCTTGGGCTCAGTTTTTATTACAATTATTGTACTATCTGCTTTCACAGATTGCAGGACTCAGATATTATTGATAATTTAATAATCATTTGGAGATGGGCGCATCAAGTTGTAAATACTCGCGTTTTCAATAAAATGTCACAGAATTAGCGCGTAATGAAACTTGATGCGTTATCATTGTAATCCATCGCCCAAGGTCAAGTAAATAATCACTAACAAAGGCACGAACACTACGCGTGTCTAACATATTACGCTTTAGAAAAAAATAAATCATTAATTAAATAAAGTTAGTTCTATATAGGGTTGAATAAAAATAAAACAATATTAGTAATAGGCATTATAAAAAAATACAAAAAAATATTTTTATAATCAAGTAGAAATAACCTAAAAAAAGCCTGAAACAAATGAGATATTTATAGATTTAATATTCTTCCCTTTATAAACCTGTGTCTATGCAATCGTCTTTCGAGTAAAATACAAGAAACAGCTGTTCATGACACAGTTTTAGGGAATTGCATTGCAGTTTATTTGTCAGGAGCTAAGACATTGATGATTTAGAAGTATGGAATGGGTAGTATTCTTACTACCTCACCATATTGAATGGTATTAAGATTTCTAATAAATTAGGTCATTATATTAATTGGCAATACAGAATAATAATGCTCCAACAATTGAAACATTTTTTAGGAATTTAACCTGTTAGCGCAAATTCAATTGCTATTTCTTAAATTTGAAGACTAGTTCGAAGGTTTGTCTCAATTCTTCCTTGATTTGTTTTTCATTAACTACACACATGACAATAATGAAACTTATTCCTAGAAATAGTATTTTTTGTTAAAACTTCTAATATGCACAAGGAATATATATAGCACTGTGTGCGATTCCTGCCTGTCGGCCTAAACAGGCGATGGAATGCCTTGTTATAATCGTTGACATCCTTCAAACTCTCACCAGTGGCTCCCAGTAGCAGTCTTGTACGCAGCGGCTACACCCCGGTAACCAAGTCGGCTCGTGGGAAAAACCTGGTAAAGAGGGGCTTAAGTGTTTCGGCACTTAAGTCTTGCGGCTGCTCCCCGCATAGTGCTCAGGGTCTGTCTCGGCCTCATTTGCAATACACCTCCGTTGGCGAGGCAGCTAGGCATAGTAGAAGGCCTTAAGTGCGACGATAACTAATGTCCCCTACATATAGTTATCGTTCCGCCGGACACCCAGCTCTGCTCCAGTCGTAGCGGTTTTGTTCCACTGGATCAAGGACACGTGGAGATAGCGCATCTGTGTTTGCGCGCACACTTAAGGTCAGCTCACACCGCTATGCGACGCGGCGCGTACTTTTCAAGATAGCAGTACGATTATAGACCTTATCCATACAGAAAAAGGTACACAATTCTGTGTGTCTACTACATCGAGCTACGCCACGTGACGCCGCGCGGCCCTCCTCACTGATGTGCACCTTTTTGTGTTGTAGATAAGGTCTATAATGGTATTGCTATCTTGAAAACAGCGCGCCGCGTCGCGTCGCGGAGTGAGCTGACCCTCATGCTCTTACTGAGCAACTGACTGTTTTTGTTTTACCGGACTTCGAGACCGAGTCTTAAAGTCGTAAAACAAAAAATACAGAAATAGCCACCGTAGCCGAAATCGGCGTTGCGTGTATTATTATAATTATAGCACTGACTGTCACTCGGTCTTTTTGTATTTCGAATTATTTATAATCTTAGCTCCTGCTTTACTACCTACCTTTAAAACAAAGTGTAAGATATATCTTTTAAAAAAATTGACTGAAAAAGAATATGAGATATAATATCGTAAACCTGAATTTTAAATCCAAGAGCATTAAATTTAAGCTGGCTTTGTCGGCCGTGTGAACATGCTACTTTGAGTGTTGGCAATTTAGTGTCTTGATCAATGCTGAATCGTTTTTAGTGATTCTTAGCGGTCGTCGTGATTGCGTCGATGATGTATCGTGTTCTTGCGACTCGCTGGCATCTGTGTATGTGTTCGGAGTTGAGCTTTCCAATCAAGCGACTAAAGTGCTAATCGCCAATGCTAAAAGTATCATGTCCGCTATGACCCTTAGGGCATGGACTTCTATCAAACTGGAAAAACGATTGTATAGACATAATATACGCTTACTAGGCACACAGATTCAATAAGTCACACACTTAAAAGCGTTAAATATTTTTGATTATTATAACAATAGTAAGTAAAATAACATTAACACCTATATAGCGTCATTAAATTTGGAAGAATGTACATTAAATATACAGTTTTCGTATAGTATACATCGTGAAAATATTAAATTCATGTTCTTTAGGGCTGCGTTATACGGGGATCCAGTGCTAAATGTTGTCTCGTACTCTGTCGAGAACCATATTCCACTGGAATGATATAAAAATACGCTTACTAATGAATATTCCTGTACTAAATATATATGTTATTTAATTTTAGTATCGGCTAAAGAGATGTCGGTTTATATTTCAGTGGAGTGTGTCGTTCTAATAAGTACCTATGTCACAGAGTAACTCTATTCGACGACCTCGTAATTGCTTTACCACCGTAACGTTAACATTTAACCCGTCTGCCTTCAAAGCAAGAGTGCCTTAGGCATCTTCTGGGTACGCTCGTTCTATCATATAACTCATCCATCGCTTTCCATCAGGCGTGATCGAGGTCGGCAGGCCCATTCAGCAATAAAAAAAGTTTTAATGTCACTTGCAAGTCAGAAAACGAGAAGGTTTATTTGTCTATGTGACAGTTACATAATTTGAAGATCTTTCCAAACAGAGACGACTGTGTTGATCCTGCACGGGCTGCGGGACGAAATTCGCTCCCGCAGATTGTGCCTTACATAAATGGACGTGTTCAAAATAGCGCGTAACTTCTTAATCATTAAAACAAAGGGCCAGCGCAGTCGCGTCTCGCGGAATTCGCTGCCGTGTGGCCAGAGCTTCAAACTAGGGTCGGGCGGGCGTTAATTTGTAGGAAAATTAATAGTTTGTAACCATATCAGGGCCACGTCGCAGCCACAGCGCTACCACCACCGAGACCACACACTAGCGGCCGGTCATATCGCAAACACAACGTTGCGATGACACTACGCACGAGTCCCGCCTGCGCCCTCCCCGTGCTTCCTCTACGAAAGCCGGAGTCGATCTGTCTATCTGCAAACACTAGTCACAACGTAACATCAAAATTTTGTAGTTACCACAACGCAACTGCAAGAAGCTGCAGTAACTCTATTTACACGTAACCACTGCTTGACCGCATTTTATCGCTGGTGTGTAAGTGTGGTTTCAATTTACTGGGAATTGTCATCGAAAGTGGTAAAGCAAATAAGAGGTGACCTCCCTGCGGAATTCAAAATATTTTTGCAATTTTTAAAAATATTTTTTGATATACAAAAATGAACAAAAAAAACATACCAGTATGATCATAAATAGGTAGGTACATGTTTACAAGCGACAAAAATAGAATTTATGTACTATGTTTTTGTAAATTTTATGTGTTTAAAAAAATATTTATAGTTGGACATAGATCGTAACATCGGCCAACTTAGTTTTAAAAGCAAAGTTTCGAAAAAAAGAAAATATATTAATAATAGTTATGATGATGGTGACGATAATAATATTTTTTTTTGCGGGTCGCGTTTACAGCTTAATGCCATAATCGCGAACTGCTTCCGGATCCACGAGTTAAAATAAACCTGCTATATTTAAAATAAGGCTGAGCAAAACAGAGACGGCTACTGTTCTGAGCTGTCCATAGCTATTCACAACCGTTCGATACGCTTCCGTGTCGAATCGAACATCAATCAATGTTACCAAAAGAGACCTCTAAACGCTGTTCGCAAATCTAAAACCCGAAAATTTTCTCAGTTTCAATCAAATAGACGAACGTCATTCTTCCGACTAAGCGAAGCGAAAGCGAATCTATAATATTAAAAAAAAATATATCATTTTCGACACGGCAGCCTGTCGGAATGGTTGTGAATAGCTATGCTGGTGTACTTTCTGTTGTAGTACACCAAGACCCTTCTTGGTGTACTACTGTATTTTAAGAGATGTCGTTTGATTGATTAAATCGACTCGCCTCTTTATTCAATTTTCGATTCAAAGATCACAAAAGTAACGTTTAGTTGGTTGCAGCACACACAATATATCGAGTTATTATAAGGGCGTTTCACTTTATCCCGAATAAAGATAATTACAAAAAAAAAAAAAAAAAAAACGAAATGATCGCACCTACTGATGTTACACCATCATTCTAAACCGTATCTAAATACTTGGGTTAACATACTTTGCTTATTGTCTGACTTGAACAAATCAAACTATAAGATCGGGTTTACTAGGAAATAAATCGATATTGATAATATACATATATGCGAAAGTAACTTTGTTTATCTGTCTGTTACCTTCGCACGCCTTAACAGCTAAACGGATTTCGATGAAATTTAACAAACAGGTAGACCAAGACCTGGGATAGGACATATAATTTAATTTCGGTGGTACCTACGTTCCCATGGGATCATTTCCGACGCCCAAGCGGGCGAAGCCGCGGTCATACTCGTATATACATTTCATACACCGTCTCAGAGTACTCAATCGAGTTCACTGATAATAAAAAAACCGGTTAAGTGCGAGTCGGACTCGCGCCCCGAGGGTTCCGTAGAAAGTGGGTATGTAACAAAAAATTTACGTTTTTCGGATTTTTTCCATTCCTTGTGCTACATGACATTGCTTCTTGCCTAATTTCATGATTCTAGGTCAACGAGAAGTACCCTATAGGTTTTGATTCCGGAACATAAACATCCGTGTCTTTTGATTGCGTTGACTTAGAAGTTTGATTTCTTCACTGCTTCAAGGGATTGCAGCCCTGAGTATTTGATATTAATTTCAACTTGATAACTCCACGCGTTCCTAGAAGAAGGGCCTTGACAGATGGACAGACAGACGGACAACGAAGTGATCTTATAAGGGTTCCGTTTTTCCTTTTGAGGTACGGAAACCTAAAAATACTAAACCATCTGCCTTAAACTGTTCCAAATATATATTTATATAAATAATACAGCTCCATTAACAGCTGTATTTATATTTCGCCAATACACTGCAATATTTTTATACATTAACAATATTATTATATGAATGCATGTTAAAGTGTAGTAATATACTTATGGTAATCATTTATGACGATTAAGGCTTTGGCTGGCTGTTTGTACCTATCTGTTGTAGATATCGCCTTTATGAAATAGTACAATAAATATCTATTAATAATGGCCAATTTTCTTTACGATCGTACAGTTTGGCCATACTACGATTTTTAACTATTATTACTTGTCTGTTTTGGTAATAATTACGTTGATAAATCTATTGATGACGGTTGCTGTGATTGTTAATAAACACATGGGAGACTTGCCATAATCGGTTCACGTAAATATTCGCCAAGACGAGTCATTTAAATAAGATTCGTCAAGAGGATTAATCATCTTTGAAAGTTGATTCGTCATAAATTACGATTCTTTAACCGAAGGATACGAAAAAGCTCCTTCAGAAAACGTCCTTCAGACGGCGTTCGTCTGGATGAATAGGCTTTTTTTGCGTGTTCGTAATATTTTCGCGTCGTGATCGCGTGAATACGAACATCGGCGTTTATGAGACACAAAGAGTCCATGTGTGAACAGTCTTTACATACTTGGGATATGTTTCAATTCAAACACTACAGTCGACAATCCCTCTGTGGCTGTAATGGCAGTTTCCCTGTGACCTGTAAGTTGACCGTGACATCTTGTGTTAATTATTGGAACAACGAATTGAGGAATCTAGTCGTTGTCAAAAAAAGCAATATTATTAACATAGTGGTAGAATAGTGGCCCTGCATGAAACCTATATAAATCGATAGCTGATTACACAGGTTTCATAAGTGGTTGCCATTTTGAAAAAAAAAAAATATCGCGACAATAGGTATGCCAGGCTCCATATAAAATCTTCAATCCTCTTTGTACCTACTTTTTGCTCTACATTAGTAAGTCTTCAAAACAAGATTGGTTACACAGGCTGCTCATAAAGTCGTGGATCAAACGAAATAGGGAGATAAAGGAGGTCACTTCCAACGCTTTTAAAGTGAGAAATAATTTTTGGTACTGCTTCAAAATTTTTGGAAAAAAAATTAATTGCTCTTGAAAACAATCCGGAGCCGCGATAGAACTTTTGTAGTGCTGATACATTATCTAGTAATAATACAACACTGTTTGTTTTATTGTTTTATGTCACATTTTTTTTTTAATTATTCTATTTGTAAAAGGACTTTTAGGACAATTGAATTATGGCCATGCTGTAAACAAATTTTTCGTTTTGGAAATGACCTCCTTTATCTCCCCTCCTCCTCCTTTTTCGTTTGATCCACGACTTTGACCAGCCTGTATATACCAAAACATTTTAGTAAAAAGCGATATATTTACACACTTAGAGCACCATAACTTTTTAATGGTATTGTTAGCAATCACCAATATAGTGATTGTAATAGTTATTTGAATTATTCTTCACAATATTTTAACAACAAGCCTCTTCCAAGACAGAGCTTCCAAAGAACTTGCGAGATATATCTACATGGACTTCAATTTAAGTACTGTAAAGATGTCCTAGTTAGCGATTTCGTTATTGCATACTCCAGGAAGACTGTAATAAGTTAGGGAGGGCCCAAGAGCAACTAATTTGTCTCTCACATCAAGCCTACGGGTTTGTATGAAAGTGCGCACACGTAGCGACGCGACAGCTGGGAGACATTTTTGTTGACGGGTTTGGACGCTACTGTCGCCCGTCTATTGGTTGTATAATGCAAGTGCGCGCACGGCGACAAATTACTTGCTGGCTAGCCAGTTGCTGCTCAACCGAAATTTTAACAAAAAAAAGTAGCGTTGCTGTCGCTGCCGTGTGCGCATCGTCCAGGTCTCGGCGTGGAGACAGCGACAGAGAAAAAAGTTTCTGAGAAACTAAATGTTCGTAGACCCGCCCTTAAAAAATCTCTGGACGAGGTGTTGCATAAACGCTTTCTGGAAATCTAGATATAGGGACGTTTTGTTACATATAAATACAAATTTGTTTTAATGTTTCATATTCTATTAAATATTTTTTCTGTATTAAGCACTTTCACATTAGTCCTCTCTATTTACATTTTTTTTTGTGATATGTAAACGATGTCTGTTAAGTATAAACATTTATGTCTATACATTGTAGGTAATTAGTAATGAAATTGTCTTTCTTAAGGGGGGCTATTACACTATCTTATATATTTATGAGTCATAGATATATTAGATGTAATATAGACATGTATCATTTGTGAGCTTCGCTTCGTTATAATAATTATTTCATATAGAAAATCAGATATGATCCTACATAATATGATCCTAGATACATGACAGTGTAATATCTCCCTTAATGATTGATATGTCTGGCTTTTCAAGTTGTCTAAGTAAATATTCGATGTCCAACTCTTTCTATTTAGCAATATAAACGAATTTCGGTACAGATTTTAATCTTCCATTTTAATAAATTTTGTACGCTTAATATTACTCTCCAATTTTGATGTAGATTTCTAAACCCATAGCAGTTTTTGCAGAAATCAAACTTATTATAATAATTTTCATACGATTATTATCAATTAAACTGTTACCTATAAAGTAATAATCTTAAAATAAGTCTCCAGCTTGTAGTCGGTCGCGATAATATTAATTATGCTATGTTAACGTGTAATGCGCATGTGTCATGTGCTGTCGTCGGTGGCAGTGCCACGTCTGATCCTTACTATAAAGTCCATACCCTGAAGGTTTAAAATGTAGTGTTTTAAACTGACTTTATGTGAAGGAGTGTTTAATGGGGTGTAAGTAGATGGGTCACGTTAATAGACGATAAATGTTCGCAAAGGATTTCGGCGATTGGTTGCACTAAATTGCGGATGTCCAAAAAAAGGCCATTTCGGCCTTCTACTAAAGTTATATTGATTTCAATAGGGCCATCGCCATTAATCTGTCAAGCTCCACTAATGAGACACAATTGATTTTCTATTGTTTCGTCACCGATCGCTAACGCACGGGGCTTGGCCGGTTAATCCAAAATAAAGTACCCAATATCTAAATCTAAAGGTGAGAATTTACTGTTACGATTTAGTGACTTATTGAAATCAATATTGCATAAAATTAAGTGTCCAACAAGAATGTATGCTCCATAAGAACTTACTTGATTGAAACCAAATCATTATCCACTGAAAAATGACATTTGTTCTACATTTTCGAGACCTTGTTCTACATTTTTTTTTATTGGATTGGTTTTTATAAGAATCTTAGTTTATTACCTGATATTGTAAAAAACTGGCGTAGTAAATAGTATTACTGTGTAAGAAATATGTAATATTTCAATAAAAAACCGGCTTATTTTCTTAAAAAGCAATTTAAAAATTATTAGTATTATATAAACTTTAAAAGCCCGCCTAAAGAAGGCATGCATCAGTGAGAAAAAAAGCGAGTAATGAGCAAGCAAGTAAATTATATTCTTTTGGAAATGCAATGGCATTCAGAAGAAGTAGCGCGCGCAACAAGTAAGATGGAATAATAATTTAGTATACTGTTAATAATTGTATTGATAAGTTGATGTGCGCACTTTACACTCAATATGTCTGCTAAAATGGGTGTAAGCAGCGGTAGCTTAGAGTCGTAGGTATAGTCTGCAGAAATGCTTTTGTAGAACCTGATATCAAGTAACGATACCTAGCTATGTATAGGCAAGGCGTGCGCCGTGAGACGCCCGCGGCTCCAAGCAGCACTCAAACCGATTGGTCAGCGCACACCACTGTAATACATTTTGTTAAAGCTTTACATGAAGTTATTGTAAACTAAACGCAAAATAGTAACGGTCTGTTCAAACAAACATCCTTCGTGGCCTTTCCTTAATTAATGTAAAATTCAAAATGATTCAACATCTCTTTCTGTCGATTTGTCATTGAATACGATTATCAAAAACGATTCGTATTGAATCACCAAGTGTGTGAACCGGGTATTAAAGGCAACAAAATTAAAGGAATGGAAGTCGGTCGCAAAATACTCAGTCACTCAATGTATACGTTTGCGTATTGTTGTATATTTACATATAGTGATGTGTGTTACAATAGGACATGGTTTTTGAATTTAGTAAGTCTATAAATTACAACCGTGGTTTGTGATCTAATGCTAAGTTGTTACTGCTAATGCTAACGGAATACAACGAATGAATGCAATTGTTATAATAACTGTGACATTTACACCTCTTGAGATCTTGGAAGCCACTTTTGACAGCTGTAGTTTGGCCAAACTAAGGACGAAAATTACTATATAAATCCTCAACCCGAGGCTCTAACGGCCTGGCCACGACCTTGCCGCTATCAGCGGCAGCTTAGCGCGGAGCGGCGAGCGGTAAAAACTAATATGCGAAAATGTATGAACCATGCCACGACGCACCGCTCGCAGCGTCAACGCTAGCAGTGCATTTGAAAAAGACACCGCGCCGTTTACCGATTGCGCGGTAAACTCTGCAAGCGCGATGCAGGATTTTGCGTGACGTCAGTGTGATGCGTAGTTTGCATGTGGCGATGTAGATGCCGCCACAACGTTGGCAGAATAGTCGACACCAGCTCAATTGTCATGAAAAAAAAAACTATAGAAATCATATGAACTTCAGAATTTACTTATAATATCAATAAATATGTTCAGTGTATATCAGCTCATTCAGCTGTCAAGTGTGGTTTTCTAGATCTCGATAACTGTATATTCATAAAAAAATACTGTAATGTTAGATAAATTGTAGCTGTCCTTGTCATTTGGTTGTCAATAAAGTCAGAAAACAATATAATTCAACACCTTCTCGGTTATAAGACTTATGAATAGGAGGGGGGGGAGTGTAGTATACAGTATTGAAAGATTTTGTTAACTGTATAATCGATACAGTTAAAGTTTTTGAATTAAAGTTACTAAAAACTAAATGCGTTATTGGAGCTAAGCGACCCGTGTTATGAGCCTACTGTTTCTAGTGTTTACTTAAACATTTTATAGTCGTTAGTCTTGTGATGTGTTCTTAGTTAAGATGTCAATGGCGGTCCGCCGGGGAAGATCAACAGGTAAACATGGTAGTAGAGACAGTCACTTTCGGCTCTTTGGTGTCGTCCTGTTGATCTTCATCTTCGAAGGGTTCGGTCAAATGATACAGGCACATAAAGTACGTAGAACCTCTTTCAATGTTAGTAGGCGTCTACTTTTCAAAGTTTACGGATCATAAAACGTTTTTATATTTTAACGCGTTGTGTTATGGTGTATCGGAAGACGCATAGAACAGGGCTTTATTAACCAAATTTGTAAATATTTAGTTCAATTTATTAACATAAGAATATTGTGATAAATAATTATATATTTTTGTCAACTCGTCTTGTAGCATGTTTAGATAGTTATTTTTAATTAAACTCTACGTTTATAATCATTATTGTAATATGAATGGACGATAGAGCATGAATATTTCAGTACCAATGTTCGCTATTTTCATTATGCGCATTGTAAATAAAGAATTTAAAATAATTGTTGTGTTTTTATTTGTCAACCTTATCTATTTTATTATTAATACACTACCGTATGATATCCCCAACTAACGTCGTGTAAAAATCTTTTTATATTAGGAAATCATTCATCATTATTTTTATATTAGGGAATCATTATTAATAAGCTAATTCTAAAGAATTATAAATTGAATGCTTTCCAAATCGTAATTGTACACTAATGCATATTAATAACACAGAATACTTAAAGTACTACGTACAGAAAGGACACTCCCTTCCCCGCACTAACATCAGTTACCGCACCTCACCCCGCACTTCGATGTGTTCGTCGCCTGCTCTTTAACAATGGCGCTCGCATACACAAGAACCGCAGCGCTGTACCACAGTCTAAAAATCATACAGTCGTCCAACGAAGACGTCTAGACAGGGCAATCGTGCGGGGTGTGAGGGGCGAGACGCGGGTGAGCCGATCCCGAACTGCGAACAAAACGATGTTAGTAGTTCGGGATATATCATTGAGGGCTGACGCATGCTTGTTTTTTATTTGTTAATTTAAAATGGTGCATACGACGTGTGCTGTGACTGATTGTAAGTCTTCATCTCATATAAATAAAGATCTGCGGTTTCATCAACTTCCACGTACAGAAGAAAGGTAAATAAAATATCTATTTTGTTATTGTAGAGTGCATAAATAATTTTATTTGTAATGTCGTGCCATGTTGATAACGCTAATAAAATGGCCGACCGGCGCACGGTAAAAAAAAATAATAGGGTATCACTACGTATGATTCCTATGTTCTGTGTTTATCACACAGAGCATCTGTTTGGAAATCCTACTAATATTATAAATGTGAAAGTGTTCGTTTTTATGTTCCGTGTCAAGATGGTGGACTTTTTTATTATTTACTAAGGGTGAATTTCGAGATGGTGGCCGTAATTTTTTATAATAAGATATGAATCTCAATTTTGAGTATAATTGGAGTGCTTATTACGAAAAAGCCATCCTTTTTGAAATCCAAGATGGCGGACGTCATTTTTTTATAATTTGATATGGGTGTCAATTTCGAGTATATTTGGGGTGCTTGTTACGAAAAAGCCATCCTTTTTGAAATCCAAGATGGCGGACGTCATTTTTTTATAATTTGATATGGGTGTCAATTTCGAGTATAATTGGGGTACTTGTTACGAAAAAGCCATCTTTTTTGAAATCCAAGATGGCGGACGTCGTTTTTTTATAATTTGATATGGGTGTCAATTTCGAGTATATTTGGGGTGCTTGTTACGAAAAAGCCATCCTTTTTGAAATCCAAGATGGCGGACGTCATTTTTTTATAATTTGATATGGTTGTCAATTTCGAGTATAATTGGGGTGCTTGTTACGAAAAAGCCATCCTTTTTGAAATCCAAGATGGCGGACGTCATTTGATTTGCAATAAATAAATAATTATATAAATATTGTTTATTTGTGACAACCCTGGCCGATGCGTTACTGTCTAGACGATGTCGGCATTTTTCACGAGATCAAAGGCGTCGTCCTACTGTATGATTTTTATACTGTGGCTGTACCTACCTACTGCTGACACGAACACATTATTTTTTTTTAAGTTTTATATTTTGTGTTAATCACGATGGTTGTATATTGTGCATTATTTGGATGCTTATCTTCATCGAGGAACGATAAATACAGGAGTTTCTTTCGGTTCCCGAAACATGAAAGAAGGTAAGGAACAGCAACTCAAATATCCTTTAAACCCATAAAAAATAAAAGCTAGTATATTACAGACAAACAAGCCAGTGTTGTGATAATTTATTTTCATAATTTTCTCTATTATTCACTTATTTTCCAAGTTTTCTTCGTTTTAGAACAATTAAAACTTCCGTAATATTAACATACCAACTATTGAATTATTGCTCTCTCTCTTTATTGTCTTAGTTATGTCTCTTTCTTTCACGTTCTATTCGTAACTTGAAAAGTAGTACAATAGAAATGTTATTAATTAGATTTCTGTGAGTACCTAGTGTCGCGGCGCGCGGCGCCCCATTGTTGCATACGTTCGGGCAGCGCCGCTGTTGATCTATGAGCGCCGCCGCTTGCCGAGTACTGCCAGCCAACCCTACTAGATTTCACGCACATATTTACACGTATACAAACGTCATTTGTCAATGTAGTGGTAGTAGGTAATTATTTTGCGAGCGTTGTATGGAGTGTCCGGGGTGTGTTAATAATGCGGACATGGCTGTAAATGTACAGTCAGCAACGAAAGATTTAAACAAAATATAGAGTGTGGTAGAGAGTAGAGATGAGAGATTGAGAAGTAGATAACGAATAATTCTGTGGTAATTTAAATGAATTAAAGTAAGTATTAATCAACTTTTTTTGCTGACCGTATTTCGCAAAAAGGTACCTATCTAGCAATATTGTTATTCAATGGGTTCCACGGGCAAAAATATTTGCTCGTGGTACTCCAAGGGGAACTAGACTGGGGGACCACGGACAAGTATATTTACCTTCTGTAGGTACCTAATCTAAGATTATGCGCTGACAATAAGTAGAACTTAGACGATGCAGTACTTCAAGGTACAGACGCCAGCACATCAGCCTACCCGAAACTGTCACATTTTCCCAATCAACTTTGAACCTTATGATAAAGTTGAAAATCTATTAAAGAAATTTGACAGATTGTAGTAGGTTGATGTGCTGGCGTCTGTACATAGGGGGTGTCGAGTTCTAACAGGCCTAGGCTTAACTCCAGAAGAATTTATGGGAGCAAATTATAAAATTATGATAAAATACCTACCTGTCAACTTAATACCATGAGAATGTAATTTGTGGAGATAAAATAAACATTATTTATTATTATTACCTACCTAGGTATGACTATACAGGGTGAAATTAAATTCATGGGCATCCTTTTAAGGGGTCATTGTACTCATCATTATGAACAACTTTTACTATGGGACTAAACCTAAAATCGCGAAAAATAATCAGCTGTTCCTTGCATTTATGTTCACATAACTCGTCAAAATGTAGGGAAGATCTGATTTTCTTCGCGATTTCAGGTTTGGTCCCATAGTAAAAGTTGTTCATAATGATGATTACAATGACCCCTTAAAAGAATGCCCATGAATTCAATTTCACCCTGTATAAGTACCTTCAGGTTAGTTCAGATGCTTCAGCATAGCTGTTGAATCCTGCTTTTCGAGAACATCATTTGAGTATCTTTGATTTTGCATTTTCACGTCTCTGTTCGCGTCTGGCAATATTTCAAATGTTATAAATATCTAAAATGATATATTACAAAATACGATGGATAGATGAATATTTTGAAATATTGAATATAAAACAGTGCAAGTTTTGTATTCATTATCATTCAATATTCATATATCACACACTTGTGACAAACACTAAAATAGAAAAGTTGGCGAAATGCCGCGGCACGGTTATAATGTTTCGCTAGAGGTCAGCTATGTGTACATAATTGTTTCAAAAACAAGCAAAAAAAAAAACAATGAGTTGCTTTGCTTGTGTTTCAATGTATGTATCCTACATTAAGTATTTAAGTATACAGCACCCTAATTGCGTAACACACTATCAAGTATCAATCTCAATATGAATCCTTTTGCTAATCCATTGCTTCATATGTTCGAGAAATGTGTCTGCTCAGCAACGTAAATAACGCAATGAATGTTGTTGTACCTACTGTCAACGTGAAACCCATTGCATAGTGTGTTACGCAATTACCCGCAGGTTGGAGAGACATCGACACCATGGATTCAGTACTTACGTACATGATTTCCATGCATGTTCCCATGTATATAAACTTTACGCCGGTTATTAAAAAAATCGGCCAATTGCGTGTCGGACCACGCACAATGAAGGGTTCCGTAGTTGGAATGAATTTATCTCAAGAACAAACTTTAACATTGTAGGTACCTAGTTGAAAATCGTGTTCTCCCATAGGTACATTGCAACTGTGTACAAATGTAGGTTAGTTGAGTATTACTCGTAAACTTGTAAAGCCAACTTAGCTGTGATAGTTTTCCATTTAACTTCGTTAGGTATAGGTATATACTACTACCCCGAATTTTTTCACAAATCCAAAAACAACCATTTAGCCGGCAGAGGGGCGGACACTTCGTTGACTCTATCAAAAATTAGCAATTTCACAAACGGATCCCTGAATCGAAGAATTGTTTTCACTAACCCGCAATATTTTTGAAAGACCTATCCAAGGATACCCCACACCAAGGGATAGACAAGAAAAAAAACATCCCCACTTTACCTATACAGGGGAAACATTTTTTTCATGATTTCATTTTACCACTGTCGGCGTGATTAATATGTACCCCATGCCAAATTATAGCTTTCTAGTACCTACTAAGTCTCTGAGCTAAGCTGCGGACGAACGGACAGACGGACATGGCGAAACTATAAGGCGCGGCGCCCACTATCGGTGGGCATCAGTGCGGCTCGGTACAGCTCGGGCGCCTTACGGTGGCTTCAGGCGCCTGAGAGCTACTTCGGGCGGCTTCGGGCTGCCTCGGCAGTCGTAAGCATACCTAAGGACGCCGAGGCTATCTTCGGGTAGCTCGGGTGGCATTTCAGTTCTTTTTAATAACCGACGAAAAATTTTGACGCCTGAGAGTGGTACTAAATCCATGGTTGTGCGTCGGTGTCCGCGCCATCCTGTATATCTATCCTCACAAGGTGAATAATCCAGCCATCGTACCACACACGATCACCTTATGAATTGTGTGGGAAAGGGATGCCTTTGTCCAGCAGTAGGACATTACAGGCTAGTTAGATTAGATCCAGGAAGTTTCTTTATTTTCAAACAAAACAAGGTAATATTTACATGATGTAATTATAAGCTAACAAACAGTGCATGTAGGTATATAAAAAACCGGCCAAGAGCGTGTCGGGCCACGCTCAGTGTAGGGTTCCGTAGTTTCCCGTCCGTCACAATAAGTGTTCCCACGAACAATTCTATAATACCCGACTCAATGTAATAAGTACCTACAGCGCCATCTCTCGGGGAATTGGATTACTAATTAATACATAGACGTGCCAGAAGTTTTCGGTGGTAATTTTGGATTGCGAGAACCGATTTTAATAATTCTTTTTTTGTTTGAAAAAAAGATACGTTCAGGATAATAAAATATGTAAACGAAGTTAAAAAAAAATGCTTGCATATACAATTATACTACGAACTTAGTCCAGAAATGATTTTGTACAACTTTTTGTCTTTTTTGTACAAAAACTGTTGTTTCTATCAAGTTCAAAATAATTTTCCTAGAAAGTCCTTATAAAGTTCTACTTTTCAGATTTTTTTCATATTTTCTAAACTTATGGTTCAAAAGTTAGAGGGGGGAGGACACATTGTTTTTTATTTTTGGAGCGATTATTTCCGAAATTATTGACATTATCAAAAAATGATTCTAGTAAACCCCTATTCATTTTTAAATACCTTTCCAACAATATATCACACGTTAGGGTTGAAATAAAAAAAAAAACACCTCCCACTTTACATATAGGGGGGCTACCCTAATAAAACATTATTTTCCAATTTTTATTTTACCACTTTGTCGGCGTGATTGATATACATATTGGTACCAAATTTCAGCTTTCTAGTGCTAACGGTCACAGAGATTAAGCGAGGACGGACAGACGGACGGACGGACGGACGGACAGACAGACATGGCGAAACTATAAGGGTTCCTAGTTGACTACGGAACCCTAAAAAGGAGAAAGAATCATAGGGCATCAAAAAATTCGTCCTCATCGCTGTCAACAGGAAAAATGCCCAAAAGGCTGGCAGTATTGCCACATTGTATGGCGATGTTTCTTTCTCTTGTTTTCTTTTGTGTTTCTTTGGCCAAAAATATGGAGATAAAAAAAAAACTAAAAGACACGCTTTTAGATACGCACTAAAAAAATAAAATAAGTAATTAAATTAATTTCAAAAAGTGTGGAGCGATTTTCAATTAATTATAGTGAGCTCCACGCATCTCCACTGTCAAAAAAAAAAAAATTGTGTCTGTCTGATCCGGCTAATCTCCGAAACGGCTAGACCGATTTTGACGGGACTTTCACTGGCAGATAGCTCATGTTATAAGACGTAGGCTACTTTTTATTCAAGAAAAGGAATTAGGGTTCCGTGCAAAAAAAAACATAATTTATTTGTTCATTAAATTTTTTTAACACGCTTTTAACAGCTTCACTTGTAATTAACGAACAATGTAAAACAATCTTAGAAGTCAATTTTAACCTACTTCTAGTTGTCGTATCGAAATGAAACTTTGTACGTATATTTAGTTCTGAAGACAAAACTATAATTCTGTATCTTGGAGCTGATCTGATGATGGAGCCAGGACTGGGCTACTAGTAAACTGAAGGACAGACTTACTAGTAAACCCGTCGAGTTCGGGCTCATATGATTTGTTTTGACGAGTCCAATTGATTGCACTTGGTGTCGAGGGTCTGATGATGGAGCCAGGAGGCGGATAGTGGAACTCTTCAATGGCTACAGTAAACCCCTCGAGTTTGGGGTCATATGATTCGTTTTGACGAGTTCAATATTCCTATTGCACTTGTTTGCTAGTAGCCCCTAATCGTCATAGCTTTGTTGACATTAAAAAGCGAGACGCGCATTTATAATTAAGTAAATCAAAATTCGCTCCACGCTTTTTGGATTAATTATTTTCTAATGTTTAGTGCGTGATAAAAGCGTGTTTTTAGGTATTTTTAAACTACATATTATTTTTACTGAAATATTATATAAACCGTCTATTCCTGTTGCTTTAAAGTATTGCGGTTTTATTTATAACTAGCTTTCGCCCGCGATCTCGTCCGCGTGAAATGTCTCGTTCCCCGACCCAAAACCGTCGCATCGCCTGCTATTAGGTACTTCGTTTCGCTTAGCGTTCTTTCTGAATTTTTTTTTGTTCGTTTCGTAATGGTCCTAATGCAAAAATATTTTTCCAAATCCGACTGGTAGGGCGTTCAATCATACAAACAAACTCTTCAGCTTTATTATTAGTACCTATATATATAGATTGTATTTATTTCAAGAGCAGTTACTTCTAAAGGAATTTCTTCTATTGTTTCTGGCCTTACTATGTCTTGTTGTAGTTCCATCCATTTAGCTTCCTTATCATGATCAGTACTATCTGACCAAATCCCTTGCCAGAGGGTTGGCATCGTTACCTTTAAGCTGTCTATAAAATTGTTTCTCACTTCTAATAATCTATTGTTATCCTTTCTTTCATTTGCTCTTTCGAATCTTACTAGTCTATGCTATGACTCATAACGAATTGTTTTTGTATACTTAGGTGATCTACAAAGCATTGGTGGCCGAAGCAGTGGTAATGGCCCTGACTTTTGGGTCATCTACAATGTATTTATTTGCTGAATTACATTCATATTTTCTTCTTCTTCCTTTGATGTTCTCCTATTTCAAATTAAATACTATTTAAAGTGTCATATAACAAGCTTAGTTAATATAATTATGTGATTGTAATGTATTTGACATATCGCGGAACCCAGAGGTCTCGGACCTTAAAAAGGCGTACGAGGGGCCGAAGCGAACTCGCAGAGGGCCGTTAGACGTTTTAAGTAATTAAATGAGGTACCAACCTATGATTATCCCTGTACGCACTATGCAAGTGTACCCAACGACAACCCTTTGGTTGGTGTAGGACTATTGCAGGATATGTAAACAAAGATATTGGACCATGGGTTTTGGGTGGCTAAAGTGGATTGGTTACCTGAAATTATGGAAGGACTCTATTGCCCCTGCCTGTCTTGTCATCAATGTTCTTTATATACACGGATAAAATTACAGAGGGTGACATGCACACTCAATAACGGGCTCTCAAAAAATATCGTTAGCACGTAGTGGCAAGGGTGGAACATATCCTGAGGTGCTTGAAGAGAGGAGAGGTATTCCATGGCTGCCAGGACTATACCAGAATTACTGTCAAGATCCATACCACCATGTTACTGGAATGCTCCCTTCCTCCGAGCACGTTTGTTCTCGCGAACCTCTACTCTAGCCGGCCAATAAAGGCAAGAAAGATGTAGGAGCCCTGTTCCTGGTCCGTGTTCACTCCAGCGCACTCATCTCCAGCTCACAACAACTATACAATTATTTCCCTAATTTCAACTTCATATGCCAAATTTAAAAAAAAGTTTTTTTATATGTGCCAAGTTTTGAGTATGAATGTCGATGGCTACGAGTATCTTCATTTATTTATTCATCAGATATAAGCTAACAGTTTACACTAAATCGCTTATATCTATTATAATTCTACAAAATTACATTAATTTTTTTTAATTAAAACTTCTTAGACAAAAAATAAAAATAAAAAAGACGGGTTGCACTTCGGGAGTGCCGGCAGAAGTGAAAACTTGAATATTAACGTTGAAATAAATCAATTATTAATTTAATTAATATAAATCATTTTTTTCACTATTTATGCGTCACTTTTTTCATTAAAAGATGCACTTTGTTCAATTTCCATATTTTAAACACTTTATATACACGAATTTTACGAATACACAGCAGTGTGGCTACTACACAGACGGTCGAGCCATCAGCTGTCCATCCATCCATCAACGTCCACGTCCACGTTCACGTCCACGTCCACGTCGACGTCCATCCATCCATCGGTTGGCGCCGCCGTAGAAAGAGGGGGGGGGGGAAATCTCTCCTGACGGTCACGTGTCCTGACGCGATGTCCTGACGCGAGTTTAACATTTTTTACCCATTACAAAAAGTGTGCAACGCCGCTAAAGAAGTTTTCACTTCAAAAAATGAAAAATAAAATACTATAAAATGGCTATAAGAATAGGGGAACACGTAACAAACGATGGATGGACTGTGACTATGTTTATGGTTAGAAAGGGGGTGACTAACAGGATGACGACTAATAATAGAGAAGTATGAAAGAAAAATACATGTTGCGCCGACCTCAAAAAAATTGGTATTTAAGGGCAGGAAAAGAAAGAATTAAATAAAAATAGCCAACTTTTTAACCCTATTTTGGCAAATATTTTTGTTTTATCTCTTTAGGCCTTAGTAATGGTATAGTAACAGCTTTGTATGGTCTGGACAACGACACAAGAATAATCGTTCTAGCTGAACACGTTTTTGCGTTAGGTAGGTATATTAATTTGAATTTCGACACATAGTGAAATATAGAGTCGCGCGAATGCTTCCACACGCTAGAAGTGACGTCATAGGTCAGATAAAATCCTGCCTCAAAATTGGTACAGACATGACCTATATTTTGCATGCTCAACTATTACTCCAGCGTTAAAAGTCTTCCAGATATTAGCGATTGAAGTCTTAGGTAGGTACCTGATTTTCGCAGTCCGAAATGATGAGCTTACCACCAGCACGCAAAGCGAAAAGACGATTTCAAGCCAAAAGCGATTCTATGTCGACATGCTAATCAAATCAAGAGGATCAGACTAGTTTGGAGCGTTAAATCACCCGTCCTTGACTTTTGATGCATTCACGGGTCGAGTGGACGATCAAATATCAATTCTATTGGTAATTATAATTCGGACACATTAAACTGAACATCATCGCTATTTTGACTTTGATACATACGGCCTTGCACCACTGAACATGATGTAGGTATCGTTTTCTGATCATTTCAATGTAGGTACTTTGGAGATACAAACATTAGTATGTAAGATACATTAGTATGTATCTCGCACTTATCTGCACTTAGGGTCAGTGCAGGCCGACGGAGGGGTGGCGAAGCGACTATAGTTCTATAACAAATGAAAGTCGATTTTATTTACTATAGCATAGAGAAGGGTTCCTGGCTAAATAGTAACAGCCGCACGGGTCGATTGAAGATTGAGCTGTGCTTGCCGAGGTAGGTTCGAAGCTGGGTGACCAAGTGACCATCCATCACATTTTCGAAATTCCTGCGTTTCTTTGGTTCCGTTGGTCCCAGCTGTCATTCGTAGATATTTGACAGCCGTTAAAGGAGAGTAGAGAGAGTAGCCCGAAAGCCTGACAACCAGTCTTACCAAGAGGTATCGTATTACCCAGTCACTGGGTTGTGGAGGTCAGATAGGCAGTCGCTCCATGTAAAATAGTGGTATTCAGCTGCATCTGGTTAGCCTGGAAGCCGACCACAACGTAGTGAGGAAAAGGCTAGGCAGATGATGTCGCCTGAAGTAATAATAATCTACAAAGAGGCGGGTAGCATCGGCGAAGGCGCTTGGAGGCGCTCAGAGTTGCACGGAGGCGAAGATAACGGGTTGTTCCAGGGTCGCGGGTTGTTCGAAAGAGATACCGTGGTCCCTGGCACAGGCAACTGAAGGAACACGGGTGGGTTTTAGTCAGTAAAAGTCTGACACAACCTCCCGCTGCGCCTAGAGCGGGAGAAGTTATTTGATAATTTCCCACCAAATAAAAACTTTTTAACAAAAAAATTAAACCTCCGAAAAAACTAAAAAGCAAAAAATAATAAACCTTTTTTATTTAACCTTAATAAATAAGTTCTTAAACTAATGTAAGTATACCTAAGTAACTTTGAGTCGGCGCCAAACTACCAAATTAATATCGTAGCCGTGCGGAGAAGGCATTTTTAACCGACTTCTAAAAAAGGAGGAGGTTCTCAATTCGAATGTTTGTATTTTTTTTTTTATTTTTTTTATGTTTGTTCCCGCATAACTCCGCCGTTTGCCAACCGATTTGAAAAATTCTTTTTTTGTTGGAAAGAGTATACTTCCCAAATGGTCCCATGAAAATTTTATCGAAATCGTACAAGCGGTTTTTGAAAAATCAACAAAAATATAAAAATTTATCTACATTGTCTACATTAACGACCTTTTTGTTTACTTTTTGTGGGGTAGGTACAACTAAAAAGTGAAAAATAAAAACTTTTTTACAAAAAAAACAACCGACTTCAAAAAAAACACTACAAAGTAATAAATAACTTTAATTTCGGAAGTCGGTGTCAAAAAACGAAAATGCGGAATCAACGACACTGACTTCCGAAATTAAAGTTATTTATCACTTTGTAGTGTTTTTTTTGATGTCGGTTGTTTTTTTTGTAAAAAAGTTTTTTTGTTTGGAATGTTAATGTTTATCGCTGGAGATTTCACGTTGCATTGTTAATTTGATTTGGTTATTTTCTTTAAATTTAAGGTCATTTAGTGATCTTTGTTCATTAATTGTTTGGCGCCGACTCAAAATTACTTAGGTATACTTATATTAGTTTAAGAACTTATTTATTAAGGTTAAATAAAAAAAGGTTTATTATTTTTTGCTTTTCAGTTTTTTCGGAGGTTTAATTTTTTTGTTAAAAAGTTTGTATTTTAAAATTTTTTGTGGCTATAATTTAGTAATTACTACATGCTTAATTTTTGATTACTTTTAAAATAGCTACCTACCTTACTTTAGGTATTAATTGTTATATAATCCTACTTTAAATATTATTTGCTGTATAATAAAATACTTAAAAAAAACAGGTTTATACAGGGTGTTACAGAAAGGGTATATCAATACAAACGGGTTGAAGAGTGTATCTGGTCTAGACTCTCTGTACAAAATTTCAGCTCAAAAGCATTAACTTTGAAAATGCTTAATATTTTTTTATTTCGACATCAAGGCGCTGCACTGGCGCGCGGCGGCGTGATGTGCGTGTACTAGGCGCACAGACACACTACAGATAATGGATAATGACCCTCGTAGTGCGGTGACACGTTTGTTATGATTTCAATTTAATAAACTATCGAAATAAAAAAATATTAAACATTTTCAAAGTTACTGCTTTTGAGCTCAAATTTTGTACAGAGATTCTAGATCAGATACACTCTTCAGCCCGTTTGTATTGATATACCCTTTCCGTAACACCCTGTATACCAACATGGGTTGGCCTTTTTATTTTTTAATTGTAATACATAGCTCAGCATTAAAATCTGTGAATGAACAATAAATCACCCCTATTTTCCCACCCTTAGAGTAGGAATTTTTTTCCCAAATTTATATGGGACCAACTTCGAGGTACTTACGTACTACTATCAAATAAAAAAAGAATTATCAAAATCGGACTAATTTGTAAAAAGTTATGCGTGGTCATACATTACAATCAGTGAGTGAACAATCAATCATCCCTGTTTTCCTACCCTTAGGGATGGATTTTTTTTTCCAAATTTATATGGGACCAACTTCGGGATATACCCTTTCTAATTAAAAAAGAATTATCAAAATCGAACTGCTCTGTAAAAAGTTATGCGTGATCAACATAAAAAAAAAAAAATATACGCGTCGAATTGATAACCTCCTCCGTTTTTTCGTCGGTTAAAAAAAAAACTCACATATGTTACCTACTTATATAAAATTAAATGATTTTGGAAGTAGGTTCATCATGCACACTACCGGTTTAACCGCCTATAAATTTTTACCACAATGTTTACAGCGAAATCATAATGACATCATCCTTTTCTTGCACAGCAATTTAAAATCAAACTGAGTACCTACAGTTGAAGTATTTCTGGCAACAGTATTGGTGTGGTTATTTCCAAGTGCATGTAAGTTTGTTCGCTTTATTTGAAATACATAATTCACTTATTTACAATTACTTTTCGCGATGTAAGTCAGGAATTTAATTGAAATTGACACCCTACATCAGTTTCCCCTCCGTGCCCCGGAAAACACGCTAAACCCCAGCTATCATTCGTAGATCTTTGGCGGTCGTTAATGGATAGTCAGAAGCCCACAAGTCTGGCAACCAGTCCAGTGACTGGGTTGTGGAGGTCAGATAGGCAGTTGTTCCATGTAAAATACTGGTATTCAGCTGCATCTGGTTAGACTGGAAGCCGTTAGAAAAAGCTAGGCAGATTGACGTCAATTGTAATTTGAATAAACGAACATCTTAAGTTGGTAGTCACTTTGCTCAAAAATTAATTTCCCTGACTTTACAGTTAGTACCTATAAGTGTATAGCCCGTGGAAAGTGTTGCTCAAACAGAAACGCACCTACTGGCGCAGAATCTGAAGCCATTCCACAGAAAATATTGTTCGATGAAAGTCCATATGTATTTTAAGGATATATATTCATCAAATCATATAATTTGATATTCACTGATGGAGAAACCTGTCGAGCATTGAGAGATTGCCCTCTTTTTACACTCGACGTGAAAGAACTCATCACTTCAAAAGATACTGACTTAGATAAAAGCCAGATCGCTTAAGAGATGCCAATGTTATGAATACCGTCAATACATAATAAACTTGACAGCATTAGGTTAACAACCCCTTAGGGGTTCGCCATGTAGGTAACGTGTTTGCTAACAGGTAAAATATTACATATACAGTCCAAATGCCTATCAAATGTTATAGGTAAATTCAACTCAAACTGGACGAGAATAATGATATCTTTAGAAATAAACATCATCCATGTATTTTTCTGTTTTTTTTTCTTGTATATTTGTTTATACGTACCTATATGTACCATTCGCAAAGTACGAGCTTCCACGTGGTGTTGCGGATACCAGCCCGTATCGCCTATACATAATATGTGTACATAAATAAACAATAATAATTGTCATTTTTTTCAGGTAAATGACTGACACCCATCATTGACAAACACAAATTAACAGAAATCATGTAAAATAAAAAAAAAACAATAAACGATTTAAAAAAAAAGAAGAATTTTCGGTACGTTTTCGTACATGGGTTTTAACTCTAGCAGCGTTTCGCAAGAGGCAGAAATAGTTTTACCTACCCGAATAGACTTCTTCGAATAACTTAAAACATTATTTAATTTTAACGATTTTGACTTTTTCAACTATACTAAACTATTTTGTACATTACAGTAAAAATAAAACAGAAGCGCAATTTGCAACAAAACAATTGATTCGACCGGCTGCTTCTTTTGTGGCGCCAACGAATGGAATGTTCGCAAGCCTCTTATGGGAAAACATGCGTGAAGATTAAAAGTATAAATAAAATAAAACGTTAGCGCATACCGCACATACCTAGCATGCATGTATATGTGAGTTCCTTGTTGCCAAACCACTTGAACTTTGAGGACGTTAAGTGCGCAAGGAGAATCTTCTCGACACTTACGATTTCGTTTGCAGAAACAACAAAATTGTATTGTAATTCATTGTTGTACTAGCTTTGTAAACAACTTTTTAACTGCCTACTTGTTGTTGCAGTATTATTATTAAGTATAAAACGTTCAAATCACACAAACTTCTTACCGTTCCTTGCATTTACATTTACGAAATCGCAAAATTTGTTAAACTTAATTCTAAACTTTTTGAAGCTAAAAATAATTTTAACAAAGGAAAAGTCACACAGTATTTATTGGAAATCCCTGTACCTAGGATAGAACTATTCAGGCGCAGCTGAGTATATATGGCGCCACTTATATATAACTCATTACCTATCTGGATAACAGAACTGCCTTTCAAAAAGTTCTGTGTGGTATTGAAAAAATGGTTGATATCGCATAGTTTTTATTCTGTCGGCGAATTTCTGAGCAAAAAATCTTGTCAGTCCTACCACTTCAGAAATGCATTGTAATATTTATTGGAATATTTTTTAAATTATTTATGCTCCTTTGCTAATTTAATTAACTGTACGTTATTATTTTGTTACTGCATTTTGTTAATACCTATTTCATGTATTAAATATTTGCATGCCATCATTACATGGCGGAATGTGTCTTTGCACTACAATCTTACATTATCATTTGTACCTACCACATTTTATGCAAGTAAACGATTTTGATTTGATTCAATTAGAGAAAAGTTTAATGTTAGTACACGCGCAAAAATGCTCAATTGATTACTCAGTCTTGAATGTACGATAGATTCCATCTTGTGATCTTGATCTGTTGTGATGCAATACGGTAACATCCTAAGATATTTTTTTGGTAATTTAAGGCTGATTTTTCTAACATCACTTATTTTTAATATACTTAATAATGTACGGTCAGTAGATAATAAAAGTCGATTAACACTGTCATTTTTACATGTTGCTAAATTGAAATTTTTTTCAATAAAATGCTTTTTAGCTTTTACACATAATAGCGAAGGATTTATATTCTAAAAATTGTACCTCTGCTGCAATTTTGAACAAATATTTTGCTCAATAACTAAGATTAAAAAAAACTGAAGTGTTAATCGACTTTTGTTGCTGACTGTACCTATGTATAGTAACGACATATTATCTAGAAACGGGCATTATTGATGTTAAACAAATTGTCGGTATGCATCTAACGTGATAACGTACATTGAGTGACTGAGATGACTGTGAACGTTCTAAAAATTACGGGAAGTGCCCCACAGAGACTGTGAACGTTCTACGTCTCAATCTCTCAAAAATACCTCTAGTTTCCCTGCATTTTTGACAAGTTTTTGATATTGATTGTCGCTGAGATGAAATTGCGACTAGATTTTGAATGTTTTTAATTACGAAAATTGGTCTTCTGGCTCAAATCCATGGGGTATGTGCCGCTGATTAAATCAATGTTCGTTTTTGTTCTAAGCCAGAAAAGACCGTTGCCTTGCTGAGCATAGCAGAATCAATAAATTTTCCCACTGCTGGGACTCAGGCCTACTCTCTGTGAGTGGGAGTGGTGACCACCAGTGCTCCTTACCTCCACACTTTCCTTATTTACAGTGAGCTAACATTATTGTTATTGTCGATTATCAGCACCATCTGAACATGAAGTAGCAAGTTAATAACTAACTCAATTAAATAATGTATCGACTTTCTTCATTAATCCAAGAATAAAGGTATAAACGAAGTTTATATTCATTAGTTGGTTTTTATGAGTAAAAAAGATTACAGTAATTATAATTTTTTCCGGTAATATTTTTAATAGAGCAGACCATTTTAGACGTTGACCAGGTACGTAATTAGTTATTAAACGAAATAATTCTAAATTATTGTAATAAAGATTACAGGGACATTATAAAAAGTAAGAGTTTACGCTGTGACTAAAACGCGATTACTTAATATAAATATTATACAGGATGAAATTTTAATTACCGTTTTCCTCATCATTATGACAACAACTTTTACATCATTAGGACAAACAAGAAAACGCGAAAAAAAAAATCAGCTGTTCTCTACATTTTGACGAGTTATGCGAACAAAATGTAGGGAACAGCAGATTTTTTTTTCACGAAATCATATGTGGTCCCATAGTAAAAGTTGTTCATAATGATGAGTACAATGACCCCTTAAGAGGAAAACGGTGATTCAAATTTCACCCTGTATAGTAAGTCTAGAAATATACGAATATTTTAGAAGTTTGCTACGACAAGATTTGTAATTGTGACTAATAATTTAAACCGTTATTATTATGATTAATTAGCACCTACAAAGTGCCAAAAACTGTTAGGTATTTCGCTTCATACGTTGGGCTAGCCTAAAGGTGCGTTAGGTCATTGTGATGTATCCTAAATAAATGATGTAAGGAGTCAAGGATTTTGTAAAGTTCTATGCGATTTACAAGGAAAACTACTAATACATGGTATTACGCACAGAATACACAAACACCTATTGCGTTTCGGTAAAGGTCTATTATTTCTTGTATATTATATTTTCATGTTTAGGTGTTTTATAGCGTTTGTCGCATTTCCGGGACATTACATAATATACAATGACATCTTTTTTAGATTGACTTTTAAGGGTTATCTAACCAAGAGTGTAAAACTCTGCCTGATACTTACATCTTCTACAAATGGTTTCCACATTCTAATAAGGAATCAAAAATATGACTAGCTTTTTTCCAACTATATTAGGGTCGGCTTCATGTTTGAAATTCACTCAGTCAATTCACTTCGGCTTTCTAGGAGTATCGTATTACCCAGTAACTGGGTTGTGGAGGTTAGATAGGCAGTCGCTCTATGTAAAATACCGGTATTCAGCTGCATCCGGTTAGACTGGAAGCTGACCCCAACATAGTTGGGAAAAGGCTAGGCAGATGATGATTAGTATCGGCTTCCAGTCCAACATTTTAATGAGGAATATCTACAAAAACAGTTAAAGGTTTTATGGATTGTTCTCAGGCACAGGTTTCTAAAAACGTATAAAATTCGAAAAATTTCTTCGAGCGCGTTGATGTCTTTCGTAGCACCGCGTAGCGACGATAAGGAATTGTTTTGATCATTGAAAATTGTACTTCTATGTATGTGTGTTATGGCGATGTTATACAACTATTGTTCGTCAAATGTCAAAGTATCTTGTTTCAAGCCATGCACTTAGAGCCAAGATGTGTGAAGGCTGTATCCTGAATGTTTCATGAATGTTTATGGGGCCGGGTTGTTGGGAGGTTGCATGTGGACAAGTGTGAGTGGAGGGTTGGTGCGGCCGTCAGGGTAACAGGAGAGGTGTCGAGGGTGAGCCGCGCTCGGCAGCTGGTGGGCGCGCGGCTATAAGTAAGAGGTGCGCGCGCGCCGGCGAAGTTAGTCGCCGAACGGCAGCGCGTCGCCAGCGGTGTCACCCGCTCCCCCCTCCGGTGCGTTCCACCCCTACCTCCTCCCCCACACGCACTCGCCTTTCTCACACGATCATCGGCGATTCTCACTTGCGCAACACGAGTCGAAACCGAAAGGTCGCCGCTATTGGCATTTAAGCGCTCTCTGACATTAGCGTTGCATTTAAATGTGCGATGCAGCTTCCTCGTTGAGCTTCACTGTCGCAACTTGTGTCGCTTGGGAAAGGCGCGTGTGTTGACGTGACGTCTCTGTTTGCAGCCGCAGCCCGAGCAGCCGGGCTCCACCCACACACACCATGACCGTCGCCAGGATAGCGCTGTAAGTACCACTCACTACTACCACATACTCTACACTCCAACTACTCAATGGCTGTTATTGTTAATCCGATAATGACTGTTACATCTAACATATCTCTATCTGTTTCCACTCGGACACGACCACTTTCTAACATCAAAGCCGATAATTGTTGTGTAAAGACGTGTTTATAAAACTATAAATGGACGCGGCCGGATCGTCTCCGTCTGTGGCCGTGTGACTTTCATCTTGTGTTTGCTTGCTACGCTGACTTTCAGTTATGGCTAAGTTTGAAATTATGACTTCGCTAATCATCGATCGATATGACAAAAATTCGATCTGATTTCTCGCGTGGAAATCAGGTTTTCATTGCTCAACGGCAGCCAACTGACATCACGAATGAGGGCGCGTATTTCTCAATGAAGGCTGCGAAACATTGCTTTTAAAATATGCACGACTTTGTGCGCATATTGTCTCCCTGCCAGGCGCCCGCGCCCGCGCCACCGCTCCACGCTAGCTGTTGAACCTTATTTGAGTCTTATTTTCATATCGGCGTATTTCATTTCATAATCAATAAATAACTTCATGAACCCGCAACCTCACGTCCTGATACAAGGCGTGTTGCAAATAAACCGCAAATGCTAAATGTCTATTGTGTTTTGTCGTTTCTGCTGCAAAAACAAGGCAGCCGGTACTTGCGGCTGCAACTTTATGTGAAGTGCGGAGCGTCTCGCCGCGAAGCTTCGTTACGCGTCGTTTTCACCGTTTCATGGTTTTCTCCAACTATATACATTTAAATAGTTATATACGCACGAAGTGTACCCATAAAACTTTTCAGCCGCAGCGGAGATATTCATTACAGAAATGACTATTAACTATGATAGACTTATTGAGTTTAGAAATTAACAAGTCTACATGACTGAGGAGATTTCGAAACGAGACTTATTACATTCACTCTTCTCACACCTGGCGTCATTATAGAAAACATTGGAGAAAAGGCAGCAATAGAATATCGTCGAATTAACAGGTTGTAGTGATGTAAACATCGCTAAGTGACGATAAAAGTTCTGTAATACTTTTAGATAAGTAACATGACGTGCGTTAAGTGTGATCTAACGCGGGCCATTGTCAAAGCTCTCTCTAGTTGCAACACGATGTCAAATGGCGTAGCAGATGCGGCATTTACAGATTAAGACGTCCTGCCCACTTGCCGCCGCTGTCATCGGTCAGCAGCATCGTCATTGTATGGTACATACACACAAGTGCGTGTGCCATATGAAAGCGTTACTAACTAACTTCCCATAATTTTCCGCGCCGTGGTCAAACTTTGAACTGCGTGTACTTTTCGTTGTTGTCATTAGCTGTTTCTTTTAATCGATTTAAACTTGAACGAGATACGTTTTACTAGCGAAACAATGTCAAAGTATTTTATTTTTATTTTGTAGGCAGATTTTCGTAAGCTGCATTCTTAGAAACTTGAAAACCTGCTAAAGTACCCTGTTATTGATGACCAATCCGTTTCCTTGGGTCAATAAGCGGTTTTTACAGATAAAAATTACCATGAATTTTATCAAGGTTTCCTCGTTAATTGCTAGTCAACTATATTGACGAATTTTGGCTGCGGTTTGATGTGACCTTAGTTTTGAATACATTTTGATTAAACGTTCGTTTTGTATTGTTATCCTCAATCGGCAGCTCTAGATTCTAGGAATACCTATTAGTTGATCGCTCAATCAAAGGCCGTTACCTCAAATCGTATTATATATTCTGCAATATTACGTGAACAGAATTTGATATCGTTTGTTTAGTTTAGGTTTTTTAAGAACTCCACTTCGTTGTTTTGATTAACATTTAAATACCTCGATGATTTAAAGTAAATACTCCCAAAAACATCGCTTCAATTTTCCATATCAATAATAAACGATGTAAATCTTTATCGTAAAAAATAACAATAATAAAATGCAGTTGACTAATAAAACGAAATCAAAGTTATAATCTCTGTCTCAAACTTTCAGAAACAAGTGTCAAAAGAGATTGAGTGGATCCAAAGATCCCATGTTCGGCAACGAAGGGTCGATCATTGACCCTTTTTCCGTGCATTTCATTTGGTACCTGCGCATAAAAATATATCATTTAAGATTTAATGTGCAAAAACATTTAAAAGTTCTAATTAGAGCATATTTTCCAATTTGCAATCGAATCAATAATTTCACCATAAATGGAGTTATTGATAAATGCGTTTTACATAATTTCTCCAACAAAAGCAAGGTCGCACAAGTGGTACAGTTCGTGTATTGCGTTTTAAGTGATCACGAAACACTTTTATAGCGTAGATATCGAAAGTGAAACAAAATATGAAATAGTTATAAGTTTTATTTATGTGCTCAAAATAAATAAACTCACAGGTGGGCAATATACGATACATTAACGCACATAATTATGCGGACGTGGAATATAACAAAACATACAAGAGTAAAAGACCAAATTCATTAATCTCTCACACATTTAGAAACATCATTCCGTATACTTATTCAAAAGTGTAAGTGGAGTTCAACAAAAATTCTCACACGTTTGCCAACATTAACATTCCTAGTTACGTTTTACGAAATTAAAAACTGTACACAACAATCGTCATTAGATTTTACGCAACACAAATGATATCTAACGTGCATTTAATGATTTATGTAATAATGTTTAGGTACATTTAATTGTTTGGCGGATAAAAGTCATTGTTTGAAGGAAAGCCAGTTGGAACATTTAAATCTATCTGCGTGTCCCATGTTACGTGTGTCGTGAAACAATCGCTTTATGCCACCACTTCCTAATTAGGTAATATAAAACATTCCTAGATTGCTTTCTCTATTAAAAAAACTAACGTAACATATCGTATCCAATGCAAAATTCGTTTAGGCGTTTTCTTACTGAATACAAATTAGAATGGGAATTTCTCCTTACTAAAAGATTTTCGATACGTCGACGATATGTGTTAAAAGAAAGTCCATAATACGTGACGATCGGTGTTTACGTCGCGTTCCGAGTTATGTCTGTTACATTTCAATAGGTAATCATTGGTTCGATGGTCTTAGTGCCGGAGGCGGCGCGGCGCGGCGTGTCACATAAATGAGCTGTTTGTGGGCACGCTTCCTCCACCGCGTGTACTTTATTGTCTTCACGAAGCATGTTTTACAACATAGAACCTTGTAGAAGCTGACACATTATATGTTTACATAGGGAAGACGTCTTCACTGCAGTTCTATCAATTAAACAAAATTTCCCCAAAAAAAAGTTCAGTGTTGTTTTACAACATAGAATCTTGTAGAACCTTTTCATATATGTTTACATAGGGAAGACGTCTTTCCTGTAGGAATAATAACAACTCCAAAAAAGTTCAGTGTTGTGAGAGTAAACACAGATTGCGTGATAGCTCATTAATTATGTATTTTGTTGGCCTTCACATTAGTATGGATTTAGTGAAGACAGATCGAAGAAGCTTTTGTTTCGATTGACTCATCGGCACCCAGGCGATGCCCACGGACAACCTAGACCTAATTAAGAAATTAATTAGTTATTGTTTTTATAACTATATACGTTCTAAAATATATTTGAAATTGATAACTTCATCACGTCATTATAAACGTGAATATAATGGTCATAAACTCATAATACAGCTTATTATAAATTCAGATAGAATTTTTTTTTTAAACTTTTCAGTCGTTTCTGGAGAAACTTTTGCAGGAGATTAAAAGGTTTTCAGGACGTCCATTCTAACTATTTCAGTTTTGGCAAAAGAATAAAGTAACTCGGAAATAAGAGTGTTTTCTGCATATTTTATAATCCGGTAACAATGCGAGTTAGTCAGAGAATGGGCCACTACAATTTGGAGGCCTCCTAGCGTGCGTCACCCCACGTAAACTATTACCGTTTATAAACTTCTCATACTTATTACGTTTCTTACATAGCCTCTGCTTATCAGATCAGTTACCCATATAATTCTACCTGCAATCACCGCTATAACATAAAAACCACCCACCATGTCCAAGATAAAGTCAGAAATCACAAATACATTGTAAAAGTTACATTGGTCCCACAACCTCATGCATGATAGGCATTGGCCACTGGGACGACGAGCCAACTATATGTAACATGTATATTTTATGTTTAATAAACACCCATATATACGCGAGTAACCCTTTCATCATACTGCGCTGTCAAAATGCAGTTCGTAAAGCAACATTGTTCTGTTCAAGCAGCTCTATTGTCTCTGAGCATACTCTCATTGTCCGGCGCGTTGCTCAACTCGTAATTTGTCTGTTGTCTATGATTCTGCGAGCTAGGAGCTATATTGCCTTCGTTAGATTTGTTCTTACAGCTACACAATTGTCTAGGTTTAGTCACGGGAATCAGCTAAATATGTGTTTGTATACATTTTGAAATAATGCTTTGCAGAACGACTAAGGTTTTGTTGACAACTTTAAAGCTCTGTTGACTGCCTGGCGTAGTTGGTCTAGTAGTCGTAAGTGTGACTGCTGAACTGGTTTTGGGTTCGGTTCTCAGGTGGCACAGACATTAATTCAGTTTTTAAATGAGGAATTTTCTGAAATAGCAGCTGAGTTCCAAATTTCGTCTGTTTAATGGAGTTACTTGCCGGTAATTTGTTTCTATCCGACCATAAAATAAAGCTATAACTTACTAAATCATAGGTTATTTAAAAGGAACTTCTAAAATGCTTAAAAAATGCTTCCTTGTGGAATAGACATGCTATTTGTATAAAAATAATTTTTCATATTTCCTTATGAAAGTAGTCTAACCGGGTTATTATGCAAATGAATTTATATTTAATTGTCACGTACAGCGAAACATTAAATTGCGATTTATTAACGATAAGACATTTGGTCTAATTATTTTAATAAAAGTAGATGTAGAAGTACTTAATTCAATAAAATACTGGCTTTTTATTGAACTAAGTACTTCCAGGTTTCACAAAATTCATGTGTAAAAATAAATTTTGCTTGTGTTTGTTATTCTTTGATCGATATTATATATTTAACTGATCAATGTACTCTTAGTAATAACATCTCAGGTACACTAAGTGCTTGGCCAGACTGGCAGCGCGGGACGGGGAGCACCGCGGATGCGGGTCTTCGTTCTGAGTGTTGTCGTGTCCAGTGTTTGTCAAAATATATTAAAATATAGATGAAGAAGACTTATTTTTAGTAGAAAAATGCTCGAACTAGTTTGAGAACCCCGGTCCCCGTACGGGCAGCCTGCGTGCCTGCTATGGAGGCTCAAATGGATTTCTTGTTTAATTACGCCGCGCCACGCCTGCCCCGCGCCCCCGTTTTCAGTCTGGCCAAGCACTAACAACTACACTTTCAGGAACTCATTTACTTATAACTAGCACGTTACTTTCAGTTACGAAGAGTCAGAAATCTATTTATTACGTACTGCAACCGGTTTTTCTAGCACTTGACAGGTAGATGCACGTTAATTAATAAATATATAGTGAAGCTGGTTTATTTAACAAGGTTTATTGAAGGATGATTTAAGCTAGACAGAGTAGAATCCGAGAAGTAACTTGGCTTAGGCATAGACGAGTTTACAAGTCTCAAACAGGACAAACTTTTGGTATGCTTAGATGATTCAGATCCATCTGATTTGAACATATCTGTATCGTGGTAGCTGTTGATGCGATCATGTCGATCGCTTACGATGACGACCGGAACAACAACTATTGTCTAGAAGGAAATAATTAAAACTAAACACTAAACAGTCGAATCCGCTCAAGTAGGTAATAGGCTCAGCCCCTAATGCCGACTCGCACTCGCCTCGCACCCGGCTAGGTCTAGCATAAATCACCCTTTATTCTACCAGCTCCCTATTTCGCCACACCTCGCTCTATATGCACATATATATGCGATTATTGTGAGGTGTCTGTTTATGCGCGCGGATGTCCGGGCGTCCGCGTCTGGGCAAGTTTCCCCGGACGGAGCTAAACGTAACTTCCGCCAGACACATGTCGTACGACAAAAAATGACCGCCTAAACCATTTAAATCACGATTATTGTGGAACTTGGAATGTCGGATATAGCTTCGCGAACTAATAGGCTTATCTTCCAAATTTTGTACGCTGCATTAGGTTAAATGAGCTCCAGATTCGAATAAGGCATAGAAAATTCATTGGATTCGATTTTCATTTTGTTTGATAGAGTCATTAAATTGTTATTGTAAATATTTGAGTTTGTTGTTGATTTAGATGGTATTTGTGAAGGAAAAATTGGGCAAACTCTGTTTATGTTTCAAAACGTTGGTGGCACGGGCGGCGGCGCGGAGGCGCGCGGCGGTGGCGTGTCCGCGAGCGCAGCGCGAGCACCGCGCGCCGCGTCTCGTCGCGCCGACCTTCACTTTCGCTTTTTATGTGTGAATCTCGCTAAAGCCCATCGCATACACCTCGCTTACGTAACTAGTGACAATCGCGATTGTTTCACACGATGTCCTTTTGTAAACACGGGATAAAAATTGATTGTTTGTTGTTGCATCTACTGTTACCTAACTAGGCAAATTCTGCACGAACCTGAATAATAATTAAAGATTGCCAACTAATATTTACTTTTGGTGTTTGCTTGCTACGATTAATTGCCGCAAGCTGTACCGTTGAGAACCGGTTGGATATTAGCAAATTAAATTAGGCGGCTATAATTTTTATCGATTTGGCTTGTTGCGCACGTGTTATAATAATTATTATCAAAAATTCTAGTAGATAAAATAACATTTGAATTGCAAATTATGCAACTGGCATTATTTATTTTCGACATAATTGTCAGTCAATATTCAATTTATAGAATTTTAGGAATAAAAAAACGGGTATTAATAAAATTCACTTTAATTTTTCCTAAGATAAAGAAATAGAAGGAGCAAACCCGTTTAAGATCAACTCGTCAACAGCAAACGTAATCTGTAGGTGTGACGTTGCTGCGCCCGCGCGCATCTCACATCCGACAACTTTCGCCTTCGCGTTCAAATGAAAACAAAATCTTTCGTTCGTTTACATGCTTACTAGATGAGTTTCAATCGTAGTTCAATGAAGCTTGACTGAGAAAATAAAAACGCATAATAATATGACATCGATCGAGCTGTGGGAGGCTGGCACGTTCTTCAAAAGTCAAATAATAATATGATAGTTACACACGCATTTAATATCGTCATTTCTTATTGGCTTTCTCTATGACAAAACAAATAGTCTCGTTACATAAAAGTCCAAAATATACGCGGCACGAAATAAGACGAGAGGTCGGTGTCTGTACACAGTGAACTTTGGTTAAGTAATAACTTTAATCAACAGTAATCAAATAACGTATTTATGATCAGCTTTACAAAGCAACATGATTTATATGGAACTTTTAAAATCAATAATAGAGATTTTATTTCTAAAAGGGATTTTCCGGTAAAAACAACAAAAATCACTTTGGAAAATCCGGAGTCTTGGATCGGGATTTTCTCTTATAATACAGTTAGTTATTTTAATTGTTGTAACTAACTATATACACTAGATAGGTACTAAAATAAATGTCTAACTAACTTACCATACAAAAAATAAATAAAAAAACAAAGAACATTTAGGCGTCGAAGTACTCGCCCGCATCGCTGTCATCCGGAAACGTGCTCAGAAGACTGGCAGCTTTGCCAGGTTCTTTTAATAGGTACCAAACACAGCTTCAAAATTCGAACGGTGTCAAGAATTCGTGAAAAACAGAAACGTTCGATTTAGAATTTGTGCCGTCCGAGTGTGCGGTCACCTGAGCGAGGTTCAAAGTGAACTTTACAGAATAGCCTACAGTTTTGAAGGTTATGCTCGTCTCGTGGTGAGTCTAACTATGTAAAGCTAATGCTCCTACTTTGGCGGTCGTTACGAGATAAAGCAGCTCTAATGAATACCACATAACGATGTAAATGGTGGCCGCTGGCCGCGTGGGATGTGACGTGGACGTGACATTGACAAATGCAGCATTTTCTTGTGGGTTAGGTATCAGGTTTGGTACTGTACATGGCCTTTAATAAAGCACATTAGGTTTTAAAAATAGTTCAACTTTTCAGGGCGTTGTTTCTGACACTTGTACCTATTCCCCTTGGGAGTATGTTTCTAAAGCTCAATAATTAATTAAGTCATACCTGGTACTATACTTAATAATGATGAATATACTGCTTTTTGAAGGAGTCTTTCTACCTTCATGTTTCTGCGTCAGCTAATAAGGCGTCATCTTTTTGAATGTCCTATATAATTTTAATTTCCTATATAATTATATTTTTTCGACTTTCTTTGAATAAAATAATAAAACTGTCTAAATATTCCGACTCTCCTTAATTACTGGAAAGACTTGTATTATATCCTCGCAAGGAGGTCAGCCAGGTTGGTTTCTTCAAAAAGCTATATAATATGATGGAGAAACAATACTTGCCCTAGCTCCATCAGAAATTCTCAACTGGACCTAATACTGCTAGCGTGTTAGCGTTAGCCAACATTCCTGTCATTACATCAACATATCAACCAGTTTGCAAACAATATCTTAAGTCCGAGTAGTCGTGGTTGATGCTTATACTTTCTATGAGTCGATATGTCAAGGGCAGCTGGTTGCCGGATCTGGTCACGACCTAGCAACCGTGCTGATCCGCGCGCAGGGAGACTTAGGATTCACACTCGCTTCGCATCCGCTGAGAGTCTATACTTAGTATAAACATTTTTTTAGTATTGTATTCCCGAAAATGTTTATCACTGCTTTCATCACAAACAGTTGGAGATTTGCCTTTTATAGTCCCGCATGATTGATCCAGCATTTGATTGCGACAGGATCCACAAAATGCAGATCCTGTCGCAACAAATACCTCTTTCTTTCAGTGTCCAATTCATTAGTTACAGCTAGAGATTGATTTCAATCGGAATGTGTATAAACTTGGCAATATATGTGGTAATGCAGTTGGTAATAATTTGCCTGCAGACGTAGTGAATTATGTCTGATTGCTGTATGCATCGAATGTACTTTGTAATTTTTGTTTTTAGCTGCTGACTAGTATTTTTTTAATAATTGTGGCGTCGTAATCATTTTAGGCAATATTAGGCTCGATGAGCCCAAAATTAGCAACTTTAAGATACTGTTTACTTTGTCTACTCGATACAAAACGCCATATTTGTTATATTGATTGATTACAACCTATACGAACCACAAGTTGAGCACGTGCTATAAACTCAAGAGACTTACACTAACCTGCTGTTGCTCGAGAACCGGCTCGGCAACAACATTAGTTCGCGAGTCCATTTGACGCAACGCTTAATTTTAATAGTTTCAACGCGGTGAGGCTTGTAGCGATAAATTGCAGTAGCATTTTTCTCGGCACGTGCACCTTCCTAACAATAGTTGCGTCTAAAATGATAGAATCAATGGCGTGTGGCAACTGCACGCAGGCATCGATGCGCCAAAAATGCGGTCAAGCCGATGTCGTGGCGAAAATAATAAACTAGCTTCGCCTGAAGCGCTACATGCGTGGAACTTTGACGTTACATAAAAGCTTATTTGACGCCTCAGGATATTTAATGGTTCAGAAGAAAACTGGTTTGATAGTTCGGTATAAAATATATTATGTACTTGCAGCATACTGTAGTTATTGAAATTATCTTTAAATCACATTTTCACTCAACAATCAGCTACTCTCAGCCTTATTCTTCGTGCCAGCCTTATTCTTATTCTTTGTTCTTCGTGACTAGCAACTATTAGAAAACGAATGTTTTAAAATCGACAACGCATTGGACTTTTGCGCCGGATACAGCGAAAGGGAAGCGTTTAATTGGTGAGGAAAATAATACTTAATTGTCTGTTCGTGTTTCACAATGGTTTTAGGGACTGATACGAATCAAGTTTTGAGTCATGAAGTTACCATTTAAGTATAGTGAGACATTCGCTTCCGCCGAACTATAGTCACGACGCAGTTTTTCCAAAAAAGAAGCTGTTGTTAAAGAAACAGCAGTCGAGCCTGATGGTAGGTACGTCTGTCTCCTTGACTAAGCTATTAAAATACTAATGCCATTCATTTTGTGACATTTTGATAATGAAGATCTCGATATTTATTTAGCTGGTTTTACAAGTTGCTTAATATTTTATTAACACATTTCATGTTCCTAGCTGTTTTTTAATGCGGCAAACATGTAAATAAATGTGCGTTATTTCGTAGTAATGAATTACATTATGCATATTACTGCCGGGCTGGGGAGCTGGGAAGTATCTGACTCAATGTTTTGCAAAAGCAGCAGCAGGAATTTACACAGGGTGTAAGTTCAGACATTGCTGGTAATGATAGCTAACAATATTTGCGCAAATACTACACATCTTATATCATAGGTAGGTTTCGTCAGATTGGTTTGCGCATCATGTGCGGAGAAAACGCTAAAAGCATGTCATAATAAATTGACATTGGATTAACATGATTGCATCAGTGACATTAAGTGCGGGGTCCGGGTTCGACCCCGCGCCGGACAACGCGTTGTCGCGAACATAATCGGATATTTATGTGCGTCTTCGAATTTTGTAAGCATCACTTTCGGCTTCAACCAGTTTCACTTTCCTGCCGATGACCTTTCGAGGAATGCGAAGTGAGATAACGGATGAATAAAACATCATATCCATTAGTTATAGCTACTTATCGGCGCATCCCGTAATATCGACACCACTCTGTAGGCGAGTCAGTAGGTATGTATGCACGCACTATTGTTGCTCGAGGCGGATGCAACATCTTCACTTTCTAGGCAAATCGCTGTAGCAACTCGGGGGATTTAACCTTTATCTATTGCTTAGTATCGTTTCGCAAGATGTTTTAAGTCGGCGGGAGATTCCCAGTAATGAGCGAGAATGTGGCCGCTGCGGCCGGTGATGTGCTGGCGGCGCCACTGCACGATTGGAACGCAGTTTTTTGACCTTGGCTCTTTCTATGCCCATGATCCGCGGCGGCGGCGTTACGAAACATGACCACGAGCGCCGCGGTCGATGAAATGGCCACTGTAACGCCACGTATAAGTGTGAGTTATGAGCGCCAGACATGATTGTATCCGTTGTAGTTGACGATTGTAATTTATTCTGTACACGTTCAATACAAAGCTATCATTGCGGTCAGCTGTTGACCCGGCGACGAGCGGTTACGTTAATTAACCGCAGTGTTTGCTCGCGTTTTGATTGACAGTACTATAAGTACTTCGACAGTAATCAGGACTAGGAAGTTAAATGAACCGTGTGACTGCGGGCTGGTCGCTGCTCGCTGTTCTATTTGAAGATGATTTACATTTAAAATATTCGATACTTTTTGTGAGGTTTTAAAAAGGGTGCGCCGTCAGTCACGGTACCTACGCATGAGCGGTTCCTGTTTACGAAACATGTTTTATGTGCCGGCATTGTGGTAAAAGTTGATTTTCTGCTTGGGAAGCGTAGGTATTTAGCAAGAAATACTTGGACCTTGATATGCGGTTTTTGAGCCCCCAATGACGGCGGGACAGTCATCGACCTAATAATGTAATCGTAGCTGATAGTTTGTGGGCTCATACGTCCAGCTTTTCTGTTTTATGTTCTATGGATTCCGAGAGAGCGTTGTGTGAATCAGAGGTGTGTGGATTACATATTCTTGTGCAGTGTGATGGCAATATTTCGGTGTCAGCCGCGGACAGCGCGGTGCGTGCCGCCCATACCTCACTTGGTGATTCCGGGCAGGCGGCGGGCGTGATACTGATACCCAAGTGCTCGCCGCTCACTCGACCATTAAAGCTTTATTTATAAATCTCTAGGCGTACTTCATTTTTATGCAAAATTCCACTTCTTAATTTACATTGTTCACTACACGCATTAATAATGCACTCCGACTAGTTTTTGATAAAGGCGGGATTGTAGATTAATTAAATCGTACAGAAATGCTATAAAGTTGTAGTCTTCGCACGTCGCCTTGAAAGTCGCGTTGACTTTTATAGGACTGAACTAGGAGTACAAGTCTTGACTCATTTCTATGCTTGACTCTAATGACCTACTAACATTTCAACTGCCAAAAGTCTTACATTATGTGACATTTATGTATACACATATTCAAGCATTAGAATTTCACAAACGGTATATTTTTGCTTGGCAATTAGTTGCAAGTTGCATCGCTACGATTTATGAGTCGAAACAAAAACGCTTCTTCAACATAAATTGACACAGTGACCTAAAGCTGATTGTATTATGAAATTGCCTACGCTATGGATAATATGCTGTAATATTAGATAACTTCAATTACATCTTTTACTTGAATATGCTAAGCCGAACATTTTAAATAAAATAAAATGAAACATAGTTGGGAAAAGGCTAGGCAGATGATGATGCTACAATAACATACACGCATAGTCAGCCCATAATGTTCCCAGTGCTGGGACACAGTCCCCTTTTCATTGAGAGGGAGTGGGACGTAATCTAACACGCGGGCCCAGTGCGGGTTGGCAGATGTCACATGTCTTCGAATTTTTGGTTCTAGTACGTGTCGATTTCCTCACGATGTTTTCCTTCACCGTTTTGAGAGCAGTGGTGATGAAATAATTTACACAAAGTAAAGCGCCTGTCTGGATTCGACCTCGTAAGTCGCGGCCGTTACTACTTGGCCACCACTGCTCTCCTGCTACAATAACTAACGGTAAACTATGAAACATTTGGAAGTAACAAAACAGTAATCAAAATTGTCTAGTAACAAAATATGACAATAAGGAAACGTCACGCGTCATATTATGATCTTCAACGTTAAAAAAATAATATTTTTTTTTTAACCGACTTTAAAAAAGGAGGTTCTGTATTCGACCCATATGTATGTATGTATGTATGTATGTATGTTTGTATGTCCGCGATTATCTCAAAAACTACTGAACCGATTTTGATAATTCTTTCATTAGTGTGATCTACATACTTTCAGGAAGGTTTTAGTATATAATACATTAGGTAATTATGCTTATGTACGAAGTTATATGCATAAGTGTACTGCATCTCCGGCATTTCTATGCGAATTTTGATAATTCTTCGAGTCGTGTCTTCAATTCTTCAATGCACTAGTGTTAATTGAATTTGTGTGGGGTAGGTACAACTAAAAAGTAAAAAATAAAAACTTTTTACAAAAAAAACAACCGCCTTCAAAAAAAAAAACACTACAAAGTGAAAAATAACTTTAATTTCGGAAGTCGCTGTCAAATAACGAAAATGCTGAACCAACGACACCGACTTCCGAAATTAAAGTTATTTTTCACTTTGTAGTGTTTTTTTTTTTGAAGTCGGTTGTTTTTTTTGTAAAAAAGTTTTTTGTTATTCGTTACACCATTGTATCGTCGATCTACATCTAGATTTGCACTTCCCTTCTGATTAGACTATCAGTTCAGAAATTACGTTAAAATAGCCTTTTGTTTGTTCCATTGTCTACAACAATCTTAACCACGTATCTGCGTTCATTGTCTCGATCGATTGTTTGCGTCGTGGATAATCTACAGAGTAAGCCGCGGCCGCCACGCCACTACCACGCCTCACGCTCACGTCAACGTTAGCTTTAGCGTTCGGTGCACGGGCGACGTGTTAATTTCTACGTGATCGCAATCCGACTTCGCCTAGGGTTGACGAACCACAGTACCGTTCAATACATGAGCTACGTGCCGTTTAATTGTCATTATACTCGCATCAATCCGTGACAGCTGTGGCATATTACTGGCGATAAGCCATTCCATTGGAAGACAATTTTATAGCTGAAATAAAGTTGCCGAAAGGATGGTATTACTTATATCTAGTTAACCTTTACATGTCCTTTATGTATCCAATTCTATTTGATGAGGCAATGTAGTGCATACTTAATTGCTGTTTTAGCTTCAATCTACGAAGACGATTCTAGAATTCACAATCTGATTTCTGAGAGCAAATCTGTAATAAAACATTAGGAATATACGCACGTTACACTTGGACGATGTCTGTTATTTTCTCTTCTCAATGTTTATCATTATTACGTTGTCAACTCGAGGCTTACTCATCATCACACTAATATTATAAAGGCGAAAGTTTGTGAGTGTGTGTGTGTGTGTTTATATGTTTGTTACTCCTTCACGCTCAAACGGCTGGACCAATTTTGATGAAATTTGGTATAGAGATAGCTTGAGTCCCGGAAAAGGACATAGGGTACTTTTTATCCCGATATTCCCACGGGATCGAGACTTATGCGGGTAAAACCGCGGGGCGCAGCTAGTCAGCGTATAAACACTGGTGTTATTTCGTGATTGTCCAATTTGAAAGTATGCTGAGTGAGCTTGTGTTACCCTTTCGATTTTGTTTCACGTTCACGTATGATCCATCACGTTCGTCAGTGATGTGGTGCACACGTATATCTCATGTTAATGGTTTTAATTCTGGCGGAGTAAATGTCGAAGACAGACCGCGAGTCGTGATTCATCAAACATTGTATAAGCACCGTGTTGAATTAGTTTTATTGATATAATGTTTTGCGGCTCTGTCGGTAGCGCGAGGAGTGAGGGAGTGAGCATGAGTAATAAATAGGCAATTGATTACGCGCACATATTTGCCCCCGTGGCTACGTTCACCGGTGACCTCGAGGTGCTCGAGCGGAGACCAGACCTTGTGCCAGGACACGGGTGCACCGCGAGTGTCGCCGGCGCCGCCTTCACGCGCCGCTTTTAGGAAGTTCAGAATGCTCTTGAAATATGAATGCACTCAATGATTTAATTCGCTCCCTCCCGGCTTTCCGTGTTCCAATAATAATATGTAATTTTAAATGGTTCCTTTTCCTTGAAACTTCGAATCAATTTTTCCATCGGGTTCATTAATATTTAACTTTATAGATAATAAAATACAGCTTCAATTTAAACTGCAAAAGCGAATTATTTTACAAGTTTTCTTCATGAAATACTGAAAAGCGTACAGCAACGGTTCTTCAAATAACTGATGAGATTCTACTTTGCCTCCGGAAACTTTGTTTCAATGTTAAATTACGAAATTGTAACAATTATTCGAAATTTGATTTGCATTATGGAACAACGCACAATGCGTAACCGAGCTACAGTAAATGTCGAACGGCAAGGACTTGCGAAATCTACTAAATATTTTGGGCAAGCGTTTCTCAATAATATTTGCGTTTTTTGTAACCCTGAGCCCGCGATCAGCCGATATTAACGACTAACTGTTCATACGATACTTTCTAATAAATGTTACAGAAATTATTCGCAACTTTCAAATTATACGCATGCTAGTTAGTACTGGTTAGTAGCAGTTACTGGGAGGTGGGTGGTACCTACATATTCCGTAACTTCGTGCAATAAACCTATTAATATAACTACTTTTATTACAAAGAAAATCTATTGCCGTTAAATGACAAATATGACTTAAAACCTGTTGATTACATAAAATCTGGTCGTCGTATCGTGAAAATATTACTATTCAGATCCGGGTCTCTCTGACTCACTCTTCATTTTATATTTTTTTACGTATAAATGTGACATTTGACAAATGCTTTAGGGCTAAGTTATGAGATGGTTCGATAATTTAATCATGTGTAGCTCACCATATGGTCATTCTGATATAAATATCAAAACGTGTTTAAAATGATATAAAAAAATTTACATTATTATAAACGAACAAATGATTATAATGTTACGACATAGTTAAACAACGAACAACTATGAAAAATATGCACGGTCTAAATACTTTATACATACAAATTGCTTATTTAAAGAGTTCATTTTAGTAGGCTATTATGCTCATCAGCCCATGTATTCTCAAAATAAATATTAAAAAAAAATACGTTGTGAGAAAGAAACCAAAAGTGAATTAAAAACTAGTCCAGTGTCCAGTAATAGATAGAACTATCCAGAAATACTTAAGAAATTCTCAAAAAAAAAAGTGCTACGAGAAATGCTACGAGAACTACGTAGCGCAATTCGTAGTCATAACGTAAAGGCTCCGTACCTCCATTCCGAAATTGGTTAATAAAAATGGGTGTCAAATTTTAACACACAGTTTGCCTTGTTATCCAAAATACCCGAGTCCCGAGTACCTTTGTGTTTCGTTGACACGGCCGCGTGGAATGCTCGAGTTGATTCCGGCAGCACGAGTATTGTTCATATCCGTTTTCACAAGGTATCGGTTTCATCGGCCGGTATTTATTACTCTGTCACAACGCACTGACGAAATAAATTCATTTTGTTTGTAGGCCTGCTCATTATAACACAGTTATGAAAAGAGGAAACTAACTAAATATTTCAAAAAAATGTCGAACAAAGTTCTTTGTGTTCTTTTGAGAGTGTTTGGAATTATAAGTTCTGCGTTGTTCTACAAACAGGCTTTCCGTATACTTAGCTTGGTTTTACTGTCACCTTATTTGTTCCCTGTTGAAATCCTCCAGTTCCCCGTCTTGTGGTTGGCGAAGGGGCTCTTAATAACTAAAAACATAGTGTATCTCCAACCGCTTTCGATGTCGGGTGCTAAACTTCCCAATCTGGACAGTGTTACTTAAACCCTAAACTGTCCTAATGTTTGGTAAAATCTTCCCCGTTTGACCTGCAGTTACTTGATTGGGTCTACTAGAGCCAATGCGGACCATTCCAGTGTAGTCCAGCGTCCATTGTACGTGGTTTAACACGCCGTCAGAACTCGCATAGTAATAATTACCTACAGCCAAAGTACCCTCACTATTGTTCATTGAATAGCCATGGCTATCTGACTGCTCGACAAAGGCCTTCTCAAAGCCCTTCTAGCCCTCATGATACGCGGCCATGTTCAATATTAAGACTGAAAATAAAATAAGCCTCTCTTCAGCAGTGATCATTACTAGACAACTCCTATAATTGAAAGAAAGATTGGAATGCAAAGAATTTTTCAATAAATACTAACATTATATATACGACTGCAAGACTCATAGTTCGTCACAAATGCCATAGAAAAATGTGGTGAAATATGGAGAAATAGTCATCAATTAGAATCAGATACTTATTACGTAGCTTTATTTGGATCTTTAACCTATAGCCTACCTAACTAATGCCACCAAGCAGGTTATGTAACCGCACTGTGTGGTAATATCATCTCATATCATCAATAATGCTCATGAATTACACCAAAGTAATTCTTGTGATAATCTCCAAAGTTAGCCCCAGTGAAAGATAATTAATACCAATTTAAATACTCAAACACAGTCTAAACACTCAACATTTTTTTATTATCGTTGTTAACACTAGATTTTAAGTTAACATTACATTTTTTTCATCGTAGTATGCTTAGACTCGTGTTCTAATAAAAACTTTGAAAGCTTTTTCGCGTCTTTCAAGACATAAGGGTTCAAAAATCTAGGAAAAATCATGTTCACTTATAGGCTTTTATCATATCATCGTCATCATCTACGAGTATGGTGGGTGCGCATATCTATGCGTCTCCTTCACAGAATGTTAGCGATGGTAAACGCTTGGTATTCGATGTGTCCGCGTAGCTGCGCCCACGCCGGTACTTAGCCCAACGTGACGCCGCTACTTGTCAATGTTCTCAGGACCAAGCACGTGCTTAGAATTGAACATTTAAATACAGTATCATGTATTGTATGAATCATTAAATACCACTCACTAGTTAGCTAGCAAGCTTTTAATATCTATTTAATTTGGATTGTTGAGGCAAATGTTATCTTCTTTTAAACGAGTTTTTAAATATACCATCACGAATTTGAATACCGAAGCACAAATTACTGACCAACTTAGTAGTCGTGTGAAACTAAATCTTAAATATTACAAGTTCTTTTAAAAAAAATCTTTTAATCCTTAAATTATTATGTAGAACAACTTAAATTTTGTCAATTCAAGGTGAGCCAAGCGACCGCATAAAACTTATGTAGACACAATAAAGAATGATTCGAGTAAAGAGCGATTATAATACAATTTGGCACGACCTAACGTTACAACTGCTATTACCTAACTGGTTGCAATCGAAATTGCAGCTATGTAGGAGATGTTCCACTCTTGCGCACCTGCAAACATCTCGTATTATGTGACTTGTGAGCACACGCTAATGTCAAAGTGACGGATTTTATAATATATATGTTGGGTTGTTTGTCATACAAAGCAAATTGTACGAATCATCTTCAGGATGACATGTTTAGGTCCAATAAAGTTTCAGGAACTCCGGAGTGTTTGTCCTGAAACAATATTTCCTTCTGTTTTTTGACAGATTTTTTATTATAGACAGAACAAAATCCTGCTATGTTAATATACCAATGAAATAACAATATGAATACGAAAGAACCAACCGTCTTTGCTTGAACTAAATTGCGATTACTTTTGTCTTCAACTAATGGATCCGTATTCGCCAATGTAGATACCTCCACCAAAATAGAATCTGAACTTTAAAAGACTCCGGCGTAACAGTCTTACTTGATAGTTTAATTATAGGTTTAAGTTCTAGTGACACCGACTCAGTAATTAAAAGCTCTTTAGTTAATGTTTCTAGGAAACAAGTAGATACGTACAGCGATGTCCTCTTAAGAAATTGTTTATTCAAATCAAGAGTTGCAAAGGTGCAGTTTTCGAAACCGACATTCCTTCAATCAATAACCTATAGACATTTTTATATGCCTGATTCCATGACGGGGCTGTAAAATGACATTAGTAGGTAAGTCGAAGAGGTAGGCTCTTATTTTTCCGAAAATACTGTTACTAGAACCAAAACTTTCGAAGCCATGTGACATCTATCATCACTGGACCCGCGTGGGGAATACAGGCGGGAATTTTAGTAAGTAGTAGCAGTATAATCGCGTATGACTGATTATGCTACTATCTTCGTATGGTTGTTCAAATGCCGTAGGTCGCTTTTTGTATGGCGAACGTAAGTAAATATTATGAATGTGTGGGAAATATAGTCCGTCCTTGACCCCCTCCCGTTCAGGTGCTGCTCCCACGGATAACAATCACCACTTCTGGCCAAATGTACTTAAGTACTTGTATCTCCACGCAGGTTTTCCTAGAACCAGTTTTCCACCGGTTTTCTGTCACCTCATTGAATAATATAAACTGCCCCACTACATATTAATGTGACCACTTTTATTTCAGAAATGTGAAACGATTGCTCGTTTATATTAAGATGCTGTTATGTAATATTACATATTTGCGGCAGAACGTACCTATGTTTAACTCCCGATGTACTCAACATTGTGAATCTTAACCTAAAATGCTTTTGTTCCCAGTTTGTTGTTTCGAAAGTGCCACCCTACAGCCGAAAATAAAATTATTGCAAGCCAATGAACAACAAACATGCAGCTGCAATAAACAAAGTAACTATTTAAATTTTGAAATTGATAGGTGTGAACAAGCGTTTGGCGTGCTTTACAATATGCATGATATAGTCACGATAACAATACAGTAAAAAATATACGTACTTATTAAATTTTGTTTGTATAAACGATTTTCGGCGGTTCCATGGCCAATGCAACAATGGGCATATTGCCGTTTGGAGGCACTTTACTGTATACTTAACTATACATATTATTATAAGAAACATAATTAAAATATATGAGCTTAACCTTGCATCTACCATCCATGGCGGTTGACCAATGTCTATGTGGTGTAAGTTAGTATACAATAACTTATGTTAGATATTTGTTATCTTAATGATAAAGTTCACACGATCATTAAAAACCTTCTGGTATGTATGTTTGTAATTATAAAGTGACATTGCATATACGATTTGTTGAATATGTTGCGTACCTGTGACCAAGATTCGTTTTAGGAGTCAGTTTGCTCCAGTGATCTTGAGATTCTTGAAATATTATGAAACATGGGACTTAATACTGGACTAAGAATTCCATAAAGCATGTGAAATAGATCCTTTACAAGGACATTATCAACAATCCTGTGTGGAAAGCGAAACAATGTAGACGAACAAGTTCCAAACAAGCATGAGGAGCATAGATACAAGGAAACTCGTTTTTACCTCGGAGAGAGTTTAACCTTTAGCACTGCGGTGCTATTTAATCAAAAGATGATAATAATGCGCATGCTGTAAGCAGTGAAAGAGTTAGCTGGCAATACTTTCTTGTCACGTTCAGATCTCTCAATTTCCCGAGAGATTGTGCGGCGCTTCCTCCGCGATGGGGCGATGCACCACTCGCGCTGGGAGGAAGCGCGGGTTGCCGAACCCAGATGTAATCAAGCCACGAGCATTGACTTAGCATATCCACACAAATGATAAATGTACCGACGCAGACCCACTCACTCGTTACGTACATACATTTTTAATTGTGGCGCTTTGTCTTATAACTATAAATTTATGCCTAAGCGCATACTCCATCCTCGTACAATTAAAATTCTTTGGAACTGGACAGGAGTATGCTAGTTTGACATGTAGTCAGTCAGTGTTACGAAAGATTATTTTCTATCTTGTAAATAACAACCACTAAAGGCGCACGCGACAAAAAGAAATATTGTGTAAAGTTTTTAGGTATCGCGATTTGTCACGCCACTTAGCGAAAGGCCCATTGATCTATTTTAGAACAGCCTTTGTGGTCTATTTTACGATTTGCTTATTTATATCAGGTTGTGGTAACTGAAGAATGTATTACTATATATTTAGTACTGCAGACAAACAAATGGCTTTTATAGGAGGTTTTCAAACCAAAAAAGTAATATCTTCATCTAATTCTCGTAAGACTGAAGCCACCAAAAACAAAGCTTAAAATATTTGAGTCCCATGTAGTTCGACTACATTCTAAAATAACTTGATTCACGTGTCTCAAACCCAAATAATACAAATAAAACGGTGCCCTGATACGCCTTGAACTTTCTGAACCCTCTGATGCATGTGGAAATACCATGTAAAGTTTAAAGAGCATGAGAGTATCTACTTTATCGTTTATCGTCTAAAACTTGAGAGATCAACTCATGCAGTATTAATGTATAACAGATATAATAAAATTCCTTTTGTAGAGTCATATAAGCTACATTTTCAAAGCATTTGACTAGGTATATATTATTTGGTCCAAATTCAAAGTGTGAACAAAGTGTGTATCTGTAGGTATCACGTCTTTGTGTATCGGTCCTGTGCCACGCTCACCTAGCCTTGCGCTCGCGACCTTACATCTAGTGAAATTGAACCGGTACAAACGTAGGTACTGGTCTCGTTACACTCCAGTGCGGAATTGAGGCTGCATTCATTATCTCAATGATTTTCCATAATATTTATGTAAGATTAATTTAGCTCAACGATGTTGTGTGACGTCAAATGGAGATACAGGAAATTACGTATTGTTATTATGGAAAGCGGATACTCAAGTACAAGTTTTGCTGGAAGCTGTTACACCTCTTTTACCTTTTTATCACTCGGTTTAACTATGCTTTATAGTCGACTGTATCCTGTTATGCTCGAAAGCATTAGTATCTAAACTACATCATGAAGAGTTCGTTCTGTAATTTGCATCAAACTTTTAAATGTTAGCAAAAGTCCGGATGTTTGAAGAACAATACCTATCGTTAATATGGGTTTTATTGTCCAGTCGGTATTCACGGTAACCTTCACAAGTAAAGTGACTGCATCGGAACCAGTCACGGTCGGTGTGGCCGCATTCACTGGCATGCGTTGTCACACACTTCCTCGCACGCAGTGAAATGAAGGTGGCCTAATGCGATCGGATGGACTTAATTCCAATATATAGCGCCATTCGCTTGTTATCCCTCGATCACCTTCCGTGTACAGTCGAGGCTCACAAGAAATGGTGCGGAAGCTCAAACATTTCCGACACCGATAATTGGATTCGCGATACGATAAAGTAGCCGTGATATGATTCATTGCACTTTTTATTCCCACTGCTCCAGCGACACGGTTCCGAAAGACTAATGTGTACATGTCATTGTTATTCATTTAAAATGTTTTCTCCGCGTCTGATCTTAACAGCCCGGGTTATTAATGTGTGTGACCCGCCGGTTGGGCAACCGCAAAATCATCTTCGATCGTGACAAGTTGCAAAATTCTTGTCTCGTCAAACTACCATAAAACACTCAGTAGGACGCAGCAACAGTCGTAACAGCTCTTACGTATTGATAATTTTAATGACAGGCTGATCAATTATAAAGTGCTATAAATACTGTAATGTATTGTAGTGGACACAGACGGGCTCGCCGCGAGCGGCTCGTGTGAGAGTCAATCCTGAGGCGAAAGTGATCGTCAACGTCATGCAGAGTTGCCTCATCGATCGGCTTGCACTTGCGCGGAATCGAAATGCGTAATACACCCACGCTCCGATTTTCGCCGCCATTTCTCACGACCACATCACTCTTGCAACATTGCAATGTTCGACAATGCTTGTTTTATAGTCATCTAGATGAATTTTCACACAACTTCTTTGCTCCCCATCGTGCAACTGTGCCAGAAATATCGATAGCTATGCAAATCGATAGCTTTTATGAAACCAATCAATGCACAAAAAGTGTGCTAATATAACCCGTACTTACGCGTGATTATACGTCACTTTAAACATACTCATTAGAAATGCTCATGTAACAGCGAAGTTGTGTTGGTAGACAAACAATACCCAGCTCGAGAATGCGGTGATGAAATGAATTGGTGACTCAGAGTTCCTTGTGCAGGGTCGCAAGCTTTTGACTCGTAGGCGCAGCTGCCAGATGTCATCTTGCTGAGTCACGGAGCACTGACTCCTATTCTATAATGTAACAAACTTTCGTAACTTTACCATGTTGATGGAGATCTTACAAATTCCGTTTCTTTGTTACAGATGCTTGTTAGTGTGCACGTTCTACTCGGCGCACGCCGATGTAGATATCATCACAGAGCCTCGGCCCGGTGAAGAGTACGTGCTGGTCAGTTCAGGCCAACAAACTCCATTAAGAAACTTCGAGACTTCACACAAAATTCCTGAAAAGCACCCTCATCACAGAAATTTCAAACAAGATGATAGTGAAAAGATTGTCAAGAAGTTACACAGCGGAAAGGTAAAACACGCAACCGAGGGCATCATTGCCATCGAAGAGGACAAAAAAGCTTTGTTCAAAAAGGGATTGAAAAGCAAAGCTTCGGAATCAATTGAAGTTGATATTCCCGTATCAAAATTAGAAGACATTAAAATAAGGGAGAACTTGAAAGATGTTGAGACCAATCCTAAAATGGCTGTCGCTTTGGAAGCGATGTCAGAGTCTGGAAAATTAAGTAAAACTTCAGGCACAACTACTCAGAGGCCAGTCCTTACTACTGCCCCACCAAAAGCTTCTGCTAACCAGCAATTCGACTATATCCCTATTAACTTTGATACTATAGACGATATCAACACAGGACTGTTATCATCTAATATTAATTTAGAAACGGCTGGCTCAGAACAGAAGCCCCAATCGAGAATCCAAATTAAGAAAGGTCCCAATGGCCAGGACTACGAATATGAGTACATTTATTATTACTATGATGAGGATGAAGAAGGTAACAAAAAAGACGGAAAAGGAAAAGATAAAGCTTCAACCACTGCTGCCACCCCTGTTCACAATTCTCACGACGGTCCGGAAAAAATCGAAAGCGAGAATCACATCGCTAACGAAAGTAAAACTAAGAACAAGTACAGTTCTATTGACAGAACAACTACCGCTGCTACTCCAGAAATACAAAACGAAGTTGTTCCAGCAACGACTAGAGGACGAGGCCGCAGCCGCACCGTCGCACCCGCACCCGCACCCGTCTCCGAGGAAGAGGAAGAGGACATCAGGTACTTCATGTTCTATTTCATTGCATTTCTAAACATTTTAAGTACACTAAATTGTAGGATACACTTTATACTTTTATTATTTATTTATATTAATAACACTTCCTAATATTCAAAGCGTTAGGTTGCCATCAAGCACACGGTTCCCGCCTCGAGGTCGTAACTTAGCATCAGCTACTTCGACAACTTACGTACCCGAAGTATCTTCTGAAACAGTTAGACAACGCGGACGGTCACAAAGCGACAATGTTGCTGATGAGTCAATCGGTCAGACCAGAAGTAGGACCCGTGCGCACATCAGGTAACGTACACACCGACCATTCACTCTAAATGCACAACAAAGCTGAAAATTGTTTTAATAATGATTTATTATGTTTACAGACGCCCAAGCTCGGAACTTGTAGACCTTGACAGCTTCAAGACTCATTCCGGTGACATTCCGTCCCCATCCCAATACAAAGAGCCACCAAGTAGATATTCTTCAGAAAGCCGGACCACTACAGAAGAAGTGCCTGAAACGACATCAATTGCCAAAGAACCCACTTATGCCAAAGAGTCTGCCAGGGAGGGTCACAGCTTATCGTCGGTCATCAGATTCCAGGAAGTCTTAGATGATTCAAAACTGCCCGCCGACTACAAGCAGACTACTCCTTACGACCAGGAAACCACTGAGTACACGACTATGACTGCGATGGAGAAGGTGGCTCTGGACCTGTACGCGTACTTAGCAGGAGAGAACTTGAACAATGACATCAACCCAACGGATGAGATCGATTTCGATGGGACGACGACAGTTGACGATATGTGGACGACGACAGAGTTCATGAGTACTACGGAGGAGGTGACCACGCCGCCGACCACCACGACCACAACCACGACCACGACGACGACTACCACCACGCCGGCGCCAACCACCACCACTACAGCGGCACCCACTCGACCCTCCCGGTTCAAGGGCCGCGCCGGCGCCCGCACCCGCGTGTCAACCTCCAGCGCCGCCACCGAAGCACCGCAGGAGACCTCCACCAGAGTGCGAGGTAAACACTCAGCTTTCGACCTCTTGTGTAATAACACTGACTGCTTCACCATGAACTACATTTACTAATCCAGTTCGAGATTCTCGGCGCGATTGGCGAAAGTCCACTACGTGGTTGGAAGTAATTATTGATTATATTAGCGCGTGTTTTCTAGACAACGTAATTCATTGGAATTTTTACATACCGTTTTATGTCATTTATTTTAGGTATAGGGGGGACAGGTAGGGGCTGATTTTGAACAGATCATGTAGGGGCAGATTTCATGATTGCACCTACCGCTGTTTGTCTCTGCATCACCCAAAGGTTGACTGAAGAAAATGCCTATGGCATTAAGTCCGCCTCTGTACATTTATGTGCTTGAAGTATTAAATAAATAAATAAACAAATCAATATTATTTTGGTACCTACTTGTAATTTAGTAGTTACTGATATTCGACAGTCACTTTCAAAGTTTTATCAGGCGTTACAAAAAAAGTAATACTTTCACCTTTTGCTTATACTCAAGCAAGGTGTCGTAAATTCTTAATATTGAGAAATTGATCTTATAAGTTGGTTGATGGGAGGTGAAAAACCTTTTTTAAGATCTCAAATATTGTAAATAGTACCTACTTTTAATAACGATACATACACACTCCAACTCCAAGTACATCTTCACAAACCATTACCTTTAAACCTTACATTAAACCGTAGTGGACTGGATAAAATCGGTATAAAGCCGTCACCATTTTCCTAGCATGCTGCTTACAATCCCAAGTTATTTATGCAGTAGCCGTTCCACCTGCGAAAGTTATGTTTTAATTATTCATTTGTTGCTCTGCGATTGTTTTTGTTGCGAATGTGCATTTTAAGCGAATGTCACGCTATGGAGAATATCCATATGGCCTTATACACACGCTCTAATAGTTTTTCTCACGAATGTTTATTGCGTGGAAGGTGTAAAGTTTTGTTTTGTGCTTTATGAATATATTCATACATCTGCTGGGGTAACAATTGGAGTGGGAAAGGCGGGTTCGAGATAAATGGCGTGTCTCAATATAGGTGACACTTCTAGTCTGTTACATCATGCCCATAGTTCATTGTGGCGCTGTTTGTCGGTCGATATCAGATAAGCTAGTTTCGTTGCCATGATAACGAAAGATACTGTTTTATTTTTTACGGTTAATTTTTTTTGATTTTATAAAAACGTAGATTGGTTAAAACTAATATTTTTGTTGATGAAGTGAAATTAAATTGTTTATTTTGTAAATAGGATATGGAATCACTTTTTCTCGTCATATAAAAAAAAGATGGAGTCGATATTTCCTATCTAATTACACCTAAAAAGAAATGGCAATACTAACTCAGGGTCTCAGTCTTTTTTAAAGTCCAGATACAATCTTGCTCAGGTCATATGAGGACCATGTAGATTAGTGTCTGAATGGTATCCTCAACCACACAGATTGAATTGGACCTGTCCAGTCAGTGCACGCCTTTGTCAGTAATCGAATAGTTCAACTTTAAAAGCTTAGAACTTAAGAAGCTCCATTTCAGATGGTTTAAAAAAAATAGAGATATACTTACGTATTTTGTGTTGAAGCCGATAATATGCCAAGTTACTAGATTCCTACACTGCCAGCCTTTTTTTTTACTGGGACCCAAAAACCTTAAAAACCTGTGGGACCTACAAATCCATAAAATTAGGTACCAACATTTTTTTTTGGATAGAAATCTATTTAAATTTTTTCACAGTCAAAGTATCTTGAACTTCACCGTGGGGATCCTGTTATCTTATCTACCGCTCTGATAAAATCCAAGCCTTTATCAAATTAAACATTAAAACAACTATTTTTACTTGTTACTACGAGAGAGTGAAGGCCCAATCACACTAATTAGGTCGTTAGCCCACATTCGGCAATCCGAATGACTTTACGCGAATTCGGAAACCTATAACGTTATTTACAAGCAGCCTTGATGAATTCTTTACTTATTAATTTTGGGTTTGCCCGACTAATTTCGACCTCGTACGGAGATCTTAGGCATTGACTCACCACCCGGCAAAGTGGCAAAAACAGTAAACGTTGATCATCATGAGTATCTGCCTCCAAGGAATATCCCTATTCCATAGAATTTCATGAAAAATTCCATGAAATAGACGAACTTTACCGTGGACTTGCGGACACACTTTTTCAACAGGGTAATTGCGTAACACACTAAAGGCTGATTTAGACAGGGTAAGTAACTGACTCCAACCTCGAGACAAGTTAGTGCTGACCCGATATTTACCTAGTGTAAATTGAATTTGGAGTCAGTAGTAATGACTCCACTGACTCCAAATTCAATTTATACTAGGTAAATATCGTTCAGCACTAACTTACTTACCCTGACTAAATCAGTCTTAACAGTAGCAATGGCTTCCATATTGACAGTTCAACAACATTCATTGCATTATTTACGTTGTTGAACAGACAATTTTTTCGAACATATGAATTAATGGATTAGCAATATCCTTCAAAATGATTCAGATTTTTATTGATAGTGCGTTACGTAATTAGGGTGCAGTTTGCAAACTTCATAGGTACCTACAGACGCCAGCACATCAAGCTACTACAATCTATCTGTCAAATTTATTTAATAGATCTTCAACTTTGTCGCTAAAGCATTAGGTTCAAGGTCGATTGGGAAAATTTGACAGTTTCGGGTAGCTTGATGTGCTGGCGTCTGTACTTTTTTAATTTATCCTAATGCGGCAAACGACCATGCGTAACTTCACTATTAGTAGATATAGGTAGGTTGTTTAATTAGGTAGATAACGCTTATCTAAAGATAAGTAGTACAGAATATTTAGAGGCATCATTATCAGCGTTAAAACGATAAACAAAAGTCACATTAATTTAGAAAAATACCTAGAAGTACTTTAGGTACCTATAAGAGAATCAATTTAAAATACAATGATATTTTTTTGTTTTACTCTTCATCAATTATAATATAAATTATTATCATTATACTTAATTAAATTACAATCATTTATGTTTGTTGACGAACAATCTTACGCATTGTTTGCTTACGGTTGTTGTTTTCAAAGGCAATAGTCAATGAACACGCTAGATAGGCCATTAGGTTTGATATTACACTACAAGCAGGTATCTTACGGGCATTATTAAGCATGACTTTGTTTCATAATTGTTACCATATCATTTGTTACTTACGTCAGAATTCTGTATATCTAATATTATTTTTTGGAGAAGCTCGAGCTTCGTATTACGACTTTATAAAATGGATATGATAATGGATGCTCTAGAGTGCGTTTCAACAAATAGTTCCTATGCCGTTATGTTGGCAACAATGTATACCACTTCTTATTCTTCACCACTCCTTAATGTTTTGGGCATGATTCTAACACGGACACCTTATAAATCTTAAAAAAAAAACCGCAGAATCGTCTTCCCATGTCTACTATCTTGATAGACATGGCCACAAAACACAATAATCCAAGCGGAGGACAGGGGAGCCAACATTATAACATAGGAAATATTTGTTGAAACGCATTCTCTAACGCAATCCACGTAACCCATGTAAGCCTAATCTTAACTTCATTTAAAAGACATTGAAGTAATTTCTTTAGGAATTCTAACAAGTAGAGCTAGTTGGCCATGACGCGGTGCAGGTATATACATAGGTATATTGACAACCAATATACTAAGCTGACCGACATTGCGATATCTTAGTCAGTAGACATAGAAACAGTATACTTTTGTCGAAATCGCCAAGTTTAAGTCGTAAGAGTTTTGAAACAGAACTGCAATTTGACACTGAACTTTAGACAACATCTTGATCATAATGATTAAACAATAATGAAAAAGGAATATATATATTATGTATACGACCGGCAACTTCCGCTATAGAACATTCATAAACTTTTGATTTACATCCCGCCTTTACCACGTCCATTTAGAAAATGTTAGTAGCATGAAAATATCAAGCATAGGGCAGAGGTGGCCCGTTTTCAGTATGTCGTAGGTATGCATTCAATGTGTGTTTGTTCAACAGGTCGCTTCGGAAAGCCGAGTTTAGGCGGACGCAAGACTACAGCTGGTAGCAGCTCCACTGCTGCCGACGCCACGACGCCGGCCCCAGCAGAGAAACCAGTCACACAACCCAAGGTCTGCATCCATATTCATTGACCCCTTACTGCGTATACTTAGTTAATAGCTTAGCAATAAGAGCGACTGTACTGTTTTGCATTGCGAATTTTGTGTCAGCTAAATACAGTGGTTAAGTTTGTGTTACGAAACATTTACCTAAATATTTTGATAAGATGTAAATGTTAATTACTAGGTACGAGTGGTTTTATAACTAAAGGCTTGTACTTGCAAACTATGTAAATGTTCGTTGACGATATACCTACAGGTTATCGTTAGCAAAAGCACCCTCGCTTGTAGCACAGAGTGGGTTACGAAGCAATGAGTAAGTAGCACCGGTAGAGCTGTGGTTTAAACAACATGATATACAAATGTATATATAAAGGGGAGTGTAAAAAACTTCCATTTGATGAAAGATTCAACTACATGGACAGAAAGATGCTATGTACAGCCAAAAAAGCCCAACCCCCCCATGAGCTGCAGACTCCATCATCCGAGAATTTTGGAGCAAACATCGTTGTCCTAATTAAAAAAACAAAACACTTTTTGAACGGAATCAACAAGTTTTCAGTGCACCAAAATTAAAATGAGAACAGAACAACATTTAAAGTTAAGAAGTCGATAGGTTATATAGATCATGTATCTATATACAGCGATGTAAGTATAGTGAATTCCATATATTTGACGAGGGTGTTCCTTGTTACAGGCGTTCGGTCGTCGTGGCCTGTTCGCCGGTCGCACCAGGCCAGCCTCCACAACTTCTGCCCCCGTGGTGGACGATGCCGGCAGCGCAGCAGCACCCAGTGAAGCCCCAGCAGCACCTGCACCCAGGTAAAATATGACCATTTTTAAACGCTTTACATGAAACGAATGAATGAAGAGTTTACGTTCGTTCAGACGATAATAGACCTCTCCTATTAGCGTAACCTGTCGTTTTATCAAAATGGTGAAAGACGCATTGGACACCGACCACACATTCACAGAGAGGAGACCTGTGTCAATATTGTAAATAATAAAACTCAAATATTTCTTACAATACTCAAATATTTCTATACAATTTTCTATGTCTACTACATAAACGTAGACTTATCAAGACAAGTTCAAATTCCAAGCATGCTAACACCTCGTGGATTTATTTCAGACCTAGGCTTCGTCCAGGCCTGAGGAGAGGTCCATCAAGCACAAGCACCACCGCTGCAGCCAGCTCTGCCAGTGAAGACAGCACGTCGCCCAGCGCAGGGTCCGGAGAAGTCTCTGAGACTACCCCCATACCCTCCAGGACTATTGGGTTAGTTTACCACCATCATTCAATAAATTGGGATGGGCAAGAGAATTTCTCTTGCCCATCCCAATTTATTTGGGGTCGGTTCAACATGTCTTTTCCTTCCATACTTCTCTCGAATTCTCTGAGTAAAAATTTTGACAGTCAGAAAAGGACTAAATTCACCGCTAAATAATTTTGATGTAGTTTCACTGGCAGTTGTTATTAGTTGGATCAGATCAGATTCTTTTAAGTATATAGTTTCTTTACTTTTATTTTACTTGATATAATTATGAGAAAACCAAATTATAGTATTCGGTAATAACAAATACTATAATTTCGACGACCATGACCATTCGACGGATACCGAATCGGTATCCGTCAAATGGTCAAAAAATGGCAGTCATGGCAGCGAGATCCAAAAACTGTATGGTTGCCGAATTTGTTGCAGATTCATTGAATATGTTGCTATGAAAGTAGCTAAAAAAATTATCCGCTATAATTATGACATCAGCTTTGTTACAGTAATTAACAGTGTTGTTATACTCAGATTAGGTAGTTACGTTCATAACGAGCTACTTCCTGAGACCCTCCCAGTAGTAAACTTAGTATGTGTAGTAGGTAGTGGTAATTTGACCAAATGTATTAAACCAATGTCCTGTTTGTCCCGCATAGCCGTGGCAGACCCGGTGGTCTCCGGCCAGCGTCCCTTCGCCCCGGACCCAGGTTGAATCTGCGCCCCAACCCCCGCCTGAGGGGCGTCAGCACAGCCCCTGAGGCAGCCACAGAGGCCCCCGCCGAGACCTCGGCACCTGAATCGCCTGCTACAGATGCGGATGCAGAGGTAAACGAATATAAAACACACAAATAAATGACAAAATTGCTATAGATTTGCTCACTGGAAATAGACTCCATTCCCTACGTTGGGATCTTTACAGAGAGTTTTGCAAAATTTCTCTATGCTCGACGTTACCTGACTGACATATGTGTTCTTTCCTTTCAAACAGGCTTCATCGCCCACTCCAGCTCCTGAGGCACCTCGCAGTGGCCTGAGGGTCCGCACCAGGCTGCAACTCTCTCCCTCCCCCAAGCCCCGCGCATCTGTCGCTCCCCCTGCTCGTCGTGTCAACCCTCTCCTGAAGAGGAAGCTAGCGGCTTCTACAGAGGTAATTTTGGAATAATCATGACTTATCAAAATAAAAAAATAACATGAGATTTAGAATTCTTTTAGAAAAATGTCTTTATCGATATATTTGCTGACTGGAATTCTTATGTATAACTAGGCAACTACAGAAGCACCTAAGAAGTCAACAGAAGTGACAGAAGAGAGCACTAGTGCAGAGCAGAAGAGTGAAACAGAGACAGAGCCCACGCCTGCTGAGACCACAGCCGCGCCCCTACGCGGGCTCGACGCGCTCATCGCGAAGAGACGCGCAGCCGGAGGCATCGGCGGCAGGCCCGCCAGGCCCGCCAGAGGCATCTACCATCCCAAATAACCACCACAAAAATCCTAATTATCTCTGGTTACATACACGATGACATAATGCTGAACCTTACGCCTCTTTCTATGTAGATCCTCTTAGTATCACTGCTGTTCCAGTGACTCCGTCAAAATTTTATTTTACACTTTTATTTAAAAGTTTGTTTTAAGGTTAAAATTAGAAATTCTCAGCTAAGTTCAGCATTTATGATATGTCATTAATCTTAGTCAATTCAATCCAGAAACTACTTAGGTGTTAGTGTCATTCGTCTACGTACTATCTGCCTAATATAAATGTTTTTTCTACTGTAGTTTTAATGTGTCTATAATTAGTTTAAGTTTCTAAAATTTTTTCATGCCTAGAAACGTGCCTTCGGGTACTCTCTACTTAGTACTATCCTTTTTATATTTTACAAGTGTTATGTACATATTAGTAGTAGATATTGTTACGAGTAAGTCCGGGATTCCATATATAAGGAAATCGCCCGAAAAATTCAATATAAACCAAATCAATATCACTTTACCATCTATAAAAATTCCGATAACAAAAGTCCTTTAACTTCTAAGACATTTGAAACATTATTTCTGTCGAGATTTGTAACGTAGCTTACGAAATAATTAAATATATGTAGGTATCTACCTAAAAGAACCGTAACAAGATTACCGTGAAGCCTTAGTTCGACACGACACCCAATGTGTCTGTTACCTCCAAAACAACTTTAGATATAACTATTCATATTTTTTCGAAATATTGTATTAATTATATCATGTTTTTTTTATTCCAATATAAAATTTGTAGATATTGACATCGAAAATTTTCGTTGAGCATACTTATTTTCGTGTGTATTTATTGCTGATTGCTGATTGGGGAAAAAGTTGTACTATATGTATTATGTGACGTCACAATCAACTCGATATACTGTATCTACACGTCTGCTGAAGCACTGACTGCTAGTGCCATCGTGATATATTTTTGTATCTTTCGTAAGTGTGATAATAAAATTAATAATTAAGAATATAACGTTTGGATCTTATTGTTTTATTTGCCTCTTAATTATAGGTAATGAACACATTTCACAAAGCGTTCCAGCTGATCGTTCATCGACACAGGTCAAGGTAGCAATCGGCATCTCATCTTTTGAAATCATCTTGCGTCAGAGATTTCTGTTAATCACGAAACAAACACACTAGACTGAAACAATTAAAATAAAAGTAATTCAGCCCAGCAAGAAATAGCGCGATGAGCTGGACTCCTTTTTAAAGGATTGGCCCACAATCGCAGTAGACCGGGAAAACTGGAAAGAGGGAAGGGAGGCCTTCGGTGGGACAACATAGGTTTATAATAATAATTAATTCAGCCTCACATGCGGAACTACTCCTGACTAACTCCTGACTCCTGGCAAATTTTCAAAAATACTGTATTTTCCTTCTACTATGATTGTAGGGCTAGTTAATTTAGTCTAAATCTATAAAATGTTATCACAGTACAAGGCGACCATGGAGCACAACAACCAGTGGAGAGAGCATCGGCACGTTTTTCTTCTAAATCAAAGTCTATTCTATTCTGTTTTTCTCTATGGCAAAACTAAACAACGGCGGGGGGAGAGGTAAGCTTCGCCCGCTGTGATTGGGTGATGAATTGACAACCAAATGACAACTGATTTTTTAGGGATTCCAAAAAGGTAATTAAAAAAATATCGATATCGATAATAATTTGACTTATTAGTAGTTTATGGATTTGTTTGCGATACAGAGATTACGGGTTCGATTTTGTAATAAAACCAGTTTTTATTAAATGTGTAATTGCTTTATTTAAAAGAAAAATTACTGGTTAATTATTTTAAATTATTTAAAAAAAAAATGCAGCCGCCATTTCGGGTTTTCATTTTGACCTCACTATTGACTTCAGCACTCTCGAAAACTATGAAAACGAAACCCATGGCGAACATTTAAAATAAATTGCAGCCGCCATTTTGTATTTTCGTTTTGACCACCTCACTATTGAGTTCATCACCCTCGAAACCCTGGTTGTTGTGCTCCATGAAGGCGACGTACATGAGGTAACAGGGTCGAATCTGTAAACCAAGTGGACTCTCTTGGCCCTGCAAGAGAGTCCACTGCGTTCATACATTTTCATTTCTTAAATGTACATTTATCTTCAAAGGTAAAAATTGCTGTAATGACAAGTTCAGCCTGGTAAACAACAAAATATAACTTTGCTTCCTTTTAACGAACAAATAAATACATAATAAGTAAGTATTTATTCAAAAATAAAAATTTGTAAAAGGTCCCATCAGGTTTATCCTAGCACAGCTAGGCATCATACTTTGTAATAACCTATAATATTTCTAAAATACTGTAAAATACTACAATATTTTACAGTATTTTAGAAGCTGTGCTAGGATAAACCTGATGGGAGTTCTAATAATTACTATCAGGACAACTGATTTCTTAATACCTACTGAATATATTTTAAGAAATAATGGATTGTTAGATAATGCTATGGGATCTAAGCACAGACATAGATATACACCTAGATAACGCAAGAGCAACTACTTCGCGTGCCAAAAATCGCACCAGCAGACGCCAGCACATCAACCTACTACAATCTGTCAAATTTCTTTAATAGATTTTCAACTTTATCACTGAAACATAAGGTTCAAAGTTGATTGGGAAAATGTGACAGTTAGGTGTAGGTTGATGTGCTGGCGTCTGTACAAAAACCGTAAGCCGCCACTTTCGCGCTCAGTCCTGTGTACGAGCGTGTGCGCTGGCGCTAGGCCCCGGGGGTGGGGGCAAGACGGGTGCCGCAAGCGGTGGCATCTTTGAATCGATTTGGTTTTCCCATCACAATAGTGCTTGTGACGTCATAGTAGGTAGTCAAAAAATGGCACGCTTGATTTTCTTACAGATCGTGATAGGTACTTGCGTTATCTAGGTCTATCTATATCTGTGGATCTAAGAGTAACAAGCGAACAGGCAGTCAACACAATCAGTTTTAGTTAGCCAATCATAGCGTCTCTGGCTGACTCAAGGTCGTCACTCGTCAGTAATGAACGGACGGCCAATATTAAATGCTAGTCTGTCCGTATAATGTCCTCAACTAAGGTCCAGCCGCGCTTAGTTTGCCAAAGATGTAAACAACAATGGCCGCTCGAAATTGAATAAAATCGATGAACAAGAACATTTATTTTATGTAATGTTTGTTTTCGTCTAGTTAGCTCGTAATTTTAGAGGAAAACAAACATTACTTATAAAAATAAATGTTCAGGTATATCGATTTTATTCTATTTCGAGCGGCCATTCTTGTTACCATCTTTGGCAAACTTAGCCGCGGCCGGACCTTAGCTGTGTTGCCTCTACATACCTTAACAAATGACCTATTGACGATATTTATTTTTACAACACATATAACTGCAAGTTTGACAAGTCTGTTGTGGGCGCATGCTTGAGCGTCTGTACCTATATTGATATTGTGCAAGGGAAAGGTATTTAGAATACCTATGTTATACGGGAAAGCACGATTTATCGTGTAATGCAGCTTAAAACATGTGTGATGCAGAGTACATCGTGTCCATCGCTCAAACAAAAACCTACGCTGTTGGCTTGCTTGAGTGGAATGAGCCAATAGGGAAGTTAGTTATTAATTAATGACATGCAAAAAAAAAATTGTTCATGCTGGCTTATCAAGCTCCCAGCTATACCTATGTCTAGCCCGTAGGGTGCCTACGTCATTAAAGATAACATACATTACAGTAAGGAGAAAGATACACATCTGTTACTAGCGACCCGTGACCCGTCCGTAAGCACGAAATCCGTAGATCAGCACGGGTGCAATGGCGACATGTCAAAACATCGAGATTCTGTACTATATCTAAGCTAACTATGAATGAATGATGTACATGAACCTTAAAGAATTAATGCACTAAATGATCGTGAAAACTGCATCAAAATCCAATGTGCAGTTTAGAAGAACTTAGCGGTCATACTCACAGACAGACCCGAATAGCATGCAACAATATCTTATTATGTATAAATAAATAATGTGTAAATAAAAAACATTAAGTAATAGTGGCTATTTTATTTAGAATTAAAATAATATGTAAATAATAACAATTTATACATAATTAATAAATAAAAATATAGCGTAAAAATTCATCTGCATCGCTGTCACTGGTAATGAGAGTAGGTCCGTTACGTTACGTTGTATGGCAATGTAAAAGCCAGCCCTTGGATTATGGGAAATGTCAACCAGCCGTTTCGAGATTTCCTTAACCCTGGGGCCATGGGGTACCCGACTGCCCCAGGGTTTCAACCCCAAATAGCTCAAGATATAATTACCACTTGAGATCTTCCGCAGCCGCAGCAGCAGCGCCAGCACAGGAAGTATTTTACACGCTCAATTTCGATTTCTGATAAATTATCATATTATGAAATACCTAGTGAATTATCGAAAGCGAGTTCGAATACGATAAACATGTTTACGCAAACAAAGGAGAACGCGACGCAATACTGTCCTTCTTTGACATCACAAATAAGAACAATGTTGTTGTTGTAGACAAACAACATGCACAATTTGTATAACGGTTGTTCAAATAAACAATTGAGTCTAGTCTAGTCCTACAGCTGGCATAAAATAATAAATATCTGAAGCTACGTCCTATACCTATATAGGATGTATCGTTACAATAACTAGAAGCAGCGATAAGTAAATTTTTAAAGTAAATACATATTAAGAAAATTTTATCTGGTTGCTCACACGGCCCAAAATATAGCCCTGTGATCTCAAAAATGCACACCAAAACTGTGTACGGTCGCGAGGTGGCACGTGTGACTGATTGGAATCGAGTGCAAACTCAGCCGTACATAACGGTTGAGCAGACCGCGACTGTGACGTTCGCTCATTGGCCGCTAACGAAGATAAGTGTCGACCCCGCACGCCACGCTGGTCCAACTCGTACCGCGCTCCTCGCTGTCCCTACTCCACAGTTGTTCTCCAGCCGCTCAGCAACACATACAGAACCCCCAATATCTTAAACGTGAGTATCATTTTGTACTTTTATGTGTTAAAAGTTAACATAATACTCTACTAATATGTTTATAACTAACCTCTGGAAACCATGAATGAATGTTTTCAACGCTCTGAGTTATAACTAGGCGGAAATCGAATTTATTACTTTGATAAAAATTATTCACTACTTCGCGAATTTCGCTATGCAATATAGTATTACACTCGCGTATTATGCAGTTACTGTACCTATGTGTACCTTTTAGCATCATCTTTATTATAATGTCCTTACATCAAATGCTAATGCTTGCGACTTATTTAGTGGGTGTTTATTTTTATCAAACAGTAAAACCGGTTTTGCTCCCTCTTTATTCTCGTGTACCTTCTTGAAATATTCGTGTAACATGTGTTGTATTACAGAAAACTGCGAAAAATACTTGCGATAGTGAATTTATTTATGTAGGTACGCCAAGTTGAGGTGTGATCCGGATTTACTACTAATTAATTTAATAGTTATCTATTAATTTTTTCCACAGTTTCAAGATGGTTTTGGAAATCAAGTCAGTCTTAGTTGTGGACGGTGTTGGTGCTAACTGCACGGAAATCCTCAACTCACATGGAATTAGTGTCATCAACAAAGCGAAGATCACCAAAGAGGAACTATTACAAGAAATACCGGTAAGGGCTCTTTACTAAGGTCCACACCAAAATGTAACTCAATTCATTTTTATCTTTATTACTAATGACAAGAGATTGTTGCACTTTCCGTACGATTATGGCGAGTTATATTTACTTATCTTTAAAGTTTTTATTTTTGTTTAAGCATTCTTAAAAAACTAACCATGCATAATAATTTATAATCCATGCATGGATAAAAATACATACTTTTTTCAGGTGTTTCTTAACCTCTAAATTAAACATAGGTACGAAAGGTTTTCCTCGAGCAAGTCGTGACTAATGTCTACTTTTATTCGTAGTTTATTGGACATTTGAGTAGTTAAACTATTCATTGCGTTGCTTTTATATGTTTTTTTTTCACTACCTACCTACCTGGTATTTTCTAAATATTAGGATAGGAATAGAGACAGAAATTAAATTATGATAGTGTGAATCTGCCAAATGAGTTTTAAACATTTTCTGTTGTTCGAATCATTCGTGTGAAGTTTGAGTTCGACGTAAACTTTTCATATCAGAATTGCCCCAAGTACGACTTGGGGCAATTCCGACATGAAAAGTAAAAATGTTGTCAACTTCTGAGATTACACAGTTCTAATCTCAGAAGTTGATAACATTTTTATTTTTTAGAATTTATATTACCTAATTAAATATCGATTGTTGAACAGAAATACAATGCTCTGGTAGTAAGATCTGCATCACAAGTCACCAAGGAGGTTTTGGAAGCCGGCAGAAACCTGAAGGTGGTTGGTCGCGCTGGTGCAGGAGTCGACAATATCGACGTCAAGGCTGCTGGTGAGCGAGGAGTAGGAGTCATCAAGTAAGTGGCTGTAATACATAATGAGACAAATAGTATTTCTTAACATGCTCATGTAAAAAAATAAATTCGCAAGAGGTTCGTCGGTTTGGTCCGAATCATGAGAATTGATTTCAGACACTTATTGAACTCAACTGGCTCAATTGACAAACTAATTGCTTTCCAATGATTTAATTTGTAAATACGTTCTTATTTACATTGAACCTTTATTTATATTCGTTCTTGTCTGATGACTTTTATTCATTTTTGTTGCAGTGCCCCAGGAGCTAATGCCCTAAGTGCGTGCGAGCTCACTTGCAGTCTGATCTTGAATCTCTCAAGGCATGTGGTGCCAGCAGCTTCAGCCCTGCGCGCTGGTCGCTGGGACCGCGCCCTCTACACCGGCACTGAACTCAACGGCAAGACACTCGCCATCCTCGGCCTCGGCAGAGTCGGCAGAGAGGTCGCTATCCGCATGAACGCCTTCGGAATGAAGGTATAATATATGTCTCTTATTCTAGGTCTGTGCGAAATCAGCAGCGAATAAGATCTACCTCCAAGAATATTTCTATGGCGTGTTTAGCCGTCAAAGCGACATTTTTACTGTAAATAATGTCACTTTGACAGCAAACCACAACATAAGAAAGAAACATCGTTGTAAACAGCACATAGGATATCGAAGATAATTACATTTTGTACAATGATATATATACAATGATACATATATTGCGAAATTGGATTATGGAATATATCAAAGCAAATGTTTTGATGAATATGACTTGATTGTCAACTCCTGACGAAACCTGATGAAACAAATGAAGGTTAACTAAAATTCCTCGGACACTGAACTCGTTAGTATAATGGCCGATAAGATAAGGAAGCAATAGTAATGGATAAATTACTTGGATTTTTCTGATGAAATAACGTATGATGCAAATAATAGCTTTTAACCTGTTGATAACATGTCTATTCGCGTTAATTTTGTTGTTTGTACCTTTCAACTGTTTGTATGCAACATGCTTTTGCATTATCATGATGCGCTTGCTTGCTATTTAAAGCGAAATTTCATCATTTATGCCTCATTTTTTATCACTTGAAACAGCGACTGTATTTATCTTGTCTTCAATCTTACACACGTCCTGCCTGCACAGATCATCGGCTATGACCCATTCGTCACTGCGGAGGACTGCGCCACCTTCCACGCGACCAAGATGGAGCTGGAGCAAATCTGGCCACTCGCTGATTATATCACTCTGCACACGCCGCTCATTGAATCTACGAAGAGTAAGTGTGCGATTATATCAAAATATTTGTATAATTTGATCAAAATATTTTTATCATCATCATTGTGTCGATATCTGGTTAAAATAAGTATTTTACCGTCATCTTAGCGAATAGATGTCCCTTTTGGACATCCATATCCCCCAAGACCTGTTAAGGAGGGATAACATAAACGCATACCTAGGCAGGTTGGCGACTGTACCTGCTTAGGATTGTTTGAAAGAACGCTGTTCATTGCGCTTATTCTAGAGTATTCTAGACGGAGGAGATAAGGTGACGCTATTCTTCGCGATCGACACCTTAGTTACTAAAAAATGTCAAAACGTTTTATCGTAGGATAACACATCGATGAACACGCGATAATCATCAATTATAAAGTTATTCTTAGATAGTAATTTTTATTGTTTTTATAGCACGTTTTTGGGTTAGTATGATATTATACTTATAATTATTGTTTTATTATTTCTTTAAATCTGATAGATATATATAGATATCACTGGCACCACACCAGTTGTTTTATGATAGATGTTTTCAATAGTTTATAATTAGAGTTCCAGAGTCCAGTCTTTATAATAAACGAACAAACTAATGCTCTTATCAAGTAAATTGTTCTGAAACAATTGGTTTCACTCACTTGATTGTATTCGGTTGAATATTCATTTGCTGTTTGTGTTTGTATAGACATTAGACAGGTCAATCAGTAACCCACACTTATGTTATCTATTTTGTATTTTTGGTTGCGTAATCTTTGTTATCTTCACTGGAAATTGGAATGTCGTGAAAAACAGTTATATTTCTTAAAATACTTCTTCCTCAATATTCATTTAATGGCCAAATTTCACCATACATAAATGTGACCTTATTAGAAACAAAGTTTTCCACCTAAAATTGGTTTATTCCAGAAATCCCCACCGACAAATCCCCACCAGTAGGGATTGTTATTTTGTTTTTCAGAATTCCCTTTTAGTTAAATAAACTCAGCCTAGTGGGGATTTTTGGAAAATAAGTAACAATCCCCACGAGGTGGTGTTGTTTCTAAATTATTAAACAAAAATGTTTATTATAATAAAAGCAGCTTACAACGAGAACCTGACCTTATTACAGTGAAGACCAATAAACTCTATAGAAAAGAAAATGTACTTGCCTACTGCCGTCAACCGAACATATTATGTAAATCCAGACTCCGAGCTGCTACTAAGAAATTCCAGATAGAAAAACCCAATAACACTTTGCCCGACCTGGGAATCGAACCCAGCTCAGCAGTAGCGCTTTAAACCACTAGATCAACGAGGCAGTCAACGTGTGTGGAACTACTTATTTCATTATTTGTCTTATTTGTGTTTTCATATGTTAATTCTTATTTACAGACTTCATCAACGCAAAGGTGCTTGGTAGCTGCAAGAAAGGAATCAAGATCGTGAATGTAGGACGCGGGGGTCTTATCCAGGAACGCGACTTGCTTGATGGTCTCAACTCTGGGCAGGTATGATTGATCATCACTCAATAGATCATAATATATTAATTATATGTATAAGGTACTGTTTACCTTGTCTGAAGCTGTCTGTAAAAGGAAACCATCCTTTCAAGAAATAGAAGTGGTCCCAATATGATTCCCTTGGGCACTCCAATTACTTTAGGCTAATACAGTTTACGTTGAACTGTAGAGTTCTGTGTAATTTCAATTAAAAGTTTCTTCTACATACTTAATTAAAAGTAAAAGATGAAAATTAACTGTATAATATCGAGAATTGGCCTCTTTACTATCTATCAAGCAGTAAAGTCTCTTTTTTTTCCTTGGTAGATCAACATTTTTTTTGTAAGTATCGGTAACAATTAATTTCAACTATTATTTTTCAGGTTGGAGGAGCAGCTCTAGATGTGTTCGAGCAGGAGCCACCTACTGATCCCCTGACTCTGGAGATCATTCAGCACAAAGCCGTCATTGCCACCCCGCATTTAGGTAGGTTCACCTAGAACTTCGTTATTTTATCTGTTCGATGCATTCGATTCTGATCACGCAGATCAATCATCATACTCTTAGGTCCGCTTGCACCATCAATCACTTGAATATATTTGCCGGTAAACGTATTAAAAACACCACTTGTCTCTGTCATCTTCAAACGATTGCCAGAAACGTAACGATATTTTAAATTCGTTTAGCATTTGGTGCAATTGGGCCTTAGTGAGCCTTTGACTGTGTTGGTTCCCGTTTAAGCCAATCAGCATTATAATCTGGTACAATTCTTATTTCAAGCTTTAATCAGACAAAGTCGATTGCAATGTCCTTATTACACTTTGTGCTCAATTTTATTCATTAGACTAACAAAAGAACACTGAGTAATATCATGGTTTTATGAACACTAATGTAAAGATCTGCAATTCTAGATAGGTACACACATAAAAACTAGTACCTGACTACTGTAACTAAGTATAATTTCCAACAGAAATTGTCTGTAATTACCATAGTACGTGAATAATAATTCTATACCACTATGAAAAATGGGTTAGTGTGTTATCAAGTTGGTATCTACCTATGAATTAGCAATCTGTATTTCTTACGTAACTAGGTATATCAACGATACATGTTCTAGTTAACACAATTCTACTTTTAATCTCTCTTTTGCACGGATTGAATGACGTTGTACACCCAAGTCTTAATTTGGCTCTTGGCCTGCCATTGCAAAGCACGACTTTGATAACTGACTTTCCCATAATAATTGCTTTATGTTTGTTATGGGAACCTTATCAGCAGTAAATCGTGAAGTCTGTATTCAATTCTTTACGCAATTTATGGGCTAACTTGTGTGAGTTATTGACACTTGATAAAACTTGAAATAGTTTGTGATCGCCTCGTTAATAACTTCTACACCATGTCATCATGGATATGACGGTTGTTATCATGGTGAAAAACTTAATGGATTGTTTGTGGGTGTGATTAACAGGGCTGCTAAGTAATAACAGCCGCACGGGTCGAACCATCAGATTTGCTAGCTACGCTTGCGAATATGGTCATCATTGGTTCGTGGATGGGTGACCATCTTTACATATCGAAACTGCTCCGTGTTTTGGAAAGCACGTTACTACGCTATCCCCGGCTGTCATTAGTAGATCTTCGACAATCATTACGGGCCGTCAGAAGCCTGAAACTCTGACAACCAGTCTTACCAAGGGATATCGTATTACCAATTTACTGGGTTGTGGAGGTTAGATAGGCAGTCGCTCAGCTAAAATACTGGTATTCAGCTGCATCTGGTTAGACTGGAAGCCGCCCTTCGGGATGCTCGTACGGTGGTCTCATATGATAGTTAACTTCAATAATACGTATTTAATACACTTTCTGTATGTTGATGATGTTGTAAAACTTCCTGCCACTGTTGTTTACCTAACTAGTGGTAAGTATACGAATTCGTATGGGATAGGTACGAAAGCTAAAAAAAATAAAACACTACAAAATGAAAAATAACTTTCTCGGTAACAAATAAAAAAGTTTAATTTCGGAAGTCGGTGTGTCTTGGGATCTGTATTTTAGTTTCAGTTTTTTGCCACCGAGTTCCGATATTAAAGTTATTTCATTATTTTGAGTTAATTTCTTTTTGAAGTCGATTTTTTTTAATTACTTTTTTATTTCGTAATTTTTAGTTTTAAGTAAAAACTGGTATATGTTTGTAATAAGTAGGTTATAGTTTACTTGCACTAGAATTTTACCAAGGATTTGATATGTTTTCCTTTTGACACTACACCAGTATCAATAAGCCAGGCCGCCACACTTACACGTATTGGTCCATATTTTTAAAATTACTGAATTGATTTTGATCAAACTTGCACTGTTCCCTAAATTGAAGTAAATTTAACCATTAAAAAAATGGTTAAGATCCGATTAATAGTTGTTTTTTTTTTTTTAAGAAATTATTGCATGTAAATCTGAGCAATGTGTTAATGTCCCAGGTGCATCAACGAAGGAGGCGCAAGTCCGCGTTGGTCAAGAGATCGCCGAACAGCTCGTCAACCTAGTGAAGCCCGGTACTTACAAGACTCCTCTCGCAGAGGTCACTCGCGTTCTCAAGAAGTAGACAAGCAGAATGAAGAAATCCTTCTAAGTTAACTTATCATATTCGTTATTTATTTTTAAGTATAATTATACTTTTTTTTAATATATCTTCTGGAAGGAAAACTTGTAGAACAAGTTATAAAAATAATACAATACGTTATTGACATAACTTTGGTGTATTTAACTCCAACGTTATATTCTCTGTCAATGAATTAAGCTTGTTTATTAAAGTTGAAAACTATTATTAAAAATCCATTGAAATAGGGGCTCGAAATCTTTTTTCACTCAAGTGGGTATCAAACTGCCGCCGTCAAGTGTCATATGATCTATTTATTGATACTTTGATGGTCAGCTCTTCAGTAAATGATTTACCTAATGTTTCCAAACTGTTAATTATTTTTCTATGTTATTATTTTTAAAGTATTTAAAGACTCAACAGCGTCTCTGTCTGGATCAGAAAGTATCGTATGTCAATATTAACAAAATAAAAAGACCATAAAAATAAATTTAAAATTATTTTATTTAAAAATTACTTACACTTATAATTTACACAAGTATAAAAAATGTATTCTAATCCATCTAATGTGATGAATTTGGAATCTAAAAGGGTTCTTTGTAGCGTGTGTCCGCTATCGGGCTATAACCTAGATTATATTATATAACAATCGATGAATGGCCTAGCAATTTTATCATAATATTGAAGTTATTGCATCTAAATTACATATACCTATGGTCCAGATTATTTCACAATATCACAGGGTGAGTAGCCGCATCGTGGTGCAAATATATTCTAGGTTATAGCCTACAAGGGAGTGAGTTTAAACTTGTTCCCAGATAATGTTTTTGAAAGGAAGGGATGAGGGGAGCGGGATGGTGGGTAGGGAGTATTGTGTTGAGGGGGAGGGGAGTTAGTTGCCACCTCGCCTGAACGTCCTGCCGGACCTGGCGGGAGCCGCGGCGTCGCTCTGGGGCTCTTCTTCTGTTTCTTGGACTGACCTTGTGGCTGCTGTGAGAAGAAAAATAATTTGAATCGACACTTCGTAACATATTAAATGTCTAACAACCGGTTTTGAAAGGTCAATTAACACAGAAAGGAGAATACTGCAGATGAGTTGTTATTTATCAGCCAAACACTGTTGTTAATATGAGTTTCAGATGTCAAAAGGGTGTTACATAATTAATCTTTATAGGTAAAATTGAATGCGCAGTAAATATCAGTTCAGTTTTTATGTTTACGATAGCACGTTCACCAGATTGCGGATGAAGGGCGTGCGAGCTTTAGGTACAAGGCCAAACCGTCACTTCATATAATTCAGAACTTTACTTCCCCAATTGCGTTAAGTATGGTAATTTTTTGGGGCTGTCTTTTGAATGACATTCAAAAAGCATGAAATAGGTATTTGTAAGTTTCTAATTGTTATTGAATTTAAGGTCAGTTGAGACGGTCATCCAAAATAACTTATTTATACTTAAGTATATTTTAACTTACGTCTGCCAAATCGTCCTCTGCTTGGCTTAGGCGCTGCTGGAGCTTCATCGTTAGCCACCTCTCTGGTCACCGGAGCATTGTTGAAACGCTTTTTGCTCTTGTTATCTGCAGCAGAAAGAGCATTCTTAATTTCTCGCTCATGCTCCTAACATTAATGATGATGACGTATTAATATTTATGAAAACCTGTCACCCAAATGATAGTGCCAATGACACAAGTGTGCATGATGAAATGTGTGATTTCAAATATTGCGATCGATGAGTACAAGTAATACTACTAACTGTACGAAATTTTGGTGGGATCAAGAGAATCCTGTGCTGACGACGAGGTGGTTGTCGAAGGGGCGTTCAATTTGGCTGTAAATACAAAGTGTTGTTTATTTATTTATTTATTAAAACTTTATGCTCAAGTAAAAAAAAAATACTGTACAAAGGCGGACTTAATGCCTGAGGCATTTTCTACCAGTCAACCTTAGGGTGATGCAGAGACAAAACATGGCAGGTGCAACATACAGGAGAACTAGCTAGGACCAATCTTTCCTTATTTCCTAACATAATATAGGTATTCATTTTGTTAAGGTAGTGTAGTTCCAAGGTAAACACGGTGATATCTGCATGGCGTAGTGTCCAATGCTGATGAATTCACTTATTGGTCACTCCTGACCACCTATTAAAAACAATAGATTTTTCATATCATGAAATTTTTCAAAAATCCTGGTCTGCAAAAAAACTCATAAGAATACTGAATTCAGATCATTTTTCGATTTTATTTCATTTTTACAGACTTATAATAAAATGCGTCACTAAAGTATTCTCAATGCGTTTCCGACTGACCTTCGGCAGCCTGAGCCCTCTTTCTCTTCAATAACTCGAGCAGTTCCGTGTTGCTTCTGAAGGGCCTGACGCCACTGCCCACCAGCTTCTTGCCTTCTGTGGTAGAGGAGGGGGCTTCGGTCGAAGCCTCCTGTTGCTCGCCCTCGGCTGGGTAGTCACCATCGTCTTCGTATTCTACTTCATCCTGGAAAACAAAACAATAACGGATATGTTATGAGATAAAATTGATTATTGTTTTAAAATAAATTAATAGTAAAAGCTATAAGTACTCCTAAAATTAAAAAATTAAATCATGTTAGCAAGGAAATGTGGAAATAAACTACGCGTTGTACTCCAGCAGGGATTCAGCACATTGTAATGCTTTAAGGAACTTTAACCGATGATCAATGTAGATAAGCTTAAGTTCTACTTAAGTGGTTCAAAAGATATTCGTGTCCGTGATACTTTGTGTGTAAATATTATAATAAAAGACGTACCTATTGGTAAGTACAATCAATGATAAAATACTCATCAATATAATTTTTATAACTTTGTAATTGGAAATCGACCTTCTTTTTAACGGCAATCAACATTGTTCAAAAGAGCTAAGAATTCATTTAAATATTTTTCCCCTTTGAGCACCACGGTAAAATACAGATTGGTGCTCAAATAGGAATACTTTTGGTGCTTCATGCACAGGTGCTCTAAAAACAGGTGCTCAATCGGGAATACTCAACAAAAATTTATTCAGATTGAATTAAGTAGGTATTGACTTATCCATCTACGAACCACTGTTGGTGATTTGCCAACCGCTGACCCGCCATTGACCCAACAAAACAGGTCCAATAAACGTCTGCCTGAGGGCATTGTTTAAAGGTTGAAACATGGTTATGTATTATAGAGACAGAAACACCGTATAGGGTCGTGACCACAAAAATCTTTGGCACCCATTCCTATCAAGTTGGTATGATCTTTAAATAAGATTGTCGCCGACTCCCTTATACTTAAGAGGAAATGCGGTCGCAGAGACTTTTGAAAAAGCCTAAGTCATCATCATCAATGTTCCCACTGCTGGGACACAGGCCTCCTCCTTTAAAAAGCCTAAGTAAAAAGTCATAATTCGAAGTTTGGCTCCCGCCTATTTCCTGCTCCAATATTGGACCAATTTAAAATATATTGCATAAACTGAATAAGAAGGATATACTCGTACTTATACTGTGTCCCTGTTTTTCGTTTTTCATTAATAGTTGTCTTTGTACACCAGGCCTCTGTTGACAGCGGTTTAAATCGGCATATTTTAAAGGTTCTAGTGTTTATAAAAATAATGTATCATCAAAAAGGAAAACAAAGGGGCATTGAAGTGTAGAAGTAGGTTTTTTTAATAGGTCACCGATTTTATTAAAGATTCAAATATTTACATAATTTAAAAAGCTAACAGTCTTAAAATAATAATATGTACAAATATATAAAAAGGGAGGGGATAGAATCAAAGGGCATCAAAAAATTCGTCCGCATCGCTGTCAACAGGAAACGTGCCCAAAAGGCTGGCAGAAATAGAAGCAGTTAATATTTATTAAAAAAATCATTGCTTAATTGTCATTAACCAAAAAGAAAACAGGCGAGAGTGTTTCTATGGAGAATAGACCAACCGCATTTCCTCTTAAGCTTGGACTAAACAGAAGAAGTAGTACCTAAGTACTTAATTCTCTAAAAAAGAAAACTAGCCGTTTATTCATCATTATTGATCATTACTGAACACTTAGGGACTGATATAGATAAAACTGTGGGACATTGCCTATACCATACTTGTACAGGTTATCAGCAGATGTGCAACTCTGAACAGTATGCTTCTAAAACAGTACGTGTCACTTCTGACAAGTCTTCCATCAAGGTCACCTCTGTAGTGAATAACTCAGCTGCATCATGCGCACCTATCCTTGACATTTGCATCACAAGTCCTGCTACAAAGTAGCTTTGTATAATATGTAGTACCTCTTTACAATTAGACAACTACAGAACCGGACTCAATAAATAAAGCAAACATTATTTTTAAATAATTAATTAATGCATTTTTTTTCCGCATAAGAGCAAAGATCGCGTTTTGCGTTGGACGTCATAAATTTCCTTGGGAAACCAGTTCGGTCTGACGGCGGGTGGTGACCGAAACTTGCAGGTAGAAATTCCTCAGAGGAAAGGGAGGTCCCGCAAAGGTCATACGCGAAGGTGACCCGATCATCGGACGCTCGCCCCACTCGCCTTGAACTAGATGGACCTGCAATGACATCCTTTGCGAAACGCTGGTGCATCGTGTGACGTCACTGCCCAACTTTGAGTACTTTTAGATGAGACCTTCGTTACATCTTCGTAACTATTAGGTGCAGCAGTTGGATGCTGGTGGACTTAAGGAGAATCTTTTAAATAGCTTCAAGGATTTCGATTACCTACGCATTGCAGTTTTTTACATTACAAAAGCTTTGAATTTTACTCACAAAACGCATACTTAGGTAAGTAAATGATCTTTGCAAATATATGTTTTGACAACAACCAAAGGTATCTGAAGCAGTAGTTTTTTTATTTAACTCAAAAATAAATACAATGTTTTCCTCGTTTTGATGGCTCAAAGACAGGTCAAGGCAATCGTGTACGAAAACAGGATTTGGAGGGCAGCAAATGTCAGTGTGCACCGTAAACTAAATCCTTTAGTAACCTGAATTTCCTTTGTTTGATGGAAAGGAATTGGCTCATCGTATTTACTTTGATAATATTTAGCGCAGGCATTCAAATCTTATCTACTTCATTAGAAAAAAGAAACGTGATCCATCACAAAACTTATCCCTCGGCAAAAAAATTGATATTATGTAGATATCTACTCGTACCTATACATAGTTTTTACACTCGCGCACCCAAAAGCGAAACAAAGTCTGTAAATTAACGCATTATTTTGTAGGTAGGTACTGTTATTAGACTCGAAAATTCCTGTCTTGTGTCGACATTACAAAAGAAACGCTTTCTAATAAATAATCTGGTATTGTTAGATTTAATTGAGCGTGAAATCGCATGAACTTCCACCTTTTAGCGGCGAGAGGCTGCGCGGGCGCGTCCTCTCGTGTCGTCGTGACACACAACATAACATGTAATACTGACTACACAAATATTTACACAATTAACGCTCACTCTTGGCCAAACAATCCGCTTTGACTGAGATTCGTTGCGAAACGACACTAGGTGGACTTTCTAAGAGCTTAAATCGTCGCGGTGTAATATGGCAATTTCTTTCAATAGACTTGGAGATGTGTGCAATATTGTTGTTTTACATGTTTATTTGTACGTGTGCATGCGAGCTGTCTCTTGTGTAACCGCAGCCTGCGCCCGCGCAGCGACCGCCGACGCAGGTAATCAAATAACATTTTACCCAAAATAGACAACTAGGGTTCGGAAATCATGTGATTTTTGATTGCGTTTGTTCTGGCGTGCGTAACTACATACGTTATGTATAATTCATATTTAGATATTTTTTTTGCTAATCAAGGAAAATAGTGCTTCCGCCTTTACTAGGTCACAGACAGACTGTAACAAGAATATCATGTTTAACTAGTCTAGATAGAATATTGACTAAGGCCGAAGCATAATAGGTACTACTCATAAGACAAAATTTTATAAGATTTTTTTCCTTTTCGTTATTTAATAGGAAGCTTTTTTTTGGAGAATATTTTTAAAACGAGAAATATCAGTGGTGAGTATAGGTACCTGAGGTGCAGGTGTGGTGGTAGTGGTGGTCGGTTTCCCCTTGGTCAAACCGCCGCGTTTGAGCAGGCCCCGTGCAGGCGCTGCCGCCCTCTCCTCATCCTGCGCCAGCGCAGAACACACGACACATGCCACCAGTATAAACCTGAAATACAAACACAATTCACTTCAAATATTGTATATACAGGGTGAAATTTTAATCACCGATTTCCTCTTAAGGGGTCATTGTTTTCATCATTATGAACATTTTTTAGTATGGGACCAAACCTGAAATCGTGAAAAATAAATCAGCCGTTCCCTATATTTATGTTCGTATAACTCGTCAAAATATAGGGTACAGCTGTTTTTTTTTCTCACACTGTATACGGCTTGTCTATGACTAGCCGTGTGCCCGGTGGAATTTCCCATAGGCAACGTATGAGGAGCCTAAAGGGCTGAGTTTCCAAAAAGCGGTGATATCAATTAACTTTTACTTATAAACAAATTAAGGGTCTAAGTACCAACTTCCACGTTTCTAACTTGAAAAATAGCGGTTTACAAACTTGCATCCTCTATTTAACCCCTTTAGGAGATGAATTTTAGAAAATTCTTCCTTCGTGCTCACCTTCGTTACAAAAGGGACTCTTGTGCAAACTTTCATGCTTTTAGGCGTGGTTAAGGCTGTGTTGTCTGTCAGTGAATGAATTTAAGATTTTTATTAACTAGATGTTCCCCAAGTACGAGTATGTAGGCTAAAGTAAGAATTATTGCCTAATTCCATTTATAGAAGAGGGCAAAGCTAAAAGGTTCTCATCGAAGTGGGCTGTTCTAAATATTACGTTTTAATTGAGAATTTGTGTTCCATAATAACTCGATCATACTGTCCGTCGGATCAAACCCAGTTATAGGTGTTATAGGAGATATTACGACCAATAGACCGACGACCAACAAGGCGATAAGAATTCTATGTCACTGCATAACTAATTCTGACCACCCAATATACTACTTATTCATATTTCAACATTTATGTTGATAGACCACATTTTTTTCTACAAGGGGGTGATGGTAACACGGTACTGAATCAGGACCGTAACAGCAACACATTTGTGTAACAAACAGGTTTGTTACATATTTTATTAGTTACTAGGTACATTCTTTTTCACATCATGTGCTGTAGGCAAATATTGGCAGCAACATCAATCAATCACAGTTGGTCAGATATAAAGACATTCAAGACCTAATATCATCGGTAGCTTTAGAAATTAACCTATAAACCTACCTACCACCTACCTATTTGTCTGTAGTCTACAGACTGTACAGCTAATTGTTTCATTTCTACAGTAATTATAATAACCGGGCCACCAGCTGTGTTGCATCGAGTTATTCACGGTAAAAAATGTTATTATGACGATGCTTGCATGGCTAATGTAAATCAATATTACTCTTGAGTATCATTTCGTGTTGAAATAACTGAGACTTTATGCACCGCAGCGTGCGCGAGCGCAATCGTATCGAAACAACAATATCGGGACGTTTGATGACTGCCTGGCTGCCTGGCCACACATTAATGTGGATTATGTGGTAATCACACTTCAGGAAGACGAGCCTGTTATAGCCAGCACGACTGCCATTACTAAGAAAATAATTTGTATCTGACTATCATGAAAATGCATGTTACTTCGATGTATCTATTCTATTTTATCGTTTACCTAGAAGTATCGTAGGCATTCGTTGTATATGGTTTTATCTTGTTTTATTCTTCTAACGCTACTCATATCCCTCCCAAGTTACAGCCTTGTCAGACTAAATTAATACAACCCTGACTTTGTTGTTATCTAGTTCGCAAAGTGATCATTTACTAAAATTCAAACTAGACCTATCGCTGCAAGCTGCCTACCAGTATGTATGTACTAACAAACATTTAATAAACTGCTCAATATTCCGTCAGTATTCACGATACAACCACTACACATATTAGTGAGAAATAATTACAACCAGTCTTGACGCTGTTCTAATTATAATGGACCATCGGTTTTTGCAATGCATATTTATGAATTTATTATGCTTGCATATATACAATTTATGCTTACTTAATATGCATCGTGCATATATTAATATGTGATTAACAAGTTTTCGGCCATTATTATAAAATTCATATTGCTTAATCGATTGTGAATTATAAATCCGTAATATAGTAAAGTTAGGTACTCATGTCAGCATCGAGACTTTTCTGCCAAGTTATTTAGATATAAAATGTCAGGGATATCTATTATAAACGCTTGCATACCTGCCACCTATTCATGTAGCTGTTTGATATTCGCAATTTATAATACCTACTAATTTATTATACTAATGTCAAAGACGAATGATTCCTCGAATTTTTAATGTCAATCTGTCATGAGTGTCATGCACTGGGTATTTCTGTTGTCCTTGTGCAATCAATTAAGACCACAGAGTTCATGAGACATGCAACATTATACAAATATTTATCTTTTACTGTCAGAAAATATAATCGAAGCATGTAACTAACTGTTGCTATAATTGTCGCAAACATATTTTTTACATAACCCCTAATAGAATATACCTGTCTAATAGGTATAAAGTTACGTATATACCTACGAATCACGTAATAGAATATAACATTTCAACATGTTAGAAGTGGTCATATAAAAAGGTCAGTTAATTTTAAGTTCAAGGGAGCAAATACAGTGCTTGATTATTCGACTGTTCTCACGTCTCATAGGGCCCACCTATAGGACTTGCCTTGGGGACCGTGTCTACAAAATGAACATAGAATTATGTTATCTACGCATTAATACCAATCGACTAATAACGTCATGCAAAATGAACAGGTTGAAGAATGAGTTTTGTGAGTACCTAACGTGTGCTTAATACATACATAGTTCAAGGCGTTAAATGTCAAAGTATGGTATGCCGAGGCTGGGTGAATGTCGTGTTACGCGGTGCAACCCGGCACACGGCACCACCTCCGGGTCGGCCATCAGTCGCGCGAGTCTCGGAGACTCCACCATGCGCCGCATCGCCCACAAAGGTCAACACGTCGCTCTACTACATAGATTGTTGTATAACGGGTCCTCGCACAGGGTCGATCAGGTGGTCCACGCTTCAATTCCGTATCCGCTTCCGACAACAGCTTCCCTTTACTTTCTCTGTTTGATGTAATTCACGATGGAACAGCGCCTAGTCGCCCACCCATCCGCACGCATTGTCCGACTAATGATATGCGCCATCACGAGTGCTAGCAATACGATCAGCGATCATCACCACTGTTATTTCAAATATTTCATCGCGCCTCAGTAAACGTGCCGTTGCGTTTTGTGAAAGGAAGTCCGCACCTTCTATTTGTCATTTGTTCATGAGTAGAAATCCTGTAATTGCAGTTCAGGTCACGTCGGAAAAAGTGCAGCTTTCTATACTAGGCAATGTAATTTACTATGTCGCACGTGTGTGGGCGCACCGAATGTGTAAATTTAACCTCAAATCACGTCAAGGTTAGTCGGCCAGAAACCAGAAGTGGTAAAAAGTAGGCTGACCTCGCAGTGCAATGCGGCAGGCGCAGTACTCTGCCCCCCGGGCGCGTGCGCACCGCTCTGCCCAGCCATGACGGAGTTACGCACTTTTGACAGGAATTCCATTTCTATGGTGACCTTCTTGCGACCCAAAAATCCAATTGCACCACTGATCACACGAATTTCGACAATCAGAATAACAATAACGTTCAAAAATGATAATTGGATAAAAAATAATAATTACACTTTGATGGAGATCTAACATGAACCCAATAAATTTAGAAACAATGAGACCGCTGCGCACTGAACGCAAGAATCTTCTCACAATTAAATGCAGCTTTATAACAGCTGTTGAGAAATGTGCTCGTGTTATGCGAATAACTGCGAAAGCTCTTGCTATGTATGAGCAGTTTCAGTGAATGCTGAATTTGATGTCTCCGTGATTTTTTATTATGCAAGAATAGATGCGGACAGGAAAGATACTATGAAACACTGAATGCTTATACGAGTCCCTCGATTTAATAGGCAAATGTCAATCGTCTTGTTGAGCAACTTTGTTTTATTACCAAATGTCTTATGTGCGCAGTAGGTAATGTCGGCGTTGAGTAAGTGCTAGGTGTTCTTGAGCGCATCTACATCCAGTCACGCCTTTGTTTTACAGATGCTAGGATTGCTACGTGCATGCCTAGATCTGTGACCTAAACTGTAGCGCACAGTTCTATCTCAAAATGTGAATCTACTTGCTGTGGGATGTGCAATGAGGTTCACAATGAGCGTTGCATACCATCCACCCACGCGTTACATTGTCTAAGCAAACATCGGTTGCTAAATACCGTAAGACTCCAAAATTGATCAATAGGGTAGAAAACTGCGTTAAAACTGATGCAGAATTTTAATACATTATAATCTATATTAATTGAGGCCAGCAAGTGGAAGTGGTTGCATTCATTATCAATAGTTACCTACCGACATTGCAAAATGTAGAAACACCAATTCTTAAACCTTGTTTCAATTATCCAGACATAATATTTTCCGTTTTGCGTTTTGGAGGTTTTTTTTAATACTAGCTTCGTGTTGCAAAATGTTAATTTCAAATGCAGATATGTGAAAGTTTGTGATACAATGAATTCTAAAAAGTAAGGCACTTGTTGCAATTCGTAATCGTGATTTTCGAAATATTATTCTGATGTTACGACAGTCTATGTAGGTAAATCTTCATGTTAATAACTCGATGTAACAGAAAATAATGTGATCTCAACAAAACATTTCAATTTGTTCGATAAATATATGGAATATATGTAAACTAAGATCAATGCATTCTAAGTTGAGTAAGTGTTGCTGAACGTTTCGTTTAAAAGCAACACACGTGCAGACAGACTGATTTGTAAACGTTTTTACGACAATTTAATGCAGAGCAATATGTTTTCTGAACAGATATGTGAATATATATTTTGAACTCTAAACATTCCAAAGGCCGACAAAACACGATCAAGGACTTCTAGGTACATGCATATTTAGTAAATGCGTTCGTGTTTCTTGTAAATCTAATTCAGAGTTAAAATGAAATAATGTGGTCGACTTCTTTAAATTGTTCTGTTTCGTCAAGCTTATGTATGAGTGAAAGAGAGCACTAATGAATGGTACTCTTTTGAAGAGATACTGCCAGCTTTTTGAACAGTGGTGCACTTGAAAAACTATTTGTAAGATGAATTGGCTAAAAAAAGGGGTGATGTACCTATGAAAGATGCGCCGACCCCAAATACATAAATTGGGTTAACGGCAAGAGGATGGTGACTTGAAAAACAGCGGCATTTACTGCTGGACATAGACCTGTACCAGAAAGAGCTAATGTCAGACAGTAGAGCATTAAGCTAAATTATGAGCATCTGTGATTCTTCCGAGATAGGTAATGTTTTGAAATATTGTACTCAAACAAAAGGCAGATGCGTTTAGACAAAAGTATAAGCACACCTACACACGCGGGTACAAGAAGATGCGGAGACGTTTTACATAACAATCATAGCTGTCGAGCAGTAAATGCCGCGAGTCCGGGAGCCTAGGCACGGCTGCGTCTGCCACATCCTACATAACGTTACATTGCCTAATCGTAGGTCGCGGGACCAACTTTCAACATGGGACCGACTCATTCATACAACCGGTTCTTGGTTTCGCTCAATTAATTTGAAAATTAATTACTTTGTTACGCCGGGTCAGTCCGCGGTCTCTTTAATGAGGTTTATAAGTCAACAAATTACGAAATATCAGTTACGAACAACCTATTCTAATTTACAGATCGGTCTCTGATGGTAATTGTTATTAAAATAATGAAGTAACGGGTTACAACAAATGACCGGCTCGTAGGCGGCATTCATTATAATGTCCGCAAGCTGTCAGCTGCAGTAAGTACAAGGGTGCGTTGGTATTACGTTTGACCATTGAGAATGATATTAGAAAGGCAACACACGCCGTAAACATTCCTAAGCTTATATTGTATAAATTTATGATTACGTTTTTATGTTTCGTCATAGGTTATAAAGCAATACTCGACACTGGGTTAATAACTATAAATCAATAAATGGGTAACTAACACTATCGTTTACTTAGCCCACCTTTCAAATTATATCGCCGTGCCAAATCCCCAACAAATGTAAATGATAGTAGGTATTAAGTATTGGAATAGGTTTCAAATAAACTTTACCCTATAAATCACTTAAGAACGGCATTAAATTAGTTACGAAGTGTTAAGTTATACAGATAAAGAGACATCGCAAAAGCAATCGCACAGCTGCAACCGGGGTTTAATAATAGATAAGCACTCCTTAATAGAAGTAAGGTGAAACTATAGGAATACAATAAATTGTAAAGGAGCAGCACGACAATAATGTTAATAAAAGATTTAAGGTTACTCACAGGGGTAGAATCTTCATGTTTGTGTGGTGCAGCTGGTGATGTCGCAAGAGGAACTAGAGTCGGTCCTTTCTCCGCGGCACGGCTTTGTGCAGGTCTACAATCGACGGAGGCCACGCTTGATCTGCCGTTCATACTCGAACACCTCCGGTACACTCCAAGTTGATGCCGCTGCCACAACCGCCCGCGCCGCGCCGCGCCGCCGCCGCCGCCGCCGCCGCCGCCGCCCGGCATGCGGCACCACTAGCCTGATTTATATTCGTGTGGCGCGCGCGCAACCGCATGCCGAACATTGTCTAAAAACAACTTTAACTCAATTGTTAGCTTTTAAACTAAGTGAATCCTGTTGTGACGTCGCCACGACGCTGTACGATGTCGTGACATGTTTACAAAAAATATTTTTGGAAACTATTCTAACGGTGCTTCAGAAACGGGCTATAACATATATGAATATTAAAATGTCGCTATTAACCTTTTTATACCACTTCCTGCTAAGCGCATCGTGAACTTTTACATTTCAGATAGGTCACCTGAATCTTATGAATAGACGGTACCTAAACTATAAAGTTTGCTCTCGGAAAGCGGGATGCAAAAAAATATCTTCGATTATATACCTAAGTTAGATAATAGATAGACTTATTAGAATATGCGCTGTCGTGCTGGAATTATGGGTACCGGCGTGATAGGCAATAAATATGTGCGAGCATCACCACCGCGGCCACTTTCATCGAGGTCATAGGTGAGATGATTCTCAGGAATTTTATTAGGTAACAGATAGACGAGATCTGATTGGATGCTGATGCAATAAAATTAAAATTATCTATACACTTTCTTTATTTTTCGGTGCCTACCATTCGATTGTATTGTAGGCATCATCTTGCACTTTCACTACTCTTCCATATGGTTTTATTTTAAGGGTTTATTTATATTTTAATTTATAATTTATGTCCGTATGGATTGAAGAACCATAAACGCGAGTACGTAGAGTAAGTACGCGACTAAATATAAACGCGAGTACAAGTTACAGGACGTTTAAGGTGGCTCCTCAATTCAGTTGTCTGAATGGAGGAGCAGAGTTTTTAACTTTTTAAGGGTTTTACTACAAATTCCAGGATCGGGCCTACAAAATAGCCTAATTTACTAATAAATATTAGTACTACCTACCCGCGTTTATCTATGAGACATCGCTCCTCAATCCATACGGACACAATATTTTTAGGAAACTTACAGCTTGCCCAGCTGTAAGTTTCCTAAAAAAATATTGTACAATAGTGCATTTGTTTGTAAAATGAAAATACTAGATATCGCCCAGAGAGTGTGTTTTATTCTACCTACCATTTAGTAACCACTTCATATCCTTAAATTAAAATATTCAATAAATCGATATTTTGTTATTGTAAGCGGTTAACCTACTTTCTGTATTTAATATTTCAGTGCATATGACATCAGTTGCCCTTCATTGCTCATAACGTTGATTTGCCGGAAAATAATACACGCTGCGGCCGCGGCCCCGTCGCTCGTCCAATATAAGTAGAATAGTCGCCTGTGAACACCGAATTACGTACTTTTTAATTATGACCTACGTACACCCAAAAGGATTGATCGGACAATTATTTTGGTAAAGACGCTTCCGCGTTTCTTAAGCGTTGGCCGAATAGCAATATGCCGATGCCCTTGTGTATATGCGATATTTTTTTGAACGCACTATACTTAGTCTAGACTTTGTACATTTGTATTGTAAACACAGGTAGGTATTTCAAGGCCATTGCTGCCATAAAAACGATATTTCCGATATTAACACAAACATAAAAAAATTAGCAACAATAAAAATAGTACCATAAAGAATGTTTTAATTAGTATTATATACTATTGTATACCATTGTATAGATCATTTAATGGAGATTAATTCTGTACTTTAAAAAAAAGATTTAATGCAGTAGAAACGACAAAAAAAATAAAATATTAATAAAAAAATTCCCGTCAATCAAATGTGGAACCTGAAAACATTGTAGCTTGCAAAAAAAAAACAATTAACTGAATCAATTTTTTTATATACCTATAATAGATTCGTTTCACCCATAAAAGGAACCATATTGAAAATGGCTCTTTTATTCAAAGCAGTTTAATTATAATTAATACATTATGGGTCGTGCACTTTTGGATGTTAACATTTTTATACAATATTTAACACAACTTACACTAGGTACTATCACTAACTACACTATACAAATAAATACAAAAACAAAAGACACATGCGTCGATGTACTTGCCCGCATCGCTGTCGTCCGGAAAAGTGTCCAGAAGACTGCCTACTACCTATTATGCCATCTTCTGGAGACACCTGGCAACAATACATGCGCTGCGCACGGGTGCCACAACAGGTGGCCAAATGCTCAAGAGACTGCTGTCGCTGTCTCGCATCCGACGCAGTAATGATGCGGATCTTATACGTATGATCGCGTAGTCATTTATAGGTACGCGCTGCTGCAAACATCCCTGACGCTATAGAAACATGGCAGCGACACTATCCTAAATGCAATGTTGTATTTGTACACGCAGGGCACAAAACTTTTTTGCGTGTATCTAGTAAACAGACTTGAGAGCAGTGGTAGCCCCATGGTATCGGCCGCGACTTACGAGTTGTAACTTGTAGGTTCGAACGGTTCGAACCCAGACAGGCGCTTTATTTTATTTTACTTTATCGGATAACAGAGATCCATTGGGTTAGTAACAATAATCTTAACCTATGTTAGTACTTAACTAATAACAACGACAATGTACAGGTGACAAGTTTATGTTGTTGGCGCTTTATGTTGTGTAAATTATTTTCATCACCACTGCTCTCAAAACGGTGAAGGAAAACATCGAGAGAAAACCGGCATTTCCTAGAACCAAAAACTCGAAGACATGTGACATCTACCAACCCGCACTGGGCCCGCGTAGCGAGCTTGACACATAGCGAGATTGACTGGTAGTACCACTTCATACTTGTTGTGTGCCTTAACTAATAGCTCGTTTTTGTTAGCATTATACCTTAGTCCATGAGCTTTAGTATTATATTATTTTATTCTATCCGGGTAATTTACAACTACCTTATACAGTGTTTTTGCAACACTATCACGTTCTATGAATATACAAATAGGTGCTGATAAAACGTAAGAAGAGCAAGTGTTTCAAAAATTTAATACATCGGAATAAAAATAATAATTATTTGCATTTACCAATAAATACGTTTGATTTACTCACAATAGAGGAAAAGGTCCTTGAAATATTATAATAGATAAAGCAAGAATAGAATATTGTAGTGGGACTACTCATAGCTTTTTAATTTATTGTTAAAATTGCAACATTTTGTTTAGAATAATATTGAATACTAATGAGGTGTATCGTTAATTTTACATAATATAATATATACTATGCATTTGTTGGTTTTAAATGTGAGACGATTTGACCTTTCACATCTTGCCGTTGCATTAACTTCGATCTGCCGGCTGCGCAGGCGGTGCGAGTACCTCTAACTGCGAAATTTTGATGTTATTTACAACGTAAGAAGTTGAATTGTTCTTTGTAGTCGGACAAACAATTTATTAACTAACTTAATCTAGGTACATAACTACAATAATAAAAAAATATCGTAACACTAAATGTAGGTACCTAACATCAAAAAACGACGAAGAAAAATTATTCCGCGTCACTGTGAAATAGAAACTATTGTGTATCGAATAATGTTTCACTGAAACTCAGACTCAGTTAGGAATGAAAATCTGACTGCGTAATTAGGAGACTACGCACTCTTGACCTGAAGCCAGCTGAGAACATCATAAGGATAACAGCATGACCTAGAACTAAAAATTCGAATTCATGTGACATCTACCAACTCGTACTTTTCCCTGTAGTGAATTACGGCCCACTCCCTCTCAGAGGGAGGAGACCTGTGTCCCAGCAGTGGAAACACTATAGGTTGATTATTATGTGTGACCTAAAGCCATTCCTATTAGCGGTTCACAGAACTGTTTACGAAAATTAAATCACGAAAATAAAACATTACTCAAATAAAATACATTAGTGCTTTCTAGAACAATCCAGCTAATAACGGGTAGAAGTTAAGTTTTATTAAGTTAAGTTTTATTCAAAGAAACAGGAAAACATATATTTGCTCGTTTTGATAATTCATACCAAATGTACTTTTTTTATTATTTTTGTTAGCCTGTTTTGTGTCCCACTGTTGGGCTACGGCTTCCCCTTTTATCTTCCAAACCTCTCTCTCTTGTGCGATCTCTGGCCATGTTGGCCCTACAAATGATATTAGATCGACACACCACCTTCTTCTTGGTCTACCTCGACGGTGATGTCCTGCCTCAGGCGTCCAGTGAGTAACTATCTTTGCCCACCTCTCCGGGTGCATTCGTGAGAAGGGTCCAGCCCACTCTTGTATTATGAATAATAAATAATATTATGCTTATTATGACTCCGTTAACTTGAAATGAAGATAATTATGGATATTCCAAATCTGAAGGATTTGTATCAATGAAATTAAATGAATTGTGCTATGGATTTATGCACAACCTTCTATTTTTCCAATATTACTTAGTATGCAATGCATGTATAAATGAATGAACTTTAAGGCCTCAGCTCTCATGCACGGGGGTACAAATCCGAGCAAGCACTAATGCGACTTTTTCGATTCCTATGTACTTTCTGAGTATAACTTGGACATTACTGACAATGGCGGAGAAAAACATCATGATAGTCAATACTAGCTTCTTCCCGCGACTTCGTCCGCGTGGAATTCGTAAGACACCATAAAAAGCTAAAATAACAGCCACATTTTTATAAGCCTTTTAACGTTTGTAGTTTTAGTCTCAGCAGCTAAAATATGAAAAGCGTCAGGAATTAGCGCGGTTGCAAGCGATGTACAGTTGTCCATCTGAGAAGTAACTCGTGATAGGCGCTACTCCGTCTTGTAGCACCTACTACGCAAGCGACACGAGTAAGCTGCGTGGGTGTCGCATAGGCTCTACAAAAACTCATATCACCTACTACGCCAGGGATGCGAGTAAGCAGCGCAAGCGTCACGTAGGCGCTGCGACGTCTCGTAGCGCCTACTACAAACGATGCGAGTAAGCAGCATAGGCGTCGCGAAGGCACTATGACATCTCGTAGCACCTTCTACGCAAGCGGTGCGAGGAAGCAGCGTAGCCGTCGCGTAGGCGCTACAACGTCTCGTAGCACCTACTACGCAAACGATGCAAGTAAGCAGCATAGGCATCGCGTAGGCGCTACGACATCTCGTAGCACCTTCTACGAAAGCGGTGCGAGTAAGCAGCGTAGCCGTCGCGTAGGCGCTACAACGTCTCGTAGCACCTACTACGCAAACGATGCGAGTAAGCAGCATAGGCGTCGCGCAGGCGCTACGACATCTTCTAGCACCTTCTACGCAAGCGGAGCGAGTAAGCAGCGTAGACGCTACAACGTCTCGTAGCACCTACTACGCAAACGAAGCGAGTAAGCTGCGTTGACGAAGAGTAGGATTGTATGATTCGTCGTATGCAGACTGTCGCCGTTATGTATAATGCCTTAATTACTGACGCTTCTGATCGCATCCATTTCGTCAAAAGTTATATGTTAGGGTAACCATGATTGAAGCATAAATAAAATAGATGTCGTCGTATTATTTCACCAGTTTTATTAGATAATGTATCAAAGTACAAGATGGGGCAGGTAAGTAAAGTTACTAATCAGACTTATTTTAGGAAGTGACATAATTATACTTACTTAAAAAAAAAAAACTTTTTGACGGGACATAATGATACAAATAATTCTGTAGCTTTTCTAACAATAATAAATCTGTCTCTGAGTTTGCACTGAATTTCATCGCGACCACCAAGACCGCAATCTTTGTGAATGTCTAAAACTAAATCAAACACGAGCTGTTGGGCTGTCATGGAAGTACTTTCTAAATATTAGATAATGTAATCCAACAATATTCATCATTTATCGAATTTTGCATTGCGGAGTCCGTCGAACGCCAGTTTGCATGGACACTTGAGCGTGTTTTACGAGCCAGATAACCCCCAAAACCAAGGCTCGGAAACCGGTTGAAATTCTTAACCGGTTATGGTCATTGACCCCAAACCGAAATCGATTTAGGTTAAAGGTTGCACTTTACCGGTTTTTACCGGTTTATGCGACAAACCGGTTTTTCATGAATTTTGGTTTTGGTAGTGAAAATTAACCGGTTAAAACCAAGTTTGAACCCCCCCGGCCCCCGCCACTCTCGCGGGCACGGTCTGGACGTTGCGATGTCAACTCATTGTCACTAGAACTTGTTGGAAGCGTTAAAAAAGTAGACGAAAAAAATTTACGAATTACGGAATTAACCGGTTAATTTGGGTGTCAAAACCGTTTGAGCTTTGTAACCGGTAACCTTTATCTTTTGGGTTACATAAGAACAGTTCACTTGTTTAACCGGTTAATGAAGGAACGATATATTTACCGGTATTTAATCGAAATTTTAAACCGGTTCAGAGCCCTGCCCAAAACCTTTTCTCTAATCTACGGCTATTTTAATGATCCCGTTGGAGATTCTCAATATTTATGAAATTTTTTATAGTATTTAAAATCACTTGTTTTCATCTTTATTTTCGGAAACAGTTGCATAACTCGACGCCAATTTTGTTGTTTTGTTTAGCAGCGCTACAGGTGGTACAAAATAGAACTAGTTATATCAATCCGCTTAGGCATTATGTATACGGCGTTCGAATCATCAATTGGGTTTCAAGGACCTTTACATAATGCCTAAACATTTTGCCTTAGGCATAACGGCGACAGTTTGCAGACGGACGGCACCATATTTATACAATCTGCCTGCAACATAGGCACAAGGCACTATGGCGACATAGGCACAAGGCACTATGTAGACAACACGTGGATGTTGCGTAGAAGCCACGGAGAAGATACAAGGAAGCGTAGACGTTCCAAATAGGAGCTACGCAAGCGTGTTTTTTTTTTGCATAATGTTAATAAGACCCACTTATTAGTTGACGCCATTTTCAGGTTCACATTGTTACATTTTTAATTGTTTCTGTAAAAAGTCAAATAATACTAATTAGCGACTTTTTTATTAATAATATTTAATATTAATATGCGAAGAATTATTTTAATTCGAAAGCGTAAACATTTGACTATAGTGATGCAAGTTACTCCATCCGCATTTATTAAATATGTACAAAATTACAAATAGGTTGCAAAACGACAAATTACGTATTATAAATTCCTTCGCACCTATATTAACTTAATTACATTCGTCAGCCATTAGATCGGTGTATTTTTTTAAGACTAAATATTAATCGTAGGTTGTGGAACGACCCCAGGCGATCTGGTCACTGAGCTCATAATTTCCTATGGGAAATATTACTGATTCTATAAAAACTTATTGACCTTCTCATGATGTAAACTTTTTAAATTAATGAACCTCTAATAACTTCATAGGCTTCTAACGATACATGCATTTTTAAAATAAATGAGCCCTTTTTTATGATTCGGCGAATGTTACATCCTAGTTGGTTACTTGGCTATTTACCTAGTATTTTAAAGATCACAAAAAAAAAATTGAAATAAGTATACCTACTTATTAGTGTTCAATAATATTTTAGGAAAGGGAAAATGGGAAATAATTTGAGTTTGATTTAAAATTATTAAATTATTATTATCGAGAGTTTTCTTTTTCTCAGCCCTAAGGCTGGTTTTAGCTACATTTACGGGCCAAAGCCAAGTAAATGCAGCGTGTGGTGAATTTCATAGTGAGTGTATTTTCGTTTAACTGCATGAATTTTCTAATGATTCTGCATGTATAGGATGGCTGCTTTCTGCAGATTGATGTAAAATGATTCTTCTAGATCTATTAGTTTCAGGTTATTATGGTTGGGGATAACACTAGTCGTGGAGAGATCGACAGGAACCACATAAACTTTATCTTGTCTCCAAATTCTTGTGACTTTTTCTTTAAGCTAAGCGTAGGTATTTAAGTAAATGGTTTTACGGTTAATGGGACTAAAATAAACGTACCTATCTGAGAAGCATACCCATAAATCTAGCATTAAGTAGCTAGATACAGTCGTTCTCGAAATTGTTTTACCGCTTTTGCCAACAATTCCCGTAAATAGAAAACTATCAACCTGTTACAAACATAGACAACGACCCTTGTCGCTAAAAGTATGATGTGCAAGTGGCCTTCAACCTTAGGGTGATAAAACAATAACGAGGTCGGCAATACCTACAAGATATTAATTTTATTAACTTACTTTAAACTTCAGGTGGACTGGAAGGGGGTTTCGTGCAGAACAGAAGTCTCATCCAGTGCCGATCGCCGCATAACAAAAAGCACAGCATGGGTAGCTCAGTCAATGTGAACCCAAGATCGTGTGAAGGTCGCAAGAATTCCGGCAGCACAAGGTCCGATTGTTGTGGCAATTTTTGGGGTGGCCTTGTCGAGCAATGGACCTCTTTCTTTGCTAAAATGGTAATCAAGCACTGCAGACTTGTCTTCGTCCGTTCTTCCAAAAGGGGTAGGATTAGAAGTCCTTGCAGCACGTGGCAGACGGGATGGCCTGTCAGCACAGGCTCCGCCGATTTCAGGTCTTGTAAATCTGGGCGTAGGACCGCTGGTAGCGGGCGGTTACTTAGTACAATAATAAATCATTCTTTATAAAAAAAAAAGACGGGTTGCACTCCGGGAGTGCCGGCAGAAGTGAAAACTTGAATATTAACGTTGAAATAAATCAATTAATAATTGAATTAATATAACTCATTTTTTTTCACTATTTCTGCGTCACTTTTTCATTAATAGATGCACTTTGTTCAATTTCCATATTTTAAACAGTTTATAATACACGAATTTTACGAATACACAGCAGTGTGGCTACTACACAGACGGTCGAGCCATCAGCTGTCCATCCATCCATCCATCCATCCACGGCCACGTCCACGTCCACGTCCACGTCCACGTCCACGTCCACGTCCACGTACACGTCCACGTCCACGTCCACGTCCACGTCTATCCATCCATCCATCCATCCATCGATCCATCCATCGATCCATCGATCCATCCATCGATCCATCCATCGTTCCATCCATCGATCCATCGATCCATCCATCGATCCATCCATCGATCCATCCATCGATCCATCGATCCATCAATCGATCCATCCATCGATCCATCAATCGATCCATCGATCCATCCATCGATCCATCCATCGATCCATCGAACCATCCATCGATCCATCCATCGATCCATCCATCGATCCATCCATCGATCCATCCATCGATCCATCGATCCATCCATCGATCCATCCATCGATCCATCGATCCATCCATCGATCCATCCATCCATTGTCGTGTGTCGCTTGGTTCACTTCGGTTGGCGCCGCCGTAGAAAGAGAGGGGGGGGGGGAATCTCTCCTGACGGTCACGTGTCCTGACGCGATGTCCTGACGCGAGTTTAAAATTTTTTACCCATTACAAAAAGTGTGCAACGCCGCTAAAGAAGTTTTCACTTCAAAAATGCTTTTAGCAACGAAATATAGAAACGTTTGTCGCGCTTTAGTTCTTCGAGCGAAACCTGTGGCACGCTATAGTTCGTCAATTAAAAGTTTCATCATTCTGTCAAGTGACTTACGCGCTATCGTACTAACGTAACGCGTATCGCACTAACCTACGTCCTAATGGTCAACCTATCGTACTTTTGCCCTAATTTTTTTCGCAACTATGAACAAGTATATCATCAAAGAAGTGGGGCCAGCCACATATTTCATTTCATTTCATTTCGTGTAGAGAAACAGGAGTTAATTTAGCGAAGCGTCGAACTTTGATAATGTAAGGTACCCCCATCTTGGTCTTGTTTGGGATTTCATTAAAAATTAAAGCCCCCCAATTAGTCCGCTAGTGTGTACCTATGCTAAGCTACTTACACATTAAAGACATTAAAGTTCTAACACATCTGCGACACTGTGCCGTGACAGCTGTCTCGAGCGTCGGCACTCTATCCAGCAGTCGCGCGTGGACTGAGAGACAGGACGTATTTCTTTTCGCAAAAATGAACGACTTGAACATCAATTTATTGATTGCATCGATTAAAAAATTTGAGTGTAAAGTAAGGAATACAGCAACAGAAACAAATAAGAGCGGTGCATGGATAACAACGTATGAAAAAATGTTCTCTGTATGACAATATCTCGTGGACCCATATAGTTCGACGTTTCCTTTTTCGTTGACGTCTTTTGATTAACAGAAAAAGAAGTACCTCTTCCTCAAAATCCATTTTTGAAACCTTAGCTTAGCTCCCATACTACATTCATTAGGAAACCATCTGCTATCTGTGCCGGTCGTGGGCAGCCGCAGGCAGTCGCGCGACGGTCGGTGACCGTCGCCGACCGGAGTCGGCGACCGCTCGCGACAGAAGCTGTCGCGGTCGCGGCACGGTGCAGTCGCAGATTTGTAAGAGCTCTTATATGTACAGACGCCAGCACAGCAAGCTACTAAAATCTGTCAAATTCCTTTAATAGATTTTCAACCTTATCGCTGAATTATAAGGTTCAACGTTGATTGGGAGGTAGCTTGATGTGCTGGCGTCTGTACATTCGGTAAATGTAATTTAATCATTTTTATTGCGCAAACAGAAAATTAAAGAAATTGGGCAATGCGTAAAGAAGAAGGTAGGGTAGTGGGAAGAGTGGGAAATATATTTTCCGCAATTTCGCTCTTCACTCACTCATACAAAGCCACACTTCGTATGAGTGAGAACAGAGTGAAATGGGGTAGGTAGAGGCTGATTACTGGTTGGGAGCCGCGAACTGGGTGTTTTACTATAGAATATAGATACACACATCAACACGGTCTAGGGATATTTCATACTCAATTAAATAACTCGAAAAGTACTGGCCGCATTGGAATCTTTTATACACCGATTTGTTTGTAATTTATCTCAGACTAATTCCAAATTTAAATTTTTGAAAATTCTTTTGTTTCGGTGGCAAAAAATGTCTTGATGTATAGGAGAGGGAATTTTCATTTGTGCGAAATTTAGAAAACAATACGAATTACGTTTAGTTACAGTTTTTTTTCATTTTTAAACGAAAGATAAAGTTAAAATTGAGGTATTGTAGCCATGCAACGCCGACATTTGACGAGGGCGGAGATGTTACGAGCTGTGGGAATGCTGGAAGCTGGATCTGTTCAGCGTAATGTTGCTGAGGCCATAGGGACCCATCAAAATGTAATTTCAAGATTGTGGACACGCTATCGTGCCACAGGTGAAGTAGCGGAGAGGCACCGGGGGCCAAGTCGCATCACTACCCCCAGACAAGACCGATTTTTGCAAATTACTGCGCGAGCACAACCAAATGCAACGGCGACTCAATTGGTCCAAAGGCTGCGAGTGGAACACCAAGTGCTTGTGAGTGACCAAACTGTAAGAAGGCGACTGCATGAAAGCAATCTACGCTCTCGTAGACCACTCCGGGTCCCACCTTTACGGAGAGGCAATCGTGGACGACGATTAGAATGGGTTCGGAACCACGTGGACTGGGGCCGTGAGCAATGGTCCAATGTGCTGTTCACGGATGAATCCAGGTTCGGCTTCCATCCAGATTCACGAAGGACGCGTGTTTGGCGAGTTCCTGGACGGTGGAGCCGTCTCCAGAACCCTCAGGAAGTTCACCCATACCAAGGAGGAACAATTATGGTTTGGGCAGGAATTCGTCTTGGAGGACGGACGGATCTCGTTTGGGTGCGGGGCAATATGACGGCAGAACAATACGTCCAACAGGTGCTGGGGCCCGTAATCTTGCCCCACAGAACACAAATGGGGCAAGATTTCCTGCTCATGCACGACAATGCCCGGGCACACACGGCGAGAACGGTAGCAGCTTGGTTACATACACATAATGTTAGGGCCTTAGACTGGCCTGCTCAATCGCCAGATCTAAATCCCATTGAGCATGCGTGGGATATGCTGCAAAGAAGAGCTCTGAAGGAAGTTCCTGAAAATCTGGCTACAGAAGATCAACTTTTTGCGCACCTCAGAAGGACATGGGACAATATTCCGCAGCAAGACATTGACAACCTTGTTCTGAGCATGCCGAATCGTTGCCGATGTGTTATGAACATCATGGGCGCTTTCTCAGACTACTAACTTCAAGTTAGTATTCTTCGTGTTGATGTGTGTATTTGCGGTACCGGTAAAACCGGCCGTCTTTGCCCGGATATCTTATATTTAACATCGCGTCTAATGCATAATCTCAAAAATAAGTAAAAATGTGGGCAAGGATGGCCGGTTTCACGGTACCGTTGAATGTATGTACCTACGACAGTGAAAGGGAAGAGCAGAAAGTCGGTGGAAAGTGTCTTGTAGACTTCTATTCGATCCCAACCATTATCGTAACAGGATCACAGGTCACAACTTAAAGTACTCTTTGGTTACAACCAACACAAAAACAATGACCAAAACACTACTGACTCATTGATATCTCATTGAATAAAGCATAAAGCAAACCTTGAGCAAAATGACTGTTCTTTATATTACAAACCATAGAGGAAAGTAATATACTGGTACATACTAAGTCCATGCATCACACTGACAATTGATGTTTTTTTATCTGTATTCCGTATATTTTTTGTTGTCATGTCATTTTATTCTTTTCAGGTTTTTTTTTCAGTCGAATCCATAATATCAGACATTTTGGTCATTTTTATTTGTATTACATTTTACAACTTTTTAGATTAGTAGCTAATTTTGCGATGGCAAATTGAGTATGATAGTAAACTATTCAATACTCTGCTTTTAAATGCAATTCTTACCCAACTAAAGTGGTTGTGTATGTATTTATAATCTCTGCAACATGATTCCTTTTTTATTATTTGTGATATTTACGACTACCTACGCCGATGAAAACGTTAAATATGCAGCAATTATTTACCGACACGGAGATAGGACGCCTGTGGATACCTACCCTACCGACCCCTGGCGAAATGAATCTCTGTGGCCTGTAAAATTTGGAGAGCTCACCAATATTGGGAAAAGGCAGCACTACGCATTGGGGAAATGGTTCAGACAAAGATATTCGGTAAGATGATACCTTTAATGTTACTGTGTGATCATAATTATGTGATCATGTGAATGTATTCTTAGAAGGTCCATAATTGCTATACCTATCATCATTACCTACTTGAAAACTTTTGATAAACTACACAGTCCTACAATACATAAAATAGGTCCATAGAGAAGTTAATTACTTACTGATAACTACAAAGTAATTCTTGCATTTATATATTTTATGCTGAGCGTCATAATTAGAAATTAAAGCTGGTGTGGCATTAAAATACAAACTAAACATGTACAGCAGTATAATATACTAAACAAATAAAAAAAATATCTCTCTTAAATATCCTACTTCTGTACATACTAGCTTCTGCCAGCGACTTCGTCCACGTGAACTTTTTGTCCCCCCTGCATCGCATTGCCTGCCTGCGCTATTACTTTGTTTTCGCTTAACGTAAACTTATGACTTTTTTTTCTATTTGGATAAGGGTCCTAGCGTGATGTTTAATAGCCTATAGCCTTCCTCAAGAATTGGGCTATCAAATGCAAAAAGATTTTTATAAATCCAACTGATACTTCCAGAGATTAGAGCATTCACACAAACTCTTCAGCTTTATTATTACTATTATTTTAAAACTATAATACAGGGTGAATTTTTCAAGTGGGCGTGGATGGCCAAATCCGAAACTATGAGGAATAGCGAAAAGTACTCAAAGGAGTCACGGGCTCGATTTTGATAAAAACTAAAACACATCATTGGTTTTTAAAAAAAAACAATATTTCTAGCCAGGAACTGAACCCGTTGATTTTGAAAAAGAAAATACACACTATATTATTATTATTACACCATTTGATAGTATCCCTAATAAGTATCAAATTCTGGGAAGTAATGACATACGGAAAACTTAAGGAAAATGTTGGATTTTAATAAACTGCTTCTTACTTGTTCGAAATGATGCTCAATATTTTTATTAACACACACCCGCAGCACAGTCACTTTCACAACATTATGTTCTAAATTAAAATTTTGAATGCAGCACAATCCTTGAGACGTCGAATCTAGCTACGTATTGAAAACAATGGTCATCATTTTGAATAATTAATCATTTAAGGTTTAATAGGTAAGTAACATAAGAAAAATAAAAACGTATTTTGTTAAAAATGAGCTCTTTTCTTTTCCCGTATGTCATTACTTCCCAGAATTTGATCCTTATTAGGGACACTATCGAATGGTGTAATAATACAGTGTGTTTTTTTTTTTTTCAAAATCAACGAGTTTGATTCCTGGCTAGAAATATTGATTTTTCTAAAATCCAATGATGCAGTTTTAGTTTTCATCAAAATCGAGCATGAGACTCCTTTGAGTACTTTTCGCTATTCCTCATACTTTCGAATTTGGCCATCCACGCCCACTTGAAAAATTCATTCTGTATAAAGATTATTAATAATTATACATATTAAAATATGTATTGAAGGGTATATTTTTTACATTATTTTAATATTATTATTATAAATTATACTAAAGAGATTGTGATAAAATAAAAGTTAAGTAATCAATGCCTAAGTATGAATAACATAAACAATTTTTTGAAACCGTACTGGGTTTACTATAGTGAACCCATTTTTATACATTTCGTTCCTGGCGATTTTGGGTTTTTGTCTATGAACTTTTAGCCAAGTCCTTATGATTACCATAAAAAAGTATAGTGAGTCAACCTTAAAAGATAGACATTATGCTGTCGTGGACATTTTTTTTAGAACTTTTAATTAAAGGGGAACAATTCCGTCATACATGACTTTTGCGTAACTTTAACCGTTTACGCAGCGTACGCAACGAAAGCTCTGAAAAGGAATAATTTCTCCCGTTTTTTCTACATTTTTCATTGATGCTCCTATTTGTCGTAGCGTGATGTTATATAGACTATGGCCTTCCTCGATAAATGGACCATACAACACAAAAAAAAAATTAATTTCGAACCAGTAGTTGCTGAGATTAGCTCGTCCAACCAAACAAACAAACTCGTCAGCTTTGTATAATTTATAGTATTAGTATAGATTAAAAAACGTGTTATCCTTCTACACTACGTAATAGACTTTGAAGCGTTTTTTTTTTCATCTACTATCATTTAGAGATTTTTTTCTGGTAGGTTTTTGTATTAATGCATATTTAAACTTAAAATTATTTTATAATAAAAGAATCTTGATGTTTTTAACCGACTTTAAAAAAGGAGGTTCTGTATTCGACCCGTATGTATGTATGTTTGTATGTCCGCGATTATCTCAAAAACTACTAAACCGATTTTGTTAATTCTTTCATTAGTGTGCTCTACACACTTTCAGGAAGGTTTTAGTATATAATACATTAGGTAATTATTCTTATGTACGAAGTTATATGCATAAATGTACTGCATCTCTGGCATTTCTATGAGAATTTTGATGATTCTTCGAGTCGTGTCTTCAATGCACTAGTGTTATTTGAATTTGTGTGGAGTAGGTACAACTAAAAAGTGAAAAATAAAAACTTTTTTACAAAAAAAACAACCGACTTCAAAAAAAACACTACAAAGTGAAAAATAACTTTAATTTCGGAAGTTGGTGTCAAAAAACGTAAATGCGGAACCAACGACAGCGACTTCCGAAATTAAAGTTATTAGGGTTCCGTAGCCAAATGGCAAAAAACGGAACCCTTATGGATTCGTCATGTCTGTCTGTCTGTCTGTCTGTCCGTCCGTCCGTATGTCACAGCCACTTTTTTCCGAAACTATAAGAACTATACTGTTGAAACTTGGTAAGTAGATGTATTCTGTGAACCGCAGTAAGATTTTCACACAAAAATAGAAAAAAAAACAGTAAATTTTGGGGTTCCCCATACTTACAACTGAAACTCCAAAAATTTTTTTTCATCAAACCTGTACGTGTGGGGTATCTATGGATAGGTCTTCAAAAATGATATTGAGGTTTCTAATATCATTTTTTTCTGAACTGAATAGTTTGCGCGAGAGACACTTCCAAAGTGGTAAAATGTGTGTCCCCCCCCCTCTAACTTCTAAAATAAGAGAATGATAAAATTAAAAAAATATATATAATGTACATTACCATGTAAACTTCCACCGAAAATTGGTTTGAACGAGATCTAGTAAGTAGTTTTTAATACGTCATAAATCGAAAACCGCAATTTACCTTTCACAAAGTTACAACGAACTACAAGAACTTTTATATTATGTTACTTGCTGCTACGGAACCCTTCATGGGCGAGTCCGACTCGCACTTGGCCGGTTTTTTTTTTCACTTTGTAGTGTTTTTTTTGAAGTCGGTTGTTTTTTTTGTAAAAAAGTTTTTTGTCCAGTCGTAAACCGTGCAAAGCAGGGACAGGTCGCTAGTAAAATCATAAATGTGAAGGTTAGGATGCTTGTTACTTACTCAATGACGCTTTAACAACTGAACGGATTTAATAATAATAATAATAAATTTATTGCAGAAAAACACATTTAAGGTTCACAAAAGCAATGTTCCTAGTAAAAATGATGATGAATGATGATTTGATTGATGTTTGTCTCCAAATCTCTCATAATGTCTCAGGAATTAAATCTGCCAAAGTACAATTTATTGTGCGGCTAAAAGATTAACCCATCAAACAATCGCCTACTAGAAGCTGTTTGCATGTAAGCGCTCAACGGTTCTCGTGATCATATTTTCATTGCTGTTTCATACAATATTTGTTGGCTTAATACGTCTAAGACAACCATGGCTTAAATGGTCCTAAATTGTCTATACTATCTTCACCTTAAAGCTTTGCACCCATCTTCCAATCACCCTGTATAATCAGTGATTGACTTATAGAATACTGTTTCTCTGGATACAGTAGTTTTCTTAGGATTTTGGGCAAACCACATCTAATGTCCTTCAAATGAGTGATGTGTAAATGAAAATACTTGCAACTCTTGCAAGTTTAGAAATGACTAGATAACTACAAAAATGCTGATGCACCATAAAATCACTAAATGAAGCACTCAACAAATTATAAAACTGTTGTGCTACTGTCAATCATTTGAATTAGAAAGAGATAGAATGATGATTTTAAAATGTGTGAGGACAAAATGTATTTAACCTTTTGAACGCCAATCACTTGTATACAAGTTCGAGATTTTCGTGCCCTCAGCGCCACTACTTGATTAGAAGTAATAATAGTATAAAATAAATTTACGACTTTTACAAGACCTTTTATTTTGTTTTTATGAAAATTGCCCTGTTATAAGCCATATTTTTAACTTTTTCACACATAATAAGTTCTTGTTTGTTTTATATTCAATAGAAACAAAAACGCCACAAAATATTTTAGTGCCCCCAACGCCAAGTACTTGATATAAAGTAAGCCAGTGATGGGACACGATGAAGACCTCGCTATATTTCATCTCGTCAAAACGATCATAAATACTATTATTGCAAGATAATGACGTGAATAAATAATATTTTATAAATATTGTAAACTATAAACTACGTTTTATTCATCTTAATCAAGAATAAATAGGTTTTCTAATCATTATCGATAGTGAAACACCGTTTGAAAAACCCATTCTTACAAAGTGGCTAGTTGTCAGTGCGCACAACGCCACGAACTTGTATAGTAGTAAATCTGTGACGTCATAAGCGGATGGTTTTCAAGGTCATAGTGACTGTACATCTTAGTGTAGTGCAATGTTTACATTTTGTTTCTTTTTGAGTAGATTCATCATAAGAAAAAGTTTGTGAATAATCAGAATTTTGAAATAGTTCGTCGTCCTGACATTCCGTTAAGTCGTCAACTTCCGTTTCAGGAATGTACTTCCGTTTTCTATTAGTTTCTAAAAACAAGAAAAATCATTGCTAGTATTTTGCGACACCTATACCTACCATTAAAAAAAAGATCTGTAACATCTGCGTAAAACAGTCAACTACACTCCATTTTAATTTAAAAAAAAAACACGTAAAAAACCACGTATCTAGCTTCTATTGATTGTATTTGGTTCTATTTTTTGTAAGTAAACGAAATAAATTATGCATGAATCGGTTGAGGTTATGCACGTGTAACTCGACCACAGTGAATAGAAAAAAGAAAAATACCATAGACATCGACATCTAGATATCCTTATATCAGAAAGGATTTTGACGTGCCTCGAGCGCCAACGACTTGATATGAAGTAGAAGGATTACATTTGGAGACAAATAGGGATGTGCCTTCTAGAACACACGTCTAATAAATTTACAATTCTTTTCTTTTATTATGGGAAATATATCCAGGTTTTCATATTGATTTTTTTATGAAATAAAACAAAATATGAAAATACGGTATCAGTTTTTATTTAGCTTCGTAAATTGGTGAATAAACGTTAATTTCAACTTATAATATTATTTATCGATAGGACATTAATCCCATCCCTACGTTTTACTATAGATACGTTATACATTTGTAGCGTGGCGCTGGAGGACACATCGCGTATTATGTAGATGGGCGTCGAAAAGGTTAAAGATACAATTTTGTAAGAAACAATTTTGCCAATACTGCACATAGCTTATTGATGAATTTATCTAAGTTAAATACGGACTAAAATAATGCTGGCTCTGTCAATCATCATTCTCACAATTCTTCTAGAAGTCTGTGAGAATAGTATGCATAGGCTCATGGATTAAAATATAATTGTAGCAAGTGAGCTTCTCATCTACAGGGCTGGTAAGAACTAAGAACTGTCCTTCTAAAATCCCTCCTAAATTACTTGGTGGCACTGCCCTGAAAGTTGTAGGTACCCGGATATAAGTATCTAGGATATACTTAGTATAATAACACTCCGGTGTTATTACACTATATCCAAGATACTTAAATCCCCAAGATAATTAAAGCCTCAAGGTCCGCCTTGAGGCTGGTGAAAATATAGAGCGGGAGCGGAGAGCTTTACCAATGGGAAGCAATAAGTTGGCTCGCAGGTTTGCACATTGCAACAAGAAGGTACTCCTTTTGAACGCCAGAGTATAAACGTATCGCCGCCCGTACCCCTGACGCCAGGCCACTTTAACAAAACAACACACACACACACTTAAAACAAAAAACGAGTGTGCTTATGACCACACGACTGAAGTGAAACTTCAAACGTATTTGGCTATGAGAGGAAGAGAGAAAGAAAATATGCGCGCGCACTGATTTCTCTTGCTTATATCCCCCACTCAACTCCCGTACGCCTCGCCCGTAGCCCGTAGACATGGTTCGTACTTGTAAAATCAAGTACCAGGGCTTCCAAGTACGTCCACCTTAAGAAACCAGGGCCTAAAACCAGGGCTCGAGATACTTTCAAGTATTTTCTATCTGCATCGAAAATTGATCCATAACCTCATACAAATAAGAAGTACAATCGCGTAATCAAACAAAAGCCCTGTTGGAAGTAAAAAGTACTTGCATAGGAAATTGACCCGTGAATTCCTATAAATAAGGAGCACAATCGCGTTTACAAATAAATACTTTTACAAACCATTAAAGTAAAAATACTTGCATACGAAATTGTTCCGTAGACTCTTACGGAGTTGTATGGAGTGTCCGAGGTGTGGTAAGAGTCTTACCACACCTCGGACACTCCATACAACGCTCGCAAAATAATTACCTAGTACTACTACATAAACAAATGACGTTTGTATACGTGCAAATGTGTGCGTGAACCCTAGTAGCGTAAAAAAAAATGGCGCGGAAAGCAATTTGTGTCGGGGAACCGAACGACGACGGCGGCGGCGCTGCCCGAACGTGTGCATTATTATGAAGTGACCATGTAGTTCAATTGTTTATTTATATAGTCGGGTTCGTAATGAAATAAAAACACTAAAATAGTTTAGTTTAAATGACTTATCTGTAAATAATCGGTTATTAAATCGCATGTTATTAAAAATGCAAAATCTTGCAAACAGTTTATGTAAATACGAATTCGGAAAAGCATCACAATATCCAACCATCGTTATTAAAACTCAAATAAAACTTTTAAATCGCATAATTGTGTGTTCGTGTCAGCAATACAGCGCTGCGGTTCGCGAGCGCCCTTGCTAAAGAGTCGGCGACGAATACCTCGAAGTGCGGGGTGAGGTGCGGTATCTGATATGAGGGCGAGGAAGGGAGTGTCCTTTCTGTGCGTAGTACTATTAAGTATTCTGTGCTCTCACTGATAAGGAGCATGATCGCATTTGCGAAAACAAACGCGGTTGTTGAACTATTTGAGTACCTACGTACTCGAGCGTCGAGGCACGACGGAGCGAGATACTTTCAAGTATTTTCTATCTGCATTGAAAATTGATCCATAACTTCATACAGATAAGAAGTACAATCGCGTATTCAAAAGCCCCGTTGGAAGTAAAACTACTTGCATAGGAAATTGATCAATGACTTCCTATAAATAAGGAGCAAAATCGCGTTTACAAATAAATACTTGCAATCCATTAAAGTAAAAAATACTTGCATATGAAATTGTCCCGTAGACTCTTACTGATAAGGAGCATGATCGCATTTGCGAAAACTAACGCGGTTGAGTACCTACGTATTTGAGCGAGTAGCCGTATAAGGTACTTTATAGTCTTGCAAGTATTTTGAGTCGGTACCTGGTGTGCGTACTTGGAAGCAAAAACCTGGTCGTGTAAATACGTACCTTCCCTACTCGCCCGATCACACTTTTCGTAACGCTTACGTCACGCGTTCGCCAGCTTACTCTCCAAGTCAAGTGTGCGTAAAGAAGTTTCACGTAAATAATTTTGACACAACAAAAATCGAATTTGACAAGGTACTTATTTGCCCTAACCCCGTGTATTGTTTTTTAGAGCCGCAGGCGCGGACGGGGCGGCCTTGGCGTGTTTTTTAAGGAATTTTTCACTTTTTGTATGGAAAATATAAAAATGATTACCTACATGTTGAGTTTTAGGAGCTTATGGGTTTTATAAAGGGGGTCGAAATTTTCATTATTTTTGCGATAGGACGCACCATTTTCGAGATATAAGCAAAAGAAAAAAAAACTTCATACGTATTTGGCTATGAGAGGAAGAGAGAAAGAAAACGTGCGCGCGCACTGCTTTGTCTTGCTTATATCCCCCACTCAACTCCCGTTCACCTCGCCCGATCACACTTTTCGTAACGCGTTCGCCAGTTTACTCCCCAAGTCAAGCGCGCGTAAAGAAGTTTCCCTTAAAAAATACTTGCATACGAAATTGTTCCGTAGACTCTTACTGATAAGGAGCATGATCGCATTTGCGAAAACTAACGCGGTTGAGTACCTACGTATTTGAGCGAGTAGCCGTATAAGATACTTTATAGTCTTGCAAGTATTTTGAGTCGGTACCTGGTGTGCGTACTTGGAAGCAAATACCTGGCGTAAAAACCCGGTCGCATATTTATGCGACCGAGACCGGGTTTTTACACCAGGTATTTCCAGCTATTTTTTACGTACCTTCCCTACTCGCCCGATCACACGTTTTCGTAACGCATTCGCCAGTTTACTCCCCAAGTCAAGCGCGCCTAAAGAAGTTTCACTTCAAAAACTTCAATCGTATTTGGCTATGAGAGGAAGAGAGAAAGAAAATGTGCACGCGCACTGCTTTCTCTTGCTTATATCCCCCAGTCAACTCCCGTTCACCTCGCCCGATGACACTTTTCGTAACGCGTTCGCCAGTTTACTCCCCAAGTCAAGCGCGCGTAAAGAAGTTTCCCTTCAAAAATACTTGCATACGAAATTGTTCCGTAGACTCTTACTGATAAGGAGCATGATCGCATTTGCGAAAACTAACGCGCTTGAGTACTACGTATTTGAGCGAGTAGCCGTATAAGATACTTTATAGTCTTGCAAGTATTTTGAGTCGGTACCTCGTGTGCGTACTTGGAAGCAAATACCTGGTGTAAAAACCCGGTCGCATAAATACGTACTTTCCCTACTCGCCCGATCACACGTTTTCGTAACGCATTCGCCAGTTTACTCCCCAAGTCAAGCTGAAGTGAGCGCCTAAAGAAGTTTCACTTCAAAAACATACAAACAGCCGAACATAGTACCTCCTCCTTTTTGTGAAGTCGGTAAAAAATACTTGCATACGAAATTGTTCCAAAAGGAGCATGATCGCATTTGCGAAAACTAACGCGGTTGAGTACCAACGTATTTGAGCGAGTAGCCGTATAAGATACTTAATAGTCTTGCAAGTATTTTGAGTCGGTACCCGGTGTGCGTACTTGGAAGCAAATACCTGGTGTAAAAACCCAGTCGCATATTTATGCGACCGGGACCGGGTTTTTACACCAGGTATTTCCAGCTATTTTTTACGTACCTTCCCTACTTGCGATCACACGTTTTCGTAACGCATTCGCCAGTTTACTCCCCAAGTCAAGCGCGCCTAAAGAAGTTTCACTTCAAAAATTTCTCGATATTGGTGGTTTATTTATATTAGTTTCATGCAATACAATATTAAAATTATAAATTATATGAAGGGAAGGAAGGAAGGAAAGGAAGGAAGGAAGGAAGCTTAAAATTTTAAATTATATAAATAAAAACACAAAAGTAATGATTCAATTGTTTATTTCATAATATGGTGCGACCCGTGCGACGACGTGTATTTTGTCATATTATATTTTGTGACGTTGGCGTTCAGGGTAAGATTTCGTTTGTCACATATATGTGACAATGGCGTTCAACAGGTTAAAATTACATTATTTTAAGCATAATAGCGAGTTTCTACTCTAGCATCCTGTAGGTCAAGTAGTCACTCCGAGCTTATAACGTCCTCCGCGTCCAATACAACAACGCGTTTAGGATGCTGTTGGGACTGTCGCAGCGCCTTAGTGCTTCGGGAATGTTCATAGAGGCGCGTACTAAAAGCGTTTGCAAAACGCTCAGACAGCCCTATGCTGCACGGCCCTACTATAAGCACTAGATAGACTTAGTCATAGGTGTTGTTAAGTGAAATTATTTTATATGTGTGTGTATTTTCTGTGTTCTTGTATGTGTGCTGCGTGCTTACGATAAAAATAATAATAATCCATATTTTTATTATTAACATTAATAATTACTCCATTTTTTTATATTAACAAAAACATGGATTAGCTGTCTTGAGTTTATTATACATATAAATGTATTATTAATTGCAATTTAATCTTTCAGCATTTACTGTCAGAAGACTTTGATCCTTCTGAAATTTATATTCGGTCAACAGATGTGGATCGCACTCTTATGTCTGCCCAGGCAAATTTAGCAGGTGAGGCGCAATTTTATTTTCATAATAATACCTACTGCTTATCTATTTTCTTTTATCATTATTGTCGATTTTATTTTATCCCTTCATATTTACTAAATAAGTAATATTATGTTTAAATACCCTATGGTGGGACCCTGGTGATTTGCTATAGTGTGTTTCAACAAATAGTTCCTATGCCGTTATGTTGGCAATAATGTATACCACTTCTTAATGTTTTGGGCATGATTCTAACACGGACACTTTATAAATCTTAAAAAACTGCAGAATCGTCTTCCCATATCTACTATCTTGGCAGACATGGGCACAAAACACATATAAGTACTCCAAGCGGAGGACAGGGCAGCCAACATTATAACATAGGAACTATTTGTTGAAACGCACTCTACAGGTATTCCTAGTGCAGGTGCAAAAACTAAGGTCACATAGTTTTTAAGATTTTTAAAAATAATATGATGTCATTGTTTGCAAAGACAAAATAAAATATTTGACATTTTCTATTTATACATCATAATGTAACTACATGCCTACTGCTTGACTGAGTCCATACATCGATGACTGAGACCATGCTTGAGGTAGCTGCGCGATGCGAGTGGGGCAACAGTAGCAATGTCTTTCATTTTGACTGTTCAACAACATTCATTGCGTTATTTACGTTGTTGATCAGACAAATTATTCGAAAATAAGAAGCAATGGATCAGCAATATCCTTCAAAATGATTCAGATTGTAATTGATAGTGTGTCACGCAATTAGGGTGCTGTTGGTATGTCGCATGAGCTGTCATTATACTACCCCTCCCGCACCGCCAGTACCTCAGGTAGGCATACAAACATGAGGATATCAAGTAAAAATACAAAAACTTTACAAAACAGGAATGTACCCTCCAAACAACAAAACTACATGGAATACAGCAATACTCTGGCAGCCGATACCGGTGCACACTGTACCAGAAAACCAAGATGAACTACTTGCTATGAAGAAGCCCTGTCCTGCTTATGAAAAGGAATTGGAGAGGCTAACACTCTCTAAACCATATAAGGAAAGACTGAGTAAATACCAGCGGTTGATGGAGTAAGTCATTGAATTACTAATATTGACCAATAACTTGTATGTGTGGTGCAAACTGTCAATATAAGTTGGTTATTAATAAATAAAATAATGTCATAGGGGGAGTCAGTTCCCTTTTTAATAACCGCAGAGTAATGGTACAATCAGTATTAGCTTGATATTTACCATACATTTTTAGAGGTTTCCGTTTGGCTTACTCTGTTTAAAAATGTTAAAAGGCAACTACAATAATAGGCCACAACTTTGGAATCTATGTGTATGAAATTATGTAGGTATAGCAGCCTGCCTTGATCATCTTTGCTAGCAAATATGATCAAGTCAGACTATACTCCTACAAAATTTCTAGAATAAGGCAAGGTTAGACAGAGCAGAAAACTTTACTGGCAAAGTTGCCACAGTAGCTGTACACACAACACAGCAGCACACAGCCACAGCTGAACAGCAGCTGTCACAGTAGCTGGACTCCTTTGGTAAAGATGGACATACTACCCCTGAAATGAGGGAAGAAATGAAGGAGAGTAGGAGGGCCTTGACCTCGTAGTAGGGAAATACAAACTTATCCTACTAATATTATAAATGCGAAAGTTTGTGAGGATGGATGGATGTTTGTTACTCTTTCACGCAAAAACTACTTATAACGGATTTGGATGACTTTTGGCACACAGATAGATTAAAACCACACCCCGGACACTCCATACAACGCTCGCAAAATAATTACTTACTACTACTACATTAAAAAATGACGTTTGTATACGTATGAATGTGTGCGTGAGGTACTTGTGTTTGCGAGCGCTCTTGTTAAAGAACTACGACGAATACGCCGAAGTGCGGGGTGAGGTGCGGTAACTGATGTTAGTGCGGGGAAGGGAGTGGCCTTTCTGTACGTAGTACTTTAAGTATTCTGTGTTAAAACCAGGATTAACACATACTTAGGGTACTTTTTATCCCGATATTCCCACGGGATCAAAACTTATGCGGGTGAAACCGTGGGGCGCTGCTAGTAATGATAATAAAAGTTTTTGATGTATTAATGTAAATCACATGTGACGGCGACCGACGGAATTGAACTGTGACACTAGTTCTATTTAGATTTATGTATAGTATAATTACATAATGTACCTATTTGTTTTTCAGTTATCTTTCAGCATATACTGGTATGAAAGTAAAGGACTACTATGACATTAATGACATCTATTCCACTTTGTACATTGAATCGCTATATAACTTTACATTACCAAAGTGGACACAGTCTGTATTCCCAGACAAAATGCAGGAGCCAGCATGCTACAGGTTTATTTGTTTTATTATAGAACTGAACATACATAACATATTATACTCACGCCTTTTTCCAATGGGGGTGGGTAGAAACTGCATAACCTCACCTGCTACTATCCTTGCATACTCATTTTTCTTCGTTTATGTTTATACATCTGGTAATACATGCACGCTGGTTGCGAGTACCTGAGCTTTCTGTAAAACATCACCATAAGGACACTATAATAATATGTCATCCTTAAGGCGTCCCGGCATTTCCATTCGCATCTGCCTTGTAAATTCCGTTTTTTAGTCGCCTTTCATACTCTTAATTTCATTTTTGGTCACTACAATCTTCTTTTAAACCTTACTGTTGCTTTATCACATCTTTCCTCCGCCTATCATTAATAGTAACACCACACATCGCTCATTTGGAGAAACATCGACGTTACTGCTACCTTTATTTACGTCTACGGTATCCTAACGTAAATACGCTTTCTAAGTGCTTTGGCATATTTAACAAATGTTTGGGAAAAAATACATTTACGTCGATGTTTCTCCAAATGAGCGACATGCTTCGTAAGGAATGCATTTCCACCCCATTTATTCCACTTTCATGCTTCTAATGCCACACCCAACATTGTGAACAGCCAGTCGAGCCCTTTCGACATCAACCGGTTATTCACAATCGCACCATTCACTTTATTTCCCGCATGAACAATAGAAATATTTTTATTTTATCAAGTTATTTATTCATTTAAATGTGTAGTAAGCAGGCATTCTTCAAAGATATGCCCCATATTCTTTTTTTTTACCTACAAAGCAGTATTTTCTATAATTATTTAAATGTTCTATAAGTATGCTAATTTCAATTACTCTAGCACTACAGTCTTTTCTCACTATGGTCAATATGACTTACGTCATATTATAATATTAAAATGTTTTCTTGGCAGCTTTACAACACAAACGGGCTCGCCCCTCCTTGCGCGACTGAAAGTGGGTCCTCTACTCAAACATATAATGGCACACACGAAGGACGCCATGTCAGCTTCCTCAAAAAGTAGTCGCAAAGTTGTTATGTACAGTGGACATGACCTGACAGTGGGAAGCGTGCTCAATGCTTTGGGCCTGTTTGATGGCAACTGTCCTACATACACATCAACCATACTCATTGAACTGTTGACGAGTAAGTATGATTCGGAAATTGGTTTGTCATGAAATCATCAACTATGCAAGCTTATACAGAGACCTGCATAAAAAATTATTTCACTAATGGGAAGCTTACAGTATTCCCGAGTGTCATTACTCATAGGATATGTTTTATATTATAATAATAAACTTTGCGCGGATGCAGTCACAGAAGCAGTACCTATTATATGATTGCATAGCACATGTGTGAGTACTATGTACTATATAAATAGTAGTATATGATAGACTTACCCCTAGTAAATACAGGGGGTACGTCTTTCATTGACTTGAGAGTGTCCTGACAGTTGATAATATGTCATGTAATATTGATATTAATTATATTGACAAAATATTATTGTGTATTTCAGACATCAAAATGACAGGTGGATATTATGTGAGAATCTCGTACAGGAACTCAATAGAGATTGTTGAGCCGAAAGTTCTCAAAATACCATTCTGTGGGGAAGTCTGTCCTGTAGAAAGATTCAAGAAGCTTTACAAGAACCTTCTCAACGTCAACTGGGAAGATGAATGCAGTAAAGAGGTGAGCATACTATTAATACTCACATAATACAGCAATAACTCAGTCAAAATAAAAGCATTTTTTTTTAAATATCTTACGAAAGATTTCAACGCAGGGGTTTAGAATTATTTATTGAATCCATGTAGCAGGTTGTGCGTCGATGGGGGCTGCCACCCTGTGTTTTATAGCAACTGAAGACAAAGCCTAAATTAAAAGATATTATTATGTTGCTACAATTATGTTAAAAACATTAATTAAATGCTTAATGTTTTTCAGTCAATATTGAAGGGACCTCAAGTATCCATATAGGTATAAAAATCCTGACCTACATTTAAACTTGTTCAGTATTTTAGATGTTGCCGTATTTTAGAAAAGTTTAGCTATGTAGAACGTATATAAGTAGGTTATGTATTTAGGGCATTTATATAAAAAACCCAATATAGCTATATATATAACAGGCTTATTTTTTATCACCATCCAAATTTTTACAGGGTGTTCTACCCATGAATATGAACAACATTCACTATGGGACCAACTCTGCAATCAAGAAAAAAAAATCAGCTGTCTCATACAAAAGTTCAATACCTACTTGACCAAAATGTATGAAACAGCTGATTTTTTTTCGTTATTTCAGAGTTGGTCCCATAGTGAAAGTTGTTCATATTCATGGGTAGAACACCCTGTAAAAATTTGGATGGTGATAAAAAAATCAAGTGTCTATGATTAAAAAAAAAACAACCGTCATAAACTTCGTCATCATTCTCTTGCCCTTGTCCCAATGTATTTGGGGTCGGTGTTTTTTATCCTTACTTCCGCTATTAGCCGTCATCTCGGTGGAAGTCCCTTTTCTAGGCTTTCACACAATCCAGCCGTGGTTTCTTTGGTCTTCCTCTTATAGCCATCAACATTCACACTCAAAACTTTCCTCACGACATTTTCCTCTATCACAAACTTGTGAACTTTAATTAAACCAATAGGTATAATGCGGCTTTTCGACTTCGATTTTGACAAACACAAGTTCTATATTTGGATCAACTCGCGATTTTTTCAAAAACATTAAAAAGTTGTTCTTTTTTTGCAAAATGTTTTGAGTTGAGATGAACGTGTATTTAGGGTATTTTATAACCGTACCTTGGACAATCTGGCTAAGGTAAACAATGTAGGTATTATTCTGTCTCTTGTTACAATGTGTTATAAGATTTTAATTATGTACATTTCAGTTCCCGGCACTACTTGGAGGTTCATTTATCGTCGGTCTCTGCTTGTTTATAGGAATTTATTTAGCCCACAAAATTCATTTTGCAAGGGTTTATAATCAGCAAAGGTCAGTATTTACCTAATCTTATTTGTACTGTCAACCTCACGTCCATGGTAACAGTGACTTGGATATCGCCTTTTTAGGGTTCCGTAGTCAACTAGGAACCCTTATAGTTTCGCCATGTCTGTCTGTCCGTCTGTCCGTCCTCGCTTAATCTCTGTGACCGTTAGCACTAGAAAGCTGAAATTTGGTACCAATATGTATATCAATGACACCGACAAAGTGGTAAAATAAAAGTTGGAAAAAATGTTTTATTAGGGTAGCCCCCCTATATGTAAAGTGGGAAGTGATTTTTTTTTTTAATTTCTACCCTAACGTGTGATATATTGTTGGAAATGTATTTAAAAATGAATAGGGGTTTACTAAAATATTTTTTTGATAATGTCAATAATTTCGGAAATAATCGCTCCAAAAGTAAAAAACAATGTGTCCCCCCCTCTAACTTTTGAACCATAAGTTTAGAAAATATGAAAAAAATCTGAAAAGTAGAACTTTATAAGGACTTTCTAGGAAAATTATTTTGAACTTGATAGAAACAACAGTTTTTGTACAAAAAGTTGTACAAAATCATTTCTGGACTAAGTTCGTAGTATAATCGTATATGCAAGCATTTTTTTTAACTTCGTTTACATATTTTATTATCCTGAACGTATCTTTTTTCAAACAAAAAAAGAATTATTAAAATCGGTTCTCGCAATCCAAAGTTACCACCGAAAACTTCTGGCACGTCTACATATGTATTAATTAGTAACCCAATTCCCCGAGAGATGGCGCTGTAGGTACTTATTACATTGGGTCGGGTATTATCGAATTGTACGTGGGAACACTTATTGTGACGGACGGGAAACTACGGAACCCTACACTGAGCGTGGCCCGACACGCTCGTGGCCGGTTTTTTGTACTTAGTTGTAGTAAAAGGGGTTTGTGTGAACAGGTGAACTGACTTGTGGTTGACAGTACTATCTCACAAATTACCAAAATCAACTAAATAAAAACCATAAATTCACTAACAGACCCCAGTCCAGTCTTAAACACACGGGTTCAGAAGCTTGAAATTTTCCCAAGAGTTCTCAATGAAGGTAAGGTTGGTTAAAGAAGAATTTTTGAAAATTCATCCCCTAAACGGCGTTAATAGGGGATGAAATTTGGTATGGAGGTTTGTCATTTTTTGTCGATGGGAAATCCCATAGAGCACCATGCCTTGTCTAATATAAATATATTTACTTTCAGGAAAAACATGACATACTCGAGCGTCCAGATTGCTACTGAGAAACCAACCATACCCTTTGAAGCTTAGCACCACCAAAATTTGTAGATTTAAATAGCTAGGATGTTTAGTAATTAATCAAATTCTTTTCTAACTATAAATTGTAACCAATCAGTTATATCAATTTGTCTGTAATTATATCATCATTAATTGCCAATTTCACAGATCAATTCATATTTTATGAACATAAACTTTAACTTCAATAAAACACAATTTGTAAACAACAGTTTTGCCCAAAACATTTTTGAAACTGTATTTCTTTTCTAATTTGTCTACATGCTTGCCTAAATTGAAAAAAAATTGAGTTGAGAGGACATTTACAGTGTTTTAATTCAGAATTACGCACACACATCCACTGTTACGTAGAGATTCTTTGTATAAAACCAATTATATTAGAAGATCTATACAATATGTGTACAAGTGTGATATAAGCAGGTTCGAAGAATATAATTTTAGAAAAAATTACATGTAACACAGTATTAGCTGTATTTAATATTGCGTTACTGCCACAAGCGAATCTTTTAATAAATGCATTTTATAAATCCCTATTGTGTAACAAAAAGTACCAATAGTTCCATACCATGAGTGGAACTAATTTGCAGCCAAATGAATATGTTTTTGAATTATATACAATTAATAGTTGAATTTAAATCGATTGAGTGAATTAATATGGTTGCAGCCTGCGTCTAAGCGTCGTATTTACTTCGGGAGAAATGTCCCGCAACACGTGTCGCTAAAAATATTGGGGAACGTAAGGCGATGTCAACCAACGATGCTAGACTTGTCTCACGACCTTTTCTAACGTTTTCGATGTTTCCATACATGTCGTGTGACAACGGCGCTCGAATTCTTCTGACAGCGCTCAGCGACTCGTCTTGTGTTACGGAACAATTGTCTCCAAGTGAATACGAGGCTTTAGCGTTAATGGGTTAACATAATGCTTTTATTTTATGCTAATATTACAGTGTAGTCTATGGATGACTAGTCAACATTAAGCTGCGCTGTGTTCTACATCTAAGCTAATTCGCATCTCATCAACAAAATATGTTGCGTGTACGCAGCAACAGTCACCCAGTCACGCGATATGTGCTGACTCGTGGCATTTCTCGACTTCGCGTGGGCTAATAACACCCGTTACTGACCCTCAGTCGCACAGCAAACCTCGCGTAGCTTAAAGATTTTGTAGAAAAAAAATTGCACGAGCAAGTTAGCAGAGCTATAAGCAGAGCATCAGTATAGCTTTATGTTGATTTGTCATCCTGAAATCAACTGTAGTCGGTAGCTAGCTAGCGCTGAGCCTGCCTCGTCCTTTTTACGATAAATCGCAGGCAGCAGCCTTACCGCCTCAGCTGGCTACACCTGTGTCTTATGCAACACATTATTATACTTATATAAAATTAGTTGCTATACAAATGTTGAGGCTATTATTTCGAATAATTAAATTAGACTGTTGCGATTGTTTTCTTGTATGATGAATAAGTATTAGTCATATGATTCGCGCAAAAAACTGCGTTTAACCTTTTAACCGCTTATGTCGAATTAATCCGGCAAATATTTTCGTGTCCATTCCGCCAGAGTCGTATATATACGACCAAATAACACAGCTCGTTTAATCTGTATTATTATTATGTAATAATAATAAGAAAAAATAATAAAAAACTAAAAATTAATACCGATAAAACCAGCTGTGATGATGTCATCACAGCTGGTTTTATCGGTATTAATTTTTAGTTTTTTTTTTTAGTTCGGGCGCTGGGGGCACGATAACTTATATAAAGTCGAGCGGTTAAAAGGTTAAGGACCTATTAGTGCACACGACGGCTTTTTTACGTGCCGTCAATGCACGTGTTGTACACTTACCTAACTAATTAGTGCTTCTTTCTCAAGTTTACCTGCGCAGATATCGCAATGTAAAAAATACGTCGTATGCATAGGTTCTAAATTATTGTTGCTGTCGACGCATGCCTCAAGCTCAAGCAAGGGCAGTGGCCGCTTCTAGTCGCAGATTCTAACGAAAATGCAAAAATAGCGTCTTCCATCCTTCAATACCTACTTATAATATTCTACTAATTTTTATTAAACGGGCCAAATTTATAAAACGGAACAGTTATTAGGCATACTTGATATTATTATATCAAAAAAATGCGATTTTGTACGTAATCTGAATGTATTCTTTATCTACAACGAATTTTATTTGTTTAATAAATATTTTAAAAGATGTCTATATTTTATTAGCCCTTATAATTATTCAAGTCTTGATTTACGACTATTAATATTGCAAAACACGGTTTTCAATTTCAAAGGTAGTCACCTAGGTGGCTAGGTCAAGCTTCAGTAGTGCTATTCTGTAAAAAAATCTCACCGTGAAAGCATAGCCTGCTGGTGAAGTGAGCTCTCAATAGTATCAATCCTCAAGTAGGTAATATTAAGTCCATGTCCCTAGCTCACTTCACGGTTCACCTAAGTTTTCACGGTGAGATTTTTTACAGAATAGTACCTAGGTACTTAGTACTACAGATTGGCACTGGCCAAACTGAAGCGAATCCCTTGTGGGTTGCGCTTGCGTTGCGGGTAGGGTTACCATTTGAAAAGTCCTGACATTTCAATAAAAGTCCGGACATTTTAGTCACAAAATTCAAACATTACTTAGGTGCCTACCTACTTAGTTACAGTGGTATGGTAGGCATGGTAGCACACGCTCGTGAGGGGTGGGGGGAGGTTATGGGGGTGCGGGGATCAAAAAAAAATGCGCTGAAAAATATAAAAATGAATACCTATAACTATGATTATTACGTAAAACTATTTTTATTTTGAAGAAAGTATTTTATGTTAGGACTAGATTACTTATATGTACTTATAAGTTTTATTACTCGTATTCCATCTAAGGCAAAAAATCCGGAGAAATTAAAAATCCAGACAAAGTCCGGACAAAAGTCTAAAAGTCCGGATAAATCCGGACGAATAGTAACCCTAGTTGCGGGTCGAAAGCTCTCCTGGCGCTAAATTGGCGCCAATACACACAACAGTTGCGCGACTTCCTAATCATTAAAACAACAAACGCGCGGGATTTGTCAATGTGGCCGGAGATTTATAATTTAAAGATGTATCTTTGCCCAATCCCCGTTTTGAAAAACTTTCCAGTAAAATCTCAGAAATATACTTACATAAATATAAAATGAATGTTTGTTTGCCTCATATGACTTCCTAAGTCCGATTTCAATTAAACTTTGAGCAATGATACCGGAAAGCATCTGTTTCAACTCCAATCTCATACAGGAACGTTCGAGTTGTCCTTTCAATCCTTCCCTTCGAATAATTATTATTAAAGGAAAAACATAATCTAAACAAAATAATATTTTGTATGATAATTATTGTTTTATATTCGTGAAAGACAGCGAATGTGTAGTGTATCCGTTACATGCTCTGTGGTGTGTGTATCCGACCGACCGCGACCATTTATTATTTACTATTACTTGTCTGTGGTTTGTGCTAGGGCTGCCAGATTAATAGGATACATTCGGTTATGTATCTAGCAGATTGTCTTGTATAATTGGATACAAAAATTATAATTTGAATGTGAACTAAACTACCTAATTACCCAGCTGCTTATCAGGAGTGACCGGCTGTTTTCACAAAAAATCCGTAGTCTACCGTTACTTTACAACTAGGTACAGACGCCAGCACATCAACCTACTACAATCTGTCAGATTTCTTTAATAGATTTTCAACTTTATCACTAATTTATAAGGTTCAAAGTTGATTGGGAAAATTTGACAGTTTCGGGTAGGTTGATGTGCTGGCGTCTGTACCTATACCATATTTTCTCTTCGTTTTACTTCATACTAATTGTAACTAGTGCTAACATTAGGTAACTGTATTACGACTTACGAGATATCACAAAAAATATTGTAATTCACTGAGGGGATTATAAGAACAGTTGCTTGATAATACAAAACATGTGATAAGTAGAGACGGAAGAAAACTATTCTTGACTGACTTCTTGATACTTTAACAAATCTTTTTTATTTGCAACTAGCTGCGCCCCGCGGTTTCACCCGCGTAAATTTCGATCCATTGGGAATATCGGGATAAAAAGTAGCCTATGTCCTTTCCCGGGACTCAAACTATCTCTATACCAAATTTCATCTAAATCGGTTCAGCGGTTTGAGCGTGAAGAAGTAACAAACATATAAACACACACACTCACAAACTTTCGCCTTTATAATATTAGTGTGATAATAATAGTGTGAAGTGTGATTATTGACACAATAGCCTTCTGCGATGCGTCGCTAAATCCATACAACTCGATATTATTTCCAACCGTGTCATGTCAGTGCCTAACCATCGAGGTATTTGACATTGTGGTTTATGTTTTCTGTCTTCCTTAGTTTTTGTCCCCACACTTGTTCTTGTCTTTTCAGATGTCTTGGAAAGTATTTTTATTCAGGTCGATACTAGAGTGACCCATCTGAGTGGATCAAAAAGTTACTTTTATTTTCTTTGGTTTTGATTTTTTGAATGTTCGTTTTTCGCCCTGAAAGTAGATCGTTTTTTTTTTTGTATACTGTGATTTGATTTTGTATAATTTCTAATACTCAGTGGGTCAGTGGTATCTATATGTGGCCTCTACTGGCAACCCTGGTTGTCAAAAATGTCAAATGAAAATGAAGTGTTTCGAGCAGGGGGATATTACCAAACTTAATAATTACTCGTGAAAATTGTTTGTAAAGTATCATAGTAATTTACAAAGACTCAATACTTTTTGTTGTGATGGGACATTTTGTTTTATGAACAAGTGCAGTGTGTGTTATTGATGTGTTTACGGTTTGTTTCGCAATTATTTGGTCACCGTCTTCGTCTATCCCTGTAGGTGCCCCGCGTAGTCTCGGAAAAAATAATGCTATAGTGGAAATTGTGATGATTTTATTTATTCAAGCTATAGTAAAGTTAGGGAACTATCTATTTAAACTTATTTTAGTCGACCCAGGTTTAGTCTTGTACTTTACTTGAACTTTCAAACTATGCAAGAAGTACTTCTATTTCAAGTAATAAGGTAGGGTTCTTACATATCCAATCAAACTTTACAAATGCCTCATTCATGGAAAGAATTCTTGTATTTGTATAAAACAACCCATCCATTTTGTCTTAAAACTTGGCAAATAACAGGTTGTTTGGTCTCACTAAGTAGTAAAGTTAGTTTTAACAGGTAATTGTCAACATAAATTTGGAGTAATTTGGTCTTATGAATTTCTTTGGAGCCAGTAACTGTCTTACTTGTAATAATAATAAGTTTATTTATTTTCTTTTCATAAATGTACAGTAATAGTACTTACTTAAAACTAGCTTAAGGATAAGTTTACATTTGAGAGAGACTGGTGCTTGAAATAGGCATTGCAAGCAATGCCTGTAGTACTAGTCACCAGGGCCCCACGAAGCTTCATATGTATCATAAGCTTACATTGGGTGCTTTTATGAGACTGAAGAGAATTAACATTATAAGAAAGATAAAAAAATATACAAATGAGATACAAAATAATGTGATTAGAATAACAATATGATAAAGGAAACTTTAAAGCATCAATTAGACTATGTGTTCAGAGCATGTGTGAGTTGATTTGTGCAAGTGTAGCATATGAAGTTTTAAATGAGATAATTGATGTAAGTAAGAAGTGTCAAGTTAAAGGAATCAATGATTTTACAGTTGTTTCATAGTCCATACTTTTTAGCCATATACTCACTGAAGCCTACAACTATTTTTGGGCTTCTAGTGGATGGATAGAGCTGTGTTTGCCTTGTTGTAGGAATGAACCAAGGAAGAAATATAATGAGAAAAGCTGGTTTTAAATAAGGGGTTGTAGCATACCATGCCCTTCCTACGTTTTCCTTGAGATAAGTCCTTATTGTACTTCATCTGGGAGTGTTTTTTTAATATTATTTTTAGTAAAGAGGTCTGTCTGACCATCAGGACACCCCATTTTCTGTAAACCTGTGCAGTAGGAAATCGAAAAGGAAGTCCAGCTCCAACCTTGAGAATTGCCTGCTGCACTCTTTCAACCTCCAAGATGTGAGTTTTTACTGCCCCTCCTCACAAGGTTACGCAATAATTAATATGAGATTGGCAAAGGGCTTGTACCATTTTGATTTTTTCGCAGTCAGCAGTGTGTCTTAAATATATAAAGAACCTTGAGAATTCTGGTAACCAGAACCGCCAAGTGCGATTTTAATGAAAGGAATTAGTCTATAATTATTATTATAGCAGTGTAACTTTGGTGTCCCTACAGCCAGCAGCCCTCAAGCCATAACAGAATGAGGGTAGTTCCAAGGATTTAGTTCTAAGTATATTGTTCTATTTTGTTTGCTTTAACTAGAAATTTTAATTATGATTTATAACAATAAGAAAGTTTAGACTATGGGGGTAATCCAAAGAAACATTTAAATCTTTAATCCAATACTTACACAAGAAAAAGTAAATTTTTCCTGAAAAGATAAATATTGTTTTTTACATTGAACTAAAAGCCTTAATTACACAACAGAATATTCAGGGACTCTTTCCCGATATGGGGATAGTATAATAAGAGAAAGTGAGGAAGGGTCCCTATTAACACATTGAAGGACACTGAACAAGACACAATTGAAGTTTTATTGTTATTACTTCGAGGGGCGTTAAGTGTCCCGCAATAAATTAAAAACTAAATGTAATTTTTGGGATGCATGAAGAAGCCTTCTCGTGTAGCGCAGTTTGTTCCGCCAGTTACTGAACCGAGCACTCGGCGTATCCTGGACAGTCACACCCAACACCTTATTTGACGGCTGCCTGGTTTGCGACCATCCTCCCACTGGAGTTTGGCGTCAAGCAGCTTGCAGCGTTTCGTCGATGCGTGGGAGTTCCAGTGCCTTAGGCATCTTCTGAGCACGCTCGTTCCATCATAGACCTCATCCATCGCTTTCCATCAGGCATGATCGAGGTCAAGAGTGGGCCCATTCAACAATAAAAAAATACCGGGCTCTAAATATTGTGTAGTATGGGGTTTTATCCATGGAACCACCCATGCTTTGTTATGGCTTGAGGGATGCTGGGTGTTGGCATATTCAACTAGCTATTATATTGACTGTTAAAACCAATGTTTGTACCTAATACATTGTATAAAAGAAGTCAAATTGAAGTAACATGTTTGTTTAGTATTCTCAAATATGAAAAATATCTAATATTACAAAACAACCTCAAGTCAAGAATACTTACTTGTTATAGTTTATTACTTGTTATCAACCAATACATTGAGGAAAACATTATTCTTGTATGAAATGAATTAAGGTTCGCATATGAAACACAGGAAGTCTAAAAGCGGCACCAGTAACTAAAAAATTTTGTGGAAATTGGCTGTGATACGGAGGAATGAGGAAAATGTAGTAAGGAAAGTTTTGAATTTGAATGTTGATGACTATAAGAGTCGGGGAAGACCTAAGAAACAAAGGATGGACTGTGTGAATTATGATATGGTTTGAAAGGGGGTGACTTGACCAAGATGACCACTAACAGAGAAATGTTGCACTGCCTCAAATAAATTGGTATAAGGGCAGAAGAATGATGGTGACTAATGAAACACTTTACTTAAAAAAGTAAATTCAAGTGTTGTCTGTGAATTTAGCCCTAAGTTCCTCACTTATACTCACATACTTACTATTTTAAGAATAATAATAGGTAATGCCAATTATTGTATATTTAAATTCTCGGATTTTTCGGTCTTTTGAGTTGTTTGTGTGGTGAACTGGTGACTAAATATCACCATTAACAGTGTGACTTTATCATCTTTTTGTGTTGTAAACAAACTCGAACAATAAATGTCATACAGAAAAATAGACATTTTTAAGATGAAGTTCATACATGTGACATCTATTAACAAAAATTATACAGGGTGTCCCTGGAAGTATGGACACAGTAAATATACAGTAAGTTATCTAAGGCCGCCCGCCGAGTTATTAGCCTACTCTTGCGTTGATCCCCAGGGTTGTCACTTTTACTTTTAGTTAATATTTTCGAACAAGCAGCACTTGATCTAAATTTATGAAATAAAAAAGCATATTATGATTGAATATTTTACCAATTTATAAATTTAGTAAAAATAAAAAGCCTTTATTCACATAACATTTATAATACTAAGTTACAAATTTGATACCGAGAAAATTTTTCTCCTGTTTCTGCACGTCCGGAACGCTTTATTATTATTTGTTAATGTAAAGTAAATTCTCATTCTTATGTAAAGTTTTTGTAAAAAGCTTTTGGGAAAGCATGGACAGGGCATCTTAAATTCTATATCATTCAGCTGATCGTAAATTGACCGGCCAATTTTAATGTTGATGTGGTCCTTTTCGAACGCTTTGCGAAACACCTGCTCCATCCTTTCTACATTATCGACAAAATCATCAGGTGGGATCATGAGTAAATTTCGATCTTTGCCGTAATTCCTGTAATGGGTGTATAAGACACCATATTTGGATTGAACAACACATCAGACAATAGAAAAAATAATAATTTCAATAGTAATTAATTTGCAATATTAATTATTGTGAAATTGCCCTTATTACATCTATACGCGACAAATACGTTTACCTAAACGATGTTTCGAACTCAATCCTCTGTTTTATAGTAAAACTAGACTTCTTAAAATAAACTTTAGCTCTAAACATAGTATTCAGAAAGTAAATTTGGGAATACATTTATATGGAAAAATGCGACTCGGCTACGCTCTTAATAAAGCAAATAAACTGTGAAATAAACAATACAATACCACATTTTCTAATAATATTTAAGTATAAGTAGGTACTTACATTTCTGGTTGAGTAGGAACTATGAAGAATGATAAGTCCGGGTTTGCGAAATCATTATTGAGGCACCCGAAAACACTGCAATATTTGTTTCCCCTTTTTGAAGTCATGATCATGATACTCGTAATTTAAGTGGCCGCCGCCGGCGAGAGTTGACGAACGCAAGCGGTCATGTAGCGTACGCGCGTGCTCACAGTCGCGCTGCACAGCCCGCACTGCCGCCACCTTATTCCCTCATATATTATGCTAGCGTGTGCGTGAAATCGCGTGCCGACATGGCGCGCGGCGCGCACGCACACATTCAAACCGAGAGCGGCACGTTTGTATAAAGATGTTTTACTGTATATTTACTGTGGTATGGATCAAATCGAATAGAGGCGTGTGCAAGGTCATTTCCAAACTTTTTAACCCTGAGAATGTCAGTGAATTTTTTTACGGTTCAAATGTTATGATTATGACCAATTTTTATTTTTTTTCAATTACTTCGCTTGTTGCTCAAAGAAAATAATCATAAAAAAATACTATCATGGCTATCTAAAAAAAATAAATTGATAGCCCTGATAATTTTCACGAATTCGATTTTTGTTCTCTTTTTTTTAGTTCCTTTTTATTATTTATTTTTTTGTTCTTTTTTTTGCTAAAACGTTTGGACCTTGCCCACGTCTCTATTCGATTTGATCCATACTTCCAGGGACACCCTGTATATAATGTACCATTGATGTATAAAATAAGGGAAGATAAGGTAAATGCTCCACGACGTGGACCGCATAAATTAAGTGCGTGGACACAATCGACCTTATTCACAATCGAACTGGCGTTTATGTGGCATTATGTGTAGCACGTTAAGTAAAATTACAGTAATCGTCTAAATAAGCAGCAACAATGCCTTCCTGTGTTTTTAAAATGTGCACAAATAGTTCAAAAACCAAAAACAAGTTCCACGGGATTACTTTTCACTCGTAAATACAGCCAACAATGTTAATTTGTTGAAAATTATAATAATACCTACCTATTTAATGTTTGTTTCGCGTCATAATAATTATGTCATTCATAATCGTAAACATTCGGCCAACATTCGGCGGCTAACGCGATTTCGCTTGCACCACAGCGCCGGCTCCTATCTCTATCCTTGTCTATGTCAAACAAACGCAAACGGCAGCGCACGGTACGTAACAGTGACAATTATTGCTATCTCGTTCCCGCTACAGCCCGCGTAATATGTCTCTCTATTTCGGTTGTTGAGCATATGACGTCGACATCGGGAAATGTAGTTGTGTGGGTGTGTTTACGTGTAATGTAATTGTTTCTAGTCCTTTTAATGTAAATGTACGTGACGTTAGAGTGGCCTATCTTTGTAATTTTATACATCAATGATATGGACATATAAAAACCATGTAGGTAAATAGCCCTCTAAGTATTAAATACTCATTATCAGTCAGGAAAACTGTTTCAATTGAAGTGTTTGTTTGTAATGTCAGAATAAAAGCTTTTTACAAAATTTATAAGAAAGTATACAGGCTTATTTTTTTATCACCATCCAAAATTTTACAGGGGGTTCTACCCATGAATATGAACAACTTTCACTATGGAACCCACTCTGAAATCACGAAAAAAAAATCAGCTGTTTCATACAAAAGTTCAATACCTACTTGACCAAAATGTATGAAACAGCTGATTTTTTTTCGTGATTTCGGAGTTGGTCCCATATTGAAAGTTGTTCATATTCATGGGTAGAACACCCTGTAAAAATTTGGATGGTGATAAAAAAATAAGCCTGTATACGGTACTTATACATATATTTTTGTTTTTGCCTTTTGTTTTTGCCTGTCTGTTTATTTCCGGCTAATCTCCGAAACAGCTGGATTGATTTTGACAAGAGTTTCACTGGCAAATATACCAAGTTGATGGTGTAAGGGTTTACACCTTTTGTAAGTGACACATTATTCATACCCTACCCTCGTGTTCAGTGCTTTAATAATTATGTGGGTTTCTTAAATTGTTATCGAAATCACCTTTAATTCAATTAACCTTTTAACCGCTTACGCCGGATTAATCCGACAAATATTTGCGTGTCCATTTCGCCAGAGTCGTATATTTCGACCAAAACCACAGCTCGTTTAATCTGCTTTTTGTTATTTAATTACGCTGTACTCATACTCAGTATTTATACTTAAGACCCAAAATAAAGAATAACGTGTATCAGGGTTTTTGGAAAATCTACCCCTAAAGGGTTGTAATGGGCTAGTTAATTTTACAGGGGAGGATTTTACTGCGTGGCTTGATTAACACGAAAACTGGTATATAAATAAATCTTCGAGTCAAGAACACATCCCAAACGATTAATAAATATTGTGTGATTAATATATTATTCGATTTTCAAAATTCCACCCCTGTGGGGGTGAAAAGCAGGGCAACAGTTTTTTTTGAGTAATCTGATTCCTTTGATCTATAAACTTAAAAATTGGCCCGAATACTTATTTATCTAAATAAATGATAAAGATCATAAACATACAATTTAGAAATTTTTAGAGTAAAGTACGAAATACACGCGGACCAAGTCGCGGGCAGTGCTATTTACCCGACTGCGCCAGAAAGAGGGTTATGTTTTTCGAGAGTATGTATGTAGGTATGTTTGTATGATTGTATGTTTGTATGTAAGTATGTATAATTGTTTGGCACGCTCTGCGGCCTGAACGGCTCGATGGATTTTAGCTTAAGAGGTGTAGTTAGATTCGTATTTACTGTGAGAGTGACACTGGGTATATCAAAATAAAAAAATACAAAATTGCGGATTTTTGGCGCAATATTGTCTTCAAAAAATTTTTTTTTCTCAAAACCTATCGAGTGGGGTATCAAAATAAAGGATTTAAAAGGTGATTACAAAAATATATACAACTTATCTGGTTAAAAGTAATTCAAAGTGACAAATCGTAAAAAACACGTACCAAGAACTAAATCGTCTGCGAAATTTTTCACATTTGTAAACTAAAAAAAATACTTATTTAAAAAAAAAAAAAAAACCCGACTGGCAACTTATACTAAAACTAACTGAAAAGCTAAAAACAAGCCCGTTTTAAATTAAATAAAAGTTGGAAGCAGGTGCACAGGGCGGGGCCCATACATAGTTTCAAATTCAAACTCAAAGGGGTTCCACCTGCTACCAACTTTTATTAAATTTAAAATGGGGTTGTTTTTAGCTTTCAGTTAGTTTTAGTATAAGGTTGCAGTCGGGTTTTTTAATTTTTTTAATTACTTACTTTTTTAAATTTAATATAGGTACTTATAAAATTCGAAGTCCTGACTGACTGATATTATCAACGCACAGCCGGGCAGCCCAAACCTCTGGTCCTAGAGACATGAAATTTGGAGGGTGTGTTCTTTGTAAAGAGTAGGTATCCACTTAAAAAGGGTTTTTCGAAATTCCACCTCTAAGAGGGTGAATGGGGGAAGGGGAAGGTGAAATTTCTCGCGGACGAAGTCGCGGGCAGAAGCTAGTTTCTATACAAAAAACTGTCAAACCACAATATTTATTCCTCAGATAAGTCATCTGACTTTTGAAAAATCAGGAATTAGTCAAATGCCTTGGTCCTGTTAGTATTAATTCTAATCCATGGTTGCCAATTAGGAATATAATACCTATATAAAAGTCAATGACGGCTGCCATGATATCCATCCATCCATAGGTAGGTACCTACAAAAAAATGCGACTCTGTCTGTTAGTTATCTACCTTTCACGCCTAAACCACTGAAGCCGATGGCAAACAAAAATATCGAAAATGTGAACCCAACTACACCGACTTCCGAAATTAACATTATTTTTCATTTCGTAGTGTCTTTTTTGGAAGTCAGTTGGTTTTTTAGTAAAAAAGTTTTAAAGCAAAGTATTCCATCTTTAACTACATACAGAGTGATTTTGTCTGGAAATGACGGTTTATTACGGCAATAACAATGGGTGTAACAAGTAATCTCAGAGCTATAAAGATGTATAAGTATAAAGCTTTTAAGTAACATAATCAGCGTTGGGAGGGAATACCCATGTGACGTTACTGCGTGTGGGCATCACATGCGATTAGACGGATCTACACCGCGCGACCTCGCGAAGTGTCTGTTATCGTTTGCGCGAAGCATCGAGTTTTTAATTTGTCTCGCCTTGGCTTTGTTACGATAACTGTGGGTTAGAAGGAGTGGCAGCTCAGAATTCACGATTACTTGCGAAAAGAGCATGCTGGTTATGATTATTACGAATAGATTCGATATCGTAGCGGTTTAGGTCCTAGATTATTTAGCTGTTCGTAAAGTTCTCGCCACTGGATCTAGGACACGTACCTAATCAATGTTGAAGTACTAACACTAGGAATTTTAAACGTTTATTGCTTGAGGTATTTTAAAATATTTAGTTTATATAATTTATAAGGAACTGGTTAGAGTGATCTAAAAGAAAGACAAGGGCTCTGTAATGAGTTTGATTAGATAAACATGTATTTATAATCTGATTTAGAAGTGGCTAGAACCGTAGAATAATGTTTGCTACACAACGCCTGATAACAAGTTCACACACTTAGAAAAGTCTATGTTACACAGTATGTACACCAACCTAGCATAATATTAACAGTGTCGGCTCCACCTGTCGCGTCAAATTATTTACATAATCATAATTATTCTAGTACTGTGCATAATTACATCCATAATGATCCATACTATCACACTAATATTGTAAAGGCGAAATTGTGTCTGTCTCTCGTTCTGTCTGTTACCTCTTCACTTTAAAACCGCGGAACTGATTTAGATAAAATTTGGTATAGAGATAGTTTGAGTCCCGGGAAAGGACATAGGGTAGTTTTTATCCCGATATTCCCACGGGATCGAAACTTATGCGGGTGAAACCGCGCGGTGCTGATAGTTACCTATTTTATAAATATGACTTACTAGCAGCGCTCCGCGGTTTCTGTCATCGGCACCATTATCTAAATTATGTTGATAACCGTATAAAAAAACCGTTGCTAAGTTTAGAAGAACAACGCAGTCAATCTCTGCAGAAACCGATAAACAGTCCCGGCACTCGAGAAAACGGGATCCATACTAACCGGCATTATCAGCAGTGTTCTTTCTTTGAGGATTGCACCACATTCCTACTCAAAAACTTTTCGACTTGTCTCTCAATCTTCCACAATAGCAAGTCCAAAGTCATCTGTTTAAAATAGATGCCTAATATTGGCAACCCGATGCTTGAGAAAATTTGAGGCAAATAAGATCGGTAATTACCACCAAAGTCCAACTAGCAAAACAATTTTGGTTTTTCCCCATCCAAATATTTAATCCCATTACTTTTTATCCATATAGATTAATTACCTACGACTAAAATACTGTAAAATTGCCTCTTTCGCAAACTTTGTTCTTTGTTGCTCATCCATTGTTGACTTCCACATATGACCAAAATTCCTTGGTTTCCTAAAATAAACCATTTGTAATTTTAGTATAACCAATAAAGCGTCAGCTTTTGGTACAGTTAAATTATAATCGTCTCAATCGATCTTGAAAGAGTCCATTAAAAAAATTGATTCTCTATTTATGTTCAACGATGTTGGTATTAGACACTTTCGAGTGGTCTTCAGATTTTTACACTTTACAAACAAACTATAGTGCGCAATAAAAACGCCAGAAGATGACATTTTAATGACCACCTCTTAATCGTTTTGTGAGCAAGTGTATCGCTGATTCGCTGCCACTGATCGAGAGTCAGCTAAAGAAACATCTCTAGGTAATCGATTTTAATAAAAACCAAGTCTATTTTCATTTGAACTAGTATTTTATTCGCAGCGAACCTTTTCTTTTGCTTACATTGTTCAGTTCTTCGGGGTCTTTATCTTTAATGAGACGTTTCGAACACAGGCAGTAAGACTAATATCTCTAAGTGGTCTTCATGACGGACATTAGCTGTTTCCGCTATCGCATTCAATATTCCACGCAATCCCATAGGAAACGACTTATTTACGAAATTGTATGTCCCCCTTTAATTTTAAAAGAGGCAGATGGAAACTATGTAGGTACTTATTATTTGCAGTTGGCACTCATTAATTGAAACGTATTTTGTTGTATAATTACTAGGAATATGAATTCATTACTTGCATGATAGTGCGTTATAATAACATGCAAACATGCGGTACTGACAAGATTAGAATTATAGAAATCTGAATCTGTTAGTTTTTAACATTGATTCTAGATAGTTAGAACTAAGCATTGTTCTACGGCTGCACTGTAGCAACACAAAGCTAATTGAAAAAGACTAACAACTTTAATTTCGAATGTTACGTAGACCCTCAGTATTTGATAGTCATTTAAGCCAAGTGCACACCTGTCAACCTGAGTATTATACATGATATTAGAGAATGTAACTCTCTTTTGTTCAGACTGGCCGCTAGCAATAATAAACCCTTTTCATTCACGGTAGCCGGGCATCAGGTTTACTCCATTGTCCGTTTCTATTCAGTTCAGTGCCTGACAAAATAACTACTACACTCGCGAGTAAAAGTGTGGAATGACCTACTTGTTACTTATTCCGAGCGATTTTAAAAACTAAATAACTGATAAAAATTAATGAAAATGCTACCATTTTAAAGGCTATACTGTAAACTTGAAATTCGTGCCACATGCATTTAACTAAAACCCATATTTCAAGAGCTATCCCGGATTAAGTGAAAGAGTAAGAAAAAAATGAAGGAATAAGGAAAATAACAAATAAAACAAAAATTAATAAAAAAATCTTTATGTGGCCTTAAAATTAAGTGTCAATATTTTGTTGACCCCCCCTAGACCTAACTACAGCTCGAAGACAATTCTTCATGGACCTAATTAGCTTCTTAATTGATTCTTGAGCGATACCTTCCCACTGCTCTACCAAAGCCGATTTCAGCTCATCAAGACTTGAAGGAGCAGGATTTCTGGATACAACGAGCGATATCGTGCATAAGGAGAAAGTCATCACCGATATATCCCGCATAGGGAACGACATGTTCTAGCAGAATATCGGATATGTAGCGGTCTGAAGTTAGACCGCCTCCTCGTCCCCCACCAGGCACAAAAACAAGCTCCGTTTTACCGTCAAAAGAAATGCGGGCCCACATCATGAAAAGAACCGCCCCCATATGCGACTGTCTTAGCGAAACATCACTGAGCAAATCGCTCTCCAGGCCGCCTGTAGACCCAGCCCCTTCGGTCGCTGCCGTGCAAACACATTCTGCACTCTTCGGAGAACAGGACTCGCCTCCATTGCTCGACTTCCCAACCAAGATGGATGCCAGGAAATTGAATGCGTGCTTGTAGGTGACCTGCCGTCAATTTTGGGTCTGTAGTAGGCCTTTTTGGAGTCAAATTCGCTTGCTTGAGTCGTCAACGATCTGTCCACTTGCTGACAGCTACCTCACGAACATGTGAGCTCCTGCTGGACGTTGACACCAGTCAAATGACTATTTCGAAGAGAAGTTGACACGATAAAACGGTCGTCCCTCTTTCATGTGCATCGGCGCCGTTCAGATCTTGGTCTCAGGATAAAGCCTCCAGTCTCCCGAAAGCGTTTATAAACTTTCGAAATACAGGACTGGCTTATGTGGAGCTGACGTGCGACAGCCCGTTGGTTGAGCCTTTCTTGCAGTAGGGCGACGATTTGTGCTGCTTCTATAGGTGTGACATCCATTATCGTCCAAAGTCAAGGGTCGACAGTAGCGGAGATGTGTGCCGGTCAACGTGTGACAGCCGACTTATAAAAAAAATCCGATAACACGTGCTTTTATACGGGGTCAATATGGCGCAACTCGTGGCGTATCGAGAAATTGAAACATTTCTTTTTCTTACTCCTCTCTACTCAAAGTAGAGAAGCTCTTGAAATACGTGTTTAATTTAAATGCATGTGGCATGAATTTCAAGTTATGTACAGTATAGCCTTTAAAATTTTCATCAATTTTCAACAGTTATTTAGTTTTAAAGATCGCTCGGAACAAGTAACAAGCAGGTGATACCATACTTTTGCTCGCGAGTGTACTGTCAACTTGGTTGCTTCCCACTATAGTGGCGCTCATTGCCCTAAAACAAATTGTTCTGGAAAGGAAAACCCAAGTATAGTCTTCAAATTGAAAAACACATCGATTTAGTACTCTTATTACCTAGTTAAAATTATTTTATTTATCGATTAATACTTTCCTACTGTTGGCGAAAGCCGTTTCTTTCCACTTTCCATGGCTAACCTTTAAGAAAATTTCCAAATTCGTCTCCCCAACTCATCTTGGGCATGACGCGCAGCCGTTTGCTGCTGTTTGGGATCCACTGTGTAGTTGTTTCTCTTCCGGCATGCACATGCAATGCAATAGATGGGACTTGACGAGTTCTACTTAAGCCTGACAGCCGTTTGTTCTTTATTCCTTCTGTCTCTTACTTGAGTAATGGAGGATATGGAGAGAAGTAGAAACTAAGGTTTTTCTTACTCCTGGGCGGTTCTTTCTGAGTAATATATATACAGGGTGTCCCTGGAAGTATTGTTCAAATAAATTAATCATAAAAAATACTATCAGGGCTAACTAAAAACAAAAAATGATAGCCCTGATAGTTTTCACGAATTCGATCTTTCTCTTTTTTTTAGTATTTTTTTTTTGTTTTTTATTTTTTATTTTTTTTTGTATTTTTTTTTGATAAAACGTTTGGAAATGACCTTGCCCACGTCCCTATTCGATTTGATCCATACTTCCAGGGACACCCTGTATATTATGTAGTTGAGGGTTTCAAGAAGTCGAATGATTTCTCTGGGACTCGACAATTTTCACAAAGATTTTCTGGTGGTCGCCACTGTAGATCCTGGCTTGTAGGATTTGCTGTGTTTGTAAATGGTATTTTCTTGGGCCGTTGGCCATAAGGTGCCCCATTACCACATTAACATTTTGAGTTTTGGAACGCAATTTCGAGATCAAGATCCTTATGCTTTAAGTCAGTTTATACTTACTGTGTTATATTTTTCGCTAACAGACCTCAATTGCGGACGTTTTTCTCTTTAGTAAGAGAAAGTTCTTTCATTATTTCTTTTATCAACCAAATAGAGCTCTTCTAAGTATTCTCAGTGTGTCGAGCAACTTCTTTGTCTTATCTTGCCTGTCGACTAGCTGATTTTGTAATTGCCGTTTCATAAAAATAAACATGAAATAGAGAGCACGTAATGATTTGAATTTTTTTTCCAGTCGTGTAAATACAACAGTTTTAGTCATCATTAATTAGTACAGAATGATTGAAATACTAACAATTTGCGTGTCAATATTCTCGCTTGAAACGCAAACAATTGTACAATCTTCATTACTTCTGTTCACGCAAAAATATGGATACATTAGAACGTTTTAAATTTTCATATTTTAATACACGTTGTATGTACTTAATTAAAGTCAAAATGACAAATCAAATCACTACATTTTTATGTCACACATTGGACTTGTTGCTGTTCAAATTGATGTAATGTGTTGATTGTACTATATGTAATGTTGTATGTACCTACTTACATTGGTGAAGTACACAATGTCGTTCCATTCGTCAGATGGTGCCAATTCTTTCCTGGCATTTCTGGAGGTATTTATTGTCAATAAATTTTCACTGAATAAACTCGTTGGTCACGATGATGTGAATACTATGAAAAAAACCTATGAACCACAGCCACCCTCAGCTGATTTTCAAAGGTCATAATATATTGTTAAAGTACAGTGAGAATGAATCGTAGAATTTTTATGTTGTAGTGTTTAGTACCTACTCCACAGACAGCACTAAGCAGACTACTTTCAACTAATTACTGAGCAACGAAGAAAAAAAATGCTAACGGAATCTTTCCCTAAAGAAACACACCTACCTAGTTTATATGTCCTTTTATAACAGTAAAGCAATGATGAATGATAGCAAAATGACGTAATTCCTATCCTTGTCATATACCTACATAACGGAGGTACCTACTGTGTTTGTTTGTTTAAAATCTATTGTCTGAATATGTACGTAATGTTTTCCAACATGGGTGTACCGTACTGTACCATAATAAATAAACCACGAGTATTGGCAATGCTCAAGGTCATATATGTATTATGTATGCTCAAGGTTAAGGGGTTTATTATTTCCAGAACGAATGTTGAAACATAGACTCGTAGCGTGCTTGATGATTTTTCTCTTTAGTAAAAGTACTCGTTGAAGATTTTAATAGGTACATACTCAAGGTGATATACAGGGTGAAATTGAACACATGCGACAAATTGAAATGGGAGATTGTACTCATCATTATGAACAACTTTTACTATGGGACCGAACCTGAAATCGCGAAAAAAAAATCAGCTGTTCCCTACATTTATGTTCGCATAATTCGTCAAAATGTAGGGAGCAGCTGATTTTTTTTTCGCGATTTCAGGTTTGGTTCCATAGTAAAAGTTGTTCATAATGATGAGTACAATCTCCCATTTCGATTTGTCGCATGTGTTCAATTTCATCCTGTATGTATTGAAAAAAGGTGGTTTTACTATTTCGTGTAACTTGTTAAGTATGTGGAATAGGGATTTAACATTAAGGTATATGTTTTTTGACTCTTTGGTCTAGTGTCATGTAAAAGGAATACACGATTCGATGATTTTTTTCTCGATACAAAAAAATTGCAAAGTGATATCTATTTTTTTTACTTTTTTCGACATCACGCGTAACGCTTAAAATTTATTCAATGGAATTTACTTTAAAAGAGAATTATCATATTAAAGTTTACTCAAAGTAGTTTTAACCCTTTATTGCATCTTGATGGAAATTTCCATCAAACGGTTCACAGGTTAAAAAAGCACACAAATCAGTGGGCGGTTCACAGGTTAAAACTTTTTTCTACAAGAAGATATTAAATCATCCAATGAAGGGTAAAGGTATGATTCCGATCTCGGCAGCACGCAGCAGTGCTGCCGCAGCACTGCTGGTCCCCATATATTCTCTATAGGAATGGGTATCATTTAAGCTATCACCAATTTAATTAGTTTTGTGTTTCTTAAATAATAGGGTTTGTCCTCCAAATAGTAGATCTGTCACCAAAATGTAGTCACCAAACAATGCAAGTGACCTAACCAAACCGAACCTCGGGGTGCCCTTCGCTCGCTCTTGCATCCTATGTCGACGGAGCCCCGCTTCGCGGGGCCCCTATTTCTGTGTAAAGGGTTTAAAGTAACCTAATCAAACCGAACCTCGGGGTGCCCTTCGCTCGTTCTTGCATCCTATGTCGACGGAGCCCCGCTATCTGAGAACGAAAATATTTCGTGGCGATAGATCTATTTATTAGGTGATACAAATATTTCGTGGCGATAGATCTATTTATTAGGTGATACAACTTGATGACAAATATAAATTTTGGTGATAGAAAATATAGTTCCCTATAGGAATGTCGCGCAGCATTGCTGCCGTGCTCGGAATGTAATCTCATATGAACCCATACAAAATGTATGAGGACCAGTAGTGCTGCGACCGCACTGCCGCGCGGCAGCACTGCTGCGTGCTGCCAAGATCGGAATCATACCTTTAAATTTAATTCATTTATTTTTTTTAAAAAGGAGTAAATTCGTTTTGGCACGTATGTCGTTTTATTCCGAGCGCACGCACATTATAGCCAGCACTCTAATTTGCGTACCTAAAACATTATCAATCACGATCTTTTGTGTGTTATGCAATTACCCCGCTGTTTGTTTTTCTAGAGGGAAGTTCATTCGGAGTAGTTCACGTCCTATTGATAGGTACTGCGACGATAGTTTCATCATAATTCCGACCTTGGTAACTTACTACGTATTTTTTACATCGACTTTAAAACGTTTGGGGTGTTTATAAGCCATGCATCATCACCGCTATAAAAATGTCATACAGTTCCCAAGGGTTTTTTTTTACAAATAATCTGAAAACCTGAGCAACCCTGTATGAAATGATTATGACAAGTCCAGTATGTAACATTGGCCTCCTAAAACCTGTATAGATTTGTATTTACAATTAATAATTTTCCTAGACATTACACTGAGTACCTTAGGTTGCTAGTTGTTATGCACTTTGTGACTGCGTCCTTGCGCACCCGCATTAGCATCGATCGTTCATTAATCTCAACATGGCTTGACTAGTAAAATTAATATAATCGTCGAGAATAGGTACAGTTTCAATTATATACAAACAGGGTTTGCAATTATTTATATTCGTTATATTTGGTTCTATTAGATATTGATCAAATCCTTGGCTATTTGACGTTTGGCGTCAAATCCGTGTAAGATCATATGAGAATGCAAACTAACGCCACTGCCCAATTAAAACATATTATGTTGTGGCTACTATTTATATATAAAAACAGCATGATTTTTCTGTATCCCATTACAATACCCATTGCTACTACTTATTACTAGCACAACGAGAAGTATTATGCTGCCACTTTGCACACATTGTTTGCCGTGCACAGCGGTTCGCCGATCAATTAGCAGCATACAATCCATTTATAGCATTGCTCAAGGTCGATAGGATCTCAATATTGAGCCATTTGTAATCCAATGCGTAGAGAAGCAGTATTTTTGGGAGTGTGCAAACAACCACTGCAGCGCCCATTCCTTCACTATAACGAATCGCTCCTGACATCAGCTGCTAATCTATACGAAGGAGGTGCTTCTATTATGATAGACAATAGAATTGTTACAAAAGTACATGAAGTACTTTCGGGGCCTATTACTATTCGGTACACGGCCATTCATCGTGCGTCTATTAAGACGGAGCGTTGAGATGTGTCATGTGATGACTTCTTGGTCTCGTCTAATTACTTTATGGATGCTGTTCGGTTGTATTGTATGCCTGGACCGTGTGTGTACTTTGTTCTTTGATTGACGTTATCACGGTGTAGTGAGCTGGCGAGATGTAGATCAACTATTTAAAGCAATCATGAAGGTCCTTCCGTAATATGTCAATATTCGATCGTTGAGAATTTTAAGGCTTCTTTCACTTTTGAGTGGGTGTTCATTCTGGAGGTACCGTATTTTCCTCTTTTTTATGGTGTTCATTTGAGTTCAAGAATGGTTAAGTGTCTTTACTGGATGGGAAGAGGTACATACCTACTTGGTTTCGAGTCGTAAGAGGATCTCGTATTTGGGTATAATCTTTCGACATTTTTTGGGAGGCTTGTTTGCGTCTTGTAGTTTTGAGAAGATTTTTTTTTGTGAAATTGTTCTGTTCGGTTCTTAATAGGTCGAAATATTTACCCAAGACTGTAGTATATAATAGTGTTGTCTTAATTTAATAAAAACAGAGCGAGATAGAGGTACTCTATCAACTTATAAATTCTACTCTTTTAAAATTATCATGAGATTATCTGCAATGGAAATAACATATCGATGACGAAATGTAATTTCGTTGTGGACACTTGAATAGAGATTTTATAAATCATGCTCTTTACTCATCGTAAACTTCGTGGGTTGTTATAAGAAATTTTGATTAGATAACGGAGAGAAGTGGCTACACGAATGAATTACCCCTACACTGGGTTAATTTATTAGTGCAGCCACTTCACTCCTTCGTTATAACAATAGTAGTTCATCATCCAATACATTGGAAGCGAGATCTGGATATATGGTATTGTGAATTGCAATAATTAATTTTAATATAATTGAAACAAATTAGGCTCCAATCAGCGCTTTTTTTAAATTAATAAGTAACAAATAAATATTACAAAAAAAAAACAACCGACTTCCAAATAAAACCTTTTTTTACAAAAAGCAAGTTTTTTTACACGTTATTTTTCACTTTGTAGTGTCTTCTTTGGAAGTTGGTTGTTTTTTTTTCTAAAAATAGTTTTTATTTTTCACTTCTAAGTTGTACTTACCCCACAAAAATTCGTATAACACTACTTGCTATCTAAATATCAGTGACAGGAAGTTATTATAACATCATCAATATATTATACTAAGTGGCAAAAATACGAATTATTGAAGCTAACTCAAAAACTTTCCAAGCAAAGTTAATAAAATTTATATGGGACCACCCCTGAGGCATACCCTATCCATTAAAAAAAGATTTTTTGTAATCGATTTGCAATTGACCGAGATATCGCGTAACATACATTAAAAAAATACAATCGAATTGAGAACTTTTGAAGTAGGTTAATTATGTAAAGATGCGGCACTTATAGCCACAATGCATCCCATGACAATTCTACTAAGCCACCACTGAAAAGTAATAGGAAAGCAAACGACGCAATTTCGTTTAATGTTACCAGTAATTTTGGTTTAAAAACCAAACCGATTTTGATGAAATTTATATAGGACCAAAGTGAAAGTATTTTCATCTTAAGATTTTTTTTATGGTCTTAGGGCGGTTTCGCACTACGTCCGATCTGAATCCGAGAAATAGTCCATATTTGTTCGAATCTAGTGCGCAACCCCTCATACAAATAGGACAATGGTCACTTCGGATCGGCATTTCTCGGATTCAGATCGGACCCGCGAAATTAAAATTTTCTTAAGAGCACTGGTCGTAGGGATAACACGTTGTGTCTTTGTCTGTAGAAGTCTGACATAAACCTCCGTTCCTCTCCACTCAGACGGAGGCATGCATGAGGATTTCCTCACAAAAAATCATAGGACTTCTCAAAAATCCATTTTTTTGCATTTTAATTTTATGTAGCCATTTCCGAGACTAAGCGAGAAGCAGTAAAATTAAGAATTAAAAATAAAGATGTGACGTGACCATGCAACCAATTTTTTATTTCAGATTCGTAAAATGTTCCCTGGACATAGTTTGGAATCATACAACAGCACCATGCCCTATGTTCGGTGACGGAAGCCACGAAACTTGTTATGATATTACTTAACTTGTGACATTATATTGTACTATCATGTGACTTTTTGTGAATTGAAACTGTGTAAAGATAGTAAGTGCCTTAAGTAATTTGCCGCTTTTCTAAATAACGTAGATTTGGCCAAACAACAAAGGCACATGCTGTTCAATGGATACCGAAAAAAAAGCAAACTCAAATGTAAAAGTAAAGAAGAGCGGACGTAAAAATGAGAAGAAGAAAAAAGTTGAAGCACAAGGTACAGACGACACAGTAGCAGTATCATGCCAACAAATGAACAAGCTGGCTATCGATGACGGCGGTGGTAGCGTCTCGGCCAGCTCCACCGATAGCGAAGACTTAGTAACTGCTATAAACTACAATACAATCACATCACTAGCCGCTTTAAAAGATATAATCCAAGGCGACAATAATGATACTCCAGAAACAGATAGTTTCTTTCAGCACTACTTTATGAATCACTGCAACAGTCTTTCAAGTAGAAATTCTAATTCACCATTTCCATTTCCGGAGCGTCGGAGGTTATCACAATGCCGTGAGGAAGATGAAGACACTGAGTGGAAAGATAGCGATCTACTTTCTTCTAGGTGGGATGAAGTCAGTCCCAAAATGTTGAAAAGCAGAAAAAATATTGCTAAACATAGCAGCCCAACCGAAACAGAAGACCAGAATGCAAATGTTGTTAGCGAGGAGACACCTAGTGGTGGCAGTATCGTAGCTGATGGTCAGGAACCTCCGAAAAGAACTGTAATGGGAGCTCGCCATAAGTTTCTGGTGACAACGATGGCGCCGAGTGCGCCTCCGCCGTCTGCGCCGCCTAACGTCCAGAAAGCACTGCGCGCGCATATGCACAATGCGCATACTGTTCATTTTGGAACCCAAGGTGCTGAAGAACAGCGGCCAAATGTTCGTACCATATTCGAAGGAGAGAATCTCCACCTTGATAAACATTTTTTTGATAGTAGTTTAATCGAAATTAGATCTACCGTTGATGGAGTAGCCGCTAGTTCTGAGGACATTTGGGTTAAAAGGACCGAAGACAAAGTAAGTATTTCTAGGATTGATAAAACTTTTTTTTACAAAAAAACAATCGACTTTCAAAAAAAACACTACAAAGTGAAGACTTACCAACTGAACTTCGACAAACTTTACTACGACAAGATTTTAATTCGACACTACGGAACTCCGACACGTCTTCATTTCGACAATACTTTAGTTCGAAATGCCTTAAGTCCGACACTACTGTACTCCGATAAAGCGTTTCTTCGACATGACTTAACTAGGAAACGATGCGACTTCGACGACGTGCTACTTCGACAACTATGGTAGTCCGACATGAGTCAATTTCGACATACTCTACTCCGGCATGCTGTACTTCGACAATATCTTACTTCGACGTTATATATCTGAGACACGATGCTACTTCGAAATTATTCTGAAACATTAGGGAACAACAAAATTTGTGAAAGATGATATGGCTAGAAAGGGGGTGACTACCGACTACTACTAAAAAAAAATGTATAGTGTTCTTAAATAGAAAAAAAAAAAAAATTAAAACTATTATAGAGTTAAATAAAGAAAGAACAAAGGAACTCAGAAAATGAAAGAACTCGAAATATCTGAAATATCTGATATTGTCGAAGTACAGCATGCCGGAGTAGAGTATGTCGAAATTGACTCATGTCGGACTACCATAGTTGTCGAAGTAGCACGTCGTCGAAGTCGCATCGTTTCCTAGTTAAGTCATGTCGAAGAAACGCTTTATCGGAGTACAGTAGTGTCGGACTTAAGGCATTTCGAACTAAAGTATTGTTGAAATGAAGACGTGTCGGAGTTCCGTAGTGTCGAATTACAATCTTGTCGTAGTAAAGTTTGTCGAAGTTCAGTTGGTAAGTCCAAAGTGAAAAATAACTTTAATTTCGGAAGTCGTTGTCAAAAAACGAAAATGCCGAACCAACGACACCGAATTCCGAAATTAAAGTTATTTTTCACTTTGTACTTAGTGTTTTGTTTTTGGAAGTCGGTTGTTTTTTTTTTTTTGTAAAATGTTTTTATTTTTCACTTTTTAGTTGAACCTACCCCACACAAATTCATATAACACTACTTGCTATGTGAATATCAGTGACAGAAAGCTATTAAAACATCATCAATATAAACTAAGTGGAAAAAAATCTTATTATTGAAGCTAATTCAAAAACTACCCAATCAAAGTTCATAAAATTTATATGAGACCACCCCTGAAGCATACCTTATCCATTAATAAAAATAATTGTGAATTTTTAGATTAGAGGTGCCTACCCCAATAACAACTTTGACAGATCTGAGGGTGTACCGTGGTATACTGAACATATCTGCGTACCTCTTTAGTGGGTACAGGCGTGATGTTATGTTGTGCGATTGCTTAAACAATGCATACATATGCGATAGCAGCAATCGCGCTTGATTTGCTGGCATTTATTAAAGAGTTCCGTTGTCTGTCTCCGAAACTCATCATCAGATCTTTACGAAATTTAAATTGGACCATTTCGGAATAAACTTCTTTCGAACAAAAAAAATCCAAACCCGTCTATATACGACGGAGTTATGCCCGAACAATGAAAATACATCATCCGAATTTTGAACCTCCTTTTTAGAAGTCGTTTAATAATAAAAAACTACTTAATTACATAATATATTATATACAAACAATACAAATATATCTATCTTTAAATATTTTTATAAATTACAGACCCTCAAAGAAGAGTCCTCTGCCAAAGTCGAACTATTGAAGAAAAATGAGAAAGTAGCTAAGGCGCCTGGGAAGAATGAAGCTTCGGCGACTGTAAAGAATTTAGAGCAAGTCAGAGCGCGTTCTGGAACCTGGGGTGCTGCGACTGGGACCAAACCAAAAGAACCTGTTTCAAAGACTCCAGATAAGAAGGAAGTACGACGCAGCAGTGACGAACGGAGACAGAAACGAGGTGAGGGATCTTTTTTGTTAACGTACTTATCAATGGCATAAAGTTCAAACATTTTGGGCCAAAGAGCTCAATATTCAGCTGCGCGAACTCCTGATGCAGTCATAAGATCATCGAGTGGACCGGTGACAGAGCATGCGACGCAGGATAGATGGTGGTCCATTGTCTGTGGGGTGGTGCCCCATACGCGCTTGAGATCTGAGCCGTCTGTGAACACCCATCTATAGAGATTGTCTTTACCACGACCGACTTCGGTTCGATATCTATTTAGAGATTTCCAAGCCACGGTAACGCGAGCCCAGGCGGAAGGCTCTCAGATGGTTCGATAAAATTGTCAAGGGGTTTATACAGCTCCCGTCATTGATTACATCTTGTTGTGGAAGCGTGAAAATATAATTATCATTAAGATGTGACTCTATACGACCTTTCTGTTTGTTATTGCTAAATTGCTAAAGCGGTATCTAGCATAGGTCTAGCACGCGACATTATATTCTATCTGTGACGCGACTAACATGACATCATTAATACTGGCCTGATAGAGCTTGCTACTTCCTAGGTTACCAAGTCTCACCTACTAACAACCGAAGTCTTACGAAGTGTTGACGCTAACTGTATTGACAAATAAACGGAAAGTTATGTAATTCAGTTTGTAAATATAGATTTATTATCGACGGAAAGTGTAGTAGATCCCGCAATGTTTGCCAGAGTGCGCCTACATATATGAGTCGCACAGCCGCGCTGGCTGCTCGCCAACCGTCTAGCTCGTCGTAAGGGTCGATGTTAATGCGAGACTTACCGAGATCAGCGTTGTATTGTTTGTGGCTATTTATTATCGTTACTTTATTGTCTACTGGAAATTTCACGTCACGTAAAGTCTAGTAAATGGCTGAGCTATCTTTCATCATAACCTATACATGCACAAACTGTTTACGAATTAATATTGAAAATAATCATTTTACTGAAAACAGGAAATTTCTGTTCAGTGCAGATATTTAAAAAATATGATTTAGCTCGTCTGGTAGACGCATTTAGTGGCCTAAGATATTATTGTATGTGCACAAACCGCTCCGCTATAATTATTTTTGTCCGAACTCAAAGGTGCCCGGCGAGTAGGTACAGATGCAGACAGGAAAATAATATACCTATAGCGTTTAGCGTAAGATTATTATCAAAACGTATTATTTTAGCAACACAACAGTAAATTGACTTCGTTAAATAGGTTGACCCTTTCGAATAGTGTCATAAATATTACAGAACGTTCTTGTTTCGCTTTCGTGTCGGTTCGACTCCCGGCTCAGGCGAGCGACTTTTCAGAAATGTTTAAATGCAGTTTTATCTACTTACTTTCGATTAAAAAAACGAATGTAACTTACTGCTCTCCAGGGCCCGTTTCAACTTTCCTCTCTATACAGGGTGAAATTGAACACATGGGACAAATCGAAATGAGAGATTGTACTCGTAATTATGAACAACTTTTACTATGGGATCAAACCTGAAATCGCGAAAAAAAAATCAGCTGATCCCTACATTTATGTTCGCATAACTCGCCAAAATGTAGTGAACAGCTGTTTTTTTTTTCGCGATTTCAGGTTTGGTCCTATACACGCAGTACTTTAAGTATTCTGTGCCTATACTAAAAGTTGTTCATAATGATGAGTATAGTCTCCCATTTCGATTTGTCGCATGTTTTCAATTTCAACCTGCATAATTATTGTTGGCACTCGACAGCTCGGTTTGAGAAAAGAAAACTCGGTATGTTAAAGAATAAAGAAAAAAAGGTATAATTAAATTGCCCTACGCAGATTCATCAATATAAAACTGGTCGGTTTACGAGCGAATAAATTTTCTATCCCAAATGCAGTTTGTGTAAACAGGGATAGCGCATTCTTTCATTGGTCTAACCACTAAAATGTCAAGAAAAGCTTGCTATTGCTCCTTCTTATTCTGATTCAATGTCCGTTCGGTCTAAGTCCACCTTCACGTGCAAAGTAGCATGCGCCGGCCTTGAATTAGCTGTGGTTATAGTATTAAAGAGCGAACATTATCATACTGATGTTTGTCTACGCGTGATAGAAAACAGTTTTACATAATTTAAGACATGATTTAGTACTCCGATATGTTATAGATGAAAGCTAAATGAACGGTAGTCCCGGTGCTGATATAATTAACTGCTAGAACAGTTCCAGGTGTTTAAACAGTGATAGAATTTAATTAATCTGTTGTGCGTTATGAATGTGTAAGTCTCACGCCATATGCCACACCGCAACGCGCACAATACATAATGCATAGCGTTTCTATGCCCACTTAAATAGTTTAGCTACATTCCAGCACTGTTATTAAATTGGTTTGTTTTTAAACGCTAAACAATTCAAAACAAATGCTTTTAATGTGAAATTGTTCAACACTTTAAGATGACTAACGACATAGATTCACACTCCGTTCTAATGGAATACGTAGGTTAGGTACAAGTCGATAAACAATAGTGGCGCTGTCTGTTCAAGAATCATTGCTGTAATCTTGTTTACGATGTCTGTTGCGAAGGGTCGTTTGATGGTTTCATTCAGTGGTATCTACGCTAAGTATTTGTTTGGCCGACATTTAGATTGAGATGTTTTCAAACACTGGTAGTATAATTTGGATGTAGAGTAGATAGGACATATTGTTTTCTATCGATTTTTTCAATATCGCGGTTTTCTAATTTGCCCCTTTTGTCGTATATGTATATGTCACCGTATGATTGTGAAGACCCTTGGTTTATAATCTATCTCGCGAGATTGTATACTGTTGATAAATTGTGAACCGCGGGCTAATTGCGTATGCGTAACACCCTATCAGTAGCAATGGCTTTCATTATGACAATTCAACAACATTAATTGCGGTATTTACGTTGTTGAGCAGACACATTTTTCGAATATATGAAGCAATGGATTAGCAATATCCTTCAAAATGATTCAGATTGTGGTTGATAGTGTGTTACGCAATTGGGGTGCTGAACCATACTGTTTACAGTATAACGTAATTAATTTTCGATAGTTTATAATCTATCCATGTCAAACCGTCAAATTGTGAATGAACCTGCACTTCGACAGGGCTCACAATCTGTCCGATTTTATCACCCGTATAATTGTGAACCGTTCCTGATTTGTCGGTCTTGGCGGCAGCCGAATTGGCCGCAGTAACTAAGCCAGGGCACCCGGAGTCCCGGGGTTAGGAAGTGTGACCAACCGCGAGCAGAGCGAGCGCTATTTCCAAATGGTCGCAGTTACTTGGCTATTTAGTATTATCGCAAGGTACGATCCGTCGCATGCAAGTTTGATTCCCGTAATAAAAAATGTTCGAAATTTAGTCGCAATCTCATCTCAGCAACAATCAATGTCAGACCCCTGTCAAAAATATAGGGAAATAGAGATATTTTTAGGGTTCCGTAGCCAAATGGCAAAAAACGGAACCCTTATGGATTAGTCATGTCTGTCTGTCTGTCCGTCCGTCCGTATGTCACAGCCACTTTTTTCCGAAACTATAAGAACTATACTGTTGAAACTTGGTAAGTAGATGTATTCTGTGAACCGCAGTAAGATTTTCACACAAAAATAGAAAAAAACAATAAATTTTTGGGTTCCCCATACTTACAACTGAAACTACAAAAATTTTTTTTCATCAAACCTGTACGTGTGGGGTATCTATGGATAGGTCTTCAAAAATGATATTGAGGTTTCTAATATCATTTTTTTCTGAACTGAATAGTTTGCGCGAGAGACACTTCCAAAGTGGTAAAATGTGTGTCCCCCCCCTCTAACTTCTAAAATAAGAGAATGATAAAATTAAAAAAATATATATAATGTACATTACCATGTAAACTTCCACCGAAAATTGGTTTGAACGAGATCTAGTAAGTAGTTTTTTTTTAATCTATACATATAATAAAATCGTAGGAAAGTCAAAACGGTACATTGAATATTTTTTTAAAAGAATACTTGGGGCGTGATCTACAATCGATATCGAAGCCAAAAATATAGTTTTTAGAATTTTTGTCTGTATGTCTGTTTGTCTGTATGTATGTCCGGGATAAACTCAAAAAGTACTGCATGGATTTACTTCAAATTTTGCATGAATATTACTAAGAGGTCGGGTCAACATATAGGCTACATATTATCACGCTATCACCTATGGGGGAGGAGCTGTGAATCTTTATTTTTCTTACGCATTCTGTGACAGCGTGTAATCTAACGACGCATATTTAAATGTTGTTTTTCAGTAAGCCATGCTATTATCTAGCTTTACACTATAAAAACTACGCCATTTAAGTAACTTGGGCAGAAAAAACATAGTTTAATGAATTTTAGTAGTATAAAGAAAATTTTGAAGCAGCGCCATCTATGAGATTTCATAAAAATCAAATCAAGTTACATGTTGACACTTTTTGGAAATTAATAATTTAAATTTGATCATGTTGGCGAGGTTAGTAGTTAGTTATTCTTAAAATTCATAGATGGCAATGTGCATTTTCTTCATAAAAGTTGTATCGTATAGTTCGTTTTGACAAATTCAAGTTCCAACAAAACCCTTAAAATCTTGAACAGAGTTGAGGACGACAATTAAAAAAAAATGCGGTGTTAAGTATTACAAAAAAGTTATGTTTCTACTGGAGACGAAGTCGGAGTAACTGATGAACGCGTGCTGAACACCTGTCTCAGTTCACTTCAAGATGTGGTCATTTCTATCGGCGGCAATCCACTGATCGAATATGGGTTACCAGCTCCCCAATCATCACCGCATCAAGACCGTGTAAATCGGGAGTATAACGTTGAGACAAATTACAATCCGGGCGAAATGACCATGTCGCTTTGTTCTCTTCAGAGCAAAAACAAATTTATGACACCGTCCTTGGAAGCGTTGGGAAAAAACCAGGGTTAAATGTTTTTCTTGGAATGCGTCTGGTGGAACAGGAAAAACATTTGTTACCACTTGCATACTTGCAGAGATCAGCAGGCAAGGCAAAATTGCTTTTGCTGTAACGTCGTCGGGAATCGCTGCCACACTGCTTCCGAGTGGCAAGACAGCACATGCCATGTTTAAAATTCCTATCGATTTAGAGAGCGCCGAAACGCCTGTTTGTGGTGTGTCACGTAACAGCGATAAGGGACACGTGCTCAAGGATTGCTCTTTGATCGTATGGGATGAGTGTACGATGGCCAATAGGAAGGCAGTTGAGGCCGTGGACGGAACCCTGCAGGACATCCGCAGGAACGAACATTTGATGCGTCGTATCACAGCTGTTCTGTTCAGTGGCGATTTCCGGCAAACGCTTCCCGTGGTGACACGGGGATCGAGGGCTGACGAGGTGAATGCTTCGTTGAAACTATCTTCGTTGTGGTCACGAGTTCGTACGCTGCGCTTGACCATTAATATGAGAGCTCGGCTCGGCGGCAATGCACGTGCTCAAGAATTCTCCAATGTCCTTCTAAATCTTGGCGAAGGCACTCTACCAGAAGAGAGAGGTGGACAGGTGGTGCTTCCAGAGTCTCTCGGTAGAGTGGTATCCAGCTTAGAAGAACTCATTTGCTGTGTGTACGGGGACATCAGTCGTATGCTGCACCTGCAGAATTCTTGGGTGTGTGAGCGGGCCATTTTGATGTCCAAAAATGATCAGGCTGCAGCAATTAACGAATGCATTCTCTCGGAAATTGAGGGGAATGAAGTGGTCTACACCTCGATAAACACTGTTGTCGAGCAAGATGACGGCACACATTATCCCGTGGAATTTCTGAACTCCCTGCCAGCAAGTGGACTTCCAGCGCATACCATCAAGCTGAAGGTCGGTGTCCCGATTATGCTTCTTCGGAACCTATCTCCTCTGAAGTTGTGTAACGGGACCCACCCTAAAGTCATTTCGCTCTACAGACACACCATTGAGGCGGAAATTCTTACGGGTTGTGGCGTTGGCGAGGCAGTATTTATACCACGCATTCCCCTCATACCTCATATCTTCCCGTTCCAGTTCAAGCGCGTACAGTTCCCCGTGAGTGTTTGCTTCGCGATAACCATCAATAGAGGCAGACACTGAGGGCAGCGGGTGTCAACCTCAGGACGAGTTGCTTCTCACACGGACAACTGTACGTCGCTTGCTCCCGCGTCACCAGTTTAGACTCTCTTTACATTTTGGCTCCTGGCAGCATAACTACCAACGTTGTTTATAGGGAAGTGTTTTAAGGTATGATGCCTTTGTACGTATTTTTACTCTTTTGTGTCCTGGAATGTATTCCTGCATTGTTTTCTCTATTTCCTTCAGTCACATCCCCCACACCACACTAAACTCAGCAGGACTCCCATATAACTCTCTTCACTTGCTTCGCTTGCAAAAAAAACTTATATTTTAATGCTATTTTAAAAGTTGATTACTTATAATGCTATAGCGACACTGGCATCTTAGGTATTTTTGGTGCTGTAGAGCCTTCAGGCAGACGACGTCGCGGGCAGCAGCTAGTACGTCATAAATCGAAAACAGCAATTTACCTTTCACAAAGTTACAACGAACTACAAGAACTTTTATATTATGTTACTTGCTGCTACGGAACCCTTCATGGGCGAGTCCGACTCGCACTTGGCCGCTTTTTTTGACAGATTGAGACTGAGATCAGACTGTGAACGTTTTAAAATTACGAGAAGTACCCCTCTGTTCACAATTGGCCTGTTTGCCATGGGCAGATTATAAACTATCGAAAAATAATGCTTTAAATTGTACGTGGTTTGTTTATAATTCCTCGAGATGGATTATAAACGAACCATGTTGCACATATTATTATACATCTTGCCTGAATCTTTCTTCAAAGTCATGCTGCACTTGCAACGATCGTAGTTTCGCGCAAAATGTGTAAATTCTATTAGTGTAACAACAACACGCCGGTTGCTCGTGACCTTCAGTAGGCTTAACGGTACCATATTCAATTAGGCGTTAGTAACTGTGCCTACTTATTTTGCTCTCTAACTGCAACATGGATCTCGAGCGTCGCAAAAAAAAATGTTTTGATGCACCCTGATAGCTGATGCTGATTTCTGAAAAATATTGGATGCGGCGGAGCATGCCTTTTCTCGATCCTCGAGCTATGAAAACCTAAACGCAAAAAACGCAAGTTTTAGAAACAATAAAAACGACCGACTACTGATACTGACTTATGATCTGACTGATGACTTATGATCTGACGGTAAACAAAATCAGAAAAATATATGATATTCTTCAGGATATTATGCTAGGTAGATAGTGTGTTGAAAACATAATACAACTAATTTGGTACTTTAAAAAAAAATCATGAAGATACCTCAAAAACTTACTTTTTACAATACAAAAACATACTAATACAGGGCTGTCTCAAAACGATCCAACTATTTCAAGAGTAAACGAGAAGCAAAGAAGACGCGGAAGAGGGGCGGCGCGGGCGTCGTTTACTAGAGCGTTCCTTAAATTTTTAGTTGCCATCATGCCGAACTCTTTAGCTGCATTGCACGAGTTGTTCCGAGAAAAGGTGATTTCAGGAAAAGATGATATTGAATGGCCACCTCGGAGCCCTGGCTTGACCCCACCTGATTTTTTCTTGTGGGTTATCTTAAGAGCGTAGTCTACGAGAATAATCCACGAAATTTGACAGATTTAAGAAACAATAAGTATTGAACAAAAAATCAGGACTATTCCTCGACCACTTTTTCAAAAAGTTTTTGAAAGTGTATGCAAACGGTTTGAGGAGTGCCGTCAACGTGATGGCCGTCATTTAAATAACGTCCTGTTTAAAAAGTAAAATTTTGTTCCTTATCTTTTAATTCATACCAATAAATGCATACAAAAATATGTTTGATGTATTTTTTTCCAAGTAGTTGGATCGTTCGAGACACCCTGTATACATACAATCATTATGATGTTTTGTCAGATTATTCTACAAGCAATATAATAAAGCACTAGTGTTTTAATTTTTTAGTCCAAACAATATTTTTTTTCTAAATAGATTATTGCTTCATATTTTGCAATAAATTACAAGTGTTGTGTCATCGCGCTTCTCTTTCTTTTCTATGCAGTCCGACAAAGACCGCGCTTTAGGTCATGTAGTCGCCTTAAAGAGTTCATTTCGGAATGAACTCTTTAACGAATGCAACCCTACATGCACTTTTATGATGGCCGTAGGTAGGTACTAGGAGATTCAAACTGGATGATGGCAGGCCCTTACTTCTGTGATTCTGTCACAGATGGAAGTGGTTTGGTTGCACATCAACGTACTTATAATATTATGATGCCATGCTGGGAGTAACGATGACAAGCAATAGATATGACGTGCATCAATGGAAACCGTTTTGTAACATAACCGCGTGACCGCTGTCGATAATTATGTAGATCCTGACACAGATACGCACACACTGCGTGAATGTTTTATCGCCTCCCCTTCTTCGGCTTGATTATGGTTTCTAACTGCATTTCATATAAGTACTAGCTGTTTACCGGAAATTCTGTCCATATTTATTTTCTGGAGTGAAATGTGATAATACCAAATAAGAATAGAATAAATCCATGAGCAGATAGATTTATTTCGTTTGGATACTTACATCATCTACAACTATTACATTACGTAATGTACCTACATCCATAAACAATGATCCAACAAACTCATACCATGTTTGGTTTTTTTAAATGATTATCGTTTTCCTTCTTCTACTATAAATTATGAGTACTTATAGTTTGAAAATTACTGAGAGGACACTTGATTCTGAGGAAAGGTTAATGATCGATTGGTGTTGTCCTGAATCATGCTGATATTGCTTTTTTCTTAGTAACTTACCTTGACCGTAGGTTCCATGATAACAGTATCTTGCACTATATAAGGTGTAAAAAAATTAACCTTAAAAACTTTAAGAGGTGCTTTAGACCATCGAACTGAACAACTTTGACTATGGGACCAACTCTGAAATCACGAAAAAAAATGAGCTGTTTCATACATTTTGGCCGAGTAGGTATTGAACTTTTGTATGAAACAGCTGATTTTTTTTCGTGATTTCGGAGTTGGTCCCAGAGTGAAAGTTGTTCAGTTCGATGGTCTAAAGCACCTCTTAATGTTTTTAAGGTTAATTTTTTTACACTTTGTATATTATTATTAATCAACAATTGTGTACGTTTCAGAGCAACGTTTGGATGCAGCGATCACTCGGAGCACGCAGTCTGTGGGCGAGCGCAGGCGCCGCACCTCCAGCGATGACGGCCAGGCTCACCCCATGTACCAACAGACTATACACGGTAATTGAACACTTAATGACGATATGGTTACCATTCAGGAAGGTTTTTGTAAATATTAGGTACAGCTCTTTTTGATGGAGGCCGTCCAGGGACTTCAACTGCCAAGCAGCATTTATTTTGCTGTACTTTGGTTTGTAGAATTTGGGTGTCGATGTAATAACAATTACAACAGAGATTTCGGCTTTATCTCTAGGCTAGCAAGGCACCTGCGATGGCTCTGGTATTGCAAATTATTACACACATTACGCCAGCAATATGGAAGTCCCTTGCAATAAGCGTAACAGCTACCAAATGGGGCTCAAATGCAGACTCCGGGCTGCTACTCAATTTGCCTAGCCTTTTCCCAACTATGTTGGGGTCGCCTTCTAGTCGAACCGGATGCAGCTGAATACCAGTATATGGGGCGACCTCTTATCTGACCTCAACAACCCATTTACTGGGTAACACGATACCCCTTAGTAAGACTGGTTGTCAGACTTGGACTTCTGACTACCGGTAACGGCAATTATCAACGTCAATGATCTACAATTGACAGCGGGCTGGTACCAACGGCTTAACATGCTTTCCGAGGTACAGAGGGGTCTAGATATCTAATAGATTGTCACCCATCTAGAGAAACTATTTGGAACATCCCAATATCAAATTCAATGTTGTATTTTCTAGGAACCACCGGGGTGAGTCGAAGGCCTGCGGTGTTCGATATCATCAAGTCGAAGCGCGGTGACGTCAAGAAACAGCCGTCTATCATGCAGCAAGTCATGACTGCTGTACAGGTCAGTACTTTACTTAAAAATGATATTGAAACAAGCCATGTGCCCTATGGGGTTTCCCATCGGCCTAGAATGACGAACTTTCTTACAAGCTTTCATCCCCTATTTAACCCCTTTAGGGGATGAATTTTCAAAAATCCTACAGTTCTCACTTTTACCAATTTTCGTTCAACTCTCGTGCGAAAGCGTCATATACTACTGTATAATATGACGCTTTCGCGATCTACAGAAATACGCGAGCTACTCATTTGTTGCTTCTATTTTATTGTATGCCAGAGGCAACAAACTAGTTTCGTGTAAATAGAGTGTTATCTAGTCTTGACTCCTCTTTATGACCAAATATATTTTAACATGTCCTTTAATATACTTAATATGATAAAATTAACGACAAACCACACATTTAACTGTTTTTCTCGTAAATCAACTGATGTTAGAATGATGTCACCTTAGTAAGATATATTTGAAGTACACAGGTACTTACTGATTGCACAGTACTCAATTAGAACTCGGTTATCAATACAATAGTTACGTGAATGACAAGGCTTTGAATAGTTATTGTATTGTAAAAGTCAGTGGTATAGTGTCGTTCTTATAAATGGTAAGTGTAGATCTTCTTCTTGGCGTGTCGATGCCATCGTGGGGAAAGGATTAGCCAATCGACATAATTCGCTTACCCATAGTGCGCCGGACCTAAAAGAAGGTCGGAGGGTACGTCGCTCGAAAGCCTTTCATGCACCCCGTAAGATAAAATAATTTTTATTTGTTCAAACATGAGTATACATACGAAAAATCAGCATGCAAGTTGTTAAAAGTATTATAAACAGGTCGTCATGCTTGCCTTACACAATGGCATACAAATATTTAAGTAGGTATAAGTATAAGCAAAATTTTTAAGGTATTCAAATTATGCAATCTAATAAAATTATTTAAATATAAATATATAACCACAATTCAATTATCCAAATTAAAATATAACTTTCATAGTTAACATGGAAAAATATGTAAAGTAAGTAGTCAAAACAAATAGGTCAAAATTATAATAAAAGTCATTCAAAATATTTTTCACATAAAAATCATTGATAGTGTAATAAGTTCTTTCTGCTAAAATTTTTTTAACTTTCAATTTAAACTGCACGTCACTTAATAGCTTCCAACTCTTTGGCAATTTATTAAACTTTATCGGAGCCATGCAAAAGACACTCTTCTACATAAGAGTTGTTCTGGCTTGTTGTACGCAAATCTGAGGGTTGTCACGTCTGTTGCGTAGAAACATCTCAGCCATGCGAGGAAACTGATCACGATTGAACCCTACAAAAAAAAAAAAAAACATTGTATTTTCTATTATATAAATGGACGGTAATGTTTAGGTTGTTAGGTAGGTTAGGTTTGTTACTATAACGTACTGGGACTTTTTTGTTTTCCTGTTATTAAGCCTGCGAGGTCAGACCGCGATATTTACATACCTAAGCAATGTGTGCAATAATTAATAGTCATAGGACTCAGGCGAAAATGATCCGAGTGCCTAATCCTTTAATGTAATATTATTGTATCGAAGGACCATGAGGCCGCTATCCCACTGGCGTTTTACGAGGGTCTCTCGAACGTCTGCGCAACGTTAACGTCGCGTTTGTTGGCAACAGGTACAATCACGCCGTCCTGCTCTGTCACTTTGAATCACTTGTAAAAGTTCGTCAAATGTAGTCTGGCATTCGCAAATATTTATAAAATTCCGATTCAATATTTTTAATATTATTAGAGTACAGTGCGAAATATTCACTTTATTGTGATCGATTGGATCATAAAGGGTTTTCCCAGAATTGACGATGAGATTTTCTTTTTCTGTTAAGTAATTTTCGTCGAAGTAGTAAAGCCAACAGTATTGCAACTTCCTCTTCGGAACCCATTATGTTTCTGATTGTACGCCTCAAATAGTATCATGTGCGCGACGTTAACGTCGCGTTCAGCGGACGTTAATGCTTGTCACGCGCAGCCGCGACGTTAACGTCGCGTCTGCGCGGCGTCGACGCTGCGCAGGCGCGACGTTGACGTCAACGCTCGTAAAACGCCAGTTGGATAGCGGCCTAAATAGAAGACTCAAGACATATTTTTCCCATAAATTTTCTCTAATCATTAGGAAATAGTTGCACATACCCAAAACCGGTGACAACAATAACGTTTTTGTATTTTTTTCCAGAAGAACGAGTGACAATTTTCGCTAAAAACTTGTGATTGTTTTGCACTGTCAATAACATTATCGATATGATTTCAGAACATGACCAAATCAAGCACGCCCACCAAAGATCCTGCCAAAATGGAGACTTCGAAGGTGGTGCCGACGGTGGCCAAGCCTGTCCAGAAGGCTAGGGACGGGTCAGCACATCCACATTCTGGCAGTGACGCGAGAGTATGTAACTTCCATCTGATTATCTACCTAAGGATTTGTCCAAATAGAGTTAGAGTTGGTTTTCGCGAGTACGGTGGTAGCCGTGAGGGGTGGTACACACATGTTCGGGCATGACTGCACAGCTCGGCGGCAAACTCAATTATATGTAGATAATATGTTCGAAATAAAGCCGCTCTAATTATTTAAGTGAGGTAGATGCCGAACAAAATTTGCCGACTGGCACGAGCCGAAATAAAAGCCGAATATGTGTAGTAATTTTTTTCGGGTCGGCTTTGTACTTCGATGAATGTGCGGCACCCGAACGTAAAACGCCTTATCAGGGCATGTACTTGTCTAAAGATATTACGGCAACATTAAACTATAGTCATCAAAAGATAAGTAACCGGGGTAGTCGGGTATAGTTGAAGTTTAGTAAGAAACCGATGGATGTTTTCGAACGACATTTAATTTGATAATTGAACTATTTGTTGTGTTGAATTTTATTCGAAAACATCCATCAGTTTCTTACTAAACTTCAGCGATACCCGACGACCCTAGTTGCTATCATTTTTGGTGACCGTACCTATGTTAGTAGCCTGTTTATCCATGTTATCGGTCTATCCCTTTCACACTTCACGGCTGGACAATATTGAAGCTTTTCGGTCTTTCAGAAGAACTCAAATCATTTAAAGTAAAATATTAAAAGAATTGATGTATGACTGAGATTGAGATATGAACGTAAACAATGAGTATGTAAGTATCGTAGCAGGTGGCGTTCTGTAGTTTCTGTCTACCTCCATGGAAAGAAGGCGTGAATTTATGTAATCTGCATTCACGATTTAATTGCCAAAAATGTAAACAAATATGAGTTTATGGAAAAATAACCTTAAATCCTAATTACGTTAGCTGCAGCCAGAGGATCGAAAAAAAACCAAATTAACTTAGAAAAATATTTAATTAAAGATTTAAATAGAAAATTACATTAATTACTTATAAGATAAAAGAGATGAGACCTAATCGAAATATGATTATGGAATGCTAGGTTATTTAAATTACAGTCTACAAGAAAATGTTCATTGACGTCACTTTCACTGCACTTGCATTTGTACTTCGACCTATTGAACAAAATGTAGGGCAGCAACTCAGCGATCTTCATATTGGGCGATTGCGTATTTTCCTACTACACAATAAAGTTCAGCTCACCCTAAAACTTTAAAAAATTATAACTTTTTCAATAATGCTAGTCACTCTGAAATCAACTTAATTACCATTAAAATAAAGTTGATATCTGTTTAACTTGAAATAATAATTTGAAACATAAGTTTGAATAGACTAGATACATTTTTCCCCATCCTCCGTTATACAAAGTAGTGCTAATAATAAATTGATATGAAATAAATTGTGGCGTATCAATTGGTAGTTGTTTCCGTTAGTTATGGGTGTCAATTGAAAAAAAAAAATAGGTTAACACGATGCTTGTCAATCTATTCTTGTTTATTCATATTGTTAAGGCCGCAGTGTACGATTTATTTGCCCATTAAATATCTTTAAACTCGCTATGCCCGCGACTTCGTTCGCGTGGATGTCGGGAAACAATAATGTGTCTCTTTAATTATTATTTATCTAAATAAAAGTAGCCCAAGTTACTTCTTATAACATCTCCCAGTGAATTATCATAATATCATCTGCCAGTGAAAGTCCCGCCAAAATCGGTCCAGCGGATTCGCAGATTAGCCGGAACAAACAGACAGAAAACGTTTTAAAAATATTTTTTAGTTGTACCGTTTATATGTACTTTCATACAGGAAGATTTTTTCATCACCATCCAAATTTTTACAGGGTGTTCTACCCATGAATGTGAACAACTTTCACTATGGGACCAACTCTGAAATCACGAAAAAAAATTAGTTGTTTCATACAAAAGTTCAATACCTACTTGACGAAAATGTATAACACAGCTGATTTTTTTTCGTTATTTCAGAGTTGGTCCCATAGTGAAAGTTGTTCATATTCATGGGTAGAACACCCTGTAAAAATTTGAATGGTGATAAAAAAAAATAAGCCTGTATACATTTATGAAAGCTGTTATTTTGTAATTACTGACTTTGCTGATTTTGAAGTACTGAACCCAGCTTAAAAATAACTGCTGTACTTATCACTTTCTGTGCGGTCAAATATTTCACTTCATTTCAACAAAATTTAATATTTAGGATGAGAGTTTCAATTGTCTCACATCCTGTGAAGGTCTTTATTCATAAGGTTTCATTATAAGCGACCGGTATATGGAAAAGGAATGTCTATCAAAACTGCCTAATCTTTGCGTTCCTTGGGTGTAACATCCTCTCAGATTCTCCTGGTACGGTCAGCATCAAAAGTTGATTAACACTTCAGTTTTTTTAATCTTAGTTATTGAGCAAAATATTTGTTCAAAATTGCAGCAGAAGAATTTTTTTTAGAATATATACTCTTGTCTATTATGTGAAAAGCTAAAAACAAGTTTTTTGAAAAAAGTTGTTGTCAATTTAATAACATGTAAAAATGATAGTGTTAATCGACTTTTGATGCTGACTGTACACATGACCACAAAACGCTTAAAATCATCAAGCCCTTGTATTGCCACTTATCATCATCAGCCTACAGCAGTGCACTACTGGACATAGGCCTCTCCAGTTGCACGCCATTAAGCTCTATTCGCGGTAACTATCATCCAGTTGTTACCAGCCACCATACGAAGATCGTCGCTCCACCTAGCCTGAGGGCGTCCTTCCTTACGTTTGTCGATTCGCGGTCTCCAATCAAGAACACGTCTACCCGTACGGTCATCGGTTCTGCGGCTAATATGGCCGGCCCAATACCACGTCAGCTTGCTTATTCTTTGAGCTATGTCGACAACTTTGGTTCTCTTCCGGTTCACCTCATTCCGGATTCTATTCCTCAGAGGGACTCTAAGCATAGCTCGTTCCATACATCGTTGAGCCACCTTGAATTCCTTTAAATTTCCGCTCATGATGCTATTTTATTGAGAGATTTTGGTTATTAGACAAACCCCTATAAAAATATTGAATTATAATAATTAACTTATCTCCTTTTAAAATCCTTTCATTTGCCCCAACAGTACTACCACACAGTAACAGCATCGTCGAGCCGTCGTCCCAGCGCCATGGACAAAGTGAAGGAGATGTTCCGGGGTCGTGCCAACGTGCCGGGACAGGGCGTGCCGGTAGAGAGCGCTGAAAAGAGAAAATCGGTACGTATTTATAAATGATATAAATCCATTTATTTCTGTAAATTGGTAAAAAAAAACACGTCAAAAATAACTCATTTTTAAAACTACATACATGTGTTCGGTGTATTCTATACGACTACTTTGAGAAGAAAGAGCGAAACAAAGTCAGACTGATAAACTTCATTGCGATCCTTGCTTGACCTCCAACCACAGCGCAGCGGAGTTGTCACTGCCAAACAAATAGTGATCTTGCTACAGTTGAAATTAAGTCGGAAATAATTAATTTCTAATAAACCAAGAGCGCATAACAGCTATCATGAAAATGATGGCAGTGGTAAAGATTTAAATTGTAAGATTCGCCCTACCTCGTTAAAAGGCAGGACCGCATTTCTATTTCGGTTTGACACCTCTGACACTGTCTCAGTGACTTCACATAATTATCACGGAAACGCAATTTCATAATGTCTGAGCAAGCTTGTCTCAGTATGGACACATTTTCTTGTGACTAAGTACGGTGAGGGCAAATCTAGCAATTTACATCTTTTGGGCAGCGAGGTCAAGGTGTGTTAGATACTGATGAAGATGACAGATTTTAATGACGGCCGTTATAATATGATGGAAACTAGGAAAGCGGTTCCAATGCTTACCAGAGAGCGAGGAAGAGACGGTAACCATTCAAGACGTGCCCAACTTAGTTTACGTTTCGTTTGTAGCCTTATATGACAGCTCTCATTCACACCCCTTTCTTTATATTTTATTTTATCTGCTAAAAACGGTCGTTATAAACTAAGTTTAATTATAAATATTGTCAAAAATACTTTGGTTAAAAAATGAATGACAACAGTGATAACGAGATTAGGGTTTGTTAGGCCATTTTATTCAGATATATGTGTAATAGGTTGAATCAGTATCTAACTATATTTATTAAGTAAATCTTAACTTTTTAGTTAAATGATTTTTACTTAACTAATATCACACCCCGGACACTCCATACAACGATCGCAAAATAATTACCTACTACTACTACCTTAAAAAATGACGTTTGTATACGTATGAATGTGTGCGTGAGGTACTTGTATTTGCGAGCGCTCTTGTTAAAGAACGGGCGACGAACATGCCGAAGTGCGGGGTGAGGTGCGGTAACTGATGTTAGTGCGGGGAAGGGAGTGTCCTTTCTGTACGTAGTACTTTAAGTATTCTGTGCTAGTATGTATATAGACGATATAATAAAGTCGAAGAGTTTTTGAAGTGAAAACTTCTTTAGACGCGTTTGGCATTTTTTGAGATGGGGAAAATACCATTGAATTCGCGCCACTGTTATCGTAACGACACCGCTTCGGATGTGTTCGGCTGTCTTCAGGTTTTAATGTATATCCGATATGTCAGTGAGTCAAAGTATTCTGTTTGTGTTTTGTTTTCACTTCTGTCGGCACTCCCGAAGTGCCACTTTTTTTTTGATTGATCGCGCTCGTCTGTGGAATTACCAGTCGGACTGGAAAAACATATTTTTTTATTTCATAGCCCAATTATTGAGGAAGGTTATAGGCTACTTAATATCACGCTACGACCCTTAGGAACCGATAAAAGAAGAAAAAAATGAGAAGAAAGGTTAAGTGAAACGGAAGTACTTATTAACGCGGGCGGGCATAACGCGACGCGGCGGGTCGGGGGAACAAGAAATTTCTCGCGGACGATGTCACGGGCGAAGAAGCTAGGCTAATACAGGGTGTTACGGAAAGGGTATATCAATACAAACGGGTTGAAGAGTGTATCTGGTCTAGAATCTCTGTACAAAATTTCAGGTCAAAAGCACTTTGAAAATGCATAATATTTTTTTTATTTCGACATCACGGCGCTGCAGTGGCGCGCGGCGGCGTGATGTGCGTGTACTGGGCGCACAGCCACACTACAGATAATGGATAACGACCCTCGTAGTGCGGTGACACGTTTGTTATGATTTCAATTCAATAAACTATCGAAATAAGAAAATATTAAGCATTTCCAAAGTTACTGCTTTTCAGCTGAAAGGACCATGCCCATATTAGTATGGCGGTGAAAGTCAGCAATGCCATGCAATGCCCAAATTGCAGCTCTATGTCATACGATAACTTATTAACAGTATTTTTATGATATCTAGATTTCATGTCATATAAAGCACTGATTGAAAATTTATTGGACGTTAAACATGATACTGCCTACTGGTATTCTTTATACATATTTTATCGTTTACAGTCAGCATTGCTATTAGTTTTCCACTAGGAACTTCATAATCATCACATAAGCTAGGCCAGATCAGTGTTCTTTTATATTTATAAATGTCTGTAAACATTTTAGTTATTTGGAATTATCTAGTCTGTTTCCATAGTATCTCCATCAATATAAATGTGAAAACAATGATTGACAGTCTGGAGTCACCACTCACCCGATAGTTTTTTGGAATGTTTTTGACTTGGAGCTAAGTCTTTTGAGCCATTACTTTATTAGATTTTTGCTTGAATTATATTTGTTTATTTGAAGCGTTGATATATTTATACATTGCCACAAAGTAGTTTTATCTTTTACTTTTGAGTGTCTGAAGACATTCGAATGAGAAATAATAAAAGATACTGGAATCGATTAGTTGAATCAATTGATCAACAAAAATCGATTCCTTTTTCGAAGATTGTATATAACATGCGAATTATTTAGCCCCAAAGTAAACAAAAAATAAAAACATAGTCCCATAGATGGCGTTGGTAAAAAACTAGTCTGTCTCTGGCTTTTGATAACCAAAATGGTTAACTGTGCCATGTTTTTTGTCATCTGGCAGAAAAATCCCTCATTAAACACAAACGATGACAGTTATTATAAAGTAATATGTTTACTTGGTTTTTTTGTAAAACAGTATATTCGATTATTTATTAATCACTTTTATGATTAATATCAATCATGTTGAGAGACCATGTTATGTCAATCACGCACGTCAGTCTCGATTCTTGTTCCCTTTTTACACGTGTGACATGGACATCGTATTCGAACAAATGAAAAATATCAAGGCAATTTACTCCGTCTCGAGTTATTCGCTCTCGACACGGCTAAAAAAAATGATTTGGGGTCTTCTGAACTTTTCGAAACATATTTTAAAATATTCAATAGGACAGTCTCAAATAAATACGCAATCTATATTCAAAGCACTATAGAAGGCACACAACATGAATACCTACTATAATCTACATGCGGCTACTTTTTGTGAAGTTTTATCTTGCCGATCGTATCAATACTACGCAAATAAAACCGCAATACTATAATAGTAGGCATTCGTTATCATCGGTAACAAGTAACAACACTATCACAACGAATGAATAAATCGGCCAAAGGACGTGATTCCAGACCGTAAAAAACTGCACTTTTAATGCATGAATGAATTAATGAAACATTATTTATCAAAGGTAGGTACTGCAACGTAAACAAGTCTTTTTTTTTCGTTTTTTTTATCCAGTGCTTATTAGGTTTCAAAATTAACAACGTAATTCTAGTTTTCATTTATTAGTACTATCTTGTAATTTACTTTATCTGGGCATTTCTGGGGCACAGATGGGCATGGTCCTTTTGTACAGAGATTCTAGACCAGATACACTCTTCAACCCGTTTGTATTGATATACCCTTTCTGTAACACCCTGTATATAGACAGTGCCTAGTTTAGTAGTAGTTGGTAGTTTTAGAATATGAAATGGCCGATTTTTTTAAAATTAGAATGTGGTCTTCATAAAACAATAATTAAAAAAAATTAATCGACTTCAAAAAGAAATTACTTAACTCAAAATTATTAAATAACTTTAATTTCGGAAGTCGGTGGGATTTGTATTTTAGTTTTAGTTATTTGCCACCGACTTCCGAAATTAAAGTTATTTCATAATTTTGAGTTAATTTCTTTTTGAAGTCGATTTTTTTTTAAATTACTTGTTTATTTCGTAATTTTTAGTTTTAAGTAAAAACTGGAATATTTGTTTGTAATAAGTAGGTAATAGTTTACTTGCAAATATTGCACTAGAATAATTTTACCAAGGTTTTGAGATGTTTTCCTTTTTGACACTACACCCGTAGCGTAGCTCGTATCAATAAGCCAGGCCGTCACACTTACACGTATTAGTCCATATCTTGAAAATTACTGAATCGATTTTGATGAAACTTGCACTGTTCCCAAGTTGAAGTAAATGTAAGCCAATAAAAAAAATAGTCACGAACCGACTAATAGTTGTGGATGCGTGGACAAACATACATACATACGTACGTCTATAAAATTTTGTATATTTATTTGGAAGCCCTAATAGATTGTCATATATGAATATATTGCATTTCCAATAATATTACATGCATACGTGTCGAATTGATACCCTCCTTTTTTTTGAAGTCGGTAAAAATCGGCCTTGTTGCATAACCTATAAAAACATTTAAACGGTTGACTTGTACTTTATGTGATGGACTAGCGACTTTTTTGTAAATACGTTACTTGTCTTTTTTTTTCACACGTAGTTCATTGATGTACTGCAGCTTGAGAAACCGAAACACCCTTGCATTCCCATAAAGTTACTTGCATTATTATCATGAGTTGAATTTGCAAACAATTTTTTATTAATTCAACTTTCTTTGTAGTCTCACCAGGGGCAAGTCCAAGGCTATCTTTTGACCAGCATCACTTTTATACCGTGTTCACATATCGAGTATCACGTGCCTAAAGCACGTGATCGTGTGATCACAAAATAACAAACCCTTTCGTATTATGAACTTTCAAACAAGAAATTGAATAAGCGAATTTGTTGTCAGCTTTCTTAAAGGGGAAGCGCTAGGGTAGCCCGCGAAACTCAAATTTTCTTGCGCTTTTTACAATTTGCAGGTCAGTGTCAGGTTGTATGGAACAAAATATGGTTCTTTACCGTAACAAATATATATAAATATAGAATTATACTCGTAGTAACACTAAGCAAAAATACAACCCTATAGGCCGACCGCTTAACTGTGACGTTGCCAGAGGTAGCAGCGCGGTGCGGGAGGGGTGTGGTGACGTGATGCGAGAGCTCAGTGATTCGTCAACTTGTGACAACTATCACCCCTCCCGCACCGCGCAGCTACTTCAGGCAACGTCTCAGTTAAGCGGTCGGCCTAAAGTACATATGTATAACCATATTGATTGATATTTCATGAAATAGTCATTGAATAGGGTTACAGGAACTATTGAAGGTTGTGTTGATGATTTTAATGACTATAGTTCTGTAAATACATACTTGTTTCGATCGCGAATCATATGTTGTTCAACTTACAACCTGACACTGACCTGCAATTTGCAAAAAAACGTAAGATAATTTGAATTTTACGGGCTACCCTGATGCTTCCCCCTTAAATAATGTGTTTAAGGTATGGGCATCTATTTTGTCAACATTTTAATAAACCGCTCCTTTGACCTTTCAATATGCTCCTACTAACAACTACGTGTGGGTCAATTTGTGGGGCCCTTAATAATAACAGGTTTCCTTTTAGTAATCTCTTTTTAAAGTTACTCGTTTATAAAGTCTTTTTAAAGTAAATAGGGCTGCCCCCTTATATAATATGGTCAATATAATATGGAGCTCAATACATTCTTGTTCCTCATCATTGTTCAAAGCTTTAGTTCACTTTCGATCGCTGAAGACGAATTGGTTTGTTCGTGAGATATTGGAACGCGTTTAATTCTTACTCGAAGCAGTGAAGTTTTTAGTTTTATTTGGATTTTCCAAGTAGATTCCGTTGGAATAGAACGATGGGCTCGTGTCTATGCTGTAAGACGGACGAGGAAGACGAAGGAGAAGAAATATACATGGTATTCTTGTATTCATTCTTTGTGTGGAATATTTAACGTAGTAATTGTGGTAAGTCAAATAAGTTCATTTGTTCACTTGCAAATGCGAAATAAGAAATATTTGCGCAATAAAAGGTTCACTGCAAGCGCTGCGCCTGATCGGACTGTAATCTAAACTTACCGTCGCTTGCGACGTAATCTTGAATAGCTTATAGTGTCATTATTTTAAAAGGCGTTGGCGATATTCTTGATTCATTACTGACATCAGTGAAAGAAAATATCTTGAGGATACCTAGATATATAATTAGGAGGGGCCCGTGGCTAAATAATAACAGCCGCACAGGTCGATCGATCAGGTTAAGCTACGCTTGCCGCGGTTGGTCTGTGAATGGGTGACCATCTTTTCATACCGAGACCCTTCCGTGCTTCGGAAACCTCGTTAAGCCGTTGGTCCCAGCTGACATTCGTGGATCTTTGACAGTCGTTACGGGTAGTCAGTAACCCGAAAGTCTGACAACCAGTCTTACCAAGGGGTGTCGTATTACCCAGTAACTGGGTTGTGGAGGTCAGATAGGCAGTCGCTCCACGTAAAATACTTGTATTCAGCTGCATCCGGTTAGATCGGAAGCCGGCCCCAACATAGTTGGGAAAAGGCTAGACAGATGATGATGACGAATTGATGTCCTAGACTTATAATTAACTCGCGACCCGCTCCTGGAGGTACGAGCACGTTATCCGTAGTTTCGGCCGAAGTTACGGATGATTCCAACTCTTTATCATCAACGGATATAAGATTTTGGGCGTAACATTTTACTTGACACTTGTTTTGAGGGATCCACTACTATTGGACGGGCTCGTATCTTTGTTGCCGGACATAGCGACTAGACCCACTGTCCTCTTCACCCGGTTTTTACGACTTACTAAAACATTGAGATTTCATTATTATATGTATTAGCAGCGTCCCGCGGTCTCACCCGCATAAGTGTCGATCCCGTGGAAATATCGGGATAAAAAGTATCCTATGTGTTATTCTGATGTATAAGCTACTTGCTGTTGCCCGCGATTTCGTCTGCGATCCAGGATGATAAGTAGCCTATGTCCTTCTCCAGGTCATGGTCTACTCAAGTGCCAAATTTCATCCAAATAAAAAAAAAAATCCGAGTGAAAGCGTAACAAACAAACAAACTTACTTCGTACCGCCTTAGAGTTAAATAATGTGACAAAGTTCAATAGACACGTGGCGCCATCTATTATCATAATAACGTTATTGTTGTTTTGCTCGTGACAGCACCTTTTTTCGGTATGAAAGGTACTCTATGTCCGTTTCTGTACACCTAACAAAGTATATGTAAAAGTTCAGGATGATCGGCTCAGTGGTTTGGGCGTGAAAAGGTAACACACAAACAAACAAACTTACTTTCGCATTTATAATATAAAAATTAGTTAGGATATTTCTGTAAAGTTTCATCAAAATTCGTTCAGTAGTTTTTGCGTGAAAGAGTAACAAACAACCATCCATCCATCCTCACAAACTTTCGCGTATACAGGTTGAATTTTCCATGTGGGCGTGGATGGCCAAATTCTAAACTATGAGGAATAGCGAAAAGTACTCAAAGGAGTCGCGGGCTCGATTTTAATGAAAAGTAAAACTGCATCACTGGATTTTTGAAAAATCAATATTTCTAGCCAGGAATCGAACCTGTTGATTTTGAAAAAAAAAACACAATCTGTATTATTACACCATTCGATAGTGTCGCTGACAAAGATCGAATTCTGGGAAGTAATGACATACGGCAAACTAAAGGAAAGAGCTCATTTTTAACAAAATACTTTTTTATTTTTCTTAATTATGTTACCTACCTCATCATCATCTACCTAGACATTTCCCAACTATGTTGGGGTCGGCTTCCAGTCTAACCGGATGCAGCTGAATACCAGTATTTTACATGGGGCGACTGCCTATCTGACCTCCACAACCCAGAACGCGTATCAGGGGGCCGAAGCCAACTCGCAGAGGCCTCTTAGACAATTTTAAATGATTAGGAAGCACCAACCGACGATTATCCCTGTATGCACTATGCAAATGCACCCAAGGACAACCCCCGGTTGGTGCAGGACTATTGCAGAACATGGGAACAAACTAATATTGGGCTATGGGTTTGGGTTGGCTATAGTGAATCGGTAACCTTGAACTTTGGAAGGACTATGTCCCCTGCCTGACCAGTGATAAGTAATATAATATTCTTACTATGGCAAATTCCATGGACTCATTATTAATTAACAGCAGAAAATAAAAACTTAAGAAATCTATTCATTCTAACTAGATTTTGTTTACACTCTGGAAGTCGAGTAAACAAATCGTTTTACTTCTTAATAGAATTGGCAAATGTCGTCGGCTCCATGCCAGATTTTATTTTGGTACTCCATCTATAATTCAGTTTTCATTGATAATGAATTTATTGTAATTACACATATGACAATTAGTCGTGATGGCCCAGGTTAACACCTCGACTCTCATGCACGACGTTCTGGGTTCAAATAGGTGCAAGTACCATCGCGACTATTTCAATTAATTTGTACCTACTTCCTAAGTTCATCTTAGGCATGTCTGACATTGGTAAAAGAAAACAACGTGAGAAAACCTGGACTTATGATTAATATAAGTGAAATTAGCAAATAACAATTTAAGGAATGCGTTGGATGCAAGAATGACTGAACCAGACGAAATGGCGGCGCTTGGGAGAGGCCTATGTCCTGCAGTGGACGTCTTTTGGCTGAAATGATGATGACGAAAAGTCGCAAATGTTCATGCGATAGACATAACTTTAATACAAGAAATAAAGATAAAATACATCAACCATTTTTCAGATTAGCCAAAGTACATACATCTTTTATGGGGTACTGTGTTAAATGTTACAATAAAATACCTTGTGATATATTGCAATTAAATGAAAGAAAATTTAAAACTCACATTAAACGTACACTTTGGAAACAAGCATACTATAAATTAGAAGATTATATTCAAGATAAGAACGCTTGGAAACATGCTGGTCCTGCTCCATAGGACAATCTAGAGTCTAGACAAGATCAAACTGGTTGCTAATTTAATTGTAAATTTTTTTATTCTTTTTTTTTACATTTATTACTCACACCCTGACTTATTACTTGTATTTTGTTTTTTAATTAAAATCGTTTTGCTTGTACCATGTTTGTAAATATGTGAGCACCATGTATCTATCAGATAATTAATTTATATGTCATGGTTTCGTTTTTAATTCTTTTACCTATTGTGGTATAGTAATTTTATTGTAGGTGCATCGTCCTCACATGTTATTATACAATTAATGTACCCATGCAAAATATTGTACCTAAACATTTTAAAAGAGTAACGGTGGAGTTTCTTGCCCGTTCTTCTCCATACGAAAACTACCTTTTGGAATGGGCGACTAGAATCAATTCTATTTTAAGATAATTTTTGACGTTCAAAAGTGCCTTTTATGTGCCTATTTGAAATAAATGCTTTGACTTTGACTTCATGCTTTGCTCTGCAGTGGGGCAATATTAGGTTGATAGTAATACTATATGTAGATAATAATTATCTACATATCGCTCATTTGGAGAAACATCGACGTAAATGTATTTTTTCCCAAAAATTAGTTAAATACATATGCCAAAGCACTTAGAAAGCGTATTTACTTTAGGAAAGCAAAGACTTAAAAAAATGTAGCAGTTACGTCGATATTTCTCCAAATCTATCTAGTTGGTCAATAAATATCTGTTACATTTTTAAATGCTAAGCAATAAGAATAATTTATTCCTTCAAAACTATACGGACATTTAAATAATACGGTGATACAGGTCGCGCAATGGTTCTAGATCGCTCGAAGAAAGTAGAGGGGGCAATCGGCGCATGTGTACAATCGCGTCTTAGCGTGTTATTAAGGGATTTTTTGCGATTGTACACATGCGCCGATTGCCCCCTCTACTTTCTTCGAGCGATCTAGAACCATTGCGCGACCTGTACTCTATAAATAATAAACTCAAACTCAAAGCATTTATTTCAATTAAACCATGTCCAGGCATTTTTGAATTGTCAAAATTAAATAGTCGGTCAGTTAGTCAGAAAGTTGAAGCTAGTTGCCCATTCCAAAACGTAGATCTCTTTGGAGAAGAACGGGCAAGAAACTCCATGGACGGTGATACACTATAAATACACTTTATTCTATGTATGATCAGATATTGAAGATCTGTCTGAACTAGATATTAGCGCTCTTCCCCTGTTGTAGGCGACAATGGTTGCTTACTAATTTGTAATGGACCAATATTCTTGACTGAATCAGTAATTCATCAAAAAAGGATTTAAGGTTTTTATTAAGTAGAAGGTTCCATAAAAATCTTAAATTCTCTGAAGCTTGAAATTTTGCACAAGAGTTCCTTTTTACAAACTACAGGTTTTCGTCAAAAGATAATATATAAAACGTAATTTATGCGGTTTCTTTCAAAAAAGTGTAAGAAAGTAACACATTTTAATAGGGTTAACAAATTTTATCGATATACATAATTATATCGTCGGTATTTCACGTCTCTGTCCCATCACTACATAGTGGAACTATTTTTTTTTTAATTGCCTACCATAGCACAACTTTCTCATTCCCTGCACCCTTATCACACCTCAAAGTTAGGCAACTCGTATCAAAACAATATTTTCAACATGCTGGATTTAAAGGGGGTGACCTGTGACTTCTAGGTAACTCGCATAGCTCGGACCGAAAGTAATCATTTGGGATACAGCCGTTAGATTTGAGTGAAATTCAATCTGCTGGAAGAAAGCTGATTACTCCGCGATCGACAGACCGTTTGAATTTATTTTTTGAAGGCGTCAGATTTGGGAAGAGTCGTGTTATAGCCTTTCACAAAGTTTTATGGTGAACAAAAATACAGGGTCCCATTAAAATAGTCTAACCAAAGATATCCAAGCAAAAAAAAAAACGCTTATTAAAACGATTTTATTTTGAGCAAAAATAATAAATTGTCGGCACATTAGTGTATTTTCGTTAGCTGAGTAGTTTTCTTGTAAGTATCTAATTAATGCGTTTTTCTTATATTTTTTTTTACCATCGTCCTTTCAGTCGCACGGCTCGATCGATCTGGTTAAGCTACGCTTGCCGCGGTTGGTCCGTGGATGAGTGACCATATTTACATACCAAGACCCCTCCGTGTCTCGGAAAGCACGTTAAGCTGTTGTTCCCGACTGTCATTCGTGGAACTTTGACAGTCGTTACGGGTCGTCAGAAGCCCGAAAGTCTGACAACCAGTCTTACCAAGGGGTTTCGTATTACCCAGTAACTGGGTTGTGGAGGTCAGATAGGCAGTCGCTCCATATAAAATACTGGTACTCAGCTGTATTCAGTTAGACTTTAAGCCGACCCCAACATAGTTGGAAAAAGGCTAGGCAGATGATGATGTCCTTATTTTGGTGGTATGAATGATTTCTAAAAGTTTGTCCATCTATTTTAATGGGACCTTATATACAGGGCTATGAAACACTATTATACTTTCATAATACATTTTGTGTTATTTGTGTTAATTAATGGACCAAGTTTGTATGGGACCGTTATCCATCTCCTTTGTAAACAACACGCAACATGCATTAATGCAGCTGTTTTGAAACGTTTATCCTTAAATTGATTTGATTACATCACCTACTCTTTTGTATACAGACTCGTGCGCACGTTGTTTACTTGTTAGTAGAGTACATTCGTGACTAAACGGCCAGTACCTACAGCTATAAAACGGTCAAGTGAAGCGTCTAGCCTAAGGTTTGTGATCTAGACCACCGTGCGGTCGTCCTGACCCGCCGCGTCGCAGACACTCCTGCGCTCATTTACAAATTCAGGAAGTACTTAAACATGACGGCCTCGTTCGAACAATGACACTTTGTCATCGTTTCTGCTAAATCAGGGGTAAATAAACACGGAAAATGTCACAGTTGCGATTTTATTACGTGTTATGTTGTACGTTGAAAGTAACCTATGATCTAAATTACCATATCACGATTCCCCTCACCAATATAACTATATGTAAGTGTTAAGTTGTGAACTATTGCGACAGAGTGGAGCGAGCACTTGGGCGGTGGTTGCGTGCGCGGTTACTGGTTAGATGAGCGGCGCAGGCGCATCTCGCATAGATTTCGAAGTTCCGCTGCGGAACCGGGCTGTCACCAGCGGATATCGGTCGCGAACACACTCCGCGTTGCATAACAATAACGTCTCGTGACGGCGGCGTTATCTCTCAGTACTTATGGAGATGCCTTCACGGTCTAACCTCCTCGGTTTTACTGAAATGTGTAAACTATAACCACGCTCGTGCTACGCATATTAATTGAAATGAACATATTAGTGTAAGTGTTTGTGATAGTGAATGGCCCGATATGTCTAATTATTTTCGATGGAAAAAAGGCAAAAGAGACGAAGATGTGTTTTATTCGGAGAAGCCGCGTAGTCGCTCTTTAGACCCTCGGTCCCTGGAGTTGAGTGGTATCAGGCTTGTGGCACAGTACCATCAACAGAAACAGTCGGCACAAGAATATCATCAGGTAAAAATACCACTTATAAGAAGTTTAGAAAAAAACACAAAAAGTTCAATAACCGCTAAGTGCATTTATCTTCAGCACTCGTAGTTGATTGAATCCTCCGTGCCCTATGCACTAAGAGTTCAATAAACTAGTCAATTTAATTTTGATTCAGTTTAGATACCATTTTTATTTTAACATTCTTATTTATTTGATATATTGCCAATTGGCTAGTACACAATTTAAAAATGAAATGTTTGATTGATAAAACATGTCTGTTATCGTAATTGAAACATAAATTATGTCAGTATTATCGCTGTATTATGTTGCTGTGATACATTGGCGAGTGTTTTATGTTATGTTTTTAATACCTGATAAACTGTGGCCTACTCCCGAGTCCTTGCCGTCTGCCTACGCGCTCCTTAGAAAAAGTTAGTAATACGACTCAGTAGACGAGGCCATTGCTTGATGAGTGCTACCGTACAGTCATGTTGTATATTTACATGATCTGCCATTTTCCACAGCCATTCCATTCGTAGATCGTTCACTTATTGTAGCGATCTGCAAAATGATGCGCTGAAATTTATAATGCTCGATATATCCCGCGTAATTGAGAGCTGCAATCTGTTCATTTTAAATTGAAAGTGTCGATAAACGACAGGACGCATCCAATTTGGAGTGGATTTATTGCTTCGTCTGTACTTATTATGTAGCTTAATGCAATCAGTGCTCGCATTGATAATATTATTATTGATACACAACTGATAAGTCTATCTACAGTCAACTGCATATTAGTGGTAACACTTGCGCTAGGAAAACCACACTTATTGCTCCGACATAAAGGCGCTGTCAATATGGAAATGTCAACCTGTGGACTGAAAATAATTGCTATGACATGCCTACTTACAACATTTTGGAGATAGCATTGAGCCATTGTTTCGTATTGTTCCTGTGACCTCGATTATGAGACAAGAGGTTTAACCTCTCGATCCCGAATTCATAATGTTGAGTATCATACACGTGGCACAAGATAGATATTGAAATTAAATTCTATTGTCGTTTGAGGAAAACATTGACTTGCGTGAAATTTGGAAGGAAGATTCATGAGGAGTTTATGCTACGAGAATCGTTTTACACAATTTTACATATTTTTGTCGTGAGTAGATACTGACGGCTGTGTTTTTACGTCTGAAAAAGTTTTTAAACGAATAAAAAATCCCTTTACCTACCAAATGGTAATAATATCACTCAGCTACGTTTTCACAGATTTAATGAGACGGTTGGACTAAGTACGACTTGTCTCACGTAGTCGATACTCTCAACACCAAAGGCAAAGTTTTTTACCACGTTACTAATATTATTCCTGAAGTATAACCCAGTTTTCTCAACAAGATTGTGTAGGTCAGAGCAGAGGCACAAAATACAGAGAGTACAGAAGTCAATCACATGTATGTACTTCACTTTCCATACCTACGCTCGGCGGTCGCGCTATGGTTGTCAACTTGGGCTTATGCACAAAAAAGTATGGTAGTGGCACTCGTATTTAGTTATGACTACAGTATTTACACAATTTATTTTGCCCTATCCGTTTTAGACCTAAACCTATCAAATGACACTAAAAACAACACAATATCTACACAAACAAAAATTCAACGATTTCGTGCTTCACACGACTATCGAGCACATTGGAAATGAATCTACGGAATTCAAAAAAATATTGTCGCTGAGCGACGACAAAGTCGGGATAAGGAAAAGGTTACAAAATGAAACTACAACGTTGAATGATAATTATTTTATTCTTAAATTAACATAAGTATCATCGGACATAACGCCTGTGAACAAGCAAATTGCAAAATTTCCACACGCGTATCGTAGTTTGAATAATTGTCGCCGTTGCGCATAAGTATACCTATTTCATTTTTTGATTAATAATAAGTATATAATAATGTTCAAAGTACATACAAGAGCTTGAATTCATGTGAAAAATGTCGTTCTGACTTTTTTCAAAAAGGTTAGGCTACAGGGCAAACCCTTAACCCGATCGTCTTTGTTTTAGGCTCAAATTGTAGCTGACTAAATTTTTCTCATTCTTTGTTTCCAAAATATCGAGCGCCAAAATCAAAAATTCGGGAAAAATTGAATTTTTTTTTCACTATTTCGGTCAAAATCGGTTTTTGACTTTTTCGAATATTTTTTTTTGCACCTTACAGATCTCGTGAATATTTTGAGCCTTTTTTGAATATCATATCTTCACAACTCTCCGAGATATAAGGGATCCCACTTTTTCGTGAAATCGGAGCCTATACACTGCACGGGAGCGAACGAAAAGACATTTCCAATGTCAAAAATCATGTTTTCGAGTTACGTAATATTTGGTGGCGTGAATTTACCTTACAAAAAAGTTACTTCGTTTATACTGATTCAAAATAGGAAACTATTATATAAATCGAGCTTAGATAGCCTTATAGATATAGATAGATTGTTCTGTTTTTCTTGTCTGTTTATATATGTTTTTACATAAATAGTAAAATAAATAAATAAATAGCCACCTTACAACATATTCTTGTCATAATCACAAAAAATATCAACTCTTAATAGTAGGTATGATCGGCGGTAGGTATGATTCGCGGCCGGCTCGCCTAGCATTTCTATCTAAACTGTTTATAATGTGGAAGACGAGCGTATTTTTGAAGTGTAAACTTCTTTAGCGGCGTTGCACACTTTTTGTAATGGGGAAAAAATGTTAAACTCGCGTCAGGACATCGCGTCAGGACACGTGACCGTCAGGAGAGATTCCCCCCCCCCCTCTTTCTACGGCGGCGCCAACCGAAGTGAACCAAGTGAGACACGATAATGGATGGATGGATGGATGGACGGACGGACGGACGGACGGACGGACGGACGGACGGACGGACGGACGGACGGACGGACGGACGGTGACGTTGACGGTGACGGTGACGGTGTGACGGTGATAACGGTGACGGTCACGGTGACGGTGATGACGGTCACGGTGACGGTGACGGTGACGGAGACGGAGACGGTGACGGTGACGGTGACAGTGACGGTGATGGTGACGGTGACGGTGACGGTGACGGTGACGGTGATGATGGTCACGGTGACGGTGACGGTGACGGAGACGGTGACGGTGACGGTGACGGTGACAGAGACGGTGACGGTGACGGTGACGGGGACGGGGACGGTGACGTGGACGGTGACGGTGACGGTAACGGTGACGGTGATGGTGGACGTGGATGTGGATGGATGGATGGACAGCTGATGGCTCGACCGTCTGTGTAGTAGCCACACTGCTGTGTATTCGTAAAATTCGTGTATAATATAAAGTGTTTAAAATATGGAAATTGAACAAAGTGCATCGATTAATGAAAAAAGTGACGCAGAAATAGTGAAAAAAAAATTTGTTATATTAATTCAATTCATAATTCATTTATTTCAACGTTAATATTCAAGTTTTCACTTCTGCCGGCACTCCCGGAGTGCAACCCGTCTTTTTTTTAGCTTATAGGTAATACAATAAATACCTAATATAAATTGTAAAAATATTACAAGGTCACAGTCACGTTCGCTTTTACGGCGCGGGGCCGGGGGCCCGGGGCGCTTACATACCTACCTAACTATTCCGTGTTACGTTAAAACGAACCATCGAAATACAAGCAAATACCTACTTACCTCTCTGAAAAAAACTAGTAGCTTAAAAAACGACAATTTAACGTTTAATGTTGAATTTAAACAACCGTCCACTGAACAGTTATAATAACTTTATTTTTGTTGCTCCATTTTTGCACTTCACAGACGCGTGTCTCGAGCGGATAGCACTCGCGCTCGCACTGGTTCCAACCGTTTCGAGATATCGTGTCCGTGAGCGGTGTCTATGTGTGCGTTGCTCGAGCGCAGTTTGTATGTAGATTGATTTCTGTTCTTGTGTTTTGTGGCAGAGGCATGTAAACTCATGCATTCATGCAAATTATATGTTGATAAACTATGCTCTGTTTACGTAAGGTGTCGTGACAATCTTTGTTTACGATGCTAATATGTTTTTAATGTCCACAGAGAATGGCGTAAAAAGTTCCAAGTGAGATTCGATCAAGCTATTTAGCCGGAAAATACTTGGACATTATCTATTGTAGTCTTGCCCCTTCTCTCTTATCATGATTGACGATCAATTTGTTTGTAATAAGCTGGGCCACCGTTTGCTCCAGCAGGGTGATTGCGTAACACACTAACACTAGAAAAAATAAAAGGCTCTCATTTTGGCAGTTCAACAACATTCATTGCGTTGTTTACGTTATTGAGCAGACAAATTTTTCGACCATAAGAAGCAATGGTTTAGCAATATTCTTCAAAATAATTCAGATTATGATTGATAGTGTGTTCCGCAATTAGGGCGTAGACCGCATTCGCAGTTTTCATCAGTCACAATGACTGTTTACTTTGTCTTATCGAATCAAATCTGGTTTCCTATTGTTTCATAAGATGTAGTGCATATAATTTAATTGTCACTTTCAAAACTCCCAAAGCAAACATGTCGTCATTATCTGAATAATGAAGACAGAACATTTGTCGCATACGGTCGGATGTTATCATTTCCTATAGCTATCTCATTACCGCTAGTGCCGGCGATCGTGGCCGGGTTCGGTTTTCACTATTGCTCTCACATATCGCTCATTTGGAGAAACATCGACGTAAGTGTTACCTACTTTTTTTTAAATCTTTGCTTTCCTAACGTAAATACGCTTTCTAAGTGCTTTGTCATATTTAACTCATTTTTGGGAAAAAATACATTTACGTCGATGTTTCTCCAAATGAGCGATATGTATTTATAAATCTCACATAATTATACCACACATAACTTATGTCAATTATTTGTCAAGTTTGTTTACACTTATAAATCCTTGAATATGTATGAGTACTTACCTACGTGTTCGTGTCGTAGCAATTAGAGCAAATTATATTTACGTCGTTTTCGCCATAGACAGATGCATAGATTTTGCGTTATAGACAACATAGCAAAGTGCATATCATGACGCATCCTGTCCTTAGAGGCAATGCATCTGTTCCTTCTTCAAGTAGCCACTTGCGCACACGTCGATTTATGAATACGATCCAGAGCCCTGATTCACAACCATACGACAGGCTATCGTATCGAAAACCTGACATTTCGATAACCTGATTTGACTTCCCCTCAACAGCAAATAGGTGTTGGAAGAATAGCGGGCGTCTATTTGATTTAAACTGACAAAATTTTCGGGTTTTGGACTTGTGAACAGCCTTTAGAAGACTCCTACGATAACAATGATTAATGTTCGATACGATACGGAAGCGTATCGAGTGTTTGTGAATAGCTATACAGGTCAAGTTTTATCACACCCCGGACACCCCGGACACTCCATACAACCCTCGCAAAATAATTACCTACTACTACTACATAAACAAATGACGTTTGTATACGTGCAAATGTGTGCGTGAAATCTAGTAGGGTTAGCTGTTGTGCGTAGCGTAAAAAATGGCGTGAAAAGCGATTTGTGTCGGGGAACCGAACGACGACGCGACGCTGCCCGAACGTGTGCATTATTATGAAGTGACCTTGTAGTTCAATTGTTTATTTATATAGTCGGGTTCGTAATGAAATAAAAACACTAAAATAGTTTAGTTTAAATGACTAATCTGTAAATAATCGGTTATCAAATCGCATGGTATTAAAAATGCGAAATCTTACAAACAGTTTATGTAAATACGAATTCGGAAAAGCATCACAATATACAACCATCGTGATTAAATCTCAAATAAAACTTTTAAATCACAAAATTGTGTGTTCGTGTCAGCAGTACAGCGCTGCGGTTTGCGAGCGCCCTTGCTAAAGAGTCGGCGACGAATACCTCGAAGTTCGGGGTGAGGTGCGGTATCTAATATCAGTGCGGGCCTGCGGGGAAGGGAGTGTCCTTTCTGTACGTAGTACTATTAAGTATTCTGTGGTTTTATTAAAGAGCAAATCAAGCAGGTTTTCGAGAGCTATTTTGTGTAGGGATGCGGATGATTTATTAAGGAAGTGCACCTTTTTCATGTAAACGAAGCTCCTATTTTTAAGGAGAAACAAATCTTTATAGTTCTTTAATTAAAATTGCGTCCGTTATCATTTGGTAAGCGTAGTTTGCCCTCAAATCTAGCCTAAACATGAAAAATCTACAGTTTATTATACCCTTCTATCATTTTTGGGTTTTGTTGTACCTCAAAAAAAGGGAAAGTTGGAACCTTTATAGGATCACTTCGTTGTCCGTCTGTCTGTCAAACCCTTTTTCTCAAACCGCGTGGTGGTGGAGGTGTCAAGTTGAAATTAATATCAAATACGTAGGTCTACGGTCTCGGTCTCTCCTTCATTGTAAGTGGTCCGACACTTGGCCGGTTTTTGCGGAATCAAGAGCTTCGTGTCTGTGAAACTCTTCCATGTCACGCTTTATGTCGCACCTTTTGATAAAGTTAGCAAAGATGCAACGATAGTCGGTCATAAACACTGTTTATATTGCCACTGTTTATATTACCACATTTGAAAAATTTAACAACATTGTAAAATGATTTATGCCCGTGTTTGTGATTATGTCCGTGACGGCTTCTTCTTAGCGTGTAGATGGCAATTTAAATGGACGCGGACCAGAATTCGGCTACGTGTTTGGCGCCATCACTAACGTCCATCAGTTTCTGTAACACTGCAGCTGACAGTACACACGGGACATGATCTTAAGTGTCCCATCGGTTGTGGAACATCTCCGCATTTACACTAAAAGGCGGAGTTTTCTATGAATCTCCGCCCAGTGGTATGCATATAGGCATATAAGCAGTGCCTACCTCGATATATCAACATAAGCCTGTCAATTACATTTTAGTGTGTGTGCCCCACAATTAAGAAACTCACTAAATTATCATACCTAACAAAAACAAAATCTTCATACAAACACGCGCGGCTGTAGGCAGTCGCCGGACGGCCTACTCGGCTCCCGTACTATTCGCACATTGTCATTGGTCTTTACTCGCTCAAGTTAATACGACAAAATTAAAAATACGTACGTCTCACGTGTAATACCTTGACGTTAGACCTTCGCAATTTATCACCCTTAAGTAGGCATGCCTACTCAAATAACCACACTTTTGACCTCACTTTTTTTCTGATTAGTGACCGCGTTTGCCTAGACTAGACCCGGCCTAGTGCCTTCTTATTCTGAAAACCAATGCACGCCACTGTCTCCACCTGAACAGATTTTCCTTGCTTCGGCTAACCTGGGTCCGGAGTCCAAAGCCGGCCACACATCCCTGGACTTACGCTTATCGCCGAGATCTGTCACCCAAAGCACGGTAACGCATTGTTTGCTGCTTCCGGGCGTAAGCATACTAAGTATGATCAAGTGCTCAATGTTTTGTGACGTGAAGTAGACAAATATAATTATGTAGTATTTGCTTTACGACTTTGTGTCTCGTCTCCTTGCAGTAGTAGTAAGCTAGTTTTATGTAATAGCCTTGTTTAGCCTTGGATTCGTCCTGGGGGAATACGTGGGGTTGTAAAATTGTAATATCTTAATAGGCCTGCTGCGGCTACTTGTTTTGCTACTGTTTTGCTTTTGTCAAAATTGCGTTTTTTTTCCATCCTATGCCTAACTCTTCAGGGAATCAAGTGCCAGGCGTGATGCTATATGTGTCTTTCTTGAATACTACGGTTTGCCAATAGGCCGATTTTCTGGAAGCTACCAAATCGTCGTCCTCTGAAAAATTTATCGAAAATTTCCTTTCTGACCAATTAATTTCCTTAACTCGCAACGCTGAACATATATGACTGATATATTATTATGATTATGATTGTGTATAGCCCTACTTATCCTTGTTTGGTAGCTGGATTTGAGAGAATAAAATCCGTATTCAAGGAAGATTGACAATAACAAGACCTTGTGTTTTGTTTGTCTTAAAAACAATTGTCATCTAAGCGAAGTTATTTTTTATAAGGTTTTTGTTCGATTTCAAAAACATAGTGCATCAAAAACACAACGTCAAAATCTCCAGTGCAAATCAAACTTCACCAATGCAAAGTTAAATGTCGATTGAATGAAAACTAATATACTAGAATTTACGAAACTCCTCGACGTTTGAGTTTTCAATCGAATTCGGGGTAATTGCGTAACATTTTAACAGTTCAACAACATTCATTGCGTTACTTACATTTTTGAGCAGACAAATATTTCAAACATATAAAGCAATGGATTAGCAATATCCTTCAAAATGATTCCGATTGAGATGGATAGTGTGTCATTCAAATAGGGTGGTGTCAAATTGATTCGAATAGGAGTCTCTATTCGAATCAAATTCGATTGGATTTAGTACTCAGTGTGTGATGCCGGAAGTAAGGACGTTATAAATAATATCTACTTATTATATACTTTCATAGGTACGTGAAGGTCCTTCATATCCTAGTTTGGTTAGGAATTATTTTAATATATTTATTATATGATAAACTCTTATCATAATTAAATGTTTACTGTAAGTTTAATTTAATCTTTATAAGTACTTAACTTGTTTGTTGATACTTTCTCATATCTTATAGCTTCTGACGAAGGTGTTGCCATTGTGGCTTGATTGTATTATAGTGAGAATGAATTCATAATGATAACTTCAAAGACGTAAAAAATACTTTCCAACCCCTTATGAAAATCTCTACAAAACAATTCTGCTACTAAAAAGTATTTTGGACACAAACTGGAAACTTCATAGGATTATGAATACTTTTGTAGTTGTAGAACTATCCATCGTTTCCCAACTGTTTATTGGTATTTAACTCTTCGAGCTTCGATTTCATCGGTATTCAGCCGGGGAAGTTGATTGTTGAGCAGCAGGGAAATTGCTTTAAATATTATCAATTGGAGTCGGTTTAATTTTGACAGTTCAACAACATTCATTGCGTTATTTACGGGTTGAGCAGACAAATTTTTCGTACTTATGAAGCAATGGATTAGCAATTTGCTTCAAAATGATTCTGATTCCGATTGATAGTGTGTTACGCAATTAGGGTGCAGATTTAGTACGTGACAGTTGTGGTTTGAATTTTCGGACAATAAAGTTGTTGCTTAGTAAATTCTCTTATCAATCATGTTCCCTTTCTTTGCATAAGATGTGTGTTAATTGCCTATGGAAAATATCTATAAGAAATTGTACTTATGAAAAACGTTTCTTTGATTTTATGTGCAAAACGACTGTGGAAACACTATTGTGATTATGAGTATGTTTCTCGCTGCTTGAAAAAAGCGATTGAAAAGTTGAATAACTGGGGCCGTATTACGAAGTATTAATATGTAATATTAAGGCTATCATGATTCGGGTGCGATAGCTCCCTCTCTTACACTGGAATCATGATGACTTAAACCGCCATAATACGGCCGGCACCTGTAGTTTCTAATTCCGCCGCCTCTTTTTATTGCGTTCGGTTTTGTCTTTTGTTTTAGTATGCGTTAGCGCATTTTACTTTCGAGATTTGTATTATGGCATGTCTACTTGTCTAGGTATTTCAATATGGAGCCTACAAAAGCCACATTCAATAAGTATAAAAGACATCATATCAATGAATCACGACTATTTTTCATGCATAATGACTTAAATACATACATTATGTTAATTATATTCTAATATGTACATACGTTGTTAGGTTTTGTTTTACGTGTCAGGAAAATAATGCATAATATTATTAGCGGAAATACCAATAAATATGCAAACATGCTTCGTTTTCAAAAATAAAATTTTATCAGTCTTGGCTGGTAAGTGATAACAATCCAGCATCCTAATTACGTAACACGATCAATCATAATCTGAATGATTTTGAAGGATATTGCTAATCCATTGCTTCATATGTTCGGAAAAATTGTCTGCTTAACAACTTAAATATAAAACAAATAGCTGCTGTGCGCGACTTCGTCCGCGTGAAATCCTATCCTAACTAAAAGTAAGTTGGTTTGTTTGTTACCTTTTCACGCCTAAACCACTAAACCGATCATCCTGTAATTTTGTATATAGGTTGTCAGGTGTACAGAAACGGATACCTTTCATCTCGAAAAAAAGTGGTGTTCTCGAGGAAAACAACAATACACGTGGCGCCATCTATTATCATAGTAAAGTTATTGTTGTTTTTCCGGGGAACAGCACTTTTTTTAATTTTTTCTGACTGACTGACTTCTTGACAATTCAAAAGTGCCTGTAAATGGTTTAATTGAAACTTTGAGTTTTGAGTTTGAGTTTTCGGGATGAAAGGTACCCTATGTCCGTTTCTGTACTCCTGACAAAGTATATGCAATTTTTCAGGATGATCGATTCCGTGGTTTAGGCGTGAAAAGGTAACAAACAAACTTACTTTCGCATTTGTAATATTAATAAGTTAAGACGAATGTTGTTGAACTGTCAGAATGTAAGCCATTGCTACTGTTAATTACGCAATTACCCCGCAGGTTCAATAACAAATAATAACAATATAAAAAAATAAATAAACCCTCCTTTGGCTTTGCCGTAGTCGTAAACGTAGTACTTGTTTTCTTTTGATAAAAAAGGCATATGCACTTGCTCCATTTCTTATGGGTGACGAATGTCGGTTGTGACGTCTTGCGACTTGCGAGTTGCGAATAAGAAATTTCACAACAGAGATCGATTGCCCACAGTAGACGATTAGACGCTCGTGCTAAGACACTAATGGAAACTGCGCTTTGTCTAATTTAAAGCGACGAATCTTTAACGTAATCCAGCCTTTGACCAGATATACTACCATAGATTAGACGTTATTGTGAACAGGCGACGCGTGTTATTATTATTCAAATTCGGTGCCATTTACGTAACTGTCACCCAGTTTCTGCATTGGGAATTTGTAGGTAGTTGAAAACTTCACCCTAATTGCGTAATACTGTATTAGGCAATTCAGATTGTCGTTGATAGTGTCTCAATCTGAATTATTTTGAAGGATATTGGTCCATTTCTTCATATTATGTTCGAAAAATGTGTCTGCTCAACAACGTAAATAATGCAATGAATTTTGTTGAATTGTCAAAATGAAGGCCAATGCTACTGTTTTTAGTATGTTGGTTGTGCAATTACCACGCAGGTCATTACTATACTCTTTAGCATTACTTAAGGTAATTCCTTCAACGTAGGATATGGACATGTGGAAATCATAAAAAAAAAATATGGTTTATCCTAAAACTTGTATTCTAAACTTAATCTTCTGTCGTCGTCAAAGCTTTAAATTGAAGCAATTTCACATGTGAATTATTCTCACATTTAACCATTGAAAGTTTCCTAGAAATAAATGGATTTATCTGCTGCCTTCAATCTACAACGTCCATTATTGGGCCTGTCTAGATACTAGCTTGTGTACACTTGACTGGGCTAACCTACTGCTACTACTACTACTAGCATCATGGGTTAAGCCCCTTTTAGCTGTTCAATTTGAAATGGCGAGATATGTACCTACCTGTGTTTGTTTATCGAATGGAGCAAGGTAGAGCAGAAAGATCTGCCGTTTTATTTTGCACTAGAAATGTGCTTTTAACGTTTTATTTAGAAAACTATGACCATGAAACTTGAACGTTACGATAGGACCATTGTAGGGATGTTTGTTTTATTAGTAGGTATGTAGCGTATTCATACGTCGTTTAATGCAGCTGATCAAATAAATAGGACTCGGCAAAATATATACTGGTACCCTCTTACTAATAAACGTTGTGTCGTCTGTATAGTTACACAACGCTTTGTATTCTTCTTTCGAAAGTCAAATTACAGACGACTGAAAGAGAGATCCGTGTAACTATTCATTAGTAAGGGGGCTAATGTATTGACGCTCATAAATTTATTTGAATTCGTTGCAATAATTATTTTATTAATTATCGTCTTTATTTACTTTACTTACTATGTAGCATTGTAATTGAGACTTCTGAACTCTGCTTAATCTGTAAATCGTTTAATCGATGAAAAACAGAAGGCCCTGTATCCCTGATTCGCTTCGTAGTTAAAATTTGACACGCAAGTAAAGAGTCCATGTTGCAATTTAAGTTTTCTATTTTTTTTATATGTTTTTATTACATGGTAGATCTGATTTTATTGTTCGGCTCGTGTTACCTGGTAACTGGGTTGTGGAGGTCAGATAGGCAGTCGCTCAATTTACAATACTGGTATTCAGCTGCATCCGGTTTGACTGGTAGCCGACCCCAATATATTTGGGAAAAAGCGATTCAGATTGGTTGGTAGCTCTGCGAATAGGCATAATCCTGCCTTCTCTCAAAATTTTACGCTTAGGTAGGTACATTTAATAAGTGGGTCGTGATTGGCATGTGATATTTGATTTCACAGTGAAAACGCCGTTTTCCTTAATTGGAAAACCTCTAAACAAAACAACTTGAGGATAGAATTTGACAGACTGGTTCGTTTGCTGTAGCACCGCCGTCACCGGCACAATTTCAATTTTGACATTTCACTGATTTCACCAATCGATCTGTTAAGCAGACAATTTTTTCATACTTAGGTACATGACGTGAAGTAATAGATTTTACTTTAGTGTCGAAATGAAAAAGATAACTACCAATTGGTTTGCAGGTGTCAGAAATGTCCATCCATTTGTCTCTGTGCTGTGATAATTCAGCTAATGAATTTAAATGATTAATATTTAAGAATTAAATTAATATCCAAACTGTATCGTTCAAAATGACAGAAATCGTTCCGTTTTTATCTTTTTATTTTCAACTATCGGCCCGCCCCAGCTTCGCACGGGTGCAATTTTTTTTTCGAATTTCCAAAATTTTCTTTCATACAAACCTTGTCCCGGCAATACCGATCACAACAAAAAAAGAATTAGCGAAATCGGTCCAGCCGTTTTCATGTTATGTCGTGACAACGGAAAACGGGTTTCATTTTTATATATATAGATTAGCTATACTTAAATGCGCTTGATAAGGTATTTAATATCTTTAAGACACATTTTCTTTATTTTTATTGTTTTTATATACATGTTTAAATATTCTTACTTACTTTTTATATTAGTTTTACCATGTGCTACTTCTTGAAATATTTTTTGCCATACTTCCGGTTATTCCGAGGTTTATCCACCCCAAAATATCCAACCTAAGATAGGTACTCGGAAACGCATTTCCGAGAATCCATTCTAAGCTTATAAATTCCGTTTATCTATCTAGGCCTACGGTGGATTCTCGGACATGCGTTTCCGCGTTTCTACCTTAGGGTGGGTTTTATTTGGGTGGATAAGCGGAATAACCCCATGCCTCATGTTTCGATTTGAGTTTTGCCTAATATTTGTTTAATTTCCTTTATTTCAGAGGGTGATAACTCAGCAACACCATGCTGCAGGTAAGACGCTTTTTTTCTCACTACCATCATGCCATAATCATAAAGTTTATTTGTGAAATATAGGTATACAATAGGTCATACATATAAAATAGTACGCTATGTTTTGTCTTAAGACACACAAATATGGTAACTAAATATAAATATTCAATAATTCATAAAAAAAATTACAGATGTGAAAATTTTAAATACAGCATTAATAATTATAACTCTTTATCGCCATCACAATCTCTTTAGAGATATTTATTCTATCAACTTTTTTTGTACACTCGCGGAATGAAAAGCTTCCGCGCCTTCCGCTGCTTATTCCCAATACGCCGCTGTTTGATAATTAACTTGCTGCTAGTGTCTTAATGTTGTCTAACAGAACAATATCAAATAGCATGTTGTGAACATTATGAATTCACGACGTAAGTACCTATGATATTTATAAGGTACATGGAAAAAAAACAGGCAAAATGAAGGCGTATCATATACTCCTCTGCCTATACCTTCTGAGAAAAGACAGACAGCGGATCTTGTTGAAGAACTAATTTAAAAGGGAAATCTGACTGGCCTATTTTTCGGTGAATTTGCAGGAATAACAAAGGAACAAGAGGCATCAACTGATATTATTCTGATTATTTTATATAAGCGACCCGCCCCTTCTACGTACAGTATAACACATCTTATATGTAGCATCGTAAAACCGATCTCTTACGATTTACACAACCAATAGAAATCGCTCACTATCGCGCCATTCAACGCTATTCGCGCTATATATTCCCGCCTCAGTTTAACCCGAGACAGCGTTGGAAATGCACGTGAGCGAATCATTCCGTACACTTCATGACAATTTAATGGGAAAGTGAATAATATATTTTCTTCGTTGGTGTTTTTCTTTTTCATTAGGTATGACTTCGTTGAAACGTGGTAAGCCGTATAATAGCCAAAGTCGTGAAATCATTTTAAATGTTTATCAATTTATGAGTAGAGAGCCCACGGAATCTAAAAATATAGTTTTTGGGAAAGATCACTTTCAAAACCTTCAAGAGCGAACTACGAAGGCAACTGGTGTGTCACGTAGAACAATAAGTGCTGTTTTGAAAGAGCATGATAATGCCTCGACTTCGACTAGTTCAACTCATGGTTCCACTTTTGCAACTTTTACTTTGCCAAAAAATTCCAGAAAAAAGAAAGAAAATCGAGCAAAGGGGTATGCAAACTATTGGCATGTTTTACTTTCTTTCTTTGGCCAGAAATGAAACCTAGGTTATAATATAAAGGACGATACGAGAAATCAATAGCAAAAAGAACCAGGTCCATAAACCCTAACCGAACGAAGATACAATATTGAAGTATTGCTAGTATATTTTTGTCAGGCGTTGATCTATTTTTCCAAGAAAATACAATCATACGTGATATTTTGATATTTCCATTGATAAAATAGATTCAAGTTGGTTGTTACTGCTATATTTTTTTCTCATTGGCAGTTTGTTATCACTAAAACGAAAAAAAAAAATGATAATTCAATCGAATAGATACGCGTTAGTGGGTACGCGTGTATTGCGATGATCGCTATTGAAACACTATTTAACGCGTATCCACTATAATACAGGGTGAAATTGAACACATGCGACAAATCGAAATGGGAGATTGTACTCATTATTATGAACAACTTTTACTATGGGACCAAACCTGAAATCGCGAAAAAAAATTAGCTGTTCCCTACATTTATGTTCGCATAACTCATCAAAATGTAGGAAACAACTGATTTTTTTTTTCGCGATTTCAGTTTTGGTCCCATAGTAAAAGTTGTTCATAATGATGAGTACAATCTCCCATTTTTATTTGTCGCATGTGTTCAATTTCATCCTGTATAGGTCTGGGTTACTTTTGTAAATTGTACTATGGAATATTCTTACAAAAAAAGAAATGAAACAACCATAAAAACCGAAACTATTTATTAAATAACTATTACTTCTGGTTTTACAAAAACCTTTATCTTATCAATCACCACAGAACAATAATAATATCACTTTCTTTCATTGCCCACTAAGCAGACACAATAATTAAACAATCACATGAACCTTATGGGTTTATTACACAGTGAAAACGTTTAACTACTAATTAAATATAGATATATAATAGATAGACTTAATTAATTATCGTCATCACTCGTCTCTCTTCCCTCATCCTGTCTTAATATAAAATCCAGAAATTGAGCTGGAGGACTTAAGTTTGGTTGATGTCTGCCCCACGCCATGAACCATAATACAGACATGACGTGACTACAACAACCAAGTGTTCTCTTGCCAGAAATACACGAACAGTAATGCCCTTTTATTGTTGCTACGCCATCATTAATATATCCTTCAATCAAAAGATAGACGAAGTATATGCGCTGTCGTCCATGTCGCGATTGGATACGGCTACGCAGCAGCCACGGATTGATGACGTTGATGTTGAATATTTCCAAAACCGAAATATCTAACCTGTCCTCCCTGTACAGTTCAATATGGTACGAACCATCGCCCCTCACATGTTCGCCATAATAACTTCTGGCCTGACTTATTTGGTACGTCCCCAGAGCATATATTATAAGGTCGTTCATGTCGAGTACGGGAAAGTTGTCCAGGCCGGGAACATTCGCAGTCATTGGCACAAAATCAGCTCTGATTTGATTAAGATTCCTGTGGATAACATAATCGCTGAAAAGTTTTGATGGGGGTTTCGTTTATTCTGGTTATTATTGACTCCGCTAAACGATGGTCAGTGAGTCGTTTACCAAAAGCATTTAGTAATGCACCGGCTATTTTTACTTCGTCGAACAAGTGACTCGCTGCTCTATTAAAAAAGGTAGATCTAAGTTGACGGAACTGATTTTTTAACCGTCCGTTTATAGTTTCTACGACCCATCTACATAGTGTTACTTTTCGGGTTTGATTCGCCTGTTGCGTTGTCAGCTGTGCCGCACCAGCATTTTTTGTCACCGGCGTATAAGCGTGATAGTTCATGGCCCTGAGATCGTTAATTGCATCGCGAAACCCCCTATCTAATATAAAGACATCGTCACTTTAAAAAAAGTAATGAAACGGGTTTTCTACATCATGAACATTCGCGATTTCTTTCAAAACACTCTCTAACTTGGTACGAAGCGGGGGACGCGGAATGATTCATTAGAGTTGCCGAGTAGTATTTAACAATGGGAAACTTAAAATATTACACACGGAGTATTTTTAATTAAGAAAAGTAACGCCTGATAAAAAAACAATAGCAATCTACTAAACACTCTCTAACTTGGTACGGTTGTGGTTGGTAGACCTAGTTCTTTTTGCTATTGATTTCTTATACAATCCTCTAACATATGGCCTAGGTTTCACTTTTGGCTAAAAGAAAAAAAAAAAACATGCCAGCAATGTATGGCAAAAGTTGCATTGCCCTTTAGATAATTGGCTATTTGACAGTTTTCGAAAAGATATTTTTAAATATACGTAGGTTTATTTTATACCTCTTACAATTATTTTTTTCTTAAAAAAGCGTTTATTCGAAAAAAAATGTTTTTTTTCATTCCGTATTTTGAAATTCGCGCGGAAACAGCCGATCACGTGACATTTATGGCTGTGACGTCACATTTCAATAAACTAAGTAAAGCTAACTACGACGCTTCAACTCTTAAACATATTTTGTGTGGAAAGTTTGCATAAAAAGTTGCATAAAAAGTATATTTTGTGTGGAAAATCAGCAAACTGCCAACGATGATAAAACACAGTAACACACAACGTTTTATTTATTGTGATGTGACGTCATACGATGCTCGATCATGGCCGTTCGCGTTTCAGTTTTTGTAATCCACAGATAAAAAATCTCTAATTTATTTTTCAAAAATAAAATATTTACAATTTATTTTAATGCATAAAACCTATTGTATGATTATTGTGAACCTATATGCTACTATATCTAACATATTATATATTTTATCGTTACAACTGTCAAATAGCCAATTGTGATTATAATGTCATTAGAAGGAAGATGTATGACTTTCATGTCACTGAAAAAAGGTTACCAACAATAAAATCATTGTAAAACAAATTAAAGGAAGACATAAACTTCATAGGCAGTCGAGAAACTTTGCGCAGAATGTTGCATGAACTGGGTTTCAAATTCAAGAAAATGGAAAATAATAGATTTTTACTGGCCGAGAAAGATGAAGTAAGACTTCAGCGGATTAAGTATCTTCGACAGATAAGTACAAAAGTTCAGAAGTGAAGGTCGGGATATAGTTTATACTGACGAGACTTACATACACGCCACACATACAAAGGAAAGTAGTTGGATGGATAGTTCTAAGAAAGGCTTAAAAAAACCGATATCAAGAGGTGAAAGATTAATTATTGTCCACCCTGGCAGCTCAAGAGGTTTTGTACCCGGCGCTCTCTTAGTTTATAAATCTTCTCAAAGTACTGGCGATTATCACCACGAGATGAATAAAGAAAATTATGAAAAATGGTTAAAACAACATCTCATTCCGAATCTACGACCTAACACTGTTGTGGTTGTAGATAACGCTTCTTACCATAACACAAAGATAGACAATGCACGGAATTCCAACTCTCTAAAAGCAATCATGCAATCATGGCTTACATCTAAAAACATACCCTTTCCGTCAAATCTGCTGAAACCAGAATTATATGAAATAATTAAACGCCACAAAGCAGAACACATTAAATACTCAATTGACCAAATAATGGCAGAACATTGTCATTCTGTTTTACGGTTACCTCCTTATCATCCAGATTTTAACCCAATCGAGAATATTTGGGCCCAAGTGAAAGGCCACGTTAGTTCTTAAAATGTCTCGATGAATCTAACGAAAGTCAAAGAACTATTAATGGAGAAATTCGAATCTATTGGCGTATCCGAATGGGAAAAAGTAGTCGATCACGCGATAAAATGCGAAAAAGAGCATAATTATGCGACACGAGCATAGAACAGACGAATATTTTGATCAATTTATCATAAATTTAAATGACGATCATCATCAGACAGCGACGAATTGTTTAACGACTACAATGGAGCTATTGAGACTGGGGATATAAGTATGGATGTCGAAGGTGTACAACCATTCGAATAACAATGAACAATTTTAATAATATCTACACCAGATATTCGTCCAAAGCCAATAAAAACATTATTGCCATAGGTTTTTTATTTAATATTACCTATTTCATTTATTGTATACCCTTAATTACACTGACTACAAAGTTATAAAAAAAAAATAACTGCATATACAGGGTGTTACAGAAAGGGTATATCAATACAAACGGGTTGAAGAGTGTATCTGGTCTAGAATCTCTGTACAAAATTTCAGCTCAAAAGCATTAACTTTGAAAATGCTTAATATTTTTTTATTTCGACATCACGGCGCTGCACTGGCGCGCGGCGGCGTGATGTGCGTGTACTAGGCGCACAGACACACTACAGATAATGGATAATGACCCTCGTAGTGCGGTGACACGTTTTTTATGATTTCAATTTAATAAACTATCGAAATAAAAAAATATTAAGCATTTTCAAAGTTACTGCTTTTGAGCTGAAATTTTGTACAGAGACTCTAGACCAGATACACTCTTCGACCTGTTTGTATTGATATACCCTTTCTGTAACACCCTGTATACAGGAAGATTTTTTTATCACCATCCAAATTTTTACAGGATGTTCTACCCATGAATATGAACAACTTTCACTATGGGACCAACTCAGAAATCACGAAAAAAAAATCAGCTGTTTCATACAAAAGTTCAATACCTACTTGACCAAAATGTATGAAGCAGCTGACTTTTTTTTCGTGATTTCAGAGTTGGTCCCATAGTGAAAGTTGTTCATATTCATGGGTAGAACACCCTGTAAAAATTTGGATGGTGATAAAAAATTCTTCCTGTATAATAATAACTTTTTATTAATAACTGAACTAAATTGAAGGGTATATATGTTACCGGCCAAACCCGATTTCAGGACAAACTAGTTTGACCTAGGCTAAACTAGTTCCGTCGACATAGGATGCAAGGGCGAGCGAAGGGCACCCCGAGGTTCGGTTTGGTTAGGTTACTTTAAACCCTTTACACAGAAATAGGGGCCCCGCGAAGCGGGGCTCCGTCGACATAAGATCCAAGGGCGAGCGAAGGGCACCCCCTATCGCGTATAGGAAGAACTAGTTTAGCCTAGGCTAAACTAGTTTGTCCTGAAATCGGGTTTGGCCGGTAACATATATATACGACTAGAACCTTTTCCATATGTTTATTTATCATGCTACATAATTATATGTAATAATTAAATTATATAAATTATTTAAACAATATGAAGTGAAGTTTTTAACAATAAACATCTCTAAAAGTTTGACTTGTGTTATTCATCGTTCTAGCCTTGTATCCTTCAAATCGAATCTAAAAAACAAAGACTTTATTTACGTGATCATTTATTTTGCAAGCTAGTTCACGTAAATCTATGCAACAATTTCAAGAATGTGTTTTCTTTTATGACTTTACAAGTTATTCAGTTTGTAGGTATAAAGATAATTTTCTCCTAAAGCAGTAATACAGATTGGTGATTTTGAAGGCGCACTCAGTTCGGATGTGATCGGTTTTACGAATTTTGCCGATGCTACAACTAAGTTGTGTTGAGCTGTACGGTTTTTACGGCTTGACAAATCATCGAGATTTCATTATGTATAATACGCATAAACATTCCGGAATAAATTCTCTAAAAATATACTGAAAACCGCACACATTCTTCAAAGAAATAAGTGGTCACACAGACAAACACGAAAAACAACTTTATTTTAAACATTTATTTTATAATAATGTAGTATAATTTTTTTTACAATAAACAGCATAAATATGTTACCCAACCTGAAATGAGTTTCTATGAAGCTCAAGTTAGCAGATCAGTGTCAAACGCACACATTTTCCATATGAAAAACTACTTTACAAATAAATGACCTGACCTGAATAGTACCTATTTTTAACCGACTTTAAAAAAGGAGGTTCTGTATTCGACCCGTATGTATGTATGTATGTATGTATGTATGTATGTATGTATGTATGTTTGTATGTCCGCGATTATCTCAAAAACTACTGAACCGATTTTGATAATTCTTTCATGAGTGTGATCTACATACTTTCAGGAAGGTTTTAGTATATAATACATTAGGTAATTATTCTTATATACAAAGTTATATGCATAAATGTACTGCATCTCCGGCATTTTTATGTGAATTTTGATGATTCTTCGAGTCGTGTCTTCAATGCACTAGTGTTAATTGAATTTGTGTGGGGTAGGTACAACTAAAAAGTGAAAAATAAAAACTTTTTTCCAAAAAAAACAACCGACTTCAAAAAAAAACACTACAAAGTGAAAAATAACTTTAATTTCGGAAGTCGGTGTCAAAAAACGAAAATGCTGAAGCAACGACACCGACTTCCGAAATTAAAGTTATTTTTCACTTTGTAGTGTTTTTTTTTGAAGTCGGTTGTTTTTTTTGGAAAAAAGTTTTTATTATATTACGAAGCGACGCGTACACTTGGTTAGGTACTACAAGTAAATCGTGCGTTGCTATGTGAGATAAAACTACTGTATCTTGGGAATTCTCTTAGACTTTGCCGCAAATATCAAAGACCAAACTCACTGAGACGCATTTAAGAAAAATATACCAAGTTGCTTTAAGAACGCTTTATTATGAATGGTTCGAAACGTTTTCCGCGCGGTGATTTTATTTCTGTTGCACTTCCTGCAGTCGATTCAGTTGTGAAAACAAAATAATGTAAAACTGAGCGTTCTGAAAAGTAACACAGACAACTAAGTTATTCAAAGTAAATTAAACATTTATAAGGACTTCCAGAGGCGAGGCGAAATGCGCAAGATAAAAGAGCGAAAATGAAAAGTAAATCCCTCCTTTTCCTTTGTCATTTTAAGTTAAAGTTGACTTTTGATGTTTTTGTCATTTTTAGGGTTCCGTACCTCAAAAGGAAAAACGGAATCCTTATATGATGATCACTTCATTGTCCGTCTGTCTGCCCGCGCGCCCGTCGGTTAAGACCCTTTTTCTCAGGAATGCGTGGAGTTATCAAGTTGAAATCACACTAATATTATACGTAAAGACGAAAGTTTGTGAGTGAGGGTGTGTGTGTGGGGGGGTGTAGGGGTGTGTGTGTGTGTGTCTTTGTTTATATGTTTGTTACTTCTTCACGCTCAAACGGCTGGACCAATTTTGATAAAATTTTTGTATGTCACAAACTTTTGGCTGCCACTGGTTTGGATTAATATATAGGCTACTTTTTTTCCTGATATTCCCACGGGATCGAGACTTATGCGGGTGAAACCGCGGGGCGCAGCTAGTTAATATCATAATTATACTCAGGGCTAATGATGTAGAGCCAAAATCTACTTATAATTTAATTTGAGGGCACAAGAGTTAGCATGAATCCGCAATTATATAAGCGCAATATTAATAAAACATGGCATTAAACAAGGGAAAAGAAAATGAGGCGTCCTCCATTCCACGATATTGCGTTTAAACAAATTGGATTTACCTCTTAAATTAAACATAAGATCCTCAAACAAATACGAGTAGGTAGAACGTTTAAAGCGTGGGAATAATAATAGCATAATCAGCCTATGTCGTTCCCACAGCTGGGACACAGGCCGCCTCTTTGTGAGAGGGAGGGGGCCGTAATCCACCACGCAGGCCCTGTGCGGGTTGATAGAGGTCACATGTTTTTGAATTTTTGGTTCTAGGACATGTCGGTTTCCTCACGATATTTTCTTTTACCGTTTCGAGAGCCAAATAATTTACACAAAGTAAAGCGCCTGTCTGGGTTCGAATATACGACAGTAATAATTTAATATAAGTAATGTGGTTTCCGCGTAGCAGCCATCGATCACGTAACTCGGTAACTAATAGTTATTTGTTCGCTATATTGTTTCTAGTAAATACGAACGGAGACTGTTTAACGCTGGTAGGTACCAGTGGTGGACAACAAGAATAATTTTTAAAAGTTTTTTCTCTGTCACCTAGTGGTGGCCAAAGAAGTGGTGTACATCGGGAATAATCGCGTTTGTTTAATCTTTCGAACTACCAGTCGGATTCGAAATAGTAGATTGTACAACTAAGGCATAAAAGAAGCTATTTTACCCCGAGACGTTTATATCCACCCGAGCCGCAGGCGAGGGTGGATAGTTAAGTCGAGGGGTAAAATGGCTCGACTCAACTATCCACCCTCGCCTGCGGCTCGCGTGGATATAAACGTCTCGGGGTAAAATAGCTTCTTTTATGCCTGAGTTATACACTCTGCTTTTCACTTCGATTGCGAGAAAATGAAACAGGCATAAAGTATAGGTACAGTACATAATTAATCAAAAATGTTGCAAAGCATAGCTAATTCCCGCCACCACAGATAATACCGTCACGAAACTTTTTAAAAGTTTTTTTTTTTAATTTCAACATTTGTCATTCGACTTGGGTACTTCATACTGCCAAGTCATAAAAACGTTTCTTTGCGTTTTTAAAATAAATGACAACTATTTAACCTACACTATTTTATACTACCTGATTTTATTAAATTAACGATAGAAAACACGGAAGTGGTATAAATTAAAGAAAATTAAATAAATCACGACTTTAATCTGCGAAGTTTTATTGCGCGTGTGGCTGTTGGGCCTGATTACCTTAGTCTCAGAAAAAAAATTTACTTTATGCACTAGAACATAAAAAGCGATTTTATGTCGCCTAAGCACAACATAAAGACGAACTTTTACAGCATGAGAAGTGAAAAAATATTTTTGCATTTGATGGTTCAATTTTTGAGGAAGGCTCAAAATCTATTTAAAATCACGCTAAGACACTTAGGCGCCGAGCAAAAATTAAAAAAAAAAAACGGTAAGCGAAAAGGAGGTACAAGCGTGGGCAAACGATGCGATGCGACACGGGGTGGGTTGGGGAACAAGAAATTTTATACGGATGAAGTCGCATAGTATGTACTTATAATAAACTAGCAACCCACCCATGCAGTACGGACAATTTTTATGACTTCAATAAATATCGATTTTCCTTTATCATATTTAAGTAAAATATTAATGTTGCATACAAACATACTTAAACCTTCCGGAATAAATTTTCTAACTAAACAATGGCGAAAACCGCATAAAAATATTTGCGTAATTTAGAAGACAACAACGCGGTCACACAGGCAGACACGAAACCTTTAACCGGTCAAGCAACGCGCGTCGCCTATTGGCGACGAAACAATAGAAAATCAATTGTGTCTCATTAGCGGAGCTCGACAGATATCGACTTTAATTTTACCCGACTGCTTAAAAACGGAGGTGGTTCTCAATTCGCCTGCTTATTTTTTTTTATGACATAAGTAGATATTTTCGTCAATTGTGCACCGATTTTGAAAATTTTAATTTGTTAGAAGAAACTTGCGCTTGCTTGGTTAGTTTTTGGATTAGCTTCAATAATACGTATTTTTTCCTACTTAGTGTATGTTGATGAAGTTATAATATCTTCCTTTCACTGGTAGGTACTTATTTACATAGCAAGCAGTGCTATACGAATTTGCTTGAGGTACCAAAACTAAAAAATGAAACATAAAAAAACATCTTTACAAAAAAAAAACAGATATCCAAAAAAAAAAGTACCAAACCAAGTATGTTTAAAATATAAAAATAACTTTGACTATGGAAGTTTTTTGGTTTTATATTTTAATTTTTTGCCACCTACTTTCGAAATTAATGTTATTTTTAACGTGTTGTTTTTTATGGAAGTAGGTTTTATAATATTATAAGTATAAAGTAGGTAGTCGTATTCATTCTGTTCAATGCCATTGTACTGTCTCCTCCCGATTTATTTCCACATGGTAGTGGTACTTGCTTGCCTCCCTATTTGTCCCCCACTTCACTCTTTCGTGTACAATCATTGACATCCGTTTCGGATACATTACGTTGCACGTTGTCATGTCTTTGCGTCATGTTGAAGTGAAAACTTGCTTAGGCGCACTTTGCGTTCTTTCTGACCATGTGAACGTCACGCTCGGGTGTGTGACGCTGAATCGCGTGTACTTACTTGGCTCCAGTCGGTCGGTGTCGCTAAATCGGGCATACTCGGCGCTGAATCACGTTATACGGCGCTGAATCGCGAATATTCGGCGCTGAATCACCTATACCCGGGACCAGTTCAAAATTTTCACTTCTATCGTGTGTGTGGGTATTCATAAGCACACATCTAATCCAACTGGTTTTCACCTATCACTCGGAATCTCTTATCCCTCAGCGCCGTACTATTCGATCAATGAATGAGCCGCCTTGAATGTTGTCGTATAAACTTTTCATTGATGTTTTCTTTACAAATAAAATATTTTACGATTCAACCGAAGTTATATTGACAAACAGGTAATTTCAGGTAAAACAAAAAGGTATGGAGGGATGGCGATAAGTTCCTAAACCTACATATTTGGAAGCTTTGACCTACCTACTTGGTAGGCAGGTTACTTAAAGTCGGACTTTTAATTAGCCGCAGGTAAATGACAGCTTATTTGGTCTTCTTTAAAAATTTAAATAGTGATGTGACAAAAGAATCGATTCACTCAGTTAACATTCTGTTCAAAATCTTTCAATGTTAAATATTGATTTTATAAAAGAGGGTAAAGATAATTATTATTAGAAGATGATATTTTTAATGAAGTTAAGGTTAAGATAAGTTTTCAATAAAAAAAATTAGCAATACTTAATTATCTATTGTTATGTCATCATGTCAGCGACCGAATTGGATTTTTAAAAACATGACAAGCATTTCTTTTAAATATTCTAAGTTTTTGGTGTTTTGTAAATAACCTTGTATAGTAAACGTTATGTCTAATGAGCACTTTAATTTATTTAAATAAATTATATCTTAGATCAATATAGTAGGATTTTCAGAGTAAAAATAAAACAAAATTATCTTTAGTAAACTATGTATTTACGCTGATATGAAACTACAACATAATATAATATATCGTATACGATCAATAAAAAAAATATTTGATTGTTTACGGTTAAATCAAAATTGGTCAATTTCCTATACATATCTAAATTAAAACGATGTTTCATTGCGTTCATCACATCACTAGTAGAGATAGAGTGGCAACATTTTTTAATGAAATGGCAGTAAGAAGTGTCATTTTACTGCAGCTAATTAAAAGTCCGACCATAGATAAATTGTAGGTACCTAAGGTAGAATTTATTCCAAAGAACCTTTTGAGCTGCCGTTGATTTGATGAAATAGTGTTATTTGCTTCAGTTTATACTTCCAAGGTATTCACGACATTTCTAAGTCCCCTTAGTAAGTTAGTGGAAGTTTAATACCGAATAGTAACTCTAATTAATTAATTAATTTTGTAAACTAACTACTTAGCAAGTTAGATTTCTGTGTTATCTAAATAGCGTATTCATTGCGTTATGTGTTCGAGTGCAGTAATTAAGAATTGAAAATGATGAATTGGAAATGGTTTATTGTGTAACATTATTGTATAGCTTTCCGCCCGCGGCTCTGCCCGCGTAGACTCTCTAAACTCTAAAATTTCCAATACAATTATTCAGACATGATTCGAAAGACACGTGGCGCCATATATTACCATAATAAGGTTATTGTTGTTTTCCTCGGGAACAGCACTTTTTTTTCGGGCTGACAGGTACCTTATGTTCGTTTCTTTACACCTGACAACGTACATGCAAAATTTCAGGTAGATCGGTTCAGTGGTTTAGGCGTGAAAAGGTAACACACAAACTTAATTTCGCATTCATAATATTAGTTAGGATGTCAGGATAGGATAGTTAGGATTTGACGTTTGACGTTGTTTGTGGCATCGAGGTCGTATTCCAGCCAATGCTATCTGACCTCCACAACCCAGTTCCTGGGTAACACGATATCCCCTGGCAAGACTGGTTGTCAGACTTTTGGGCTTCTGACTACCCGTACCACTTGCTCTTCCGGTGGTACCACTAGCACTACCCAAACGACCTTGCCATTGCGACACAAACGCGCTGTAAATCGCAGACTGTTAGGTACAACCGATTTGCGGTGGACTGTACATTACACATTATATGTATGTACAGGGTGTTACGGAAAGGGTATATCAATACAAACGGGTTGAAGAGTGTATCTGGTCTAGAATCTGTGTACAAAATTACAGCTCAAAAGCATTAACTTTGAAAATGCTTAATATTTTTTTATTTCGACATCACGGCGCTGCACTGGCGCGCGGCGGCGTGATGTGCGTGTACTAGGCGCACAGACACACTACAGATAATGGATAATGACCTTCGTAGTGCGTTGACACTTTTTTATGATTTCAATTTAATAAACTATCGAAATAAAAATATATTAAGCATTTTCAAAGTTACTGCTTTTGAGCTGAAATTTTGTACAGAGATTCTAGACCAGATACACTCTTCAACCCGTTTGTATTGATATACCCTTTCCGTAACACCTTGTATACAGGAACCAAATTCAGTTTGATGTGTAATCGAATCTTGCGTCAACTTACATGAAGGCTTGTTGTTATTTTAGTTAACCAATCACAATCAAAACATGAGATTGATCGCTTATTTACTTAAACATACATACCTACCAACAGTACCAAGGCGTAAGTTACTTGTTAAGTTCTCAAATCAACAATACAAGCAATATAGTCTTAATCAAATACTCCTTGTAAATTACTAGCCGTGCAAAGTATTTGTAAACACCATATTGTAGGTCATCTGTTTTATAAACACACGAATTATGTTGGTTCGTGCAATTTATCAATGTCTGTTAATATGATTGTGTCGTGCAATACTGATATTTGGTTATGTGTATGTACATACATAGTATGTACCTAAGTGCTTGAAACGTAGCCAATACCCAGCACATTGACAGTCTTGCGTGGCATGCAAAGTTTCAATAATATTGTATTTTTGTACAATTTTCCTGGATGTGGGACATTGTAAATACGGTAATTGAATAACAATACAGTTCATTCAATGTAATGTATATACTTAGAATAATGTGATTACCGAATAACTTTACGGCGGATGAATAAATTTTACTAAACATTGAACATATAAGTCGTCGGTGGTCGTCTAGGTCGTCGTTAGTCGTAGTCGTCGTCGTCGTGTGTAAGTATTTATGTCTGTAATTTATATGGTGTACATAATAAAGAGTATTCTATTCTATAAGTTTATTAATTGTGCTCGGCTTGGTCGCGTTCGCCATTACTGAAGGTCGTGTGGCAAGGCGTTCGTGGGTTTATGTATGATGTTCTTCCACTTTGTTCGGTTCTCGGCCTCTCTCAGGGCAGTCATAACAGAGACTCCAGTGAGGGCGGTAACTTGGTCTGACCATAAGTTAGGTGCCCTTCCTGTACTACATCGCCCATTACCACCAACTTTTCAAAGTTATCTGGTTCCCGACGTGCAATGTGACCATAGTAACCGAGAATCCTTTGGTACCAGATCGTGAATAGTCTATATCTTATGTGTATATTTTGGACAATAGATTTGTTCGTTCTCTTGGCGATCCATGGTATGCGGAGCATTCTTGGCCTACACCACCTCCCGGACTTGACCGGTTCTGTCGATGAGCGTGACTTTTGTCTTCGACTTATTGATAGTGAGTCCAACCAGGCCACTGTCGTACTCTACTCTGCGAAACTGATTAGTTAGCTCCTTTTCTGAAGACGCAAAGTGTGGGGAATGCAGACGTGATGTGAATGTGTGTTGTCTTTGGTCCCTGGCCCTAACACCAATCAATGGTCAAAATTGACAACATTTTTTAAACTTGAGTACGAGGCTTTTGACTACCTGCGTTGTATGTGTATATTGTTGCGCGCCACAATTATTGATGGCGACATTAGCTACCACTAGCGCCATCTAGTATCGAGTAGCAGAACTTATAATTATTCGGGTCCCTTCTAGAAACTTCGATGATAGAACTTTCCAGAACTATCGACGTCTGGTCCGTCGGGTTCGGTATGTACTCGAACATTCTAGATGTTTCTACGGTAGAAGGTTCTGGAACTATCCGAGGCCTATATAAGGCCGGTGTGCCTGCGAGCCGCAATCAGTGTTGGATAAGCGATACAAGCGAAAACATCGAAGCGATCTTCAAGTGCGACTCTCAAGTGATTAGTAGTGCGATTGTGATTTATAATTAGTGTGTTAAAGTTGTAATTGCTGTTTCTAATTAAAGTGTCTATTTTTGGTTATTAAATCGGCAGTTTTTATTGTCACGAACCCCAAGCTCGTAACAATTGGTGTCAGAAGCAAGGATTATGCCGATTTTACCGAAGGACGACACGGAGGGTATCCGTACCCGGAGTCAACGCCAGCAAGAGACGGACCAGAGGCGATTTGGTGGAGCAACGCCACAGACGTCGGAGGGCCAACTACCAATCACGGAGACCGGCCCGTCCACAGCTGCTCCAGCATCATCAGCACCAGATTTTGCTGCACTAATGATGATGCTGCAGGAACAGGCCCGCCGTCAGGAGGAACAGGCCCGCCGACAGGAGGAACAGGCTCGTCGGTTGGAAGAACAGCTCCAGCGGGACAAGGAGGAACAGGCCCGCCGACAGGAGGAACAGGCTCTTCGGTTGGAAGAACAGCTCCAGCGGGATAAGGAGGAGCAGGTGCGCCGCCAGGAAGAGCAGATGCTCCTTATGAAGGACCTTCACGCTGCCTTCGGGAAAGACATGAAAGAGGTGAAGGATAAGGTTGCCCAACATGAAAACCGCCTGTTGGAAGTTGAAACCCGAATCGACCAAGTGAAGGAAACCATGATGGCTGACGTGAAGAAAACCGTAATGGCTGACGTACAGAAAACGCTGGATTACCTTAAACTTGAGGATGGAATCGCAGCCCCTGTAGCTACAACACCTACGCTACGTGGATTCAAAGTGCCACCGTTCGACGGAACTTCTTCCTGGTCGGCCTACAAAATTCAGTTTGAGGCTGTCATGAAGGCGAACGGGTGGAATAAAAATCAGGCCATGACTGCCCTCACCCTAAGCCTGCGCGACCAGGCCTTAACTGTGCTGGAAGCTCTTGGAAAAGAAGTGACTTACGAGCAGCTCTTTGAGGCATTGGAGGCTCGGTATGGCGACGCTCACCTGGAACACGTGTTTCGTGCGCAGCTCAAGGATCGTGTGCAACGCAGTAACGAAAACCTGCAGCAGTGGGCCCTTGAAGTGGAGAAGCTGGTTCGTAAAGCATACCAGTCTGTACCTGCGCTTATTGATGGGAACCTGGTGCAGGTATTTATCGACGGCATCCGTGACCTTGAAGTTAGAGCTGCTGTGAGGCTCGGTCACCACGGGACGCTTAAGGACGCCTTGGCCCATGCACTGGAGGTGGAAGCTGTGCGGCAGAATCATCGTTCCCATCGCGTCAGGGAGGTTGCAGCGGCTACAGTTCGCGACCGCAATAGAAGATATAGCCCTAGGTGCTACGGCTGTGGGGAAAGGGGCCACCTTCGATCCAGTTGCCCGAAGCGAACTGCAGAAAGGGAAGATGGCTGGTCTCCAGAGGGTAGTGCGGCTAACAGCACCGCCCAGCAGCAGCAGGGAAAACGAGTAATAGCCAGGACTGCGGGACGGGTGCTGGCTGATGTTCAAAGAGCCCCGAGGATTTCGATCACACAAACCTATGACGGGAAATCTCATGGCAACGCAGATGCATTGTCTAGAAGACCTTGTCCTGAAGATTGCAAGTATGGTACTAGGCAAGAGGGTAAGGAAGTGGTACCTGTGAGGATGCTCAGGACAGACCTCAGCAACGAGTGGAAGGAAAGCGTACAGCGTGCACAGCAGGAAGATTCAGACCTCAAGCCGATTCTCGAGTGGATGAAGGCCAGTGCACCTAAGCCCACGTGGAGCGACGTCTCAGCGATGAGTTCGACCACAAAAAGCTATTGGGCTCAATGGGACAGCTTGGTGATTCAGGATGGAGTCCTGTGCCGTAAATGGGAAAATGCTCGGGGGGACAGCTGTCATTTGCAAATTGTTGTCCCTAAAGCTCAAGTACCGGATGTTCTACAGCTGTACCATAATGGTTGTTCAGGAGGTCATCTGGGAGTAAAACGGACTCTACTGAAGATACGAGAACGGTTTTACTGGGTCCACTGTCGGGACGATGTCGAGGACTGGTGTCGGAAATGTACAAGTTGTGCAGCTGTAAAGGGACCTCAGACTCGTAGTAGAGGTGCATTGAAATTGTACAATGTTGGTGCACCATGGGAGAGGATAGCCCTAGATGTTGCGGGACCGTTTCCGGAAAGTGAGAGTGGTAACAAGTATTTCATGGTTGTAATGGATTACTTCACTAAGTGGCCGGAAGTCTTCGCCATTCCGAATCAAGAAGCTTCGACAGTTGCAGATAAATTAGTCCATGAAGTCTTTTGCCGTTTTGGAGTACCTTTAGAAATTCACAGTGATCAGGGAAGGAATTTTGAGTCCCAAATATTCCAGGAAACTTGCCGAGTAATGGGTACACATAAAACGAGAACAACTTCTTACCACCCACAATCGGATGGAATGGTAGAACGATTTAATCAGACATTGGAGAGATACCTGGCAAAAGTCGTGGAAAATCGGCAACGAGATTGGGACAAGCACATACAACCGTTTTTGTTGTCATATCGAAGTGCTGTTCACGAAAGTACATCGGTGACACCAGCTTTCGCAAACTTTGGAAGGGAATTACGGCTGCCTGCAGACCTGATCACCGGAATACCACCTGACGCCCCACGCAGTATAACCGATTATGCGAATGACTTGCGGAACAAAATGAATGACATCTATGAGCACGTCAGACAATCGGGCCAGCAAATGTCTGAGAAGATGAAAACCCGTTATGACCGCAAAATGAACAATAAAGGGTTCGACGAAGGATCACTAGTGTGGTTGCACAATCCAGTCCGCAGCAAAGGGAAATCTCCTAAGCTTCAAGCTAAATGGGACGGACCGTACCGGATTGTGACAAAGATCAATGACGTAACCTACCGGATACAGAAAGGTGCAAGAGGTACTCCTAAGATCGTCCATGTGGATCGACTGGCGCGTTATTATGGGGCCAATAATGCTCGGGACGAGCATGTCTTAGGAGGGGGCAGTGTTGCGCGCCACAATTATTGATGGCGACATTAGCTACCACTAGCGCCATCTAGTATCGAGTAGCAGAACTTATAATTATTCGGGTCCCTTCTAGAAACTTCGATGATAGAACTTTCCAGAACTATCGACGTCTGGTCCGTCGGGTTCGGTATGTACTCGAACATTCTAGATGTTTCTACGGTAGAAGGTTCTGGAACTATCCGAGGCCTATATAAGGCCGGTGTGCCTGCGAGCCGCAATCAGTGTTGGATAAGCGATACAAGCGAAAACATCGAAGCGATCTTCAAGTGCGACTCTCAAGTGATTAGTAGTGCGATTGTGATTTATAATTAGTGTGTTAAAGTTGTAATTGCTGTTTCTAATTAAAGTGTCTATTTTTGGTTATTAAATCGGCAGTTTTTATTGTCACGAACCCCAAGCTCGTAACAATATTGTATGTCTTTTTTAAAGTTTTTTTTTACTAATACCCATGTCTTACCCCATTTTCTGGCGTGAAAGGGCCTGAGATGACATCAGTAATCTTGTAACCATGGATAATCCGTCTTGGTATAGATTGACGCGATCAACGTGACGAGGTATTTAGGTCCGCCCATCTCTTGTAATATGGGCCACAGGCAATCCCATCTGCCGCTAACAAACGCCTTTCAGTTTTCGATGAAGTCACGTTAGTATCAGCCTTTAGAACTCGAACGGCTTTTCTCAATTATTTGCCTCACATACATAATCTAGTATTTGGGCCTCGACCTTTTACGAAACCCGCCTCTTCGCTGGGAATCTGCCACTGAAGGTACGATTGTAGTCGTCCTTTGATTACGTAAACCATTATCTTGCTACTTGCTAGCATGAGATAAAGTGCGACTATCCTGTATTGTAGTTATACGTTCTTATTGAGCCTTTCTTCTGCAGTGGAATTATTAGGGACTCTTTCCAGTCAGTGCACTATCTGCCTGTTTCCCAAACTTGTTTGCATTTAAGTCAATTATTTGTGCTAACAACAGTATATTCTACCAGCAAGGTCATGTTATTGTCTTCTTTATTTTAGATTGTCTTGTAGGCACCTACCTTAGGAAATGCGACCTGATTGCGTAACACTATCAATCTCAATCTGAATCATTTTGAAGGATTATGCTAATCCATTGCTTCTTAAGTTCAAAATTTTGTCTGCTCAACAACGTAAATAACGCAATTCATGTTGTTGAACTGTCAAAATTAAAGCCATTCCTACTGTTAGTGTGTTACGCAATTACCGCGCTAGTCTTACATATAATTCAAACGTACTGTAACAACACATCATATTAAACTTTCGGCCATTGTTTGCTTTAAAATGTCACAGCATAACAATTTGTGGATATGTATAACATTTTAATTAGAATCTCATTTGAAAATCCAGTATTTTACACGCCCTAACGAAACTTTATGGCTATTCTGGGGGTTGGTTAATTAAGAAAGCCTGAGTTAAATGAACGCATTCCCGGAAAATTGTAAGTGAGGTAATATTTGAGTGCGTAAAACTTGGTCTTATAATATTGGTCTCTAGGGAAATTAATTGTTAAATGATTTCAATTTGTCGTGTTATAGCTATAGCCGCTTCATGCAACTGTGTAAGAATGACAGTTGTGATTTGAATATACGGAACTTCAGTCCAATATTTTTGTAATTTAGTTAGACATTGCTTTATCAAGTGCAACTAAACTAAAGGACTTGCATTAAACTTGCAAACTAGGTAATGAGAATGACCTTTGAATTCTATCGAGTCAGTACAAGGCAATAGCAATATTATCATGTCAAATAAAGATAATAATAACGCTTACTTTTGATTATTATACTTGGTGTCGTATTCCAGGTGGTACGATATGAAACCTTATATTTATTTTAAAGTTCTGTGTTCTGTGTCTAGAAAATTCGAAAAGATATGTACGGTCAGTGCTCTATATAACCTGACTCTCTTATAAAGAAGGCGTTGGGAAGAAGGATCAAGTTATGCAGACCACTGACTGTACTAATAAATTATCTTTGATTTCCTAATTAACTTTTAAGTAGAGTGCAAGCGTATTTATTTTTAAACCGTTGGTTTTTGTTGCAAGGAAGCGACGGGGGTTTTATAGTATTAATCCATCTTGGTATACATTTTATACCAAGACGGATTACCCGGCAGCTGAATGGTAATTAGAAGATTATTAACTTTTCAAAGAACTTAAGCTGAGCATTAATGAATGCAGCATTTAGTATTATAATAAGCTCTTTTAAGTTTCAAGAGTATTTTTTTACTTTCGTGGTGACTTTAATGGTATGACGATTTTTCGTTTTATGTCTCTACTAGCTGCGCCCCACGTTTTCACCCGCATAAGTGTCGATCCCGTGGGAATATCGTTAAAACTATCCTATGTCCTTCCCCGGGACTCAAACTATCTCTATAGGTACCAAATTTCATCTAAATCGGTTCATTGGTTTAGGCGTGAAAAGGTAACATACAGACAGACAGAGTTACTTTGGAATTTATAATATTAATATGGATTAGTATGGATAAGGACTAAGGAGGGAACAAAACGACTATAGTCCGGCCGTCGAAAGAATGCGGTCTTGACGTATGTCAGTGCAACAATTCCAGTAGCTTATAAAGATCAAATTTTCGTTTCTATGAAAGTACCAAAAATGTATTCTCTCGTCGGCCGCACTGTAGTCTGTAGAGCTATTCTTTTCACAAAAGTACCTGAGTTTAAAAAAAGCAATATAAAATGAGGCTTAAGTCACACCGAGATGGCAGCGAAGCGGCGAGTGGTTTCAGTGTCATATAATTTTAAACTTTATCTACACTACAAGAAGAGTCGTGAGCCGCCGCTGCGCGGGAGTCGTCGTGGTGCTCGCGGCGCCGCGGGCGGCCGCGCGCCCTTTTCAAGTTTCTCAAGCGATGCTATGTATTATAGTAATGAAGATAAAGTTTAAAATTATATGACACTGAAACTGCTCGCCGCTTCGCTGCCACCTCGGTGTGACTTGAGTCTAATGGTAGAATGCGATTCTCGAACTCACTTTTGCTAGGCTGCCGGCTGTGAGCCTGTAAGCCTGCGACATTTACCTTTGTATGCTTTCTTTCTTTTGTAAAAGTATTTCTTATGTCACTTAACTTTAACATCGGATTTAATCGGGACTCTATGCCATAATCGGATCAGCTGCGAGACCAATTAAAATTATCGGCCCTATTATTTCGAACAACAGTGCCAGTGGAGAATCAATTCATAGTTTGAGAGTAGTGTAGCGGAACTGACTGCCCAAAGTGCGCCATTAACTACCATACATTGTCCGTATCAATATACAAATCACAACTGTCATTCTTTGAGAGTTGTATGAAATGGCTACTGTCCTATCACAAATACTTTACCTTTGATTTTGTATCACTGTCAACATCAACATCGTCGGTGATCTTTATAATCATTGCAATAAGGTTGCTGTTCGATTGCTGCCATTGATAAGTCTGTGAAAATCACAGCGATCTTTATTCGTGTTACAATAAGGTTGTTATTGGGTTGCTGCTCTCAGAGGTAAATAACTATAAATGACCTGTATATTATGGCAAATTGACGTAGAGTGTCAATTTGCCTAGCAATTAATTTACCTAATTGGCTGTACACTTATGTTTAAGTATTGCCACTTGTGGAAGGCATTCATTTAGTAGGCTACATATTGGATGGACTCTGTTAATTTGTGGAACACTCGTCCCAATCTAATGATTTTCTGTCACCCTGTCACCCAGTGATTAATAACTTTCAGGCGCAATGTACACAGGTTTGTTATTGTACATTTCAGTTCTTTTTATTAGTTCCACAGGAAGTTTTGTTTTGTTTTTTCATTTTAATTTGTTTTATTGTTGTTCTTGCAGTTGATTTCTGTTGGGACTTGGTGTTGTAGTGAGTAGGACCGTGATGTTGTTTACCTATTGTTAAAGGATGGAAAGGAATTCGGGAGTTCTTTGAACCAATTAGGTAAACAAACAAACCAAAATAAAATTAAAGAACTGGGCCCTATTTCACTATGAGCAATCAATGATTCCTTACTTCGAACTTCAATTCCTTAGCTAATCAAACCAACCTCGCGTTCATTTCACGCGGTTTCGTTCATTTGTCGGAGATTACGGCCACTGCTACGTGTTGTATCGTTTTACATCACAGACTAATTAAATATTTGTGTATACTTACAGCTAAATTGTTTCTTCAGAACTTTTAAGAATTTGCACACTTTAGTGTGATACAAGTTGGCATCGGTTGGTTGGAAGTTTTGTTGATTCGTACTAGGGCTGATTTTTCAATCGACAGATAATTTTTATTCATGGAATAAAAATTTACCTCTGACGACAGTTTTTGTAATGTATAGGAAAACTGTCAACAATTCAAAATTATTCCTCGGATAAAATTATCTGGCGTTGGAAAAATCAGCCCCTGATCAAATAAGAAAAAAATGTTTATTTCAATTAACAAGAGTCCGTTTCCTTGCGACACCGACGTTTGGAGTCAGCTCCGAGCAACGAATTGCTTTTAGTTGTTAACTCCGCAACTTCCACGTGGCATTTTACAACAATAAACAAATGGTGTAGACAATAAGCATTCTAGTTGTGTCTAAAATGAAAGTTAATGGTAGAGTAAAATAATTTCGAAAATTGTTCGTATTCGTAGAACCGTAGATGACCTACTTACTTGTAAATTAATTGTTATTTTTAGCCCTTAGGTGGTAAATCCCCAAGTTTAAACAAAAATAAAACGATTAGTAAACAGAATTCGGCTCTCCTTTTCATCTAATAACGATAGGGTTTACCCATTTAAAATTTAATCCATCTATTTTTTTAGCGTTTACGTTTCGATTTTCATTTTCGCTCAAGACATTGAGATCTTCAATAACAGAACACGATATAATTCGGAAAGAATTCGGAATTACAAAACAAATCACGTGCCGAACGTGCTTTTCGCTTTCTTATTATGTTCTGAATGGGTTAAGTATTCGTCGAAAAACAATTAAAACTTTCTGATTAAAAGTTTATCATCGCTATGTCAGATCTTAGTGTCAGTTACACAGTTATAGTGTAGGTATAGTTTTTGAAATACTTAGGTATCTGACTTTAATTTTCTCTTTCATTCGTAGTGAAATTAGGAAAAGGGACAGTTTTGGCATCACATGTACATCACTGTTGTCTCCCAGATATTATTGCATCGCTTTCATAGATTATAACGAAAGAAAAATACTTTTGAAAAGTTTTGTTCCAATGTGGGGCGTGAGCTACTTATCTGGATTTAAGTATCTAGAACATATTAATTATTATTCATGGAAAAAATAAGAAAAAACCGGCCAAGTGCGGGTCGGACTCGCGCACCGAAGGTTCCGTACAAACCTGTTTAAAATATTTTTATTATATGATGTAACTAAAAATTTACGGTTTTCGCAATTTTTCCTTTATTTGTGCTATAAGACGTTGCTTCGTACCAAATTTCAAGATTCTGAGTTCATGGGAAGTACCCTGTACGTTTTGATTCCCTTGCGAGTGTCGAAAATTTGCGGCATAAACGGCTGTATCTTTTGATTGCGTTGGCTTAGAAGTTTGATTTTTTCACAGCTCCAAGGGACAGTAGACCTGAGTATTTGATATAAATTCCAGCTTGATACCTCCACGCCTTCCTGAGAAAAAGGGTCTTGACAGACAGACAGACGGACGGATGGACGGACAACAAAGTGATCCTATAAGGGATCCGTTTTTTTTTCTTTTGAGGTACGGAACCCTAAAAACTCCTTAATTGAGAATTTCGTAATTTTAACTTTATTATTCATAATGTTGGCAGTACGTAGTGGGAAAAATAATAAGCCGTTCAATGACCATTCGGCTCCATGCAACGACAATGCGGTCTCAAACAATTTGCAAGTAACAAGTAAAAAAAAAATATCGTAAAGCTCAACCTTTTCATTCCTCTACACGCTTACCTATAACTCGATTAATCTATCGTTTACTTATCCTGGTTTATTAATTAAATATTTGACTTTCTGACTGGACCACCTAACCAAACATATTGCACAACTCCTCAAATTGTCCCACTTTTAAATATAAAGAGGTCAGTGGGAAACGAACTCAGTAGGTATGTGATTCATTTCATTTATTGTGACGTCGTTGCTATCATGGCGTCTTTATTTTATTACCTGCAATGAGGTCATACCTTTTCTCATGCCAATTTCCATATCAGAAAGAGCAAGGTCATTCCAGTTTAGTGTTCTCAACTCCTTGCTCTAATTAAGAAGACCGCATTGGGAATTCCGACCCAAATTATGTGACAGGTTTCGTAATAATCAAAGCGAAAATCATGTTTCAAAATGTCGTCTTCATACTAAAAATAAATACAGACAGACTTTCCAATGTGTTTATTTAGGATCAGTAAAGTTTTAAAAGGGCAACACGATCTATCTTAGTCCCTGGCCTTTACGCCTGTTGATACTGTATACTTATATAGGTCAGCAGTGCATCGACGCGCCATTAGTATTTCCGCGACAGCTCGGATATATTATATGTTGGTGTCAGGAAGACATTAACTTCTCACGTTCATTTCCGATATCGTATGCCCGTGATACACGAGTGTCCGATTTTTATTTCCTTTATGTAATTTTTATTGTATTCTATTATGTCGCTGATATGCCTAGCTGCATAAAGAAAACCCTACTCAAATATCACTTAGTGTTTCGCACTTCACAACTTATATTATCTTCTTTTCAGTCAATTTCCTGTGCAAATAGATTTAAAGCTTTTCCATTGTATTGCTAAGCATATATTATTATGTATATTTACATTTTCTTAGATGAGGACTAGGTATCGTAATCATTCTCGTTTGAGCACTTGGTGGATATTATGTACAATCGTGTCCTGTAACTCTGCGCGTTACAGAAACTGTTGGACGCTACTGACGGTGCCAGATCGTAGTCAAATTCTGGGCCGACTCTATTTAGATTGCCATCGACACGTTAAATAGAAGAAAGATCATCATCATTCACGATTACAAGACAGCTATCGTTTTGGTAGTAGGTAGGTACAATGCGGTCAAGCTAACTCACGAATTGGCCGTCAATATTATTGTATAGTTAAATTGATAATAAGACTATAAAAGTGGTAGGCTACTAGGCCCAAGCAAGTGACATCAGCGGCGAACAAGCCAAGGCCAAAGTATGATGCGCCGCCCGGCCGGTAAGCGCGGGAGGACGGGACGGTGTGCCGATGTCGGCCACCGCACCGGCTTGCGAGGCAACGCGACGTGAGCCGCGTCGGGCATTCATACACTCCGGGCCGCAGGTCTCGTGTGCGCCTCGCGCTCCGGATCGCTGCTCCAATGCCGCGTGCGGACTGCCCGACAACACGCGTCTACACTTCTCTAATGCCCTCTCGTTCCCACTCTCTTTAGTAGCTTATTTCACTAAGTTAGTGTTCCGACGTCTGTCGCGAGTGAGTGACGCGTCGCGCGCGACTTACATATACACACGATAATAATAACGATACAATGAACTGTGAATATTTATTTACGATGCCCAAGAGCGGCACATTGTGTTAAATCGTCCATGAACGGTGCGGATGTGGTTACTAGGTTGACTTCCCTTTGTTTGATCAGATCTCGGCGCAGCCGGTGCCACGGCGTGGTGTTTACGTTTTTCTGTTGTAACTTGTAGCACATGGTGTGAGTTCTCGTACGTCTTAGCCGAGTGTAGCTGGCGCATTGCGACACATGTTGTAAACAACATTGTTTCACTCACAACATAATTGACAGGTCCGTAAAAACTAAGAACTGCCCGAAACCGCGCCAATTGTCATATTGTTGTTCATATTTTCCCTGACGAACGGTAAACACATTTATCAGCGCCTTCCTTCTGTATCAGTAAAGGACGGGTTTTTATAGATAAACATATTTCCATATAACAGGTAGGTAACTGTGAATATTTGTAAAGTCATTACAATGTCAGTAGCTAGATTACTTTTAGACGTTTGATAATTAATAACACAATCTTTCTGTTCCCCACATGCATTGTTTACAAAGTTACTTAAGAAGTTTGAAAAGTTTACAATTGTCGCTGTAGTAGTAGTCGATTTAAAATAATATAGAATGCAGACAGTATAACTTATTGGGATAAAATTTCCATTATGGACCTTTGATTTGGAAGTTCATTTTTTTTTTGTAGATAGTACTCATAAATAGAAACCTTTTTACAAATTTTCAAGCTGCGGAATATCACGGTTTACGAGATATAATTTTTTAAAGTTTCCATACAAATTGGAAAATAGCACGCTATTTGCAAATTTTTAGGTTGGATAAATTGTCATGTGGTAGACGTCAAAGTTGACATTTCACGTTCCGTTGACGGTAGAGGTGTATTTAATTCAATTTTATGTCATATTTTTTATTTCAATTTTATTTTATTTTCATATACATATTCACATATTAAATTTAGTGTGTAATTAATTTGCACAATAACCGTGCTGTATTATGCAATTACATTGACTTTTTTACACAAAAAATAACGAATTTTTTTTTACACTGTGGAACGAAACGTGAAGCGACGCTATTTTGTTTTATAGCGTCTTTTTATCTGTTAGCCATCAGTGTCAGTCATTCATCGTTTGTCATTCGTTTGTTACCTTCGCAGTGATCGTTTTTGACAACCATGGCGTCTCCGAAGCCCTATATTTCTTGTGTTTTATTCTCATTATATGAATATTCGAAAAATACCCAAAACCGAATCAGAGCACCCCACTTTCCACGTGGTCTTGTCTGCCCTACCCCTAGAGTGTATATAAAAAACCAGAGGCGCGGAGGGAGAGCAGCCTTCGCCTGCTGTGACGAAGCGGTGACCGTGCTTCGGCACGCAAGGGCGGAAGGGCTGCTCTTCCCGCAGCGCCGGAGATAAGGCGGAGTCAAACTAGTGGGGGAAAGGGAAGCTCTCAGTTTGACTAAATAGCGCTATTCTAACCTAAAAACTTTAACCATGGATATCTCCATAACCATGGGGTTCCACGGGGTAGGGATGGTACAGGGGGGTAGGACCCCTACCCCCTACCCCTCCCCCCCTCCCCGCGCCATAAATCTATGATCCATAATGGAAATTTTAACCACTTATGAAGGGGATAGGTAACATTTTAGATTTGGTAGAGTTACAGTGACATGAAAAACGTTCCCGGTACTGTCCGCCCCTGCTTCTTTTAGATTTTACACGACAATATTTTATGTAAAATAATATTAAATGAAAGCCTTGTAATTTCAGAAGGTAGATAGGTTAAATAGGTACAATTAAGTGTGACTGTTGTAATTTAAATTGATTATATTTAACTCCATGTCAATCTTGACTGTAATAATGTTTGTTGTACTTTTATTACAAAGTGTGCCCCTAAAAGAGCCCTTTTTAACTTCTGTCTAATGCTATAGTAAATGGAGTACAGGTACTACAATACCTAAGTTGTTGTTTGTTGATTAGCGGGAAAATCAGCAGAAGTTTAAAATTGTTTTTTGAACACGAACTATTGTGTTCGGATACGAAACTTCGAAAAGGAAACAAGATGCTTCAATAAAATAAAGGCACGTTCGAAAAGTAATAACTGTACTTAACTTCAATTATTTAATGAAACTTTCCGAAAAGTCCATGTTACCTACGTTACGTGTGGACCTACTACAGCATTGCGTATTGACTTCAGATCTAGCTAACGAACAGACAAATAAACGCACAGAAGTAAAGACAAACACAAAGTATCGTTTATTTAAGTACCATAACAAACTTTATATGGGCGAACAGGATATTTATTTTTCAATTTTAACACAAAAAAAATCAAATGTTAAAGAAAGATTTACGAGTTTACCTCTGTGAATTTAAAAAATAGGTCAGATGACACTTCGTGTTTAATTTCTACATAATCATCAGGTTGTCCGTGTCACAATGCAACTTAATCAGGTATTTAGAACGGAAACTACGTTACATTTTTAATGTTGAGCTTGCAATCTCACCAGGTTTAAGTTACATAATAGCTTATGATGTCGCACATGTTATTTTAATACATTAGCTGAAACAATATTGTATTTGAATATAACAATTTGTATATGTTATTCCTATTGCTTTACTTATATTTCTTGAAAACATACAATGACATTGAAATTAAGAGTTACGCGTTCGTAATTTAATGTGATTAGGTATATTGTTAATGCGACCGTCGTCGTTGAATCCTAAATCGATGAACACAATCGTAATTTACATATTTCGATGTATTTGTAAGGCAAAAACAATTGAATTAACGCTTTGTAAAAATAAAAATGACGGATTACGACGATTACAAAACATCTGAAGGCCAATTTTCGTAATTTAAAACGTTCAAAATCTAGTTGCAGTCTCATCTCGGCGATAAAAAAAAGACGGGTTGCACTCCGGGAGTGCCGGCAGAAGTGAAAACTTGAATATTAACGTTGAAATAGATCAATTATTAATTGAATTAATATAACTAAGTTTTTTTTCACTATTTCTGCGTCACTTTTTTCATTAATCGATGCACTTTGTTCAATTTCCATTTTTTTAAACACTTTATATACACGAATTTTACGAATACACAGCAGTGTGGCTACTACACAGACGGTCGAGCCATCAGCTGTCCGTCCACGTCCGCGTCCGCGTCCACCATCACCATCACCATCACCATCCATCCATCCATCCATCCATCCATCCATTATCGTGTCTCACTCACTTGGTTAACTTCAGTTGGCGCCGCCGTAGAAAGATATGGGGGGGGGGGAATCTCTCCTGACGGTCACGTGTCCTGACGCGATGCCCTGACGCGAGTTTAAAATTTTTTACCCATTACAAAAAGTGTTCAACGCCGCTAAAGAAGTTTTCACTTCAAAAATGTCAAAAACTTGTTAAAATGTAGAGAAACTAGAAGTATTTAGTTTTTGACAGATTGAGACTGAGATCAGACTGTGAACGTTCTTAAAATTACGAGAATTGTCCCTCTGTTGTTATGTAATCATCGTAATCCGTCATTTTTATTCTGAAGGGATCCCGTGATAAGCTGTTATCATGATATTCTTGGAATCAACTGTGGTAACAACAGTAGGAATGGCTTACATTTTGACAGTTTAACAACATTCATTGCGTTATTTACGTTGTTGAGTACACATTCGAACATTTATGAAGCCATGGATTAGCAATATCCTTCAAAATGATTCAGATTGTGAATGTGATACGCAATTAGGATGCTGGTTATAGAACGCTACTAGGAACTATGTTCTCCATTTTTATGAAAAGTAAAGTGACTTTGGTGATCCACTGTCTTGATCGAAAGTTAAATGTATTGCTGATTTATTTTGTGAAATTGGCTAGATAGGCAGTGATTCCCAATTTAGAAATCTGTACCTTATTAAATTAGAGATTCGGCGCACGATTGGCAGTTTTAATGAAAGTTCCGAATCAATCTCAAACCGACTTTAATTTACACCGCCGCGTTTTTTTTTTATGGATGGGAAATCATCAAATGACTCCTCCCGCTCTGGGTGGAGCGGAAGGGAGTGTCCGACTCTTACTGACTAAAACCCATCCGTGTTGCTTCCTTAGCCCTTTATGTTCCGGGGTAGCGGTAACCCTTTCGGACAATCCCGCACCCCCAGCAGGCAAACCCCGCCGCGTTACGGGCATGTTAATCCGTATCTTAACATTCAATGATTCAACTTGTTTTATAAAGGCTTATTAGGCGCCTGAATAAGGTGAATCGTCACTTTTAAGTAATATTATTTTTCTATAGGCGACTCGCACGAATCGGCACATTTTGAATACAATGAAGTTAAGAAAAAGTACACGTTTTATAATATTTAGTTTTATCAAGCACTTCTTTGCGCTACCGCTAGTGAACGTTTTTCTATACTTTATTGCATGAAGTTCCAAATGTGCTAATTCGTGCGAATAGACTACTAAGCCGTTTTAAATTATTGTAAATGTTCAAAGCCACGGGATAAATACTAACTTAATATAAAATATAATTGTTACGTTAATTTAAAAACCATTTTTTGTTTACCGCCATAGTAGTTGACCTCTTGCAGTGGCTGCGACCTTTGCGAAGCCATTTACAATTACATAGACATTTAAAATATAATATCTTCACTATGTCGTAAGACATAGTGAGGATATTATATCATTTTAATTGCTTGAACATGTAAATGTTCAAGAAATTAAAATGATTATTTGTAGGGAAGTAAATGAATAACGAATTTTCGTGACCATTTCCAGTAGTCGAATTAGACGATGCTAAATAAAAAAAATAATAAAAAAAGCTGGATTAGGTCACATTTTGTAACCGATCCTGTTTTATACAGTGTGTCAGGTTAAACGAGGGACATACTTTAAGGGAGTGTAGTACTCATGAAAATGAACAACTTTTAATATGGGGCGGACTCAAAAATATGAAGAAAAAAAAACAGCTGTTCCCTACATTTTATCCAGTTATGCGAACATAAATGTAGGTATAGAGCGGCTGCTTTTATTGTCTCGATTTCAGTGTTGGTCTCTTAGTAAAAGTTGTTCATTTTCATGAGTACTTCACTCCCTTAAAGTTTACTCATGAAAATGAACAACTTTTAATATGGGGCGGACTCAAAAATATGAAGAAAAAAAACAGCTGTTCCCTACATTTTATCCAGTTATGCGAACATAAATGTAGGTATAGAGCGGCTGCTTTTATTGTCTCGATTTCAGTGTTGGTCTCTTAGTAAAAGTTGTTCATTTTCATGAGTACTTCACTCCCTTAAAGTTTACTCATGAAAATGAACAACTTTTAATATGGGGCGGACTCAAAAATATGAAGAAAAAAAACAGCTGTTCCCTACATTTTATCCAGTTATGCGAACATAAATGTAGGTATAGAGCGGCTGCTTTTATTGTCTCGATTTCAGTGTTGGTCTCTTAGTAAAAGTTGTTCATTTTCATGAGTACTTCACTCCCTTAAAGTTGTCCCTCGTTTAACCTGACACATTGTATAATTTCCCAAAAATTAAGTGTTTTTTTTTTAAAGTACATAAGGCAAATGGACAACATGTTCAACTGCTTAACAATTAAATTCTCAGATTGCATATAACTTACCTGTCTAATAATTAAAAAAAAATTAAGTTAAACGGTTTTAATGAAAATAATGATGTAGATAATGTACTAAAAGCTAAAAAATGATTCGGTAGGTCCTAGGACCTTTGGGGTCGCGGGCACACACAGTGTGGTGGACTCTGTCAGCCCACCAAGTGACCCCATGGAAGACGGTGCTAAAGCCCTTTCATTTGATACCCGTAAAAGGTACTATTTGGAACCGAGCTGCCAACTGGAACTGCCGACAGCACGTGCAGAGGCTGGTATCAGGTATGATTCCGATCTCGGCAGCACGCAGCAGTGCTGCCGCGGCAGTGCGGTCGCAGCACTACTGGTCCTCATACATTTTCTATAGGTTTATATGAGATTACATTCCGAGCACGGCAGCAATGCTGCGCGACATTGCTGCGTCACATTGCTGCCGTGCTCGGAATGTAATCTCGTATAAACCCATAGAAAATGTACGAGGACCAGTAGTGCTGCGACCGCACTGCCGCGGCAGCACTGCTGCGTGCTGCCGAGATCGGAATCATACCTTTAGCCGATTGCATGCAGGCGCTGCACGTGCTGTCGGCAGTTGCAGTTGGCAGCTCGGTTCCGAATACATAGTACCTTTACCCATATTGAAACAAATATGAAATCAGACATCTTGTGCCGGCGGCCATCTTAGATTTGACATTTTTCATAGTGTACAGTATTCTACTAGTCAAGTTCTTTCATTTGATACCCATATCCATGAGAGGGTTGTGAAAAAATACGTAATCTGCCATTTTGTAGCGGCGGCCATCTTGGATTTACAATGTTACTGATTAAATGAAATTGTATTGAATTGAACAGTATTGTCTCGTCTTGTGTATAGTCTCGTAATTTAAAACGTTCAAAATCTAAGTAGTCGCAGTCTCATCTCGGCGACAAACAAATGTCAAAAACTTGTCAAAATGTAGGGGAAATTAGAGGTGTTTTTGACAGATTGAGACTGAGATCGGACTGTGAACGTTCTTAAATTTACGAGAATTGTCCCTCTGATCAATCTGCCACCAGGAAGGGGGTAAAATTTCAAGTACTGACCCAAAAAAAAAACAAACGGCAAGCTAAAATAAAACCGTTTAAAAATAAACAGAAATAAGTTGAACTTGAACTTGTACATTGAACTTGTTCAGTACATTTTATTTAAAGAAAACATAACTTGGTAAACGATTAAATTGCTCGACCTTGAACATTGTAAAGTTGTGATAACTGATAACGCTAATAATGATATACTTAGTATTCATTAGTCTTTCCTTGTTTTCTATTCGGTCATGACAAACTTATATTTTGGTACCTACATGCAACTTAGTTGTACCACAGAATAAATAGTACAAGTATTGTACTTGGAACTTGAGTTTTAACGTTGTAGAAAAAACAACAAGCTATTTTATAGCTGTTATCAATGACGAGAAAAAAAATAATTATTATTGACGCTACTATCAAAGACGCTATAATATGCAGATACATTAATATTTTTTGCTTTCACAATTAAGATAAACTTTATTAGGTACCTACCTACTTCTTGTTTCTTTTAAATAACCGTGTCTCTCGTCACGTTCGCAATGCAATGCTTCTGCCATGGTGAATTAACTTGGCACGCAGTGAAGGTGACCCCTCTTGTACGCATGCGTCCTGTCCCAAACGTTTGTATTCGCTGCGTCCCTCAAGGCCCTGCGCGGCGTTCCCGCTTTGCCACAGTCATGATCACGGACCTTCTATGTAGGACGCGACCTTGGAAGTCGTTAAACCTGTTTTATCCCCTTTCTGCTACGCGCTACAGCTGGTGTGCTCTCTCGCTCTTGTATTACGAAAAACACTTGACCTCTGCTTGATATTCTTACAGCGAGCTCTCCTATATTGTCATTTTGTTTTGCACGGGCTAATGAACCCTGGTGTAGGTTATATCGTAAGTCGGTATTCATTAAAACAATGATGAGGCCGCACTACCCGGTAAATATTTGAGCTAAAATAATTTTTACTGTTGCTAGCCCGAGATCTGATCAATATTCAACGAAGATGAATGTGGTAAAGTTAGGACTCGGTGAAGTTTAAATAGACAATATTCAAAATGCACGGAATTACACACTTTTTTCATAAACACCATCGGGAGTCAACTCCTCCATTGGAGAAAGATGACAGCGGAGACAGCTGGTATTCTACTCTGAGTTCAACAGATTCACGTAATGTACTAGGAAATGAAGGCGCCGCATCGTCATCGGCTGCTCGACCTATTCCTATTCATCCGAGAGGCTCCAGTACCCAGCGCAGCATGAGAGCTAGTTCAGGGAGTCCCTATGATTTCGCATCTAGTCCCCGCGACCGCTACCCCAATTTTGCGAGTTATATTCGCGATGTTATGGAAAGAGGCTCCCCCACACAGCAACACTATTACACCCACCAGCCAGACTACAGGCGGCGTAGCGACGGAGAACGCCATCAGATTAGTGTCAACACATACCATCCGCCAAGAAATGACTATAGAAATTTTGTTTCACCTCTCTATAATGATGCTATGGACGATATTCAAGAACACGAGTATAGCAAATGTGAACGTTATGGTGAAATCTCCAGTTCAAAATTGAGCCATAGAAGTCGTCATGATAACAAAAGTTTTGCTCAAAAGTTAACAGAAAGTGTGACTGGCAACAAAGATTACGGTAAAGAGCATTCCAAAGATCAAAGCAAAGATGACAAAAAAGATGAAAGGCGAGGGTCAGGGTCAAGCGGTAGCGGACATCGATACAAGCACCACACGATACAAGAGTTGATACGAACGTTTGGTAAAAAAGTGGGGCAGTGGCGGCACGAGACTGGGGAAGGTCGGCGAGGCTCTTACGCTATTCCGGCCGCCAGTACCGACGAGGCTCGTGCTATGGACAGTGATGAGTTTCGCTCACGATCAAAGTCTCTCGATGGTGATCACTCGCATAAAATTCTAAGGCGGCAAGTGCTCGAAGATTGCGGCGCTACGTACCAGATTTACGACGAAATATTGAGAGAAGGTATTGTATCTGTTCTTGGAAATATTCTGTCGCTTTACCACTAGATTTAAGCTAGGAATTTCTAATACAATATACTTACTGATTACGTTACGAACATATCTACTTAGTTGAGTGAAAGTATTGTTCTCGCTGTACAACTGCATAATAGAAACTGGATAATTATATCCATAGAGCGTGCCGTCAGGAGACAGTATTTAGAATCTTCTCGAAATACGACAGCGTGTACAAAATAAATACTTCCCGAAACTTAATTCTACGTTATGCATTTAAGTCATTTGCGTTTACTTATGGTCATTAAATTACTATTTATGAGGAAATAAATATCAGTTATCTGATTTAGATTTGCTAGTAGTTTTTGTTTAACGCTCGCTCTGATTCGCATCATATAGGACTTTCACAGCACACTTTCTTGCGGTTTTATGTGTGATGCCGTAGAACGTAACATAATACTTACGCGTATTCATTTGGTATTAATATGATATTATTATCGGATCACAGACTCAGCTATTCAGCTTCGGATTACTAACTACGCCGATTTTTTTCCCTAAGCTTCTATCCTTTCTTCCAAACCTACCAAAATTGAGCCTAAATAAAGTGAAGCTAGCTCCTGTTTATTCTCATCCAGTTTTACTATCAGTGGCTTTACGGAGGTGAAATATCCACGGAGCAGCGTTTAATTGGAAATATTTCTCGAAAGTGCGCCTTGGAAAACTTGGAAAGTATCATCTCAATCAAAATTATCGAGATGTACAGCAATAATGTGTCAGCTGTAAACCTAAAATTTTAAGAAGAGGTATCGCCACCATACTGAACACTAATTAGCTTTGTGGCCGATTCAGTGACGCTCATTACTAAATAATCTGCAGTTGGCGCAGATGCGGCGTTGCGTTTATTTTAAAATGGGAACACAAGCTATGCCCGTCATCTGTGAATGACCGCATGTGTTATAAGTTCTTTTTGGGAATGCTCTTAACATTTGATGCACATTACAACATATTTCGATAAAAGTTGAGGAATCCATTGATGGATGTACATGGATTGACCCACAGTAATATCACACAGACAGACAGATTTTGACTTATTGTATACGTGGTTGACGACTGAGGGAAACTGACCAGTGATACGTAGACTCGATGAATGATCATCAACATAACGATACTCGACCATACTCAATCGATACCTAGTTTCTTTTAATCAAATTTCAATTAATACTAGGACACATGATCAGCTATCGTGATTATCACACACAGTTTATCAACCTATTAATGGGCATGTACAAAAATACATAGTTGAGTATCTTTAAGAACTTGTTGGTTACCTTACCACCTAACTTAGAAAATAGTTCAAAAAGTACAAAATGCTTCACTTGAACGTTTACACACTTCCAATGAATGTTCCACCTTGATTCACACTTCGGTTTACATTTACTTACCTACATATTTTAGGGCGGATTTCACCCAACTTTTTTACATAAAATAAGCTTTACTGAGAATAAATTTTGAATTTTTGACAGTTTTTCCATGCTCGAACTGTCAGACGTCAATCTTATTCCACGGATAAAAGATCTTAAGAGACTTTGGTAAAATTAACCTTAGTCTTTATAACTGCTTAATCATCTGCTGCCTTTGTGCATTGTTTAATAGGAAACCAATAATTACTAAGAAGCTTTCACTTTCTCGATGGTTTAGCAACATTTTATCAATATTTTGTTATTGTTATGATTAGTCATTAGTAAATGCCACTGCATATCTAGGTAGTGTTTCTTCATTGCCTTTTACTTAAATCACTTGAGATTCCCGTGGGCATGTAAGTGAATTTTAAGAGGTTTGTTAATAACAAACACACTGGAATTTTACAAAATTACAAACATTACTGTGTTTGTAATTTATTTTTAACATAAGTGCCGTTTGGGGACTGAAAACAATAAAGAGAAATTGTTCCACAGAACCGCACGTTACGAATTTTGTTTCAGTGCGGTTAGTGGAAGTGCTCAGGTGCGGTACGTCCAAGTGCGGTGGAAATCAGTGCTCTCAGTGGAATACCTCATTATAACTTTCCCGAAATCTCTGGGTTAGTAACGGCAAATCATTCATTATCGGGCACAGAAATTATTTCATTACAATGAATATTGACAGGCCTGATGGTCTAGTGGTTAGTGACCCTGACTGCTATGCCGGAGGTCGTGGGTTCGATTCCCACCCAGGACAAATGTTTGTGTGATGAGCACGATCATTTGTTCTGTGTCTGGGTGTAATTTATCTATAATATGTATGTATTTAGAAATATATAAGTATGTTTATCAGTTGTCTAGTACCCATAACACAAGCTCTGCTTAGCTTGGGACTAGATGGCGTTGTGTGATAGTTGTGGAATATTATATTATATTAAGATATTTGTTGAGGACCGCTGTTCGTGTATACGTCACGTCACGTGAACTCATGTACTACGTGCCCCGTCTGGATTCAGTCTGCCTCCTTCGCTGAGGTCAACTTTACATAAATTTTAAATGAAATTCGCTTGCCGTCTCTCTGCGTGACCGCGTTGTTCTTCGAAACTGCACAACGGATTTTAATGCGGTTTTCAATACCATTGTGAGTGTTTATTCCGGAAGGTTTCATATTAAACTAAAGAAATCACGAAGTTTTGTCAAGTCGCAAAAACCTTACACTTTGCCCGCTACATATACCTAGATAATTGATTATCTGTATGTCAGCTGGTTAACATAGGTACATTGTCCGTTTAAAGACTCTGCGTCGAAAACTGGTTACTCTGCTTACAAAAAAACGAATAGTAGTGTCTTTTATTTACCATTAGTGTTACTTACATAACTTGCTGTTATGCAACCCACCAATATGTCATGAGTGCAATCTTTTCTCACGATAATCTTACAAAACGATGTCTAATATAACTTTCCATAATTAATTACATTTCTCGTAAGATAAGACATGAAACATTCTCATTTCGGATTCCTGTTTTCTTAAACGATACCGGTGAACGAATACAAATGTACCTACGTGGCCATGAATGCAAAGGAGAGAGGGCTGAGAGCTACTTAAGTATAGTTTTATATAACACTATAGCGACCCGACGGCGACGCCCGTGAAATCGGCATACAGTATTCTACACTCGAGAGTAATGAATTAGGGTCACATAAAAAAAGATACCTGAAAGTCTCGAAAATGAAGGAGTACCTAATTCATCCGAGTTGATTACTCCTACGGCCCAATTGGGACGACTTGACGAAAATCAAAATAAATTTTATTTTAATTCTGCAAGTCGTCCCACGTTACTATAAAAATGAGAAAAGGTACAATCAGTAGCAAAAGTGTTAGTGTGATAATAATAAAAAAAAGAATTTGCTACAAAATATTTAATCATCACAACATTGTCACATAATATGTTCGAAAGTCATACATGTCTATCATTCTTATTAATTTCGGATAACACTTGAACTTGTGCGTTTGCTTGTAAAATTAAACAATAAACTGTTGTTCTAGAAAAAGATTATTTAGTAGGAAGGTACTGACTTTTTTAATATTAAATAATCTATGAACAAAACAAAAGCAAAAACTAAAAATTAAAAAAAAAAATTGTTATGACTTGTCTTACTAAGGGTCCGTTCACACAGACCGGCTCGGAGAGGAGAGCAGATTCTTATCACGTTGAAAACAGAGTTTTTAGTATTTGTAGTAAGGTTTATTTTTGCATGTGCACTGCTTTTGTCATTAAGAATGCTTGAACGCGCTTGGTGTGAAATAATAAGAGGAGCTGACCGGCTCCGATCGCGTACTTTTTCTCGTTCGCGTAGCTGTTCGGCTCCGATTGCATGCTCTTTCTCGCTCGCGCAGCCGATCGGCTCCGATTGCGTGCTCTTTCTCGCTCGCGCAGCAGATCGGCTCCGATTGCGTGCTCTTTCTCGCTCGCGCAGCCGATCGGCTCCGATTGCGTGCTCTTTCTCGCTCGCGCAGCCAATCGGCTCCGATTGCGTGCACGCCGCCAAACAAAACTTGGACTGCGTGGAATACTGGTACTGCCTTTGTAGTGTATCCACCTGGCTCCGAGCGCATCCGACCGGCTGCGAGTGCATCTGACCGGCTCCGAGCGCATGCGACCGGCTGCAAGTGCATCCGTCCGGCTGCGAGCGCATCCGACCGGCTCCGAGCGCATCCGCTTTCAGATAGCTTCCAGCCGGTCTATGTGAAATAGTTGGCGGCTCCGCTCCGACCAACTCCAAGCGTATACGATCTGGTCTGTGTGAAAAGAAAAATGCGCGCCGATGCTCTCCGAGCCGGTCTGTGTGAACGGACCCTAACTGTACCAAACGTAGATAAAGTTTAATGCAAAAAAAAAACGTGGGACGACTTTCAGAATGAAAATAAAATTTGTTTTGATTTTCGTCACAAATGGGCCGTAGCACGGAATAGATAATATCTGTTCCGTGGGCCGTAGGCAGGCATGTAGGACGAGTTGATGAATTACTCAAACTTAGAATGCTAGCTTAATGAAATAAATTGTGTTTAATAGACAATCAAATGTTCCTTAAATGAAAGTAATGTGCCACTTTGTATTATATTCATAAACAATTACATAAACAACAAAAAATACCCAATCTCATCTTATAACAAAAATAGAAAAGCAATTTTTTTTCTTGTGTTTAAACAATCAAATGTTCCTTAAATTAAAGTAATAAAATGTATGTGTCACTTTGTATTATATTCATAAACAATTCCATAAACAAAAAAATACCCAATCTCATCTTATAACAAAAATAGAAAAGCAATTTTTTTTTCTACCGCTTTAAAATTTTCTTAAGTTTAGTACTTTGTATTATCCTCACGTCACGTGCTCTCATCACTGCGGTTATGCGGTTTGGTATGCTGTATCACCAAGTTTCTTATACGATGTTGTGGAATATTCTCCCATTCCTCTACGAGCGCGACTTTTAAGTTTCGGTGTCGTCCGAGCTCGTCCCAAGCATGCTCGATTTGGTTGAGGCCCGGGCTGCGTGCTGGCCACTCCAAACAGTTAATGTTCACCTCTTGAAGGTAGTCATTATCAATTTCACCAGTATGAGGCCGGGCATTGTCATGCATAAAGATAGCATCCTCACCCAAATTGACCATAAATGGACCAACGTATTCGTTTAGGACACGTAACTTTCGCTTGTTATAGTGCCGTTTTCTATAACCACCAGCTCTGTGCGACTCTGCAGAAGTTCGGGCCCATACAAGTATGGATCCACCGCCACAGGCCACTTTCTCTTCGATGCATGCTTGCTTGAGTCGCTCTCCAGAAGGCCAATTCTCGTAATTTATAACATTCAAAACAAATGTCAAAAACTTGTCAAAATGTAGGGGAAATTAGAGGTATTTTTGACAGAATGCGACTGAGATCAGACTGCGAACGTTCTTAAAATTAAGAGAATTTCCCCTCTGGTCTTCATTTAGAAACGTCCCATTTTTTTATTTTGTAATTTTTGATAGCATAACTTTACAGTAACTAAGAAGTTTTATTAGTTTCATTTAATTGTCTATTAAACAAATTTTATTTTACTAAGCTAGCATTCTTAGTTTCCGAGACTTTCAGGTATCTTTATGTGACCCTAATTCATTGCTCTCGAGTGTATACTAAAATCTTCCTCAAGAAATTCTTAAATTTGTGGCAAAAACCGCATCAAAATACCTACATCAAAATGCCCAAGAAAGTAAGCACCTGTTTCTATAGATCCTATTTATTTAGATATATGAAACTGGAGAGTACAATGTAGCAACACTGGCAACAGTAGCGTCCGCATACCTACCGATTACGTCATCCTAATCAGGTTTCCTTGATATCTGTGAAGGCCAAGATGACACTGAACACAAAACTGGAACTTACCGCGCTAACGAGAGCAGGACAAGTTCCTTTCGACAAATATTTTGGTAAAACACGGAGACAACTTTAGGAAAAGTAAATACTTTAATTTATATAAATTCTACTCAATTGGATGAAGTCTCCTTCATCCAATTGAGTAGAATTTATACAATACTGACTTCAAATAACATTATGAAAACTGACTTCAAAGCATCTCTGCTATGAAGTCAGTTTTCGAGTAAGTGGCCCACAAACAATTGATTTTCTTTTCACCCATTACGTTCAATGATGTGTTAATGATGAAAGTTACTACAAACCTAATAGTGCAGTCGTTAAAAAAGTTTTATGATGTGTCATAAAAAGCTACGAGTAGCATAACACCCACGTCAAGGCATTCATACCTCCTCGCGCTAAGTCGGTACCTTCAACAACGTGAAGTGTATTTATTATTCTGTACTCTTCATGCAAAGAGCTTTAAGAGCTCTGGAGCTGTTTTTTAACGGTACAGTGAAAACTATGTTGGGGTCGGCTTCCAGTCTTACCGGATGCAGCTAGATACCAGTATTTTACATGGAGCGACTGCCTATCTGACCTCCACAACCCAGTTACTGGGTAATACGATACCCCTTGGTAAAACTGTGGTTGTCAGACTTTCGGGCTACTGACAACCCGTAACGACTGTCAAACATATACTAATGACAGCCGGGACCAACGGTTTAACGTGCTTTCCGAGGCACGAAGGGGTCTTGGTATGTGAAGGTAGTCGCCCATCCATGAACTAACCGCGGCAAGCGTAGCTTAACCTGATCGATCGACCCGTGCGGCTGTTATTATTTAGCCTAATCCACCGGGAACTTATACCAAAAAACTTTACAAGTCTACATTCTACTATCATTGTTAAATTGTAGTAAATATTACGTTACACAGGAATTACAAATATGTGGACTTGTCCCTAAAATTTGTAATTTTTTTGTAATTTGTACTTGTAAGGTTTTTCCTTTACAATTATGTGACTTCGAGTTTTGTGGTTCGCACGGCTACACATCAAGCTATACATAACCAGTATAAGCTGACTTGATTGTACGAAAAACCTATGCATTTCGAGTTCAGCTAAAACTGGAAATATGTAGTTAGATGTGTTGAGTTGCCGTGTGTACAAAGACACTTGTAAGATTTACTGTATCTAATTGTAAAGTTTGTGGTATAGGGCCCTGATATCCAGTGTAAATCTAAGTAAATAAAATACTCCGTGTATTTTATTTACAAAAGGAAATAAAGTAAGTATAAGTCGATGAATCTACTTTAATTTATAAGGTTTGATGTACTTTTTTACACTGATTTGCTTTTAATCCAATTAGATCAGCTCTATAGCCACCTTAAATTCTCGACGCCCGCCATCAGGATACTTAATTATTACTTTTTTTTTCATGTTAGTTGATTATTTCTTCCAATTAGGCTAAAATTAAATACATTTTAGATAGGTGTACACATTTTAATTCTCTTTCTTGTACAAACATAAAATGACAGGTAGAGTTTCTTTAGCCAAATCCATACTATCCATACTAATATTGCGAAAGTGTGTCTGTCTGTCTGTTACCTCTTCTCGCTTAAATCGCTGAACCGATTTAGATGAAATTTCGCATAGAGATAGTCCTTTCCCGGGACTCAAAGTCCCGGGAAAGGACATAGGATAGTTTTTATCCCCATATTCCCACGGGAAACTTATGCGGGTGAAACCGCGGGGCGCTGCTAGTATTTGAATAAACACATTATTTTATGTCTTTTTCGTAAATACAGGATCATTTGGGAAAGACTGCAAGCTCTGTCGCGGTGAGAAAAACTAATAACGTTGTTATTCAATTTCTGAAGATCCGAAAATAATATTTTCCATGCCCCAAATAACATTAGTGATCGACTTATCAAGCTTTTTATAGGAAGATGGTTATTTAGGTTGTCTGTGGGTCATGAGTAAATATGATTAGCATTTGACCGACTTCTTTAAACAAGTGCGAGTCGGACTCGCCCATGAAGGGTTCCGTAGCAGCAAGTAACATAATATAAAAGTTCTTGTAGTTCGTTGTAACTTTGTGAAAGGTAAATTGCGGTTTTCGATTTATGACGTATTAAAAAAAAACTACTTACTAGATCTCGCTCAAACCAATTTTCGGTGGAAGTTTACATGGTAATGTACATTATATATATTTTTTTAATTTTATCATTCTCTTATTTTAGAAGTTAGAGGGGGGGGGGACACATTTTACCACTTTGGAAGTGTCTCTCGCGCAAACTATTCAGTTCAGAAAAAAATGATATTAGAAACCTCAATATCATTTTTGAAGACCTATCATAGATACCCCACACGTACAGATTCGATGAAAAAACATTTTTGGAGTTTCAGTTGTAAGTATGGGGAACCCCAAAATTTATTGTTTTTTTTTCTATTTTTGTGTGAAAATCTTACTCCGGTTCACAGAATACATCTACTTACCAAGTTTCAACAGTATAGTTCTTATAGTTTCGGAAAAAAGTGGCTGTGACATACGGACGGACGGACAGACAGACAGACATGACGAATCCATAAGGCATCGTCATTTTGAAAATCCGATTTAGAAAACCGTTTTTTAATTTAGCAGTGTTGCTTGCAAGGTGATTCCGTATTATAAGTTTTATTAACTTTGTTTGGGTAGTTTTTGAGTTAGCTTCAATGATACGTATTTAGTCCGTTCAAAAAGTCTTAAATAAGTTATCGATCAATGAAATTGCTATAAATTTCCTTCATGTATGCAATTAATTTCTCATAGCTTGAAACAGTTTAATAACCCGGTTTCTAAATTGAGAATTTGATGTTGAAAACTTGTGAAACTCTAAAACTCTCAGTCCAGGCCGCGAATTCCATAATTTCTTAAGTTTTTTACAAACAAATTATGAATTTTGCGGGCTATTAACTCAAGTGTCTAATGCTAGGTAGAGTTAGCCAAGTCTCCAACTTCAAATTCCCAATTCAAAAACCGGGTGTAAGACGAAGCTCGTGGCCTCATATAGTCAAATTGAAAATATACAGTTTGTCAATGGCTCCTATAAAATGGGTGGAGAGAATTTATCGGGCGAAACCGGTCCAAGTATGGCGCGCGTTCTACTTAGGATGCAGAGATGTAACCTTCGGCTCTAAAAAATATTTTCAGCTGTAATGTGTGTGTATTACCCATGTAAAGACTGCGTAAAAGGCTAAAGCAATTTCATCTGGCTAAATATATGTGTGGGGAGGATTAAGTAAACTTAGACCACACCCCGGACACTCCATACAACGCTCGCAAAATAATTACCTACTACTACTACATTAATAAATGACGTTTGTATACGTATGAATGTGTGCGTGAGGTACTTGTGTTTGCGAGCGCTCCTGTTAAAGAGCCGGCGACGAATACGTCGAAGTGCGGGGTGAGGTGCGGTAACTGATGTTAGTGCGGGGAAGGGAGTGTCCTTTCTGTACGTAGTACTTTAAGTATTCTGTGCTTAGACTGTATTGTAGGTACCTACCTACCTATTGTAGGTACCTAGTCATAGCCGCTTTAACCGAACAGTTGGCATATTTTTCGATAGTTGGAATAATAAAGTTATTCATAAACTATTTGATAATTATAGCACATTTCGCGCATCCCGTATTTTGCTTAACCGGACGATTGACGACTGACAAGGCATTGGTTATGGTTAAGTATAGTTGAGCGGTTTTTAATCGTAGGTGCAGCCACAACTTATCGCGATAAATCGGCGTTTCCCATTGGTGTGGCCCGGGCATTAATGTTATAGGTAGTTATTAGTGACGTTATTTTAACAATTGTTAAAATTTTGCAACGCGGAGATTTGACGGCTGTCAAGGCATTGGTTATCGTTAGTTGATGCAACTCACCCTTAGTATACTTGTTTCGTTTAGTATCCGTATGTGAATTAAGCCATGATCACTACATTATAGAACCATATTATTGGTTACGTAATTGAGGAACAGTATCAGAATTTAACCTTATTTTGCTATCGAACGGTTGCATAATTAATGAGGTTAAAATGTATATTAGTACTCCACTGGGTCTGGAGGCAAACGTAATTAGGTACAGGTGCAGCACTTGGGCTTCGTACAGCAGGTACCTACGGAGGACTCGTCTACTAACAGAGCTTTAATACTACCAGCTCCCCGCGGTTTCACCTGCATCAGTGTCGATTCAATGGGAATATCGGGATAAAAAGTATCCTATGTGTTATTTTGTTGTATAATAAGCTATATTACTCCGTTCAGTAGTTTTTGCGTGAAATAGTAACAAACATCCATCCATCCATCCTCACAAACTTTCTCGTTTATAATATTAGTAGGATTATTATTTTAAAAAGAGGGACGGACTTATTATTAGGTATTTAATGAAAATGGAAATACAAAACATTGTATTTTAGGTTGAAATTTGCAGATCTTTGACAGTCGTTACGGGTCATTTCATTTCAAAATGCTGGAGTTCAGCTAGATCCGGTTAGACTGGAAGCCGACCCCAAAATAGTTTGGAAAAGGCTAGCCAGGTGATGAAAACCATTGTATTCTATTCTTTTTTCCACCTAAACCTTTTTATGGTAAGCAGTGGCAACTCTTTTGCCACCAAAGATTATTATGTTTTATCTTCGACGTTCCTTACCCTTTTAGCAATGTCAATATTTTCACGAGTTTACAGTTGCGATGAGTTTTCTTGGTATCTACCTATCAAACCAATCGCAAAACGAATGCTATCATAAGGAACTAGGAACGACGAATATTGATTACGCACAGTGTAAAATGTTAATTTAATATTTAAGTAACTGTTTACCTACAATATTGTGCCAACTAAACCGCTTTCAGTTTATTCATCACTTCACTAATCAAATCCGTCGGCTTACCTATTTAATTTATACTTAAGTAACGTATGTTTTGTACCAGACTGCGGAAAGATAAATCTATGTATGATCGATCGTAAAGTAGTAAAGGCTCCCGCAGATAGGTGCGACGCGGCAGCACGACGGCGACGTAACTCTAGCAGAACAATTTCTATGAAAACTTTATGAAAATTGTGCTACCATAATCGCGTCGCAACGTCGCATCGCGCCTGCTTGAGCCTTTACTCATAAACGTGACCTAATTTACTCATAATATGAGGTGTCGAAAACGCTTTGGTTTCAAAACAGGTGTTTTTACCTAAATTATACGCATGACGCTATAAAAAACAACATTTAAGTCACAATAAAAAAAAAGACGGGTTGCACTCCGGGAGTGCCGGCAGAAGTGAAAACTTGAATATTAACGTTGAAATTAATCAATTATTAATTGAATTAATATAACTCATTTTTTTTCACTATTTCTGCGTCCCTTTTTTCATTAATAGATGCACTTTGTTCAATTTCCATATTTTAAACACTTTATATACACGAATGTTACGAATACGCAGCAGTGTGTCCACGTCCACTTCCACTTCCACTTTGACTTTGACTTTACTTTGACTTTACTTTGACTTTGACTTTGACTTCGACTTCGACTTCGACCCCGACTTCGACTTCGACTCCGACTTCGACTTCGACTTCGACTTCGACTTCGACTTCCACTTCCACTTCCGCTTCCACTTCCACTTCCACTTCCACTTCCACTCCATCCATCCATCCATCCATCCATTGTCGTGTGTCACTAAACTTGGTTCACTTCGGTTGGCGCCGCCGTAGAAAGAGAGGGGGGGGGGGGGAAATCTCTCCTGACGGTCACGTGTCCTGACGCGATGCCCTGACGCGAATTTAACATTTTTTACCCATTACTAAAAGTGTGCAACGCCGCTAAAGAAGTTTACACTTCAAAAATACGTAGTACAGTCGAAATGTTGTGAAAGAAGTCTGTAATCCGACTGAGTTGTTTTGCACGCCCTTGCGGATAACAATATCGTTGTAATATTATAAGACCGTCACATTTGATGTCAATCGAAGGCATATTTCCAGGATATACGAAAGCTATTATGTTTCGATAAACAAGCTTCTAGTAAGTACGTAATTTCCTTAGCAGTAGGTAGTGAACATTTCACTTATTGTATTATACGAGAAGACTTTCCTAGAATTTTCTAAATATTTATATTTCCCAAATTGAAGCTTGTTATATGGAACTATTTTCTTCATTAATATTGTAACTCAAATAAACATGTGTATCTAGATACTGTGGTCCAATTCCATACTTGGCTTCTCATGTATATTTAGTTCAGAAGGTATAGGTACAGTCACGAGCATAAGTTTAGGTATTACTATTGACAGATCTGTAAGTATGTATATTTATGCTCATGACTATCTACAGTTTGCAACGTTTAGAAAATATACTTAAACGATAATAGCCTATTTTCATTAGCAAAACTTACGACCGAGCAGAAATCATCAGCTATGCTAATCTAGACATGAAAAATAGTGTGCTTTCTCATTTGTTGATTTATTATGGTAACCCAATCTCAATTATTACTTATTTGTAGTATATTAAGGCGGGTACTGGCCGGCGTTACGGGGCGTAATGTAACGTGTTACACAGCGAGCGTTCGTGCAGTCAGTACGGGGAAACAAGGCGCTCGCAACGAGAAACGAGCGGCTCGTTGCTCGTTGCGAGTGCTCCACCCTGTTGTCGGTTTTTTGGCGAATCCTTTACGTTACACGCTTCAGTCAGTCAGTAGTCAGCAGTACGTCGCAGTGAGTTGTCACGAGCGCTTCTTGAGTGCAAGTGGTAAAGCCGGGTCCAGACGAGTGTAACGTGTAATGTAACATTACGTGTAATTTAGCGTCAACAGTGTGGACGGCACACGAACGCAAAGCGAATTGTGTACGCGAAACTATTTCAAAGCTGTTTCCACTCAGTTGCTAAGAACAGGAATAAATCTACATCTCTTCCCAATGAATGAGCAATATCACTCAAAGCATCGTATTTAAGAAATTTTTTTTAAAGTAATCCGGGTTTCTTGGATACCAAATAACAGGTTTTTCTCGATACAAACTAATAAGTTCAAGTGATTGTTCGTCACTCCACATCATGAACGTACACACGACACAACCGTCACGAACGCCGTCCAAACGAGCACTGCGAGCGCCTTTGTGTTCGCGCGAAAAACCGACAGCCGATGGATCAACCCCGAGCGCCGCGCGAGCGTTACATGTAATGCTCGTAGTGCCGTCCACACGTAGAATTCGTGTTACATTACACGGTGGATTACATTACACGTTACACACGTCTGGACCCGGCTTAACGAATCTGGATCACGGGCGAGCAACGAGTTCGATAAGAGCATGTTTTAACAACGTCGTAACCTAAAGGTGGGTACTGACCAACGTTACAAGGTGTAATGTAACATTCGCATCGAGCGTGTTACTCATCGAGCATGTTACGCAGTGTCCTTAAAATCGACGTAACATGCTCGTCAAAACTCTGTGCTCCGTCGCCGCCAGTTCACTCCGAGATGGCCGACAGCGAGGACGTATTGGGAACTTTAATTCTACTTAGTTATTGTTTCATCCAAGTAAAGAAAAAGAAAAAACGTTACTGGACATCAAACTTATTTAAAAATAGAGGCGTATGTGGTGGTTTGTCATTGATAGCAATATTAAAAAACCAAACCTCGTGACGACTCGCAACGGCGTACTGACTGAACCGCGTAACAGTCAAAGGATTCGCCAAAAAACCGACAGCCGGGTGGAGCACTCAAAGCGAGCAACGAGCGGCTCGTTGCTTGCTGGATTTTCCGTAACACGACGTACTGACTGCATGAATACTCGCTGTGTAACACGTTACATTACGCCCCGTAACGCCGGTCAGTACCTAGCTTTATATGCTCGCTGTGCATTCACAGCGAGCATATTAGGTTACGCCGTTGTTAAAACCGAACTGACCGGTGTTACGGGCCGTAATGTACCAATTGTACATTACGGCCCGTAACACCGGTCAGTACCCATCTTTAGGTAAATGATCTTTACCTGTCCACGTTTATTTCCCATGAAAATCACTTTGCTGTTGGCTGGGAATTGCAGTTTGAAATGGATGCGCTACCTACCTAATTTTTTATACCTCTAAAAGATTCCTACACATTTAACCGGTCAAGCGGCGCGGTTCGCCGATCGGCGACGAAACAATAGAAAATCAATTGTGTCTCATTAGCGGAGCTTGACAGATTAATTTCAAGTTGTGCGTATGCTTTGGCCTCCGAGGGCTCCGTTACTTCCGTTTAATTTCAAGTTATGCGTATTTTGTGGCCTCCGAGGGTTCCGAAGGTAACTTGGAGGAACAATAATTTTCCCAAGTTCCCAAACTCCGTTAACTATATTTATTTATGATTTTTCGCTTTGCAAACTTCGGAGATAAGGGTGAGTGGTATTTTTATGGACATTTCTATTCGGATCGGATCGGATCGGATTTATAGTGAGCCCTTCCATATATGAACACCCCATTTGACATTAATCACCCCACTTTAAAAATGTCGACCTCCATTTCAGCTCCTATTGCAATGAAAATAAGAATATTTTTTCAATTTGTTCACTTGATATGTATGTACACAAACTCTACTTCATAACAGCATAATCAGCTTATAATGTTCTCACTGCTGGGATACAGGCCAAGCCTCTGTCTGAGAGGGAGTGAGCTGTAATCCACCACGCGGGCCCAGTGCGGGTTGGAAGATGTCACATGTCTTCGATTTTTTGGTTCGAAGACATGCCAGTTTCCTTACGATGTTTTCCTTTACCGTTTTGAGATCAGTGGTGATGACATTTTGACATTTACACAAAGTAAAGCGCCTGTCTGGGTTCGAACCTCCGACCTACAACTCGTAAGTCGCGGCCATTACCACTGGGCCACCACTGCTAGCTTGGACTTATCTCAATACAAAACTGCAGTTAAAACAGATTCTGCTTTTTAATTAGGGTTCGGTTCAGCATATATTTCTTATCCATAGCACTACAGCCGTCAATACAGTATTCACTCCCTTTCTAACGTAACTATTTTACTACATTGCAAGCGGTCTTAGGGCGAATTTCACTGATGCGATCTGGGGCCGTATTATGAAGTACTAATGCCATCATGGTTCCAGTCCGAAAAAGGGATGGCACTATCGGTCATTTATAGCTCCATCTCTCTCTCGCACTGGAATAATTATGCCATTAATACTTCATAATACGGAATCAGCACTTCTAAACCGCGTTCAGTTTCATTGGTGGAATCCGCACTTAAAATCATATCAGCAATTTTCTAACGCTTGGGCTGTAAGCAGGACTGTCGCTGATTACAGGCCACTGATAAGTGACCTAAACTGCACGTGATGAATCTAAACCACAACACTTGATCTGTTCTCCTTTGATTGAGTAACGCAAAGGCAAAATAAGTAATAGACACTGTGAAGGTTCCTACAGACAGGCGCGAAACGACCCTATTGGAATTATTCCGATCTGTCACCCTGCAGACTAGGGTGACAAGTCGGAATAATTCAGGAACATTGAATTGTCTATTAAACACAATTTATTTCATTAAGCTAGCATTCTTAGTTTCCGAGACTTTCAGGTATCTTTATGTGACCCTAATTTATTGCACTCGCACAAATGTACCCTACATTTCACATAACAATTGCACATACGTTTACGCACCAATGGTTTATTGGTTGGTTTGATAATAATAGCAACCCGTTTAGAAGTGCATTCCAATGTTTTATTCTTAGAGAGATCCTGTGGTTATATTTCATTCCATGAATGTTTTATATTCGTTTGAGGAATACCTAACTGTGCAGTTAAAGGGGTTCGAACCTTTGTGGCATATCCGACTCGCCGCCATGTTTTTTTAGTGCTTCCGCGCACGAAGCGTACGAATACGGGTAGGGTACACTTATGCAAACAAAAAATGACAAGTAATACGGTACCCTAATGTTACGTTCCCGATATAAATGTATTTGGAGGTAAAGATCGCCATACGAGAACTATGAAAATCATTAAACCTATTACATAACATCTGTATTATGTTTTTTGTTTTAGTTGTTATCAGTTATATAACGTTACCAGTTATGGTGTAGAAGCAGGTATACTTTGACAAGCAAAATACCATTTTAGTATCTTAGGTACCTACTCGTAACTAATTACTTATAGCGGCTTTTTCGTGCAAATATTTATACTGTCTTCTAATAAATAGTCAAATCAACTTGGGATCTATTATTTGAATACAATGAAATGCGTATACACGCGTAATTACTGCATTTTTAATGATTCTCATAGTTCTCACATGGCGATGTTTACCTGATAACGGAAATGTGACACTTTAGGGTACCATATTACTGGACATCTACCTTACTACCACAAAACAGTGTTTATCAGGTTGTGTAGGCTAAACACCTTTTAAACACGACATAATTATTATGGACTCAGACGTAAGCCTGACATTAGACACACGTTGAACAAGTGCTTAAGTTTTTGTGGTAAGACCCGTTAGGTATGTTTTTATAACTGTCCGGGACCCATTTACGTCGGGCGCGGATACATTGAAAAAAAAAAAGGCAAAATGGCGTCCGGTGGATGCCAGCTTCCATAGAAAAATGTTCGAACCCCTTTGAAGCCTTGGACATTTGGTCATTATAATATGATGAGTTCTGCTTGTAGACAGTCCATTCCACGTATAAAGTGTTTCAAGGCGTGCCTTTTTTTGAGAGACTCATTCATAAATGAGTCTCTCTCGACTGTCCAGAGATTATGTTCTAACAAACGATAGCGTTTTCTTTCAAATATTAGTCATGATCATTATTCATCTGAAGGAGTCCATTGTTACACTTAGGCCCCCTCGATGACATGCAGGGCAATTGCGTAACACTTTATCAATCGGAATCGGTTTCATTTTGACAGTTCAACAACATTCATTGCGTTATTTACGTGTTGAGCAGAAAATTTTTCGAACTTATGAAGCAATGGATTAGCAATTGGCTTCAAAATGATTCAAATTCCGATTGATAGTGTATTACGCAATTAGGGTGCTGGTGAAAGACGAGAGAATCTGCTGTATGCGAGAAGCACAGGATCGGTCTGCTCTGTAGCTACCTATAGCTACCTACACAAATGATAAAAAGTAATTCTTTAAAATATACCTTAACGACAAAGTCTCGTAAAAAGACAAATAAATAGTAGGTAATTCTCGGGAATCCATTTCAAAATAGAAAGGACTTTTTGTTTTCGTGATCAAATTAAAAAGTTGTTTTATGTCACATTTTCCCTAACAAAATAATGCTTTATAATAATTTTTTTTACCTTCAAATCCTACGCAAGGCTTTAGCAATGGTATAAAAAGTATTTACATAATTATTACTATAATTATGTGAAAAGGGATTCGAATGCTTCCTTTTTTACTTTTGACAAATTTTGTTCAAGTGCATGCAGTCGAAGAATAATTTCAGTAAAATTTAGATGGCATAGAGTCGTTTAGTGTCGTATTAATCCCCTGTTCCATAATCCCTAGGTACTGATGTATCTCCACTGGTAGGGATATACCTAATTTAAGGAAAATAAAGGAAATACTTGAATACCGTACTTTTTATCACAATGTGTTTTTACACGAACGTTAATCAAATATTTCTTCGTACGATTGTGTACTTTATTATTATTACCTACGCATGTTTCCTTATTGTCTATATAAATGATATAACTAACGGCTAGCCACTTTGTATTATGGTTGCTGGTTTTTCTTGCTGGGTCTTAGTAAATTCTAGGCAATTTATTAATGTACTAGCACTTCGCCCGCGACTTCGTCCGCATGTACTTATTTCGTACCTGCTTTCCTCAAAAAATTTCGAAAATGTATGTTTATGATCTTTATCATTTATTTATTTAAATAAGTGTTCGGGCCAATTTTTTAGTTTATAATCAAAGAAATCACATTTTTCAAAAATTCGAAATTTATTCCCAGGATAAGACTTGTTCTAGGTGTAAAAGTTTAGTAGAATTCGCCCTAAGTGGCGATGGAATGTAAATTATCTGAGATTATAAACTGCTATACAGTGATACTTTCTAGTATGCTGTACTTATGCAATGATGATGATAATGACGTCAAGTTCGTTTGTTTTACAGGAGCTCACTTGCGCAGAGCCACATCGCAGGATGCGGAGAAGCGTCGGTCATCGTTAGGACATGTGCCGACCCTCCGACACCGGGCTTCAGACGCCTTCCTCGACCCTCATCATGCTGCCATACTGTTCCGGGATTCACGAGGGGTGAGTGTCAAACGACTTGCAACTAGGGTTACCATATGACAGGCGTTTGCCGCATTTGACAGGCATTTTAAGGTTTAGACAGGCGTGCGGCCGGCATTGGTCTGAGACAGGCATTTTGAAATTTCGCGCCCGCGCTCGATTTTGGCACACAATGCGAACGTAGAACGTAAGTGGAGTAAAGAAAGAAATCGGCTGACAATGGAATCGGTAAAAGCAATATTAATTACACAGGAAAATTACAAACATGTATCTTGTGAAGATTTTTACGTTTATATATTGGAAAAGAAAGAAGTATTAAAAAAAATTATGTCCTCTGACAAATATCAGTAATAAAAATATCCTTCTTCATTATTATCTGTTGGCTTTTACTTATTACCTACAGAGTTTTGCTTTAGACAGGCATTTTTCTGAAAATTCAGGCATTTTAGGTACCATAGACAGGCATCCCTCTATTTACATATGGTAACCCTACTTGCAACCGAGATTATACAGGCAGTACAGTAAACTGCGCGCCACGAAAGATGAGACTTGACTCCGCCTCCTGCACTCTTTCCGCCGCCCCTATGACGTCCGGTCCCGTCTCGCGCTCAGACCTCATACCGCTAAAGAGACCTAAAATCGTGTGTGTCAAACCACGTGGTGTGTCAAGTCTCATCTTTCGTGGCACGCATTGTACCGGCCGTTGATACGCAGTTTCAGTAAGATAAAAATAAAAGTTTTGTGGAACGTCGTCACTGTCACTTGTAATGAGTGAAGGAGAAAAAACTGCATGCCGCGTACAGTCACGAGCATGAATAATATCTACTATGGACAGATCGGAAATAATAGGTAGGTATCTGATCTCTGTTTTTTTCTGATTCATTCATAAATATCTGTTCTCAAGAATGCAAATAAGTATATTACATATTATGCGATGCATGTGCACGTCTGCCATCATCTAAATTATGGACCCCGAATAAAAACTTAAAAATCCCGGACATTTGGGTGAAATAAAGATATTTCCACGGACCCTCTCTCGAAAAAAAAAAAATACAATAAAATAATAAACATCTTGTAAGTGTCATCATCATATATTTTTTTTTTCTGAAAATGAACTTAACCTCAACAATACAAACAAAAGAAGCACTTAATTTACTAATCAATTATACACTCTTCTCTATGTTGTGACTTGTGAGGTATTCTGCTAACAATAATTAGGAACGCTCTTCTTTTTGGCATCAAAGAAAAAAAAAATAATTGCACGGGTACCGTATATTACGTGCTGCGCTTCGAATTGTTAACTATGTTTTGTATGCTTTAATTTATTGCAAAATTAAATCATTCAAACTCGGATTTCCCCTAACACAGAAAGTGCCTGGGTTTAACCCGCACACTATTTAAAAACCCCCGCCCGGACGCTCCCCGGACGCCCTCCAAAATACTCCATTTTTTTAGGTCTTCGATCACAGATATAGATAGAGCTTATTCCCATGCGCTCCACAATTTTATTACCAAAACCCAAAAATAAAAAGCAATTTAATATTATTAAATAAAATCATTCCCTTGAACTCCAAAAATATTAAATATTAAATACAGACTGCAAAAAAGTTTATATATTTACAATAAAATTAATTTATGATTCAACAAACCAATTATCCGTTAAGTCGACATTTGAAAGATTCTACTTTTGACATCATAATCTACTATTGACAGATGATATATTTAATAGATTCTGCATTTGACAGCTGATTTTGAAAAAGTGAGACAAGTAAGGAGCATTTTCGCATCAAAAATAATACTGTTATATAGTAATCACTATTATTGATAAGCATAGATTAGCAGTCACAGAAAGAGATCGATTAAAGTTACGAAAAGTTTTAAAAGTACCCAACATTTTTTAATAGTCTTTTTTTTTCCTCTGTTAATAACAAAAAGTAAAAAGCACGCGTTTTTAATATACTGCATTGTGGACCTAAAAGTGGTTCATTATGAGCCACTTTATGAACAAGTGAAAAAAAAATTGAAAAAAAAAATGAAAAATAGATTAAGGTCAATTTAAATGAGACGGCTGTAATTTTTAATTCTTTAATTAACTTCATATTGTATGATATCATATACCATAAAGTAAATTTTTGATGACAGAAAGTGCATTGTGAGATTATTGTTTTCAATTTTACAGTAGGTATACATACATAGCATAATATTGATTTGTGACCACCTTTGTACTGAAACTATTTACCACGAAATTATAACATTAATTTTAGCAATTTGTGTTTTGTTGACCTTATGCGATTTGTTTTGGAGCCGCTGGGAACAGTTTTAATATTTTATTATTTTAACTAATAAAATTATGGAGCTCTTGGGAATCAATGTATGGAAAGAAAATTTTTGGAGAACAATAGATTTGGAGCTCCTGGGAGCAAGCCATAGATAGACCTAGATAACGCAAGTATAAGTAACTGTATGAAAACCAAGCGTGCCATTTTTTGACTACCTACTATGACGTCACAAGCTCACGCTCACCCAGCCAGCAGTACATAGGACTGAGCGCGAAAGTGGCAGCTTACGATTTTTTAACGTAAGCTAGTGCGATTTTTGGCACGCGAACTAGTTGCTCTTTTGCGTTATCTAGATAACGCAAGAGCAACTAGTTCGCAGACACAAGACACAGATATAGATACACCTAGGTGTATCTATATCTGTGTCTTCGATCAATAATAACAGTGCTATTATTGATCGAAGGTTTAGGTAATTAAATGAAGGTAAACAATAAAAACACGTGATGCGGTTAAGTGACTAAACGTAATACCAGTCTATTCTGTTGTCATGCTACGTCACAGTTGTACTCCTCAATTTAGCAAAGTTATAATTCGTTAATAACGTTGCTAAATTGAAGAGTACAACAACTGAACTGTGTCTGTGACGTAGCATGACAACTGAAGTGACTGGTATTACGTTTAGTCGGTTAACTAAGTCACGTGGTTTTTTTTTTACCTTTATTTAATTACCTAAACAAATGGAGTGTAGGACAAATCTGGGGAAACCCGGACGGTTGGCAGCCCTATGCATAAAGGGCGCGACACACGGCTAAGATACTATAATATTTTATTTTAAGATACAATATCGCTCGCTATACAATTCAATGGAATATGAAATAAATATTATCTTCGTCGTGTGTAATGGTCCATTGAATTGTATGGCGAGCGATATTTTATCTTAAGATAAAATATTATAGTATCTTAGCCGTGTGTAGCGCTCTTAACCCATGCCACTTGATTACCAATATCACTATGAAATTAACTGTTATTCCTGTAAGCTTTTAAGACACTTTTACACGTCAATATTTCGTTGGTCAATATTTTAAAACTAGTACGCCGGCATTTCTTAGCTGACTGATCCATGAGAAGAAACACCATACTAATAATAACTAATTAAGTACTAATAACCCTGCATCAGATTATGGCATTTTAAACAGCAATCAATTTCTAGTGTTGTCGTACTCGTCGTAGTTACCATACCTACGTTCAATCAGTAAGAAGCCTAAAGGTATGATTCCGATCTCGGCAGCAGTGCTGCCGCGGCAGTGCGGTCTCAGCACTACTGGTCCTCATACTTTTTCTATGGGTTTATACGAGATTACATTCCGAGCACGGCAGCAATGTGACGCAGCAATGTCGCGCAGCATTGCGTGCTCGGAATGAATGAATTAACCCGCGCTCGCCACGCGCAAAATCAGCGCACGCATCGCGCACGCCTCGCACCTTTTTTTTTTTTCTCGCGGTGGAAATCCTCATGGACTTCCTCTATCGTGGGGGTGACAGAGGAGCATGCCGGACTCTTACCGGCTAAAACCACCGCGGTGTTCCACGTCTACCTATTCAGTGACGTCAGTGTGTCGGCGCTCCTCGTCACAGTTTTAACAATTTGCCGATCTCTAGCGCATAGTTGTCGCTACATACAAATAGTGCTGTCGCAGAAGAAGCTGTTATCGATCGAAATCCGTTTTTTGTTTTGCCTCGTGGTTGTGATGTCTACTGCTTGTTGTAACAGAATAACCCGTTCCTTCTGAACATAAGATAAAATAACGTAGAACAGAGCGAAAATTAAAAAAAATAACAAAAATGAAAATACCTTAAATAATACCGATATAGTAAATTTTTACCGCTTAATTAATGAAAAAGTTGTCACTGCACAGTTTTTGTAACTCTACGCCGCGCCGTGGCTTCCCATAAGGGGATTACAGGACCTAAACACAAAAAACTAAAGTTTTTACCTAATGCCTAAAAGTATATGATCGACTACAGTAAACAAAATCTGCAAAATATATGATATTCTTCAGGATATATGCTAGGTAGATAGTGTGCTAAAAACATAATACAACTAATTTGATTGATACGATAAAAAAAAAGACGGGTTGCACTCCGGGAGTGCCGGCAGAAGTGAAAACTTGAATATTAACGTTGAAATAAATCAATTATTAATTTAATTAATATAACTCATTTTTTTTCACTATTTCTGCGTCAGTTTTTTCATTAATTGATGCACTTTGTTCAATTTCCATATTTTAAACACTTTACATAAACGAATTTTACGAATACACAGCAGTGTGGCTACTACACAGACGGTCGAGCCATCAGCTGTCCATCCATCCACTTCCACTTCCACTTCGACTTCCACTTCGACTTCCACTTCGACTTCCACTTCGACTTCCACTTCGACTTCCACTTCGACTTCGACTTCCACTTCCACTTCGACTTCCACTTCGACTTCCACTTCAACATCCACTTCGACTTCGACTTCGACTTCCACTTCGACTTCGACTTCCACTTCGACTTCCACTTCCATCCATCCATCCATCCATCCATCCATCCATTGTGTCCGTGTGTCACTTCACTTCGGTGGGCGCCGCCGTAGAAAGAGGGGGGGGGGGGGAATCTCTCCTGACGGTCACGTGTCCTGACGCGAGTTTAACATTTTTTACCCACTACTAAAAGTGTGCAACGCCGCTAAAGAAGTTTACACTTCAAAAATCATGAAGATGCCTCTAAAAACTTTTTTTTACAATAAAAAATTCTAATTTTTTGTCAGATTATTTCTACAAGCAACTTACTAAAGCACTAGTTTTGATTTTTTAGTCCACACAATAGATTTTTGTATGAAGATATAAATTGCTTCATATTTTGTAAGTAATAAATTACCAGCGTTATGTCATCGCGCTTCTCTTTCTTTTCAATGCACATTATAGTCCCCTTAATTGCCACTTGTTATCTCATAACGCCATCACGGTAACAAACTTTTCGTGCTATCACCACTTGTTATGTTCCTAACTAACAAAATTTCAAGCTTTCAACTAGGCCGCCTAAACTCAGTGACGTAGAGCACTCAAACAGTAAAGGGACATAAAGTGGCCTGTATAAGTAATGGCAGAAGCTAGACTCGGCAAATAAAAATACAGGTCGGATTTTTGAGACGGGAATGTAAAGGTCGGTACTATAACCATTATAGCTACAGGCAAACGCAGGCAGGCAGGAAAACGTTCTTAGACGTCCTTGTCTTTTGAGTTATTGCTAACATTCACAGATTTAGGAAAAAAATATAAAGAGCTAGAATAACTTAAATTCTCACGTTTCTTATGATGCCCATCGATGCATTATTAACCTCAGTTGTTCCGGATAAGTCTTTTCACACCACCTGCTCCATAAATTCAAATTATTCAATCAGTTGTCAAATGATGTCATGCAAACCTAACATACCTACTCGTAAATTAAGTACCTATTTAAGGTGATTGGATACTGACACTTTTTCATACATTCTTTCGGGGTACAAATCTCGAAAAATAAACGATTTTTGCAGAATAAAAGCACGTATATTAAGTTGTTATGACTTATTATTGACGCATATCGACAAAAACCTATAAAAAAAACACTATTTCCAGGATATCTAGGCCTGACAAAATCGATAAATTTTTCTATGTGTGCGCGGCCGGAACACGCCCTCTGCAGGATATTTCAAAGAACTATCGAGAAGCAGAACACAAATTTTTGCTAAGGTTATCAACAACAATTGATCTTGCTCGTTAGATGGCGTTGTTTGTCAATGTCAAACAGGTTGGCCAATTTTATAATAAATCGTTGAATTATGCGTGTTTTTTTTGACAAGTTGCGAATCGTTGGTAGGTATGCAATATTTCTTACAAGGCTGGCGCGGTGGCTCTGCCCGCGCAGTTATATATTAAATCAATTTATCAATTGAATCATGAAGTGAGAAAAAATGCTTTACCTACTTATTGATAGTATTTGCGATCTACCCTGGGTTCGATATTACTGTAATGAATGTATGTACCTACATACTAAGTTTATGTACCTAAGTACCTACATAAATGTAAGTACTAACTTACACTTGAACTGTCTTCAAAAAATTTTCTGAATTAAAAATCTTTCTGCATTAGGCTGGTAAGTACCTATTGAGAGAGCCCTTCCCAGTTCCCACTGTTCCCAAACCGTCTATCCTATCGTCAACGCGGGCATAGTCAAAAGCTTGTTCACAGAACACTATTACCTTTCCCTAGCGGAGCTAAGCTTGTTTTTGTTGTTCAATCCAGCGCATTGTTTGAAAAAGAGGCAAAGCAAAAAGAGAGAGATAGCGCCTGAACGCTCGGTTGGCGTTCGGTTCGGGTTCGGTAACTTCCGCCGCTCACTCGCAGGCGGCAGCATGGACTTTGGGCGGCAGGCCCGGCCGGCACTATTGGAGGCTTGGCCCCGCGCCGGGGAGATGTGTGTTTGAATTTTTATCAATCTAGGTACCTACCTACCGAACTAGCGTTATTTTTGACTATATGGAAATTATTTATAATATACACAAATACTTTAGCTTTTTCATATTATGTTTGTTCCTAACTAATATTGTAAATGCGCAATTGACTTTGTTTGTTCCACTTTCACGCTAAAACGGCTGAGCTGAACGGATTTACTTAGATGAAATTTGGCACATGGGTAGACCATGACCTGCGGGGTAATTGCGTAACACACTATCAGTAGCAATGGCTTTCATTTTGACAGTTCAACAACATTCATTGCATCATTTACGTTTTTGAGCAAAAACATTTTTCGAACCATAGAAATGATATACATATGTTTCGAACATAGGTAATGCAAAGCAATGGATTAGCAATATTCTTCAAAATGATTCAGATTGAGATTGATAATGATTGTGTTACGTAGGTAATTAGAGTGCTGGGTTAGGATTACGACATAGGATACTTTTTATTCCGGTAGTACGATTCCGTGGGATAATCTCCGACATCCACGCGGGCGAAGCTGCGGGAAAAATCTAGTACCTCCATAAAGTACGATAAAGTAAAAGTAAATAATTTTATTCTACCTATGGAGTAGAGTAGCAGTACCTACCTAAATAAATTCTTAATTCCGCGTTCCGTTACCTAATCTCAACTTCTTCAATAGACGTATTGAAGAAGTTGAAATTAGGCAACGGACTTGTATAAAATGTAGGTACGTACCGTATATAAATGTAATACCTAGTACCTACTTGTACCGCGCAGTACCTACAGGCACAAAATATAGAGAGTACCTACAGACTGCCATCCGCGCGAGACACGCGTAGCTGTGAAGTGCAAAAAACCGGCCAAGTGCGAGTCGGACTCGCCCATGAAGGGTTCCGTAGCAGCAAGTAACATAATATAAAAGTTCTTGTAGTTCGTTGTAACTTTGTGAAAGGTAAATTGCGGTTTTCGATTTATGACGTATTAAAAAAAAAACTACTTACTAGATCTCGTTCAAACCAATTTTCGGTGGAAGTTTACATGGTAATGTACATTATATATATTTTTTTAATTTTATCATTCTCTTATTTTAGAAGTTAGAGGGGGGGGGGGACACACATTTTACCACTTTGGAAGTGTCTCTCGCGCAAACTATTCAGTTAAAAAAAAAAATGATATTAGAAACCTCAATATCATTTTTGAAGACCATCCATAGATACCCCACACGTACAGGTTTGATGAAAAAAATTTTTTGGAGTTTCAGTTGTAAGTATGGGGAACCCCAAAATTTATTGTTTTTTTTCTATTTTTGTGTGAAAATCTTACTGCGGTTCACAGAATACATCTACTTACCAAGTTTCAACAGTATAGTTCTTATAGTTTCGGAAAAAAGTGGCTGTGACATACGGACGGACGGACAGACAGACAGACAGACAGACAGACAGACAGACAGACATGACGAATCCATAAGGGTTCCGTTTTTGCCATTTGGCTACGGAACCCTAAAAATGGAGTAACAAAAAAAAAAGTAATTATAAGTAACTGTTGAGTGGATGGTTGTTTAAATTCAACATTACGATGAATTATCGTTTTTTAAGCTACCAGTTGTTTCAGAGAGGTAAGTAGGCATTTGCTTGTATTTCGAATAGTTAGATAGGTAGGTAAGCGCCCCGGCCCCCGGTGCCGAGCCGTAAAAGCGAACATGACTTTGTGGCGTTGTAATATTTTTACAATTTATATTAGATATTTATTGTAGTAAGTACCTATAAGCTAAAAAAATACGATCATTTCCTTTCTTGCTGTTTCATTCTCAACAATGAATCAAATAACTAGATACGAGTACCACTACTACACTAGTTTTTTGTGTTTTTTGTTTTGTGTGTTTTTTGCCAAAGTTGACAACCCCAGCGCGACCGCCGAGCGTAGGTATGAAAAGTGCAAGTACCAAATTACCTTTCTGTTTTGTGCGGTTGATCAAATAAAGTAATCTGAATACAGTCATTTATATTTACGGTACCTACTTTGAACAAAAAACATTTGTTGTTAATTTTTGTCTCTGTCTGTTTATTCCGGCTAATCTCCGAAACGGCTAGACTGATTTTGACGAGACTTCCACTGGCAGAAAGCTGATGTTATAAGTTCCGCGAAAAAAAATAGGTGAAAATGAATGAAATTCAATACTGTACAGACGCAAGTACATCAATCTACTACCGCGGTAATATTATTATGCGAGTCATACCTACGCGCCGCGGCCCGCGAGTTCGGTTTACACTCGGTAAACAAACAGTCTCGAATGCTCCACAGTGACGAACGGACGCCGGACGATGTGATGGTTTTGTACGCAGTTACGAGCGTAGACCATATAGGTACATACCTACTGTTTGACAAATTGTACAGAAGACCGAGGAGTACAGTCAGCCACTGTGTATGGCATTTGTGGACTACGAGAAAGCCTTCGATTCCATCGAAGTATGGGCAGTTCTGGCCTCTCTGCAATGATGTCGAATTGACTGGTGCTAAATCGAAGTGTTGAGATGTTTGTATGATGCTGCAACGATGACTTTCCAGATCCAGGATCAGAAAACCAGCCCCATCCAACTGCTCAGGGGGGTGATACAGGGGGATGTCATATCCCCTAAATTGTTTGTGAAATACTAGAAGAAATACTAAAATTCACGGCAGTAGTACTTATATGTCACGAAATCAAAATCACAGCTGAGTAGACTTTACGAGTAATAGTCGACCAACTTTTAGTTGCAATGTATGGGAGGACATGATTTTCAACTACAATGTTAAGCTTGTTCTTGGGATAAATTCATTTCGACTACGGAACTCTTCATTGTGGTCCGACATGGACTTGGCCGGTTTTTCCTTGCTAATTTTAATGTAACTTAGGGTGTAAATAAGTACCTAATAAAAGATGTATAGAATCTTCAAAACAAAGTCGGTACCAACAAAGCTCAATTATCGAAGAGAGAGAAGAGTTCAATAAACTTTATTTGCAACTAGCTGCGCCCAGCGGTTTCACCCGCATAAGTTTCGATCCCGTGGGAATATCGGGATAAAAACTATCCTATGTCCTTCCCCATACCTACCAAATTTCTTCTAAATCGGTTCAGTGGTTTAGGCGTGAATAGGTAACATACAGACAGACAGGCAGAGTTACTTTCGAATTTATAATATTAGTATGGATATAATATAGTATAAGTATATACAGGGTTATTGGAACAACACTAACATGGTCATTGTACTCATCATTATGAACAATTTTTTTTACTATGGGACCAAACCTGAAATCGCGAAAAAAATCAGCTGTTCCCTACATTTATGTTCGTATAGGTATCATCATGCGTCAAAATGTAGGGAACAGCTGATTTTTTTTCATTTTCTCATTTGAAATTGGAATTGTTGGTTTGAGTGGACGCTGGTGTATGTGAATTTGTTGGTTTTTAGGCTAAACATACAAACACACGTAAATAGTAAACACATAATACATATTACACATAACACTTATATACATATACATACACATACACACAACAGTAATAAAATTACACTAATAATTAAATACCCACAACCGTGTGTACACGGCCTAATAATTTCACGCGTCTGTACACTGCCTTACTGCCTGCGACGGCGGGCACGCTGGGCTGCGGTTGAATGATACATTATTATTATACCTACGAGTGACCGAAATTCGCGGAATTCCGTCGCGCCGGCTGCATCTCTCGCGCACGACTCAAATAAACATTTTATATATTTTGTTTTATAGTAGCGTTTAATTATACAAAGAATCTTAACTGTCCCGTTGGTTTCGTGGTCACAAGTGCATCTGCCGTTCTCGGGGTCCTGGGTTCGATTCTCAGGTCGGACAGTGTTATTAAAATTGGGTTTTTCCCGTTAGGAGTTTCTTTACTCTTTTTCTTTTTTTTTTTGCCCGGAGTTTGGAAATTGGTGGCGTAATACCCCCGTGCCTCGGAAAGCACGTAAAGCCGTTGGTCCTGCGCCTGTTCTCTCTCCTGTATTTGCGCACACACTTGTGCACTATAATATCTCCTGCAAACCTGGCTAATCTTCTTTGAAATTGGCCACCGTGACCGAAATCGGTCAGGGGATTTATTATTATTTTATTATTTTTAAACCTAAACCTACCCTAACACACTACAAAAGCACCCTTAGAATAATTGAATAAGCAACTGACAACCCTTGTAGCAATCAAGTATTCTTTTCTTCGGTTTTTACTATAAAAAGTACGCTTTTCTTTAGAGAATGAAGGACAGTCATAAAAATATTTTCGTAAAAATATTTTATTTTAATTAACGCCACCTCTGGAAAACAAGTTCACAAACCAAGTTTATGAATACAACGCCATCTAGTTATATCGCAAGTAAAACTATACACGTAGTGTGTAACTGTACATGTGTGTGTAAAGACATAGTAAAGATATAAAGTGAAACGGCTAAATGTTTAGGGGTACAAATCTTTGTATGTGACGAGTTAACAAGCAAAGTGAATATCTAAAAAGATTATGTTAATGCGTTAGTTGACGCATATAATAAAGTTGTTTCGCAAAGCTTTCTGAGTTAGGCGTAAAAATTGAAAATGTTCGAAGTGCGAATGTGCCGCCATCTAGCGATAAAGTGGCTGGGAGATCATGTATTGAATAGCCTTAAGGGTTTTAGAAAAGCCTTTTTAAAGCCCTAGGCAATAATATTGTACTGCATTTCATCATAACCCGCTGGTTATAATAAATTGAATTTGATTGATTTGAATTTGGAACCTCGACAAAAATTTTTTAAGAAAACTCTTACGTTAAAAAAAAATCTTTTTTCTACCAATATACAGTGTGTCAGGTTAAACGAGGGACTTACTTTAAGAGAGTGTAATACTCATGAAAATGAACAACATAATATCACAGAATACTTAAAGTACTACGTACAGAAAGGACACTCCCTTCCCCGCACTAACATCAGTTACCGCACCTCACCCCGCACTTCGGCGTATTCGTCGCAGTTATTTAACAAGAGCGCTCGCACACACAAGTACCTCACGCACACATTCATACGTATACAGACGTCATTTTTAGGGTTCCGTAGCCAAATGGCAAAAAACGGAACCCTTATGGATTCGTCATGTCTGTCTGTCTGTCTGTCTGTCCGTCCGCCCGTATGTCAAACCACTTTTTTCCGAAACTATAAGAACTATACTGTTGAAACTTGGTAAGTAGATGTATTCTGTGAACCGCAGTAAGATTTTCACACAAAAATAGAAAAAAAACAATAAATTTTGGGGTTCCCCATACTTACAACTGAAACTCCAAAAATTTTTTTTCATCAAACCTGTACGTGTGGGGTAACTATGGATAGGTCTTCAAAAATGATATTGAGGTTTCTAATATCATTTTTTTCTGAACTGAATAGTTTGCGCGAGAGACACTTTCAAAGTGGTAAAATGTGTGTCCCCCCCCCCCCTCTAACTTCTAAAATAAGAGAATGATAAAATAAAAAATAAATATATAATTTACATTACCATGTAAACTTCCACCGAAAATTGGTTTGAACGAGATCTAGTAAGTAGTTTTTTTTTTTAATACGTCATAAATCGAAAACCGCAATTTACCTTTCACAAAGTTACAACGAACTACAAGAACTTTTATATTATGTTACTTGCTGCTACGGAACCCTTCATGGGCGAGTCCGACTCGCACTTGGCCGGTTTTTTAATGTAGTAGTAGTAGGTAATTATTTTGCGAGCGTTGTATGGAGTGTCCGGGGTGTGATAATATGGGGCGGACACAAAAATATGAAAAAAAAAAAATCTGTTTCCCATATTTTATCTAGTTATGCGAACATAAATGTATAGAGCGGCTGGTTTTATTTTTTTCCGATTTCAGTGTTGGTTTTTGTTGTTGGTCAAAGTTGTTCATTTTCATGGGTAGTACGCTCCCTTAACACGTTGCCTGTCCAGAGTATTTTGGATAAGGTTGTCGTGACGTCCAATTTTTTTTTCGGCCCATCTGTTTCATTTTATATATTTACGAAACATATACAAATGATTTTCAATAAAACTTCTGAATTTACTGAATTTCAGCATTGCATTATTTTTAATGCACGTGCAGTTCATGTTACCAACCAATAAAAAAAAATTCGCGGGACATTGGAGTTTTATTATTCCCAATTCACTACTCATACGTCTGCGAAATATTAAAGACGTAGCTCTTACGTCCAGTCTACAAAACTTCATTCAAAAAGAATAGGCTCGTGCATTATAAATAAAGCACGGACGTCACAGCAGCAGCCACAAATGCATTATATATAATGCACGGACAGGCAACGTGTTAAAGTATGTGCCTCGTTTAACCTGACACACCGTATAGTTCGACCAAACCAACCTACCAAAATAATGTAAAATATTAATTAAATAGATAAACAAAAATAATTACAATAATAAAACCAATTGTATTCTGTATATGGTCAAGTCCAAAATTATTGAATAATGTGGGCTTTCTACATTATCTGTGGCGGTAATGGCAGCATGGCATGTCATCGCAACAGCTGATCTGTTGCTGTGACATCAGATTTACGATATTATTTAATGGGTTTTTGATGCAATTGCATGAGTTTAGATAAAATAGTGTACTTATGGAAGTGCACATGAATATTTTTAGGTTATGTACCAGTTTCTTAAACTACTAATTCGAAACTACAATAACGTCGCAGTAGGTGCGAAAAGTAAAGTATTCTCCTAGGGAATAAAGGCGTCTTCGTCTTGGGCAAGCTTGAAACCTTCTCTGCACTAACTCCCTCGCTCAGGAGTTACCTCAAAGCTAGAATCTTTCAACGCGTTCTGGATTCAAATACCTAGCACCCGTGCCATTAGACACTGCTTTATCCCCTTAGTGAATAATCTACTATTCAATCCTTCAGTATAGTCTGCTCATAAGAACGTTTTCCTGTAGCTAAAACGGTTGAGATACCTGCTCTTACTGCCCCGTCTGAACAATTCAGCATGTATATCTCAACAGGCTTTTACTTATTTAGTTCCTCTTCAATTATTTTTACAATTCGTTAGTTTTTTGGATCGTTTTAACAAGAAATTGGTATGACCGTCTGTCTCAGAAAAGTAGCCAAGTCACCTAAGATCAAAGAATTAGCGCCATAGGCATTTGGTAATATTTGTTTTAATTTTAGTCATTTCAGCCGGCGTTATATCATTTGCTTTGTCAGTAAAATTGTACCATGATTTCGCGCACTGGATTTTCATCTCTCCTTGTTGAGCCGAGCATTGAGAATCTAAAATCTAACAGAGCACATCTCGTTGGGTTTTCAAATCTCAGAGCTAAGCAGAACGTTGAAAATGCACTGCAGAAAAAAAATCGCCGCGATTTAAATACGCCCATGTGAACCTAGGGTTATTCTGGTTTTTATAATTATCTGCATTAAGGGTGTGCCATTATTGGAATCTTTGACATTTTCACTAAAACTTATTGTGACAGGAAATAATTTTTTACTCCACATTTCAGTTGCCGGTGGCGGACCCATTTCTGGAAAAAGTCAGCCTTTCCGACCTAGGTAAGTTTATTACCATCTTTTATAATTATTAAAGTTATGTATAATGTAATAGTAGTGTCGTACTTACTTAAAGTTTCTTCGTGGGGTTATAATTATGTAGTACATGTACTCTTTTCGGCTCTGAAGACGAAACGGGGTCATGCGTTTATTCTGTACACACGTGTTCCTGTGATTTCTTCCTGGGTAATGGCACTAGAGATTTTTTACGATACAGTCTGTCTACTACGGCCATGTTCGTATGCTTGGTTTCTTTGTGAATTTTTCTAATGAGACAATTGATTTTCTGTTGTTTCGTCGCCGATCGGCGAACCGCGCCGCTTGACCGGTTAAAATAATATTTACATGTATATAAAAAAGGAGGGGAAAGAATCATAGGGCATCAAAAAATTCGTCCACATCACTGTCAACAGAAAAAGGACTGGCAGCATCACAGAACAGCTGTTCTGTGGGCAGCATTATCAACTTGTTTAAACCTATGAAGTAATGGATTAGGAATTTCCTTCAAAACCCTCGAGTTGTGATTGAAAGTTTAGTGTGTTACGAAAGGGCTTTAAAGATCCGTGGTATACCTACTGCCGCTCCATCACTTGACATCTGTCCCTACTTTGAACGTGACGATTGACGGGGTTTGGTCCCATTATGTTTTCTGTTTGCATTAATGTCAGCTATCGATTTATATAGGTTACATGCGCGGCCGCCATTTTGAAAAAAAAAACAAAATGGCGCGACAGTAGGTATGCCAGCCTCCATATAAAAATCTTCAATACCCTTAAGGTAAAAAAAAATTGGTTTTGCTATTTCGTGTAACTTTTTAAGTATGTATGTGGAATAAGGATTTAAAATTTTGGTATATGTTTTTTGACTCTTTGGTCTAGTATCATATAAAAGGAATACACGATTCAATGATTTTTTCTCGATACAAAAAAATTGCAAAGTTATGTCTATTTTTTTACTTTTTTCGACATCACGGCGTATCGCATAAGAGTTATTCAATGGAATTTACTTTAAAGCATAGAGAATTATCATATCAGAGTTTGCTCAAAGTAGCTTTAAATTTAATTTTTTTGTTTAGTTAAAAAAAGGAGTAAAATTGTTTTGGCGCATACGTCGTTTTATTCCAAGCGCACGCACATTATAACCATTACTCTTCTTTTGCGTTTCAAAATTAATTGCATCACTTTGCTCTCTTAGTAGGTTTTCGATGATTTTAGATTTTTGAAGTAGCGCCTTAAAGTGCAGGGAGAAAGCAGAGTGATTTCCTCTGTTTCCGAGTCTGTTTGTAAGGAATGAACGCTAACGACAATGTGACCGTGTTTCCTCTTGAGGAAACTTTCGCTTGAAACGACCATTTTAAGAACAGTTTTCTTTATAATAAATCCCATAGGGTGTATGATGATTCATGTGTGTGTCACCAGAGTCTTCTTTATGTGAATGCGTGTTTTCCTTTGTTTTTGTTATGAGATAGAAATAAATATCAATTCTATTCATTTGACACGTATTTGATACGTTTTCTGTTGTATATTATATATATATATATATATTTAGAAGGGCATCAGATTCGGTCTCCGATATATCGATACTAGTAGATATTATAATAATCTATAGGGTACGTACTAATATTATGAAGAGGTGAAAGGACATCATTCAAGTGTTGAACATTTCATACCCAAAAATTAATGTGGCAGAAAAAAAGTACTAAGTATTTTCTTATGGGAAATAAATAAAATTTTGCGCATTTTTTGCGATTACAGCGAAAGTCTAAAATTAACTTCCTGGCTGCTATTTGAGATTGAAAATGCTAAAAATCATATTTTTATCACAAATGTTTTAAGTAGGTACCTATAACAAAAAAAATAACAAAAATACCAACTTTTAATTGAATTTCGAATCCTGAACATGTTTAACTATAGACTTGTTAGTAAAATATGAATTTTGTCATTTTCAATCTCAAATAGCAGCCGGGCACTAATTTTTGGGTACGAAATGAATCAAAAGCAATCGCGTTAAAAGATAGACTTAATAGGTAATACGGGCTGGTGTCTAGGACTCCACGTCAATGCGCGTATTTTGCGTACGGAAGGTAGACTTCCTTATTGTTTCCGCCTTTTTGCAGACATTCAGGACGAAACAGACTTAAGAATACCTGATAGTGAAATAGATAAGGAATTATCTGAGAGAGAATCTACTATTACGCTTATATGACTAAAGCTAAGTGTATTATTAACGTAGATAATGCTCAAAATTGTTCTAAATTTTTTAGTAAACTTCAATTTCACTTCCTTCCTTTGATGACTCTTATGATCATTGGTTGGACTGCCGCGCTACTCACCTATCTCTCGTCCATAACTGTAAGAATTAGATAATGTGCAACAATTCCATTATTTACGGTCTTCTCTTACTGGCAGTGCATTATCAGGTATTAAGTCATTAGAATTCTCTGAGAATTGCAAGATAGCATGGGAGTTATTGGAAAACAGATTTAATAAAAACTGTTTACTTTGTGCAAAACCATGTCAAGGCTTTATTAAATATTTAAGGAATCATTCAATCTAATTCGTAAACTTATAGATGCTATTCTCAAAAATTTATGTTTCCTCAAAAACCTCGGCGTACCGACCGAGTCTTGGGACCCATTGATTGTTTATTTAATTACATCTAAACTTGATTCAGTTACCTTAAAAGAATTGGAAAAGTTCAATTATAAATAGTCATAATCAGTCAAATTCACGTAAGTACATCTCTTGATTATTTGATTACTTTTCTTAAAAATAGGGCTGACGTAATAGAAATTATAAATTATTCATCACATGGTAGATCTTCCACAGGCAATCATCATCATCATCATCATTTCAGCCGAAAGACATCCATTGCTGGACATAGGCCTCCCCCAAGCACGTCCACTTCGACCGGCTCTGTTCTTCTTGCATCCAACGGGTTCCTGCGGCCTTCACAAGGTCGTCAGTCCACCTTGTGGGAGGCCTTCCAACGCTATGTCTTCCGGTACGCGGTCGCCATTCCAGAACCTTTCGGCCCCATCGGCCATCTGTTCTGCGAGCAATGTGTCCTGCCTAGAGACAATACCGCAAAGAAACCATCACAATCACAACAACCCAACAAATCACATAGTTACACATCAACACAAAATAAAAAATCTAATCTTTAATATCCTTAATCTAATTCAACACAACACAACTATTTAATTCATGATAAGTAAATGAGATGATAGTGTTAGTGCATCCACATCGTTAGCTTTTGCGCTTAATTCACAGGCATCGTCGCAGAATACAACTAGTGGTACTAGTAAGTCTTCAAATACTACCACATTACATTCATCTCACACAACACATCAAAGTACTACTCATTCATTATTAGAGACTGTACTGGTGTCTACAGCCACACCCCGGACACTCCATACAACGCTCGCAAAATAATTACCTACTACTACTACATTAAAAAATGACGTTTGTATATGTATGAATGTGTGCGTGAGGTACTTGTGTTTGCGAGCGCTCTTGTTAAAGAACTGCAACGAATACGCCGAAGTGCGGGGTGAGGTGCGGTAACTGATGTTAGTGCGGGGAAGGGAGTGTCCTTTCTGTACGTAGTACTTTAAGTATTCTGTGCTACAGCTTTAGTTGAATTGCAGATTAAAGCATTATCACACTACCCGCGCTTTATTAGATAACGGTAGTCAGCATTGCTTTATTGCAGAATCTTTATGCAAGCGACTTCATCTTAATTTAATACAGTCCACTCTGCAAGTCTCTGGGAGTAGGTAACTCGTTGACTAATTCCACACAATCATGCGAAGTTAATATGAGGCATAAAACTACACAATATCGTGCACGCTTTAAATGTTTAGTTTTAAATCAAATAACAGCTCAGTCGCCATTTTTAGGTATAACATCACACATAAATATCCCTGATCATATACAGTTAGCCGATCCTAAATTTTATTCGCCATCAGGAATCGAATTTTTAATTGGGGCAGATACATTCTGGGAACTTTTAAATGACGGACTAATTCGACTAAGTAGTGGTCCATATCTTCAGAATACTAATTTGGGATGGGTAATATCTGGCTCATTGTTGAATAATAAAACCTCACGCAACAATCGAGTTCCATGCAAATTACTCACAATCATTAGACGCTCAACTTAGGAAATTCTGGCTACTTTAAAAGAAATAGTTCCACAAAATAAATTAACTAATGACGAGTCTTTATGTGATAACTTGTTTGTACAAACTATGTACCGCGATAACACGAGGTCGGTTTTTTGTGCGCATTCCTTGCGCATTCTATTAGCCGAGACCGAATCCAGCGACACACTAGATAGGAAAGGAGATACGTAGTATACACTCGCGCTAAATCGCTTTTACACACATGTACGTAAATTAGATAAATCTACACCTGAATAAAAAAAATATATAATGCGGTTTTATGAATGAGTATTTGAGTTTAGGACACATGAGTCGAGTCAATCGCTATCCATCACCAAATTCTTTTCTACCGCATCACGGTGCTTTAAGAGTTCATAGTACTTAGTACTACCAAACTTAGTGTGGTTTTTAATGGAAGTGCAAAATCAACATCGGGCAAATCGCTTAACGATATTCAGTATATTGGCCCTAATGAAGTTTTTTCAATTTCGTTACGCTTTCGACAATTCAGATTTGTTGCATGCGCTGACGTAGAAAAAATGTATCGAAAATTAATATTCAACCAGGTCAAATAAATTTTCAGTTAATTCTTTGGCGTGTAAATAAATCGGAAGAGCTCGGCGTGGCATGGTACCGCATCGTCCGCTCCTTATCTAAGGGCCGACCGCGCTAAATTTGCCAACGATGTAAACAATAATACATACATACATACATAATCAGCCTATAATGTTCCTACTGCTGGAACACAGGCCTCCTCTCAGTGAGAGGGAGTGGGCCGTAATCCACCACGCGGGCCCAGTGCGGGTTGGCAGATGTTACATGTCTTCGAATTATTGGTTCTAGGACTATTGGCAGCCGTATGACCTACATGGGCAATTTGAGTTTTAGAATGCAGTATCGAGTTCCTTATACGATCAGTAAGTTTAACTCCAAGGATACTGCGCTCCATTGCTCGCTGACAGACCCCGAGTGCGGAGTTTTGACGATTGGTTAGTGACCATGTCTGCGCTTCATAGGTAAGAAGAATTAGGGCGAGCAATGGAGCGCAGTATCCTTGGAGTTAAACTTACTGATCGTATAAGGAACTCGATACTGCATTCTAAAACTCAAATTGCTCATGTAGGTCACACGGCTGCCAATATTGAATCGCAAAGGAAGGGGTTCAAAACTTGAAAAATGTTGTTTGTCTATTCATGTATACTACTCGTGTGATACACTTAGAATTAGTCACGACTAAGTTCTGAAGAATACTTATTGGCTTTGAGAAGGTTTTTATCTCGTCGTGAAAAACCCGCATAAATATTTTCCGACAACGGGAAAACGTTTTTAGGTGGAATTGTCCCATTTTTTAAATGCTAGTGAAAACGATATTTTAAATTTCTCTAGCTTTATCCTCCGTACTCACCTCAGTTTGGGAGTTTGTGGGAGGCAGGTATCAAATCCTTTATATATCATCTCCGGCGTGTAGAAAACGTAAACCTTACGTATGAGGAATTGTCCACCTTGTTAACACAAATAGAAGCTCTTCACATACGTATCCCATGTCTTCAAACCCAAACGACCTACTCCCTCTTACACCAGCCTATTTCTTGATTTGCCGGCCGCTCGTTGCACCTACCTACGAAGACCTCATAGCTGCAAACACGTCACGCTTGGTCCGCTGCGACCGCATCGAACAGATGAGGCAGAACATCTGGAAACGCTGGTTGCAGGAGTACGTTTCGGAGCTGCAGAAAAGAACTAAATGGCAGTCCAACACTGACACAATAGCACCCAATACCTTGGTACCCATTAAAGAAGACAACCTGCCGCCTTTAAAATGGCATCTTGGGCAAGTTATAAGTAGTTCACCTAGAGATGGACTAGCACGTGTAGCTGACATTAAAACAGCTAACGGAGTGATACGAATATCATACCCCAGATTATTTCCGCTGCTAAAGAAGGAATAACCCTAACCTCTCAACTTCTATATTCTTCTACTTCTTCGTTGAAGGTTGTTACTCCAAGGCGCCCGCCTTGGCATGTCTACGCATCGACATCATGATTGTATGAACTCACTAACACTGGAACAGGACGTTACGATTGTAGTTCCGAATTCCTCTCCACGCGCGGCGCCTCGGTCAAATCATTCTAAGAATCGCTCGACAAACACGCACACAATATACGCTAAAAATTGTAGTCAAAACCTGTAATTATTGATATTTGCCTTAATGCTATTGAAGAAGATTTTCATTCATCTCCATACAAAGATTTTAAGTTATTTCAATTATATTTTGCATAACGTTGTTGCAGAAACAGGTTTTTATGTTGCTGGAACCATGTTGTACGCAAACAATGCCATGTTTTGCCAAAAAAATGTGCTTTGCTACATTAAGGCCCGTATTACAGAACCTCGCTCAAAACTCAGGCATTACCTAAAATTAGTCATGGTAGCCCACGGGATTTTCTTACGTTTTTTGCAATTTGCAGGTCAGTGTCAGGTTATAAGTTGAACAAAATATGATTAGCGATCGTAACAAGTATATATTTGCAGAATTATAATTAATGAAATCATCAATACAACCCTCTTTAAAAAAATTAAAGACCTCATACTTAACCCTCTTGAATGACTGTTTCTGAAATATCAATACCCTGGCGCTTCCCCCTTAAACTCATTTGATTAGTTGAAACTATTTTTTTAAGTAAAGTTTCGAGTCTTGAGCGAAGTTCTGACATACAGGTCTAAAACATGTTGGACAACTATTGTTTACGATGTTTTAAAACATCAGCAAACCTCGTAAGTCCAATACAGGCGGGGCGTCTGATATAAACTTGTTTTTATCTACTAAACAACAAAAATTGACAGTTTTAGCCATATAAAATTTAACGATTCTTATGATAGCGATAATTTTTTTTTTTTAATCGCCGAAACAGCAGTTACTCTCGCCATTTTGATTGAGTTCTCGAACAGCAGTCACGTTTACGATTTACGTTTCCATTCATGTTTTTTCTAAACGTATAATTTTTAGTTAACCTTGTGGTTATAAAGTAATGGTCACGTGAAGTGTATTTAGAATTCGTCTAGTAAGGAAATTCAATAGTTACCTATTATGATGCATAATTTGCCAAGTTTGTGATTTGATGCTCACGCAGTGTTTGGAATCCGCAAAGTGAAGAAATTAGATATGCTTCTATATCTGCCTCAAAGAAAACTCACGTGGACTGAAGGTATCATACATCGTATTACCTATAATAAAGTTATTTTGTCGATGCAAGTATGACAGCATTACGCGAATTAATCATATTTTGTGAAAACTTCCATGCATTTCATAGTCAAATCTTTCCAATGCCGCAGAGCCGTTCCGATATATCAACTAGTACCACTAGTACATACAAAGTAGTAAATAATGAGTTGTATGTACTTCTAACAGAACTATATCTAGTTTCCCTTGAGAAATGAACTACCATTACTAAATCATAGTGCGCAAATGCAGTGGAACACACTTTTAGATGCACATGCGTTTTCAATCAGTTTATTTCATCGTGTTGAATTAGTTACTTTATAGGTTTTTTTGCTAGCCTGCCCTGTCCCACTCCAGGGCAAAGGTCTCTCTTCATGCCCTATTATGGGCTTACCTATCGATAAAATTATAGAGTTAAGCGCCTAGGGATGAAAAGAAATAATTGTTCATAGGTAGATCTTTTAAGACACTTTTACACGTCAATATTTTATAAAATTAGATGGTGCCGTGCCATAATTTTATTATGATAGTGATTTGTTACACAGTAGGTAATAACTAAACTTGGCATCTTCCATTTCGCAGCATAATTATGGAAATAGAGATCAACGAACGAGCGTCTTCCGTATGTTGACTGGCATGCTCAGTTTTAGTTTTCTAAACATAGAACCGACTAAATTAACGTCAAACGTTATAACATTCTATGAACATAATTGAAATGCAAACCGGAACTGATAGAATTATTGTAGATAACCATGAACAATAAGTGGATATTGAAGTTACCATGCATTTATTAGGTACATTATTTTGTTATTTTTCATCATTTAAACCGTAACTATAGCTTCCAATGTCAGTTGCGTTTGACTCTAATTGTTTTTAACTCAAACTCAAAGCATTTATTTCAATTAAACCATTTACAGGCACTTTTGAATTGTCAAGAAGTCAGTCAGTCAGAAAATATGAAGCTAGTTGCCCATTCCAAAGCCTAGGTACCTATGGAGAAGAACGGGCAAGAAACTCCATAGACACTGTTTTAAATTATATTTTTACATAAATATTAGTTAAGTAAATCATTTATGTTGAACTTATAATTATATGTGAGACCGATGTGAAAATAAAAAGACGTATGCGTTAAAAGCGTCCAGAGTACAGCAAATTGTAAAAAAAAACAATCCAAAAATAAAATACATAGTTAAAAATAAGCCGAGGCAGCTAAGTGATGACCAGGCCCAGCTGACGGCGCCCGTCCACGGACATGATGCATAGATCAGCACCATTCAGCTCTACCATTTTGAAGGGAGCTAAATGATCCAACACACACGCCACCGCCGTCAGCGAGACATTTGTGTGAGCATGACATACTATCAGCCGCCAGGGCACATTCAAGTCAATGAAAGACATATTACCCGGTAAATGGTAGCACTATAGTACATAGAACTCACATCAGTGCTATGTAATTATACAATACTAGCTGCCCGGCGTGACTTCGTTCGCGTGGTGTCCTACTCCTACCTTACTCCTACCCTAATCCTACCCCTACCCTTCTCCTACTTTACTCCTACGCTACCCCTTCCTACCCCTACCCTACCCCTACTCCTACCGTACCCCTACCCTATCCCGACCCTACTCCTATCCTACCCTTTACCCTACCCCTACTTCTACCCTACCCCAACCCTACTCCTACCGTACCCCTACCTTACACTATAAATAGTAGTAATTAACATTAAAAAAAATAGTTTACGTCCTATTCTTAGACCTACTATTCAGTAGGTCTAAGAATAGGACGTAAATACACTCAAAATTTCATAAGAATTGGTCAAGCTGTTTCGTAGGAGTTTTGTTACAAACACTTAGGCCGTCGGATAAAGACAAAAAAACCGGCCAAGTGCGAGTCGGACTCGCCCATGAAGGGTTCCGTAGCAGCAAGTAACATAATATAAAAGTTCTTATAGTTCGTTGTAACTTTGTGAAAGGTAAATTGCGGTTTTCGATTTATGACGTATTAAAAAAAAAAACTACTTACTAGATCTCGTTCAAACCAATTTTCGGTGGAAGTTTACATGGTAATGTACATTATATATATTTTTTTAATTTTATCATTCTCTTATTTTAGAAGTTAGAGGGGGGGGGGGACACACATTTTACCACTTTGGAAGTGTCTCTCGCGCAAACTATTCAGTTCAGAAAAAAATGATATTAGAAACCTCAATATCATTTTTGAAGACCTATCCATAGATACCCCACACGTACAGGTTTGATAAAAAAAAAATTTTTGGCGTTTCAGTTGTAAGTATGGGGAACCCCAAAATTTATTGTATTTTTTCTATTTTTGTGTGAAAATCTTACTGCGGTTCACAGAATACATCTACTTACCAAGTTTCAACAGTATAGTTCTTATAGTTTCGGAAAAAAGTGGCTGTGACATACGGACGGACGGACAGACAGACAGACATGACGAATCCATAAGGGTTCCGTTTTTTGCCATTTGGCTACGGAACCCTAAAAATTGGCTAAATTCGCAAAGCGTGATGTAGTTCTGCATTTTTGGTATGTTGTATGGATCTGTTAGGGTAGTGTGAATTCAAATTTGCAACTTCGAAAAACCTGAGGAAACTGAGAAAATCGAGAAAAACTTCGAAAGGGACTTTTTTCACTATTTGCTCTCCAGGTCCAAAACTATGCATTTTTTTGCGAACAATGTTTTATACAATTGTAAATTGTATTAAATTACCTACAATTTGAGCCTAATTCCAGCTCTATTGACCCCATAAGAGCCAAGCTATGGCATTTCGAAGATTACCAATTTTTCTCGAAAATTAAAATTTTCAGGATTTACTCACTTATTTCACGAATTATTGGCAAAACCACTTGCCCTACGAAGAAAGTTCACTGAAAATATTTTGTAGTATAATACATTTATTTAGCTTTTATTAGAGCCCAAAACGAAGTCTGTGAGACTAACAGGTCACTCACAATCTCAAGAAAAACGAAAAGAAGGACTTAGCTAAAGTATATTTTAATTAATTTCCATCGATGCAGTCTACTCTTTGAGAGGATTGTCTTGTTAGTGACATAAATAGAGTGAAAGAAGCTAAAGATACTATACCGAATACAAATGCGTCACTGTAGACGTATAATTGTCTCTGAGAGGTGGTGTGTGATGCATTATCGTAGCGTCTCCTCGGACACACGGTGGGCGTGGGCAGACGGCCAAGCGACGGCGACGTAGCAGCGGGCGGGGTGCTAGTGGTGTCAAGTTCGTCGCGTTTCGGCGTGGCCGGCGCGGCTGGCGCGCGCGTATAATTAGCAGTGAGCCGTGGGAGGCGCGCCGGGCCGCACCGAGTGGCGGCGGGCGATGCGCCGCCCGGGCCCCGCGCATGCTGCGCTTACATTACTTTTCGGACAACCCCGCGCTCGCCGTCGACGACGCCGAAGAGTCCGTCTACTCCATCGACCTCATCAAGGAGTTCGAGGCCGTCGGCCGCGCTTGGAAGGCGTTCCTAGCTGACTGGCTCCTCAAAGGTGCCGGCTTGTTTATGTCACCCACGCTGCGCGAGCGCTTTTGCGCAACTCTCTACCTGTTGATGTTTGCGTTTTGTTTTCGTTGTGCCCGTCAGTGCGGTGATGACGTGATGATTGAGTCGCTATATTCCGGTGTCTTCAGGCAGTGCGTTGACATCGCGGATTATCCAATTTCATGGAAATGAATTTGAATGCTGAAACGTTTTTGGTACCTCTGTATTTATTAGAAATTTTGGTAGATGTTTTAGTTGGCAGGTAAACTATGTCATACTCGGAAGTTCAATAGGTGTACGGAAGGTGTTCACAACAACTTAATTTTATGTATTTAGCACTGCCTACTGTATTTTTTAGAAGTGTTTCTCAGATTTCTATTCTGATATGAACCAAGGCGGTCAATTTCAAAAGTTCTAACTGAAATAACATTTAGATTAGTATCCAAATTCAGTTTCGTGCATGACTTCACGAACTCAGTCCACTTGAGGTTTCTAATGACGTCACATCCTTACCGCCGCGTGTGCAACGCACCAGCAATGAACGTAAATAAACAAATAGGTATCCGCATCTAACGTCTATTGAACATTATTCGGATAGCAACGGCTTTTTATCTAGACGTATAAGATACTTACGTCACAATATTTTTTTTAAACGCACCGTTTTTTCATAACTAGACTCTGTAGTGCCAAAACTGTACATCGCGGTGGTCTATTTGATAAACGTGATTAAACTAATCATCTGAATATTCGGGACATACATTATATACATTTCTCCAGGACAAATTCTCTAACTAACTGCATACTCCTAACCCTCGTTTTCTGAATGCCTCAAGGTGTTGTTGGTTGATCAACAAAGTAACTTCGACCAATCGCATGATTCGAAACATGAAATTGAAAAGCCTTTCAGAATACTGGGGGCCAATCTTTTTTATCTATCTAGCCTGTATTGTCTCTGCTAGGCAAAGGCTTTTTCTCGCTTTTCCACATATTTCTGCCCTCTGCTTATTGCGGGTCAGTCCTTTCGGCAGGACTCAAGTTTCGTCCCTCCATCTTTGTATTGGGACTATTCTACCTGAACCTACAGCAGTTGCTTTATTCATCCAAACTCTGTCTGGTTTATTAAAAGTCTCTCCGCTTTATCTTCCATATTATTTGATGTATGTTCAATTTCTATCTGGGATTCTCTTCATCATCTACATACATTCCGAGTCTTCTTCCTCATTCCTCAGCTATTTCTACTTCACTAAGCACCCTTCTACCTATCATAATTACAACAATTAATCACCGTAATGTCTATCATATTTTCGGTTCTGCTCCGCGTCTGCATTCATCATATCAAACGCCTGACTCACGCACATCGTTGTTTATCATTGAATGCAGCTGTGATAAAATATTTTATTGCATTAGTTGCACTCTAGTAATAGACAGCAATGGAGACGTTAGAAGACGAAACACTACGATTTAGAGTGATGCAAGTGTTGGATTCAGCAATTTATGGTAGTAGTTCCTATTAAATTAAACTAACTTACCATAAAACTAGCTTCTGCTCGCAACTTCGTCTGCGTGAAATTTATTGTTTCCGACGCACCCCGTCTAGGTCTCTGTCCCGCTAGTACTTCGTTTTCTTTCTGAGTTTTTTCCTTTTGCTCGGCTCAGTCGGCTCCCGTGATATTGTATACCATCCCTAAAGAATTAGGCTTTCAAATGCAAAAAGATTTTTTCAAATCCGACGGAGTGGATGGTTGTTCCGGCGATTACCTACCACTAGGTACATACAAAAAAAAAATTGCCTCTTATGATTTTATTCGGGTTTTTGATCAATGAACTTCTAGTTTCGGTGCTACCTACCCTACGAAATCTTAGCGCGGTAAAATTGTGTCTTTCGACCGTGTCTCAACTTCTGAAGCAAGAAGTTTAACTTCAAATGCAATCACTAGAGAAAATTATCTTCAGCTCTGACTATACTGTGCATCAACTAAACTGAACCTAAACTTCTACTGTCGCTTACTCGGAGATAGTCTAGAGAGAGTCGGAAGATAAAAGAGCTATGAAACTAGGTTGAGCTAAACTTTCATTCAAGTTTATAGACGACACGTCAGAACTTTCCTCCCAAGATTGCCTCAAACACACACTGAAGTTTATTGCGTTTAGAAGTTTGTCTGCACTAAAGTTAATTGTATTTTGGTCGCTCTATTTAATAGTAGACTAAAGTCGAACATATACGCAGCAGTAACGCGACGCCAACGCGTTGTCAACTAACGCCAGATGCAAAGGCATCCTTAGTTTAACTGGTGCATAATATGTGCCATTGAACTGGAAATAATTGAAGTCAGCCCCATATCATTGTCTCAAACTATTAAATGCGTTTAAAGTCCGGGAAAATCTTGGGTGCCCTTGGAGTAGTTGCATTCAGTCATTAGCACTTACTAAGTGTAAGCTTTCTAATTATTTAAAAATGGCAGCCATAAAAGCTTTCTATTTTTATGTTACTAAAGTGAGGTGCAGATAAATAATCAGTATTGTACTCATTTTTTTACCTTCCTATGTAATTTTCGTAGTCAAATTAAATAACAAAGTACCTAATCGGAAAAGATAGATGACAATGTCTTCGCACTACGCGTCGTACAAATCGCGACGTCTGTTTGTGGATGGCGTAGCGTCTAGGCGGCGTCAACGCAACGTCAACCAACGCAGAGGCACACTTGGGCAACTCTTTTTAACTTGATATCAACATTCTCTTGCCCATAACCGAATATATTTGGGGTCGGCGCAACATGTCTTTTTATTGCATATTAGTGCAACATATTTTCGTAACATGATGAGTGAAAATATGATGCCAGAGTTTCACAGTCGGCTGCCTGCCTCCTCTTTGGGAATGCTTTTCTTATTAAACAACCACCGCGCGTGTGACCCAAGGTGCTCAAAGGTATCAAGCTCCCTTAGTCGCATTTCGACACCCACGGAATATGATGGAGCGGCCTGCTCATTCTTGATCCGGGACCACACGGGACTGGATAAAGAATGACAATGACCTCTTTTTAACTTGACGTACGCAAAATATGTTCAGCGGGGTAGTTACGTAACTCACAGTAGCAATGGGTTTCATTTTGACAGTTCAACAACGTTCATTGAGTTATTTACTTTGTTGAGCAGACACATTTTTCGAACTTATGAAGCAATGGATTAGCAATATCTTTCAAAATTATTCAGATTGAGATTGATAGTTATTACGCAATTAGGGTGCTGATAAATAATTTTATTTCTTTACACGTCAATCATACATATTTTAAAAACTAGATGAGGTCGGCTTTTCCTATCTGATTACTCTGAGAAGAAAGGCCGAAACAAACTCAGAGTTCTCTTTTAAAGTCCAAACATAATCTTGGTCGGAACATGTGAAGATCATGTAGATCGATGTCTCATATGGTATTTTGAGGAAAGAACCACACAGATTCAGTGGACCTGTCCAGTCAGTGCACGCATTTGTCAGTAATCGTGCAGCTCAACTCAAAACTTATGGAGCTCAACGATCCACTGATCATTGATACCATATCACGTATCAACTACAAGAGTGTCAGCTACCTAGTGATGTCGTGAATTCCACAGAATAATTCAACGACGAATTACAACATCCGTGTTGCATGTAGCTCTGCTTACTATTCGTTTCCGTCAGCTTATTGGACCCGCGAAATAATCGTTATAAATCAATACCGGATATCTATGATTTATTTTCGTTGGATCCCACTTTTGAATCCCAGTTTAATATTTTTGGCGTTGGATCCCACAAAACATTATTATGTATTTCCGTTGGATCTCAAATTTAAAAAAATGCAAGATAATTACTATATCCTACTATATTGTTTGAGAGTTACGAAATCTATTGTTTGTTTAGTTACCTCGGCAATTCTTTGTAACTCGATATTTTCGACGTGACCGCACAATGACTTCGACGCGGAATAAAGGTCTGCTGATATATCTAAAGACAATTGGGAATCCAATCGAGTGTCAGCCTCACGAAAAAATGAAAAGAAAAGTATTCGTCAATGCCGTTGCTTTCAATCGACCTTTAATCACGAGCTGATTTTTTTCGGTCATACATATTCATCATCATCATCAGCCTATAATGTTCCCACTGCTGGGACACAGGCCTCCTCTCTGTGAGAGGGAGTGGGCCGTAATCTACCACGCGGGCCCAGTGCGGGTTGATAGATGTCACATGTCTTTGAATTTTTGGTTCTAGGACATGCCGGTTTCCTCACGATGTTTTCCTTCACCGTTTTGAGAGCAGTGGTGATGAAATAATTTACACAAAGTAAAGTGCCTGTCGGGGTTCGAACCTACGACCTACAACTCGTAAGTCGCGGCCGATACCACTGGGCCACCACTGCTCTATTCATACATATTGTTTTTGCTCAACTTGGCAGATAAAAACTAATTTTAACGCATGTTACAACAAACAATGCTATTTTCAGGTCAGTGTCAGTTTGTATGTTGAACAAAATAGGTATGATTCGTGTATGTATTTCCAGAATTATAATCATTAAAATCACAAATACAACGTTCCTAAAACCCTATTGATTGACATTTCATCCTGTTTTTAGCGTGTCGACATCGTGGTGAAAGGATTAGGCAATCGACAGAAGTCGATTACCCAGGGTGCGCCAGACGTAACAAAAGGTCGGATGGTGCGTCACTCGCGGAGGCTCCTTTCATGCACCCTGTATGAAATAGTTATTAAATTTTCGCGGGCTACCCTGCCGCTTCCCCAAAGGATTTAGCTTTCAACAATATTGACAGCTCTCCATTTATTACTTTCAAAAATCCTGACCCGCAGGCAAATATTATGAACCTTTAAAATAGACAGAAAGGGTGAACATCAATGTTTCGACATTGTATTACAGTGTAGCCAGTAGTTTGTTGCACGTGAAACGTCGAAGTTTTACAAAGTTTGATTAAGGGCCGGGATCACACCGCATGTAAGTACAGCTCGAATCAAACATTATGGCGGCTCGGAACACGAGGCGAGTCGCTGTGCAGTAACAAATTTATATGTCAGCGGGGGCGAGGGGTGGGATACTACACAGCGAGTGGTGCACTTCAGAGCCGCCATAAAGTTTGACGCGAACTATACCACAACCACACCACATCGCAGCAAAATGTGGGCAGTGGTTACTTGTGAATACTGTCGCTGCAGCTTCTTGCCATTTCGTTGTTGTATCTACAAAATTTCGACATGGTTGCGTTGTCGCTAGTGGTTGCGATGCGGAGACGTTGTGGCTAGTGTCTGCACTTGCAGACAGATATACAACATTATTTTTAGTATATGCGAAACCCGAAACACGTGTCTAGTATTTTTATGTAAAGAATCTATGTACAAAATTTCAAAACTGTATCATGAATAATCACCAAGTTATAAGCTTGTTATGTTACCTGTTTGTCCGTCCAAAAACATGGTCTCCCCCACCTAAACGTACCGCGCGGCGATTGTATTGTAATTAACTGGTGATAACATTTTCCATCACACTTGCAGGCTTTGGACTGTCGTAATGGTCAAGTGTAGGTAGTTATTATAATGTACTTTATTCGTAAATAAATGCAGCCGTAAGCTACGAATAAGTAATTACTTATTCGTAAGCCGTAAGTAATACAATGTAGTCAATGCGATTTGTTCAAAGTGGATGAAAAGTGTTAAACATCGCATTACTTAACCACAGCAGGCTGTAGGTACAAATAATAACTTTCTACAATTAACCATCTTGGCGTGTTTAAAAATGTTAATCATCACGGCAAAGCATTGTGTTCCACGATACTCTGATTGCTCCTCGTACCGCCGCACTGCCAGGAATACGTTATCACTGTTATCGTTGTTTCTGTGTACTGGACGTTTGTGTATGAGAAAGTCATGGTTACACGACACTTTTTACATACGATAGGTAAGTACACGATCAACCGAAACACAACTCGGCGGCCGCGCGCTCGCGATTATGCAGTTGGACCCACGCGACACGTGCGCGCCAACCAGTGGTACCCGGGTGACTGAGGTTGCTGCACCCCCGCCCCGGTCGCCCCGCTCGCTGTGCGTCCGCGCCGCGCCATTGTGCGCGTATGGTAGATAACTACCTACTTAGTCGCTCCTCGGGGCACAGTATAATATACTCGGGGTGTCCAACTATTAACCTTTTTTAAATATTTTTGGGCCAAAATATAACATGGGGTAAAAATTATTGGAATCGATTCAGTTACTTATTCTGAACAAACTATATTCAGGTTTCGCATATACTAAAAATAATGTTGTATAGTTGTGTTTGCGATGTGGTTGGCCGCTAGTGCGTGGTTGTTGCGTTGTGGCTGCGACGTGCGCTTGATGTGGTCGGTATTGGCCACACAATTGAGTTTAACGGCCAAATGTGGTCCGCGTGAATAAACTATTTATTTTCACACAAATTAGCGCCCGTCCACGTTTCTGTGGTGTGGTTGTTTTACGTGTGGTCAGGCCATTAGTAACACTGTACACTGGTGTGATCTGTTGTGTCCGTTTACCAGTATTTTAGTTGCAAATGAAAACATTAAATGCATTCCATTGCTATTTGATACTCCCCAGTCACGGCGCAGTCACTTTATAATGGAATAACTCGACACGAAGGGAGTGTAATAAACATGCTCATTTTATTGAAGTGTAAAGGCTAAAATAATCTATTTGCATAGAAAATACTTTTTCTCATTTAGTAAAAGTGACAGCAGTGGTGGCCAAGTGGTAACGGCCGCGACTTACGAGGTGTAGGTCGTAGGTTCGATCCCAGACAGGCGCTTTACTTATTGTAAATTATTTCATCATCACTGCTCTCAAAACGGTGAAGGAAAACATCGTGAGGAAACCGGCATGTCCTAGAACCAAAAATTCGAAGACATGTGACATCTGCCAACCCGCACTGGGCCCGCGTGGTGGATTACGACCCATTCCCTCTCACCGAGAGGAGGCCTGTGTCCCAGCAGTTCCCACATTATAGGCTGATTATGTTATTTAGTAAACAAAAAAAAAAACAATACAAACTTCAAAGGTTTGAAACAGAAAGTTTATCCAACTACGAACCATACTTTGCAATTTCCGGTGAAGTGCGTGATGGACCATGTAGTGAAGGGTTCCGTGGATAGGATGAATATTTACGTATGTACTGTATTGATTTTACCGACGACCACAAAAATAAATTTGTATTGATTTCATAGTTTTCGATAAATAAAGAAAGAAAGAAACGCGACTTCGTTCGCGTGAAACTTCTTGTTTCCCCCGACCCACCCCGTCGTATCGCATCACCCGCCCGCGCTATCACTTAACGTTCTTTTTGACTTTTTTTCTTTTTGCTCGGCTCTTAAGGGTCATAGCGTGATGTTAAATAGCCTATAGCCTTCCTCAAGAATTGGGCTATGAAATGCAAGAAGAATTTTTCAAATCCGACTGGTAGTTCCAGAGATTACCCCCTACATACAAACCTACAAACAAATTTTACCTCTTTATAATATTAGTGTTTAAATAAGGGTGTTTAAAATTATTATAATTCCCGTTTAGCATAACGCGCTCATAATGATCCCACTACTGGGCTAGGACACAGGCCTCCTCTCCGTAAGAGGGAGTGGGCTGTAAACTTTATTATTAGTGTAGTACATATCGAGCCTTTTCAGGAAGAACATCGTAAGCGCCAAAAATCCCAAAAAACTGTTTTTATATAAACCGCTAGATCAACTGATTATATATATATATATATTAAGCGCCAGATCTTAACATTTGAATTAATAGGGAGGTGCCCTTGAAACTAAGTAAAAATTTCAAATTGATGCTATAAATATTTTGAGAAATATTTAAAAAAAAACCTTCTCCTGTAAAAATGCAAAATGGCGGTTACGATCTTCTTCCTGAAAAGGCTCGATATATAGATAGATAAGTAAGTAGGTATGGATGAATATATGTACATTGTTAAAGGATCGATCATCGTTGATATAGTACGGTATAATTTAACCAATAAATAAACCTGTTTGTGAGAAATCAAATGACGCTATAAAAATAATTTTTATTCATAAAGTTTTAGACGAAGTTTTATGGGCAATAAAATTTGTTTAACCACATCGTAATAGCCCTCAAAATTGTATGTACAGTCAACAAACAAAAGAGATGTATGCAGGATCGTCGGATATAATTATGTAGTTGAAGTATAGTAAGAAACCGATGGACATTGGTGCTGATTCTGTTGTTCACAAACTAAACTAAATTTAAGTTCAGTGCATCTTTTTCTTTCTATTTCATTAAGAAAAGGACAGAAGATAAATATTAGTTTAGTCCTGTCAAATTAGTCAGCGCCTGACGTAAATTGACATATTTTTAGTAGCCAATATTTTAATCACGTCTAAACTTGTCTATGGAGTATCTTAATTTGACAGGACTAAGCTAATATTTATCTTCTGTCCTTTTCTTAATGAAATAGAAAGAAAAAGATGCACTGAACTTAAATTTAGTTTAGTTTGTGAACAAAGGAATCGGCGCCAATGTCGACTAAAAAACTTGTTAATTTTTCTGTTTATTTATTATTAATAAAATTAAATTTTATTCGAGAACATCCATCGGTTTCTTACTAAACTACAACTGTATCCGACGATCCTGCATACTTATCTCTTTTGTTGACTGTACATTCATTTATTGCGTGGCAAACGGGAACAACCCGCACTTAGCCCGCGTAGTGGATTACAGTTATAAAGCGTAATATTTTTGTTTGTTTGAACGTCTAATCTCTAGAACTGCCAGTCGGGTTTGAATAATAGGTACTTTTTGTTTTGATAACCCAATTCTTGAGGAAGGTTACAGGCTTTTTTACATCACGCTATGGCCGTTAGGAGAACGCTAAGCGAAAACGAAGTGATAGCGCGGGCAGGTGATGCGATGCGATTCGACGGTGTGGGTCGGAGGAACAAGAAATTTCACGTGGACGAAGTCACGGGCAGAAGCTAGTAATATTATAAATTCGAAAGTAACTCTGTCTGTTTCTTACCTTTTCACGCCTTAAGGACTAAACTGACGAAATTTGGCATTCGGATAAACCATCATCAGTCTCCACACACGGACAAACCAGGGTTAGGACATAGGATACTTTTTACCCCGGTAGTATGTTCCCGTGGAATAGTTTTCGACCTCCACACGGGTGAAGCTGCGGGAAAAATCTAGTCCTAAATAATCCAGCGGATTTGGTACGTGTTGTTATAACATGCATATTTCACTGAAAATGTAGAGTGAATGAAATACTCAAAGCATCGCTATCTATTAGTTTTGGCGAAGACTTGTATGCTTTCAAAAGGCTTTGAAAATTTTTGATTGCCCCCAACCCCCCCACCCCACCCCGACCCTTGCTCTATGAAGTGCCAGCCCGCGCCTTAGCTGAGCCTGTAGCTTGAAATTCTCGACTGTGACCTTGGACTTTCTTCTCAGAGTAGTCAGATAGGAAACGCCGACCTCATCTAGTCTTAATAATAATCTAAATTGCCTGTTCCATCTTGCTGTCCTCCCCCCAGCGACGTCCTAAGCCAAGGTTCATACCCCACAGTCGCTTAGTTTGTAAGTTATTGGACCCTGGCTGGAGGCTTTGAGTTTACTTAAGCCAACCACAGACTTTTGGGCTTCTGACGACCTGTAACGACTGTCAATGATCTACGAATGACAGCTGGGACCAACGGCTTTACGTGCTTTCCGTGCACGGACCCCTTCGTGCATTTCTCGGTATATTATGGATACCCATCCACGGACCGACCTCGGCAATCGTTGCTTAACCTTGAAGATCGACCCGTGCGGCTGTTATTATTTAACCGCGAGCCAATACCTGACACACAAAGGCGTTGACCTTGTGTTGTTCAACATCAAAATTGATTACGGAACAAGTGACATCTTGAAATCTTCAAGGTCACTCGTTGTTAGTCGTTTCTAGTTTATAAACAAAAGAATGGGTAAATCGACGTGTCCATCTAACTTTTGACAGGGAATTTTTATAAATTCCAACTGACAATAAACAACGGAAAGAAAGAAAAATATTCTATTTGGGACACGCACAGGAAATACAAAGAATGAAAAAAAGAACATTAAATCTAACAAAATCAAGAATCCAATTAAAAAAAAAAAATTAAAAAAAAGAACAACCTTCTTCCAAAATTTCCAACCATTCCTTCGCACAATTATTATTAAGTACTTAGTTTCCTTTCCTTTGGTCTTCCTCAATTTCTATAGCTTCGAAATTCATACTCACTTTAATTCTACTGTTACTTTCTAAACTAGTATTCCAACGTTTTCCAACATACATTAGTAAGTTAAATAACGAGTTTATCCATACTAATATTATAAATGCGAAAGTGTCTGTCTGTTACCTCTTCACGCTTAAACCGCTGAACCGATTTAGATGAAATTTGGTAGGTATATTGTTAGAGTCCCGGGAAAGGACATAGGATAGTTTTTATCCCGATATTCCCACGGGATCGACACTTATGCGGGTGAAACCGCGGGGCGCTACTAGTTGTTTATAAATTTTAGCCCACGTTCGCACGTACGTAAAAACATCGCGGCGGGATTTTATTGCGCACTGGATTTTCAATTCTCGGTGTTGAGCCGAGCATTGAAATCCAACAGAGCGTCAAAAAAAACTTTTTTACAAAAAAAAACCAACCGACTTCAAAAAAAACACTACAAAGTGATAAACAACTTTAGTTTCGGAAGTCGGTGTCGTTATACCGCATTTTCGTTTTTTGACACCGACTTCCGAAATTAAAGTTATTTTATCACTTTGTAGTGTTTTTTTTTTTGAAGTCGGTTGTTTTTTTTTTGTAAAAAAGTTTTTATTTTTCACTTTTTAGTTGTACCTACAAATTCAATTAACACTAGTGCATTGAAGAATCGAAGACACCGACTAGAAGAATCATCAAAATTCGCATTGAAATGCCGGAGATGCAGTACATTTATGCATATAACTTCGTACATAAGAATGATTACCTAATGTATTATATACTAAAACCTTCCTGAAAGAATGTAGATCACATTAGTGAAAGACTTATCAAAATTGGTTCATTAGTTAGGTATTGAGAAAATCGCGGACATACATACATATATACGGGTAGAATATAGAACCTCCTTTTTTAAAGTCGGTTAAAAACGTTGGGTTTTCAACTCTCGGTGCTCAGTGTGTTGAATAACCAGCGCGCGAAAAAAATTCGCCGCGAGAATAACGCGATCGTGTATATCTGGGCTTATAAACATGTTAAGACTATAATTATCTATATCATAAACCTGTTTGGGAAATACAAGGAAAATAAAGTAAATCAGCTGTTGATGAATATAATACAGCAACTTCGTGATGTGTGTAAGGAAAAAACTTAGTTTTTTATAGGTACCTACGTATATTATGTACCCAATTTTGGAAAAAATGACATCATAATAGTCTTAGAATGTGCGTTTGCTTAGAATCATCACAATTGTTGTGTAGGAAGTCTGGTTATTTAAATAAGTTGACCCAGTCTAGAGTAGTCCGGTATCTAGCTGGTAAATCTCAAAAATTTTGCATGTTCTATGGAGTATGAAAACACTATTGTTCACCTACTGTTGTTCAATGTGATTCAGGTAAATGGCGACAAACAATATGTTAAAATTGACACATTTATACTCGTTATAGAGTCGGACAATATTGTCGCAGTAGGTAGGTACTTACTTATCATCGCTGCTATGAAGCGCAGCAAGACCCCCCGTAAACAACAATAATGAATTCAGCATTCGAGATTGTATACTAATCGATTAGAATTCAATGACACGCTTTGTTTTTATCTCTTCGGATATTGCAACTATTAACTAAACTTAACACGAATGATACGTTATCTATCGTATCGAGTCCGTATCTCTGTCGTTGCTCTCTATCAATCGATCAGCCCATATCTTTATATTGTATTATACATTTTCAGAACATTTTGCGTAATTATCGTCATTCAACTCTTTAAACAAATGTTTCTCTAAAATGCATCTCCCACGTGTATTGTTTTAAGTCAAAGTCAACAACGACTTGTTTACCTTCATTTTAATCGAATTTCTTTTTCAAAACAACGCACACAAGGAAAGTCTAAAATAACGCTTATCATCACACTGTTTAAATTAACCAATGGCGTTTCAAATGTGATAGTTGTGTGTACATACAACGAACATAATATACGTATGTTGGTACAGAGTTTATAAATAGGCGTCAAAAATGAGTCATTTCATATTTTATGTCCGCGTTGCCGTACAATGAACATGTCCCAATGTTCGTAAACACTAAGTTCTTTTTGATGATGCTTTTTTCAGAGGAGGATGAGTCCCAGATATTCGTCAAGTTCTTCAAGTTTCACAAGTGTTACGACCTGATACCGACTTCGGCGAAGCTGGTGGTCTTCGACACACAACTCCTGGTCAAGAAGGCATTCTTCGCTCTCGTTTATAACGGTCAGTGTGAAAAACTGTTTGCGTATGGCATTTATATCATGTTGAGTGTAATGTGGCAGGTTAGTTACAACCGCTTAACGTGTTTTTGTTTTAACACAAAAATATATTTTACTCAACATTGTAATGCTGCTGTTATCTGCTCGTTCTTTTTCCTGTTCAATGTCATCTTTGTTGTAATGTGTTTCCATAGATAATAATATAGCGCATCAAGGTATCAGAAAATTGTCTTCTATTATAGTAGTTATAACTTTTTTTGGCACCTTGACCCACTCGTCTAATGGCCATGCGTTCATATTTTATAATTAAAAACTTGACTTATGTCTGAGCGAATGAATTATTAAAAGCGTTGCGATTTCAACTCTACTCTGGCTAATTGTCTAAAGCGATTTTAATAGCGTCCTAATGCCGTGCGAGGTAATTAAAGAAATCGATTGATGATTTAACATTTCTGATTTATTTATACAGCTGGTGTTTGCAATGTTCGGCCGAACCCCATAAGAAACAATACGGCCGCGTTGCCATGGAAACTAAGGTGTATATCGTTCCTGCATTTTTTAAGCAAAAATGGCTTATTTTTTAATTATTTAAGCTCGATTCGCGACTGCTACACCACTGTTTGGTTTGCTATTTTATCAATGAATAGATTAATAAAAAATCTAATTTCAAAACACGAATTTATGCCGGTTACGCCAGTCTTTAAAGCCTGATAAGCTAGCTTTTATCAATGTTATTAGAAGATAAGGATAGACGATAAAAAGTTCATTGGACTTTTTGGTTTCAGTAAGATTTTTCTTTTAAATTAAACTTGTATTATGCAATAGGCGCCTATTTACAGTCTCCACCGCGTGGTTGTATTGTTTCTTGGAGGTTAATAAGTAAGTGTCAGACAAGAGCAGAAAGAATATGGCGATAAATTATGCCCTTATTTACCCAATTTTAAGGATTTTATTAATAAATAAATGTTTTGATCCTGTCACAGATTCTCTGGTCTTTTACAATGTTATTCCGTTCAACGGATATTAAGATTAAGACCCTGCTATTTTGGTATCGGTGAACAAATTTGAACCGTGTGCCATCTAGTAGGTCAATTCGGCCCGACTAAACGACCTATATTCTGTCGTCAGTGATAAGATAGACCTATATAAAAATAGGTCAACATAACACTAGAAGAATCTCTTCCGCGGGCCTCTAATGTCGAAGTTTCCTTCGCTAAAGTTAGATCATATCGTTGATGGTGTAACTTTTCCAAAAAATGTCGATGGTTTATAACAAGCTCATGCTGGAAATAATGGTAGTTAGGGAATACTTCCGTAACTATTGCTTTGCGGGATTTGGCAGACAAAATCAAGCTGCTGCCTTTCATACGAGTTAATATGTATCTGAAGGGAAGATCAGATTAAAATATCAATATAACCTTGTATGATACTCGACAAACAAGCCGCCGTTTCGCGTTCTGTCTGACACTTAAGTATAAGCCTATAGCTTTATTCACATACACCGTTTTAATGTGGGAATTGGCGCAGTTAAAACCTGCAATATAGCATGTATTGTTCGCTGCAGTTAGCTATGACATTAAGGTATAAGTGCCATTTGTCACGCTTGTTGTGCTTGTAAACACGCCCACTGTAGCAAGCCCGCTATCCGTCAGTACTTAACGGTTAAGCTATCCACCATTGCTTCATATTCACATTGAAATTTTATTGGTGGTTTTTTCCTCGCTCTGGTGAAAGTCAGCCTTAGTGTTGCTAGGTATATCGTATCCTCAGAATGTCTAATAAAAGCACGTCACACAGGATGAGACAGAAGCACAACAAGTTTCTGTGTCATTGTGTCTATTCAGGGCCCTTGGCCACTTAACGGTTCCTTACTTCGAAACCACGTCAATTCCTTACCTTATCACGACATCTGCTATTAACGTATTCTCTATGACGGATGGCTTGGTTTGAATTGTCAAAATACATGTTGTCCGTACGGTTGACATTTCGATACCTTGCCGTAAATTGGGGCCCAGTAATCAGTCATGTACAAAACACTATTATAACAAGTTTGTAGAAGCTTTTCAAGTGTTACACATCAATCAATGTTTAATAGCGGTTCACTGCTATAAATAGCTTTCTACTCCAATTTCCCCTAAGTATCAAAAGTCTTTATTTAAATTATTAGGCTGAAAATCAGCACTTTTCGAACGTCAAAATTACATAAGACAGTTCTTCAAAACGCCCGCCCTTCAGCACTTCGTAGTGCTTTTGCTGGAAAGAAGATGTGGCGCAACAAACTCTCCAGCAGTAAAATATATATGTCCATATAGCTACAGGTTCCCTCCAAGTTTACAGGATATCCTCTTCCCATATATTTAATTCGAGTTGGCAAACTATGTTAGTCCACATGCTATGTTGATCATGTTTGATTTGGGTGTGTTTAATATTTTCCGCTTTGTTGTTGCTATACGCAACTGTGGTAAGGCAACAACAATGTAAAAAATTACGCATTGCTATGCGTCTTATGAATTTTTAGCCTCAAGCATCACTTGAGAACGGCTGGACCGATTTGGCTAATGTTCGTTTTAATCCGAATTAGGTTTTTATGGAAAGAAAAATTATAAAAAGTATCTCCCAAATTCTTGAAAAACAAAAACAATTGAACAGGACAACATCTGTCGGGTCAGCGGGTTAAAAATAAATATGTAGGTAAAGTAGAGGTAGAACGCAACTTGCTGTTTCTTGCAGAATGTAAGCATCTTTGTTTCGTTATCATATTTTTGTACATCATGTCATAAGTATGTAAGTATGCAATTTGTAAGCGAAGCAGTGCATTGAAAACTGATTATACCCCTGGATAGCGGACTCGTGATAACAAAAGAGTAATTTACTTTAATGACAGCTTCATTTTTACTGTGAAGGACATATGCTTCCATTAGGTGGAGATTGTAAATTAAAACATGTAGCAACACCACATTTAGCTACAAAGATTCTACGACATATAACCAACTCATTATATTATTCATCCTCCCAATTCTGATGTTGGCCACCAACACAAGTCCCAACGTCTTTTAAAACGACGTTGGCTTTTGGCCACCATCAGCCAATACCAATAATCGTCGTTGCCAACAGGCGTCCGAGCCGCTCCTCTATGGGACTCTCAGCGGCAGAAGTTCGTCGGCATGCTCACCATTACGGACTTCATCAAGATACTGCAGATGTACTACACCAGCCCGAATGTCGCTATGGAAGAGCTAGAAGAGCACAGACTTGAGACTTGGCGTCGTAAGTATACATTTTTTTATATAATCATGCAGCGTGACGATTAGGTTATCACATTACAGCGTTTATCTGTTAAAATAATAAAATAAACAATTTTACTAAAAATATAAAACTGAATTTTTCACACAAAATAAATAGCGTAAAAATTGGCACGAAAAACCCGTATTTCTTTATGCATGCGCGGGACGATAGACAGCGCGTCTTTAGGACACGCTGTCCATCATGTCCGTGGCTGATATAGTCCGACCACGGTCAAAGATTCCATCGGTTATATTCGGAAATGGCAAATAAAATCGATAATAATCGATTGTTTTATATTTTCGCCTACACCATAATAGGTTGGCGATGACGTACTGATTATGCCACTCCCTTTTTGGATCTGTTACTACAGATCTGATACAGGCTAACAGTAACATCTAAACTCAGGCATTTCTTGACTAACAGCTGAATAAACGAATGTGTTTTTCAGATGTATTGATGGGCTCCGTGGTGCCGCTGGTGTCGATCGGGCCGGACTGCTCTCTGTTCGACGCCATCCGCATGCTGATTACCAACCGCATCCATCGGCTGCCCGTCATCGACCCTCGGACTGGCAACGTCCTCTACATACTCACACACAAGAGGATACTGCGTTTTCTATTCTTATATGTACGTATTGTAATTCTGTATAATATGTGGGTGATTTTGAGGAATTCGTCTTTTCTAACCATTGCCGACCAGGAGTGCTGGGCATGGATACTAGGCCCGGGTCGGGCAGTGTCATTGAAGTTAACCATTAGGTAACCAGTTGCAGCCCGATCGTTTGGTCATGTTGAGAGGATAAATGAGATTCGACTAACAAAAGGTAAATTAAATACAAGGCAGATATGAGTGGAAACGCCGGGACCCGCCCTAAGACATTTAGGGCCTGTGCGCACCACGTTTTTTAAACGCGCCGTTGACACGCGTTTGTTGCGATACAGGCACGATACGCACGCGAGTCAGACGCAGCCTGTAGGATTAAAGCGCGCCGTCGACACACGTTTCTGTAACGCGCGTCAACGGCGCGTTTAAAAAACGTGGTGTGCACAGGCTCTAAGTGACCTTCTTGTTGATGTTCTTCAGAAAGAGCAGGTGCGTAGTACTCGCAACCGGCGTGCGTGTATGACCAGAAGGCCAATAAAATTCTCGTAATTTAAAACGTTCAAAATCTAGTAGCAGTCTCATCTCAGCGACAAACAAATGTCAAAAACTTGTCAAAATTTAGGTAAATTAGAGGTATTTTTGACAGATTGAGACTAAGATCAGACTGTGCACGTTCTTAAAATTACGAGAATTGCTACTTAGATGTATGAACGTAAACGAGGGAAAAGGAACATGTAATCAAGGATCGTAGCAGGTGGCATTGTGTAGTTTCTGCTTGCCCCCATGGGAAGAAGTCGTGAGGTTACGTATTTATGTATGTAGCAGTCCTCTGCCCTTGTTCAGGAATTGTAACCGGTTAGTATCAATAGGCTTGCCACCTTGGGCTTTAAAACATAACCGGAGAAATGTGCACGTACTAACTGGCGCCTGCCTTAACCATCGTGGATCATCATCACGAAATATATACGTGACCATCGACGAAACATAACATCAGTGATGTTATTATTATTCAAATATACATAATTCGATTGAATCTAGAAGGTAAATCTCTGAACTTTTTAAAGCTAGGTCCAACTGAGTACCTGCCTACTCAGTAAACAAAGTTATGAAAGAGCGGGTTATAAAGACAATAATTAAACAACGACTCAACGACTGCATTTCATACGAGTATTGGTTTTCCCTGCAAAAATTCAAATTCCATTAACTTTCAATTACGTAATCCGAAGGGGTAGGGACAGGTGCTGAGGACGGGCAGTGCTATTGGGTTTTGCGTCTCGAATTTTTCAATAGCGGCCCGGTATTTGGATTTTTGCCTGGTAATGGTAGGAAATAAACATTAACCTTTCTTATCGCATATCGCCGGATCGTGACCACGCGAGACACAATGGCTTTTTAATTGTTTCTGTAATTACGGCATTAAACCGGTTAATTGGCGATATGTGGGTGACGAAACTTCCAATTAATATAATATGGTTAATGTTCCAGATAAACGACTTGCCAAAGCCTGCGTACCTGCAAAACAAGCTGCGCGACCTGCGCATAGGCACGCTCAATGACATCGAGACGGCTACCGAAGACACGTCGATTATCGACGCTCTGCGCAAGTTTGTCAACCGACGCGTTTCCGCGTTACCGCTTGTTGACGCCGATGGACGCCTCAAGGACATTTATGCAAAGTTTGACGTCATTGTACGTATTATTTGGAATTTAAAATTAAATCTTGTTTGACAGCTCTCTGTCAATTTCGTGACACAGTCATGTCAGAATTTGATATTCATTCAGTGATAAAACTTTATCATGCTTACATTCTAATCTGCATTCGCGATTTATTTGCCAAAAGTATAAAAAAAATATGAGTTTATGAAAAAATAACTTTAATTCCTAGGTAAAATTCAATTTACGCTACAACTTCAAACATTTTTATAACTTTTTCAATAGTGCTAGTCACACGGAAATCCAACTTAATTACCATTAAAATAAAGTTGATATTTGTTTAACTTGAAATAACACCAATTTGAAACCTAAGTTTGGATAGACTGTAGCTTGAATCATATTGACGTAAATGAAACCATTCATAAGCTAAAAACAAAATTTTAATAGGAGACAAGACAACACATACCATAAAATCACGCCTCTTTTCTCCGAAGCAAAACGCAGAGGAAAATAAAAATAGAATTGGTTGAACCACAATTCTTAAACATAAATATAATATTAGGTCCTTACATATGAAATTGGCGTTTTGTATGGAAGGAACAAAAAGTCGAATATTTTTTAATATAATATATTTAATTAATCAAAGTATGAACCATTGTTTTCAATGCACTTTTGCCATCTTATAGGTAGTTCATTGATCCCTTTACTAAAAAAACCAGTCGGACGGGAATCAATAAAATCTTTGAAGGCGATTTGGACTGCCCCATCGGAGTTGAATTTTTTCCCTTGCAAAAAGTTATCCAAATTGCGAAAAAAATGGTAATCTGTTGGAGCAAGGTCCGGGGAGTACGGAGGATGTCTAAGACATTCCAATTCAAGCTCTTCTAATTTGGTAGCCGTCTGTTGCGCAGTGTGTGGTCTGGCGTTGTCGTGCTTTCAAGCTTTTTAATCTTCCCAATTTGCTTCAAGTGAATTAAAACAGTTTTATCACTAACATCGAAGCCTGCAGCTAACTCGGACGTGGTTTGCGATGGGTCCGCTTCCACAATAGCCTTCAATTCTCCATTATCAACTTGGGTCTCAGGCCGTCCACGGGGCTTGTTCTGCAGGTCGAAATTTCCAGAACGAAAACGTTGGAACCAAAAACGAACTGTGTTTTCTTTTGCAACATGACCGCCATACACATCATTCACCCTTCGAGTCGTTTCCGCAGCACTAGTGCCACGGCGGAACTCGTACTCGTAAATAATGCGATATTTTAAATTTTCCATTTTGTAAAATGAGTGACGCAAACAGAAAAAACAGAAGAAAAAAAACAAATGAATGACGGTCATCGAAGCACAAATACATGAGTAAATAGCTGTACAAATTTGAATTTGGAATTCCTTACCAAAGAGGAGAAATTCGTGATTAAAGTGGCCAGTACGAAAAACGCCAATTTCATATGTAAGGACCTAATATTTAAGTATTAGAATCTTTAGTCACGTTACAGATGACACCTTCGACATTTAAACTCTCAAAACGTTCTGTGTTACTCAGTGTGTTCATTATTATTGTAGAACCTGGCAGCTGAGAAGACATATAACAACCTGGACGTTACGTTGAAGACTGCTAACGAGCACCGCAATGAATGGTTCGAGGGCGTCCAGAAGTGTACCCTTGATGAAACGCTCTTCAATGTCATGGAGAGGATAGTGCGTGCCGAGGTAAACCTAAATTCTATATATGCATAATCAGCCTATAATTTTCCCATTGCTGGGACACAGGCCTCCTCTTTCTGTGAGAGGGAGTGGGCCATAATCCACCACCCGGGCCCAGTGCGGGTTGGTATTATGTCATATGTCTTCGAATTTTTGGTTTGGTGAAGGAAAATATCGTTATGTTCTAGCCGGTTTCCTCACGATGTTTACCCTCATTGTTTTGAGAGCAGTGGTGATGAAATAATTTACACAAATGAAAGTGTCTGTTCGGGTTTGAACCCACGACCTATAACTCGTAAGTCGCGGCCATTACCACTGGGCCACCACTGATCTTCTTATGTACTGACTGACTAATCACGAAATCTCATGAACTATTAAACCTACAAACTTAAAATATAAACGCCCGTATCTTTTGATTGCGTTGACTTAGAAGTTTGATTTTTTTCACTACTTCAAGTGATTGCAGCGTTGAGTATTTGATATTAATTTCAACTCCACGCGTTTCTGAGAAAAAGGGTCTTACAGACGGACAATGAAGTGATCTTATAAGGGTTCCGGTTTTCCTTTTGAGGTATGGAACCCTAAAAAAGTGGTCAGCTGCATGGAAGTGGCGGAATATACACATCAGGCTATATTGGAAACTACGGGCAATAGGGAAAAGTGGTCAAAGGAACCATGATCTCAATTTTGAAGAACCGACGTTGTATAGCGGGCACCTACACCAAAAGAAAAAAAATCAAAAGTAATTTTATTTAAATTAGGATGAGAATCAGCACTTTTCGAACGTCAAAATGACATAAGACAGTCTCCCAAAACGCCCGACCTTCACCACTTCCAAGTGCTTTTGCTGGGAATGGCGCAACAAACTCCCCAGCAGCACAGCTGGCTGTTCAGCTAAAAAAAACTTGGTATAGCAGCCCGCTTGAAATTTCTTTAAAACGGATATCTAGATCCAATTTGTAACAGTTTTAGTCCCGATAACCTGGGACCCCATCGGGTTGTGTTCGAGTTAACAAACATTTTCAGTTTCTTTTTTTACATTTTCCATTCTCTGCCGAAAACTGCTACTTATTTTTTAGTTTACTATCCAGTAAACTGATAATTTTCTGATAGCTCATGAACGTAAGAATCTTTCAAAATCAAATCTAGGTAAACAATAAGTATATTTTAGTAATGATTGATTTTCTAATGGATTCCTTTAAAATGGATAGAGGGGGCGTTGAAGTTCTATTTATAGTTCCTAAGTATGAACTCGTCAACTTTGTCTTGAGCAAGCGTGGTGGTTAATACTCGTGCAGTCTTTTCATCAGAAGAGACATTTGCCCTGCAGTGGGACAGTAATAGACCGGTAATATTACTATGGTGGACATTTCTTGATTGTGAAATACAAAGTTATTTTTCTGATGTTCCAGGTACATCGTCTGGTTGTAGTAGACGAGAACGACAAAGTGATCGGCATCATATCTCTATCCGATCTTCTCATGTACCTCGTGCTACGTCCGACCGGCGAGTGCGGTGCTGGCGGGACCAGCCTGCGCAACGAACACTCATCTATTGAAGAGAAGGACGAGACTACGGCCCCGGAGGGAGCCACCGGCGCTGATGGTGGCGAAGCTGAAGACGACTCATCAGAAAGCAGCCAAGCAGAAGGTGGCCAGGACGAAGCCGCGGCCCTAAGCACGGCGGACGACACCGAACAGAAGAATACCGTCGACAGCGAGTGCCAAGATCAGTAATGTGATTCCTTGATGAGTTTCTAGTTATAGAGCTGGCAAACGCGAGCGCGGTTTATTTAAGTCTGCATTTCCATTTTGTTAAATGTTTAGCAGTAGCAACTAACCAGTGTAAGTGGCGGTAAAGTTGATCTGGGTTTGAAATGTGACTACAGGCGGAGTATTGTGTAATATGACAAAATCCCTTCGATTTGATGCAGAAACGTTCGTGGTGAGCTTGTTCAATACAATTTTAAACAGGATCTTCTACGAGTGCGCTTATAAAGCCTCATTGACACGGTAAAATTGAATTGCCGGTGTAGCATCACTTGAAGCAATAAAAGTTGCACCGTCTACACAGTGTTTACACAATGCAACTCAGTTGTTGCTTCAATTTTATTGTATGCTACCGGCAAGAGCGATGCATCGAACGATGCTTAAGATTTTTTATGTTTACGGAAGTAAGATTATGTTGGTTTTTTAACAAAGGTTAATGTTATAATATTCACAAAATTTAACGAATCATTTATGTTACATTTTCGAGTTTTTATGATCATGTTCATCATTCGTTGGTCATTATCATCAACTTTGTCATGTTATTACTACAAAGCCTGACATAAATGTCTTTACAATGAAATGTGAACGATCATTTTCACCAGATGGTAGTGAAATTTGAAAAAAAAAAAAACTGACTTTTATTTCACTTAAAAAGGTTTTGATATTTGTTTTTTTTCAATTCCACTTTTGATATGATATTTACGTGCATATTCTATATTTGTTGGTTTCATCTATAATTATTATGTTTGACAATAAACTGGTCAGGTACCGACAGGTAGCTCTAGGTATATAATTTCGTCTAGTGCCTATATAAACGCGTTATGACATTATGCCACTTCTTATGAACATTTTTCAAAGAGAGAGGAGTTTTAGAGAGCGGAATTTTCATTGCACAATTGTCTAGCCCCACGTTATTTTGTCGACTTTTTCAAGCCTCCGAAACTACCGATACCGTTTACTATTGGTTACTTAATTTTTCACAGTTAATACATGGGGTAACAACTCAAGATGTATTCATAATTTACGGAGTCTTGGGAAAGAGTTTTAAAGGTCCGTGGCATACCCACCTGTCCGCTATTTAGTTCTTTTTTCAAAATAGCGGCCACGCAAGAATCATATTTAAATCAAAGCTGATATTAATGCAAACAGAAAACTTAACAAGATGTCAAGTTTCCGAGATATTAACGTTCAAAGTTGATCACGTGACATCCACATTCTTTTAAACTTGCTTACATCTTCTTGCATAGATGTTTGAAATAATCACTCTGAATGTTGCATTGATCTAAATAGGATTGATGCTAGCCGTTATTTTGAAAAAAAAAAATATGTCGGCAGGCTCGATTAGGGCTCCATATCAAAATCTCCAGCCCCCTTTATTTATGTCAGTCATTTAAGACGTATTTTCAAATTCATCATCTGAAAACTCTGTTAATGACTACTATAAAAAAAATAATTTTGAAAACTAAACCCGACTGTTGAAAAGGATGAAACAAGAAAGTACCTTGACGTGGTCGCATGCCGCTGTACTAACATACACTTATAAGCTATGGCTATACACTTATAAGTAGTCGGGTTTTAGTTTTAAACTAATACTTATTTTTTATTTCATTATTTTAGGGCTTATTTCAGTAATATTTATAGTTTTAAATGTGCTAATTAAGCCCTTTCATTTGATACCCAACAAGGCATGATTAAAAACAAAATTTTGATCATGACTGTGTCCGCTTGAGGGCGCCATATTCAATTTAATGTGACGTCACATAGCCTATAACCAGCGGAAGATCAAGACGTTTCCAAAGATATCCCATTTGTCTAATTTATGACAAATAGTTTAGTAGTTATGAGGGGAACAGATGAGCATACATACATACCGGACAAAATCATAACCCCCCTTTTTGCTTCGCCGTAGTCGGGTACAACGAACTTTATTAGTAAGCTTGAAAATTCGATAAAAATGCAATATTAACTTCTTAATACGATGCGATTTGAACATGAAATTTCCGCCTTCTGCCAATAACCATACTAAGATAGAATTATGTTGATATTATAATTCTATGCACCGTCTCGCTACCTAGCCACAATCAGTAAGTAACATAACGTACGTTCACACGTAGAATGTTTCATGTTACTTTAATTATACGATACGACAAAGGTAAAACAACCGGACACGGATTCACGGTATTTTTGTCATGTTGTAGTAATCATATGAATACTATACTCATTAAAATATTGTAATATTCTCCATTAAATGTTATCACAAAATGTTAGCTGATGTATTCATTCATACCCAATACCTATTTAATTGTATGTAGTGAGCAGAGAGTTGTCTAATACCACCCCTCAAACTCTTCAACAAAAACTATCCGCCAAACTAACGCTATTTAGTTTATAATCTTTTGTTTGATAGTAATTATTCGAAAATTAGAGTGTTTATCAACATCAAAGCTTTTGACGTAGCATTAGGCCCTTTGTACACGGAACGGTTTCTTTGCGTTATAAACCGTGCCGTAGGTAAAACGTGTCCGTCAACAGCTTCCATAGTCATCCATACAATACTGACGACCGTGCCTACACACGGCGAATAAACCGTACGTACAGTACCCGGCGATAAATATTGCACATCGATCTTTGGAAAGAGACAATCGCCTAATTTCGGCTTCGTAGAGCGTTATCTCTGTCGCACGAAATACAAACAGTCCGGTATCTATTAGGAGCTGTTAAAACAATTATGATTTGCTTCTTTTGATATATCTTTTTATTCTTTGTATAAAATACACCAATTTTTCTATAAATGATTGCTTTAGGTTGGGGTAAAATAAAAAGGTTCCTCTATTTTTCCTAAAGATGCCATAGTACAACTTTAAATTATTTAAATTTGGGGGTGTTAACAACTCTAGATATACATTTTGAACTGGACGCGACCGCACTCTATCGCACTTGAACAACGACTGACAAAACGTCAGTTAACGTCACATAGGTAGTGTGCGACAGAGATAACGCACTACGAAGCCGAAATTAGCCGATTGTTTCTTTCCAAAGGTCGATGTGCAATATTTATCGCCGGGTACTGTAAACGTAGTTTTTCACAGCAAGAAAAACGTGTACAAAGGGCCTTACGATCAAAATTATAAAAATAACGCATGTTTTCAGTTCTGCTCGACTATTCGAGGTTACTAGGATTTAAGTACAAAACAACTATGAAATTGGCGGCGGTTAAAATCAATAAAGCAGTACTTACTTTAGATTATACATGCTTAATTTTGGATCAATAAAAGCCAATGGCCAAAATTACTGGACGCTCCCTACATTTTGGACATTGTCTTTTAATCTTACGGATATAGGATTATGATCTTGTATAAAATTGTGGCGATTCGATTTATTACTAACAAACAAAGCAATGTGTACCGATGCTTCTCGTAAGTATTATAAAATTGTGTTATTAATTTATGAGTAGAATAACGTTTTAGTAAAGATTTTATCTGTTATAAATGTTGTATTAATAAATTCAAATAAAATGTTCTGTAGCAACGTCATTTGCCTATTAATAGAATAGTTGGGATGACTTTTCTTGATGTTTCAAACCAATGTATATACGTATTTCCAAATTAAATGATACATACGTTTCTTCTTAATGTTATTGTGTTCAATATTTGAGAGAAGGAAGCGCACATGCATGATACGGCATTATGAGGACTTGGAAATAAAAGTTTGATTCCGTCACCATCTTTGTTTTTTTTTTTTTGTACAAAATAATTTTCACCCGATCACGGCAGAGAGGAAGGACACGATTTTCACTGGCTGTGATGTACGGTCAGAGAAATTAGTTGTTAAGCAAATTGACGCCCAACTATAGATGGGCAATCCACCCGATTTATGGGTGTTTATCGGGTGTTTACCAAAAGTACCGGGTTGAAACCCGGCGGATTGCCCATCTATACGCCCAACCTCAATTTACCGTATTATAGACGGTTCAAGAATGACATCTTTCATTTGAATATACGGACAATTTAACTTAGTAGTCATTTTGCTCAACTAATTTGCCTGACTATGTACAGTTGACTGCCTCGTCCATAGAGATAGAATAGTACATAATAATATCCAAGTGGGCGTGCATGGCCAAATTCTAAACTATGAGGAATAGCGAAAAGTACTCAGAGGAGTCGCGGGCTCGATTTCGATGAAAACTAAAACTGCACATTGGATTTTTGAAAAATCAATATTTCTAGCCAGGAATCGAACTTGTTGATTTTGAAAAAAATAACACTGTACTATTACACCATTCGATAGTGTCCCTAATAAGGATCAAATTCTGGGAAGTAATGACATACGGCAAACGTTGAATTTTAATAAACTTCTTATTTTAAAGTATTTATACCTACATTACAAACCTTGTTCGAAATGATGCTCAAAATTTTTATTAACACACCCGCAGAGAAGTTACCTTCACAACATTATATTCTAAATTCCTATTACGATCTTTGGAAAATATTCTAATGGAATCAATAATATTGTAATGCTGAATGCAGTACAATCCTTGAGACGTCAAATCCAGCTATGTATTGAAAACAATGGTCATCATTTTGAACAATTAATCAGTTAAGGTTTAGTAGGTAGGTGACATAACCCGGGCCCGGCTAAATAATAACAGCCGCACAGATCAATTCATCAGGTTAAGCTACGCTTGCCGCGGTTGGTCTGTGGATGGGTGACTACCTTTACATACCGAGACCACTCCATGCCTCGGAATGCACGTTAAGCCGGCCAACGGCTTATACTCTATTAACTCGGCCCCCTACTGACGAAATGTGGGTGTACTAATAGGTGCACCTCTGCCCAACCCTTCGAGGAAACAAAGCGTTATGTTAGGGTTAGGACACATTGATCGACGGCGGTCGACGTTTTTTCGATATTTTATAGTCAAACCTCGAAGCTCCGGCGCTCCTAGGTTTGACTAGTCAATCCTCAGGTCTGACTTGAAGTCTTAGTCAAAGCCCAAATAAATGAAGTTTTTCGGCCTCTGACTAAAGAATTTTTGTCAAACCTAGGAGAAACTAATTTGGTCAGGCAAACGTCGAAACTCAATTTAATGAAATCGGGGTTAGACCAGTCAAACATCGGTTACGACTGGGTGCTGCGGGCCGACCTCCCTGATGGCGTCAGCGTGGTTTGCTACGCTGACGACACGCTGGTCCTGGCGCAAGGGAGGTCGCATCAGGCGGCGGCCGACGCGATGACACGCGGGGTTGCGATAGTCGTGGAAAGAATCCGGCGGTTGGGTCTCGAGGTAGCATTGCACAAGTCCGAGGCCATGTCTTTCCATGGGCCTCGGAACGGGCCACTATCGGGATCCCAACTAACGGTGGGAGGGGGTCACATCGGCGTCGAGGCAACGATGAGATACCTGGGTCTCGTCCTCGACAGCCGGTGGAACTTCGTCGAACACTTCCGATGTTTGGCCACCAAACTGGAAAGGACCGGGGCCGCCTTCAAGCGGCTCCTGCCCAACCTGGGGGGGCCAAACACCTCCTGCCGGAGGCTTTACGCGGGGGTCGTGCGGTCCATGGCCCTATACGGGGCCCCGGTGTGGGCGTGTTCTCTGCGGCGGCGAGCCGCCCACTATCTGAACGCGCCCCAAAAGGTGGTAGCCGTAAGGCTGATCCGGGGGTACCGCACGATCTCGGGCGAGGCGGCAAGCCTCCTTGCCGGACTGCCGCCATGGGATCTGGAGGCGATAGTCCTAGCGCGCCTGTATGAGTGGCGCGCGGAGGCACTGAGCCGGGGGGAAACTCCGCTTCCGCGGCAAATCGCGGCGGAGCGGACAGACCTTCGGCGCGATCTCATGGTGGCATGGAAGGAGCGACTTTCGCAACCCAGCGCAGGGCACGCCACGATAGTGGCGATAAGACCCCTCTTTGAGGAGTGGCTAGAGAGGCGTCACGGCGTCCTCACCTATCGCCTGACGCAGGTCCTCACCGGACACGGATGTTTTGGGAGGTTCCTGCACATCATCAGGCGGGAGTAGACGCCCGGGTGTCACCACTGTGAGGATCGCCCAGAGGACACGGTGGAGCATACGGTGGAGGTCTGCCCCGCATGGGCGGAGCACCGCCGTGCCCTCGTTGAGGCGATCGACAGCGGCGGCGACCTCTCGCGTCCGGCCCTGGTTCAAACCATGGTCCGGGGCGAGAGGGAGTGGGAGGCGGTCACCTCCTTCTGCGAAGCAGTCATGCTAGCGAAGGAGGTGGCTGAACGGCTGAGGGAGAGAGCCTCACACCCCAGCCGCCGCGGGAGACGCTCCGGGCGTCGGGAGCCGCGTGACGACTCCCGGCCACCGTAGGCGCGGGCCTGCGGACGGAGAGTAATGGGTAGCTCACCGTCCGATCAGGACCAGGCCCGTGCCGGACGGCGCGTACGTGTTCCACGCGCGCCTCAAAGAGATGTCAGCATAAAGGAAGGGGCCTGCCAGGGCCGAAGCCTGCCGGGGGTGCGGGATTGTCCGAAAGGGTTAGCGCTACCCCGGAACATAAAGGGTTAAGGAAGGAACACGGATGGGTTTTAGTCAGTAAGAGTCTGACACTCCCTTCGCTCCACCCAGAGCGGGAGGGGTCATTTGATGATTTCCCATCCATAAAAAAAAAAAAAAAAAAGACCAGTCAAACTTCAATTAGGTATTAGAATGTCTTTTTGTTAGATTAGGTGTAATAAAACGATTTATTTTTATTTTAATGTTTAATGTTGTCATAATTAAAATTTAAAAAAACAGTCTTTACTCATACATGGTGATGCATTATGACATTTAGAATTGTACAATGCGTTAGATCTCTTACATTTACATAATTTTGATGAGCATTTTTTGTTGCAATGACATTTTATAAAGCGCTGGCCCCCAAATTTAGAATCTATTGCACTTATTTCTCTTAGAGACAGCTTAACGTCGTCGGGCACATCATTGAAATTTAAAAAAATCTATTTGCATTCTTTTATTTGATTTCTCGAAAAAAAAGTATTTATCATTCCGTATTTCGTCCCTACCCTGTCCACTCATCACTCACATCACTCACTACCATTATCTGTTTTATCTTGTATGATACCTAAAACATTTCGAGCGTCTCCTTTTAGCTCTGTCGTAGCTAGGAATAGCTATGGTTACAGTTTTTCCAATCGCGATTGGCGGAAATTTTTGTTCAGATAATTGTTTCATTAGCCTGAGCTTCAAGACCTTCAATTGCTTTTTCTTTGTTTATTTTTTTATTTTCTGTCTGTGCACAACGCATGCATGTTACTTGACTTCCGAAGCCTTCATAGTTTGCACCAAGTGTGGTATCAGCGCACACAACATATTACAAGTACCGTAGACGTTTGACCGAGACTGCCAGTCGCTTCTAGGATCAACTAGGCAAAGCCCGAAACAGATTATTTTACTTTCGACGTTTGACTAAAATGTTAGGAACTTCTAGGTTTGACTAAAAATACTTTAGTCATAGGCCGAAATTGGATTTTATTTCGGGATTTGCCCGAAGGCTTTGGTCAAACCTAGGATAAACCAGTAATTCCGGGAAGATATTGCATATCGTCCTTTGACTATGACACATTATACAAAAAAAGGGTGAAGTATGGAACGATTCGCGACGTACCTACTCATCCTTTCACATCGACGCACCGAACGCGCTAGTGTGCTCCTTTTCAATCGTCAAAGTGCGAAAGGCCGTCGATCAATGTGTCCTGACCCTTATGTGTGTATGTTCAAGACCATTATTGATTATGTACTACTTTGCAATAGCGAGTTTCTCGTAACAAAAGTCAATCGACTATGCATATCGGTTGAATTAAAAATATATAAATAATAATTGCAAAATAATTATAATAAACAAATTATCTTCTTCATTTAAATGTTTCTTGGCAGGTAGGTACTTACCTATATTTTCTACGTAGTAGCAACATTCAGAAATGAAGTGCAATGGCAGCACTGACTTCTATTATCATCTGCCTAGCCTTTTTCCCAACTATGTTGGGGTCGGCTTTCAGTCTAACCGGATGCAGCTGAATATCAGTATCTTACATGGAGTAACTGCCTATCTGACCTCCACAACCCAGTTACTGGGTAATGCGATACCCCTTGGTAAGATTGGTTGTCAGGCTTTCGGGCTTCTGACTACCCCTAACGACTGTCAAAGATCTGCGAATGACAGCCGGGACCAACGGCTTAACGTGCTTTCCGAGGCACGAAGGGGTCTCGTTATGTAAAGATGGTCACCCATCCACAGACCAATCGCGGCAAGCGTGGCTTAACCTGATCGATCGACCTGTGCGGCTGTTATTATTTAGCCACGGGCCCCTCCTCTGACCTCTATTAAACATGTATAATACAGATCAGTGAAAAATACGTACAAAAGTAAATAAAAATACTTTTATTTTTGGTTCCGAAATCCAGGAATCTTTTTCATAACAAAAACGTAAATCTAATTGAAAAATAGGAGTAGGTACATAATTTAATGAAAAGGCATTTAATATTCATTCATATCGTCATTGTCGCCGTCTTGAATTTCATCAAACCTCACCCTTTCCTTTGGTGAGTAAGGTGTGGTCACTTGAGGTTGGGTGTTCCTTCATTAATAGGTCACACAATCCTCAGCATTTCGATACCACCCAATGAGATAAGCCCCCAAAAGGCATTAGCATTGCCACGTTGAATGGCAAAGATAATTAAAAATGGCCCTGTATACCTTCTTATTTTTTTGGTAAGCTTACACAACACAACTTGTTTTCCCCTGTTAGGCAGAGGAGAACCTATAGCAACAACGGGTTCAAACTAAAATTAAATCAATTCAGCCTATCGCAGTCCACTGCCCACAACAAGCTGACCTCCGCCTTCCGTTCCGCATCCAGTTTGTTCCAGCAACCTTCTTAAGGTCGTCGGTCCATCTAGCTGGGGGGCGTCCCACACTACGCTTGCCGATATGCGGTCTTCACTCTAGGACTCGTCTGCTCCATTGGCCATCGGTACTTCGACAAACATGACCAGCTCACTGCCCCTTCAGCTGTAACTCCAGTTCTCTTCCGGATAACTTCATTCCTGATTTTATCCATAAAGAAACTCCGAGCATAGCGCGCTGAGCGACATTGAATTTGTGGGCCAGGCCGAATGCCAGTGTTCACTAAAATAGGTAAACGTAAGTGTAAACTAAAATAGTTCTGGTAAAAGAGCTTATTTAATGCAAATTACTGAAGTAGCAAGGGTAAAGAAAGGTCCACTTTAGATGTCCAGTCAAATAGAAAAGGTCCGTAAAGAGTAGTTGACGAAAAGGGTTTAAGGTTACCTACAAAAGCTTGCGGGGTGACACTAACATAACATGCTACAGTCTTTTCTCAATTATTGACGTGAAAACTGCTTTTCGCTCGATTTGCTTGGTAGTAGGTTAGTTAAATATTAGTTATGAGGGAACAGATGAACATAGATACTTACCCTCTTTTGGGTTTACCGTAGTCGGGTAAAATGTGAGTTATGCCTTTTATGCGCCCGGTGCGAGCTTTTATAATGCAAACTTGAAAAATGTTCTAATCTCACCCGGCTCAGACAATAACTTAGGACCAAAACACATACACACTATACGACGTCGCATGCGATACGACACGATGCGACACGTTGCGATGTCGTGTCACGATGCGATGTCGTGTTGTGGCTATTTACGTGTATCGTAAAAAATCACGACAACATATCGCATCGTGTTGTGAAAACTGATGAAGCAATCCTGCGCCGGTGCAGCATTTGATGTCCTATAGAAAAAGATGATTCACGAGATTGATGTAGGTAGGTAGGTACATCAATTATTTCCCCAAGTGCACCTTTGACTATTGAACATCAAATGCGGCATCGGACCGTATTGGCTGTGACAGGCAGACATACAGAAACACGAGCGATTCTAAATATAAGGGTATGTTTTTCAGCAGGACGAAGGAAATCTTAAAAAAAATTGCTGATATGTTATTTTGGTAAAAGAGTCCTCATTTTGAAAAGAATTGAGTTGCACAATGATCGTTCTTGCGAATACTTCGAAACTTAGCTGAAGCTCAATAAAGTCTAACGGAATAAAAAAATTATCGAACGTCGTTGGAGGGCAGGTACGTGTTGCGCAACTCATCCCAACCCAACTCACACTTGGCCGGTTTTAAATAGAGTTCGAGTTACGCAACGCTCCAACCTTCGAGATTGCTTTCACTTTACGAACGCTTCTAAACTTAGCTGAAACTCAACTAAGTCTGAAGAAGTTAGAAAACTTTTCAAGTGGGTTGATGTTGGTAGGTATGTCGTAACAGCTGGCTAACTAGAAATATTATTTTAGTACTTATTATATTATGTTAATTTTGAGTACTTAGAGTTGAGTTGCGCCACGACCCTTTCTGCGAGTTCACGTTGACGTCACAGATACTTCTAAACTTAGCCATCAAAGTCTGAAGAAATCAGAAAACTTTTGAAAAAGGGTTCATTTGGACGTCATTAGCAACATCAATCGTCTTGCAATATTCTCTGAATTTTTATGGCTTCAACTAAGTTTAGACGAGGACGTTAAAGGACGCTTGAAGAAGGATTGTTGCGCAACGCTAGAGAGTTAAATGAACTGAATGAAGTAAACATAGATGAAGCTCAAAAAAGTCTGAAGAAATAAAAAATCATTTTGAGATGGTTAGGTTAGTGGCTGGCTACGTATAAAAAAATTAGCAGAAATTTTATTTTCGCCCCCAGATAAGTAATGAGACCTTATCGTACCTATCTAAAATGATTTCAAACACGAGTGTGCGTACCTATTGCAGCGATTCCACAATTAGACCGATATTTATGGATTTCAGTACCTAATGTGCAAATAAAAAAACAATTATAATCACGTCGGTGCGAAATTTCAATAAATCGAAGCCTGAAGAAGAGCGCCTGGTTAGAAATACCATTGGGATGTCAGGCAACCGTCGACGAGTCTACATCGCAGAGTATCTCCCCGCCAGTTCAAGGAAGCTGCTATACGCTGCAAAGGAATTCCAGGCACTTGAGGACTTGTTCTCAACTCACTGTATATTATACACTCCGTGTACCAGTTCCAACTCATTATATAGATGATACTAATGATAATTAGGGCTATGATTAATGGAGGTTGTATAGACTAAATGTTATAAGATTCGAGTAAAACTGCTTAGTCTGTCACTAAAATAATCATTTTAATCCCTCGGGGACTGTAGGCGTTACATTATGTTATGTAATTAGTTAGTAGGCGTTTGTATCAGTGTGACTTGTCCGTGTAGGTAGTTTGGAGGACTGGAGACCTGTAACATAGGTAGTCCTGGTACAGGCTCCAGTCTCCACAACATCAATGTATTTTTGTATACACAATAATGTATTGTACTACTAACTTTTCATAGTATGGTGGAGAAAATAAACGTTTTTTATATATAATATAATAAAAAACGTTTATTTTTGCGCGGCGTTCGCCGATCGGCGACGAAACAATAGAGAATCAATTGTGACTCATTAGCGGAGCTTGATAGATTAATAAGTTTGAAAGAATTACTTGAAGTAGTTCGCAATACGTGTGTTGTGGCTTTTTTGGGTTTTACTTATTATTTACCTTTAGGATAATATTTACTCAATTATCATGATAAGAGGAAGGAAGAGAAGAAGAAGAGAAGTTAGAAGTTCAGAAAATTATATTTTTACGGTAGATTAAAGTACATTTCAAAATTGTAAAGGCGTAGGTAATTATTGAAGATCTGAAGGCTAATTCTCGTAATTTATTATAACGTTCAAAATCTAGTCGCAGTCTCATCCCAACGACACACAAATGTCAAAATCTTGTCAAAATGAAGGGAAATTAGAGGTATTTTTGACCGATTGAGATCAGACTGCGAATGTTCTTAAAATTACGAGAGTTGCCCCTCTCGAATATACTTTTATTACGAAGAATGTTTATGACAGTAGCAACTCAAAATCCTCAAATGTCGAGAGTTACTTAAAAACATCAAAATGTATTAACATCACCAGTTCGTCTTTGGAGAAACTAAGTTGGCACATAGTACCTAACTGTTATTCAAATAACTATTAATTTTGAGGAAAGGAAAAACCCAAATTAGAGTAGTGAGTGTGAGTGAGTAGTAGTGGTTTTGCCTGATAACCCGTCTTCCCAGAGACAGTGGGACGTGCCGCTCTGCAGTATTATACGGAATACCCTTGTAAACACGTCACGTAATACTGTTGAGCGTGCCCGTCTGCTGGCTGTGGGAGAATGGGAGTCAGGTTTGTGGCTTCAGGCGCTCCCGTCATCCACCATAGGCACAATGATGGATGACTCATCGTTTCGGCTCGCTACGTGTCTCCGCTTGGGCGCACCTTGTGTTGCTCCGCACCGATGTCACTGCGGTGAAGCTGTCGACAGTCTCGGACACCATGGCCTGTCCTGCTGCAGGAGCGCAGGTCGCATAGCACGGCACGCCAGCATCAACGATATTATTCGTCGAGCCCTTGTCACCGCCGGCGTACCAGCGGTGCTAGAACCAAACGGCTTGGTACGTGATGATGGGAAGAGACCAGACGGCATGACGTTGTTGCCTTGGAAGGTGGGTAGGCCTCTGGTGTGGGACGCAACATGTGTCGATACCCTTGCGCCATCTCATGTTCCTAGCACTGCGGGCTGTGCTGGCGCCGCTGCTGCAGCTGCTGAGGCCCTCAAACGGCGCAAATACTGTAACCTTGTGGGCAACTACTACAGCTTTGAGCCGTTTGGGGTCGAAACGCTCGGGTCATGGGGCCCGAGCGCGCGTCTCCTTTTTAAGGAAATTTCTCGCCGGCTGGTCGATACTTCACGTGACCAGAGGGCTGGGTCGTTCTTTGGCCAAAGAATTAGCATTGCCATTCAACGTGGCAATGCTGCCAGTCTTCTGGGCACGTTTCCGGATGACAGCGATGCGGATGAATACTTCGACGCCTAAGTTTTTTATTTTTATATATTTGTATTGTAAGTTAGTTAGTCATTTATTTTAGTATCTAGTGTATATACTTAGTTTCTAAAAGAATAAATAAATATTTAAGAGATTACAAAAAAAAAAAAAAAAATAGAGTTAGTTGAGAAAAACAAAGATTCTGTGGCAAAAATTGATTCAGATTTTGATAAAAATCCATCGTTTGTTGAGAAGTGGCGTGATAAATGCAGTAAATGGGAAACCTAAGATGAAGTACGTTAACAAAAATACCCAAACTGCCGAATGGTAGATACGTTAGTAAAAGCAATAGACGGCATTTTATCTCTTGACACAAATGTGCCTTTGATACAGTTTCTCAATCACTAGCTGTTGGATATGTAAATGGATTTCAGCTGAATGTTAAAATTATAATACTTAATGTAATACGGATGAAAAATATCTCAATTTTATATAAAGAAAATCAAGTGCTCATACTAATCGCGATTATGTTTATAAAATACGAAATGAAGTATTGAAGAAACACTATGAGTCGACGACTTTAGGAGACCGAGAACTCGCATTGTAGCTTAATAGGTACATATTGTTGAAAATGTCCTTTGTAATGTATTGTACAGCGCAACTAAAGGTCTTGTTCGAACTGTGATTGTCCTATTAACTCCACCACTACTAGGAAATGTGGGTTAGGTACTACCACACCCCGGACACTCCATACAACGCTCGCAAAATAATTACCTACTACTACTACATTAAAAAATGACGTTTGTATACGTATGATTGTGTGCGTGAGGTACTTGTGTTTGCGAGCGCTCTTGTTAAAGAACTGCGACGAATACGCCGAAGTGCGGGGTGAGGTGCAGTAACTGATATTAGTGCGGGGAAGGGAGTGGCCTTTCTGTACGTAGTACTTTAATTAAGTATTCTGTGGTACTACCTTTAAATATAAATAGCATTGAAGACCGAGGCATTGAAGCGCTAAATGCTTCGGCTTTCGAGACTTTCTTCAATAATAATATGACTTCGTGTATAAGACCTGAATGTAACTGAATACGACCTAAATTGAAAAAAAAAAAGTTGGAAAGGGAGACCCCTTTCCAACGTAATATTTTTTGAGCTGTGTAGCAATGAAAAATTAAATATGTACGAAATGCTGACACACATAGACATCACTAGGAGAAAAATATTACAAAATTCTTTCGGTGATCCATTTTGTCCCATGGGTGTTTGGTCTTTCTTCATCTGCTCGGAGTAAATTATAATGAAACGCATACTTATATTTAATAAGTTGCATCTAATCCTGTTTTATTACAACGACAATAGAAAAAGAGCCAAAATAAATTCCCCGAAAGAAATAAAAGCACCTTGTTTCTAACTAAACTCATGGGGACTGACCCAGCAGTGGGAAACAGCAACAGTTTACTTAGGTACTGCTGAACAGAAATTTATTTACACGCAAACTTTGGGAGAACTGTGGAATTACTGCAAGCTACTATAAAGTTTATGATTTTACAAAAGAGCTTCATAAAACTCAAAATACTCCCTCTTAAATGACCTCCCTTTTTGCCCTTCGCCTTTCAAACAGGAAAGACGCGCGCAGGCAGGGATTAAGTAATTCGCGCCGCGCCACGGGGCGTCTCACCACTATATTCTGGGTTTTGCATGAGGCAACGCCACGTTTTTAAGATATACTTTATTTGCAGCATTTTTTATAGGTACTAGGCGAAATAAAGAACTGGAAGTCATGGGGAGAGGTCTTTGCCGAGCAGTGGGATGATTCAGGCTAACAGTAACAGGCGCCACCAAATTCGTGATATTCGTCACGCGGCACGCCTATATTACCCGAAGGGTAGGCTGAAGTGTGCTGTACGCCTCTGTCTAATCCATCGTGGAAAACAAGGATGAAGTCATAATAATACTCCATACTAATACTGGTATTCAGCTGCATCCGGTTAGACTGGAAGCCAACCCCAACATAGTTGAGAAAATGCTAGGCAGATGATGATGATGACATTAAGAAAAATAAAATAAGTATTTTGTTAAAAATGAGCTCTTTCCTTTAGTTTGCCGTATGTTATTACTTCCCAGAATTTGATCCTTATAAGAGACACTATCGAATGGTGTAATAATACAGTGTGTGTTTTTTTTTTCAAAATCAATAGGTTCGATTCCTGGCTCGAAATATTGATTTTTCAAAAATCCAATGATGCAGTTTTAGTTTTCATCAAAATCGAGCCCGCGACTCCTTTGAGTACTTTTCGCTATTCCTTATAGTTTAGAATTTGGCCATCCACGCCCACTTGGAAAATTCAGCCTGTATACTAATATAATATTATAATTCGAAAGTAACTGTCTGTCTGTATGTTACCTTTTCACGCCTGTCACTTAACGAATTTCGATATTTTAGAGAGAGATACTTAGATTGCATCCCTAGAAAGGACATAGGATAGTTTTTATCCCGATACTCCTACGGGATCGACACTTATGCGGGTAAAGCTGCGGGGCGCAGCTAGTAATTTATAAAGCTCGTCTTTTGGACGAGCTTCTACAAAAATTATGTCTAAACTTTCTCCCTAACCGAAATTATTCGAGCTATTCCGAAGCGTGAATAATTCCACTTACCTTAAATGAAGTCAAACAACGTCCAGCTTATATGTGATGCTTGTGAACGAAACCATAGCGAGTTGTAAAATTGTACGATAGTTTGACATCGCCATCTATCGCGCTGTGTGGTACTATCAAGTATTTTAATCAGTCTTCTTTACATATTTACATAATTTAAAAAGCTAACAATCTTAAAATAATAATATGTACAAGTATATAATTGGTATAGTATTGGTACAAAACAAACTTTCAATTGGTTTCTTTTTTGTTGTGGTACCCGTCCCACACAAATTCGTATAAATCTTCACTTGCTAAGCAAATAACAGTGACAGGAAGTTATTATAACATCAACAACATACACTAAGTGGAAAACATACGTATTATAAAAAGCTAAACGATACCTACTCATCAGAACTGGACCAAATTTATATGGTAGGTACGACTAATAGCCCAGTCAAAATAGACACTCAAGGTTACATTGATTCGCATAAAGCTGAAAATTGGTATAAATGTTAGGAACACCATTACAAATAAATTGTCAAAAGTCCCCATCGATCCGACGTGTGCAAAAAAAATATTCAAGGTCAAATGTTGCAAGTCGGTTTTTCGCATTTTTCAGCTAAACGGTAAGTTTTATCATAAAAATATGTGAGACAAAATTGTTCATCATGCAATTATCTACAAAAATTGTTTTTTCCTAAGAATCACCATTTCGGAGATATAGCGATGCAAAAAGTTGAAAAGTTGTGTTCAGCCCTGGTTCAAGCCATGGTCCATGGTCCAGGGGTAACTTATAGAACTTTTTATTTTTATTTTCGCAAAACTTTCTGAGTGTCTCACGGACATTAAAAGTATGAGATATTATAATAAATCTGTAGAAGTGAAAATTCTGTACATTGAAAATATCAAAAAAATAAATGGCAGGGGGTGTTACTAGACCGACACCGAACCCAAAAATGTGATTAAAAAAATTTTTGTCTGTCTGTTTGTTCAGGCATCACGCAAAAACTACCGGTTTGATTACGATGAAACTTGGTATAATTATTCTTTAAAATCCTGGGCACCACACTGGGTACTTTTTATCCCGGAAAAGTAACTATCTATATAAATAAAAACAAAAGGCCTGACTGACTGACTGACTCATCAACGCCCAGCCCAAACCCTTGGACCTAGAAAGCTGAAATTTTACACAATGGTTCCCTTTATAATGTAGACAAGGAATTTTTTTAAATTCAACCCCTAAAGGACTAAATAGGGGATGAAAGTTTGTATGAAAGTCCGTCAGTTTTAAAGTTAGGATCTTCAAATTTTGTGTTTAGGTGGACGACTAAAAATTAATTTATACGTGTCTCAGCGTTTTTGATAATTCCACCCCGAAAGGGGGATGAACGACCTGACTGAAATATCAACGCACAGTCTAAACCGCTGGTCCTAGGAACATGAATTTTGGAGGGTGTGTTCTTTGTGAAGAGTAGGTATCGAACAAGAAGGGGTTTTTGGAAATTCAACCTTGAAGGGGGTGAAAAGGGGGGAGTTTGTATGAAAAATCTTATTTCTTGAGTTACTAACCTTGAAACTTGGCACGAATACTTATCTAAGTAAATTATGAAGATTGGAATTTTTTTATTTTTTTTTCTAAAATACCATAATAAAGAGGTATTGGGTGTGTCAAAATTTGTATGGAAGAATTTTAACGCCCTGTCCGATTAACTTGAAACTCAGTATTTTTAATAAGGACTAAAAATAATTAATAACGTGTATCAGGGTTTTTCGAAAATCTACCACTAACTGTGTGAAAAGAGGTAGTTAATTTTAAAGGGGAGGATCTTACTGCGTGGCTTGATTAGCTCGAAAATTGGTATAAATAAACTTTGAGTCAAGTTATGAACACATCTCAAACGATTTTTCAAAATTCCACCCCTGTGGGGGTGAAAAGCGGGGATACAGTTTATTTGAAAACCCTGATTCCTTTGTTCTATAAACTCAAAAATTGGCCCGAATACTTATTTATCTAAATTAATTATAAAGATCATAACAACATACACTTTCGAAACTTTTAGAGGAAAGTACGAATTTCACGCGGACGAAGTCGCGGGCAGAAGCTAGTTGTTAATAAAATAATTTGTTCCGTCCTATAGTATAGTTATTGTGTTTTTTTTTTCTTTTCATGAACTGAGATCTGCTTAGTTTATTTAATTAAAACAACGTGTTCCTAACATTAAAATTGTTATGTTTCATTTAGCTGTTTTGTTGACCTTACCTTACCAAGAGAATACTACTATTTACTATATTAGGTATCATAATTTTGTATCAAAACTTGGAAAAACGTGAAGAACTTTGAGGTACATTGGTAGTACATTAAAAATGATACGCTTTTTCTGTTCGTATTCATTCTAATTACAAAGGGCCCTGCTGGAAAGACAAAACTTTCATGCTGAATTTCTCCTGTTATATCAAAAATTCCTTGAATTAATCGAGTGGTACATTAGTAGTAGATGTGTTCGTAATTTTTTTTTATGTGCTACGAGCGCTATACAGCCGAGGGCCCCGCTGGATAGATGAGGCGATTTATCGTGATTTCTATCAAAATGATCGAGGTACCTACATTGGATCTTGTTGATAAATTCATGAGGTACGTTGAACAAACAAAGCATTGCACTAGTTTTATGTGCCTAGCTCGCGGGGCCCAGCTGGGAAGAAACACATCCTCCTTTTTTTGAAGCCGGTTGAAAATAGAAAACTTTTAAAACCCTTGGGGAAAACGTGTAATGTAATGTATTCGTATGGAGACTTGGTTATACAGAGACGGTCGTTTAGCAATAATCTGCCGCCGCCCGTCGCCGTCTGCACCTTCAGAAGCGTTAACACTGCCTTGCAATTTATAGGCAACAACGTATAGAAAACGTAAATGCAGGAATTGCACTTTTCTATGAAATACTTACCAGATTTGTTTTTGATAATGAGCGAAACTTTCCTACGCTAGAGGCGATCATGTGCCGACTTCATGGTAACAGTTTGTTGTTTGTGCATCGGTGTTCCTGCCACCCTGGATTGCAAATCCTAGTTGGCCGTTTCATTAAATACATGGGGAAAGTTGAAGTGGGTCCTGGAGGATTGACGCTAACAAGTTTTATTGAAAGGTAACATTAATTTCTTTTCAAAAGTAAGTAAAATTGCATTTTGAAAAGTCGTAGTTAGATTTCATGAGTTTGCTTCAATTAGATGAAATACTTATGAGAGATTAGATCTATAGAGGTATAGGAACAGGGTGTAAAGTTCACTCATACTCAATAGAAAAGGGAGGATCCTCCGACCAGACGGGTGTTGTGTCTAGCAGGCAACTGCCCGATGATTCATGTCGGGCTATTGTATAATTGTTGAAGCCGCTCTAAAACTTGCGGGAGTGATGATGACGTCACGCTGAAGTAGGTGCACGAAGGCTGTGCTGACGTTCATGTTCGGGGTCACCAGTATGGAGGTACGAGGAACAGGGTGTAAAGTTCACTCAACCTCCATAGAAAAGGGAGGATCATCCGACCAGACGGGTGTTATGTCTGGCGCGCAACTGCCCGATAATTCATGTCGGGCCGTTGTATACAGGGTGTCCCAAAACTCAACGTCAAGCCGAAACGGGGTGACAGGATTGATCATAACCATCACGAGAAAAATCTGAAAAAAAATCTATCCCATGCAGTTTAAAAATTATGGGCATTTTAAGAAAAACCTAGAAATTTGATCAAACTGTACTATTTTTCGGTTATTGTGGTTATTCTTTTTTATTTTTGTTCATTTGAACTTTGGAAACGTAATCCTAAATAACATTTCTAGAATCCCAATAAAAAATAATGACACAATTGCCTCAAGTTTCCGAGAATTGAGACTATTTGTTAAACTACGAATTTAAAATTTTCAAGATTCGTCGACTTTGACAGGCCCTCCTATAAAAAAAATGTACTAGAGTGCCTTGGCAAGTGGCATTAAAAGTTGGCGCATTTAATCAGAATTCTAAAATGGTACAATACTTGTTAGTTCCATACAATAGAAAAGAGTAAAAAAATTAAAACCTCAAGTAACCCGATTTTTGCTATCTCATTTTACTCAGTTAAAATGTTTTTAATTCACACAAGCTCTAGGTAGGTTCTTAATTTTAAGACAAAATGATGAGAGAGATGGATAATGGGTATGTTCGCCATGAGTGAGCGAGACAGATAGTGACGCCACTTTTACCAAAGTGAAAAAAAGTTAGTAAAATTAGTAAAATAATTAGGTTTGTTGGAATAAAAGTCTGATGATAGAGAAATAACGTTTTTTATTACAATAAATGTTCAAATTGTTTACCATCAGCCTCAATACAAGCCCTACATCTTCTTAAAAAAGATCTACTTATTAGTCGGGCATATCTTCGAGAGTTGATCGCCTCAGCTGCTTGAGAAATGCGTTCACGCAGGTCGGCTACGTTCTCAATGGGCTTTGAGTAAACTTTTTCTTTGAGAACTCCCCAATAGAAAAAATCCAGGGGATTTAAATCTGGTGAACGGGCGGGCCACGAGATAGTGCCCGAACGTCCAATCCACCTTCCCGGATATTCCTGGTCAAGGAAATCTCTTACTTGCACTGCGAAATGCGCTGGGCAGCCATCTTGTTGAAACCACATGTCGCGAAGATCTGCTAGTGGTACGTCCTCTAACAGGGTTGGTAAATCTTCTCTTAAAAAATGTAGGTAATTAGTTCCATTCAAGTTCTCAGGCAGTTCAATAGGCCCAATAATTTTACCGTTTAAAATTCCGGTCCACAGGTTTACTTTAAAACGATACTGGGATCTATCTTCTCGCATTAAATGTGGATTCTCCACATGCCACTCGTGATAATTGTGCAAGTTCATGTAACCATCTTTTTTCAATGTCGATTCATCTGACCAGAGAATTTTTTGGATGAATTGGGGATTCTCATTATGCCTCTGTAGCATTGTTCTACAAAAAGAAATCCTTTCCTGATAATCTCGAGGTAGAAGACTTTGAACTCGTTGTACGTGAAACGGATGCATTTCGGCTCTTTGTAAAATACGATGAGCAGTGCTTTTCGGTATTCCCGTTCTTTCTTCAATTCCACGTACGGAAATACTTCGGTCACGTGCGACCTCTTGCAATACTTCTTCCTGGAAAGGAAACACAGGTCTACCTCCAGCCTGTATTTGATTCGGGAAATGGCCGCCCTCTGTGAGTGAACGGTGCACATTAACAAACACGCGGTGATCCGGGTAGCGCTCTAAATTTGGATATCTTTCACGATAAAGTCTAGCGGCAGCACTTGCGTTGCATCTGCATTCCCCATAAATGAGGTGCATGTTCGCATATTCTTGTGAAGTGTAGCGCGTAGGCATGGTAGATAAAAAGGATGCCAACACAAAAGTCCAGAGAGAAGCCAAAGTTGCCGGTATGTTATCAACAAGTCCAATTCACAAAGATTCAAGTCCAAAAAGAGAAGCCAAAGTTGTCAGTACTAAATCAACACAAGCGAATACGAACGTGCGCAGTAGACGAATGAGCGAAACGTACTAACTGGTTGGTGTCGGACTGGTAGCGTAGCCATTTGCTTGGCTGAAACTAGTGCGAATGAAACAGATAGATGCCATAGCATCTATCTGTTTCATTCGCACTCGTTTAAACGACGCATCTCCGTCTCAATGCGTGGCGTCACTATCTGTCTCGCTCACTCATGGCAAACATACCCATTACCCATTATCCATCTCTCTCATCATTTTGCCTTAAAATTAAGAACCTACCTAGAGCTTGTGCGAATTAAAAACATTTTAACTGAGTAAAATCTGATAGCAAAAATCGGGTTACTTGAGGTTTTAATTTTTTTACTCTTTTCTATTGTATGGAACTAACAAGTATTGTACCATTTTAGAATTCTGATTAAATGCGCCAACTTTTAATGCTACTTGCCAAGGCACTCTAGTACATTTTTTTTATAGGAGGGCCTGTCAAAGTCGACGAATCTTGAAAATTTTAAATTCGTAGTTTAACAAATAGTCTCAATTCTCGGGAACTTAAGGCAATTGTGTCATTATTTTTTATTGGGATTCTAGAAATGTTATTTAGGATTACGTTTCTAAAGTTCAAATGAACAAAAATAAAAAATAATAACCACAATAACCGAAAAATGGTACAGTTTGATCAAATTTCTAGGTTTTTCTTAAAATGCCCATAATTTTCAAACTGCATGGGATAGATTTTTTTTCAGATTTTTCTCGTGATGGTTATGATCAATCCTGTCACCCCGTTTCGGCTTGACGTTGAGTTTTGGGACACCCTGTATATGCTAGTTGCGCGGTAAACTCTGTTTGCGCGATGCAGGATTTGCGTGACGTCAGTATGACGCGTTGTTCGCATGTGGCGTTGTAGATACCGCTACAGATCCTTATGATATGACTATGGTGGACCCTTTCGGATGGTGTCATAAACATGCAGGATGTTGTCTCTTCGCATTTGAGTTGGTTCGATTCCCGGTTCAAGCAAGCGAGTCTTAAAAAATGTTTGAATATTATAGTTTTTCTTTTTCATTTCTTAATGAGAATAGAATGGTCAACATAGTCGAAGGCTTTGCTTAATTCGGGATGACTTGATATACGATGAGAAATAAAACAATAATTGATTTTTAACATTTTATTACGATCGATTATAGTAAAACTAAGTTTACATATCAGCATATAAATAGTTTCCGGAGCGAAGCAGCGTATCGGTTATATCCATTGGTCCAATATCTTTCATATCGCTTGCATTTTGCCTGCGTGAGTTAGTTTACTTTCCGTGGTTGTCTACCTTTATGTTAATCGTTCGACCTTTTGTTATTTATTATCCATTAGAGTAAAAAGTTTCCACGCTTTCCCATTTATCAAGGTGGTACAAGGTCTACAATTCCCTTCCTTTCTTCGAAAGTGTCTATTCATTCTCTGAACGTCTCGTATGTGGCCATCATCTTTTACTTATAACATTCTGACCAGGTGTTATCCTACTTTTACAGGAATTAATTGTTTGAAACAATTATTTCCTGATCTACTATCATTTCCCTTCTTATCATGATAACCAGTGCTGCTGCGATCCGGAGAGGCGACAGCAGAAACAGACAAATTATAATCACAATTATATTGATAGTGTGCATTAATACTTTACGACTATGGTTGCTAAATTCGGCCAGGAAATAAAAAAGAGAGAGATTTTGTATAACTCAATTCGTTAGGAATGCCATTTTTGGAATGCATGTTAAAAATATTTCTAAAGGAGAATTTGTTTAACAAAGAAAAATACAAATAGACAAAAAAACTAAAATAAAATGACAAAAACTAAAATGAGCCATAGTCGAAAAAGCAGATAACTTAGATATTAACTTATGGCATACTTATCGTTAATTAAATACTTAAAAACTAAAGAAACCTAAAAACGTAGAGATCCATAATTGTAGGCAAAATAACGTATACTCTTATGTATTCTAAAATAGGAATGTAAGCATTGCAAGACAGAGATACATTATGACAATGTCTAGCTGAACCACGGAATATTGAAAATTACAATGCTGTAATATTTTTTTTGCTAATCGTCACTCCTGGCACAGTGTAGCCTAACCTAACAGGCAGATTACGTCATTCTAATATTAGCTGGTTATAATGATAAAGCTAGACATTTTCATTCTGTACCTGGACAACTACGGAGCGGAAATATTATGTGGAGATTGTGTTATCCACCAACCCGCACTGGGCCCGCGTGGTGGATTACGGCCCACTCCCTCTCACAGAGAGGAGGCATGTGTCCCAGCAGTGGGAACGTTATAGGCTGATTATGTTATGTATGTGTTAGGAGCATTCTCGGGTGTTCAGTGTTCATGCATGCGTGTGCCTGACAGCCGCTCAGTCAGTGCGGCTGCTGAACAAAGAGCGCTATGTTATGCTAGGGTTTTGGTTGCGTCCTCGTGAAGTTTTGGCTGACACATCGGTCTGATTATTAGGACGTCTGCATACATTTTTATCAATTTTTAAAGCCGCTGCGGTCAGTTCATCACGACACAGCAGGTAAAACATGTAGTTTCATCACTATATAGGTATACTCACACAATACCATCTCCAGCAAATATTTCTTCTCGACTCTGTGTCCGTGTATTCATATACTCACGGACAGCAGAATCTACACTTAAATATAAGTTAAATATAAGCAGTGCTTGGATAACTCGGTTAAATATGGGGAAAATCGATTCGGCGCTTTAAAATACACCAGCTCGATCTCCACTCAAGGCTAAGGGAAACCAACCTTAAATAACTAAAAGTGTGCGACTAAACTGGTATTAACAATCCCCACTGTCCCCTGCCTTCAATGTAGGTAAACCATTCAATGTATTTTAAAGCTTAGAGCTAACTGTGTGCATAGCAGCTTGGACATCTGACACCATTTTGATGTTATTGTTTGATGGTACGGTGGGCTTATTTTCATTCTGCATCTCCATTTCGCAGCGATGTAGTTATTGGTGGAGACAGCTCGAAGTATGCTCGCATTCACTTGTATGACAATCAGCTGCTTGGACGCGTGGCGATGTTCATGGCGTACGATTGGAAAAGCTGTCAGGGTCTGAAATAGACTTTGGCGGATACCTGACTCTGATGTTGTACGTCAGTTCAGGCGCAGTTATAGCCCAAAATGTTTCATTACCAGAATGATACTGTCGTTGGTGGACTTGACTTTGCTGAGATAATTATGCATGACTGACTTCGGGTTGATTTAATATTGTCCAGCTACGGTTGCACACAGTCTGCCCTACGCTTAACATTTAATACTTATCTAAATGTATAATAATCTTAATAGTATTATTATTATTTTAGACTTACAGTTACAATCCTTCGTATCAACAATTTATAATTAAAATTTCAAGAACTATCTATGAAAGTAATGAAGAGAATACCTAAATAAAAATTTTGAGCGTCATAATTTTGGTAGCAAATCCAAAAAGGTTATAGAAAAGGAAATTTTCAGAAATTAATTTAGATTCGGACTGGTGGACCTGGAGTGGCGAAAAAAGCAGTGGTAACTGGTACAAGAAGGGTTCCGATCAAGTTAATGACGGATGATGGTAAATAGTTACAAAGACTCCTTTAGTGGTTTCTCGATTTATGAAGTGTTGACTGGCCATTTAAGAACAGCTGCCGAATGTTGGTAGGTATATGTACCAGTTAAGAAACTATGGTCCATGATGAGAACGAATGAGTCCATACTAGAGGAACTCAACATCACCAAGCGGCTATCTATAATATGCCAGGAGCGTGTCCTCAGCTTTTAGGACATAATTATTATGAATGCACCTAAGCATTGTCTGGCAAAGCTCATGATACTAGGCCGGGTGGAAGGAAAACGCGCTCAAGGTAGAGCACCGGCAAGTTGGTCACGCGATCTGCATCATCGAGGAAACGACGACGAACAATAAGAAACCATCGCTTTGTAACGAGTTTACCTATCGGATGGACAATGTACACTTAACATCAATGACAACATGGATGATAAGCGTGCCCAAGAGTGCCGCATTAACTTGATGTCCTGTTGGAGTATCTTCGCAATGCATCACCAAGGAGCCAGAATCAGACCACAGAGGGTTTTTCGATCTGTAAAACCCAATGCTGATGAAAAATCGACTGCAAGTGCACCACCCAAGCCAACAGTCCCAAATGGTAATTATAATGTGTCTGATAGAAGGAGCACATTAATACTAACAGTTATTGTTGCATAGTACGTGATTACACAGAACATACCTAAATCCTATTAAATAGAAGAGAGTTATTTGGTATCATCTCTATTTGAATTCGGGACGTGGCTGTTGTAGCCCCGGGTTAGAATGCGCGTGATTTAGTGCTTGGCCAGACTGGCAGCGCGGGGCGGGGAGCGGCGCGGGTGCGGGAACGCGCGCCTTCTGCCTGTCCGCAGTGGAGCGCGGCCTCGTTCTGAGTGTTGTCGTGCCCAGTGTTTGTTAAAATATATTATGGATGAAGAAGACATTTTCTACTAGAAAAAAGCTCGAAGTAGTTTGAGAACCCCGGTCCCCACGCAGGCCGCCCGCGCCCTCATTGCGGCTACTTGTATGAACGAGCTATGGAGTATGTTGTCCGCGCGCTACCCGCGCCAAGCAGCCCGCGCCGCTCACCGCGCCCGCGCGCCCACTATAGACGCTCAAATGAAGTTCTTATGTTTGAGTACGTCGCCCCCCCCCCCCCGTCCGCGTTTGCAGTCTGGCCAAGTACTTAGAGATGAGACACGCGTAAATGTTCGTAGTGATGTTAAGATTTTTGTTTATAGTGCATTTCTACACGGTATCGCCGGATACCTGGTGGCGAAGCACATGAGTAAGTATCTACACACTTACACATTTTGTTACCTGGTATCTGGCACCAATTTAGGGGGAATAGGAGCGTGTGAGAACCCACTTTTCGCTGCTATGACCCACTTTTTGGCCTTCAATTTTTCTGCAGTTGTCAGCAAACCCGATGTTTTGTCGGTCGTAAGTAAGCTATGTCACGCGCATTCTAAGTAAGCGTCTAGTCCTTAGACTTGCGGGGTTCCCCTGGTCGTAAGGACTGGCTAGAGTCTCATAGGCTTACGTTGAGCCATGTCTAATAGTTCAGGTGCCAACTGAGATCACTCATATTGTCAAGTCCCATAGTCAGTTACAATTCATATTCTCTCTCGAGAAGAATATTGAACATAATCATAATTCATTGTCAGTTTTTAACTCATATCAGCTGTTACGACCTTTAACAACCTAATTACAAATCAATTCATTTCAAGTTGAGTACGCCTCGACTTGAAAAAGCCAACAATTACTAGTAATTTATCAACATCAACAAATTCTAATCATTAAAGGTACGGCCAAACAGCCAGGACGCCGGCGTCCGGCGTCTAGCGTTCTAGGTGGTGTTGGCATTCAGTTGCTTATTATGAATTTCTATGTACGAGTTTACACCCGTTCCGTGATCGCCGCGATCACAAACTCGAAATTCATTTGATGCAGCCAGGACGCCGGACGCGGCGTCCTGGCGTTTGGCTGTACCTTAAGGCCTTACCAATTTTATCATAATTTTAGTTATCCAAAGAGAATTTTTCCCTGAGTTATTCCCTGACAAAATACTTAACCTAAATACATAAAAAAGTAATAACTACTTGCATAATTAATTAAGTATAACATGTAAGAAAAGTGACTTTATATTTGTATTTTTGAAACTTAATTTTAAATTAACCCTGTTTTTGTCTCATCTGTAGAGCAAATGTATAAAAAGCGACTAGTAGTAAAGCAGCTACTAAATAATATTTAATATATACTTGAGACCTGTCAGTATATCTACAGTAGGCAACGTTTGCACTTTACAAGTTGATTACTGTAAAGCATCGTACTATTAAATACTATACCTAACTAAAAATATTGGTATTTAGCCAAAATGATATAACAATATACTAAAACAAAAATAAATATATAAATACTGAAGAGTTCTAATAATATATTAAGTTTATAGTTAAACCATTACTTAAAATATCACATTTTTAAGAATAATATTAAGTACATAGAGTTCGAAATAAACAAAAACGACTAGAAGATTCAATTATTAAGTAATTAATGAAATAAAAAGGGTCAATAAAGATAATTGATCATATTTCTTAGATATGTAACATAAAATTAGACATTTGGAATGGGACTGCAGGAATGTCCGGTTCTAGTTGCATGGGAGTCGTATACGAATCTCGAGTCTTATCGTACCGCTGCATCCAAGAGATGTTCTGGTTTACTTCACTCATCCAATGCAATGTTGATGTTACTTTGGCTTTGTCAAAAGCCGGACATTACAGCCCAATTCCAGAAGTGTGTCAGGTTAGTGTTTGAAGTTAATAATAAAAAACATAGAAAGAGAAGAAGGTGGTAGCGGAGTGAGACCGCCCCTCGTTATATAAAATTATATGATTCTGATACAAAATAAATAAACTTAATTGAAATAAATACTTAATAAATACTAAATATAAATATTCAACAACGTTTTGAATTGCATAAAAATATTCTGTAACAATAAACAGGTGAAAATGGATATAAAAATAATGAAGGTATCGTAAGTTCTTTGAAGTTACAATTTTGTAGGCGACCGCAGACCGCACCCCGCAGTGATGCGTCATGCGGTTTGGCGGCGTGACTGCTGCGGCCTGCGGTCTACGGTCGCCTTCACAATAGTACCTTAACTTAGGGCAATAAATGAGTTACAAAATAGGTACAACTATCTGTTGGTGGGTATATACAAACTACGAAAAATTTTGATAACAGGAGAAAAATTTTGGTTAACAATAAATGAATATAGTAGAAATTCATTAGGTGATATGTTTAGATATTATTATTTAAGAACTTGGAATAAAAAACATAGAGATAGGTCAATTTTTTTAGAGACTCCCGTACGTAGAATTGAGTCAAACAATGTTTATACCTATATGAATGTTATACTTGTATATACTTAGTGTTAAGGTAAAAAATGATGAATTGTGATTATAATATCATCAGATATGTTTAGAAACGTCCTGTGTTTGGTGATATTCAAGTGAATTGCCGATCATTCAGTAAACGTACGGGATTATCGTTGAAATCATTAAAATAGTTTACATAAATATTATCAGTTTTACATATTATAAGGATACATGTATAAAAATGATATATAGTTTATAAGTATATCACTAATATAAATATGTATCTACAGTAAATGGCCAAGAAGTATAATAAATCGGTAAATATGTTCAGTCGGTGACCCGAGGTAACTATCCACCTCACCACGTAAATTGCTAGGCAGGGTGGACATTTGTCTCTGGTCACCGTCTGTACATAAACTACGCTAAAGGTTGAAGAAGCATGTATTTCAAGTGTGTATGCGCATGGTCGTCTGGAATTAATTGTTAAACAAAACAACAACGACAATTTATTTTTGTAGTCAATTTACTTAACAATTAATTTCCCTGGCTTCATATGGCTACTCGACAAAAATAAAGAGGAGACAATATCTTAGGTCAGATTGTAAGTTCTTCGATGGATCTTAAGTTACAGATTACCTAAAGTCGTGATAAGTCATCGCTAGACTTTACGAAGTTACCGTGAAGATATGATCACATTAGATTTGACAAGGAAGTTGTAAAATAAACAAAAATCACCGGTTTCTATTGAATTTGCAAAATTATGTGTGAAAATAAGTGAGTGAAAAACAAGTTTGTAAGAATCGTACATGTTAGTCAAAACGCTTTAGTAAGACAGTTGTGGGAGAGAGGTGATTAGTCCCAGTTTCCGTAGGCAGCGTCAGGGTACGCCCATGGAGGTCGGCTGATGGAAGTTGCCACGGTGGAGGTCCGGTTCGTACGCGGGTCGTAACTGAAATTGTTAAGATCCTTTTTAGTACCTACACAATGAAATCCTTGTAGAAGAGACGTTCTGTGGTGTATTCTGTAAAACTCACTTCGAACTTCAAGGGTAGACCTTGAAGTTCGAAGTGAGTTTTAAATCCCTGAGTTTTAGAGTCCCTATAAGCATAAAGTCCATAGTTCCGGCGGTTTGGCGGCTATGTCGTCACATTGGCCATTTCGTCGCTATCCCTAATAGGTCACTTTCACTAATACGTCACCTTGTGCATCTGGTCAGTTTCTTAACTCGTCTCATGCTGTATTTCGACTCATTCCCAACTTGTCCGATGGATATGTACAACGTACAGTCAGCGTTAAAAATGTCGGGACGATCAGACTGTTCACATAATGATCTCAACACCTAATATTTTTTTTTTTTAAATTAATCGTCTACCTATAGGCGATTTTTTGTAAATTAAAATGCTAGTTAGGTACCTACCTATTTATGTTACGAGAGAGTCCATTTTTATTTAAGTTGAGTTTATTTTTTTTTTCTTTATCGTCTTTCTAGTAAAAATTCTAACAAGATTGTGCGAGTACTACCTCATTTACAATAAAATTTTGTTGTACTGAAAATGTTTGTTTTTGTGCTTAATTGTACATATCCATCGGACGAGTTGGGAATGAGTCGAAATACAGCATGAGACGAGTTAAGAAACTGACCAGATGCACAAGGTGACGTATTAGTGAAAGTGACCTATTAGGGATAGCGACGAAATGGCCAATGTGACGACATAGCCGCCAAACCGTTCCGGCCTATGTTACGGGCGTGTCGTACCTACTCCTTATCACTGAACGAAGAATGAATGCCAATACGATTTGACAATTGTCACTACTCCAGATTTGAATTTGAATTAGACACTTGTTATGACGGATCATCTACTTTTGGACGGGCCCGTAACTTTGTTGGCGGACTTAGAGATTAGACCCGCTCACTCAAGCTACCGAACACAAATCGAAAGCGAACACACATTTTTTTGGAACGAAGTTCCTTATCACAATTTATACTCTGCACACTTGGAGAATGAGGGCTAGATCGAAAAAGTGTAACATTTTGTGCAAAAACGAAAGGCTTCATTTCAACCGGCAACCTAACTGCGTATCACACTATCGTCTTGAATAACTTTGAACAATATTGCTAACCTATTGCTTCATATGTTTGAAAAAATTTGTCTGCTCGACAACGTAAATAACGCAATGTATGTTGTTGAACGGTCAAAATGAAAGCCATTGCTACTGATATACTGATCTACATAAATAAAACAAAGTCGGGTTAGTTACACCATTTATATAACTCACGAACGGCTGGACCGATTTTTATAATCTTTTATTTGTTGGATTTGTCTTCGCCCCGAATAGCAGAATAATTATTAAATAATGAGAAAAAATAACAAAAAAAGAAACTGAGCCGTTACGAAGTTCACCGGGTCAACTAGTAAGAAATAAATAATAATAAAGAAATGATGTAACAAATACTTCTTTATTTACCGTAAAGTACCTTCCCAATAAAAAACGCCTCAATAGATACCCTCAATAGGTTTACAAGCTTATATTATTAATAATCTAAATCTACCTACCTACAACTAATCACGCACTTTATATACCTACATGATTAGATAATGACAGAGTGTTTGACATCTTAGTTGTTTACTTGTTTGCTGTTAAAAAGAATATTTTTAATGAATTTTTTATTTGATTAATAATTATAGGTACTGTGTAAGAGCAGTGGTAATGGCCCCGACTTTAGTGTCGTAAGTCATGGGTTCGAACTCAGGCAGGCAATTTACTTTGTGTTATTTATTTCATCAAAATGGTCACGGAAAACATCGCGAGGAAACCGGTATGTCCTAGAACTAAACATTCGATGATATGTATTGGGACATCTACCACCAACCCGCAATGGCCTAGCATGGTGGAATATGGCACGGACCATTTGCCCTCACAGAGAGGAGGCTTGGGTCCCAGCAGTGACAACATCATAGGCTGATTATGCAATGTCTGTCTGGAGTACGAATCGTTAACAATCCAATACACATGGAAACCGTGTAGAAGCAAATTTTTAGATATAGTCCGCGCGGAACTTGTTGGCCGCGCCTTATGTATGTGAGCAGTGGGGCGGAGGGGCGGGGGCGAGTACTCAGTACGTGCGTTGCGAACCGCCGCCGCCTCACGCCTGTCCCCGCCTCAGCGGCCAACTAGTCCCGCCCGGACTATAATTGGCAAAAGCAAATCGCGGCAACAAATAAGGTTCAAAACAGCAATGCGTTTGACGTTGAATCGAATAACCACCAAAATAAAAGTAATTTTGCAGTTTTAATTAAATTATATACGGCTCAGTTGGGCTCAGTGGAACAATTTTTAGGTATTTATTTAGTTGGTTGACTTCCCTATATCATTACATTAAATATGAAAGTTTATGCAAAAAAAAAAATTGAGAATTATGCGACGAAAAATACTTTTCTGAGCTCTGTGTTTTACGACTGTTTTATCATAATACATATTTTTGAATGAGTCTTTAAAGACATTTGACAATAAACTCACTTTTTGGCTTGTAATACACCTAGCTCTGCAAACAATAAGCCTAACTCTGCGACAAAAAAAACTGAGCGTTAGCGGTTTTACTTTTCTTTATCTTTTCGCAAAGAGGAGCCCTTCACTAAATAATTTTGAAATCCTTAGCCTGTTTAAAGATGTCAAACACTCCATACTCAATTTATTGATGACATGAATTAAAACTTTCAGTAAAAGTTTTTTTTATTTTGGAACCATAATTACAATGGAAACGATAGCTACAAAAGCTAAAAACTATGTTGTAAAAAATGGTAGGATGAATCAATATTTAAAATACCTACCTAATGCTTGTGGAATGTGGACCTTAAATATCCTCCTTTAGATGGCAGAAATCACGTCAACGAAACCGAAACTTTTAGGCTGACACACATGGTCAGCGGGATTGCCCGAAAGGATTACCGCTGCCCCGGAACATAAAGGGCTAAGGATGGAACACGGATGAGTTTTAGTCAGTAAGAGTCTAACACTCCCTTCCGCTCCACCCAGAGTGGGAGGAGTCTTTTGATGATTTCCCATCTACAAGATTTATTTCCGTTGGATCCCGCCTTTGAATCCCATTTTAATATTTTTGGTGTTGGATCCCGCAAAACATTATTATGTATTTCCGTTGGATCCCGAATTTAAAAAATGCAAGATAATTACGTTTTACTGTCGTTGAATCCCGAAAAGTATTTCCGTTGGATCCCGAATGCTTAAAAAAATCTGAATGCGGGTACTTTAAACAACAAAATTGTTTAAAATAAAATGAGGGGTTCACTAATGTTTCACCAAAACTCCATTGACAAATTTTTAGTTTACAACCAACGTTTCGTATACTATTTATTTCACAAACAACTCATTTTCTATATAATCTAGTCGTTTATGGCACTCGCCGGCCGATAGGGGTCACAGTTTTAACCTAACCTAACCTACATTGATTTTTTTTTAATAATTAACCTAATCTAACTAGTTCGGTTCCGGGTAGCCCACTAAAAATAATCTCTTTTTAGTGTTTGATAAAGGTAAATCACTTTTCTTCTGAAATGTACACATGTTGTTATAATATGGGATTCAACGGAAATAGCAAACGGGATCCATGGTTAATACCTAAAAATGGGATTCAAAAGTGGGATCCAACGAAAATAAACGAAAAAAGGCTGACACATATTTGAGGGGGCCGCACCGCAACGCAACACAGTCCTACATAACTTTCGTACATTTTGTTTGAACCATCGTACTCTACAGCGATTTTTAGGGTTCCGTAATAAATACTTAATAGGGTGCAAACTCCCGTTTGCAAGCCAACGGCATAGTAATAGGGTCCCCCCTATTACTATGCCGTTGGCTGTCCGTCGGTCGTCTATCAGCTGTCACCAGGCTGTATCTCATAAACCGTAATACGGAGACAGTTGAAACACAGAGTGTGTAATTGTGTAGGTATGTCTATTGCCGCTATAATAACAAAAATAAAAAATAAATTAAATTAAAAATTAAAGGAACCATACAAGAAACTGTTTTTTCGGCGTTTTTTGGCTTGTGGTACGGAACCCTTTGTGTGCGAGTCCGATTCGAAATTGACCGATTTTTTTAAATAACATGTGCTGCTCTGCGGCCCACCGGCTCCTAACATAAGGGTACAACTACATCTGGAGAACTTTGGGGATCCAGTAATTGTTCATTCAGAAAAGTCAGGTCTACAGATATTTTCTTCGCGTCCTGAACAACCCTGATAGATATTCAAGGGCCGTATTTTGAAGTGTTAAAGCTATCATAGTTTCCTTGGGAAAAGAGGATGATGCAATCCGTCCATTGCAGGGTGGCAGACACATCGACGCGCGAACTTTAACCAAGATTTCAGCACATGATTCTAGACCCCCTAGCGAAGAATCTCGGTCACGGGTTGTATGTCGTCCCTGCCACCCTGTACAGCTCCATCGCTCCCTGGTGACGTAATGTTGGCAGTAACACGTCACAATACGGTCCTACAGCAGTACTTACACAGTTTCCACTTGACGGTACGTCGAGGGATTGGAAGTGGAAGGCTGCGGTACTTGTGGTTGCATTCTGTTGGTTTCCGAAGATGGGGTTGAAAGACCACTTTCCGATCCTACTGGTTGCAAGTTAGATTCATGCCACGTAAGTAAAGCATTGTCATACCTGGAAAATGGTGTTAGTTGGTAGACGGGGTGCAAAAGAATTAGAAATCTAAAACTAAGTTCTAAATGTTATTTCTATCGATTGATTCTACTTAAAATAGTTGATGGAAACTTTTGAAGAGTAATGTGGTGCTAGATGGGTGTTGTGACTGTTCTTTGCATTCCGGTACTCATTCACAAGGTCTAGTCTTCACTGTCTCGTGAAGCAGCGTGTAGGGCTTTACTCACATGAGTTAAGTCAAGCGAGCGGCGTTTACCACGATCTCTTGAATAACTCCCCTCTCTCTCATACTGTGTCCGTGAACAAAGCTTTACACACTCATAAAGATGATTACAACCCATGATTCACTAAAATTCCTATGTATCCTACAAAATTATCTTCAAAATTAGGAAATATCATTCTACTTTTCATAAAGATACTAACTCCATATTTCCATACAGTCCTTCGTTGCCATCTCCTTCGAAGATGTTGCGGTCGCCGGTCGGTCTGTTCTGGTACGGTGATGGTGGCGGGATGGTGGTGCGGTCCAGGGGGTTCGGTGCTGGCGGGGTCTCAGGGGTTGGGACAGGCGGGTTCGTCTCCAGAGTCGAGTTCTTGATGCCGTATTTGAAGTACATGAACATGCCTGGAACACACGGTGACATAGCGATTAAGATACTATTTTTGCTATAGATGTGAACTTTTCAGTGATAGTTATAATATTAATATCAAAACATTTAAAGGCACACACTATTGTTGTTTGAAACATTATTTTTATTTTGTTAATTTTGTATTTTGTGTTTCAAGAAATGTGTCCAAGAAATAAACTTTTTTCTTTCTTTCTTTCAAGCAACTGTGGTGATCAGAGAGAGGAACCGGTTACTTTCTCAAACCTCCCTAAGCACGAAGTTACGGGCGGTTTCTACTCCGTATCACTTATGGATACAAGATTGTTTGGTTTACGAACTAAGAATGAATGACAACGCGATTTAGCAGTAGTCCTTACGGCTACACCGGATATATTTATTCCCATCCGACAAATTTAATTTAACACTTGTTTTGACGGAATATCTATTTTCGGTCGGGCCCATATCTTCGTTGACGGACTTAAAGAGTAAACCACCTTTTTTTTTTCGTTCCGGGGTTGAGAATCCTTATGAATGTCCACCGCCCTGGGGAGGACGGAGGGGTCTGTCAGACTCTTACTGACTAAAAACCACCCCGGTCTCTTCTCACACTTACGCCGGGGATCACGGAAACATACGAGCCTTCCGCAACCCGCGACTGGTGCTGGCTCGCCTTTGCGGGCCTCCTCAGGTCAGGGGGGGGGGGGAGTGAGGTGTTTGACTCCCCCCGCGACGTCAAAGAGGAGCGCGCGTAGAATACTTCGCGCTGCCGCCTCGGGTTCGGTTGAATGGGGGTCGAAGAAGAGCCTTCGAAGGTGTAGGTTGTGGCACTTGGCTAATATGCCGTTGGCTGTGCCTAACGGCTATCGGCAAAATTGTCGATGGGTCTTCATTAAAAGTCAAGAACCTCGAACGCCAAGTCCAGAGATATGATTTATTTTCTGTTAGTCGGCCATTGATAAACATCTTGAAAATACCCATAGGGGCTTCCAGAAAACTTTTCAAGAGTTGAGTAGACTTTTATAACTTTATTGTTATTCTTATTACAAAGCGACAAATTGCGGATACTGGAACAAATATTTTATTATGAATTTCTAAACGAAGTTACAATGAAACTTACCGAGTATCATCCAGACTGTAAATCGGACGAGGGTCAAGATGGAGAGGTTCAGGATCAGGTAGATGTTGACGATGATGGCGATGGTCGGTACGAAGGGTAGCCCAGGAGTGGTGTAGATCAGGGCAACACTGAAAAATTTCAATCAACACATTGATTAAACAGTTCAGATTAACAAAATAGATAGAGTGGTCGTGGCTATGTAATAATAGCCAAAGGGTCGATAAATCAGGTTAAGCTACGCTTGCCGCGGTTGGTCCGTGGACGGGTGACCATCTTCAGATACCAAGGACACCTCCATGCCTCGGAAAACACATTAAACCGTTGGTCCCGGTGTCATTTGTGGATCTTTGACAGTATTTACGGGTCAGAAAGTCTGATAACCAGTCTTACCAAGGGGCATCGTATTACCCAGTAACTCGGTTGTGGAAGTCAGATAGGCAGTCGCTCCATGCAAAATACAGCGGCCTAAAAGCCTAAAAGTATATGATCGACTACAGTAAACAAAGTCAGAAAAATATACGAGTATATATGTATTCTTCAGGATATAGCATATCCTGAAGAATATATACTTACGAGTATATTTTTTACATAATGTATTGAAAACATAACTTATTTGATACGATAGAAAAAAATCATGAAGAATAACGCAAGTTAAAAATTCTTCAGTCCCCTTTAGTCCCACATTAAAATGGGTATTATGTCTGATATCTTTGTTTACAACAGGTGAACGCGCCAATTGTCGTATACATGGACTAAGGCATAATATGTTCGTGTCTACTTCGTCACTTTGTAAAAAAACAGATGGACACACATCAACAGAATCTAGGGATATTTTATATTTCATCAAATATCTAAAAATCTATGAAGAATTTTCTGATATAGTAAATGGAAGAATGATAGGTTATTTTAAAGTGTTTAATAAAAAAATAAAAAACATTTTTTTGTTTTAAATAAAAACGTTAATTTTTTTAATCGCCGTAGAAAATTAGTATGAGAAAAAACTTCATGTCTTCTTATAAAACTATTAATGTTAAGTAAAATAGTTTTTTTTATAAAATCTAATTATTAATAATTAGTGTTGCCACCTCTTATATTAATCACACATCGACATCGATTGTTCACACTTAAAATTAAATTGTCAATGTCTTGCTGCGGTATGAGGTCCCATGTTCTTTGCAAGTGTTCGTAAAGTTGTTGTTCCGTCGTCAAATTTGGCGGGAAATTTCTCAAAGCTTTTCGTTGTAATATGTTCCAGGCATGCTCGATAGGATTTAAGTCGGGCGACTGTGCAGGCCAATCCAAAACTTGAATATCGTGGTCTCGGAGAGCGGCCGACACCAGCCGCGCCGTATGGGAAGGAACATTATCGCGCATGAGTAGAAATTCCTGGTCCATTTGGATTTGTGTGGGACAATAACGGCTCTACTACCTCCTCGTGGTATTTTTGTGCAATCATGCTGCCTTGGATCCAAACGAGCTGGGTTCGTCCGCCAAGACGAATTCCTGCCCACACCATGATTGTCCCGCCTTGGTATGAGTGGACCTCCTGAGGGTGCCGTGGACGGCTAACTCACCCTGGAGTTCTACAAACGCGTGTTCTTCGTGAATCCGGGTGAAACCCAAACCGGGACTCATCGGTGAACAGCACCAAAGACCATTGTTCGTCACTCCATGGTAAATGCTCGCGAGCCCACGAAAGCCGCCGACCGCGATTGCCACGTCGCAATGCTAGAACACGTAGCGGTCTTCGAGCATGAAGACCAACTTCATGCAACCTCCTTCGCACGGTTTGGTCGCTTACCAACAGCTGGTGGTCCTCCTGGAGCCTTTGTACTAGTTGCATCGCTGTGATATTGGGTTGACTTCTGGCGGTCATTTGGAGAAATCGATCCTGTCTCTGCGTAGTAACACGATATCTTCCGGTGTGCCGTTCAGCCACATCCCCAGTACTGCGATAACGTGACCACAACCTTGATATCACGTTTTGGCTGGTGTGTAGGGCCTCAGCAACGACGCGTTGAATAGCACCATTTTTTTAACATGCCCACGGCTCGTAACACTTCATCTCGACTCAAATGACGACCTGACATGACTTTTAAAGCTCTCACGGCTCATTACATTAAAAAAGTAACGTTCCTTAACGTAACGAATTACTAACAATTTTGCAGCCGTATTTTGTTTTTTTATTTACATTTTCAAATGAAAATAGATTAAAAGAGGTTTCAATCTGTATATAAACTTTTTATGGAAACTTAAAAGATTTTAAACTATAAATACGTAAATACTTTAGGATTAAGGTATCAGTAAATTCTTTTGATGTGTGTAGTTGTCTTTATACAGGGTTACTTGTAATTCGACGTATATCTGTCAAAAGCTGATATGGGGGCCAAAATGTTTCAAATATCTCGAAAACTATTTAATTTCGGCCATACATATGGGGGGTTCAGTGATTCGTTTTTTGTAAAATGACAGGACACCATATTTAACACACCCACACACACTCCAACGGATCAGTCTAACTCAAAAGCAACACACACTGACACAAACACTCAATTAGCTTTTAAGCCCTTTTAATGAATATGTATGATAGCATCAGAGTTATTGTGCAATTATGAATATACGTGAGCGGAACAGTGCCACACTGGGCACGCATATGATCATATCCTATCCTGCCCTTTGTGTCCCAAAACATTCAGTCAAAGTGACCTCTGCGCTGCCACCGACAATACCGTGAAAATTGCAAAGTTTTGGAAAAAAATAACAAGTTTTAAAATGCAGTCGTGCCAGCGACACGAAGAAGAAGAAGAAGAAGGTTGAGCGTTGTCTTTCACTATCAGTAAGTTAATTTAGACAAGCCGTGTACCCAATAGGATTTCCCATCATCAAAAAGTTCCATACAAACTTTCATCCAATATTTAACCCCTGTAGGTGATGAATTTTGAATATTCCCTCCTTGGTGCTCATTTACGCTACAAAAGAAACTTTTGTGCATTTACGCTTTCTAGAACCAGGGGTTTAGGCTGTGTGATGTTTGTCAGTGAAAGATAAACTTACTAAGAAACCAAATCTTCCTTACCGGTTCTGTGGTTTCCTCGAAATCATCAGCAAGATGGTAAAGATGCCAAGGATCAGCAGCAACATGGTAACGTTCGTGAAGGTGGAGGTGCCGGGGCTGCCGTACGCAGCGAACAGGTCGAAGATGATGATCAGCAGATACATGATGCCAACTGATTTGATGACGAACATTCCTGGGATGAGGATAAGAACAATTGAAGCAGGAGTTTAAGTCCCATGTAATAGCGCGCGAGCCTCTTTAGTCTTGCTATCACCCAGACCCAAATCTACTCCTGCCACTTGTTAATTCCGGATGGAAAAATCCACTAACACTTTTTTCGACCCGGGAATCGAACCCAGGACCTCATGCTCAGCAGAAATTTGCCTCCGAGGACAAAGGTGTTACACCCACATTTCGTACCACATACATTCCATATTGGCTGTTGTCGTTTAAAAATCTGTCAGTTAACAGTGTAAGCTTTATTCGGAAAATATTTAATATAAAAAAGGCAATAATTTACACCGTTCAAAGGGATACATACAAAAAATTGCATATTGAAATGGGCTCGTTTAAAAGTTTTTATTAACCTGACACTCTCGATCACAAGCACAAACGCTTTTTCAATGTGATTTTAATAAAACGTTGCCTTTAAAGTTGAAACTGTAGCTGCGAATTTATTTTCCATTCACGTCCTTTGCAGTTACCGGGAAAAGTTTAAGCATTGTTTTAAAGCGAACAACTTAAAAAAAAAAAATGTATGAAAATCTGAACAATTCATGAGTAGTTGTTTCATTGAAAGTCGTAAAATGTTCACTGTACACTAGTATTATATTCGAATTTTCGCATCCAGAAATAAGTCTTTGTTTTGTTTTGTTAATAAAGCCTTCAATTGGAATTAAATGCAGTCACCTACTCTTTTCGTCTTTGGCTATTCAAATTCTGGCATCCGAGATTTTCATTGGTAGCCTTGACGAATTCGGGTATCTTTGGAATGTGACGATAACGCTGGAGCATGGCCGAAGATGGGGTGTATTCAACATCGTCCATTTACACTTGCGCATAAGCATAACCAGCCTACAATGTTCCCACAGCTGGGGCATAGGCCTTCTTTCTCTGAAAGGAAGTGGGCCGTAACCCACCACGCGGGCCCATTGCGTGTTGGTGGATGTTTTATATCTTCAATTTTTTTATTCTAGGACATGCTGGTTTCCTCACGATGTTTTCCTTCACCGTTTCGAGAGCAGTGGTGATGAAATAAATAATAAAAAGTAAAGGGTCTGTCTGGGTTTTATCCCACGGTTACCACTGGTCTACCACTGCTAAACTTGTATGTTAGCTTGAATTCCATAGGCATCCGAATTCACGTGAACTGTTCCGATCTAAGATGTAAACTTACCGCTCATCTCCGTAGCAGGTCCGCAGTCAACCCATGGGAACAGGCCAGGGCACAGGTAGCTCATCGCATTCAGCTGACGGGACAAGGCTGCGAGGAATCGGCTGCAAGCAGTGTTGTTGCCTGAAGAGCCGCCGCCAACTGCGCATAGATGATGCTGCTTTAATATTTTGCTTGTTGCGGCAAAGAAACTTGGACTTTCTCTTAATACTGTAATAAATCTGTTGCTAGGCAACCCGTAAGAGTTGAAATTTTGATCATCGTCCATTTGTAAGTGTAACGTTTTTTTTTGCGTTAAGCAACTGCTTTACGTTACACATATTATTTAGGTATTTTCTAGTGTAAGTGAAAACGGGCATAAATCTGCGAGGTATAATTTTTATGTTATCAGTTGTGAAAGGTTGAACTAAATAACAATGTGAACATTAAATTGTATTACTTTTCAGAAAGCTGGTCTCGCTAAGATAAATAATTACGGATCTAATCTATCTATTGTCGTTGATTGTTAAAATAACTTATACAGATGACTGGCACTACCTCTTCTATCGACATTTAATTAGTTATAACAGCTTGCTCAATTAAAGATGGCTGAGTTGACAATTATTACTTGAACACGCAATGTCGAAGGTCAATTATTAATTCATCAAAAAACAATCGACTTTTAATTTCCTTTCATTTAGTACTTTTCCCGTATTTGTAAAGAAAAAACTTCGGAACATACGATAAAAGTGAAAACTTCTTCGTCACTGACCGACTGGAGCCGAGTATTCCCGATTCAGCGTCACCGAACAGAAGGGAGAGCGGTTCAGGGGCCATATTTTGAAGTCCGTCAAAGAACATACGGGCTCATCCGAAAGTAGTTGATCCGTCAGAACAAGTGTCAAATTCAATTCTTTCCTTACGGCGAATGACATATCGCGAGTAGGGACAACTGTCAAATACGTATCGCAAGTAGGGATGACTGTCAAACCGTGTTTTCATTCATTCTTATTTCTTTCCCCAATGTTTGTAACTGATGCGGAGTAGGAAGCACCCGATACAAACAGCCGAAACTACGGATATCGTGCTTAGGGAGAAGACCCCTGTTTTATTCACTATTCAGAGATGAGCCTATGGAAGTTTTCACTTAAAAAAATAGGTACGGTCAGCATCAAAAGTTGATTAAGACTTCAGTTTTTTTAATCTTAGTTATTGAGCAAAATATTTGTTCAAAATTGCAGCAGAAAATTTTTTTTTAGAACCTATACTCTTGTCTATTATGTGAAAAGCTAAAAATCAGTTTAATGAAAACAGTTGTTGTCAATTTAATAACATGTAAAAATGATAGTGTTAATCGACTTTTGATGCTGACTGTACCTACTTATACGTATTTACGAAATATTTGAGATTCATGAGAAAACTATTAACATGACATATAAATTCCGCTACTGACCTAATATCAATAGTAGTAATATTTACATGATTGAATTACGATTTATTCCGCTTTCAGACATCTGTGATAATTATTTTATATTATTTTTTCAAATTAAACTGGGAATGGGACGAGAACTTTATGTGTAGGTACAGGAAAGGACACATTATTGTGAGAAAGGTATATATATGGAAGGGATTCACTCGTTTTTAGCTCTATAGTCTGAAAATACCAGACGATAAACATGAATTAGGCCATTTGGACACTGCACGGTTTCTTTCGTAGAAAAAACGTGTCTGTCAACAAGCTTCCGCACACGGCGAATAAAACGCGAGTGTACAAAGGGCCTTAAGATAAAAGAAAATAATTTAAATGTTTTAATATTGTTCGTTCTGAGTTTTCCAATAAGGTAAAATCTAAAAAGTATTCCCTATAATGCCCGGTTTAACGTACGTAAAGCACAAGAATTTTAGAAGTTGGCGAGGAACGAGCAGCGTGTGTGTAGTTCGGATAGTTTTGTCGCTAGGCTATGTATGAGGTCGTAGGTGCGACGAGTAGAATTACTCGCATGCTGGCATGTAAATGCGTTCTACCCGCCAAGCGAATGTCACTGAGTGAGAGTTCTATTATAGCTCTTGTCGCTGCGATAAACTAGTTCTCGCCGGCAGTGTGAACTGACAGCGATCAGCGATTAGATAATATACAGGGTGGCAGGGAAATCGACGCGCAGACTATAACCATTAATTCAGCCCATGACTGTAGACCTCCTAGCCTAGAATTTTTTTTTTTTTTTTTTGAAATAGGTCCCGGCTGTTATTCGTGGATGTTGACAGTCGTTACGGGTAGTCAGAAGCCCGAAAGTCTGACAACCAGTCTTACCAAGGGGTATCGTATTACTCAGTAACTGGGTTGTGGAGGTGAGATAGGCAGTCGCTCCTGTAAAATACTGGTATTCAGCTGCATCCGGTTAGACTAGAAGCTGCCCCCAACATAGTAGGGAAAAGGCTAGGCAGATGATGATGAGGTAACCGACGAAAAATTTCAACGCAGTCAGTTCAGAGTCAGGTACTGAATCCATGGCAACAGTTGCGCATCGATGTCTCTGCCACCCTGTATGAATCTATTTTACTGACACGGGACCTACATTTTTATACGCTTCTTGAGTGAGAAAATAGTCGATAGAAAGTCGCTTCCTCGTCGGCGGTAGAACGAAAGTAGGTGCCTGAGTAGGTTATGTTAATGAAACAGTTTCCAAAGCAACCACCCCCGTTTCACTATTCGTTTCTCAGTAGGAAACTCTTAAACCTCGAAATCTTCATTTTTGACACTTGTCTGTGGTTTTTTTTTTAATTCAAGATCAGTGTTTATCAATATTTTAAGAAACCTGGCCATACTGAAATGAAAACTTGCATCGAGGTGATCATTCTGGCGTGACTAGTCACACGACTTCCTATTCATTAAAGCAAAGTCAAATCGATCCTACTTCAACACTATCGTCTTTCATAATCTAACTCATAAATATTATTATTTACCGTCTTATTATTCGAGCCCGCCCTTACCATTTGGCTGAAATCCTTTTTTTTGTGTGACTACTATTCTTTTAGCCTTGTGTGGTCACACATCTCACGTAATATTAGTAAAATACACGTACATAAATACAGTACCTATTTATAAAGATCGTAGTCACATAGTTTTTTTGCTAAAGTACGGAAGCTTTTAATGTTAATAATTAATTAGGTACCAGCATAACAATACAGCTCGCTTGGCAATAAAAGCTAATGGCGGTTACAGGTTTTAGCGGGAAAAATTTGACAGCGCATGAGCATAAACTAATACCTATGAAACAATGTCTTACCGTAGTAGTTGTTCTCGTTGTTGGAGTTGACCAGGAAAGTATCATCGCGGTACTCCTCACTCTCATCGCCAGGCAGGGTGTCATCCGAATCGGGAGAGCTGGAAACATTTGCAGTTCAGGAGCGAGTGTCGAAAGAAATTCAACTTTTGTTCGCAACAGAATAGGAGCATGAATTTGGAAAAATAATCTCTAAATGTGACGCAAAAGGATTATATCTGTATTCTAAACGTCGCCCCATTTTCACGATGCTATATAGCCTATGGTAGACAATAAAATTGAAGCAACAACTGACTTGCATCGTCTAAATGTGTTCAGACGGTGCAACTTATATTCTTGCTTTAACCCTAGGGTATGCCACAGGCAATTAAACTGCACCGTGTAAATCGGGTTTTACCTTTTGTGATTTGAGACTGGCAATTTTCATGTAGTTATAAATATTGAAAAAAAAAAACCAAAATATTGTCTTGATTAGGAATTTAAGAATCTTCGTTCGTTAAGGGAGGCCTAGCCACATAGCCGCGTAGCTAACACACACATATTTGATGACACATAAGGGTGCGGCCGGCCTTTCGCGGAGGCACATTCGCAAGACATTCGCAGTTAGCTTATGTTACCTTCTGGTGACTCGTCGGACCATGACGCGATGGCTAGGTGGCATGATGTGGGTGGATGCGTGGGCCTAGAAATAATACATAAAATTAGTCTGAATATTCTGCACCCTAATTGCGTAACATACTATAAATATGAATCATTTTGAAGGAAAATATTCTTAGAAGACCCTTCTTTTAGCAGTTTTTTCAGTCCCTCCACAATGATAAAGCAATGGAATATTCACTACGATTTAATATTGTATTGCTGGGTAGGTATTATATTAATACTGACAACCTCGGCCTCTGAAAGTTTTTCCAATTAGTACTGTTAAAATGATTGGGTTTTATCATTGTGGTGAACCAATCAGAACTAATTGCGTCAATCACAATCCGAAAGATTTTGAAGAACATTGCTAATCCATTGCTTCATATGTTTGGATAATTCGTCTGCTGAGCAACGTAATTAATGTAATGAATGTCGCTGAACTGTCAAAATGAAGTGCATTGTCATTGTAAGTGTGTTAAGCAATTGCACCGCTGGTCAGTAGGTAGGTACATCAGTCATATTGATTGGTACGGATCAATAACATAAGAAAGACTTTACCTGCATACTTGAAGATCATCCATGAGTCTTAACATTTTCATGAAGGATTGGTTCGAGTTTATGTTGCAGAAATGAGGTGCAACTGAATTAAACTAAGCAACCTAATTGCTTAACATATGTATTTTATACCACATTCCCTTTTATTTCGATAATTCAACAATATTCATTGCGTTATTTTTTTATCGAGCAGACAAATTTTCAAACATATGTAGAAACGGTTACGGGTTGTGAATTATCTTCAAAGCGACTACTTTGGGATGCTCGTATCTGAAGCGCTCGTGGAATCTTGGTAGCCCTAACAAGCCTTGTTTACCTAGAGATAGGTACAGTTACAAATGATCACATATATTTGCCGTCATCTTGACGTCATACTTTAATGGATGATTCATGAAATCACATATCATTGCCGAGCTGTTCATAGTAATTATATTTATGCTCATAACTGTGGGTGATTGTACTGTTTCGTGGATCGGAATATATTTTGTTATTTCTTGGCCTAAAAGTAAAAACAGACGATGTTGTCGAACAAAGACAAATCTAATGTTATTTCGGTATATTCGGAGTTGCTTTTTAGGGTTTGGTGCCTCAAAAGGAAGAAACGGAACCCTTACAGTATCACTCGTGTCTCTGTCTGTCCGTCCGTCTCTCAGAGCCAATTAATGGGCCGATTAAGGTGAAATTTGGTACACATATGAATCTCTGTGACCCAAACACAGACGTGTAATGTAAATAAATGAATTTTGAATATGGGGTCATTTTTGGAGGACAAATAGAAAATAAAAAAGCAATCTGTACCGTGTGACATATTAAATGAAAGGGTTTACTGTGAGAATCTCAAATATTTTCTTTTCATAATTTTAAAGTAAATTGTATTGAAGTTATTTAAGAAAATAGACGAAAATTGACCGTTCCCCCGTTATCACCGAAAATAATGAGCCTAACATTTTGAAAAAAAAAAAAAATACAGAAAATAGTTCTATACCTATAGATTACAGGAAAACCTATAAGAAGTCTGTGGTCTTAAAACAACATGATAAATCTCTCAATATTGTGCGTACAAACTTACATTTTCAGTTGGAATGTATGGGAGAACATGTTTTTCAACAACAATGTTAAATTTTTTCTTGAGATAAATTCATTCCAAATACGGAACCCTTCATTATGCGTGGTCCGACACGCACTTGGCCGGTTTTTTATTATATTAACTACGTATAAATACATCGTTTGAAAACCTTCTGTTTATGTCATTTTTATTTGTCTACGTTATGTAACAAACCGTAAGTTATTTAATACTTCTACAACCCTTTAAACCCTCGAAGAGTAGCTACAGAAGCCTCTTAATCTATCTCTTTAGAAATCTTGATTGAGTGCGGATCAAATGGCTTACGGCAATAAGGTTCGTTAGGTATCTACACATTATTGGAACCTACATGACGTTATTCAGGGCGTCCCACGGATATGCCACACGGAGGGAAAGTACCTTGAATATTGTAGATGGAACATTTTACTGAAAGAAGACATTATTTGAATTAAAAAAAAAAACAATTTAAACTGCATTCATAGATATTTAAATAATTACATGGTTGAACCGGGTATCGAACCCGTTACACGAGAAAAAAATCACCCTGTAGCTTTATCATATCGATCGAAAGGCTTCTTCATAAGGATTATTTTTTGCTAAATAACATAGTGTCAAAAATAAAAGGAAGACCATGAATTTATAAAAATCTGAGCTTATAGGAATAGGAATTAACTCTATAAGGCTACGTACGCCCTGACAGGTGGTTTGCTTAGCGCGTAGAACCTATCCAGTCACCTTGCGAGTAGCGAAGTGAAACGAACGTTCTAGAATTTTCGCTACCGGCCGCACTACGCGCTTGGCACCTTTGCTAGTCGCCCAGCGTGAATCGAGAGATGTTAAGTCACTAGGCTCTAGGCGCTAATCAAACAACCTGTTAGTGCGTACGTAGTGCTGGTTGTTTCAAACCGTACTTCAAATAATAACGATTACGTAATCATTATTATTTGACGTACGTCAAGACAATTTTCGTAATTGTAATTTGCCCCAACGCTTTTTTTCGTTTGACGCGTGACGGTATACGCGTGCGTCAAGTGGACGTGAAACAAGCCTCTCTTAGTAGTTACATGAAATGATAAAAGGTAAGTATTGAATCATTTTGTATCAATTTTCATGATATCACACTAAAGGGGAACGTTTGTGAGTGTGTTCGTATGTTTATTACTTCTTCACGCACAAAAGACTGAACCAATTTTGATAAAATTAGGTATGGAGGTAGCTGATACCCTGGATTAATACATAGGGTACTTTTTAACCCGATATTCCCACGGGATCGAAACATATGCGGGTGAAACCGCGGGGCGCAGCTAGTGTGAAAATAATTGAGTTAACCGTCCTTTGTTGCTAACATTACCTACTACAACAGAAAACAAAAGCTATTGTGACATCCTAGGTTTTAATAAAATCACGTTTCCCTTTACATCACAATCGTAGTTTATTCATTCTAAATCATTCGTTTCAACTGGCCAAAATACAGCACCACAACAAAAGAATACCCAGTTCAATAAATTCCGCTTCATCCGCCAAAAAAACATTGCAATGTCCACGAGCCACGAGCCACGGATATTGCGGTAAAACATATTTGTCTGTTACCTTTGACTCGACGTATTGACGTGCTCCATAAACAAGGGTATTTTTGTAAATTTTTAGCCAGAAAAATAAACAAGCAATAAATAATATATGTACCTAAGTACCACTGCTCTCAAAACGGTGAAGTAAAACATCGTGAGGAAACCGGAATGTCCTAGAACCAAAAATTCAAAGATATGTTACATCTACCAACCCGCATTGGGCCCACTAGGTGGATAAAGGCCTATTCCCTCTCACTTCTTCTTCTTAGCGTGTCGATAGCAATCTAAATGTACTCGGCCCAGAATTCGGCCACTTGTTTGGCGCCATCACTAGCGTCCATCAGTTCCTGTAACGTGCAGCTGACAGGACACGCAGGGCACGATATTAAGTGTCCCATCGTTTGTGGAACAGCATTTACACTCTAAGGCGGAGTCGTCTATAAATCTCCACCTGAACAGGTTTTCCTTGCTTCGGCCAACCTGGGTCCGGAGTCTGTTTAAAGACTTCCAGGTTACCCAAGGTAACTCATGTCCAGGTGGGAGGTCCTCAGCGGGTGGAACGAACGGATTGGGCAAGGAAGCACTGTCTCGCCACAGCTTCAGTCTTTCTTGTGGTGGTTCGCCAATGAGTGGGACGACACACTTTAAGAAGCTGTTTCGGCCCTCTCACTGAGATGAGGCCTATGTCCCATCAGCGGGGACATTATAGGCCGATTATGCTAAACATAATTCTTCTGAAGTTACCGATATAGTTAGCAGAGTAAGCTCTGGCCTTGATTGTCCAAAGACCGACGGCTGGTGGAGCAGACGTCTCCTGGAGTGGACGTTTAAAAATGTGCCTGGGACAGACTGGATGGAGGACAGGGTATTATGACGCGACCAGCAGGGGAATGCGATAGGCTGATTTAAGTGACGTATTCTATCTGGTAACCCGCCCCACTGCGATACTTGATTGATACAGGGTTAGTTTTCAAAAACCAGCCTTTTACAGTTTAAATTAAGAGATCAAACTGACGCGTCGTCGGTAGGTATTAAACATTATTGTCAAGTTAAGAAAATATTTAAATAAATAATAATTTGGATTGTCTCAAATACTTAAGGCTGATTTTACCAAAGTCCCAAAACTGAAGTCCGACAGTTTTTGTGTGGATAAACTGTCAAAAATTCAAAATTTATTCTAAGGATATGACTTATTCTACGTATAAAAGTTTGCTGGAACTCGCCCTTAGTGGATTTATATGTAGTTTGTAATTGTCTACACGTTCTGCTTTTATTAAGTAAAGTAACAGGCCTTTTTTTGTTCATTTTATCGAAAATGTTTAACTATTCCGTTGTCTCTAAAAATTTGGCCGGTCATGGAAAACTAACCCGGTATGAATGTGTTAACTTTTATTGATTGTGAAAGCCGCGTCCAACTTCATTAGTTGCCTTGTTTAGAAGTACAAACCGTCGCGTCGACTGAATTGTCATTTTGTTTAGAGATACAATGGTGCAATGGCTTAGAATTCTATGACAATGGTTTGAGTTGCCAGTACACACCTATTGAGAAGAGTGAAAAGAGTTTATCCGATCCTAAGAGGCTAGATTTTTCAACGAAACAACATGCTAATCTAATCTAAGTTTTTCATTAGAGATTCGACATTTTTCACTTAAAGATTCGACATTTTTTACTTAAAGATTCGACATTGATTCCAGTACAAAATAAAAGTCATAATAAATTTTTAATTTTTATATTTTGAAGCCAATACAATGGACGAAATGTGAAAAAATAAAATAATTATGTCCTCTTCACAGAGGGGCATAATTAAGTAACAGCTCTCGGCTTGCGAAATCCGATTACAGCTGACAAAGGGAGGAAAATATGAAGTTAATATTTGGAAATAAATTGACGAAATATGAAATTCATAAATTATAACATTACTAGCGCAGAGCTACACTCGGCGCTAAATGAATCTACTCATAACTGAGACCGTAAAAGAAATAAGACGGAAGTAAAGAAAGATTTTAATTAAAAAGGAATTCTGGTTTTTTTTTTAGGCTTTACCCTAAAAGAAAGAAAAGAAGAAATAATGCATTTGGCATAGTTATCATTGCTGCTGTGCGATATGAGTATTGAGTAGGGATGACTGGGATATACCTAGGGAAGGAACTCATTTTGAGCTTCTCAAATAACGCTATGCTCCTCAAACTTGGAGTCTACTCCCTTAGCACGAAATCCGTATCTTCGGTTGAGGTTAAGGCCTTTCCTACTCTGTGTCACTTACGGACATCAGACGGGCAATTCTCGTAATTTTATGAACTCAATTTGTAAAAAATTTCCTACTGGTTTGACAGGTTTTTGACAGTGATTGTTGCTGAGATGAGATTGGGACTAGATTTAGAACTTTTTAATTACTGTAATTAGGTAGTCCGTAGCCCGAACTAAGAATGAATGACAACACGATTTGATTTCTTTCTAATTCCGATGTGAATTGCCCGTCCGGAAAATTTAATTTGTCCCTTGTTTTGACGAATCAACTATTTCCGGACGGGCCCGTATCTTCGTTGACGGACACTGAGAGTAGCCGCCTTTCGAAGGTACATTATTCAAGTTCGGGTAGCCCCCCCATTTGGGCAGAATGTGATTAATCCGCCCCTCTGTATTAATGGTGGGCGTGACCAGTTTAGTTCGAGAGCCTGTTCACACGACCCTAGTGTTAGTGCTTGTGTAAATCATTAAGTTGTACATTACGAGCAAATATAATGTATTACTATGGAACATGGACAGCTCGGCAATGATATCTGATTTCAATAATCGGCCGTTGGAGTGTAAGGGCTGTTCGTTGGAGTGAGGGTCTTGTGACTAAGTAATAACAGCTGCACGGGTCGATCGTTCAGGTTAAGCTTCGCTTGCCGTGGTTTGTCCGTGGATTGGTGACCATCTTTACATACCAGGACCCCTCCGTGCCTCAGAAAGCACGTTAAGCCGTTAAGGTATTACGAGTCTTCAAAAGCCCGGAAATCTGTCTTACCAAAGGGTATCGTATTACCCAGTAACTGAGTTCTGGAAGTCAGACAGGCAGTCGTTCCATGTTAAATACTAGTACTCAGCTGCATCCGGTTAGACTGGAAGCCGTCTCTAACTTAGTTGGAAAAAATTGCTAGGCAGATGATGGAGTGTAAGGGCTGATGCAATCATAATGCACAATAAAAAAATATTGAGCTAGCTTATTGTAGGGCCATACATATTTAATTGAACCTCAATTAATTCACATTTTGTTTTACTAAAAATATTATTGGTCATTCTAATATAACGATTGCGCCTCTAATTGTGAATCTCTAATACTACAGGTAAACCAGAAATATGCTTAGAGTTGTTAATCTATGATTTTGGTAATCATGGTGATGCAAAATTATCTCTAAATTTCATGGTTATAACAGCTCTATTAGATCTCATCATCGCGCGTTCTTATTTCCGAAGATATACGATGATTACCGAAGCGCATACTTGGGATATCTGTAAGTAGTACGAAATTGGTATTTTCTCGATGTTCTTGCCTTGAACTGAACAAGTCGGTTAGAAAATAGGGCAGGGGTGCAGCCGTGGGGGGAATGTCGAGCAATTCTGCTAAGTGGCCTCGGAGATAAATGACTGCACGGTTATTGACTCACTCTTGAATGGTTCGCCTAATAAACTGGAATATTCATAATTTTTTCTTGTTTATTTTTCTGTTTATTATTATTATTAAAAGCTTGTAATATCCCACTGCAAGGCGAAGGCTTCCTTAATCTCTTTCCAATTATCTCTGTTTCTCTTTATTTATTGGAATATTATATTATTCTCCTGGGTTCGAATCCCGGTCGGGCACAGCGTTATTGGCTGAAATATTTCTGAATAGCAAGCAGCCCGTAGTTTGGATTTGTTTCCGGTTCATGGCAATTGGCTCGCTCCCTATTTGATGGGACTTAAACATAATTGGCGAAATGTGGGTATTCTATAGGTACATCTCTGGCCAACCCTTCGGGGATTACAAGCGTCATGTTATGTCTGTTATAATTAATCATTATTTTACTTCGGGATATCAATTTTGATAAATCTTTTATATTTTTTAACTTAGTAGGTACAAGTAGCCAGTAGGATAACTTAATTTCAACAAAAATAAGTACTTATCTATATACGAGTAGATATATAAAAATGAAACCCGTTTTCCGTTGTCACGACATAACATGAAAACGGCTGGACCGATTTCGATGAAATTTGGTATAGAGATAGTTTGAGTCCCGGGAAAGGACATAGGATAGTTTTTATCCCGATATTCCCACGGGATCGACATTTACGCGGGTGAAACCGCGGGGCACAGCTAGTTTAGTAATAAAAATGATAGTTTTCGTACATCATTGAGTAGTTTATTAGAGTTATTCATAGTTTTGTGTGTACCTACCTAATGAGAAAAAAAAACGAGAGTATGTGCACATGACCACACTATAGAAGTGATAACTTATGACTGGAGTAATTAGTAAAGTAATACAGCGTCACCGATCCGAGCATGACGGTCCAGTTGAAAAAGAAGTTTTCTCTTCAATTTTAACAGCCCTTAGTTTTCCAAACATTTGTGTTGCTCTTCAAGTCATGTTAAACTTTCGAACTAGCACAGCAATTCTCTTAACAATCACTTAAGTGTACTTTTTGAAGCGATCGCAGAAGTGCTCTCTACAAGTTTCAGATTCATAGCGGCTGCGTCTGTTTCATAAAAGACAGGATAGAAGAAAATAGTTGGGTAACTAAACATTATTTTAATAAAAGACTAGCTTCAGCCCCCGACTTCGTTCGCGTGAAACTTATTGTTTCCCCCGAGCCACCCCGTCGTATACCACCCATCACAGCCACAGCATCACCCGCCCGCGCTAACACTTAACGTTCTTTTTGACTTTTTTTCTTTTTGCTCGGCTCCTAAGGGTCATAGCGTGATGTTAAATAGCCTATAGCCTTCCTCAAGAATTGGGCTATCAAATGCAAGAAGAATTTTTCAAATCCGACTGGTGGTTCCAGAGATTACCCCTTACATACAAACTTACGAACAAATTTTACCTCTTTATAATATTATAATATAATATAGATAGAGTACCTCTTTATAATATTAGTATAGATAAAAAAAACAACGTCGGCTCGTTTAGTAAAAGAAGAAAAGAAAAAGATTGTCACTGTGCTGCCCATAGTGTACAGTGAATGATTCGGAAAATATATTTTTTGGGCAATTACGAAATACGATTTGCGTAATGGAACCGAGTTATTACCTGACATAGGTTCGATACTGACAATTGCGTGCACTGACTGGTCAAGTCCACTCAATCTGTGTGGTTCTTTCCTCAAAAGACCATTTCAGACATCAATCTACATACTCTTCAATGATCTGACTAAGATTATGTCTGGACTTTAAAACAAACACTGACCTCATCTAGTTTTTAAAATATGATTGATGTGTAAAAGTATTTGTACAAACCTAGTTACGGAAATAAAATAATAGATTTATCATTAAAAAAAATAAAAATGTTTTATTGTCGCCAGTTAATACATTCATCTTAGCTTAGAGTATCCAACATTTGCATCGTATTGATGTATTGCACAAAAGGTGCTGCTACTGATCCCCAAGCTAAGCTTGAGCTTGTATTATGGGAATTTAACAGTAAAAGAGGAAATAGGAGGACGCAAGATGTAGTCACACAAATATCGAATAAATAGTCACACAGCAACACCGTAGTGCTTGCCCAGACTGCAAAAGCAGACGCGGGGCGGGCGCGGGGTGGGCGCGGCGCGGGCGCGGCATAGTGTACTCAAACATAAGATCCGAGATCCTTTTGAAATAAATTACAAAATTATCAATTTTCTAAACTTAAGCAAACGGCAAAGCTACACCGATAAAATATTTATGTTTAATCAACGGACTTTCTTTAATAACCTATCTTGTTCTTGAGGTACCAGCCAATAAAAGAAAACTACGTTCTTTCATCAAATATCGGTTCATTTTGTCCGCTCCTGGACATACTTATTTTGCGAGAAAATGAGAAAATAGTTGAACAAGCTCACGCGATCGTCGAAATAGTTAAACCATAGGTGATTCTGAGCTCACGCGAAGACGCGTTGGACATTTTTATTTCTTGTCTATTGCTTCAATACCACATTATTTTCTTTCGTTTCTAATATTTTCATTAAGCAGATTATTGATTCGATTAGTTAACTCAAGTGCGACTAAGTGATAACGGCCGCGACTTACGAGGTGTAAGCATGCGCGGTACGAGGGGGGGGGGGGGTCAGAACCCCCCCCAAAATCATTCAAGCTGTCGAGAGTCTGAATGATTTACTTGCCTTACTAACTTAAAACTGTACTTGAGCCACGAAAACACCGATTGGCATATTCAAAAACATTAAGAACATTGGGGACTGCCGACTGAAGTAAAAAATTAAAACTATGAAATGACAGTGGGTTTTTTAACGCACCTAAAAATATTTTCCTTTACAAAGCCTGTAATAAAAATATAGAATCTAGGATTCAAGAGCGAGCGAAGCAAACTCGGGATATTGAGCACCCTTCTCGTACGTAAGGTTGAAAAGCTTAGGTAAGGCCAGATTCCAAAACCTAAACTGCTGTAAAAGGAGTTTAAACTTTTCGTCATAATTCGATAAAGTAAGTTCTCTTTTTGTATGACGGGTAAAAGAAAACAGAGACTATTCAAGGAGGGGTGCTAAAATCTTCAGGCTCGCTACGCTCGTTCTTGCAATTTACATTGATTCTTAAGCATTTCTTCAAAAGTCGACAAAGCAAGTAATTCCTAATCCTTTTGGAATGATCGAAAGAAAATTGAACCCATCCGAGAGTGAGAGCTTGCCTGCATAAGTCGACAATGTAACCACTCCTTCTACTTGAAAATATGAAACAAAACCTAATCAAACAGAGGCGGGTTGTTAAAATTTTCGAGCTCGCTTCGCTCGCTCTTCCCACCCTGCACATTATACCGTACCGTTGTATATACGACCAATTTGGCAGCATTTAAGTAACAGCCCCCCTATGTAAAAGCTGCGTCCCTGAATAGCATAAGTAATGTGAAGCTGGAGATGTACATGAACCTTAACATACTCGTATCATCGCCTTTAATCCCCAAAGTTTTTGTTTAGACTTTATGCTTAAAGCAATAAGGCTGAGACCATGTTGATTTACTATAAAAAACAGTGGTGTACGAGTTCTCAATGTGTGCCATACCCACACGTAAACAGACTTCATCCACAACGTTCTATACGGATACGGTTATAGCCGTCTACCACTCTATGTAAAAGATTTCATTTTCCGTGATATTGTTGGTACGTTTGTGACAGTATTGTGATTTTGTATGAAACGTTCTATTGTCTTTCCCTAATAAAGGACCGCGCCGGAAAGTGTTGAATCCGTTTGTCGAACAAAACTGACATGAAATATTTTTTTTGCACTTAAGAGTCAGTTTGCGACTTCGTAATGTAGACCTACCGGGTAATTGCTTAACACAGTAGCAACGGCTTTCATTTTGAAAGTTCAACAACATTCAAAGCGTTATTGACAGACTTCAAACAGTCATATGAAGCAACTAGCTGCGCTCTGCGGTTTCCCCCGCAAAAGTTTCGATCCCGTGGGAATAATTATATTCCACGGTCGTCGCCACTGTCAAGAATGATCAGTAAGCCAATAACTTTTTAATGAGATACGTCGTCTGTTGAGTATGTTTAAATTTTGGGGACGTTCGGTCCCATCGTCCTTTTCCAACTCAAAATATATTATCCGTGGACAACAATTTACGTCAGATCGTTTTTGTAAGGAGAAATTAACAAAACCTTTAAAAAATATCTCACGGATAGAATATATCGGATGTTGGAAAAATCGGCCCTAAATAAACGATATTTTTTGCTTTCCGTCCGAGCCGGGTACTGGGCTACTGTTCTATTTTCTTTGCCGCTGGCTTCAATACACAATGTTCCACGATAAATGTTAACTGCCTGTTTATTTTCACAATTTTTCACGCCTTTCCACTCTCAACGCTAAATCTTTTCTTTAACACAATTTGCATGAATATAACGCCATCGCTTTATGTCGGACGAGTTAAGTGTATAATCTACTTGATTGCTATTACTGTGTATGAAACATTTTATTTTCAAAGATATCCTACTTCATGTAAGAGGATTTTATAAGTTAATTTTTAATGAAAAACTCCGCCTACGAGTATGTTTCATTTTCAGTAAATTCTGTTCTTATGATTTTCACGTTCACCTGTCATAATTATTTAGGCTTTAATTGAATTAGCAACTAAATACCAGATCAGATTTCACTTTGAAAGTTCAGCAACAAATTTTGTAAAGATAATTTTGTTTGCCATTATTCAACTTTGGTTTGTTCTTTGTTCTCATTATCGTGTTTACTGTAACGCTCAGAGCGTGATAAACGTCAAAACTACAATTAATTTTTCTCTGCTAATTACTTCGCAATATCTGTAGAAATTCTAACAATTTTTCCAAAACTTCTTGCTTTGATGTACCTGGAAAGGAAATTTTTCATTACGTTTTAAATATTTTCGATTTCGTTTTTAACTGGAAAATAAATTTTTAAGTGCTTCAGTCAAAGACTAAACTTCAAACTTTTTTTTTTACTGATGTAGACATATCAAAGGTGTGAGTAGTCAACATTAATTTATTTTAGTAGGTGTTATACAGGGTGTTACAGAAAGGGTATATCAATACAAACGGGTTGAAGAGTGTATCTGGTCTAGAATCTCTGTACAAAATTTCAGCTCAGAATCAGTAACTTTGAAAATGCTTAATATTTTTTTATTTCGAATGTTTATTAAATTTAAATCATGACAAACGTGTCACCGCACTACGAGGGTCATTATCCATTATCTGTAGTGTGTCTGTGCGCCTATTACACGCACATCACGCCGCCGCGCGCCAGTGCAGCGCCGTGATGTCGAAATAAAAAAATATTAAGCATTTTCAAAGTTAATGCTTTTGAGCTGAAATTTTGTACAGAGATTCTAGACCAGATACACTCTTCACTCCGTTTGTATTGATATACCCTTTCTGTAACACCCTGTATAATTTTCTTTGACGGTTTTTTATGCTGAATTAAAAATGGAAAAACCGAAAAGTATAGCATTCCTCCCTGCTTTCAGGTCATTTGAAGATTATAAAAGTAACTATGGCAAAACTATTATTTAGTTTATTTTGTATTTTTATTTTTTGTTCGTCCTTCGAATATTAACAAGCAGGCCCAATCGGCCTACGTAGCGCTATGTGGCATGTTTTATTTTTTTCTGAGCGCTGCCATGAAAAGTCTTGAAAAACATACTTTTTACCAACATTTTTACAGGCATATTTATCACACAAGTAAATTTTAAACTAGCCTAATGTGAAATTGTGCTCTTAAACCAACTAGAGCTGCGAGCTGCTGCTTGGCATCTATTCTCATTAATAAAACCCCAAAGAATAGGTTTAGTTTGGTCACAGCGCTTAGGAATTGGGCCACATACCCTCTGAGATATTATATACAACGATACAATCAAACGCCGGTCATATACATTCAGTGTCCAATCTTGAATGTGGAATTACATCCACCCTCATTCAAAATTGATGCTGATTATCTTTGCGGCATATAGGTACCTATGAATAGCTACTGTTATATATATTATGTACAGTTACGGCACTAATATGTATAGGAACCAACTTTGAAAAGTGTTTTTTCTACTGTATTTATTGTAATTTTATATCGTTACGAACATTTTGGAACTCATACGATAATGAGAAATAGGTCTTATCTCAACGTTACAATAATTGTTACACTAGAAAGACACGAGCACATAATGGACCGCTCGGCAACAATATCTGTTTTCATGATTCATCCGATAATATCTGTTGTCAAGACGACGGCAAATATATGAGCATTTGTGGATATACAAGTGGCCGCACAAATATGTGATATCGAAGGCACCAAAACTATCTGACAAGACAAGCGATGCCGTTATAGTTGTTGGATGCTGCATCAGCTTTGAGAACAGTGGTGGCCAAGTGGTTACGGCCGCAACTTACGAGTTGTAGGTCATAGGTTCAAACTTTGAGAGGCGCTATACTTTGTGTAAATTATTTCATCACTACTGCTCTCAAAACAATGTAGGAAAGAAAATATCGTGAGGAAACCGTCTCGTAGAACCAAAAATTCTAAGATATGTGAAATCCACCAACTCCCACATGATCCCGCCTGGTGGATTACAGCCAGTGAGCTGTAAAGAGTGGAAATGGATGTGTGTGGAGGGAGTGCCCTCTCACAGAGAGGAGGCCTGTGTCCCAGCAGTGGGAACATTATAGGCTGATATGCATCGCCTTCAAAAAGATGTGTCACCTCTTACTTAGAATGCTCAGTTAAATTGAGATGAATGTGATAACTCGTTGTGAAACCGGCATGTCCTTGAACTAAAAACTGGACCGAATGACATCTACCAATCCTCGTAGTAGATTAATGCCCACTCCCTCTCGAAGAGAGAAGGCATGTGTCTCAGTAGTGGGAACATTATAGGCTGATTATGCTTATTCTTTATTAATAACTTACCGTGAAAGTCGTCTCGCGGTTGGCACTAGCAGTTCCCTCAGGATCTACAGGGGTTCGAAGACTCTGTGGCAGCAACTCGATCAGGTTGGTGGAGTGAGGCTGGTAGCGCAGCACCAGGACGCAGGTGGAGACCAGGGTGTATGCCAGAAGAGTACCTGGGGAAGAACAGAAGATTCTATAAGTAAGTGCTGGAACATTTGCGTACCTGTCTAAGTCAAACTGAACTGTGTGTTCTACTGAGGATCCTACATGCAGGAATATACTTATACAGGGTGTTACAGAAAGGGTATATCAATACAAACGGGTTGAAGAGTGTATCTGGTCTAGAATCTCTGTAAAAAATTTCAGCTCAGAAGCAGTAACTTTGAAAATGCTTAATATTTTTTTATTCGACAGTTTATTAAATTGAAATCATAACAAACGTGTCACCGCACTACGAGGGTCATTATTCATTATCTGTAGTGTGTCTGTGCGCCTAGTACAGGCACATCACGCCGCCGCGCGCCAGTGCAGCGCCGTGATGTCGAAATAAAAAAATATTAAGCATTTTCAAAGTTAATGCTTTTAAGCTGAAATTTTGTACAGAGATTCTAGACCAGATACACTCTTCAACCCGTTTGTATTGATATACCCTTTCTGTAACACCCTGTATGTAGACCAAAATTATAACACATAAGAAGATCCCCTATCCCATATTATGTGCTGGGTCGTTGTAGTCGGTAAGATCCCACCAAAAACATATTCATGTTAAATGTTGCCAAGATGAGAAAAGGTTAGTGCCCTTGCGCTTCGCTTGGCTCGTCTTGGCGGAGGCACTCCCGTGCCCCCAGATTCGAGAACAATGTGCCTTCACATAGTGTATTAGGGTATCCTAAATAAATATTATAATATACTAGCGGACCTGGCAGACGTTATCCTGCCCGAACGGCGCCACCTACCGGGTCCAATTGTGTTTTCAGACATCCAGAAACCCTTTGAAGCTCAAGTAAAATCCAACCTTTGTTCAAAAGCATATTATTCCATCAACGACTACATAAACGATATGAATAGTTGGTCGCCCTGACAATTTTTATGTTCTTTCTCCAGAATTAGATTACTGACAGGTTATATGAGTTCATATAATTGTTTTTTTTATTATTTTTTTTTTATTTGAGAGTTTTAGTCTACTTAATTATTTTTTTGTTGTGTTCGGTATTGCCAGGACAACCTGGCAATACCGAACACAACAATAAAATAATTATCCAATTTGGTGCAGTCGTTCGGAAGTTATGCGCGTACATTTATTTTTATTTATTTATGCTCACACTGGAACGCCATACGGCAATTACACCAACGGAGTAAAAAATCACTTCATCTGCTGCTTTTCATCCATGCTGTGAGCGGTGGACGTCGAACGAGTGGCAATGGATCACGCACGCTCACGCAGTGTCAAGACATTTCTCCATAACCCCATCACTACTTCCATAAATTGCACATATTCATTGCGAATTTTTGAAACACGATGATTTTTCAAAGTAAATACATTAAAATTGAAAAAACGGAAAAGTTTGAGGTGTCATCCATACATTTTGGCGGTAAATTTTTATTTATATAGGTAAAGATTATATTATCTTCAAAACAGCTGCAAGCAATGGGCGAAAATAATAATAGAATAATACCTAATGGTTTAGCATATTTTGATAAATAGAATAAGTACACCAGCATACAACTAATAAGTACAAGTAACTAAGTTATAAATTAGTTAACATACAGTATACGTGCAAGCATAATGGAATACGAGTTTTTAATTAAATTTGTTTAATTTATTATGGTGAAGTGGGAACTTCACCATAATAAATTAAACAAATAAGCATAATTAAAAGCTCTTTTCAAAGTGGATACTTTGTGTTTTATAAGAGGATTTATTAGCAAAAGACGGAGTAAATGCAATGCGATTTCAAAAGAAGCATTATTTCTATGCAGTACGCATAGAAATAATGCTTCTTTTGAAGTCGAATGGAGATACAATTAATTGTGTAATAAATGTCTCATTTAACTAGGTCCATTTTTCTGCTTGAGGCAAGCTCTGTGTAAATTGATTGCATTTTGTAGTGGTTCTTAATGTATTGTGGGAAGTAAATTATTTGGTTTTTATTAAATTGAATCAAGTTGCAGGCTTCAAAAATAAATTATAGTGCCTGAGTGTGAGCGCAAACACAGGTGTACTACTTTTTTCTCCATAGCCCTTTGAGACAGCATACCGACACGACCGGAGAGATCAGAAGGCCAATTCTCGTAATTTAAAACGTTCAAAATCTAGTCGCTGTCTCATCTCAGCGACAAACAAATGTCAAACACTTGTCAAAATGTAGGGAAATTAGACGTATTTTTAGATTGAGAATGAGATCAGAGGGCCAATTCTCGTAATTTTATGAACGTTCACAGCCTGATCTAAGTCTCAATCTGGCAAAAAATACTTCTAATTTCCCTACATTTTGACAAGTTTTTGACATTTGTTGGTCGCCGAGATGAGACTGCGACTAGATTTTGAACGTTTAAAATTACGAGAATTGGCCTTCTGATTGTGAACGTTCTTAAAATTACGAGAATAAAATTACCCCTCAGGCACTGGACCAACGGCTTAACATGTTTTCGGAACATATCCTTTTACACTCGTTTATCACCAGTCTCCTGCTTTTATCCCAATTTATTTGGGGTCTTTAAATTAATACTCGTTAATGTATCTAAGTGAGCAGTAATGGCCCAGTGGTAACGGCCTTGACTTATGAGTTTGTAGGTCGTGGGTTCGAACCCAGACAGGCGCATTACTTTGTGTAAGTAATTACATCAACACTGCTCGCAAAACGGTGGAAAATATCGTGAGAAAACCGGAATGTCCTAGGACCAAAAATTCTAAAACGTGACATCTGCCAACCCGCACTGGGTGGTAGATTACAGCCCACTCCCTATCGCAGAGAGGAGGCCTGTGTCTCAGCAGTGGGAACATTAGAGCCAAAGCACACACGCTACTTTTTGCATCGGCGATCGGCGATTCAGCTGCTTTTTAGAAGCTAAATGCAGCGACCAAGCATTCCACACCGCACACTTAAAAACGCCAAACACGGCGATTCAGTTGCTTTTCGGAAGCTCGATACAGCGGCTGAACGCTACACTCCGCACACATTCGGATGCCGGTCGCAGCGATTTGGCATTTGCGCCAGCATCGGAGCAGTCGCTAAAACGCGCGATTCCGATGCACGCAGAGAGTCGCCAAAACGCGATGCAGCATCGGAGCAGTCGCTAAAACGCACGCTTCCGATACGGCGTCCGCACGCAGAGAATCGCCAAAACGCGATGCAGCATCGATACAGCCGCAAAATCGCCTATCGCCGATGCAAAAAGTAGCGTGTGTGCTTTGGCCCTTAAAGGCTGATTATGAAATGTATCTAAATATCTATTATGCATTCCGCTTTATGCGTCTGAGGGCTGGTTTATTTTTTGGACAAGTATCAGCATGGACTAGTGATTAATATCCAATATATCGTCGGTCCAAAGGTAAAACACACTAAGTGACATTTTGACCCAAAATGAGATTTTACTACTTTGGCTTCTATACAAAAGCAAAAGTAGTCTCATTTTGGGTCAAAATGTCCCTTAGTGTGTTTTACCTTTGAACCGACGATATGTAGCTGCTGGACTTTTTTGTACGTTACCCGCACAATCGCAATCTAAAGAATTTTGAAGGAAACTCAATCAACTGCTTCATATGTGAGAAACTTCGTCAGCTCTACAAGGCTGTCGGGCTGACGAAGTTTCTAACATAACATAAACAGCGCAACGAATGTTTTTGAATTGTTAAAATGAATGGCATTTATTGGAGTTATTCCGGTCTCATCCCTGAACCCCCCTTCGCCCCCCCCCCTCCTCAATCCCCTGCTAGTTATTTATGTGTGTGTTACACAATCACATCAATTTGACCGGTAACAGCGATGTAGAATGTAGAATTGTAAATGATTAATAAGTACTATAATTTCCGTTTGGTTTCAGCGCATTTATTGGACATGATTATCATACATAAATTATTATGAGCCATTATGATTTATCTCCTTTGATTTTTATACTAATACCACAGTGCTATTGGAAAATGAATAAATTGTCGCTGAAAGTTTTTACGAGAAGGACGCGGACGGACATAGCTACTCATCCTGACACAAAACATTGAAAAAAGATCTTTATTACCTACACCAACATTCTGGAACTGATTCACTGAAAGCTGGGTTTTTCCATTGTTGACAATATAATTCCGCTGAGATACTTATGAGACTTGACCCCCCTCCCACGCCCAGACCTCATACCGCTAAAGAGACCTAAAATCGTGTACTGCGCATGTCAAACCACGTGGTGTGGCAAGTCTCATCTTTCGTGGCACGCATTATACCCCGCTGGCAGAATTTACTACGCGGAGAATCTTTTACGAGCGACCGTGCTGCAACCTTCATGCAGTGCAAAATATTTCAAGCTGCTTTGGCAAACGTGGAGGACATATTTTAATGGTTTAATATTTATACATTAAAACCTGCGGCTTTTATGAAATGAGGAGCATGCCCATTTAGTGATTAAGGTGATGGATATTTAATTCGTAGTGTTTATATTCATCATTAAAGTTTTGGAATCTCATATAAATGGAGATGAGAGTCGAGAGAAGTTAAGGGCCTGTTTCACAGCCTCTGGATGAGTTCCAGTTAAATTATTATCTGATCTGATTTTCAGATACATCGCCATTTGTTTGTATTATTATAGGATTGTCAATTGCTTGTCCGGAGGCGATCAAAACAAAAGTCGAAGATTAATTTTGAAAATAACATTTTAACATGACACACAAGAATACAAAAACAATAGGGTTCGGGGCGAGGATAAGGTTACGTAAAATTGTACACTTTTCGGTGCGCACCCTAGTTGACAGACGTCACACGGCTCCTGTCAAAAAGAAGGGTGCGCGTCGGCTGTTTCTCACACGGATACTAGAACATTCTAGGAGCTGGGCCCTTATTCGAAGAGCGGATTGGGGCGGGAGCGATTCGAAATAGGTTATAAAGGGTTTTTCAACAAGAACTAAGTATGTTTTTTTCTATTGGGGCAGCACCAACAACATGACAGTTTTGACATTTAGTTTTTTGACGTATTCGTAGTAGATGCTTTGGCAATTGTTACAATGAATTAAATTTCGCTCAAAAATTGAATTAAATTAATTAAAATCCACTATGAAAATGGTGGTTCTGTTAAAGTTACATTTAAAAATCGTGATATTTTCGGACAACATAATCGTCCTTCTGAGACTGCTATTAAGAATTATGTTATGTTAAGCAATTGCTTGCATGGTTATGTTAAGGACAGAGTCTATACGGAGCCAATCGAATCGATTGCAGCCTTAAAACTCAAAATCCGAGGTGTGATTAACGAAATAGACCCGCCATTTTGCCAAAAAGTGACTAAAAACTTATATGAAAGAATTGAAAGTCAGCGTGGTCGTGGTGGACATTTGCCAGATATCATTTTTCATTCATATTTGCCAAACTTTTCTCTTCGTAATACAATAAAAATTTGAATCATCTTCATCTAAATTCTTTGTTTTATTTTATTTTAGAAAACAAAGTTCTTGCTGAAAAACCCTGTATCATAATTGAAAATACATGCTAAGTAGTCAAAGTTTCCCGATACTTAGTGTAAATCATTTTGATTCGATCTCGTCGTCATAAAACAGTCAGCATGTTAATATAGAGCGCTATTATCATTATCAAATAAATAAATGAAAGCACTAATTTAGGTACCGTACGTGTTGCCAAGCAGTGCCGATTTACAGCAAATAATTAATTTAGTTAGTTATTCAATTAATAATAATAAACATTGGATATTAGTTGATTATACCTACCCATGTTTTTGTAATAAGTACTTACATGTAAAAATAGAATTTCTAGTGAAAAATTTGTCGGAGGGAACGAAATGAGGTTTTGTATGTGCCCAATATTTTTGGGCATATAAAAAAGAAAAGTATGATGTATGTTTTGTAACAGAAATATCAACAACTAGTAAAAACGTAATACGAACTGCAGATCGGTGGTAGCAGTTGCACTACGAAATTCGCCCTTGCTGCTACGTAACATAAAGGCGCTGTCAATGTCAAATTGTTACCACTGATGTGTTGTTAATTGTTCAATACGGTATTATACTACAAACTACTGTTATATTTGAGTTTGTGTATAGGATTTTATTTTGTTATTTTTATTTATTAATCAGGTGTTATATTAGTTGAAACTCGAATTCGTCGATAAAACTGTTTTTCTGGGGTTCACACTCGACTCAACGCTTCATAGCAGCATATGCTTTGAGAAAAATTCGTCAATTTACTGATATTGATACCGCGAGACTAGTCTATTTTAGTTACTTTCATAGTATTATGTCGTGCGGTATTTTACTATGGGGACGGGCTACAGACATCAAGTCTTTTTTTATTCTGCAGAAAAGAGCCGTCAGAGCCATATATAATCTCCGCAGGCGTGACTCTCTAAGGGAACTGTTTAAAGATATTAACATCATGACGGTACCTTGTCAATATATCTATGAAAAAATATCATGTACGTAAAGAAAAATCTACATCTTTTTAGTAAAAGAGGTGAAAGACACAATTATATCACTAGAAATAGGGACCAATTAGTTCAACCAGGTTTCAGGCTGCCTAAAGTAGACTCATCTTTCATGGGCTACTGTTTAAAATGTTACAATAAAATACCTACTCACATACTTGAACTGAATGAAACTAAATAAAACAAAAAATAAAAAAAATAAACAAAATAATGAAATAAACTACATTTAAATAAAACGCACACTATGCAGCCAGGCATATTATAAACTAGCTGCCCCCCCCGGTTTCACCCGCATAACTCTCGATCCCGTGGGAATAGCGGGATAAAAAGTATCCTATGTCCTTTCCCGGGACTCAAACTATCTCTATACCAAATTTCATCTAAATCGGTTCAGTAGTTTAGGCGTGAAGAAAAGACAGACAGACAGACAGACAGAGTTACTTTCGCATTTATAATATTAAGTTTGGATTGGGGGATTACATCACTGATAAAAATGCTTGGCTAAATGCTGGTCCTGCTTCATAAGGACGTACAAATAAATTGATTAGCATTGGAAAATACTGTTGGAGCTGCTGAAGATTTTAAAATACTATTTTTGCATTATACAGGGTGTTACAGAAAGGGTATATCAATACAAACGGGTTGAAGAGTGTATCTGCCCCCTTATTCACAAACACTCGATATGCTTCCGTATCGTATCGAACATTAATCATTGTTATCGTAGGAGTCTTCTCAACGCTGTTCACAAGTCCAAAACCCGAAAATTTTGTAAGTTTAAATCAAATAGACGCCCGCTATTCTTTCAACAGCTATTGGCTGTTAAGGGGAAGTCAAATCAGGTTATCGAAATGTCAGATTTTCGATACGATAGCCTGTCGTATGGTTGTGAATCAGGGCTCAGGTCTAGAATCTCTGTACAAAATTTCAGCTCAAAAGCAGTAACTTTGAAAATGCTTAATATTTTTTATTTCGATAGTTTATTAAATTGAAATCATAACAAACGTGTCACCGCACTACGAGGGTCATTATCCATTATCTGTAATGTGTCTGTGCGCCTAGTACACGCACATCACGCCACCGCGCGCCAGTGCAGCGCAGCGCCATGATGTCGAAATAAAAATATATTAAGCATTTTCAAAGTTAATGCTTTTGAGTTGAAATTTTGTACAGAGATTCTAGACCAGATACACTCTTCAACCCGTTTGTATTGATATACCCTTTCCGTAACACCCTGTATAAATGCAATCTCCTAGTATTGTGTAATTGCATAGCACATTTGTGTGATTACTATGTACATACTATAAAGCTACCATTTACTGGGTACGTCTTTCATTGACTTGAATGATGTGCTCTGTCGGCTGACACTATGTCATGCTCACTCAAATGTATCGCCGATGGTGGCGCATGTGTTGGATCATTTAGCTCCCTTCAAAATGGTTGAGCTGATTGGTGCTAATGCATGCGTCATGTTCGTGAACGGGCGCCGTCAGTGGTCATCTCTTTGCTGCCATGGCTTATTTTAATTTAATATTTGAATTGCTTCTTTTTCTCATCTTTTCATTATGGACGCTTTTAACGTTCTGCATCGTTCTCACATGTATAATTTTTAACATGAATGATGTAACCGAGACTTTGTAACCATATAATTTTGATTTAAATGAGTGTCCATGGAGTGTCTTGTCCGTTCTTCTCCATAGATACCTACGCTTTGGAATGGGCAACTAGCTTCATCTTTCTGACTGACCGACCCCTTGACAATCCCAAAGTGCCTGTAATTGGTTTGATTGAATTAAATGCTTTGAGTTTGAGTTTTTATTATGAAATATGTTTTAATACTTCTATAATAAGTGCATTTTTTTTATTGACTTAGGTCAATAGAAACAAAAATCATTATGTACCTAATAATCTATTAATCATTAAATTGTAACCTGTAAAGACACGGCCCTTTGTGCTTTCAATAACGAGAGTGTTCTCTCAGTTTGGGCACAAAACACAATGTCTTTCGACCTCCCATCCTAAATAGGTCAAGGGGACGATGGGCGCCATCGGCTTGGAGAGTCATCTGAATGAGCCGACGAATGTGTCTTGTAAGTAGCTAATAGAACCAAGGAACATTACTAAACAGGTATTATGTGGTCCGGTAACCACTGAATAAGTAGCTGTTTTTTATACGTGTTATGGTTTGGTAGACTAGCATTATGCCCGCGATTTTTACCGCCCTACCGAATAATCTTTGAAAAATCCTTATTCATTGTGTACAGTATGAAGGGAACCTCTGTGCAAAATATCAGCTTTCTATGTTCAAGGGTTTGCGCTGGGAGTTGACGAGTAAGTCAGGACTTTCGTATGTAAGTAGTGATTAGAAGTAGCAAGCGAAAACGCGTTGGCTTGCAGGTCGCTACAAAGCACCATTAGGCCGCGTTTTTGGTCATTTTTAGGGTTCCGTACCTCAAATGGAAAAAACGGAACCCTTATAGGGTCACTTTGTTGTCTGTCCGTCCGTCCGTCCGTCTGTCAAGACCATTTTTCTCAGTAACGCGTGGAGGTATCAAACTGAAATTTATATCTAATAGTCAAGTCTACTGTCCTTTGGAGCTGTGAAAAAATCAAACTTCTAAGCCAAAGCAATAAAAAAATACAGCCGTTTATGCCGAAAATTTTCGAAACTCGCACGGTAATCAAAACCTACAAGGTACTTCCCGTGAACTTAGAATCTTGAAATTTGGTACGAAGTAACGTTTTATAGTACAAGTAAAGGAAAAATTGCGAAAACCGTAAATTTTTAGTTACATCATATCTATAATAAAAAATATGTTTGAAAATTTTAAAGTTACTACTTCTTTTCTCATGAACGCGTAGAGGTATTAAATTGAAATTAATATCAAATACTCAGGTCTATAATACCTTTACGCTGTAACAAAATCAAACTTCTATGTCAACGCAATCAATAGAAACGGCAATTTAAGCCGCATATTTTCAAACTCGCAAATACTCGCAAGTGAAATTTGGCATGAAACAATGTTTTATAGCACACATAAAGGAAAAATTCCGAAAACCTTCAATTTTTATACGGAACCCTCGGTGCGTGAGTCCGACTCGCACTTGGCCTTTTTTTTTTTCTTACGATTATTGAAATTTGCAAGTCGAAACTTGAATTTCTCGAGATACCCCGGCGCTTCGTCCATAAGCTAAAGGAATCATCGTAACGAAGTATGGAATTGAATAGTGCATGTTAATAATCAGACATAAAACCTATCTTAAATCTCTTTGTTAATAATAAATAATGAGCAAGCGTGGTTACCAATGACATTTTCACCTCTGTTAAAGATAAGACTCGTTTAATGGCTTTCATTTCAAAAATAATTTTGAAATTGGTAGAGAAAATTATAAAACACTGAGGAATCAAATTTTGGACAAGATAAAACTGAAGTAGAGGAGTCCATTTTGGTATTTATACTATATTGTAAAGTTGTCCCAAAATTAACGCAAGATTTGAATTAGGTAAATAGAAAACAAAGTTTTTAGTGTTTTGATTGTTATTTTTTTATTGAATAATAAAGTACATAGGATAGAGTTATTTACGGAGTAACCACGGCTTTGCATGCACATACGCACTCGTTTTTCGAAATTTTCCATGACCATTTTGCATAAATGTGGCTGAATTTCGTTGATGCAGCACGGGTGGTTGTGGGCTTGTTGACATAGACCTGCGATTTCAAATAACCCCATAAAAAGAAATCTAATGGTGTTATATCACGCGATCTAGGGAGCCAATTCTGATCACCAAAACGAGAGAGTACACGATCTGGAAATGTCTCATGCAGTAATTGAATTGTTTCACGGGCTGTCTGGCATGTGGCACCGTCTTGTTGAAACCACATATTGGCCACATCTATAGATATCATTCAATTTTGGCAGAAAGAACTGTGCTATCATATCGAACACCAGTAATGGACGCCAAGCTTTCATTATTTTTGAAATATTGTTCAATAATGAAGACTAACCTAACCCTAAACTGTCAGCTGCCGAATTGTTCTTTTTAGGGTTGCCAACACTTTACTGCACAAATGGCGACAAAATCAAATCTTGCGTTAATTTTGTTTACTAGCTTCTTTCCGCGACTTCGTCCGCGTGAAATTTCTTTTTCCCGACCCACCCCATCGCATCGCATCACCTGCCCGCGCTATTACCCACTTGTTTTCGCTTAGCGTTATTTCTGACATTTTTTCTTTTTGCTCGGCTCCTAAGAGTCATTTTAAATAGCGTGATGTTAAATATCAATAGGCCTTCCTCAAGAATTAGGCTATCAATTGAAAAGGAATTATTCAAATCCGACTGGCAGTAAATAGAGATTAGCGCGTTCAAACAAACGAATTCTCCAGCGTTATAGATTAATCCCCTTACTAATAAACTTTGTTAGCGTCTGTATACACAACGCTTTGTCTTCTTCTTTCGAAAGTCAAATTAGTGACGACTGAAAGAGAGAAATCGGTGTGTAACTATTCAACTGATATAATACGTTTATTAATACTTATAAGGGGGGAAATAAGTATCTTGTTCAATTGCCTTTATTTTAGTATTTACTCTATTTCGGAAATATAACGAAAATAGCTGCCAATTTTTGAGAATACCCAATTTCTTTGCAGCAATTGTAAATTAGCCTCCCACATGGTGGACCGACGACCTTGTGAAGGCCGCAGGAACTCGTTGGATGCGAGAAGCACAAAACCGGTCGAAGTGGAGGTGCTTAGGGGAGGCCTATGTCCAGCAGTGGACGTCTTTCGGCTGAAATGATGATGATGATGATGAATTGTAAATTAATGGAGGTATACGTAAATACTAGGGGCAATAGCTATTGTGAAAATGATGTTCACAAAATCTTAGAAGCAGAAAGAGAGAGAGAGGTAGATGCATCTTCACATACAAAAAGCCTGTTGTAAAAGCCTCCCCTCATATTATTTAATACATGCATATACAGGTTGAATTTTCCAAGTGGGCGTGGATGGCCAAATTATAAACTATGAGAAATAGCGAAAAGTACTCAAAGGAGACGCGGGCGGGATGAAAACTAAAACTGCGTCATTGGATTTTTGAAAAATCAATATTTCTAGCCAGGAATCGAACCTGTTGATTTTGAAAAAAAAAAACACACTCTGTATTTTTACACCATTCGATAGTGTCCCTAATAAGGATACAATTTTGGGAAGTAATGACACACGGCAAACTTAAGGAAAATGTTGAATTTTAATAAACTGCTTCTTATTTTAAAGTATTCATACCTACGCTACATTACGTACCTTGTTCGAAATTTTTACTAACACACCCGCAGCGCAGTCACCTTCACAACATTATGTTCTAAATTCAAACTTCTATTACGATCTTTGGAAAATATTCTAATAGAATCAATAATATTGTTATGCTGAATGCAGTACAATCCTTAAGACGTCGAATCCAGCTATGTATTGAAAACAATGTTCATCATTTTGAACAATTAATCAGTTAAGGTTTAATAGGTAAGTAACATAACCAGGGCCCGGCTAAATAATAACAGCCGCATAGGCCTATTGAAGGTTAAGCTACGTTTGCCGCGGTTAGTTCGTGGATGGGTGACCATCCATTACATATCGAGACTTCTCCGTGTCTCGGAAAGCACGTTAAGCCGTTGGACCCGGCTGTCATTCATGGATCTTTGACAGTCGTTACGGGTAGTCAGAAGCTCGAAAGTCTGACAACCAGTCTTACCAAGGGGTATCGTATTACCCAGTAACTGGGTTGTGAGGTCAGATAGGCAGTCACTGCATGTAAAATACTGGTATTCAGCTGCATCCGGTTAGACTGGAAGCCGACCCCAACACAAAAGGAAAAGGCTAGACAGATGATGATGACGTAGGTAACATAAGAAAAATAAAAAAGTATTTTGTTAAAAATGAGGTGTTTTTTTTTTCAAAATCAACAGGCTCGATTCCTGGCCAGAAATACATATATATTTTTTTTAAATCCAATGATGCTGTTTTAGTTTTCATCAAAATCGAGCCCGCGACTCCTTTGAGTACTTTTCGCTATTCCTCATAGTTTCGGATTTGGCCATCCACGCCCACTTGAAAAATTCACCCCGTATATGGGTAATTTTGCATGTTTGATTTTAATTGCATTTTTAGTGTAATGTGATTTGTATAGACTAAATAAACTTACTACATTACCTAATTAATAAACCATGTTTTACTTGGATTCAAAATACATCAATGTTATTAAGAGCTATATGTTTTGTAGTGTTTAATTTCTTTTATGTAATGTATTTTCTGACATACAATAAACTAAAAAAATAAGAGTGAACTTTCCGAAATTTTCACTAGAAAAAGCGCCGTATTTAATATAATAATAATAATCATTTTATTATCAGGCAACTAAGGCCCATTGGTAAAATACACAAAATAAATAATATAAAACTAATATATATTAAAAACCTTAAAACTATGATCACTATACACGTAACGTTGTCGGCGTCGTGTTTCGCTGCGTGGTGTCGCGTAACCGTCCTCGGAAACGTCGATATACGACACCTTTCGACCAAAAGTCCTCTTTTAGGCAGTTCTGTAGATGTTGGGTTGGAACTCGTACCACGAATGACTTAAAGTTGATGTTGTGGCGCGATTCCAACCTTTCGACCCTCAGAGTCCAGTTGGTCTTCACCTTCGAACACGCTGCACGACTTCCTCAGTTGTCGTGGAGTGTCCACTCGGTGCGGTGCCACACAGGTTACGAGAACAGGGCTTCTTCTTCTTCCTTTCTACTTTTGTGAAACCCTCCTCATCAACTTGGCTGGCTCTTGGCAAAGAGCTACGGACCGCAGTCAGGGCAGGTTGAGCAACCTTTACCAGTTTTTCCCCTTTTCTGGTTTGTCACTTAGGCTGCGACGCTTCTGATTTGCTGCTGGTGGTAATAGCGGCGTAGGCACGTTTAGGTGTCGACGTACCTACGCGTAAGGTTTCCGCAGCCTGTGTTATGGCGCGGACAACGGCCGGCGGCGGCGGGCGGCGCTTGCTCAGCGTTATCGGCAGCTGGTGACGCCCTTGTGTTCGCCGATTTAAAACTGCCGATGGATGCATTTTGCGCCCCTCGTCGTGTGTTCACCTTTGAGGCCTCAGGCAAAGACATACACACCGAACACGGTTTGTAAGTGAGCGCGCTCGTACGTATGCGCCGTCGCACGCACACACTGACAAAATTTATCGCTGCTAAAGGTGCGCCAGTCGTGGCTACGCCGTACGTTATACGCTGCCGCGCTGCCGCGGCCCTGCTGCTTGTAATAATTTGTACGCGTACCTGCCTACCTCCTTTAACTTGAATTCGTGAATATGGCTACAAATTCGAGTAGCTATAGAAAATATTGCAGTGTTTATGGATGTCACAATTTCCGAATTTAAAGATTATAATTTTCATGGTAAATGAAAATGTAAAAAATATGTTATAGTGTAAAAGATACAATTTCATAATCATTTTATTTTATTTGAATAAATACATGATTCAGTAAAACCACGTTTTAGTTAATCATATTTCGATCGTAATTTTTCAAATAACTAAACAGACAAGTAACATGACGTGATGAAATAAATGTAGTCCGCTCCTTTGCATAACACATTATCAATCGGAATCGGCTTCATTTTGACAGTTCAACAACATTCATTGCGTTATTTACGTTTTGAGCAGACAGATTTTTCGAACTTTTAAAGCAATGGATTAGCAATTTGCTTCAAAATGAATCAGATTCCGACTAATAGTGTGTTATGAAATTAGGGTGCAGGTCTATGTAGAAAAAATATTTAAAAAAAGATCTTTGTATTAAAGATCATGCTTCAGAGGAAAATTATTTTGTATAGAGATTGACTATGCATTTTTGACGATTGAATAAACTATATGCACAGAATACTTAATAGTACTACGTACAGAAGGGACACTCCCTTCCCCGCGCTCATATCAGATACCGCACTTCACCCCGCACTTCGACGTATTCGTCGCCGCCGACTCTTTAGCAAGGGCGCTCGCGAACCGCAGCGCCCAAGTACTGCCGACGCGAACACACAATTTTGCGATTTAAAAGTTTTATTTGAGTATTAATCACGATGGTTGGATATTGTGATGCTTTTCGGAATTTGTGTTTACATAAACTGTTTGTAAGATTTCGCATTTTAAATACCATGCGATTTAATAACCGATTATTTACAGATAAGTCATTTAAACTAAACTATTTTAGTGTTTTTATTTCATTACGAACCCGACTATATAAATAAACAATTGAACTACAAGGTCACTTCATAATAATGCACACATTCGGGCAGCGTCATCGTCGTTCTGTTCGCCCAACACAAATCGCTTTCCGCGCCATTTTTCATTTACGCTACACACGACAGCCAACCCTACTAGATTTCACGCACACATTTGCACGTATACAAACGTCATTTGGTTATGTAGTAGTAATAGGTAATTATTTTGCGACGGTTGTATGGAGTGTCCGAGGTGTGCTATAAGTGACAGCCCTACGTGTTTAGGCTATTATCGCTCGCTCGGGGCTCGAGTTGGCTTTCTCATTTGTTTTTTCTATGCCTCAGGTGACCCAATTACCGAACCAATGTTGCGCAATGATGCTATTTCTGCACGTAGTTCAGAATTGGTTTTCTCTGATACCTCCATTCTGGACTGCATCTTGGTCATCTTCACTTTCAAGGAAGTGATGTCCTTTAACAGCCGCGTGACGTCGACGTGATCGAACGTGACGGGGGGCAGTTTACTTAGCTGCTTCGCCACGAAATCTGGCACGTCGTCTGGGTCAGTTTTCTCCAACATATCGATGATATTTTGAATACTCTTCTCGGTTCCATCTCTGCTGGTCGAGTTTTCCAAGTGACTGGAACAGTAACAGTTTTCCGCTGCTGAACTTGTTTTCCTTATAATTAGACCGGCATAACTGCAGGACGCTCAACTCGTCCATGTAGTCGACAGCATGGACCAGGAATGCCAGCAGTTCATTGACGATTGTTTGGAACTCATAGTGTTTACAGGCAGCGGCTATATGGCCGTACAACACGCGATTAAAATTCGTGCCGCGCACAGTAGAAATACGTCCGTGTTCGAGCGTGCATCGCACTGCACTGAACTGCACTAATATAATTGGAGTGAACGGAACCGTACCGTCGAGTTGTGAATGAAAGAAGGGTACCGTCTCACTCAACCTTTGAAATGTCAACCCATCCTTATAAGGTGTTGAAAAATTCAATTTGCAAGGAACCGTCCTCACCCTCTGTTCTTACTTCGTAAAACGAGCCCCCCCCCCCTCTCGTGCTTCCGTTTGCCTTCACTCTTTTAAACCGTAATGTATCCGCCTTGAATCACACTGGAAACCTTCAGAATCCTGAAATTGTCAGCCGTTGCTTTGAAATAAATGGGTATTTCTTAAAAGATACAATAAATTAAAGTAACTACTTTTACGGGTAGTTAAATACCTTCATTGCTCTTCCTTCTTCAGTGAATATTTTTACAAGATAATTTGGCGAAAGCTTCAAGGTATTATTTTTTTTTGCAATATGCAGGTTGAATGTTGATCTAAATATCATTCGCCGCCGTAACAAATATGACTTTACAGAATTATAATCATAAAAATCATCAAAACAACTCTCTAAGTTCATAATTATTACCCTATTGCATGACTATTTCATGAAATCATGACATTTGAGGCTAATTGTAACTCAAGGAGTTGTATTGCTATTTCTAATGATTAGGTATATATCAGTAGTCATATGTGTCTCGGTCGCGAATCATATTTTAATCAACATACAACCTGACACACCTGCAAACTGCAAAAAAACGTAAGAAAATTTGAATTTTGTAAATTTGAAAAATTCCTTGGCAGTTGCCATGAGCCATCATGACTATACTACCTCTGATATGCACGAACGCCACGGGCCACGATACAGAAAACCTTTTAAAATTTTGCATTTGAAACGCCTTAATATTCATAAATAATTCAGTTATGTAACGTTGGTCTCTTTACAGGCAATCCACAGGTTCCTCAGTGCAATGGCTGTACTAAGGCCGTTCTCACAAGTGGGGTCGCTGACAAGATGAGGTTGATGCCTGACCAATATTATGTCTGGACCTTATAAGAGACTTCTTTCTTCTTAGAGTAGTCAGATATAGGAAACACTGAACTCATCTGGTTTTACAACATAATTTAATTTTGCCGTGAAAAAGCGTTTTTTAAACAATTTACAAAAATAAATTTCTTTTATACAAAATGAACATCTGCTTGACATGTTTGAATAAGGATCAATTCAAATTGGTGCCTTTATTTTCAATACAATTAAATTTTACAATAATTCCAGTATTTTTTTTTTAATAATGAAATTTTCTTAAATAGCACAGCCATGGAATATTATATTTATCGTAGCCACGTTAAAATTGTCATGTTCTCGTCATATGCCTTCTGTCTATCAAGGCAAAATTGATCTGTGAAACAAAACCGACTCCCAAACTCATTGAACAATTTCCCTGCAGGCCATTATGAAAGTTATATACCTAGGTAGGTAGGTGATAGTGTTGTCAACTATCGCAGACTGTTCTAACTTGTTGCCAGTATTCAACATTTAATTGTGTCGACTTGGCTGTGCCACTTGCGCTGACCTTCCGAAAGTTCTATGTTGGAAGGTGTCGGCAGAGTTTATAGCTTCGTAAATGTAAATGTGAAGGGTTGAATTTAAATCTATTGTTTATTAAATTATTCAGAATAGATTTTGATGAAGTTTTGATAATTCATAACTAAAATTTTGTTGAACTATTCAGATCGAAAGGTTTCAGGATTCATTGTTGAAAAAGGTTGACAAGTGCCTGTTATAAATGTCAGAATGTTATAAATGGCGGGCTTTTGTAGGAGTCAAAAACTTATTTTAATTAAATATTGAAGCCTATTTTAGCATCACTGTCAATTTTTCACTGAACTCGTATTCCTTTCTATATTTTCAACAACCAACAACAACAACAACACCAACTAACAACTGTATGTTGTCTTCAAATCACACCACCAACGTGAGCGTCCTTGCCTGTTTCGTGACAGAACACAACGGCACGCAATCTTTTTAATGCACGTAAACGAAGTCATGACAACTTGATAGCATTTATGACGTAAACGGATTGGCAGTCATCGTATTTGACAAATGACGATATTATGCGAATGATCATGGACTTATCACACTAATATTAGGTCCTTACATATGAAATTGGCGTTTTTCGTACTGGCCACTTTAATCACGAATTTCTCCTCTTTGGTAAGGAATTCCAAATTCAAATTTGTACAGCTATTTACTCATGTATTTGTGCTTCGATGACCGTCATTCATTTGTTTTTTTTCTTCTGTTTTTTCTGTTTGCGTCACTCATTTTACAAAATGGAAAATTTAAAATATCGCATTATTTACGAGTACGAGTTCCGCCGTGGCACTAGTGCTGCGGAAACGACTCGAAGGGTGAATGATGTGTATGGCGGTCATGTTGCAAAAGAAAACACAGTTCGTTTTTGGTTCCAACGTTTTCGTTCTGGAAATTTCGACCTGCAGAACAAGCCCCGTGGACGGCCTGAGACCCAAGTTGATAATGGAGAATTGAAGGCTATTGTGGAAGCGGACCCATCGCAAACCACGTCCGAGTTAGCTGCAGGCTTCGATGTTAGTGATAAAACTGTTTTAATTCACTTGAAGCAAATTGGGAAGATTAAAAAGCTTGAAAGCACGACAACGCCAGACCACACACTGCGCAACAGACGGCTACCAAATTAGAAGAGCTTGAATTGGAATGTCTTAGACATCCTCCGTACTCCCCGGACCTTGCTCCAACAGATTACCATTTTTTTCGCAATTTGGATAACTTTTTGCAAGGGAAAAAATTCAACTCCGATGGGGCAGTCCAAATCGCCTTCAAAGATTTTATTGATTCCCGTCCGACTGGTTTTTTTAGTAAAGGGATCAATGAACTACCTATAAGATGGCAAAAGTGCATTGAAAACAATGGTTCATACTTTGATTAATTAAATATATTATATTAAAAAATATTCGACTTTTTGTTCCTTCCATACAAAACGCCAATTTCATATGTAAGGACCTAATATTATAATAGCGAAAGTTTGTGAGTGTGTGTGTCTGTGTGTGTGTTTATATGTTTGCTACTTCTTCACGCTCAAACGGCCAGCCGCCAGTCCAGACTGGCTGCACCTGAAACTGCGTGGCGCAGCTAGTAGCTGCGCCCCGCGGTTTCACCCGCGTAAATGTCGATCCCGTGGGAATATCGGGATAAAAAGTAGCCTATATGTTAATCCAGGGTGTCAGCCACTTCCATACAAAATTTTATCAAAATTGGTCCAGCCGTTTGAGTAATGGGTAAAAAATGTTAAACTCGCGTCAGGGCATCGCGTCAGGAGTCAGTCAGGACACGTGACCGTCAGGAGAGATTCCCCCCCCCATCTCTTTCTACGGCGGCGCCAACCGAAGTGAACCAAATGAGACACGATAATGGATGGATGGATGGTGATGGTGATGGCGATGGTGATGGCGATGGTGATGGCTATGGTGATGGTGATGGTGATGGCGATGGCGAAGGCGATGGTGATGGCGATGGCGATGGTGATGGTGATGTGATGTGATGTGATGTGATGGTGATGGTGGACGCGGACGCGGACGCGGACGTGGATGGACAGCTGATGGCTCGACCGTCTGTGTAGTAGCCACACTGCTGTGTATTCGTAAAATTCGTGTATAAGTATAAAGTGTTTTAAAAAATAGAAATTGAACAAAGTGCATCGATTAATGAAAAAAGTGACGCAGAAATAGTGAAAAAAACTTAGTTATATTAATTCAATTAATAATTGATTTATTTCAACGTTAAATTCAAGTTTTCACTTCTGCCGGCACTCCCGGAGTGCAACCCGTCTTTTTTTTATATAGTTAAGTAGTTAGTTTCTGGCAGGATTTGGGGGAGGCTTTGCCCAGCAGTGGGACATATAGACTAACAAAAAAAAAAGTTGGTCTTTTAATTTAGTACCTAGTGTATAAAACTGATTTATTGTAATTATTACGATCTTTGGAAAATATTCTAATGGAATCAACAATATTGTAATGCTGAATGCAGTACAATCCTTAAGACGTCGAATACAGCTTTGTATTGAAAACAGTGGTCATCATTTTGAACAATTAATCAGTTAAGGTTTAATAGGTAGGTAACATAAGAAAAATAAAAAAAAAGTATTTTGTTAAAATGAGCTCTTTTCTTTAGTTTGCCGTATGTTATTACTTCCCAGTATTCGATCCTTATTAGAGACACTATCAAATGGTGTAATAATATAATGTGTTTTTTCTTCAAAATTAACAAGTTCGATTCCTGGCTATAAATATTGATTTTTAAAAAATCCAATGATGCAGTTTTAGTTTTCATCAAAATCGAGCTCTTTGAATACTGTTCGCTATTCCTCATAGTTTCGGATTTGGCAATCCACGTCCACTTGAAAAATTCAGTCCTTAATTTTTTCATTTTAATAATACTAGCAGCGCCCCGCGGTTTCACCCGCATAAGTTTCGAAAAGACTCGCGCCGCCATCTATTATCATAATAACGTTATTGTTGTTTTCCTCGGGAACAGCACTTTTTTTGGGATGAAAGGTACCCTATGTCCGTTTCTGTACTCCTGAAAACGTATATGCGAAATAATATTAGTTAGGATTATGATAATAACGTTTGAAACTCAGCCAAGCATAGCTTACCTGAGGGCAAGATTCACAGACCGTATCGCTTACAAAGCTTATTTCGTTAGCGTTTCATACGAATATGAAAATTATCCATAAGCACACATAGTTTTCTTATTCATATAATCATGTGAGTGTGAGAAAACAGTGTTCAGTTGGTAACTATTTTACGTAACTGTAGGCGATTCGATACGGACTTGAAACTTTCATCAAACTTTTTATGTATTTTGTTTTGCTTCAAAGGGCATTTAACTGACTTACTATCATCATCAGCATCTTCCTAGTCCTTTCCCAACTATCTAAGTGTCCACATACATCTTCACCAGATGCAGCTGATCAGTATTTTACATGTAGCGATTTCCTTTCTGACCTCTACCACCCAGTTACTGGGTAACATGTACGATACTTCGTAAGACTGGCTACTAATTTACAAATATATGAAAAAAAATCTATTTGTAATAAAAAGGTTTTCATTCTTATGCCTCGACCCCAGTTGTACGTAAAAAAGATGGTTTAACAGGTGTCCAGGCCACCGTCGCAGCCATTACGTAAAATGTTTCTTTTGATTGAGGCACAGTATGCTTACGTACGGCGCACAATCACCCTCTTGTCTACGTTAATGGGGCGCATTTTGTATCTAAATATCTTATATTTGTAAAGGTTTTGTAGGTTTTCTTAAAGTAAATACATAGTATGAAACAAAGAAGCTTTGCTCTTAAACTTCAGTTCATTAGTTCTTAAACTTTATTTCACCATTGATTTTGATGTGGTTTTCACAATCAATTATAAAATTTCGGAAGTATACATTAGTTAAATTAGATAAAGCATAGAAATCTTGACATTGAACTCACAATCAAATCAATACAAGCAATATCCTTCAAAATTATTCGGATTTTGATTGACAGTGTGCTACGCAATTAGGGTGCAGGGATGGATCGATAGTATTTTCAACAAATAAATATTACATAATAATGCTACATTTATTTAAAATTACCCATTTCATTTGTATTCAAATATTTTTTGAAGGAACATTTCTTATTTCAAATGATTTTAATTCCATAATTGACTTTGGCTTTTACGTACCTAAATGTATGACATTCAGGCACCAGTATAATAATACAAATATTAAATTATTTGGAAAACAATTTTGTAAACTACCTATATCCATCATTTTCGTGTATTTAGGTATCTATGGTTTAATTTGCGAAACTAAAATTACTGTAGTATGGGACACTAATTATTTTATTTTGATATCCTAATAGCTTTTAATTGAACAAAATGTTGAATGCAAATGCAGTAGCACTGTGTTGACTCGAGTGACAAAAACTAATGAGGGACTTATGCTTCTCAAACGGCAGCAATATTGTGCTGTTAAAATATCATAATATAGGTAAGGATAACGCAATTACCCTAATTGCATAACACACTTACAATGGTAATTTCTATTCGTTCTGACAGTTTAACAATATTCATTGCGTTATTTAAGTAGTCGCGCAGATGGATTTTCAAACCTTTAGAGCAATGGATTTGGAATTTCATTAAAAATCATTCCGCTTGTGATTGGAAGTGTTTTATGCTATTGGGTTGCTGCTTGACCTGCACCAACTTAATTATTATTGGCTCACGTTTCATAACACGTTTTTCAGGAATATCATACCTACTCGTATAATAATATAACGATTGTGGAATATACATGTATGTACCTACCTACCACGTAAGTACTATATCACTTTTTTCTTCATGCCTCAGAACGAATAAATGCTTAAGAGACTATTGTGTTGTAAAATGTTGACTATCAAGTTGGAGGTACACATTCGGAATTTGAAGAGAAGGAAATCCAAAGTGATCACGAGACTAAAAGTGGAACATTATTATATAAGTACTTTCAAATATGTTATAATCTAAATTCACATAGCAAATTATGAATATATTATAATAATATTTTAACCCTTGATCTCATAATGTCGTGAATTAACGTGCATTAACTTAGAAGCTTTTTTTCTTTTATTGTGTCCAGAAATATGTTAGTTCAAGGTTTGTTTATTATATTTTTTTTATTTAGCCTATGCTGTCTCACATATATATTTATATTTTTTTTTATAGTTCAATTTTTATATTTTACTTACAAACTGGGGTCTCTATAGACTCCTTGCGAGCTGATACGTGATTTCCTTCATGCGAGTAATTAAGAGTTACATAGAAAAAGTTTACTAAATATCTTATCGGTTTTTCAAGCTCCGCGCGTCTCCTATTGGCGATGAAGCAATAGAAAATAAACTGTGTCTCATTATCGGAGCTTGACAGATTAAATATCTTCGATTTTTCAATCGTGAGATTAATTTAATATGATAAATAAATTATGGCGGGTTCACTTCACAGTTTTTTTAAGAAAGATAATTTTGTTATAATATTCACTCTTTAAATATGAAATTCATGGTAATTTAAAAATACACGAAGAGCATAAGTAGATAAGTGTGTATCGTGTAGTGCAAGGCTGCCACAGGCCCGAGGCCCCCGAAGAAGCCTGCCAATGTGTTTGAATTGGCACGCCAACAGCGGTCTGGTGATAGTAATTGAAATCACAAAAACCGCTCCGAAGGTGTCATTGTTTATTTTTTTTTAAATAGATTACTATTATTTAATAAACAAAAAATCAAAAATGAAAAAAATAAAATAAAACGTTTCGTTTTATTTTATGAGGTAGATAAATATCTACTATATCTAGAAGACCGCCTTGTACGGAATCAAAATAGTGGCCCACCTACAGAACTGGTTGGGCAACACCATAGATATATATGAAAGAAGATTTCTATGGGCAGCACAGACGCGATACATTGTAGTATGTCTGAATGTTTATGTGTGTGTATGTGTGTCGTATGGGAAGTGAGAGTTTTACTCCGGTGAGTTGTAAATTGAGTTTCCTATTCGTATTCCGTCGATCAGTTATTGCAGTTCGATAGATTGAAAGAGCTTATATTTTATGCAACACACCAGATTAATATCGATGAAACACATTATTACCGCTGTTATTTGTTTATTATTCAGTCGTATCTTTAATTAATTAATGGGTACTTTAGTTCAATGGTTTACTAATGTTTGCCATAATTTAAACTGCAATAATTTTATATACCATACTTGTATTTGCCATACTTTCATTAGAAATTACGCTTCAGTTGCAGTGGCGTAGCGTGCCTTGGCGGGGCCCCGTATAAACATTAATGTTTAGGGGCCCTTAGGAAGGGTAAAGATTTCTCACAAAAGAAAAAAAATGTTTGCATAAAATTAAAAGAAATATTTATTCATCATAATTATCGATCTGTCACTTTTCCAAAAATTTTTACAAACAATTCAAATTAAATATACATCCTTGCCTTTTTTCGGCAAACCGATTTATTAAATCATTTATAGCTGATTTGCTTTTTTTGACTTTCGGCAATAGTGAAAAAAAAAAAATACGCACGTTGGGGGCCCCCGTGGCCCGGGGCCCCGTATAATTGATACGGCAGATACGGCGGTAGCTACGCCCCTGTTCAGTTGCCATAACCGTGAATCGCACTAATTTCATTGGTTATAATCGATCAAGTGTCATAATAATTTATTCCATTTTATTTGTTCAATTTTTAATTTTCAATAATGTTGTTTTCCATAACATTTATTCACCATAATATTCATTTGCCCATACTTACTAGCACAACAATTCTAGTTCAAGCGCCTGCAATTTTGATGTTATGGTCGTGTTAAAATGAATCATTTGGTATTAACATATTCAAAGTTAATACTGTAGTGGGTAAAACAAAATAAGTCTGACATAAATAATCAGTCAGTTTTATTTCTAACGACGTGGTCGACAGAGGCCCGCTGCGTGGGGCTCCTGTTTCTGTCAACCTTGGGGTGCCCCTGACGTCAACGGTCTTCTTCTGGTTAAAAAGCATAAAAACAATGAACGTTTCTAAATTATATTAAATGTTGCTTATGTCAAGTATCGATTATGACATGTGTTACTATACAGAAACTAATGATTATAATACATGTTATTATGGAAACATATTTTATGGCAAATAAAGTTATGAGTATGACTAATAAGTTGATATGACAAGCGTTATTAGTATTAATCATAATAGTGCAAATAAATATTATGAGGGTGGACGATTATGGAAAACAATAATAGTACAAATTATTTTATGAAAAACAAGACAATTCCCAGTTCAATGATACGAGTCTATGGTTTCCATTTTGAAATACCGGGACGAATGTTTTAAATGTTTCAGCAAACTAAAATAATTTATAATGACGCGAAGCTTTCATCAATCATCTGCCTCGCCTTTTTCCAAGTATGTTGGGGTCGGAGTCTAACCGGATGATATAAGTATCTTGAAAATATGAAAGTCACAGGGTTGTCGGAGTTGTGGTCAACTCCGACATCCCTGTGACTTTCATATTTTCTTCCACGACCTGTGTATTTACATATTTCACGATACTGTGCTGGAACATCACTTTAAAAAAAACACAGCGAAAGTCCGCGCTAGTGCAGACATTTAAGTTTAATACTCATCAAAAAGGAATAATACAAATACAATGTTAAGGATTCGGTGAGCCACAAACTAAGCATCCCTTGTATCTTGTGGCTCTCAAACCAGTGTAGGCAGAACACCTGCACCCAATTAAATCGGGTGAGATTGGCAGGATGGATCGCAGGAAGTAATCTAACGCTCCGATGGCAAGCCTATAACATCATCGTTTGCCTAGCCTTTTCCTAACTATATTGGGGTCGGCTTCGAATCTAACCAGATGCAGCTGAATACCAGTATTTTACATGGAGCGACTGCCTATCTGACTTCCACAATCCAGTTACAGGGTAATACGATACCCCTTGGTAAGACTGGCTGTCAGACTGAGAGCATACCAGTAACGCATCCCTTGATATTTCTGCTGGATGTTGGCGCATCTACAATTAAAAAATAGTTACCTATACTCCATAGGCTTAGGTAGTTAAATAAAGGTAAAGAAAAAAACCACGTGACTTATTTAACCGACAAAACGGAATACCAGTCTATTCAGTTGTCATGCTACGTCACAGTTGTACTCTACAATTTAGCAACGTTACAATTCGTTAAAAAAGTTGCTAAATTAAAGAGTAGTACAACTCCCGCTCTTGCTTCGCATGGTTTTAACGAACTGAAAAAACATTGAGATATTAATCTATTATAAACATACTTTAGTTATGTATTCTCTAAATGATGGTGAAAGCCGCATAATCAGACACGAAATGCGACTAAAATCCTGCTAATATTATAAACGCGAAAGTTTGTGGGGATGAATGGATGGATGTTTGTTACTCTTTCACGCAAAAACTACAGAACGGATTTGGATGACTGACACACAAATAGTTTATAGCGAGAATTAACACATAGAATACTTTTTATCTCGATATTCCCACGGGATCAAAACTTATGCGGGTGAAACCGCGGGCCGTAGCTAGTACACAATATGTAAGAAATATAAATCACGTACATAGCGAATATTTTCTTGAATAGTTACATAAAGGTAGGTTGGTACTTACAATTTGCAAGTCCAAGACTAACTGACATAAGCCAAGTCAAGCCAAACCACCGAAGTTACGAGAGTGTAGACGTTAAATATTTATCGAAACTCCACCCAAGATAGGTCAAACGGGGCATCGAAGTTTGAAGATGCTGTTGCAAGCAACAGCTACTTTTCAATAAGCATGACCATAAATATTTTTTTTGAAGTGAAAACTTCTTTAGCGGCGTTGAACACTTTTTGTAATGGGTAAAAAATGTTAAACTCACGTCAGGGCATCGCGTCAGGACACGTGACCGTCAGGAGAGATCCCCACCCCGCATCTCTTTCTACGGCGGCGCCAACCGAAGTGAACCAAGTGAGACACGATAATGGATGGATGGATAGATGGATGGATGGATAGATGGATGGATGGTGATGGTGATGGCGATGGTGATGGCGATGGTGATGGCGATGGTGATGGCGATGGTGATGGTGATGGCAATGGTGATGGTGATGTGATGTGATGGTGAACGCGGACGCGGATGTGGATGGACAGCTGATAGCTCGACCGTCTGTGTAGTAGCTACACTGCTGTGTATTCGTAAAATTCATGTAGGTATATAAAGTGTTTCAAAAAATGGGAATTTATTTATTTATTCATAGGAGAACCAACAGCTATAACAGAAGCATAACAATATAATATGAGACATAAAGCCAATTACAGGTTTTCACGGGTAGAGACAGAAAATGTATTAGAAATCTTAGGATCACTAACAAGCACGAAAGAAAAAAAAATACAAATATAAGGTACATACAATACAAATACAAATACAATTGAACAAAGTGCATCGATTAATGAAAAAAGTGACGCAGAAATAGTGAAAAAAACTTATTTATATTAATTCAATTAATAATTGATTTATTTCAACGTTAATATTCAAGTTTTCACTTCTGCCGGCACTCCCGGAGTACAACCCGTCTTTTTTTTTTATATATGAGTACTCTGACCGCGGACATGGGGGTCCGCGCCTTTGTTTACTTTATTTATTTTGTTTATATGCTTTTATTTGAAGTTTACAATTAAACGTGCTCCCACGTCGGACACACTTGTGGTCTTACTACTATCTTAAATCTACGTGAGTCCATCCTTATACTACTTGTTTTTTTTAAATATATTATTACCATACCCAATAGTATATACCATACCATAAATATTAAAAGTACTTAAGTATGAGGTTTTGCAATAATAAAAGAAAAATAGAAAAAAGGCACCGATTACCCAGCAGGATCTTTTTTCTTGTTAGCTATGGGATATACATAAGTCAGTCGGTTCCTTGTCGTATCGTAAAGCCGTCAGCACAGCTTTCTGGGTCGTCAGCTCATCGGGGACCGGTTTGTTCCGGGACGGAGTCGATGTTTATTTTTCAGGTGTTTTTTATTCACCTGCTTTTGTCAATGTAAATGGCGATAAATAAAAGCGGACTGGTCCGAGGTTAAGATCGATAGATTATGTGAAATATTATACGGCTAAGAAGGTACCAACTGGTTGAGGTGAAGAAAGAGGCATGCCCCGAACTCAAATAAATATTTAGGACAAAGATTTGAGAACGATGACAATGAAAATCAGTAATTAGGGGATTGTGGTTAAGTAATAACAGCCGCACGAGTCGATCGATCAGGTTAAGCTACACTTGACCTCCGCGACACGGAAACCACGCTAAGCCGTTGGTCCCAGCTGTCATTCGTGGATCTTTGGCAGTAGTTAGGTAGGGTTCGTCAGAAGCCCGAAAGTCTGACAACCAGTCGTACCAAGGGTATTAGCAGAGTAAATACAAATGAGTAGGATATTTTCATACATACGCACCGAACACGGTTTGTACGTGAGCGCGCTCGTACGTATGCGTCGTTGCACGCACACACTGACAAAATGTATCGCTGCTAAAGATGCGCCAGTTTTAATACTGCCCGCTCCCGCGCACGCTCCAGCGGTGCCCTGCTGCTCATAATAATTTGTGCGTGTGTGTAATAATCATTTTATTTTATTTAAATAAATACATGATTCAGTAAAACCACGTTTTAATTAATCATATTTTGATCGTAATTTTTCAAATAACTAAACAGATAACATGACGTAGTAATGAAAAAAATGTAGTCAGCTCCTGGTCTATGTGGAAAAATTAATTAAAAAAAACTTTGTATTAAAGATCTCTGATGCTTACCCTACAGGGGAGCATTGTTTTGAATAGATATTGACTATGCATTTTTGATGATTGAATAAACTATAAGTGACAGCCCTACGTGTTTAGGCTATTATCGCCCGCTCTGGGCTCGAGTTGGCTTTCTTATTTGTTTTTTCTATGTCATTACCTAGTAACTAGGCTGTGGAGGTCAGATAGACAGTCGCTTCATGTAAAATATTGCCATTCTGCTGCATCCGGTGAAACTGGAAGCCGACCCCAACATGCTAGGAAAAAGGCTAGGCAGATGATTATGAAAATCAGTAGTGTCTAATTTTGAAGCCTTATGACAGCATGATTCAATAAAATACGTTGAATTTTTGAAGTGAAAACTTCTTTAGCGGCGTTGCACACTTTTTTGTAATGGGTAAAAAATGTTAAACTCGCGTCAGGACATCGCGTCAGGACACGTGACCGTCAGGAGAGACTACACAGGGGAGAACTACTACTCCTAACTACTAAGTATCACCCTGGATGGATGGATGGATGGATGGATGGATGGATGGATGGATGGATGGATGTGGATGTGGATGTGGATGTGGATGTGGATGGATGGATGGATGGATGGATGGACAGCTGCTGGCTCGACCATCTGTGTAGTAGCCACACTGCTGTGTATTCGTAAAATTCGTGTATATAAAGTGTTTAAAATATGGAAATTGAACAAAGTGCATCTATTAATGAAAAAAGTGACGCAGAAATAGTGAAAAAAAAAATGAGTTATATTAATTCAATTAATAATTGATTTATTTCAACGTTAATATTCAAGTTTTCACTTTTGCCAGCACTCCCGGAGTGCAACCCGTCTTTTTTTTTGTAATAATATTAATATGAGTATTTTTTTATTAAATCTAGCTAGGTATCTTAACTTTACTACCAATATAATTCTATACTATATGTACTCTATATGTACTCCCTCTCACAGAGAGGAGGCCTGTGTCCCAGCAGTGGGAACATTATAGGCTGATGATGATACTATATGTACTAGAAGTAGCTCTACAAGTTGCGAAGCTTAATAAAGTAAATACATAGCGGTGTTAACTTGAGAGCCTGCCATCCAATACATCACAATATCGCTTCTTTCACCCAAGGGGCCCGTAATCCAGACGCTGCAGGCGCAAGCTCATTACCAGTACAGATTAAAAAGAGAGAAGAAAGTATTGCAAACTAATAAATTAAGAATGTAGGACCCAAGACTTGAAAATGTTTCAAAGCAATTTTTTGCCGTTTTTAATTAAATTATTTGTTAGCAATGCAGTCTTTTGTTTATGAGCTTGTGCGTGTTTTTTCTAGAATGTTCTTCGAAAGAATCTTTTTCCATCGTACTATGAATATTTTTAGAAGAATAGGTATTTTTTTTATGGTATTTTGTTTTAGTTTTGGCCTCTTGGTCGCAAGCGCGACTGCTGAGCGTGGTCTTGGGTTTGATTCCTGGGTGGGGCAGTGTTATTGGGTTTTCCATTAGAAATTTCTTAGTAAAAGCTCGTAGTTTTGACGTTAGCGAAATAATACCCCGTGTCTCGAAAAGCACGTAAAGCCGTTATTCCTACGCCTGATCCGTCTCTGGTCGTGTCAGATTGCGTGCCGTCCCATTGGACTAATGAGAGTGAGGGTAGAGGGAGTGCACCTGTGTTTGCGCGCACCCACGAGTGCACTATAATATTTCCCGAGCCGAAGTCTGAAGTATGGTCTGGAGGACTATCATTATCAATATCATAAGATTATTACAATTTACTTTAAAGCGTAAATTAAAAGTCATGAGTGTACCTAATTATAAATAAATGAAACCAATGAACTAAAAGGAGGGATTTACTGACGTGAAAATGTCTTTTCGCATGGTGTAAAAATGTTTGATATTTCCGAGTGAGAAAATTCTTAATAATTTAATCTCTTGTCGAGACATTTATTGTTAGCACTTGATAACTTTCTTCGCTTGGGGAGAGAGCTCGCATCGCCCGGCCTTCACGTATGAAAGGTCGCACAGCTCACTCGTGGGTGGGCTCGCTTCTGTCGCTCTTTTTAAGACTGGACTTCTCTACTCGCTTATCTTGTGGGTTCGCTTTGATCGCTCGTTACGAAACTGTGTTCGCTACACAGTGCTAAGGAGTTAGGAAATTCCATCGTTAAGTGTTAGCTTGATGTGAATGTGACCACCTCTCATGGTTGGGTTAGAGACCGGCAAAGCGCACCACCTAAACAACGACTATATTTAGTTTAGAGAACTCAAAAGGTGTGGCTACAAACGTATACAAGAAAACATACGGTGAGGACTCAAATTGCGCCTACATTTTTCCCCCACTACTTATAGTATTTATTAGATAGTTCTTTAGTTCGTCCTCGACGACGGCCTTGCCACAGCAGTGGTAATGATTAAAACAGCTGATATGCCATCTACATCACATTCAAAACCAAGTGGCGTTCACACTATAAAATAAATGCGATGCAGTGCGATGTTCTCATTGCATGTCAGAGCAAATTTAAATAATACAGCGCGTCGTAAACGGCCGAACTGAATTATTCATACATTGATTTAAATTCAATGCAATACGCCATGTCTGTTGTTGTATGAACACTCTTTACATTACATATATGTAGTGGGTTGAAGAGATAATGCCACTAATTGGTTTCATCAATCACTATGTATTTGAGGTTAATCTGCGCATGCCGCAGTTATTACATGTCTGGCGATGATGTTTACAACGCGCAGTGCCCTCCATGACACACGTTAATGTTGCGGTTTCGGTTGCCATGCTAAACTTTGCGGTTGCAGCCCCTCAGTTGTCTTACATTGTCACGTATAGGAAGGTTAGGTTGGTTAATCGTAGCTCCTTGTAAAATATGCATGCGAAGAGGCTAGATGGACGAATTGGTAAATTGGCTGTTGAATACCAAAACATACTATGTTAAATATTCAAAATCTCCTATATTCTTTTGAAGGGTTTAACATCAAAAAGACTTGACGGGTCACTAGATATTGTAATAAAAACATGGTAAAGGATCAAACAAAAGGATTCTTGGGATTTGTTCAATTGAATTGTTGTGTTCAGTGGGTTCAATTACTTCGAACATAGTTTTAATTATTTTTCTGAAAAGAAAAACAAACGAAATGTTAAAACCTTTAATGATGTTTCGTCGATGCGTGAAAGTTCCAGTGCCTTAGGCATCTTCTGGGCACGCTCGTTCCATCATAGACCTCATCTATCGCTTTCCATCAGGCGTGATCGAGGTCAAGAGCGGGCCTCAAAAAAGAGATATGAGGAATTTCAAAGAACGATGACCATATTTGTATGAGACCCGTCCCCCCCCTTCAACAGAACTTTTGTATGTATTAGTAGGTTCACAAAGGTCTATAAAAAGACTAGCAACCAGTTTTAATTTCAAAATCCATGGGGTTTAAAAATAAAATAAAAATTAAAAAAATCGTTTTATTAATTTTTCCTAATTCGCTAGGCCCGTCCCCCGCCCTGCAACAGATCTTTTGTATGTGCTATCAGGGTTATAAAGATCTATAAAAAGACTAGCAACCAGTTTTAACTTCAAAATCCATGGGGCTTAGAAATAAAATGAAAATGAAAAAATCGTTTTATTCATTTTTCTAATTCGCTAGGCTCGTCCCCCGCCCTGCAACAGATCTTTTGTATGTGTTATCAGGTTCATAAAGATCTATAAAAATACTAGCAACCAGTTTTAACTCCAAAATCCATGGGGTTTAGAAATAAAATAAAAAATCGTTTTATTTATTTTAGGATAAAGTAGTGTCTTGTTGTCGCGGGCGCTATTTTGAATCCTGAACGCAACGAAGGATTATAGGTTTGAGTTGACTCCTGAGCGAAGCGCGGGAGTTAAGACATGAATCCTGAGTGCAGTGAGGGATTCAAGCTCGCCCAAGACGAAGACACCCGCGTCTCCGTCGTGGACGACCATATGGCAGTTGTCCTACCGCCGGCGAGGAAGCGACTAACTGTCGGCTGTTTTCTCGCTCAAGAAACGTACAATAGATATACATTCCGTGTAAACAAAAGAGATGCATATATTATCAGTTGATCGCTGACTGTTCACACTGCCGGCGAGGACTCGCTTCACTGGTTTGTCGCTGAGCGACAAGAGCTATCAAAGATAATACTCGCCTAGCGATACTCGCTCAGCGATGGTCGCTTGGTGGTCAGAGCTCACGCCGAGAGAAACCCCAGTGAGACTAACCGCCCCGAACGAGTGGTGCAAGTAATCGCCCGTCGCACTCGAAAACTCGCTGATAGCACAGCGACAAAACTATCGGAACTACACACACGCTGCTCGCTGCTCGCCAACTCGTTTTCAGTTGCTAGTTCTACTCGCTAATCGTTCATCGCCGCCCGCGCCGGTGGGACAACTGCCTGCCTATAGGAATAGAAAAAATTGGACGAGTAACGAATGACGTTTTCTGGTTTTTAAATGGCATCTCCTAACTCATCTTGAGAGGTTTGAAAATCAAAGAATATGGTTTACTTACAAACTCTTATTTTGTGCCAAAAATATTAACATTAAAAGATGATTTTTCTCGGAATATCCTGCACTTTTGAGAGATGTCGTCGTAGTAAAAATTGATCACCTTGCTAAGACGGTTTGAATGAGATACCTACATTTTAAGTTTGTTGGTCGATGTAAGGCTTGGGGGGACGTTCTGGCAATAAACATTAAAACATGATTTTTCTCGGAATATCCCGCACTTTTGAGAGATATCGTCATAGTAAAAATTGATCAGCTTGCTAAGGCGGTTCGAATGAGATACATTTTAAGTCTGTTGATCAATGTAAGGGTTGGGGGAACGTTGTGACGAAATTAACACAAAAATATGATTTCTTCGGAATATCCCACACTTTAGAGAGATGTCGTCATAGTAAAAATTGATCAGCTTGCTAAGGCGGTTCGAATGAGATACATTTTAAGTCTGTTGATCAATGTAAGGGTTGGGGGGACGTTGTGACGAAATTAACACTAAAACATGATTTTCTCGGAATATCCCGCACTTTTGAGAGATGTCGTTATAGTAAAAATTGATCAGCTTGCTAAGGCGGTTCGAATGAGATACATTTTAAGTCTGTTGGTCAATGTAAGGGTTGGGGGGACGTTGTGACGAAATTAACACTAAAACATGATTTTCTCGGAATATCCCGCATTTTTGAGAGATTTCGCCATAGTAAAAATTGATCAGCTTGCTAAGGCGGTTCGAATGAGATACATTTTAAGTCTGTTGGTCAATGTAAGGGTTGGGGGGACGTTGTGACGAAATTAACACTAAAACATGATTTTCTCGGAATATCCCGCACTTTTGAGAGATGTCGTCATAGTAAAAATTTATCAGCTTGCTAAGGCGGTTCGAATGAGATACATTTTAAGTCTGTTGGTCAATGTAAGGTTGGGGGGCGTTCTGACTCATCGTCCTTTCTATAGAAAACTTATTTTTCTCATAACTCGTCCTTAAACCAGTGTCCATTCAAAATATATATTTGAGAACCTAGATATTCTGTGATCAAATCGGAATAAATAACACTACATTAAGAATATCTTTGATTTACAAATTATTTTGGTATTATGTTTGTATGAACTACGCATGCTCCGTCGGCCCCTTAACAGTATTGTGACCTTACGTGACGGTTTTTAAGGGTGGATTTACAGTTATCAAAACAAAAACTGCTATTTCCTACAAAAGGTCACCTACGCGGTCAAAATGTATTGAACAGATTTTTCTTTCATAATAATTGACGAAAAACAACCCAGGGGGGTTCAGAACCATATTGTACTAATGCAATGGTAGCAATTGTCCGATGGCCCTGCCACCCTGTATGTGTAAATATAGGGTGGCCAATTCGAATGAATAAAACATTTTTGGTACCATGACTCTTTAATAAAACAGGAATAAAGAAAAACAAAACTCATGTGTTCAAAAATTCTGAAAGTGTTCAAAAGAGTTATATTATTTTATGATTTACATTATAATGCGTATTTTTTTTTACCTTTTATCACACAGTAACACTATTTCAGTAGCCACAAAGAGACGGGACTGCTCCAAATAATACATCATACTATCATACTAATATTATAAATGCGATAGCTTGTGAGTGTGTGTGTTTGTTACTTCTTCACGCTCAAAGGACTGGACCAACTTTGATAACATTTTGTACAGAGGTAGCTGACACCCTGGATTAACGTATAGGCTATTTTTTTATCCCGATATTCCCACGGGATCGAAACTTATGCGAGTGAAACCGCGGGGCGCAGCTAGCCAATAATAAGTACTTGGACAAAAACAGTTCCGTAGCGCTTGCTACGCGAGCGTAGCGATCTCTATGCCAGCGTAACGCCGCTACAAAACCGTCTACGTAAATGCTCGGTCAACCTCGCTTGGATAGTTGGTGTTCTAGCTAACGAAGCAGTTTCGTAAGTTACCTATATTCACTGTGACTTCGTGAATAGATTTTGATAGGTAAACAACATTGGTTAACTGCATGGGAATTTCTACTACGGCAGCCACCAAGAAAGAAACGAAACAAAAGTAGCGGTGCTTTTAGTTCAAGCCCGTGTGCCTGATGGGATTTCCCATCGGCAAGGAGACGAAGTGCCAAACAGACTTTTAGGCCCAGTTCAGAAATCACTTCTTAGTGTTCACCTTTGGTATACAGGATGGCCCGTGAAAGAAAGTCCAATGAAAAATTTCAAATGCTTCTCTCCAAAGGCTTCCACGAACCTGTGGACTCAAGATAAATACACCACCGTCAAGTCGAAACCGAACCGACATCGCTATTATCATGGCTATTATAAATGCAGCTTCATTGTCATAAGTCCCGACCTCAGCTGCTCGCCTTCGCATTATCTGCTCCAACTTCTGACGTCTGTTATATAGATAAGCATGCTTTTTATGCTGGCTGAACAAATACCTTCCAAGTTAACGCTATCTTATTTCCTGGCTCAGGTAGTTAGAGGTTAAGTTGTTTTTTATTTTTTCTAAATTTGTCAGTGGCCAGATCTTTAAACGAACAGAATATTTGTTGAATAACTTTTAGAAATCATTCAGACCACCAAAATAAGGACGATGGTAAAAAAATATATAAGAAAAACGCATTAGATACTTACAAGAAAAATAATGAGCTAACGAAAATACATTAATGTGCCGGCAACTTATTACTTTAGGTCAAAATAAAATCATTTTAATCAGTGTTTGTTTTTTGCTTGGAAATCTTTGGTTAGACGTACTGAGCGCTATGTCATTTTTAATATTATTATTATATTTTATAAATAGTCACAAGGCGATGCTTAAATGTAGTCAGATAAATTAATTGTTTATCAAATTGACACACTTCGCCAATTTGCCGTGTTATAGCCATTTAATACAACTGACAAGAATGACAGTTGTGATTTGAATATAACAAAAACGACGAACGACGAAAATTCTAAATATTATTATTGTATTTCTCATGTAAGTGACTGCAGTCTTTTATGAGAATAAACTTTAAAGACATAGAATTATGGAGAATTTAAGTTGGTAGTCTTTTCCCTAAGGGTTCATTAGAAAACCAGCGTCAGACAGCATCTGTCTGGCATTAATGCTGAAGTGAACCTTTTTGGCGCAGCCGTGAGACACACACTATTGTTGTCTGAAACATTTTTTTTTAATTTTTTTTTATTAATTTTGTATTTTGTGTTTCACGAACTGTGTCCAAATAAATATTTTTCTTTCTTTTTCTTCTTTCTTTTAGTCAATTTGCTAAACAATTAATTTCTGTGACTTTGCAAAGTCAGTCTAAAATCCGTCTAGCTGCATGTAAGGATCAGATTTAGAATACTACTGATCTTGTTTAAACACGTTGAACGTCAAACATGAAAGTCATGTTTTGCCGTTCAGGGGCATATTGGACATCAGACTGAACAAGCCATGTCGGACTTGTGTCTGAACGTCTATTTCGACCCGCCGGTCGCTTGTATAAGGCGTTATTGTTAGCTATTTGACCCCGTGGCTCTCGGGACTAAAGTGGCAACCCAGCACTAATAAGAAAAATGTTGAAAAATATTAAGTTAGGTACGGTTTTAATGCTGCCATAAAGTTACCTATGTCAGATATTTTTGATCACAACGAGGTTTCACATTCTTCTGAATGAAACTGAGTAGGAACATATTTATAATGGAAGGTATGTCCGAAATCAGCACAAATATGTGACATCGAAGGAATTATTTATTATTATTTATAGCCTTTATCAGACATATTTTACATTTTTTTTTATAAGTTTTTTTTTTTTCTGTGTGCCCTTTGGCAAAGGCCTCCTCCAACACTTTCCAATCTTCTCTCTAACATCGAAGGAATACCAAAACTATAATTATGACGAGATATGCGACGCCATAATATAGAATGCTGCATCAGCTTCAAAATGTGTGACCGCGTTGTTCTAGTAAACTACGCATCGGATTTTGATGCGGTTTTCAACATCATTTAGATAATTTATTCCGGAAGGTTTATACATAGATAGTGCTCAATGTGCTCATAAATACACACGAGTTACACGAGTCAACGGACGCTCGTGTGTATTTATTTATTTAATTGGTAAAAACATCCAAGTTCCAACCCGTATCCGCAGCACAGTAAAGTTTCAATAAAAACAATAATGAAGGCCTCACAAAAATAAAAAATAACTAACAAAACAAGTAACAGTAACAGTCAAATAATATAGGCATAGAAAAAAAAACCTTTATTTTTGTTTTTTTTTCTTACAGTATCTCAAACATGCCCGACATAGGTCTATCCATCTCGCAGAAAATAAATCACACGTGCAAACTTAGGGCCCTATCTCACTGGACACCAATGGCGGCGAAACCATGGTCGCACTGCCAGAAAATGTATGGTTGGTTGCGCATCCGATTGGATGCTTGGTATGATACCCACCATAAAGCTGTATATATTTTGCTGGCAGTGCGACCATGGTTGCACCGCCATTAGTGTCCAGTGAGATAGGGCCCTTAATATTAAACTGACGTAAAATAAAGAAATCTCTACGTCAAGTCGTTAAAACCGTCGGAGACAAGGTCGAGTCTCTATTACACTACAATAGCAAAACCATCTCTTCGAAATTCTAATGGTATCGAGATAACTAAACTACTACTATTACTACTACTATTAACTCAAGGAATATGATTTTTCATACAAACAAAATCCCCCTTTTTCACCCCCTTAAAGGTTGAATTTCCAAAAACCCCTTCTTAATGGATACCTACTCTTCACAAAGAACACACTCTCCAAAATTCAAGTCCCTAGGACCAGCGGTTTGGGCTTTCCGTTGATATCTCAGTCAGGTCGTTCATACCCCTTTGGGGGTGAAATTATCAAAAACGCTGAGACACGTATAAATTAATTTTTAATCATCAGCCTAAACACAAAATTTGAAGATCCTAACTTTTAATCTGACGGACTTTCATACACAACTTCATCCCCCGTTTTAGCCCTTTGGGGGTGGAATTATCAAAAACGCTGAGACACGTGTAAATTTATTTTTAACCGACGAAAAAACGGAGGAGGTTATCAATTAGACGCGTATATTTTTTTTTTTTTTTTATATGTATGGTCACGCATAACTTTTTACAGAGCAGTTCGATTTTGATAATTATTTTTTTATTGGAAAGAGTATATCCCGAAGTTGGTCCCATATAAATTTAAAAAAAAAAATCCAACCCTAAGGGTAGAAAAAAATGGGATGATTGATTGTTGACTCACTGATTGTAATGTATGACCACGCATAACTTTTTACAAATTAATCCGATTTTGATAATTCTTTTTTTACTGGATAGGACATACCTCGAAGTTGGTCCCATATAAATTTGAAAAAAAAAAACCAACCCTAAGGGTAGAAAAAAATGGGACGATTGATTGTTGACTCACTGATTGTAATGTATGACCACGCATAACTTTTTACAAATTAATCCGATTTTGATAATTCTTTTTTTACTGGATAGGACATACCTCGAAGTTGGTCCCATATAAATTTGGGAAAAAGAATCCTACCCTAAGGGTGGGAAAATAGGTGTGATTTATTGTTCATTCACAGATTACAGCAAATAATAGTTAAAGTAGGATTATATAACAAATAATAGCTAAAGTAAGGTAGGTAGCTATTTTAAAAGTAATCAAAAATTAAGCATGTAGTAATTACTAAAATATAGCCTTAAAAAATTTTTAAAATAAAAACTTTTTAACAAAAATATTAAACCTCCGAAAAAACTGAAAAGCAAAAAATAATAAACCTTTTTTATTTAACCTTAATAAATAAGTTCTTAAACTAATGTAAGTATACCTAAGTAATTTTGAGTCGGCGCCAAACAATCAATGAACAAAGATCACTAAATTACCTTAACTTTAAAGAAAATAACCAAATTAAATAAACAATGCAACGTGAAATCTCCAGCAATAAACATAACATTCCAAACAAAAAATGCTTTCTCCTCACGGCTACGATATTAATTTGGTTGTTTGGCGCCGACTCAAAGTTACTTAGGTATACTTACATTAGTTTAAGAACTTATTTATTAAGGTTAAATAAAAAAGGTTTATTATTTTTTGCTTTTCAGTTTTTTCGGAGGTTTAATTTTTTTGTTAAAAAGTTTTTAATAGTCAGCCTAAAAACAAAATTTGAAGATCCTAACTTTAAAACTGAGGGACTTTCATACAAACTTTCATCCCCTATTTGACTGCCTTAGGGGTTGAATTTCGAAAAATCCTTTCTTATTCCTTGTCTACATTATAAAGGAAACCACTGTGTAAAATTTCAGCTTTCTAAGTCTAAGGCCTTTTGTTTTTATTTATATAGATAGATAGATGAAAGAGCGTAAAAATACATAATTTTATTGTATGACAGTAAATGTGTGAATAATAAGGGAAAAAAGTTATTCATCCACAAAGATAGAAACACAATAAATCATTTTTATTATGAAATATTTTTTGAGCACACAATAAACAATTATTGCGACTGAGAATCGCGCCAGTCTACCTACACTAAAGCCACAGAATAAATATTAGTAGGTACCTACTAACGCTAAATCGAGGAAAATTAACAATTGTACGATGGGTCATTGAAGTCGTCAACGGTTGGTTCAAGAGACACTTTAAAACATTCAGAAATCAAGCTTTTGTTAAAAGCCTCCCGAACCTATTTATTGACTTTCGTATAGGTGGAGCTCTTCTGAACTCGTTTAGAGACGCTTTTTAACGCTGCCAATTTCGTGGAGATATCAGATAATTAATAAAAGAATGCATGTTCCTAACAGATTAGGAAGCTATGTAACGGAACAAAATATTAATCGACAGCGAGCGTCATTAACAGCGTGACATTAACCGACGATTCCATCGATATGCCTTTTCCTGTACTTACAGAGGAAGATATCGTATTGTTTAGTCTAGGAACATACGATATCAAACTCGCTCGCTCCTACGATTATTTAATCTCTATGATTATTTTGTGTTCAAAATAGTATTAACATAAATAATAAATAAAATTTTTAGAAGCATTCATTTCTACAACCATAATGATTACTATACTGAACCATACGTATAGGTACCTACAGATTAATTATAAATATCTTATGATTACTTACTTTGTTATTTTTAAAATCTAAGAACATGATAATAATCATAAAATATAGTAACCATAAAGTGCAGTCTAATATAAAAATAATTAAGAAAAAATATTGTTTGACACATTTATACATTCATTATTTCATACTTTCTTTCAGTAATTTGTTATTCAGAATAACATCGATTTTTTCACACATGGCCCATAGTGCTACACTGCTGGGGAAGGGGTCCATACAAATTTTCCCATTGTTCTTTAGTACAACATAATAACACTCGTTTGGATGATATTATGGTTACTATGAAACTGGTTGTTTTAATGTTGGCAAGCTAACTGTTTCAGAAATTTTACAGAGGATTTATAGCATGGGTGTAGATAAAAGTCATTTAAAAGCAAACAATTACTTTTCGGTAAAGAAGCTTTTCACCAACAAATACGTAAGCCGAGAAACACTGGTATTGAAAATGTCCAAATCATGCCCAATCATTACATACATACAATTTGTAGTTTTATTATACGTGTTTTTCATTCTAATGAATTCACAGCTGGACAAATAAGTGAGTTCCTAGTTATCCAGTAGAAATTAAGTTCTGAATAAGTAACGGGAACAATTGTGAAGGGTTTCAAGCGCAGAGAGCACCGTAGCCTCACTTTAGTAAGTTAAGAGCCGTGCTTGTTGAAAACTAATTTGAGGTAATTACTGCAGTAAATACCTGTGTAAATAGCTTACTGTATAAACAGTATACAAAATCACATTCTAAGTTATAAAACTTAGAATGGGAAACTGGGAGACTGTTTAAAGGACATGTCTGGTGGAGCAATGGGCGATTGTCTAGGTAGTCAAAGAAAATGTTTAGTAATGATTGTTATATTATTATAACCGTCGTATTTTATATTTTCTTAATTAATAAGTTTCAGGAGTCAGGATCTTGCGCAAACTGGTCAAAATAAGGATTATACGCTAGGGATTTTTCTTGGTTTTTTTTTAGTATAATGCCATCTGTGAGAGAATACAGGTACTAATTGGTGGTATGCCTTTGTGAGGTTAATGAAACATTTCATATTTTGTTAGTCCGAGATCATTTCTACAGCTTTTTGGATATTTCTATTTGTGTAACAAAAATGTAAAGCGCCTATTGTTTGTCTATTAAATACTTACTAAGTGCCTTACATTTTTTTTTTCATTTAATCACAAATCATTCTTATTTACTTAATGCACATAATTATCCTCTAGTAGCAGTAGTTTTGGCATCATCTTTAATTCTGTATTTTGGTTTCTATCTTCAATACCCATAATATTATTTATATTTAGCTACTTGTTGGTACTGAATTGGGATTATAATAAATAAAACTATGTATGTGTTTATTGCCAAACAAATTATTTAATTGTAGATACATACTTAAATAAAATGATAAAAAAAAATTAAACGTCTTCTAGAGACACCAAAACATGGTCCAAAAATGTAGCTGGTGCTAGCACGGTATTTTGATGTCTTGCCCAGCCAAGATACCATACTAGCGTCATGACGTGCCAGACCATTATATGACCTAGTAATCTCTCACTGTCAGCAGCTTCGGTATTTAACAAATTATAACAATCGTGACACTTGCGTATCCATCTAATGGGAGCTGGAACAATAAGAAATGTCATTGTATTTTTCAAATTATAACACAACTGCTCAATGTTGCCTTTTTTGCATGGTTTACGCGACTGCCGTAGTATAGAGGCCTACCTGATTTGCTAACCATCGAGCAAGTCTCACTTGTAGGGGTAACGCCATCCTTGACACGATATATCTGCGAATCCGCAACACAGCGATGCACCTCATCATAATATCCAAATCGAAAGGAAAAGCAGAGTCCTATAAGAACAGCAATAGTCATCGTGTCTAGATGATGTCAGTCCGTGTAGAATAGCAATGGTCGTTAAAAGAAAATATCAATAACACAAAATAATCGCATAGTAGGTAAGCAAGGAATGCATACACGCAACTTGGAACTGCAATGCAAGCAAAGCAACCTAAAATAACTGGTAATATGTCAATGTCATGTCAAAAAAGTAATAAATACTTACCTTCATGTTAGGAAGTGGGTATTCAAAGAAAAACACGTTTGATGTGTACACAAAAATATTTTAGTAATATTGTCGTATTATATACGCAAATACGTTAATATATTCCTTTGATCTAAAATAAGCGGCTTATAATTATTGCTCACACTATTAAAAGATAATTAAGGGATAAAATGGAACGTCAAAAACATTTTTAGTACTTCCCGTTAAAAATGGCAAATCGGAAGCTACGATTGAGTACTGTTTTTTTGAAAATTATGCTACGCAAGTAATACTGAGTTAATAAATCCATAGTAATTTAAATCTAAATTTTTAAATCTTACTGTAAAAACATAAATCATGAACCTATACCAGAAGTACCAGAGGGCAGAAACTGGACATGTCCTTTGTATGGGAAGTGGTCTATGAACTAGTGATGGGTCGTTGAAGGTTTTTCTGTCAACGAAACGTTAACGTTGAATTGCGTTTGTCAACTAGTTGATCAACTAGTTAATTTCGTCAACGAGTTAACGTGTTACGAACGTCAACTTGCATGAACGATAAACGCCTTAACGCTTTTACTGTTAATTTACGAACAATTTGATGCAATTTACCAAATGAAATTGGATAACTTTTTATGATGACTTTACACCTACTACCTACCTAGGTTTCTAGATGATCTTCCCTTCATACTTTTTTCAGGCTTAGGACTGACTGATTAATTTGCTATAAAACACAAAGGACACGGCCGGAATTCTTAGAGAGCTGTGCCCTAACACAAAATATTCATGTACACTGACTTAAAGTACGTCATATTAAAGCTTACAGGTATGTCTTTACAATAGTTTAAGTTTTATGATCAGAGAAGAAGCGAGAGATACTACAATAAGGATACAAAAAAAGCGCCTAGACATTTTGAATAGCAATGATCAATCTTTCCGAGTTTTATAGACAAAACAATACGAGAAATACAAAATTATCAATGGATATAAATGCCGTTTCTTCACTAGCCGACATGACATTTATTCACATCGATATCAGTGAATATCTAATTCTATGAAAATGTATGAAATAATCTAAACGCGTCGTATCAGCTAGTGACGAAAGAGCCAAAAATAAAAATACCAAGTGAAACTTATTAGAAATCATATTATTGATGTATTGGTAATAGTCTCTGGCTAGACCATTCAATCGTTGTAGGCAGGCCGCGATAGCGAAGAGCTCGTCGTCTTACAGATATTTCTGGATATTATGACTTCCTCATAGCAACTTGGCAAAAAATATACAATCGGATTGGCAATAAAACACTAAAATAGCACTTGAATTTTTATTAATGTACCTATCTAATTAAGTAGCTAGAATAGACACTTGCTTATAAAATGTATAGCTACTTGTTTTACAGACATTTTTAGAATAACATCATTGCAATTACTCAGACAAGACACATTCAAAGTCAAAGTCAAATCATTTATTTCAAAAATTACAATAAAACGAAATTGATTCTAGTCGCCCCTTCCAAAAGCTAGTTTTCGTATGGAGAAGAATGGGCATTCAATGTTTTTACCTACTCTTGCGCTTGAAGTTATTCATCTTCAAAGATCAACAAAATGTTATCAAGGAATGAGACTGGTGCCGTTATATTTGCTTGATGCCTGGCCCAGCCCAAATACCATAACAACGTCATGACACTTCTTTTTTTATTTTTGGGAAATCTTTAAATGACCCCTCCCGCTCTGGGTGGAGTGGAAGGGAGTGTCAGACTCTTACTGACTAAAACCCATCCGTGTTCCTTCCTTAGCCCTTTATGTTCCGGGGTAGCGGTAACCCTTTCGGACAATCCCGCACCCCCGGCAGGCTTCGGCCCTGGGAGGCCTCTTCCTTTTTGCTGACATCTCTTTGAGGCGCGCGTGGAACACGTACGCGCCGTCAGGCACGTTAGAGTGGTTACAATATGTGGCTACATTCGATTAGTGGCCACACTACAATTCAGGCACCTTGACATCGTGAGCGTCAGAATCCAAATAATCCAAATCGTAAACAAAAAAGTCCAGTAAGCACAGCAGAATATTAACGTTAGAAGCGTAAACGAAAGTCCGATAAACGATAGCGTGGCGTCAAGTTAAAATATCCAACAGAGTAACATAAACAGAATACAGTAATACGTGCTAAGGTCAACGCAAAACTACACAGGTTCTGTGCTACACAGAGCACAGGCACGGTAATGTCACAGTATATCATCTATTATCGTGGTAATGTTATCATATCAGTATTCTGTCTTCATACAAACGGTCGAAACGCGAGTCATACCTACGCACCTCGAGTTTGGTATACCCTCGGTAAACAAACAGAGGCGAATGCGCCACAGTGATGAATGGAGGGTGTGATGATTTCGTAAGCAGTAAGGCTATCTACTTACTTATGTACTTAGCTACTTACATACATATACAACATGTAACATAATTAACGCACATCCTGAAAGTAGTTTGTTCAGAATCGTTTACTGAATTGATTTCTATCATTTTTAATATAGGTAATTTTTTATCCCAAAAATAATTAAAAGTACGTAAATTGCAGTCACACTACCCGTGTACAGTCAAAACTAACTAAAATGGACCGTAACTCAAGGCAATAATACTTTTAAAAGTGCAGTTTTATTTGTATTAATACAAATTCCGTCATTAAATACAAAATAAAGAAAAATGAACCTTATTTCAAGCAAGTTAAAAGTCTACAAATACATTTAGTAAACCGATATAACCGCACGCACACACTAACAGGCACTGGACAAAGGACACAATAGTTAAAACAACAAAATAATATGTCATGCTTGTTTTCGTTCCCTTTCTCCTACAAACTAAAAACCTGGGATAGAGCGGGATAGCCACCAAGATACCGTGCAGCGCGGGCGCGGCAACGATGAAAGAAAGAAGGCTAACTTAAATGTAAACAATACTAGTCACGCGCGGACATTATTAGTGGAAGGACTTCGTAGAGTGTTTGCAAATAATTTTTCGCGCGCGATGTCTTTCCAATACACAAATATTCAGTACACCGAAATGGTGAGGACTTTGGCACGGTGTAGTGATAATGTGGCTCTAGCTTGCAGAACATTCAACCAAAGGTATGGTACCAGAGTAGACCGCAGGACTATGTTAGCTGCTACTCAGCGGCTTCGCGACCACGGAACGTTCCGTCCGAACACGGCTATCGACAGGGGAGCCAATGTGCGTACACGTACTCGTCTTCAAAACGAAATACTGGACTATTTTGATGAGAATCCCCATGCCAGTACCCGAGAAGCAGCGCCACGTTTTGAATGTAGCCATATGCATGTGTGGAGAACACTTCGTGGTGATAAAGAACAACCATTCCACCTCAGAAGATGCCAGGAGTTGACTCCAAACGATTACGCACCTCGCTTGCAGTTCAGCCGCTGGTTATTAGAAAATTGGCGGCGGAACATAATTTGGACAGATGAAAGTACATTCACACGTGTGGGAATGTACAATCAACACAACACACATTTATGGATGCACGAAAATCCTCACGCATGCAGAGTGGATTCCTTCCAACACCGTTTCTCAGTTAACGTCTGGGCCGGTGTCATTGGTACATACATACTGGGGCCTGTGTTTTTACAAAGATTAACAGGAGACGCATATTTACTGTTTTTACGAGAAACTCTACCTACGCTGCTAGAAGACATACCTCTTCATAATTTACAAGAGGTATTCTACCAACACGATGGTGCCCCTGCTCATTTCACTAGGAGTGTTCGACAGCACCTTGATGATGAGTTTGGAGAGCGCTCGCGCTGGATCGGTCGCGGCGGCCCTGTTCAGTGGCCTCCCAGATCAGCTGATTTAACGCCTCTTGACTTTTTTTTGTGGGGACGTATTAAATCGTTAGTTTATTTTAGTGAGACGACAAGTGCCGAGGACCTAAAAAATAGGATAGTGAACGCTTTTGAAATTGTGAAAAATGACACTGAAGTTCTTTCTAAATTAAAGCATCAATTAAGAAAACGGGCATTAAAATGTATTGAACAAGGTGGTGGACATTTTGAAAGTGTGTTAAAAATACAACGTCGTATGAGTGTTTAGGAAAATTGTAAGTTAAGTACTTAAGTATTTGATTTTTTAAATTATTGTAAATACATATCTTGACTCACATCTTTCAGTATCGCCTCTTTTTAGCAGTTTATTATTATTTACATTAGCAAAACATTTTGTAACGAATATTGCCTATTGGCATTGTATCATAATTAATAAACAAAATTATTGAGTCGACAGTCCAAAGCCTGAACAGTGTGATGGAAAGATACAATACAATAAAAAATGTAGACAATAAACAGCTCGGAGTTCGGACATCTGTTAACCGCTCTCTCGACTAGCTGCACGGGGTTTTTCCCGTTAATGTTCATATTTCTCGTAAACAATCGTGTATTGTCGCCTTTTTTCGGCACTAATAGCGACGTGTGCGACTGTGTGCGTTCGTGGATTTCTACTGTGACCACAACATTCTTCTGGAATTAGGATAACTAATTTAATAAATAATCAATGCTTAAACATGTTTAATTAAAAATTTTGTGTACGTATTATGATTATAACACAATATACTAATTGGGGTGTCTGAGGGTGTGCGTTAATTACGTTACATATTGTATTATTGAATTAGACGAAATATCATAATGAAATGATTATGAGAGTAATAAATGGTAGGTACCTACCTTCTGATTTACATTATAATTTACTTTTTAAGTAAGCATTGCCATCCAACGTGGTAATGCTGCCAGCCTTTTGGGCACTTATCCCATTGACAGCGATGCGGACGAATTTTTTCATGCCCAATGAGCTCGTCTTTTTTTCTTTTTATTTGTATATAGTATATATATATTTTAGTTTGTGTGTACATATGTAAGTAATTATAATCATTTAATAGTAAGATTGTGTAGTAGGTAATTAGAAGTTTTGATTCGAATTTAAAATCACAAAACTAGAAATAAACTCAAGTAGGTTGATGAAATTAAAATACTGTTGGCGGGCAACCCTATCGCGTGTTTACGTACCGCGCGTGTGTAGGTAATTATTTCAAGAACAAGGCCGAGTCACAATACTGTTAGATAACATTACCGTGGTACAGGGCACTGAGTGACAGGTGACAGACGTGAAAAAAATAACTAGGACGTTCGGATACACACTCTTGAGTATAATTGTCGATGCATAATGCGTAACGTGAACAACATCATGACACACGGGCCACGGCAGCTCGAAAAATAATGTGTGCGATAATCGTGAAAACGTTGACTTCTACAGGTATTTACTTTAGCAATACGATTCTGGCAGTCGCGGTTGTTTTTTATTTTAATGCAACCTTCAAGCGCGCTACAGATACGGTGTTTGTCTTATGCATGTATCCAAACGCACATGCAATTTGAATTGCATTGCTAAAAACCAAAAAATCAATTAACACACATATTGTTTTGCCATTTTCTGTCGCCTGCTCTAGAGAAATGTAATTGTTGCGATTAATTTTAGTATATTTAAGAAGTCATTTTCATATATTAATAATTACTGTACATTTATGTATTCTGAATTGATTTGAGGGCAGAATCCGGCCATGTCATTTCAGGCGTAGATAATTTAATGTCATCGTTAATTTCTTTTAAAAATAATGATCAAATTACTAAATAAATATCAAATCTTTTATTCGTTATTTAGAGTTCAAATTATTGTCATGACTATCGCGTCGTAGCGGGAGTTTTGTAAATATAAATACAATTTACGTACGTTGAAAATAACAAAACGTTGAGTTCATATTCTCGTTTCGTTAAACTAGTTGAATTCATAAACGTCGTTGTCTCGTAACTCGTTGACGAATTCAACGAGTTGATTTGTTTATGGTCAACGTTAATCCCGTTGAAGAGACATCAACGTTGATTCAACTAGTTCGTTGATTCAATGCCCATCACTACTATGAACCAATAGCGATACTGTCGTGGTATTTCTGTGGGGATATCTCAACTATATCCTTGTGCAAAAGGGCATCAAAATCCGACTCGGTAGTTTTGAGAAAATTAATACTTTAGTATTCACATCGCTACATTTTTACCCGACTGCGCCAGAAGGAGGGTTATGTTTTTCGAGAGTATGTATGTATGTATGTTTGTGTGTATGTTTGTATGTATGTATAACTGTTTGACACCCTCTGCGGCCTGAACGGCTCGATGGATTTTAGCTTGAGAGGTGTCGTTAGATTCGTATTTGCTGTGAAAGTGACACTGGGTATATCAAAATAAAAAATGGCGGATTTTTGGCGCCATATTATGCCTTCGAAAAATTTTTTTTCTCACAACCTATCGAGTGGGGTATCAAATAAAGGGTTTTAAAAGGTGATTACAAAAATATGTACAACTTATGGGTAGTTCTTCGAAATTTGATTCTTCGACTGATACATATGGCCAAAATTTAATTTCACTTTCAGCTCTGTAACACATGCTCATATGAAAATAGACATACCAAAGAACATATGTTTGTATGAGGGGCTCGTTTTTATAAAGTAGTTTTCAAGATATCGACGTTCGAATATTTTGTGCCCAGATGAATCAGAAACAGAAATAAAAAGTAATAAATACACCGTTAATTTTGATTGATAATTCTAAACAATAATTGTTTATTCTTAACTAAGACTAAGACATATCAAAAGTGTCATATTTAGAACAGTTTTATACTCCTGTCACTTTTTAATTATTCAAAAGGTTATAGCTAAATAAATGATAATAAATAAGACTAGAACTACTGACTTGTACACGGTCAAACATTGGACATTATAATGCAACAAAAGCACTCCTTTCGTGCTGGAAAGGGGAAATCGAATTTATTTCATTAGTCTAATGGGGGTTTTGACCATACGAATCAGGCACAGTTGAATCAGATTTTTGCCTACAATCATGCATAACTCATCATACATACAGACTTCATTATTGTTATTTTTCTACACGATTCCATAACCTAAAAGCATCACACGAAACACAGATTGCAGTTTTAAAACAATAAAATAAATTTTATAAAGTAGGCATTGTAATCATAATGCCACCTGAACCAAACACAGGTGAATCAGATATTTTCCTTCGTAACACCGGGATCTAAGCCAACCAGCCGCAGGTCCACCTTCTAGCTCGTTCATTGCACGACTGGCTTCCCCCCGCGCGGGAAGCCAGACTCTCATTATTATTACCTGACCAAGTACGGTCAAGTGAAGCTTACGCCACATTAATCAGTATTATACGCCGGACACTCCTTATTTACTTATTAATAAACAAAATAACGTAGTTATAACCAATACACATTTTTTTTGTAAGAGGACAACTCATTTCCTTTCGATATAATTATAATTTATATTGATGTATCAAAGGGAAAATGCGACATCGACCATTTTGTACCGGAAAATGGCAAACGGACGCGTTATATGAATCAGAAGAACACACTTCAAATATTTTTATTTTGTACCTAGACAGCAAGTATTTAAAAAATATAATTTGTCCTAGTAAGGCATAAAGCTAAACTGTACAAAAAAAAATTTACATGCCGTTTTGTTAGTTGGTTACAGAAATATACCCATAGACATCGAAAATTTTGTCCCTGAAGAACTACCCTTATATGGTTAAAAGTAACTCAAAGTGACAAATCGTAAAAAACACGTACCTACTAAGAACTAAATCGTCTGCGAAATCTTTCACATTAATTGAAAACTAAAAAACTGGAAATAAAAAAAGTAGTTAAAAAAATTAAAAAAACCCGACTGCAACGTTACCTATACTAAAACTAACTGAAAAGCTAAAAACAAGCCCATTTTAAATTAAATAAAAGTTGGAAGCAGGCGGGGCCCCTACCATTATTATAGTTTCAAACTCAAATGGGTCCCGCCTGCTTCCAACTTTTATGTGATTTAAAATGGGCTTGTTTTTTAGCTTTTCAGTTAGTTTTAGTATAACGTTGCAGTCACGTTTTTTTAATTTTTTAACTACTTTTTTTATTATGGAAACGTTTTAACGGCTATTTCTGACTTTTTAATTCTTAGAATGTGTTTTTCTGCTACACAAAGTTACATGCTACCTCGACAGTACCGAATTTCAGGTATTTTTTTCCGTTTATAACCGACTTCAAAAAAAGGAGGAGGTTCTCATTTCGTCGGAAACTTTTTTTTAAATTTTTTTCACCGATTACTCGAAGACGGTTGGACTGATTTAGAAAAGGCGGCGGGCACAGGGCCCGCGTGCTGAATTACGGCCCACTCCCTCTCGAAGAGCCCGTGACTCAGCAGTGGGGACATTATATGCTGATAATGTAGTGTTTTTTTATGGAAGTCAGTTTTTTTTGTTGTGAAAATGTTATTTAATTTTCAATTTTTAGTGGGTCGGTTTGTAATTTATCTAACTCACATTTGAACGGCTTATCACCTTTTACAAAATACTGCTTTTCCCGATGCAGGGATGTTAATTGTTGAGGAGTTCTCCTGGTACTTCAGCATCAGCTCCACTTTACTATATGCATTCAGTACTGTTGAGTTGGCATGTGACTTTGTCTAGCAGAGAAACACATTAATTAAGAATTATAAAGTCAGAAATGCCCGTTAGAACGTTTTTAAAATAAAAGTGTAGCATAAAAATATGTATTCTAAAATATTATATTTCTGAAAACTGCCGGGTCAGATTTTGATACCACTTTACACAAGGGTATAGTTGAGGTATCCCCACAGAAATACAGTATCGCTATTGGTTCATAGACCAATTTTTATCAGTCTCCTTTAAAATGCCTTTGAAATAGGAAATGTAATTTTAAATTTTTGATTTTTAAATTAATGGTTCTAATGACTATAATCAGTAACCTTAATTAATACATATTATAAATTCCTAAACATAAAACGATAGTGTAAATTGAATAAATACACAGTCAAAGTCACAGTCAGTCGGAAATGTAATTGCCGTTATGTTATATAATTTATTATTTCATTGACAATACGTGAGTACCTACTCTCAGTATGTTTAACACGTTGACTGTCAGACAACAGGCACAATAGAAAATCTATTGTTTGCAGACCCTACGGTCAAACGGTGTCCGCAAACAATAGATTGTCTATTGTTTGCGGACACAGTGACAGTCAATTACTTAAGAAGTACAACAAACATACAACATAACCAGCCTATAATGTTCTCAGTGCTGGGGCAAAGGCCTCCTCTATGGTGAGGGAATGGGACGTAATCCAACACGCGCCGGCCCAGTGCGGGTTGGCAGATGTCATAATTATGTCTTCGAATTTTTGGTTCTAGGACATGCCGGTTTCTCACGATGTTTTCCTTCACCGTTTTGAGAGCAGTGGTGATGAAATATTTTACACTAAGTAAAGCGCCTATCTGGGTTCGAACCTAAGACCTGCAGCTCGTAAGTCGCGGCCGTTACCACTTGGCCACCACAGCTCACTTAAGAAATAAATATTATTAACTTATATCTCGTGGTAGTAATAACAGCCACAATGGTGGATCGATCGGGTCAAGCTACGCTTGCCGAGGTTGGACCGTGTGACCATCTTTACACACCGAGACCCCAGTTGGTCCCGGCTGTCATTCGTAGATCTTTGAGAGTAGTTACGAGTCGTCAGAAGCCTGAAATTCTGACAACAAGTCTTACTAAGGCGTATCGTATTACCCTGGAACTGGGTTGTGGAGGTCAGACAGGCAGTCGCTCCATGTAAAATAGTGGTATTTAGCTACGTCCGGTTAGACTGGAAGCCGACCCCAACATCGTTGGGCAAAGGCTAGAAACATGATAATGTTTTTTGTAAAAATGTCACATGATATAAAAGTATTGTATTGTGATGTAATTTATTATTTTGTTTTGCAGTGCCCTGCTACGGTGCATGTTTTGAAAGTTATAATTTTATTCTTATACTATTTTTGTAACTCAGGGCTGGTAGAAATTTGTAGCGCTTGTAGTACCTACGGTGCCCTGTCAGTTCACCAAAAATTAATTTACAAATTCTTACTTGACAAACAACGACTGGCAAAAACATGATTAGTCATTTCATCATTATGCAGCAACAAGTTTGCCAAAAAAACATTTGCGGAATGTGTAAGTGTAAATAAAACATTTGCGGAATAAGTTGTTTGTGAAATAAATAGTATACGAAACGTTGGTTGTAAACTAAAAATTTGTCAATGGAGTTTTGGTGAAACATTAGTGAACCCTTGTAGTACACATGTGTACCAACTCGTAACGATTTTAAAATGGCTTTTAAATAGGCAATGCTTTTTTAGTTTTCAATGACAATGCATGGGTTAATCTAACTCACTATAACTTAACTTTTGTACGTATAATACGCGCATCGACGTGGAGTTGTGGACACCAGCTCGTTTTACCTATTACCTATAACTTAAATGGTTTTTAATAGGAATTATTGTTAAGCTTAATTACCCCCTTACTAATAAACGCATTATATCAGAAGCATAGTTACACACCGATTTCTCTCTCTCAGTTGTCAGTAATTTGACTTTCGAAAAACGAAGGCAAAACGTTGTGTAACTATACAGACGCTATACTACGTTTATTAGTAAGTGAGTTAGTGTTTACCTACTTCAGAATTTGTCTATTTATTTGTCAAGTCAGGCACACCAACGACGTCTCGCGTGGATCTACGTTTAAGCATACGAAGGATTAAAAGCAGAAATAAACATTTAATTTCATAATCAAGTAATATTACAGCTGAACCTTTTTATCTAACTTAACACAATACAAATAAAAAACTATAAATCTTTAGTTTTTACAGCTAAAAAATATCTAGATGGTAGATCAAAATGAAGCTTGAGAGTTAAATCATCGTTTATTAAAAGAGGAATCTACTCATTTTCATCGATGTTTCCATTATATTGGTTGAAGATGAATCCCAAGCATGATTGGAAAGGCGGAAAGTGCCTGAAGGTAGCGTCAGAATATCGACTTGATATTAATTGGAAGAAATCACAGACGCTTTAAAGATCGGTCGAAGTAGATAACAAGTAGCTAAACTTTGTTGTTACGCTGCATCCACACCGAAGTGACTCTTTGTCGAGAAACTTTATGCAACATGATAACATTCAGTAACTTTCTGTAGTTTTAGACCCATACAACACTGACGACCGACACAAGCCGAATAAAACCGTAGTTTTGCACAGCAAGAAAAACGTGTCAAAAGCCTTTGGCTTCCAGTTATTTTAATGGAGTAACCGTGAGATCTTCTTGCCACCTCTTCTCCATACAAAACGCCCAATAGAAACCGTGCATCTAGCTTCTGACGTTTCAAGAGCGCCCATGTATTTATGTGAAACACATTTCCACAAATTTTGCATTTTTTTGTTTTATGTAGTTTTTAACTGCATGTAATTGAGCTCAGATACAATAGTTCAGCTTTTCAAAATTACTCACAAATAGATTAAAAAGACGTGATACAAGTAAATTACAAGAAACATGAAACATCTTGTCTCAGTCCTGGGCAAGGCGACACTTTTTTGTTAAAACTTCATCGTGTTGTATCCACGCGAAAGATCGAAGTCCAAAGTGAAAAGTTTCCATGCGAAAGTTAAACACTTTCTTGCTACACTTTTTAGGTAGTTTTTAAATTGATCTTTCCTGCATATTCTTTTCAGGGTTAAATTATAACTAAAACAACTCGGGAAAATCTAAGTAAGATTCTTCTAATTAGTAGAGATTGACTATTAAAACTGTCACACTGGTGTCGTGGTCGCAATCGCTACTGTTGAGCCTGGGGTCCTGGGTTCGATTCTCAGGTTGGGAAAAGTTCAACTGGATCTCTCCATTACGGATTTGACTTCTTTGGTGTGGCAACCGGGTAGCCGGTACCGGATACCCGACGGCGAAGTGTAGGTATAGCCATGCACGTTAGCTTTCACACGTACTGGCGTGCATGGCTATACAATTTGCCGCCGGTAGGCATCGGTTACCCGGCAACCAGGACGTGTGAAAAAGCACTTGCACGCTACAGATTCCAATAAATATTATGGAAAATTGTAAAATCTTTTTCCTGGGAACTTTTCAGCAAAAAGTTATGTAATTTTTCAGTATTACTGGAACTTACTGTTATTATTTGTAGCTTGCCAACTTCTATTTGAATAACCTAAATTGCTGCGTCCTCAGTTTTCTGATCAGAGGGCTTAGACAAGTGGCAATCGCTTTCAAAGGGTTTTGTGTTTCTAAAACGATTTTCAAAAAAGTCTACACGAGCGTTGACTTAGGTCAATTCTGTCCCTTAAATTGTTGACTTCGTTTCAATACTACTTTGCATATTCTAGAAACCTGTAAGTAAGTTAGACAGAGTACTTACCGATACTCATCATTTCCACCAGCACCTCAAGTTGGATTAATAGGGCCACCACAGAGGCTGCAATGCCTCCACAGATGGTTGCAAAAGCAGGGGAGCCAGTGCTCTCAGAGATCGATGACAGTTTCCTGAAACAAAATAATATCGGGAATTAATTGATATGCCTGCATTTAGGATACCATTGAAGAACATAGTTTTATGTGAACCTGGAAAATATAATTTAAAACAACATGAGTTCAAAGTGCGGTTGCGAGATACGACGAGGAATCTCTGACATTTACTCCGTCTTTCCGAGTTTTACCGGAATATTTTCACGACCGTTTAAAACCACGCTCAAAGTAATACCAGTTCCAGTAAAACTATTAAGCGTGTCATTCACATTCTCGTTCCTCGGACGTGAAGGGGAACGCAAAGTATGTCGGCACTCGTCAAAGAGACGTGCGCTTCCAGTATCTCGACAGATTTAAACAACCCACGCCAGTTCTGTGTGGATCCTTGGCAAAGAAAAACTTTTTTTCATGATTATTGCGAAATAAGATGCGGTTGGTACTCGTAAAAGTTAGCCTTTTCAAGAAATTAACGGTACTAGAACGTGAGTGTCTAATAAACCTAGTTTTAATAATATGGTCTGTTTTTATTCCCTCTATAATCTAGGTCTATAATGTTCCCACTGCTGGGACACAGGCCTCCTCTTGGTGAGAGGGAGTGGGCCTTAATCGACCACGCGGGCCCACTGCGGGTTGATAGATGTCACATGAGAATTATCTTCGAATTTTTGGTTGTAGGACACGTCGATTTCATCACGATATTTTCCTTCTCCGTTTTGAGAAAATGATGTAAATAATGTTACAAGCTAAATATTTGACAACATCCTAGGGATTCAATGAATAGAACTCCAATTTAGTAATCAATACTCAATTTCGGGACTTCGCTTTACAACCGAGAAAAAAAGCGAGTATAATACCGTAATTTACCAATTTACAATCGGTATGGTTACGGAATCGGGTTATCTATAAATATTTAAGTAAAGTCGGTTTTCGTGTCTGTCTGTTTGACCTCTTAGATGTTCAAAACTCTTCTTTTCACCATAATTTAGAGAATTTATTTCGGAATGTTTATGTGTTTATAATTTAAATATATTATAGAAATCTTAATGTTTTCTTAAGTCGTAAAAGCGAAACGGGGGCGGGTCGCTAGTCGTAAATAAATTGTAAAATATTTTCCTGTTTCATTTTCTAAAACCAGACATGCGACTTAAGTTAGAATGATCCCACGGAGACCGCGCTTATTAGATTTTGAATCCATGAAAAAAAAATAGTATTACTTACATACCTATAAAAGTTTAAAAAAATGATATATCTTATTTAAGGATCTGGTGGACATGCATTCGCTATTTATAACACGATTAGATTAACTTTTCTGGATAGTAAAAAATCCTAAAGTTACCCCTTTCCTTAATGTTTAATCAATCTCATAGCTACAAAACAAACGTTTTTTTTTTTCTTATTTTTTATATAAATGACTAGCCTCTGCCCGCGACTTCGTTCGCGTGAAATTTCTTGTTCCCCCGACCATCCCCGTCGCATCGCATCACCTACCCGCGCTATCACTTCGCTTTCGCTTAGCGTTCTTTCTGACTTTTTATTCTTTTTGCTCGGCTCCTAAGAGACATAGCGTGATGTTAAATAGCCTATAGCATTTCTCAAGAATTGGGCTATCAAATGTAAAAAGTATTTTTCAAATCCGACTGGTAGTTCCAGAGATTACCCCTTACATACAAACTTACAATCAAATTTTACCTCTTTATAATATTAGTATAGAAAAGTTAGTAAGATTTATATTTAAATACTTACTATGTCTAAATATCCAACAAATGCCCGAGCTCAACCACTCGCGGGCCTACTTCAGTCGCGCACACAGAGTAATATAGACTACCTATAATGAAAGTCGCGCATCGGCGCTCTTAGCGGCAGCTTAGCGCGGAGCGGCGAGCGGTATAAACAAATATACGAAAATGTATGAACCATGCCACGACGACGCACCGCTCGCAGCGTCAACGCTAGCAGTGCATTTGACAAAGACACCGCGCCGCTTGCCGCTAAACCAAAAGTCGTGGCCGGGCGGTTAGACGGCGGACCTTTGTCAGTTCTTTCCGCGTGATCACGTGAAGTTGTTGTTGAGCAACATTGCGTAATAAGTGAATGAAACGGAAAAAGAAATCATGCAGTTTATGGTCATCTTCAAGACCAAGTATATGAGAGATGGGAGGGAATCGCTGTTCAATCTATGGAAGCAGCGGACGAAAAAGAAGCTGCAGTCGCAGAGGGTCGAATAGTAAATGGAATAACTACGGCGGATGTTTATGTGGATGGATGCTGGTGCGCCAGGTCATACGGGAATAATCTCAAAACTTTGTCAGGCGCGGTTGTAATAATTGGGAAAAGGTTTGGAGTTCTCTTTACAGGGATAAAAAAAAATAATATTGTCTACTTTGCGCTCGAGCAGAAAAACAAGGTGTCGATCCAAGAAAGCATAAGTAAATGTTTTAGAAATTATACCGGGTCATCAACTTCCATAGAGTCTCACACACATGGAGATTCACACGCACAAAATCAATTGGTAGTTTAAATAAAATAAGCGTTTTTATATTAATCTTTATCACAAAAATCACCAACGGTGTAATTTTTTTTTTAATTTTATTTTATTAAAACTTCATAATGAATTTAAAACTTTATTAAAAAATAATTACTTTCAAGGATCCACATTCATTTTTATTTCTATATTTTCTTTTATTTTATTTAATAATTTTTTATACTTAGATACACTCTTTTAAAGAAATACATACGAGTATTTTTGTATTTGTATTCTTTCCTTCTGTTCAAATATTGCAGTCCTACTGATAATCACTGTACTATGACCTGCCTGTGGCTATGGCCGCTGTCCGAACTTTTAAGGTGACTACAGGACGTAAACGCAAAAAACGCAAGTTTTATAATGCCTTAAACTATATGGTTGACTACAGTAAACTAAATCAGAAAAATATATGATATTTTTCAGAATATATGTAGAAAGTGTGTTGAAAACATAATACAACTGATTTGATAGGATAGAACAAAAACATGAAGCTACCTCTAAAAACTTTCTTAAAACAGTTAAAACCATACTAATATACCTACATACAATCATTCTGATTTTTTGTCAGATTATTGCAAGCAACATACTACTTAAAGCACTAGTGTTTTAATTTAAGACCAAACAATAGATTTTTTTGTAAACAGATATTATGCTTCATATTTTGCAATAAATTATCAGCGTTGTGTCATCGCGTTTCTCTTTCTTTTCTATGCAGTCCAACAGTGAATGCGCTTTAGGTCATGTAGACCCCTTAATGGCGCGCTGCGCTAACGTGTACGACGAGCGGAACACGCCCCGCGGATTTCCCTGCACCTCACCCCCTCAAATCGGCTCGAGGATCATAACGCCTATTATAGATAACGAACGAACGAACCGTATCGAACGTCAAGTTGCCTGGCTAATATAGATATTAGCCAGGTAACCGACGTTCGATAATCCTATTACAATATTACAGTATTACCGCTACCCGTTCAGGTAGTCTATTGAACCGATCCCATAAGCCTTATTTTACCTGCAAAGTAAATCGACGTCATAACACTAACAATATAGTAGTGTAGTGTGTGGGGGTGTGTGTGCAGTTATTAAATTATTATATACATAGTCAATGTGAAATATTATTTATGGATAACTAGTTGCGCCCCGCGGTTAAACCCGCATAAGTGTCGATCCCGTGGTAATATCGGGATAAAAAGTATCCTATGCGTTATTCTGATGTATGACTGTAGTTTCATAAAAATCCATTCAGGCGTTTTGCGTGAAAGAGTAACAAACTTCTATCCATCCATCCATCCTCACAAACTTTCGTGATTATAATATTATTAGGAAGTAGGATTTTATACATAACTTAATATTATGCCTGTTATTCTCAAAGGGTTGGCCAGAGGTGTAACATAGTGCATCCACTATTTTCGCCAGTTATTTTTAAGTCGCATCTAATTGGCGGCGATCCTATTGCCACTAATTAAATATTGGTACTAATGATAAGCATATATTGTCATAATTTACACTGGCATAACGAAATTCAGCATAATGATCACTACGCATAATATTATTAGGCATTAATGATTTGCCATAAATACTGTTGTCATAATAATAATGAAGCATAATTTTATAAAGCACTAGCATGGAGATGGCGACAACACGTGACAACCTATGGGGACAATCGTTTGTTGTCTTTTTTAACCGACTTCAAAAAGGAGGAGGTTCTCAATTCGACTGTATGTTTTATTTTTTGTATATTTATTACGCGACTAGCTTCTGCCCGCGACTTCGTCCGCGGAAAATTTCTTGTTTTAACATAGGATAACACTCGATTGATATTACTGTATTTAATTTTATTAGTAAAATATTGTTTGGAATCAGATCAGTAACTTCAAAGATTACCTAAGTTCTCTTTTCTGCTCAAGGTAACTTAACCCTTGGTCGCCTTTTACTTATTTTATTTATTTAAGTTAGGTATCTATTTAATTTAAAGCTTCTCTATATACAATGTTTGAGGTTGTTTTATTTTCCGGTAACAGAATAATCTGCTTTTCGGATGATCCCACTCTTGATAGACCAACATATAATTGCCCATGGGAAAAACATTCTTTTCGTAGCCAACCAAAGAGAATGTTTATCACTGGGACTTGTTAATAGTCAGGGCAAATGATGTTTTTATTGGAAACTCAGATAGACGCTGTGCACGTTCATCGCTGGATTCTGCGATGTTATGGCATTTTGCCTAGCGAGCCGCTGCGAGCGCTCAGCGCTAGTCTCCCTATCCCTTGTTTCAGAGACATGCTGCCTTAAAACAGATAGACGCTGTGCACGTTCATCGCTGGATTCTCGAGCGCGGGCCTGTGATGTTATGGCATTTTGCCTAGCGAGCCGCAGCGAGCGCTCAGCGCTAGTCTCCCTATCCCTTGTTTCAGAGACATGCTGCCTTAAAACAGATAGACGCTGTGCACGTTCATCGCTGGATTCTCGAGCGCGGGCCTGTGATGTTATGGCATTTTGCCTAGCGAGCCGCTGCGAGCGCTCAGCGCTAGTCTCCCTATCCCTTTTCTCAGAGACATGCTGCCTTAACTCAGATAGACGCTGCGCACGTTCAGCGCTAGATTCTCGAGCACGGGCCCGCGACGTCCTCACATTTTGGCTAGCGAGGCCCTGTGAGCGCTCGGAGCTAGATTCTCTAGCGCGTGCTTGCGAAATATTTTCTCTATTTCTCGAGAGGCGCTGCTCATTTTCATTTTCAGGGGCAGATTCTTCCGTACGGCGTACTCGAGCGGCTCTTGTCTGTGATGTCTGCCGGGACAGTTGCGATTTCCTTTTAGGCATGCTCTCGACAAACTACGCACAGACTTGAAAACAATTACGAACAAAGGGAGAGCGACTCGAACACCGTCCGCCTTTACAAAACAAAACAATCGTAATCGGTAATATCGAATAACTTTAACTCGTATCGATTATTACGATAGAACGAAGTACGAAACTACGAACATACAAAACAATGAAAACAAACGTACAACGAAATTACGATATTTTCGAATATGAGGTATCTAATAGTCTAATAGATACCTCATAATCTCCGTGCTCATAATCGAATCGTTCGTATGGAACTCCAATCCAACTAACGTGGGCATAAAAATTCGAGAGGGTCATCAATCTACGGAAAGTCTTAACACCGCGATTCAGAAAAATGACGTAATTGCAGAACGCCATCTATGGGCAAATAGGTAAAACGTCTGCACAGTGAAAGTTATGCTAGGGGCATTTTGCGTTTTAGTAATTTTATATTATCTCCGAAACTGTATGACCAATTGATATACTGTAAATGGCAAATCTTATCTGTATGATGTTCTTGTGATACTGAAATAATTTATTGTCATAAGAATTAATATTTTGTTGCTCAAATAATCAACCAAACGTAAGTATACCGAAAAAAATTTTTTTTAATGCAATAAAAGAAGTATAAAAGATAAAATATAAAAGATAGAGATATGGTATCGCGGACTTTTTTGTAGAAATAATGAAGACGAACCAGGTAGCCATACATTGTTTTTAATTTTAAGCAACTGTTTAGGCAGCGCACGCAAATAATTCTGTTTTATGTGGTATTTTTTTCCGACTTGCTAGACAAAAGTTGTGATAGCTCGGTTAATATACATGCTATAGAAACAATTTATAGCCTATAGCACTCAGGAATAATGTAGCTTTCTGCCAGTTAAAAAATTTTTAGAATTGGATTATGAGTTCCAGAGATTACCCATTACATACAAACTTACAAACTTACAAATTTTACCTCTTTATAATATTAGTATAGAGTATAGATAATATTATAAACGAGTAAATCGAGGGCAGTGGTGGCCAAGTGGTAACGGCCGCGACTTACGAGTTGTAGGCCGTAGATTCGAATCCAGACAGGCGCTTTACTTTGTGTAAATTATTTCAACACTACTGCTCTCAAAACGGTGAAGGAAAACATCGTGAGGAAACCGGCATGTCCTAGAACCAAAAATTCGAAGACATGTGCTGCCAACCCGCACTGGGCCCGCATGATGGATTACGGCCCACTCGCTCTCACTGAGAGGAGGCCTGTGTCCCAGCAGTAGGGACATTATAGGCTGATTATGTAATGTTATAAACGCAAATGATATTTACAAAGTAAAATTTTCTTTGGAATAAACATAATAAACCCTAATAAATAACTCCTAATGGTTGTAGACACAATTTCGGATTATTGATTATTACTCCAATGTAATGCCAAATGTAATGTAATAATAAATAAGACTTAGTCGACGGAGCCCCGCTTCTGTCTACATGGTTTAAAGGAACCTAACACGAAGGAGATGACGGGGGCTCGTTTGCTGACTTTAGCCCCCGTCATCCCCTTCGAACCTAGCCTGTCCGAGTTGGGGTGCCCCAAGTCGCGAGTTCTTGGACCGACACTTAGAAAAAATTTCTCAAATTAAGTAAGTAATTTGCTTTGGTGTTGAAAAAAGGCCTTTATTTGTGTACACTAATAATACTAGTCCTCGAGGCCGAATTTTGGCCAAGGCGGCCAATCTCAGAAGAGACTGGCTGTCTATGCAGGAGATATTATAGTGCACAAGTGTGTAAGCAGACACAGGTGCAATCACTCTTCCCTCACTCTCATAGTCCGATGGGACGACAATCTGACACAACCGGAGGGATATCAGGCGCATGACCACAGGCTTAAAGTCCTTTCCGAGGCAGGGCGGTATCACACTACCAACTTCCAAACCTCGGGCTGTTACTGAGATATTCCTAATTGAAAAACCCAAATAACACTTTGCTCGACCAGGAATTCGAACCCACGACCCCACGCTCAGCAGTCCCGCTTGCGACCACGGGACCAACGGGGCATAACCGCCCCGTTAGTTGAGTTGTTATTTTTTTATGGAGAAAAATACTGAAATGTTATCACATCACACTTATATTAAAAGGCGAAAGTTTGTGAGCGTGTGTGTATGTTTATATGTTTGTTACTTCTTCACGCTAAAACGGCTGGACCAATGTTGATAAAATTTTGTACGGAGGTAGCTGACACCCTGAATTAACATATAGGCTTCTTTTTATCCCGATATTCTTACGGGATCGACACTTATGCGGATAAAACCGCGGGCCGCTGCTGTTAATGAAATATAGATGAAAGCATACACATATCGCGTTGATAACAGAGGGACAATACAGCATGAGGGGTTTATGTCTCGAAATCACAAATGCACGAGAGAATTGCGGATTAATTAGTTACCTAATTAGTATAATAATATGCAGTAGGCTGAAGCGTTCCCCAAAGGCCTATATTTGGGTAAAACACAGGCTGATGGTGACAATTAGTAGTTTAGAAAAACATTAAATGCAACAGCTGTTCAGGTAAATGATGACAGAAGCAATGTTCAATTGATTAATTAAAGCCATGTTTGAATGCAAGCTCGACGCAATTAAAGATTATGAGTTATTTGGTGAAAAATAACTATAAACCAGCGTGTGTGTGTATGTATGTATGACCAGATGTATGAACGTCAATGATGACGTTATGACGGAAGCCGACCCCAACATAAAGATAGGCAGATGAAGACATCTGCCTAGCCTTTTCCCAACTATGTTGGGGTCGGCTTCCAGTCTAACCGGGTGCAGCTGGATACCAGTATTTTACATGGAGCAACTGCCTATCTGACCTCCACAACCCAGTTACATTTAAACCTATAGGTAGAAGAGATGTACGAAGGTTTTCGATATCGCAAAACGAATTATGGAACTCAAATGTAGTGTCCTGCCCAACGACACCCTATGGCAGGTGGAGTAAAGCAGTGACCGAGTGGCGTCCAAGGACTGAAAGACGAAATGTCGGTCGTCCGGCAAGATGGGCGGACGACATTTTTACCAACGCGGGTAGAACCTGGATGAGGCTGGCACAGGGGCCCATTGGCACATGAAAAAGAGGCCTGTGTTGCAGTAGGCGAAGTCGGTCTGTGGATAATGATGATATAACAGAAGCTTACCGTAAAAGGGCGTTACAGAAGCAAACATATAAAATACTCCTCATTACGTCGCGGCGTCGAAGGTGAAATCTCCAGCCAATCACGGGAAACGTATTTAAATATTGCACTAATTACGTTTCAAGTTGAGATCGCACCTTACAGCTTGCTCCTGATTGGCTAAACGAAAACAACACTAAGTCGGCTCTCATATCCATTACCACTAATTAATCAAATTGAGTCTAAGCCGTAATAGTGCTTATGAAGCGAAGCCCGATTGGTCAATTTAATCAGCATTCATGTGTTACAATATCAATTTGATATAGAGGGTGTAAAAGATACATCACAAACCCGTTATGTAGCCATCCTGTACATCTCGGATATATCTACGTGTACATCAAACAAAGCATCATTGTGAAAAATTGCTGTTTACAGCAGTGTGCAATGTAACGCACGCAAATAATTGGGGCCCCGCGGCTTGAAAAATTGAGCTCGGACAGTAAATTCTTGCGTTATCATAAACTCAAAAATATAACAGAATGTTACTTATTTTCACTTTCATGATTAATTATACTACTGACTTATAGTTGGAGCCTAGCAGCTTATTGTCTGAAACCGCTCGTGCCAACAAGAATGCGATAAACTGCCGGGATTTTAGTGATCCATAAAGCATTTGCAGTTCTTACAGAAAAATAAAAGATCACAGTACGGATGCTGCATTTTTCCTGCAGGTTTTTATTTAAGAGTAGAGATTGTGAGTATTAGAGCTTCGAATGTATCTCAATATTCAATGCGGTAACGAATATACGGTGTAGGTAGCGAGTTTTTTTGTACTGGACCATACCTGGGAACCATCTGGTTACGGAGAATTTCACAAAACAAGTTTTGAAGGTAATAAATAACATTAAATAATTACCCACAACTCCTGTACCGTTGCATGCACCCATAAGCACAATGTTTTGAATTTATGATAACGCAATAAATTACTGCCCACGCTCAATTTTTCAAGCTGCGGAGCCCCTCTTACTTACGTGGGGCCCCGGCCCTAATGTTAATCCTGAACTGCACCCTAATTGCGTAACACACTATCAATCTCAATCTGAATCATTTTCAATGATATTAATAAACCATTGCTTCTTATGTTCTAAAATAAAATCAGTTCATCAAAGTAAATAACGCAATCAATGTTGCTGAACTGTCAAAGTGATGGCCATTGTCACTCACAGTGTGTTACGCAATTATCCAGCTGAATGCAACGATCTGTAAGCCATTTAAACGTTCACACAAAGTAATCTAATGAAGGTTCAGCCACGCTTTACATGTTGTAAACAATACAGTCATGCATAATGCTGTCCCATTTCCAAACACATTTATATGTAGGTACTTACATATAAATGTGATTGGAAATGGGACAGCAGTATGCATTTGCACCGGACTATTATCTATATGAAGCTTTATAAGACGGATTAAAATGAGAATATAAACCATGAAATGTTTCGATGTTGGTTGAAAAATCCATTTTAGCGACCGGGAAGTTTCGATCGTATGGCCAACTTTAATTTTTAAATGTACTTTCGAAGTTTATCAGACCAGTAAAGAAAAGGTGTCAAAAGCTTTTTATTCTGAGAAATATCGTTTTTTTTTTTAAATTGATGTCTCTTTAAATGTGAAATAAATCACAAGCTCCTAAATCCTTAAAATCAACAACTAAAAACAAGAACAGCTATTAAGTTGGCTCTAAACGCACACACAGCCGGCCGGAAGCGTAAGTACCAATACCAATGGCTCACAAATGAAAACGAGCGGGAGTCGCTATCGCGTCCATGAGCACAGATCATTTAAAACTTCATTAGCCGCAGTTAGTCTGTCTATATACGGACAGTTCTAGTAAACTGTGTTAATTAAAGCGAACTAGAAGGGGGAAACGGGAATAAAAGGAATACATCGACAGACGGTTCCAATTTAGTAATATGTCAATATACAGGAGAGCATATTTTAGCTCTCACCTACACTCTAAAATTAAAATGGAGATGGGCAGGACACATAGCAAGAATGAGCGATGGACAATTCGCATGACATCATGGCCAGATCCTACAGTTACTCGGAGAAGAGGAAGACCTGTAACTAGATGGGCAGACGACATCACAAGAGTCGCTGGCAAAAACTGGCAGACAGAAGCCAAAGACCGAGGTCGCTGGTGTTCCCTTGAGGAGGCCTTCACCCTCACTGGAACTTGCCTCTTTAATTGCATCGAGCTTGCATTCAAACATGGCTTTAATTAATCAATTGAACATTGCTTCTGTCATCATTTACCTAGGAAAAGGAAAAGGCTATTCAGACTGAGTCATTATACCGTATCTACTACTTGTTTTAGCCTACGAACGTAATATCATTTCGACGCTAAAGGGATTTCATTCCGATGGAACCTAATAGTGAAACTCGAAATGTTTCATTGGTCTAGGATACGTGGCAATGAATGGTCAAACGTACATTTGAACAGTTCGCATTTGCATTAGAGGGATTTGCGCTTTTGAATGACATACTTACCAGAACTCATTAAATTCAGCTATGCCGGTTGCATAGCTGAATTTAATGAGTTCTAGGTATGTTACGTTACGATACGTTTATCGTAACGTAAGGTAGGGACGCCCTCAGGCTAGGTAGAGCGACGATCTTCGCAGGATGGCTGGTAGCAGCTGGATGTGAGTTGCCGAAAATCGAGTTGAATGGCGTGCTATAGGAGAGGCCCATGTCCAGCAGTGGACTGCTATAGGCTGATGATGATGAACGTATTGATAGAATACAAAGAGAAAGCTGGTTAATGACGGTTTCATGAAAAAATAGGAAATGTAAAATCGAGAGAGATTAAAATATGTGGCAAATGCGGCAATATAGTTTAATGAATATGTCCTGTATTTTACTAACGATTTGTAAATAGTTTTCATAATACAGCCAAACGAATGGCACCATTGCAACGGCTTAACGAGCTTTCCAAAGCACGGAGGGGTCTTGATACGTAAAGCTGGTCATCCATCCACGGGACAACTGAGGCAAGCGTAGTAAGCTACGCTACCTGATCGATCGACAGAGAACATAAATAAAATATTATAATTAAAACAACCTCTTTCCAACCTTATAACCCGTTTCCTATTTATTCTGAATTGAGGGTGTTATAAAGACATCTCGATGTTTTGTCTAGTAAAAACGGTGTGGGTCTCGCGTGGGTTCTTATATAAGTTTCAATAAGTTAACACAAAACCGTTAATTAATCTTTTAGTAGAGTGATTTTTAATTAACCAATAACGAGCAATTTGTGATGCGGTGCTCGGGCCATAAAGTACAGGCGTCGCTTGCTGTAATTGACGGTAACACAGAGGCTGAAGTGAGCTCAAAGTGCTCTAGTTAATCGCGAAAGTTTTGTATTATTTTTTACTAGCAGCGCCCCGCGGTTTCACCTGCGTAAGTTTCGATTCCGTCTGAATATCGGGATAAAAATTATTCTATGTGTTAATCGAGAATATGGTATATCTATGTGCCAATTTTCATCCAAATCTGTTCAACAGTTTACGCGTGATTGAGTAGCAAAGATCCAAACATCTTCACAAACTTTCACATTTATAATATTAGCAGAATTAATAGTAGGATTGGACATGCAACTGAAATATGTATATTGTAGGTTATAACAGATTTTATCCACACTCATCATTTATGACTTATGTGGTGTGAGTGTGCATGCATGAGCGATTCGTGTCCACGACAGAGGCAATTGCGGTACTCGACCAGCTCGTGTATTTGCGGAGCCGTGGTGGCCCAGTAGTAACGGCCGCGACTTACGAATCGTAGGTCGTGGGTTCGAACCCAAGCAGGCGCTTTACTTTGTGTAAATTATTTCATCACCACTGCTCTCAAAACGGTGAAAAAAAAAACATCGTGACGGAAACCGGCATGTCGAACCAAAAATTCTAAGGCATGTGACATCTACCAATCCTCACTGGGCCCGCGTGGTGGATTACGGCCTACTCCCTCTCACTGAGAGGAGGCCTGTGTCCCAACAGTGTGACCATTACAGGCTGGTAATGCTACTCAAATACACGAGCGACACGTTGTCGACGGCAGCCGCCGACGCGTTCACGGCGGGCGACGACATGTGCCGACAGCTGCCGTCGACGCGTGTCGACGGATGCAGTTGCCTCTGTCGTCGACACGTATCACCCGTGTATATGAGCACTAACTATGAATCATCGGCTTAATTGTATAAGGCAACGTTGTGGTTAATAATATTAGACTCGTTCAATCTCTGTTTCGAGTTATTCCGTTTATCGGCCTCGTAAAAAAGGACTGCAAAAGTTATAGAAATGTTTCAGGCTTCTCCTAGTTAGGAGAAGCCTGAAACAGTTCTATAACTTTTGCCACGTAATCTCGGTTCGGTTTATATTTACATGCAATAATGGGAAACCTTAAATATACAACTTATTAAAACTTATGCAGGGTGTTACAGAAAGGGTATATCAATACAAACGGGTTGAAGAGTGTATCTGGTCTAGAATCTCTGTACAAAATTTCAGCTCAAAAACAGTAACTTTGAAAATGCTTAATATTTTTTTATTTCGATACTTTATTAAATTGAAATCATAACAAACATGTCACCGCACTACGAGTGTCATAATCCATTATCTGTAGTGTGTCTGTGCGCCTAGTACACGCACATCACGCCGCCGCGCGCCAGTGCAGCGCCGTGATGTCGAAATAAAAAAATGTTAAGCATTTTCAAAGTTAATGCTTTTGAGCTGGATTCTAGACCAGATACACTCTTCAACCCGTTTGTATTGATATACCCTTTCTGTAACACCCTGTATAAGAACCCACGCGAGACCCACACAGTTTTTAGTAGACAAAACATCGAAATGTCTTTATAACATTAAGTTTAATGTTAATGTAATAACCTATTCACATAAACGCCCTAAAAGAGATAAAGCCGTCCCTAAATTACCAAGTGATAGTGGTGATAAACTCCCTCGACGGATCAGGTCACAAAAAATTAAAAATCGTTTTCGTAAATTAGCCTTAGAAGAATTTAATCCGTATAAACCGTAACGTCAAGAACATGCAGAAATCCATTAAGTCCAAGCCAAGTCAAGCCAAGCCAAGCCAAAGCCCAAGGCTTAAATAACAATGTCTGGAACAATAAATTAGCTAAAATAAACAACCCTGTTTCGGACTTATGAAGAGTAGTCAAGTCATTAAACCATCAGCCTATTTCAATACCCCCTCTAACAACATCCAATAATACTACCATCTCCTCGGAACTTGAACAATGTGAGACACTAGCCAATACTTTCCTAGAAAAAATGAACCTAACTAAACATTGGGTCAGCGATTCCACCACTGAAGAGGCAGTCAAAGATTCCAATAGGTTGCTTGACTGTTATCAGTTGTACTACCCATCACTGTTAGGCCGAATGAGATTCGAAAACTCGTGATAAAACTAAAATCAAACAAAACGCATGGTTTTGACGGCCTGGGAAATGGCTTACGAATCTCCTTCAGAAAGCTATTGTTTATTTGACAAAAATGTTAAATGGTCGTTGCTTACGACTTACCAACTGAACTTCGACAAACCTTAACACTTCGACAGCGGATCACGTACTACGCACGTGACGTTTATTCGACGCTTATACAATGCTTACGACAAGATTTTAATTCGACACTACGGAACGACACGTCTTCATTTCGATAATACTTTAGTTCGAAATACCTTAAGTCCGACAACACGCCTTGCATACTTCCCGAAGAAATTTAAACACGCTAAAATCATAGCTATTAAGAAACCTGGGAAAGATCAGTGCATTCCATCTAGCTATCGACCGATTAGTTTATTACCAAGCATAGGAAAACGATTTATTTTCGTTGGACCCCGCTTTTGAATCCCATTTTAATATTTTTGGCGTTGGATCCCGCAAAACATTATTATGTATTTCTGTTGGATCCCGAATTTTAAAAATGCAAGATAATTACGTTTTATTGTTGTTGAATCCCGAAAAGTATTTCCGTTGGATCCCGAATGCTTAAAAAAAATCTGAATGCGGGTACTTTCAACAACAAAATTGTTTATAATAAAATGAGGGGTTCACTAATGCTTCACCAAAACTCCATTGAAAATTTTTTAGTTTACAACCAACGTTTTGTATACTATTTATTTCACAAACAACTCATTTTCTATTATAATCTAGTCGTTCCTGGCACTCGCCGGCCGGTGCCGCGGCACCGCACGCTTTGCTCGCTCGGCTCGTGCGTAGGGGTCACAGTTTTAACCTAACCTAACATTGTTCTTTTTTAATAATTAACCTAATCTAACTAGTTCGGTTCCGGGTAGCCCACTAAAAATAATCTCTTTTTTTCTATTAGCGCAAGTCGATGAAACAATGAGTTTCATTTTTAGGAAATTGCGTAATGATAAGTCAATATGTAAAACGTTTTTATTCCAAACGTTGTTTTATGAGATAAAATGAATAAAAAATGAATTGCTTGTTAAATAACACGTTATTAAACAAAAGTTTATCAGTTTAGTTTATAAGGTTAAGTTATGACGATTGCTACCGCGTCACCAGTCCTAATTCTCTATATATTTTGGCTGCTGAGACCAAAACTACAAACGTACAAGTGTACAGGGATGTTTTGTAAAATGCGGCTGTTACTTTAGGTACTATATTGTGGTGTCTTACGACTTCCACGCGAACGAAGTCGCGGGCAGAAGCTAGTGTTTGATAAAGGTAAATCACTTTTCTTCTGAAATGTACACATGTTGTTATAACATGGGATTTAACGGAAATAGCAAACGGGATCCATTGTTAATACCTAAAAAAATGGGATTCAAAAGTGGGATCCAACGAAAATAAACGAGGAAAACTACTATAATCCATCATCTTATCCCGTGTCTCAAAAACAACTGCGCATATTTTGATCCCTGAACAGTTTAGATTTCGAAGCTCACACTCAACCACGCAACAGTTAACCAGAGTGGCTGAACACATATCCCATGGGCTGAACCGCGGTCTTCCAACAGGCATTATTTTAGTAGACATTGAAAAAGCTTTTGATTCTGTATGGCACGATGGACTATTACATAAGTTAATCAAACAGGAAGTACCTCTATGTCTAGTAAAACTAATTCAAAATTACTTACTGGTTACCAAGAACTATGGAAGAACTATGACCCCTGCCTAATCAATGTTTTATACATACACCGATGAAATAGCAGGGGGTGACTTGCACACTCAATAATTGGCCCCGGATTCGGTCGCTAGCACATACTCGTAGTGACGTAGCGACAAGGGGGCAACATGTCCAGAAGTGCTTAAGAGGAGTAGAGGGGTATTCCACGGCTATCAGGACAATCTCGGAAGTACGGTCAAGATCCCTACCAGCATCTTACTGGAATACTTCTTTCCTCCGAGCACGTTTGCTCTTACAAATCTCCACTCAAGCCGGCCAATAAAGGCAAGTATGAGGTGGGAGCTCTGTTCGTCGTCATTGTTCACGCCAGCCGGCCAATAATGGCAAGCCAGAGGTGAGGAACAAGACTTCTCCCGGGAGATAGGGTCCGTGGGGTCGCTACTGCCCAACAGCTCGCCGCATGCCCTGCGGGTTTCTGTATCTCTCTTGGTCTGGCTCCTCACCCTAGACCTGTTCCGGCAAAGTCAACTCTTCCGGCACAGGCCTAGAGTTCGGAGCGCGTAAGCCTCACCACGACGTCAACGTAGAGATACGCCGATGGTGTTATTATTATTAAACCTTTCGGAATAAATTCTCTAGACGAAAATGAAAACTACATCAAAATCCGTTGTCATGTTTGGAAACCAACGCGGTCAGCGGTTTCACATTACAGACATGAAAGCGACTTTAAATAATTGTACTGTATAATATGTGTATATAACCGTACTTTATTCATTAAATAGATTAAATACAAGCTCATGCTACTGTTTACTTGCTAACGTAGGTACGATAAAAGCTCCCGAAGACAGGCGCAACGCGACAGCGAGCAACTCTACTATAACAAACAGCTATCGACACGACGGATATAACCATAGATATCCGAGATATAACATACCACTGGTTCATAGCAACGCTATCTCTTTTATATGCCTTCATTTGTTTTTTGTTTGTTACTAGGTAGAATCGTGTATTGCAAATATTGGAGGATCAGGCCAATATTTGATCAAATATGAGCAGTTTATTTACAGATCGCGTGGTTCAGTTCGATCAACGTATAATATAGGATTGCTCAATAAAAAGCCTTAAAACTATGTTAAAATTGAACACATTATGAAGTTTGTCGGTCTGTTATAGAATCCTACGTTTTTATATTTTACCTTATTATTGCATTGTCGGTTCAAAGTATCAGTATAGTTTTAACAGCAACGAGACGAAACTACCTTAAGGGGCGACTGGAATCAATACAATTTACCTACTTGTAAATTTTGACGTACAAAAGTGCCTTTTAATGGACTACTTCAAATAAATAATTTGACTTTCAGTTTGACGCCTTGGCGGCCGTTGCTAGAGGCGCCAGGGTCATCACTTTCCATACTAACCAAGCGTGTCACCATTTACTCGCACTACAACATAAATCTTTATATATATAATTCTTCAGTACGTGTGCATGCCACTGAACTCCTAAATGGCTTTTGGCTCCTAAATGGACCGATTTTGATGACATTTTTTGTGTGTTTTAATTGGCTCCTAGATGGTTTAGATTCACAATTACCCGGGAGCACTGCGTTCAAGCAGGACAACGTCTGTCGGGTCCGCTAGTGACTTATGAAATTTGAAGGAGTAATTCCCTGCTCTGAGGGTATTATGTTTTTCTCAATCCTGAACATTTTGTGCTCTGTTATCAGGTTGGCTGATGAATGTGGTCTCTAAACCAAAGGATAACCGTGTAGTTTTCGGCCTCAGTATGGGGAACATCCACAAGCATTTCCTCAAGTAAAGTAAAGATAAGCACAAGAAAGGAACACTTACTTGAAGATCAGTCCGTCAAGAGCCATAGCGTATACAACACGAGGCATCGGGAACATCGAGCCGAACATGGAGACAGTGAGGCCAGCGAGAGCGCCGATAGCAACGATGTACTTGCAGGTCGGTGCGTTGACGTGGGCGAACATCTGTACCAAGGCCGAATCGGTGTCCACTTCATCGTAGGGTACTGGGGGCAAAAAAGAAAAAAAAAATAAGAAAATAATATAATTAATAACAAATTTTAAGGACACCTTCAGCGCGAGTTGCTGAATGTTTTCTAAATTCGTCTAAATTTTGGATTTTCTCGAATCCCATGAATTTTCACCTAGGCAATATGGGACGCTTAAATGTTGCATAGGGGTCACACTATCACGTCCTGGGAGGAAAGCGTTGAATTACAAGTCACCCTGCATATAATACTAAGTGTGCAATTTACACCAAAATGCTATAGGATAGTATCACTTCACTTTCGATTAAAAAAACGGTCGATTTACGTTTCATCACGCGTTTATGCTAGGGCCTCTGGTTAGGTCTGGTTGCACAAAAATCGGTGCTGCACCTACGACAAAAAAGGTTTGTGCATCAAGTTTATCTCGGTGTAATATAATAGCGTCTGTTAATTTGTCCCTTACCGTTATATGAGTATATACCTTCATGTCGTCTGTGAAAACGTCTGTAACTATCTTATAACAAACTTTCTCAACGTGAAAATCGTGTTAGAGGACACACTCATAGTTGCACCGCCTCCTTCATTCTATTAACAGGTGTTATTTAAAAAAATCTGTATGTTTGTTGCCTTTTAAAAGTGGAGTGCAATGTAGCCTTTGTGACCACTAAACGAGTGAACCCTTTATCAACCAGCGGCAGTGAGTCGGACATGAAGCTCTGGCCAAACTGAAGCGAGAGAGCGAGAGGGATGCGGGACGCGACAGGGCACCTCGATTTTTCAATGACGAGGAAGTCATGCGACTACTTGCGCCAGTTTGATACAAATTTCTTGTTAAGTGTCCTTCCATATGTAAATAGGTCGGCCGACCTTCTTGGATTTGACCTTGTACTGCATTGCTGCATGCAGCAAGTGTGGTTCGCGGCGCCTGTAAACATGTGCAAAGTAGCACATCCTTTGATTCCTGATGCATTTGGTTACCGTTTTTCCGTCTAAGATTTCATGCATTTTATTTTGTCTTGGTTTATTCTTAGCGTGGTTAATTGTCTCTCATAATAACTTGCTCATTTCTTCTGAGTCTTGACCTGTTAGCTTTAGTAAGTGCAGCTACTTTCAAACCATGTATCATGGACGGTACGATAACCATTCGATACATAAGTATGGCTAATTTCCAGTCAATGTTACAGTTTTTAGGCTTCCGTACCTCAAAAGGAAAATATCGGAACCCTTATAGGATCACTCGTGTGTCTGTCTGTCCGTCCGTCTACGCGGCTGTCACAGCCAATTTGCTCCAAATCTAATGGACCGATTAAGTTGAAATTAGGTACACACATGAATCTCTGTGACCCAAACACAAACGTGTAACGTAAATAAACGAATTTTGAATATGGGGGTCATTTTTGGGGCGCAAATAGAAAATGAAAAAAAAAAAGTTTCACAATCTGTACCGTGTGACATATCAAATGAAAGGGCTTACTGTGAGGATCACAAATATATTTTTTCATAATTTTAAAGTACCTAAAATTGTATTAGTTATTTATGAAAACAGACGAAAATTCAACACAATACCTCCCCCCCCCCTTATATCCGAAACTACAGAAAGTAGTTCTATACCTATAAATTACAGGAAAACCTATAGAAGTCTGTGGTCTTAAAACAACATGGTAAATCTCTCAATATTGTGCGTACAAACTTACATTTTCAGCTGGAATGTATGGGAGAACATGTTTTTCAACTACAATGTTAAGTTTGTTCTTGAGATAAGTTCATGCCACACTTTTTGTTTTCAAAAGTTAATCTTACTAATCATAAAATGTGTAATAATAAATCTCACAAATTCTCTCTAAAACAAAATTGCGGTTGATCGTAATTTAATAAAATTTTACAGCCCACTGGCTTGATAAAATTATTTTTCAATAAAATCGAGTTAACGCGTTCGGTTTTAAGTAATATTCTTGTATCATTTTCATGGAAACGTCCGCGGGCATGACGGACGATAACGATTTTGAGCGAGAGCGAAAGGGCGCTGTCGGTTGGGGCAAATATGATAGCTCGCAGATTTGCACGTTGCTCACGGGGTGTTAAAATAACCTTGTTTCGTGCATACTGCACTTCTTTTTAACCGACTTCAAAAAAGGAGGTTCTGTATTCGATCCGTATGTATGTTTGTATGTCCGCGATTTTCTCAAAAACTAATGAATCGATTTTAATAATTCTTTCACTAATGTGATCTACATACTTTCAGGAAGGTTTTAGTATATAACACATTAGGTAATTATTCTTATATACGAAGTTATATGCATAAAATGTACTGCATATCTATGCGAATTTTGATGATTCTTCTAGTCGGTGTCTTCAATTCTTCAATGCACTAGTGATAACTGAATATGTAGGTAGGTACAACTAAAAAGTGAAAAATAAAAACTTTTTTACAAAAAAACAACCGACTTAAAAAAAGACTACAAAGTGATAAATAACTTTAATTTTGAAGTCGGTGTCAAAAAACGAAAATGCGGAACCAACGACACCGACTACGTTTGCGTGGTGTCCTACTCCTATCTTACTCCTACCCTAATCCTACCACTACCCTTCTCCTACCTTACTCCTACGCTACCCTTCCCTACTCCTACCCTACCCCTACCCTACTCCTACCGTACCCCTACCCTACTCTTACCCTAACCCTACTCCTACCCTACCCCAACCCTACTCCTACTCTACTCCTACCGTACCTCTACACTACTCCTACCCTACTCTTACCCTACCCCTACCCTACACGATCAATAATAGTAGTTAAAATTAAAAAAATAAATAGTACATAGGATCCCTAATTTTTTTCTAGTAATAAATATAGCCTATGTTACTTAGTGATAATGTAGCTTTTTGACAGCAAAAGAATTTTTGAAATCGGTTCAGTAGTTTTTAAGTTTATTCGTTACATACAAAAATACAAATCTTTCCTCTTTATAATATTATATAGTGTAGACGTAGATGTAGAAGTGTAGATGTAGATTAAAATTATCTTTTCAATAGATGTTCAATAGCTTGAGTGTTATTTTATTTAGTAATGACTATAAGTTAAGAACTTTTATTTTCAAATAAGATAATATTAACACAATAACATGTAAGCTAACAGTCTTAAAATAATAATCATAATAATTATGTACGTACATGAATACAGGATGACTTGTAATTTGACGTATTCCTTCCAGGACATGATAGAGCAGCACATTTGCAACAATTAAGCTCCCATAGAGCCTAGGCGAAAATTCATGGAATTCGAGAAAACCCATTTTTATGTATATTTCAAAAATTACCCAGAATTCCTCACTATAAATATCACTTTTCTCTAAACTCTCAAATTGAATGGCTTTCATTGGTGTTCAATTGGATACATTATACTTTATCAAACCTTTCGATGTATCATTGTAACCGATTTTTATTTAAACATCGATCATTTACAACAACGGAAAAAGTTTATTAACCATTTAAAAAAATTATCTATACAATTACATGAACTTCAACCAGTTATCTAAAATATTTTTTTATACACAAAACATAAGATAACTATACTCTTCACAATTAAAAATTGTATAGAGTAGGAATTGCTGTTATTTCTTTAAAAATATTTCAACACAACGCAGAATATAATCCCTTTTTTTCCTTAACAATAAAATTGTTCATTTCGACGTAAGCTACTAATTACGCCCTCGAAGAAACATGAGCTTTAAAAAGTATCGATAAAAATGATATTTTATCAAGCACTTGTTTCTCAATAACATGGTATCATTTGAAGAAGGCGAAGTTAAATTGTTGACAAACGTTTTCAGTTGTCTCAATAAAGTTCACCAGAAATAAAGCCAGTTTACTTCTCCAATAAGTTTATTTACGCAGGTTGTTTTCTCCAAGAAAGCTAGACAGAAAACATGGCTGTAAACTTTTATGTTAAAATATGAAAGCTTTTAGAAGTAATATGAAGAAAAATTCAGTTATATTTTAGTTGTTTAGCTTTTCCGATAAGTTTATTTCTGTTTATTTATACAAGTTGTTTGATTCAAGAAACATCGTAAAAAATATTATCTAAAGCTGAGTTATTTATCTTTGCTGATCTTAGGGATATTAGTCGACAGATGCACTGGATTCAGTTAAAAATAAACAAGGAAAACTACTGGCTACCATGTTCTGAGACTTAAACTGGTTTGTTCGATTCATTTACTTATTATAGGAAACATAGAAAGTAAGGGTCCTACTATAAATACTTAAACACTTGTTCAACGTGTGTCTTAAGTCCATATAATTATGTCGTGTGTAAAAGGTGTTAAGCCTAAACAACTGATAACAATGTTTTGCTTAGTATATATACAAAACACAAAGGATTAGAAAGATAAAACGCTTCGGTAAAAGACAGATATGATATTTTAAAAAAACTTTTAATTTAATCGAAATAAAGTCTCTAAAATAGGAACTTTAACAAAAATATGTTCGTAATGAAATGAACGAAACTGGAATTTCTGTTACATAACTCTGTCTTTTTATACTGTCAAAGCTTTTGTACACATGATACTCATATATTTGATCAATCAGTATAAAGTTTTTAATTAAAATGCACGGCAATATTAATCACGCATGCTCGTTATATCATAGACCTGATCCATCGCTTTTCATCAGGAGAGAGAAGGCTCATTCAGCAATAAAATATTAAAAAAAAAAAACATAATTCCGCGCCATTCCACAACGGAAACTTTAGTGCTCAATGTGATAACTTTAAAACGTTTAAAGTCAAAGCTCGAGAACACATACACAAGAAGTTGGCAGATTCGTCTCAGAACTAAGTTGTTGTAGGGTTTCTTAATTATGTCTCATAACTATTTTTGAAGTGAAACTTCTTTAGGCGCGCTTGACTTGGGGAGTAAACTGGCGAATGCGTTACGAAAACGTGTGATCGCGAGTAGGGAAGGTACGTAAAAAATAGCTGGAAATACCTGGTGGAAAAACCCGGTCCCGGTCGCATAAATATGCGACCAAATACTTGCAAGACTATTACCACACCCCGGACACTCCATACAACGCTCGCAAAATAATTACCTACTACCACTACATTGACAAATGACGTTTGTATACGTGTAAATGTGTGCGTGAAATCTAGTAGGGCTGGCTGGCGCAGTATTGTGTAGGCGGCGGCGCTGCCCGAACGTATGCAACAATGGGGCGCCGCGCGCCGCGACACTAGGTACTCACAGAAATCTAATTAATAACATTTCTATTGTACTACTTTTAAAGTCGAAGAACGAATAGAACGTGAAAGAAAGAGACATAACTAAGACAATAAAGAGAGAGAGCAATTTGGTATGTTAATATTACTGAAGTTTTAATTGTTCTAAAACGAAGAAAACTTGGAAAATAAATGATTAATAGAGAAAATTATGAAAATAAATTATCACAACACTGGCTTAACTTGTTTGTCTGTAATATACTAGCTTTTATTTTTTATGGGTTTAAAGGATATTTGAGTTGCTGTTCCTTACCTTCTTTCATGTTTCGGGAACCGAAAGAAACTCCTGTCTTTATCGTTCCTCGATGAAGATAAGCATCCAAATAATGCACAATATACAACCATCGTGATTAACACAAAATATAAAACTTTAAAAAAATAATGTGTTCGTGTCAGCAGTAGGTAGGTACAGCGCTGCGGTTCTTGTGTATGCGAGCGCCATTGTTAAAGAGCAGGCGACGAACACATCGAAGTGCGGGGTGAGGTGCGGTAACTGATGTTAGTGCGGGGAAGGGAGTGGCCTTTCTGTACGCAGTACTTTAAGTATTCTGTGCTATTACGGCTACTCGCTCAAATACGTAGGTACTCAACCGCGTTAGTTTTCGCAAATGCGATCATGCTCCTTATCAGTAAGAGTCTACGGAACAGTTTCGTATGCAAGTAATTTTTACCGACTTCACAAAAAGGGGGAGGTACTATGTTCGGCTGTTTGTATGTTTTTGAAGGAAAACTTCTTTACGCGCGCTTGACTTGGGGAGTAAACTGGCGAACGCGTTACGAAAAGTGTGATCGGGTGAGGTGAACGGGAGTTGAGTGGGGGATATAAGGAAGACAAAGCAGTGCGCGCGTACGTTTTCTTTCTCTCTTCCTCTCATAGCCAAATACGTATTAAGTTTTTTTTCTTTTGCTTATATCTCGAAAATGGTGCGTCCTATCGCAAAAATAATGAAAATTTCGACCCCCTTTATGACACCCATAAACTCCTAAAACTCAACATGTAGGTAATCATTTTTCATATTTTCCATACAAAAAGTGAAAAATTCCTTAAAAAACACGCCAAGGCCGCCCCCTCCGCGCCTGCGGCTCTAAAAAACAATACACGGGGTTAGGGCAAATAAGTACAGACGCCAGCACATCAACCTACTACAATCTGTCAGATTTCTTTAATAGATTTTCAACTTTATTACTAAAGAATAAGGTTCAAAGTTGATTGGGAAAATTTGACAGTTTCGCGTAGGTTGACGTGCTGGCGTCTGTACCACGTGTCGACGAGTCGCGATTGTCAAATTCGATTTTTGTTGTGTCAAAATTATTTACGTGAAACTTCTTTACGCACACTTGACTTGGAGAGTAAGCTGGCGAACGCGTGACGTAAGCGTTACGAAAAGTGTGATCGGGCAAGTAGGGAAGGTACGTATTTACTCGACCAGGTTTTTGCTTCCAAGTACGCACACCAGGTACCGACTCAAAATACTTGCAAGACTATAAAGTACCTTATACGGCTACTCGCTCAAATACGTAGGTACTCAACCGCGTTAGTTTTCGCAAATGCGATCATGCTCCTTATCAGTAAGAGTCTACGGAACTTTTTACTTCCAACAGGGCTTTTGTTTGATTACGTAATTGTACTTATTTGTATGAAGTTATGGATCAATTTTCGATGCAGATAGAAAATACTTGAAAGTATCTCGAGCCCTGGTTTTAGGCCCTGGTTTCTTAAGGTGGACGTACTTGGAAGCCCTGGTACTCGATTTTGCAAGTACGACTCATGTCTACGGGCTACGGGCGAGGCGAACGGGAGTTGAGTGGTGGATATATGCAAGAGAAAGCAGTGCGCGCGCACATTTTCTTTCTCTCTTCCTCTCATAGCCAAATACGTTTGAAGTTTCACTTCAGTCGTGTGGTCATAAGCACACTCGGTTTTTTTTTAAATATATATATATTGTTGTATATGTATTTATTCTTATATAGGTACTCGTATTAACTATAATTTTTTTTTTCTTTCTGTTATTGCACCTACTGTGTATTGCCTCTGCATCACCCTAAGGTAGACTGGTAGAAAATGCCCAAGGCATTAAGGGCGCCCACACAAAACTGTGAATCGGCGCGATGCGAATTCGCAACGCAGAAAGGTTATACCGGGCTCCAACACAAAGAGCTCGCAGATTTTTACGATGCGACGTCGCATCGCAGTTTTGTGTGGGCGCCCTTAATCCGCCTTTGTACAATTTTTACTTGTGCATAAAGTTTTAATAAATAATAAAATAAATAAAAAACTAGACGTTTATTGATCCAGTAGAAGACAACTGACTACCACGTTGGTCGCTAGCGCTACTGATGAACATGAGCACATTTCACCAGTTGGGTATGTTTAAGTTCCATCAACCGGGCACAAATTCAGACTCCGGGCTGCTACTGAAAATTCCTGATGGAAAAATCCAATAGGACTTTTACCGGCCTGGCAATCGAACCAAGGACCTAATAACAATACCAATTTAAAGGAAATAGAGATGGCCATGTTTAAAATCCGACATATTAGCGGTCACCAACCAAGAACAAAGCCTTTTAATTCAGATGCTCAGTGAGGACAATAGGAAACACCGTCGACAGTGATAATATCAACACTGAATGTGGAATTTTCTAAGCACATAAAATTATAATATTAGAATTTCCTTTCAGAACGTAATATTTTGTTCAAATTCTAATTTTATTTATTTGTGTCACATAGGTATAATATTGTATCACTGCGCGCCTTGCAAGGCGTACACATATTGTCTTCTCAGTAAATTGGATATCCAATATTTTACATTTTTTAACAAGGAGACTAGAATCGATAACTACAAGAACGTATAAGACAATGTAGCCTTTTGATCTATTGAAATAAAATCCATAAAGATACAATGCTAGCACTAGCTGTTACATAGGTATTGTTAAATTGCAGTGTACCTACTCTGTGCAGTATCCGTTTCAAGATTTTATAAAGTACCCTCATAAAGTAGAATGTATGTTTCCAATTTGTGTTATGATATGGATAAGGGAAGTTCTTCTCATATATTAGATAGATATTTTTGAAGTTTTCAACTTTTAATATTTTTTGTGTAGTGTTTGTTATACTGGAAGGTAGGAATCATTTTATTTGAAACTAGCTTCCGCACGCGACATCGTAGATGTCGGTTTTATGGGTTTTAATTTTTTGCGCGGAACCCTAATTCTTTCTAATTTTTTAGTAAAAAGCTGTTATTTTGACATTAAAAACATAAACTGTAATTTTATTTTTTTGTATGTAGGTATAGATGTAACGTCTCTTTTGAAAATGTAAAAGTTACTTTTAAAAAAGTAATAATTGCACCTATTATTGAAAATTATATGCTCATTTTCAAGGTTTGAAGCAGTCTGTCTGCCACGCAATTAGTCACGCAGTTTCTTTTTATCTTCAATTATTTTTCTAGCAGAACAATTAACCACCACTTTTCGAAAAAGTTTATTAACGTTAACCTTTATTAACCTACAGGTGATGAACATTAACATCCTGCAATACGCAATATACAGGTGGCAGGGAAATCTACGCACAAACTACTACTACTACGCTACTACTACTACGCTAAAACTGAAACCATGAATCTAGCACAAGTCCCCTAAAATAGACATTTTTCGTCGGTTATCAAAAAAATCTGCTGTTTCATTGAAAACTGCAATACCTACGCGGTCGAAATGTATGGCAGAGCTATTTTTTTGTAATAGCCGTCGAAAGATTTCCGTGGCTGTGGTTCAGAATCATGTACTTACTTGATAAAAGTAAGAGGTTGCGCGACGATTGCCCTGCCTGTATTATTTACTCGTAGTATTTCTTGTTACATTACCTAAAGTCCCCGTCACGAGAAGCTATACTCACATTCAGAGTTCGCCTTTAGATCACATTTGATCCATATAAAATAAAAATCAATATAAAACTGAAAAAGTTTTGTAATGATTTTTATTTATTTTCTTCACGATATCCATAAACTTTGTCAAACGCTTCTATAGCTTTTACAAATTAAATCCAGCACAGGTAGTAGTACCATTTTTATATTGGTTTTTTTTTTATGTTTACTCACTTAATAGAACCACGGGTAAACAAAGTTGCCCTTAGTACTACTGATAGAACTTGATTTGCCCATGGTCCGATTGATAGAACCACCGAAAAGAAAAATGCCCTTGGTCCTACTAGTAGAACTACGCGGTCGAACCACGGGCAATAAACGTTAAAAAGGCTTCGTTACAAAGATATTTGTAATTTCATTTAGTAAATTTAATTGAGCTATGCAGTAAGAAAGGATCTAAACTCAGTTTTGACAAGTTACAGCCCGCCAAATCTTATGAATGAAAATACAATACAATTCGGATAAAGAGACATGCATATCGGGCGATTTACGTCAAAGTTTATATGAAAATTAACAAAAAATAAGAATTCACTAATGTGTCCATAATGAAAAATGCTTATTTCCATGGTCTGAACACCCGGTCGAAGTTTATGTATATCGTCCGGAACACGCTGTATATAGGAATATAATTATGTTAACACATACATCTAATGGAGCAGTGGTAGCCGAGTGGTGACGGTCGCGACTTACGAGTTGTAGGTCGTAGGTTCGAACCCAGACAGGCGCTTTACTTTGTGTAAATTATTTCATCACCACTGCTCTCAAAACGGTGAAGGAAAACATCGTGAGGAAACCGGCATGTCCTAGAACCAAAAATTCGAAGACATGTGACATCTACCAACCCGCACTGGGCCCGCGTGGTAGATTACGGCCCGCAGGGAGCGGGCCTGTGTCCCAGCAGTGGGAACATTATAGGCTGATTATGTTATGTATATGTTATACATCTAATTACTGGCGTCAGACGAATCTGAGTATTCTGCATCTGCATTCTGCATTATTGACAGCGTCCGCGTGAACCTACTTCAAAATGGCGGCGCAAATGTTTAAGTTCCATAAGTCAGACGCGTTCCATTACCACAAAACATTAGACTACAGCGGCGCTTTATATTGCTAAAATATAACCCGACCAAGTGAAATAGCTCGTTAGTTTCGTATTACTCGTAATGTTACTTTGAGTTGATTGAATTTGGGATTATTTGCTGTTGATTGTCGCTACGGTACTTAGTAGAAGTTCTTAATTTATTTACAAAATGTATAGCTTCCCGTGACGGGGACTTTAGTTGTAAGTTTTTAAATGACTAAAATAGATAATAAATAGGAATTGTTGATTTCGTCTCGTCGAAAACATGCAAATTGATTAGGGTGTATGTGTCGTGGTTTTACAAACGTTGGTTTCTAATATCAGGACAAAAAACACCTTATATACTTACAACCTTTTGTTTTTTTTTTTTTTTTTTTTCGCTTAGAAATGCGTTACGCATCCCCGCTCGTGGGGGACGAGACGGGGTATGTGGGACTCCTGTCGGAATTACACACCCACAGTATACCCACTAAAACTCAGCGGTGTCCCCACATCGCCGTGATGGGAGGGCCATGGGAAACCGGCTCAGCCTTTACTTCCACAACCCTCCCGGCGCATGCCCGCCTACCTGGCGGGCCCCGCATGCCCCCCATGCTGGGGGGCTACGGGAATAGCCGGGAGCACCTGGCCATTCCCGTCCAACACTGATGGGGGCCTGTGCCATACAGGCAAAGGTGCCCCCGCACCAGTTGCCTGCTGGCCTCCATCTGGGAGGAGTCGGAGATGACTGTCAAACTGACGTCTTCTTCGACCCCTCCTCCGCCTTCGGAGCAACGCCGCGTGAGGATCTTCCTCCCGCGCGCGCTCCGCCGCACCTTATATACAACCTAAGCTAACCTAACCTAACCTATTAAGTTACCTTCGGAATTCATAAGGCTCTTTGCTGCGCCACAGATGGTTTAAATAAAAAAAACAAGACCAATACTGGCAGACGCAGCAAGACCATAGATTCGCTTACAAAGCGCTCGATAACGCGGGCAGCTAAACTAATTTAAAAATAATATGGCATTTTGAACTTTAGTAATTTTTTACATAAAATCGCCGACAATTTCATTATGACACTAGTTACGCCCCGCGGTTTCACCATAAGTTTTGATCCCGTAAGAATACCTGGATAAAAACTATCCTATGTCCTTTCCTGGGACTCAAACTATCTCTATACCAAATTTTATCTAAATCGGTTCTGTGGTTTAGGCGTAAAAAGGTAACATACAGATAGACAGACAGACGAGAGTTACTTTCGAATATTAGGTATGGATCTACCAATACGCAATCCTTACTGGGCACGCGTAGTGGATTACGGTTCCCTCCCTCTGACCGAGAGGAGGCCTGTGTCCCATCAGTGGTAACACTATAGGCTGATTATGCTATAACGTTTAGGAAGTTCTTAAACCATGACATAAACAACAATTTGAAGATCGTACCAACAGTAAACCATTTTTGAAGCCTTAAATGAAAATATTGGTAAGATATTATTCTTCAATCGCTCATAATTTTAATTATTTTATTAAATTAAGTACTGTTAATTATGTACATACTCGTAGCTTAATTAAAGTGCCAGCTACAATATATTTTTTTAATGGTACCCATTCAATATGTTGTATGTTGTTTTTTTTATTTGGAATAATATCGTAAACCCTTAAAATTCAAATATCTCCAAAACTATTGAATTTCGGCCATACATATGGGGGTTCAATTTGTTGTATTTTGGCCCCCGTCAGCTGCTGACGGATATACGTCAAATTACAAGTAACCCTGTATTAGGTATACAGGGTGAATTTTTCAAGTGGGCGTGGATGGCCAAATCCGAAACTATGAGGACTAGCGAAAAGTACTCAAAGGAGTCGCGGGCTCGATTTTGATGAAAACTAAAACTGCATCATTGGATTTTTGAAAAATCAATATTTCTAGCCAGGAATCGAACCGGTTGATTTTGAAAAAAAAAAAACACACCTTGTATTATTACACCATTCGATAGTGTCGCTAATAAGGATCGAATTCTGGGAAGTAATGACATAAGGCAAACTAAAGGAAAGAGCTCATTTTTAACAAAATACTTTTTTTTTTTCTTATGTTACCTACCTCATCATCATCTGCCTAGCCTTTTCCCAACTATGTTGGGGTCGGCTTCCATTCTAACCGGATGCAGCTGAATACCTCGGTATGTAAAGATGGTCACCCATCCACAGACCAACCGCGGCAAGCGTAGCTTTACCTGATGGATTGACCTGTGTGGCTGTTAATATTTAGCCGGGCCCGGGTTATGTTACTTACCTACTAAACCTTAACTTATTAATTGTTCAAAATGATGACCATTGTTTTCAATACATAGCTGGATTCGACGTCTCAAGGATTTTACTTCATTCAGCATTGCAATAGGTATTATTGATTCCATTAGAATATTTTCCAAAGATCGTAATAGAAATTTGAATTTAAAACCTAATGTTGTGAAGGTGACTGCGCTGCGGGTGTGTAAATAAAAATGTATGAATACTCTAAAATAAGAAGCAGTTTATTAAAATTCAACATTTTCCTTAAGTTTGCCGTATGTCATTACTTCCCAGAATTTGATCCTTATTAGGGACACTATCGAATGGTGTAATAATACAGTATGTGTTTTTTTTTTCAAAATCATCAGGTTCGATTCCTGGCTAGAAATATTGATTTTTCAAAAATCCAATGATGCAGTTTTAGTTTTCATCAAAATCGAGCCCGCGACTCCTTTCAGTACTTTTCGCTATTCCTCATAGTTTAGAATTTGGCCATCCACGCCCACTTGGAAAATTCACCCTGTATATAAAATTCAAAGTCCTGACTGACTGATATTTCAACAAGCAGCCTACACCGCTGGTCCTGGAGACATGAAATTTGGAGGGGGGGGGGGGTCCTTGTGAATAGTAGGTATCCTGATAGATATATTTTTCTACATTTGGATATTATTTTGTAAGACCTTTTTATATTCGCAATGTTTTTTAACGAGATAAATTATACGTTACCTGTAGCGAAGTGATTTACATGTCTTTTTCAATTTAATTGCGCTACAAAATGCGATGGCAGAGGAAGATTTTATAAAAAATATTGGGTACCTATACCTACGTACTATTATGTCATGGTTTAAGATCAAAGTCAACCAAAGCATTCAGTTCATAAACTGTTCTAAGGTTCAAAATGCCATAGTTTTAGCTATCCACGTTATCGAGCGCTTTGTTAGCGAATCTATTGTCTTGCTGCGTCTACCAGTATTGAAATTGCCATCGATTATAAAAATCGTCATTGCCACAAAGTAATGACTTTTGAACATTGACCGCTTTTATTTTCGTTTCATTTAAATCGGATCGGTTTTACATTGTTAAGTAGTTTTATATCGCGGGTGAGCCACACAGAATTATTAATATTATTATTTGCAGTCAGACCACAGGTAACCATCCCCTGATTCGTGCGGTCTGACTGGTTGTTTAAATTCATTTAAAATATGTCGGTTAATAAATTTCATATGATGGATTTTGGTCGAACAAAATAAAGAGAACTTTGTTTGTTTTAATTACATTCCATGCCAGAGAATGCAATACACTTTAAAGCCTGAATCCCGGACGTAATTTACAATCAGTTTTACTACTTAATTAAAATGTTATGTTAATTTGAACTCATTTCCGGAAAATGTTCGTTATCGAACATTTTGTTGTAAAGCTCTATAAATTGTGTTGGAATATTTTAAGTACTTATACCTGTCGGAAATACATCACTCGTTTGACTGATCGGGACGCCAGCGCCATCTGGTGGCGCTTGACAGAGTCTAGCCTAGCGGTGTGGACTCACTTGGACATTGGATATGTGCTCAGAAACTATCTCGCGTTCCGTATCGTTGAGTTGTGTACATATAGTGTATTTGCTAGTGTGATTAAACTGTTCGTAAAATTATAATCTGATTTGAACTGTAAACGGTTTTTCTATTGCGCAATAACCAAGACTACCCATAGTACGCCCACAGTAATTAAAATATGGCGGACAATAACGGGACACACGTACCTTCTCCGTCATACCTATTTCACTTACACAACACAAGTTCTAACTTACAAAAACCAAACTCACTGCTTGTGAAATAATTTCCCGGTATGAATAAAGAGCCACAAATATGGGAACAATAGAAAAAGACAACTTGCATACTTAGCATAACAGCCTAAAAACTTCCCACTGCTGGGCCAGTCCTCTCGGCGAGAAGGAGTGGGACGTAATACACCACGTGGCCTCAGTAAGGCTTGTAGATGTCACATGTCTTAGAATTTTGGTTCTAGGACACGCCGGGTTTTCACGCGATTTCTTTTTTTTTTTGCTGAATGGGCCCGCTCTTTACCTCGATCACGCCTGATGGAAAGCGATGGATGAGGTATATAATGGAATAAGCGTGCCCAGAAGATGCCTAAGGCCGCAAAAGAGATGGCTAAAAAAAAAAGACGGGTTGCACTCCGGGAGTGCCGGCAGAAGTGAAAACTTGAATATTAACGTTGAAATAAATCAATTATTAATTGAATATTAATTTAATTAATAATTGATTTATGAAAAAAAAATGAGTTATAATAACTCTTTTTTTTTCACTATTTCTGCGTCCATTTTTTCATTAAAAAAATGGTTGAGCTGAATGGTGCTAATACATGCGTCATGTTCGTGAACGGGCGCCGTCAGTAGGGACTGGTCATCTCTTTGCTGCCACGGCTTATTTTAATTTAATATTTGAATTGTTTTATTCTCATCTTCTCATTATGGACGCTTTTAACGTTCTGCATCGTTCTCACATGTATAATTTTTAACATGAATGATGTAACAAAGACTTTGTAACCATATTATTTTGATTTAAAAGAGTGTCCATGGAGTTTCTTGCCCGTTCTTCTCCATAGGTACCTACTCTTTGGAATGGGCAACTAGCTTCATCTTTCTGACTGACCGACCCCTTGACAATTCAAAAGTGCCTGTAATTGGTTTAATTGAAATAAATGCTTTGAGTTTGAGTTTGATTAATAGATGCACTTCGTTCAATTTCCATATTTTAAACACTTTATATACACGAATGTTACGAATACACAGCAGTGTGTCCACGTCCGCTTCCACTTCCACTTCCACTTCCACTTCCACTTCGACTTCGACTTCGACTTCCGGTTCCACTTCCACTTCCACTTCCACTACCACTTCCACTTCCACTCCATCCATCCATCCATCCATCTATCCATTGTCGTGTGTCATTAAACTTGGTTCACTTCGGTTGGCGCCGCCGTAGAAAGAGAGGGGGGGGGAAATCTCTCCTGACGGTCACGTGTCCTGACGCGATGCCCTGACGCGAGTTTAACATTTTTTACCCATTACAAAAAGTGTTCAACGCCGCTAAAGAAGTTTTCACTTCAAAAAACCCAGAATCGCCAGAAACTTCATATATGCCATTTTTATAGGCATAATATGTACAACAAAAATTTATAACAATATACTGTAAAAACGACGTGGTATACTAGATATACAGGATGAATTTTTCAAGTGGGCGTGGATGCCCAAATCCCAAGCTATGAGGACTAGCGAAAAGTACTTAAAGAAGTCGCGGGCTCGATTTTGATAAAAACTAAAACTGCATAATTGGATTTTTGAAAAATCAATATTTCTAGCCAGGAATTGAACCTGTTGATTTTGAAAAAAAAAACACACTGTATTATTACACCATTCGATAGTGTCGCTAATAAGGATCGAATTCTGGGAAGTAATGACATACGTCAAACTAAAATAAAGAGTTAATTTAAACCAAGTAAAAAAAAAAAATAATAATCAACCTGTATAAAGATTATTAATAATAAAACATATTAAAAGATGAAGGGTATATTTTTTACATTATTTTAATATATTATCATAATTTTACGAAAGAGATTGTGATAAAATAAAAGTCGAGTAATCAATGTAGGTACCTAAGTATGAATAACATAAACACACAAAGTATAATAACTTTTATACTATATGGTTTAGGAGGGTGATTTTTTGAAACCGTACTGGGTTTACTATAGGGAACCCACTTTTATACATTTCGTTGCTGACGATTCTGGGTTTTGTTTGGAGGGGCGTTTTTAGTAGCGTGGAGCGGGGCGTTACATGAGCAGTTCGATTAAACGCCCGGCTGCACGCTGCAAGAAACGGCCCTCTGAATTTGCGGCATAAGGCACTGGTACACAACTCCCACGCACAGATATTTTCCTTTACCGTTTTGAGAGCAGTACTGGTGATAATATACACAAAATAAACGCCTGTCTGGGTTCGAACCATACAACCTACAACTCGTAAGTCGCGGCCGTTACCACTAGGCCACCACTCACTGCTCAACTGCAGGTTCTGGTGGTGTACTTAATGAATTTAATTTCCACATTTGTGAACATATTAATTCTCAATACGTATAACTTGGTTTTGTATGCCATAGTAAATTTCCATAGTGATTTTTTTAAACGAAACGGTTTAGACCGCTACATATGTATAAAATTTAAAAAAAAATTGTTAAATTAATGTACCTAATACTAAAGCTCTGGCCAAACTGACTGAAGCGAATCTCGCGCGGGATGTGGGCTGAAAGGAAAGGCTAACAGCTTAAAACTGTTAACCATGCTGCAAACTGCCTCGTCGGTCAAGTTGTCGCAAGCGCTACTGCTGAGCATGAGGCCCAGGGTTTGATTCCCAGGTTAGACAAAGTGTTATTGGGGTTTTCCATCTGGAATTTCTCAGAATCAGCTTTTGGATTTGTGCCCGGTTACATGGGAGTTGAAAATAACTGACGCAAGGTGGGTGTACTATAGGTATAGGGTTACCATATCTCAGGATTTGTCCTGAGATCTCAGGATTTCTAAACTCTTTTCAGGATTACGGCCGGATTTTGTATATCTCAGGAAATCTCAGAATTTTAATAAAATAGAGTAGAATTTTTAGATCTTGTATTAAAAAGGTACAAAACAGAAAATAATTTTCTTTATGCATATAGTGACTATTTAAAAAAACAACTTTGGTCATCTTAATTGCACAAATAAAATCAAAACTTATTTATTAATGAAACATTCAACTACTTAGGTAATCAGTTTTGTCATATTTCGTTCATATCAGTTTCGCGCCCAACCTGTGGGCAATGACCTCCGAGAATCGAGATCCTCAGTGCACAAAATTATTAATAATATGACCTTTTAAATTGTACATTACGTTTGAGAAAAATATCTGAAATTGCGACAAATTCTCAGGATTTTTTAAGGAAATCAGGCTTATTCTCCGGACTTTTAAATCTTACATCTGTTAACCCTATGTAGGTACACCTCTGCCTAACCCTTCGGAGAACACAGGCGTTGTGTTACGTTATGTTTCTGCTGCGATAATATTGGGTGAGCAAAGGTTCAATGCTCTTTAATTAACTTACCGCTCGTTGTATAGCGCGATGCATTATGCTATAGGTTTTTAAATTTCATCGCGGCGGTGGAGCTAATTTCCGTAACCTAGTTTGTTATACGTCAACGGAATAAAGACCCAGATTATTACTTCATATAATTATCAGTGTCTGATATAACGATTTTTCAGACCGGTCCACTCTTACGCTGAAATGTCCTAGGAGCCTGTAATTCACTTTTGGACTTCGATAAGTTTTTAGTTGGTGAAAATCTTATGGGCTCGCTTCTCTCGGCAGTCCCATGATTGCCTATTTTTTTTGTTGAGTCAAATAAAAATAGTGTTGTGTTTTGTCGTATAGTCATGTTTTTACGTTCAGTGGTGTTTATTTATTTCCTTTAAATGCATACAAATTATATTTTTAAATATTAAAATATAATAACGTTTAAAAATATAAAAAATAGTAGCCCACCGATATCGGGAACAGGGTCCAAGCTACCCGCGGGCGTCAGGGCTTCATTTATTATTATTATTCATTGAATAAAATTACAATCCTTTCGGGAGTTTATCATGACATTTAAGTACGTATCGCAACTTTCATGATAGTAATAGTTTGTCAATGCCGGACGCTTCTTCTCATTTAGGGCTTGAATTAATTATTAATCACTATGGTTTCAACCACTGAGTCCAAGTTTCTATTCTATTTTATTAATTCCAGATTTTCCTGTTTGTATTAATAATAATTAACTTGTGTACCTACATAGGTAGGTATCTATTAACAGTTATTTATCACTAAGACGCGGATCTAATATTAAAACCACTTATGCGAATAAATTTTATTTTTAATAAGACTAAAGTCAAAACAGTTTAAATAAACGTCAAAGGCAAACATTTTAACATCTAATTTAGTACTTATTTAACATAAACAGGCAGGTGACAACCTCAATCTATTTTATGTTGTTTCACGCTTGCTTAAAATCTACACGAATAAATATAAATTGATGTGTCTGTTTGTACCTAATGGCAAAATAACAGCAACGTAATGTACGGAAGTACCTTATATACATACCTACTTTCATGTACTCGTATCATTGTAAAAACTTTCTAAGTTGGTTTCGGCCTTTCTTCTCAGAGTAGTCAGATAGGAAACGGCGACCTCATCTAGTTTATTTTTTATTTTATTTTATAATATATGACGATTCCGAATCCTATATACAGAATAAACAATTTCATTTCATATATACATAACAAAAAAAAAAAAATTTTTTTCACTCTCTCCATTTGTTTCGGCTAATCTCCGAAACGACGGACCGATTTTGACGGGACTTTCACTGTCAGATAGCGGAAGGCCAATTCTCGTAATTTAAAACGTTCAAAATCTAGTCGCAGTCTCATCTCGGCGACAAACAAATGTCAAAAGCTTGTCAAAATGTAGGGAAATTAAAGATATTTTTGACGGATTGAGATTGAGATCACCATGTGATCGTTCTTAAAATTACGAGAATTGCCCCTCTGATATTATAAAGAGTAACTTAGGATACTTAGGCATAATTTCAGAATACCACGCGAGCGAAGCCACGGGCAGAATCCAGTTCCTAAATAAAATTATAAACCTACTTTCTGAAAGTCGACTATTGTTTTCTCAGATGACACGTTAAAAAAGTTAGAGTTCGAGTTCGAGGTGTGTGTTAAGGTTGAGGTTCAAACTGTTGATATTATAGTATGAAAAGGGTTGAAAAATATTTGAGTAGGTTGAAATAACTAAGTTCTCTCGTTCACTCGCCAGAGAGTCCTTCAATATGTGAAGTGAAACCGTACTTCGTGTACCTATAATATCTGTGATTTTATTTCGTATCAACTTTTGGAAAAATGTCTGTGTCTTCAGCTGGACCATTTGCATATTTAATTTTGCATCAATGAATTAAAAGTCCTTTTTTTAATTCAACGAGACCCTGTGTGTTACATTGTTTCAATCTAAAACCGACCATTTGAGCATTTTAAGGTAGTTTCGGAGACTGGCATGTTGGGAAACATTTTAGAGTGGCAACACCAAATTGTCAAGTTGTCCGGTGGCAAGTCAATTAGCAGCTGGACCAGTCAGACGTTTGCATAAATAAATCTGTTCTCCTACTTAGTTAATTTGCAACGTTAGATATTAGGAACTAACTAACCCGCAGCCTTCATTCAGTAATAATGTCCCATTGCTTGCGAAGTTTTTCGTTTTTAGTGAATTAGTGAACGCCTGCGTTCCTGCATACCTATACAGGGTGAAATTGAATTCATGGGCATCCTTTTAAGGGGTCATTGTACTCATCATTATGAACAACTTTTACTATGGGACCAAACCTCAAATCGCGAAAAAAAAAATCAGCTCTTCCCTAAATTTTGACGAGTTATGTGAACATAAATGCAAGGAACAGCTGATTTTTTTCGCGATTTTAGGTTTAGTCCCATATTAAAAGTTGTTCATAATTATGAGTACAATGACCCCTTAAAAGGATGCCCATGAATTTAACAGGATGCCTCAGGTACAACACTGATCCACTGACTGATGTTTCATAAAATAAAAATAATCTTATTCTTAAAAATAATATAACACGGGATTTCTCACTCACAGTCACCTAACCATAGATAAAACTATGAAAAAAATTTACAGTTTTGACTTCGCTATCATTTTATTATAATAATATAGAACAAACCTAAAATAATTTGGTGCACAAAAGTTGTACTTACCTCATTTTCCGTACCCCAGCAACGGTTTGTTAGAAGACAATGACGTTGACATTATGTAGCTACCACACCTGCAGCATAGCTTTAACTCTGACCTATTCAATGTGGGGGAACTTCGCACGCGAAATGCATTCGAGTCAAGCAAAGACCGTGTGTGACGTCGTGACATGGCCACCATACGTGGCTTGCTATGCTCCCCCCCATATTTGATTATTAAGTGTGGTGTGTGTATAACAAGTGTGGTATTCGAACAACTCATCTTTCTATCTATAGGTACAATATCTATCTATTTCTGTTTTACCACTATTTATTTATCTGCATAAATTAAAGTTAAAAGAAACTTAATATATTGTCATTTTAAAAGGGTTACGTAGAAAAACTTGACTTCCTTGCTTCATATCAAACAAACGACAGAGTATGTTCATCAGTTGTAAATCATTATGCTCGACTTGGCGAGGGGACTGCCGTGCTCCCAGATATTCAGAAACAAAAATTGTAGACTGAATATCGAAAATAATAAACACGTCGCGTCACCTAAATGTAGAATTGCCAGTTGCACGATGGAAAAAATGGTTGATTGAAAACCGCAACGCGAAATTAATATTGTGTTTCCCTGCCCATCCAATACTTTTTACTTCTACATACTTCGTTACTCTGAAACCAATAATAAATACCAGTTTCTGTTTATTCTGAACGTCGAAAAATAGCTCCTGTCCATTCCATTTTACAATTACGTGAGAGAACGGCTCTCGCAACCAATAACTGTAAAAATATCACGAAAATTCATTTTACTAGAGAGCTTAGCGCAACAGTATTGAGGTTAACCACAAACTAACAAGGCTTGAGAGATACCGAAACTGCACTTTATTCTCGGTTTCCAAAACTTCGACTGGCTTAGAATCGTTTACAATTTCACAAGGTTGATTGGAACGATTTCACGAGTTGATAGACAGATTGCAGAAATTACATTTCGTTTGATAGTGTTAATTTGACGGATGAGTGCAAAATAATTGCATGTTAGTGCGATCAGAACGTGTGAGAGGGATATTTCGTGTATGTGCTGCGAATGGTTAGAGCAAGAAATAAGTAGGTATATAAGAGGAAGTCTGAAAGTGGTATGTGACGCGGACGAATGAGGATGATGTCTTTGAAAGTAGGGGAAGACTAAAAAACGATGAATGGACTGTGTGAAAGAAGATATGGAAAAGGGGTGACTACTGAAATAACGATTAATAGAGAACCATGGAAAGAAAAGAACTGAGTCATCGCTAAAATTCTTCGCGAACTATCTGCACGACCGCAAGCAATTTGTACCTAATATACAAAAATGCCAATTCGGAGCACTACTCGGTTACTTCTGGCATAGGGCAGGGCACTAACCTAGGGCCCCTTCTCTTTCTAATAGTATTTAATGATCTTCCCACATATGTAAACACTCCACAGTCCTAATGTATGCTGATGATGTCAAAATTGCTCTGCCAGTAGCTAACGCCAGTGATGCGGCCGCACTTCAACTCGACATCGACAACATTCACACATGGAGCACTATCAACCTAAACATTAGTAAATGCGTGGTCATGACCTACTTAAAAGCCACACAACCTATACACAACATCTACACCATGAATAATATGCCTCTGAAACGCGTCTTAACCGTACGTGATCTGGGTAGTCACTTCGGCCCACATCTTACATTTAATCAGCACATAATACAGACCTGCAAAAAATCCCGCAAAAACTAGGGTTTTGTCTTGCGTCAGGCCAAAATTTTCAATAATCGTCAGGCCATAACCATACTGTACAACTCCTTCATTCGCAGTTTGCTAGAGACTAACAGCGGAATCTGGAACTCTCATGAAAAAGTGTATACACTGGTCATCGAAAAGATTCAGAAGTCTTTTGCCCGATACTTGTACTTACTTAAAACTTTATGGTTATTACCCGTACATGTACCCAACACCATTTGTGCTAGGTATGGTGGGGTACCAAAGTTTAGAATTAAGGAGAAATCTTAGTCTGATAAAATATTTCATTCGCCTAATTCGTGGTACCCATTGCAATTCCTCCTTACTTTAGTACATCTCCTTTAACATCCCACTATCCATTAGACACACACTTCGCCCTCGCCGACGTCCTCTATTCAAAATACCTCAAACAGATACCATAACCGTTAAGACCAGTCCATTATATTCCAATTTATCCTAATTTCTATCTCTTTTTGTCTAATTTTATCTATTATCATCTAGTTTTGACCAATTTTGTTTCACTTTATTTCATTTAAACTTTTTATTATGTGATTTTACCTAATTTTATGATTGTATGACATGTGTAATTACTAATATTGATTAATAACTTGTATGTGTGGTGCAAACTGTCAATATAAGTTGGTTATTAATAAATAAATAAATAAAATAAATAAAGAAGAAGAAATACTGGACCGACCATAAATACATTGGGACAAGTGGAAAAGAATGACGATGTGTGTTGCTTCTAAGATCTTCGCAGACTCTTGAGTGCAGTTAGAAGTGAACGTTTAAAATAAAAACAACCATTTGTTAAATAATTACGATCAAAGTTTTCTTGTAATTTGTTGGAGTTGTAATAAACTGCCAAAAACGTTGAACTTTGTCAATCTAATTGGCAAAGTTTTGATTACTCTTTAGTTAAGTGATGGTTAGATCTTAAACATCAGCAGCCGAAAGTATTTTATTTATTTTACTATGAAGAGATTTAAATTTATTAAAAAACCTGTAACTGACGTGTCAGGATCGTCACGCAATGGGTGCTTGAAGACGGGCGTCGTCACCGACGATTTAGACTCGTTCCTGACTGGCCGGAGAAAGCGAATGATAAAGAGAACTAGAAAAGTATGGGGGTGACCTTTGCCGAAACTTTTGTGTTATGTATGTATATTATTACTACAATGTGATAAACACTTTGTAGTAATAATATACAGGGTGGCAGGAACACCTAGACATAACCTGTTAGAGGGGTTCTGCACTACATCCGATCCGGATCCGAAAAATCCGAAGTGACCATAGTCCTATTTTTATGAGGAGTTGCGCACTAGTACCGAACTCTGTCCGTCAGAATTCGGATTGCAGTCGGATCTTTAATTCGGATTCGGATCGGATGTAGTGCAAAACCGCTCTTACCACGGAGTATGTACATCATTTTGAACGCCCCTGCGTTGAAATTTTTCGTCGTGTTTAGATAATCGATATCTAAACACGCCTGGGAAGTTTCGCTAGCTTATTTAATTTTACCCTGTTGATCTATTTTGTTTTTTTTTTCTTTATTATTCCAGTTAATTATCCTTTTGTTTGCACTTGTCTCTGAGGCAAATAAACTTATTTTTCTATCGTTCATTTATTTGCTCAAATATTAGTACAATACACACAACAAAACTTGCCAGCATGCATAAGATGTCTGAAGTTACAACGAGATCATCATGTTTGCCTCAGACAATGGCATGCTAATTAATAAATCAATGTAAATTGTCACTCCGAGTCTAATTATAGTTGTATAAAAATGTTATGGCAGTATAGATCATTAAAAAAATAATTAATTATTAAAACATGATCCCTCATTTAAAGACTCATTCAAGTTATAATAAGCTTTATGTGTTAATTAAAAGCTTAATTAAAAGCTTATTCTTTCCTTTTTAATTACGTAAAGTAGGTTAATGGTATGATCCAGTACAATGTTCTGAGAAACCATGTTGCGGGCGCACTACTGCCGTAATGTGATGTTTGTTACACAACAAATGAAATTACGACCGGAAACTTATGAGAGCAGAGAGTTGCATCTCTAACCATTCCTGTATCGTCTAGAAAACTGACCTTTATGATGTAAACAATTATTAAAGACCACTGTTGAATAAGTGGATTTTAATTTAAATATACTCATTATTTTTAATTCTTTTCACACATTAATTTAATTTGAGACAAAAAAAAAAACAAACAACTGCCAAAAAAAAAAACTACAAGGGGAAAAATTACTTTAATATCGGAAGTCGGTATCTTTGCATCAGTATTTTAGTTTTTTGCCACCGACTTCCAAAATGAAAGTTATTTTGCACTTGTTTTGTTTGGAAGTCAGTTGGTTTTCTTTTGCAAAAAAGTTTATTATTTAACATTTTTTAGTTATGGTACCTACCTCCCCTATTTTTACGCGTTAATTTATGTATACTTTTCTGTCACTGGCATTTTGAAAATTATTGTGAAACTAGCTGTGCCCCGCGGTTTCACCCGCATAAGTGTTGATCCTGTCGGAATATCGGAAAAAAAACTATCCTATGTCCTTCCCCGGGACTTATACCGTCTCTATACCAAAGGGGTTTGAAGATTTTTGTATGGAGGGTGGCCCTAAGGTCAGCCGCCATTTTTATTTTTTTAAGAATCGCGGTGCACAACAAAAGTTATATATTTAGATAGAGGACACTTATACAAACGAAAAATGTATATAATATAATATCCTAAAGCGTCAGGTTTCGGAGTTATTTACCGAAATGTAAGTCGAAAACAACAAGGATTTTTTTGTTTTTTTTCCCTCCAGGTAAGCATATTGAACTATTGAGGTAATAGAAACGTTATGAAACCTTTATGGAGAAGAAACAAATGAAGAATAGACATTTTTTAAATAAATAATTAAACACTGCAATTTATAGTTCGTTTTTTAATCCCAGAGACTTTTGCGTTTTCGTTTTTCTTAGTATAGAAGTTTGACATTACACTTGCCAGATTAGTCTCTGGGATTAAAAACGAACTATAAATTGCCGTGTTTAATTATTTATTTAAAAAATGTCTATTCTTCATTTGTTTCTTCTCCATAAAGGATTCATAACGTTTCTATTACCTCATTAAGTTCAATATGCTTACCAGGAGGGAAAAAAACTAAAAAATCCTTGTTGTTTTCGACTTATATTTCGGTGAATAACTCCGAAACCTGACGCTTTAGGATATTATGTTACATACATTTTTTGTTTGTATAAGTGTCCTCTATCTAAATATATAAATTTTGTTGTGCACCGCGATTCTGAAAAAAAATCAAAATGGCGACTGATTTTAGGGCCAAAACCTTCAAACCCCTTTCATATAAATCGGTTCAGTTGTTTAGGCGTGAAAAGGTAACATACAGACAGACAGACAGACAGAGTTACTTTCCAATTTATAATATTAGTATGAAGTATGGATGTACCGTACCTACTGGACAAAAAAGATGGCGGAATGACTTCTGATTTTCCACGTGCCAGAAACATCCATGTACAGCTGTAGATGCGCTCCCGAGGAAACACCAGACAGAGAAGTACTTTGCTAAAAAGAGAAAGAAAATAGAAAAAGAGTCTTGTACGTACCCATCAGTGTCAGTATCATGGAAGTCGACACATAAGCGAGGAGGATGATCCCGAGACTGTTCACAATCGCCAGGGGGATGGAACGCTTGGGGTTGTTCGCTTCTTCGCCCGTGGTAGCGATGATGTCGAAGCCGATGAAAGCATAGAAACAGGTTGCTGCCCCGCTGAATACCTGGTTGACAAAGAAATTTACATTAGGGATTTTATTCTTCATTTTGTAGTATACAGGCAGATTTTTTTATCACCATCCAAACTTTTACAGGATGTTCTACCCATGAATATGAACAACTTTCACTATGGGACCAACTCAGAAATCACGAAAAAAAAATCAGCTGTTTAATACAAAAGTTCAATACCTACTTGACCAAAATGTATGAAACAGCAGATTTTTTTTTCTCGTCTCGTGTGAATCTACTTTAATACGAAGGGTTAAGACATCCTCTCATCATGTTTATGGTCTTATGTTCAAGATCAAAACGTTTATTGCGTGAGTGAGACCAGTACTTTCAGTTTTTCTTTACCTACTAGGTATCGCTAATAGCAGATCAAATATATTGGCAAAATTGATAACCAAAAAAAGAAGTAACCTGTCAAACTTTTGTCCCATTAAAAATACGTTTAGTTGCAAATTAATTCCAAGAAATGTAATACAGAAAAAGAAAATAAAACCTTATAGGGAAATCCGGCAGATTTCCCAGTAACAATAATAATATACTCATCGAGTTCCTAAGCTATAAATATTTTTTCGAACATTCAAGGGTGATTCAAGAAGCCCTTGGAAAGAGGCTTTCAAAGAATCCATCTGTAAACATCAAAGTCGCTTTTCGCGTCTGTCTGTGTGTCCAGGTTGTTCTTCTTAACTACGCAACGGATGTTAATGAGGTTATCACGACCATATAGAGGATTTATTCTGGAAGGTTCATAATATGTATCTACTTATAAAATCATGAAAAAAAAAAACTTCCATATTTATAAAGATCACTCACTCGATGTATCATACCAAGGGGTATCGTATTACCCAGTAAGTGGGTTGTGGAGGTCAGATAGGCAATCATTCCATGTAAAATACTGGTATTCAGCTGCATCCGGTTAGACTGGAAGGCGACCCTAACATAGTTGGGAAAAGGCTAGACAGATGATGACTCGATGTATTGTCAAGTCGAAGAACCGTGTGAATTTCGGCCATGGCTGCCAATCTCAACGGAGACTAGTCATCCACGCTGGAGATATTATAGTGCACACTTGTGAGGCCTTGCTTTCTGACAATCAGTCTTACCAAGGAGAATACTCCTTGGTAAGACTGATTGTCAGAAAGCAAGGCCTCACAAGTGTGCCTCACGACTGCCTATCTGACCTCCACAACTCAGTTACTGGGTAATACAATAGTATTACCCAGTAACTGAGTTGTGGAGGTCAGATAGGCAGTCGTTCCATGTAAAATACTGGTATTCAACTGCATCCGGTTAGACTGGAAGTCGACCCCAACATAGTTGGGTAAAGGCTAGGCAGATGATGATGATGGCTTGTGGGGCCTTACCTAAGCTGTGCCTTCCTGTACCTGTTCTCCACTCTAGTACTTTTCGGCCATCTGTTCATATACTTGGGTGATTGGAAGATAGCTGCAAAGCTTTAAGGTGAAGATAGTACAGACAATTTAGAACAATGTAAGCCATGGTTGTCTTAAACGAAGTCTTACCAATTTTTTTTACCTAATTGGAAACTGAGTTGTATATACACTAAATAGTTAAGATTTTTTTTAAATAATTGATATATTTTTTTTTACTAAATGTGCAGTATGTTGGATTACACCAATATTTAGTAGAATTTACTACTTATTATCTATGCTATTTTTATGCGATTTGATCAACTATAGTCGATGGGATTTGATGAAAGTCAGGATTGAGAAGCCACATAAAATATTATGGTGTACCACCGAAACGATATAGCTTTTCCATTTTATTTTTATACTAGATACTAATTAGAATACATCAATTATGATTTTTTATGACAAGTCAAAGCATTGTAGCTATCTCAAATTCAGCCGTACAAGACCTATTTTTTTGTAAAGATTACGCATAGGTACGCAATACTAAATTGTATCATATTATCAAAAATATCCATGTCTAGATTTCGAATTCTAAGATGGCTCCTTAATTCAGACATCTAAATTGAGGGGCCACCTTAATTGTTTTGAAAGTTTTTAAGGGTTTTACTACAAATCCCAGTGTCGGGATTGCAAAATCGGTTAATTTACTACTAAATATTGTTAATACATAATCAGCCTATAATGTTCCCACTGCTGGGACACAGGCCTCCTCTCTGTGAGAGGGAATGGGCCGTAATCCACCACGCGGGCCCAGTGCGGGTTGGTAGATGTCACATGTCTTCGAATTTTTGGTTCTAGGACACGCCGGTTTCCTCACGATGTTTTCCTTCACCGTTTTGAGAGCAGTGGTGATGAAATAATTTACACAAAGTAAAGCGCCTGTCTGGGTTCGAACCTACGACCTACAACTCGTAAATCGCTGTCGTTACCACTGGGCCACCACTGCTCTAAATATTGTTAATGTCTGCGTTTAAATAAGATAAAACATGGCTCCACAATCCATTCGGATACAATTTCGTAATAGATATGATTTTACAATCACAAGCATTGTTAGCATCATATGCCTAGCCTTTTCCTGTGTTGGGGTCGACTTCCAGTCTAACCGGATGCAGCTAAGTAAGTACCAGTATTTTACATGGTGCGACTGCCTATCTGACCTCCATAACTCAGTTACGGTGTAATACGATACCCGTTGCCCTTGGTAAGACTGGTTGTCAGATTTTCGGGCTTCTGACGACTCGTAACGACTGTAAAAGATCCTCGAATGTCAGCCGGGGCCAACGGCTTAACGTGTTTTCCGAGGCGTGGAGGGGTCTTGGTATGTCAAGATGGTCACCCATCCAACCAACATAACAAAATAGAAAATATCTCATCATAAGGATTGTTTGCAACTTAGCATATTATGTTTCCAAAGAATTTTTCATCAAATAAATGACTTTAAAATTGTAAAGCAATAAAGTCTTGTTACTTCGCTCATTGAATGAATAAAATTTTCTGCTTCATATTGTTCGCAATGATTTTATTCTTTATTGTGAATAGTTAAAGAAGACTTTCAATAATATTATGATTTCATTTCACGATTTTACACAACAGCGATCTCTCGATTGTGTTTTTAATTTCTTCAATGTCTATTTTTGTAGATAGTAAACATTTTTATGTAACATCGCATAGCTAAGAAAGAGTTTATTGATAAAATACATAATATTACCGAAGGTATAAAATGTAGACTTATGTAATGTTTCTAAGAGTAAACACACAAGTATGTTATAATATTGTTTAAGTATAGCTTCTTAGAAATTTCTTGTATGAAAATCGGTAAAACTGTAACTACCCATTATTGAAAGAGTTTTCGGATTCGGATCAGCTGTTCCGAAGATTAACCCCTATATACAAATTTTACCTCTTTTAAATTATTCATATTTATTGTTTGTATCTTATACTCATAGGTAAGGGAAACTTACAAGCTAGTTAGAAAAATTGCAAAACGCGGTTTTCTTTGTTAAAAAAAAATATATAACGGAGAAGGCATGTGTGTCTCGTTATTATCAGCCATATTTTAATTACTGTGGGCGAATACTGTGGGTATAGTGTTGGTTATTGCGCAATAGGAAAACGGTTTGCAGTTCAAATCAGATTATAATTTCACGAACAAATGAATCACATTAGCAAATCACACACTATAGGTACACGATACAACCAGATACGGAACGCGGGACAGTTTCTGCGCGCATGTTGTTCGTATGATGTCCGATGTCCAAGAGGGCCGCTCCACCACGCTGCACGCTCTCTTGTACTCCCTACGAACTTAGGCTAGACTCTGTCGAGCGCCTCCAGATGGCGCTGGCGTTCCGAATAGTCAAACGAATGACTCCGTGGAAGCGTTGTCGTCACAGCGCTTCCGCCTCGTTGTCAAGTCAGCTCCCGTACTAATGATGTCTCTGACAAATGTAATATATATAGGTATGTCGTTGTTTCCGCATTTTCGTGTTTTGAGACCGACTTCCAAAATTAAAGTTATTTTTCACTTTGTAGTGTTTTTCTTGAAGTCGGTTGTTTTTTTGTAAAAAAGGTTTTATTTTTCATTTTTTATTTGTACCTACCCCACACAAATTCAATTGACACTACTTCTATGTAAATATCACTCAAAATATCATCAATATAAACTAAGTGGAAAAAATCGTAATATTGGAGCTAACTTAAAACCTACCCAAGCAAAGTTAATCAAATTTATTTGGGACCGCCCCTGCGGCATACCTTAACCATTAAAAACAATATATACACAATTGCAGCCAAGCGGTGACAAGCAAGAAGAATCATCAAAATTCGCATAGAAATGCCGGATATGCAGTACATTTATGCATATAACTTCGCACATAACAATAATTACCTAATGTATTATATACTAAAACCTACCTGAAAGTATGTAGATCACGTTAATGAAAGAAACATCAAAATTGGTTAATAAGTTACTGAGAAAATCGCGGACATACCAACATACATACATACATATATATATAATGCTGTATATATACATACATATATTCATACATACATGCATACATACATACAAACGGGTCGAATACAGAACCTCCTTTTTTGAAGACTAACTTTTGGAAGCCATTGTACGTTTATACACACGTCCCTTCTTACCTAATGCCATGAAACAGAACGAACTTGATAGTTCTGATAGAAAAGTCATTGTTATCATTATCTTAATTTAATTACTGTCTTCTTTGGTTGAAAAGTCAGTTGAAACTAGAACTCATCCAACCGCTTTGTTGATAGAGGAAGTCACTCGCCCGTCCCGCTCGCGATAGATACCTTCAGTATATAATATTCAAACTTCCGAAACACTTTGTCTTCGTACAGTGACCGAGATCGGAAATGAATGAAACTTTGATCTAGTTTAGGAGTTTAGGTCACTTCATTTCAAAGGACGTGTGAAATTAAAGTGACCTAAACTCCTAACATAGTCAATTGCTGCCGCTGAGTGGTTTTTGAACGTTGAATATCTGGTCTAGATATTAAAATTATAGGAGATGAATTCAAACCATAATCAGCCTATAATGTTCCCACTGCTGGGACATAGGCCTTTCTTCGAGAGGGAGTGGGCCATAATTCACCACGCGTTCATTTCCTTCACCGTTTTAAGAGCAGTAATAATGAAATAATTGACACAAAGTAAAGCGCCTGCCTGGGTTCGAACCCATGACCACTCGTAGGTCGGCGCCATTACCACTGGGCCACCACTGCTCTCTGATGAATTCAAACAAACTGACGATTGCAGTAAGCTTGCGTATTAATGAAAGCTAAAATTTCATGCAAGTTGGAATGAAAAGTTAGCACGAAGACCTCACCTACATCAAACTACTAGCACTTTAATAATATCTGACACAGCAGATTCTAACGCCGTAAACATTTTAGTACGAGTAATATGTACACATGGCGTTTATGAGCTTCCTGGTATTAAAATTCCACGTTGTTACGCGGGATCCTAGGAAACTAATAAACGCCAAGAACAATTGACACCCGATTATGTTTTGATGGTGGTTATAACCGTCTAGAGTGAAACGCACATTTATATCAACTTTGGCGTACATTTCTGGGTACAAAGTGGGAACCTCACTGCCTACAAATATATATTCTGTCTGGCTAATATTCCACCATTTCGCGATGGGCGCGGCGTCACCGTCGATAACGATCGCAAAGGCTGAAAATGTCAATGTCTCTGTAATTACATTTTCCCTTTGTCTTTCGATCGAAACAGGGAAAATAAGATAAAAAAGTTATATTCAATTTACAGAATGTAATGTATTGGACACTATAAGTACTGTCTGGCGTTCCATCAATATTCCAACTCCGGGTCTTTCTCAAAATATCATTTCAAACTTTGAACGATATCAAAGTTGCTTGCTCGCGATGACTTTAAAAACAAATGAGTTCAATTATCTATAGGGATGATGACTATTATTAGAAATGTTTAATCAAATAATGTAATTTTGCGGAAGGCATAGTGAAACACTATAATAAAAAAAAAACTGTAAAATCAATGGAGATTTGGAGAAGCTACACGCTTTAAACGTTTTTGGTGAGGACTATTCCCGTCCTTGTCGCGCGGTACTGACAATGTCCATACATGACGTCACGACTATATAACTTCATACTAGCTCCATAGCTAGTATGAAGTTATATAGTCGTGATGTCACTTCCGTGGTAATGTTGTCTTTGCCTAACAGTTATTTTAAAACGTTTACCTATCTACACCGATGCTGTAAATCCTATATAAAAGTTTCTGAAACAGTTAACTTATTGCCAACATTAAAACAACCACTGTCATAGTAACCATAATACCATCCAAACGAGTGTTATAATGTTGTACTAAATTTAATTATGTAACTCCTTTGCTTTTTCGATAACTTCCTTACTCAACAATCAGCCACATTCCCACTACTCAATTCGGGGTATCGTTACGGATTTCAAAAAGAGCATTGTCATGCACGCGCGTTTCACTACCACAGCGCCGTAATTAAAAAAAAAAACTTATAGGTTATTCGAATTCACGTCTTATCCCGCCATTTTTATTCGATATTAATATTACAAAAATGTATTACTTTGTGTTTTGCAAAAATGAGTGATATAAACTTTGATACTCAGCAATTAAACTTTCCTTGAATTTACTCTAGTTCTTACAACAATTTACAACATCCTATGGTTTCAGAACCTTTTATAGAGGATTCATATCATGGGTGTAGATAATGTCTTGTATGCAATTGTACATAATTAGGAATTGAAACACTCATGTGCTACTATTATCACCAATTATCACACTCGGCTTTGTAGTATTGTTTGCATTATTTGCAAAACAAATATATTTTTGAGTTTAAAATAAATAAATGTCAATTTCCCTATTGTATGCAGTCACTTGAGTGATGTCCGAAGTAAATTTTACAGAACAGATACACGGTGTACTCTAAAAAAAGAGTGTCTGTAAAATATAAAATAAAAATAGAAAGGTGAATACTTACTCCGCTCCATCCAAAAGGTAAGAATCCTTTATGCTCAGTCCAGTTTGATACATCGATGTAGAATAAGCCAGCGGTCATGATGAAAACCCAAATGGTGAGGTTGATAGCATTTAGCAAGTTGTTAAAGAACAAGGATTTTCGCACGCCGGCGACTAGTACCATCATCATCATTAACGTGATTCCGCAGGCCATCAGATCCGGGGGTTTGCCTGTTGACAAAAAAGTCAGGTTAATTTCTTCATTCATATTACCTATAAGATGTTTAATATACACGATCAAAATACAATCTTTATAGGACTGACATGCAGAGTGCTTGGTCATACTGGCAACGCGGGGCGGGGAGCGGCGCGGGTGCGGGAACGCGCGCGATCTTCCTGGCCGCAGTCGAGCGTGGCTTCGTTCTGAGTGTTGTCGTGTCCAGTGTTTGTCAAAATATAATAAGGATGAAGAAGACTTATATATGAACGAGCTATTGCGTGAGTTGCCCGCGCGCTCTACACGCCAAGCAGCCGGGTAGATTTTCGTTATTTATCATCATTTCATCATTCATCGCACAAATTTTTTTTGGTCCTTCGGTCCTGAGTGCGTAGAGTGTTACAATGTATTCACTTACATTGATAATATAGTATATTGGTATTCGTTTGTTATTTCGTTTGACACAATATATGTTGGCATGTGACACGTGCCGCGGTTGTGGTGCGGTGCCGTATTATAAAAAATATAATATTAATAACACCTGTAAATGATGATAAATAACGAAAATCTACCCAGCCCCCGCCGCTCACCGCGCCCGCATGCCCACTATGGACGCTCAAATAAAGTTCTTATGTTTGCGCCGCGCCCGCCCCGCGCCCGCGTTTGAAGTCTGGCCAAGCACAGACAGTAGACATGGCTGTATTATTTTGCAGTTCATATCGGTAATGCTTCCCTAATCGTCTAGGAAACTTTGGGTACATATACCTACTCAGTTGAATTGGCTGACAATAACAAAGATCTGGATTTCAGTTGAAAACATACCCGTGGAAAACATACACATAGATGTATGTATAGTATAGACTATACATACATCTATAATAAATCTGTAGACGAGGCGTTTCTGTACGTTGAAAATATTTCCAAAAAAAATAGTTGGGGTGTTAAAGGATAACCAACAGATGCCATTTCATAAATTTTTGGAATTTTTTTTCTGTTTATCTGTTTGTCGGTTTGGATGTGACAGATAATTTGAACAGGTTCAACGTAAAAAGTACCAAACCAATATGGTTAATTTTTATACGCAAATATGGTGTAGAACTCGGAGCAGTTACTAGTTTTTGTTTATACCAATCGCTTCACTCTATCAAAAGATATAATCAATTTAAAGTATTCTTGAACAACTTTACTTTTCATTAAGTTTTGGAACACGTAGCGACATCTATTGGCGCGATATAGTACCTACTAACGAAAACATAATTATTATTATTGTAATATAAATAACATTAATTTAATATGTGAATAATATTTATGACAAATAACACAGATACTTATGTCTGTGTTATTTTAAAAAGTCATGATAATGATTATAATATTAGAAAAATCGAATGATTATAAGATTATAATATTAAATGTCATCAGGTGACCTATCTGCTAAGTCATCAATAAATGTATTTTCTATGAATTTGACATCTCATTCCTAGAAAAACTAATGTCTACCTGTGTCTGCTCTGGGAGAATTAAATCTGATCACATCTTATAATGTATACTTATACTCGTATATACCTACCTATTGGATTACAACCTTCAACATAATTCTCATATTTTTGAGAAATCCATGTATGCCCCGAGCTCAATTAGGTAGGCTTTTGACGTTTATCCTGAGTGCATCCTGTGATTCTCTAAATAAGGCCAATATAGCTAGATGACATGGAAGGTTGTGTGACGTATGACGCGCCTGAGTCTAATTTAATTAGTCATCACAACAGCAAATCCTTGGAACAAGCGCTTTGCTTTTAGACTATAATGGCTATATTTTAGGCTTTTGCAGACTATAACATGTGACGACGTAGGTTTTCGAAAGCCATTTGCAGGACTGATGGAATGATTACATTACGCATTCGTATAGTGTCTGGTGGTGCAGCATAGCTATTCACAACCATACGATAGGCTATCGTATCGAAAACCTGACATTTCGATAACCTGATTTGACTTGCCCTCAACAGTAAATAGCTGTTGGAAGAATAGCGGGCGTCTATTTGATTAAAACTAACCAAATTTTTTGGGTTTTGGATTTGTGAACAGCGTTTAGAAGACTCCCACGATAACAATGATTAATGTTCGATACGATACGGAAGCGTATCAAGTGTTTGTGAATATGCAGATGTCTGAAATCGAAAGTTCTCGCCACGCGCCGTCAGCAACTTTCCAATGCCATGCTACTTTCTTGTTAGCTGTTATTGTTGCTGTTGTTGTTGGTGATTTCATTGGAAGGGCTTGCGGCTAAGTAACAACAGCCCACAGCCGTAGCTAGGGGGGGGCATTGTGGGGCAATGCCCTACCTTGAAATCACAATGCCCTTCCTTAAAAATACCAAAAACTAAGAAAAAATATTATAATTAAATTGTATGTTCATAGTTTGAGATAAAAAAAAAAATTGTAGCTATAGGTATAGGATAGGACAGCACTGCAGTGTGCGAATCTACGTTTTTAACTTTAACTGCAATCAATAGGCTTCAAAGGCTGTCAATGGGTCACGAGAGAATGGCTGGTATGGTATTTCTGGCCTTTGAAAAAAAAAGAACAAAATCAGTTGATGTGAATGAAGTACGAAGTTCTTCGCATTTTTAATAACATGGCGAATCGTAGAATTCAGCTGTTTTAAATATTTTTTTAATATTATGGTAATTATTATAATAAGTTTGCAGAAACAATATGATCTAAATGGTATTTTTGGTCGTACCTATCTATTTACTCGTATCACCCCACCCAACAATTAATTATTACCTCACTCTTACTCAGACGTGGATCTCTACATTCAAATCTGGAAGTTCAACCATCTTTTGCGCTTGTTCTTCATCATTGAGGATTTAATAGTTCTTAGATCCATGCTCATGCCCTGTCACAGAAATTATTTGTCTACGAATAGCTATTGAATTTACATCACATTCCTAGAGGTCAATGATATACATGGTGACTGGTTTAGGAGCCCGTGCTTCGAGGGCAGATCAATTATTATAATTTTTTTCCTTTCGCCCTACCTGTAACCAATGCTGCCCTACCTCAAATTCGACTCTAGCTACAGCCCTGCAACAGCGGCACGGGTCGATCGATCAGGATAAGCTATGCTTGCCACGCTTGGTCCGTGGATGGGTGACCATTTTTACATACCAATCCCCTCCGTGCCTCGTAAAGCACGTCAAGCAGCTGGTCCCACCCGTCATTCGTGGATCTTTGACAGTCGTTACGGGTCGTCATAAGCCCGAAAGTCTGACAACCAGTCTTACCGAGGGGTTTCGTATTACCCAGTAACTGGGTTTTTGAGGTCAGATAGGCAGTCGCTCCATGTAAAATACTGGTACTCAGCTGCATGCGGTTAGACTGGTAGCCAACCCCAAATAGTTAGGAAAAGGCTCGGCAGATGATGATGTTACTAGTATTTCATCCTTTTCAAACCCTTTTCTTTCTTTTCTACGTTTATTGACAAAATTATATTCTTTTAATATTTTCACTATAAAGGGTACAATTGGAAAAGCCTGCTAAAAATATACTCTCCTTTGGTTTTGTCGGATTTGGGTAAAAATCAAACAGCATTCGTTGTAGTTTACACGCGACGTGCTGAATAAAGTATTTATTCATCTTCATCCTGAATATTATCCGAATGAGTAATATTTCCTCGTCCGAGATTGGATTTACAATCACACCTAGCGCCATTAATTGTGGGGAAACTGTTAAAACTGTGTTTCCAATATTTCTTTGTGAGTAACTGGAAGCAATTACGGGCTGGGCACATTTTGCGGTTCCAACGTTCGTGGTCCTATTTTATAAAGTGTATGACGACTGTTATAAATGTCACTGTTTGTCAAATTGACTACTAACTTAAATTGTCTGTCTATATATTCAAATCATAACTGTCATTCTTTGACAGTCGCAAGAAATGGCCGCCGCAGTATGTCAAGTTGAAATAAATTCCCGTGTCTGTACAAGAATTTTTCTTTCTAAAAATTTATAAAAAGGGACTAATAGAAAATAACTATTTTTTTGATTTTTTGTCGTTTTTGCACGAAATTAACATAATTTTATGAGTATAAGTCAGCACTTATTTAAATAATTTGGTCCGTTGATTCAGCAATCAACGGACCAAATTATTTAATGACCCTAATTTACACAAATTTTTTGAGTAGGGGTATTTTAAATGTAAATGAAAACCAAACAATTTAATGCATTTGGAGAAAGGCACCGCCTTAAAACCGTTTAATGTAATTACGTTTGTGGTAGAGATGCCGCGAATAGTTGTTATAACGAATAGCCGAATAACTCGCCATTATTATTCGACATAAAAATAGGATAATTTATTTGTTATCAAATAATAATATCACGCTTGAGTAGTCTTGAACTTACCAATCATTTATTGTTTCTAAGGTTATGAGAAAAGAAAACAATGAAGGTAAAGAAATCAGTCTCATATTATATACAGATTTTTTTACTTAATAATAAAAACCAAGTGCGTTTTGTTATTGAAAAAAAATTAAAGGTTGATTATTTTAAAATCTATAGTTTTTTTCTTCATTAAAAGTTTATTTTATAGAACTATTCGCCGAATGTCGAATAATACTAGCTATTATTCGGTATTCAACGAATAACAAAAACATGTCAAGTAACAACGAATAATAGCGAGTATTCGCGGCATCTCTAGTTTGTGGTAACAAACCGCTGTTGTAGCATCTAGGTCAGTCGGTTTGGGGTGGACGATGCGAGTTAAAAAGTCGATTAAATGGCTGCTATAAGGATGTTGGCACACCACTGTCTCTGTTCGCGGCGACAAGGAGGCAGGAGAAGTGATTCAGTAGTGGGGTCAAAAATCAGCGTCATCTTTTGAAAAAAAGGTTGGTATTTAAAGAGGTAAAAAGTGTTTTCTAAACTAATATCGTCTAATATCATAAAGAGAAAAGATTTGATTTTTTGTATGTTTGTTTCTTGTGCTTTAACGCTAAAACGGCTTAACAGATTTGGATGAAATTTGGCACATGGGTAGACCATGACCGGGATTAGGACATGTGATACTTTATATCCCGATATTGCCATGAGATTGAGACTTATGCGGGTGATACCGCGGGACGCAGCTAGTAAATAATAATAAGGTATTGAAACGTTCATTGGTTGTGTACGAAGGGTAAATATTATTGCAAACATGAAAAGAAGAATAGACGTCTGTTTCATTACATTGAATCATAGGTTTAGCATATTGAATCATAATCAGTCAAACAACGATCTCACTAGACCTTCTCTCTGTGAGAGGGAGTGGGCCATAATCCACCACGCGGGCCCAGTGCGGGTTGGTGGATATCATATGTCTTCGTATTTTTAGTTGTAAGAAATTTCAGTTTCCTCACGATCTTTCTCTTTACCGTTTTCATAATCATAGGAAATAATCGGGATCATAGATTTAACAACCCCATAAACCACTCATATACAAAAACCATATGCTCACACCACAAACGTTTGCGATACGTTTGACAAACACTTGATGTTGACGCTGGTGACCCAAAACAAGTAGGCCGTTGGCTGTTAGATATTACATGAGTTTCAAACTTTAGTTGGAACACTAAACGCGGCGGGTCTGGTAAGGCGGTTTGCATTAAATATGTCGCTCTTCAAAGTTTCCTGTTAACAACAACCTGCTGGTGCCATCCAGCGTAACACAGTTTCAATCACAATCTGAATAATTTTGATGATACTGTTGACCCTTGCTTTATATGAAACAGGATAGGACAGTACAGGGGACTTGCTGTTTTTTCTTTTCACCTTTTTTATATATAATTTGGTTTTTTATTTTATTATGACTGTCTTTAGTTTAGTTTGTGATCTTCGTGTGCGAGTTATAATAAATACTTTTTCTTTCTTTTCTATAATTATGTTTGTAGCGGCTTGTCCAACGGCTTGTAGCTACCAACCCGCACTAGGCCCGCGTGGTAAATTACAGGCCACTCCCTTTCGGAGGGAGAAGGCCTGTGTCCCATTAGTGGGAGTGGGATCCTCTAATGTTCATCACAAGCTGATTGTGCATGTTATGTAATGAGTAAATGTGCAAGCATTTGATCGCTGATCGTCTTATTTTAAGAACAGTCTCCACTCTGATCTGAAGGCCAATTCTCGTAATTTAAAACGTTCAAAATCTAGTCGCAGTCTCATATCGGCGACAAACAAATGTCAAAAACTTGTCAAAATGTAGCGGAAATCAGAGGTATTTTTGTTTTTAAAATTACGAGAATTGCCCCTCTGATCTCAGTATCAATCTGTCAAGAATACCTATGATGTCCCTACATTTATGACAAGTTTTTTACATTAATTGTCGCCGAGATGAGATTGCGATTAGATTTTGAACGGTTTCACGGGTATTGGGATATTCAGTTGTATTGTTGATTCTTAAGTAATAATTCTTTAAACCCGTATTTGTTACGTTCGCGAATCATTTTTTAATCAACATACAACCTGGCACTTACCTGAAAATTGCGAAAAATGTACCAAAGTGAATTTGAATTTCACGGACTACCTTAGCGCGTCCCCCTTAATTTGGGTGGGTGCAATTTGACTAGAAATGGGAATTTTAAATGCTGAATAATTATATCATCGTGGTTCCATATCGCCTGGCGCGGGACTAGCTAAGTAGGCCATAATAATATTATTATTTGCCATACGTAACTACAGCTTTTTATGTTGATACCTCATAAGAGGAGGAGGAGGTGAGGGTGGGAGCGAGACAAAACACAAAACACCGAATATTCTTGTACGTAATAAATGCTTTTGACTGTGGGTACCTATCTATTTATGAACACACGGTGATGCCTGCGGATAAATTAAATTTTATGTTATTTAATCATGTTTAATCCTATCATTGGCTGTTTATGTAGTTGTTTTATATTACAAGACCTGAGGGGCAATTCTCGTAATTTTAAGAACGTTCACAGTCTGATTTCAGTTTTAATCTGTCAAAAATACCTCTAATTTCCCCTACATTTTGACAAGTTTTTGACATTTGTTTGTCGCCGAGATGAGACTGCGACTAGATTTTGAACGTTTTAAATTACGAGAATTGGCCTTCTGTTTGTTTTATTTTATTTTGTTAGCTACCTATAGTACGAATTATTTGATCTGTCTTGTTTCCGAACGTCCTTTTCGGGACACCACTGAAAATTTGCGCTCTGCTGCGGGCCCCGTATCTATAGCACATCATCATACTGAGTGGAAGCCTTCTTGTCAGAGTCATGACGTGCAGTCGTCGAATATCTCTGTTTTGCGATCGTAATTATGGATATATATTTTGTTTTTATTTTTCTTTATTATTGGAATTAATTATCTTTTTGTAACCACGTGTTTCTCTGATTTGACAAATACACCTTTATTATCTTTTTTTCTTTCATAAGGTAGGTATCGACCTATATAGCTTAAGCAAATATTAATATTATAATTGTCTTTGATATCTCGGCATCCTAGGGTTCCGGACCTTGGTTGAAAGGTGTACGAGGGGCCAAAGCCAACTCGCAGAAACCCTTTAGACAATTTTAAATGATGAGGAGGCACCAACCGACGCCTAAACCACTGAACCGACCGTTATTAAATTTGTCTGATATTAATCCTGTGACCTGGAGAAGATAAAAGAATAATATAAATACAAAATACTTACATTCAGACGAATTCGCGGGCAACAGTTAGTAATCATACTATCTTACTTTTATCTTACTTCTTACTATCTTATCTTACTAGTATTATGAACCCGAAAGTTTGTGAGGATGGATGGATGGATGGATATTTGTTACTCTTTCACCCGAAAACTACAAAACAGATTTGGATGAAATTTAGCACAATGATAGTTTATAACCAGGATTAAGACATAGGATACTTTATATCTCGATTTTACCGCAGCATCGAATCTTATGCGGGTGAAACCGCGGGGCGCCGCTAGTAATGCATATAACTTACTATTTTATTATCCTTTTATAATAATAAACGAAATGAAGTTCCACTTCGGAGTGAAACTCAAAAGAGAAAGCAATTGCTTTTCGCAATCTTTGTCAATGCTTGCAGTATTTTATTTCTTACCTACAGTAGAGCCGGTTTATTGCCTTCAATGCAGTCAATTTTTGTTTTATTCAGAGCTAAATACAGACGGACGATTTTATTAGTAGACAGGTAATGGTGCGAAAAATTGGATAGAGTTTTTTTTGGTCATTTTTAGGGTTCTGTACCTCATAAGGAAAAAACGGAACCCTTATAGGATCACTTTGCTGTCTGGCCGTCCGTCTATCTATCAAGACCCTTTATCTCGAGAACGCGTGGATGTATCGAGTTAAAATTAAAACTATATACTCGGGTCCACAGTCCCTTGAAGCTGTGAAGAAATCAACCTTTTAGAAGGTTGATTTTTAACGTAAAAAAAAGATACGGCCGTTTATGCCGAAAAAACGTATATTTCGACAATCTCAAGGGAATCAAGATTTATAGGGCACTTCCCGCTGACCTAGAATCATAAAATTTGGCAAAAAAGCAAGGTCATGTAGAAAAGTACAAGAAAAGGAAAAAATCAGAAAACCGCAAAAAAAAACCCCGGGTAAAACTATTTTCATACCTATAAATTTGTACGGAACCCTCGGTGCACGAGTCCGACTCGCACTTGACCGGTTTTTTATGTTTTTGTATTAGTCATAGGTCTAGTTATGTACCTAGTACTAGTACCTGAAAAATAATCAGTATCTACCTAGGTACCTAGTAGTACTGAGTATTTTTTTTTTTTTTTTGTTAAAATAAAAACCTAATTGACTTTGAATTTGGTGCTCATCTCCGTTATAAAAGGTACTCTTGTGCAAAACTTCATGCTTCTAGACCAGCTGGAATGAATTTAAGATTTTATTAGGTAGGTTCATTTTCATTATGTTTACTTCAATTTTGTGTAGAAAGACAGTAAATTAGAATGATTATTGTTTATCAGGGTATCCAAAAATTGCCTAAGCAGTCGTAAGATTGCGTATTTGATTCAAGTATCAACAGGAACTACTCAACGAATCGTTAAATTGGGCACAGCGGTTTACGACTATTTACCACTTTGAACACCAAAGAACACAATTGTCCTACTTAAATGCTATGTTGGAAGAATGCACAGCTAAACAATAGTGATGTGCATAAATGAGTGTGACGTACAAACTGCCACAAAGGTCAATGTACAGCGTAGCTCGTACAGAAACATTAAAATACCTACATATAGATAACATCAATTTTATGACCCAGACATGTTCGTAATGGAATATTTCGCGCCGGTCCGTCCTACATTCAAAGAATGCGCAATGAATAAACAGATAGCCTAGAATCCTATAGTTCATTTATTATAACATTAGAAAAAAGAGGCTCGCAGAAGCAGGAGTACGAAACCTTTTATTTTCAAGTTAAGTTCAAACAATTTTAATAAATAATGTATGTGCTTGTTTTGTAAGTAACAATGTATGTCATACAATAAAGCATATTCTATCTATCTACTTGTCACGATGCTTGGATAGGTACATGAAATGAAATAATTTTTAGTAACAATCAGTTTATTAAAAATAACTTTATATAAACCGACAAAATTAAAAAACTCGTGCTGCCAGAACTTATGAAGGGAACAGGTAACATTTTAGATTTGGTAGAGTTATAGTGACATGAAAAACGTTCCCGGTACTGTCCGCCTCTGCTTCTTTTAGATTTTAAACATTGACACGACAATATTTTATGTAAAAACTAAATAATATTAAATGAAAGCCTTGTAATTTCAGAAGGTAGATAGGTTAAATAAGTACAATTAAATGTACTTAACCGTTGTTATTTCAATTGATTATATTTAACTCCACATCAATCTTGACTGTAATAATGTTTGTTGTACTTTTATTACAAAGTGTGCCCCTAAAAGAGCCTTTTTTAACTTCTGTCTAATGCTATAGTAAATGGACTATAGTTATAAAGGGTGTGCGTTGTTCTACACTACTACAATACTACACATTTTGACCTTGACCCCAGTTAGTGATGGAGTGGCGTCATACTATAGTAGATTATAAGGCAAGCTTGCTTCTATTTAGAGTACGTATCTTGAACAACTTTCTCCATGTGACCAACCAACCTACGCAAAGTCTGAAAGATTACCCAAACTAACCCTTAAAAAATTTAACGTAAATAAGTCGGTAAATGTTGTAATCATTAGCCAAATAAGTACCAAATTAGATTTGTTACGTCGAATATCACAGAAATATTACACGTAACATCGTTTACCTGAACTCAGGTACCTACCCTCATTTACTTCCAACATTTGGGTACGTTTTCGTCTCGCGCAGTACCTAAGTCGACCACACAAATCCCTCGAGACGTATTACAAATTATGCAGACTACAAATCTGTATCATAAAGGCAACATTTTGTTCAGAAATACCTATGCTACATTTTATAGTAAATATTAAGTCTAATCTTCTTAGCGATACGTGTCTTATAAGAAGATTGTCTGTGTCTAGACACATTGTTCTCAATTTTATGCTGAATTATTAAGTAGTGGGTCGGTACTAATTGCCTGGAAGTAACTCCAAAATGGGTGAATTATTATTTTATACCAACATCAATTCGAAACATAAATTTGAATAGACTTTAATTCTGCCAATAACAAAAAGGCTGTTTATTTACCTGCTGAAATAGTGTAAATAAAAACATGAAGTCTATTCAAACTTATGTTTCAAAATAATATTCTTTTAAGTTAAACAAATATCAACTTCAGAGTGACTAGCACTATTGAAAAAAAGTTATAAAAATGTTTGAAGTTGTAGCGTAAACTGAAATTTATTGTGTAGGATTTAAAGTTATTTTTCCTTAAACTCGTATTTGTTTACATTTTTGGCAATAAAATCGCGAATGCAATTTAAATACACATAAACTCACGCCTTCTTCCCATGGGGGTATGCAGAAACTACAAAACGCCACCTGCTACGATCCTTACATACTCCCTTTGCCTTGTTTACGTTCATACTTGTAAACAAATAGTATACAAACTAATGAATTTGACCTGTGAAATATGCGAGCCACTGCTTAACAAATCTTATATACAGGGTGTTACGGAAATTTGTGGATCTTTGACAGTCATTACGGGTAGTCAGAAGCCCGAAAATCTGACAGTCTTACCAAGGGATATCGTATTACCCAGTAACTGGGTTGTGGAGGTCAGAAAGGCAGTCGCTCCATGTAAAATACTGGGATTTAGCTGCATCCGGTCAGACTGGAAACCGACCCCAACATAGTTGGGAAAAGGCTAGGCAGATGATGAATTGGTTAAATGCAGAACCTTATCTAAAATAAAAATAAATAATTAACAGGAACACAAAGTTTGCAAATAGCAGCCATTTTTCTTTTTGTTAGCCTATATTGTGTCTCACTGCTGGGCAAAGGAATCTTCTTTTTCCTTCCAAAGCTCCCTATTTCGCAAAAATAGCTGCAATATCCATCGAACATTCTACGGTTAAATCCTGTGGACAGTTAAGCTATTTAATCTGACGTCAAACGTTGTAGTTCACAAAATCGACGTTCAATGTATTTTCGTCAGTGCGACAGGTATTCATTTATTCACTAGCAGCGCCCCGCGGTTTCACGCGCAAGGGTTGATCCCGTGGGAATATCGGGATAAAAGTATCCTATGTGTTATTCTGACGTGTAAGCTATATTACTACTCGCATGACGTGCAAGCGTGTAAGTTAGTACAGTAGTTAGTAGCTGGGTACAGTAGTTTTTGCGTGAAAGAGTAACAAACATCCATTCATCGTCACAAACTTTTACATTTATAATATTAGTAGGATTTAATACTTTTAGGAGACCTTAATGCCATAGGCCTTTTCTACCAGTCAGTCAACCTTTGGGTGATGCAGAGACGAACAGTGGTAGGTGTAATTACGAAAAAATTTAGGAATAAATATTTATTTAAATAAGCATAGGTACCTACACCTATTAAAACTATAAATATAATAAATACTGGGTGACTTGGAATTTGCATTATTTCCTTCAGGACGTGGTAGTGTGACCCATTTACAACAATTAAGCACCTCATAAAGCATAGGCGAAAATTCATGGGATTCGTGAAAACCCAATTTTCGAAAAACTGTTTTAATAGGGTTGACAGATTTGGAAGCACACAAATACATACATAGTTCAAGACTTCCTAGCAATCCGAGATAATCACAATCCGAAGGACTTTGAAAGATATTCGGAATCCATTACTACATGTTAAAAATTAATTTACTCGACAACGTTGTTTAGAATATCTACCCAGTTTTTTCGGGATCATTGTGAACAGTCGTTAATTGAGAGATAAGCCGAGAGACCATATGGCCAGTTTAATTGTCAATTAGATCCCTTTACAAGAGCGCCATTATGCAACGTACAGACGCCAGCACATCAACCTACCCGAAACTGTCACATTTTCCCAATCAACTTTGAACCTTATGCTTTAGTGATAAAGTTGGAAATGTATTAAAGAAATTTGACAGATTGTAGTAGGTTGATGTGCTGGCGTCTGTACCATAGAAATAACGTAACTTTTGTGCGCATTTTCCGACTCATGGCGGTGCGGGGCGTGCGGTGCAGCGCGCTGGATTCCATATTCGTAACCGAACCTTTGATTTCAGGTATATTTTAGTGAAATTCGACGCCCGTTTTTCAGTAGAAATTATGTTAATGTTGAAACATTTACTTTTGTAAGTCCTGTTAAAACAATGTTACCAAACCTGAGCTAAATAAAATCTAATTTAATATTGTGCCAAAAACCCTTTGTTCACAATTTTAAACGTGATATAAAAACTAAACAACTGAAAACGTAATTAAAAATCAAAAACGCTGTAAAACCGCGCGCTCGTATCGGAAAATTACTTTTTATTTTGCGAATAAGTGTTACTGTTTGTCACAAATGGTTTTTATAACGTCAGCTGGGTGTCAATGGGGTAGGGAGGGAGGGTCTTTATGAGGGGAAAGGGGAGAGAAGGTTGGCCCACTCCCGACCCAACCTAAACGGTCGATCCTATTAAATATGCCCCAGTATTTATCAGCTTTGATCAAAGTTAGACGCTTGGTCTATACATATACCTACCCAAAAAATATGAAATTCATTTTTTTTTTATTTTAAAATTATAGAATAAAATATACCTAAGACATAAACGGTTTTAAAGCGGTATTCACATTTTTATCTCAGTAAATAAACATATTATATATATTTATTTTATGATCCCGGGAGATAAAAAGAGAGAAATTACCTCTCTTTTTATCTCCCGAGATCATAAATCACTCTTTATCTCTTTAGAAAATAAGTTTTAGGTATATTGCGATTAAAATTATCGTAAAAACCTTAAATGTATACATAACACTAAGATCGAACCTTATAAATAAATAAAAAAAAAATAATTTGTTGACGACACTAACAGCTATTTAATATACTTTCGAAATAAACAGTTCATCGAAAACTCGGGAGCTATGAAACCGTTCAGAGTTCTACGAAACCGACGACGCAACGGATGCAATTAAATTAGACGAACTTCGACTAATACAGCCCGATTTAAACTTTATGGCGGTTCTGAAGTGCGCTATTCGCTGCGTCGTACCTCACCCCTCACCCGCCGCTGACAGGTGAATTTGTTAATGCGCAGAGACTCGCCTCATGTTGCGAGCCGTCATAAAGTTTGAATCGGACTTCGGGCTGTAGTTTTTTAAATAGCTGCATAACTTCTTAATTTTGTCAATTAGGTATGCAATATTTAAAGACTATATTGTTTAATTAAAATAAAAAATGGGTAATTTTCCATGTAAGTAAACTACTGGTATTCACTTCAGCGCCGCCGGCAGATGATGAGTGTCGTCAAAAAATATTAAATAAGCAGCCTATCATGTTCCCACTCTGGGACGCAGACCTCCTCTCTTCGAGAGGGAGTAGGCTGTAATCTACCACGCGGGCCCAGTGCGGGTTTGTAGATGTCACAAGTCTTTGATTTTTTGGTTCTGGGACTTGCCGGTTTCCTCACGATGTTTTACTTCACCGTTTTGAGAGCAGTGGTGAAGAAATAAATTACACAAAGTAAAGCGCCTGTCTGGGTTCGAACCCACGACCTACAAATTGTAAGTTGGGGCCATTACTACTGGACCACCACTGCTTCAGACAAGTGGCAATTGCTTTCAAAGCGTTTTGTATTTCTACAACGACTTTCAACAGGATATATTTAAGTTTTACGGTAGTTTAAGTGTCAATCAAATACATTATTGACTTTTCAATCATCGTTATCACTGATCGTTTTTCATTTTGACTAGGACTTTAGAAGCTACCCACCCACAGAGGAAACCGACATCAACGCCTCTACCCGGCGGATATTCTAATTATTTTACGATATGATCACTAATGTTTGGCCACATCATGAAGTAGTCGTGCGTTGAACTGTTCATAGTATCGTCAAACGTTGAGTAATCATTGATCTGGCCAGACCACATCATGATGTGGCCAATAGACAGTGAAACATTTCATGAAATGCGACCATTTCATGAAATTCTCGAGCATCTCATGAAGGGAGTAAATCTGCGATATGGCCACGACATATATATATACTTATAATATATAAAATGGTTTTAGTTAGAAAGCGCATCGCTTGAAAACGGCTGGACCGATTTGGCAATATTTTGTTTTAAAAATTTCGTAAGAGTCCGGATCAGGTTTTAAATTGGAAAAGCTTTCCACAAAATTTTCAAATTCGGGTAACACTGAACGTCTATTGGATAGCCAGACGTCAGTCGTGTCAGCTAGTATCGAATAAATCATAGATACCATCGTGGACACTAGCGGTGGACCACTTTTCAACCTTATTCTAAGGGCATAAAGGTGAAAAGTGGTCGACCGCTATTGTCCGCGATTGTATATTACTAACCATCACCAATGCAAACACCAATAAGGTACGGAAGTAAGAAATAAAAGACAGTCGGACATGCAGACACAGGAACGTCAAGTAGAATAAATATCACTGCAGATGAAAGTGGAGCGACCGCCGTATGCATTAACATCGTCGTGACAGAAGAAGCAGAAACTCATTACTGTTCGAACTGAGGTGAATCCCATGCGGACGCGACACGCGACTGCGCGCGTCGTTTGTTTTAATGATTTGGAAATCATGTTACTATTCGCGCCAGTTTGAACACTATACAAGTTAGTTGACGTTAGTTGCCTCGGGATTTGCTACAGTTTCATCAGAACTTTACAGAGCATATAAATAGGGCCATGCCCTTAGCGAGAAATGAGATCGCCATTATTGTAACAGCGATGTCTGTCCTATGCGCTTAAAGAAAACAATTTTGTATTATTACTGTAAAACAAAAACTGTAAGTTATTATTTGTTATTCTCTTGAGCAGTAATAAGTTTATTGTTAAAGACGGCACGGTTGACATCTGTCGGGCATGCCACCGGCCGGGAGAATCAATCAGGCATTTTATCTCCGGGTGTTCTCGTCTAGCTAACGGAGAATACTTGCATAGACACAACCTTGTAGCCAGGATAATCCATCAGCAACTTGCTCTGAAATACAGCCTTGTGAAATCGGAGGTGCCGTACTACAGGTATGTGCCCGACCCAGTTCTCGTAAATGGAAATATCACATTGTACTGGGATCGACCCATCATCACTGACAGGACTATTGTTGCCAATAAGCCTGACATAGTGGTGATGGATCGATTACAGCGGCGCGCAATGATTGTTGACATAACCGTCCCACATGATGAGAACCTCGTGAAAGCCGAGAAAGATAAATCAAGTATCTTGACTTGGCTCGCGAGGTTGTCGACATATGGGATGTGGACTCAGAATTCATTGTGCTGATAGTCGTGACAGACAATGGATTAATAGCCAAGAGCCTCGACCAACACCTGAAGAGGCTCTCGTTGGTCGGCTGGATCAAGGGCTTGATTCAGAAAGCAGTACTTCTGGACACGGCTCGCATTGTCAGGAGGTTCCTCTCTCTGGAGCCCTGACCGCTTAGCTTGGACTCTGTTCCAGATACCGGTGGGCTACTATTTTTTTAATATTTTTAAATGTTTTTATAATTTGTTTATTCTAAAATTTAAAAATATAATTTATATGTATTTACGTACTGAAATAAAGGAAAAAAATATTAATAATTCTGAGGCCTCCTCCAGGGCCTGGATCAGACGTGCTAAGGGCCAGCCAGCGCGAAATATCGATCTTATGACGTTATTTGCGACATTATAATGGCAATATTATTTATCATCTTCATTGTAATACTTCTCACATTCAGCCGCATCATCTGGGGGTCAACTCTCGCAGTCCACTAACAAAGATACCGTCCGAAAGTAGTCGTTCCGTCAAAACAAGTGTCAAATCAAATATTTTGTTCGGGCTCCGAACTTAACATATGTCCTTAAATGATACAGAGTAATTTGCCAAACCTACGGATTTCGTGCTTAGAGAATAAACCCTCTGGTTCGACAGGAATCCAACTCCTTTATTGGCTAGGCTTGATGATGATCTTCAGTCTCCAGAATGATTGGTTGATCTCTAAGTGATGGCAGAACCGCATCACACTCCGTTTCATTGTTTAGAATAACAACGCGGTCACACAGAAAAACACGAAAAACGTCTTAGTTTTATAATATTTATAGATATAGAAGATATACCTACAGTGGCATCCAAAAGTTAGTTGAAAATTTTCCAAATCAGCTTTGACTCACCACATTATGATTAAAAAATCGAGTGATCCAAATGTTTAAACTACTATATCATTTGTATTGACTAATCCAACTACCTTAGGCGAACCTGATATTTTTTAAAATTTTATATCATAATAATATTATCATATATTATATGGGATCATAGCTGAAGTAAAAAAGGGCTACAGTAGGTATACTGTAGCTCTTAAGATATACTTGACATTTTTGAATAGTTGAAATAATGGAATTGTTTATCCGCTTAAACATATCGCTTCGATCCGGTTTATTACTGTTCTATTAATTAACATAACCAGCTAGTAATTAATATTGCAAATCGTTTCTATTCACAAACCTCCCCTTCATTATTGCAGCATTATCGAGTTTTAATTGCCTGACGTTATCGATCGTTCTAATTTGAGTATTAGTGTGATGCTCAAGTTAATTCTCGTTATTCTGAAGTTATTAACAAGTAATGAAACCACATAACCATAACATTACGCCATGTTTCTCCGAAGGGTTAGACAGGGCACCCCCAGTTCGCCAGTTATGTTCAAATCTCATGCAATAGAGGGCGAGCCTGTTGCCATCAACCGGACACAAGTCCAGACTGCGGGCTGCTACTGAGAAATTCCTTATAGAAAAACCCCACTTTGCCAAAGCTGGGTATCGAACCCATGAGCTCGTGCTCAGCAGTAGCACTTGCTACCACTTCACCAACGAGGCAGTCCGGGAAAATCCTTCTTGTTTGAATTTTAATGCCACGTATAAATATTTAGCCTCCGTTTGTATTATCCGCAAGATTCAAAATTAAATGATATAGCAATTGTTTGAAGAAAGTAATTCGCAGTAGCTGTTAACTCGTTTTACTTTTTAACTTACTTAAAAAAAGGAGCATTCGGCAAGTGTTTTTTTTGAAACAAGAATGATGACATTTAACTAAACTCGACATATTGCATTTGAACCGGGCTAATGTTAGCTTAGAAGCTATACTTCGAGTTGAAAGCATACAAAATGAATTAAGCTAAAATAAAGGGCTTTAAAAAGTAGTCCTCATCTGGTACTAAAGTTAGCTTAGCTACGTGCAAATGTGGAAGCTTTCATCTCTGAAGTAACTTACATTGCTTTCTCGTATAAAGGGATTTCTGTAAATTATTCTACAGTGAGATGAGATTTCCTTGTGGATGCAATAGCGGATTATTTGTTACATGTTAGTAGGTATAATGTAATAATAATATGCGAAACTGTCACATATATTCTTCAAATATTTGACTATTGATAAATCAGCCAATGAAAACAATTTCTCTTTTGAACAATAATTAAAGGCAGTTTAATGAATGTTAGAACATTAAGTGAGCAGACCTGACATGTTTGTGACACTTGTGAGTAAATTCAAACGTCTTTTCAAAAGCCGCTGATGAGATTTTCGGTAGCTTTCACCGGAGTACCCCAGAAGGAGGTTAATGTTTTACCTGTTGTCTTTTTCTTAGCGTGTCGATGTCAAAAATGACACGAAATTATATAAATATATTTTTTTTTTATATTTTGGGCCAAACGCGAACACCAGTCATCCTCACGTGTGCAGGATGCGGCGCAAGATAGGACGTGAGACATTGTCTTTGGAGAGACGCCGCATACACACCGAAGGTCTGAGCCGTCCATGAACCCCCACTTGCGGAGATTGCCCTTGCTGCGTCCTACTTAATTGGGTATGAAGTCTACTCTTATCTATACTAGACTGACAAGTAGCCTCGAAATTAGAAAACCAATTTTTTTGCTACTTCTAGGCTTTGCAGCTACTTAAACACACCCAGTAACTTGGCCCCTACAAGTACCTAATTAATATGAAGAAACTTTGAACAAGTAGGTACTAAACACCGAGATAATTACAGTTAATCCACAATCTCGAGTCGGTAATCCTCGTAACGTTGCAAGAATTACTTAAGCTTAGGTTAAGTTTAAAATCTATAGTTAATATTTGTCAAGTCGGAGAACCCAACTCAATTAATGAAGGCGGCATCTGCTAATCCAGTCAAAATGATTGATTTGTGGTCTGTAATTAATATTAAGTACTAGCAACTCTCTCCAACTTCTCAAGGGTGCAATGGCGTTATGTCAAAATCTAATTTTAACTTTAAGTATAAATTATAAGAAAAAAATGAATTATAATTTGATAAAACCACTTAAGTATCTATGATTCTTAACACGGAGGCGCTGCTGGTTTTTTGAAGTGAAAACTTCTTTAGCGGCGTTGAACACTTTTTGTAATGGGTAAAAAATGTTAAACTCGCGTCAGGGCATCGCGTCAGGACACGTGACCGTCAGGAGAGATTCCCCCCCCCCCCATCTCTTTCTACGGCGGCGCCAACCGAAGTGAACCAAGTGAGACACGACAAAGATGGCCGAAGAAAATTACATTTGACTAAAAGTACTCTGTGCATTTGACGTACAAATGTTTGAAAAGTCAGTTTCGTAAACAATAGTACTTCGAGGAGCCGCAGTTGTATTTAATTTATTTTGAACTTCTGTTTAACCAATTTAGTTTATTATTATATACCTACCTACAATACAAAATAAAAGCGACGAAAAATATAACGAAGCACATTATAGTAACAAGAAATACTGTGGGACATTGCTGCTTTTGTGTGAAAACAATGCTTCCGTGTCGCCCACGGAAGTTTACACCCTGCAGGGAGATGCTCCAGTAGGGTGTGGCTGTGAAGCTATGTTGCAAAACGTGCTCCACCTCCTATTCTGCCTTATTTGTCCTACCCAAAACATGCAGTCAAAGTGACCTCTGCGCTGCCACCGACGACAACGTGGAAGTGGCAATATTTTGAGCCAACAACATCTAAAGTAAAAGAGAAGAAATTTAGGGAGTAGTTCATTAATAAAAAGCTTGTATACAAATATCAGTTTATTTTTATAATACTTGTACGCACCGGGACTTACATCTTAGTACGGCTGTTATTCCAAATGCATACAGTGTGGCTAAGTTTGTAACAATTGAGCCTGGTACCTATGGTTACCTCACCCTACTGATTATAAACCTACAGCAACTACTTAACACCGTAGTTATCCTAACACCCTAACCTATCATACAAGCCTACGGGAGACCTACGGGAACAGACAGAATTTGGGTAGGAATAGGGGTTTGTGTACGTCGTGCAATGTGTACACAGGAAATAGTTTTGTCATTGCCGGTCCCACAGACTCATAGAACTGGTGATGGCTAAAGGTGTCTTGGCCATAATGAGAGGAATTATGGAAGATGAATCAAACTCTACTCCAGCTTGATGACTAATTTATTCATTTACTAATTACTAATTTATGTGGAACGAATGTATGTCGCTCTTGATGCTGACGCTGGCGTATGTAACTCTTGCCTGTTCACGGCTGAACAATACTCTAAACTCTAATTTGGCTTCTAAAACTTGTGCAAGCAGAACAACATTTTTAAAATGTTTGCGTTTCATTTGCCATCTGTGCCATCTCTTCTGTAGGCCGTTTCATTTTCTGCTATTCGTAGTGAAGCACCATCTTTACTAGTCCTATTGACCTGAAATACAAAACTAATGTTATAATTATCTTATTTATACTGATTTAATTAATCAGTAGCGGCATCAAAATAACAGTCATTATTATTCTTATGGCGGGTTTTTTTTTGTTACAATGAGTTTTGTACAGGCAAACGAAGTTCTTCGTAAAATTGTAAATTGGATAGGCACCTAATTCGTAAATCATGCCAGGCTGCCCCTGTTTAGCGTTAGTGCTTGTGTCAGTGTTTTTATTTTCTATTATGGAGACCTCTCCCTGACCAATTCTTCCAAAAAATCTAAGGATTAGAAGCAAAAGCAAGCATAAGTATAAGAAATTGAGAATGTTTACAAAACATAACTTACTTTGAACACATTTTAGCTGTAACAGTAGGTACACACCTTATCCTACTCCAACCAATATTCAATTCTTTGCCCTTTATTGCAACTAGTCTCCGGTCTTAATTTCATTTATTTTAAATACAAAAAAAAAATATTCAAAAGTTTTTAGTTTGACACATACAATATCAAATTCATTCATTGACATATTCATATTGTTTCCATGACGACCATGACGTTGTCGCATCAAAACTGTTGAAACTGTTGACAATAAATTAGTTTTTCATACGTAATAATGTCTATGGACACAAATATTCGGTTCGTAGACAGATATTCTCGTATGCCGATTTAATGTGTTGGCCAATTTGTTGGATGACTTCATTATAATGGCAACATTTAGAAGTTGTAGGACATTCTAGTTATAGAACGTTTATGAAGCGTTTATGAATACAAAATTTTATCGAATGTTTTAAAAGCCTATTGAGCATTTTAACTAATGAATGGTTTAAACCTTCAATAGGCTTTTTTTATGAATAAGACCGAAAGTGTTTAAAATATGGAAATTGTATATATTATTATTTCCTTTATCTACATTTGTATAAAACAAGCAAAATATACTTATTTATTTAAGGAGGAGCGGAGCTTCCTAACAAAGGCCCCTATTTGCTTAGAAGGAGGCTCCAATCACTAGTTGTCAAAGTTTACTTGTTGAAATAAACCAGTTTTCATTTTCAATTATACAGAAGACCAAATCCCGTAATTAAAAACGATCAAACTCTAGTCCCAATCTCATCTCGGCGACAATCAATGTCGAAAACTTGTCAGAAATGTAGGGAAATTAGAGGTCATTTTCACAGATTGAGACTGAGATCAGACTGTTAACGTTCTTAAAATTACGAGAAGTGTCCCTCAGAAATCTTCCAGAATAGATGCTCTAAGTGTTGGCAAAAACTGCATCTAATTCCATTGTGTAGTTTAAATGATCTAAGCACTTACGCCTGTATGGTCGTTGACTCACGCAGACAAACACGAAAAGTGACTTTGTTTTATATATGTATATATCTAAAGTCCTCCAGACTGCGATGAACGCTTTGTTTAACTCTCTATCTACTAAAATATAACCAGCCTATTATTTTGTCACTGCTGGGACACAGGCCTCCTCTCTGTGAGAGGGAGTGGCCCGTAATCCACCACGCAGGCCCAGTGTGGGTTCGTGGATGTCATATTATGTCTTCGAGTTTTTGGTCATGCCGGTTTCCTCACGATGTTTTCCTTCACAGTTTTGAGAGCAGTGGTGATGAAATTAAATACACAAAGTATAGTGCCTGGCTGGGTATGAACTCACGACCTACAAACTCTTAAATCAGGGCCGATACCTACCACCGGGCCACAACTGCTCTAGCACTTAGTATCTACTTGATTTTGAACAACTTTTTACAGACAATTTCACTCGCAGTAGTAGCTAGAATTCTGAAAATTACCAGCGTGTTCTAGAAATTGAACTGTCAATAGAGCTAACGAACTAAACCTAGTATTTCGTATTAAGATTTTGTACAATCAAATCGATTGTTTGCCTGACCCAATTCTGATTTAAGTTTCGGGTGGATGATAATATAATTTGTTCCGAAACCAAGACACAGCATTAATAGGTATTCCACAAAAGTACCATGGTACCTCAATACGAAAATATGTGGGATATTACGATATTTAAATATGGTGAGCAGTGGTGGCCAAGTGGTAACGGCTGCGACTTACGAGATTATAGGTCATAGGTTTGAACCCAGACAGGCGCTTTACTTTATGTAAATATTTCATCACCACTGCTCTCAAAACGGTGAAGGAAAACATCGTGAGGAACATAATATAGACCCGTTCCTGAGCGGCTGGATTACCAACATGCTCAAACTGAGGGCAGTACAAGTGACCGTAAACGACACCACAAGGGCCATCGTGGCGAAGGGCTGCCCGCAAGGGGGCGTCCTTTCGCAACTTCTATGGAACCTGGTCGTAGACAGTCTAATAAAAGAACTCAACGACAAAGGTTACTTCACCGTAGGCTACGTCGATGACAAAACCATAATAATAAATGGCACCCACGAAAACACCCTGAGCAACTTAATGCGCCAAGCCCTGAAAATAATAGAGAATTGGTGTGGTAGACACCAGCTATCAGCGAATCCTACAAAAACTGAATTGGTCCTCTTTACAAAAAAGAGAAAACTGACGACACTACAACTACCACGCTTCTTTGGTACAACCCTAAGCCTATCAACTGAAACCAAATACCTGGGCATCTTTTTGGATAAACAGCTGAATTGGGCAAAACACACCAACTACATTACTAAGAAAGCTAGCATATCTCTGTGGCAATCCAAGCGAATGCTTGGCAAGAATTGGGGGATCAGCCCCAAGGTCACTCACTGGCTATACACTACAGTCATCCGACCAATCATTACATACGGCTCGCTAGTCTGGTGGCCCAGAACAGACTTGAGCACAGCCCAAAGAGATCTTGAAAAGCTGCAGCGGTTCGCGTGTGTGACACCAACCTTTGATTACCAATCGTCAGATAGAAAATATTTTATTTTATGTAAATATACTGGGTAAATTACAAAATACGAATGAAAATAAACCGTAAATATGTCCAGTCGTTTTATTAATACAAGATTTGCAATACCACACTGCACAATTTGCCAAAACTTCTTCGAGAATAATTTTCTTGTTGCACCCGTTGCGATTTTTCATGTGGCTATGACACGAGACATAGGTATAACTAGACTGAGCAGGGTTCAATGAGTTGGCATATTCCATGTACTAATTTACTACGATATTTACGGTTTGTCCTATATAGGATGCAATACACAAACAAGAGTTTCGTTTGGTTATTTTTAGTTTCTTTTGTTCATTTAATTGATTTTTCCCTTACTACAGTTACGTTTGCCATCAATTTGTAAATATCTAAGTTGTAATCTGTGGAAAATGTAGTGGGTATATAATACTATACAAGTATTTTTTTTTATTTTTTTTTTATTTGAAAGGTACAAGGTTTACTTATTCACTAAACATTGACATAATAATTTCCATATAATATTAATACTGTATTGTATTTATTTGTATAGTAAATTAGTTAGTCATTTAATTTAGTATCTTGTGTAAATAGTTAGCTACGAAATCAATGATGTCCATATCGTAATCATATTTAAATGTCTTTGGTTGCACAAGAATACCAACTTACTCATATCGTAGCAACCGAGGGCTGGAATTTCCGATGTGGAACATTTCAAAGAGATTCAGTGAACCGAACCTACATACAGTTACAGAATAGCAACGTTAGAATATTATATCGTTACGAATACGATGAACATGCATGTCGTACCGCCTCACACAGTATTAAATGTCTCGAGTATTTTAATATAGGTAGCATAGTTCACGATGGCTAATAAATACCTACTCAGGACGCCTATTTCTAAAATCTGAATAACTTTAGGTCTTTGGAAAGTGTACGAAAAAAATATTTTCATATTGTTAATATTTCATGAAACATCCTTAAAATAAATTAGAACTATAACCCTCTATGAAATAAGTACAGGAATATTTTTAAAAACATGAGTTTCATTACATTCTTGAGTAAATACTACGAAACATCTTTCAAACCTGCAAAACCGTTGCCAGTCAAGGCGAACGAGGATGAAGCTAAGAAATCTTGAACGAGGACATCGTTCAAGATTTCTTAGCTTCATTATATTATGTATTTTCTGTACATTAGAATGCAAATACTAGGCCTTCAGTCTTGTATGAAGACTGGAAGGATCGTCGCGGAACTGCGCATAATTAATCAAAGTTTAGACTGAAGTTGCACCATCCTGAACGTGTTTAATTTCACTACCATTATTACGCTCAAACTTTACTTGGGGTAAGTTTGTTTAACCTTCAATTTTAAGTAATAATAAGAAGTTATGTAACAGTTTAAGCAATTAGGAAGATTTGGAACGAGTTTATCGCATGTTACGAGTATAGGTACTCTGCACACTTGGCAAATTAGAGCTAGGCCGCAAAAAGTGTATAATTTTGAAAGATGAGAAACTTTTGTGTGATTCTTTTTAAAGGAGACTGTTAAAAAGTGGTCTATGAACCAATAGCGATACTGTTACTATATTTCTGTGGGGATACCTCAACTATACCCTTGTGCAAAGTGGCATCAAAATCTGACCCGGCAGTTTTGAGAAATATAATATTTTAGAATACATAATTTTATGATAACATTAAAAAGTTGTCTATGAACCAATAGCAATACTGTTACGATCTTTCTGTGGGGATACCTCAACTATACCCTTGTGCAAAGTGGCATCAAAATCTGACCCGGCAGTTTTGAGAAATATAATATTTTAGAATACATAATTTTATGATAACATTAAAAAGTTGTCTATGAACCAATAGCGTTACTGTTACTATATTTCTGTGAGGATACCTCAAATATACCCTTGTACAAAGTGGCATCAAAATCTGACCCGGCAGTTTTGAGAAATATAATATTTTAGAATACATAATTTTATGATAACATTAAAAAGTTGTCTATGAACCAATAGCAATACTGTTACGATATTTCTGTGGGGATACCTCAACTATACCCTTGTGCAAAGTGGCATCAAAATCTGACCCGGCAGTTTTGAGAAATACATATAATATTTTAGAATACATAATTTCATGATAACATTTTTGTTTTAAAAACGTTTTAAAGGGTATTTCTGATTTTATAATATTTAATTAATGTGTTTCTTTCCTAGATTTTAGTATTTGTTTCGATTTTAACCATAGATATATGAAAATGATTTTAACCGACTTCAAAAAAGGAGGAGGTTCTTAGTTCGTAGGAATTACATTTTTTTTCTAATATTTTTATGTTCACCGATTACACGAAGACGGCTAGACCGATTTAAAAAACTATTTTTTTGGTTGAAAGGGTATACTTCCCAAAATGTTCCCATTGTCACCACGTCAGGATCTGGTGATTGGATCCTGGAGAAATCTAGGGAACTCTTCAAACATTATAGGCACAGCTATAACAATTTGGGTATTCTTTAAAGTAAATCGTGCATTTGCTCTCGGAAAGCACCATTTGGTGAAGTGGCACTAATGATGAAGACCTCAGATGACCACCGGAACAACTCATTAATAAGTATTTCACGGGTTGCGATTCGATTACTTTAATATGGTTGCTAAGCTATTTATGCTATAAATAAATCGTCAAAATGAAAAAATATTGAATGATGAAATCATGTTTCGACCCAGAGGTGATGTGATTTGTTTGATCTGCAAACATTCTGTGCTATTTTTTCGAAAAAAAAAAACCTGAAATTCAGCACTGTCGAGGTGGTCTTTGTTTAGCAGAAAACCACATTAATTAAGTAGTATCAAGTCAGAAATACCCGTTAAAACGTTATAAAAATGTAGCAAAAAAAGTGAATTTTAAAGTATTATTTTTCTCAAAACTGCCGGGTTAGATTTTGATGCCCCTTTGCACAAGGGTATAGTTGAGGTATTCCCACAGAAAAACCTCTACAGTATCGCTATTGGATCATAGACCACTTCCCATACAAAGGGGTATGCAAACTATTGGCATGTTTTACTTTCTTTCTTTGGCCAGAAATGAAACCTTGGTTATATTATAAAGGACAATACGAGAAATCAATAGCAAAAAGAACCAGGTCCATAAACCCTAACCGAACGAAGATACTATATTGAAGTATTGCTAGTATATTTTTGTCAGGCGTTGATCTATTTTTCCAAGAAAATACAATCATACGTGATATTTTGATATTTCCATTGATAAAATAGATTCAAGTTGGTTGTTACTGCCATATTTTTTTCTCTTTGGCAGTTTGTTATCACTAAAACGAAAAAAAAAAATGATAATTCAATCGAATAGATACGCGTTAGTGGGTACGCGTGTATTGCGATGATCGCTATTGAAACACTATTTAACGCGTATCCACTATAATATAGGTCTGGGTTACTTTTGTAAATTGTACTATGGAATATTCTTACAAAAAAAGAAATGAAACAACCATAAAAACCGAAACTATTTATTAAATAACTATTACTTCTGGTTTTACAAAAACCTTTGTTTATCTTATCAATCATCACAGAACAATAATAATATCACTTTCTTTCACTGCCCACTAAGCAGACACAATAATTAAACAATCACATGAACCTTATGGGTTTATTACACAGTGAAAACGTTTACCTACTAATTAAATATAGATATATAATAGATAGACTTAATTAATTATCGTCATCACTCGTCTCTCTTCCCTTATCCTGTCTTAATATAAAATCCAGAAATTGAGCTGGAGGACTTAAGTTTGGTTGATGTCTGCCCCACGCCATGAACCATAATACAGACATGACGTGACTACAACAACCAAGTGTTCTCTTGCCAGAAATACACGAACAGTAATGCCCTTTTATTGCTGCTACGCCATCATTAATCCCTTCAATCAAAAGACAGACGAAGTATATGCGCTGTCGTCTATGTCGCGATTGGATACGGCTACGCAGCAGCCACGGATTGATGACGTTGATGTTGAACATTTCCAAAACCGAAATATCTAACCTGTCCTCCCTGTACAGTTCAATATGGTACGAACCATCGCCCCTCACATGTTCGCCATAATAACTTCTGGCCTGACTTATTTGGTACGTCCCCAGAGCATATATTATAAGGTCGTTCATGTCGAGTACGGGAAAGTTGTCCAGGCCGGGAACATTTGCAGTCATTGGCACAAAATCAGCTCTGATTTGATTAAGATTCCTGTGGATAACATAATCGCTGAAAAAGTTTTGATTGGGGGTTTCGTTTATTCTGGTTATTATTGACTCCACTAAATGATGGTCAGTGAGTCGTTTACCAAAAGCATTTAGTAATGCACCGGCTATTTTTACTTCGTCGAACAAGTGACTCGCTGCTCTATTAAAAAAGGTAGATCTAAGTTGACGGAACTGATTTTTTAACCGTCCGTTTATAGTTTCTACGACCCATCTACATAGTGTTACTTTTCGGGTTTGATTCGCCTGTTGTGTTGTCAGCTGTGCCGCACCAGCATTTTTTGTCACCGGCGTATAAGCGCGATAGTTCATGGCCCTGAGATCGTCAATTGCATCGCGAAAATAAAGAAAAAATAATAAATAAATAAATCTAATATAAAGACATCGTCACTTTTAAAAAAGAAATGAAACGGGTTTTCTACATCATGAACATTCGCGATTTCTTTCAAAACACTCTCTAACTTGGTACGAAGCGGGGGACGCGGAATGATTCATTAGAGTTGCCGAGTAGTATTTAACAATGGGAAACTTAAAATATTACACACGGAGTATTTTTAATTATGAAAAGTACCGCCTGATAAAAAAACAATAGCAATCTACTAAACACTCTCTAACTTGGTACGGTTGTGGTTGGTAGACCTAGTTCTTTTTGCTATTGATTTCTCATACAATCCTCTAACATATGGCCTAGGTTTCACTTTTGGCTAAAAGAAAAAAAAAACATGCCAGCAATGTATGGCAAAAGTTGCATTGCCCTTTAACAGTCTCCTTTTCATTTATTAACTCTTACATGTTGTTAGTTTATTTCATTGTGCCTGTTATTTAATCTATACAAAAAAATACAATTGAAGTGTATGTGTGTGTGTGTGTGTGTGTGTTTGTAATGTTAAAATATTTTTTTAGTATACACGGTATCTACTTATAACAAAAAAAAAAAGACGGGTTGCACTCCGGGAGTGCCGGCAGAAGTGAAAACTTGAATATTAACGTTGAAATAAATCAATTATTAATTGAATTAATATAACTAATTTTTTTTCACTATTTCTGCGTCCCTTTTTTCATTAATAGATGCACTTTGTTCAATTTCCATATTTTAAACACTTTATATACACGAATGTTACGAATACACAGCAGTGTGTCCACGTCCACTTCGACTTCGACTTCGACTTCGACTTCGACTTCGACTTCGACTCCGACTCCGACTCCGACTCCGACTCCGACTCCGACTCCGACTCCGACTCCTACGTTGACTTTGACTTTGACTTTGACTTCGACTCCGACTTCGACTTCTACTTCGACTTCGACTTCGACTTTGACTTCGACTTCGACTTCGACTTCGACTTTGACTTCGACTTCGACTTCGACTTCCACTTCCACTTCCGCTTCCACTTCCGCTTCCACTTCCACTCCATCCAATCCATCCATCCATCCATTGTCGTGTGTCACTAAACTTTGTTCACTTCGGTTGGCGCCGCCGTAGAAAGAGAGGCGGGGGGGGGGGGGAATCTCTCCTGACGGTCACGTGTCCTGACGCGAGTTTAACATTTTTTACCCATTACAAAAAGTGCTCAACGCCGCTAAAGAAGTTTTCACTTCAAAAAACTTTTCTTTAATTTTTTTTCTGTTTGTACCGGCTAAACTCCGAAACGGCTGGACCGATTTTACGGTACTTTCAATGGCAGATAGCTGACATTATAATGAGTACCTAACTAAGGCTACTTTTTTTTTATTAAGCTCCCGCGCTAAGTAATCAATCCTATGAATTCCGAAATGCACGAGAACGAAGTCGCGGGCACAACTAATACAGACGCCAGCACATCAAGCTACCCGACACTTTCAAATTTTCCCAATGAACCTTATGCTTTAGCGATAAAGTTGAAAATCTATTAAAGAAATTTCACAGATTGTAGTAGTTTGATGTGCTGGCGTATGTATATAATATAAACCGAAAGGAACTTCGTTCCAACGGGGTGTCCCACGAGACCACTCGGTTTTTTATTTTATTTAAACTTGTTAATGCCTATTTAATTAGCTCCTCGTACACTGTCAATACATTATTGTACTCGTAAAATTCAGTATCTTGAGCATAAAGCCCTGCAAATGGTGCACAACTATTAACATTTCAGTCGTTATAATTATGGGCTCAACGAGTTCTCTATAGGGCTAAATTGCCCATGATATTGGATGCACCCGAAAATCGATGTCACGGTAAAGTGGTCTCAAGGGAATTAGTTGAGCGTGGAGATCGCAATACATTTCCCAAAGGAGAGGTTGGTGTAGCAGTAAACTGTTGAAAGCTTAGACGGTTGGTACTTAGATGCAATTGTGTAGCTTATCGGGAGTTTGGATCCATTACAGTCCGGCCGCCGAGAGAATGTGTTTCTGACACCTCTCAGTGCGAAAATTCTAGAAGCTAATAAAGATCAAATTCGCAAAACACGAATTCGTTTGTATGAAACTGTTAGTGCTTGGCCAAACTAGCAGCGCGGAGTGGTGAGCGGCGCGGGTGCGGGAACGTGCGCAATCTGCCTGTCCGCAGTCGAGCGCGGCTCCGTTCTGGGGTTGTCGTGTCCAGTGTTTGTCAAAAGATAATATGGGTGAAGAAGACTTATTTTTATTAGAAAAAAAACTGGAACTAGTTTGAGAACCCCGGTCACCACGTGGGCCACCCACGCACCCACAGCTGCGGCCACTTGTATGAACGAGCTATGGCGTGAGTTGTCCGCGCGCTCCCGTGCCTAGTAGCCCGCGCCACTCACTATGGACACTCAAATTAAATTCTAGAATACGCCGCGCCGTACCCGCCCCGTGCCCGCGCTGCCTGTCTGGCCAAGCACTTAGATGTCAAGAACGGATTCTCTCGTCAGCCGGTCCTAACCTATAAGTTCAAATAGTAGGTATACAACCGGTTTCTGAATTGAAATTGAGGATTTGTCAAACTCTCTTTTAACATTACTTAAGGTAATTACTTTAATGTACCCTGTGATATTGTCTTACGTTTTTTGCATAGTATCGTCAAATAATGAAGCGAAAACTTTAACCGGTAAAGAATTCAAGATCCGCGCGTCGCTTATCGGCGACGAAACAATAGAAAATCAATTGTGTCTCATTAGCGGAGCTTAACAGATTAATTCTACAAACTACTCGTAAAACACATACAGAATGAAAATTGCATATTTTTACACGCGATATACTAGGTACCTATATCAAAAGACGAATTTGATAAATATATTTAACATGTCCGATATTTTAATATTTGGGTAGTTCTTCAGGGACAAAATTTTCGATGTCTATGGGTATATTTCTGTAACCAACTAACAAAACGGCATGTAAATTTTTTTTTGTACAGTTTAGCTTTATGCCTTACTAGGACAAATGATATTTTTTAAATACTCGCTGTCTAGGTACAAAATAAAAATATTTGAAGTGTGTTCTTCTGATTCATATAACGCGTCCGTTTGCCATTTTCCCGTACAAAATGGTCGATGTCGCATTTTCCCTTTGATACATCAATATAAATTATAATTATATCGAAAGGAAATGAGTTGTCCTCTTACAAAAAAAATGTGTATTGGTAATAACTACGTTATTTTGTTTATAAATAAGTAAATAAGGAGTGTCCGGCGTATAATACTGATTAATGTGGCGTAAGCTTCACTTGACCGTACTTGGTCAGGTAATAATAATGAGAGTCTGGCTTCCCGCGCGGGCGGAAGCCAGTCGTGCAACGGACGAGCTAGAAGGTGGACCTGCGGCTGGTTGGCTTAGATCCCGGTGTTACGAAGGAAAATATCTGATTCACCTGTGTTTGGTTCAGGTGGCATTATGATTACAATTCCTACTTTATAAAATTTATTTCATTGTTTTAAGACTTCAATCTGTGTTTCGTGTGATGCTTTTAGGTTATGGAATCGTGTAGAAAAATGACAATAATGAAGTCTGTATGTATGATGAGTTATGCATGATTGTAGGCAAAAATCTGATTCAACTGTGCCTGATTCGTATGATCAAAACCCCCATATGACTAATGAAATAAATTCGATTTCCCCTTTCCAGCACGAAAGGAGTGCTTTTGTTGCATTATAATGTATAATGTTTGACCGTGTACAAGTCAGTAGTTCTAGGCTTATTTATTATCATTTATTTAGCTATAACCTTTTGAATAATTAAAAAGTGACAGGAGTATGAAACTGTTCTAAATATGACACTTTTGATATGTCTTAGTCTTAGTTAAGAATAAATAATTATTGTTTAGAATTATCAATCAAAACTAACGGTGTATTTATTACTTTTTATTTCTGTTTCTGATTCATCTGGGCACAAAATATTCGAACGTCGATATCTTGAAAACTACTTTATAAAAACGAGCCCCTCATACAAACATATGTTCTTTGGTATGTCTATTTTCATATGAGCATGTGTTACAGAGCTGAAAGTGAAATTAAATTTTGGCCATATGGATCAGTCGAAGAATCAAATTTCGAAGAACTACCCATTTACTTTAAATATCAGAGTTTTACGGTTGCTGATTGAAGGCGAACCGAAAAAACAATTCTGTCGAATGTTTTATGGACTTGTTATATTTTTTGTTTCGTTATTTTTACTGGCCTCAACACTTCAGCTGAAGCGAAAACGCAGCACTATGAATATTTTTTCGATGCAAAATTAGATTTTTGCGAATATCCAACGTTTTTGCGAAAATAATAGACATTTATGCTAGATTGAAATATAGTTTCCGTTAAAAAATATCAAATAAAAACGGACATTGTTTTAGGAATGGAAGCGTTGGAAGCAGATTGGGTTTTATTTCGCATTCGTTGTTTAGTTTTACTGAGCAGATTTAGAACTAGATTTTTTTCACTAAAATACTTAATAGATTTATTGTTTTTTTTTTTACAAAGTGTGCTCCGAATATTTTTGTCAGCCGTCGGATTAAATCTGGAGATGTGCAACCCCCTATTTACTTTCGTAATTTCACTACGCGTTTGTTTATCGATTCATAGAATACACCTCCCATTGATCTATTGGCTAACTGATAATTACTGTCTCCGAGTAAAATGCCTGTGACATTCGGACGGATAGACGCGAAATTACAAGACGTTTTTGCTATTTGGCTACGGAAATAATACAATAGTGGTCAACTTTTTATATGCTTGAGTAAGAGGCTTTTGACTACTTTGTATGTGTACCTATATTTTGTCTTTTCTGTAATGTGCGTCTTGTTTGGACAGAATAAACAATGTTTCTTTCTTCTTTCTTTCTTTTTCTTTACTAGTAAAACATTTCAAACTTATCGACGATTTTGTTGTTTTCCGTCATACAAAATATATTAAGGTGAATGCGCAGTAGTAGCCCGCGAAATACAATTTTTCTTACGTTTTTTGCAATTTTCAGGTCAGTACCAGGTTTTATCTTGATCAAGGATTCGCGACTATAACAGGTACTTTTCTTCTTAATTAGATTTGTACCATAAGACCAAATCTCTTATGGAAAAGTGCTTATGGTACAAATCTAACTTAGAAAGATGTATTAATGATTCTAATGATTATAATTCTGTAAATACGTACGAACCAGTTATAGTCGTGATTCAAATTTTGATCAAGATACAACCCGACACTGACCTGCAAATTGCAAAAAACGTAAGAAAATTTGAATTTCGCGGTCTACCACTGCGCATTCACCTTAAGATATTATAACAACAGGAATCAAGAAACGGGCTAAGAGTGAGGACGCCTATCTGCTATGTAAGGAGAGATTATATCCGATGGGTCTTAAGGGGCTTAGCAACGGCTTCAAAGATTTACTTTCTAACCGTTGACAAACCACTCGTATCAAACGGGCTGGACTACAACAGTCTCAAGACGGATTTCAATGCCTTTGATTTGTATATTTATTACTATATCTTAGACTAAATTTCTACTGGGATGCCTCGGATATAACTCGTTAGAGGTAAGGCGAGCAAAAGACCTGCTTACCACAGCCTGTAAGACGCTCCGTGGCACTATTGACGCGCCTGACCTAAATGCTGTGCTGGCCCGCTTCTTTGTGCCAGACAACCACTGCCGCGGCAGAAAGCACAGGCTGTTTGCTGTGCCTCCATGTCGCACAGTTGCGCGTGCTAAGTCCCCAGTACCACGTACTCTGGCCGCACTTAATAAGCTCTTGGACTCTAATCCAACTAACGATTTGTTTGTGGACGAGTGGACGAAGATTTTGTCGGCATGTCAGAAGTACTTTGAGAGGAATGTATGAAAGTGTTGTTCATCATCATCTGCCTAGCCTCTTCCCAACTATGTTGGGGTCGGCTTCCAGTCTAACCGGATGCAGCTGAATACCAGTATTTTACATGGAGCGACTGCCTGTCTGACCTCCACAACCCAGTTACTGGGTAATACGATACCACTTGGTAAGGAAGACTGGTTGTCAGACTTTCGGGCTTCTGACTACCCGTTACGACTGTCAAAGATCCACGAATGACAGCCGGGACCAACGGCTTAACGTGCTTTCCGAGGCACGGAGGGGTCTCGGTATGTAAAGATGGTCACCCATCCACAGACCTACCGCGGCAAGCGTAGCTGAACCTGATCGATCGACCTGTGCGGCTGTTATTATTTAGCCACGGGACCCTCAATGTATGAAAGTTGTTAACTTTTTATTTTTTATTTGATGTTTAATCTTTTATGTTTCTTTTGTGTGTGTCTTTTTGTATTTAATTAATGTAATTGGTTTTAAACCGTTTTAATTAAATTAAATAAAAAAAATAAAATAAATGAACTTGCAGAGGATTAAAAAAAAAAGTCTATAAGGAGATTTTTTTTCTGTTATTGCAGAATGCATTGGGTGTGTTATGAATTCTTCGTCGACAAGAGTTACCTATATAATGGTAACTCATCTTCAAAATAAAGGTTTTTTTAGCATTTTTAGCATCGTATTTCGCAACTAAAATAAAACACACAGAAATGAATTCTGCTTATTATTGCTATTTATATTAATTACATACACAAAATGTCGGTAAAAAATGTTGTCATAAGACTCGGACTTATTCCATATCATATAGTAGATATAATCTTGAGTTTGTTCATTCGCAAAATCAGAACCAGGCAACAAATAGGTACCCTTTAATTAAATTCCCAACTCTGAGCCTTCGGGGAGACATGCGAGATGTTATGTAATTACGTTCCCCAAATTGGAACTTACTTAGATATGGGTCATATTCTACTCTACTTACTTGTTCTTGTATTAATGTAACGTGTGCTTAATCTCGGAAAAGAAATCCGCTTTCCGTAAGTACATCAAGCCCGAAGCTGTCTTTCCCAATCAACTTTGAGCCTTATAATTTAGCGATAAAGTTAAATTGCAAATCTATTAAAGAAATTTGACAGAATGTAAGTAGCTTGATGTGCTGGCGTCTGTACATTTATTTTGTGTCCATGTAAACCGACAAAATGTACGGGACAGATTTTTTGCGATTTCAGGGTTGGTCCTATAATAAAAGTTGTTCATAATGATAAGCACAATGACCCTTTAAGAGATTTAGGGTTAACAAAAACGTAGCTAATAACAGCTATAAATGCGGAAACCCAAAATTATTACACAGGGTTGCAGGGACCTCGACAAGCAATGTTGCTGTTACCATGGATTCTGAACATGTTTCTAAACCCCCTGCGTTGAAATTTACAGTAGGCTACCAGAAAAAGAAAATCTGTTTCATAGAAAAGTGTCATACCTAGTTACCAAGTTGCTCAAAATGTATGGAATAGCTGATTTTTAACATCGAAAATGTTTTTTCGATCGCTTCAGTATAGCCCCATTTTCGATCAGAGTGTGACATCGTTTTGGTGTCGTGAGTTTTAGGGCTACATGAATGGTTGATGTCTCAAAGACGTGTTTCAACGAGGGCTACAATATGGTTAAAAAAATCGAAACGGTAAAAAAAAAATCGGCATTATGTGAAAAAGTCGATTAATTTTTTAGGGGATTTTGTCATAAAATCAACTATATCTACCCTTCACTTGGCAAGTGTACTAGAGGGCACATGAAAATAAGATATGAGTTTCGGCATGTGACCTATAGAGCACGGGTCTGTTTACAGAGAATACAAAAAAAATAACAGCAATTACTAATTTAAGCGGAATTGGCGATGTACAGTCCGCTTCAAAGTAAGGGAACCCCTTTTGGGAATGACATTAAACCCATTTAAGTTTTTTGTAACGTATTGTATATGGCGTGTTGGTCTAGTGGTTAAGACAGCGGCTTAACAATTCGATGGTCTCGAGTTCAAATCCTCGGACGAGAAGTTCTTTTTTTGTTTTTTTTTTGTTTCTTTTATAGGTTATTATGTGATTTTTGTTAATTATTATTTAAGAAATCAAATGTTGAAGTAGGTATGAGGTTTGTAAGAAAATCTAGGCATGTTGCATAAACAATATTCATTTATTTCTCTAATTACATTTCTAGGACTTCATGGAATCCACTTCACGGTTGAATATACAGTTTTCTATGTGTGTTAAATTGGGGTTATTTACTTAGAATATTAACTAAACACAAAATAGATACCCTGGGTGAGGTTTAGAACGTTTAACATTAGATAACGGTTCATTTATAGATTTTTCTAGAAACAACTACAATAGGTAATATTTATTCATTTAAAGTTGTGAAAACATTATTTTTTTATACTTTGTATGATCTTATCGGAAAAAAAGATTAAAAAATTAAATGTTGTCATTTGTGCCTGTGAATTACAGAGGAAGAACCAACATGCTAAACTATAAAAGTATAGCAATATACATCTTTCTCTTTTATCACATTTTCTGATAACCCTTATTTAACACAACATTAGAAATTATAAAAATATGTGAGGTCAGATGGTGCATCACACATTACAAGACTACTTGTAAACAAAAGTATCTGGATTGATAATAATAAAGGTTGTTTATTTTTGATTAATTACGAATTAATGATCCCACAAATATTGGGAATCATTAACACTTGCTCATACGTTCCAATGTAATTTTATCAGATCAGTTACACAATAAATCTGCCGAGTAAATTGCCTATTAATAACGGAGAGGATGGCCGTTACTGTCTATCACTTCTTGAAGTCACACTTGAACGCGTAGTTTTGAAGGGTGTCACTGAGTGAACTTCCACAATATTACGGTGTCGCCCCGATTCATTAGTGTAAACAATTATTGAGCGAGGGCCTTGGCGATCACATTTCACATCACCAGTCGCATGATACCTTTGTATCCATCTACGAACTGTTTTTCTCTGGAACGAAAATAATAATATTAGGAATACATAAAAAAATCCAACTTGTCAGTAATAATGCAACATGATTGCAACAATAAATACATATATGTGTATAACGTAAATCTTACCGTTATGCCCATATCTCGTTCTTTATGCTTTGTTCCTGTTCCCAGAGAACAACAATTTTAGAGTCCGCGTATCACTGGTCAATTTCCCTCAGTCGTCAGTTTATTTAATTCCAGCCTTCAAAAAGTTATTAATCGAACAATACTATCGGTTAATATAATCAACTGTTCAAAAACTTAATAAATCGGATAATATTTCGACGAAGATAATTACGCACAAGCGGATCGACACGAAAACGAAACGATTTGATAAGTAATTATACCCTCAATCACAGTTTAGTAAATAAGGCGAAGAAGAATTCTAAATTAAAATTACGGTAGGTAGGGCAACAATCGGAATCAAGCACATTCTATTCAACCAAACAAGAAATCTATGCAAATTTCAACCTTATAATTTAGTTAATTGAGGAGTTACGAATTGCATTTTGTAAAACAAGACGGTAAGGTGTTAGTATTTATAATACGTGGTGGACGTTGAAATTTAAACCTTAATATCTAGAAGATTAGACCGTTATCAACCTTGTTCGATAAAAGGAGTAAAGCTATTCAAATTTTCGTTAAGATGGCTAACTGATTCAATAGTCTAGTGGTATAAGGCGCGGTCTACGTGATCGGCTGGCGCCTGGTGATGCGGGTTCGTATCCTCAATCGCACATAAAGTGTCTTTTTGTAAGTTAAGTTATTCTTGGGATACGGTTCGGGCAAAAAGCCGAAAAAATACCATATTATAATTATTTAAAAACTTGCAAATAATATTTGAGTGGGATCGGTGGATGCTCGGGCAGAGATGGATGCGGCGCGCGGCAGCGGGGGAGGGAGCTGCTCGAGGCCAGAGCCACGTGACGCGCCCGCCGTCGCTCGAGCGACGAGCGACAGCGGGCTCGAGCGCGCTCGGGCGATAATCTTTAAAGTCTTGAGGGGTTCCTTTTCTCTGAAGCTGATCGTACCCTTTGGGGCACTATTAATATTTTATAAACTAGCAAACTAATATTATAAAAAATATTAATTACAATATATTTAAACTTCCCTAAAGCTATTTAAAAACAAAAAACTTGTTAATTTGCAGTTTCATACTTTGCCAGAATGCTGTACCAACATGTGTTTTGCATTTTGCCAAGTTAAGGGTTAAAATTCTAAATGCGGTATCGAAAAAATGAAAAAAAAAACTGGACTTCTGTATCACTAATAGTCTAGGCAGGAAGGTGCCCTTTGTATGGCGTAATATCGGGGGGCACGCTCCTTAGATGCGTGTCACGTCGCGTCGTCGCTGAGTTGTTATGGGAGTTTGATAGTGAAATGTATTTTTATTTATTTGTAAATACGTATTTTAATTTAATTTTAATGTTAATTTGTATTAATTTTGTTTTACGGTACTTTGAAAATATTATGATGTACTTCAAATTACTAAATACAGCTTTTTTTTGTTCAAAAATAGTCTTAAGAATATTTCATTACAGCTTAAAATTGCATGGCGTAATTCTGACCATACGGATTTTTTACATCGTGTATTTGAGTTCTATTACTCCAAAGACGATACAATGGTTATTTATGCAACTGTTGTATAATAAGGGATATCGAATTCACCTCATGCGATATTAGTATCAGTAGTTAGTAGTAGTAGTTAGTAGGGTATTGTACAGTGTTGTAAGAACTCTATGTAAATTCATGGAAAGTTTAATTGCGGAGTATCTAATACAAACAATTTATAGGTAATAATTCATAAAGACACCACGAATTGTAGTAGTAGAGTATTGAGAATGTGGCTGTTTGATGAGTAGAAAAATTAAAGTAGTAATAGTCGGAAAGGGATCGAAAAAGCATAATGAAATTTCGTACAATATTATAACACTGGTTTGGATGATAACATTATGGTTTCTATGACACTGGTTGTTTTAATGTTGGCAATAAGCTGACCGTTTCAGAAACTTTTATAGAGAATTTATAGCATGGGTGTAGATAAAATCTATTAGGTCTAAATCTATTAGATTATGTAACCGTTATCAATGTACCCGACTGTCGTGTAGAGCACGAGACCCGTTTTTTTTTTTTTTTTAATAACCGTCGATAAATTTTTTTCATTAGGGGGGTCATCAAATCATGTGCTGAATCCATCGTAACAGTTTTCACGTCGATGTCCCACCATCCTGTATAAGTTTACAAAGCGGGTTCACTAGTTCTACCAACATAACTAACAGTGTAATCCTTACGAAAGTCGTACAAAACTTCCAAGTACCTACATTTGTTTATCTGCTTCAGAGTTTTATAAACGAATCCTTCCTTCTCAAAGGTCACTTGTACCTTTGTACCAAAATACTCTTAACTAATCCTGCCTTCTCAAAGGTCATTTCTACCTATGTTCCAAAATACTCTTAACTAATCCTTCCTTCTCAACGGTCATTTCTACCTTTGTTCCAGAATACTCTTAACTAATCCTTCCTTCTCAAATGTCACTTCTACCTTTGTTCCGGAATACTCTTAAGTAATCCTTCCTTCTCAAAGGTCACTTCTACCTGTGTTCCAGAATATCTTAACTAATCCTTCCTTCTAAAACGTCATTTCTACCTTTGTTCCAGAATACTCTTAACTAATCCTTCCTTCTCAAAGGTCATTTCTACCTTTGTTCCAGAATACTCTTAACTAATCCTTCCTTCTCAAAGGTCATTTCTACCTTTGTTCCAGAATACTCTTAACTAATCCTTCCTTCTCAAAGGTCACTTCTACCTTTGTTCCAGAATACTCTTAACTAATCCTTCCTTTTCAAAGGTCATTTCTACCTTTGTTCCAGAATACTCTTAACTAATCCTTCCATCTCAAAGGTCACTTCTACCTTTGTTCCAAAATACTCCTAACTAATCCTCCCTTCTCAAAGGTCATTTCTACCTTTGTTCCAGAATACTCTTAACTAATCCTTCCTTCTCAAAGGTCACTTCTACCTTTGTTCCAGAATACCCTTAACTAATCCTTCCTTCTCAAAGGTCACTTATACCTTTGTCCCTGACTACTTTTTGATCTATCTCTTCAAGGCCTTCTAACTCAAGGCCAGGGCCTCAGGTTTGTAATTCTAGTTCATTTGTTGGACTCTAATTGCAATTAATGGATCTGTAGTGTGTGGGTGAGTGGAAAATAAATCTTACCTTGAATTGGACATGATTGTCTTGAACGTGGGGGGGGAACTAATGGAGTAAATGGCTTGAAAGGTCAAGTATTTTATTTTTACTTGTACCATTTATAAGTGTAATCTCTGTGATTAATTTGTCAACTGTCTCAGCACCTTAAATTTTGCGGAAGCTATTAAATTATATTTTCCAACTAGAATCCATAGACAGATCATTACAATGAATAATAAAAAACTAAACATTGAAATGTATTACCCAACACTAAATAAATTTAAATTGTACGTCACATTACATAATATCATTAAATGTAGGTATCCGATGTGTCATGATACAGTGCCACATTATCAGTTCAGTTTGTAGGCCACAATACCAAACAGCGGGGTCGTTCCGTGACAAACTAACATTAGCAACGACTTTAATTTTGACGGTCCAAGAACATTCATTGCGTTATTTACGTTGTTGAGCAGACACATTTTTCGAACATATAAAGCAATGGATTAGTAATATCCTTCTAAATCATTCAAATTGTGATTGATATTGTGTTACGCAATTAAAGTGCTGGTTGTTGGAGCTAACGCGGACTGCAACATATGAAAACCTGCATTTACGTTATTTCCGTCATTTGTCCACGTCCATTACAAATTCATAATTATATAATTTACTAGCTGCGCCCCGCGGTTTCAACCGCGTAAGTTTCGATTCCGTGGGAATATCGGGATAAAAAGTAACAGCTATGTACTTATCAAGTTTCATCGCAATCGGTTCATTAGTTTTTGCATGAAGAAGTAACAAACATATTATGTACGAGTACATACTTACTAACAAAAACTTTCACAATTAGGGTAGGATTTGATTAATGGAGACACAGTTATACTCGTAAAATGTTTCACAGGTAATATTTAATTTACTTATACATATTGAATGGAGGAAACAAAAATGGAAAATATAAGTGAATAAAATATAACCTTTCCGCAGTCGGGTAAAAAGAAAGAAAATAAGAATGAAATGTAAATAGAATCACTGCAAGGCTTCCCTGTAAACTATATTTGATGTGCTATTCGTTTGAAGTAAAATAAATTGATTTTCCGGGGATCCCACGCGAGACAGGCTAACGTGTAGTTACCCATGGGAGAAGCACTCTTTTCTTATGTCGATGCCAACCAGTGAAAATATTTGTCCCTGGAACTTATTAATTGTTAGTGCAAATGACACTTTAACCGGGAATTGAAGCCTCTTCAATGATATAGGCAAATCTGTCGGTATCATTGGAATACGCGGAATGTGTGCGAGCTGTCCGGCTGCGGGCCCTGTAATGATGGTGGCTACAGTGACTTGGTTTCGAAGTTCTCTGATTAAAACTCTTGTGCTACTTGGTGGCAGTTTACATTTGTAGTAGGAAATTTTCCTTCTCCAAGTTTAAGCAACTTTTTGGAAAATTACTGTCATAATTGTTGTTACAATGTTCGAATTCATACAATATATGAATTGGAACTTCGTGCAAGTTAGTCGAATAAACGAATAGTTACATCCTGGGCAGAAATCCTATAGCATAATCAGCCTCTGGGATACTGGCTTCCTCTCTGTGAGAGGAAGTGGGCCGTAATCCACCAGGCAAGCCCATTGCGGTTTGGTAGATGAGTAATGTTGGTTCTAAGACATGCTGGTTTTCCTACGACATTTTCCTTTATCGTTTTGAGAGCAGTGGTGATGAAATAATTTACAACAAGTAAAGCGCCTGTCAGGGTTCGAACCTACGAGCTACAACTCGCAAGTTGCGGTCCCCTTGGCACTTGGCCGCCCTTTGTATAAATTATTATTGTAGAATAGACTAGTAGCGATAGGTCTACATAAAAATATTCCTGTCACCTTATATGCGTTATTTGCTGCCGCTTTTACGCAAGTAAAATAACGCATATAAGGCACTGCAAAGCTGTGAACGTTTGCAAACAATTTACAACAGCGGAGCTGTATAAAAAAAAAAAAAAAAACACTGTTTCCGCCCACAACTGATATTAGCACTTTATTCGACGCACTAAAAATGCTCTTTTCCCTTTTTTTACACAGAACGGCCGAACTCAATATCACTATATTTACAGAACAGTGTCAACAAGGGTTTTTGCTACAGCAAAATCGCCCTGCGCGAAACAGATTTTCAGATTTTCAAAAGGTTTTAATTAGTTTCACTTTTTTGTCTGTAAAAAAATACAGGCTTTATGAAAACTTCCTCTACCTATCGGTTGTTAATGATTGGTTGCATTTTAATATAAAGCAAAGTTAATAACAACAAGGTTTTTACAATTTAATGAATAAATGATTTGCCAGAATAGCAGATGTTTTCACTATGTTCGATTTTTTCCTATTCTTCATTAAGGGCACTAGGTACATGACCTAAAGCGCGGTCACTGTCGGACTGCATAGAAAATCAAGAGAAGCGCGATGACACAACCCTGGTAATTTATTGCAAAATATGAAGTAATTATCTATTTACAAAAAATCTATTGTTTGGACTAAAAAAATAATACACTAGTGCTTTAGAATGTTGCCTGTAGAATAATCTGACAAAACATCAGAATGATTGTGTGTATATTAGTATGGTTTTTTATTGTAAAAAGAAAGTTTTTCCTCTAAAAACTTTCTTTTTACAATAAAAAACCATCATCATGATTTTTTTCTATCATATAAAATTAGTTTTATTATGTTTTCAACACACTATGTAAGTACCTAGCATGTATCCTGAAGAATATCATATATTTTTCTGATTTTGTTTACTGTAGTAGATCGTATACTTACTTTTATTGCTTCTAAAACTTGCGTTTTATTCAGGTCCAGTAATCCCCTTAATTACATTTAATATTTGAAACTGTACTAAACTTTCAAACAAAATTTTAGTCGTAATTAGTTCGAACTGACGGAAACGACGGCTGGGACAGACTTGATGCGGAAGGCGGAGGACAGGGTGTTGTGGCGCAGCCTGGGAGAGGCCTATGTCCAGCAGTGGACTGCGATAGGCTGAGTTGATTGATTGATATTGCTCGAAACATTATCTGCCTAGCCTTTTCCCGACTATGTTGTGGTCGGCTTCCAGTCTAACCGGATGCAGCTGAATGCCAGTATTTTGTATAATTATATATTAACAATATATTGTTCGAAAAAATGATACTAAAAATATAGCAGTATTTGGCACAAGCGTGCAGCTTAAACAATTTTCATTTATTTTCGCCGCCGCCATTTCATTGGTTTGATGAAACCATTCATACATTTTATTTCGCTTTTGCGTGTTCACAATTTATTTTAGCATTCAGAAAATTTAAACGGCTTTGATGGCTTTAGTAAAATATGATCCCTTTGTGGATTATTATTTCGGAACCGTAAATAGTTTTGCAGTGTTATAACTGAAAATCCAATAACCATTTCTTTATGGGTGAGTGACAGCAGTTGTATCTTGGACAAAATCCCATAGTAGGTCTTCACTTCTGCTAAGTTTAGCATAGTAATTTATACTACAAATTAGCAATTATTTTTTCTAATTTGTTCAAATCGAATTGCACTATCAAGTAAATTTAATTGCACTATTAAGTCTACTTTCGTCCAATCCAAACACAATTTGCTACACAAACATTAATTTTAACAATAGTTAATTCAGTATAAGATCTGCCGTAATCTGTATAATCACACGCCGAAGATACCACGATATGCATTTTCACTGCGATACCTCACGATCGCGGTTTAGCTCGCTATCGCGATGTCACCTCCATGTAATCCAATTGCTTGCTAATAGACCGCTATACCCATTGATATATATGTTACACTAGATCAGTAATTACCGCGCCAAGGCGTTGCCACTTGTCATAAGGCCACAGCCGTATGCGTAGCTAATGTCACTTCAGTGCTCTGTGTGGTGCCAACCGAAGTGAACCAAGTGACACACGACAAAAATATCGCCAAAATGGGTAAATTCGTAGTGGAAGAGTGAGATTCAAGATCACAAAAACATAATAAATTAACCAGAATTACTTTCCAAACGTAATTTTATTGTTTCTGTGTTTATATCAACGTAAAATAAATAAATTGCAGAATTTTGTAAATTAGGTTCAGTGTTACCACTAAAAACTTAGTTTTAGTTTCCCATATTTGTGGGAGTTTTTAATTTATTGGAATAAGTGATTTTAAATATTTTTTTAAATAATAACAACGTTGCAGGGTGCCTAAAGATGCAACACGCCGTGATAAATGGGTGGAAATAATCAGATTGCTGAGAAAAGCGACTAACTGAATAAATAAAAAATATTTAAAAAGAAAATGTCTTAATTATTGTCATTAGTTATAAACTTCTAATACACATCGAATAAGAAATACATAATTCAAATATTTTATAAATAATTTGGCCTAACGTTTTTTTTGAACGTCATTTATGGTTTAAAAAGTTGGGTAAAATTTTGCACGGGTACGCAACCCCATCCCGCCATTGCATGTTTATGTTGCGGTCTTTGTCTAATCTAAGTGACGGTATTACTCTTGCGACTTGTGTAAGTGAGACAGATATATGTTTACTTTTAAATGTTTAGTGGTTTCAAAGCTACGTCGTCACGTTTAAATAGTGGTTACACTTTTTTGACACATTTTATTGAGGTTTGCTTCTCTAGTTATTTAACTCAATGGCTATACCTCACTGCGATAGGTAAATCTCGGGCTGCTTGGGTGTTTACCTCGATGCCTGGCATGTGCGTGCGTGTCTATGCGTGGCATGCATTTTGTTTTACATGGAGGTGACATCGAGGTAGCGAGCACCCTAACAGTTGAAGTAAGTATAAAATTGTTTTAGTATCTCAATACACTTAGCACGGTTCACGAGAGTAATAGCATACAAAATAAACATATTCTGCGTTTGCGATTTCGTTTCCTAACATGTAAACAAATGTGTGTTTTTGGAAAAAAAAACTATCACACATAAGGTTCAGTTTGCGCTACAACTTCTATTTTTTATGCCTTTTTCAATAGTGATAGTCATTCGGAAATCAACTTAATTTACCTACTATAGTAAAGTTGATATTCTTTTATGGAAATAAAGTCAATTTAGAAACAAGCCAAGTTGAATATGGATAAGTAAATTGGAAGGAATAAGGAATAATATCCTCGGGGGCGGCTTCCATGCAGAACTTAAGAAATAAAACAATAAAAGAAAGAATAAATCGAGATGAAGAGGTTATAATAGAATTGGTTTCTTCTCTATTATTCTAATAATCATGAATGCTAATAGTCTGAGGTCTAAATAAAGAGGGTAGGTTGGTACTGAAAAATACGCTAACAATATCCGCAGTTTCCTTTGTGTTTTAAAAGTATCGAAAAACTTGACTTCCATCGAAATAGGGATGAAACATTTCGTATTTTTATAAAATTACGATATGTTCACATATTTTTATAGGTATTGGCAGAACTACTACAACCATTCAATCTTTTGTTACCTGCGGGCTTAGCACAAAGCACGAATGCGTTGAGTAAAAAGTAACATAAATATTCGAACAATTTAGGGCTGATTTTTCCATCGCCATATAACTTTTATTCGACGAATAAAATTGACAGTTTTTGTATGAAATAACTGTTAAAATTTCAAAATTATTCGTCGATTAAAGTTAAAGTTGTCATATTGAAAAATCAACCCTTTTAATATAATAAACTTCTTTCGCACATAAATTATTTAATGACACACAATTTCCTGCAAGTATACATAAAACAGGGACACACACACTGACACAGATTCCGTTCTTAAGTTTAGATGCAGTGTGGTTTACGTTAACATTAATTGCGGTTTGTCGGAAACAAATTAAATTGTAGAAATAGCGCAGTGGATGGAACGTCTTGTTTGTTCCTTATTCTAACCGTTTAATGAGTTTAGTCCATGTTTGACCACCACAATCTTTATCCCCGAAGGTATTGCTGAAATCGTAGTATAAATTTTTGACGTAAACGTAACGTAAACTGGAACGGTTATATAATCAGCCTATAATGTTCCCACTGCTGGGACACAGGCCTCCCCTCTTCGAATGGGAGTGGGCTGTAATCTACCAAGCGGGCCCAGTGCGGGTTGGTAGATGTCAAATGTTTTCGAATTTTTTGTTCTAGGACATGGCGTTTCCTCACGAGGTTTTCGTTCACCGTTTTGAGAGCAGTGGTGATGCAATAATTTACACAAAGTAAAGCGCCTGCTTGGGTTCAAACCCACAACTCTTGAGTTGGGGCCGATAACACAGGGCCACTGCGGTCTTGAAACCCACGAATTAAGTTAATAACTCCAACAATTTAATCATCGTAATTAAGTACCGCCGTCTAAAAGTTTTACGCCATTATGTTCTACATTTCGCAGAAAGATTTATATAAAATATTTCACTGTTATGAACGAACTTAAAGTTTTATTTTTATAACGTTACGACTCAATTTTGTTTTTTTTTTTACAGATTTATTTCAGATTAAAATTAATTAATGAATGTAGTAGTGAATAATTTATATTATTATACGTAGTACTGGCTGAAAGAATGATATTCTAAGAGCATCTTCATCTCCTATTTTACCCATAGCACTATTTAATATCTATATAAATAAAAACAAAAGGCCTGACTGACTGACTGACTCATCAACGCCCAGCCCAAACCCATGGACCTAGAAAGCTGAAATTTTACACAATGGTTCCCTTTATAATGTAGACAAGGAATAAGGAAGGATTTTCCGAAATTCAACCCCTAAGGGAGTTAAATAGGGGATGAAAGTTTGTATGAAAGTCCGTCAGTTTTAAAGTTAGGATCTTCAAATTTTGTGTTTAGGCTGACGATTGAAAATTAATTTATACGTGTCTCAGCGTTTTTGATGATTCCACCTCCAAAGGGTTAAAAAGGGGGATGAAGTTTTGTATGAAAGTCCGCCAGTTTAAAAGTTAGGATCTTCAAATTTTGTATTGAGGCTAACGATTGAAAATTAATTTATACGTGTCTCAGCGTTTTTGATAATTTTACCCCTAAAGGGGGATGAACGACCTAACTGAGATATCGACGCACAGCCTAAACCGCTGGTCCTAGAGACATGAATTTTGGAGGGTGTGTTCTTTGTGAAGAGTAAGTATCCAGTAAAAAGGGGTTTTTGGAAATTCAGCCTTTAAGAGGGTGAAAAGGGGGGATTTTGTTTGTATGAAAAATCTTATTCCTTGAGTAAATAACCTTGAAACTTGCCACGAATACTTACCTAAGTAAATTATGAAGTTTGGCATTTTTCGTTTTTCTAGTCTACCCCCTAAAGAGGTATTGGGGGGTGTCAAAATTTGTATGGAAGAATTTTAACGCGCTGTCCTATCAACTCAAAACTCAGTATTTATACTAAGGACTAAAAATAAAGAATAACGTGTATCAGGGTTTTTCGAAAATCTACCCCTAACTGTGTGAAAAGGGGTAATTAATTTTACAGGGGAGGATTTCACTGCGTGGCTTGATTAGTTCGAAAATTGGCATATATAATCTTTGAGTCAAGTTATGAACACATCTTAAACGATTTTTCATAATTCTACCCATGTAGGGGTGAAAAGCGGGATAACAGTTTATATGAAAAATCTTAATCATTTGGTTAATAAACTTGAAACTTGGCACGAATATTTATCTAAGTAAATTATGAAGGTTGGCATTTTTTGTTTTCACAAACTACCCCCTAAAGGAGGATTGAGGCGGGGTGTGTCAAAATTTGTATGAAAGAATTTTAACGCATGGTCCGATTACCTCGAAACTCGGTATTTATACTTACGACCAAAAATAAAGAATAACGTCTATCAGGGTTTTCCGAAAATCTACCCCTAACGGGGTGAAAAGGGGTAGTTAATTATACAGGTGAGGATTTTAATGCGTGGCTTGATTAATTCAACAATTCGTATAAATAATCTTTGAGTCAAGTAATGAACACATCCCAAACAATTATTTGAAATTCCACCCCTATGGGGGTGAAAAGCGGGAGTACAGTGTATATGAAAAATCTTACTCATTTGATTAATAAACATGAAACTTGGCACGAATACTTAAGTAAATTATGAAGTTTGGCATTTTTTGGTTTTCTAAACTACCCCCTAGAGGGGGATTAGGGGCGTCAAAATTTGTATTGAAGAATTTTAACGCAAAGTCCGATTAACTCGAAACTCGGTATTTATACTTAAGACCATAAATAAAGAATAACGTGTATCAGGGTTTTTCGAAAATCTATCCTTAACGGGGTGAAAAGGGGTAGTTAATTTTACAGGGTAGGATTTTACTGTGTGGTTTGATTAACTCGAAAATTGCCGATGTAGATCACACGGCTGCCAAGCTAAAATGGAACTGGGCTGGTCACATCTGTCGCATGCCGGAGGAGCTATGGGCTAAAATAACCACACAATGGGTCCCAAACAGCAGCAAACGGCAACGCGGCAGGCCCAGAATGAGATGGCGGACGAACTCGACTCTTTCGACAAAGATTGGCGTGTAACAGCACTGGATAGGGATACGTGGAAGAAGGGAAGGGAGGCCTTTGCCCTGCAGTGGGACAGAAATGGCTAATAATAATAATAATAAAATCTTTGAGTCAAGTAATGAAATCCACCCCTGTGGGGGTGAAAAGCGGGGATACATTTTATATGAAAAATCTTATTTATTTGGTTAATAAACATGAAACTTGGCAATATTTGGGTCAGTAAATAATAACGATTGTCACTTTTAGTTAAAAAAAAAAGACGGGTTGCACTCCGGGAGTGCCGGCAGAAGTGAAAACTTGAATATTAACGTTGAAATAAATCAATTATTAATTGAATTAATAGAACTAAGTTTTTTTCACTATTTCTGCGTCACTTTTTTGATGCACTTTGTTCAATTTCCATTTTTTGAAACACTTTATATACACGAATTTTACGAATACACAGCTGTGTGGCTACTACACAGACGGTCGAGCCATCAGCTGTCCATCCACGTCCGCGTCCGCGTCCACCATCACCATCACATCACATCACCATCACCATCGCCATCACCATCGCCATCACCATCACCATCACCATCACCATCCATCCATTATCGTGTCTCACTTGGTTCACTTCGGTTGGCGCCGCCGTAGAAAGAGATGGGGGGGGGGAATCTCTCCTGACGGTCACGTGTCCTGACGCGATGCCCTGACGCGAGTTTAACATTTTTTACCCATTACAAAAAGTGTTCAACGCCGCTAAAGAAGTTTTCACTTCAAAAACCCCTTACAGAGGATTTTGGGGGTGACAAAGTTGATAGGTTAGAAAAATATTCGCTATCGGATTAACTCGAAACTAGGTACTACCAAAACAAAAAATAAAACAAGTACTTATCTGTTTTAGGGTTTTTCAAAAATCGACTCCTACCAAGGTGGAAAAGGGCAAGTAAAGTTTAAGGGGTGGATATTACTGCTTGCTTCAATTAACTCGAAAATGGGTATGGGCCTTTGAGTCAAGTTATGATCACGAACGATTTTTCAAAATGCCACCCCTGTGGGAGTGGAAAGTGGGCCAACAGTTTATTTGAAAAATCTGATTCCTTTGATCTATAAAAATTGGCCCGAATACTTATTTATCTAAATAAATCATACCTACATACATTTTCGAAATTTTTAGAGGTAAGTACGAATTTCACGCGGACGAAGTCGCGGGCAGAAGCTAGTATATATATATATATAAGTATAGGCGACAATTAGACAATTTTCGTAAGTTTTTTCATAGTTTTACAGTTTTTTTCAACAGCACCTGTCGAGGAAATGTGTAAATTTTTTAGTTTTTTAATAAATATGGCACATGTTCAGATAGTGACAAATCTTCCGCAACGGTCAATAAACTAAATAGCAAACAATTTGAGATAGGTACCACAGTTAGCAATAGTAGACCTATTCAAATACCAACGTGGTGGATAAAAGTATAAGCTTTCTAAAAACCTAGTTCCTTTAATCCTTTTTGTGCATAAAAGCTAATCCCATCATGGACATAGCGAAACGAATGAAAACGAGTTAGTGTAATATTTTATTTTATTGCTTTATATAACAGGCAGCCTTTTAGTACTACCATTGTTGAATTTCATTCATTTTAAAAGCCTTATATTCTGAATTCTCGAAGAAATGTCGTCGTTAAATCTCAGGCTGTGTTGGGTTCTTTACCACGTTTTATAGTTAAGTATGTTGAGAGTAAGGAGTATCTTGTCAACATAATTTATATACTTTTTTTAATGCCCTATGATTCTTTCTTTTTTCATATACTTGTACATATTATTCTTATTTGAAAGGAAACGATCTCGGGTTCTCGGGTTGTCTTGAAAAGATCGTTTTTAGCGATAAGACCGCCTATTGTATGTTTTGTATTAATAATCGTATATTTTTATCATATGTTTTCTAATGTCCCTACAATAAAGTATATATATATACCATACTAATATTGTAAAGGCGAAAGTTTGTGGGGGTGTGTCTGGGGGTGCGTATGTGTGTTTACATGTTTGTTACTTCTTCACGCTCAAACGGCTGGACCAATTTTGATAAAATTTTGTATGGTGGTAGAGCTGACTGGATTAACATAAAGGCTACTTTTTATCTCGATATTCCCACGGGATCGACACTTATGCGGGTGAAACCGCGGGGCGCAGCTAGGAAATAAATAAATTTTGTCACCTTTTTTAAAATGTCTACATTTATATCTGTAATTTTTATGGTTTACGTAATAAAGAATATTCTATGTATCTATTATTATATTTTAAGACTGTTAGCATTAATTTATTTTGATACGCAATAAGAAGTCAACTGTCACCTGTTAAATGATTGTCATCCCATAGGTACTAGGGAAACAGATTGAAGTCCTAGTCATCTCTAGTCAAAGTCATATTTTATCAGCTTTTTTGACTATTCCATGACCACTAAACACTTTAAAAGCAATTGCAACCAGTCTGCCTTGAGCTGAGCGTCCCCTTTGTTACGCTATTGTAAGCCTTCTATGAGTGCGGCCTCCATATTGCACCGTATACAAACAAGCTCCAACATTATTCTGAAAGTAATGGCGGACTGGTTAGAAGCGCCATTTCTGAGACACTAGATTGCACTCGAGTAGTGTCTATTTCAATCCGTTTGGTTTTTTTTTAATTAAATCTCAAATCGCAATCCATAATGTGCAGTGCAGTGCGCGCTCGAACACAGACGTGTTTCTACTGTGCACGGCACGAATTTTATTCGCGTGTTGCGCGGCCATAGCCGCTGCCCGTAAACACTATGAGTTCCAAACAACTCATAGTCAACGAATTGCTGGCATTCCTGGTCCATGCTATCGATTACATGGACGAGGTGAGCATCCTGCAGATATGCCAGTCTAATTACAAGGAGGACGAGATCAGCAGCGGAAAACTGTTACTGTTCCAGTCACTTGGAAAACTGGACCAGATGCCGTCTCGCCGCAGAGATGGAACCGAGAAGAGTATTCAAGATATCATCGATATGTTGAAGAAAACTGACCCAGACGACGTGCCTGATTTCGTGGCGAAGGAGCTAAGTAAACTGCCCCCCGTCACGTTCGATCACGTCGACGTTACGCGACTGTTAAAGGACATCACTTCCTTGAAAGCGGAGATGACCAAGCTGCAGTCCAGAATGGAGGCATCAGAAAAAACCAATACTGAACTACGTGCAGAAATAGCATCATTGCGCAACATTGGTTCGGTAATTGGGTCACCTGAGGCCTCAAAGGTGAACACACGACGAGGGGCGCAAAATGCATCCGTTGGCAGTTTTGAATCGGCGAACACAAGTGCGTCACCAGCTGCCGATATCGCTGAGCAAGCGCCGCCCGCCGCCGTCGCCCGCGCCACAACACCGGCTGCGGAAACGTCACGCGTTGGTACGTCGACCCCTAAACGTGCCTATGCTGCTATTGTCAGCGGACAATTAGATACGTCGCAGCCTAAGCGACAAACTAAAAAAGGGGACAAACCGATAAAGGGTGCTCAACCTGCCCTGACTGCGGTCCGTAGCTCTTTGCCAAGAGCCAGCCAGGTTGATGAGGAGGGTTTCACGAAAGTAGAAAGGAAGAAAAAGAAGCCCTTTTCTCGTAACCTGTGTGGCACCGCACCGAGTGGACCCAACATGTTGCTGCGCCCTGCTGTGCCTACGACGCAGCTGTACCTTTCGCGTCTGCATCACTCCACGACAACTGAGGACGTAGTGCAGTATTTGAAGGTGAAGACCAACTGGACTCTGAGGGTCGAAAGGTTGGAATCGCGCCACAACATCAACTTTAAGTCATTCGTGGTACGAGTTCCAACCCAACATCTACAGACCTGCCTGAAAGAGGACTTTTGGCCGAAAGGTGTCGCATATCGACGTTTCCGAGGACGGTTACGCGACACCACGCAGCGAAACACGACGCCGACAACGTTACGTGTTACATAGTCATAGCTTTAAGGTTTTTAATATGTATTAGTTTATTATAGCATAAGATTATTTTGTGTATTTTATCTATGGGCCTTAGTTGCCTGATAATAAAATGATTATTATTATTATTATAATGTAAAATAAAATTACAGGTGGTAAATAAAAAAATAATAGAAGCAATTATGGACCCTGTCGGGCAAAGCAAATTTTTAAATAAGTAGAAAGAGGAAAAGCGCTTTATTAATTTTCCTTGTTATAAAGTTAGAATAAACTAACAATAATTAACGTTAACGTTAATTTACTAACATAGCTCTAAAGTACTTACTTACATAAATATGGATGTTCTGAAATAAAGATATTATATTAATCTGCCTAGCATTTCGCCAACTATTTGTGGCAGCTTCCAGTCTTATAAAGTTATTAAAAAAAAATTGTCTACCACAAGTCACCAACTACCTCAACACAAGCCACAAATCTATAAATTCGTGGAACTAATCCGAAGCTGTGACAATGCAAGTGAAAGACGACATTATCTAGAACGGGCATCTCACCGCAAACAGATATAAGACCTCAAATAGCAGGATACTTCGCTTGAGAAGCGTTAGGAGGAATAGTAATCGAGAAAGACAAATTGTGATTAGGTACAATTACGATTACGTTATTATGAAAAGAGGATCCTACCGGTGCGATTATATTAAGCGATCAACATCGTTACAAGAAGCCAAAAGACGTCCACTTCTGGGCATAGATCTCCCCCAAGCGTCGCCGCAAAACCAATTGTGTGTTACTCAAATCCAGCAGATTCCTAAGGACAAGGCCGTCGGTCTACCTCTTAGGAGGCATTCCAACCAAACTTTAAAAGTTGAAACCTTACTTTATCAGTAAACCATTGATGGTGTAATGAATAGAGGGTGCAAAATCCATACTAATATTATAAAGGCGAAAGTGTGTCTGTCTGTAACCTCTTCACGCCTAAACCGCTGAACCGATTTAGATGAAATTTGGAATAGAGATAATTTGAGTCAGGAATCAAACTAACTCTATACCAAATATCATCTTTCCCAGGGGAAAGGATATAGGATAGTTTTTATCTCGATATTCCCACGGGAAACTTATGCGGGTGGAACCGCGGGGCGCTGCTAGTCGTAGATAAATCGACAGCTTTACCATGTAATATTGCACGCCATCTCGGCTTGAATAGAAGCCATTCTAGCTTTAAGAAATGGCAGATGCAGTTTTAACTAGGTCGTATTCTGCAACGGGTAATGGAAAGGCTAGATATGAGCCTAAACCCGTGACAATTTAGGATTTAAAGAAAATTGCTGCTGTGATAAAGAAATAATAAAATAGGAAGTTATGCTGACAGAATTGACAACTTAAAAGGCACTTTTCCTGTTGACAACAATGCGGCCGAATTTTTGATGTCCTATGATTCTTTTCTCTCCTCTTTTTATATTATATACTTACTTGTACTGACTGTTAGCTGTTAATTCATGAGAGCAAAATGGTATTATTTCTTCTCTCGTATTGAAACCTAGGTGCATAAGAGATTTCAAACCGTGAGAGATGCCTTTCAACGCGATAGCAAACAAACTAAGAAAGTTGCTGATGGTGTAATTAACAGCTCATACCTTGTGCTACACTGTTAGGGTCGGCAAATCGAATAAAGATCTTGCCACCCGGCTATGCCGAATAATACCGACCCGTACAAGTGGTTAGCATACCTAAAGGAAAACTGGTGAATCCATAGCAATACTTTAGAATAATATCTGGGCGGAGAAAGTTTTGTGAAGCCCTATACAGACTGTTTTGCTGTTTGCGTTCTATTTCAGTTCAAGTTATAAAGAAATTTATTAATAAAAGAAAAGTAATATTTTGTATATAAAATTATAAAAGTAAAAACAAGGAAAAATAACAAAGCGTACTCAAGAATGTTCTATCGACTTCCCGTGTGTTTTGTCAAAGAAAACCCTGCATTAAAAAAGTCGCTGCAATTTTACAATCAAGTGATTTCTAAAATTATCATTAATAGCAGAGAAATTTGAAATAATCCATACTGGTAAGTAATTATTTGATATTACAATATTACGGCGCGGCGCGCCGCGACTCTGGTAGAACAATTTCTATGAAAACGGTATCGAAATTGTTCGCCGCGCCTGTCTGTGCGAGCCTTAAATGTGGACGTAATACTTTAATAACACCGATTTGATCAATTATGGTTGGTTGCTAACTTTTATGTTTTTCCGCTTTAAATGTTTTCAGGAGAGTATGGGAAATATTTAACTTATCTTCTAAAAACTTATTGACCTTCTATTGATGGACGCTTTTTTAACTTAATGAACCTCTAAAAATTTTTTGTGCTTCTAATGATGCACACTTTTTAATAATCGAGCCTTTTTTTAGTCTCTAAGGGATCCCTACCAAATGGGTTAGGTTAGGTTAGAATTGGGAACAACGCGAGCCAAGCGAGCGGTACATCCCAGTTGGTCGCAGTGACTTGGCTATTTTAGTACCCCAAAATAGGAATAATTGTTTGAGGTTAAAAAGGAAGCGTAATCAGAGATTAGTGATATTTTAGGTTAGCAAAATGGGAAATTATAACTTCGGTTAAAGGCTTGTAGCCTTTCAAAATATAAAAATCAGCTTGGAAACTGCGAATTCATTGGCAAATTGAAATTCCGTAGCGTTTTCATTTTGCCATTGGGCTTATAAAGTCAACCTTTTATTGCTTGTAACTAGAAATTCATGGGATGCAATTGATCTTGTGAAGGGGTAGCCCGCTCCCTAATTGCGAACCACACCTTCACAAATTATCCCGAGGGTTTAGAAGGAAATTTCTAAACCATTGTTTTTTAGGGATTTGAAAAATTAATCTGCTCAACTACGTCAATAACGCAACGAACGTGGCAGAATTGTCAAAGTGAAAGGCTTACAACCGATTGCTATTTAATGTGTGTAACGCAATTGTGCTGCCGTTCACACGAACTATTGCATCCAATGAACTTGAAGCGTTCGCTTTTGGCTCGTCAATATCTACCTACACGTGTACGTGGTCGTGTCAAAATTTGATTCATTGAGGACAGTTTGGCTGGCGGGTTCAACTAAACATTTGGATCAATAGCTCGTTTATTAGTAAATGGAAATTCGTTTAGTTTCTACCAAAACGTTTAATTAATGGTTCATATTAGAGGCGGCTTGTTGTGAAAGTTATGATAGTCCCAATCAATTTACGAATAGAAATAAAAAGGAATATGTATATTTATTATGTATACGAGTATTTATAGTGTGTGTGTATATACAGGGTGACTGGAAATTAGTGGCGGAGCCGTTAAGGGGAGGTAGTCTAGGGTTATTCCGACAGATATCACTATGAGACCTACCGTCCTTACTTAACCCTTTCCAAGATATTCCTACTTTTTGTTTAGCAGTTTTTGCATAAAATAATGACAGTAGCGGAAATTTTACAATTAATATTACTTATTTAGAATATCTTTGTTGCAAAACAAAAAAAAGTAGGCCAAAATCACTTTTTTTTAGGATTTATTACTATCTCTTTAAGTAGGAATATCTTGGAAAGGGTTAAGTAAGGACGGTAGGTCTCATAGTGATATCTGTCGGAAAAACCCTAGACTACCTCCCCTTAACGGCTCCGCCACTAATTTCCAGTCACCCTGTATATAAATCTATTATTTATTTTCCACTACACAAACTTCACAGTTCACAAAATTATTTAGTCGAGTAATAATAAAGATGTTAAGTGTCTAAGCACATCACTAAAGCGCACGACCATCAATAGTGAGTGCCTTCACCTGAAATGCCACTGATGCCGCAATCACCGGAGCCACATACTAGGAAAAAAAATACAAAAAAATAAAAATTCTGGACACGGCCCGTATTGTTAGGAGGTTCCTCTCTCTGGAGCCCTGACCGCCGGTAGCTTGGACCCTGTTCCCGATACCGGTGGGCTACTATTTTTTATATTTTTAAATGTTTTTATATATTTTTTTATATTCTAATATTTAAAAATATAATTTATATGTATATAGTGAAATAAAGGAGATAATAATAATAGTAATAAATAACAATAAATTACGAGGAAGAGTACCATTTCACCTGCCGCCAGCTATACAAGTGGTTGCTTGTCCAGAACCCTCAGAACTGACACTACGTGTCCTGATCTAAGGTGAGTTCACAGACGAAGTTGCGGACAATAGCTAGTTAGCTAGAAAACTCTCGAATAACTCATGCAAAAACGAGAGAAGATTTAACATGAAACGCTTTCATACAAAAATCATTGAATTTTATGAAATAAAGTTTCCGAAAAGGGACCGTGTCGTAGCATTTTATGCGATTGTGAAACTTTACACAAACTCGTGTTAGTTCTGTGAGAGCGTAACAAACAAACTGAATGACGCTGCGAAGACGTGTCGGCGCCATCTTGGATGTGCCTTTGTCACGAATCGTTTGACAATAATTTTGCTTGGTAGTTGGAGCACATAGGATAGTTGGGAGTGACAAAACTTCATAATATGTAGTTTTTTCACTCTCAGCACTTCTGTATAAATTATATTATTATGACTGGTTTGAAATAACTAACTGCATTTGCCAAATATTACTCGACTGCTTGCTTACGCAACTTTTTGTCTTCATGTTTTCCTATTGTTTGTCTTATCATATTCATGTAATTGCAAGTATTAGTTTGTGCTTATACGAGTATTTATATATAAATAGGTACCTATACACAATGCGGAGGCGACAATAAATGAAAACACTGGCAATATTAATGCATAGGAGTATTTTGAAACTACTAAATAAATCCTAACATCGAAAATGAAAACTGATATGGATCGGATGCGTGACTACGCGGATCAGTTGATTAGCTAGAGAGACTTAAAATATTGGATAAAAGATTGATATTTTTATGCAAACTGGGAACGAAGTTTAATTCATTATCGTACTGTCGACCCAACTTGAGGGGCCTGTGGCTAAATAATAACAGCCGCACAGGTCGATCGATCAGGTTAAGCTACTTTCTTAACATTAACTACTTTATATAACATGTTTTTTTTTTATTTTTTACTGTGTTTAGTTTAGTTTGTGATCTTCCTGTACGAGGCGCAATAAATACCTACTTTTTCTTTCTTTCTACGCTTGCCGCGATTTGTCTGTGGATGGGTGACCATCTTTACATACCGAGAGTCGAGACCCCTCCGAGCCTCGGAAAGTACGTTAAGCCTTTGGCCCCGGCTGTCATTCGAGGACCTTTGAAAGTCGTTACGGGTAGTCAGAAGCCCGAAAGTATCGTATTACCCAGTAACTGGGTTGTGGAGGTCAGATAGGCAGTCGCTCCATGTAAAATACTGGCATTTAGCTGCGTCCGGTTAAACTGGAATCCGATCAGAATGTGAACGTTTTTAAAATTACGAGAATTGCCCCTTTGGTCTTTGTTTTTAGGATTCAATCATACAAAAAAAAACGAAAGTTTAAAAAAAATCTCTTGGTTTCTATTTTAGGGTTTATTTCACGTCCATTTTTACAGTGATATGAAATATTCAGCCAGTTGCTTTATTTATTTAAAACTTTAATCACATAAATGTACAGTACCCTTTTCGCTTTGCTTTTAAAATTCATCTCGCTAGTCACTTTTTGTTTGTTTGTGTTACAGACTTTTTTTCGGAATTCGAAATTGAAAATGTTGTGGTAGGGTATATTTATTATGTAGGTACGCGTAATGTCACTGCGTGCACATAGAACATTTTGTCAAGTTAACTACCTTCAGAATCTGGGTAGATTTTTGTTATTAATTATCGTCATTTACAGGTGTTATTTATAATACGGCACCGCACCACAACCGCGGCACGTGTCACATCCCAACATATATTGTGTCAAACGAAATAACAAACGAATACCAATATACTATATTTTCAATGTAAGTGAAAAAAAAAAAAAAAAAAAAAATTGTGCGATGAATGATGGTATGATGATAAATAACGAAAATCTACCCACTACTAAAATGATCGCCTAAGTATCTGTTTTTGCTAAAGTATTGGGAAACGCATTTAAGATCGTGATATTAAGAAAAAAAAATAATTTAATAGATAAAACGTTTATTTAGTGCAACAACAGACACAATACAGGCATTAAAGAAAACATAAAAAAGTTGAGAAAATAAAAACAAAGATTAAAAAGATAAATTGACCCATAGACACCTCATATGACATTTATAACGGTCGATCACTACTGGTCGGTGTGTGTCTCATGGTTGCACCAAAAATACAATAAATGTATACCTACGCTTAAGAAATGGTAGTCCTACGCTGCTTGTTCTTTAAATAGTTCTAGTCTTTTTTTGATAAATAATTGTTTTTTTTTTTATAGAAAATGTTTCTAATTTTCTTGTCGGAAGCTGAACCACAGCCTGTGTGATTTTCAGGAAGCATTTATTGACAAACAAACATTTATCAACATAAGCAACAAGCCTAAAATTTAAACTAATGTTGGTATTTTTGCTACCAAGCCCTTTTTTTAAGCGGACTACTGCTATGTTTTCGATGGATAATTACTTACTATCAGGCTAAATCGAAACCTGATTAAGGCGCTGCCCAAACATAAGACACCGTAAAACGTTTTTTTTTTCGCACAGTTAGGCGTATTGGTATCTACATATTACAAGCCAGAAAAAATTGAGTGTATTGCCATAATTATGTTCAAATAAAATACTTATCACGGTAAATAAAACAAAGCTCAAAAAAAATTTTTCGTCGCATAATTTTCTAAATTTTGAGCGTAAACTATCATATTTTATTTAATGATACCTAAAAATTATTCCACTGATTACTGAATATTTATTTTTTAATTTAATCAAAACTGCAAAATCATCTGGCGTTGGAAAAATCCGCCCTTAAACTAATAACTGAAAGAAGTCACGTGTGGGTTAAAAATAATGCGGGTTTTAAGAAAACCATGAAATTAAATTAGAACTTTCCTAAAACGGCCTCGCTTCGCGTGACACATCCCAATAGCATTTCCCTCCACCTTTTCACCTAAAACATTGAGAAGGTACTTACCATACATTGTTCCGATTTTTTCAGCCAGTTTTCGAGAGATTGCACCGTCACATAAAGAGTCGAAGCAGGCGCTTAAAGCCCGGGCACACGCGCTGGAACCGATCTGAGAAACAAAGGAAAGTATTAGTTATTTAGTCGATTCAAATCACTTATACAACGATTTACGGAAAACGCGCAAGTTCTAGAAGAAAATAGCCACTTATAAGAGTTTCTTGTAAAATAGGTAGGTACAGCCCGATTCAAACTTTATTGCAAAGTAGGTACCTCCCCCTCACCCTCATTGACACGTGATTTGTTAATGCGCAGCAACTCGCCTCATGTTCATGCACTTGCAGAATAAAAATATAATATTTTGATTTTCTGCAAGAGTCGTCTTAAACGGGCCGTAGCATGTAGGACGAATTGATGAATTAATCTGTCGAGCTCCGCTAATGAGACACAATTGATTTTCTATTGTTTCGTCGCCAATAGGCGACACGCGGTGCTTGACCGGTGCGATCCACCATAATGTTTGAATCGGGCTGTACAGCCCGTGCACCCGATGCTTTTTCCCATCGGCAAAAGTGATGAACCACCATACGAAACTATTTAGGCGCAGAATCAAATAATTAGAGGTACCCCAATAACAACTTTGATAAAAAATGAGGGTGTACCGTGGTATACTGAACACATCTGCCTACCCCTTCTGAGGGTACGCGTGATGTTATGTTGTGTGATTTTTGTATGCGATAGCAGCAATCGCGGTTGATTTGCTGGCATTTATTGAAGAGTTCCGTTGTCTGTCTCCGATACTCATCATAAGATCTTTACGAAATTTAAATGGGACCATTTCGGAATAAACCTCTTTCGAACAGAAACGGAATTTTGCAAATCCGTCTATATATGACGGAGTTATGCCCGCCACCTCCTTTTTTGAAGTCGGCTAAAAAAAAAGGGTTATTGACGTGTAAAATGTTACCATGGATCCTAAACGTGATGCTGAACGCCCCTGTAACGAAATATTTGGTCATGTATTAAAAAAAAATTGTTCCATACGTTTTGACCGGGTAGGTGCTCTTTTCTATGAAACAGCTGTTTTTTTTTATCGACTATATATTTCTACGGGGTCTAGTAGAAACTCGTACGGAATTCATGCGTGACACTACAATATTATAAGAAATTACATATAATCTCTTACCCAAAGGAGGCTACCACGCCATTATTGATCGCTCCACAAAGAACTAGGTAAATAAAATATTGATGAATATACTTTGGGCCTGTTTTATTTACTTATACAAAACCATTCTGCCTGTTTATATCCCGAAGTTAATAAAACAAGACTGTGATTGAATAAATGAAAACCAATACCCTATGAGTATTGTTCCAAATTCAGTTCACTTCGAAAATCAAACATTTCGGATTCGGTTTCGAATTGTGTGCGGTTAAAAAAAAAAACTCCAAAACTCAAAGCATTTATTTCAATTAAACCAATTACAGGCACTTTTGAATTGTCAAGGGATCGGGGTTGGTCACTTAAGTGAAGTAAAATAGTTAAAGTTCTGATAATACCGGGTCAAATTAAATTAACTGGCGAAACTCTGCAGGCGTGATGGGTATCGACGTCTAAACACTATAAAAAAAAAAACAAAATATTTGATGTATTAGGTATTGTATCAAGGGTATTACTATTTATATATTATGCTACAAGCAAAATAATATTTAAAAATAATATTTATTTATTTTATACAAAATTGTTTGATTTTAATGGTGTAATAATTTAATAATGTTATTTTTTAATTTTATATAATTTGGTTATTGTAAATATATAGCTTAGGTTATTAGTTTAGGTTATAAGTTTATGTTTTTAACTCTCGCATTAGGTTAAACCCTGTAATGGCTGTTAAGCTGGTATAAATAAATAAAATGTTTTTTAGGGTTCCGTACCTCAAAAGGAAAATAACGGAACCCTTATAGAATCACTTTGTTGTCCGCCTGTCTGTCTGTCAAGACCCTTTATCTCGGGAACGCATGGAGGTATCGAGTTGAAATTAAAACCATATACTCAGGTCCACAGTCCCTTGAAGCTGAGAAAAAATCCGACACTCTTAGGGGAACCAAAATTTATAGAGTACTTCCCGTTGAACTAGAATCATGAAATTTGGCAAGAAACAAGGTCATGTAGCACAAGTAAAGGAAAAAATCCGAAAACCGTAAATTTGTAGTAAGTAGAAAAAAATCCCGTGATAAACTATTTACATACCTAGCTACAAATTTGTAAGGAACCCTCGGTGCGCGAGTCCGACTTGCACTTGACCGATTTTTTTGGGCGCTCGATGTTTTGTTACTTGAATTATGAGTTGAGAAAACCTGTTTTTTCTTGTTGAGATATCGATAACCATAACGTCTGTGAAGTTTACACGATAAAAATCTGATTTTTATTAACCTGACATTTCTAGTGATTCTTATACTAAGTGCGGTCGGTTACCCCACAAAACAAAAAGTCAAATTCGTTTCTCTTTTGTTTTATCGCGATTAGATAAATCGATACTCATCACGTTAACTGATGGGGTCCGCTAGGGCCGATGCCTACCAGGGTCGCGGGTTCGAAAGAGTAACCGTGGCCCCTGACACAGGCAACTGAAGGAACAAGGGCGGGTTTTAGTCAGTAAAAGTCTGACATGCCCTCCCGTTCCGCCCAGCGCGGGAAATAATTTGATAATTAATCAACCAAAAAAAAAACCTGTCCCGTCCGCGAAGTTTCGTTACCTAATTTAATTTAATCCTGCACAATGGACTCGTATGTTCTATTTTCATTATCACCTAAGCTGTTCTTAATGTGACTTAAAATCTACTATGCGTTTGCCATTTTAAACTGGTAACATTAAGAGCAAAAATATCAGTCAGTTTTTAAAGTGTGAGCGCTTTTGCAGGCAAAAATGACAGCTGGATTATATTTCCAAGTTTTATTTTAATCTGTTTATTGTAAAAACGGTTGGTTTCGTGCTTCTAGTATGCTAATATCATGGCTTGAAACATGAGTCACCCATTTTAAACGGTGGTAAAAGCTGAAACTTGTTTTGATATTTTTGTCGTAAACTGAGTCTACCTATATTACCAAGGGATTTAGGTGTTTTTTTATTCATAGGTTCAACAAGCTTTTAATTAAATTAAAGAAATCAGAATTAAAAATGAGACCTTTTAGTTCACTGCTGTGTTTTTTTAAAGGTTTGAATTTATTGTCATTGATCATTTTCTTCATCATTTCTTCAATTATCAAAATTTAAAATATCTGTGAATGGACTGTAGGTATTATATGACAAAAAAATTGAGTAAGAAAACCTGTGTAGTGTCATTAAATTGGTGGGGCTCATAAAAAAGTTATAAAATATAACTTACTAAGTACTCCAAAATCATGTTCCAACCGATGACGAACGCAATGAATTCACCAACGGTTACGTAGCTGTACATGTAAGCACTTCCTGTAGTGTGTGGCACACGGACTCCGAACTCTGCGTAACAGGCTCCTGTATGGACAAATCAATGATTTAATCTAGACTAATATTATAATAGTTATTTATGCAACTGTTTTATAATAAAGGGTATTAAAACACGAATGTGGGTTTATCACACGAGACGAAGCCGAGTGTGATAATAGTATCACATGAGTGTTTTAATACCTAATTATGTACAGTTGCATACAAGACTTTATCTACACCCATGATATGAATCCTCTATAAAGGGTTCTGAAACAGTTTTTTCAACACACTTGCTCGTAAAATGGCTCTTAATGCACCGCTTTTAGGACCATAATGCAGTGTATTACAAACGCGTGCTTTTTCTTTACGTTACGGTACTTGTGTTTTATTTCCACAGATAACTATTTAATTTACTAGTCGGAGGTCGGAGAATTGCGTTTTTTTTTTAATCTCTTCAAAGAGACTTCATGCCAAAAGGAATCCGCGAGCCATATTTAACTTTTTTTTTAAATAGTCTGAATTGTCCTTGGTCCCAAGATGAACTAAAATTTATTTACTAGATTAATGCGCAGTTGTAGCCCGCGAAATTCAATTTTTCTAACGTTTTTTGCAATTTTCAGGTCAGTGTCAGGTTGTATCTTGATCAAAATATGATTCGCGACTATATCAGGTATGTATTTACAGAATTATAATCATTAGAATCATTAATACATCTTTCTAAGTTAGATTTGTTCCATAAGAACAAATCTCTTATGGATAAGTTCTTAGGGAACAAATCTAACTTAAATAGGTATATTATATTAATGATTCTAATGACTATAATTCTGTAAATACATATCTATTATATACCTATATACATTTTGATCAAGATACAACCTGATACTGACCTGCGAATTGCAAAAAACTTAAGAAAATTTAAATTTCGCGGTCTACCACTGCGCATTCACCTTAGGGTGCATCCAGACAGAGCGAAGCATGCGTCGCAAATGATTTTTTTTATATGTACGGTTGCCTCAGGCTGAGGCATCTAACATACAAAAAAAGCACTTGCGGCGCATGCCTCGCTCTGTGTGGATGCACCTTATAATAGTTGTCCGTGGTCCCTCGCGGAACCAAACGGAAAAGACCATTGGCGTTCTATTATTGCGCATTCTCACTGAATTAATGTATATTTCTGTATGCCAATAGTACTTTCTAATTCCATACTAACTAAACTACAATTTGACATACGACAACACTACGATCAGTCTAAACATTATTTTGTGTCACTGACCTCTATTATAATAGAGGTCAGTGTTTTGTGTTTACAATATTTTTTCTATAGGCTGTTTATCGGTATTGTCTGTGCCTTTAAATAAATAAACGCGCGCCATTACTTACTCTATGGGTAAACCTGCGCGCGCACGCTAGCGCGGCGCGCGGAAAAACAAACCCAGCCCGCCATTATCCATACAAGTTAATATTTAACAATACAAGCCTGTTTTTTTCCTCGCAAATGTGTTGAAAAACGTCGTATGATACGCGTGTGCATTGATCATTATACTCTCGGCTTCCTTATTGCGCTCGCCTACGGCTCGCGCGAATAATACCGCCTCGACTTTTATGATCAACATAGCACACATGTATCATAATGTACTATTTTTGCATTACTAATATAGAACAAAAATGGTGGCCGGCGGCATACGACGTGAATTCGAATAACCTATAAGTTCTTTTTTAAATTACTGCGCTGTGGTAGTGAAACGCGCGTGTATGACAAGGTTCTTTTTTTGAAAATCGTTGCATAATGAAATTTAGTACAACATAATAACACTCGTTTGGATGATATTATGGTTACTATGACACTGGTTGTTTTAATGTTGGCAATAAGCTAACTGTTTCAAAAACTTTTATAGAGGATTTATAGCATGGGTGTAGATAAATATAATTATAACTATAGGTACTCTTAGACTTTCAAGCGCCGTAAATACCGCCTGGGTAACTACAGTTTTAAGCCCTCCATCGATAGACAGCGTGGGCCGGTAAAAATCCTTAATCTCTTGTAGATTATTGGGACGTTAAAACCAGAATTATATACGTTTTTTCTATCTCCAATATGCCAAGACTGATACTCGTATAGATAGATTATTGGGTTCGGCCGTAAGACAAAAATTTTCAGAAACGGAACGATGTTTTATTTTTATATTGATTTCATATTTTGTGATTTCTAAAGCCCGTTCACACCACAATTACTGTATGGTATCTAGCACTGTGTCATAAATAAAACTGGGTTTTATCAATTAAAAATATCTATTCCCGTCCATTGTTAAATAAATTATGCTTTGGAAGAGCAAACGAGCCGTGGTTACCGCCCCGCGTTTATCTGGCGAAGCGAATCTTCACTGAAATCATTTTTGTTTTGTCCATTTCAGTGTTTTGAGTATACGTTTGCATTTGATTACCTACAATTATTTTCCTTTTATTTTCTAAGTATTCAAATTCAAAATATTTTATCACACATACCTATACCTAGGTACTAGCACTTATGAAACGTGTGACGCTAAGTGCACGGTTGTAATTGGTTTTCCTATGAACAAGAGCCGGCAAGTAACTCCAATATGGCGCTTTTAAAAATAAATGGCTTTTAAATTACATTTACTAGTTTTCTTTTTCTTATTAATATTTGCCCCGGCGCTGCCTAGTGGTTTTACTGCAAACTGGCATGAATAGGTACCCTGTTTTTTAGTTCATAAAAGTCGCTCCACGTAAAATACTGGTATTCAGCTGCATCCGGTTAGACTGAAAGCCGACCCGAACATTGTTGGGAAGAGGCGAGGCAGATGATGAAAAGTAAACAAAAAATTTACTTAGAATATTGTACATGGACATAACATAATCCGCCATTCAGCCTATAATGTCCACAATGAGCTGGAACACAGACCTCCTCTCTATGAGAGGGAGTAGGCCATTATAACCACGCGGACCCATTGCTTGAAATCAGTGCTCTGAGTTACCTCCTGGTTAGTATCATATGGATGGTTGGAATCACATGGACGATGACGACTAATATAGAGAAGTATGGAAGGAAAAACATGTTGCGCTAACCCAAAATAAATTGGGATACTTAAGGGCAAAAGAATGACGATGAATGACTTACCGGAGAAGATGGAGGCAAGGGCGGCGATTATAAAGCTGATGACAACGCCAGGCCCCGCGAATTTCCGAGCAACCATTCCAGCAACCAGGTACATACCGGTGCCGACACAAGAGCCGACACCGAGAGATGTTAAATCCATTGTCGTTAGGCATCGCTGTGAGAAAAAAAACATTATATGTAGGAATTCGGTTGACGAGTAACAAGTGCAAGTTTCCGATAAACTTTTGACATTTTTTTTTTCTTGTCTGTTTATACAGGGTGTTACGGAAATGGTATATCAATACAAACGGGTTGAAGAGTGTATCTGGTCTAGAATCTCTGTACAAAATTTCAGCTCAAAAGCATTAACTTTGAAAATACTTAATATTTTCTTATTTCCGTAACACTCTGTATATATGTGTGTACAATTGTACATAAATGGTAAAATAAATTATAAATAAAATAGGCAAATAAAAATGAAACTTTAATTTCTATATTTTAAATATTAAAACTTTTATAAAACGAGGCATTTCTGAGCTGTTTTGAATTTCGAACTGAATGCGGCACAGTGTTAAAGAATTCTATTTACAAAAACTACTCAAAATTAAAAATGATTACCTATCTCCGAGACTATACTGGTCGCACACAAGCAAACAAACGCGTGCACGCACTGTGCTAGCACACAAACACATTAACACAGTAGTTCACTATCTTAATCGTTGTTTGTGTTCCTCACAAAGTGAATAATCAGTATATGAGGGTACCTTGGTGTCAAATTGGCCAGCTGTACGAACTTGTTTTATGTGTAACTACCTTCACTTTTACCTTGTTTGCTGTTGATCTCGTACGTTGTTGTTATAGTTTTACATATTCTACATCTACATGCTCCGTCATTAGACGACGATTATTTATTTATGTTAAAAGTTAAATCTCATTTAAGTGAACTGTATCATGTTCTTATGAGAAATAAAGATTCTTTAAACCTAAAACCGGTTTTGAAACAGTCTTTCGCTCGTCCGACTATCGAAATATAAAAACAATGATGTCGTACACTCAACAATAAATTCCTCTACAATCTACTGAAAATACTGTTTGCTTTATTAAATGACAACGTAAGTATGAGTACCTACCATTTTTATTGTTTTTCATGTTATTTATTTTGATAAGTAATTTAAAAAACCAGCAGTTTTAAAATAATAATATGTTCAAGTATGTAAAAAGGAGGGGAAATAATCAAAGAGCATTAAAAAATACCTACTTTATGAGTAGTATTGAATTGTATATTACAAATATGTTTACAAAATAAATTTACAGAATCATAATTAAAATCATTAGATTCATTCGCAGCCAAAGACGACGCCGGAAAGAAATCCTGTCATAAAACTTCCAAGGGAATTATATTTCTAACATAAAAAGCGCTGCCCTAAGGCTAGCTACAATTTATCTTTCATACGAGTCTCCTTATTTTTAATATGGCAATAAAACTGAGTATCATTCTTTCGTTTGCTTTGTGTAAAACGAAGATATGAAGAAAAATTTCTTTGAAAAATTCTTATTGAAATAAAATGAGAGTTTATTAAAGAAGCCAAAGAATAAAGTTTAGTTTCCAATAATCCAATTAGATTAGAAAATACGAAATAGCACATAAAATCTTTGTTACGAAATTTTACCCACTATTTTGTTAAGATTCGCCTTGTGAGATAAAGTATTAGGTACCCAATGGTTCCATTGGGTATCTAATACATTTTTCCTGTTCAGGAATGAAGGCCAATCGATTTGAGAGTTTAGAGAAAAATGATATTTAGTGCCGAATTCTGGGGAAATTTAAAAAAGATACATCGAAATTGGGTGTTATGGAATAACATTATGTTTTTCCTAGGCTTTATTCTATTTTTGACGTTCAAAAGTGCCTTTTACATACCTATTTGAAATAAATGCTTTGACTGTGAAAAATGAGTTTTCATCAATTTTCAACATAAAACTGCGGAAAATTTAAGAATGAATTTTGAATCTTTGTCAGTCATTAAAGTAGTAGTGTACCCAGTACCTGGGATGTTGAGGTCAACTAGGCAGTCGCTCCAAGTAAAATACTGGTATTCAGTTGCATCCGGTTATATTGGACGCCGACCCCGACATAGTTGGGATGAAATTGTATGTGAATCAATTCAGTGCGGTTAGATCAGAATTTTGTTTTGTATTCTATAGAATAGCGCTAATCGCTGCACGAACGCATTTGTTACATATATCCATCCAAAACGCATTGAACGACGCACGGAATCACACTAATCACACTAATATTATAAAGGCGAAAGTTTGTGAGTGTGTGTGTGTGTTTCTATGTTTGTTACTTCTTCACGCTCTAACGGCTGGACCGATTTAGATGAAATTTGGTATAGAGATAGCTTGAGTCCCGGGAAAGGACATAGGATACTTTTTATCCCGATATTCCCACGGGATTGACATTTACGCGGGTGAAACCGCGGGGCGCAGCTAGTATTATAAAGGCGAAAGTTTGTGAGTGAGTGTGTGTGTGTGTGTGTTTATATGTTTGTTACCTCTTCACGCCTAAACCACTGAACCGATTTAGATGAAATTTGGTATAGAGATAGTTTGAGTCCCGGAAAAGGACATAGGATAGTTTTTATCCCGATATTCCCACGGGATCGAAACTTATGCGGGTGAAACCGCGGGGCGCAGCTAGTGTTTCATAAATGCTCAAATCTCAAATCGTTTATTGCATTCCATAATGTAAAATACAGGTAGTAAATAAAATATAATAGAAACAATTATGCTTGTATCCTCATGGATGAATGAGCTCGAAATACTCGTCTATTAAAATTATAGTCCATATTTCAATCAACTGGCTTGGCTTTATGAAAATTAAAATCCTTTTATTGGTTAAAATCATCTAATTAATACGGATGGAAAGCTTTCCATTAGCACAGCGGTTGTAATTAATTTTTGATTAAAACTATAACGTTTGAAGTATTAATTGTTTTCCATTGGAATCAGTTTGATTTTAAATTAAACCAGTTTTTTTTTTTGTTATTGGATGCTTAATTCACAACTTAATGAAATATCATTAGGTAATAAAATGATTGGTTTGAATAAACCCATTGCAGCCTACCTTGAACATAAAGTAAACATATATTGTGAGGAATAATACTTAAATAAAGCTACTTGCGGTTTTTGTACAAAAATATTTAAAAACAGCCAACCACAAAAGAAAGCTTTCTTGCGGCCTACATACACAAATACTCAACGTTAAAGTTAAATGGAAATGGTATGCTTTACAATTCAGTTTGTTCAATATAACTCGGCGACTGGTTGGCCAAAAGGCCGTTGCATCTTGATTTGCAAACACATCGAAGAGTGGACTGTAGTGCCTGGCAAATAAAGTGAAATATTCCTTGATACTATAATAATAATAAAAACAGCCCCTGCTATTTTATCCGTGTATTTATAAAACATTGATCAAGCAGGGGTCATAGTTCTTCCATAGTTCTTGGTAACCAGTCCACTTTAGCCACCCAAACCCATAGTCCAACTTTTTATTTTTCCATATCCTGCAATAGTCCTACACGAACCGGTGGTTATCCTTAAGTGCACTTGCTTAGTGCATACAGGGATAAAAAACTTCCTATGGGGCCTTTGCGAGTTGGCTTCGGCCCCTCGTACGCCTTCCAAAGGACCGGGACCCCATGGTCCCGAGATATGGTTTTATTGATTTTTCGAAATGTATTTAATGAATTTTATTTTAATTGCAATTGTAATACGTTATTTTTTATATTTCAACACAATGTATCTATATTGTTATGAAATAAATTACTTATGACTTATGTAAAATCAAAAAAATAATAAGAAATGTTTATTTCAATAACTTACAATACGTTTACATATTCTTTAGGGAACTTCCATTTAGGTAAGAATTTCACTTGTTAGGAAAATTCCGTCCTTACTTAGTTACATTGTAAGCTATTGAGTACACATATACAAATCAAAAAATCTAAGTACAAAAACAAACTAAAAATTACAAAGACGGGCTGTTGTGTTTAAGTGTGTGTATGTGCGTGTATGTGAATGCTTTTATATGTGCGTTTATCGATAGTGGCTTATAATTATATGAATAACTTAAGTGATTACTTAATACTATAATTGATAATACGGGACGTGTAAAAGGAACAGAAAAATAAATCTCATTCAAATACATAACGTTCTACTTTTCGCTTACAAGTTACAGTTAAACTTAGCAGGAAATTATGCAGCTTTAAAAAAAAATTGTATCTCATTTTAAAATTCCTTCGTAGAGTCGTTTTTTTTTTAAAGAAAAGCATAAATTATGAAAGCATTCTCGCATCTGGAGTTTTAAAAGTCTTATTTTCGTTCGTAGCTTGGTTGAGGAAAATGCAATTATCACATTGAAAACACTAATTAGCGCCGTGAGCGAATGCTTTCAGATGTAATGGTCGATTCACACTATGTTAACGTGTCGTACCGCATAGTACTTATCTATTATTATTTTTTCTTTTCAAAATGGAGCGGTTAGATAGGGTAGGATATTTTTCATTGACACAAGATTTGTCAATGATTTGTATTGAAGTATTGTTCAAAATCTACACATTACAGTCCTTTCACAGTTATTTTACCTCAGATAGCAGCAATCCAATTTGAACCTCATTTTAACGTAAATAAAGTTCACTGTGATTTTGACAGACAAGTCAGTGGCACCAACTCAACAGCAACCTTATTGCAACGAGAATAAAGATCAATTTGATTTTGACAGTGAATTCAGAGGTAAACTGTGAAAAGGCTGAATACTAATTTTTTCGAAAAGAAATTATCCTTGATATTGGCTACTTGCACAAGTTGCTCAAATAATTTCACCGAAAACATAATTCATGCTAACATAAATATATAATAATTTGCACACGTCGCGTCGTGACGATATTATCTATGTGAAATATGTAATACATTAGTATCCTCTGCTTTGGAAAGGCATACAAAATTGCAAAGCTTAAGGGTCGGTTCACATCTGACGGAAGATGCGTCGCGTATTATCGGTCGCGCAACGCCAGAACAGACAATTATATGATAAAACATTCAACATTTCACACTCAACCGATGATGCGTTAGTGCGATGAGCGAATAAATAGACGCAATCGAAGTTTCGCCCGACGCATTTTCCGTCAGATGTGAACCGACCCTAAATGATAGATTTATGCTAAACTTTATAGTAAAAAACTATGGGTGGTGATCGGTCAAACGGTGTTGGAGTTTATCAATCTCATATATTACCAACATCCATTCTTATCTCTATACATAATCACCCTATCTAACACAGGCCTCCTCCGTGTGAGAGGGAACGGGCCGTAATCCACCACGCATGGCCAGTGAGGTTTGCTAAATGTCACAAATATGTCTTCGAATTTTTGGTTCTAGGTCATGCCGGTTTTCTCTCACCGTTTTAAGAGCAGTAGTGATGAAATGATTTACACAAAGTAAAGTGCCTGTCTGGGTTCGACCCCACGACCTACAACTCGTAAGTCGCGGCCTTTGCCACTGGGCCCCCCACTATGCAAGTAAAGTTATGCATAATGACTTTTGATTTTATGCTACCCAATATGAAACCGTATTTAACAACCACTCTGCAATATTCGCCCTGCACTGTTATTAAATACTGTGGTTAATATTCAGCATCAAATCGTCCTTTCATCCCACGCCACCCACACTAGTGTGGCTGTGGTTGTGGCAGGTTCAACGCACATAACTGATCCCAATCGAAGCTTGAATGACGTTGAAAATAGAAAGATGTGAATATATGGTAGGTATTCATAAACTACGAGTATGATGTGTAAAGAGTGATAGTTTCAAGATGGAGTGTGAATGAATATATTTTGACAGGATTTTATTCAGTTTTAGGTATGTACTTATATACATAATTATTAATTAAAGTTGCCTTTTAGTGACTGTCTGTGTGACCACTTAGTTTTTCAGCATTTTCACCCTCCTTTAGAGAATTTATTCCGGAGGTTTATATGTTTCGTATGTTAATATTAAACTAGTAGACAATAAAGAAAACAATATGTTTTGACAGGCCGTAGAAACCGTGCGGAGCATTGGATGTAAGCTAGTTTTGAAAGCGAAATTACAGAGTTAACTTACGATTTGAAACCGTGGACATTTTAATTTATTCCGGAAGGTTAAGTATAGGTAAGTATGTACCCGTATAATACATCAATATTAAACATGCTTAATTATAATAAAGAAATCTCAATGTATAGTCAAAGCGTAAAAGCCGTGCGAAGCAGGGGCCGATTGAAAGTTTTATTATGTTAAGTTGGATTCTTGCAAACCAATTTTGGATTACCTTCTGGCTTGTCAAGTAGTAAGATTTTCTGATCAACTTTGTGGTCAACATTTCTTTGGTTAGTCTGTTTTGTGTCCCATTACTGGGCAAGCTAGGCAAAGGCCTCCCCTCTTTCCTCCTAAACCTCCCTGTCTTGTGCGATTTCTGGCCATGTTGGCACTGTAAACGTTATCAGATCATCACACTACAATTTCAATTCAATCAACTCAGCCTATCGCAGTCCACTGCTGGACACAAGCCTCTCCCAGACTGCGAAACAACACCCTGTCCTCCACCTTCCGCATCCAGTCTATCCCAGCCACCTTGTTTAGGTCTTCTGTCCATTTAGCAAATAGCATCCCGTCATCTAGCTAATTTTAATTATTAAAAATATAATAACAGAATAACCACATATGTACCACTGCTGCTGCCGTCACTTGCCTCTCCATATTATAATTCGAACAACATGAAGTTTTGACGAAAAACGTGATCATAAGTTTCTGAAGATGGACGGCGCCGCCGACGCCGGCCGGCCCATGAAGAGATGGCAAAATGACCTGGACGCGTATCCCGAGGGCTGGTTTGAGATGGCGTGGGAAAATAGTTCCTGATAGGATTTGGGGGAGGCCTAGGCAGCAGTGGGGCAGTAAGTAACAAAAGGCAAAAAAGTTTCTGGAAAATAAAGTGATATTTTATTATAAAATATTTATGTACATATTTTGATGATGATGATGTATGATAATGTTAACTAATCCTTTAAATATTCGCACCTCTTTAAGAGAGTGAGATTTTTAATGTATTTCGCGAATAGAATCTATACTATGCTGCTAGTTATGACGTACCAGCTAGAGTATATCGCCCCGGAGAATCACGTCCCGCACCGCTCTGCACATTAGCGGATATTGGTGTCCAATAAATATCTTCCTAAACGACTATTTTATGCGCTAAACGTTTTCTTTGACTAGATCGACGTATTCGAACCGTAAACGGTCGTACTTATTTCAAATAGGAATTTATTGATGTAACACTATCTATGCTGATGTGGGTACAAAAGTTTATTTTCACACTTAAAGAGGACATTTACTATTAAAATGTAAAGTCCTTAACACTTTGAGCGGAGCAACGTTATAATACGTAAAATTTGATAAACGCTATTTGACACAACGTTTAATCACGTCAGCAAAACTATGTCTTTCTTTAAACAACGTGTATAAACGGCTGCGGCTTATACCAATTCCTTCACTTTAAATTTTCGGATTGCTAGCGCCACTCCACGTTATTTTTTTTTGTATTTACACACATACATTCTAATTACGTATTTTGTATGAGAAAATAGTGCACAAACATTTGCATAGGTACCCAGATGCTCCGCTCAAAGTGTTAAATTGTAATTTTATCATTTTGGTTAACATTTAAAACCACGCAGGTACTATGCGGTTTGCTACAGCGTAGCTACGAGTACGTATCTACGAGGGCTACAAAGTTGTACAAAATAATCAATCAATTCCCATGCGCAACAATTACATAAATTTATGTTTGATTCAGTTCTAGGCAGCATACCCTTTATCGGTCCAACTTTACTTCAAGATTTTCGAAATTAATAAATTAAAAAAGAGTGCGGGGCAGTGGTCCAACTGCTCTGTCCAACTAGTTGGACCACGGGTCTTTACTAGGGGCAGTTGTCCAACTTTAAAAATAGTTGGACCACACCACCTTTTGTGAGTTCCGTGGTCCAATTCATTAAAAATATAACTTGCCAACTCTAAAAACCTCAACTGTATCTTTATGTGTGTATGGTACCGGAGAAAAGCAAAAAAATTAGGTATCTCAAAAACTAAATCTAAAATCTATTTACTTAAATAATGACATGTACATTTACTGTGTAAAGTATTATATTATTTTAATTATTGTGTAGGTGAGGACTATGTGGGTCATTGTTTCTGTTTTAATTATGGTTTGGCAGTTTGAGTAGTTTATGCGGCCTACCCAAATGTCCTGTCTTTGGTAGGTATTGTTCGTCAAATCGCTTTAGTTTTTCCACTATTGCAGAGTGATAAATTTGTATAAGGCTGGGATTACATAAAAGAAGAAAGGGGGTGTTAATCTAACAAACTGATTCAATATAGGTATAGAGCGTTATTGGATTAAAGGAAATTTTGATGAATTTTCTCAGCTTATAATCGTATTTAGCCAGATGCATAGGACTAATAACATTTCAGAAAGCTCACATGCAAAACTAAGTCGGCGCATGAATGCAAAAAATGTTACAATGTTACGTCTATTAAATGTTTTAGAAAATTTAACAACTTTATAAATGAAACCGCACACAAATGACATAAAGTCCAAATTGAGAATGATGGTTATATACGAGAAATTCAGCTACAACTGATTTCAGGTAATATTACTGTAGGCCATGCTTTAGATAAATTTCGTTGAATGTTGTAAAACATCAAAAAAAATGTTTAAAAATAGTCACCCGACTTTAATTTTATTATTTTACTGCAAAGAGGTTCAATATAACCGTAAACCGTTAGGTACCATACACACATAAAGATGCAGTTGAGGTTTTTAGAGTTGGCAAGTTATATTTTTAATGAATTGGACCACGGAACTCACAAAAGGTGGTGTGGTCCAACTATTTTTAAAGTTGGACAACTGCCCCTAGTAAAGACCCGTGGTCCAACTAGTTGGACAGAGCAGTTGGACCACTGCCCCGCACTCTTAAAAAAATAGTTTTCAACTTAAAACGAAAGGTTTCTATGATGACAACATTTTTCTTATTAATGTACACACAGTAACAGAGCCAGAGAGAGTAGCAGATACAAATATGGCATATATAAGTATTAAGAACAAAGGTACTACTTATTTCTTAAGAAATTTCCAGGAGGCTTGCAAAAGGAGAAATGAAAAAAAAAACATGTAGACAATAATGTGTCTCAAACTCAAAGCATTTATTTCAATTAAACCATTTACCTACAGGCACTTTTGAATTGTGAAGAAGTCGGTCAGTCAGAAAATATGAAGCTAGTTACCTAGTAGTACGTACTATAGAGGGCTCTAGATGAGAGCCCCTCAATGAAATTAAATAGCCAGAGGCTTTCCAATTAAATATTATATTGAGAGGAGGACTTTACAAGATCAATCTATCTCCATAAAGTAAGTACTGTTCATCTTATTTCTAGCACAGCTTCTATATAACAAAAATACTTAATCAAAATATTTGACACCTGCTTGAATATTCGAACGGCAGATGCCGTCAAATATGACCGGCATGCGTCATATAGGTAAGGCTACATAGACAGCCTCTGCAGTACCTATGGAGAAGAACGGGCAAGAAACTCCATGGACATTCTTTTAAGAACAAGAATAGTAGAATATGGTTTGTTAACAAAACTTTTAATTCAATTCCCTTTTGTTGGTAGACTGAAACTTGTTTCCAACGAAATAAATATAAATATCAGTATCTAGTCACAGATGTCCAACAAGTGAATTCCCAGTTTATTTCATTTTGTTCATCACTTGGTGCTAATATGAGTTAAATGTAATTTTCATGTTTCGCTATAATATGTCACTGTTTGCTCAGACATTGTTGGAACGCATTGCTAGCCGCATGAAGTTTACAAGTAATTTCGTACGGTCGTTGAAATCGACCAGACAGTTCACAGACGACGAGATGGCAAACAAATTAAATTAACACTCAGATCGTCTTTCGTTGCCAATAAGCATAATGCTTCAACTGTCAAGCGATCATTTTCAAGAATGCTCAGCTGTACATAGGTGTAGAATCCCAACACAACGGATTTAATTAAATTGTGTCGAGTGCCCACTTAGTATTTCAAGACATCGCCAAGCGGTTGGTCGACTCTTCACGTGGCCATAGGGCTGGGCTATTTTTTGGCCAAATAATCAGCATTGCCATACAACGTGGCAATGCTGCCAGCCTTTTGAGCACGTTTCCTGTTGACAGCGGTGCAGACGAATTTTTTGATGCCCTTTGATTATTTCCGCTCCTTTTTATATACTTGTACATATTATTATTATTTTAGGACTTAGTTTTTTAAATTATATGTAAATAAATGTCTTGTAACGAATGGAATCTGATATTAATACAGTACAAAATAAATGGGACGATAAGTTTAACCCTGTGTCCTAATGAAAGCGATCGTGCGTCGGGCTAATACGCGATCGTCGCGATCATTTTAAGTGTCTAAACACACTATGCCGAAGTTACGCGACCGAAGTTCGGCATGATTACGCCTGCAATGCTATTTGAATTACTGACGACACATTATGCCGAAATTACGTTGCGTTATAGCGATTCAAATAGCATTGCAGGCGTAATCATGCCGAACTTCGGTGGCGTACCTTCGGCATAGTGTGTTTAGACAATAACACGCGCGCCGCCGAATGGCGCTTTCCGAAACAAATGAGTGAAAAAGTCAAATCGAAGATCACGTATTCGCGACGCGATCGCTTATATTACGACACGGCCTTATACATAAAGAATTTCAATCGCGTCGTCGCGTCGCGTATTAGTTTGTCGCACCGTATGCGGAGTGCCTGGCGTATATCACGTAAAAGGAATGAGATTGCAGACTAATAACAAGTACATCCCCTGAGGAAAACGAAGTTGTTCAATGGGTGTTTTATTGTAAACTATCGTTCGAAATAAAGAGCTAGGCTGTAGGATTTATTTTTCTTCATGTGAAAGTTTTTTAGATATGAGAGTATATTTTTCAGTGCAATAAATCGGCTCGGTTTGTTAGAATTAAACCAATGTTTATGTTATAGAGTAAACCGGCACCTTCAAACGATAAAATAGTTGGGAACCAATACAAAGCTACGAGGTTTTTGCTTGCGATCCTGGGTTTTCAATATGCATGATATGCATCAATGCATAATCTTATGTATAATTTCAGAGTGAAAACAGATCGTCAATTTTGCTAGCCCACACACACTGTCGTTTGGAACCACAGACTAAAAAATGCATCGTTTGCTCACTCTTATTATTTTCCATTTTACCCCTCTCATCTACTTTCTTTAAAGTTTCCTTAACCTACTTATGGCTGATTTTACCAAATTCAGATATTTTTTTATCCGTGGAATAAAATTGACGTCCGACAGGCCTGGTATGGAGAAACTGTCAAAAATTCATAATTTATTCTCAGCTTAGAAGACTTATTCTATATAAAAAAAAAGTTTGGTAAAATGCACCCTTCGAGAAATATCTGGCCATTTGGAAAAATCACGTCAATGTAATTTTGAAAATCGAACCTTATCTTGATTTCAATTTCCAGGTTCAGCCATGCATCATGACAGCTGAGTCTTGCAACTAATATCCAATCATCGTGAACGCGGCGGCCATTAACCTGTCAGTATGCGCTTCTGAATTTAAAATTTTACCGGCTTAAATTCCTTTCGTGACATCTGCAGACTGACGGAGCAAGTTTTATGTGAAATAACCGTGGAGTTATATAAAAATAGCTGAAAGGTGACATTTATGATATTGAAAGCAAAGTTTAGTTACATTAGGTACAACTTAATATTATATTTTTTTACTCTTCAGAATTCGATGCTTCTATCTGGTTGGTAAATGAAAAACAAATCTTTTATTTCCGAATAGGTACTTTTGAAGTTGGCTCGTATCATTTTCCTGGCTTCTGCACGAGACTTGCTCCGCGTGAAATTTCGGCCCCAGCCGCACCCGAGTCGATCGCCCGCCCGTGACTTGTTTTATTTATTATTTACATATACTTCAATTCCACTTCACTTCTTTTTTTCATTTTTACTTCTTCTTTGTTTTCTGACTTTTATTATTTTTGCACGACTGCTTAGGATCGTAGCGAGATATTAAATAGCCTATACCTTTCCTCAAGAATTGTGATATCAAATACAATAAGAATTTTTAAATCCGACTGATGTTTCCAGAGATTAGCGCGTTCAAACAAACTATTCAGCTTCAGTATTAGTATAGATACTTAGTAATAAAAGATCGATTCACAATAGTAGAAAAGTATCCATCCATAAATCTCGGCTCTGAAAGACAGAAATGCACTTAATTATGCAGATGGACACATCAGTCATGCAAACATGAACAAACGTACGCGTGTATCATTTATGATTCCTGGTAGCACGAGTCACGACTAATTATTGGAAACTTGTACCAAACGGACCTTTGCCACTCTAAATATTCCGATACTCAAAGCACTCAAACGAAGGAATGACGTTTATAGGCCCAGAGTGAAGCTATTGTACTTGTTCGGACTATGGATGGGATCTGGCTGGTATGAACCAAGTATCTATGACTGTGTGGTATACCGCAATTTTTTTTTTACTGTCTGTATCATTCCACTGCTGGGGAAAGGCCTCTCCCGATTAATTGAATCGAATGACCACCAAAATAAAAGTAATTTTGAAGTTTTAATAAAATAAATGTGACTTAGTAGAATATTTTTATTAGGTATTTCTGTAGGTGGTTGATTTCCCTTCAGTATTATTACATAAAATTGTATGATCGTTTACGCTCAATATTTATGCAAAGAAAAGTCTTTTCTTTGAACATTTGACAATACCTACACTGATTTTTGTTCTGGCTTGTAATGTGTAGCGTTTATGGTGTCCTACCCCACTTATCTCCGAAACAAGTGAGCCAAAATTTTTGAAAAATATACAAAAAATGGTTCTATACCTATAGAATACAGGAAAACCTATAAGTAGTCCGTGGTCTTAAAATGACATGCTAAATCTCTCAATATTTTGCGTACAAACTTACATTTTCAGTTGGAATGTATGGGAGAACATGTTTTTCAACTACAATGTTAAGTTTGTTCTTTGGGATAAATTCATTCCAACTACGAAACCTTCCATTGTGCGTGGTCCGACACGCACTTGGTCGTTTTTTTATATTTAGATTCTACCCACGTTTATTAGAACAGTCTATTTATACCCAAACCGACGTTATTTTCGAAGCCTTAGCCGCTAAGAAAACTTATGACGTTAGGAGAAAAGAATTTCCGGTACGATACACCTACATTTTTCATCTAGTACCAAAGGAAAATTCTCGATGCGCTGTGTAATATATGTCTCGTGCAGGTATTGTCCTACACTTAAATACTCTGCAGTTGGTACTGTAGAGTCTCTTGCTGACTCTACTGGGGACTAGCTACTATGGTAAGCTATATTACTAAATTAAACTCCCTTTAGAGTTTAATAGGATATATTTTAGTAGTCTTTTATCGTATTTATATAATTATCTCGACTTATTTCTTAGACGTCAAACCTACGACTCTCAATGACACATGCTTGAACCTTCGAATAGAATATCCTTCAAATATTAGCGGCCTGTCTCGCAAGGAGGTCAGAATCTCTCAAAGAGGTCTCTACATTCAGTCAACAAAAGAGATAAGTATGCAGGATCATCGGATATAGTTGAAGTTTAGTAAGAAACCGATGGATGTTCTAGAATAAAATTTAATTTTATTAATAGAAAACAAACAGCTCTTTTTTAATTTTTTTTTAATTAGCCTGCGCTGTCCCACTCCTGGGCAAAGGCCTCCCTCCACTCCTTCCATTTTTCGCGAGCCCACGCGTCCTCCCTCCACAGCTCTTTTATCAAATTAAATTTCAGTCGACAACATCCATCGGTTTCTTACTGAAATTCAACTATATCCGACGATCCTGCATACTTGTCTCTTTTGTTGACTGTACATAGCTCACTCAGCGACCTCACCAATTCCGAAAGCCAAATCATCTGTTTTGATCATAATATCACGGCACACTACGAGATAATTAAAATTTTGATGATTCCTAGAAGAGCGTTGGATTTAAATTTGGGATCCAACGGAAATACATAATAATGTTTTGTGGGATCCAACGCCAAAAATATTAAACTGGGATTCAAAAGTGGGATCCAACGAAAATAAAAAAATGAAAATCAAAATGATGGCGGCTCTCTAGGAAAACACACCAACTCAACTTCATAAAGAACGCGTCAGTGACGTCATTCGTCGGTAAATTGCGGACACTACTTGGCGGCCACCATTCTTTTAGGAAACCGTAGATTTAGAGAAGGACCCATACCAAAAAATTGTCTACTATAGTCCGCGCGGAACTAGTCGGCCGCTGAGGTGAGGACAGGGGTGAGGCTGACTGAGTAATGCGTCCCCGCCCCTCCGTCCCACCGCTCACATACGTAAGGCGCGGCCAACTAGTTCCGCGCGGACTATAGGAAGAGAGCAATTGAGTGTTACCCTCTACCTAGTAAACAACTTGGTTTTTTATTAATGCCAATTCTGTGACCTTGTGAAATTTGTACCTACTCAATCGTTTGCATTTGATATTTAATTTTAATCCTGTGACCCTTATAATTTGACATTCTGTTTTAATTTCAATTATGTGACCCTTAATGTACCCACTCATTCGTTTATGTTTACCTTTGATATTTTATTTTAATTATGTGACCTTTATAATCTGTACCACGTTCGTCTATCTAAATTGCATTGACATTTTATTTAAATTTCTGATCCATTCTGTTGCAGTTTTATTTAATTTTACGTAAAAAGGGTTTGACTGAATTAAATGATTTTTTATTAATAACTACATAGTTAACAAAGTAAAAATAAGAACTATTATTAAATATATGCTTAGGCAGGGTAGTTTTGTAAAGCAGACTGTAGTGAAACCATTAATTATTAACTCATCGGATGGACCGTTTTCGAAATATAACGTGGCCGGCTCTGGACGAGGTAACTGCGAATTAATTATTTCAGATGCCTGGAGTGAAAACCAAGTAGGTACTTATCAGCTTTTATGTATTGTAAGTAAGCATTTATAAGAAAACGTAAATTTTTTAGACCTGTTAAAAGCCATTACGTAAATATCTTTAATTTGTATTTAGCGATAATTTTTTTCTGTTTTGTCTACACTTTTCCATTGCTGGGCAAAGACGTCCCCAAAGTCCAGCCAGGAACTCTTTTCCCGCGCCACCTCAAACCAGTCTTCGCGGTCATCTCGCCACCGTTTTCAGGACCGACCTCAGCGGCTTGTGGTTATTATCGCGATTAAACTGAAACGACTGACCTCTTAGAGTTTCATGGTAACAATATTGTAGCTACCTTAGGCAAACACGCGAAGAATGTTGCGCAACCAAAGTCGAACAATGTTTCCCTGTAGTTTTCAACTAGTAACTCGAAGCTACTAACAACAATGCTCGAACTCACTACTCGCCAAAGGCACATACACTGTCCTGGCTTCTCTAGCTCTGCTTTTAGTTTGGGTCAAGTTGCAACAGCATAATTAGCGTTAGTCAAATATGTAAGTAAGTATCTACATATTGGTATTACATGGGACTTAGACATAACTGGCGAAATGTAGTATTATAGCACCTCTGCTTGACCCTTTGGGTATTACAAGTGTGATGTTATGTTGATGAATTAAGGTTGATTTGAACATGGCATTAGGAGCTGCACAATTTTATATTTTACAAAAATGTATTATTTAAGGCGGAAATACATTCAGTATGAATAAAGGTATAATAACTATGATTTAGAGACTTATACTTTGTGGGAAAACCACAAAAAAATCATGAAATTACGATTGTAATACCTTCAACTTAATTCTGATGCAAATTAATCTTGCAGGACAACATTACCTGTCCATTGAATCACAGTTGATGATAACTCAATAGTTTGATTAAATTCATCTCAAACCAGTCTCTAAAATTAAACTTTACACACGCAATACTTGAAAAGGTCTTAAAACTTGACAGGTTTAAAACTAACTTGGTCCTCCTTAAATCGAGTAGCAACCACATTCTAGCAACGAGAGAAAATAATTAACGTCTGTAGCAGATGCCACTTTGTAAGGAGTACCGTTTGTTACATTGTCGCCACGGGAACTTTCTGCTATTTACTTGGAAAGCTTTGTTAGATTTAAGTTTGTTTTCTTCAACAAATAACTCTGGTATAATATCCAAGATGTTACCACAAGATCGGTCATGGATGTGATGGTATAGTCTAGGAATGACTAATTCGTGAAATGACTACAGAGTCTATAATTGACCAATTCTATAAAATGTCTGGTTCTATAAATGACCGATTCTAAAATTTACTGATTCTACAAATGACTGATTTATTCCTGAACGCGTAGCATGACCACTTCTATCCCTGTTCTTTTTTCTCTTTCTTACTTAAGAGCCTTCTGTAAACGGTGCGACCGGGTTTTCAAGACCTAGTTTAGTATTGCAAGTCATTTGAGAGCTCGCGAAAGGAATGAAAATTAGTTTGGACCTCTGTCGCCGGATACGGTGAAGAGGATAATCAAGCTTAGTTTTTTCTAGAATATCAAGAGTACAGATGTAAGGCGATTCATGCGTGGTTTGCCTCTTCAATCTGATCTTTAATCGTATAGAATAATATATTTTTAAACACGTGTATGTTGGTAGGTACAATTCTTCTACATTTAAAGAAAGAAAGTAGAAAACTGTTCACCCTGTGGCTTTTGTCTTCCAAATGACTCTTCGGAAAGGTGTCAAGTTTCACTTTTGAACAGTTATTTCAGAAGTTTATGATAACTCTAATTGTTGTTGTTATTATTGTTTTATTGCGAGTGTGCGCACAATCATTGTTTTTGTTTAGCGATAGTCTTAACTCAGTTCTGTGCAAATACTACGAGAACTTCACATAATAGTAGGTACGTTCTAAAGAAATGACTAGTAACCAAAACCGCGATGGACGCACGGATTTCTTTATGAGCACAACTACACGGTGCGGGCCATCCGTCGCGGATATCCGCACAATGTACTTACCGAAAGTCGTTGTCTGCCCGGTAAGGACACCTCCTGACTCTGTTCAGATTCACGAGGGTCCTTAGTCCGGATGAGCTTAGTGAAGAGATTGTGAGTGTCACGTCGCCATCCTCCCCAGTCCACCTGACGGAGGGTACCCAAGAAGCTGCAACAAATGAAGACAAGATTAAAACGCAGGTCCTGTTCATAAACTTTTACGTAAGAGTAGGTTCTAGTTGATAGAGGGTTACCACTTCAGCATCTTGCCAGAAATTCTACTTCTGAGTCGTGTCGAAGTTACGTGAACTTCGTCTGTGAGAAAGCGGCCTCATTGACAGCTTTAGCAGTGGCTTCGCACAAGTCCCTCAAACTGTAGGTGAAATTGCAGGAGGTGGAACATCTTTTGTGATGTGGCTCCACATTCGCAATTTTGCTCGCCAGCGTACCCCTATAGCACTAGTTGTGTCTGCAGCGGCACACTTGGCTTCGTAGTCGGTTAAGAGATTTCCTGGTGGACCTTGGCAGTTGGCGGCCCGTTGAGAGCTGTTCTCCAGCCTCGCCATGATCAGTCGGAGGAGTGTTTGAGAAATCATAGTTTTATTCGTACCATCATTTAGTGACATGGTAGACTTTCGAAAACTGTTACAGGTCTTTAGTTTGTCCCTAAGCTTCCTAATGTCATAAACTAGAACTTTGCCAGCGAATTTGTCCGCAATCCTTTTTGTTACCTATCCTTGTCTAGAACATAACGAAACCTCCACAACTTTCTTTGTTCAAGGTTTTGGCCTAGGTGCTGATGAGCTAGTCAGTGAGTCAGAACTTTTCTTTTTAAGATGTGAAAGTTTGTGAAGATGTTTAAATGTTTGTTACTCAATCACGCGTAAACCGTTAAATAAATTTGGGATGAAAAACATCAATAGCACTTTTCCACCTGGGGGTCAAACCCTGGACCACGCTCAAAAGTAGCGCTTGCGAACTTTTTGACCAAAGACTTAAAAGCGGGAAGATTTTTGCATGAAAGTTTTAGAATAGAATACTCTTTATTATGTATACCATACAAATTATAGATACACTACACACACACGTTATATTTTTACCGCATGAAGTATTGGAAAACACCACATACATCAGCTTCCTTTACGGAATATCAAAGTCCAAACGTAACTTTAATACCTTCCGCAGCTCTCATGAGGCAAACGATTTGTAGCACATTGTGAACGCGCTATAATATAATTTCCAACTACGTTATACGCGCAGTGGGAAGCTCTAATCAAAACTAGTATTGTTAACTCGAGGGTAACAGAACTATTTGCTTACAGTGCAGTGCAGCTACGGTATTGGTAACAAACTTTGTAATATCCATTAGCAGTTAACAGTGGTATTACTCGCATCCTAGAGGTACCCACATACTTGTTTCCGAATAAAAAGGTGTCTACGAGTCACTCGGCGATGGACGGCGCTGCCGAAGACGGCCCAGAAGCGGTGGCGAGATGACTTGGCGTGCTGCGAGGGCTGGTTCGAGGTGGCGCGAGAAAAGAATTCCTGGAAGGACTTGGGGGAGGCCCTTGTCAAGTACAGATAGCGCCATCCTCCAAGAGGCGCCCTACTCTTCTTCCTAATCGCTTAAAGTACAAGTGTGCAACATTCCGCTAGTGTTTTAGTTTTGTGGATACACAGTAATTACTTATTAGTGGGTAATTAGTGTGTACTAAAAAACCAAAACACTTGCGGAATTAACTAGCGATAACCACTAGCGATTATTAAGAAGAGTGGGGCGCGTCTTCGTGGATGGCACTATACAATATAGTGGGACAGTAAAAGCTAAACGAATCAAACCAAAAAAAAATGTGTCACTCGTGACCATAGCCTTGTTTTCTTATTGTCAGTTGAACCGTAGCAACATACATCTGGGTACGAATTTCCAAATGTTAGTAGGAAATAAAAATTGTCAAACAAACCTGGTGTTTGACACTTCAGCAGAGGACCAAGGTCGAGGTTTGCCAGCGAGCCATGGAGCGCAGTATTCTGGGGGTTCGAATTTCTGACCGTATAAGGAACACAATACTGCGTGCCAAAACCAAAATAACAACCTTACCCAGAAAGCCGCTGGGCCGGACATGTCTGCCGTATGTCAGATGATAATTGGGCTAAGAGAACCACCGATTGGGTCCCACTAAACGCACGACGCCATCGCGGCAGGCCGAGACGAATATGGCGGGACGAGCTTGACTCCTACCGTAGGGACTGGTCGGCCACTAGCAAAAGACAGAATTGTGTGGAAAAGGGACAGGGAGACTTTTGCCCTGCAGCAGTGGAACAATACAGGCTAGTTAGATAGTTACTTAATAATGTTATATGTTAATATTTAATTGTAAATTTTGTAAACTTTAACGGTGTGAATTTCTGGTTGTTGTTACATTTAGTCACATATAATTTACTTGTATAATAATCTGTGGAAACTGTTTCTGGATTGTGTTGAACTAATTGTATATTTACTTATGTTTGTTATTGCATCTGTTTGTTTCCCAAATAAAATAAAATTGTAGGAAATAGTGGAGTCCAGTAGGCCGCGCTTTTGTGGCAACAAAACTAGTGTTAGATGCCCGTTATTATTTTGAAACTCCGTGCTACGTTAGTCAGTAAAGGCGATGAGTGGCCGACTATACGAGTACCTCATTACTCAGACTACATTTCGTACAAATTCAAATTGTGCGTCACGTCCCATAATTCAAAACCAGATTGTATTGAAATCACATGAAGTGAAATTTATGAAAACCGTGAATAGATAGACCTTTAATAATAATAATGTCACTAACTATACTCCATAGGTTTAGGTAGTTAAATAAAGGTAAACAAAAGAACCACGTGACTTAGTTAACCGACTAAACGTAATACCAGCCTATTCAGTTGTCATGCCACGTCGCAGTTGTACTCTTCAATTTAGCAACTTTTTCAATGAATTATAACGTTGATAAATTGAAGAGTACGTTACGTTTAGTCGGTTAACTAAGTCACGTGGTTTTTTTGTTTACCTTTATTTAACTACCTAAACCTATGGAGTATAGCTATTGATAAGTCGATAGTTCGTGACTGACTAATTGACTGGTGAAAGAAAGGTAATGAGTCTAAGGCCGAGATTGATATCACCCTATAAAGTTCCCACTGCTGGGGCACAGGCCTGCCCTCTGTGAGAGGGAGCGAGCCGTAGAGTGCGGGTGGGTGAAAGTCAACAGTCTTTGAATTTTTGGTCTAAAACATGCTAGTTTCCTCACGATTTTTATCTTCACCGCTTTGAAAGCAGTGGTGATGAAATAATTTACACAAAGTAAAGTCACACACTGCCAAACCCTGTCAAGCCTGGCTGGGTTCAAATCTAGGATTAGTAAACCTAAGTTTTGATACCAAGTAAAACTTAGTACCTACTCAAATTGAAATCCGAGGGAAGGTAGCTGTGAAAGCGTTACATTATTTATTATTAGCGCTGTAACGAAGCTGAAATAAAAAGGAATTTAGTGCCTTTATCGAAGAGAAGTTAAAACGAGTGTCAGGAGAGATTATTTTGGACGGTTTGCAAAAGCTTTTATCTAAATAAAAAATATGGCGTTTTGACATTTATCTAAATATATAAAATTCAAAGTCCTGAGTGACTGACTGATAGGTATATATCAACGCACAGCTTCAACCGCTGGTCCTAGATACATGAAATTTGGAGGGTGTGTTCTTTGTGAAGAGTAGGTATCCAATAAGAAAGGGTTTTTCGAAATTCAACCCCTAAGAGGGTGAATGGGGGGAGGGTGTAATTTTACGCGGACGAAGTCGCGGGCACAAGCTAGTTTTCTATACAATAGCTGTTCCACCGCTTATTGTATTCCTCGGATTATGACTATTTCACGATTGACACTAACACTAAGAAACACTCAACTCACTCAAAACCCCTTATTAAATATCACGGTTCACTTATGTAACAATAACAGCTCTTCCAACTCGTGCTCATGCCCAAAACTCGGAACAGACTCTAACAAAAAAAAAACCGAGTGTGCTTATGACCACACGACTGAAGTGAAACTTCAAACGTATTTGGCTATGAGAGGAAGAGAGAAAGAAAATTCTTTCTCTTGCTTTTATCCCCCACTCAACTCCCGTTCGCCTCGCCCGATCACACTTTTCGTAACGGTTACGTCACGCGTTCGCCCGCTTACTCCCCAAGTCAAGCGTGCGTAAAGAAGCTTCACTTCACAAACGTAACTTTTACTCCCACATCGATCTGTAATCTGTGTGACAGGTTTTCCTAGTACAGATACCAGTTTTGAGTTTCCCACAAAGGATTTATCAGGATGTTATAATCTGTATATTTTTAAGGCACCTTTGTGGAAGAGAAATAAAATGTATATAAAATTATTTTTAAAAAATCGTCGTAACCTACTTTTCACCCGACAGTGCCAGAATAACCGTAATATTTTTTAATTGGATGAACTAGTGTTCAACCAGTACCTACTTCATTTGATTTGACCTCTGCCAGCAGCTACCTAAAAGCAACCTTATTATAACGACTATAAAGATCACAATGATTTTGACAGAAATGGCAGCAACCCAACAGCAACCTTATTTGAATGAGAATAAAGATCACTGATTTGGACAGTGACGCAAAATCAGAGGTAAAATAACTCTGAACGGACTGTATCTATGAGTCTATATTCCTAAATAAATTCAGGAATGCCCGTTTTCACTCACACTAGGCGACATCTAATGGAATGCCTAGTATTAGTAAAAACGAGCATTAATCTAATTTTTTTGAGAGTTTTAACTTAGTAACACATTAGCGTTTCGCTGAAGTACAGTCACATTTAAAATATTATAGACACTTTAAGAGCTATTTTGTGCTAGGTATAGAATTTGCTTTACCGACTAAGCATTATATACAAGGTGGAATTTTGTAATGTCTAAAGGGAAAGTACTCTTAATACTATAGATAGAAAATACTCAAAGAAAACATTCCTTTATTTTTTAATAGAAAGAAAACTGCATTCAAAGAATTTCGAAAATTCGCTTGCCACACCCGGGAATCGAACCGACTAAAATCTGTAAAAATTACAACCTGTACTTTTATTGCATCGATCGTTAGGATCAATTATAAGGATGAAATCTCTCTAAAAACTTGATAAATTAAATGAAACGAAAACCATGAAAACCTCCTAACTTACTAAAGGAATGAATTTGAAAACTGATGAAGACATAAAAGACTTGACTGTAATGAAATTCTACTACTTTATTGTTGGGTTCCCAACAAATGCAAAGACTTATAGAACAGAAATTGTTTGCGAAACAAGGCGCCAAGTGAGACGCGTGCGTGATTCTCTAAGGATGTTGCCGAAAGTGGAAATTGGTCGAGGAGGGTTAAAATCAATGGAGGATGTTCGTGAACTTTTGGTGAAAAGAATTTTCCTATAATTATTTTAAAATTCTTAGTGGTAAACTACACAATATATAGCGAGGGAAGCTCATTTTAGGATTCCATACCTATAGGGTGTCAACGGTCGCTATTACTAAGGCACCGGTTTCCATCCGTCCGTCCGCCCGTCTGTCTGTGACCGTTATAGGTAGACACTTGAAACATCACAGAGTGTGTACTGCTATGACCGCTTTACAACAAACAAATAATAAAAATTAACTATCAAAGACAAACAAATGACAGCCGGGACCAACCCGAGGCAAGGAGTGGTCTGGGTATGTACCTAAAGGATAGTCACCAGGCCGCGGACCGACCTCGGCAAGCGTTGCTTAACCTTGAAGATCGAGCCAAGCGACTGCTATTATTTAGCCATGAACCCCTCTTTAGAAAGTGAATTTGGATTTTACCTACTTATTGTGTTCGTCAAGTTTTTTCCATACTTACTGTGTTGAATGTTTAGGCATTAAGTATACAAAACAACAGAAATAAAACGTGAGTGGTATCGTGATTTTTAGTGAAACTGAGATTAATAAATACAGAAATCACATTATCAGTGTTTTTAAACATCACATTTTTATCGCAATAAGCGGAAAAGAATTGAGGTATATCGTTTTTTATTAATTACTACGAGTAGCTGCTGCCCGCGACTTCGTTCGCGTGAAATTTCTTATTCCCTCGACCCATCTCGCCGTATTGCATCAATTGCCCGCGTCTCCTGCTCTATCACTTCGTTTCCCCATAGCGCTTTTGCTCGGCTCCTAAGGGTCATAGCGTGACGTTAAATAGCCTATAGCCTTCCTCAAGAATTGGGCTATCAAATGCAAGAAGAATTTTTCAAATCCGACTGGTAGTTCTAGAGATTACCCCTACATACAAACTTACAAACAAATTTTACCTCTTTGTAATATTAGTATAGATTAAGTAAAGTAATTAATACATATTTAACTTACTTGAACAAGGAAAACGACTGCAGCCATGACGCCACGCGAAAGCCTGTTGAAGAAGAAAAATTAAAGTTAGTAGTTATAAATCTATATTTATACAGTATAATCAGCCAATGGCGCCGATTCTCTTGTTCACAAACTAAACTAAATTTAAGTTCAGTGCATCTTTTTCTTTCTATTTCATTAAGAATAGGACAGGAGATAAATATTAGTTTAGTCCTGTCAAAATAAGTCACTCCATAGACAAGTTTAAACGCGATTAAAAACTTGCCTACTAAAAATACGTCAATTTACGTCAGGCGTTGACTAATTTGACAGGACTAAACTAATATTTATCTTCTGTCCTTTTCTTAATAAAATAGAAAGAAAAAGATGCACTGAACTTAAATTTAGTTTAGTTTGTGAACAAGGGAATCGGCGCCATTATATGCCTCTCGGTGAGAGGGAGGGCCCAGTGCGGGTTGGTAGATGTCACATGTCTTCAAAATTTTGGTTCTAAGACATGCCAGTTTCCTCACGATGTCTTCCAGTCGCATACCATAAGTTGAAGCAACATTAAAAGTGGTACAGTCGAAACAGTATTAAGATGATGCCAAATATTTTAAGTGCATTTTTTTGTATCAATAAATGTACCTGTTTCTTCTTCTTTCTTTCCTTTTAATTTAGGCTAATAATTTAATAATAATTATGTTAGCTTATATTATGTAAATATTTAATTTTTGGATTAAATTAAATAATAAAAATAATTTATTTATTTTTAACCGACTTCAAAAAAGGAGGTTCTGTATTCGACCCGTATGCATGTATGTTTGTATGTTTGTATGTCCGCGATTTTCTCAAAAACTAATGAACCAATTTTGATAATTCTTTTACCAATGTGATCTACATACTTTCATGAAGGTTTTAGTATATAATAGATCAGGTAATTGTTCTTATGTACGAAGTTATATGCATAAATGTACTGTATGTCCGGCATTTCTACGCGAATTTTGATGATTCTCCTAGTCGGTGTCTTCAATTCTTCAATGCACAAGTGTTATGTGTGTGTTGTGTGTGTGTATTGAATTTGTGTGGGGTAGGTTACAACTAAAAAGTGAAAAATAAAAACTTTTTTACAACAAAAACAACCGACTTCAAAAAAAAACCACTACAAAATGATAAATAACATTAATTTCGGAAGTCGGTGTAAAAAAACGAAAATGTGGAACCAACGACACCGACTTCCGAGACTAAAGTTATTTATCATTTTGTAGTGTTTTTTTTTTATGTCGGTTGTTTTTTTTTGTAAAAAAGTTTTTTTCACTTCAAGACTCAAACATCAGACCTGTCTCTTGTACTAGGAGAGCCAGAAAAGTGCTACCTACAAGAACAGTAAGTAATTTTTGTGTACCTGTTGTGCTCGTATAAGCTCCATCTATACGGAGCGAAGTTATACAAACACGCTTGCATACAAGCCAACAACCGATCTATGCAAAGCTGAGGTTCCATAAGCCGTTCTCTCGTTCGAAACACTGCCCTAAAAGCCGACTGGACGGCCATTAGTCCATCGCCCTAAGCCGTAATGGCAATGCTTTCTGTAGCAAGGAATACGATAAAGCGGCGCGTAAACGGACTGGATGGTGTTCAGACATAATCTCAGCAAGGATATTGTTTAAGTAATACCTATGTATTTTCAAGCTAAACTGACGTATGTACATTGGTCTCTAGTCTTACATACAGGGTGGCAGGAAAGATCGACGAGCAAACTGTAACCAATTGTATTCAGCACAGAATTTTCTATAAAAAAAATGCTGTTTCATAGAAAAGTACAATACCTACTCGGTCAAAATGTATGAAAGAGCTATTTTTTTTTTTTTAACAACTGTCGAAAGATTTCAACTCGGGGGTGTCCAAAATTATGTAGTGAATACATGGTAACTGGTTGGGCGCCGATGTCCCTGCCGCTCTGGATAATCCAAATGTTCAAGTTAATAGATTTATCGCTCTTGAATAAGCTCGGTCAATCTGTATTATAAAGGCTAAAGCCTGATTTACGTGATGTGATTTGAAGGCCTGCGGGCAGTGGCGTGCATTGCATATAGGCATATAAGCAGTGCCTACCTCGATATATCAACATAAGCCTGTCAATTATATTTTAGTGTGTGCCCCATAATTAAGAAACTCAATAAATTATCATACCTAACAAAAAACAAAATCTTCATACAATGTATGAAGATTTTACTACTCTGCACTGCTTATAAGCAGTGCCTACCTGCAATGCACGCCACTGCCTGCGGGTTACCATAAGGTTGAAGCAACAATAAAATTTTGTATGTACTGTCTAAAGAGTGTTTAGACGATGCAAGCCATTTGTAGCTGTGTCAATGGGGAAATTTAGGTCCTTACATATGAAATTGGCGTTTTGTATGGAAGGAACAAAAAGTCGAATATTTTTTAATATAATATATTTAATTAATCAAAGTATGAACCATTGTTTTCAATGCACTTTTGCCATCTTATAGGTAGTTCATTGATCCCTTTACTAAAAAAACCAGTCGGACGGGAATCAATAAAATCTTTGAAGGCGATTTGGACTGCCCCATCGGAGTTGAATTTTTTCCCTTGCAAAAAGTTATCCAAATTGCGAAAAAAATGGTAATCTGTTGGAGCAAGGTCCGGGGAGTACGGAGGATGTCTAAGACATTCCAATTCAAGCTCTTCTAATTTGGTAGCCGTCTGTTGCGCAGTGTGTGGTCTGGCGTTGTCGTGAAGCAGCAGTGGCGTGGAGCGATTGACCAGCCTTGGTTGTTTAGCCGCTAGCTTTTCCATCATGGTTTGTAATTGCTGACAATAGACATCAGCTGTAATAGTCTGGCCAGATTTGAGAAAACTGTAATGAACAATACCGGCACTAGTCCACCAAACGCTTACAAGTAACTTTTTTGGGGTTAATTTTCGCTTGGGGCAGGATTTGGCTGGCTGGCCAGGATCCAACCATTGCGCTGAGCGCTTCCGATTATCGTAAAGAATCCATTTTTCATCACAGGTAATGATTCGGTTTAAAATACCTTCATTGTTGTGCCGGTTCAGTAATGTAACGCAGCAGTCGACGCGCGTTTGCCGGTTTGCTTCAGTCAATTCGTGAGGTACCCACCTTTCAAGCTTTTTAATCTTCCCAATTTGCTTCAAGTGAATTAAAACAGTTTTATCACTAACATCGAAGCCTGCAGCTAACTCGGACGTGGTTTGCGATGGGTCCGCTTCCACAATAGCCTTCAATTCTCCATTATCAACTTGGCTCTCAGGCCGTCCACGGGGCTTGTTCTGCAGGTCGAAATTTCCAGAACGAAAACGTTGGAACCAAAAACGAACTGTGTTTTCTTTTGCAACATGACCGCCATACACATCATTCACCCTTCGAGTCGTTTCCGCAGCACTAGTGCCACGGCGGAACTCGTACTCGTAAATAATGCGATATTTTAAATTTTCCATTTTGTAAAATGAGTGACGCAAACAGAAAAAACAGAAGAAAAAAAACAAATGAATGACGGTCATCGAAGCACAAATACATGAGTAAATAGCTGTACAAATTTGAATTTGGAATTTCTTACCAAAGAGGAGAAATTCGTGATTAAAGTGGCCAGTACGAAAAACGCCAATTTCATATGTAAGGACCTAATATTATACTTATAGCAATACGATAAACGACGACGTAAAATGGGAATATTATATTTTTACTGCTATTACAATCATTCTGATTATTATCAGAAATGAAGTCATGCCTTTAAATTGCAAACGAATTTTATTTTTAATAATTATTATTTATATATGGTGTGCACTTACTAAAACTACAGTAGCAGTTACCATTATTGTTTGGTACAAATATAATATTCTCATGTAGGTATTGTGTTTTTTTTTTTGCCATATAACGCCAGGGCATGATTTTAATTTTAATAATAATCGTACGCAAAATACGCGCATTGACGTGGAGTTGCGGACACTAGCCCGTATTACCTATTACCACAGAATACTTAAAGTACTACGTACAGAAAGGCCACTCCCTTCCCCGCACTAACATCAGTTACCGCACCTCACCCCGCACTTCGGCGTATTCGTCGCAGTTCTTTAACAAGAGCGCTCGCAAACACGAGTACCTCACACACACACTCATACGTATACAAACGTAATTTTTTAATGTAGTAGTAGCAGGTAATTATTTTGCGAGCGTTGTATGGAGTGTCCGGGGTGTGCTATTACCTAATCACAATTATTAAAATCATGGCATGGCATTAATTGTTTATTTTTTTTGTTTAAATGCCATTTTTGTTCATTCTCATATATGGCCATAGGATCAAGGATAAAAATTGATTGATAATGTAAATTATCCATGTCCTATAGAGCCTGATTTAATTTGTCGAAGAAGTGGCCCCTAACTTAAAATACAGATGCAAAAGGAAAAATACATTATGACGATTCAGAAAAAAGTTCAACACAGTTGAACCCGGCTGTGCGACTCTAGTGTTAAATTAAAAAAGCAACGAAAACATTTTTCCGTTCAAACATTTATTTGACTAAAATTTCACGTGCTCATGCATTCTGAACACTTTTTTACAGTATCCAAACTAGATATGCTTTTTCCATTCCGACCGAATTTGGATTTAAAAATGTGTATTTCAAACACATATTTTTTTCAGACTTTTTTCCTTCTGCGAACTTTCTATAACATTACATACACAGGATTTGTTTTTATTTGTTTAATAAAAACTGTGTTATCATTGTTCATTATTTTAATGGATATAATATTTAATTAATTTAAAAGCTGACAGTCTTAAAATAAGAATAAAGTATGCAAGGTGGAGACGACAATACTACTTACAGTAAATTAACTGCGTATACGTATTGGTATCTGCTGCATCCGGTTAGACTGGAAGCCGACCTCAACATAGATGGGAAAAGGCTAGGCAGATGATGATGATGATACGTATATCAAAGTTAAAGTCTAAGTCAAAACGTTTATTGCGAACTAAGTGTACAATGTTGGTGTTATGCTATGTAATACTTATAACATGGCAGCCTTTTACAAGCATTGCAAATTATGATTCGCCTGCCCTTGTCTTTCTAAATTAGCATGCATTAAACATTAATGTTACTTAAGTATTTTGTTTTATATTAGTACAATTAAATTGATAAATTATAGTTGTGTCAAAGTTTAATGTCAATAATAATGAATTTAATACAACTATTAAGCAATATGTCGAATGTCATCCTTTTCAGGTAGTACTAATTATAATTATAATTTTATATGAAGTTAAATAGGAAAGACTAAATCTTATTGTTTGTATCTCCTGACGGCTCCAGTCTGCATATAAAAATTCAATTAAATATATCCAATAGTTTAGTCAATATAGCTAGTCAAAGATTGAAAAAACCCTTAGTCGACCCATCACTATTATTATTATAAGCCTGTAAAGGCCTCCCTTCCCTCCTTCCACTTTTCCCAGTCTACTGCGATTGTGGGCCAGTCCTTTAAGAAGGAGTCCAGCTCATCCGGCCATCTCTTTCTTCCCATCACTATAATTTATTTTATTTAAAAATAACCAATCTTTTTATTATGATTCCAAAATACTCTAACGCATTAGTATTGCCAGTGTCATCATTTAAAAGGGAGCGGAAAGAATCATAGAGCAAATTCGTCCGCATCGTTCTCAATAGCAAGTTGTAATTAGCATTCGCAGACTATAATGTTCCCACTGCTGGGACACACACCTCTTTTCGAGTGGGAGTGGGCTACCGTGTGTCAAATTTCATCCAAATCCGTTCAGCCGTGAAGGCGTAAAAACGTAACAGATACTTAGACAAGAGTTACTTATCTACCATGCGGGCCCAGTGCGGGTTGGTAGATGTCACATGTCTTGGAATTTTTGGTTCTAGGGTATGCCGATTTCCTCATTTCTTATGTTTTCCTTCAATGTTTTGAGAGTAGCGGTGATGAAATTATTTACACAAAATAAATCACCTGGCTGGGTTCAAGCCCATAACCTGCATCTCGTATCCGTTACCTACTTCTGGACAACCACTGCTCTAAATTGTCATGAAATAAATATATTAACAACTTTATCAACGATTTTCATTCATGAAAATACTTATCAGCGAAATGAAACTATGTCGACTACTTACTCGTAGTTCCACTGCAACATAAAAATATTTGACTAATGGAATATTTAATTTCACCATGCAGGTTTAATTTCATATGTCACATGTCTCCTTGTCATTTTGACTTCAAAAGCTGTCCCTAAGCGATGTTAATAACAGAGCAGCAGTTTTTCTTTGTAGTCGCTAATAATACAGACAAATTTTATTCTATTATTTCTTTTTTATCACTTTGAAGTCGCCATTACACTGTCACTCTTTTAACAATGATTATTTAAAATAAAAATAGATATTTCTATTTATTTTTCAATATAGGTAAAGCATTACTCCATTAAGTTTGCCTTAACAAAAGCTTATAAAATTGCGCACACATTTATGATTAGAACGTAATCTACAGTCTGTGGCCTTCAAAATTTAGTTGATATCACTCCGCTAATGAGACACAATTGATTTTCTATTGTTTCGTCGCCGATCGGCGACGCGCACCGCTTGACCGGATAGATACTCAAGTAATCATAAGGGATTATTTTTTATGACAAGTCAGTCTTTTTTTATGATAGTTGCGCTATTGAGCGAGCTATCCTGAGACTAGAGATGCCGATGCATTCCACTAGTTTCTATGATAAATCTTTTACTGTGCAAGCAGTACGGTTATGGAATGACTTGCCCGTGTCGATAAGGCGTGCTCAATCTTTGTCCACTTTTAAGACTATGATAAAAAAAACACTTTCTCTCTCCTTAAACTTTGTCATTGTATTTTCTTTGCTCCTGTTTCATGTTTGTTATTATGTGTATGTATATATTTATATAGATTAATAGTACTTTATGTATATTTATTGTATTGTGTAAATGGTACACCACAGACTACCTACAGTATTTGTCTGTCCTTCCCGTTTTTAATCCATCCAAAGGTTGTCTTTAGATCGCTCTTAGCGATAAGACTATAGATGCTGGCGGGAAAAATTCCGAATCATTCCCGTCGAATACTTCGGAAGTATTCCGAAATATTCCGAAACTTTGGGAATATTTCCCATTGAATTATTCGGGCGAAATATTCGGCGGAAACATTCGATTGCGGGGTACGAATGTTTCTCGCGGGGCGCGGGGGGGAAAACTTCTCCAGGGAACATCTCCCCTCTTACCGCACCCCGCACCGCCACCGCCTGCACGCACGACTCGTGCAGCCGGGCGCGCGCGGCACGCACGACTCGTGCAGTCGGGCGCGCACAGAGGAACAGCGCGGCGGCGATCGACGATCGATGCAAAATACGATTTTTCAGCAAAAAAAATAAAAATCTTAATTAAATTCATTTTGAATAATTCTGATTTAAAGAAACTTTCCTAGAAGTATTCCGGAATTATTCAGAATTTTTCAGAAGTTTTGCAACTATAGATAAGACCGCCCATTGTGTCACCCATTGTAAAGTTTTCTATATTTATGTCTGTAATTTATATGGTGTACATAATAAAGAGTATTCTATTCTATTCTATTCTATCCTCGGAGTCTCTTTGAAGGGATAAAATCAGGAATGAAATTATCCGGAAAAGAACCAAACCTAAAATGGGACAAAGCCCGAAACCGCGAAAAAAAAATCTGCTGTTCCCTACATATATGTTCGCATAACTCGTAAAAATGTAGGGATTAGCTGATTTTTTTTCGCGATTTCATGTTAAAAGTTGTTCATAATGATGAGTACAATGAAAACCCTTAACCCTTAAGAGGAAAACGTTGATTAAAATTTCACCCTGTGTAGATAGCTGTTGTATATATTGTATAGGTACCTATGTTCTATAAATAAAAATATTTGAATGTCCTCCACAAGCCTTTATTGATCCCGTGTCACGGTTTGTGTCTTCAGTCTTCATTACAAAAAGGTCCATAAAAACTAATTTCGAGTAAATTACAACAAACATCATCTTTGCGCTTATTTGAACATAATTGTTATATATTGAAATGAGGAACACCTCTCTTAAGCTTTCATCTTTGTGGAAGTTCGTTCTATGGTTGTTGGTACTGCAAAAATGTGCTTTAAGACCATTTGCGCTTGATTTGAACTTAGGTGTTGTAGATGAAAGGCACAACATTTATCTCTTATCAATATTGAGGGTTCGAAAAAAAAAACAATCGAGAACATTTTAAGTACAACGGAATCAAATTAGATATTCGGTATTCGGTTACCGACTTGGAAATTATTGAAAAAGCGCCTTTTGTCGCTTAGATAAGATAACGCTCGAGGCAAAATTGAATTCTGTAAGTCGAATTCTAATTTGCTACGTGCTTTATCCACTGAAGATATTTTTTCTTGTTATTTATTTTAGGTATTTCGTTGACCTCTTATGAACCATTAAAAGCATTTTATATATTAGGTCCTTACATATGAAATTGGCGTTTTGTATGGAAGGAACAAAAAGTCGAATATTTTTTAATATAATATATTTAATTAATCAAAGTATGAACCATTGTTTTCAATGCACTTTTGCCATCTTATAGGTAGTTCATTGATCCCTTTACTAAAAAAACCAGTCGGACGGGAATCAATAAAATCTTTGAAGGCGATTTGGACTGCCCCATCGGAGTTGAATTTTTTCCCTTGCAAAAAGTTATCCAAATTGCGAAAAAAATGGTAATCTGTTGGAGCAAGGTCCGGGGAGTACGGAGGATGTCTAAGACATTCCAATTCAAGCTCTTCTAATTTGATAGCCGTCTGTTTCTGTTCAGTCAATTCGTGAGGTACCCACCTTTCAAGCTTTTTAATCTTCCCAATTTGCTTCAAGTGAATTAAAACAGTTTTATCACTAACATCGAAGCCTGCAGCTAACTCGGACGTGGTTTGCGATGGGTCCGCTTCCACAATAGCCTTCAATTCTCCATTATCAACTTGGGTCTCAGGCCGTCCACGGGGCTTGTTCTGCAGGTCGAAATTTCCAGAACGAAAACGTTGGAACCAAAAACGAACTGTGTTTTCTTTTGCAACATGACCGCCATACACATCATTCACCCTTCGAGTCGTTTCCGCAGCACTAGTGCCACGGCGGAACTCGTACTCGTAAATAATGCGATATTTTAAATTTTCCATTTTGTAAAATGAGTGACGCAAACAGAAAAAACAGAAGAAAAAAAACAAATGAATGACGGTCATCGAAGCACAAATACATGAGTAAATAGCTGTACAAATTTGAATTTGGAATTCCTTACCAAAGAGGAGAAATTCGTGATTAAAGTGGCCAGTACGAAAAACGCCAATTTCATATGTAAGGACCTAATATTTACTAGCATTTTCCCATGGCTTCGCCTGTGTGGTAAGGATCCCACGGGAACATACTACCCAATGTGTAAGTTTAGGTTGTAAACGATGTGTGGGCCAAATTTCATCTAAATCCGTATATTATAATTATTATAGTGGAATACAACACTATTTAATTTAGGCTGGGTCATTTAATGCACTTAAGAGATTTAATACAGCTAATACTGTCTGCGTAATCGTCAATAAAAAGTCATAAAAGTGTAAATAGCGCATAAATAAACGAACAAACACACATTAACAAATCATATATTCCATTTAATTTGACCGTTCAAACTGAAACCAGATCCGAAACTTTGTCAAAATGCAACTGAAAGCCCTCGTCCAATGTAATTACCTATAGCCTGATTCCACAACGGTTTAATCCTCATTAGTCAATGTTGTCCAATTTCAGCTAAATATCGAAGAGCAAGGTTGAGTATAATATCAGTAAATAATTACATTCATCTATAGTCATTTATTAGCAGTGATCGGATAATCGGGCGATTATATACCTAAACTTCTTCCCACGAAAGAATAGTATGGATATATCTTTCTGAATAAATAAGTAATCCCAGGTTCCTAGGATTGAACAATTTTGTAAAAGCAACTTTAACAAACTTAATGAAATTAAAGCTGTGGTTATTTTAATTTAGTATCTTCATTTTATTCAAAACATATGAAATGTCAATAAAAAATGATAATGTGCACAATGTGGTCAAGTAGTGGAAATTGATTTATCTATCTAACAGATTAGTGATCGTATCGAATCAAACGATTCGCGCAGGATCCGGAATTCTGAAAGGCATGTCCGTATTATTCTTTCTTGGGATTAAAAGTGAAGTTTAGGCATATTACCGCCCGATTGTCCGATCAGTGTATTAGTAAGAAATTCTCACAATATACATACATCGTTACATTTTGTTACTTAAACAATCTGCCTAGCCTTTTCCCAACTAAGTTGAGGTCGGCATCTAGTCTAACCGGATGCAGATGAACAGAAGTATTTGGCGTGAAGCGCCTGCCTAATTGACGTCCAAAACCCATTTACTGGGTGACACGATGATTGGCAGTCGTTACGAGTAATCAGAAGTCCAAAAGTCTGAGAACCAGTCATACTATGGGTTATCGCATTACTCAGTAACTGGGTTGTCGATGTCGCTCCATGTAAAACATTAGTATACAGCAGTATCCAACCCCAACATAGCTGGGTAAATGCTAGGGACATGATGAATACATATAAAGCCTTAACATCCTGTGGTCTTAATCTATGTTTTCCTGTAATTGATTTATCCGCTCAACTGTTGAAGAATCAATATTTTATTTGAACTGAAAATAGAAACTGGAAATAGTTTTGGCGCAGGCCTTTTTATTTCAGCATTGGAATAAAGATGAGGCCCATGAAATTCTAATATATTGCGGCCACAAGGGTAGGTACCTACCGTGTGACGACGGGTCAAAGGTAAGGCTTTTTTGTGATTGGAATAATACATTTTTTTTATCTATGGTTTCAATTTATTTTGTTAAAACGGTTTTGTGAAAGTTTATATTGAGTGCCGTGTCAGTCGATTCTTGGATTTTTGTAGGATTGATGCAGCAATGATACAGGCACTCGTACACTCGCTTATTGTATAATATTTGAATATTTTATTTTTACTTAGATCGTCAGTATTCGTGATACTTACAGGATTTTGTAAAATATACATAGAAATATAAAGGGATATGTATTATGACACATATCCTTAATAGTACCCCCCGCTCCCCGCCCCCCGAAAAGAACCGAAGTTAAATTCAATAAACCAAGCTTTCAGAAGATTAATTCCAGGATCTTTATCCAAACGAACTTTTTGTGTAACCATTTACAAAGTTGAAATAAGCAATAAGAAACCTACAGATTTTTAAATTGTTTGAGTACCTACCAACTAAAAAAATGTCAGCTAAAATAAATCATTTCTCTTATAAAATATATAAAATAAATGGTGGCATACATTGAAGCGCAAACAGTAAATGACCATAGATTAGAAAATTTTCGTCGGTTATAAAGAAAATCTGCTGTTTCATAGAAAGTACAATACCTGCGCGGTCAGAATTTAAGGAACGACAATTATTGTTTTTTTTTTTAAATAACCGACGAAACCTTTCAAAGCAGGGGGTTTCAGAATCATGTACTGTCGTCAGTCGAGACCTTTTTCTCAGGGTTGCGTAGAGTTATCAAGTTGAAATTAATATCAAATACTCAGGGCTGCAATCCCTTGAAGCAGTATAAAAATCAAACTTCTAAGTCGACGCAGTCAAAAGATACGGGCGCATATGTTCCGAATTCAAAACCTTTAGGGTACCTACTTTCCGTTGAACTAGAACCATGAAATAATCCAAAGCCGTTTAAGAAGAAACAAAACAATAATTTATTTAAAGTGGCCACTCACCCTCTTTATAGTAAACTTACGTTTTGTGAAAAATAGGACATTAAAACATGCTTTATACTATAACTTTGTGAACCGTAAGTCTTCCTTCTAAGGAGAAGGAAGACTTTGTAAGGACAAAGCCTTATGATGCTCAAAGCGAATGAGACGCTGTTTCATTAATCCTTTCGTCCCTTTATCATCTACATAGATGCACGTCTTTCTTTATTTAATATTCGGCTCCAGAATTTCATCTCGGAAAATGTAGAAATGTTATATTTTGTAGAAAATGTAACATTATGAGACTTCCTTGGAACTACCTAAGAGAAGTTTGTTACATAAAATTAATTAAAAGCAGCTAGTTTTCTACGCTTGCCGATACGCGCTTTCCACTCCAGTACTCCATCTGGCGTAGTGGGACGCCCCTCAGCTAGATGGACCGACGATCTTAAGAAAGTACGAAGATGCGAAGTACGTAGGGGCCGGAAGACAGGGTGTTGTGGCGCGGCCTATTCCCAGCAGTGGACTGCGATAGGCTGAGTTGATTGTGCTGGTTTTAGCATATTTGCTTCGATGCTGCAGTATTTCTTTAAAGGTTGAAAGTCACTTGGATGTCATAAAACGACAAGGTTTATTTGGGGGCACGGCAGTGCCCCCGCCAAGTCGAGCAAAAAGCGGCACGGCCGTACCATCCTTTTTTCGTTTGTCTATCTGATACTTAGATAGCTTAATTTAGTTTTAATCTAGTGGGAATTGTTGTCAATAGTGATACATCGGTTACGAGTAGGTATGGCCTATAGATAAAAAAATATAACTAAGTGCCCATTGCGCCCATTGGGTCACCCATTATAAAGTTTCCATATTTAATGTCTGTAATTTATATGGTGTACATAATAAAGAGTATTCTATTCTATTATATTCTTAGTAATACATATAGATTGATAAATCGTTCGAGTACCTACATACCAACTCAAAATTAATCAGCTAAAATAAAACAGTTCTGGCAATTAAACACTTGATATCTATATCCTATTTTCCAAAGCAGAAATAAAACAAGAATTTATTTAAAGTGGCCCTCTTGCCCTCTTTGAGTCTTCGGTCAGCTGGACCCACTCGAACTGGACCCGCGGGTTCAGTCGACCACATCCTTTTTTTCCGTATTTTTATTTAAATTTCAGAATTGAAACATTCATTTATGTCTGTAATTAAAATAGATAGATATACAGATAAGCGGGGCTTCTGGCTAAGTAATAACAGCCACGTGGATTGATCGATCAGGTTAAGCTATGCTTGCCGCAGTTGGTCTGTGGATGGATGACCATCTTTACATATCATGGCCCCGCCGTGCCTTGGAAAGCAAATTAAGCCGTTGGTCCCGGTTGTCAATCGTGGATCTTTATCAGTCGTTACGGGGCGTTAGAAGCCCGAAAGTCTGACAACCAATTTTTTTACCAAGGGGTATCGTATTAACCAGTAACTAGGTTGTGGAGGTCAGATAGGCAGTCGCTCCATGTAAAATACTGGTATTCAGCTGCATCCGGTTAGATTGGAAGCCGACCCCAACATAGTTGGGAAAAGGCTAGGCAGATGATGAGCTACAGATAATACTTTTATGTATGCATGGTGGCACACACAAAATAGCTGTAGTTACTGCTGAGTGCAGTTAGGTACACTATTTTAATTAATTTGAATGCACACAATATTGTTCATGAACGTTCTCCGAGCTAGTATGTGATTGATGATTTGGTCGACTGGACCCGCGGGTCCAGTTCGAGTAGGTCAAGTTGACCATAGACTCATGTTACAACGCCGTTTAAATAAAATAAAAACTAAAATTTTATTGCAGTTTTAATTTCCTCTTTCCTTGAGCATCAGAATTATCTTTACCTTTAAAATAAGTATCTTTATCTTTTTATTAATTTATCCCTCCTTATATCTCTTCTCGAGAACTCAGTATCATCAAGATTTGACACGCCTGTGACGGAAAAATGACTACTTACTTACTTTTTATTCTGGCAGAACACTTCGGCCAACTGTAAGCCTAACAAGAACGCGCAAAATAAAATAAAAAAAAACGTAACTGCCACTGTAGACTATCCTGCAGAATTGTTTCATTTTTCGCCCTTAATCCATTCATATACAAGGTTGTCTTTGGTTGTGCTTTAAGCGATAGGACCGCCCATTATGTCACCCTTGTGAAATTTCTACATTTATATCTGTAATATTTATGGTGTACATAATAAAGAGTGTTCCATCATCTCCTGCGCGTGTTTTTTCGAAACATAACACAAAAAACCTTACATATAAACATTTGTTTTCATACACAAGCTGTCTCCTGAGTATTCAAATATTTTTAGATTAGTGTCAACTATTCAAAAGAAAATATGACCTCAAAATCTGTGTCAGTTGGAATTAAGCTTTTAAAATGCTAAATGCTAGATCTGCGTTTATGCTCACTAGTTCCTTTAGTAGTTCCTTTGAAGGAACTACTGAGAATTTTTGGATCAGTAGTTCCTTTGCAAAAGCTCACGGTGAGCGTGACGGTTGAAAATGAAACAAACCCTTCCCCTCTTCACCCGCGCGGGGAATGTTTTCCATGTAGCTTGGAAAACAAAAACATCGTGTTTTCATAAACAAATGTGTTTGGCCACGCTTATAAAAGAGGCGTGGCAGGTTTTTGTGCAATGCTTCGAAAAAAAACGTGCAGGAGACACGGCTTAACGTATTAAATTCGACCGATTTTAAAATTGAAAATACCATAATTGTTTCACACATAATATTTATTTGGTTTTAAGACCAAACATAAAGGGTAATTCAAATTGTGCTAAGCGTTCTTATGCATAATCAGCCTGTAATGTTCCCAATGTTGGGACACAGGCCTCTCTTCGGGAGTGGACTATAATCAACTACGCGGGCCCAGTGCGGGTTTGTAGATGTCACATATTATTATTATGTCTTCGAAATTGTAATTCTATGATATGCCGGTTTCAACACGATGTTTTTCTTCACCTTTTTGAGAGCAGTGCTCATCTGCCTAGCCTTTTCCGAACTACGTTGGGGTCGGCTTCCAGTCTAACCAGATACAGCTGAATACCAGTATTTTACGTGGAGTGACTTCCTATCTAACCTTGACAACCCAGTTTCTGGATAATACGATACCCCTTGGTAAGACTGATTGTCAGACTATCGGGCTTCTGACGGCCCGCAACGACCGTCAAAGATCCACGAATTGTAGCCGGGACCAACGGCTTATGGTGCTTTCCGAAACACGGAGGGGTCTCGGTATGTAAAGATGGTCACCCATCTACGGACCAACCGCGGCAAGCGTACCTTTACCTGATCGATCGACCCGTGCGGCTGTTATTACTTAGCTACAAGCCCCCGTCTTTAATACTTCAAAATCGAAATCCTGAATACAAACCGCAAAAAGAAGGTAAACGAAGAGCGAAACGCCTATAAAACGTATACTGATACTCGAGAATATTAATATATGTAAGTCATTTATATGAAGACGTGGAAGAGAATAAAAAAAAATCCAAGCTAAGCTCAAGCTTACAAAGGCTTACCATATTCCGTTTTCAATCCAGAATGAATTTCCTCTCAGTGAGGATTATATGTTTCATAACATTCAGTTCGTGAATATTTCAACTACCTACATAATATTATTACTATAGAAATTGTTGAACAGAATATTACTCGTATATTCGTACTCAATTTCAGCACGAAACCCGTTTAAAACACTTTGTTTTATCATGAAGTAGGTACTTAACTATGACGTCATGAAGATATCTCATACTTCATATTGGGCAACTAGGTATGTATACTGCGAACAAATGACAGTGCCCTTTTGAGCTAAGAAAATTAGTGAAAGAATAAACTTTTTAGTTTAGTCGGATGTTGTTGTTTTAGTCCTCTAGGCCGTGGCGGCCAATCTCAACCGAGACCAGCCAGCCAGCCAGCGATAGAGGAGATATTATAGTGCACTAGAGAGTGCGCTCCCTCTTCTCATTCTCATAGCTACACATCGACATGATTCAACGTACGCACTGATACTAATTGATAATTAAAAGTGCCGACACTAGAATAAGTCCATAAACTCAGTAAGTACCACTAATCTTTTTCGGCAGCATGAAATAAACGCGCAGAAGTCATGAGAACTGGCAAATCGAATTAACTCTCGAATTCGCTTTGGTAGAAAAAGTCAACTTGAAGTTACCCGTAAATTCGTTCGCGTCGTAAGAAAAAAATGGCTAACTAACAGCTACTCCTTTTTAAGCCATTTATGCTAAATGACACGGTTTTTTCGGAGAGCCCTGCACTTGATTAAAGCTAAATTTATTTTACACTAGCTGACCCCAGTGGCGTGCGTTACATAAGCCTGTCAATTACATTTTAGTGTGTGTGCCCCACAATTAAGAAACTCACTTAACTATCATACCTAACAAAAAGCAAAATCTTCATACAAACACGCGCGGCAGTAGGCAGTCGCCGGACGGCCTACTCGGCTCCTGTACTATTCGCACAATGTCATTGGTCTTTACTCGTTCAAATTAATACGACAAAATTAAAAATACCTACATCTCACACATGGCTACTCAAATAACCACACTTTTTACCTCACTTTTTTTCTGATTAGTGACCGCGTTTGCCTAGACTAGACCCGGCCTAGAGCCTACCTATTCTGAAAACCAATGCACGCCACTGGCTGACCCGATAGTCATTGTCCTGCCCATAATCAGCATAAAAAAGAGAGAGGGAGTGGGCCACAATCTACCACGCGGGCCTAGTATGGGTTGGCACATGACACATGTGTTCGAATTTTTGGTTCTATGATATACCGGTTTCCTCACGATGATGTTTTCCTTCACCTTTATGATAGCAATGGTGATGAAATAATTTACAAAAAGTAAAACGTCTGTCTGGGTTCGAACCTACGACATACAACTCGTACGTCACGGCCGTTACCACTAGGCCACCACTGATCCCAAGAAAATGAACGACTGAAGAGCTAGTCGAGCTGTCCTGTCCAGATTTCAATAAATCATACGAAACTCTCGGGATCTCACGGATAGGAGGCCGGTGTCCCAGCAGTGGGAACAATATAGGCTGATTATTCTATTATACATACATCCAATAGATAAATTAAGACTTCGGAAAAACCTGAATTTCCTGTTCGGGTTTTTCCGAAGTTTTAATTTTCCAGGCAACATTTCTAAATTTACTTTATTACAAACATTTTAAAACAAAAAATAGCCAAATTGGTTCAGCCGCATTTTTTGAGATGGGAAAAAACCATTAAACTCGCGACACTGCTACCGACACCGCGCTACATTCGGATGTGTTCGGCTGTCCTCGGGATGTACTCGCGATATGTCAGTGAGTGATGGAAAAGTATTCTGTTTCTGTTTTGTTTATATGACGATTCAAAAAATACACACGTACATTGTTCAAGTTTTCACTTCTGTCGGCATTCCCGGAGTGCCGCTGTTTTTTTTATTTACACTGGTTTGAAAAATAGAATCCATATTACTATGTATATTCACACTAAGCCAATCTGAGCACCTTTTAACACATTGAATGCCAACTACGCAATATTACGTAGCTGATAATAATGGTACCTAGATGCCGAATACGTATTATTACGTTCCTATAGATTACTAGCTTCTGCCCGCGACTTCGTCCGCGTGAAATTCGTACTTTCTTCTAAAAATTTCGAAAATGTGTGCAGGTATGGTCTTTATCATTTATTTAGATAAATAAGTATTCGTGCCAAGTTTCATGTTTATTAACCAAATGAATAAGATTTTTCATATAAACTGTATTCCCGCTTTTCACCCCTATATGGGTGGAATTATGAAAAATCGTTTAAGATGTGTTCATAACTTGACTCAAAGATTATTTATGCAAATTTTCGAGCTTATCAAGCCGCGCAGTAAAATCCTCCCCTGTAAAATTAACTACCCCTTTTCACACCGCCGTTAGGGGTAGATTTTCGAATAACCCTGATACACGTTATTCTTTCTTTTTAGTTCTTGGTATAAATACTGAGTTTTGAGTTAATCGGACAGCGCGTTAAAATTCTTCCATACAAATTTTGACACCCCCCAATACCTCTTCAGGGGGTATTTTAGAAAAACGAAAAATTCCAAACTTCATAATTTACTTAGATACGTATTCGTGCCAAGTTTTAAGGTTATTAACTCAAAAAATAAGATTTTTCATTCAAACAAAATCCCCACTTTTCACCCCCTTAAAGGTTTAATTTCGAAAAACCCTTTCTTATTCGATACCTACTCTTCACAAAGAACACACCCTCCAAAATTCATGTCCCTAGGACCAGCGGTTTAGGCTGTGCGTAGTCAGGTCGTTCATCCCCCTTTAGGGGTGAAATTATCAAAAACGCTGAGACACATGTAAATTAATTTTCAATCGTCAGCCTAAACACGAAATTTGAAGATCCTAACTTTTAAACTGAGGGACTTTCATACACAAATTCATCCCCCTTTTTAACCCTTTGGGGGTGGAATTATCAAAAACGCTGAGACACATGTAAATTAATTTTCAATCTTCAGCCTAAACACGAAATTTGAAGATCCTAACTTTTAAACTGAGGGACTTTCATACACAAATTCATCCCCCTTTTTAACCCTTTGGGGGTGGAATTATCAAAAACGCTGAGACATGTATTAATTAATTTTCAATAGTCGGCCTAAATACAAAATTTGAAGATCCTAACTTTAAAACTGACGGACTTTCATACAAACTTTCATCCCCTATTTCACTCCCTTAGGGGTTGAATTTCAAAAAATCCTTCCTTATTCCTTGTCTACATTTTAAAGGAAACCATTGTGTAAAATTTCAGCTTTCTAGGTCCAAGGGTTTGGGCTGGGCGTTGATGAGTCAGTCAGTCAGTCAGTCAGGCCTTTTGTTTTTATTTATATAGATTATTTTGGTAGTCTGTGTTATTCGGCCTCCTTGTATGGACGTTTTTATGCTCTTTGGCATCTCAAATAAAACACGACATATAAAAGTAGTAACTTAACTATTAACTTCGGCATTCAATGTGTTAACCCACCCATCGCATTGAAAATGGTTTTAAATTATAAAAATGAGTGTTGACCTACTTGCTGAGTTAAGCCCACGTTCTAAACCCACATTTAGCCCGGCTGCAGCAATGCGATATTATGATAGTAACATTACGTACTGCTGGACTAATCCGGTATAATCTATTACTGTCAATGTCAAGATTTTTAATAAAATGTTCGACGTACAAAGTTGGGGAAGTTTGTAATTCGTATCGTGATACGTGTTTTGTGTGAGATAGGAAACATTATAAAATTTTATGAGTACTTAAAGGAAAATGGAAAACTTTTCTCTAAAGTATCGTTCTTATATTTTCCTTTCGGAAACCGAATCAGGAAACCGGACGTATGCGGCCGGCCTTAAGCACTCAGTATTATTGTTAGTAGGTAGATACCTATTTTTTTCTGTAAAGCGAACCCATTAATAAAACAAAAACTATTTATTCAATTTAGACTGAGAATTAGCACTTTTTAAACGTGAAAATTACATGACAGTCCTCAAAACGCCCGTCCTTTATCACTTCCGAGTGCTTTCGCTGGGAAGAAGAAATGGCGCAACAAACTACATAGAAAATCATTGAAGATTGACTCTTCGATACCGATCCAATTTCGAAATGATGTTTAGTGAATATTTCTAAAAGTTAAATAATTTTGTTAGGTAAGTTTATTATGGGCAAACGTGTCTACTGCAAGGCTCCAGTATTTTTTTTATAATTACCGAAAAGTTGGAAAGAACTGCCGCTTTATTTGTTTAAAAAAAGACTTCGAAGCTTTTTAGTGGGAAAGTGTTATTATAATTTAAGTGAGTTCCTTAATGAAAAAGATTTTTTAAGTTAGTATGTTTTTGTGTACCTATCTTTTGTATGCCTACATGGTAAAATTTGGCTGATCTTGTAATAATGTTGTGAACCTTTATTCTTATCCACATTTGAAAAATAAATTTATCTTATCTTTTTGTTCTTTTTTTGCTTTTATTATCTTTTCTTTTTTCTTTTCATCGAGTGCCTAGATTCATTAAGTCCGATTGGGTTCGTAACGAAAATCTAAAAAGATTTATATAACTTTCCAATGTTCATTTTGTGCTTTTAATATTACCAGTAAGTGCCTAAACCCATCTCCGCGTTTTCATTAGCGTAAATGTCGATCCCGTGGGAATATTGGGATAAAAAATAGCCTATACGTTAAACCAGGGTTTCAGTTACCTCCGTACAAAATTTTATTAAAATTGGTCCAGCCGTTTGAGCGAGAAGAGGTAACAAACATATAAACACACACACACACACTCACAAACTTTCGCCTTTATAATTTTAGTGTGATACCCTAGACAAGCAATGTCACGAAGAGTTTCACAAAAATAAACCCTAAGTACTGCCCTATCGGTACAAATTTGGTCCAAATACTTAAAGAGCGCCGATATTATAAATATATCTTATGAAGGACTTTTCATTAAAATTAGCTTACAAAATTAGTTAGTTTTTATAGGTGCTATACAATCTGAAGATGCAAGCAGCTAAGTAATTGAAAACCGTCTTTTTCTTTGTGAATGAAGTTTATCTTGGAGTAGTTACTGTGTGGCTTTCAGGCTTAGAAAAATTCGTGTTACTTGTGCTGAACATATTTCTTCCTTAAGAGGACGTGAAAGTTGGCAATAAAGTGCCTGCCTTGCTACGTACCTACGACCTACAAATCGTAGGTCACGGCCGTTTTCACTGGGCCAGCACTGCTATATTCCTCTTTCTTTCTCTAACTTAAGTACCTACTTTAGTATACAACTGCATATTATTATATTATGCAGTTATTAACTTTGTAATTAGGTATTAAAACACTCGTGATAAAGGGTAGTCCTTAGCAGGGACATCGAAGCACAACCTGTTACCATGAATTCATGATTCTGGACCTGTGTTGAAATTTTTTAAACGTGATTTTATAAAATTGCAATACCTACGCGGTCAATATGTATCTATGGCACAGCTATTTTGCACGACTTATAATGCGAAGCATTAGAGAGTGCTTTACGATCGAATTTTTTTTGCCTCCTTTCTGCAACCGTTTCTATTGCTGTTATACTCCTGCTAGTACACAGAACCTACTTAATTTATATACTTACCACTAGCAGCGCCCCGCGGTTTCACCCGCATAAGTCTCGATTCCGTGGGAATATCGGGATAAAAAGTATCCTATGTCCTTTCCCGGAACTCAAACTATCTCTATACCAAATTTCATCTAAATCGTTTCAACGGTTTAGGCGTGAAACGGAAACATACAGACAGACAGAGTTACTTTCGAATTTATAATATTAGTATGGATTGTATAGATAATTTAATCAAGATTAATTATGTAATTTTTAAAAATTGATTTTTACAAACAATGTCACCATTTACTTGATGTTTTTTTTTTATTTTTCGTGACGTAATGTAATTTATTTTAATTTTAATTTGGCTCGTTCATTAGCTAAATAATTAGCAATGCGATTCAACATGATGAGAGTGATGCGGACGAGTACTTCGACGCCTAAGTGACCAATAAACAAAATGATTTATTTATATATTTAGTTAGTTATTGTACCTTCTACCAGTATCAAACGTGCCATTTGCTGAGACGAGTCTGAAGATGCACATTTTTCGCCAAATAAATGCAATAGTTACTACCCTATTACATTGGCATCAAATTACATCAATGTTTTAATACTCTGTTTCGAATACATGGCTTTTGGATTTATACAGGATGCACACTTTATACACGACTACGGCGAAGCAAAAAGGAGGGTTATGATTTTGACTGGATGTATGTATGTTCATCGTTTCCCTCATAACTTCAAAAGTAGGTACTTATAATAATTTGACAAATAAAAGCTTGTAATGAGGTATCGTTAGAAGCGTCTTGACCGTCCGCTGGTTAAAGGTTAAGTGACGTCACACTAAATTCAATATGGCGCCCTCCAGATGACATAAGTAATGAATTTAAATATAAATATTTTGGGATGGTGCCTTGTTGGGTATCAAATGAAAGGGCATATATTAGCATATTTCAAAAATATAAATATTACTGAAATAAGCCCCTAAATAATTTAAAAAAAAATATGTTTAAAAACTAAAACCCGACTACGGAAACAAGAAAGTACCTTTCCGTAGTCGCATGCCACTGTACTAACATACTTAAATAAGCTATGGTAGCATGCGACCATGGGAAGAAACTTTCTTGTTTCATCCTTTTCAGTAGTCGGGCTTTAGTTTTTAAACTTATTTTATACTAGGGACACCTGCACACGAGGCTATAATTTTTATAATGTGCGTTTAGTTGGTGCAGAACCAACTGTTTTTCTTTCGTCTTTTTTAAATCCCTATACACAAACACATAAATACTAATAAAGACATATTTGCACCGTTCTCAAATAAATTGGGATAGGAATGAAACATATGGACAAAGATCACAGTAAGTACCTACCTAGTTTCTTAAACAAATGCCGACTCAAATTCCATTGTGAAGCTTAAAAGAACTAAGAGGTCACTCAGACGGACAATTGACAAGAATTGTTGGGTTTGTCCCACTAGTCCCATTTCTATAATATGTACATATATAAGTACCTGCCTATTATTGTCCCACTGTAGGGTAAAGGCCTCTTCTCACATAAAGAAGGCACGAGTATTGATCACCACGCTTGCTCAAGTGGGATGATAATGGTGGTTGATGTACAGACGCCAGCACATCAACCTACACCAAACTGTCACATTTTCCCAATCAACTTTGAACCTTATGATTTAGTGATAAAGTTGAAAATCTATTAAAGAAATTTGACAGATTGTAGTAGGTTGATGTGCTGGCGTCTGTACCTACAGTATATTTGTAATTGCTCAAATCTAAAGACCCTATGTTAAATGTACAAACTACAAGTATTTTTTTGTTTTCAGATAAACTTTACTTTCTTAATTTGACTTCTGATATTACTAATGTCCTAGTCTATAAACATTACTTCCAAATTCAAAACTCGAAAACGAGATATTTACCTAAGCGTAATTTTTAGGGTTCCGTACCTCAAAAGGAAAACGGAACCCTTATAAAATCACTTTGTTGTCCGTCTGTCTGGCCGTCTGTCAAGATCCTTTTTCTCAGAAACGCGTGAAGTTTCAAGTTGAAATTAATATCAAATACTCTGGGCTGCAATCCCTTGAAGCAGTGAAAAGATCAAACTTCTAAGTCAACGCAATCAAAAGATACGGGCGTTTACGTTCTGTTTATGCCGCATATTATGACACTCGCAAGGGAATCTTAACCTATGGGGTACTTCCCGCTGACCTAGAATAATTAAATTTGGCAAGAAGCAACGTCATGTCATCATCATCATCTACCTAGTCTTTTCCCAACTATGTTGGAATCGGCTTCCAGTTTAACTGGATGCAGCTGAATACCGGTATTTTACATAGAGCGACTGCCTATCTGACCTCCACAACCCAGTTACGGTAGTACGATACCCCGTGGTAAGACTGGTTGTCAGACTTTCGGGCTTCTGATTACCCGTAACGACTGTCGAAGATCCACAAATGACAGCCGGGACCAACGGCTTAACGTGCTTTCCGAGACACGGAAGAAGAAGCAATGTCATGTAACACAAGTAAAGGAAAAAATCCGAAAACCGTAAATTTGTAGTAAAATACCTTATACGGGACCCTCAGTGTGCGAGTCCGACTCGCACTTGACCGAGTTTTTTAAAGAGCGATTTAACTTTACACAATAGCACTACTATTAGTACTATATAATAGGAATACAGTCTCTAATGAGTTCTTGTTAGATAGTAGTAGAACACATCTCTATGTGCTCTGAGCTCTGTGTAGGAAATAATTAAATAAAGTGTTGAGGATTTTGCTTGCTGGCTGAAAATTCAATATGGCTACGGTGGGAAATAATTCAGCAGCTTCGTCGACCGCTAGTTACGTGTTTGCATGCTACCTATTAAAATTATGCACACCTCGTTTATTTGAGGAATTCATTTCATCCATACTCTAAACTATTAATATTATAAATGTGAAAGTGTGTCTGTCTGTCTGTCTGTTACCTCTTCACGCTTAAACCGCTAAACCGATTTAGATGATATTTGGTATAGTGATAGTTTGAGTCCCCGGAACGGACATAATATACTTTTTATCCCGATATTCCCACGAGATTGAGACTTATGCGGGTGACACCGCGGGGCATCGCTACTAGTGTAATATAAAGAGCTTTTGAAACTATATTAGTACTCATCTTGGTACTATACTAGTTAACTACAGTTTACATTGGGATGACCATCTGTGTCATGACTATTTTTGTCAATTTATTGATTAATTAACGAATAAAGGAAGTTTATTTATCTATATCGCGATTTAATAATTTGACATTACTATTTGTTATAGATTATTTTGTATTGTAATAAATGCTTTCCATATTTTTGTCAATCAAAAATGTTTTAACATAAGTTTAAGTTACCTATAAAAAATCGGCCAAGTGTGAGTCGGACTTGCACACGAAGGGCTCCGTACGACAAACAAAAAACGCCGCAAAAAAACACGTTTCTTTTATTAATTTTTAACTTTATTTTATTTTTAATACTTATTTAGAAAGAAAATACGTTTATTTGCTGTTTTTTTGGGTTTGTTATTGTGGCAATAGAAATACACACTACAAAACTTTCAACTGTCTACCTATTGGACATACAGACAGACGGACGGACGGCGGAAGCTTAGCAATAGGGTCCCGTCGGCACCCTTTGTGTACTGAACCCTAAAAAGGAGGTACTAAAAGGGATAACCTGGAAAGCTTTCTCATCCAGCCTTACGAATATTGTATAAAATTACCTACTGGCGATATTTTAGTGATTCGAATTTAGAATAGGAAAGATTCGGAGTCGTCCCCGTTGGCTGACAGGCGCGAGGCGGTGGATTGTCATAAAACTGCATAAGCATAAACTGCCTTTAACGTTCCCAATGCCGGGACAGAGGCCTCCTCTGTGAGAGGGGCCGTAATCCTCCACACAGGCTCATTGCGGATTAGTGGATGTCACATGTCTTTGAACTTTTGTGTCTTGGTCATGACGAAGACACAAAAGTTCAACATGTCGGAGGTTTTGCTTCACCGTTTTGAGAGCAGTAGAGATGAAATAATTTAATATGCAAGTAATGTGCCTGTCTAAGTTAGAGCCTACGACGGACAACTTACTACGGGGCCACCATTGCTCTTTGGCCGTCATAGCTCCTTGGGCCACCACTGCTTCTAATAATAAAAGTACCTACTCTAAATTATAATAAAAATCGTGAATCTCCTGAAGAACTACTATATACAGATCAGAGCCCTCAAACATCTGTTAATAATGTCAATACATTTTTTTCTAAAATTGGAAAAGTACTAGCTCAACGAATATCCTCGAATGTTCCATCTTTCGATAATGCCGCTGTAATCGGGGACACCTCCCCTTGCAACTCATTCGTACTGCTCAAAGTCGATATTATGGAAGTTAAAACTGCTATCCTAAATTTAAAGAGTGAATGCTCGCCTGGGTGGGACACCATCTCATCTAGGCTATTGCAAAATGTTGTGGATGTGGTGGCTCCCGTTATCACTGACCTCATAAATCGTTGCTTTGATGCAGGTGTCTTTCCCAAACCACTAAAAAAATCAATTGTAATCCCCATACATAAGGCTGGGGATACAGGCTGTGTCAACAACTATAGGCCTATCTCTATCCTTTCTTCACTATCGAAAGTGTTCGAGCGTACTCTTAATAATAGACTAATAAAATTTTTAGAGTCAAATAAAATTCTTGCTGAAACACAATATGGATTTCGAGCACACAAATCCACTGATGAGGCTGTTCACACTTTTTCTGACTTCGTGGTAAGGAACATGGACGAAAACAAGAAATGCCTAACCATCTTTCTCGATCTGGCCAAAGCGTTTGACACAGTCTCTATCCCCACCCTAATTCGTAAATTAACTAATATGGGAATACGGGGCAATGAACTGATATTAATAACTGACTATTTATCCGATCGTATGCAGCGAGTAAGGATCGGGGACCACATGAGTGATGAACTTCCTGTCGAGCACGGAGTTCCTCAGGGAAGTGTTCTTGGTCCCACTTTGTTTCTATGTTATATAAATGAGCTATGTCAACTTAATCTTGAAAACTGCAAAATAATATCTTATGCAGATGACACAACTCTTACTTTCAAGGGTGATTCTTGGGAAGAAGTATACTCCTTAGCTCAAGCAGGTTTGAATACAGTCTGCCACTGGCTCGCTGCAAACTCGCTTACGCTTAACGCAGATAAAACTAAATACATTCCTTTTGTAATCAGAAGCGTAGATACCTTCTTACAAGATAAACCTCCCATATTTGTTCATCAGTGTTCATTTCCTCCCACGAATCAATGTACCTGTTCAACTATACAGCCGACACAAAGCATCCGTTATTTGGGTGTAATCATTGATAAAAGGTTATCCTTTGATGAACACATTCACAACTTATGCAAAAGAGTACGGAAACTAACTTATATTTTTAAACAGCTTAGACAGGTAGCTAATGGTGAAACGTTTAAAATGGTATATTTTGCCCTTGTTCAATCTATACTGACATACTGTGTAACAACTTGGGGTGGTGCCGGTAAATCTAAAATGTTGGAAATAGAGAGAGCCCAAAGGTTGATTCTGAAAGTTGGCCTTTCTAAACCACGTCTCTATCCCACTGAAGTACTGTATCAGGAAGCTGAGGTGTTAACTGTTAGGCAAATTTACATCCTTTTTACTATTCTACGGCAACATTCAGATACATCCACTTTCGATCTTTTTAAATTAACAACGAGGAGGCAGTATGCAATATGTAGCACCATCAAATGTAAAACTGCTTTTGCCCAACAATTTTATACTTTCCGAGGACCTGAACTCTATAATAAGTTAAATAAAGAACTAGGTATTTTTAATTACAATAAATCTAAATGTAAACTTGTAATGACTAACTGGCTACTAAAATTAAACTACACAAAAACAGAAGAGCTACTAGTCATAATAAAATAATATGATAGGAACCATTCGTCTAGTTGGACCTGAACCCACTCACATACCTTCTCACCCACTCAACACTACACACACACGCACATACACACACATACACACACACACACATACACACACACACAGTCAAATACAAAATACACCATACCCTCACTACATCCTCATACACCTTGACTCCACTACACTTCGTACAAAAAGATTTTATTATTTTAGTTATTTGTTTTTTTTTTTTTTTTTCTCTTCTCTTCCAACAAATAGTTCGCTCTTAAACATAATAATGTTACATTCGTGCATTGTCTATAATGTTTTTTTTTTTATGATATTTTTTTCCTGTAGGGGGGAGTCCCTGGTGTCCTGAAATACAAGTCACGGCTTAGTTTAGGCACCAGTCTCCCACAAATGAACATTGTCCCTCATCATAATTATTCTTTTTTCCATTGTAAGTTTTGTTAATAAGTGTTATTTGTGGAAGAAAAATAAAACATTTATTATTATTTATATTATTATTAATATAAAGGAAGATTTTTTTTTCACCATCCAAATTTTTACAGGATGTTCTATCCATGAATGTGAACAACTTGCACTATGGGGCCAACTCTCAAATCACGAAAAAAAAAATCTGCTGTTTCATACATTTTAGACAAGTAGGTATTGAACTTTTGCATTAAACAGCAATTTTTTTTTTTCCTGATTTCAGAGTTGGTCCAATAGTGAAAGTTGTTCATATTCATGGGAAGAACAGCCTGTAAAAACTTACATGGTGATAAAAATATCATCCTGTATATCGAATTGCATGTCTTTATGCGTTTCATTTTAGGTAAAAACTAAAACCCTGGACCATACAGTAGGTACCTACACTTGGTAACTTAAAAATCAATATTTTACCTTTATCTTCTTTATCTTTTTTTTAATGATTATTTTACTTATATTTAATTATTTACCACGTATGCTGGATAATTTAGTTTAAAGTAGTAAAGGACATTGACCTTATTTTCACTGTCCGTGTTGTAGGGCGGAGACTTGCACTTTATTTCATAACGAAAATTTAGACGGAGCCAGTAGGTACAGTCTGTGCCCAGAATTGTCTGACCCACCCAATATTGTCTAACCCACCGGCATGTCTTGTTAAGCTATTATAATCATTATCTTCTTGTCGTTAAAGTTGAAAGCTTGTAAGTAACACGGAAATAATTACTACCTACCTAATCTTCAAAAAAATAAAAAATATATTTACTTTGTGGGGTAGATCGATACTAAATCGATCTAAGTGTCAAAAGTCAGTCTACGACTAATAGGAGTGACTGCGCATAAACATTTTCTAAAACGTTTGACGTAAATCGTGAAAAGTATTTTTATACAATATACAAAACATTGCTGGCTGGATGTCGTCTATGGGACCGTGAATTGGTAGAAGTTGGTGGTCCATGTAATAGTAGTCAATATTTGGAGATTATGCGTGACGTCAAGCTGCCGACTGTGCGAATTGCCTATCCATATACAGATTTGAGACTTCGTCCAAGATAACTGCTCTATCCACCGTGCAGGCATTGTGCAGAATTAGTTAGCCGCTCAAGAAGGTGTAACTGTTATAAACTGGCCATCTAAAAGTCCCGATTTGAAACCTATAGAAAACCTATGGGGTCAAATAGTTTTAAATTGGGACACATCCGAAGTGCGAAATAAAAACAATTTGGCTGAGATCGTGTCATTGACATATTTGACATGGAAGCACATGAGAGGAAAATATTTGTGACTGAACATGGTGTGCGGTATGCGTAGCCGCATACAGCATGTTATAGAAGGAGACTTTGCGCCACTCCGCTACTAACTAATCTACTTATATGTATTTTGAAACACACTAAGAATGCATTTTTCTATTTAAATAACATGTTGATTCACTACATAATATACTTAACTATAAATCTGTAAAACATTTCACAAATTAATTAATTTTCTCGCATTTATATTTACCCATACGTCAACGTTTTCTCGATAACAAACTTCTAAGCATTAGCATGCCTTTTATTAAATGTTTATAAATGGTTAGGTTTGATCGAATATGATATTACAAAATGTATTAATTTTGAACTATGAGCATTTACTTACTTTATCTTACTTAAGTATATTTTAATGAAATAATAAACATTTTAATTACTTGCAATGGTTTTGTTTCATTTCTATACAAAAAAAACATACCCATTTAAAAAGACATATCCCGACTTCGTTCGTTAAAAAAAAAGTAAAAAAAGATAATAATTAAAAACAAAACATTGTTAACAAAAAGCTATATTTAGGTTATTCCCGGTTTCGAACGAAGAAAACGACGAATACCAAACGGCCTTAGTGACCACGAGACCAACTCAATTCTTATAATAAGTCTTGAAATTTGACCTTAGTTGTGTCATGGTAGACGTAATATTAAGTATTTGAACCATATCGTTTATTTTCATAAAGTTCATTATGCAGCTATTAAATTGGATCACAGAATTAGCTATTAACCGTAGACAACTTTAATGTTACTGATGCGCTACATTTTTTTTATTATTAATCCACCCTCGTCTTGGTTATTTTTAGTATTCTTGATACTCGTAAGCCTTTCAACCTTAAAAACAACATTATAATGATTAAATTCGCTTGACAACATGATTTATCGACACGCTTGCACGGAGTATTCCAAATGTTCACGATAAGGTTCAAATTCGCTATTACTCAAGTGGGTCAGATAATTTTGGCCACCAACTGTACGTAATTGCAAATACATTTTTTAAATCTAAACTAATATTATAATGAGAAAAGATTTGACTTTTAATGTTTGTTTGTTACGCTTTCACGCTAAAACGGCGGATTTGGATGAAAATTGGCACATGGGTAGACCACCACCCATGATACCGCGGGAGCAACTAGTACCTAATTGATAAACGTTTAAAGAACTAACTAGACAAAAATTGACAGGAATCAACAGATCAAAACATGCAACCTGTCTACATCTTAAATTTATCAAAAACCGACACCAAAGCCCAGTCTTTATACCTACCCCCTCAGTCCGCTGCAGGCAAAAGTTATCTTGATTTTTAAAAATCCAGAACATACATTTTTTTAAATGCATCAAAGGACATAAATGAAAAATACAGATACAAGATAGCGTTTCAAAACCACGATCCCCTTATCCTACTAGGCAGTGGGTATCAGGAATTTATGAAAAGGAATCACTAGAAATGCATAAAATGTTAAGGAAAAATGTCGCAAAAATAGTCTAAGGAAATATGAATTTGTTAACAGCAAAGGAAATCTGATGAGATTACATCGTTTCACAAGTCTTTACTTTGCAACGTAAAACAGATGGAATGTTGCAATTATTATTTGCAAGTTTTAAGTACCTTAAAATTAATAACGTTATTTACCAGCGAGGTTCATTATTTCATACTGTACAAAATCTCTTATTTTACACGACATAATTAAGAATCCTCTTACATTTTGGTACAGAGCGCGCATCTTTTGACAAGCTTTATTTTAATTGTAGGTATGTAGTATGTATACTATGTTTGTTCGAGTGGACTATTGCAACTCAATTTTGAAGCAGATATCTTCAACCGATTGAGCTGAAATTTTGTACACACGTAGATTAGATAGATTTTCCTGTGTAGACAAACAATTAGGTAAATTAAATAACTTGATCTAATTGATTTTAATTTTCAGACTAAGTAAATACGAGTACTTAAATCTCGCGACAAGCTTTTATATCATATAAATTGTGTAGGTACTTAATGACGCTATAAGTTTATAGTAAAAGGTTTAAAGAAAAAGTTTATTTTATTCTTTTTAGCGCATTTAAAAAAACTATTTTAACAACAGCTATTTTATTACACTTACATAGGAATCCTATTACGTAATATTTGCAGAAACAAGGGAACGTATACTCTTGTATGGGTAAGTCAGGAAATCCGGGTTATAAATAATTTAAGCCAATACATATTCTAGTGGCGTTCGAGCCAAGACTACGTGGGGAAGGTCGATCGCGTTAACTTTGAACACGGCACTATACTAATGAGTTGGAAAATATTTGGTACGTGCACGATTTAAATATAAATTGATATTTAATAGGAATTTTAGAAAGCTTAGGGATAGCAATATTGTAGTGTTGTCTAAACGGTGACGAAATGTGAATTAGCTATGATTAATTTTTTGAAAAACAAATGAGTTCACTTTAGAATTCTGTCCCTGCCAGCCACTTGCTGGCCTCTCCCAACGACGCCCTTAGCGTGTAGTTAATAGAGCTCAAAACATATTATGTTTTAAGCTCTTTCAGTGGATAAATAATAACAGCCGCACAGGTCGACCTGCGCTTCCCGCGGTTAGTCTGTGGGTGACCATCTTTACATACCAAGACCCCTCCGTGACTCGGAAAGCACGTTAAGCCGTTGGTCCCGAGTGTCATTCGTGGATCTTTGACAGTCGTTACGCGTCGTCAGAAGCCCGAAAGTCTGCGAAAGTCTGACAACCAGTCTTACCAAGGAGTATCGTATTACCTAGTAACTGGGTTGTGGAGGTTGGATAGGCAGTCGCTCCATGTACACGTGGCGCCATCTATTATCATAAAAAAGTTATTGTTGTTTTCCTCGGGAACAGCACTAACACTAAAGGTACCCTATGTCCGTTTTTGTACACCTGACAACGAATATGCAAAATTTCAGGATGATCGGTTCAGTGGTTTAGGCGTGAAAAGGAAACAAACAAACTTACTTTCGCATTTATAATAATACTAGCTTCAGCCCGCGACTTCGTTCGCGTGAAACTTCTTGTTTCCCCCGAGCCACCCCGTCGTATCGCATCACCCGCCCGCGCTATCACTTAACGTTCTTTTTTACTTTTTTTCTTTTTGCTCGGCTCCTAAGGGTCATAGCGTGATGTTACATAGCCTATAGCCTTCCTCAAGAATTGGGCTATCAAATGCAAGAAGAATTTTTCAAATCCGACTGGTAGTTCCAGAGATTACCCCCTACATACAAACTTACAAACATACAAACTTACAAACTTTACCTCTTTATAATATTAGTATAGATAAGTTAGGATTTTAACATCACGCTGCGACCCTTATGAGTAGAGCAGACAGAATAAAGCCAGAAAACGAAGTAATAGCGCGGGTAGGCGATAGGATGCGACACGGTGGGTGGGGGCCGAAATTTCACGCGGGCAGAAACTAGTAATCAAATAAAAAAAACCGGCCAAGTGCGAGTCGGACTCGCGCACCGAGGGTTCCGTATAACAATTTAAGGTTTTCGGAATTTTCCCTTTATGTGTGGTATAAAACATTGCTTCATGACAAATGTCAAGATTCTAGGTCGACTGGAAGTACCCTTTAGGTTTTGATTCCCTTGCGAGTAGTTGCGAGTTTGAAAATATGCGGCTTAAATTGCCGTTTCTTTTGATTGCGTTGACATAGATGTTTGATTTTGTTACAGCTTAAAGGTATTATAGACTTGAGTATTTGCTATTAATTTCAATTTAATACCTCTACGCGTTCATGAGAAAAGAAGTAGTAACTTTAAAGTTTTCAAAAAGTTTTTTTTATATGATGTAACTAAAAATTTACGGTTTTCGCAATTTTTCCTTTATCTGTACTATAAGACGTTGCTTCGTACCAAATTTCAAGATTCTGAGTTCACGGGAAGCACCCTGTAGGTTTTGATTCCCTTGCAAGTGTCGAAAATTTGCGGCATAAACGGCTGTATCTTTTGATTGCGTTGGCTTAGAAGTTTGATTTTTTCACAGCTTCAAGGGACAGTAGACCTGAGTAATTGATATAAATTTCAGCTTCATACCTCCACGCGTTCCTGAGGAAAAGGGTCTTGACAGACGGACGGACGGACGGACAGACGGACAACAAAGTGATCCTATAAGGGTTCCGTTTTTTCCTTTTGAGGTACGGAACCCTAAAAATGGTAGGACTTTTTGTTAGATGTGAGTGCTAAAATAAAAACTGAATGAATGTGTCGAAAATTGCCAGGCAATTTAATTGATTGTGGCACACATCATAAATTTAATCAACAATAAAACTTGCAATTTCGAAAGTGTCCACTGTGTGAAATTTTTTGCTTCAATTTTATTGTATGCATGAAACTTACTTACGTCGTTGTAATGGGTCTTTATTCAGGGGCTATTGTGTCGCGTGCGTTATAGTTGCATGCATTGCTAATGCCTCCGTGTTTCTATTGACTTTGTATCGTCTTGGAACTTTCATTTAACTTCTTTGTTACAATATTTCTTCATTTTTATTCGCGATCAACGAGCCAACTGAGGCGGAACGTAGGATTGACTGAACGGAAATCTTGTTTGGCTTCATCCGACCTCGTATAATTATTTTATTGAACGTAATTATGGAGGTTATTTTAAATGGAAATATAATTCGAATATGAAACTCGCTGTAGTTTCTTTGTCCACGTGGAAGACCTACATTACTATAGGTACATTATCTACTTATAATATAATATGAAAAGTACCGAGAATCAAGATAGAGCTTCGAGCTTCATCGATCTATCGCCGCGGAGTTAACACGTTCTCACCCTGATAAAATCTTCCCGACCGAATCGAGATTAATTCATCGATGTTAAAATTAAGTATTTGGTTCACCACCGGTTGTTGTTCTCAATTTTTCTGACGGTACCGCCTAGCTCAGGAGTCAGGGTTTAAAACTAAGATGTAACACTTTTTCATTGCGTTAGCAAATTAAAAAAAAATCTAATAATTATTATAACGATAAAATTAACATAACATCTAGCGACAGGTTTTGAGATATCAAGAGGTGTGTTAACAACTTAAATGTGTTCTTTTAACTTTAAAATGATTAGATAGTTAAATACTAGTTAACATAATATCAAAGTGGCTAGTACAAATCATTTGATAAGCACGATAAAATTACCAAAATAAAACAGTGCCTGCTAATACAGCCCCACACCAATTAGAAATGCAATTAGTCGTGGTCGCCCCCTAAATTGACGCCTAATGCATATTTTAGTAAATTTAATTGAGATTGGCCTCTACGTAGCCATAGCATAGTACCTACTTATTACAAAAATGTATACAAAATCAATTGTGTATAAGTAAGCATGTACCATTCAAAAGGTACCAAAATATTTTGTGTTGTAGTCATTGTTGCGTATTGTAAACAATCATGTACCATAAAAAAGGTACCAAAATATTTTGTGTTGTAGTCACTGTTGCGTATGATCATAACATTATTCGTCATCTGCCTAGCCTTTTCACAACTATGTTGGGGTCGGCTTCCAGTCTAACCGGACGCAGCTGAATACCAGTATTTTACATGGAGCGATTGCCTATCTGACCTTCACAACCCAGTTATTGGGTAATACGATATCCCTGGGTAAGACTGGTTGTCAGACTTTCTGGCTTCTGACGACGCGTAACGGCTGTCAAAGATCCACGAATGACAGCCGGGACCAACGGCTTACGTGCTGTCCGAGGCACGGAGGGGTCTTGGTATGTAAAGATGGTCACCCATCCACGGACCAACCGCGGCAAGCGTAGCTTAACCTAATCGATCGACCCGTGCGGCTGTTATTACTTAGCCACAAGCCCCAGTATCATAACATTGTTCTATCAAAAAATCATAATAATTATGTTCATTTACCTATGTTACTCTTTTTTTTGTCGGAAAATTGTATGATAAGCGATTAGGTAAGTAGAGTTTATTAAGTCGCGTTAGTTAACCGTGTACCTGCGTAATTTGTTACAAAGCAGGGAAGCTCAGCGGGAGAACATTTTGACGCACAAGCGTGCTCGATAATAGGACAAATGTTTAAATCATGAAACTCGTTTAATTCAGTATTTCTACGAAAACGCTAAAGCAATTATCAACCCTCATTCTCGAATCGGTTGTTTAAATCCAGTTCTGTAAACTTTTAAATTAATGATGCAAAGTGATGATGACAAATGATTCGAGTTACACAAGAACGGAGTTTATGTAATGCTTATTTAATAAAACTTTATGCAAAAGTAAAAAATACTGTAAAAAGCTGGACTTAATGCCTTTGTACAGATACTTCTTAATGTTCTACCTACCTACGAATGAATGAAGTATTACTTATTCGTAGTGTTCTACATTCCTTTTCAAAACGCGTCTTGTCTTTCATATAAGTAGGAGTTAGGACAAAAGACTATTGATTTCGAAATCTTCAGTCAAAGAGATCTTGCTCTGACGTTATCGTTTCTTTTGTTAACTTCAGGATAGCCTCAGAAAGGATATGAAGCCATTAAAACCGGCATTCTGTGTTTATATAATGTAATTTCAGTATTATATTTCTTTTAAAAGCATGTAAAAAAAAAATCTTAAAATTGCAAAAAAAAAGCTTTAACAAATTTTTGTAGCCATCATAATTCTCCTGCCCTTATACCAATTTACGTGGAGTCAGCGCAACACGTCTTCTTTTTTCATACTTCTCTATTAATCGTCATCTCGGTAGTCACCCCCATTGTAGCCATTTCATCTTTCACACAGCCCATCTAGCGTTTCTTTGGTCTTCATCAGCCTATAACGTTCTCACTGCTGGGACACAGGCCTACTTTCAGTAAGAGCTAGTGAGATGGAATCCACCACGCGGGCCCAGTGTGGGTTTTCACATGTCTTGGATTTTTTGGTTCTAGGATATGCCTAGTTTCCTCACTATGTTTTCCTACACCGTTTTGAGAGCAGTAGTGATGAAATAATTTACACAAAGTTAAGTGCTGGTTGGGTTCGAACCCCTACGACCGACAACTCTTAACTCGAGGCCGTTATCACTAGGCCACCACTGCTCTCTAATAGCCTTTCAATACCTACTTATAACATAAGAAATAATACCAAATCTTGACGTAGCCGCGTAGGTACAAGTTTCAACAATTCAAGCAAATCCAATAACATGTAATGCCAACGTTAACTACGTGAAAGTTGGAGACTCAGTTCTCGGTATTCAGGGACAATCGGATAATATCGTACGTAGATTCCGTCTAGAAATTTCCGGTAAAATAAACTTGGATAGAGAACTAGATATTCAAGAAGCGCTCGTGAGTACAGGATGGAAATATGTTTTTAAAATTCAGTGGTTTCGTGTCATTCTTTGCGGATGAGTGAATCATTTTTAACTCATCGTTGGGCAGTGAGGAAACCGGCATGTCCTAGAACCAAAAATTCGGAGACTAATCCGCACTGGGCCCGCGTGATAGATTACGGCCCACTCCCTCTCACCAAGAGGAGGCCTGTGTCCCAGCAGTGGGAATATTATAGGCTGAGGGCAGCAGTAATGTTGAGCAGACATCCTCCAGTGAAAGTTTTTGTACTAAGGGTGTGAAGATAAATCATAGACTAATTAGAGTCTAACGATTGAGTTTACAAACACATTATTTTCTTTTTCATATCTACTTAAAAATTGGACCACGCACAATGAAGGGTTCCGTAGTTGGAATGAATTTATCCCAAGAACAAACTTAACATTGTAGTTGAAAATCATGTTCTCCCATACATTGCAACTACAAATTTAAGTTGGTCGACTAATACTCGTAAACTTGTAAAGCCCACTTAAGTGTGATAGTTTTCCTTTAAACTTCGCTATATATAGGTACTACTGCCGTGACATTTGAATTTCTAACTACAACCGTTTATTTGGTAGGGGGGGGGACACTTGACTCTAACGAAAAATGATACGTTAAAGCGTGATAACTGATAAGTCACGAACGGTTTACTTAATCAAAAAACGGTCTTCCCGAACCCTTAATATTTTTGAAAGACCTACCCAACGATATCCCACACTATGGGAAGGACGAAACAAAAAATGATCATCCCCACTTTACATGTAGGGGAGGTACCCTAAATAATTGTTTTTGTCATTAACGTGTATACTCATGCCAAATTACAACTTTCTAGTACCAATAGTTTTTGAGCTAAACCGCGGACAGACAGACAGACAGACGGACATGGTGAAACTATAAGTGTAAAGAAAAGAAAGAGAAATCGAATGGGATCGTGTAAAATAGCGCCTGTAGCCGCAGACATACCATTCGACGAAAAAATTCGATTTGGTTTCTATTCGCATCGGTATGAGACAAAATGTAAGTAAAACAATGTAAAACAACAATCGAGTAGATCGTTAGCGCGGGGAAATACGATTTTGTAACTACTTACCCAAAGCAAATGCAGATTTTCTAGCTTTAATTAAGTAATACTGAACGAAATTGATGTCATTACTTGGATTGATGAGGAAATTAAGCGATATTAGTATAATATTTTCTGTAAAGTTCTGGTTTCCTAAAAACGCGGTGAACGTTCACACAATAACAGCTGTCCCAATATAGAGCGATTTTAACACCTTTCCCCCCAAACCACGCTAACAAGAAGAAGTTAAATATTAGTGAAATGGATAATAGTCTGCCAATAAAATGTACACAATGTTATTTATAGTAAAAATGAAAAAAGAAAACAAGCGAAATCACAGCATGAATACTTATGCGGTGGGCCATTATGTAAATGCAAGTATAAAGCGTAAATTGTATCCATATCTTCACGCTACTACAATGGGAGATGAGCACGTATACATTATTATTAGATATATTACACATGTTACATGAAAACGAAGGAATTACTACTGAACTAGTCGTTAAAAGTTTCCTTTTATTTTGCAAAGTACTTAGCTATGCTATTATAATATTTGGAAAATGGTTCTTAAATTAGTTGGTAACGACCTGGCCCTGCTTTTAACGGTATTTATTACGAATTGACTTAACACTTGAAAATACTGTTGGAGCTGCTGAAGATTTTAAGTCTATCTTTGCATTGTATAAACTCAATTTACTTTGTATTGTATAATTGAGCTACCTTAACGGATAATATATTCATTGACTTGAATGTGCCCTGGCGGCTGATAGTAGGTATGTCATGCTCACACAAATGTCTCGCTGACGGTGGCGTGTGTGTTGGATCATTTAGCTCCCTTCAAAATGGTTGAGCTGAATGGTGCTGATCTATGCGTCATGTTCGTGAACGGGCGCCGTCAGTTGGGCCTGGTCGTCACTTAGCTGCCTCGGCTTATTTTATTTTTGGATTGTTTTTGAAGTGAAAACTTCTTTAGCGGCGTTGCACACTTTTTGTAATGGGTATAAAATGTTAAACTCGCGTCAGGACACGTGACCGTCAGGAGAGATTCCCCCCCCCCCCTCCCATTCTACGGCGGCGTCAACCGAAGTGAACCAAGTGACACACGACAATGGATGGATGGATCGATGGATGGATGGATGGATGGATTGATGGATCGACGGATGGATCGATGGATGGATCGATGGATCGATGGATGGATCGATGGATGGATCGATGGATGGATCGATGGATCGATCGATGGATGGATCGATGGATCGATGGATGGATCGATGGATCGGTGGATCGATGGATCGATGGATCGATGGATGGATGGATGGATGGATGGATGGATGGATCGATGGATGGATCGATGGATCGACGGATGGATCGATGGATGGATCGATGGATTGATGGATAGATCGATGGATGGATCGATGGATGGATCGATGGATGGATCGATGGATGGATCGATGGATGGATCGATGGATTGATGGATAGATCGATGGATGGATCGATGGATGGATCGATGGATGGATCGATGGGTCGATGGATGGATCGGTGGATGGGTCGATGGATGGATCGATGGATCGATGGATGGATCGATGGATCGATGGATGGATCGATGAATCGATGGATGGGTCGATGGATGGATCGATGGATGAACCGATGGATCGATCGATGGATGGATCGATGGATCGATGGATGGATCGATGGATCGGTGGATCGATGGATGGATGGATGGATGGATGGATGGATGGATGGATTAATGGATGGATGGATGGATGGATGGACGTGGACGTGGACGTGGACGTGGACGTGGACATGGACGTGTACGTGGACGTGGACGTGGACGTGGACGTGGACGTGGATGGATGGATGGATGGATGGACAGCTGATGGCTCGACCGTCTGTGTAGTAGCCACACTGCTGTGTATTCGTAAAATTCGTGTATACAGGATGTTACGGAAAGGGTATATCAATACAAACGGGTTGAAGAGTGTATCTGGTCTAGAATCTTTGTGCAAAATTTCAGCTCAAAAGCATTAACTTTGAAAATGCTTATTTTTTTTTTATTTCGACATCACGGCGCTGCACTGGCGCGCGGCGGCGTGATGTGCGTGTACTAGGCGCACAGACACACTACAGATGATGGATAATGACCCTCGTAGTGCGGTGACACGTTTGTAATGATTACAATTCAATAAACTATCGAAATAAAAAAATATTAAGCATTTTCAAAGTTACTGCTTTTAAGCTGAAATTTTGTACAGAGATTCTAGACCAGAAACACTCTTCAACCCGTTTGTATTGATATACCCTTTCTGTAACACCCTGTATAAAGTGTTTAAAATATGGAAATTGAACAAAGTGCATCTATTAATGGAAAAAGTGACGCAGAAATAGCGAAGAAAAATGAGTTATATTAATTCAATTAATAATTGATTTATTTCAACGTTAATATTCAAGTTTTCACTTCTGCCGGCACTCCCGGAGTGCAACCCGTCTTTTCTTTTTTCTTACTATTTGCTGTACTCTGGACGTTTTTAACGCGTACGTCTTTTTATTGTTACATCGTTCTCACATATAATCATAAATTCAACATTACTGATGTAACTAATATTTTGTAAAAATATCATTTAAAAAGTGTACATGGAGTTTCTTGCCCTTTGTTCTCCATAGGTACAGTACCTACGCTTTGGAATGGGCAACAAGCTTCATATTTTCTGACTGACTGACTTCTTGACAGTTCAAAAGTGCCTGTAAATGGTTTAATTGAAATAAATGTTTAAGTTTGACTAAAAAACCCAGATTTCTTTATGATGTTACATATATTAAAATATTAGTGTATTATAGGTACCTACCATAGGAGCAGTAGTGGCCAAGTGGTAACAGCCGTGACTTACGAGTTGTAAGTCGTAGGTTCGAACCCAGACAGGCGCGTAGGCGCTTTACTTTGTGTAAATTATGTCATCACCACTGCTCTCATAACGGTGAAGGAAAATATCGTGAGAAAACCGGAATGTCCTAGAACCAAATATTCGAAGACATGTCACATCTGCCAACCCGCACTGGGCCCGCGTGGTGGATTACGGCACACTCCCTCTCACCGAGAGGAGGCCTGTGTCCCAGCAGTGGGAACATTATAGGCTGATTATGATAGGTATCATCGGTTTTTATGCTGCCAAAGGTATGCCAGATATATTTTGTTCACAGATATCACATTCTTCTGAATTTAACTAAGTAACCAGATATTTATAACGCAAGACCTGTCCGAAATTATTACATCTTTTTGATTTGGCGTCGCTTGCCTCGTCAGTTAGTTTTGGTATTCCTCTACATTTGTGCTGCTACTTGTATATTATGCCTTCTACAAATGATGACATATACTTACCGTCATTATGACGATATTAATGGATGAATCATGGAATCAGATATAATCGCCGAGCTGTCCATAGTGATATATTTATGCTCGTGACTGTAATAATAAACCTTCCGGAAATTATTTTCTAAATGATGGTGAAAACCGCATCAAAATCCGTTGCGTAGTTTATAAAAACAACGCGGTCACACAGACAGACACAAAAAGTGACTTTGTTTTATACTATAACAAAAAACATCTTGAATTACCAATACCGTTTGGAAACCAAAATGTTAGTACGTACACCCACGTTCGTTGGGTACAAATTGTTCAGCAATTAAATATTCTGGGTATAATAATTCATGCCGGATACGAGAGAAAACGATCTACAGTCGACCTTGTAACTGTTTCACCAATGTTGACAAAAAAATCGACTACATTGGAACATAACTAAGGGAAAAACTCGTGGCTAAATAATAACAGCCCCACAGGATATCGGAGGTTAAGCTACGCTTGCCGCAGTCGGTTCGTGGATGGGTGATCAATATCATCCTTTACATATCAAGATTTTTTTTTATTGCTAAATGGGCGCGCTCTTGACCCCGATCACGCCTGATGGAAAGCGATAGATGAGGTCTATGATGGAACGAGCGTGCCCAGAAGATGCCTGTTCACTCTTGATTTGAAGGCAGACGGGTTAAATGTGGGAGGGAACACAGATGCACATAGGCAGTCACTCTTAGTAAATCGCTGGTATTCAGCTGCACCTGGTTGGACTGGAAGCTGACCCCAACATAGGTAGGAAAAGGCTAGGCAGATTGATTGTACTAAGTTAGAAACTGCTTAACTGTTTCATTGGTCTTAAAGCAAAAATAGATCTTGACGTTGTGTGACGCGCAAGTGACATTCAACCTTAGGGTACCAAAGTAATTAAGTGGTCGGCTATACAAACATTCATAAGTCTGCCACAACAATAAAGGATGACATATATTAATGAAAACATTACTTCGAGACGATATCCAGAGCAACTGACACGTCATCTGTTGAAGCCGAGACCGAATGACCGATTGCGCCACTTGGGATTAATTGACACGGCCTTACTTAAGCTAAGACATAATACTTAATGGGTATCTATCACTTCAACCATGTTTCTAAATAATTAAAATACAGCCTGAATGAACAATACAACAACAGACCTATTTCCTGGAAGGACTAGACAGACCGCTCCACCGCTGCAATGAAAATAAAAACTATAGCATAATTCATCACATCACATATCACACTATATATACAAGGCAAAAGTTTGTGAGAGTGTTTGTATGTTTGTTACTTCTTCACGCACAAACAGCTGAACGGATTTGGATTAAATTTGGCACACAGATGGTTTATTACCAGGATTAACATATAGGATACTTTTTATCCCGATATTCCCACGAGATCGACACTTATGCGAGTGAAACCGCGGGGAGCAGCTGGTCGTGCTATAAAACGAGCGATAACTTAATTAAAGAGCATTGAACCTTTGCTCACCGAATATTATCACAGCAGAAATATAACGTAACATAGCGCAGGGCCTGTGTTTTCCGAAGGATTAGACAAAGGTGCACTTATAACACAACCACATTTCATCAGTTATGTTCAACTACCATGTCTGTACATGTATTCGTAAAACGTTCGTAATTCGTATTCGTAAATCTTTATTACTACTTTAGGAAAAATTTATAAATTTTTCCTAAAGTAGTAATAAAGATTGGTGATTTTGAAGGCGCACTTAGTTCGGATGTGATCGGTTTTACGAATTTTTCCGATGCTACATCTAAGTTGTGTCGAACTGTACCTAATAGGGGGCGAGCCTATTGCCATCAACCGGACACGAATCCAGACTCCTAGCTGCTATTGAGAAATTCCTGATAGAAGAAACCCAAATCACTGTGCCCGACCAGCGGGGCAATTGCGTAACACTTTATCAATCGGAATCGGCTTCATTTTGACAGTTCAACAACATTCATTGCGTTATTTACGTCAACACGTAAATAACGCAATGAATGTTGTGTGCAGACAAATTCGAACATAATATGAAGCAATGGATTAGCGATTGGCTTCAAAATGATTCAGATTCCGATTGGTAGTGTGTTACGCAATTAGGGTGCTGGGAATAGAAATCCAGCACCATAATTACGTAACACACTACGAATCTCAACCTGTATCATTTCGTAGGATATTGATAATCCATTGCTTCATATTAGGTATGTCCGAATTTGCCTGCTCAACAACTTAAATAACGCAATGAATGTGGTTAAACTGTCAAAATGAAATCCATTGCAACTAATAGTGGGTTACGCAATTACCCCCAGGTCCTCATGCTCAGCAGTAGCGCTTGCGACCACTAGACTAACGAGGAATTCCATTCCAAGTCCTGAATAAATATTATAAAATAATATCGGGTTTCCTTAAACCGTACCACTTTCGTATTTAGATTTATGTGCGGGTCATTATTTCCGAAAGTTAAAACAAAACAAATGGGATGTTAGCAAAACAGGGATGTTTTTATGATATTTGAAAATGTAAATTTCCTCGGAGATATTATTATCGTGGGTCATTGTAATGGCTTGGGTGCGAAACCTTAAAAACGGGAAGCTAAAATTCATTCTATCATCACCATTTCAGTCGAAAGATGTCCAATGCTGGACATAGGCCTCCCACGAGCACCGTCACTTCGTTCGGTTATGCGTTTCCCGCATCCAGCAGATTCCTGCAGCCATCACAAGGTCATCGGTCCACCTTGTGGGAGGCCTTCTAACGCTAAGTCTACCATTACGCGGTCGCCACTCCAGAACCTTTCGGCCTCATGGGCCATCTGTTCCTCTTAAGCTTGGCAATTCTTCGGGCTATTTCAGTTACGATGGTTCTCCTGCGGATCTCTTTATTTCTGATTCGATAACGTAGAGGAACTGCAAGCATAGCCCTCTCCATTGCCTTTGGGTTACTTTTAGCCTTACAATAAACATCAATATGATACAGTGGCTCAGTGGCGTATCTACGTGACCAGGGGCCCTGGTGCAAAAAAAAGTTGGGTACTGGTTAGGTTTTTTTTTTAAACATAACTACTTACATTATGTAATTGGTTTAGGGTGTATGAGTACCGGAACAAAATTTTGTAGATGTCAAGAATATGGAATTTTGTCAAAAAAGGGAGTGCAGTTCATTACTAACATTTCAGTAGAGTAAGCTAGTATTCATAAATCGATCGCATAATAGCCGATTGATTGAAGTGGCTAAACACAAGTCAACACACAACACAACAGAAAGAATTTATTATATTTATGTTCTGAAGGTGGAAGAATTTTTTTGCTAGGTCATTTCGAGGTTTGCTGGTCGGGGGCCGAGGGGCCCCCTGAGTTTGGGGGGCCCGTTACACGCACCGCCTAGCCCGCCGACAGCTGCGCCACTGATATGATATCAAAAAGAAAATGGATTTCATTATTTCCTACCTACTCCTGAATGAACTTCGAAATCGAATATGATAAAATAATAATTCCATTATAGAAATACGAAAGCCACAAGTATAAAGGCCAAGCCTACACACAAGATAAACATCTGCCAGTCTAGCCGCAAATACTGAATGCCATGTCCACGTTACACCTACACAGATAAACTATATATTACATTCTCATAAACTAGGTATGTTAAGTTTTATTAAGTGACTAGTTTATGATTTTATGTTTTTGTCTCCTTTACTCTTTCACACGCTGTCTGTGTTAGTGGTTGTAATGGCAATCATATTATGATTTTTTTATTCTTTTGATTCTTTTATATTTTGTAAATGTGAGGACTTTGTAGGCCCATACATAGGTACGGTAATTTGAAAACATTGTAAAAGCCAATTATTTTTAAAAGAGTAATCGTGGAGTTTCTTGCCGGCTCTTCTTCTTAAGAAACGACCAACTGGAACCGTGCACCTAGCTTATCTGACGTTTCATAAGTGCCGATGTAGGTTTATGTGAAACAAAACATTTTGATTTTGTCTACATCTCTCTATTTATTGTCCTATCGCAGGTATGCTGGAAGAGATTTCTTATTAAACAAGCATCACTTTATTTTTCTGTTCTGTTTTTGAAGTGAAAACTTCTTTAGCGGCGTTGCAAACTTTTTGTAATGGGTAAAAAATGTTAAACTCGCGTCACGACATCGCGTCAGGACACGTGACCGTCAGGAGAGATTCCCCCCTCTCTTTCTACGGCGGCGCCAACCGAAGTGAACCAAGTGACACACGACAATGGATGGATAGATGGATGGACGTGGACGTGGACGTGCACGTGGACGTGGACGTGGACGTGGACGCGGATGTGGACGCGGACGTGGACGTGGACGTGGACGCGGACGCGGACGTGGACGCGGACGTGGATGTGGACGTGGACGTGGATGGATGGATGGATGGACAGCTGATGGCTCGACCGTCTGTGTAGTAGCCACACTGCTGTGTATTCGTAAAATTCGTGTATATAAAGTGTTTAAAATATGGAAATTGAACAAAGTGCATATATTAATGAAAAAAGTGACGCAGAAATAGTGAAAAAAAATGAGTTATATTAATGAAATTAATCATTGATTTATTTCAACGTTAATATTCAAGTTTTCACTTCTGCCGGCACTCCCGGAGTGCATCCCGTCTTTTTTTTTCTTGTCTATTTATACAAGGTGTAACAGAATAAACGCAAGTCCTGAAAGTAGTTTGTTCAAAATTGACTACTGAATCGAATCAAAATCAAAATATTTTATTTCACATAAACCTACATGGGCTCTTATGAAACGTCAGAAGCTAGGTGCATAGTTCCAATTGGTTGTATGTTATGGAGAAGAGCCGGCAAGAACCTCCACTGTTTTAAAAATAATTGGCTTTTACAATGCTTCCAAATTACAGTAGGTATGGGAAGACAGCGTAGGCCTGTCAAAAAGTACGGTACTTGATAAAATAAAAAATAGTCTACAGATCTAAAATCTACAGGGCCTATAAAGTCCTCACATTTACAAAAGCTTTTTTTTTTTGTTCCTGAGTGGAAAATCCTCATGGATGTCCTGGGCCCGGAGGGGCGGGGGGGGGGGAGGGGTCTGTCAGACTGTTACCTATACGTCACCTAGTCTTACCCAACTCGACTACTATTGAGAATTTCAATAGCTCTGGCCAACGGATTCGAGCTATAAAATCATTTTTATTGAAACAATTAAATCAAAAACCGTTTTTATCTTGTGTAGCAATTCGCGTAGCTCGGCGTAGGCCTGCGTAGCTCTCGCGTAGCAAAGGAATTATTTTTAAGCGTTGTTCGTTTTTTGTGTATTTCATAATTACTTAAAAAACTGTACTTAGGTACTGTCTTAAAAGATTTATTATTAGCAGCTATAAATTATATTTATAGGAATTGTAAGCATTCAGGAAAATGTCGCTATTGCGACTAAGGACCGAGAGAGGATATTAAGAAAGCAGTAGATCTTTTGCGGTTCTGATTACCTCGGGACAAAAGAAAAAATAAAAGTATAACTGTTTACCTTTAATATTGAAGAGGCCCATGAAAAGAAGAATCTAAAAGATATTGTTGATATGAATTTGGTATTACAGGAATGGTAACGTTAGTTTCATAATTGAGAGAGACACGTTTTTTTCACAACAGCTGGTTAATGTCTAAAATTAGAGAGAATAAGTCAGAATTAATATATTTTTACTAGCTGTTACCCGCGATTTCGTCCGTGTAGATTTTTTTCGTAAGACCCTATTTTTTAAATAAAATTAAAATTAAAGCGTACGTTACTCCTTATTACATCAGCTATCTGCCAGTGAAAGTCCCGTCAAAATCGGTCCAGCCGTTTCAGAGATTAGCCGGAACAAACAGACAAAAATTAAAAAAAATGTTATTTTGGTATATGTACCGTGTATTAGTGTATAAATCCATATGCATTTAGTAAAAAGCGGTTATTTTAATATTACAAACAGACACTCCAGTTTTATTTATTTGTATGTAGTATGTGTATAGATTGCAAGGCGACCATTTAACATTTCATTAAGTCTATATGATTCATAATCAGCCAATAATGTTTCCACTGCTTGGACACAAAAGGAGACCTTTGGTGAGAGGGAATGACCCGTAATTCACCACGCAGGCCCAGTGTGGGTTGGTAGGATGTCACATGTCTTCGACTTTTTGGTTCTAGGACATGTCGGTTTCCTCACGATGTTTTCATCACCGTTTTGAAAGCAGTGGTGATGAAATAATTTACACGAAGTAAAGCACCGGTCTGGGTTCGAACCTACAACTACAACTCGTAAGTCGCGGCCGTTACCACTGGGCCACCGCTGCAGTACTCTAGTCTCTATCCTCTTGTGTAGTCTCCATGATTATTTTGTAAAAATATTTGTTCAAACCATTAACTAAATGTCCTTGCCAAAGTGGTGTTGTAAAACAAAGTATAATATTCATTATTTCATTAAAAACATCAAAGGTTGCGTGGAACCGGGTTAAAAGAGACCACGCTCTCATTTTGGAGCGTGTGGTGGAGTGGTTATGTATTAATGATAACATATTAGAACACCCACCACGCACAACTTGACTGGGGAAATGTGGTAGGTACAGTCACCAAAAGAGATAAGTAACCAGCGGCGTCGGATATAGTTAAATGTAGTATGTTAAACCGTAGTATTTAATAACATCAATTGTTATTTAGCACGATTTTAATTTATATGGCATTTGCTAATTTAATACAATGTATTGGTAAATTACACTTCACACTAATATTAAAATGCGAAAGTTTGTGAGTGTGTGTGTGTGTGTGTGTTTAATATGTTTGTTACTTCTTCATGCCTAAACCACAGAACCGATTTAGATGAAATTTGGTATAGAGATAGTTTGAGTCCCGGAAAAGGACATAGGATAGTCTTTATCCCGATATTCCCACGGGATCGACATTTACGCGGGTAAAACCGCGGGGCGCAGCTAGTAAATAATAAAAATAAACAATAGATTCTAAATAAAATAACGAAATCTATAATGCATTGCAAAAAAAAATAGGTAAAGGTAATTTAAACATTTAAGGGCTACATGCAAAAGTTAAATTGATAACTCGACTATGTGAATTTACTTTTGTTGCATTCAGTTTTTGTTTTGTTGCATGTTTTTTTCTTATTGCATGAAGTACCTAGATATTTAAGGAATGTTATAAAAAGGCAATGTGATATATTTTGGGAATAAAGGGTTTTATTACTATATTATTATTTGGTGACTGTACCTACTATAGGTAAACCTCTTCCTAACGCTTCGGTGATTACAGGCGTGATGTTATGCTAAGCTTTGTATTAGAACACGCTTTTTGAGGGTTCCGTACCTCAAAAGGAAAAACGGAGCCCTTATAATTATGATCACTACATTGTCCGTCTGTCAAGACCCCTTTTTCTTATGAACCCGTGGAGTTATCAAGTTAAAATTAATTTCAAATACTCAGGGCAGCAATCCCTTGAAGCAGTGACCAAATCAAATTTCTAAGTCAACTCAATCAAAAGATACGGGCGTTTATGTTTCGGAATCAAACCCGATAGGGTACTTCCCGTTGACCTAGAATCATGTTTGGCAAGAAGCAATGTTATACAGGGTGTTACAGAAAGGGTATATCAATACAAACGGGTTGAAGAGTGTATCTGGTCTAGAATCTCTGTACAAAATTTCAGCTCAAAAGCAGTAACTTTGAAAATGCTCAATATTTTTTTATTTCGATAGTTTATTAAATTGAAATCATAACAAACGTGTCACCGCACTACGAGGGTCATTATCCATTATCTGTAGAGTGTCTGTGCGCCTAGTACACGCACATCACGCCGCCGCGCGCCAGTGCAGCGCCGTGATGTCGAAATAAAAAAATATTAAGCATTTTCAAAGTTAATGCTTTTGAGCTGAAAATTTGTACAGAGATTCTAGACCAGATACACTCTTCAACCCGTTTGTATTGATATACCCTTTCCGTAACACCCTGTATAGCACAAGAAAAGACAAAACTCTGAAAACCGTAGTTACATTACAAAATTTAAAAAAAAATCCCGTAATAAACTATTTACATACCTACAAACTTGTACGAAACCCTCGGTGCGCGAGTCCGACTCGCACTTGACCGGTTTTTCAATACAACAGAGGAATATGTAATTTTTAATACTGCAAGTATGACTGCTAATAGTGATTTATAGAATAAGAAGATATGCTGGGCCGACATCAAATGAATTGGGGCAAGGACAAGAAGTTGATGAAGACTATGGATTTTTTACTTCAATGACGGGATTTACCTTCGACTAATCGCTGAACAAACAAAATTTATAATGTTACAAGTTTGGGGTTCGTGATAATAAAAACTGCCGATTTAATAACCAAAAAAATAGACACGTTAATTAACAATACCAATTACAACTTTAAACACACTAATAACAAAACACATGCACTACTCAAAGTCGCCCTCGAAGATCACTTCAGATGTTTTCGCTTGTATCGTTTATCCAATACTGACTCGGGTCGCGGTCCATATCGGCCTTATATAGGGCCTCAGATAGTTACAGAACCTTCTACTGCAGAAACATCTAGAATGTTCGAGTACATACCGGCCCCGATTGACCACATGTCGATAGTTCTAGAAAGTTCCGGCATCGAAATTTCTAGAAGGGTCTTGACTACTATTGTGCTACTCGATACTAGATGGCGCTAGTGGTTACTAATGTCGCCATGTGCCAGGCATCAATTGTGGTGCGCAACAATAATAATAATTTAGGAATACTTTTCCAGGTGTTAACAGAAAATATCGCTTAAATAAAGAAAAATTGTTACGAAATGCTGGATTCGCCGCCAGAATTCTTGATAACAATATAATTATTTCGATAAGTAGGTAATTAGATTTATATAAAAAACTCTACGAAATAAACTGATTTAAATCGTAAAGATAAGTATAAAGTCCCGAATATCGTAAGTAGGTAACTTTATTGCAGTAACGATAAAGTAGGTACTTGATTATACAGGGGGGTTGCGGAGTTAGAGGTTTATCCGGGACATTTTAGTAGTTTATAAGAGTTTTAGATGTTTCGTCATCATAATTTCAACCGAAAGACGTCCACTCTGTACATAGGCCTCTCCCAAGCACCTCCACTTCGACGGGTTCTGTGCTTCTTGCATGCAACGGGTTCCTGTTTCCTTCACAAGATCGTCGGTCCACCTTGTGGGAGGCCTTCCAACGCTACATCTTCCGGTACGCGGTCGCCAGAACCTTTCGACCACATCGGCCATCACGAACTACAAGAACTTTTATATTATGTTACTTGCTGCTACGGAACCCTTCATGGGCGAGTCCGACTCGCACTTGGCCGCTTTTTTTATACTCGCACAAAATAATTGTCAACATTCCTAAATTGAAATATTTATCGGAAACCTCTGCGATCAATGTGCCCTGCCCACTGCCACTTAAGTTTGGCAATTCTTCGGGCTATGTCGGTTACCTTGGTTATCCTGCGGATCTTCTCATTTCTCATTCGATCAGGCAGGAAAACTCTAAGCATAGCCCTCTCCATTGCCCTTTGGGTGACTTTTTAGCCTTCTAATAAGGCCCATTGTGAGCGACTACGACGACGCACAACGCGACGACACGTTAGATGTGTATAAAGTTATAATGAAAAAATTGACGTATTTGATATGAATTTCAATTTGATACCTCCACGCGTTTTTGAGAAAAAGGCTTTTAACAGACTGACCGACGGTCGGATGGACAGCGAAGTGATCCGACATGGGTTCCGTTTTTCGTTTCAAGGTACGAAACCATAAAAACGGCTGCTTTTATAAGCTTTGTCTATGTCTTTATAAGGAACATACGCCGCAGCGCACAGACAATAAACGAAAACTATTGACATCCATGAAAAAAAGTTAAATAAGTCCATGTTGCTTTACCCGAACAAAGCACACATTCTTTTATCCGTCATAAAATCCATTGATGATTTTTTTTTCTTTTTGAGAACCTAAAAATGTACCTACTATTCCATCCTATATAGACTATCAGTCAAAGGCTGTTGCGTTTCACGTACAATATTAAAACAATAAAATGATAAAACGAGATAAAATGATATTCAGTCGCATTTTTTCCAAAAGTTTCATTGTGGGGTGGTGGTCCATCATTTTAGTGAATCCTTTGGCGTTTATTTTTCAATATTTTTTTTTGTTTGTCTGTACCCCGTGAGTTGGATTAAATTCCTATCCTCTAAACCACTATTCATGATTGCAGTTTTTCCTATCAACTGACACAACATTGACTGGGCTGATCTGAAAGTCAGATTTAACAGCGGTCTTTGGAGGGTAAAGTATTAGGATTTTTTGTCAAGTAGATTTTGTCTGCTGGAAGTGCTGCTAATAGAAAAGACTAATAAAAGGACTCTTGCCGTTGACCGTTAAGCATTCAAGTATCATCCGTCATCTTTATTTTATTTTTAACTAGCTGACCCGTCGAACTTCGTACCGCCTCAGATTTTTTTGTTATTTTTCCCACCGATTTCTTTTTGTTTTAAATTTTTTTTTTCTGCACAGAGCCGGTCACAGTGGAGGTGTCAACGCGCAGCCTAAACGGCTTTTACCCTGACAGGCCTTTTTCGTGGATTAGAGAATGCGCTCAGAGTAAACTTCAAAGGAGCCTGTTATGGGAAACCCGAGTGCATACGAGTACTCGGGTTTCCCATAAGAGGCTCTTTTGACGAAATATTTAGTATTCTGTATATACAAAACACTAAATATTTCGTCTGAAAATGGTTTAGTGTGAGATTAATTGTAATGGAAATGTGTTATCATGATGGTTTTAACTGACATATTATCAGACCGGATATTCTCAGACCTTTCTATCAAGCCTCAGTTCTCAAATGAGATCTTCAATGTTGGATGTCTTCGTCTTATACTTTAATATCAGCCCGTCGAGTTAAATAACGTACTTTTATGAAAGTCAGCCGCACAACATCCAAATAGCGTTTTCATCCAAGAGATCGAATATCAGTCTGTTTTATTTGGTTTATGGTCTCTCAATATAAATAATTCATCCGTCAATAAAATTAATACTTATTAACGTTTTAAACGTTCTATTTTTTTAAATCTGCATATTCTTTTACACAACTATGTTGGCGTCGGATTCCAGTCTAACCAGATGCAGCTGAATACCTGAATATTTTACATGGAGCGACTGCCTATCTGATCTCCACAAACCAGTTAAGCACTGGGTAATACGATAACCCTTGGTAAGACTTGTTGTCAGAATTTTGGAAGCCCAAAATTCTGACAACGTCTTACCAAGGGTCTGACGACCCGTATCGACTGTCAAAGATCCAAGAAGGACAGCCTGGATCAAGGGCTTAACGTGTTTTCCGAGGCATTTAATTTCTAATAATTCTTCAAAAAGTTAAGGAAAATGGAACAATGTTCCTTTTGTGCTTTTATCACAAAATACTAAGCAGTGAACCGTTGAGTTTTGTCTAAATTATAGAAACAATAATTAACTCGCCCGTGGTTCTTCTAATTCCAGATAATGCCAGCATGAAATCGCGAAAAAAATCTGCTGTTCCCTACATTTATGTTCTGTAGAAATAGCTGATTCTTTTTTCGCGATTTTAGGTTTAATCCCATAATAGTAATAGTTGTTCATAATGATAAGTACAATGACATCTCAAGAGGTTATCCATTAATTACGGAACATCCTGTATATTAAGGTCTGATTTTTCAATCGACAGATAAATTTTATTCGTGGAATAAAATTGACGTCTTACAGATTTTGTATGGAAGAACTGTCAAAAATTCAAAATTAATCCTCGGATAAAATCTAGCGGTGAAAAAATCAGCTCTAAAAGACATAACGTGATAAAAAATAGATAAGTACCGTAAATTGGTTGACGTGACCTATCTATCTTTTGCATGCGCAACTGTTTGATCTAGCATTAGTCTCATATTTATTAGCGATTGACATCATACATCATTTTCTCATTCAGAAATTACGCACTACGAGCGATAAGACGTTTTCACGTAAAAACGTGTCAGTTATTGATTTGCGAAATAGGTATTGTCAGTCAGACTCGCGTGGAATATCAAAAGCGCCAACATCATGCCATATTGAAGTCGAAGACTGAGCATAATCAATTCCGTTTTCCATTTACATTGTAATAACGTGTTCATGAGCATTCTCCAAATGAAATAGAATAAATAACAGAATAATAATGAGATTCATTACTTCCGTGGCCATTTGCTTTGAAAGCTTTTCATTTCAAATCGGCACTGTCAAACTAGCATAAGCATGACGTTCCCACTGCTGGGACACAGGTCTCCTCTCTGTGAAAGGGAGTGGACCGTAATCCAGCACGCGAGCCCAGTGTACGAGTAGGTTCGTAGATGTTACAAGTCTTCGAATTTTTGGTCCTATGTTTACTCACCATGGTGATGAAATAAATTACACAAAGTAAAGCGCCTGCCTGGATCCGAACCCACAATCGTGGGTTCGAATCCAGGCAGGCTCTCCTCCGACTCGTAAGTCGGAGCCGTTACTACTGGGCCAGCATTACTGACCATCATCTGCCTAGCCTTTTCCCAACTATCTCGGAGTCTTGCAGTCTGACCGAATGCAGCAGTAAGTATTTTACACGGAGTGTCTGCCTATCTGACCTCAATCCAGTTACTGGGTACCACGATACCCCTTGGTAAGACTGGTTGGCAAACAGGCTAATTCGCTGATCGACAACGCAGAGACAAAATGAATGAATATACATTTTCAAAATGTCTATGTCAATTTAGCCTGATTTGCAGGATGCGTTGTTAGTTACTTATTTGTTGATTAGTTGAAGCAACAATAAAAGTTGCACCGTCTTAACAGGGTTAAAAAAGTAACGGTGGAGTTTCTTGCCCATTCTTCTCCAAACTACCTTTTGGAAGGAGCGAATAGAATCAATTCTATTTTAAGGTAATTTTTGACGTTCAAAAGTGCCTTTTATGTGCCTATTTGAAATAAATGCTTTGACTTTGACTATTGACTTTGGTTTAGACGATACAAGTCATTTGTTGCTCCAATTTTATTGTATGCCACAGGCAAGAAAGTTGCATAATGCAAATTGTTACACAGGCAAGAAAGTTACATAGTCCATTAAGGGCAGGTACCATAACCATTGTAGTTACAAGAAAACGTTCTTAGAAAACTGTCCTGAAGTTCCGTATTTACACACAAGCGTAAATAAGTACCTTAATAGTAGATTGTACAACTAAGGCATAAAAGAAGCTATTTTACCCCGAGACGTTTATATCTAAGTATCTAATATTAAGTCGAGGGGTAAAATGGCTCGTTTATGCCTGAGTTATACACTCTGCTTTTCACTTCGATTGCGAGAAAATGAAACAGGCATAAAGTATACAGTACATAATTAATCAAAAATGTTGCAAAGCATAGCTAATTCCCGCCACCACAGATAATACCGCCACGAAACTTTTTAAAAGTATTTTTTTTTTTAATTTCAACATTTGTCATTCGACTTGGGTACTTCATACTGCCAAGTCATAAAAACGTTTCTTTGCGTTTTTAAATAATAAATGACAACTAATTTACCTGATTTTATTAAATTAACAATAGAAAACACGGAAGTGGTATAAATTAAAGAAAATGAAATAAATCACGACTTTAATCTGCGAAGTTTTATTGCGCGTGTGGCTGTTGGGCCTGATTACCTTAGTCTCAGAAAAAAAAAATTACTTTATGCACTAGAACATAAACAGCGATTTTATGTCGCCTAAGCACAACATAAAGACGAACTTTTACAGCATGAGAAGTGAAATAGTAGATTGTTATGCAAGGGTCGAAAGGAATCAATTCCTATACGAGGTATTTAGACGCCCGAGCGCAGCGAGGGCGGCTATAGCCCGAGTAGGAATTGATGACTTTCACCCGTGTTAAACACTCTACTTTTCATTTCGAATATAAGGAAAGTAAAAAGTAGTAGTTTTCCTAAAATATTTATTGATAACAATAACATGCAAAGTTTTTGAATTTCGGTACAGCTTACAGGGTTAGTATCCCGCCAAATAATACTATTGTCTTTTTTTATTTTAAATATGGAACACACCGCGTCTGTGGCCGCGGGCTGTCCCGCTTAATAGGTTTTTTTTTTAATTCACACTGGCTGTTTATACACTCACAAGACTACAGCATTTTTCTTAATTTATGTAAAAGATTTCGTAGCTGACTACAGTTCTATTTTTAAAATTCATTCCCACCCTAAAGAGGGAAGTAATTACTATGAGTCTTTCCCGCCCTTTGGTGGGAAGCAGCGTCTTCCACCCGCTATTTGGATCAAACAAACACTACTTTCCGAGTATGTGAAATGAAAAACATATTTATCGTTTCCCTAAAGTTATCCTTAACAACCACGTACTAGTCAAACACCAGAATTCGACTACAGTACGTACGAGTAAAGGTTTCATTGATGAAATTGTATGAACCAAATATATATCTATTGTAACGCGGTCTCATTCATTTTTTTCGTATTCTTTCTCCAGGAGACGTTTACCGATTCCCGTACAAAAATAATAATATCAATAAGAACAGCTATGACGGTAAAAGATGGGAAATATTATTTTTTCTTTTATTATTTTAGGCAAATAATAACGTATTAGAAAAAATTTTAGGTACTTTAAAGCTTGATAAGTCACGAACGGTTTACTTAATCAAAAAACGGTCTTCCCAAACTCCTAATATTTTTGAAAAACCTATCCAACGATAACCCACTTTACATAGTTTATTGACTTTAATTTTTTCATTTTCACAATATGGCGTCCAGTAGTCGCCATATTGAATTTTCATTAACGTCATGTCTTTAGTGACACTCGCCGGAATAAGAGGAATCGATTAACGTGTGAATCATAAAAATCGGCCCAGGCGTTTGGTCTGTATAGTGCTTCAAAGGAACATACAAACATACATACATACTCCACTCTGCGTCGCGCAGTCGAGTAAAAAGGCGTAGCTTTAGAAAAGCAATAGATTTATTTTACCCAACACTGCATAAATTATTTTATTTATATACCTAATATCGTGTTGATTAATAAATTAGTAGGAACACATAGAAGCAGACATAATTGACCCCGTATTAATTATTGGAGCCTATGCCTAAATTAACCTGGGTTGATGACATTTTCGTAATTAATGTTTAGGTTGCCTTCCCTTGAATACCTTTTCCAAATGATTGTGTAGCATAATCAGCCTATAACGTTCTCTCTGCCGGGACACAGGCCTCCTCTCGTTCAGAGGGAGTAATGATGTAATGATTGTGTTGTATTGTCTATGAAATCGGAATTACAAGAAAATTTTGTCATTTTTCGTAACTGATATAATCGATTTTCGTTCTAACATCATTTCTAGCAAAGGCCAACCAAAACGATACCTCGCAAAAGATACAGAGTCTATCGTTCTAAATTAATTTCATGTACAAGTTACATAAAACCCCGTATTTAAAAGAAACATTCAAAACGAAGATCCTAAAGCGTTCTCAAATGGTGTTACCGCATACAACGAGCTTAAACAAAGCCCTAAGTCAACAGAAGTAAATAAAAGAGAACTCGACAACAGCGTGACCCAGAACCAAGCCCCGTACAAAATAAATTAGTGGACTGAATTTCAGACACGGATTAAAACAATCACATTATATTCCAACCCCCATTATTGATTCCATTAAAACACATTCAAATCCAAAGTCACGTACACGTATGAAGATTTATACCGATAGCGAAATCCATTTCGGAAGTATTATTAAAGTGCCGCAATTTATTACTAAGTATGTAGTACGTTAACAGGCACTAACGTTGTAGTACGACGTGGAGGCTTTGTTTTTCTTATTAATAAATTACGTCGCCAAACAAATTACGATCTTCGTCCCGCAACCGCTCCAGCACCGCCTAAAAAATAATTGCATACGAAAAATCCTAAGAAAATACTTAAGAAAAACATGGAGAACGTTCTGGCGGCAGCAAAGCTAAAAAAGATACTTACTTCTAAAACCTCCGGTAAGGCGCGAAACGCGCGAGAGCGGTGAACGCGTACACTAGCAGGCGACGCAAACTTGCAAGCAATGCGAATTAGCGAGCGACCAAACGAGCGAGCGACGCGGGAGCGGAATGAACTTAGTTGAGCAAGGGTAGGAGAAGAGCGTGTCGACCGCACTGAGAGCACTGGAAGCGACCGTGAGCCTCGACCGACCGAGTCACACTGAATTGCTGCTTATCGACCTCCCCTCGCGCACTCTCCGATCCCGCCCGCCTTACCGCCACTGTGCCCGCCCGCCTACCGCACAGCGTTTCCGAAATGTTAGGAGGCTTTGCCTATTCATCTCTTATTATTCTTTGCTATGCAGCGATCGATGATCACTTAACGAATTCACTTCTCAAAAACTAATCGATCACAGAAAGCCAAAAAAAAATCTTCCTCCTACTTACTTGACCAAAATCCAGCGGGTAAAAGAAATCAGGAAATTGCTAAGACAGAATTTAGGAGCGAGGAACAAGTAAGAGTAAATTGGCCGAATCTCACAATATAACGCTAGAACCGTGTCGTTCCCTTAATTACACACCCTGCATGAAGTCCCTTTTGTTTAACGAAACAGCGATGTATCTTGTCTCGGCTAAATATACTATTATATTAATTTCTTGGAATTACGAACAAGCAAAGTGTTGTTCATACAAAAGAAGATAGAACATATAGTGGGCTAGGCTTATAATCTAATGAAACTGAAAATTCTGAACTCCCTTTAAAACTTTTCTAAGAGTTTAAATCCAGGAATATCTTCTGTTATTATGTTATGAATATGAATGAGGAACTATGCAAACTTCCTTACAACATCAAGTTCTGCCAAGAATAAAATACGGTTTGAATTAATTTATTTCTAAAGATTACAAATCACTTGTACAGAAATAAATACTAAAAATTACTTGATTTATTACATTTTTATTGTCCAGGAGTAGTAAGAGCTTATAGTGTTATGATTACGAATATAAGAAGGTAATTGTTAAAAGTTTTGCGTTGTTTACCGCCTCGCCGTAAGTAAGGCGCGTTGGTGCGGTCGTCGTGCGGTGACTCGTTATCTTTCTTTTGTGTTTGAAACCGAATTACTCGTTTACACTACAGATAAATTAATTATATTAGTTAAATTAGTTATTTTATTTTATGACCCTTTAGAATGTGGCATTTTAGTAGTTTTTTCTATAGTATTAACGATTGTGTATTTTTTATATCTTTTGGTAGAGTTATACAGTTTTGCTCCCTCATGTATTATTGTCTTTTTTCCATAATTAGTTCTAATACTAGGTATTTGTAAATCTTGTGCGCGCCTCAGAATACGTTTTTGTACCTGTATTTTTTAATGTGATTTGTGTGTGTAAGTCTTTGGAAAGAATTTTACGAACTAAAAGTGTTATATATAAATATATATTAGAAATGTTAAATAACTTGGTTTCTTTGTAAAATTTGTGTATGTGGTCAGATAGTGGTAGTTAAATAGGCCTTTTATAATTCTGTTTTGCGCTCTTTGTAGCTTTTCTAGGTTGGTTTTAGCTGCTGAACCCCACAGTTCTATAAGATATTTAATCTGCGGTTTCACCAATGAATTATAAATAGTGTGGCGGACCTTAAGAGGAAAGCATCTCACAATTCGAAGTTACGCCCCCGTTAGGCTTAATATTTTAGAACAGGTTTTCTCGATATGTGGTTTCCATTTACGTTTATTATCCAGAATAAGTCAAGATATTTCTCTTTATTAACTTTAGTTAAATTGTCTCCATAAATACTAAGAGTTTTGTGATCTGGAATTTTTTTGTTTTAGCTGTAAATATTATATAGTTGCTTTTGGATGTATTGATAGTTAACAGGTTATCTAGAAACCATCTTTCTAAGATATTGAGATTCTCTTGTGCATCCTGTATTATTGAGTCAACCAAAATAAAAAAGGCAAGTGTCATCAGGATAATATAAGTAAATATGCTTTTAGGCCTATCTTGTCTAAATTGTTAATGTAGATTAGGAATAAGAGGGGACCACAAGTTGAGCCCTAAGGCACGCCGCAGTTGATTACCTTAAGTGCGCTAACATTGTCACCTATTTTAACGACCTGTCGGCGTCCCTGAAGATACGATTCAAAAATTTTGAAAGCATTTCCAGCTACGCCGATCGAGGCATGTTTATTCATTAACAAGCTATGGCTAACGGTATCAAACGCCTTTTTTAGGTCGATGAAGATCCCTAAAGCAATGTGTTTCCTGTCTACATTAGTTTTAATAGTTGTGATTAAATCTGTTGCTGCTAAAAGAGTATTGAATTTTGGTCTAAAGCCATACTGTCGTTAAGAAAGGTAGTGAATAGTAGTAATGAATTTAAATATAGACTGAGCAGATTGTGCAACAGCTTTTCAACAATTTTAGGCAGCACAGGCAAAACTGAAATAGGTCTATAATTTCCCGGGGACAGTTTAGAGCCAGCTTTAAAAATAGGGGTAACTGTGGCGTATTTTAATTTGTCAGGGAACTGACCTTCGCTCAAACGTTTGTTGATGCATTGAGTTAGACTAGGTACTCGTAATATCGCAGCTCGCGGGCAGCTCGCAAACGGCTCGCGAGCTGCACATTAGCGGCACATTCGCCAGATGTGGACGCACCCTTAAGGGGTTTACCCTCGCATTCTTAAAAATATTTATGATAATATTTACTTTTTGTCGCTTGAATATTCACAAAAACTATGTTTCTTTCTTTTTTCAATCTTCTTCTATTTCTTGGTTATTCGGATTATAGTTGTAACTTTTCCACATGTCATTTATTTTGTGTAGTCGATTAACTATGTCCTTATTTATCCAATCTGTCCTCGGAGGGTTTAGTATTTTAGTATTTTGTTTCTGGTGATTGCTGACTGGATTGCTTCCTCTAACCTGGTATATTCCTCGCCGATGTTGCCTATTGCGTTCATTGAGTTTGGATGCGGTAACGGTAACGTAAGTATATAATAATAATAATAATATATTTATTTCCATCAAGTTAGGTACAACAATTTCTTAATCTAATAACAATTTAGATCTTAGTTTAGAGGTTGTACGCTGTAACATAAAATTATGAAATTCTCTAACTCCTAAACTAAGTCAAGCTTGTATTATAGGAGTTAGTGAGCTGTTGACTTAGACACAACCTTGAACTATATGCAAACGGTAGAACATAAAAAGAGTTATTGCTTAAAAACAAAAAACATAAACATACTATAAAGTTGTACAAAATGATATCAATAAATATTTGGAACTTAAATATACAAACAAAATCTAGACAACTAATATACCTATTATACCTACTTACTGTTTGACTATTAAAAGTAATTCTGTCTGATCATAAGTCAAAGTTAATATAGGTAACCACCGAAAGAAGAAAAGATAATTCGGAAATAATTCGGAGTATTGAAAATCGGAATGCCGTTTTTCGGACCGAGAACCCATCGAGCATTTGATTCTTCGAACTTATGAAAATCGGAAAACTAACAAATTGCATTAATGACTTTCGGCAAAATAAATTTCGTGATTTTTAATAATAGACATTATAATTGTTAGGTATTATGAAATTCAGTTTTTTGAAAATCGGAACATCGAAATTCGGAATAAAATATGTCGGAATATTTGGGTGTTCCCCTCGTAAATAGCAGGCGAAAAATGCCAAAGTGTGAGGTGTACAGCCTACACCAGCCAATTTAGCCAAAAGGACGTCGTTATCTACTGTGTCAAAGGCCTTCTTGAAATCGAAGTAGGCAACATCTGCCTGTTGACCCGCATCCACCGTTGGTACTATTTGTGTTATAAGATCCAGTAAGTTCCCTATTGTCCCCCGTCCAGGACGGAAACCACGCTGCGCGTCGGACAACTGAGCGCTAATCTGTGGATACAATCTACCGTGAATGGTCGAGCTGGAGTGCATAATACCGCTACCGGTCTATAATCACAGAGTGTTGAACATGTGCTGAACCTCTACTACCTTTAGGCACGGGTACAACCCGGGTAAGTTTCCATCGCTCAAGAAAAGTTTAAATTTTCACACACAATTCAAAGACACACACTGACAGAACAATTCAAAGTCAAAGTCAAAGCATTTATTTCAAATAGGCACATAAAAGGCACTTTTGAACGTCAAAAATTATCTTAAAATAGAATTGATTCTAGTCGCCCATTCCAAAAGGTAGTTTTCGTATGGATGAATTAGGGAAGTTCCCCGTAAAATGTTTAAATTCGGGAAAATAAACGTCCCCTTTTTCTATGAGAGTTTTGTATGAGCTATTGAAATAGAAAGAAAGAAAAAAACAGGCTTCTTCTGGGTAATCTCGCTCCATCGTCGACTTTGTCTCTGTCACCTGTGACCTAGGCTAGAGTCAAGAGCAAGCCCATTTCAAATTAATAAAAAAAAAGAGCGAAAAGGTCCAGGTCAGGTCCATTTGAAAACCAGCGTCAGGCGCTTGTGGTCTGACATTTTTTCTGAAAAAAGGCCCAGGCTTTTTGGCGCCGCCGTAAGGCAAGCTTTCCTGCTAATTTCTTACATCAAACTTTCACTTTTATTATCATTTGTTTAAAGCTGATGTAAATTGTATGTCTTTTAGTCTCTAAATAAATGTATTTTCTTTCGTATGAACTATTGAAATCTGGATAGGAATAGAATAGAATCTGTTGGGTCAGCTAGTTATAAATAAACTTCGTTTTTACTGTCTATAGTTTTTAGCCGAAAGACGTCCTCTGCTGGACTTAGGTTTTCATTCATTCAGTGTTTTAAGTAATTAAGTTTTATCTTACATGTGTTAACACATAGGTACAGTCAGCATCAAAAGTCGATTAACACTATCATTTTTACATGTTATTAAATTGACAACAACTTTTTTCAATAAACTGGTTTTTAGCTTTTCACATAATAGACAAGAGCATATATTCAAAAAAATTTCTTCTGCTGCAATTTTGAACAAATATTTGGCTCAATAACTAAGATTAAAAAAACTGAAGTGTTAATCAACTTTTGATGCTGACCGTACCACAGACATTTCGATACCGGAAATATGAAATAACGTAAGGGACATTTTGTCGAAAATCAGTTATATATATCATTGGATTCGAAATTTCTTGCTCTATCGATTGGTATATTTAAAATCTCAATATCTCCAAAAAAATGTCCCTTACATTACATATTTTCCGCAGGTCTAGACCATTTTTTTTATAAAAACTGGCTGTATAGGACGTTTTAAAATAATATTTTTATAAAAACTAATGTAAGTCTCTTTACTCACAGTATTTGGTATTTACATTTAAAAAAAATCGAGAACATTTTACAACAGGTCTTATATATATTAGTGTTCCCTGAGTAGATGCAAATAACATGTCCCTTACGTTAAATTGTGGCTCGAATTATCATAATCATATTGACCCATACGTTAATTTGTCAGCATCGAAAATAATTGACCTGTCCTTTACATCTAAAACTTATCTAAACGAATATTATTATACATCTCTGTCACACGCAAAACGGTGCAACATGTCTGAGCTAGATAGCAACACGGATTTTGTGTTTGATTTCATCGAAATATGGGCAGTTCTGGCCTCTCTGCAACGATGTCGAATTGACTGGCGCTACATCAAAGTGTTGAAATGTTTGTATGACACTGCCACGATGACTGTCCAGATCCAGGATCAGAAAATCAGCCCCATCCAACTGCTCAGAGTGGTGAGACAGGGGATATTATATCCCCTAAATTGTTTACAAATGCGTTGGAGGACGTCTTCAAGACGCTGGATTGAATTGGACTATCAACGTGAACGGCAAGTGCATTTCATATCTTCGATTTGCTGATGACATCGTCATAATGACAGAGACGCCGGAACAGCTAAACCAAATGCTGCACAGCCTAAATGTAGCTCCTCGGCGGGTTGGCCTCGGCATGAATTTGGACAAGACGAAAGTCATGTACAATTCGCACGTCTTGCCGAATCCAATCTACATCGAAGGGTCGCTTCTCGAAGTTGTGAAGGATTATGTCTACCTAGGGCAAATAATCCAGCTCGGTAGACACAACTTTGAGAAAGAAGCCGACAGAAGAAGCCGTCAAGTCTTCTCGTCGCCTATCCCGCAGTGTTTGAAGACTAAGATCTTCAACCAGTGCGTTCAGCCCGTCATGATATATGGTGCCGAAACGTGGACACTGACGGTCGGGCTGGTCCACAAATTCAAGGTCGCTCAGCGCGCTATGGATCGAGCTATGCTCGGAGTCTCTTTGAAAGATAAAATCAGGATTGAAATTTTCCGGAAAAGAACCGGAGTTACCGACATAACTTGCAGCCCACCAGCCCCACACACACAGTGGATTGGGGCCAGCCCACTGCCACTTCAGTTGAAGTGGTAGTGGGCTGGCCATGTTTGTCGAAGGACCGATGGCCGGTGGAGCAGACTGAGTCCTGAGTGGAGACCGCGTGTCGGCAAGCGTAGTGTGGGACGCCCCCCAGCTAGATGGACGGACGACCTAAAAAAGGTGGCTGGAACGGACTGGATGCCGAAGGCGGAGGACAGGGTGTTGTGACGCAGCCTGGGAGAGGTCTATGTTCAGCAGTGGACTGCAATAGGCAGAGTTGATTGATTGAGATAGAATAATTCGAATCCTATTAAAAACATACCTTCCATTAGGTAAAATATTGGTAAGCATGATATATAATTGTGTGTAGTACTTACTACCTACCTACTTAGGTCATGTAAAAATGACAACTTACTAAGCAGTTAACGTAGGATGAATAGACAGGATGCATGTTATCATTCAAAGGGAGATTAAAAAACTGACGGTTTGGGGACCTTTCCAGTGGCCATCATTTATGGAATCTACCAGAAAAAGTACTCTTGCTTATCGAGCAATATGTTGTACTTAGCATAATTTATGCGAGTTATTTGCGTTTATAAAAGAGGATTAGTGAGTACAAATAAAAGTTTTAATCTATTTTATTCGTTTATTTTTTGTCCTTTATGTCAGCAAGTACGTTTAAACTATGTTGATCGGCGCAGTAGGTCATGAATGTATTAAATTCTATTTTTTAAATTTATTAATTACAGTATAAGCAATAAAGAGTACTTACACCATTAAGAGACCTTTACTTTGAAAAACACTAAATGTTTATTTCCTATAATGTCCCTTACATCAAAAAACATTATTTGTTTATTTCCTATAATGTCCCTTACATCAACGCTGTTAATTTACATCTGAAATTTTGTTAACGTATATCACCCGTATTCATTATTATTTAACGTAAGGGACATGCTATCTTTAAAACTATAGGTTTTAATCAATGTTTGCTATTTTAGCTTAAAATAATGAAGAAATCTAAGAAACTTTGTCCTAGACACTTTTTATATAAAACATATAGTTAAAAAGTTATAGTCAGTTTTTGTAAAAAAATATCTTATTTTTGCTCTCCTGTAAACCTTAGTTTTGTCCCTTCCGTTATTTCATATTTCCGGTATCGATTTCTACGGAGAGTATCAACAGAACTGACAATTCCCGTGTCGATGGAGTAATAATATAACTTATTGATCGACTGAAATGTCGGAAATGTCATTCCATAATTATATTAAATAAAATGTTTAGTCCACAGATATAGATACACCTACATAACGCAAGAGCACCTACTTCACGTGCCAAAAATCGCACCAGTTTACAATCGAAAATCATAAGCCGCCACTTTCGCGCTCAGTCCTGCGTACTGCTGGCTGGGTGAGCGTGAGCGAGAGAGGGCGAGCTTGTGACGTCATAGTAGGTAGTCAAAAAGTGGCACGCTTAGTTTTCATACAGTTCGTGATACTTGCGTTATCTGGGTATATCTATATCTGTGGTTTGATCAAATTCCAATGACAGAAATTGGGGAAGGTTGATAAATATTAATACAGGCGTGAAATGGGACTACCACGAAATAATATCAAAATACATGTATTGTTTAAGTACATAACAGTTTTAATTATTGTAGTGTCAATTAATGTTTCTCCACCTTAATATTTAATCTTGATATGAAGTCATCCTATGCGTACCAAATCAAAGCAATCTATCTATTATGTAATATAGACCAATTGATTATTAGGACATTATAATAAATGCCCGGGCAGTTTGATAAATAAAATAAAATCTTTCCATTCATAAGTAGACACTCTGCTGACCTATGATAGTAAAAACATAAATTGACTGGACTTCTTGGACATTTAGAAAATTTATTCTGGATAGTTTATGTATATAGTACCTATTTACATCATTATTTAACAATAAAGAAATCTCAACGTTTTGTCAAATCGTAAAAACCGAGTGAAGCAGGCAGGGGTGGAGTCACTAGTACCTAATAATCATTCATAAGATTTGGCGGACTGCAACTTGTCAAAACTGAGTTAAGACCCTTTCTTACTGTATGCTCAATTAAATTTCACTAAATGAAATTACAAATATCTTTGTAACGAACCTTTTTTCAGTACTACTTCCTTTGTTAGATTTAATTTGTAAAAGCTACAGGAGCCTTTGACAAAGTTTATGGATATCGTAGAGAACACGGTGTATAGACAATTTATTCGCGTGTTGTGTCCTGACACCTAGTCGTATGTTCTTGTTCGCGATCTATCATATCTGTTATGCGACATGTCATTGGAGGGAATATGTCGTGACACATAACAACACATTGAATAACACCACGGATTAGACAGAAGATACACGATAATCCCATTTCAGGCTTAGTCAGCTTTATCTAGAGAAACTAGACTTCTGTTACAATTTACTGGAACATCACTGACATTAAATGGCCAGGAAATATATATACCTACCTATACATGACACGTTTCCATCGAACACTAACCTATATTATATAGACCATTACTTTTAGTGGCACGTAACTTGGCAAAAGTCCCCTTCTTCTAATATCCTTTCTTTAACTTTCTTCTAAACGGACATGTTAAAAAATAAATGACGGCAATAACCATACGAATAAAAGTGACCATTTTTTTGTTGCTGTGCAGGAATGGAAAGCATTATAATAAAAAGATGTTGCAAGCAACTCAGTGAAAAACTTGAGTATCGAGAACATGGTAGGCGTAGGCTTATACCAACTATCTCGGAGCCGGCTTCCAGTCTAACCGGGTGCAGCAGAATATCAGTTTACATAGAGCGAACTGCCTCCATTACTCAATTACATTGGGTAACACGATACCCCTTGGTAAGGCTGATTGTCAAACTTTCGGGCTTCTGGCGATCCGTAACGACTGTCAAATATCCACAAATGATAGCCGGGACAAAGGTCTTATGTCCGATTCCTATAATTTACGGACCGTTAATGTTTAAAATTAAGACTCTTGTATATTTTCTAATGACAGTAGCTATTTAGCTATCACAGGTAAAATTACGAGTAGCTTACGAATCTATTTATATGCCCAGTTTGTAAATAAAAATGCTACCATTGGTAAGCAAAACGATTCGTTTTTGTTTATAGAAACCGAGCATAAAAGTTCTTTCGGAGGCACGGAGGGGTCTCGGTACGTAAAGATCCACCTCGGCAAGCGTAACCGATCGACCCGTGCGGGGTCGTTAGTAAGAATCAGTTTCTAGAAAGGAAATACTGTAAAAGAATTGTTGAGTAGCATCAAAGTTCCCATAGCAGCGAGTGATACGAAATAGGCACTAACTATTTTAGTGTTTCCTTTTTATTGAGAAAATTATTAGCGACGGGAAGTGAGCACCGATAAATACATCATAAGGCCGTGTCCTGGTATAAGCGATCGTCGCACTGTAAACGAAAAGGCAAATCCAGCTGATCAATATTATTTGACACTTATATTGCTCCAAATGCAAGGTTTGGACTCCACAGTCATCCAGTCATATCTTTTTCTTACATAAAACAAAGTCGGGTTAGTTAAACCATTTATAATTAAAGAACGGCCGGACCGATTTTTATGACCTTTGTTGTCTTTATCTGCGCCCGAATAGCAGAATAAAATGATTGAAACATGGGAGAACATCACTAAAAAAGGAAAATGAAGATAATTTAATTTTCTCATACATTCTTTCTTATTGATTCTGAGAGGATACGAAGTTCGCCGGATCAGCTAGTTTACGATAAAACATAATACCAGCTGACCTCTCATTATGGACGGGTTTTACGTAGGGTCAGTACATTGGTTATAATTCCATAAAAGTTTAGGTTAAATTCCATTAAAATATTATTTTTGAGTTCGTTATTACAATCAATGTATGGTAAATAGAGCAGGGGTGGCCAAGTGGTAACGGCCGCGACTTACGAGTTGTAGTTCGTAGGTTCGAACTCAGACAGGTGCTTTACTTTGTGTGTATTTCATCACCACTGCTCTCAAAACGGTGAAGGAAAACATCTTGAGGAAACCGGCATGTCCTAGAACCAAAAATTCGAAGACATGTGACATGTGACAACCCGCACTGGGCCCGCGCGGTGGATTACGGCCCACTCCCTCTCATTGAGAGGAGGCCTGTGTCCCAGTGGAAACATTATAGGCTGATTATGATTACGATGATGAAGGTAAAATTAAATAAATGCGGAAATAAAATGACTAATGATATTTTTTTATCACAAATGAAAACTACTTAGAATCATCATCGTAACTAAGCTAAATCACATCACGTAAATTGTCTTCATGACATAAACTCAATGGTATAAAACGCACTATGACGATATCTAAAAATACGTTATAGTGCGTTTTTCCCATTCCCATCATAAAAAAACCGAGTGTGCTTATGACCACACGACTGAAGTGAAACTTCAAACAAAGACTATGAGAGGAAGAGAGAAAGAAAATGTGCGCGCGCACTGCTTTCTCTTGCTTATATCCCCCACTCAACTCTCGTTCGCCTCGCCCGATCACACTTTTCGTAACGCTTATGTCACGCGTTCGCCAGCTTACTCCCCAAATCAAGCGTGCGTAAAGAAGTTTCACTTCAAAAATTTTGCGAACTCTTCGTTTTTTGGCCCTGACGGTTTCTCGGTATCTATAACATAATCATGTTTTAATAGGCTTGTTTGCACCGATACTACGGTACGGTGCTCCATGACCTGACAGTAATAATCGTCTTTTCCATTCAGCCAATCAATACAAGTTGACAGTGCCTCAAAACGGTCCAGCGTTTTTCTGCATTGAGACCACATTTCCGCCCGGTTTTGGCGAAATCCGGGCAGTCGTCATTTTCAAATAAACCCGTACTCTTTTCAGTTTTTTTTATGAACCTCGTTTTGGTGTGGTTTGCTTTGATATTTCCGAAAAAAATACTAGAAGTACAGCAGTGAGCTTCTAGTCAATCCCGGGTACAAGGTATGTATTATGTCTCTTTATAAATACGAAACACAAAGTTCGAACAAATAATGGTTTTTCTCATATTCGACTGCATTTTTCTTGGCAGTGGATTGGCTATCCTAACTAATATTATAAATGCGAAAGTAAGTTTGTTTGTTACCTTTTCACGCCTAAACCACTTAACCGATCATCCTGAAACTTTGCATACACGTTGTCAGGTGCACAGAAACGGACATAGGTACTTTCATCCCGAAAAAAAAAGTGCTGTTCCCGAGGAAAACAACAATAAAGTTATTATGATAATAGATGCCGCCACGTGTATATTGAACTTTGTCACATTATTTAATTCTGAAGCGGTACGAAGGTCGCCGGGTCAGCTAGTTCGTAATAGTTATAATTTCGAAAAGTGCTACCACAGAATACTTAAAGTACTACGTACAGAAAGGACACTCCCTTCCCCGCACTTACATCAGTTACCGCACCTCACCCCGCACTTCGGCGTATTCGTCGCAGTTCTTTAAGGCGAATGGTTATGCCAAACTTCAAAGTAGACCTCTCTTTGAAGGCCTACTTCTCCCAAATGGATAGCCCAAATATATTAAAAAAAATATATGATATGTGACATATGTTTACAAATATAATTTAAGTTTGATTTTTTTAATATTACTGTTAGTTTTAACAATAAAAAATCATATCCATCCTCTTATTTTACGCAAGAATTTTCTTTCTACTTCCAAACGCCTGAAGCGATTTTGATGATTCTTTCACCAAATTATAGCAAATTTAATGGTTTATAAAAATTAAGTTTGTTTTTTTTAATAATTATTATTTAAGTGGGAAAAAATCAGGAACACCATGGTTTTACCTATACGGGCGCGGGCAGCAGCCGCCCGGTCAGTCTCGCTGTAGCGTTCGCACGGGGAGGTTGTGTCGCATGTCGGCTCGCTCCGATCTGCATTTTTGTAGCAAAGACTAAATAGCGCAGATAGTACACTCGGACTGTTCGTTTACGCTTGGACGTTGATAGTATTAGTAGTAGTGATAGTTTGTTTGCGAGTGGACGATATATTATTGTCTATTGAATACTAATATAATAATAATATCAATAAAACACGTTTATTCAGTATACAGATCGTTTATTCACGTATACAAACTATAAAAAATACAATTACAAAAAAAAATAATTAAAACTAACTTATGACTAATACCGCTCTTAACAGTGGTAGTTTTTAGGGTTCCGTACCCAAAGGGTAAAAACGGGACCTTATTACTAAGAGTCCTCTCTCCGTCTGTCTGTCTGTCACCAGGCTGTATCTCACGAACCGTGATAGCCAGAAGAAGGGTTATGTTTTTCGAGAGTATATAATATACAGGGTGAATTTTTCAAGTGGGCGTGGATGGCCAAATTCTATACTATGAGGAATAGCGAAAAATACTCAAAGGAGTCGCGGGCTCGATTTTGATGAAAACTAAAACTGAATCATTGGATTTTTGAAAAATCAATATTTCTAGCCAGGAATCGAACCTGTTGATTTTGAAAAAAAAAACACACACTGTATTATTACACCATTCGATAGTGTCCCTAATAAGGATCAAATTCTGGGAAGTAATGACATACGGCAAACTTAAGTAAAATGTTGAATCTTAATAAACTGCTTCTTATTTTAAAGTATTCATACCTCGATTACGTACCTTGTTCGAAATGATGCTCAATATTTTTATTTTACTAACACACCCGCAGCGCAGTCACCTTCACAACATTATGTTCCAAATTCGAATTTCTTTTACGATCTTTGGAAAATATTCTAATGGAATCACTAATATTGTAATGCTGAATGACAGTACAATCCTTGAGACGTCGAATCCAGCTATGTATTGAAAACAATGGTCGCGTCAGGACACGTGACCGTCAGGAGAGATTTCACAGGGAGAACTACTACTCCTAACTACTAAGTATCCCCCTCTCTTTCTACGGCGGCGCCAACCGAAGTGAACCAAGTGACACACGACAATGGATGGATGGATGGATGGATGGATGGATGGGTGTGGGTGTGGGTGTGGATGTGGGTGTGGGTGTGGGTGTGGGGTGTGTGTGTGGAAGTGGGTGTGAGTATGGGTGTGGGTATGGGTGTGGGTGTGGGTGTGGGTGTGTGTGTGGCTGTGGGTGTGGGTGTGGGTGTGTGGGTGTGGGTGTGGGCGTGTGTGTGGGTGTGGGTGTGGGGGTGTGTGTGGGTGTGTGTGTGGGTGTGGATGTACGGATGGATGGATGGACAGCTGATGGCTCGACCGTCTGTATAGTACCTACACTGCTGTGTATTCGTAAAATTCGTGTATACTCGTATAGTGTTTAAAATATGGAAATTGAACAAAGTGCATCTATTAATGAAAAAAGTGACGCAGAAATAGTGAAAAAAATGAGTTATATTAATTCGATTAATAATTGATTTATTTCAACGTTAATATTCAAGTTTTCACTTCTGCCGGCACTCCCGGAGTGCAACCCGTCTTTTTTTTTCTCATAACCTATCGAGTGGGGTATCAAAATAAAAGGTTTTAAAAGGTGATTACAAAAATATATACAATTTATAATATGGTAAAAACTAATTCAAAGTGACAAATCGTAAAAAACACCTACCAAGAACTAAATCGTCAGCGAAATCTTTCACATTTGTAAACTAAAAAGCAGGAAATAAAAAAATTACAAAACCCGACTGCAACCTTATACTAAAACTAACTGAAAAGCTAAAAACAAGCCCATTTTAAATTAAATAAAAGTTGGAAGCAGGCGGGACCCATTTGAGTTTGTAACTATAATAATGGTATTCTTCTGGCAATCACGGTTCGTGAGATACAGCCCGGTGACAGACAGACAGACGGACAGAGGAGTCTTAGTAATAAGGTCCCGTTTTTACCCTTTGGGTACGGAACCCTAAAAACTACCACTGTTAAAAGCGGTATTAGTCATAAGTAAGTTTTTTTTTTTCATAATTGTATTTTTTTATAATCTGTATACGTGAAAAAACGAACTGTATACTGAATAAACGTTTTTTATTGATATTATTATTATTTTTTATTTGTCTCTAAGAAAGCAGTATTTTTACTGTAAGTACAATAGCATTCATACTCACAACATAAATATTGTACGTATTCTCGATCCATCTACACTCAGTAAGTAGGTAGCATCATAAAACTGCCTAAGACAAAATGCATCCCACGCCGCATCTGCATGCGCTACGTACGAGTACGACACTCTTTGACATTGGGGAGGTAAGCGGGCGCGCGGGGTGAGGCACTGGGTTCGCCTATGCTCCGCCCAAACGCTCAAGGACATTCGAGGCTATAATCGCCTTAACAAGAGCGCTCGCAAACACAAGTACCTCACGCACACATTCATACGTATACAAACGTCATTTTTTAATGTAGTATTAGTAGGTAATTATTTTGCGAGCGTTGTATGGAGTGTCCGGGGTGTGGTGCTACTATCCACCTAGGTCATCACAATCTATAACAAAGCAGATAAAATAAAACCTTTTTGTACTACTTTGTGATGCTGACACTTTAAATGAGAAAAATCGAATGATTTCATTATAATTTTACTCAAGCCCTTTGTACATACACGGCACGGTTTCTATACGGTGCGAAGTATTTACCGCGCCGTAGAAAAATTGTTTGACCTTGTATACGACACTGTTCTATGGTACCTATACGGCGGCGTCGCCGTACCGTGCAGTGCCGCCGTGTCGTCAACAAACTTCCATACTGCTCCATACAACACTAACGACCGTCCCTACACATAAACAGTAGTTTTTCAAGTCAAAAAATTGTGGGTGTGTAAGGGCTTTATCGAGCACATCGTCATTTATTACGAATTATTAGAGGGTATCTTCACAAAATTATTACTGAAATCGTGACCGGGAGTGTTTGTTATCGTTTTAGCTAGTGCGGTAAAAGAAATTTAGTGAACCTTATTGTCCAGCTAGGTCGGCCATATCGGCCACAGTGCTTCGGTCGAATACGCGATCATTTGTCCCTCATTACTTTGGAAAACCGGAAGCCGTCTGTCGGCACTTTGCCGCGTTCGGGTGAGAGAAATAAAATTATTTCGTTGATCGCTTTCATTAGGACATGTAGTAAGAGAGAAATCAACTATATCTTATTTATATAAGGACAGGATGCTAGTATCATGTCCTTATCGTTATTTATTTCATCGCTACCAGTAATGAGCAGAAAAGGTGCTGAGTTTTTCGAAAATCATACTATTTTTATCATTAAATGCATTGTCGAAGTAAATGTAGCAAAGGTCATCGGACACCATTTCAGCTCAGCATCGGATCGGAATAATTTCGCCTCATCGGCTTTGACTCGTTGTCAACCAAGCGTCAAACCAGCGAGAGCACGTACAGATTTTTATTTCACAAAGCGGCGCGCGTGTCGGAGTATGTAGAATTATATTGAACTAGCTGTTGCCCGTGAGGTTGTCTGCAATCCAGGATGAAAAGTCGCCCATGACCTTCTCCAGGCCTACCCATGTGTCATCCGTTCTGCCGTTCTAGCGTGAATGCGTAACAAACAAACTTACTTTTGCATTTATACTCAGAATTAAAAATTAAATTAAATAATGTGACAAAGTTCAATAGACACGTGGCACCATATTTCAGGATGAAAGGTGTCTGATTCTGTACACCTGAAAATGTAATGACCGGCTCAGTGATTTAGGCGTGAAAATGTAACAAACAAACTTACTTTCGCATTTATAATATTAATTAGGATAGAATATAATCATTCATTTCTTTTCCTAAATGAAATGGAATTAATATGTACTGTATTCTTGCTAAGCTGTCAGGGTAAATCTAGAAAAATATAATCAACGAATTCCGAGCGAAACCGGTGATTTGTGAGTCGGTCTAAATAAATACAAAAACTTATTTTACTTTCACCTAAAATTTAAAGGTAGCAGAATTAAATATTGTATTTGAAATAGCGATTGCCTTAATTTTTAACCCCCGACGCAAAAACGACGGGGTGTTATAAGTTTGACGTATCTCTCTGTGTGTGTGTGTGTGTGTCTGTCTGTGGCATCGTAGCTCCCAAACGGATGAACCGTTTTTTATTTTGTTTTTTTTTTTGTTTGAAAGGTGAATTAGTCGCGAGTGTTCTTAGCTATGTTTGAAGAAAATCGGTCCAAGATAGCCGCCGCCAAAAAATGGCGGATTACATATTTTTTCACAACTCTCTCAATATGGGTATCAAATGAAAGGGCTTGACAAGTAAAACACTAAACACTATGATGAATTTCAAAACCAAGATGGCCGCCACCACAACATGGCGAATTGTATATTTTTTTCACAATTCCCTCAATATGGGTATCAAATGAAAGGGCTTGACTAGTAGAATACTATACACTATTATACATTTCAAACCAAGATGGCCGCCACAACAAATGGCGAATTCACAGAGGAATACGTTAGTATGGAATGAACGCCAACAACCACGAGTACCTAAATAGCTTCGCTTCACTGTGGTTACAAAATACGTACAGCTGCGCAGATTTCGGCAAGTCACGTGTCGATCGTATAGCATGTTTACTAGTCATATAATATTATAAAGTTTAAAAAGCAAGAAATAAAAGTTAAATCAAAAATTTAAAAAACAGCCGACTCAAACAAAAACCTCTAAAAACTTAAATAATAATATATATTGGCCCTTTAAGTTTAATATATGTTGCAGAAAATATTTTGATCCAAGCGTCCTCACGTCGGGGGACGGCTTAATTTTATATGCTATTTTTTATGTTTAAGTGGTATTAAATAATACATGTAGTAAACTCAGTGTGGTGTTGTTTGAGAAACTTCATCTAATTACATTCAGATATTATTCATGTTATAAAACAGTTCTGCCAAATTAGATTTATTTAAAACTTATATTTATTGTATTAAATTAAAAGATCTGCCAGTTTCGCTACCATCACATGGGCGTAAGTTGAAAAATTTATTCACGGTTCATTACTTATCTGTTGTAAAAAATAGTTCTTGTAGTAACGAAACGGTCAAGCCTCATAAGTATTTTGACTAAGGTGTAGAGTTTGTGAAGTTAGGGCTTATAGAGTTAGAAGCTTCGCTTTTTGACAGTGCGAGCCATATGGTCTCGTCTTGGCAACATTTTACACGAAAATGTTTTTGGTGGGATCTCACTATTACTAATACATAGTATATTATAATTATATTACTTTCTTAAAAATGTTTGCTATTCATGCTAACATTGACAGCAATAGTAATTTGACTAATGTCGTGTCCATTCTTTGTGCGTTTAAGACAAATAGAAATAAATATTCTTATGAAATTTTATGTTATCTAATAAAATCGCAGATACCCCAGTGGAATTCAATTAGGGTAATGAACGATTTTGAGGAAGCCATAATAAAGGCTCTGTTATCATTCAATGTTGCTATAGATATTAAAGGTTGTCATTATCATTATACTAATAGTCTTTTTTTTATCTTTATTAGTTACTAGAATTGTCGTGTCAGAAACGCCATCTCTCGACGAGCGCACTCGTCTACCTAAGCCTTTTCCCAACTATGTTGGGGTCGGCTTCCAGTCTAACTGGATGCAGCCGAATACCATTATTTTAAGTGGAGCGACTGGCTATCTGAGCTTCACAAGACAGTTACTGGGTAATACGATAGCTGTTGGCTACAGATCTGGCAACCCGGTTGCTAGCGACTATTATTGTTGGTTGGCTAGCGACCGGGCGGCTTGCGTGTTTTTTATCTTTTTTAATTATTCTTGTGATCTATATTTATTATACCCAACTGCACATTACCTGGCTTTAATTTGGTGCTTAACTATTGTTAAGCACCAAATTCCCTTGCTAAGACTGGTTGTCAGACTTTCGGGTTTCTGACTACCCGTAACGACTGTCAAAGATCCACGAATGACAGCCGGGACCAAAGGCTTAACGTGCTTTCCGAGGCACGGCGGGGTCTCGGTATGTAAAGATGGTCACCCATCCACAGACCAACCGCGGCAAGCGTAGCTTAACCTGATCGATCGACCTGTGCGGCTGTTATGATTTAGCCACAGGCCTCTCCTCAACGGGCGCACTGTAATTACTAATACAGTGCGCACACTAGAGTTAAATATTTGTACAATCATTTAGACCTGTTTAATCTCGAGTCAAAACTGATAGCATAGGTACAAATTAATAGCCCGGATGTACAGTACACATGCATAACAAGCATAATCAGCCTATAATGTTCCCAATGCTGGTACATAGGGCTCCTCTGTGTGAGAGGAGTAGGCCCTCGCGGCCCCATTGTGGGTGGATTAATGGATGTCACAAGTCTTCGATGGCTTATTGGTAATTGTTTTTATAGTGTGAAAGAATTTTTTGATAAAAAAGTAGCTGATAAATATAAGATATGATGCTGAGATTTAATTATATTACTTTATATACCTATGTCCTTTATTCAATTAAATACCTTATAAATTATATTTTTAAATATTAGAATATAAAAAAATATAAAAAACCAGCCAAGAGCGTGTCGGGCCACGCTCAGTGTAGGGTTCCGTAGTTTCCCGTCCGTCACAATAACACTTATTGTGCCCACTTATGAGTTTAAAGGTGGGTATCCATTATGTTCGCGCTCCAGCAGCGCTCCGCGCTCCTGCAACTGCCCCCGGTAGTGGGTACGTGCGCGAACACGGAGCGTGCAACATTGCACGCTCCGCGGCAGGCGCTCCGACTCCTGACGGTTTTTAGCGCGAACACAAAGGGGAGCGCAGTGTGTCAAAGGGGAGCGCATGTAGAAGTGCGCGCGACGTATCCATTGGAGCAGTTGCAGGAGCGCGGAGCGCTGCTGGAGTGCGAACATAGTGGTAACCTAACTTAAAAGGAATAGAAGTTTTATGTAGTTAAAAGATACCGCCAATGCCAAGGAGAGACCAACCGAACAATTCGATAATACCCGACCCAATGTAATAAGTACCTACAGCGCCATCTCTCGCGGAATTGGGTTACTAATTAATACATAGACGTGCCAGAAGTTTTCGTTGGTAATTTTGGATTGCGAGAACTGATTTTAATAATTCTTTTTTTGTTTGAAAAAAGATACGTTCAGGATAATAAAATATGTAAACGAAGTTAAAAAAAATGCTTGCATATACGATTATACTACAAACTTAGTCCAAAAATTATTTTGTACAACTTTTTGTCTTTTTTGTACAAAAACTGTTGTTTCCATCAAGTTCAAAATGATTTTCCTAGAAAGTCCTTATAAAGTTCTACTTTTCAGATTTTTTTCATATTTTCTAAAGTTATGGTTCAAAAGTTAGAGGAGGGGACACGTTACTTTTTACTTTTAGAGCGATTATTTCCGAAATTATTGACATTATCAAAAAATGATTGTAGTAAACCGTAAACCCCTATTCATTTTTAAATACCTTTCGAACAATATATCACACGTTAGGGTTAAAATAAAAAAAAAAAAACACTTCCTACTTTACATATGGGCTACCCTAATAAAACATTTTTTTCCAATTTTTATTTTACCACTTTGTCGGCGTGATTGATATACATATTGGTACCAAATTTCAGCTTTCTAGTGCTAACGATCACAGAGATTAAGCGAGGACGGACAGACGGACGGACAGACAGACATAAGCGAAGGCGAAACTATAAGGGTTCCTAGTTGACTACGGAACCCTAAACACATTTAAAAATATACCTATTATTCTTATGTGTTCAAATAGATACGAAACCCTAATAACCAGTGTTATTAAAATGTTTTAATTTTAACAAATTAAGTAATGCGTTAAAGTTACATTTAACATGTTTAAATATTTGTATGCCAGTTCATGGCGAAACATATAAGATCATCACTTTATTTATAAGACTTAATGTACAGACGCCAGCACATCAACCTACCCGAAACTGTCAAATTTTCCCAATCAACTTTGAACCTTATACTTAAGTGATAAACTTGAAAATCTATTAAAGAAATTTGACAGATTGTAGTAGGTTGATGTGCTGGCGTCTGTACCATGTTTTAAAGCAAATAAATATATTCTATTCTATTCGTTTTTTTTTTTTGTTCTAGAACATGCCGATTTTCTCACGGTGTTTTCCTTCACCGTTTTGAGAGCAGTGGTGATGTAAATACACAATGTAAAGTGCCTGCTGGGTTTGAACTCACGACCTACAACTCGTAAGTCGGGGCCGTTACCACTGGGCCATCACTGCTCTGCTCTGATGGTGCAGTGCCGTGAGGGAATTACCGAAACTGTTGCCATCCTAAAAATCGTCGTCTTTACCGAAATAGCTTCTACAACCCAATCAAATTATGTGCTACGACACCATAGGCTAGCGTAGATTGACTAACTGATTGGTTTTAACAGACAGGTGGCCCAGAAAATACATAACTACATAGGTAAGAAAATGTTGACCAAACGAATTTAGAGTACCGTTTTCGATCACGATTTGATTACCCCTATTATCCTGTGATTACCTTGTATCGGCCATTATTGATAACTATGGCCTTTTGTACACGACACGGTTTCTATACGGTGCGCGCATAGACCGCGATGTAGAAAAACGTGTCCGTCAACAAGCTTCCATAGCGATCCATTAAACACTGACGAGCCGTGCCTACACACGGCGAATAAACCGCGCCGTAAAAAAACGTGTCAACAAGCTTCCCAGTGGCGGATTTACATATTTGCCGCCAGTAGGCTATTGAAATTTTGCCGCCCCTACCGACCTCTACAGTAATGTCCCATGTCTTTTGTATACTGCTTCGCTTTTTCTTCAAAATGCTTAAAATGTCTTCGTTCATCAGCTACGAAAAACTTGCAAAGAGATTTGTAAAAATCAGCAACTGTGATAAAATCTACGGTAGAAGCCTGAATTTGAGCATTCGCTTTGTTTATTCTTTCTAAAAAAACATGGTAGATATATGAATATTTTAATTTCAGTAAGACATTTAAAAAAAAAATGTTAGCCCCTTTGCCGCCCCGTAAATCTGCCGCCCTAGGCTCCAGCCTACTCAGCCTATTGGTAAATCCGCCACTGAAGCTTCCATAGCGAACCATACAACACTGACGAACCGTGCCTAAACACGGCGAATAAACCAGAGTTTTTCTTTAGAAAAACGTGTGTGTACAAATCCTAACACTCGTGACTGAAACTAGCGTATAGCGAAAATTGGCGCACTCTATTGTATCTCTATATCCCGTTTACATCCAACAATAAAATTCCGAAAACCATGATAACTAAGTATCTCTCTCTGTCTCTTTCTGTTTTATATAATAGAAATAAAGAGAGAAAGTCGTAAGGAGTCCCACATAACGCTTTTTCGATACTTGAAGATTTCTACCAGTTTACCCAAACAAGCCGCGCTAATGAACTTCATTCCAAAAAACTTCAGCGGAGTGTACACTTAGTAGTGAGTTTGATGATGCTATAATGAGAATGACGAGGCAACTTCAACTTTCAGCCGTCCTTAGCGAGAACCTGGCGGCGAATGGAATGTTACACCGCTTTTTTACGATTATACATTACTACGGCGACGGCTTCGGAATAAATTAGCATCTTTTCCCTATAATTAAGCAATATATGTATGTAGGTAGGCATAGTCCCTGTATTTATGTTACAAAACACGCAGGTTTTTTGCTAACAAACAATGTTTTAACGATATTGCTACGTGCATAGATTGTTATACTTTTATATTTTTAGTATCGATTGCTAAGATTTTGTGTCACTTTCTTGCAAATACTAAAAAAGTAAGTATGTCACCGTGCGATTGTGAACACCATTGGCTTATATAATATATCTCGCGAGATTATAAACTGTCGATAAATTGTGTACCGTACCATACTGCGTACGGGTCTGGTTCATAATATCGACAGTCACTACATCGACGGTCGCTGTATCGGAAACGTTCCATCGACGGGTTAATGAATCGATAGTACTCCAAATCGATTGTACGCTACATCGACAGTACACCAAATTGATAGTACGCTGTATCGACAGTATACCATATCGATAGTACGTTGTATCGACCGTACATACAATATAACGTAAGTATACATTTTCCATAGTTTATTACCGACTTCATATATTCAATTCATGACAAACCGTCATATTGTGAATGAACCTGCACTTCGACAGTGTTCACAATTTGTCCGATTTTGTCACCCGTAAAATTGTGAACCATCCCGCATTATTTGGTTTTGGCGGTAGCCGAATTGGTCGCAGTACCTAACTAAGCCAGGGCACCCGGACCAAATAAGGTATGTTAGGTAAGAACTGTGACCAAGAGCTTCCTCCTAGTTGGTCGCAGTTACTTGGCTTCTTAGCTTTCATCTGGTAGGCAAGCTTAGGCAAGTTCGGTAACAATAGAAAAATTATTTGTGTCCATTAGTGACAGTTGAGTATTAGCGCAAGGTGAGATTCGTCGCTTGCAAATTTGATACCGTCAATATGTCAGTTTGCCTTCTAAAGATAATAAACTATGGAAAAATAATGCATTAAATTGTAAATGGTTTTTTTGCAGTTCACAATTTTTTGTTAGTCTTTATGTAATCTCGCAAGATAGATTATAAACTAACAATTTGCATAATTATACGATGACAAATACGAATTACTTGCTGGCCCGACAGACACTGTCCTGTCCACAATAATTCGTACAAAATTCCCATAGAATAAAAAATCACTTTCAGTTTTCCCGAATTTTCCCGGCAACTTTTAAAATGTTTCTTTCTTCCTGAACCTGGTACAGTCGCATCCCGCGTCCCGCGCGGGTTTCATTGGGGCCAGAGTACGAGGCCAGAGCTTTCTTTCAATTGATTGGGAAACAAAAGCCTGTCAATGGTTGGTCGCCTTGGCGCACGTTCCGTACCTTATTGTTTAACTGGGTGTAGCTTTCAGAACCTACCCTTCGCCAAACCTTGAACTTGTTTCAATCGCGTGTCTACAAGGCGTAGGTCATTGAAATAATTCTAAACCTGAAAAGGGGTAACTGAATTCAAAATTATTAACATCTACAAAAAAATCAAACATTCCATACATTTTGTCGAGTTATGTGAATTTAAATGTAGATGATTTTTCCGCGATTGCAGGGTTATAAAGTTACCAACCCATAGATCAGTAGTAAAGTGTTCACAGTGATGACTGACACGGATTTTGCGTTATTTGAATTACACTTTGTAAGTTTACGCTTTCGTTCATCATCGTCATCCTTCTAATATCATGTCTTCCGTTTTCCTATCAGCCATCAAGTAGATATTCACTCATTTCTTGTCATGTCATTTTTTCACACAATCCATTACATTCATCATTTCCACGGTCATCCTCTTGATTCTTAAACAGTTCTTCGATATTCGTGTCTTCGATGACCGATCCGCCGACACAATTGTTCATCTATCCCCGCGTTTACCTACATCAAGACTCGTTATCCTTTTTATAACTAGTACTAAGCCGTGAAATAACTGACCCTTGAACTATAAACTGTAACACAAAATTTTTCTCACGACACTACCTTCATTGCTTCGCCATAGGGCGTTTGTCCACCACAGCGTCACAGTATTTGTGACAGCGTCACCGGACGTCAGCGAGAAACGAGATTATTCGAACTGAACGTGACGTCCCTGTAATTTTTGTCCACCGCGGCCTGTCAAAAAACTATTTCAGACACCAATCTACATGGTCCTCAAATGATCTGACCAAGATTATATCTGGACTTTAAAAGAGACTGTGACCTCAGAGTGTCGGCCTTTTTTCTCAGTCGGATAGGTGTGTAAACATAAACATGTTTACACACCAATCAATTTTTTTTTCTGTGTTACTGACTGAAAAAAAAAATCATTTTATCAGGATCAGTGTCGAGCTTACAAAGTCAATATGTAGAGACTCCCTGCGGCTGAGAATATTGCGCTGTGCTTGATGCTATCAAAAGCCTATGCGTAATCCGCGAAAGCCAGATATAAAGGTTTCAGAAATTCTGATTGGCTTTCTATTAGCTGATTAAAGGTTTGAAGGCTGTCTGTAGTGGAAGAGCTTAGGCGAAATCCGGCCTATTCTGGTGGTTGGTGTAAGTCTAATACTGCGTCGATGCGGTTGACTTTTATGAAAGCCTTATTTCACTTATTGTGAAACGAAAGTATAAATTAATAAATTTAAATATTTGTTTGCTTGTTGTGGTATTTGGTTGTATATTTGGTTTATTTTTATCTAAAGGTATGTTCCGAAAAATTTCTCGTTTTTTAATTTCGATGTTTTTCTATAGCAACTTTTACTAAGTTTATGTTCTTAAGATCTTTTTTAATAGCTCTTTTTAGGTACCTTTGTTACCCATGTATGATGTTCTGTTCCAATTTCATATATCTAGTTCTATTTTCAATTAAGCTTGTTGTAGGTGTAGTGAGTTTTTTTATTATTGTTCCTGTCTGTTTTTATACTACTACTGCTTTTGCGTATACCGATAACTATCCTGTATATTAATATATGTTATATTCTACTCCTGCGTCGGGGACATTGGATATTTCTCACTGTATATCTACTCACAATAATATTCTCAATCGACGCGTGGTTTTTTGTGTCGGACTTTTGCAGTTCCCACCGCCATCTCTCTACTAACCCTCGCGAAAAGGAGCAAAGAAAGACAGCTGCAGCTTGTATCACCCTTTGCAATACTTTCACCCAACATTAATGCCGAGCTTTTAACGCCATCTTTGGGATGGAGCTAACACTATATATCAAGTCTGCGTAGCGTTCCTCGCTGAACGGATGAAGGAAACTGAGGCTGCAATTATTCTTCAAATATTACACAGATGGCGCTGCAAGAAAAAATTATATTGAATGTTTAGTAACTCCACATTTCGTGTTCTTTTAAAAATATTATTATTCAAAAGAAAAACATACTTTTATATACGTTTTTCTATGAATAGTTAATAAAACGTACACTGAGTATCATAAAGTTCCCATAAGAGTATCTAGGTACCTTATAAAAGTTCAATGATAATTACCTAAGCTGGTCTAGGTATTAGGTTGTTTTCAGGGTACTTCATATTATTCGTTTTTTAATAAGGAAATGCACAATTTTCTTTTCGTTCTTGTTTATTATCCAATGGTATCTAATTCAGAACGTTTTATTTTTATTAACCGACTTCTAAAAAAGGAGGAGGTTCTCAATTTGAATGTTTGTATTTTTTTTTTTTTTTTATGTTTGTTCGCGCATAACTCCGTTGTTTGCCAACCGATTTGAAAAATTCTTTTTTTGTTGGAAAGGGTATACTTCCCAAATGGTCCCATGAAAATTTTATCGAAATCGGACAAGCGGTTTTTGAAAAATCAACAAAAATCTAAAAAAATATCTACATTGTCTACATTAATTAACGATCTTTTTGTTTACTTTTTTGTGGGGTAGGTACAAACTAAAAAGTGAAAAATAAAAACTTTTTTACAAAAAAAAAAAACAACCGACTTCAAAAAAAAACACTACAAAGTGATAAATAACTTTAATTTCGGAAGTCGGTGTCAAAAAACGAAAATGCGGAACCAACGACACCGACTTCCGAAATTAAAGTTATTTATCACTTTGTAGTGTTTTTTTTTGAAGTCGGTTGTTTTTTTTTTTTGTAAAAAAGTTTTTTCAGGTCCAGTTGAAAACCAGCTTCAGGCACTAGTTGTCTGGCATTTTACTGGGCCTTTTTGGAGCAGCCGTGAGGCACACTTTCCTGCTAATTTACTAAACTTTCATCAGACTTTACGCTTTATATTTCATCTTTATTTTTTTTTTTATTTTTTTTTTTATCTGATGTATCTGTTGTATTGTGTCTTTTAGTCTGTGCTAAATCCACGTATTTTCTTTCTTTCCTTCTTTTCTTTATTTTATACTAACTGATGCCCGTAAGTTTGTTTCCGGTAGGTACTTTCGCGGGTGTGCGCACGACAAAAAAATTATCAAAGTTTTATCGCACTTACCCACGGGACAAACGAACAAACATACTTTGATTTTTATAAATATTTAAGACTGAAACTAAGTACCACATCTACGTTTTTTTTTCTTCATTGATTCATTTCATAGCTCTTTAGCTAGATTTGCATTTATGTTTTGTAACTATAGGTACCTAACATTGGGCACAAAATATGTATACGTCGTCCAGAATTCATTTGGTGACCTACAATTTCCTTTATATTATATCTATGATACATATACTAAATGTAATACTATATCTATGTGTAGCTTCAGTTAAGTAGGTACAGTCAACAAAAGAGATAAGTATGCAGAATCGTCGGATATAGTTGAAGTTTAGTAAGAAACCGATGGATGTTCTAGAATAAAATTTAATTTTATTAATAGAAAACAAACAGCTCATTTATCAAATTAAATTTCAGTCGACAAAAACCATTGGTTTCTTACTAAACTTCAACTGTATGCGATGATCCTGCTTACTTATCTCTTTTGTTGACTGTATCTAATCCATATTATCCATACAAGTTTTAAAAATTCAAGAGTAACTCTGTATGTCTGTCTGTATTTTACCTGTTCACGCCTAAACCACTGAACGGATTTTGATATAATTTGGCAACGAGACAGTTGGCATCTTGAGGACGAAGGAGGCTGCTTTTTGTCTCAGAATTAAACCATAAGGGGGTGATATAGGGGATGAAAGTTTGTATGGGAAACCCATCATTCCTTATGTTAGCAATATGAAAATTCAACGAACACCTGGCCGGGGGAGCGTGACGAAATGCGCTAGCACTCCAGCACCTCGGCTAAAGGTAGCAGCAGGGCACCGTGTGGTTTTAGTCAGTAAGAGTCTGACAGACCCCTCCACACGCCCCAGGGTGGTGAAAACCCATAAGGATTTTCACACGATAAAAAAACCACACATTGATACAATATTATAGAACAAAGATTGACAATTGTTTCTTGTCAATGTATAGGTCATCTTTTGGTGACTGGTCTACTGCATACCGAGTTCTGACTTCTAACCATACATCATCTGCCTAGTCTTTTCCCAGCTATGTTGGGGTCGGATGCAGCTGAATACCAGTTTTTACATGGAGCGACTGCCTATCTGACCTCCACAACCCAGTTACTGGGTAATACGATACCCCTTAGTAAGACTGGTTGTCAGATTTTCGGACTTCTGACGACCCGCAACGACTCTCAAAGATCCACGAATGACAGCGGGGAGCAACGGCTTAACGTGCTTTCCGAGGCACGGAGGGGTCTCGGTATGTAAAGATGGTCACCCATCCACGAACCAACCGCGGCAAGCGTGGCTTAACCTGATCGATCGACCCGTGCGGCTGTTATTACATAGCCACAAGCTGATTTCTAACCATACAGATATTTCTTATAATCCTTTCTCCGCCCTAGTTTAGTCTGCTCAAAATATAATCAGCCTTTAATTTGTTCACTGTTGAGACTCGACTAGGTAGGTACTCTAGCCTCCTGAGAGAGAAAGTGGGCCACGTAACCCAACATGCAAGTCCAGCGCAGATTGAGGAATGACAGATCATGTCTTCTGGTTTAGAATAATTAGGAACACATATTTTTAATTTCCTTTTCGGATTTTTCAGTTCTACTGATTATCAGAATTTGTGCCTGAAGGCTAATCTGAGGGTACGCAACAGTAATACCAAGTGAAAGATGTTTAATTTGTCCAAATCCATGAACAGCAACTATACTTTTTATAGTATACAGGCACCGGGCTTGGGCGATGGCCGACGCAGCGAAAGGAGTGGAGTAGACTTTGGGTAACATTTTTTTTTGTCTCTTTTTAAATTGTCTGTTTCGTTTATTATTATGTGTCATTGACATACTGTATCGATTCGGTTACGACAACATTCTATAAAACTAAAAAGTCCTGTGGTTAAAAAAGTGTAATTTATTCATTTCTTTTGGGTTCGAAAGTAAAACGACGCGCTTCAAGCTTAAAGTTTTCAAATGAAGTAGGTAACAACTACATATTAACAGCATGCCTGTAACCTCGAAGGGTGTACACAGGTGTACCCTATTTTAGTCCATTGCCATCAACCGGGCACAAATCGGTAGCCGGGGCTGCTACTGTGCAATTCCTGGCGGAAAAACCCAATAATACTTTGCCTGACACGGGAACCGGACCCAGGTCCTCATGCTCAGCAGTAGCGCTTACGACCACTTGACCAAACAAAGGTACCAAAGTAATAAACAACTACTTAACTTATAAGTTGACAACAGCGTATCACAACTAATAAACTTTTGTACAACCACCTATTTAATACAGAATAAGAAACTCAACAAGGCAACTCCATGGATCTCCCTCACGGAATACTAAAATATAAATGATAGAAGATGCGCCAAACATCTATATTGAAAAATTCTTCGCTGTCCGATCATTGGAAAAGTTCGATATAAGAACCCGTCCTCGTTTAAAACAAGACTTTGCTTTTCTTGTACAATTCCACTTTTCGAATACTTAATGTAGACATACCCCTTTTCATCTTTTCCGAGAAGTTTTGGGCTCTTTTAAGAATCGTCCAGTGGAAATTATGCTCTGTTGGGAGTTCGGACGATATGGCACGGATCAGAACCGCGTGATGCCAGGTAAATTGTACGACTACAATAGGACGGGTTGGACGATTTATAATAAAATAGTCAAGGAAAAATGTTTTCTTAAAACTCAAACGGTGTGCTGAAGTGAATTATGTTTTTTGAAGCATTGATTCGCGTTAATAAAGCTGTGAAAGAAAACCAGTGTTTTACTTAACTCGAATTTAAAATTAAATTCTCCTTAACGACCAGCATCGGACGATAAGACATAATATATGTAAGCGGACGCCGGTCCATTGTCGCATTTGGCGTAGCGTAACAAATTGCGAACCATATTTCAAGGCTTAGTTGTTAGTGAAACTAAATCGCCTCTCGCAGGACACTCTCAAATTAAGTTTAATCGTACCAAGTGAGGGGGTCAGTTAAAAAAGAGGCCCCCTAATCAGGTCCGCGCGAGCACGCGTTAGGTACGCACTTACATAATGAAAGGGGGAAGCGAGGGGGTTAGGGAGCCGCTGGGGGCCGTCATCTGCGTACACCCTGTCCGGCCGCCCACGATCGATACCTATACGTGTGGACTTTATGTAAAAAGCCTCCTGCACACCCGGAGGACGCCGACCATAAGTGTCGAGGAACGAGTCGGCCCCAGGGAGAAGGCACGAAATATCTTCAATTTTCGAGAGAAAATTTTCCAATGAGGGGGCGAGAGCCCGCGGCGGAAGGGCTGCGTAGCTCCGGACGCCTGTGTCCGAAAAATGCTCGAACCTTAATTGAATTTACAGATTTGCCTTTCGGAACGCACGCCCGACGCCCGTACCTACGCTGTTTATTGCGGCCGCTCGTTATGAGTCTTTACGAGCAGCGTCGATGTGCCTGATAACTTTTTATTTATTTATAAACTTTTTTTATTTATTTAAATATAAACACGTCGAAACAAAAGCAAGATGTTTCGAGGACTCCACTGATTTAGTAGTTGCATAGTTGGAATAGGTTTGCAAGAATTTTAGACATTACAGATGATCGGGTTTTTTTAACAGATTCTAAAAAACGATTCGCCAAAAATAGCAGGTAAGAACAGTTTTTAGGTTACGACTAATAAGAAATTATAGTTACGAGACGTTTTGAGCCTTATGGGACTTTAGTTGGAGGTTTAGTTTGAGACAAACACGTATCACTCCTTTACTGCTAATGAAAATAATTTAATACGACGTTTATTACTTTACTTCCGTCATATAAACTTACTCAACTTTAAAAGTACCAAAAATAATTAAGTACCTAGGTTAGTTATTGACTCACTCCAGCACCCTTATTGCGTAACACACTATTAATCACAATCTGTATCAATTTGAAGGATATTGCTAATCCATTGCTTCATATGTTCGAACAATTTGTCTGCTCAACAACGTAAATGACGCAATAAATGTTGTTGAACTGTCAAAATTAAAGCCATTCCTACTGTTAGTGTATTACGCAATTACCCCGATATTTCAAAAGCTCAACTTTGATTTTTCATTGATTTTGCCTTAACCGATTCCGACTAAGTAAAAAAAAACTTTCACGTGACATATTTAATACATCAGTTTTACTTGCCTTAATTGTTTTGCGAAAAGAAAAAATAAAAATCAACATTTTCTTTCAAGAAAAAGCCATTCAGCACAAAAAGATTGTAAAAAAAGATATTCTTGAAAATCAAAATAGGAAAGTACAAAAATATTTTGTGAAGTTTTACGATCGCCTTTTATAAAGGGTGTAAGGGGCGAAAAAAGACTAGTGATATCCACGTTGCCCCACTTATTAGTGGCCCTCGGGTCGCTCTCGTTTGATGACGTCACTAACGCAGTCCATTCAACACTTTTTTGTAAACAAACGGGAGAAAATATTGAGATTAGACTTCAAGCACAGAATACTTAATAGTACTCTACAAGTTACAAACATACCTATCGAACTGATTATGGCATGTACAGTGCCCTATAAAAGTTGTTTTTTTTTTTCATTTATCTGTATTGCCAATTTATGATTTAAAATTCTAGTTTCAAATGTTTGAACTGTACACCGTAACGTTTTTATTTACTAATTTAACTACCTACCTGCTTTGTTATCTGGTACCTATGTTTTTATTTTTTTCATTTCACTATGTTACACGTTAAAAAAAGCAAAACACAAAAAAGTCTATAATTTGCCTCCCAAAAATATTCAAACTTCACTTATTTACGTTACACACCCGTATTCGAGTCACAAAATATCATATCGCTCATTTGGAGAAACATCGACATAAATGTATTTTTTCCCAAGCACTTAGCAAGCGTTAGAAGGCAAAGACTTAAAAAAAACGTAGCAATTACGTCGATGTTTCTCCAAATGAGCGATATGTTTACCAAATTTAAACTAATCGATCCTGAATCGCTGTGGACAGATAGACAGACACGAGTGATTCTATAAGGGTTCCGTTTTTAATCGGACGTACGGAACCCTAAAATGATTGTATAAAAATCTTGCACATAATAAAGAACAATAACTATCTCTATCTATTATTTGAATTACTTCTTATAAGTAACATTGTTTATTTTGGTTGCGACGATTGAGTAAGAAAAAAGTTATTTGATTCAACCGATTAAAAAAAATGAGTAAGCAGTTGTGCAATGCAAATCAAAGAAAATATAAACTTTAAATCATTTCACTAGATTAGTCTAGCAAGATAGTTATATTCTTAGTAAGACATTTATGAACCGCTTTCGTATAACTATCGTACGGTATATAGCTACATATGTATCAGTGGCGAAGGTACCATACAACTCGATTTCCAGCGGCTTCCCTTCAAAAATTCAGAACATAGCCACTCTATAGTCAATTTTATCATTGAAATTTTCTTTTGGAATTTTAATTTGCTCCGGCTTACCTCTGTCATATAAATTCACCCTTCGCCACTGATATGTATATCCTTAGGGATATAACTATATCACGGCTTTAACCACCTCACTAATGATCGTTTTTTGCGATATGCCCTAGCCTAGTATCTAGTATGTGATAGTTCTAACTTACTGCACCTAGCCCATTTGGTCGGGATGCCCTAGCTTAGTTACTGCTGTCCCTACCACCCTGTATAATTATGGGTGCTCGAAAAAATTACTTTAACTTAAGGTTCAGTTTACGCTACAACTACCATAATTTTTTTCAATAGGAGTAGTCATTTTAAAATTAACTTAATTGACACTTACGCAAAGTTGATATTGGTTTAAGGTAAAAGCGACAGGAAAGCGCGTGAAATTAAAATTTTCTTATACGTTTTATTGCAATTTGCAGGTCAGTATATATCAGACTACAGGTATAATATTGATCAAAATATGATTCGCGACTGCAACAAATAGGTATGTCTATTTATAATCAATAATATCGCCAACATAACTCTGTTAAAATTAGCCACCCTATTGAACTACTGGGTATTTCATTGTATCATAAAATTTTAGGCCAATTCTAACTAAGAGAGTTGTATTGATAATTGCAATGATATAATAGGGGAGTTTCCTGGGTAAAAAAATAATAATTAGATTTAGTCCGTCAGTTAGATTATCGGAAAATAATGGACCCTTATTTTTTCTTTTGTCAATCAAACAAGAAATGACAAAGATAAAGCGCGTCAAAATTTGGGAGTGGGGGTCGTGACGTCACGCCGTGCTAAAAAGTGTCGCACGGCGTGACGTTACGCGGAACCTTAACGGGCGATATCTTCATCATTTTTTATATAATTGACAAAAGAAAAAATAAGGGTCCAATATTTTTTGATAATCTAACTGACGGACTAATTAGAATTTTTTAGGAAACTAGCCTATTTTGTATAAGTATACATATTTCTTACGGTTGCGAATCATTATTTTGATCAACATACCAGCTGACACTGACCTGCAAATTGCAGAAAACGTACGAAAATTTAAACGCCGGTTACGTTTGCGCTTTTGAATTAAATAACATCATTGAGACAGAAGGATTTGAATCAAATTCATATGTAAACGTTGCGTTCTTGTTTTTTACCTATTTTACAGTATTTTATCGAAAACTACTGAAAAGACACTGTTCTTGGGGCTGATAAAATTAACAATTGTTAAAAATTATTGGACACAAACTTTGTTACAAACTGCCAACTATAACATCATGGATTCGTTTTTTAGCTTTTCTTAAAGACTTAATAAAAGCTAAAAAACAAATTTCACTCAAAATAACGTTGTAACAAAGTACTTACTTACTACTTTTTTTACAAAGACTGGTGAAGTTAAACTCCCTGCGACATAATGAGTGTACAAAGACATTTACCGAAGCCGAGAGTTACATGGTCTTCCCGTCAATGCGATTTTTTTGTACTGGACCACACTGGGTCCTATATTAAATTAACTAACAAGCTACTTCAATAATAAAACAATATAGACACAACATTGTAGCCAGGATAATCCATCAGGCTCTAAAATACAACCTTGTGAAATCAGAGGTGCCGTACTACAGGTATGTGCCCGACCCAGTTCTCGAAAATGGAAATATCACATTGTACTGGGATCGATCCATCATCACTGACAGGACTATTGTTGCCAATAAGCTTGAACCCCTGAGGAGGCTCTCGTTGGGCAGCTGGATCAAGGGTTTGATTCAGAAAGCGGTACTTCTGGACACGGCTCGCATTGTCAGGAGGTTCCTCTCTCTGGACGATAGCTTGGACCCTGTTCCCGATACCGGTGGACTGCTATTTTTAATGTTTTTTTTTTATGTTTGTAAAATATATAAAAAATGTAATTTATAAATATTTAACTGAGATAAAGCAAACAATATAATATCCTAACTTATCTAAAACTATTTACAAAATATAATAATGTTAACTTAAAAGTTATTACTAAACTTTAAACACCTCCACGGCCCCTGTACAATACCATGCTAAAGCTTTGCGTGCGTTACATAACGCGTTACCGAAAACAGAGGTTTTTCACACCAAAAACAAAAGTCATTTCACAGCAATTATTTTAGCTCAAAGTTTCTTGGTTTAATGTAAAGAATGCGTAGATAACGGCCATGTAATGGGTGTTTTTACACCTTGTATAGCTAGCTACACAAGGTGTAAAAGGACGCGTAACTTTGACCCTTTCTTGATGGTCAACGAAAGTGCAGCCCGCATCTATGAAATGCATGAATGTGGTGAAAGCAAAAGTGGTTTACGAGAAGCGACCTTCAGTAGTATCTCCCTCCCTTTTAAGGGGGGGGGTTGGAAAGAGGCAATGGGAATGGTGCAAATTCATTGAATGCAATGCAGTAGGACGGTTGGGGTGCATGCAGGGGGTGCATTAACATCCCCTCCACAAGTAGGACACCCCAAACGTACTTTAGCCTAGCGCAACCTTGGTCCTGTTTAGTAAGATCGACAAGTGATGCGACAATCCTACTATTCGATAGCTTTAGAAAGTGTTTTTCATACCTATATTTTTTTGCTTTATTCAACAGCATCTGTCGTAAAATTGTGACAATTTAGTATTTTTGTTGTGGCTTTGTCAGTTATATTAAATAGGACCCAGAACCCTAATTGCGTAACACAATATCAATCTCTATCTGAATCATTTTGAAGGATATTGCTAATCCATTGCTTTTTATGTTCGAAAAAATTGTCTTTTCAACAACGTAAATAACGCAATGAATGTTGTTGAACTGTCGAAATGAAAGCCATATTGCTGCTGATGTGTGTTACGTAAGTAATTACTCTATTGGCTAATGTTTTTAACTAGGTATGAATTTTGTAACAATATTTTGATTTAAAAGGGTGTCCATAGAGTTTCTTGCCCGTTCTTCTCCATTGGAACATATTACGCTTTGAAGTGGGCAACTAGCTTCATCTTTCTGACTGACCGACCCCTTGACAATTCAAAAGAGCTTGTAATTGTATTTTTTTTTTAATAAATACGAGACGACTTACGAGTTTATAGGTCGTGGGTTCGAACCCAGACAGGCACTTTACTTTGTGTAAATTATTTCATCACCACTGCTCTCAAAACGGTGAAGGAAAACATCGTGAGGACACTGGCATGTCCTAGAACCAAAAATTCAAAGACATGTGTCACCCACCAACCCGCATTGGGCCCGCGTGGTGGATTACGGCCCACTCCCTCTCACTGAGAGGAGGCCTTTGTCCCAGCAGTGGGAACATTATAGGCTGATTATGAAATAATAGTGTATGAGTATGATCTTGCAATGTGAAAACTGTAATGTATGTATTTCTTATTATTAATAACAACTTTTTTGGTACCAATCTCATTAAGGGGACTACATGACCTAAAGCGCAGTCACTTTCGGACTGCATAGAAAAGAAAAAGAAGCGCGATGACACAACGCTAGTAATTTATTGCAAAATATGAAGCAATTATCTATTTACAAAAAGTTTATTAATTGTTTGGACTAAAAAATTAAAACATAATTATGTTGCTTGTATCTGACAAAAAATCAGAATGATTGTATTTATATTAGTATGGTTTTAATTGTAAAATGAAAGTTTTTAGAGGTATCTTCATGATTTTTTCTATAGTATCCAACACACTATCTACCTATCATACATATATCCTGAAGAATATAATATATTTTAATGATTTTGTTTACTGTAGTCGACCATGTACTTTAGGCATTATAAAACTTGCGTTTTTTGCGTTTAGGTCCTGCAGCTGTGCCCGCGACTTCGTTCGCATGGATGTCGGTAAACAATAATGTGTTTCTGTACTAATTCTTTTTTCTAAAATAATTTATTTTATAAATTATTTTTTGTTATAAGTTTTTTGTTTCCCTAAAGATTATGTAAACGTATTGTAAGTTATTGAATTAAACAGTTATTTATTTATTCACACTAACATCATTTCTAAATGTGGCCTTGGACGACCGAGCGTTGCTGCAAGCCACACTACCCATCCCATCCGCTTTGGTGGCCTCGGCGTCCGCAAAATTACCAGTATTAGCTTACCGGCGTTCCTGTCCTCTGTCCACAGCACCGAAAAGTTGACCGGGAAGATTTTATCCCCCTCCCTCGTTGACTCTGAAGTGCTGTGCTTGACCGACGCGGAGAACGCCTGGAAAATGGCTTGCCCGGATACAGATCGGCCCGCGAACCTATCTTCCCAGAGTCAATGGGATGAGCCGCTCTCCAGGTTTGTACGGAATAATCTTATTAATACGTATTATTAATACTGCTGAGCGTGCCCGCCTACTGGCTGTAGGTGAGTGGGAGTCGGGCCTCTGGCTTCAGGCACTACCGTCACCCAACATAGGTACTTTTCTGGGTGACACAAGCTTCCGGCTCGCTACTTGTTTGCGTCTGGGCGCCCCTTGCGTGGCTCCGCATCGCTGTCAATGCGCTGAAGGTGACGACTGCCTCGGACACCACGGCTTATCCTGCAGTAAAAGCGCAGGCATGCCAGCATCAATGACATCATCCGTCGTGCTCTTGTCACCGCTGGCGTGCCAGCTGTTTTAGAACCCATTGGTTTGGCACGCGACGATGGTAAGAGACCAGACGGGATGACCATAATGCCTTGGAAGGTTAGGTGGGCCTTTGGTGTGAGATGCAACGTGTGTCGACACCCTTGCGCCATCCCATCTTCCAAGCACGGTGAGCTGTCCTGGGGCGGCTGCTGTAGGTGCGGAAACATCAAACGGTGCAAATACTCCAATCTCTTTGGAACTTTATATTTGAGCCGTTTGGGGTTGAAACACTAGGGCCATGGGACCCGAGTGCCCACTTAGTATTTCGAGACATTGCCAAGCGGTTGGTCGACTCTTCATGTGACAAGAGGGCTAGCCTATTTTTTGGCCAAAGAATCAGCATTGTCATACAACGCGGCAATGCTGCCAGCTTTTTGGGCACGTTTCCTTTCCTGTTAACAGCGATTCAGACGAATTTTTTGATACCCTTTGATTTTTCCCCTCCCTTTTTATATGCTTGTACATATTAGATTGTTAGCTTTTTAAATTATGTAAATATTTGAATATTAAATACAATAAATAAATGAGGATCTCTAAGTTGTCCGAAATTAAATGATTTATTTATTATTTATATTTATTTATAGCGCCTGTATAGTTACACAACGCTTTGTCTTCTTCTTTCGAAAGTCAAATAACTGACGACTGAAAGAGAGAAATCGGTGTGTAACTACTCGTATTCATCTGATACAATACGTTTATTAGTAAGGGGGTTAATAAAAAGCTGTTATGTTGACATTATAAACAGTCTTCAATTTTATTTATTTGTATAGATGTTAGGTGATATTGACAAAAACTTTTTTTGACTAACGCTAGCATAATGTTAATAAAGAAAAACACTAGGTAGATACCTAAACCATTGGGTCTAGAAACATGGAATTTTGCACAAGAGTCCCTTAATATATGACGAGGGCACGAAGAAAGAATGTTTTGACAATTCGTTCTCTCATCATCCTCTGGCTAGCTTTTTCCCAACTATATTTGGGTCGGCTTCCACTCTGACCGGATGCAACTGAATACTAGTATTTTATGTGGAGCGACTACCTATCTGACCTCCACAACCCAGTTACTGGGTAGGTACGATGCCCATTAGTAAGATTGGTTGTCAGACTTTCGGGCTTCTGACGACCCGTAACGACTGCCAAAGCCAGGACCGACTTACTGCTTAACGAGCTTTCCGAGGCACGGTGGGTCTCGGTATGTAAAGACGGTCACCCAGCCACGGACTGACCGCGGCAAGCGTAGCTTAACCTGATCGATCGACCCGTGTGGCAGTTAATAGGTACGTGGCCACGATAAAACGAAAAAAAAATTGAAAATTCGTTCCATATCTGGATATGAAGTTAAATAGGAAATGAAGAGTTTGTACGGAGTGATGTTTGTAATTTTTTGAGCACACAGCTTGTATATTACTGTATGTCTTTATTCTGGAAAAACACCAACAACCTCTTAAGAGGTACTCATCATTATGAACAACTTTTACTATGGGACCAAACCTGAAATCGCGAAAAAAAATCAGCTTTCCCTACATTTTGACGAGTTATAGGTACGGGGAAGTCCCGTAACGCCGGACGGCACCTACCGCCGGAAACTCGTACTATTCAAGCAATTATAAATCCTGTTCGATTCAAAGTACAAGTGAAAGGGGCGCGGGGGGCACACAGCAACAGGATCACGCGCCGCGACTCGCCTGTGTGTGACGCGCAAGGCCACGGCGGGAGCGGGAGTTTGCTGCTTTTGGCGAGAAATCACGGCGTCACGTAAAAATCGATGTAAGTAATTCTAATGTAGTACTTGATTGTTATCCGTAAACTGATAGAATATTATTAGATTTTTTAACAAATTTTGGTAGGTACCACCTAATGTACGAAACCATCTGTCCCTTAGTACCGGACACTAAGTCATCCCTTAGCACCGGACAGTAAACATATTGATATTTCTCGTGAGAATTAACGTTATTTATTCTAATTGTTTAATTTTGTTTTAGAACCACAGAATAGTTAATAGTACATAGAAGAATGAATAGAATTGAAATGGAAGAGAAGAAAAAGAAAGGATCGTGGGAACCACAGAGCTTACAAACTGCTATCGATAAAGTTTTATCTAAAGAACTGAGTGTAAGACAAGCTGCAATGCGATACAATATTCCTAAAAGTAATGACAAAATAAAGGCGCTAAATCGAGGAGAAGAAGTAACGATGAAACCAAAGTTGGGTGGGTTCACTAGTACCTTCTCAGCAGAGTATGAACAAGTTTTGGTGGATCACGTCAAAGATTTATCGAACAGGTGTATGCCGCTTAGGAATTGAAACCAAAGGAAAGAGCGTAGACAAAAGAAAAGAAGCGAAAGACGTGGAGCCCAAAGAAAAAAATGGAAATAAAGTGGAACCATTAACTGAAACATCTAACACAAACACAACAATTTGTGTGGTTCGCTTAGAAGACACTGAGGAAGACTGGATCCAGTGCTCATCCTGTCTTGGGTGGGCACATGAAGCATGTGCAGACGTCCCAGAGTCTGGAGATGGCTACATATGTGATCGATGCAGGCTATTCTGAGATGTCTAGTGCTTCTGGTATGGCACAAATATCTGTCCGGTACGGTACTAGGTGCCACTTTTATATAAATTACATTTTTTGTTACCGAAGTTTGATTAATGGTGTTAATTATTTTTAAGCAGAGGTTGTGTTTTTTTTTTAGTTTAATTTGATTTCTAACTTTGTTATCTATTGTAAGTCATAAATAAATAAACATTCCTTAAAATGTTTTTTATTTTATTTCTAAAAAAACCTTGGGCGCGTCGCCCACACGGGCGACGCGTCCGCCACTAGGGGACTTCCCCTACAAACATAAATGTAGGGAACAGCTGATTTTTTTTTGTAAAAGTTGTTCATAATGATGAGTACACCTTTGTTGGTATTTTTGCAATAACCCTGTATAATTATAATATTTAAATATTCTTCTATTACTGTACGGTCTCATCGCCGTACAATCAATCAATCAACTCAGCCTATTGCAGTCCACTGCTGGACATGCCTCTCCCAGACTGCGCCATCGCCGTACATTTTATGCTTATTCTGTAATCTAAGTACCTACGGCCAAAGATGTACGTCATAATTTAGCACAATAAAATAACATGTCTAACGAATTTTAATGTAAACTATTAACTGTGTACCTATCAACAGCTGATATGAATAATAATCACTTCCACGCTAATACTCTAAAACTACTTAGTGCATTTTAGTGGTACCTGGGTAGGTGTTTCTTTAGACTAACTGTACTTACAAACCTGGACGCCAAATCGGTGCAGGCAGTTAACTAAGTACTACAACACTACTATTTACACCATTTTACTAGAATTGTACTGATTGGTGGTCAATACAATATGGCTTCTTTGACGATTCACATGAATTTACTCGCATATACATACTCGTACGATTTTTTTTACGCAAAGTACACGTTGTTGTCGACTCACCTACAAATAAATAAACTTTGTGTGAGTCACCTATAGAAAACATAATATTATTTCAAAGAGACGATTTGCACTTTTCGAGCAATCGAATTCGTGCGAATCGAAAAATATGCCTACAATTCTAGTAAGATATTGTAATAAGGCCGCAGGAACTCGTTGGATGCGAGAAGCACAAAACCGGTCGACGTGGAGGTGCTTAGGGGAGGCCTATGTCCAGCAGTGGACGTCTTTCGGCTGAAATGATGATGATGATTGTAATAATAGGTTTTCAATCGTAGTGAATGTAAGTATGAAGTTGATGATAATGTTTATTTAATCGATAATTATTTATGTTTATTGACCAAACAATGGAGGGAAAGGTAGAGATGACCGTATCAATATTTATAAAAATCAACGGAGGAACGTCCGCTCCCCGGGGGACGGATCCGGTCCGTCAGTGCACCCCTTTATGTCGTCCTACGTGTTTCTAAAATTGTCTACTTTTCGAACTGATTTTGTTTCTTTTATTTTTATGTCGGTTGTGACGTTTTTTTGCAAACGATTTTTTTTTTTGTTTTGACACTGGTAACAGAATTGATTTTTCCGGTTGATATCTAGTATTAAATCTATATATATAAAAATGAAACCCGTTTTCCGTTGTCACGACATAACATGAAAACGGCTGGACCGATTTCGCTAATTCTTTTTTTGTTGTGATCGGTATTGCCGGGACAAGGTTTGTATGAAAGAAAATTTTGGAAATTCGAAAAAAAAATTGCGCCCGTGCGAAGCTGGGGCGGGCCGCTAGTTATGTATAATTACGTAACATTTTTTACAGTAGAAATTGATTTTCGGTTTTTACACCTAATTTCGTGAAAATTATTTTCTTGAAATATTTATGTCTAATGAAACTTGAGAAAGATGATGAATTATCCAATAAGACTTGTCTTAGGCTTTCTTTCATTCGACGTAGGTTGAACTCCTCTACTTACCAGCAAAACTTTCCAAAATCAATCGTTAGGTAGGTACACGCGACCTAAAAAATAAACCAACCAAAAATCAGAGACGAACAATTTACAAGTGAAAATGAAACCGCCCAAATGACAACCCGTTCGTTCTAATCACCTGCGTTTGGCGAAAAAAAAAAAAGAAAATGCTTTCAAAAATCGAACGCGTTTGGAGAAAACCGGGTCAAAACCGGAATACACGAAATACGGAATATATTCAGTTGTGAGTCGCTGGGATGCTATTGAGACTGCCAGTACCTACCGATAGGACGGCAGCTATAGGCTGCGCACATGTAAAATAGCTACGACCGACTCGAAAGGTACTCTACTTAGATATTTAATTAGTTTTATTGATTTTTTTGGTTTTCTTCATAAGAATAGCATAATCAGCCTGTAATATTCCCTCTGCTGGGACACCGGCCTCCTCTCCGTAAGAGGGAGTGGGCCATATTCCACCAAGCGGGCCCAGTGCGGGGTGGTTTTCTTCAGTTATGGTTAAATAAATGATGGTCTATTTTGTTTTCATAGGTTAATAATTTTGGCTAAACTAACTAATTACTTGACTAATTGGCCATCAAGGGCTTCTATCGGATAAAAAGCTTTTTATTTTATTCCCTAATAATTTTGAATTATTTTTGAAGAAGTTATAAAACGTACGTAACGAGGTGTAAATTCCATGTAATAGGGAAATAATCGGTGGGTAGTTAAAAATGTATTTTCCAAATCCCTATCATCAACATCAGCAATGGCAGTCCACTGTTGGAAATAAACTGTAAAAAAATTCTCGATCTTCGCCTCCTCGGCTACTCTAATCCAACTACTAACAGCGACCCTGAGAAGATAACCGTTCCACCTGAAGGCGTCCGAACTAACGTCTGCCGATTCGCACTCTCCACTCAAGACCACGTCAAATGCAACGGTCATAGGTTTTACGGCTAGTATTATGGCCGGTAATATTAGCCGTAAAACCGTTAACCATTGTATAAGACCGGCCCTATGCAGTTTAATTAATACATATTTGTATGAACTACCTTTCTTATTTGCTGCAGTCTAAATGCACCGTACCACTTGCTACCGGCCAAAACTTGAAAATCTGAACTCATAAGGGTTTATTATTTGCCCAGCAGTTGACAGAATACGATCTCTTCAGATGGTATGTTTCTTCCCACCAAACTGATCCTACACCATGATTATACCACACAACAAAAAATAAACAATACTTTAAAACACTTTCGATTTCCAAATTAAAGTAGAGCACACATCCGAGCGTTCGATTAGAAGCTTGGTACTGGGGGCTACTTCTCTGTTATATCTGCTCGTCCAAGATACATGCCTCGCATAGGCGCACTCGTGTTACCGTCCGCGTCCTGGCCAGCGGGGGGCGCGGGGCGAAGGGGGGGCGACCCCCTCCCGCCCCCGCACGACCCCCGAATCGCTCGCCGCACCCCCACGGCCCCTTCGGCCACCCTGCGTCATCTAGTACGGCGACTAGCCCGCTAGGGTTAATTCAAACTATTCAAGACTATTTGAATATTTAAAAAAAAAAATAGATTTTAAACTTTTTCGAGTTTTGTTCTCTTTGGAACGTTGGTTTGTTTGGTTTGCTGAAATCGAGGAAAATTTAAAGAATTTTTAATTCCGAGTTTCCGATTTTGCTGCTTAAATGAATTTTGGGTTACAATATGAACATTATTAGAACACGTACCTATGTAGGCACTAGACCACATTACTATGCTAATTTTAGGACTAGCAAACAAATACTATATTATATTAATACCGTTTTGAAACGGAATAGAGGCTCCATTATCTCACGCTAACTTTGGGGACGGGCCTTGAAACGTAGAGCATCAGCTACTACAACCGATTATGTCCCTAATTAGTACTTCATCTCACAGTTGTAACCTACTTTCAGATAAAATTACAGAAACAAAACCCTATCAAGGTTTTCTTTCATCAGTACGAGACCATTTGCTAGATCCCTGCCCAAGAAATGACTGCTCAAAAAAAGAACAATCATTTCATCTTTAAAAAAATCGATGAAGAAAATGAATGTTTAAAATAAGTATAGCGTGGGAGCCCTGGGTGTCCGGCTCGCAGCCCTGATTCTGTAGAACAGAGAGCGGCGTGCGTGCCCGGCTCGCTGTAAACAGCCAACCCTCGTAGGTACGTATGTAGGGCGGACGGACGGCCCGACCCCCCAGAGAAAGGGGTGCCCCCGCATCTTCCTTGTTCCTCCTTGTGCAAATTCCCTTGACGATGGAAATGTGCTCAGCCACATTTTATACAATTTCTAGTCCACGCGTCGAACGTTGTCCACATATGCTTTTGTTTTCTCATTAGTGGTTGGCATGCGCTGTGGTGAGAATGTTGTCTAACGTATACTGAATAAGTATTTCACCGAGAAACCTAGATTCTGTTTCGCTTTCACTATGTTCTTGGCTGCCTTTTGTCTTAAATTTTCGTTTGATTCAGAAAATTATGAAAATTTTATATTCAGCTACTTATATTCATTTGGCACTATTATTTTATCAGAGGTACTAACTTTCAAGCAAAAATCTATACTGTAAAAAATTCAGAACGTTATCACTTAAAAATTGTGATGTACAAACTACAACTACAAAAACAACTAAAAACTAACTTTTACTAGTACAACTTACATTGGTGGCTAACCAGCTACTTTTATGGGTCCCTTGACTGCAAACAAAGCGATGGACATAAAGAAGGGTCCGAAAACGTCGTGTTATTATATCGACATGCATCTGATTTTAATTACAGTAATAAGTACCCTTTTCAAAAAAGCTTTGTTAAATTAGTCAGTATTTTTCGTTCTCGTCATAAAAAGAAAAAAAAAAACTATACACCAGGTCCATAATTGCGTAACACACTATCAATCTCCATCTGAATCATTTTGAAGGATATTGGATAATTATATATATTATAAGGATATATATATATATATATATTATTTTGCTTTTTATGATGTGTCTGCTCAACAACGTAGGTACATAAATAACGCAATGAATGTTGTTGAACTGTCAAAATGACACCCATTGCTTCTGATAGTGTATTACGTAACTACCCTGCAGTTCAGTTGAAAGAAGTTTGTTTATACGATGAATTAGGATTCTAGCTGAGAACATATTATACTAGCTTCAGCCTGCGACTTCGTTCGCGTGAAACTTCTTGTTTCGCCCGAGCCACCCCGTCGTATCGCATCACCCGCCCGCGCTATCACTTAACATTCTTTTTGACTTTTTTTCTTTTTGCTCGGCTCCTAAGGGTTATAGCGTGATGTTAAATAGCCTATAGCCTTCCTCAAGAATTGGGCTATCAAATGCAACAAGAGTTTTTCAAATCCGACTGGTCCAGAGATTACCCCCTACATACAAACTTACAAATAAATTTTTGATCTTTATAATGTTAGTATAGATAAACAAATACTCGAAACCATCTAAATTTAATTTTCATTACTTTACTGGTATTATTTTGCCTACATCGGACATCCACTAAATTGTGTCCCAAAAAAGATACCTACGATAGCCCATCGCACAAGGGGTCAGCTGTGAATCGATCAGTTTCGAATTCTACCCCGTTTGAACTGCAGCGGTGAACTTGCATAATCGTAGGGTTAGGGGAGAAAGTCCGGTCATTTGCATTGGCAAAGTGACACGTGGATAAGTTGGGCCAAAATGAATGATTTGACTGCAAGAAAATTCGTTCTTGCTGGATTATTTTAATAACATAGGTAGACCTTGTTTTTAATAGCATATATAGAGCCCTACATGGAGGGGCTTGTAGCTAAGTAATAACAGCCGCTCGGGTCAATTGATCAGGTTAAGCTACGCTTGCCGCAATTGGTCCATGGATGGGTGACCATCTTCACGTACCAAGACCCCTCCGTGCCTCGGAAAGCATGTTAAGCCGTTGGTCCCGGCTGTCATTTGTGGATCTTTCACAGTCGTTACGGGTCGTCAGAAGCTCGAAGCTCGTCTGACAACCAGTCTTACCAAGGGGTATCAATTCAATTTATATACTAATGATGAGTACCCAATTAGTATGACACTAAGCGAGCGCCCTTATCCCAACTCCATCCCCTCTATTCCTCGAACTTTTGGACCTCTCCTCGTATATATTGTAACTGTATAAACTTTAAACTTAGATTATAATTATTTTTATTTGTGCTATGCAATAGAAAGTTGGGCTTCACAAATGTGAAAAGCAGGGAGGAACGCTGACACCTAAGATACAGGACATGTCCTAGTTTGGGTGTCAGGAGTTTCACACAACGTGCACATACTTAGCCTATTATTATAAAAATTATAAGGAATCGTATTTCCCAGTAACTGGGATGTGGAGGTCAGATAGGCAGTCGCTCCATATAAAAAACTGGTATTCGGCTGCATCCGGTTAGACTGGAAGCTGACCCTAATATAGTTGCGAAAAGGTTAGATAGATGATACAGAGCCCCACATAAGTTAGTTGACATTTTTCCACTTCAGCTGTGATGCTACATTATAACGAATAAAAATGAAAAAAAAAAACGGTTACCCGATTTTTTTTTTTTGATAATTCATAGATGAAATGTCAATAAGAATGCTATAGTTCCAATATTTGAAACAGAATTTTAAAACATATCACACAAATGAAGTGGAAATATGAAAAACTAACTTTTGGAGTGCACTGTATCTTATTCAACATAGTTTAACCGGTCAAGCCCCGCGCGTTACCGATCGGTGACGAAACAATAGAAAACCGATTGTCTCATTAGCGGAGCTTGACAGAACTGTTGGACAGCCTACCTACAATACAAAAAAGGTAAAGTAAAGTTTGATGAAGGAAAGATTTGAATAGATAATTAGATTTTACAATAAGAAACTATTTATAGCGCATCACACAATACTTATTATTATTCTAATTAATCCTAAAACAATATGTACTACTTAAATATTAAAAAAGGGTCTACAAAATTGTCAAAGATCAGCTCTCTACCTACAAGTAGTGACGAAGCGCACCATGATAAAAAAAAAATAGACAAATAGAGTTGCGCCATTCACACATAATCGACTAATTCCGTCTCAAGACGAAGGTCGGTATGAATGGGCCGAGTTATTAAGTCTGTTGTTCCGAACAAATCGCTGAGGCCGTTGACTTTCGGTTTCATTCATTTTCGCGCGAACTCCGCCGCGACTCAACTAAGTATTTGTGTACTTTCTTGGATAATTTCGTCCTTCTATTTCGTAAGTTGTATACTCGGAATCTCAATACACAGAAGTTGTAATACAGAGGAACTAGTTAATCGTTAAATTGACAAATTGTGGCTTGTTTCATAACTTTCATGTTTACAATTGTATACGGACTTTACCCACGCTTGGGTAGGTAACTGGGTATTTATTAAAACTGGGACTGCGACCTTGTCGGTGTCGCAAGAGGTTCATGAATTGGGATTTGTCGGTGATTTCCAATACTTTAACGTGAGTAAAACTGTAATTAGGATTTCTTTGGTTATGCCTTAACAGTTATAGTTATTCATACTAACAACCAGCAAATGACGTTTAAAATAAAGTAAGTAAATCAAATAAAAAAAATGGTAGCTTATATGAAACTGCTAACAAGCTTACATCTAAGCCGTTCTGATAAGTCGCTTTTATTAGTTTCATAATAAGCAAGGATGGAAATAACTTATTGGCAAAGGTTTATTTATCAAACAAGTATTTGTTAGAGAGTCTAGGGTAAAATCAACTTTATACTTAACTGGATAAAGTTGTTTTTACACTAACACCGGATCAAGTCGATTTTTCCACTGCATTTTCTTTGCATAATGGGAAATCTTTAATACTGCTTGATAAGAGGAAGTTAAGCTTTTGAGCCTATCTTCACCAGTCTACCTATACCAGTGTAACTACCTATAGACTGTTGATCCTTACTCTATTACAGGGACATTCATTGTTTTTATTTTTATTCTAAAAAAACAATTCTTCTGTTAGACGTCTATAAAAGTCATGTCTAACAGAAGAATTTGTTTTTGTTTGTGGAAAGGAGAATGTTGTTTTGTTTTATTTGTTGATGAAGATTCTATTTCATATTTTATTTTTGTCTGTATTTTTATTTCTTTTAACTTAAGGTAGGTAAGTTATAAAATCAAAGAATTACAATTATAATTATTTGTTTATACGAGCAATTAAAGGCGATTTTTTTAAGGATTTAGGGCTATGGCGATGTTTTACGTCAAGCGCACCAGGCTTTAATCCAGAACTATAAATATTGCTGACTTGGTAATCTTATCACTATAGCGAGACCTTGGAATTATTTAGGTTCATTCTGACATAGGAGTTGCTTCTCTACATAACCCATGAATGAAGAGGGTGCTCCAAATATACTAAATTATATTCATTGGTCATCATCATCAGCGTAGCCTTTTTCCAACTATGTTTGGGTCAGCTTTCAGTCTAACTGGCGCAGCTGAGTACCAGTATTTTACATGGAGCGACTAAATATCTGACCTCCACAACCCAGTTAATGGGTAATATGAAACCCTTTGGTAAGACTGGTTGTCAGACTTTCAGGCTTCTGACGACCCGTAACGACTGTCAAAAATCCTCGAATGACAGCCGGGACCCGGGACCATGAGCCACGGAGGGGTCTTAGTATGTAAAGATGGTCACTCATCCACGGACCAACCACGGCACGCATGCTATGGGTAAGCTACGCTTAGCTTAACCAGATCGATCGACCCGTGCGGCTGTGGTTTAGCCACGAGCCTTTCAATAATTATATTCATTGGTATAAAACTACAACGACTTGGGGAATCTTTTGAGTATGAATGGGGCTATAAGAGTAGGGGAAGACCAAAGAAACGATGGATGGACTGTGGGAAAGATGATATCGACGATATGACGAGACGTTGGTAGCTACGCTTCCCAGCCTGGCTCATCGGCGTAATGTCGCTTGCCTGACGGTCTTCTATAGACTGTACTACGGAGAGTGTGCGCAGGAGCTCCACGACCTGATCCCACCATCGCCCTTTTACCACCGGACAACCAGACGTACTGCAGCGTACCATCCGCACTTGGTTGATATCCCGATGAGTCGTACTCGGCGCTTCTCCTCCACTTTTATTATGCGCACAGCCAAAGTGTGGAACTCTCTGCCGGCATCTGTGTTCCCTCCCACATTTAACCCGTCTGCCTTCAAATCAAGAGTGAACAGGCATCTTCTGGGCACGCTCGATCCATCATAGACCTCATCTATCGCTTTCCATCAGGCGTGATCGGGGTCAAGAGTGAGCCCATTTAGCTATAAAAAAAAAAAAAAAAAAATATGGCTAGAAAGGGGGTGAATACTGACATGACGACAAATTAAGAAGTATGGAAGAAGAATACATTGTGCGACTATAAATCTATAAATAGATTAGAATGAGGGCCAGAGAATGATACATAAGTATAGCATAATCAGCCTATAACGTTCCCACTGCTGGGACACGGGCCTCCTCACTGTGAGAGGAAATGGACTGTAATCCACCACGTGGGCCCAATGCACGTTAATTCTATATCACAAGTCTTCGAATGTTTGTTTCCTAGGATTTTTTTTCCTGTTTTTTCACGATGTTTTCCTTCACAGTTTTGTTTGTTTGATTGGATATAATAACTATCTCACAGAAACCCTAGTCTTGTACGAGCGACGAGTAATTAAATATCATATACCTTTGATACAATTAATAAGATTCCGATACTTACGAGTACCTATATCCGAACTAAAAATGATTTTCAAATGAATCAAAGAGTGGTTAAGTAGCTTATCATAACACAACAGCTTTGACAGAATTAGTACTAGTGGTCATTAGTATGATGCAGAACAGAGACGCAGAATATCAGTTGTACTTGCATAACATTCTGGGTTCGAACCCACGATCTACAACTCGTAAGTCGGGGCCGCTACCACAGGGCCACCACCGTAGAGAATGATGATGTCAATGCCAAAAAAAAAACAAACAAATCAATGTTCGGCACATTTATAAACGTTTAATACATCGAAAATGTAACAAATGTCTACTAATGAAAATATACAGGGTTATTGGAAAAACACCAACAACCTTTTAAGAAGTCATTGTACTCATCATTATGAACAACTTTTACTATCGGAAAACCTGAAATCGTGAAAAAAAATCAGCTGTTCCCAACATTTATAACTCTCGTAACTCATAAATAACTCGTCAAAATGTAGGGAACAACTGATTTTAAATCTGTGACGTAAAACCTCGTCGAAACAATATTCACTATAATGGGCTACGAGTCCATAATACAACATAATTACTTGCTAATTACTGAAAAATAAACTTTTATTAGTACTCACCTTTCAGAGGCACTTCACGCTTCACTTATTTTGTTGTTTCTAAAACCTATCACTAGATGGCGTTAGTATACCTACATACCTACGTTGTCGTTCACATTTTAATTTTCATAAATAATTTCAAGAAATGCTTAAACATTTCTATTCAATTGTCAGTTTAGAGTGCAGTTTAGTTACAAACATTTGCAGTAGTATTTTAGTTTTTTAGCTTTGCTGTAAAATAATTTCGTGAAATAATTCACGGATATTGTATGAGTGGATATAAAATGCTAGTGACTTTGAAGCTTGCTGTGTATCTACAATTTTACAACTACAAGAGCACATATTAATGTATTATATATTATTATTCCTTTATTTAACTAAATACATATAAGTTATATTTTTAAATATTCTAATATAAAAAAATATACTTAAAAACATTTAAAAATATAAAAAATAGTAGCCCACCGGTATCGGGAACAGGGTCCAAGCTACGGCGGTCAGGGCTCCAGAGAGATTATTATTATTTTTATGTTATTACTAGCTGCACCCCGCGGTTTCACCCGCATAAGTTTCGATCCCGTGGGAACATCGGGATAAAAAGTAGCCTATATGTTAATCCAGGGTAGTCAGCTAACTCCATACAAAATTTTATCAAAATTGGTCCAGCCGTTTGAGCGTGAAGAAGTTACAAACATATTATAAACACACACACACAAACTTTCGCCTTTATAATATTAGTGTGTTTCATGTGGTCTACTTATTTTTTATTTCTTTGACATCTCTCGAGACCCTAAGGTCCCAGACCTTCGTAAGGCGTACAACCCGAAAACAAACTCCCTGAGGCCCGTTAGACGTTTTAAATGAAATTATGCACCAATCGACGATTAAGTAATCATCCCTATATGCACTATGCAAGTGCACCCAAGACCAATTCCCAGTTGGTGCAGGACTATTGCAGACTATGGAAACAAAACATATTGGACTGGGTTTGGGTGGCTATAGTGGCAATCCACTATAACCACCCAAACCCATAGCCGACCAACCAATGCAACCAATTAACCAACGTAACCTTGAACTATGAAAAAACTATGTCGCCTGCCTGACCAATGTTATACAATATGCACGGATAAAATGGCTGGGACCCCCGAAAACTGTCGCTAGCACATAGTAACTTTGCAACAAGGGGGCAACATGTCCTGAGGTGCTTGAGGAAGTAGTGGTGGAGAGTAGTATTCCACGGCCATCAGGGCCGCATGTTACTGGAATACCATCTCCTACCTACCTACCTTTCTACAAGAAAGAGGCAAGGCAAGAAAGAAAGCTTTGTTTCTCAATAGTGTTCATTCCAGCTGGCAATAAAAGCAAACCAGCGGTGAGGAACAATTTCTCCCGGGAGATCGGGTCCGTGAGGCTGCTACTGCCCAACAGCTCGCCACGTGCTGTCCTACGGGTTTATGTATTCCTTTTGGACTGGCTCTTCACTCTAGACCTGTTTCGGCAAATTAAACTTTACCAGCACAGACTTAGATGTTATTAGCGCGCAAACCCCTCCACGACGACAAAGTAGAGATGCGGCGGTTCCTATATAATTGTTATTAGTAAAGTAAATGCCTTGAAATATGAATAAATTATTTCAATAAAAACTGTTTTTACCATCATATAGACAATTTATTCTGAAAGCTTTATGTGGGCCTTAAATGTACTAATATTTAACTTAAGGCTGATTTATCAATCAACCGATAATTTTTATTCGTGGAATAAAATTGACGTCTGTCAGTTTTTATATGGAAGAACTGTCAAAATTCAAAATTATTCCTCCGATAAAGTTATCTGCGTTGGAAAAATCAGCCCTTAGATATACAATATGTATATAGCACAGAAACCACGATATTTTTTCAAGTTTTAAACACTACGAAGCAGGGGCGGATTGCTAGTAATATAAAAGCTAAGTAACTAATTCACAGTTGAAATACCAAATGTTTTGACTGTCCATACTTTTCTAGGCCCGAAGTTCCGCGAAGTTATAGACTTCGACGTCCATAAAATTATAATAGAATTAAACTCAGTTTCAAACAATTTTAGTATAGATTTATTTCGTGATTGTTCAATCTTTGTTGTATTTCCTTTTCCTATGAAAGATTTATGTAAGTAATTTGGTTCCGAATTTTTAACCGTAGTCTACTCTTACAAATAAGTAATACCAATAATAAAAAACGGTCAAGAGCGAGTCGGACACGTGAACCGAGGGTTCCGTACCATCATATATAAATATTTTGAATGTGTTACTTTACGCACAATCCTTCAAAAGTAGGACAGGCGGACAGGAGGAAGGGCGAACAGGCGGACAGTACTTTACTATTATAATCTTTATTTTTAATTTACAAGTTTCAGCCACTCCACATTGCAAACTAGGTATTTGTAGTAGTGACACGTGAAATGTTTTTAAATTTTCATCTATGACGCCCATATTCGACAGAGAATTTTAACACTGCGGTGCAGTGCATATTACAGTTTTAGGTCAGCGCCATCTCTTTATCGATAGTGGAACTAATGTAAATTTTATTGATGATTTCTTAAAAAGTGTGTTATTTAGAGACATCGTTTTATTTTTCTGTAAACTTAACATAAACATTTATAATGTAGAATAATTTCAGATTTTTCTTTATACAAACGGAGATAAGGGGGAACAATATTTTTTTTACATTTGTCATCAAAAGTCGAAAACTTTGCGGCCTAAATATAAGAGAAAAAATATTTCAGAATGTGCAAACAGCAGAGCTCTTTCATGTAATACTCGAAACTTCGAATTTTTAAGACACCTTTCAGACCCTGCTGCAAAAAAAATCTTTCTTATGCAAAATAGTTAGACAAACGTCATCAAAAACTATTCCAAATTTGAAGTTGATAGCATTAGTAGTTCTTGAGACATCCATCTGTGATAGACGGACAGACAGAGTCGCACCATAAGGGTTCCTTTTTACCATTTTGGTACAGAACCGTAACTATGCAAAAGTTACTCTCTCTGGTTGTTAAGGAAAAAGAAAGGTTGAAAAATATAAACTTGTGAATTGTTCCAAGGCTGTCAAATTACTAAAGTCCAGCCACGCCAAATTTGCCAAAGATGTATCCAACAATGGACGCTCGAAATTGAATAAAATCGATGTATATCGATTATGAAGAACATTAATCTAATTTAAGTAATGTTTGTTTTCGTTTAGTTAGCTCGGAGATTTAGACGAATACAAAGATTACTAATAATAAATGTTCTTGTTTATCGATTTTATTCAATTTTGAGCGGCCATTGCTGTTTACATCTTTGGCAAATTCGGCGCGACCGGACCTTAGATATACTTTATAGTCACCCAAAGGCCAATGTCAAAGTTAAAGTCAAATCATTTATTTTAAAAGGGACATAGAAGGCAATTTTGAACGTCAAACAAAAAAAATTATTAATTCTAGTTGCCCCTTCCAAAAGTTAGTCTCCTATAGAGAAGAATGAGGGAGAAACTCCACCGTTACTCTTTTAAAAGTAACGGTGTAATATTTATAATTTTAATGTTTATAATTCGGTAAATAGATACCTACATATTTGTCATAGACGTGTTTAATGTTATATGTGTTTAACTTTTGTATAGCCATGCCACCTCATACTGACCTGTAAATTCCAAAAAAAAACGTAAGTAAAATTGATTTTTGCGGGATGCCTTAGCGCATCTTTCCGAAGCAATTGACTACATTCTATACAGTAACCGGTCAACAAACATAAAATACCAAAAATCATAATTATATTATTTGCTAGTAGGTACGGTCAGTAACAAAAGTCCCATAACACTGTCACTTTTACAAAAGGATCATCAATATTGCCACAAGTTCGAAAACTAACTTTTTAGCTTTTTGTATAACAAGTTAAATTTATTATTATAATATCATTTTGATAATATTGTTTAAATTTTACTTCTGTTCCTATTTTTATTAAATAGTTTGGTCAATAATTAATATTAAAAAAGGAGGATTAACTGACTTTTTGCTGACCTATAGTTCACAATCAAAAACTTATTAGTAACTTCGGAAACAAGAAGCATAACTAAAGCCTGTCTAACTAAAAACGGCACGAACGAACTAGTGAAATTGAAAAAGTAAACAAAAGTTATTATTAAACAATTGTCTATATTAAATGGCTAAAACTTCGCCACCATATCAGAGATCTAGTTCCCGGAGAACTCTACCTACACTTCCTGGGAATCGTCGCAATTATAACACGTAAGTTTAACTGTAACAGCAGCATTATCTGTAAAAATTAGTAATCTTTTATTTGTAATCGGCAGATAACTTTTATCCGTGGAATGAACATGACAGTTTGGCAGCCTGTCAGAAACTGAATGTGTGTTTGCAGAAAATTAATGTACGCACGTTATTTGCGAGTATATTCTTCAGATAAAAGTTATAAGTATGCCGATTAAAAAACCAGCCCTAAGCTAATAATCGAAATTAATCAAATCAAATTAAAGTCTTTCTCGTGCATTGTTGGACTTCTAAAATAATATTCAATTTAGTATTTTACTTTATAAATATCTTTACAGTACAGAACACAGCAAAAAATGCATTTATTTTAATGACCCTGAACCTACTACGCATTGTAATGGGATACTAGCTAAATATTTCTGATTGAGCGACTCCTTGAAAATCCAAAAATGAATAGCTATCACATCAAAGTTTTAGTATAGGTACTCTAAAATACCTAGTTATAGTACTATTCTACTAGTGTAGTACTGTAGGCATCGGTCGCTTGGAATACTTGTCGTGAACAGAATGCTATGCTTTTAATTAAAGCTCAAGTAATTTAGAGGGGCCAGGGTACGTTCCACCACGCGTGGCCATGTATTAAGCAAAATCTTCTGCATACTCATTTGGAAATGTTTAAACAGCGAGGCAGGGGTAGTGGGTGGAGGCCCGAAGGCTATGGTTAGTTCTCCGCTACAGATAAATTAATAAAGCAGCTACCTAGGTGCGCATAGATATAGCACGCATGTCCGTGAGTACCGTGTTAAAGGGTGTCCCGATTTTTGGTACAGTTTATTTGGTTTTGTTTTGTATTTATTGAATTGATCGTGTAGTAGAGCACAATGTGAAAGCGCAGCACGTCTGAGTTCTCAACCACACTGAAAGTCATCGAATGTAGTCGCTGCGGTCGAAATCGGTTAGAAATCATCATCATCATCAGTCTAGCGTATGGGTAATGTTAGTAGTTGTAATTGGACTACGAGAAAACAGAATAGTGGAGAAAATTTGCGTGCAAATTGTTTACAAAGGACTATAATATTTTGTAAGCTAATGAAGCGTACGACTATAGTGCTAGTGAAATTCAAGAGGAACATAAAAAATCTTCACATTTTCTGGAACTTGTTGACTTATGTAAGATGAAATGTGTTTATGGCGTAGGTATTAATCGTTATCTTACTATCTTAGTACAATTCTGAAAAAAAAAAAAAACTCATTATATTTTAGCACTGTTGTGAGTTAGCACATTACGATACGTGTGACTCAAGTAGTCCATTATTGCACGGCGTGAATTTAGCGCCCGAGTGTAGTGACGGTGCTAAACGCCTTGCATTAATACTACTTTATCTACACCCATGCTATAAATCCTCTATAAAAATTTCTGAAACAGTTAGCTTATTGCCAACATTAAAACAACCAGTGTCATAGTAACCATAATATCATCCAAACGAGTGTTATAATGTTGTACTAAAATTCATTGTGCAACTTCGATTCAAAAAAAGAACATTGTCATGCATGCGCGTTTCACTACCACAGCGCCGTATTTAAAAAAAGTACTTATAGGTTATTCGAATTCACGTCGCATCATCCCGCCGGCCGCCATTTTTGTTTGATATTAGCATTGCATAAAACTGTTTCAGAACCTTTTATAGAGGATTCATAAATATGGGTGTAGATAAAGTCTTGTACGTATACTATTTTATAGCACGAGTGACCTAAACTCTCACTTAAGTCGTGCTTTTCTGTGTAAAAATGGACTACACACACAGATAAGCATGACTTAAGTGGGGATTAAGGTCACAGAGTTCTATAAAACATATTAACTTACGTGACTGTAACTAATAAAGTCACTACAAATTTCTTGAATAACAACAAAGAAAGCAATAAAATAATCAAACGCCAAATAGGAAACATCCTGTACGCATGAGATGTGAGATGTAAAATTTGAGCCGAGCACAACGCCACACCTATTATGAAATTTGTGCACACACACAAGAATGGACGCACACACACACGCACAACCTCCGAGAAAGGTACCTATTCGGACTTAGGTGGCTATTGGGGGGTAGGGGTTCGTACTTGCGACGTTCGGGCCGGCTTAAATTTTCGTATTAATATGTATCTCTTATACTCGCGGATTTCCCAGCCGATGCTCGGCGTAATTATGTGGCCGGCAAGGGGACTTTTTAATAGCCCATGGTAAAAATACAGCGAGAGACTGCAGAGAATTTGGGTAATGTCCTTTGTTTGAATTATGAAATGTTTCGGTGAAAGTGTTAGATTTTCTTTTGACGTTTTGTTTTTATTGGTACACTATTAAGTTTTGAAATTACGTTGGCAATAAAACTTCAAACATTTTACCTAGGAACTGAAGGCCAATTCTCGTAATTTAAAACGTTCAAAATCTAGTCGCAGTCTCATCTCAGCGACAAACAAATGTCAAAAACTTGTCAAAATGTATGGAAATTAGAGGTATTTTTGACAGATTGAGACTGAGATCAGACTGTGAACGTTCTTAAAATTAGTAGAATTGCCCCTCTGAACACTGTCAGATAGTGATTGGTCTAAAAGTGAAAGATTTCAAGATATTATAACTTCTAAAACAAACATAAACAATTCACACATCATTCATCTGCCTATATAATATAAACATATTATAATCGCATACCTATTCTATATTCCGTATCCCGAGAGGTACGGATAATGGACATAATATCGATTTATCGTAAGTTCAAACTCCGTGACGTACACGACACGTAACCACGCATATTATTGTGGAGAACGGACGAAACTTTAGCATGTCCGCACTAGAAATAGGGAATTAATTTTAATGAACTATTAAATTGATAATTGACAGGGATGTTATTAAAATCTGCATATTACAAAACAGAAAACGTCACAACCAAGCGCTTTTAATCAGTGCTACGCAGGTACGCCACCGCGTAGCTAGTTCGTAGGCGACCTAGCTACGAAGCTACGACGTGCCTACTACGCGTAGCATTGCGTAAGTTGACTGAAGCATCTGTACGTATTTATGCTCAGACTAAGTCGATTGTAAAGTAATAGTATATTGTTGTTATTCAAAAAGTTAGTGGTACTACATAATTATTTTAATTTCTTATGTACACTCAATGACGCCTACGTCGCGAGAGTATTAGGCATTCATAAATTATGTATTGGTCTAAATAATGCGGTCGTCTAAGTTGTAGTGGCTTAACAAATCCCTGCCACGTGTAAACTTAAAACCAACTTAGAACCATTTGCACCTACTTTTAGATAATTAAAGCTGAAAAAAGCAAAATTATTTTTAAATCGACTACTTAGAATCATTGGCACCTACTTTTAGGTAACTAAAGCTGAAAAAAGGAAAATTATTTTTAAATCGACTACCCATACCCATGCATCACAAATGTGCACTGAAAGGTCTAAAAAGCGCTTTCAGCGCTCGTGTTTAAATAAAGAAATTTCCTTAAATAATTAAACAACGCAAAAAGGATTTTCACCCGAGGTTGGACAGTGAAGCTACCCCATTTTCGATTGGTAATTGAAAAGGGTACGTGATTGTTAAAAATTCAATAGACAGCTTAACTCCTGACAGCGTGGTTGTTAGTGGTGACAACTCCGTGGCCATCCGAAGTGCGAACATGTACTAGGTGTAATTCAAATGACTTAAAGCTCCAAAAACGCCCAATGAACAACTTTTACTACAGGACCAAAACAGAAATCGCAAATAAAAATCTGCTGTTCCATACATTTGGCAAGTTATGTGAACATAAACGTGTGAATCAGTTGAATTCAAGGTTGCCCAAAGTAAAAGTGATTCATAATAATGAGCAGGCACGTAACCCCGGAATCGATGACCGTTGGGGTAGACGTGTTCTTGAGTGGAGACCGCGAACGGCACACACAAGGTAGGACGCCCTTGGGCTAGGTGGAGCGGCGATCTTCGTAGGGTGGTGGTTGGCACCAGTCGGATGAGAGATGGCGTGCAATAGGGTAGTTTCCTGGGTAAAAAAATAATAATTCTAATTAGTCCGTCAGTTAGATTATCGAAAAATAATGGACGTGCTAAAAATTGTCGCACGGCGTGACGTCACGACCCCCCACTCCCAAATTTTGACGCGCTTTATCTTTGTCATTTTTTGTTTGATTGACAAAAGAAAAAATATGGGTCCATTATTTTTCGATAATCTAACTGACGGACTAATTAGAATTTTTTAGGAAACTAGCCTATTGGAGAGGCTTATTTCCAGCAGTGGACTGCTGTAGGCTGATGATGATGATGACGACGTAACCCCTTTCCTAGTTTTCAGTTACGCCTTGCTTATAGTAAAGTTTCCGTATCATGCTTGGATTTGTCTTTGGTCGAGCTGTCTATGACGAATGTCACTTATGGAGTGTATTATTGCGACTGCGACTGTATGTAGCTGCGGTTTCAACAACCGAAGAGCGTGTGTTATGACGATCATTACAATTATTGATTGATACCGACCGTATTATGAAGCCTTAGGGTTTCATTAGGATGAAGCAACCCAAGACATACCGAAGGAACAACCAAAACTTCTAGTTTAAGATCAGTTAGTTACGGCGAAAGCGTCAAGAGTAGCCCGCGAAATTCAAACTTTATTATTTATTTATGTAATACTTCAAGCACATAAATGTATAGAGGCGGACTTAATGCCATAGGCATTTTCTACCAGTCAACCTTTGGGTGATGCAGAGACAAACAGTGGTAGGTGTAATCATGAACACAATCAATTTATTGCAAGAAACATTCGAAGAGCGCATAATTTCGCGTAATGGATCTGTGAGCTGGCCTCCACGATCGTGTGATCTCACACCTATTTTACTTTCTTTGGTAATATGTGAAGTCACACGTCTACGCAGATAAACCACAGACGTTGGACCACTTGAAAGCCAACATTTGCCACGTTATTGCCGATATACGGCCCCAGTTGCTCGAAAAAGTGGTCGAAAATTGGACTTCCCGATTACGCTTCATTCGAGCCAGCCGTGGCGTCTATATGCCCGTAATCATTTTTAAGCACTAATGGCATAAGAACATCTTTTAAATCATGATAATGAAATTTATTTTTAGGTGTTTTATTTGATTTTGAATTTGTATACCTCTAAAAAACACCTTTTACATATATATGTATAAAAACAGTCAAGGAATAAAATTTGATTAGCCTGCTCCTAGCAAGGAAACGCGATGATATGTACATGTTACGAATCATCCGATTGTCCTATAAATATTTGGATTTAATACGAAATACTTCCTGACGAAGTATCTCAGAAATATTCAATATCCTTGCTGCATCGCATGCGCCAGTAGATGTGTGAAATAGCTCCCACGATGCAATTTCCAATATAAGTTTCACAATCCAACATATTTCAAATCATGCAATTTTATTGGAGGAGTTCAGTCAATCGCAAATGCCTTTAGTATTGCTAAATCTCTTTCGTATGTACGTGTGTGTACAAAAAAAACTCCTGAAAGAAAACTCCTTGAGTTAGAATTGGCCACAAATGTCAAGATTTGATGATTTTATGTCATTCAATAGAGTAATATGAACTTCAGTAGGTTAATATGAACTTCAATAGGGTAATATGAACTTCTATAGGGTAATATGAACTTCAATAGGGTAATATGAACTTCAATAGGGTCATATGAACTTAGAGAGTTGTATTGATGATTTTTATGATTATAATTTTATTCTTTGAATAAATATTTGTTATGGCCGCGAATCATATTTAGATCAACATACAACTTGCTACTGACTTGCAAATTGCAAGAAACGTAAGAAAATTTGAATTTCGCGGGTATGACGCCTTTGCCTTAATATGGATGGGCTCGCGTTTCACCACTATCTCACTATGAAGATCGGCAAACGATGATGCACGATGCCTAGAAGTAATTTATTCACTTGAGGTTTGGAATATCCTGCATTATAGCAAGAGGAATTCAGAATTACAGCAGTCGTGGCCACTACTGCTATCAGTCAGTACTATTGCCGAGGTCAGTCCGAGGATGGGTAACCGTTCCTTACATTTATCGAGACCCTTCCGTGCCTCAGAAAGCAAGAATAGCCGGTTGTCATTAGTAGCTTTGTGACAGTCGTTACGGGTAGTCAGAAACCCGAAAGTCTAACCATTAGTCTTACCAAGGCGAATCGTGTTCATCAGTAACTGGGCTATGCAGGTCAGCTATGCAGTCGCTCCTTGTAAAATATTGATATTTAGCAGCACCCGGTTAGACTGGAAGCCAACCCCAACGTAAAAGGCTAGGTATTTTTTTTTTGAGCAGTGGTTACCCAGTTGTATCTACCGCGACTTACGAGTTATAGGTCGTAGATTGGACCCTGACAGGCGCCTTAACTTTGAACGACATGTGACATCTACCTAACCCGCACTGAGCCCGCGTGGCCGACTCCTTCTCAATAAGAGGAGGCCTATGTCTAAGCAGTGGGAATATTATAGGGTGATTATACGAGATTTATATGAGAGCAACAGAGTAAAAAGGCTACCTATTGTTCACAAATTGGAAAACGGGATACCAAGCTTACACAGTAATGCATCTCTCATTTTAACACGTTCACACTACCACCTGAATTAGAAAGAGCCAGGACATGCGACACATTTTTATTGCTGATTATACGTGTACCTTACATTCCTACCCGGAGAGGTTTTATTTGTCGACAGAAAAGTTTTTCCTTTTCTATCAAAGGCAGTGGCTATTTGTGTTTGAAACTGCATACTGTGGACCTAGCCCGAATACGCGGAAAAACGTAACACGTATTAAATTCGACCGATTTTAAAATTGAAAATACTTGTTTTCCAAATAATATGTAGTTAGTTTTGAGACTTTATTCATAAATAGTTTATGCCCGCGACTTTTTCCGTCGTTCCACCCCGTCGCATCATACACAGGATAACATTTTGTTGGCAACTTGCTTCTGACCGCGAGGATGTAGGAAATTATCCCACGAAAACGTACTACCGGGACAAAAAGCCTCATTAAAACATCAGCCATCTGCGAGTGAAAGTCCCGTCAATCCATCCAGCCGTTTCGGATATTAGCCGGTACAAACAGGCAGACATCAAGTACCGTGTACACTTTCATACATATACATTTAGTAAAAATCTGTTATTTTGACAATACAAACAGACACTTCATTTTATTTATTTGTAAATATGTTACCGCTAATGTGCGTAAATTAGTTATAGAGTGCAGATTAACTAGTTAATCTTCAGATTATCTGGTTGAGTCCGTTGTGGAAAAAAATGTTTTCGCCTAGGCCAAATCAGTTCTCCCTACACGGTTTGCATGGTTGCGGTCGGTCGATAGGCGATGCAAGAGCGAGCGAAGGGCACCCAGAAGATAGGTTTGGTTAGGCGACATAGGATGCAAGAGCGAGCGAAGGGCACCCAGAAGATAGGTTTGGTTAGGCGACATAGGATGCAAGAGCGAGCGAAGGGCACCCAGAAGATAGGTTTGGTTAGGCGACATAGGATGCAAGAGCGAGCGAAGGGCACCCAGAAGATAGGTTTGGTTAGGCGACATAGGATGCAAGAGCGAGCGAAGGGCACCCAGAAGATAGGTTTGGTTAGGCGACATAGGATGCAAGAGCGAGCGAAGGGCACCCTGAGGATAGGTTTGGTTAGGTTACTTCCCCCCCAGTGGGTTCCCGCATTGTCGAGGCGGGGGGGCTCAGTAGCCGTGGCTTGTACACCCACGGTGAAGCGAAGAGGAACCCGAGGAGGGGCCGCTCGTCAGGGCTTTTGCCAGTAAGCCGACGACGTAGCGGCCAACAAGTAGGTTGCGGTGCCGCTTGGGCGACATCGCAGCTGAGGCGGGCCGCGATGTCGTATCGGAGGCATCGCGGCTGAGGGTTGGAGGCCGCGGTGGGAGAGGAGTGCCGGTATTGCGGTGCGCCGCTCTCCCTACCTTCCGCGGCCTTGACGGGGTCGCCACCGTCCGATGGCGGACGCGGTGGGGCCGCAGAGGAAGAGGAGTTTTGGTATGACGTTGGCCGGTCTCCCTGTCCTCTGCGGCCGAAAATTGGCAGGGGGACCAAGGGTGCCCAAACACGTGGTCGTCTGACGCCCATGTGCTGGTTTGGTCCCTGGGGTGGTCACGGCGTGCTATGTGTTCTGGTGCGCCGGTGATATAGAATACTCCCCAGTGGAGGGTCCGGTGACGGACACCCGCGGCGGGTTCACGGATGAGTGCTAACGCGTGCCCGTGTTCTCGCCGTAAGCGGCAGAGGAGGACACCGTGGAGTTTTAGTGGGTTGGAGTCCCACATAACTGCACTATCTCCCCACGGTAGTGCAGAATGCTTAAGCATTTCTCCAAGTTAAAAAAAAAATGGTGTAGGTTACTTTAAACCCTTTACACAGAAATAGGAGCTCCACGAAGCGAGGCTCCGTCGACATAGGATGCAAGAGCGAGCGAATGAGAACCGGTTTGGCCTAGTCGAAACTGGTTCATCCTAAAATCAGGTTTGGCCGGTAACATATTTCACACTAACGGCTTGTACCTGGTAATTTGCAGATTACCTAGTTAATGCGCATATAAACGTATTCCGTATTCTAACGGTAACATAATATACTGATTTGAAACAGAACTAGTATGTGGCAGTACATCCTCGGACGAGTCACTTCATTCAGTACCTATACTTAGTACCCTCTTCTAAGTTTGGTGGATTTGCCGTAATCTGTATTTTCAAACCCCCTCAACACGCGTGTGAGGAAAATATTCGTCCCTTTTACCCGAATATTACAAAGTCCAACGTAGGTATGTTTCCATTAATTTTTATTAATCTCGTTTGACTTTTTGGGGTATAAAGCCCATCCAACTGTAATGTATCATCAAAGGTTATCAATAACTAATACGTACATAAAAACAACGAACAAGAAAATATTTCTTTGACCAAAAATACACAAGTTGACAGACAATTGTATTAGAAAAATGTTTTTAAAAGAATAATTTGCTTTGAAATTCTGTTTCGGGGCTAATATTATGTCACCGGTTTTTCTTGGGGCGTATTAATTTAAGGTCATCGCACACATATCGACGGCAGCAAAGTATAAAGAGCCAACTGCACTTTTACGAAATTCACTTTTTATAATTCGAAATCGTTTGTTTTATCACAGGATTCTTTTCTATTTTATGCTCAACTTTTACTAATATTAAGTCACGTATATATAGTTGTCAATACATATTTAACAAAACGTGACGAAATAGACATGGACATATATCATTAATCCGGGATTACGACGGACAATCGACACGTTCACCTGTTGTAAACAAAGATATCGGTCACACAGCCGTTTTAACGTCGTTTTTTTAAACTTGCGTTACTTTAGGGCAACAGCAATAATAAGTCACGTCGCCGTTACAAGCAATAGTTAACTAAGGAAAATTATGACGTACCTTTATTTATTTTAGGTATCAACAATATAAGATACCTTTAGCTATTAAAAACCCCGCGTAGAAGCGGATACTTACTTTTTTGTACAAAGTAGACATCTTCTACCGTATTTCGGAGAAAAAAATACAGTAATGAATGCCCTATTAAATATATATATATATATATTATATAATTATATATTAATATGTGAAAGTAAGTTTGTTACGTTTTCACACCTAATCCTTAGAACTATAGATGCTGGCGGGAAAAATTCCGAATCATTCCCGTCGAATACTTCGGAAGTATTCCGAAATATTCCGAAACTTTGGGAATATTTCCCATTGAATTATTCGGGCGAAATATTCGGCGGAAACATTCGATTGCGGGGTACGAATCTTTCTCGCGGGGGGAAAACTTCTCCAGGGAGCATCTCCCCTCTTACCGCACCTCGCACCGCCATCGCCTGCACGCACGACTCGTGCCTCGTGCAGTCGGGCACGCACAGAGGGGTAGCGTCTCATATTATATATATTAGTCTATGGGTAGCGCGGCGGCGATCGACGTGCGATGCAAAATACGATTTTCAGGAAAAAAAATAAAAATCTTAATTAAATTCATTTTGAATAATTCTGATTTAAAGAAACTTTCCCAGAAGTATTCCGGAATTATTCAGAATTTTTCAGAAGTTTTGCAACTATACTTAGAACCGATCATCATGAAATGCATATACGTTGTCAGGGATATAGAAAAGGACATAGGGTACCCTTCATCCAGAAAAAAAACTATTCCCGAGGAAAAGGACAATAAGTTTCGACGGTCACAATTGCTTTAGGACGCTAGATGGCGCTACGTGTCTTTGAAATATGACCCGACTTTCTGAGCAGTATTCTTACAAAAAGCACTTGGCTTGCATGAATTCACGATAGTATTTCAATCATGAGTATTATGCTTTTGGCACACAGATAGTTTATTATAACCTGGATTAACACAGGATATTTTTATCCCGGTAATACGTTTCCGTGGGATATTTCCGTCCTCCACGCAGGCGAAGCCGCGAGCAAAAGCTAGTAGTGTATAAATGCTGTAGCTTATATTTTCACAATATTTTTCATAGAAGTTATTCCGAGAAAATTAAAATAAAACGAAGCTGTTTTCCCTCACTATTTATAAAAATATATTTTGCCAGCGTTTCTTGGCAGTGGGCCAGAAATTGGATACCACGAGGAATAGCAATGGCGATATCTTGCGTCCGAGTAAATTCCGACTTTCAACGATTTCCGACAGATGTTTTTAAAGAAGATCCTTTTGATCTGATATTACTGAAAGGGACTAAGCTGAAAAGCATTTAGTAAGTGACCCACAGATCTGAATAGATCTGATCTAATCTGAATAGTAAAGATCTATCCTAACAATATTTACTATTCAATCATAAATTAATTCACTGTGTACAACGGACAGCCTTAACAAGTGAGTCTAGAAGTATAAAATTTTGCACAATACTTCCTTTTGCAACAAAACGAGGGGGCTTGTGGATCTTTGACAGTCGTTACGGATTGTTAGAAACCCGAAATTCTAGTCTTATCAAGGGTATCGTATCACCCAGTAACTGGGTTGTGGAGGTCAGGTAGGCAGTAGCTCCATGTGAAGTACCACCACCACCAGTACCAGACGGGTTAGACTAGAAGCCAACCCCGGCTCGAGGCAGTATTGCTAAATGGAGCCGAGACCGAGAGTGCAAATAATATCACATTTTATTTATTTATACAGTTTATACACAATTTTTTTAGGCATAGGTAAAAAGGTAAGAAGGACCTATGATGAAATTAAAAAAAAAAACAACTCCCTACGATAAGAGGAAGTGATTTTAATTCAGCTTACAAGATTTGACCCTAACAAACAAGACAAGTTAAAAGGTTCTAAAAACGCACATCTCTGACTCAAAAATTTGCAATAAAAAGCAATCATTTTCACGGCATTGTGAACCTTAATGCGATAATAACAGTCACGTTTCGAGAAAATGTGCTGAAATCTGTATTTCAGATTATTTCAATACGTTCTGACATGGATACAAGTTGTAATGAAGCGAGTAACACGGAACACATGTTGACATCGATTTAGACACGTTTCTCATGTCCGCAATGACGTTGTTTTCCAATATTACAAAATGATAAAATTGTACATTGTTCCTCTATACTATAATTGTCTTTCCAATTTTCTTTTCTTTCATTTCCAGTCAATAAATGTTCCCATTTCATATTAATTCGTTAAGGGCTGATCGACGGATAATAAAAATTTTATTCGTAGATTAAATTGACGTCTGACGGATTTGATATAGAAGAACTGTCAAAACTGTTAAATTATTCCTCGGATAAAATTATCTGATGTTGGAAAAAATATGAGTATAGAATACGTATTGTCCTAAATCATAATTAGCCTCTAATGTTTCTATTGCTGGGACACAGGTCTTCTCTCTGTTGAGTGGGAGTGGAGTGTAGTCCTCCACGCCTAAATTAATAACTTAGGTAGGTACTTATTAACAACTGCTTACCTACTAAGTTTTTTTTAAACTTTTATTATATTTTGGAATTGTTTTTTTTTGCCACTAGGACAGATTGTAAAATATAAACTAACCTCTTTTTTTATTTTTTTATCTTAATACTTGATGATGATCATAGATATCCGTGATGATGATCTATACTTGACTCAGCACAATATAAATACATTTTAGCTTTTTCATATAAGTGAAAACCTGTTATAATTCTTAAGAGAATGAAGATTCTTAACCGTATTCATTCATTTTAATTTACGCTATTATTATAACTATAATTTATAGTGCAAGCTGCAATAGGTAATAACAATAACATCAAAATTTCGCAGACCTTATTGTCATAAAAGCCTATCGAGGTGCAATATTGTGATAGAGGCTGCTGGCTGAAACAGGATGGACTAAGTTTCAGTCAACCTCCGCTGTTCTATAATACTTCGACTTAAACTCGGAAATTGCAATTTATTTCCTAACAGAACACAAGTATGCTTTTGATCATAATGTCTAGCCTTTTCCCAACTTTGTTAGTGTCGGATTCTAGTCTAACCAGATGCAGCTGAATACCAGTATTTTTTAACCGACTTCAAAAAAGGAGGTTCTGTATTCGACCCGTATGTATGTATGTATGTTTGTATGTCCGCGATTTTCTCAAAAAGTTATAAACCAATTTTGATAATTCTTTCACTAATGTGATCTACATACTTTCAGAAAGGTTTTAGTATATAATACATTAGGTAATTATTCTTATGTACAAAGTTATATGCATAAATGTACAGCATGTCCGGCATTTCTTTGCGAATTTTGATGATTCTTCTAGTCGGTGTCTTCAATTCTTCAATGCACAAGTGTTGATTGAATTTGTGTGGGGTAGGTTACAACTAAAAAGTGAAAAATAAAAACTTTTTTGCAAAAAAAAAACAACCGACTTGAAAAAAAAAAACACTACAAAATGATAAATAACTTTAATTTCGGAAGTCGGTGTCGTTAGTTCCACATTTTCGTTTTTTGACACCGACTTCCGAAATTAAAGTTATTTTTACTTACTTACAGCGACTGTATTAGATCGGCATGTAATAATATGATCGAACCTCAAATAATTTCCATTGAATGCGCGTTTTTGTGAACCTCAAATATTTCCTATTTTGGAGTCCTTAAAAAACACGTCCTAGTAAATGCGACCAACTTGGATGTACAGTCCGTTCACAGTGATTTTACCTCTGAGTTTGCATTACTGTCAAAATCATAGTGATCTTTATTGCCTTTGCAATAAGGTTGCTGTTGGGTTGCTGCAATTTACAAGCAATTTAAAAAAAATCAAACACATGCGTACGTCATGAGAAGGTCAATAAGTTTTTAGTTATTTCCCGTATAACACTGCTAAATTTCAGAAAAATCTACAATATTTGATTCCTATTTTAACAAGTCCGAGCCGGGATCTAATCGTCGTCGCCTAACTTATTGAATCTAATTGCAAAAAAACATTCTAAGAACACTTTTCTTAGTTGCTTGGAAAAATAAACAGCTGGTTGGCTTAAATTTATCAAAACACGGCATTACCTATACGGCATTAAAAAAATTGTTATTAAGTTACCTTATATATTAATCTGTCAAGCTCCGCTAATGAGACACAATTGATTTTCTATTGTTTCGTTTCCGATCGGTAACGCGCGGTGCTTGACCGGTAATCAAATTATTACCTGAGTTTTATTCAGCTTTAAAATGAAATAGGTACTGTTTTCCTCATTTACACAGGAATATAGAAGAATCTGTATTAAAAATGCCCATAACTATAGGTAGTACATCAAACTTGGCACTTTCACTTCTTTGTAACGCCAACCCTTTTACGGGCAACACTTGACCAGCCATCGTTGAGCTGTGCTAATTACCAGACTGCGTAGTCCCTATGGACCAAGTTAATTCCCTTTTAGGAACATTACTATTTCATGTGATTTTACTTTTGTTTTGTATGTTTGCACTTGAATGTTTGTTTGTGTCTACGAATTAAAGTTAAGAATTAGTAAGAAAAGGGAAGGTAAGTTTAAACTTTTTCTCATTTGACATTTTACTGAATTCGTAGATTTCGCAGGTGTTTGTAAAGAATAATTTTGAAAGCAAAGTCGCAGTATTGAAATTTTTCAAAGTGCTAGTGATCTTGTTTGGTCGTGAAGCAAGTAGGTAGAGTAAAAAACTGAACAGAGTGCGTCGAATCCCTCGCGAAAAAGTCCAAGTCCAAGTAGTTTCAAAGGATTCAAACAATCTTGTTTTTTACAAAGACTAGTTTTCATTTTAAACCAAGAATCCTTGTAAGTTTTACGTAACTGCTAATAAACATGATCATTACAAAACTTGTGTTGAAAAAAAAATGGACTCTGTTTTAAAAATAAATCACTCTTAAATTGCCTTGAGAAATGTTCATTATGTTATGTAATTTCAGACGTTTGTTATACGAAAAACATTAGTTTCCTGTGCGTTACACGCGAAATTATCAGTCAAAACTCCAAGGTAAATGTTTCACGTAATCGACTCATTACTCGTAGCGATATATGTAGCTACCTATGCTGCGTGGATACTGTTCGAATCCATTTACTTCTCTAAATTATGCGTAAAACGTCCATTTGACGATCTCCCTCTTCCCTCTTATCGCTTGGACAGAACGGGAGCCTCGGGCGGGGGCGCCGGACTAGGGCAAATTGGGGGGTTTACAAACCCCCCCAAGTGAGGGTGTCCGAAGTCCAACCTCACCCTTTAGCTACCCTGAAGTTCCATCTCTCACACCTATAAATTCGGCACACACATTTCACCCCTAGGGAAGGGGGGAAGGTCTATAACGCACCAATCCTTTCGTTTGGCGTGTCACACTTGGCAAGCGGTGACCTCCACTATAAATTAATATTCACAAACGTTTCCGTTACTATCGTTAATCATTGCCGTTTCTGCCAGTGATCTCGCTTATGTACGACACCTTCGCTTTAGGTAGGCCGCCCATGTACCGCTTTGTGTTATTGCTTTTGAGGAGCATTCTGAAATATATCTGGTATGGTATTGGAACTGAAAGTCGATACAACTACAATTCAATGAGATTCAACTACTAAGAAAGACGAACGATGTATGTCTGTCTTTGAGTTTTATCTCAGTATAGTCACTACAGTTTTCGAAGAAAAAGGTCGGTACCAGATTTTTTACCACAAAAAATCTTCAACGGCTTAAAAATCGACTTGGAATCTAAATTTACCGAAACTTGGTTGGCTTATAAATAGCAGCTAGATCTTAATCGATATTAGAATTTGAATATTATGATGCTAAATAAAGCCATAAAATACAGAGGGAAATAAAACATTATACAACTCAAAATGATATGACGTCACATAAAATCCTAAATGGCTGGTTACAGCGGATGTAGTGTTACGAAAAAAATGATTGATACATCATGTTTGGTCTAAAAGAGTACTTTGTGAAAATATATTGGTCATTTTAAATTATTCATAAAACAAAAATGTATTGCAGGCCAAACAGAGGCTTAACAAAATAATCATAGGTATCAAATTCCCAATGATCTCAATGATCCCTTACCTAAATTGAAATAAAAAAGTTGCACTCCTGGAGTGCCGACAGAAGTGAAAACTTGAACAATTACGTGTGTATTTTTTGAATCGTAATTTAAACAAAACACAAACAGAATACTTTGTTATCACTCAGTGAACATTAAAACCGAGTACATCCCGAGGACAGCCGAACGCATCTGAATGTTTCGCGGTGTCGGTAACAGTGTCGCGAGTTCGATGGTCTTTTTCCATCTGGAAAAATGCCCAACGTACCTAAAGAAGTTTTCACTTCAAAAATTATAAACATGTAATTACTATAACTAATTTAATTAGGTAGCATAAATCCTACAGATTACGAGTGACTGCGTTTACACGAAATTGATGTTCTTTTGTTATGTCTTGTTTATGCATTTTTAATTGACATTTTTGTCATACATAATCAGCCTATAATGTTCCCACTGCTGGGACACAGGCCTCCTCTCGGTGAGAGGGAGTGGGCCGTAACCCACCACGCGGGCCCAGTGCGGGTTGGTAGATGTCACATGTCTTCGAATTTTTGGTTCTAGGACATGCCGGTTTCCTCACGATGTTTTCCTTCACCGTTTTGAGAGCAGTGGTGATGAAATAATTTACACAAAGTAAAGCGCCTGTCAGGGTTCGAACCTACGACCTACAACTCGTAAGTCGCGGCCGTTACCACTTGGCCAGCACTGCTCTTTATTTCTGTCATAGTTGGGTTTTATTCTTGGGTTTATTTCCGTTCTGTTATCGTTTTCCGTTCTTTTTTATTATTCCGACAATGTAAGTGTTCCGTTGTAGTTTTGAAAACGATGTTAAATTGAATAGGTTTGAAACTCGATAAAAATTTCAAAGTTCTTTCCTTAAATACAAAAACTGCATCCTAATAAAAACGAAGTTATGAAAGTGTATAATTTAACCCAGTAAAACTCAGTTATAAGGAAAAGGGCAAAACACGGTTATGTTTTTATCGTCTTACAACGTGACCTCAGTCCCTATTAATGTACACCGTAGGTACCTGCACGATATTTATGTACAGCATAAGAATAATAGTATTTATTTATTTATTAAGGTACCCCAACAGCTTCTATGTATAATTTATCTTAAATACTATAGATAACTAGCTGCGCCCCGCGGTTTCACCCGCATAAGTTTCGATCCCGTGGGAATATCGGGATAAAAACTATTCTATGCCCTTTCTCAAGTTCCAAACTATGTCTGTACCAAATTTCACACAAATCGGTTCAGTAGTTTAGGCGTGAAGAAAAGACAGACAGAGTTACTTTCGCATTTATAATATTAGTTTGGATCACAAAAGTCTCGGTCTTACACAGTTGCCAATTACAGGTTTACCTACCAGTAATTTCGGAAAGTGATCACACATAAGGCTAGAACTTAAAAAAAAAATATGGCGAAATACTTCTTAAACTTAAGAATAATAACCAAAAGTAAAATAAAAGACGAAAAACATTGCAATTTTGCCCTTAAAACTTATTATCAGACTATAACGTTTCCACTAGGACATATGCCTCCTCTCTGTGAGAGCTAATGGGCCGTAATCCACCAAGCGGGCGCAGGTAAATGTCACATGTCTTCGAATTGTTGGTCCTAAGACCATGTATGTCCTAAGATTATGTACATTGATCAAAAATTATAATGATTTATTGCAATGCTGAAACAACCTCTGAATACGTTTGCAGAGCAAGTAATCTTTTCTCATTTTCTTCTGTTCACCATATTTGTTCCAAATGATTAAGTCTTTCATTACTTTCAAACTTATACGAAAAGAAGATACACGTGTCTTTTAGTGTATTTATAGTAGCCAATGGTGCCGATTCTGTTGTTCACAAACTAAACTTTTAAGCTCAGTGCATCTTTTTCATTCTATTTCATTAAGAAAAGGACAGAAGATCAATTTTAGTTTAGTCCTGTCGAATCGGCACCAATATCCAATGATATAGGTGTTAACTGAGTTGCCATTGTACGTCCATAACAATGACCCGGTGTATGGGCTATTATACAGGGTGTCCCTGGAAGTATGGATCAAATCAAATAGGGGCGTGGGCAAGGTCATTTCCAAACTTTTTAACCCTGAGAATGTCAGTGAATTTTTTTACGGTTCAAAGTTATGACTGATTTAATTTTTTTTTTTCAATTACTTCGCTTAGTGCTCAAAGAAAATAATCATAAAAAAACACTATCAACGCTATCTAAAAAAAATAAATTGATAGCCCTTATTAACTACCAAAATGAAAGGCGCTGATTCGGTAGTAAAACAAAGTATATAATAAGTCAATCAAAAACCAAAAGGTAGAAAAAGCATAAACAAAAAGGTGCAAAAATGTAAAATATCAAAAAGACTTGCACAGCCCTGATAGTTTTCACGAATTCGATCTTTCTTCTCTCTTTTTTTAGTTTTTTTTTTGCTAAAACGTTTGGTAATGACCTTGCCCACGTCCCTATTCGATTTGATCCATACTTCCAGGGACACCCTGTATATTCTGTGGTATGGGCAACGTAGTCAGTATAACGTGATATTCAGTTACTAAAATAATTTTCTCTTCACAAAAAATTGCTAACAGGTAAAAAACTGTTTAAAGTGCAAAAGTATTCGACTGCTTTGCGACAACGTTATTCAATAAATGAATTTATTCTATATGTAGATTTGTACAAACACTTTCACACTTAAAACATAAAAACTAGATGAGGTCGATGTTTCCTGACTACTCTGAAAAATAGACATAATCTTGGTCAGATCTTGTGAAGACTATGTAGATTAATGCCTGAAATGGTCTTTTGAGGAAAGAATCACACAGATTAAGTGGACCTGCCTAGTCAGTGCACTTTCTTAAGTAAGTAAGTATTTGTTTACTAGCTTGTGAAAGGACCGAAAGGACTGGCCGGCTAGTAAAAGACAGAATTGGGTGAAAAAGGGAGGGGGAGGCCTTTACCTATCAGTGGGAGAATACAGGCTAGTTAGATTAGCGATAACTGGCGACCCTGCGGCCCTTCTACGCACGGGTGCAATGGTGACATATCAAAACATTGAGATTTCGAACACGAAGATCTTTGACTTTGACAGTCGTGACGGGTAGTCCGAAGCCTGGTAGTTTGACAACCAGTCTAACCAAGGGATATCCAACCAGGAACCCAGGAACCGGAACAGGGGTAACCCAGGAAATGGGTTGTGAAGGTCAGATAGGCAGTCGCTTCATGTAAAGTACTGGTATTCAGTTGCATTTTGTCGAACTTAACGCCGAGCGCGGCCATAATATAGTTGGAAAAGACGTGGCAGGTCATGCAACTTGCAAATTTGTCAGAACCGCAAATTGGGTAAATTGTAGTTACTGATCTTATTTATACTAATAATATAAATGCGAAAGTGTCTGTCTGTCAGTATTTCCTTTTTACGCCTTAAAGGATGACCGAATTTCGATGTTTGGTTCACAGGTAGACCATGCAGCAGATGGATTAGTAAGACGAAGGATACTTTTTAACCCTGTAGTAGGTACGTTTCCGTGGGATAATTTCCGACCTCCACGTGGGCGCATTCGAGAGCAAAAACATGTTTTTAATTAATTTTTCTGTAGTATGAACTCTCCCTCTCCTTGGGAAAAGCCTTTTCCTCTAACTTTCATTAAAAAATTCAACGTTCCAGGTCCTAGAAACATGTAACAACTTAATTCATGATAACAGTGTGTACGTCGATATCACTTATTACATAATAATACACTGTATACTATTCGAGGTTATCGTAAATTGAATCCTTATATGCGCTTAGTTTCTTCAACCCTCCGCAAGATGGCGCTACCAGTATAATATTGTAGCCCAAGTTACTAATACGCAAGTTAACCTTTTGAACGCCATTGTCACATATATGTGACAAACGAAATCTTACCCTGAACGCCAACGCAACGTCACAAAAATATGACAAAATACACGTCGCACGGGTCGCACCATATTATGAAATAAACAATTTAATCATTACTTTTGTGTGTTTTTATTTATATAATTTAAAAGTTTAAGCTTCTGTCTATATTGTACTGCATGAAACTAATATAAAAAAACCACCAATATCGAGAAATTTGTTGTTTTAAGTGTGTGTGTGTGTGTTGTTTTCTTAAAGTGGCCTGGCGTCAGGGGTACGGCGATACGTTTATTATACTCTGGCGTTCAAAAGGTTAAAGTTTGCGCAGTCTGTCCAATCGGTCCAACCAATTTCCATTCTTTGAGCGATTTGGTTTTAAGCTGCATGAGAGGAGGAAATGAAAAGTCATGTAAAATTTATTAATAAGACTACCAACTTCAATTGTCCGTGTAGCCAAATCACAACACATTTTTTGACAGTTTTTTTAAATGGCTTTAATAATATTATCCGTGACTTTACTTCACTTGTTGACATTAAATAGTAGATTGTACAACTAAGGCATAAAAGAAGCTATTTTACCCCGAGACGTTTATATCCACGCGAGCCGCAGGCGAGGGTGGATAGTTAAGTCGAGGGGTAAAATGGCTCGTTTATGCCTGAGTTATACACTCTGCTTTTCACTTCGATTGCGAGAAAATGAAACAGGCATAAAGTATACAGTACATAATTAATCAAAAATGTTGCAAAGCATAGCTAATTCCCGCCACCACAGATAATACCGCCACGAAACTTTTTAAAAGTTTTTTTTTTTAATTTCAACATTTGTCATACGACTTGGGTACTTCATACTGCCAAGTCATAAAAACGTTTCTTTGCGTTTTTAAATAATAAATGACAACTATTTTACCTGATTTTATTAAATTAACGATAGAAAACACGAAAGTGGTATAAATTAAAGAAAATGAAATAAATCACGACTTAAATCTGCGAAGTTTTATTGCGCGTGTGGCTGTTGGGCCTGATTACCTTAGTCTCAGAAAAAAAAATTACTTTATGCACTAGAACATAAAAAGCGATTTTATGTCGCCTAAGCACAACATAAAGACGAACTTTTAGAGCATGAGAAGTGAAAATATTATTTTAATTCTTGGTTATGGAATATTGCGTACAACGTTGTCAGAATAGTATGTGAATGTCTTGCTGAAAGAATTATGTATTTAGCTAGTTACCAAAGTGGTTTTGTAGCATACTCTCCGGGGTGCGCTGGGCCTTTATTGAAGTAGGTATCGCCATTTCAAAGTGATCTTCTCCTCGGCCTGTCGATGAAAATTTAAATCGAGTCGGCCGAAAATTCGGCTACGAACTTGGCACAAACAGTAGCGTTCATCTGTTCTTGTAACGTGCAGACAGCAGGACACACAGGGCACGATATTAAGAGACCGTCTGCACGAGCGAGCGAATCGCGGCGATATTATCGTCGTGCCACGTATTTTTATACACTCTCTTAGAACGTGTCTCCACACGTTGACAGTCTTGGACGGCTTTGATAGGTTATTCTTGCTTCGACCAGCCTACGTCCGTAGTCTGTTCAAACACTTTCATAGAGATGAGAGAATACGATGATAAGAATGAAGAGGTAGGATAGTCGAAAGCTGGGCAGAGTGACACATAACAAAAATGGCTAATTATTCTAGCCTGTTCATAAAGTAATGACCAAAACAAAATTTTGTTTTTAATCATGCCGTGATTGGTATCTAATGAAAGGGCCTAATTAGAATAGAATAGAATAGAATACTCTTTATTATGTACACCATATAAATTACAGACATAAATATAGAAAACTTTACAATGGGTGACACAATGGGCGGTTATTTAAAAAATATAAATATTAGTAAAATAAACCCCAAACATCATCAGCCTATACTGTTCCCACTGCTGGGGCACAAAGCCTCCTCTTCGAGAGGAAGGGGGCTCTAATCTACCACGCGGGCCCAGTGCGGGTTGGTAGGTGTCGCTAGCTTCGAATTTTTGGTTCACGGACACGCTGGTTTCCTCTCAATGTTTTCCTTCACCGTTTTGAGAGCAATGGTGATGAAATTATTTACACAAAGTACAACAATTAAATTAATATGAAAATAATGTGATTAGTGATGATATAATATGTGAAATAAAATTATCGATCTTTACTTTATTGCCGTAGTTTTTTTTTTTAATTCAAATTATTAAGGTTTTGTCATTCAAGAAATAATAAGAAAACTTCTCAACAAACAGGCATTTCGTTAATAATATCTGTCTACTTTTGTAAAAACTAAAAGATTGATTACCGAACGTTTTGTTATTTTTTTTGTCGGTCCATCGTTATAGATTAAACGACTTTTTTTTAAATCACGCACCGTTTCACTAAATCACTGGGTTTGTGAAAACTATACGTTAGGATACTTTTTTCTGCGTAATAGTCAGGGTTCCTCAAAGATTTCTCTCAAGTTCTTCGCTAAGACTGCGTTTCAAATATTATATGATAGTTTCCGCATAATATTATTATGCACATTTAATCAAAGAAAACGAAACAGCACTGTTATAAAATAATTCTCCTGATAAGATTACCGAAACTTATCCGGAGGTCTGCTCATGCGTGGGTAAAGCCGTAAAAGTCTACAATATTTATTAAGCAGTAAGCTATTTGTTTTCTAAAACTAATTATTGATACATATAGTCCGCACATTGAAGGTAAGTAAGTTTCCCCTTAATATTGCCTCATATTGGAATATTTCGTATATATTATTTTGCCTCGGAAAGCACATCAAGCCGTTGGTCTCGGCTGTCATTCGTAAATCTTTGTCAGTCGTTACAGGTAGTCAGAAGCCCAAAAGTATGACAACCAGTCTTACCAAGAGGTATCGTGTTATCCAGTAACTGGGTTGTGGAGGTCAGATAGATAGTCGTTCCATGAAAAATACTTGTTTTCCGCTGCATTCAGTTAGACTAGAAGCGAACCCTGACATAGTTGGGAAAAAATTAGGCGGAATGACAATAAATAAATAAACAATAAAAAATAATAAGCATAGGTGCTTAAAGCAAAAAGTTTGAGAGCCCCTGGTCAAAGTAAAGGTGGCGCCAGAATGCCGGCGGCAGGTTTGCGCGCAGGTATTCAACGACACCATGGTGTCGCCGTGACGTATACATTAAAGTATCTTTAATGTCTATCGTCCACTCAATTTACTGTAACTAAATACTACCCCACCATGAAAACTATATGACTGTGTGTCGTGAAATGATTAATAGGTATTAATGTAAAAAAAATTTCGGAGGATTTGTTACAATTTTTTTTTTTCACCTGTTCTAAATCAATTATTAGTTTTAATTCATTCACATTTTCACCATAAATCAAAACAATATCATTACAAAACGAGGGTACAAGGCCAAACCTTTGAACCTTTATTGTATTTTGAACTTTATTCCGACAAACTTAAAGTTCTTAATACCAAATCCACTTTTTGTAATTAGAACTTTACAAAGTCGCAATAAAGTTCGAAATAAAAATATGGGTCGATGATTTAAACCTGTGGGTATAAAGATGGCCCTAGGGGCAATTTTCTCGTATTTTTAGGAACGTTCACGTTCTAATGTCAGTCTTAAGCTGTCAAAAATAGGTACTTCTTATTTACTTACGTACATTTTTAGCAAGTTTCTGTCGCTGAAATGAAATTAGGACTAGATTTTGAACGTTTTTAAACACAGCAACATAATTACGTAACACACTATCTACAATCACAATCTGAATCATTTTGAAGGATGTTTGTTAATCCATTGATTTATATGTTCATAAAAATTTGTCTGCTCAGCAACGTAAATAAGGCAATGAATGTTGTTGAATTGTCAAAATGAAAGCCATTGTTACTGTTAGTGTTACGCAATTACTCTTCGGAAATTGACCTCCAGGTTTTGTTTTAAAGCTAGCTGTCATTGGCTTTATTCATCACACATTCACATCTGTTACCGCTACCAATCAACTCACCTATTCTTAGGCATAATACTCACTTATGTTGCGCCACAACATCCGGTGTTCTGCCTCCCACATCTAGTCTGTTCAAGCCCAGCAACCCTTTCAAGATTGTGGGTTCATTGTTCAGGCGTACCCTGTTACCAAGTATGGGTTCGATTCCAAGTTCGGTTGTTATGTTGAGTCTTACAGCGGCGTAATCTGTGGCAGCTTCTTGTTACACAATATTCCAGAGGGCATAGAAAACTGTGGTAAGCCCAGGGCCCTGTTTTATAAAGATGACAATTTGACATATATGTCAAAAAATTACCAAATTGTAGAGTTGTCGCGCTTAGGCTGTTTAATAAAAGTAACAAATATGTCAAAAGTCGACAGGTGAAATCTTGAAATATTTGTCAGGTTCTCGCGGGCGTATTTTTATCGCTGCGATTTTTTTTCGCACACGCAATTTTCAACTCTCAGTATTTAGCCGAGCATTGAGAATCCAACAGAGCGCATCCCAGCATCTCAAGAAAACACATTATGGATTTTCAACCCTCAGCGCTAAGCAGAGCGCTGAAAATCCAGTGAGCAAATAAAATTCACCCGTGCGAACTTGGACTAATCGCTTTTAGAGTGTTTCGCATTTCTACACTGCCTACGTGGCCTTTTCTTCCTAGCCTTTCTAGAATACCTTTAAAATGTTCCATCATAAATATCATACTTGAAAAAGTAGTCCTCCAGACCGTATTTCGGCCATGACGGCTAATCTCAACGGAGACTAGCCTTCGGCGCGGGAGATATTATAATGCACAAGTGTGTGCGCAGACTCAGGTGCACTCTCTTCCCTCATTCTCATTGTCCGATGGGACGACACGCCATCTGATACGACCGGAGAAAGATCAGGCGCAGGATGACCAACGGCTTAAGAGCCCTTTTACATTTTGGTACTGAGCGCGCATCTCGCGTTCAACCTATGAGGTTGTCGTCTTCTTAACCGGGATTGCCTGTATGCCTCAATAAAATAAGGCCTCCAGCCAGGGCGAGCGCGTGTCTCCGGAGCAGTGAATTTTAGAGTACCTACTTTTATCATATTTATAAAAAAAAATCAAAGTATCTATATTTGATTATTTTTAAATTGATATTGTTTAAGCAATTGTTGAAGACTATTTTGTTCGGAGATATTCAAACTTGTTTCCAGTAGAAAATTGAATTAGGTCCAGTCATTTTTTCTTTGTTTACAGGCATATAAGTAAGAAAAATGTATTCTATTATTATAAAAGTAGGTATATGATATTTTTATTATGAAAATTTTGTTTTGATGGATTGTATTTAACAGAAACTGCAAATTAGAGCTCTCAAATCAGCTCTCCATGTGTTTTTGCCTAAACATGCATCAGGAGAACGATTGTTGCTAAATAAAAGGACAAATAAAAAAAAATCGCTTTAATATTATTGTAGAAGAGAAAACGAACTATCTTTACCAATTGATTGCTATTTATATAACGTGACCATTCGTCCCGCTTTGGGCGAGACAGTCCCGCTTTCAGGCTTTCTGTCCCGTTGTCCCCAACCAGAGCAAAAATGTCTCGCTTTTACAAATAGACCAAACAATATTCAATTAATTCATGAACAATTTATATAAAGAAAGATAGATAAGAAAGCATAAAACATAAGTAGTCGATAAACAAACACTAACATCGACAAATCATGTGATAAGCTCCATTCCTATTTAAAAACTAGACCCTACATTTTAAACCTAATTGCTTCACCGACGAATACAAAACAAATGCGTACATAACATAATATAATCAGCCTATAATGTTCCCACTGCTGGCATCCTCTCGGTGTGAGGGAGTGGGCCGTAATCCACCACGCGGGCCGAGGGCGGGTTGGCAGATGTCACACGTCTTCGAATTTTAGGTTCTAGGACATGCCGGTTTCCTCACAATGCCTTCCTTCACCGTTTTGAGAACAGTGGTGATGAAATAATTTATACAAAGTAAAGCGCCTGTCTGGGTTCGAACCTACGACCTACAACTCGTTGGCCACCACTGTTCTCAAACAACAAATGCGTATTCAACCGCAATGTAATGTTAATATATTATTTTTCATGTCCTTTTCTCTTTTTAATAAATACCTCGTAAACATTTTTTTAATTCCGCAAGCGTCCTGCTCTGACACAAAAAAATGGTCACGTTATATTTATACCAACCAACGAATAGTATTCAACGAGGAAATCATGCGTCTACGCGCATTTTTGTAAGAGGCCTCAACGTGCTTTCCGAGGCACGGGGGTAACACGACGCCAACTTCCAAAATACGGGCTGTTACTAAAAAAATCCTAATGGAAAAACCCAATAACAAAAGTGTTGTGTGTGTGGTTTTTCCATTACATTTTTTTTTTTGGAAAGTCCGACCTAGCCCTGATTCACAACCATACGACAGGCTATCGTATCGAAAACCTGACATTTCGATAACCTGATTTGACTTCCCCTCAACAGCAAATAGCTTGGAAGAATAGCGGGCGTCTATTTGATTAAAACTGACAAAATTTTCGGGTTTTGGATTTGTGAACAGCATTGAGAAGACTCCTACGATAACAATGATTAATGTTTTGGCCTTCTTATAGTCTATCCAACATGTCGACATATCCTTGCGGGATCGACGAACCTGTTGGCTAATGGCCATGTCTATGAGGAGTAGCTCCTTAGTACCGCGGGACCCATTCCTACATCCATACGATACGGAAGCATATCGAGTGTTTGTGAATAAGGGGGCTGATCATCGAACCCAGCAGTCACGATTGCGACCACCAGACTCATAGCCGCTGTTAAAATACTTCTTTATATTTTGAAACTCCCGTGTGGTTGTGTATGTAACAGAGATGTTCGAACAACGCAAGAAAACGTATTTATTATCAGTTCGATTCTTTGAAAATATACGAGATGGCGTTAGTAATAGCGGATAAGGTGATAACATAACAATGACACCCTGTTTCCGAATTGAGAATTGGGAAATGACATCGATAAGTTCAAATTCTCAATTTAGAAACCGAGTATTTTTGTAAGGGTTACTTATTATGATTTTTTTCATATCATATGATTTAGTTCATTTATTATTATAACGACGTCCAAAATTATTATTAGAATGCTATATGTATAGTTTCCCAGTCCCCTGACAACAGTAAAGACAGAAATATGAAAATCCTAGTAGACTATTTCTTGATGCTTTACTTTATTACTTTTTATTTTGTAGGTCTTCTTGTTTTTCAGTGTTCGCTTCTTTTCTTTTTCCGGCTTCTCAGTTATGTTTCGATCAGATAACTTGAATGTTTTACATAGCAACGTCACTTTAGACCCCCCTGACAAATTTTCATCTACGGATTTTATAGAATTCGTCAAAAGGTATTTGGTTGCTAAATGGTTACTGTACCTATTTGCATAAATATCGTTCTTTATTATAGCATTTTCTTTAAACACTTCTGACCTGTTAGAGAGACTTTCGTTTTTATTATCTTCATAGTCCGATGATGAACTGTTGGTGTAATTACAAACAACATCGACTCTAATTACTTGGACAGTCTCAGGGCTTTGAGTTCGGGATATCGTAAGGCTTTTCCTTTTCCCATTTTTTTTATAAGTAATTTTTGTGTTTTCTATAGTTTCAGAGTTGTCTCTAATTTCGTCTTTTATTTGAGTCTTAGGGACTTTTTTTACGTTATTTTTAATTTTGGATTCAATTTTCCGCGACTTTTTCGTTTCGTCTGGCGTTTCTTTAGTTCCGCTCTCTTTCTCTTTGTTAAATCCTCGCAAGAATACGCTGGAAGTTCGAGATGCTGGTCTTGATCTGTCAGTACTGTACAAATATTTTATGTATTCGTCGAAGTAATAGTAAGTTAGCTGGGATGATCTTTCACCATCGCTTTCTTCATTTTCGCTTACAGCTTGCTTGACGAACATTCTATGTTTGTTTCCATCGGTGTTTTTCTTGTATTTGAAGCTGGTTCTTGGCCGGCTGGTTTGGTCGACGTCACCTTGGAACTTCAGGTTCTGTACCGTAAGGACCATGTCTTCTGTATCTTGCTGAGCGCGTACGCTATCAAGAGCATCAGAGAGGTCAGCACTGTTCAGGTTGCAATGGAATCTAAGCCAAAAGAAAGAACATGCATTTACGCAGAAACATGCAAAACATTAACGTATGAAGTTTAACATTTAAGTTTAAAATTTTTTGTAATAAAATATTAATTCTATTGAATATATTACTTATTTATTCTTTCTATCTGTATATTTAAATAGAAAGTATCTTCGTAAAAAGAGGAAAAAGTGGGTACAATAAAATAAATCATGCTTAGAACAATATTTTAAAATACTTTTTTTTAATTATTTAACAAGACTCTACGTTGACCGATATTTGGGTTGTACAGGGGTTTGAGACTTGTAAGGGTAGCACGATATTGACAGTTTAGGTGTTTAATATCATCTATGTGTGATAAATCAGAAAATTATAAATCTTGCCCAGCCCATAGCGGGTCATATTCCAGTATAGACAGGAGTACAGCCAGCTATACCAAAAATTTCTTACATACCTAGGTATGTATTTTTTTTACATTGGACCCAATATACCAATATATGTATACTTTGAAAAGCAAAAAAATGGCACAGAATCCATTATTTACAAAGTAAACTAAAACTAGATTATTGACATTTATCTGACAGACATCTCGAGAAAAGGATGGTGACAGATACAGTATACAGTACTTCCACAATTATTTTACCTCTGACAGCACCAACCCAACAGCAACCTTATCATAACGGGAATAAAGATCACTATGATTTTGACAGACTTGTCAGTGGCAGCAAACCAACAGCAACTTTATCGTAACGGGAATAAAGATCACTATGATTTTGACAAACCTGTCAGTGCAACAAACCAACAGCAACCTTATCGTAACGGGAATAAAGATCATTATGATTTTGACAGACTTGTCAGAGGCAGCAAACCAACAGCAACTTTATCGTAACAGGAATAAAGATCACTGTGATTTTGGCAGTGATGCAAAATCAGAGGTAACAACTGTGAAAGTACTGTAAGAACTAAGTTACAAAGGTCAAATTAGTTTAAGCGTTCAACTACGCCAGTCAAATTAAATTAGCTAGCGAAACTCCGCAGATGCGATGGGTTATTATTTCACATCGAATAGCAATAAAACAAAAAAATATTATAAGTTCATAATTTCAAGTAACGACACTACGATTTATTTCCGTTGGATCCCGTTTTTGAATCCCATTTTAATATTTTTGGCGTTGGATCCCGCAAAACATTATTATGTATTTCCGTTGGATCCCGAATTTAAAAAATGCAAGATAATTACGTTTTATTGTCGTTGAATCCCGAAAAGTATTTCCGTTGGATCCCGAATGCTTCAAAAAATCTGAATGCAGGTACTTTCAACAACAAAATTGTTTATAATAAAATGAGGGGTTCACTAATGTTTCACCAAAACTCCATTGACAAATTAGTTTACAACCAACGTTTCGTATACTATTTATTTCACAAACAACTCATTTTCTATATAATCTAGTCGTTTCTGGCACTCGCCGGCCGCTGCCGCGGCACCGCTCGCTTCGCTCGCTCGGCTCGTGCGTAGGGGTCACAGTTTTAACCTAACCTAACCTAACATTGTTTTTTTTTAAATAATTAACCTAATCTAACTAGTTCGGTTCCGGGTACCCCACTAAAAATAATCTATTTTTATTGTTTGATAAAGGTAAATCACTTTTCTTTTGAAATGTACACATGTTGTTATAATACCTATGGGATTCAACGGAAATAGCAAACGGGATCTATCGTTAATACCTAAAAAATGGGATTCAAAAGTGGGATCCAACGACAATAAACGGACACTACCAGGGAGGTTATCTGTATTTACTCTAAATTATGACGTTGGATTGTTTTTTTTTTTCGTTTAATGGTCATATGGTATCGATACCCATCACGTTAGCTGTGTTTCGCTACCTAACTTTATTTGAGCCCGTACATCATATATGTACATATGTATAGAAGTTTTAGGCGAATAAAAAGGGACAGCTCTGTATGTCTGTCCCTTTCTTGGATTGTTAAATGAAAAAGATAGAAATAGCCTAAATTAAATTTAGCTTGTGCACAACAGAATCAACAGCATTCATTACCTGCCCAAAATGTCAATCCACCTAGGATCTTCTTCATGCTGAGGGTTTACCAGCCTCTTCTGGCAATATCTTCTTGGTTTCTCAATTAATGTGGAGTTCTCTCTTTTCATCTTGCTCTTGGCTCTCTGCTGTAGATGTACTCTGGCACATTTCATTTGTTTGCTTTCTGAAATAAAGTCGACACGATATCATTAATTTATTTCAATAAGTACTGTTGCGCGCCACAATTGATGGCGATATTAGCTACCACTAGCGCCATCTAGTATCGAGTAGCAGAACTAATAGTCGCGACCGTTCTAGAAACTTCGATGATAGAACTTTCCAGAACTATCGATGTCTGGTCGGACGGGACCGATATGTACTCGAACATTCTAGATGTTTCTACGATAGAAGGTTCTGGAACTATCCGAGGCCTATATAAGACCGGTGTCGCCGCGTCCCGAAAAACAGTGTTGGATAAGCGATACAAGCGAAAACATCGAAGCGATCTTCAAGTGCGATTAGAGTGATCTTTAGTGCGATTGTGTTTTGTAATTAGTGTGTTTAAAGTTGTAATTGCTGTTTTTAATTACAGTGTCTATTTTTGGTTATTAAATCGGCAGTTTTTATTGTCACGAACCCCAAGCTCGTAACAATTGGTGTCAGAAGCAAGGATTAAAATCATGCCGATTCTACCGAAGGACGACACGGAGGGTATCCGTACCCGGAGTCAACGCCAGCAAGAGACGGACCAGAGGCGATTCGGTGGAGCAACGCCACAGACGTCGGAGGGCCAACTACCAATCACGGAGGCCGGCCCGTCCACAGCTGCTCCAGCATCATCACCACCAGATTTTGCTGCTCTGATGATGATGCTGCAGGAGCAGTCTCGCCGTCAGGAGGAACAGGCCCGCCGACAGGAGGAACAGGCCCGCCGACAGGAGGAACAGGCTCGTCGGTTGGAGGAACAGCTCCAGCGGGACAAGGAGGAACAGGCCCGCCGTCAGGAGGAACAGGCCCGCCGTCAGGAGGAACAGGCCCACCGTCAGGAGGAACAGGCTCGTCGGTTGGAAGAACAGCTCCAGCGGGATAAGGAGGAGCAGGCGCGCCGCCAGGAAGAGCAGATGCTCCTTATGAAGGACCTTCACGCTACCTTCGGGAAAGACATGAAGGAGATGAAGGATAAGGTTGCTCAACACGACAACCGCCTGTTGGAAGCTGAAACCCGAATCGACCAAGTGAATAATCGGGTTGACACCGTGATGGCTGACGTGAAGAAAACGCTGGATTACCTTAAACTTGAGGATGGAATCGCAGCCCCCGTAGCTACAACACCTTCGCTACGGGGATTCAAAGTGCCACCGTTCGACGGAACTTCTTCCTGGTCGGCCTACAAAATTCAGTTTGAGGCTGTCATGAAGGCGAACGGGTGGAATAAAAATCAGGCCATGACTGCCCTCACCCTAGGCCTGCGCGACCAGGCCTTAACTGTGCTGGAAGCCCTTGGAAAAGAAGTGACTTACGAGCAGCTCCTTGAGGCATTGGAGGCTCGGTATGGTGACGCTCACCTGGAACACGTGTATCGTGCGCAGCTCAAGGATCGTGTGCAACGCAGTAACGAAACCCTGCAGCAGTGGGCCCTTGAAGTGGAGAAGCTGGTTCGTAAAGCTTACCAGTCCTTGCCTGCGCTTATTGATGGGAACCTGGTGCAGGTATTTATCGATGGCATCCGTGACCTTGAAGTTAGAGCTGCTGTGAGGCTCGGTCACCACGGGACCCTTAAGGACGCCTTAGCCCATGCACTGGAGGTGGAAGCTGTGCGGCAGGATCATCGTTCCCATCGCGTCAGGGAGGTTGCAGCGGCTACAGTTCGCGACCGCAACAAAGGATACAGCCCTAGGTGCTATGGCTGTGGGGAAAGGGGCCACCTTCGATCCAGTTGCCCTAAGCGAACTGCAGAAAGAGAAGACCGAGCTCCAGAGGGTAGTGCGGCTAACAGCACCGCCCAGCAACAGCAGCAGGGAAACGAGTAATAGCCAGGACTGCGGGGCGGGTGCTGGCTGATGCTCAAAGAGCCCCAAGGATTTCGATCACACAAACCCTTGACGGGAACAGCTTAATCATCAAGGGCGAGGTCAACGGAACGCCGTGTAAGCTGACCATAGATACTGGAGCCTCTCGTACGGTTGTCAGTTCCCAACTTATAAGTCGGTTCCTTGGGGACTCCGCATACAACCGAGAACGCATTAATTTGGTAACAGCCACCGGTCAGCGCATACCCGTCCATGGAGAGAAGAAGATGGAGTTGAAGCTAGGCAACAGAATCTACCTGCATAATGTCATCGTGGCTGATATAATGGACGACTGCATCTTGGGCCTTGACTTTATGAGGAAGAATTGTTGCGAGATTGACGTCAAGCAAGGTGTTTTGAAATGTGGACAAGAGGAACTTTTTATGGAAGGGGCATTACCAGGGAATGTGTACAGCCTTAAAAAGATTGTTCTTCCGCCGAGATCAGAAACGATTGTGCCGGTTAGTCTTCCTCGGAATCCTGGGCAAACTAATCGTTGTGTACTCGTGGAAAGGGTAGACAATGACCTTCCATGGAAAGTGGCACGAACTTTGGTCAGGGCCACCGACATCTCAGGGGTACGTGTGCTGAACCTTTGTGATCAGGAACAGATTATAGAAAAAGGCACACTAGTTGGTACTTGCGAGGAAGTGGATTGGATGCGTCGATGCCAATATCTATCGACTGGGACCCTCAGCAAGGATGCACAAACGAAAGTGTCCACACTTTTAGAAGACTGCCGCAGCGCTCTGGCCCAAAATGAAATGGTCAAGGCGAAGAAGATGTTACTCAAGTACGCCGATGTTTTCTCGTCAAACGATGCTGACATTGGGAAGACTGGCTTAGTTCAACACAAAATAAACACAGGAGAAGAATTGCCTATCCGTCAGCGGCCAAGGAGATTGCCGGTAGCACGTGAAAAGGAAGTGGAAACCATGATTGAAGGAATGGTGAAGGATGGTGTTATTGAACCTTCATCTAGTCCATGGTGTTCACCTGTAGTGCTGGTAAGAAAGAAGGACGGCAGCATGCGGTTTTGTGTTGACTATCGTCGCCTGAACGACGTTACGAAGAAGGACAGCTATCCTTTGCCAAGAATTGATGACACGCTGGACATGCTTACTGGAGTAAAGTGGTTTAGCACACTGGACCTGAAAAGTGGCTACTGGCAAGTTGAAATTGATCCCAAGGACAAGGAGAAAACTGCATTCTCGACAGGAAAGGGTCTTTGGCAATTTAAAGTTATGCCGTTTGGATTGTGCAACGCTCCGGCAACGTTTGAAAGACTGATGGAACTTGTACTTAGCGGGCTAATTGGCGATGCTTGCCTGGTCTACTTGGATGACATCATCATCGTAGGCCGTACGTTTGAAGAACATCTTCAAAACCTGGAACGTGTGCTCATGAAGATCCAGAGTGCCAACCTCAAGTTGAGTCCAAAGAAATGTTCACTATTCAAACGACAAGTTAGCTTTTTGGGGTATGTAGTGTCGGAAGAAGGTATCCGCACAGATCCAGAGAAAATCGTCGCTGTCAAGGATTGGCCAGTTCCAAAAGACAAGACGCAGGTCAGAGCATTTTTGGGTTTGTGCTCTTATTATCGGCGATTTGTTAAGAACTTTGCGGATATAGCCAAACCCCTGCACAAGCTAACCGAGGAGAAGCGACATTTCTGCTGGGATGAAAGTTGCAACATCGCATTCCAGGAGTTAAAGGACCGACTGTGCAAAACACCTATTTTGGGGTACCCTGATGCAGGCAAGGAATTTATAGTTGACACAGACGCAAGTGACATAGGACTTGGTGGTGTATTGTCTCAACGGAAAGGTGATCAAGAGGTTGTAATAGCGTACTTCAGCAAGTCGTTGTCAAAGCCGGAAAGGAACTATTGTGTCACGAGACGGGAATTGCTTGCTGTGGTAAAGTCATTGCAGCATTTTAGCAAATATCTTCTGGGGCGGAAATTCCACTTACGCACTGACCATGCTGCACTGAAATGGCTATTGCAGTTCAAAAATCCAGAAGGACAAGTTGCGAGATGGATTGAGTTACTGCAGGAATACGACTTCGTGGTCGAACATCGCAGCGGAAAATGTCATGGCAACGCAGATGCATTGTCAAGAAGACCTTGTCCTGAAGACTGCAAGCATTGTACTAGGCAAGAAAGTAAAGAAGTCGTACCTGTGAGGATGCTGAAGACGGACCTCAGCAACGAGTGGAAGGAAAGCCTACAACATGCACAGCAGGAAGATTCAGACCTCAAGCCGATTCTCGAGTGGATGAAGGCCAGGGCACCAAAGCCCACGTGGAGCGACGTCTCAGCGATGAGTTCGACCACAAAAAGCTATTGGGCCCAATGGGACAGCTTGGTGATTCAGGATGGAGTCCTGTGCCGTAAATGGGAAAATGCTCGGGGAGACAGCTGTCATTTGCAAATGGTTGTCCCTAAAGCTCAAGTACCGGATGTTCTACAGCTGTACCATAATGGTTGTTCAGGAGGCCACCTGGGAGTAAAACGGACCCTACTGAAGATACGAGAACGGTTTTACTGGGTCCACTGTCGGGACGATGTCGAGGACTGGTGCCGCAAATGTACGAGTTGTGCAGCTGTAAAGGGACCTCAGACTCGTAGTAGAGGTGCATTGAAATTGTACAATGTTGGTGCACCATGGGAGAGGATAGCCCTTGATGTTGCGGGACCTTTCCCGGAGAGTGAAACTGGCAACAAGTATTTCATGGTTGTGATGGATTATTTCACTAAGTGGCCGGAAGTCTTCGCCATTCCAAACCAAGAAGCTTCAACAGTTGCAGATAAACTGGTTCATGAAGTCTTCTGCCGTTTTGGAGTACCTTTAGAGATTCACAGTGATCAAGGAAGGAATTTTGAGTCCCAAATATTCCAGGAAACTTGTCGAGTTATGGGTACTCATAAAACGAGAACAACTTCTTACCACCCACAATCGGATGGAATGGTGGAACGATTTAATCAGACATTGGAAAGATACCTGGCAAAAGTTGTGGAAAATCGGCAACGAGATTGGGACAAGCACATACAACCGTTTTTGTTGTCATATCGAAGTGCTGTTCACGAAAGTACATCGGTGACACCAGCTTTCGCAAACTTTGGAAGAGAATTACGGTTGCCTGCAGACCTGATCACTGGAATACCACCTGATGCCCCACGCAGTATAACCGATTATGCGAATGACTTGCGGAACAAAATGAATGACATCTATGAGCACGTCAGACAATCGGGCCAGCAAATGTCTGAGAAGATGAAAACCCGTTATGACCGCAAAATGAACAATAAAGGGTTCGACCAAGGTTCACTAGTGTGGTTGCACAATCCAGTCCGCAGCAAAGGGAAATCTCCTAAGCTTCAAGCTAAATGGGACGGACCGTACCGGATTGTGACAAAGATCAATGACGTAACCTACCGGATACAGAAAGGTGCGAGAGGTACTCCTAAGATCGTCCATGTGGATCGACTGGCGCGTTATCATGGGGCCAATGATGCTCGGGACGAGCATGTTTTAGGAGGGGGCAGTGTTGCGCGCCACAATTGATGGCGATATTAGCTACCACTAGCGCCATCTAGTATCGAGTAGCAGAACTAATAGTCGCGACCGTTCTAGAAACTTCGATGATAGAACTTTCCAGAACTATCGATGTCTGGTCGGACGGGACCGATATGTACTCGAACATTCTAGATGTTTCTACGATAGAAGGTTCTGGAACTATCCGAGGCCTATATAAGACCGGTGTCGCCGCGTCCCGAAAAACAGTGTTGGATAAGCGATACAAGCGAAAACATCGAAGCGATCTTCAAGTGCGATTAGAGTGATCTTTAGTGCGATTGTGTTTTGTAATTAGTGTGTTTAAAGTTGTAATTGCTGTTTTTAATTACAGTGTCTATTTTTGGTTATTAAATCGGCAGTTTTTATTGTCACGAACCCCAAGCTCGTAACAGTACTTATATTAGCTTTTTATCCTGAAGCTTTTCCCGCGTATAGGACGAAAATTGAATATACTACCGGGATAAAAAGTATCCTATGTTCTAGTACTTCTAGTAGTAGCCCATCTGGGTTACTATACGTCATGGTCTATACATCTGCATTCCATATGACGTCAGCCGTTCAGGCGTGAAAGGTTAATTTTGTACCGGTAGGTCTATGGGTACAGCAATTAAACTTGAGGGCGTGATTAGTTATTTTCGTCAGCTTTTCAACTACAATAACTTTTGTATAACTCGTAGGTAGTATTCAGTGCTCTCCTGACGGTCAGGACTGACGTCGGTTTGCCGTAGCTACCGCCATAGAAACTGTGACTGTGACTGTACCCTGCTGTTCCGTACGGTGGTCAGCAGTATGTATTGTACTCTATGGTGGTCATTGGAGCACTGAATGCAAAAAGCCGACTGACGACCAGTGCGTGCGTACGCACTGACCGTCAGTCCCGACCGTCAGGAGAGCACTGAATACGGCCGTATGTTTCCAAGTAATAAGTTTATCTGCACCATAACCCACTGAATCTTGCATGAACTAACTCCAAGGATAACAAGAAAGGTCAACACTCCGAACTTGGGTTAACTGCAGTTCACAGGTAACTCAAGGTCAAATCAAAACCGTTTGAATTAATTCGGCGTTCGTGATTAAGTATCTACTGTTGGAAATTTTATTGTGTTTATGAGATTTAGTATTGTTTATAAGGCTCTCAAGTACCGACAGGTTTCAAGGACGAGCTCGGAACTAGTATACCATGGGGTTTATTAGCTTTCATCGCTTCCATATTTACTTTGGTGAAAACGTGATTCGTATGTAAACAATATTATAATTTATTGGCTCACTATTTCGGTACTACGAGTACATACATGGTAATGTCGTGCGAGCTAGGTTCGTTTATAGATAAGTGAGAATGATACGAGTTATGTTAGTTAATAGATATTTATTTTGCATTGTGTCGTATTTTAGATAAGAAGTACGCCCGATGGGATTTCCCATCGGCAAAAATGACGAACTACCATACAAACTTTCATTCCCTATTTACCCTTCAAGCAGACGCGGTCATTTTTAACGCCAGCGGTCGCGCGTAAACTAAAAGACCTACCTATGCGATGTTTCAGGGAATTAAAAGACTAATAATTTTTTTTTCAGCAGAGGTCCACGCTTGAGATTTGCCAGAGAGTTATGGAATGGAGTATTCTGGGTATCAAACTAACAGATCGGGTTAGAAATACGACCATCCGTTCCATCACAAAGATAACTGATGTCTCTTGGAAAGCTGCCACGCTAGAATAGAACTGGGCTGGACACATCTGCCGCATGTCAGACGAACAATGGGCTAAACTTACGACCCAATGGTTCCCTCTTAATGGCAAACGACATCGTGGCAGGCCCAGATGAAGATGGCGGGATGAGCTGGACTCCCTCAACAAGAACTGGTCCTTAGCAGCATTGAACAGCGGGAAGTGGAAAGAGAATACGGAGGCCTTTACCCTGCAGTGGGACATCACAGGCTAATAATAATAAAAAAATAATAAAAAAAATTGTATTTATCACATTACCATTACGTTAGGATATTTAATAAAACAATATGATAAAATCAAAATAATATTCTAATTTTCTTTGGATTAGTAAGCTATTTGGCATCATACATTTTCTTATAACTCTACTAACTTTCGCGTGCTTCGACGCCTACGCCGCGACTAAAACAAATGCGATCTATGCTCTCCGGAGGGTGCGGGGAGGGGAGGTAAACAGTTTATTTTGTGCACAGTAAAACAATGACAGGCTACTAGGGATGGGAACTACGTGCGACAAGAAATAACGATATTTAGAACGAAAATGTATCGAGTGCGGTCGATTCGACGTCGCGCGCCTGCTTGAAGGTTAATCCTTTAGGAGATGAGTTTTTAAAAATCCTTTCATTTTTCTTTCTTTATTGCTTACATTCGTTATTATGGAACTCTTCTTCTTCTTGGTTTAGGCTTTGTGTTGTCTGTCAGTGAGTGAATTTTTATTAAGTAGATGGAGAGTGAGGGCCAGTTTTGTGTTTCAATCAATGGTTGATAAACAAATGAAGTAAATAAATACGTTACATCATTTCTATGGCATGTAGCCATCGGACCAGAGAGTTCTTACGTAAGAACCGATTTTACATATTATACGCATATGTTTGACTAAGTATAATTATAAAATCTCTTTGTCAATTAGGTACGTAACACAATGAGGAAACTGCAATAGAATCTGTCCACTGCACTGTCCACTTGTCCAGTCTATGAAACCCATATTTTTCTGCACTGTATTGAATCGAACCCTAAATAATTCCCATTTTTTCATTTTGATTTCACCAAATTTATACTTAAATCGATAATTTGTTGACAGGCCTACACTGGCCTCCCATGCCTTTAAACACTGTAATTTAAAAAAAAAATAATTGTAAAGCTAATTATTTTTAAGGCGACTACACGACCTAAAGCGCGGTCACTGTCGGACTGCATAGAAAAGAAAGAGAAGCGCGATGACACAACCGTGGTAATTTATTGCAAATATGAAGCAATTACATATCTATTTACAAAAACTCTCAAACACCAAACAAATAAAAACCGTATACTAAAATTCGGGGAATTAAATTGTCTTTTAGATGGTGAAAGTTTTATGAAAATACACCCGATAGTGTTTGCGTGATTATCGTTTTTATGTCCGCGGTAGACATTACTTTACAAATTAATTACACTATGTTAAAAAAATATAATTGCAAATATTCACATATCAAATTACGAAGCAAATGGTCTAGTATAACATTTATTTTTTTCAAAGAAATCAGTCCGGTCGATTAGACGTGATGTTGAATTTAAAATCATTAGAAGTCGTATATCTGCGCCTTACAAGAGTAACGTAGAGTTTCTTGCTGGGTCTTCTGCATAGGCAATGACCAGAGGGGCAATTCTCGTAATTTTAAGGACGTTCACAGTCTGATCTCAGTCTCAATCTATCAAAAATACCACTAATTTTCCAACTTTTCGTTTTAAATTACGAGAATTGGCCTTCCAATTCTCGTAATTTAAAACGTTCAAAATCTAGTCGCAGTCTCATCTCAGCGACAAACAAATGTCAAAAACTTGTCAAAATGTAGGGGATATTAGAGGTATTTTTGACAGATTGAGACTGAGATCAGACTGTGAACGATCTTAAAATTACGAGAATTGCCCCTCAGGAATCGTGCACATAGCTTCTAGCGTCTCATAGGTGTCCTGTCTAGGTTGACGTCTTTTTGTGATCCCAGAAGAATAATAGGTTTTTAGAGGATCAATCAACTATTTCTCTGCTTATTTATTGCTGAAAAACAAATTGCCTGACCTTAAAAAAACTTACAATTTTGACCCTTTCAAATAAAAACGAATACCTATACAATTTTAAGAAATGGTAGGTTTACTCATCTGCCTGGCCATTTCTCACCTATGTTGGGGTCAGCTTCCAGTCTAACCGGATGCACCTGAGTGCCAGTATTTTACATGGAGTGACTGCATGTCTGACCTCCACAACCCAGGTATGATGCCCCCTTGAAGACCTTAATTACCTCTTGTCGTCATCAGCCCAAAACTCTGTCAACTAAGCAGCTGTAAGCCTGGTGACAGAGTTTCAGGCTTCTGACGACCCGTAACGACTGTCAAAGATCCACGAATGACAGCCGGGACCAACGGCTGAACGTACTTTCCGATCTTTGTGCTCACTAGTTCCTTTAGTTGAAGTTCCTTTGAAGAAAGAGGCACGGAAGGGTCTTGGTATAGTAAAGATGGTCGGTCACCCATCCACGAACCAACCGCGGCAAGCGTAGCTTAACCAGATCGATCGACCCGTGCGGCTGTTATTACTTAGCCCTAAGGTATACTGTCAGACATATTATATATTTTTTGCATAATAATATAAATAAGTACCTATTTTAAGTTCGGGGTTATCATTGAAATTAGTCGCAACAAAACATGAAAGCTCTGCTTTTAAAATGATAACGGCTAAATACATCCATTTCGAAGAAGTGTATTGTCAAAAATAAATAAAGTAAATTAAGTGCTAAGCTCAAATTGGCAATTGTACCGTCAGAAGAGACTTCGCGGACGTTTTGTCATTCTTTCTTAAGACTATTTATTGTCTAACATCTATTCATTTTGGAAGCAATTATGTTTAAAGATGTTCCTCTATACCCGTCCTTTTCACACCTCTGTATTTTAAATGGCATATTAAAGTGAGACAGATGCTATACAGGGTTTTTTTTTTAAGTATTGATAAAGGAACTACAATGTCGGCAGGATGGTGTATTTGATCTAGCAACGTAGCGGTCCACATGTTCTTGGGAATGGCTTTGCCAACGATGCAAAAAAAAAGTTTCTTTCTGTTTTTGTTATGCACTCGAATAGTTTTGATCGTTGGAAACTGCATAATGCATAGAAATTTCATAACACGAGTTGTAAAAGCAATGTTAGCGTAGAACTATGCGTGACTTTTGTCCAGAGCTATTTATCAATTCAGTGTGATGTCCTGACCCAGTTCGGTAAAAATTAACAAGTTTGCTACATCCATAAACATTAATGCGGAAAAAAGTTTCTTGGAAAAATTCAAATATGGCTTAATCGTGACTTGCCGGAGTCATTATCATCGCTTTGCATAATTACAAAACCGAATATAAACACATTTGGCCCTAACTTACCGTCTGCCATAAACTATACCTACTTTTTAAGTCGAATGTCAACCTGTCACGCAAGCGTGTACAATATAATCAGCCTTGGATGTTGTGCGTTTTGTCGCGCGTCAATTTTTTTCACGTCTTATTTCAGAAAACGCGTTTAGAGGCGTCGGACATAAAATGATACGGCTTTATCTGATATCGACTACAGTTTGCAATACCGATTTGAATAATTTGTTCTGTGGCGTTCCTTAAGAAATCCTTGGGAACCTCTGTAATATAATACAGTTATGCATATTGATCATTTATATTTTGAATAAACCTAGATTTGCAATAGAGCCAAACAATAGTGCACCACAATCGACTGCAACGTATCAAATTCACAAAGTCGCACTATTCAAGTCTCGCACACAACGCCAAAATAATAGGCACAGCTGCTAGACAAGACACACACAAGCACAGACATCGGTGCATCGCACACGGACAGCTTGGATAACAAAAAATGCATTATTATTATCCTAGCACAAGGACACGACAATCCACAGAAACATCGACCATAAATTCTAAACGTCAACGGTGAGATTAGAAAATCGCCCGCTTGTAAAACGATTAACTTAGATTTCATCCAGAACCCGAAAATTTTGGGGAGAATTTATTCTTTGCAGTAACGAAGATAGAGTTGAATTTCGTGTGGGAGGCGTTGAGGAATTTAAGTTTCATAATTATCGAAAAAAAGCTACGTATCTCATAGGCGCCAAATGCACGTTGCATGGCCTACGATACGAATACAATTTCTGTTGAATTTTGTGAGCAAACCTGCGCGCGTGACTGTGTCCTGCACATCAGTTATTAGCTCCGATTTTATGTAGGAAATTATGCACATTCGGAATATTTATGGGTACAAGCTTAAAATGCTGGGCACGTAAATAGGGCCACATTTTTGTCTTGCTGTGTCCGCATCGTGCGAAGCGCAGTGTATTTGTATTTTTAGTTTATTTATAAATACAGAACTGGGATTTGTTAAGACATTGCCTTATTTAGGCTCAGCATTGTTTTTTTGACCTCCACTTTGACTTCCACTGTATGTATCCATCAACCCGCACTGAGCCTGCGTGGTGGATTACGGCCCCCTCCCTCTCACAGAAAGGAGGCCTGTATTCCAGCAGTGCGAACATTATAGGCTGCTTATGTTATTGTTTTTTTTGTGAATCGGAAGATTTATATTGCGTTTTGCAACATTTCCGTCACTTAATTCCGCTCCGGAATTTAAAACTCTTTCATAAGAAAAAGATGTCTCTTCGATAAAATCACCCCGGTAACCATCCAGCGATTTCAAATAAAACTACGTCCGAATTCCTATCTTTTCGGTTAAAACCGATTAAGTACTTCTAATCGTGTTACTCTAAGATGACTTTTGGAGGAACTCAAAAGTTTTGTGAAAATCTCAAGAACTTGAACAATGGACTTGACCAAAGTGTTCAGATGTTTTGATTTAACAATTTGAACTAAAGCTCGTTTTGTTAAGAATGAGGTTTACTTAGTTAAAATACTAAAGAAACAATGGAAGGTTAGTTGTTCGGCAGAATCATTGTTGTTGTAACAAAAATGTATTTTTATGAATGTACTAGCAGCGCCCCGCGGTTACACCCGTATAAGTTTCGATCCTGTGGGAATATAAGGATAAAAGTATCCTATGTGTTAATCCAAGTTCTAAACCATCTGTGTGACAAATTTCATCCAAATCCATTCGGAAGTTTTTCCGTGAAAGAGTAACAAACATACATCCATCCAAACTCATAAACTTTCGCGTTTATAATACTAGCAGCGCAGCGCCCCGCCCTGCGGTTTCACACGCATAATTGTCGATCCTGTAGGAATATTGGGATAAAAAGTATCCTATGTGTTATTCTAATGTATAAGCTATATTACTGTAAAGTTTCATCAAAGCCCGTTCAGTAGTTTTTGCGTGAAAGAGTAACAGACATCAATCCATCCTCACAAACTTTCGCCTTTATAATATTAGTATGAAGTATGATATTAGTATGACAGTGTGATGTGATGTGATGTGATAGTGTGAAGTGTGATAATACATATAATATATTACTAGCTTTAAGCCAGCGGCTTCGCCCTCGTGGAGGTCGCAAATTATCCCACGGGAACATACTAACGGGATAAAAAGTATCCTATGTGTTAATCCAGGTTATAAACTATCTGTGTGCCAAATTTCATCCAAAGCCGTTTAACATTTTCTGCGTGAAAGAGTAACAAACATACATCCATCTTCAAAAACTTTCGCGTTTATAATATTAAGTAGGATAGTAGTATTAATTAAATTCGTTGGTCTACTGGTCCCAAGCGCGATTGCTAAGCATGAAATTCCGGATTCGACCATGCAGGTCGAGCAAAGTGTTATTGGGCTTCTTCTATCAGGAATTGCCTCACACCTGGCGAAATATGGGTGTACTAAGGTACACCCCTGCCTAATCCTTGAGGGATACGGGCGTGATGATATGTTATGTAGGTATTCATTACTGTATGGAGTATCAAGAGCTTATACTGCTACTTTTAGAGTTGACTAAATATCAACATTATTTTATCCTATAGTCTTTTACAAAACACACTTTTCCAGCGCTGTTATATATGTACCTATAATCAGACTAAAATGTTCCCACTGCTGGGACACAGGCCTCCTTTCTGTGACAGGGATTGGGCCATAATCCACCACGCGGACCCAGTGTAGATTGGTAGATGTCACATGTCTTAGAATTTTTGGAACTAGGACCGTTATGCCGGTTTCCTCACGATGTTTTCCTTCACCGTTTTGAGAGCAGTGGTGATGAAATAATTTAAACAAAGTAACGCCTATCTGGGTTCGTAGCTGCAACCTACAACTCGTAAGTCGCGAACGTTACCACTAGACCATAATGCTATTATCTACAACACAAACACTACCTACGCTAAAATTTTTTTTTTTTAAATTAAGTGAATGATTACCTAATATGAAACTTTTATATTTTTTTATTAATTGTTATACAGTTTCAAAATCATTTGGCCTCAGTGTCTATACATAATCCTAAGTAAATACTTACCTACTTACTTACTTAGAAAAAAAAATGTAGTCTCCACTTGAACTTGTAAACAACAAATTCGCTACAGAATGCCCACACTACCCCACATCTGAACCTCATAACCTGTTTCCCCAAACTGACCTTATTCCGTTCACTTGCAAACCCCTGCCCGAACAAGTTGACCATACAAAGCAACCTGCCACGGGGTCAGTGCACAAAAGCAGGTCAGAATAAAAACGTATTGATTACTACCGCATCCTAATCTCCAGTCGTTCGCGATTATCATCACAATAGGGTACCCCCCGGACTCAAAAAGGCACAAGGTATACGCCTACCTTCTCTTCTTGTTTTGTTATAACTATTTAGTGTCCTTGATTTATGGCCACTGCAATTCGTCGTTGTTGTTTAAAGTTAGGAGAAATTATAACAAAGATGAATAGCTAATCGTTTTGCTACGGCATAAATTACTTAGCTATAGTTGCCTGACGTTATCAGAAAAGAAAAGGCTAGGCAAAACGGAGTTTAGACGACAAGATCCAGAGAGTCAAATTTTATGTATGCGGCTAGATCATCTTTCTTATATACTTATTATGGTTTAGATAAACATACTTAATCGGCCTATAATGTTCCTACTGCTAGGATACAGGCCTCCTCTCTGTGAGAGGGAGTGGTCCGTAATCACCACGCGGGCCCAGTGCGGATTGGTAGATATCACATATCTCCGTACTTTTGTTTCTAGGACATGTCAGTTTCCTCACGATGTGTCCTTCACCAATGAGAGCAGGTGGTGATGAAATAATTTACACAAAGTAAAGCGCTTGTCAGGGTTCGAGCCCACGACTCATAAGTCGGGATCATTACGACTGGGTCACCACAGATCTCATAGATGACAAACATGGATGGAAAGAATTGATTGACTACTGGTCCTTGAGTCGAAAATTGCAAGATTTTTTCTTTCGTCATACTATAAAATTGTCAACCTGTACTAGTTTCCTGGCTTCTGTAACACAGGGCTTCACTTTGTACGTTTTTAATGCCAATAAGGAATGTATTTGTTATTAATTTTTAGTACAGTACAGTACATAACTATGTCCATTACATCTCAATAATGGACCCTACTTTGCGAAACAGATGACTCGTCTTCCTAAGTATTATTACTTTAAAAGAGTTCCCATACCCTATAATGAACCAGTTGTTCTTCAAGATCATTTATTGTGACGTTGCATGAGACGTGTGCATCAATGGTGATTATTTCTATAGAAAATACACCGGCACCGGGACCCCTTGCCCTAAAATCTATCGGCGACCAGACAAAGCCGGCTGCGCGAATATGTAGCGACGCACAGTAAATAAAGGGATGATATATTGTGAAGATTGATGTGATTAAAAAAACCATTTCCCTTAGTGCTGCCAAGGTGCATTCTTAGTAGGGATGTTACGATAGATATCGATAGTTAAGGTTTATGGCGTGTATCGATATCGACAGATAGGATTTGTTCTGGTGGTATTGTAAAGGTTGTCCGTTAAAGACAACCTTATGTAGTACAGGCTGGCAATAAATTAGCTCTGGCCGCATTCGAAGAGTCAAGCAAGTTTGGAACTAGGTTTCAAATATTTTGTATTAGGTTTTTTTGTTGAGAGTAAAACAGTGATAACTTAATCAGGAAAATGTAAAGACGTTTAGTCAAAATAGACGTTTGATAGTATGAAATCGTAACATTGTTTAATTTCATAGAAGAGCTCATCAGCTCTTCACAGTAGTTATCTACGGTTTCACCCATTGAAAAATATTGTTGCATGTTAATATTCATCTTCATCATTATATAAACTTACAAGTCCGATACACAAACGCTGCGAAACTAAAGTCCCCAAAGGTTACTTGATATTTAAATATTTGTCAGAAATAAATTCATTAAACTACAGCTGTTCTGCGAAAGGTACACATCAGATGAACTGAGCTGAATTAAACTATAATACGGGTCATAATTCAATAATTGTATTTTTACTGCTGTCTTAATGTCCAGCCCAATTATTTTTATAATGATGCATACAACTGAATATAATTTCATAAACAAACAGATTAAATGCTTACTTGAGCTTAATAAAACATTTGATACAGCTAACCCATTTATTAAACATGCCCAGAATATAAGTATCTAAATCATTATTTTGAAGACATCGATATCGATACTTTCCTAACCTTTCCTAACAACCCTATCAAATCTCAGGTGAAGGTAATCGTTGTGGGAATTATAACTCCTGTCTCACATAAGTGTATAGTGCTGTCTCTTTCACAAATTGTTCTCTAGACAACCATGATCCAGCTAGCGAGTTGAATGCGTCTGCGACAAGACATTTCAATGGCGTTTCTGGTGCATTTGTATTTGATACAAATAATAATTGAGGGACGACTTGTATGAGCAAATTCAGACTTTTTTATTGCATGCTATTAGCTTGATAAAATTGCATTCTTTTTAGTTGGAGTTTTGTAGGTTAAAACTGATAAAAAGTTGCTGACAGTTTTTACTATAATATGTGTCCCAGCACATAAACTTGTACAGTCAACAACAAAAGTAGATGATGAAAATCAGAAATTCAATACTAATGAACGGAGTTCGCGTCATATATGGCAGCTGTACTAGTAGTAAGGCCGGCCGCAAACGTCCGGTTTCCTGATTCGGAATTCAGTTTCGGAATTCAGATTCGGAAACCCGAATGCAAGCATTTCATACAAAATATTCTCTTTAGCGCACACGTGCTTATATTTTCCGTCAGGGTTTCCGAACGGAAAATTTAAGAGCGTGTGCACTGGAGAGAACATTTTGTATGAAATGCGTGTATTCAGGGTCTCCGAATCTGAATTCCGAATCAGGAAACCGGACGTATGCGCCCAGCCTAAATGTTTGGTATAATTTACAATCACATACTTTTGAATCACTTCGACGCCACACAGTTCTGACGCGAACTCCGTTCATTAGTATTGAATTTCTGATTTTCATCATCTACTTTTGCTGTTGACTGTACCTACACTGCATAGATGGTTACGAGATTTATTAACATTTTGGAATTCATATTACATAATCAGCTAATAATGTTATAGCTGCTGGGACACAGGCCTCCTCTCTGTGAGAGAGTCCCGTTGGCCGTAATCCACCACGCGAACCCAGTTGCGGGTTGGTAGATGTCGTAATGTCTTCAAATGTTTCTAGGACATGCCAGTTTCCTTTACCGTTTTAAGAACAGTGGTGATGAAATAATTTACACAAAAAAAAATGCGCCTGTCTAGCTACAACACGTAAGCCGCGGCCTTTACCACTGTGGGTCGCCCAGAATACTCTTTTAATTAGGTAACAAAACTTCTTTTGAAACTGGAATTTATATTATATAGAGTCCTTTATTACAATACAGTTAAAAATATTCAAAAGATAACAATCACAACGACATAGGTCGCTGTGACCCACGATTACCGGTGGACATTTACGGGTTGACAAAATTGTTATAAAGCTAATCACAAATATCTTTTCACTCAATAGAAAAAAGTTAATCTAGCTTGCTGACCCGGAAACCGCATGAAATAGACTACTGGCCGAAGTATTAAGATTCAATTGACCATCTTAATTAGGGTTAGTCGAAATACTTATTTTACGGGACATGAAATCTCAATGCGTTATAAATTCAAGTGGTGGCCAAACTCAAAACGTTGGGTTCGTCAGGAAATCTTGGCTGCTTGACTATTCGAATGTGTATAATTTTTATGCCCAATCTTTATGTAAGGGAATATTTTTATTAATCAAAATAATATTTACATAATATAAGCTTAAAATAATATTATGTGCATGTCTATGAAAAAAGAAAACTTCCTGTTGACAGCGATGCGGATGATTTTTTTTTTCGATGGCCTTCGATTCCTTTCCTTCTTTTTTCATAATCATAAACATGCATAATCCTTATGTTGTATCGCTTTTTAAACTTTTCGTAATGAAAATAATTTTATTATGTTGTGATCAGTGTTAAGCCATAAAAGGGATGAATGACCTTTCATTGCATGCATTGCTTTCATTTCATTTCCTTTCAGTTGCATGCAGTTCAGATGAGAATGCTACGAGTAAGAGGGATGTGTAGTAGGTATTACACGAATGGATAAAATAAGAAATGAGTATATAAGAATAAGTCTGAAAGTGACACCGGTAACTGGAAAATGGTGTGGAAATAGGCATATGATACGGTTTTTTTTTTTTTTATGGATGGGAAATCATCAAATGACCCCTCCCGCTCTGGGTGGAGCGAAGGGAGTGTCAGACTCTTACTGACTAAAACCCATCCGTGTTCCTTCCTTAGCCCTTTATGTTCCGGGGTAGCGGTAACCCTTTCGGACAATCCCGCACCCCCATATGATACGGATGAATGAGGAAAATGTCGTGACGAAAGTTTTGAGTATGAATATCGATGGCTATAAGAATAGGGGAAGACCAAAGTAACGATGGATGGACTGTGTGAATGATGATATGAACAAAGAGAGTGACTACCGAGATGACGACTAATAGAGAAGTATGGAAAAAAGACTTGTTGCGCTGACCCTAAATAAATTGGGATAAGGGCAGGATAATGATAATGGCGGTTACTATATCTTCAAAATAGTAAATATAATTTAAAAACTCGAATGGATAATCCGACATAATTATCGATTTCAAACGTTCAACTAAATTTTGTCCAGAATGTATAATATGAAAGCCTATAGTCTTACTATAAGCGAGTCTCCAGTTAAGACTGAATAAATAATGATTAATTTCGCTATTTGTCATCTAGACAAAGATTTAAAAATAGCAGGGCAATGTTCCTAGGCCTTGGGGCACGCTACCGGTTGAACAAAAACATCAATTTGATGATTATTTAGTCCATATAATTCTATAAGTAGGTATGTTTTTCTTTTAATTTAACGTATCTAGTCTTGTAGAATATATCATAACAAAGTTATAATAATATCGTTTATTGCGGATCACATTTAAAATACACAATCCATATACCAGGCCACTCAGAAAGTATTTCGAAAAAAAGTTTTTATATATGAGAGACTGGCCAGTTCTATTTTGAATCTATTTTGAAAAAATGATTATTTGTAGGTAAAAATATGTACGTTCCAATTCCACATTTTCCCTCCACATTGTCTGCGAGCTATCGTGGATCTGCGCTGGGAACATTTTCGCGCTATGATTTTTTAAAATTTCAAGTTTAGCCTGAAGCCGGACGAATCGTACGATAGACTTCAAATGGCATTCATGGATGAAGGCCCTTCTAAGGCAACCATGTATCTATCATTGGTATAATGAATTCAAGTGCCGTCGACTAACTTTGGGGGATGAAGAAAGAAGTGGTCGCCCTATGACGGCTGTTACGGAAGAAAACGTATTTGCAGTGAAAAATGTAATCCAAGACAATAGGCGAGTTACGTATCAAGAGATTCAGCACATACTGTAGGTTGGATCGGAAAGCCTTCACGAAATTCTACACGAGCATCTTCGCGTGAGGAGGATAGTTTCACGCTGGGTGCCGCGCGACCTCACCGATGCTCAGAAGCAGGCCCGGGGGTGGAATGGTGCCGTGATATGATAAACAAATTTGAAGCAGGCTCGTCTCGGCGTGTTTACGACATCATTGCAGGTGATGAGTCTTGCATTTATCAATACGATCCAGAAACGAAGCGCCAGTCGACGGTTTGGGTGTTGCAACACGGATCAACGCCTACCAAAGTTAAGCGATCTATAAGCAGGGGGAAGATTTTGATCGCGAGATTTTTCAATTTGACTGGTTACTTGGTGTCAATTCCTTTACGGAACCAAAGAAGCATCACCGCTGAATGGTATACTACCAAACGCTTGGTAGAAGTTTTCTCTGTTGTGAGCAACAAGCGACCAAACACAGGGCTCCGCGGGCTACTGCTCCACCATGACAACGCGCCTTCGCACACCGCGCTCAAAACGAGGGACTTCCTGGACAGTTCGCCGATTAAACTCCTGGGTCACCCTCCTTACAGCCCTAACCTAGCATCGTGTGGCTTCATTTTATTCCCGAAAATAAAAAATCTGCTCAAAGGGATAAAATTTTCGTCGCCAGAAGATGTGCTGTCAGCGTTCGAGCAGGCTGTAAACGAGGTGTCTGCGGCAGACCGGAGAAAGTGTTTCGAAAACAGGTTCAGACGCATGAAACTTTGTATAGAGATTACTTAAAAAAGATTTAATAAAAAATATTTACCTATCCTATACTTAGAACATTATTTTTTGAAGTGTAAACTTCTTTAGCGGCGTTGCACACTTTTAGTAATGGGTAAAAAATGTTAAACTCGCGTCAGGACATCGCGTCAGGACACGTGACCGTCAGGAGAGATTCCCCCCCCCCCCCCTCTCTTTCTACGGCGGCGGCGCCAACCGAAGTGAAGTGACACACGGACACAATGGATGGATGGATGGATGGAAGTGGAAGTGGAAGTCGAAGTCTTAGTGGCAGTCGAAGTGGAAGTCGAAGTGGAAGTCGAAGTGGAAGTCGAGGTGGAAGTCGAAGTGGAAGTCGAAGTGGAAGTCGAAGTCGAAGTGGCAGTCGAAGTGGAAGTCGAAGTGGAAGTCGAAGTGGAAGTCGAAGTGGAAGTGGAAGTGGAAGTCGAAGTGGAAGTCGAAGTGGAAGTTGAAGTGGAAGTCGAAGTCGAAGTGGAAGTCGAAGTGGAAGTCGAAGTGGAAGTCGAAGTGGAAGTGGAAGTGGAAGTGGATGGATGGATGGACGGACAGCTGATGGCTCGACCGTCTGTGTAGTAGCCACACTGCTGTGTATTCGTTAAATTCGTTTATATAAAGTGTTTAATATATGGAAATTGAACAAAGTGCATCTATTAATGAAAAAAGTGACGCAGAAATAGTGAAAAAAAAAGAGTTATATTAATTCAATTAATAATTGATTTATTTCAACGTTAATATTCAAGTTTTCACTTCTGCCGGCACTCCCGGAGTGCAACCCGTCTTTTTTTTATTTTTGCAAAACTTTCCAGTGTGGGACACTCGATAGTTTTGCGAAAATAAAAAAAAGTAGAATTAGTAACAACAACTTAAAAAAAAAACTAAGTATGTTAGTAAAGCTTACAAACTAACCTAACTACAACTAATAACTACGTGGCTCAACACAATATATTGGCACCTGCCTCTGCACCCAGTGCCTAATAAAAGGGCTGTCCACCTTGTCAACCATGGTCTTCAGGATGCTGTCGGGGTTTCCACGCAACCTACCCATAATTGACGCCGCCCTCTTTCTCATTACTTATAGCATGAAAATCGTCAACACGGGCTTCCGCGAACATCAGCGAAGCGCAAGTTATACATTTACAGAAGACCAAAGAAACGATGGATAGACTGTGTGAAAGATGATTAATACTGGAAAGGGGGTGAAGATACCGAGATGAAGACTAATAGAGAAGTATGAAAGAAGAAGAAGACAAATGTTGCGCCTATCCCACTTACATTGGGACAAAGACAAGAGACTGATGTTTATATTGAGCTACATTTACATTTCGTGACTGACCAGCGCGACGATGGTATGAATGACTGATTTAAGCTTCGGTTGTCTAAAAATCTGTCCAAATACTAAGCGTTTTTTGACATCTAGAGAAAAGGACAGAATTTCATGACGGAACCGCTTCCCTAGGAAACAGTAACTTTAGCGAGAATACAAATAACATACAGCCTGAACAAGCGAAGAAATAAAATAATTGAAAGTTGAAACCCTCAGGCCGTGGGCTCCGAGTACTCATGTTCGTTTTAAGGAAATTTCGAAACGGCTGGTTGAGACTTCCCATGACCCAAGGGCTGGCTTTTACCTTGGCCAGAGGCTAAGCTTGGCCATACAACGGTAATGCCGCCAGTCTCTTGGGTACATTACCAGTTGACAGCAATGCGGATTAATTTTTACACACTATATTTTAGTTTGTGTATATTTTTAATTAAGTTAGGATTTAATTTTAGTTATTTTTATTAATGAATCAAGTATTAGTTGTTATTTGCTAACTTATTATTTTAATTTACAGAACTAAATATAAGTGTCTTGATAAGTCAAGATAGATAAAAGATATTGTGTTTTTAAAAGTGCATAGATATTCTAATATAATTATGTACAGGTGGCTGAAAAGCTCTCCAGTGGAGAAGAGGTACAGAAAGGGTTAGGTAAGCCCTGACAAGTGGACAGAAAACCCAGTGAAGGTCACGAGAATTCACGAGTACAGGACCGGTCGTTGTGGCACTCACACTAAGTGAACATTTTCCTCATAAATGTCGATACACTTATCACAGATGCTATTTCACGATAAAGCGAGTGATTCATGGCTTCCTAACACGAAATCTACTTCAGAACATATGCAGTGATGACATGTTAGTTTAAGCTTAGGCTTGCTTTTAGGTTTTTTTAGCTATCGTGATTCCCCGAGTTAAGGAGTATTTATTGCAGTCGATAAATGGATGTATTTTTACACAAATGCTCAAAAAAAGGGAGCAGTGGTGGTCATTGGTAGCGGTCCCGACTTACGAGTTGTAAGTCGTGAATTCGAACCCAGAACTTTACTTTGTGTATTTAATTTCATCACCACTGCTCTCAAAACGGTGAAGGAAAACATCGTGAGGTAACCGGCATGAACCAAAAATTTAAAGACATGTGACATCTACCTAAAATTTGATTGGATTACGGCCCACTCCTACTCGCCGAAAGGAGGCTTGTGTCCCAGCAATGGGAACATTATTATAGCTGATTAGATTATGCAACATTGTGAACCAATGACAAGTGACAATGACCCCTTTTCTGGTTTTCAGTTATTTCATTAATTACACCTTGCGTATTCGCGAATTAATAAACCGCTTTTTATTCAAAGATACAAAAATATACTGGAATTCTATACATATGATGGGGCAATTGGTCTGACTTTATGCAGTGATTGATCATTCAAAAGCCCACCATCAGCAGCCCAGCCCAGCATCTATGTTATTTCTACTAAAATTCAACCAGGCTATTTAATAGTTTTTTTTTTTTTTGAACGCGCTTATCTCCGGAACTACCAGTCACATTTGAAACATTATTTTGGTTTTCATAGCCCAATTGTGATTCTGAGGAAGGCTATAGTCTATTTAACATCACGCTACGACCCTACCGTAGCGTGCCCTAGGAGTCGAGCACAAAGAAAAAAGGTCAGAAACAACGCTAAGCGAAAACGTAGTAATAGCGAGGGCGGGTGATGGGATGCCGAAATTTCACGCGGACGAAGTCGCGGCCAGAAGGTAACTATTTTTATAGGATAAAATTGAAACAGCGTGAGTGACTGATTATTCAAAGGATTTCATTGACATGGTTTTTGAAAAACCAATCAAGAATAGAATACTCTTTATTATGTACACCATATAGATTACAGACATAAATATAGAAACTTTACAATGGGTGACACAATGGGCGGTCTTATCGTTAAGAGCGATCTGACCAACAAGCAAACTGCAAGCAAGCAAATAAGCAAAATGCAAGCTGTTGAATCACATCGATCTACCCAGCCTATTCCCAACTATGTTGTGGTCGGCTTCCAGTCTGCCCGGATGCAGATATACCAGTATTTTACATGGAGCGAATGCCTATCTGATCAGGATACCCCTTGGCTTACCAAGGAGTATCCTGATCAGATAGGCAGTCGCTAACAAGTCTGATAACCAGTCTTAACTGGTTATCAGACTTGGTATAAAAATGCGTAAAAGTTACCTTGTATAATGATTATAAATACAATATTTTTTAATATAAAGACCGTTGTACTACAATTAAATGTCTTATTTTAGTATTATTTACATGGAGTTTATAGATTTTTTTTTTAGTTTTTATGTTGTTGAAAGTGGTGTACAAACAGTTGAAAGCTTAATATGATTACTCAACACTGTACTCGAATATTTCAGAGAAAGTTAATCCCAAAAAATTCCACTCTTTCCAGTTAATTTAACAATGGTACATTAGAGGGCCGTTTTAACCTAGAGCTCAAACAAAACCGAGTTATATTTGCTTTAACTACAGTTCTGCGAAACTGCAAACTCTACTTAAGCAATTAACAAATTACTACATGTTTAACTAAACTGCCGCTTGGTGCAGTAAAGTTAATTCTAACAATAGACTAGATGTTCGGCACCTTTGTCGGTCGCCTTTGTTGACATCAAAGGGGCCGCTCGATACGCATGTTTACCTTGGAGGCATTAAAATCGATTTCTATGTGAAATATATTAGTCGCAAATTGATCGGCAAATGGTTGGTGACGTCATTGGGGTGTTAAACGTTTTATGAAGTCATGAAAGGATTCATGTAATTTAGATTAGGTTATGTGACTGTTCGCTGTGTAGCATAATGATAAAAGTAGAAATATGAAGCCTGGATCCATTGCTCCAGTGATTAATCCAGTACTCGTGCGTGTTTTACCCGACTGCGCCAGAAGAAGGGTTATGTTTTTCGAGTGTATGTATGTAGGTATGTATAATTTATTGTTTGGCACGCTCTGCGGCCTGAACGGCTCGATGGATTTTAGCTTGAGAGGTGTCGTTAGATACGTATTTACTGTGAGAGTGACACTAGGTATATCAAAATAAAAATAAAAAACAAAATTGCGGATTTTTGGCGCAATATTATGTCTTCAAAAAAAAATTTTTTTTTCTCAAAACCTTTCGAGTGGGGTATCAAAATAAAGGGTTTTATATGGTGATTACAAAAATATATACAACTTATACTGTTAAAAGTAATTCGAAGTGACAAATCGTAAAAAACACGTATCAAGAACTAAATCGCCTGCGAAATCTTTCACATTTGTGAACTAAAAAGTAATTTAAAAAAATTAAAAGTCCCGACTGCGGTAAAAAACTTAAGTTAAAAAAACTAAAAAGCTAAAAACAAGCCCATTTTAAATTAAATAAATGTTGGAAGCAGGCGGGACCCATACCATTTTTATTATATTTTCAAATTCAAATGGGTCCCGCCTGCTTCCAACGTTTATTTAATTTAAAATGGGCTTGTTTTCTAACTTTTCAGTTTTTTTTTAACTTAAGAGTTTTTCCGCAGTCAGGTTTATAATTACTTTATTTTTAAATTAAATTTAAGCCTTTAATTGAGGGCTTATTAAGTGTAGTTTATTTATTATTTATATTCTATGCTTTAAAAAAATTGAAGGGGAGATATCAGCCTCGAAAAGCTGGTCATTGTTGGCGATACCGAAGGAAAGAGAGCACGAGGCTGGTAGCCAACACGAATGTCTGACCAAGTAAGAGAAGCCGCGTCCACAAGCTTTCAGCAGGTGGTGATGGGCTACTTTGGACCGGAGTCGATGGAGGTAGATTGTCCGGTTAAAGGGTCCAGTGACCACGATCCTCAGTAATGAGAGACCGTTTAGGAAAGAAGAAGTTTAAATATAGAAGTTAACTCAGATTTATGAAAGGTCTTGGCACTCAACCTAATCTAACTTTAATCGTTTTGTTTGCAAGGAGAATAGAATGTTTTGCAGAGGGATTAGACGGACTGACATTCTACCATCGATAATGATGATGGAAAAGGTAATACTGTGTGGGACTGACATAAATTTAAGCCACCAAAAAGCTTATAAGAAACTCGTTGTTGCACATTGTATCTGGATGGCAGAAGACAGATTTCATCAAGAAAATGGTATGGCATATGAAACTTTGCAGGTCAGTGTCCACAGGTTGATCGATCAAGTTAAGCTACGCTTGCCGCGGTTGCTCTGTGGATGGGTCGCCATCTTTACATAGCGAGACCCCTTCTTGCCTCGGAAAGCACGTTAAGCCGTTGGTCCCGGTTGTCATTCGTCGATCTTTGACAGTCGTTACAGGTAGTCAGAAGCGTCAGTATAAACTGGGTTGTGGAGGTCAGCTAGGCAGTCGCTCCATGTAAAATACTGGTATTCAGCTGAATCCGGTTAGACTGGAAGCCGACCCCAACATAGTTGGGAAAAGGCTAGGCAGATGATGTTATGTTGATTAAAATATGATTCTCGACCGTAACAAATATACATATTATAATCATTAAAATCAGTAATATAACTCACTCATTAGATATTACTTATTATGTATGTACATTTAATTTTAATTCTGAATAACTTATTACCATTTTACGACTAAGTAACTGCTAAAATCGAATTATTACTATTATTATAATTCCTTTATTTAAGCCAGTAAACTATATTTTTATAAAAAATCATAAAAAAAAAAAAAAATTAGTTGGTTTATATCATGATTGAAAACAAAATATATTAAATTTAACTAATTAGATAGAATTATAGTTTAAATAAAACATTTAATTGGCATTCAAAAAATATTAATTTGTATAATTTACCTATTATAATTACGATTTATTTATCTTAAATAAGAAGCAGTAATTATGCATTTAATATCGACTTAAAAGAAAGAGTTATTAAAAATTCTTATTTAATAATATATTAAGTTTTACAATTAATTGAAACCAAAAAAAAACGTACTTATATCATTGTTAACAATAAAATTTAATTAAATTCCAATTAAATTATTGAATTATTAATCAGAAGTAGGCACTGGGATCTCTAGTCCAACTACCAAAGTTTTTTAATTAATTTCAAGTAGTTACTCAAAAGATAAATGCGATGATGATTGAATACCTACACACTATACCTACTATGTTGAACAATGTTTGTCCCTAACGTTATAAATAAATACGAAGGCGGCCAATCTTCGATCAGCACGAAATTCTTTCGAGAAACAGACTAATTATGTAATAGATACAAGTTTACTGAGTACGTTAACACTAGAAAAAAATTGTGACGATGGGACTTTGAATAAAACTACGTACAGTCCACTACACGTCACATGCAACAAAATCAGTCTAAGCTGAACTTTTACTCTATTGTAACTTCGTACTTCGTTAGGCCAGCTCTAGGTCACAATGTTACCAATAACGGCGGTCGACTGTACCTACACTACGATGCGATCTAGAGCCTCATTGCAAAGAACTGGCAAGTAAGTAAAACGGTAATTGCAAAAAGTTATTTCCCGTACAGCTAAATTCTACTTTAAAAGATATGAGAAGCTTATGGCTTAAAGTCATACTAAATTACAGGCGGAAGTAAATCTACATGAAACACACACACACACAATAAAATACAAATCGATTTAAATAATTTTCAATAATACTTACCTAAATTATCAGTAACTAATTTACAGAAAACAAGTTCAATATTAAAATCACGACCTTTGTTTCCTTTTAAATCAACCGCTACAAATATAAAAAGTACAAAATTGACAGGTGATTATCCTGTCATATTTGAGCACATTAATTACAGATATCCAATCAACGCATGCACACGGACAATGCAGCAAAAAAATTTGAACACAACAAGAAAAAAAAAGCACGATCACTTGATTTCGTCTGTAAATCTTCCATGCAATAACAAAAATAAATACATAGCATTTCATTTTCAAACAACAACTAAAATCGCAGTGCATTTGGTAGCTACTCGAAACAAACAAACATATTCAGTGAAGTATTTGAGTATCATATAAACTGTGTGAAGTATTCGGTCGTACATTATTAGCTGATAAATAAAAGTTTACCGGTTATTCGCGAGGGTGGAACGTTTTCAGTGTGCCGCGTCGCGCCCTCGTCTACCGCGGAATCACGGCGCGAACATCATATCATAATAGCATCCTGATACGGTAAAGGCACGTTCATAACAAAAGTACTACGCAAATTATGTAAGACTAGCTTCTGACTGTGACTTCCAATACACGTGTCATGCGACATACATTAATAAACTTAATTACTGACATAATTTAGGTCCTTTGTTTTTTTTTTTTAATAATTTCGTATTTCAACATAGTACAGTAAAACGGGGCTACTTTGACAGGCGGGGCTACTTTGACCAGGCCGATTACAACGCGTTCCCCACACCCCGCGCCTCGCGGATTATTACTCGAGGTCACGCACATTTGCTGAGCACACGTGAAAACCGATTTTGGCGCTCTGTCAAAGTAGCTCCAACATCTGTCAAAGTAACCCTGGAAGTCAAAGTAGCCCCGTTTTGCGGTAGCTGCATCCCGCGATTTCGCCAATTCACCCGCATAAGTTTCGATCCCGTAAGAATATCGGGATAAAGAGTTTTCTATGTCTTAATCCAGCACCCTAATTGCGTAACACACTATCAATCGAAATCTGAATAATTTTGAAGCAAATTGCTAATCCATGGCTTCATAAGTTCGAAAAATTTGCCTGCTCACCACGTAAATAACGCAATGAATGTTGTTGAACTGTCAAAATGAAACCGATTCCGATTGATAATGTGTTACGCAACTGCCGCGCTGGTCATGGTCTTCTCATGTGCCAAACAACCAAATTTACGTTCAGCTATTTTACCATGAAAGCGTAACAAATAAATTAATATACAAAAAATTTAAATTTTTCTCTTTATAACATTATAAAATATGTAAGAATAGCAAAAAATATAAGAATAGAAAAAAACCGAGTGTGCTTATGACCACACGACTGAAGTGAAACTTCAAACGTATTTGGCTATGAGAGGAAGAGAGAAAGAAAATGTGCGCGCGCACTGCTTTCTCTTGCTTATATCCCCCACTCAACTCCCGTTCGCCTCGCCCGTAGCCCTTAGACATGGGTCGTACTTGCAAAATCGAGTATCAGGGCTTCCAAGTACGTCCACCTTAAGAAACCAGGGCCTAAAACCAGGGCTCGAGATACTTTCAAGTATTTTCAATCTGCATCGAAAACTGATCCATAAATTCATACAAATAAGAAGTACAATCGCGTAATCAAACAAAAGCCTTGTTGGAAGTAAAAAGTACTTGCATAGGAAATTGATCCGTGAATTCCTATAAATAAGGAGCACAATCGCGTTTACAAATAAATACTTTTACAAACCATTAAAGTAAAAATACTTGCATACGAAATTGTTCCGTAGACTCTTACCACACCTCGGACACTCCATACAACGCTCGCAAAATAATTACCTATTACTACTACACAAACAAATGACGTTTGTATACGTGCAAATGTGTGCGTGAAATCTAGTAGCGTAAAAAAAAAAATGGCGCGGAAAGCAGTTTGTGTCGGGGAACCGAACGACGTCGGCGGCGGCGCTGCCCGAACGTGTGCATTATTATGAAGTGACCATGTAGTTCAATTGTTTATTTATATAGTCGGGTTCGTAATGAAATAAAAACACTAAAATAGTTTAGTTTAAATGTCTTATCTGTAAATAATGGGTTATTAAATCGCATGTTATTAAAAATGCGAAATCATACAAACAGTATATGTAAATACGAATTCGGAAAAGCATCACAATATCCAACCATCGTGATTAAAACTCAAATAAAACTTTTAAATCGCATAATTGTGTGTCAGCAATACAGCGCTGCGGTTCGCGAGCGCCCTTGCTAAAGAGTCGGCGACGAATACCTCGAAGTGCGGGGTGAATTGCGGTATCTGATATGAGGGCGAGGAAGGGAGTGTCCTTTCTGTACGTAGTACTATTAAGTATTCTGTGCTCTTACTGATAAGGAGTATGATCGCATTTGCGAAAACAAACGCGGTTGTTGAACTATTTGAGTACCTACGTACTCGAGCGTAGAGGCACGACGGAGCGAGATACTTTCAAGTATTTTCTATCTGCATAGAAAACTGATCCATAACTTCATACAGATAAGAAATACAATCGCGTATTCAAAATCCCCGTTGGAAGTAAAACTACTTGCATAGGAAATTGATCAATGACTTCGAATAAATAAGGAGCAAAATCGCGTTTACAAATAAATACTTGCAAACCATTAAAGTAAAAAAAACTTTTTAAGAAAAAAAAACCGACTTCCAAAAAAAACTTTACAAAGTGAAAAATAACTTTAATTTCGGAAGTCGGTGTCTTTGGATCTTTATTTTAGTTTTTTGCCACCGACTTCCGAAATTAAAGATATTTTTCACTTTGTAGTGTTTTTTTGAGTCGGTTTTTTTTTCTCAAAAAGTTTTTATTTCACGCTTTTTAGTGGGTCTGCTTATAATTTATCTAAGTTACAATAGCCTAGTGATCATCGCCTTTTACAAACAAAATATTGCTTTTCCCGATACAGGGAAGTTAATTGTTGAGGAGTTCTCCAGATCCACCATCAGCTCCGTATCACCATTCACATTGTGACGAGCATAAATTGCTTAGCAACCATATTAAAGTAATCGAATCGCAACCCGTGAAATACTTAGATATTATTGAGTAGTTCCGGTAGCCATCTGTGGTCTTCATCATCAGTTCCACATCACCAAATAGTGCTTTCCGAGAGCAAATGCACGAGTTACTATAAAAAATACCCAAATCGCTATAGGTGTGCCTATAATATTTGAAGAGTTCCTTCGATTTCTCCAGGATCCCATCATCAAATCCTGCCCTGATGTTTTTAGACTAGATGCTGATAATCCTGGCTGCAGCATCAGACCAGACTTGTCAACATTGCATTGAACTTAAAATTTAGTCCTGTTTAAAATGAGCCCAAACACGACTACGGTGCTGTAATTTCAAGGTTGGTACTTTTTCTAATGCTCCTGGCTTCAGCATCAGGTCTTTATGTACTTCGGTGTTCCTCATTAACAGTACGTTTATCCACACATCGAGCCCTTTTCAATGAGCCTTAACACAATATATCTGCTGTTAGTTGTCGAGGAGTTAGGTACTCTGCAGACTATCCTGACTGCAGCATCAGGTCATGACTTGATGATCATGAGACCAAATGTGGCAAATGCCCTATCAAACATCAAAACAATTGACTAAAACAGTCCTTGCCTGTTCGAGTAACTTCTTACTGTTAAGGAGTTGTAACTTCCATCATCAGCCCAGCTACCTGAGATGGTGACAACCATACGCAAATACACAAGATACTTCGTAAAATATGCGAAAAACAATAAGTGAGCCTATAAAATTTAAAGGTTGCCCTCGATTACTCTAAGATCCCATCATCAGATCCTAACTTGGTGACAGTGGGACTGCCTCAAAACTATCCACTTTGGAACAAAAAAAGAATTTTGAAAATCCGTCGACAATTGGCGGAGTATTCGATGAACAAACATAAAAAAAAAAAACACAAACAGCCGAACATAGTACCTCCTCCTTTTTGTGAAGTCGGTAAAAAATACTTGCATACGAAATTGTTCCAAAAGGAGCATGATCGCATTTGCGAAAACTAACGCGGTTGAGTACCTACGTATTTGAGCGAGTAGCCGTACTTATAAGATACTTAATAGTCTTGCAAGTATTTTGAGTGTGTGTACTTGGAAGCAAATACCTGGTGTAAAAACCCGGTCGCATATTTACGCGACCGGGACCGGGTTTTTACACCAGGTATTTCCAGCTATTTTTTACGTACCTTCCCTACTCGCGATCACACGTTTTCGTAACGCATTCGCCAGTTTACTCCCCAAGTCAAGCGCGCCTAAAGAAGTTTCACTTCAAAAATATATATATGTAAGAGTAGTAAATTTGAAAATATAATTTTATAGGCAAATTTTATTTTACAATGGTATTATAATTTTGCGTAGCGAAGTCACTTCGTAGGTAATTAAATTTGCAAGATTACAAGTTTGCTACGAGTTATTCGTAGCATAGCTAAAACGTAGCTTAGAATCTCGTAATACTTAATTATGGTAGTTCCGACCTATTTTTTTTATTATTGTTGTGTAGTATATGTGCACGTGTAGGTTTGTTTGTTTTTTGTTTTTTTCAGTCAGTATTAAAACCGAGAGAGAGAGATTTTATTTTTGTAAGTATACTTGCGCAAGCGATCATGCATGGGTTTAAAAAAAAAAAAAAAAACAATTGACTTATCTATATTATATCAATATCTACTAACTAACTACTACTATCATTATATTATCTATCTATTTTAAATAGTATAAAACAAAGTCGCAATTCGTGCATAATTATCTGTTTAACCGCTCAGTTCCTCCACACAATAGATTTTGAAGCGGTTTTTACAAGAATTTCTTCCTAAAATATTAATATATCTTGCACATTAACCAAGTGTAACCACCAGGCTAGGCACAATAACAAAAGATAACTGAAAACACAGCTAGCATTCAATATATTAACATAAAGAATAAAATAACTTCACCTCGGAATCGCTACTAATAAAACGTCAACCCTCTTTATGAAGACACCCTATAGCATGCGAATGTTCATAATTCTTATACAAGGTGTCCCACTTCTAGTTTACGCGACTTTTTATGTTCTAGACTCATGCTAGACCGCATGTACTGGATACCTATGTGTAACATGGAGCACATAATATGACGCATATTAAATAGGTAATACGGGCTGGTGTCCGCAAATCCACGTCATATGACGCATATTATTGTTTCTTTTTTATTTATAGGGACTATAAAATCTTACTACCAGTAAAAAAAAATGGAATTAAAGGCCAATTACCTCTGTTTGAATAATAACTTATATTTTTCCTAATTCGTGTTGAGGAATTTGCGTTTACTACTTGAATTAAGGATAAAACACGTTTTATAAACTAAAAAAATATATTGAAAATGTCTGAATAATCTTCATTACATCGCTTTGAAATTCGGTGTATTATTCCTTTATTATAACTTTCTATTTTGTTTATTGGGTAACACAATAGTGCCAAGTCGTAACAGGTAGCTACTGAGTATCGATCGCATTCATAACTATTCATAATTAGTGCGCGGAGTATAATTTTGTTTTAGTGTTATAATTTATAAAAAAATCTTTAAGTGTTTAGGACAGAAGATGGAGTACCCTCTGCATTAATGGTAGTTATAAACGCAACTTATGTACTGCATCAAGATAATGGGCAGTAAGCTTGTTTATCTTCTACTGTTAAAATGATTTAATTTAATTAAAATTATTTCATCACCATCTCTCAAAACAGTGAAGGAAAACATCGTGAGAACGCCTACATCCTAATACTAAATATTCGAAGACACGTGACATCCGCCAATCCGCACTGGACCCGTGAGGTGGATTATGGCCCACTTCCTCTCAAAGAGAGGAGATCTGTGTCCCGGCAGTGGGAATTGCTAACAACCACATCCGAATCCGCTGAATCAGATCCGAGAAATCCGCTGTATACGAGAAGCACAGAACCGGTCGAAGTGGCGTTGCTTGGGGGAGGCCTATGTCCAGCAGTGGACGTCTTTCGGCTGAAATGATTATGATGATGGTGAACCACCACATTGTGGCGGATTATTCCATCAACAAAACATTTAAGGAACATAACAATTCCGTCACCATAGTCGACCTTATCATAGCTAACAATATAATAACAATAATCATCAAAACGAGTAGGTAGGTACAGACGTCAGCACATCAAGCTACCCGAAACTTTAAAATTTTCCCAATAAACTTTGAACCTTATGATTTAGCGATAAAGTTGAAAATCTATTAAAGAAATTTGACAGATTGTAGCAGCTTGATGTGCCGGCGTATGAACATATACAAAATGATTCCGAAAGTATTTTTTTTTAATAGCCTTCTCTGTCCCACTGCTGAGCAAAGGCCTCCCCCAAGTCCCTCCAGGCACCCCTTTCTAGAGCTATCACAATCCAACCCTTTTGGTATGCGTCTAGGTTGTCTCGCATCTCTTCCCGGGTCGGCCTCGGCGGAGCACCCACCTTGTAAAGACTGTTGCCCCGGCGGTCACTGTGCATGCGGGTGACGCGACCCACCTAAGCCCATTTCAACTTGGCAGAAAGTAGTTGAACTCGCTAAATCGAAGCCAATTGGTTCACAATAACCTAAAAAAAATTGAAATGAAACAATTTATAGGAACATTCACATTTATTGTATTATCGTGTTTCGTAAGGTATTTTAAAGTACCTATACAACTCGTTCTTTACTTACCATCGCTTAGATTCTCTGCAGTCATTTACATAATTATATTGAGCTTTTCTGTGCTGTTTTAGTTTTCAGAATACAGAGCTTTTGTAGTTGTGTTGTTATATTATAATGATGTCATCGCATTTATTTCAAAGGACAGAAGGACATATTATATAGGTACTGATCTTATTGGTGGCGTTCGTCAAAAATATCAGATGTGTAGTGTGCGTATGACCAACGGGGTAATTGCGTAACGCACCATCAGTAGCAATGGATTTAATTTTGACAGTTCAACAACATTCATTGCCTTATTTACGTTGTTGAGCAGACAAATTTTTCGTACATATAAAGCAATGGATTAGCAATATCCTTTGAAATCGTATAGAATGTGATTGTGTGTTACGCAATTAGGGTGAAGATGAATGAACGTAAACGAAGCAAAGGGAGTAAGTATTAAGGATCGGCAGGTGGCGTGCTGTAGTTTCTGCAAAACCCGTTGAGGAGCTTACAGGACATAAACGCAAAAAACGCAAATTTTAGAAACAATAGAAGTATATGATCCACTACAGTAAACAAAATCAGAAAATATTTGATATTCTTCAGGATATATGCTAAGTAGATAGCGTGTTGAAAACATAATGCAACTAATTTGATACGATAGAAAAAAATCATGAAGACACCTCTAAAAACTTTCTTTTTACAATAAAAACCATTCTAATATACATACAATAATTATGATTTTTTGCCAGATTATTCTACAAGCAACATACTAAAGCAATAGTGTAATAGCAATAGTGTTTTAATTTTTTTGTCGAAATAATAGATTTTTTGTAAATAGATAATTGCTTCATATCGCACCTTCGATGCAACAAAGTCACAAATAGCCAAAACTGCAAAATTGAGTTAAGTATGCCAAATTGTCTCTGAACCATGCCTATACTTTTAAAAGTCCTCTCCTGTAAAATTAAAAAATGAGCTGTGGTGACTTTGTTGCACCACAGGTGCGATATGTTGCAATAAATAATTACCAGTGTTGTGTCACCGCGCTTCTCTTTCTTTAGACCGCACTTTAGGTCATGTAGTCGCCTTATATGCTTATTCATGAACTATAGTGCTATTCTTAAAATTCACTTTGAACCTCTCTCAACTACTCTCAAGTGAACACACAATTCGAAATATAAATGAGCTGCTTTTCAAATTGCCTATGATTAACCATCAACACGGAAATTTTAAGAAAATTTAAAAGTTTTTTGTTAAAAAAAATGCGTATTACAGTGTATCTGAATCTGAATATTTAGAGGATAAACAGCTATTATATTATAGTATGTATTTTTAAACTAGTCTTATTGATCTCCTTCTCAATTTTATTCAGTTTAGTTTTCAAATTGTATGTAGGTACTTTGCATGCCTAATGGTAAAATATGGCAATACCAAGACTGTGATACACAATTTTTACATGAATGTCTAACATCTGCATATTGTTTACCCGTATTTGCAAATAAGTTTGAAACGGTCAACAATAAGATTTGAATTGGCGAGAAAGATGTATGCAATCGTGTATTTACCAACTAGGTTTGGTGTAAAAGGACATTAAAGGGGTTGTGAGCAGTGGTGATAGATGACTTATACATATTTACGCTATACATAATCAGCCCATAATGTTCCCACTGCTGAGATTCAGGCCTCCTCTCTTTGAGAGGGAGTGGGCTGTACCACGCGGGCCCAGTGCGGATTGGTAAATATTATATTAGATATTCACGCTATATTTTGAGCTAAAACTCGAAAAACAGACACTCGAGCTGTATCGGGATTGATTTTTTTCTAGGTAAATAAAATTAAGCATCCACTTTCAAATTGATAGAAACTTTAAACCGTCTCCTAAAACTTTGTTACGAACATAAATTGCAGCAAAAAAAATGTTCGACCACCCATATTGTAGCTAAGATTCTCTGTCTCTTTCACGCCTCTTTCTTTTCTTATGTTGTCGTCTTTATCTGTGTGGTTTCTAAACCATTTGTTTGTCTATTATTAATATTGCTGTTTTGGGGTGGTCTTCTTTTTATTTTTTTTAGGCATTGCATTAATTTACAAAACGACCTTGTGTACTGATAATTTTGTGGTTACTTTACAAATATGAATATGAAAGTGGTCGGTTTTTATTATTATCATTGATATGTACCTACCTAATATACAGGGTGAAATTGAAAACATGCGACAAATCGAAATGGGAGATTGTACTCATCATTATGAACATCTTTTACTCTGGGACCAAACCTTATACCACGTGGGTTAAAGCTACTTGTCAAATTATTTGAATTAGATACAGGTATAGCTCTCTAGTTAATAATAGTGCCTGACTAACTGATTGACAAACAAAACAGCCAGCTAACTCTTTTGCAGAGGGTCTAAAAATGCTTTTGGTCATCCAAATTAAAATGGATGTCCTTATACATTATCCCAAATAAGTAAATCCTATGATGCACCCTATTAAATCATTTTCAGTGACTAGAGCAAAAACAAACAGTTTTCGCCTTAACCTTTCGTATGCCGGAACGTAGATCTACACGAGACACAATGGCTTTTTAATTGTGTCTGTAATTACGGCATTCAACCGGTTAATAACGACAAAAACATTATCAAACAAAACATGTTTTGACCACTGCAGTACCTAGACTTACATTTTAAAATACTGCAAAATCAACGTTTCTTCTTTTTATTGCAATAGTTTCGTCAAACTTTTGCTATTTGTAAGGTTGAAGTGCAATTTTTACGGTGCATTTTCTTTGTGTATTATGGTGTATTCTTTATCGCGCAAAATGGCTGGAGGTAACTAAGTGAGCAACATCGCTTGCGGTCTAGATAATAACGGGGGTTGCACGAACGGGTCGGGGCGGTTGTGCTACGAGCGCAAAACGTTTGGTTAATGAAATATAGAACAGAGTATTTTATACTCGCACAGGAAAACTGGGACTCGCACAGGAAAAGTAAATTTTCTAAAAAAATTATGTCCTGTGCCAGGCCGAAAAATGACAGTATCACATTAAAAAAAGTGTCGCAGCGCTGGTATTCTAGGGGAAGTTCTTCATAATCTGTGCAAGGAAAATTTGGACAGGTGGAGTTTGACGTTTAGAAAATTACGTGCTTCGTTGAGGTTCCTGTTGCTTTGGCCAAACCAAAATAGGTTCATTTGCATGGGCAGAATACGAGTTACCGTTTCTACCTTTTTATCATTCTGATTTATGTGTTGTAGAGTTTGAATTACTATTGTCTGCACGTTACAAGAACTGATGGGCGCTTCTTGAGGCGTCAGACTCATAGCTAATTTCTGGACAGTCTCAATTTCGATTTCCGTTGACACTTTAAGAAAAAGTTGTACGTATGCTAAGATCATTCTTATTTCGACAAGAGGATGTTAGTAAGTTGACAGTCCTAGTGTATTTGTACTGATAACTACGAACTCTGGCAACGCTGCAGAGAAAGCAAGAGCATTGATCACCACGAGGCATGCGCAGCGCACGTCGCTTATCGCATGCTTCGCAATGTGTGGACGTTCATATTCGTGGTGAGGCTACTCGTTACACGAGGAAAATTAATATCGAAGCGTGTGTTACGAGGCGTGCGCGGCTGTGCGCGGCGCATGCCTCGCAATGTCAGTATCCGCCTTAAGACGGGTGGACGTATTCAGATTTATATTAACTAAGTACAGATATATCCTCACGGTGTTTTTTGCTTCACCGATGTCAGTGTCCAAGATACACTCAGAAAGTACATATGAATTTAAAATGTCACATTGGTACTTGCCCGGATTTGAACCCACAACCTCGGATTTGAATCCAAACGAATGTTTATAAAAAGTAATCTCGGTGTAGTCCACACCTTAGCTAGTGGTTGGCACGGCGAGCGCTGTCCCTACAAAGGAGCGAACGCGATGCGGCTCGATCGTACCAAAAATATACCAGTGTGTAGCATTTTCTATTGATTGTTAATAGCTATTGTTAAAACGAATGTGGGCTTATTGTGAATAGGAGCTTTTTTATTGCTTACTTCAAATAGGTTAGCTAAATAAGGGAAGTAGGTTAATGATACTCTTGATTCATTCATAACATCATACAGGACAGTGACACAGTATAATATACAGTAAGTTATCTAAGGCCGCCCGCCGAGTTATTAGCCTACTCTTGCGTTGATCCCCAGGGTTGTCACTTTTACTTTTAGTTAATATTTTCGAACAAGCAGCACTTGATCTAAATTTATGAAATAAAAAGCATATTATGATTGAATATTTTACCAATTTATAAATTTAGTAAAAATAAAAAGCCTTTATTCACATAACATTTATTATACTAAGTTACAAATTTGATACCGAGAAAATTTTTCTCCTGTTTCTGCACGTCCGGAACGCTTTATTATTATTTGTTAATGTAAAGTAAATTCTCATTCTTATGTAAAGTTTTTGTAAAGCTTTTGGGAAAGCATGGACAGGGCATCTTAAATTCTATATCATTCAGTTGATCGTAAATTGACCGGCCAATTTTAATGTTGATGTGGTCCTTTTCGAACGCTTTGCGAAACACCTGCTCCATCCTTTCTACATTATCGACAAAATCATCAGGTGGGATCATGAGTAAATTTCGATCTTTGCCGTAATTCCTGTAATGGGTGTATCTAGATTCTACACTTAAATTACACGCTCGTTGATTAACGTCGACGTAAAGCAACCCTAAGCGTTAGTCGGTCACATGTTACTGTAATTTTGTTAAGTTAATATTATGATTAAGACACCATATTTGGATTGAACAACACATCAGACAATAGAAAAAATAATAATTTCAATAGTAATTAATTTGCAATATTAATTATTGTGAAATATCCCTTATTACAACTATACGCGACAAATACGTTTACCTAAACGATGTTTCGTACTCAATCCTCTGTTTTATAATATAAAAACTTTTGTACAAAAAAAAAACAACCGACTTCAAAAAAAAAAAACACTACAAAGTGATAAATAACTTTAATTTCGGAAGTCGGTGTCGTTGGTTCCGCATTTTCGTTTTTTGACACCGACTTCCGAAATTAAAGTTATTTATCACTTTGTAGTGTTTTTTTTTTTGAAGTCGGTTGTTTTTTTTTTGTAAAAAAGTTTTTATTTTTCAATTTTTAGTAGTACCTACCCCACAAAAAAGTAAACAAAAAGATCGTTAATGTAGACAATGTAGATAAATTTTTAGATTGTTGTTGATTTTTCAAAAACCGCTTGTCCGATTTCGATAAAATTATCATGGGACCATTTGGGAAGTAGGTACCTATACCCTTTCCAACAAAAAAAGAATTTTTCAAATCGGTTGGCAAGCAACGGAGTTATGCGGGAACAAACATAAAAAAAAAAATACAAACATTCGAATTGAGAACCTCCTCCTTTTTTAGAAGTCGGTTAAAAACTAGACTTCTTAAAATAAACTTTAGCTCTAAACATAGTATTCAGAAAGTAAATTTGGGAATACACTTATATGGAAAAATGCGACTCGGCTACGCTCTTAATAAAGCAAATAAACTGTGAAATAAACAATACAATACCACATTTTCTAATAATATTTAAGTATAAGTAGGCACTTACATTTCTGGTTGAGTAGGAACTATGAAGAATGATAAGTCCGGGTTTGCGAAATCATTATTGAGGCACCCGAAAACACTACAATATTTTTTTCCCCTTTTTGAAGTCATGATACTCGTAATTTAAGTGGCCGCCGCCGGCGAGAGTTGACGAACGCAAGCGGTCATGTAGCGTACGCGCGTGCTCACAGTCGCGCTGCACAGCTCGCACTGCCGCCACCTTATTCCCTCATATATTATGCTAGCGTGTGCGTGAAATCGCGTGCCGACACGGCGCGCGGCGCGCACGCACACATTCAAACCGAGAGCGGCACGTTTGTATGAAGATGTTCTACTGTATGTTTACTGTGACAGTGATTTTTATTCATTTTGTTTAACTCTAGATTTAACTAAGTTCACAACTAAGGCCTGATTTCACCAAAGTCGGATATCTTTTATCCGTCGAATAAAATTGATATCTGACAGTTCTAGTACAGGAAAACTGTCAAAAATTCAAAATTATTCTCTAATGATAAAACTTATATTAGGTAAGTATAAAAAATCGGTGGAATTCACCCTTAACCTAACAAAACAAAAAATTATCTTGTAAGTTACATGTCACATCTCCATTTTACAAAATAGATAACCTAAATATCGAAGACCATTATAAGGGCTTTTGCACACCACATGCAAAACGGCAGCCTCGTAAAACGTTAGGAATTAAACCTGAATTTAACCTGAGTTAAACCGCCTTAATATTTCAGAACATCGTTCATTACCATAGCCCGAGTATCTACTATCTCTCCAGTTATCGCTATAAACTGTGAGGCATGCCTAATAGCTCTGCAAGCCTACAACCGTACCCGGTACGCGTTTTAATAATATTATAGAACAGCAGGTATATATGTTATCGGTGTGAAGTTAAATGGCACAGATTATAAATATTGTTTATGCTCCATTTACGTCGCTGGTGATATAAAAATAACGGCCCCGTTGGTCATGAGGTTGCAAGCGTGACGGTTGAACGTGGGATCCTGGGTTCGATTCCCGGGTCGGGCAATTTATTTTTTCATGAGAAATTTCTTAGTAACAAGCCCGGAGTTTGAAAGTTGCCGTCCCATCGGAAAATGAGAGTGAGGGAAGTGAGAGTGCAACTGTGTGCACACACTTGTGCACTTTAATATCTCCCGCGCCGAAGACTTGTCGCCATCACCGAAATTCGGTCTGGAGGACTTTTAATAGAAAGGGGCAATAAGGTTTGCATGAACTATGAACTGGCAATCCAAAACAATTCATAGGAGTGCCTCTTCTCATACGGGAAATAGAGGAGAAACCCAGTGTTAACGGCCGCAACTTATGTATTGTAGGTTGTCGGCGCTTAACTTTGTGTAAATATCTGCATCACCACTGCTCTCAAAACGGTGAAGGAAAACATCGTGAGAAAACCGGCATGTCCTAGAACCAATAATTCGGAGACATTTGACATCAAGCAATCCGCACTAGGCCCGTGTAGTTATTACGGCCCACTCCCTCTTACAGAGTGGAGGCCTGTGTACCAACAGTGAGAACATTATAGGCTGAATAATTATGTGCTTATGTATGTGTATGTATTGCTATAAAAAACAACTGTAGTAGCCTTCTAATTGTGTGCGGTCACTTTAATGAAGGTTGGAAGTTAACATTACAGAGTAGGACCACAGAATACTTAAAGTACTACGGTAGGACTAAAGTAAAGTTAGTGTTTAAACAGTATCTATGTAGGTACAGTCTGAAAATTAATTGTTATCAAATTGACACACTGTGCCAATTTGCCGTGTTATAGACATTTCATACCAAAGAATGACAGTAATTGTGATTTGAAATTACGGACAACTAGCTTCTGCCCGCGACTTCGTCCGCGTGGAATTTCACCCACCCCACATTCACCCTCTTAGGGGCGGAATTTCAAAAAACCCTTTCTTAGTGGATATTATACCTACTCTTCACTAATAACACACCCTACAAATTTTCATATCCCTAACTTAAGAAATAACCGGTTTCCCATATAAACTTTCATCCCCTATATCCCACCTCTTTAGGGATATTTTTGAGACAAAAAGTAGCTTATGTCCTTCCCTGGAATGCAATCTATCTCTGCCAAATTTTATCGAAATCCGTTCAGTGATTTAGGCGTGAAAAGGTAACATACAGACAGACAGGGTTACTTTCGAATTTATAATATTAGTATGGAAGTATGGATTTAGGTTTGTTGGCGGACGATTATATAAGGTCAAATTAAACTAGCTAGCGAAACTTCGCAGACGTAATGAGTATGAATATCTAAACAAGATAAAATGAAAAATATTTTATTTGATGATCATTTTTTTTGGCGTTGACGACCGCTGGCTGTGTACCTGATTGCTAAAAGTATGAGTAGAGAAAATCTGTTTTTTCTTTTATGTTTAATTGTATTTAAATATAGATTGAACCATTAAGCTCGTTTCAGACTACGCTATAATATAATAGCATATTGTACATAGCACTACAATATCGCTCGTACTTAAATGTATTTTTTTCCCAAAAATTAGTTAAATATGCCAACAAAGCAATTAGAAAGCGTATTTACGTTAGGAAAGCAAAGACGTAAAACAAAAACAGCAGTTACGTCGACGTTTCTCCAAATGAGCGATGTGACCAACCCGCGTTGGGCCCGCATGGTGGAGATCGGCCTCTAAAAAGGAGAGTAGGCCTGTGTCCCAGCAGTGGCACACAACATTATAGGCTGATCATGCTATGGTATTTCAAATTGGTTCATCTCAATTGTAAACGACACAATAAGAATGGATTCAAAAGTTGAAAATCTAATCATTGTAAATAATTAAACTTGTAGAAACTTATCTTTTATGCAACAAAAGTTACGTGCAATAAAAATAATAATTTAATTGTAAAGTGCCTGAAAATCTCCAAATTATATCAGGTGTTCCATTTTGCCCCCGGCTGTTCCGAATTATGGCAACCCGAACAAGTGTGAAGCAACCCCAGACAAACGGCGCGCGGCGTAGGCGTATTTATACCCAAACGAGACCGTTTGGGTACGGAACCCTGAATATCAACGTCACAAAATGCTAAAAGCTAAATAGTCGATATAGCGTTGCACAAAAATGTTTGCAATTTGTACGCTGGAATTATTAATTAAAGCGAAGCGTGCGGGCGTCGTCCTGGGGCAACAATTATTGCATCGCTGCAGCGCCACGCGATATTGCGTTTCTATCGTGATTGGGGTAACCACACTTTTCTATAACCACGCACCGTCCGTGGTTTCGTGGCTTATTCTAGCAGAAAAACTAAATGATACAAGAAATAGAATAAATAAATCAGCTTGTGATGTCCCACTGCAGGGCAAAGGCCTCCTTTTTTCTTTTTCCACTCAAAATGGTCCTGCGCCAATCTGGACCGATCGCGAATAGACATCAAGCTCGGCCCGCCATCTACGACTAGGTCTGGCGCGAAGCCGTTGGACGTTTTCAGGGGCCCATGTTGTGATGGCCTTAGCCCACAATGCATCCGCCATGCGGCAAACATATCCGGCCCATCTGAGCTTTGCTGGTTTTAGGGTGACGTCGATTTGTTCCGTATCCAGTGGGTAAGTCGAATTCCGAGGATACTCCGCTCCATTGGTCGCTGGCAAACTTCAAGTATGGTCCTCTGCTAAACTTTCAAAAACCAGGTTTGAGCGCAGTATGTGACTATGGAGAGAGAATGATAGATGACTTAAACTAGAATAGCTATGAGATCCATAGCAATCAGAATTTTTTAAGCAAAAGGCATTGAGTGTGCCTTGTTAAGTAAAGTGCTGCGCGCTCTTATACTACCGGGATCAATGAAAGACGTAGTTTATATGTATAATAATAAAAATATGATAATTATACGTCTACTTATACATCATCAGCATCGCTGGCGCAGTAACACAGGCCTCTTCTGTGAGAGGGAGTGGGCCGTAATCCACCACGTAGACTCAGTGCGGGTTGGTAAGTAGATGTCACATGTCTTCAAATTTTTAGTGCTACGTCATGCCGGTCTCCTCACGATGTTTTCCATCACCGTTTTGAGAGCAGTGCATGCGACTTACAACTTGTAAGTCTACTGCAGCTCACTAGGCCACCACTGCCTGCAACGCTATTAACTACAACACAAACACTACGCTAAAATGTAGTTTTTTTTTTTTTTTAATTAGATATGCGTTAATTACACAAAGTAAAGCACTTGCCTGGGTTCGAACCTGCAACTCGTAAGTCGCGGCCGTTACCACTGGGCCACCACTGCTCTCAAATCAAAAAGTTAGCACCTGAAAACCGTACAAGAATTCCAAATGATTGGATAATTGTATCTAAAGTAATTTGATCAAGTTAACTTTGTATTATCCGGTATAATCCGACTTTTAGATGTTTGCCGCAAGCCTTGAACTTTATCGTGTAACTTATTTCACATCAAAATGGCTTGAAAATCCGTCGCACTGATGTCAAACTTTGAATAACCTCGCTGAATATCTTAAAATGTATTATTCCTTGGAAAATTTAACATTAAATTGTTTCGTATTTTGATCATCTTTAGGTGTTAAAAGCCTTTTCATTAAAGAAAAGTTAGGTAAGTACTTACTTAACCAACCAAAACCAGGAATACCAAAATAAAAGTTTGCATGCAACCTCCTCGTATGCCATTGTGCAACCTAAGATACTACAGTGCGGCCGACGTGAAAATGCAATCCTGAAACCTATCAGTGCGACAATTCGAGTAGGTAATAAAGATCAAATTCGCAAAACACGTATTCGTTTGTATGAAACTGACAAGTGTCAAAAACGCATTCTCTCGACAGACGACGGCCGGACTGTTGCTCGTCCATTTGCTGCCTTAAAACATGTAAAATGTAGGTAGGTACTGTAGAAGCTATCTATGTAGCCTTACCTTTAGTAGTACAGGCCGGTTATAATTGAGGGTGTGTTCCATTCGAACGTTCAAGCGGGTGTCAAATATTTTTAATAGGTACTTTTGTTTAGTAGAAGCAGTACTAAATATAACGTCATTACGTTGACTGGCAGAAAATGCCTCAGGCATTAAAGTCTGCCTTTGTACAGTATTTTTTTTTTACTTGTGCATAAAGTTTCAATAAATAAATAGTGTAAAGTCTTATATCAATATAATTTAATAAAAATCCTATCGCTGTTTAATTTCATAAAGGGACTCTCATCTAATGTTCCTACAGTACTTACTTAACTATCTACAAGGTGACGACGACAATAAATTAAACTGTGTTTAAATGTAATGACGTTCCCAGTCTGCTAACAAAAATTCAATGAAATAATATTGATAGTTTATTTATACGACTGATCAACAAAACCCATAGTCGGCCCATTGCTAGATACTATTTAGTTAGTTTGAAGGAATCATTAAAGAATTTATTTGATAGTTTCAAAATAATCCTATGCATTAGTATTGTCAGTGTTTTCATTTATCGTCATATTTTCCTCTCCATGTAATAATATAATACTGGTCTTCAGCTGCATCCGGTTAGACTGGGAGCCGACCCCAACACAGTTCTCTTGGAAAAAGGCTAGGCAGATGTTGATGTCGGCTCCACATAGTATTGTCTAAGTTCGGCTGTAGCGAATTTAGGTACAAAAAATCATCAATTTTGTCTGAATCACTATAATAACTACATTACTCATCGGAAATTCTGAAAATAAAAGCATTGGAAACAATAATTTCAAGAAATCCAAATTACGTCGATGCAAGTGGTTACCCTAATAACAACTTTGATTCGACTAAATCGGTTCAAATGCATCAAAAACGGGTCTTTAAACATATTTGTGTCGGTGGGTGCAACGTGGCGGCGAAGAAATAAAAAAAAACAAGAATCGCTTTTAAAGTATTTTATGTACATACGATATTCTCTCATTTAAATTTAAAGTACGTAATAAATAAGTTTTGGGAAACCTTTATTCATTATAAACAAGAAAAAACTTTTTATACACTAACTGGAATACTTAAAACTGATACGGACCTCTTAATCTCAACGTAATTCTTTAAATAAATGGGTATAGCATAATTAATCAGCCTATAATGTTCCCACTGCTAGGACACGAGCATCTCGAGAGGCTCTTCGAGAGGGAGTGGAGCGTAATCCACCCCGCGGGCCCAGTGCGGGTTGGTACATGTCACATGTCTTCGAATTCGTTAGGAAACCTGCACGTCCTAGAACCAAAAATTTGAAGACATGTGACATCTACCAACACGCACTGGGCCCGCGTGGTGGATTACAGCCCACTCCCTCTTGAAGAGATGAGGCCTGTGTCCCAGCAGTGGGAACATTAAAGGCTGATTATGTGTAAAGTGCCTAAACTGGGATCGAACCTACGACCTCCAACTCGTAGGTATAGGAGACCTAGTAAGTAATTGCTTCATCACTTTTCACAGTGATTCCCATTAGGCCCGGACTCCACTGAAGCGGAGCTGGGCGGAATGGTGCGGAGACGTGCAGGAATCGACCAATCACAATGATTTAAATCCTCATCGCGTCACTCGTCTCGTCTGTGATTGCACGATTCTTGCACGTCTCCGCTCCGCTCCGCACAGCTCCGCTTCAGTGGAGTCCGGGCCTTAAACTGAAACTGTGTATACTATCTCTTTCCCGCGACTTCGTCTGCCATCCATGATGAAAAGTAGCATATATCCTTCTTCAGTTACCATGCTACCTATCTTTCAATTTTCATAATGATCGGTTCAATGGTTCAGGCGTGAAAACATACCAGAGTAACTTTCGCTTTTATAATATTGTCATTGCAATGTAACTCTTACCTCTTTGTTATAAAGTGTAAATTAGAATGATTGACGAGAGTTTTATGAAACCCTCAGCAATCATTCTAATTTACACTTTATTACAATTCGATAAGACTTATAATTTTATTATGGATAGTCAGCCTTGGATTAAAAAAAAAAGCATTGGAAAGCCTTGTTGGTATAGCGGTTAAAAGCGCGACTGCTGAACATGAGGTCCCTGGGTTCGATATGCCCAATTCGGCTAAAAAGTTTTTTCAGATGCAGCCCGTAGTCTATATTTGTGGCATTAGCCCTATTTCATCTTGAACTTAAACTTTTGTCGACAAAATACATGCATGACGTTACAACTAGCTTTAGCGCGTGGCTTCGCTCGCGCAAAGGTCAGAAAAGTATTCCGCGGGAACGTACTGCCGGGATAAAAAAAAAGTATCTTATGTCTTAACTGACCACGCGGCGATTTTTTTTTGGCACACTAGATTTTCAACGCACTGCCTATTGCAGAGAGTTGAAAATCCAGAGTGCGATAAAATCTCGCCGCGATATTTTTACATCTGTACGAATGTGAGCTTACTTATTTTGCATCTATATTATGTAGTATTGAGAGCAGTGGTGGCCAAGTGGTAGCAGACATACGAGTTATAGTCGTAGGTTCGAATCCAGACAGGCGGTTTACTTTGTCTAAATTATTTCATCACCACTAGTACTATTAAGTATTCTGTGCCACTACTCTCAAAACGGTGAAGGAAAAATATCGTAGGGAAACCGGCATATCCTAGAACCAAAATTTTGAAGACATGTGATATCTGCCAACCCACACTAGGCCCGTGTGGTGGATTACGGCCCACTCCCTCTCACTGATCGGAGGCCTGTTTCCCAGCAGTGGGAACATTATAGGGTACTCGTAGATTTAAAAACTTTATTTAAGTACTTGAAATTGGGTAGTTTCCTGGGTAAAAAAAAAATAATTAGATTTAGTCCGTCAGTTAGATTATCGAAAAATAATGGACCCTTATTTTTTCTTTTGTCAATCAAACAAAAAATGACAAAGATAAAGCGCGTCAAAATTTGGGAGTGGGGGGTCGTGACGTCACGCCGTGCTAAAAAGTGTCGCACGGCGTGATGTTACGCGGAACCTTAACGGGCGATATCTTCATCATTTTTTATATAATTGACAAAAGAAAAAATAAGGGTCCAATATTTTTTGATAATCTAACTGACGGACTAATTAGAATTTTTTAGGAAACTAGCCTATTCTCAAAAGTGATGATTCCATTGATCCCAATTTGACCTCTAAACAAAATATATATATTTCTAATTAGTTTTACAAGTCTTGTCATGACCAAGTTGTACGGAAAACAAGCGATCGGCTAATGTTATTTGAAGGTTGCTGCATCAAACAAGCCGCAGACCACCGGCGCTGCCTCACCTCTTAATAATGCAGTTAGATAAAATAAAATATACGCGAACGTGAGAATTTACCTATAGGGTGTGTATTTTAATGAAGGAGCTCCTGACTAAGGACGGGACTTGTGGCCAAGTAATAACGGTCACATGGGGCAATCGAAGGTTACAAATATCGAAGCCACGCCTGCCGAGGTCGGTCCGTGGATTGGTGACCGTCCATTACATAGCCTCGGAAAACACGTTTTAAGCCATTAGTCGTGGCTGTCATTTGTAGATCTGTGACAGACGTTACGGGTAGTCAGAAGTCCGTAAGTCTGACAACCAGTCTTACCGAGAGGTTTCGCGTTGCCAAGTAACTGGATAGTGGCGGTCAGATACGCAGTATTCAGCTGCATCCGGTTAGACTGGATGCCGACTCCAACATATTTAGGAAAGGCAGATCGTGATAATGGTGTGGATTTTTAATAGAATGCGTGAATCTTCATGTCACATACAATATTGATGACCAAGCTTTGCTCGGTGCCTGATGTCCACGCAAAATTATTTATCTTCATCTTCAGTGAGGTTAAAGATGATGATGAGGAAGATGAGGAAAGAGATTAAAACTTAGTATCTATATATATAAAATTCAAAGTCCCGACTGATTGATATATCAACGCACAGCCTAAACCGCTGGTCCTAGATAGGTACATGAAATTTGTAGGGTGTGTTCTTTGTGAAGAATAGGTATCCACTAAGAAAGGTTTTTTCGAAATTCCACCCATAAGAGGGTGAATGGGGGAGGGTGAAATTTCACGCGGATGAAGTCGCGGGCAGAAGCTAGTACATCATAAAATTCAAAGTTCTGACTGACTGATTGATATATCAACGCACAGCCTAAACCGCTGGTCCTAGAGACACGAAATTTGGAGGGTGTGTTCTTTGTGAAGAGTAGGTATCCACTAAGAAAGGTTTTTTCTAAATTCCACCCCTAAGTGGGTGAATGGGGGAGGGCGAAATTTCACGCGGGTGAAGTCGCGGGCAGAAGCTGGTATAATACATTAGACACGATTTCGGTCCTGGAACCGTTGGTCCCGGCTGTTATTCCTAAATCTTTGACAAAAGTTACGAGGATTCAAAAGCCCGAAAATCAGACAACCAGTCTTACCAAGTTATCTACTTACCCCACCAAGTAGGTAACTGGGTTGTGGAGGTCAGATAGGTTGTTACTTTATATATAAAATACTGGTATTCAGCTGCACTCGATTAGACTGGAAGCCAATCCCAACATAGTTGGGAAAAGGCTGTGCAGATGATGACACATTTTCGGACTTGATCTTGCCTGCACCTGCGTATTTACAATGTACTGGGCGCGTCGTTTTTTTCAACGAAAGCTTTAATGTTTGCAAGGTTGTTAAACACTCAGACAGTTTCATACTAAATACCTACCAAAGTTCTAATACTAAGGGTATTATAATCAGCCTATAATGCTCCCACTGCTGGGACACGGGCCTTTCGGTCAGAGAGAGTGGGCTGTAATCCACCACGCGGGCCCAGTGCGGACTGGTGGATGTCACATGTCTTCGAGTTGTTGGTTCTAGGACATGCCGGTTTTCTCAAGATGTTTCCCTTCACCGTTTTGGTTTTCCTATTAGTTGGTTAATTAAATAGATACTGACATAAACTTATCTTACTCAAAAGTTTCGAGGGGCCTCTTTCAAACTTTTCATCATCAGCCATGCCAACACAAAGTTTTCTATTATTGAACCTCGATGGTCGGATGGTCGCAGCCGCTGAGCTTGATGTCCTGGGTTCGATTTCCAGGTCGGACAAAGTGTTATTGGGGTTTTTCTATCAAGAATTTCTCAGTAGTAGCCCGCGGTCTGGATTTGTGCTCGGTCGATGGCAATATTAGGCTCGCCCCTATACCTAACCATAACTGGCGACATGTGGGTGTAGGTACCTACCTACTTGTAGGTACACCTCTGTCCAGCCCTCCTGGGTAAACAGGCGTAATTTATATTATATGTTATTAAAGCACCATCCTGTAACTACAAATTGCATGTTTATTATGCATTTATTAATCCTTAGAAACGATTTTCGTGATATATGATTGATCTCTTATAATTATGTAGGTTGCCTATGTGCTTAGTTTGGGAACATTGTAATTATTATTTGTTGAATCATGTGTCTTAAATGTATTATAATTTGTTATTAATAATACTGATAATGGTTAAAATGCAGTTTTTTTTTATTACACAGTTAGAAGAACTACGCGTTCGTGTCAAGCAGACACGAAAAGCGACTTTATCTATACAAATATTATAAAGAGGTAAATTGTGTTTGTCTGTTTGTGTGTAGTGGTAATCTCAAGAACCAGCAGTCGGATTTAAAAAATGTATTTTTGTATGCACTTTTAATTCTGTTGTATAGGTAATTATTTTACTTGAATGTCAATGATACTTCTCATCTCAGTCCAGTCATTTATAAAGGTGTAGAATTAAAAAAAAAATTGTAAGTATGGTATTCATTTCAAATATTTAACATTGAGGCTTAACATAATAATAATACGTTCTTTAACCCTGCCATTTTATCCGTGTATATAGTATAAGACATTGATCAGGCAGTTCTTTTATAATTCTTGGTAAACAGTCCACTTTATCCACCCAAACCCATAGTCCACCTTTTTATTTCTTAATATCCTGCAATAACCCTACACGAACCGGGGGTTATCCTTGGGTGCACTTGCATAGTGCATACAGGGATAATCGTCGGTTGATGCCGCATTTCATTAAAATTTCCTAAGGGGCCTCTGCGAGTTGGCTTCGGGCCCTCGTACGCCTTCCAAAGGACCGGGACCCCATAGTCCCGAGATACTTATGTAAAATTAAAAAAAAAAATAGTTCTTTGATTAAAATGAAAAACAGATACCAAGGCAAACCAAATGATGATTGTTAAGAAATTCGCTTAGATATTGCTATATGCACAGTATGCACATACATATTTTAGTAAGGTATATCTACCTCGACGGAACGGCAGCAGGGTGTAAATCTGGAGCTGTGTCACAAACTATGCTCCACCTCCTATCCTGAGCTTTGTGCCCCAAAACATGCAGCCAAAGTGACCTCAGCGCTGCCACGGACAACGCCGTGGAATTGCCGCAGCATTGGGCCAACAAATTTTGAATAACTGGCATGCCAGCGACACGAAGAAGAAGTCAGGTATTTCAACCTAATATTCTACTGTAAGTGAGCAAAACAAATCAGTCAAAAACAATATTATTATTGCATATAATCCGACATGCTAACTAATACGAAAAATAAATAGGAAACCGAATGCAATGCGAAATCGAGAGCTATTATAATTTTATTAACACAATTAACTTGAATTGTGGGTTCAATATTTCTTGTCATTGAGCCACAATACACACCAATAAAACAAAGATTTATGTTCATTGTCAATACATATAAATTATGTTAAAAAAAACTAACAGAAATACATTGGCCTCGCACCGCTGACCTATGAGTAACCGACACGTTTTTTACAACAAAGCGAAAAATACTGCGAAATTAGTGATGCCATATATTTTTTAAAGATTGGGATAAGTCCTCCTAGCGTTAGATATACCACTAATATTTCGACTGTGAAATTCTTCTATATTATTAGCTGCCTACTGGAAAGACAGGAAGGAAAATTTTAAAAAATACTGTTGATACATATCAATGGTTAATACAATGTCATTTAAAGGACGAGAACCAGAAGTTCACGGACTTGCGATAGTAGAATGTATAGAAAAGAATCCCAACAAGGAAAACTAAAATTTGGAAAATCCAAAAGTGCACGACTCATAACGCTCATTATTGATCGTATAAAAAACCATACATATTATATTAGTTAGTTTTTTATTAATTATAATTAAAATTTACTTTGAATGAAAGTGCCATTCTCAATAGGGTTCCTCCTATGGCTGAAACGAATCTATTAAAAAAATTTTACTCAATTAATTGATTTTTTCGCAAGCTACAATGTTTTCAGGTTTCACACTTGATTGACGAGATTTTTTTTTAAATTTGATGTTGCTTTTTTCGTTTCTACTGCATTAAATCAATTTTTGAAAAGGTCAGAATTAAGTTCCGTTAATTATCTATACAATAGTATATAAATTAAGTAGGTTCTGTGTACTAGCAGAAGTATAACAAAAACAGTTGCAGAAAGGAGGAAGTCTCTAATGCTTCACATTATGCGTAGTGCAATATTGTGTTAGACAGTGGTCCAAAGGAAACAAAATGCAACGGCAAAGGCAAAAGGGATAGTCTGATGAAAGCAGTATGCACACTGCTACATGGATCTCAAATGTTTTGCGAAATGTTCATTCACAGCTGTTATTTTACCTCTGACAGCAGCAACCCAATAGCAACCTTATTATAACAGTAATAAGGATCACTGTGATTTTGACAGTGGTGCAATAACTGAGGTAAATAAAAAAATGGTCTGTATTCAAAAACCTTTTTGGCGACGTGTCAAAATAACCTAGTAGCGCTATACATACTACATCGTTAAAAACTTCTTCCAACAAATGTCCTAACTTACGTTAATCACTCCTGCCATATTCATGGTCACCTCGGTCTCAATCCCGAGAAGCAGCTCAACGCACTTTCGTGGTGACCACACATTGCCGGAAATTATCGAATACTTATCGCTAATAATCCAATAAAGTATCTCCTTGTATGTATAATTAAAAGGCCTATGAGAATGGCCGAAAGCACTATTTTTGGAAACCGGACGCTATATACATAATTTTGGTGGTTTAAATATGTAATCTTGGAGCGAATCGGGCATATTAGTAATACACAATAAATAAATAAAATCTATAAGGAGATATCTATTAGATATTAATATAAGATTAAGGAGCACAGTTTATAAGGCGTGTAGATCAATCTTATGTGATTGTCACGTGTCCTGAGATCTTATCATATCACTAGGTACTATTCAATTATTTGAAATACCTAATACGCACTTTAAAAAGCGTAAAACAAATGACGAACGAGCAGCACTAGTGCCAAAAAGTAGTCCTCGTTAAAAACAAAGGAGCTATCCCAGACGTTCCAACCTTGTGCCCATTAAGCGCGGGTATCAACAGTTAGTCTGCTGTCGTTTTCTATAATGTCCTCTGATCGGAAACGGGCGCGTTTCGGTGGAGTGACGTCACCTCAAGACCTGAACCAACCAGTTTTTGCTCTCAGCTCCAATTTAGTATTTGATTCTTTATGCATAACTCGCGTCCTAAGGTCGTCGGAGTTTCAAGGACAGCGGTGCTAATTGCTATAGCGCATACGTACTATAAAGTTTTGTGTTGATACTTAATTATAGACTATTGGCACATTGGTGTGTATGGTCACGTTCGTGTACCCTATGTGAGCTCGTGTAATTAGGTGCATTGATATCGCTTTGTGTTTGTCTTGTAAAGGGCAAAATCGTATTGATATTCATTGTATCGGTAAAGATGATCAACCTTTTTTTTTTTAAATAAACGTTAATTTGGTATACAGGGGGAAATTAAATTAGCTGGAGAAAATCCGCAAACGTGATGGGTATCGACATCTTAAGATATAAAAATTAAAAAAATAATAATTTGTTGATTTTTGTTGGCTCATCGAACGTAGTTTAGTCACTTGAAATATCAGTTTAAAAAAAAAACAGTTTTTTTTTGTAAACTTCACAGACGTGATGTATCGATATCTAAACAAAAGAAAATAGATTTTCTCAACTCATACTTCAAGTAACATAACTACTAGCGGTCGTTGACCCCAAAGAAACACCATTTATGTTTTTTTTTATTGTGTTTAAACAGTTTCGCTAGCTAATTTAATGTATTTGTATATATATATTTATTTGTGTATTGTATATATTTGTATTTTGCCCATACATACCTAAGTAAACATACAAAAACACATCCTTCTGATTCAAGTTTTGAGTTGAGAGCTGAATTTCCCAAATTCCTTCATCGTTGGTAACTTGTACTTACCTACTTTAATATTTTCCTCTTTGGTTTTTAGTCTGTGCGGTGTCTGACTGCCAGTGAATCAGAGATTGGTTTTAAAGATCATCCAAGCATGATTGAAGATTATTTTTAGTGTTTTCCACTCTCACCTTAGGTATAGTCGTAAGCTCGATATCCCTTTATCACCATAAGGTTGAATGTCACTTACAAAATCAGCCCATAACGATACCATTTTTGGGACGCAGGCCTCCTTTCTTCGAGAGAGAGTGGGCCGTAATCCACCACGCGGGCCCAGTGCGGGTTGGTCGATATCACGTGCCGGTTTCCTCACGATGTTTTCCTTCACCGTTTTTGGTAAGTCACTTGCGCGTCATAAAACGACATAGGTAAGGTATTTTATCTATGTCACAGATAGCTTCATCCTTAGTGAAGTTTCAATTTATATTTAACTAGCTTTGCCCACGACTTGTGTCGGAAAATAATAATTCGTAAAGAGATCTTTACTAAGTAATAAAAGTAACCTAAGTTACTCCTTACAACATCAGCTATCTGCCAGTGAAATTCCCGTCTAAACCGGTCCTGCCGTTTCGGAGATTAGCCGTAACAAACAGACATACAAACATGTCAATTGTTTTTTGTTTATCGTACCTATACACATACTTTCATTTAGTAAAAAGCTGTTATTTCGACGTTACAATCATACGCTTCAATTGTATTTATTTGTATGTACATAAGATTGGTTAGTGTAACCAACATTGCTTTCACTCTGCCTTGATTGTTTTAAGTTTATTTTTATCTACCAATAATTATTTGATTTTTCTTTTAAATTCCTGATTGAGACTTGTTTACCTGTATGCTACGCAGTGCATAATTATCCTACTTCCTACTAAAATTATAAACGCGAAAGTTTGTGAGAATGGATGGATGTTTTTTACTCTTTTACGCAAAAACTATGCTGCTAGTATTATTATAAATAATGCAAATTGCACATCAGATGATGCGCAAATATATATATAATTATTTATTTTTACCAATTATGTGTGGCGCAATAAAGCAAGGTACCGTCAGGGTCACAAGTTCGATTTCCATAATGGGAAATTCTTTTGAGTGTTTTATACATTGATATATATGTTACATTAGATTAGTAATTACCGCGCCAAGGCGTTGTCACTTGACATAAGACCACAGCCTTATGCGTAGCTAACGTCACTTCAGAGCTCTGTGTGTCGCCAACCGAAGTGAAACAAGTGACACACGACAAAAAATATTGCCAAAATGGGTAAATTCGCAGTAAAAGAGTGCGATTCAAGATCACAAAAGCATAATAAATTAATCGGAATTACTTTCCACACGTAAGTTTATTGTTTCTGTGTTTATATCAACGTAAAATAAATAAAATGCAGAATTTTGTAAATTAGGTTCAGTGTTTGGTAACACTGAACCTAATTTACAACATTCTGCATTTTATTTATTTGTTATAAATGTGCGAAACTAAAACTAAGTTTTTAGTGGTCTAAAAACTTAGTTTTAGTTTCGCACATTTATGGGAGTTTTTAATTTATGGAATAAGTGATTTTAAATATTTTTTTAAATAATAACAACGTTGCAGGGTGCCTAAAGACGCAGCACGCCGTGATAAACGGGTGGAAATCAGATTGCTAAGAAAAGAGACCAACTGAATAAATAAAAAATATTCAAAAAGTTATAAACTTCTGATACACATCGAATAAGAAATACATAGTTCAAATATTTTATAAATAATTTGGCCTATAGAAGGTTTTTTTTTGAACGTCATTTATGGCTTAAAAAGTTGGGTAAAATTTTGCATGGGTAGGCAATCCCATCGCGCCATTGCATGTTTATATTGCGGTCTTTGTCTAATCTAAGTGACGGTATTATTCTTGCGACTTGTGTAAGTGAGACAGATATATGTTTACTTTTAAATGTTTAATGGTTTCAAAGCTACGTCTCGTCGCGTTTAAATAGTGGTTACACTTTTTTGACACATTTTATTGAGGTTTGCTTCTCTAGTTATTTAACTCAATGGTTTTATACGCCTAAATGTATCGTTGTAACGAGTATGCATCGAATCCAAGATCTGTAAAAACAGAGCCCGAATTTTAACGACTGGGCCATAATACCAGCATTTTACTGTCCCACAGCAGGGCAAAGGCCTCTCCTCATACTGAGAAGGCATGAGCATTAAAATCACCACGTATGCTCAAAACAGATTGGCGATTTCAGACTTATATTTATTAGTAGCTTCTCCCCGCGACTTCATCCACGCGAAATTTCACCCTCCCCCATTCCCCCCCTTAGGGGTGGAATTTTGAAAAACCCTTTCTTAATGGATACTTACTCTTCACAAAGAATACACCCTCTAAATTTCATGTCTATAGGACCGCTGTGCATGCGTTTATATATCAGTCAGTCTGGATTTTGAATTTTATAGATATATATAGATTACTAGCTTCCGTATGCGGCTTCGCCCGAGTTATATGTCGATAAAAAGGTTCAAAGGGTTCAAAGTATCCCATACCAAATTTCATCAAAACTGGTTCAGCCGTTTCGGAGATTAGCCGGAACAAACAAACAGTCGGAAAGAGAAAAATTTAAGAAAAAAATATTCTTTTTTGTTATATGTACCGTATAAACTTTCATATTCATTTAGTAAAAAGGCATGTTTTGTCTCTGCATCACCCTAAGGTTGACTGGTAGAAAATGCCTTAGGCATTAAGTCCGCCTTTGTACAGTATAATTTTTTTTTACTTGTGCATAAAGTTTTAATAAATAAATAAATAAATAAATAAAAAGCTGTTATTTTGATGTTACAATTTTTTTTTTTTTTTGTTTAAATAAGTTTAGGTTTCTTCACGATGTTTTCTTCACTGATGTCAGTGTTGTCTAAGATAAACTTAGAAACTACACATCAATTGAAAAAGTCACATTGGTGCCCGGATTTGAACCCACAACCTCGTGCAAGAGACGCGAGACTTTAACCACTGGGCTGGGCTGAATTTTATATTATCAGAAGCAGTCAATCGAATTTCAAAGCGGAAGACATCAAGGCTCAAAATCCCCCTCTCCGGTAACAGTGGACAGTTTCCAAAGATTTATCCTAAACAATAAACCCCCTTACTAATAAACGTTGTATAGCGTCTGTATAGTTACACAATGCTTTGTCTTCTTCTTTCGAAAGTCAAATTACTGACGACTGAAAGGGAGATATCGGTGTGTAACTATTCATCTGATATATTACGTTTATTAGTAAGGGGTTTATTTAAAGACGGTCTGGTCATCGTTTCCGTGACCTACTGATAACGCCTGGCTGCTGTTGGGTATTACTGAAAGCTGGATTAAATCAGGTATACACCACTACTTTCAAAACGGTGAATGAAAACATCGTGAAGAAACCGGCATGGTCTAGAACCAAAAATTCTAAGAACTGTTGTGACATCCCATAACTCACACTGGGCCCGCGTGGTGGATTACGGCCTGTGAGTACGGTCTGTGTCCCAGCAGTGGGAACATTATATGCTGATTATGATTCCCTATATTTCATTTAAATACTTAGATATAAATTACATTTTTAAATATTTTTATAAACAAAAAGATTTTTTTTTTCTAAATAAAAAATACGGGAACATGTTCCAAGACACTGGTGGGGCGGTCAGGAGATAGGAACTTCCTGACAATGCGAGCCGTGTCCAGAAGTACCTAGGTCTAGAATCATGACGTGCAGTATCCATGGTTACAGGTTACAATCCTGTATATTTATCCATACTCCGAACTTTGAGTTTATTTCTGGATGAACCCAATAACACTTAGCCGGACACGTAGCTCGAAAACTGGACCTCACGCTCAGACATCACGCACACGAAGATCACTTTCGTTTTCAGCTCGCTGGAAGCTGTGTAGTCAAACCTGTTCTTTGAATGAATTTACAGAAATGAAAGGTTTTTGTTGTTCTTCAGGTCAACAGCTCATCTTCAACATCTGTATGTTTATTCCCAACTGATTCTTTACTTGTCACTTAGAACAGGCGACGAAAAGCCATACAGACATTTTGAATTGAAAAAAAAAACCAGCCAGGTGCGAGTCGGGCACGCACACGAAGGGTTCTGCCGCGTAACACAAAGCAAAAAACGCCGAAATAAGCACGTTTCTTGTATGGAGACCCCTTTAATTTTTTACTTTTTTTTGGTATCCTAAATTGTATCCCACTGCTGGGCAAAGGCCTCCCCTTTTGTCTTGTGCGATATCTGGCCATGTTGGCCCTGCAAATGTTACCACATCGTCGCACCATCTTCGCCGTGGTCTACCTCGACGGCGATGTGCTCCCTCAGATGTCCAGTGAGTGACGATCTTTGCCCATCGCTCTAGGTGTATTCGTGAAACGTGTCCAGTCCACTCCCACTTCAGCCTGGCTGTTTTTTCACCAACATCCGCTACTTGAGTTATGGAGTGCAGCGTGTTGTTTCTAACTCGATCTGTACGCTTAACACCTAAAATGCTGCGATCCATTGCCCGTTGGCAAATCTTGAGTTTAAACTTCTGTTATTCAGTAGGTAAGTGACCAAATTTGTTCACCATGCATTTTTATTATAATATGTTATTGTAGAGGTAATAAAAATACACGCTCTGTGAAAATATCAACTGTCTACCTATTACGGTTCATGAGATATAGCCCAGCACGAAATATAGCAGGACAGCGGAGGCTTAATAATAGGGTTCTGTTGGCACCCTTGAGTACGGAACCCTAAAAATACTAGAAAAATTATTATTAATTTCTACTTACTATAGCCCAGCACGAAATATAGCAGGACAGCGGAGGCTTCATAATAGGGTTCTGTTGGCACCCTTGGGTACGGAACCCTAAAAATACTTGAAAAATTATTATTTATTTCTAATTACTTACTACTACTTCTTAGTTACTAAAAATCAAGATATACCTTAAATAAATTATTTGAAAGTCTCATTGTCAGTCAGTCTTGAGAGTAAAAAAAAATCGGAAAAAAGTGTGCCTATTTCATACTTCTGCGCGTCATAAGTGTTTGTGAGTGAAGGTGAAGGTTAAATGTAGTATAAAGGGTCAAATTAAATTAGCTAGCGAAACTCCGCAGACGTGATGGGCATCGATATTTAAACATGATCAAATAAAAAAGAAATTAATTTCAAGAGTTTTCTTTTGGGGTCATCGACCGTACGTAGTCTAGTTACCTAAAATATTAGTTTTCTTTGTGTAAACTTCACAGACGTGATAAAACAAAAATAAATAGATTTTCTCAAACACCACCAGAGCGGTCGTTAACCCCAATAAAAACTATTTTATTTTGTCGTGTTTAGATAACGATACCCTTCACGTATGCAGAGTTTAGCCAGCTAATTTAATTTTACCCTGTATGAGGCAGTAAGTAAAACATAATACCTACCCAGCAGGTAGGTATGTGTTTATTTGATAAATTACTGCAGACCCTGCATTAAGTCGCCACAACATAATATATAATGCAGGCAAAGCATATATATTTGCATGTGGCAGGGCATCGACATCTAGACAAACGAAGGGAGGTAGGTATCATATTTTTGCATAGATATCTATGTAGGTATGTACAGTTGACCGTGTGTCGATGTTAACAAAACCAGTACAAGATGATCTCATATTCTATTGAAACTCCGTAGCAGTGGCGTGCCTAGGGGTCAAACTTAGGGCAAGCCAATACACTTAAAAAATAAACCTACCGTATCGCTTGTCAACGTTGTGACTGGCCAAGTCGTTTTAGTTCTTACTAATATGTATTCGTATTTCATAATTGTAGGTTCTTGCTAATAGCTATTAAAATGAATGTTTTTTAATAGCACCATTTGTTTCTTATATAAATTAAATACTAAGAGTAAGTATTGGTAATCCTTTACAAAATCGTAACTTTTTTATTTTCGAAGTATCAGTTTCACGTAAAATATGATAAGACGTATAAGAGTCATCTATTATTGTAGGTACATTATTGGCACAGAGCTCTTTGAGTTAGTTCATATTTCACTCTCCCGCAACAGTCGCTTTGCAAAATATTACAATCTGGCCGTGTGGCCACTAGATGGCGCACAAATAATTGATTGATTTCTAACTACACATTATTGTTTACGATGTTGATTGTTGATAATATTTATAATTTGATTTACTTACTCACAATGTGAACAGCCATAACTCTTCATTCTTCGCTTCTTTACCACAGACAGATGACAAACATCAAAGCACACGGAAGACATGAAGCAAAGATACAAGCGCTGAGCAATTGCCTCTATTTAATGAGGTTTTAGACTCGTCGTGACCTCGGGAAGGAAGTTATTGTTGTGCTAAATGAAATGACACACAACATCAACTAACCTTTAAAATCCGCCCCTAAGACCCTCTGGCCGAAAAACAGCGCGATTGTGATCGACACGCGTATTGTATTTAGAAATGTCGTCAAGCACATAATTGACGAGATAAAGAAGTTTCGATTCGTGTTTTATCAAAAGTACAGAATGAAACAACAGCATTCATGTGCTTTTGAGAATTCTGATGTCTTTTACTGGCACCAGCGAAGTTATTTAAATCATCGTAACCTGATATTCCAAGCGGTATTTTCTTTTGAGAAAAATATGCAACACTAACAGAATAATTTGTTGATATGAGAGCAGCCTATAATCCAATGAGTATTGTATGCTGATCGACTTAAATGCCTATTACGTGATTTAGATTTCTGAGAAATACTCAAATCAATTTGTCTGTAAAACTCAAAATATTTACCTTTCCGAGTAACGATTGCACACGTTTTAATCCATCACAAGGAACAATAATTGCATGTTTCCGAATTCATTTTAATGACAAGAAACTTTTTAATCACTTTAAAACAAAGGTAATTACCGCAAAAACTAAACACAGCACTTAACTTCACAGAAAATGAAAAAAAAAAACAAAACAAAAAAATGCTCCAGTAACCGATCAAAACTTTGAACTAATAGACTCGCGCAATGTCTCGCGATCTTACTATTTACACACACACGCGCGTCGTTATACGTTTCATTCATAAAAAATCAAAAGCCAGGCTTAAAAATCAGTACAATTTGGGGAATAAGTACATACTAATGTTATCAACAACGTGAACAATTTCTATACAAATAGCCAGAGGTCTAGAAGCCAGATTTGAAGCCAACTAGTGCGAGCGAGACGGGTCGATTTTTGTCGTTGCGCTTTCGCTAAGCGGCATTGGAGATGTTTGGCAACGATGCGCGTGATGAAAAGTGCACGGAATTTGAAATTATTCTTTGAGTATGTAAACCTGGCAACCTTGCATCGTACTTACTATCGCGGGCGGCCCGGCCGGGACGCGCGGAGTTTATTTTTGAAGTGAAACTTCTTTAGGCGCGCTTGACTTGGGGAGTAAACTGGCGAATGCGTTACGAAAACGTGTGATCGCGAGTAGGGAAGGTACGTAAAAAATGGCTGGAAATACCTCTGGTGTAAAAACCCGGTCCCGGTCGCATAAATATGCGACCGGGTTTTTACACCAGGTATTTGCTTCCAAGTACGCACACCGGGTACCGACCTACCGACTCAAAATACTTGCAAGACTATTAAGTATCTTATACGGCTACTCGCTCAAATACGTAGGTACTCAACCGCGTTAGTTTTCGCAAATGCGATCATGCTCCTTTTGGAACAATTTCGTATGCAAGTATTTTTTACCGACTTCACAAAAAGGAGGAGGTACTATGTTCGGCTGTTTGTATGTTTTTTTTTTTGTATGTTTGTTCATCGAATACTCCGCCAATTGTCGACGGATTTTCAAAATTCTTTTGCTGTTCCAAAGTTTTGAGGTGGTCCCACTGTCACCAAGTTAGGATCTGATGATGGGATCTTAGAGTAATCGAGGGCAACCTTTAAATTTTATAGGCTCACTTATTGTTTTTCGCATATTTTACGAAGTATCTTGTGTATTTGCGTATGGTTGTCACCATCTCAGGTAGCTGGGCTGATGATGGAAGTTACAACTCCTTAACAGTAAGAAGTTACTCGAACAGGCAAGGACTGTTTTAGTCAATTGTTTTGATGTTTGATAGGGTATTTGCCACATTTGGTCTCATGATCATCAAGTCATGACCTGATGCTGCAGTCAGGATAGTCTGCAGAGTACCTAACTCCTCGACAACTAACAGCAGATATATCGTGTTAAGGCTCATTGAAAAGGGCTCGATGTGTGGATAAACGTACTGTTAATGAGGAACACCGAAGTACATAAAGACCTGATGCTGAAGCCAGGAGCATTAGAAAAAGTACCAACCTTGAAATTACAGCACCGTAGTCGTGTTTGGGCTCATTTTAAACAGGACTAAATTTTAAGTTCAATGCAATGTTGACAAGTCTGGCCTGATGCTGCAGCCAGGATTATCAGCATCTAGTCTAAAAACATCAGGGCAGGATTTGATGATGGGATCCTGGAGAAATCGAAGGAACTCTTCAAATATTATAGGCACACCTATAGCGATTTGGGTATTTTTTATAGTAACTCGTGCATTTGCTCTCGGAAAGCACTATTTGGTGATGTGGAACTTATGATGAAGACCACAGATGGCCACCGGAACTACTCAATAATATCTAAGTATTTCACGGGTTGCGATTCGATTACTTTAATATGGTTGCTAAGCAATTTATGCTCGTCACAATGTGAATGGTGATACAGAGCTGATGGTGGATCTGGAGAACTCCTCAACAATTAACTTCCCTGTATCGGGAAAAGCAATATTTTGTTTGTAAAAGGCGATGATCACTAGGCTATTGTAACTTAGATAAATTATAAGCAGACCCACTAAAAAGCGTGAAATAAAAACTTTTTAAGAAAAAAAAAACCGACTTTCAAAAAAACACTACAAAGTGAAAAATGTCTTTAATTTCGGAAGTCGGTGGCAAAAAACTAAAATAAATATCCAAAGACACCGACTTCCGAAATTAAAGTTATTTTTCACTTTGTAAAGTTTTTTTTGGAAGTCGGTTTTTTTTTCTTAAAAAGTTTTTTTTACTTTAATGGTTTGCAAGTATTTATTTGTAAACGCAATTTTGCTCCTTATTTATTCGAAGTCATTGATCAATTTCCTATGCAAGTAGTTTTACTTCCAACGGGGCTTTTGAATACGCGATTGTATTTCTTATCTGTATGAAGTTATGGATCAGTATTCTATGCAGATAGAAAACACTTGAAAGTATCTCGCTCCGTCGTGCCTCGACGCTCAAGTACGTAGGTTCTCAAATAGTTCAACAACCGCGTTTGTTTTCGCAAATGCGATCATACTCCTTATCAGTAAGAGCACAGAATACTTAATAGTACTACGTACAGAAAGGACACTCCCTTCCTTGCCCTCATATCAGATACCGCACCTCACCCCGCACTTAGAGGTATTCGTCGCTGACTCTTTAGCAAGGGCGCTCGCGAACCGCAGCGCTGTATTGCTGACACACAATTATGCGATTTAAGGTGAATGGGTAGTTGTAGCCCGCGAAATTCAATTTTTCTTACGTTTTTTGCAATTTTCAGGTCAGTGTCAGGTTGTATCTTGATCAAAATATGATTTGCGACTATAATAGACATGTATTTACAGAATTATAGTCATTAGAATCATGAATATATCTCTTTAAGTTAGATTTCTACCATCAACACTTTTCCATACGAGATTTGTTCTTAACGGTAGAAATCTAACTTAGAAAGATGTATTAATGATTCTAATTATTATAATTCTGTAAATACGTACCTGTTATTGTCGCGAATCATATTTTGATCAAGATACAACCTGACACTGACCTGAAAATTGCAAAATACGTAAGAAAAATTGAATTTCGCGGGCTACAACTGCCCATTCACCTTAAAAGTTTTATTTGAGTTTTAATCACGATGGTTGGATATTGTGATGCTTTTCCGAATTCGTATTTACATATACTGTTTGTATGATTTCGCATTTTTAATAACATGCGATTCAATAACCGATTATTTACAGATAAGTCATTTAAACTAAACTATTTTAGTGTTTTTATTTCATTACGAACCCGACTATATAAATAAACAATTGAACTACATGGTCACTTCATAATAATGCACACGTTCGGGCAGCGCCGCCGCCGACGTCGTTCGGTTCCCCGACACAAATTGCTTTCCGCGCCATTTTTTTTTCGCTATTAGATTTCACGCACACATTTGCACGTATACAAACGTCATTTGTTTATGTAGTAGTAATAGGTAATTATTTTGCGAGCGTTGTATGGAGTGTCCGAGGTGTGGTAAGAGTCTACGGAACAATTTCGTATGCAAGTATTTTTACTTTAATGGTTTGTAAAAGTATTTATTTGTAAACGCGATTGTGCTCCTTATTTATAGGAATTCACGGATCAATTTCCTATGCAAGTACTTTTTACTTCCAACAGGGCTTTTGTTTGATTACGCGATTGTACTTCTTATTTGTATGAAGTTATGGATCAGTTTTCGATGCAGATAGAAAATACTTGAAAGTATCTCGAGCCCTGGTTTTAGGCCCTGGTTTCTTAAGGTGGACGTACTTGGAAGCCCTGGTACTCGATTTTGCAAGTACGACCCATGTCTAAGGGCTACGGGCGAGGCGAACGGGAGTTGAGTGGGGGATATAAGCAAGAGAATGCAGTGCGCGCGCACATTTTCTTTCTCTCTTCCTCTCATAGCCAAATACGTTTGAAGTTTCACTTCAGTCGTGTGGTCATAAGCACACTCGGTTTTTTTATTATTCTTATCAATTCTTGCGACATGATTTTATAAGTTTACTTGTGTATTTTTTTTTTTATTATTAGGCTCGCGTTTGATTGAAAGCCAGGCTTTTCGGCTTTAGTAAAAGGCACGCCCCTGCTCCGTAGTACACTAGGCCAGCTCTAAGTCAAAGTATCACTGATGTGCGACTGTACTATGTATGTCGACGTCCAAGGAGACCTATATAACTGCAGTGTTAAACAGCAGAGTAAATAAGTGCGTGAGATGTGCAAGCGACTTCAATATAGGTCGAGGACCTCATCCCCTTGCAGCCTCCTTGAAGCCGCACGGACAATCACCACGCCAAGCGAACTTCTCTTTTTTTACCGAATCAAATCATTTTTATTTACGTAGGTACTACTTGACCGGGGTTATCTGGTCATCAACAAGGACAAATTTAAATATTACCAATTTGAATAAGGAAGGGCCTGATATCGAATGTTTTGTACATTTAACAATCTTGCGCATAAAAACAAACTCGGTGTGCTCTTGCGTCGGAATTTTAAGTGTTTGTTTGGCTAAACGTAAGTGTTCCTCAGAGATTCGAAAGATGCGGCGAGAGGTTGCACAAGGCTTACTGAATAATATCTTATCGGTCGCCTTTTCTTAAAGTGCGGACAGACTTAAATCATCCAATTTAATTTTGAAAGTTTGGACTGGAAGCCAACCCCAACATAGTTTGGATAAGGCTAGGCAGATGATGACTCTGTATACTTAGCAACTTTAATCTGTCAAGCTCGGCTAATGAGACACAATTGATTTTCTATTGATTCGTCACCGATCGGTAACGCGCGGGGCTCAACCAGTCAAGCCCCGCACACAGCAGTGTGCCTAAATCGGTGTTTTCAAGTATGAAATCTTTCATTTATCTCGCATTTTATATGTTTTTGAACACTCAACGCTCAAAGGCAAATTTTTAGTTACCATTGGCTGGTTTTTACATCCAAAACTGTACATGACTAATTTTCTCTTTTTATAATAATCTTAGAATATTTTTATACTTTGGCATTTTCATCATAAATAGTCAGATTTCTTTTCTGTGCTGTCCTTAAATAAAGCTAACACGATAAGTCTAGTTTTTTACTGTAACACTGCTGGTCTGCATCGAAATCCTCCTTTCGATAAAAGTATGATACGTATAAAGAGTTTAGCATGCTCAATCTATGTCTGCTTTTAATTTTGTGCTATCACGTGTACTTTTTGAAGTGAAACTTCTTTAGGCGCGCTTGACTTGGGGAGTAAACTGGCGAATGCGTTACGAAAACGTGTGATCGCGAGTAGGGAAGGTACGTAAAAAATAGCTGGAAATACCTGGTGTAAAAACCCGGTTCCGGTCGCATAAATATGCGACCGGGTTTTTACACCAGGTATTTGCTTCCAAGTACGCACACCGGGTACCGTCTCAAATACTTGCAAGACTATTAAGTATCTTATACGGCTACTCGCTTTTCTTCGGATCCGTCCTGTCCGACGTTATCTTTAGTTTTCGCAAATGCGATCATGCTCCTTTTGGAATTTCGTATGCGAGTATTTTTTACCGACTTCATAAAAAGGAGGAGGTAGTATGTTCGGCTGTTTGTATGTTTTTTTTTTGTATGTTTGTTCATCGAATACTCCGCCAATTGTCGACGGATTTTCAAAATTCTTTTTTTGTTCCAAAGTAGATAGTTTTGAGGTGGTCCCACTGTCACCAAGTTAGGATCTGATGATGGGATCTTAGAGAAATCGAGGGCGACCCTCAAATTTTATAGGCTCATTTATTGTTTTTCGCATATTTTACGAAGTATCTTGTGTATTTGCGTATGGTTGTCACCATCTCAGGTAGCTGGGCTGATGATGGAAGGTACAACTCCTTAACAGTAAGAAGTTACTCGAACAGGCAAGGACTGTTTTAGTCAATTGTTTTGATGTTTGATAGGGCATTTGCCACATTTGGTCTCATGATCATCAAGTCATGACCTGATGCTGCAGTCAGGATAGTCTCTAGACCCACTAAAAAGGGTGAAATAAAAACTTAAAAAAAAAAAAACCGACTCAAAAAAACACTACAAAGTGAAAAATATCTTTAATTTCGGAAGTCGGTGGCAAAAAACTAAAATAAAGATCCAAAGACACCGACTTCCGAAATTAAAGTTATTTTTCACTTTGTAAAGTTTTTTTTGGAAGTCGGTTTTTTTTTCTTAAAAAGTTTTTTTTTATTTTAATGGTTTGCAAGTATTTATTTGTAAACGCGATTTTGCTCCTTATTTATTCGAAGTCATTGATCAATTTCCTATGCAAGTAGTTTTACTTCCAACGGGGCTTTTGAATACGCGATTGTATTTCTTATCTGTATGAAGTTATGGATCAGTTTTCTATGCAGATAGAAAATACTTGAAAGTATCTCGCTCCGTCGTGCCTCGACGCTCGAGTACGTAGGTACTCAAATAGTTCAACAACCGCGTTTGTTTTCGCAAATGCGATCATACTCCTTATCAGTAAGAGCACAGAATACTTAATAGTACTACGTACAGAAAGGACACTCCCTTCCTCGCCCTCATATACCGCACCTCACCCCGCACTTCGAGGTATTCGTCGCCGACTCTTTAGCAAGGGCGCTCGTCGCGAACCGCAGCGCTGTATTGCTGACACACAATAATTATGCAATTTAAAAGTTTTATTTGAGTTTTAATCACGATGGTTGGATATTGTGATGCTTTTCCGAATTCGTATTTACATATACTGTTTGTAAGATTTTGCATTTTTAATAACATGCGATTTAATAACCGATTATTTACAGATAAGTCATTTAAACTAAACTATTTCAGTGTTTTTATTTCATTACGAACCCGACTATTGAACTACATGGGCACTTCATAATAATGCACACGTTCGGGCAGCGCCGCCGCCGACGTCGTTCGGTTCCCCGACACAAATTGCTTTCCGCGCCATTTTTTTTTATGCTACTAGATTTCACGCACACGTTTGCACGTATACGAACGTCATTTGTTTATGTAGTAGTAATAGGTAATTATTTTGCGAGCGTTGTATGAAGTGTCCGAGGTGTGGTAAGAGTCTACGGAACAATTCCGTATGCAAGTATTTTTACTTTAATGGTTTGTAAAAGTATTTATTTGTAAACGCGATTGTGCTTATTTATAGGAATTCACGGATCAATTTCCTATGCAAGTACTTTTTACTTCCAACAGGGCTTTTGTTTGATTACGCGATTGTACTTCTTATTTGTATGAATTTATGGATCAGTTTTCGATGCAGATAGAAAATACTTGAAAGTATCTCGAGCCCTGGTTTTAGGCCCTGGTTTCTTAAGGTAGACGTACTTGGAAGCCCTGGTACTCGATTTTGCAAGTACGACCCATGTCTACGGGCTACGGGCGAGGCGAACGGGAGTTGAGTGGGGGATAGAAGCAAGAGAAAGCAGTGCGCGCGCACATTTTCTTTCTCTCTTCCTCTCAAAGCCAAATACGTTTGAAGTTTCACTTCAGTCGTGTGGTCATAAGCACACTCGGTTTTCTTTTTTTTTAAAGTTGATTTTTAACATTGAAAAATTTTTCAGATTTTTTTACTGTCATTCTCACGTTAATGCAACTTTAATCAGTTGAGATTGTATTTGCACACATAAAACGGCGTATATAGAGAGAAAGACATTGTCTGAAAAAAAATTAAAACTATCAGGAAATCATACAAGAACTTCTTGATTCCTATAAGGCCCTAAAATGTAACATGTCTCTTAAAATCCATTTTTGGACTCTCACTTAGATTTTTTCTTACCAAATCTCGGAGCAGTATCTGATGAACATGGTGAGAGGTTTTATCAAGATATTTTGCACATAGAGAGGCGGTACAACGGGAAATGGTCCAAAGCAATGCTTGCAGATTTTTGTTGTTCGATTTGTCGGGAAACTCCATTAGAAAATATGAAAAGGAAAAAAACTACTAAGTAAAATGTGATTAACAACTAGTAATGATATTGTCATATGCGTTTTAAAGTTTTGCAATAGTGTACATCGAACATTATTTAAGTTATTAAATTAATGATTAAAATTTCATGTTAAAAAATTGTTCTATTAAAAAATTCCACCCCAAAAAATATATACGTGATAGATGACTTTAAATGCTATCAGTATTATTGTATCGGTCATGATAACTGCATAAAATTTGAAGGAGAAAAAAAAATTTTTTTTTGGCAGACCATTGTAATTAGTGTGATAAGATCAGGTCTTCACTGTAACCTCTCATAAAGCTAGTGGACTAGGCCAGGTCTTCACTGAAAGCCGTCTTTATTGCCTCTGACCGACAATCAAATACGAAGTAATTTAAATTATGTTTGAAATGGTCAACACATACTCCAGAATGTTCGTCAAGGTCTATAAAAGCGGACGTAAGTTCTGGCAAAGTTTCATAACACTGATCAAGCCTGTCCCTTGCTGCCCTCTCCCAGGGACGCCCTAAGCCGAGGTCTGTACCCCACAGGGGGTGCCCTTAGCATGTAGTCGCTTAGTTTTTAAATTTTTAAAGCCCTGGCTGGAGGTCTTAATTTATTGAGGCATACAGAAGCAAGCCCTGTTAAGCAGACGACAACCTCATAGGCTGAACTGCGAGAAGCCATAAAAAAAATGGCTATATTTCAGTCTTTAGGGATGTTGACAATGTAAAACTCCTCCTGATCCGGTTCGGCATCAGACACTGCAGGCCCGGCCTGGTGGTCCAGGTCAACTACTACATGCTGATACGAGCGTCCCGCGCTTTGTGAAGTTGAAGCCGACGTGAAGCCCTTACTCCTTCATTCCTTTTTAAACTTTGTGATTTCTTTTATTATTTACTTGTGACCTACGGCTCGCCCAAGTTGGGGTTACCGTAACACTACAACCATATAAATTTAAAAAACCGGTCAAGTGCGAGTCGGAATCACGCACCGAGGGTTTCGTACAAATTTGTAGGTATGTGTTTACCTACCTTACGGACAAAAACGGATTTTTTTTACGGTTTTCGGATTTTTTCCTTTACTTGTGCTACATGACCTTGTTTCTTGCCAAACATGATTCTAGGTCAACGGGAAGCACCCTATAAATGATTCCCTTGAGAGTGTCGAAATATACGTTTTTTGCGGCATAAACGACCGTATCTTTTTTTACGTAAACTCAGAGGTTTGATTTTCACAGCTTCAAGGGATCTGAGTATATGGTTTTAATTTGAACTCGATACCTCCACGCGTTCCCGAGATAAAGGGTCTTGACAGACAGACGGACAACAAAGTGATCCTATATTATAAGGGTTCCGTTTATTCCTTTTGAGGTACGGAACCCTAAAACGTACATTATCTATGATTACAACATTCCAATGTGACTATTTCGTATGTAACACTTTCTAAGTTTATCTCGCACATGACTGACATAGATGAAATAAAAACATAGTAAGGAAACCTGGACTTATAAAAAATATAATTCTGGAATCGCCAACCCTCCTTGAGCAGGCGTGGTGATCAATGCTGAAGCCTGCTCTATATTATGAGAAAAGGCCCTTTGTCCACAATGGGATGGGACAGATAACAATAATAATATCCAGCCTATGGGTTACTATTATTCATTTATCTACCTAGCCTTTACCCAACTACGTTAGGGTCGGCTTCCAGTCTAACCTGATACCGCTGAATACCAGTATTTATTATATAAACTGCGACTGCCTATCTGACCTCCAAAACCCAGTTACTGGGTAACACGATACGTCTTGGTAAGATTGGTTGTCAGACTTTCGGGCTCCTGACGACCCGTAAAGACTGTCACATATCCACGAATCACCAACAGCTTTGACCAACGGCTTAACGTGGTTTCCGAGACATGGAGGGGTCGTGGTATATAAAGATGGTCACCTATCCACGGACAATCGCGGCAAGATCGGTCGATCCGTGCGGCTGTTATTACTTAGCTCGAAGCCCCTCCGGTACGTGTCTAAACCAGAACCTAATTTACTCTAAACGTAGGTAAATTAGTTTTGAAATACAATGTTAACATGGAGTGATTGAAACACTCTGTTTGAACAGCACCTGCAGCCAATTTAGATTAATTAACATTGTTATTATTTCAACTTAAGGTAGTAGACTAGTTAACGTTTTGATTTTTAAATAAGTTATTATATACCGTTTCATCATGTCTGTATTTTCCAAAGGTTAGGCAGGTACATATTTACTACACCCACATTTCGCCAGTTTTGTCTAATTCCCATTAATTACTAGGCAACCAGGCTAATGCCATTAATTGAGCAAAAATGTAGACTCCGAAAGGTTCCATATATCCCTACCGGTAGCGATAATTGGAAAAAATCTCCAAGTATCCCTACCAGGGGAGATATATCAGTAGGGAATTAGGGATAAATAGGGATACCTACTTATAAGGAACGGGAGAAAAATCCTGATATCACATGTGGCTTGTGGCTAAGGAAGGGCTTGTGGCTAAGTAATAACAGCCGCACGGGTCGGTCGATCAGGTTAAGCTACGCTTGCCGCGGTTGGTCCGTGGATGGGTGACCATCATCACATACCTAGACCCCTCCGTGAATCGGAAAGCATGTTAAGCCGTTGGTCCCGGCTGTCATTCGTGGATCTTTGACGGTCGTTACAGGCCAGTAAGTCTGACAACCAGTCTTACCAAGGGGTACTTATCATATTGCCCAGTAACTGGGTTGTGGAGGTCAGATAGGCAGTCGCTTCATGTAAAATACTGGTATTCAGCTGCATCCGGTTAGACTGGAAGCCGGCCCCAACATAGTTGGGAAAAGGCTAGGCAGATGATGGCCACATTGCCTAACCTCAGAATTGAATCCAGAATTCCACCACCAGCAGTCGTTGGATAAAAGCAGTCATCACTATGGCATAATCAGCCCATAATGTTCCCACTACTGTATAACAGGCCTCCTCTCTGTAATAGGAAGTGGGCTGAAATCCACCACGCGGGCCCAACGTGGGTTGGTAGATGTCACATGTCTTCGAATTTTTTGGTTCTAGGACATGCCGGTTTCCTCACGATGTTTTCCGTTTTGAGAGCAGTGGTGATGAAAGAATTCAGTGAATTCACACAAAGTAAAATGTCAGTCTTGGTTCGGATCTATAACCACCGGCCAACCTGCATCACTATAATACATGCTGTGGTCTCCTACAAGTGAAGGAGTGCACTTACTTAACACCTGATTTTGCCCTTTGTTTTATGTCATGTACATCTTTTGTTGGACATCCTAAATAAATCAATACAATCACAGAATCAAACTCAAGTAGAACAAAATAAAAATGCATGAACAGCACCAGTCACGCCCAAGAACATCAATATCAATTTGAGTATCGATTCCGAATCGATGCTTAACGTTTTCACTTTCGCGAATGAAATTCTTCAACAACTCGAATAAGTTTGAGAGAGAAATCTATTCCCTCAGGGGGTCCTGAACTACTCACAGTCAGCAAAAGAGATAAGTATGCAGGCAGCTAAATTCAACAAAAAGGCTTCTCGTACTTAAAAAAAACGTTCAAATGCAAAATCAATGTCAAACACTAAATAAACAAAAACCGTGCAAGTGCGTGTTGGACCACACACAATGAAGATTTCAAAATATTAGGATTCAGTAGTTTCGGAGATAACGAAGGGGGAGGGGGGATGGAAATAATTATTCATCTACATATTTTAAATAAAATTATAAAAAAATAAATATTTAGTAAATTAGTATTCAGCTACATCCAGTTAGACTGGAAAACGACCCTTACGTAGTTGGGAAAAGGCTAGGCTAATGATGTTTATTTATATTTGTAGGAATGGAACGCTGTTGTATGCATGACTGTAAGAAAGAGCTGAATGCTAAGGTGTAAGTGAGACAGATAATGTATGCCAAAGACGTATGCTTGGGATGACGTGGAAGGTATTTAAAAAGGAGAACAACAGTTGGCTTTTGAATGACGGAGTAAAGACGTTAAGAGGTGATTTTTTACTAAGATGTGTTTTTAAGAGTTACTAGTTTATACAAGAATAAACAAGTATACTACTTGATTGTATGATTTCTCTGTCTTCAGCCCTTTTATTCCCACATATATTACACCATCATCATCGTTATTCATCGGATGAATAGTTACACAGCGATTTCTCTCTTTCAGTCGTCAGTAATTTGAATTCCGAAAGTAGAAAACAAACAAAGCGTTGTGTAACTATACAGATGCTATACGACGTTTATTAGTAAGGGGGTAATATATATATAAACATCATCAACCTAGCCTTTATTCCAGACTGCTTCAACGGTCTACTCGTCAAGCATGACGTCCCGGATGCAATCCCTGTTCGGGCAGTATTATTGTTTTTTTTTTTTTTTTAATACTGAGAGTTTCTCAGTATCAGCCTGGAGTCTGCATTTATGCCTGGTTGATGGCAAAAGGCTTGCCCCCTATTACATGGGTCCTAAACATAACTGACGAAATGGGTGTACTGGCTACTATAGGTACTCCTCTGGAAACCCATCGGGGAATACGGGCGTGATGTGATGTTTATGATGATGTTAATTTCTACCCCACACACCTAACTCTTTAGCTGACTGTACACACATCGTGCCCATGCATCGCCTCGTTCACGATCACGTCCATTCTCATCTAAGTTATAATTGCAAACACAATGTCGTCAGCACGCCACTGACCTCCGTCGTTTCAAGTGCGAACGGTCATTAACATCAACGTGATACCATATTGAAACGCATTCGACAAAAAGAACAAACTGCATATTTTGCTTTACTTACCTACTTAGTTTTTTAATGTTTGATAGAAAAAACTTGGGTTCAAGGTAAAATTCTGGAATTTGGCCTGAGGAGCAAACACTTGAAATTCTTGGGAATTATTGCCTTAATTTGAATAAAGGAAATGCAGCTGCAGTTTTAAGTCAATGCAAGCAATATAATATAGTAAATATATATGTGTATTATAAGTTTATAACCTATTTATCTACTTGTTTACTATTCTCTTTATAATTACAGTGGATTTCATTAATAACGACCTCGCTTATAACGACTTTTTGGTTATAGCGACGTCAAACTTACGACCCTTGAATTTAAAGCATACTTTCGTAAGAAATTCTTCCGGTAATAGCGACTTCGGATATAGCGTCAATTTCGGGTATAGCGACTTGTTTTTGTGAATCATTTATAACAGATTCCTAGAAATCCCTTGCGGATATTGCGACTGAGTCGGCCAACGACGATACAGCCCAGGTCGTTGGAGTCGGCAAAGTCACAAAGACTCATTCATAAAACTATTAAGCTTTCTTATCCTTTGTTTACATTCACAGATGGTCAAATAAATGCTTTGTTTGTATGTAGGACTGCTTAGCACGTGTACGAAGTTAAACTTATGAATACACCTAACACCGTGCACAAAAAACTAAACTTAAACAGTGCACTATAACACGTTTTTTCAATAACACCCGTGTATAACATAATTAAATAAATGATAGGTAAATACATATGTACAGACGCCAGCACATCAACCTTACCGAAACTGTCACATTTTCCCAATCAACTTTGAACCTTATGCTTTAGTGATAAAGTTGAAAATCTATTAAAGAAATTTGACAGATTGTAGTAGGTTGATGTGCTGGCGTCTGTACATGGCTTTTTATTATTTCGGATATAGAGACCTCCGGATATAGCGACGATATTAAAGTGGTCCCTCCGCCGTCGTTATAACCGAAATTCACTGTAATTAGGTAATTTTTAATATTTTATTATTATTATTATCTCCTCTCAAACAGAGCGCCCGCCATGCCATCTTGTCTCTTCACCACCCTTGGTTGACTAAGACCGCCGTTGTACCTTATTGTATGTGAGAAGTTTAAATAAATAAATAATTATTTATTTAGGTATATAAACTTCATTGTACCATAGAAAATACATAATTTAAAAAAAAAAAACACTAAACACTACAAAACATACAATAGCAAAGCGGCCTTATCGCTTTCTGCGATCTCTTCCAGGCAACCTTGGAATGGATAGTGATTGCGTGGACATACAAATGGGGTTGCCATTGGTGAAAAATAATAATACAAAAAGTTTGCCTACAACAACTAGCTTACCTTAGCGAAATTTTGTTATGAAAAAAATGCCACTTAAAAAAAAGAATCCCCAATTAAATATGAACAGGAGGTATTTTTTAGCTATTATGCGTTCTTTTAACGACTAAGGTGTACAATCTATCTTATTTATTAGATATAAAAAGTACTTTTTTATGACTTTTCGCTGATTGCTGTGCCTACATGTCGTTTACGTTCTAGGTAGGTATTTATAGTAAGGCACTTGCCAATAATCTGCATCGTCGCGTTGGTCCAGTGGTTGCAAATGAGCATGAGGTCTTGGATTCGATTCTCGGATCGAGCAAAGTTTTATTGGGTTTTTCCAACTGGATTTTTTCAGTAGCAACCCGGAGTCTGTATTTGTGCCAGGTTGATGGCAATACGCTCGCCCCCTATTATATGGGTCTTGAAACATAACTGGCGAAATGCGGGTGTGGGTGTGTGTGATAGGTACACACATAGATATCGATATCCGTGGGTACACCTCTTTTTTTTTTTTTTTATGGATGGGAAATCATCAAATGACCCCTCCCGCTCTGGGTGGAGCGAAGGGAGTGTCAGACTCTTACTGACTAAAACCCATCCGTGTTCCTTCCTTAGCCCTTTATGTTCCGGGGTAGCGGTAACCCTTTCGGACAATCCCGCACCCCCGGCAGGCTTCGGCCCTGGCAGGCCCCTTCCTTTATGCTGACATCTCTTTGAGGCGCGCGTGGAACACGTACGCGCCGTCCGGCACGGGCCTGGTCCTGATCGGACGGTGAGCTAGTGGGTACACCTCTGCCTAGCACTTCGGTGAAACAAGGCCTGATTTTATTTATTCATTTTTATTTATTTATTTATATTATCACTTACAACCATATTTATGTTATGCAGTTATTCTTAGATAACTGAGGCGTAGCTGCCTCAGTAACCTTCGGCAAACCTGGGCAAGCAAAATATACATTCAATTTTACTACCCAGCCTGAGCCGAATCATGCCGACCTGAATTGTCTGGCAACCCTGAGTGAATAACTAACTGCCAAAGCACAGCCTGCAACACGAAGTTTAGAATAAAATTAGTCCCTATTGCGTAGAGATGCGCAAAGAGAGCATTTTTCCAAACTCGTGAGCAAGCACGTTTGTCAAAGTTTATATTATGCGAATAAATATGACATAAACAACTGGTATAAAAACCCCCAAAGGTCGAAATACACGTATAAGCATTGCCCAGGATTGGCATCACCTCACCTCATCAGCTCGTCGACAGTTACTAGCTGATCCCAAGCCGAGGCGATGGCGTTACGATGCTTATAAGATTCAGTTGCAGTATGGAGTTTCATAGAATGAATCCTGCTTTAGACACTTGCAATGGCAACTAATCGCAATACGTTTCATTTTGATTTTGACAGTTCAATCACGATCATTGCGTTTTTTACGTTGCTGAGCACAATAATTTTTCAAACCTATGAAGCGACGTATTAGTAATTTCATTCAAATCCCTCGGTATGATTTAAAAAGTGTTACGCAATTAGGATGCCGATCGGCTCGAGTTGAGGCGATGTTTATCCCATGCAGTTCTAATATGCGCTGTCCTTTAGTCGCCGAACCATCATGAGTCACCAATAAAAATATATACTCGTGTTTGTTTAACCTACCGATCAACGCACTAAGGTGTATTGACCACACGGCACACCTGACAAAAAACAAATGCAATTTATTTAGTCATTGTCATTGTAACCTTGATTTTAATAACGCCTCGGTTTGTAATGATATACATACAATACGTATGTGCACACACATCGAGGAGTTTTAGCCTGTTTGTTTGTTTCATCGGATGACATCTAAGTGTGCATACACGCGAACGGCACGCGTTGGCGCAGGCAGAGGCAACTGCAGTCGACACACGTCGACGGCAGCCGTTGACACGTCAACAATGTGTATGCACTCTAAGCGTTGGTAGGGCTGGCATATATGTAATCTGCATTCGCGACTTATTTGCCAAAACTGTAAACAAATATGAGTTCATGGAAAAATAACTTTAAATCCTACACAATAAAGTTCAGTTTTCGGTACAACTTCAAACATTTTTATAACTTTTCAATAATGCTAGTCACCCTGAAATCAACCTAATTACCATTAAAATAAAGTTGATATTTGTTTAACTTGAAATAATATTTTCTTGTTTGTTCTATTTTTTTGTAATTCGACGTATATCCGCCAGGAACTCATAGGGGGGCCAAAATGCAACAAATTGAACCCCTCTTATGTATGACCGAAATTCAATCTCTGTATTTACGCATGCACAGTATGAATTTAATCGACCGCAAAAATAAGGGCTTATTCCACTTTGCCGCTGCTGGGACAGATTGCCACCAGCCTGTGGTGAGAGGTGCACAGAATACACCTTCTTTCTAATTTTTATCGATATAGTGCCAACAGTCTCCGAGTAAAACAGCTGTGTATCATCCGGACGGATAGACAGACAGATTTCTAACTAGGGATGGACTACCTACTCAGTATTTATTTTTTAAATCTGTAAGGAAACACATTTCAAAGTTTCAAAACAAGCTTTCCTCATTTAAAACTCAAAAAACACATAATAGTTTCTAAGTGGCCGAATTCAACATGTTCAAGTCTCAGCCTGAGTAACCGCATCAAAGCCTACCGTCCGCCCACGAAGAATAATTTATGATATCAACGCACTGCGTGTGAGACCGGATATTAATTGAATACCGCATAAATTACTACATCTCTACTCTAGTACTGCGGTTTAGGATACTTTATTTCATTCAAAAACAACACAACAATTTGATGGTCCCTATTGACAATGTCGGTTCTGACGTGCTTAGACAAAATATAGAATTGCCAAAACCAATTTTGAAATACTCTGAACAGTAGTCTTTTTGCGGAACCGACATTGTTAATAGGGACCATCGAATTTCACTTCTATGGAAAAACATAATCCAATCTAATATTATAAATGCGAAAGTGTGTCTGTCTGTTACCTCTTCACGCTTAAACCGCTGAACCGATTTAGATGAAATTTAGTATAGAGATAGTTTGAGTCCCGGTAAAGGACATAGGATAGTTTTTATTCCTATATTCCAACGGGATCAAAACTTATGCGGGTGAAACCGCGGGCGCTGTTAGTAATAAGTAATAATTATCAAGTTATGCGACGGTGTCGCCGGAAGATAAAACTAAAATTAAGTTATTATCAGTAATCGAGTTTGAATCAAATGACCGAACCGAATTTCAATATCAGTAGTAATAGAAATTTATTTATTTATTAAATAAATAAACACTTGAAATACATAAATGAAAACCTGAAAAAATGTAGGTACGCTTTTACTATATGGTCAACTCTGAAATTGCGAAAAAAATCAGCCGGTCCTTATATTTATGTTCGCATAACTTGACAAATTATAGGGAACAGCTGATTTTATGTTATGTCAAGGTTGTTCAATATAATGAGTACCTTCCAAGCCCAAGGGGTTTTGGTCATGAGTTCAGGTTTTTAGTTATTTCACTTACATTTTTCTACGAGTTACATACATAATCAGTCCACCACTACTGTTTCCACTGCTGGGACACATGCTTCTTCTCGTTGAGAGGGAGTGAGCCGTAATCCACCACTCGGGCACAGCGGGGGTTGGTAGGTAGATGTCACATGTAGCACTTATCTAAAATACTTTAAAATCACGTAATTTTTCTCTACAATAATTGGCAGAGATATTAACATAATATACACCACTGATAGCCGAAAACAAGAATTAAATGAAAAAAAACACTTTCTGCTTTCAAACCATGCAAAATCAATACGGTCATGGAAGTTCATTGTTTATCAAATTTACACACTATATCAATTTGCCGTGCTATAGACATTTCATACCACTTGCACAGAATCACAGTTGTGATTTGAAATTTAAATTGGTAGTTTTGGTAAACGATTCCTTTTCCTGACCAAGCAGTAAACGTTTCAATTAACTCAGCCCAGTCCACGGCAGGACAGGCCTCTCCCAGGCTGCGCCACAACACCCTGATCTCCGCCTTCCGCATCCAGTCTGTCCCAGCCACCTCTTTAGAGGCGTCCCACACTACGCTTGCCGATACGCGGTCTCCACTCCAGGACTCGTCTGCTCCACCGGCCATCGCTCAAAATAGCTAAAAGAATCAAACTAATTAAGCAAAGGATTGTAACCCACCGGTTGACGTTTATCAGACTTTAATTTACATGCATTGAGTTGTAAAAACTTTTAATGACTACGCTCAAACGCCTTCGGCAGATCGTAAACACCAATTTATTTGTCTTAAGCAACGCTTATTATTGCTTAGTGTTTTTCCTTGTTTTTATTTCAGTTATTCGATTTAAATAGCACATGATTTTTGTTTTAAAAACCCCGACACTAGATAATTATACTGTATCATGATGGGGTTCGCAAACACTTCACCGTCAGTACAGTAACAGTCATACCAGAGTCCAGACCAACGATCTATGCTGCAAAATTCTTACGAAGTGACCTTGAAGTGGACTGTCATTCTACCTTACACCATTGACAGCTCCCTTCAACACAAACACAGTCACTGCGCCAACCGTGCTTTCAATCTTATAATTTGAACTTGAAGTTTGTCTCACAACTGCTATATTCTGTGTTAGGTCATTCACTTCGGGCGACCAAGTGTTGTATTCACGAAAGATTTAATGCGAAATAAAGCTGTTCATTTCATTACTTTTTTGTGGAAATTATTTTATTCCAGTAATACGAGATTTCGAAACTAAATCTACACTTGCAGTATTGATCAATAAAAGCTTTGTGCAAGCTACAAAAACTGAATTTTTTACTTGCATTTGACCTTGAGCTGGCATAGCATGAATACAGCGCATGATATTAGCACTCCCTACTCCCTCGAAAAGTGCAATACGTACGCGGTCAAAATGTATGGAAGAGCAAATTTTTTTTTAAATAACCGATTAAAAATATCTATGCTACTTAGAGGGTCTAGAATAATGTGCTGAATTCATGGTAACATATTCCGCATCGATGACCCTGCCACCCTGTATTAATCGCTTGATCCCCGCTAATGAGACATAATTGATTTTCTATTGTATCGTACCACATGTAGTAGGTACGCGCGGGGCCAGGACAAGACAGGTCCAGGACATTCACAGGCTAATTTTTTTATACCTAAACTTATTTAACCAATAAACTATTATTATTTAATTATTTTTAAAAATAATTATTGCCTTTAATGGTCATATTATTTTATTGTATCAAATCATTATGTTACTTATGATCACTTTTTCAATACATATCTTTTTTTTTAAATCTACAAATTGTTAACATATCTACTTGATGGCTATTTTTATGTGTTTATTATTTAAGGGTTTGGGCGCTGATAGCCGAAATACAGGCTTTCGCCTAGTTCGGCTACAGATGTCTAATTCATTTGTAACAAGAAATTATAGCCTATAAGATTTATGTGTATCATTGTAAACAATTATTGAATTGAATAAACTTATTATTATTATTATTATTTATTTAGGTTGTTAAAAATAATATAAATGTAGGTATGTAGATTGTCGATATCTGTAATGATACTTCTTTAGAAGAAAAATTAGAACTACTAAGGCAGCGATGTGACTGAGTTTTTTGGTACAAAACTTGTTATGTATAGAGTGTACATATTATTGTTTAATATCCTGTTTGTTTGTAATTTATAAAATTGTACTTAATAAAATTGAAATAATATTGAATTTAATACAGCGACTTCGAATTTAGAGAAATATTATTTTACCAACATTCCATCTTATTTTCATCGTTAATAATAACATAAGTACTACTTAATACAATTTAAACATTAAATTGAACTATCATCAAATTTTTTATTACTTTCCAAACATGGGTACCTAAGTATTACCATAGATTTTTTTTTTTGTCATAATAGTCCTCCATGTTCTACCGTCACATTTGCATAATGAGTATATAATGTTCCCAGTACTGAGAGAGAGGGCTCTCAGTAAGAGGAAGTGGGCCGTAATCCACCACGCGGGCCCAAGGTGGGTTGGCAGATGTCACATGTCTTCGAATCTTTTGTTCTAGGACCTGCCGGTTTCTTCACGATATTTTCCTTCACCGTTTTGAGATCGGTGGTGATGAAATCATTTACGCAAAGGACAGGCGCTTTACTTTGCGTAAATGATATGATTTGTACCTACGAACGTAGATTCGTAGGGTCGTAGATTCGAACCTACGACCTACAACTCGTAAGTCGCGGGCGTTACCACTAGGCCACCACTGCTCTCACACGTGTTACATGTGCATGCAAATTATATTAAATCATCTTAACTGAATCTAAGATCATAATATCCGCAAAATAAATATACACAAAAACGGTGTGTCATATAAAAACGTCCAAGTTATCACGTAACCTAATCCAGTTACAGCTAATAAATAGACGTAGATAAATAAGGAGCGCAATATGCCTCGACAAATATGTACAGAGTTTGTCGCGAACACATGTTCAATTAAATAATGTTGTTATTACAACAACGAATCTCGACGTTATTGGTAGCCAGTGATGCGCTCGAATCATGTGTCGATAAAAACGCTTAAACACAAAACCTCTTTAAAAACAAAAAATAAAAATTAAAAAAAAAATAATATCCAATGTACTCATAAAATTAAAACTTTCAGAATTATGTAGTCTGTTCTTATTTAATCAGGCATAAATCCCCGCTTAGGACAGCTACTAAGAATTTTCTTAAGGAAGCCCACAACTCTACGCTTTGCGTCACCTTTGCATACCTACACAAGACTACCGAATTAGTTGAAATTTATCAACTAAAAATAATATATATAATTTCCATTAATTTCCGAAAGTTATCCCGAAAACTTTCACACTTAAAAAAACTATTTCCTTGACACCCGTTTGCGATTAATAAACAAATCAGCCATTAAAACTCGATACCCAAGACGGTGCAGTCCCCTCCCTAATCGGCTCTGATTCAGTTGTGACCTTCGAACGAAAGCGAAACCGGTGTAGGTCATCGCGCCGCGGACTGCCGGACTGCCGCGGCACCCGCCGACTCCCCGCGCGTTCCTTTTCAAGCATGCTCCGACAATATCGAACTGAGTTTGTGTGTTTACGAGCGAAGTAATTGTTCTAGTCTAGTCTCGCGAAGTTGCAACTAGTTTCACTCTCGATTTCTATGTCCTAGCTTCGTATTAGTAGAAGTTAAACGTTCTTCATAGTTGTACAGATTCTTTCGATGGTTTTGTTTTGACTGTATTGGGTACTTTGTTATATGAGTGCACAAAAAATACCACAAATCGGAGTAGGTGAGGCGAATCACATCAGCTCCTAGACAAAAAACTACATGAGGACCACGACTGCTTTGACAAGAGTGCTACTAAGAAGAAGAAGAAGTATAGGGTACAGTCAGATGTTTACATCGGCAATTTACTTGTTAATAAATTATTGTAAAAAAGAATAAATTGGACGGTGATCCCCAACCTTAGGCATCTGCCTGTAAGTTGGGGGTCGAAATTGCGACATTTTTAGAGTGAGTTACATAGTGATTAGTGTATGGCAGGAAAACATAAACTAAACTAATTAAAATAAAACACTTCAAATATACATTGTCATCAGCGTGAGATCAAACAAAGCAAAATAAAATCATCAGTATGAGTAAATAAATAACGTTTGTCTAAAATCATTGTTCCCTAATATTTCATCAATCTGTAGCCACAAAATATATTACATATTGGGTTGTTTACTGTAGCTACATAATCAGCCTATAATGTTCCCACTGCTGGGACACAGGCCTCCTCATTTTAAGAAGGAGTGACCAAAATCCGTTGGCAGATGTCACCATGTCTTCGAATTTTTGGTTCTAGGACATGCCGGATCTCTCACGATTTTTTCCTTCACCGTTTTGAGAGCAGTGATGATGAAATAATTTACACTAAGTAATGTGCCTGCTTGGGTTCGAACCCACGACCTACAACCACCACTGCTCAGCAACTGCAGCGGAACAGTATTATGGAACACAAATTGTAGACAGTCAAATGAATTCTTGTCGATGTATAAATATTTTTTGTGACAATACCATCGAGTCCATTTTGTATGACAGCACTGTCAGTATATGAGAAATGTGACAGACACAGACATATCTCTTCGACGCGAGAGTGAGTAATTGTCGAGTGTGCCACGTTAGCCCTGCAGGACATGTATACAGTTTTCTTACATTCTTATTTCCTACATTATTTGACATATAATATTATAAAGAGGTAAAATTTGTTTGTAAGGTTGTAAGTTTGTATGTAGGGGGTAATCTCTGGAAATACCAGTCGGATTTGAAAAATTATTTTTACATTTGATAGCCCAATTCTTGAGGAATGCTATAGGCTATTTAACATCACGCTATGTCTCTTAGGAGCCGAGCGAAAAGAATAAAAAGTCAGAAGGAACGCTAAGCGAAAGCGAAGTGATAGCGCGGGTAGGTGATGCGATGCGACGGGGATGGTCGGGGAACAAGAAATTTCACGCGAACGAAGTCGCGGGCAGAGGCTTGTTTGATATAAGTGTTTTTACGAACCATGGTCTATTTAGGAACAGAACACACCGGTGCGATCATTCAGTATCAGTGGTCGAGCAACCTCGCACTGTGTCCTGTGTCCCCATTCACTCAAAATGCTATTTTTTTGTCTTTTGATCCAAAGGACGAATCCGAGCTAATCTTCCAGTTTACCGAAAAAGGCAAGGTAGGTGATGACACTATTTTTTGTAATAATTATTATAATACTAGCTGCGCCCCGTGGTTTCACCTGCATAAGTTTCGATCCCGTGGGAATATCGGGATAAAAAGTAACCTACTTCATTCACTCTTCCTTCTTCGTCCAGTCTATCTCTCTATGGAATGCGCTCCCTCGGGAGATCAGGATGGCAACCAACCGATTATCCTTTAAAGTTAAGGTTCGCGAGCACATTCGCAAGAAGCTGGCAGTATCATCACAACGGTAATATTTTCTCATTGTTTGTCTTATTTCTTTTTAGTTAGTTAGTAAGTATATTCATGTATTTATGTATATTTATTTGTGCTTAATTAGTTATATATTATATTCATAGTTTTTATAGGTTTATGCGTATCTTTATATTTAAAATATTTATTCCTTAATTTTCATGATTGCACCTACCACTGTTTGTCTCTGCATCACCCAAAGGTTGACTGGTAGAAAATGCCTATGGCATTAAGTCCGCCTCTGTACATTTATGTGCTTGAAGTATTAAATAAATAAACCTATATATGTTAATCCAGGGTGTCAGTTACCTCCATATAAAATGTTATCAAAATTGGTCCGGCCACACACGCACACTCACAAACTTTCGCCTTTATAATATTAGTGTGATTGTGATTTAAAACTTCCTAAGGTAACGACACTCGAGTTAAGGTGAGGAGAACTTGTCGTAGGACTTATATCATTATTTCAGTCCGAGTTGTGTTCTGGCAATATTAACATAATATAAATCACACCGATTTTCCCTGAAAGGTTAGGCAGATGTATACCAGGTCGTAACTAACAATAAAAAAAACTACACCTAAATAGAAGTGCGCTGAATATTCACCGCTCGGCTCATCGTCCAAAGTTGAAAATCTAACAGCGAGCTTTTATCTGGGCATTCACTCAGGTGTCGCCTTGTGTTTGTGAACACGGGCATAAGTTTCATCAACCAGGACAATATTGTTTCTCAAATAAATTAGAGGCATTTGCGGATCAATTATTTTATTTTACAGAACTCTATAAATAAATAATAATTTTCTGATAACTTTATCGGAGGAATCATTTTGAATTTTTGACAGTTCTTCCATACAAAAACTGTCACGTATTTTTCCACGAATAAAAATTAGCGGTCGATTGAATAATCAGCCCTAAGTTAATAATAATCCTTCATTATTCTTTCACAGAGGAAGCGGACAACCGAACAATCAAAACAAGGTGTCGTTTCGAGCCAGAGAACCAACCAAAAGCCCAAACTCACTGATCAAGCACAGATTACACTAAATACCTACTTGACGCAGCGCAGTTTTATTTCACGTGTTCCCTTTATCTTATTAGCGTCATCGCTAATTTAATTTAATTATAATGAAGTTTAGCTCATTAAAAGTGACAACTTTATGAGTATTATTGTACCAAAATCAGTTTATTGTGGTATTTTTGTTTCTCCCTGTGGCGGGACAAACTTTTCAAGATAGCAATAAACATAATTATACATTTACTAACTATAGTATTTGTCAAAAGTATCTGACGAAGAGGTAAACAAACTCTGATCAGCACCCTAACTGTGTAACACACTTTCAATCATAATCTGCGGGGTAATTGCGTAACACACTATCAGTAGCAATGGCTTTCATTTTGACAGTTCAACAACATTTATTGCAGTATTTACTTTGTTGAGCAAACAAATTTTTCGAACAAATGAAGCAATGGATAAGCAATATCTTTCAAAATGATTCAGATTGAGATTGATAGTGTGTTACGCAACAAGGGTAATCATTTTGAAGGATATTCCTAATCCATTGCTTCATATGTTTGAAAAATGTGTCTGCTCAACAAAGTAAATTACACAATGAATTTTGTTGAACAGTCAAAATGAAATCCATTGCTACTTTTAGTGTGTTACGCAATTACCCCGTAGATTAAATTCTAACACGATCATTGGCTAAAGGGAATAGTAACACATTCATCTTTATTTAGAAGGTTTCAACATAATATCTCAGTTATTCTCCAATAACTAGGTATTGTTTTATTAACATTATTTAGTTGGAATTAATAAACAATCGACGAAAAGAAGATTATAAAATTAACCTTAATTATTGTCGAATGACACAGATTAACCTTAATTATTGTCGAATGAAACAGTATAGTCAAAATATTAGTGGCATTGTAACTTTACTTATATGCTGCTTGCCAGTTCTATTAGCTTGAACTTAGCTTGATACGCTACCGCGTGTCTAGATAAAGTTATTTCCTACTTCTGGCATTCACAGGAATCACAAGTACGTTTTCTTATCCATTTGTTTATATTGTAATTGGATACTTTTGAAACAGAGTATAGTAAAATATTAGAAGACTTTGATTAAGGGAAGTGGCATTGTAAATTTACTTCTAAAGTTATTTCCTACTTCTGGCATTCACAGGAAACACAGGTAAGTTTTCTGATCCATTTGTTTATATTTTAATCTGATACTTTTGAAACTGAGTATAGTAAAATATTAGGTGACCTAATTAAGGGAAGTGGCATTGTAACTTTACTTGTATATTTGTATATTTCCTACTTCTCCAAAATTATTTTCTAATTTATTATGTTGTAAGGTCCAGTATAGTTGAATCATTTCTTTGGGAATCGACGAATTATGCTTTTCTGGTTAGTCCCTAATGTGAATCTGGAGAGAAGTGGCAGTGGTTGGGAATAGTAACATCGCAGCAGTACTCCCTGTGTGGGTAGACAAATGTGTACAGAAGAATTAGTACACGGGTTCTAGCCGTTCATACAAGGTCAACTTAAATTAGCTAGAGAAACTCTGCAGATGTGATGGGTATCGATAACTCAAAATGATAAAAAAGGGAATGATGATTTTTTGGGGTCAACGACCTACATTTAGTTTAGTTAGGTAGTATCTAACTAAACTAAATGTTTAGTTAGGTAGTATCTAACTAAACTAAATGCTTAGTTAGGTAGTATCTAACTAAACTAAATGTTTAGTTAGGTAGTATCTAACTAAACTAAATGTTTAGTTCGGTAGTATCTAACTAAACTAAATGTTTAGTTAGGTAGTGTCTAACTAAACTAAATGTTTAGTTCGATAGTATACCCCAAAAAATCATCATTCCCTTTTTTATCATTTTGAGTTATCGATACCCATCACATCTGCAGAGTTTCTTCAAGTCACTTCAAGAAGCTACTTCTGCTGAAGCTACTTCACTTCGAGTTACTTCAAGAAGTATGAGTCAGGGAAATCAGTATGATTTTGATTTATAGTGTTTTGCTTTAGATCTCGATACCCTTCATATATGTGAAGTTTACTACAAAAATATTGACCCTGTATTCGATGTGATAGAAGAAGACGCTGTTTTTCATTTACCGGGCACAAATCCAGGTTCTGGGTTGCTTCTGATAATTCCTATAACAAAGGAAGATTCTTATGTTCTTTTTCCCCGGCTGGGCATTGAACCCACGCTCAAAAGCAGCGCTTGCGACCTAGACCAACGAGGTGGTCGATAATTTGTACTTGTGAAGTCAGGGATACTATTTGCTTACAAAATTCGACTATCAACTTAAATTGTCCATATACGAGTATTCTAATGGTAAAAGCTTTTCTTTGACATCATCATCTGCCTAGCCTTTTCCCAACTGTGTTGGGGTCGGCTTCCAGTCTAACCGGATGCAGCTGAATACCAGTATTTTACATGGAGCGACTGCCTATCTGACCTCCACAACCCAGCTACTGGGTAATACGATACCCCTTGGTAAGACTGGTTGTCAGACTTTCGGGCTTCTGACTACCCGTAACGACTGTCAAAGATCGACAAATGACAGCCGGGACCAACGGCTTAACGTGCTTTCCGAGGCACGGAGGGGTCCAGTATGTAAAGATGGTCACCCATCCACAGACCAACCGCGGTAAGCATAGCTTAACCTGATCGATCGACCTGTGCGGCTGTTATTATTTAGCCACGGGCCCAAAGCTTTTCTTTGACAGCAACAGCAATAACATTCCAAATTGAAGTAGTGTGTAAATTTTTTGACCAAATAATTTCCCTGACTGTATTAGCTTCTAGCAAACCTTGATTTATCCTACAACGCCTTCGCGTCATGGATAAGGAACCTTTGTTCTACAGATTCTTCAGAAAGTATAGTCAACTAGCAGTGCCCCGCGGTTTCACCCGCGTAAGTTTCAATCCCGCGGGAATATCGGGATAAAAACTATCCTATGCCCTTTCCCGGGACTCAAACTACTTCTATACCAAATATCATCGAAATCGGTTCAGCGGTTTAGGCGTAGGGTAACATACAGACAGACAGACAGAGTTACTTTCGAATTTATAATATTAGTATAGATATAGACCGCGAAATTTATTTTTTTTTATGTTTTTTTTGCAATTTGCGGGTCAGTGTCAGGTTATGGGCGCTTTCAATTTAGACGTTTTGTGTCGGACCGCTGCAGTGCCGAAGCGGTGCGTTTGTCGTATTGCGCACGGACGGTCGTTTGTTTTCATACAAAGCGCGCGGTGCGGCAACAGTGCGGCGTCGGTACCGCGAACGCTCGACAACCCGCACCGCGCGCTTTGTATGAAAACAAACGACCGTCCGTGCGCAATACGACAAACGCACCGCTTCGGCACCGCAGCGGTCCGACACGAAACGTCTAAATTGAAAGCGCCCTATAGGTTGATTAAAACATGATTCGCGACCGTAAGAAAGATTGTTTGACAGAATTACAATCTTTAGAATCAGCAATACAACTCCATATGTTAGAATTGGCCTCTTCAGAATTTCATGAAATAGTCATTCAATAGTGTAATGTGAACGAGAGATGTACAGACGCCAGTACATCTAGCTACTACAACCTGTCAAATTCCTTTAATAGATTTTCAACTTTATCGCTAAACCATAAGGTTCAATGTTGATTGGGAAAATTTGACAGTTTCGGGTAGCTTGATGTGCTGGCGTTTGTACTTGTGTTTGTGCGTTTGTATGTTACGGCCGCTAATCATATTTAGACCAACATACAATCTGATACTGACCAGCAATGTAATTGCGTAACACACTACCACACAGTGGGTTTCATTTTGACAGTTCAACAACATTCATTGCGTTATTTACGTTGTTGAGCAGACACATTTTTCGAACATACGAAGCAGTGAATAAGCAATATCCTTCAAAATGATTCAGATTAAGATTGATAGTGTGTTACGCAATTAGGGTGCTGCAAATTGAATTTCGCGGGCTACCATGTTGCTTTCGCCTTTACAAGTAGGTACTTATTTCTCCTTGTGTTGATATCTCCAGTGGTCAAACAGGTCACTCTCGTACAAACAGACAGCTTAAGGTGATATGTTGAAAAAATGTGGTTTTTCTATTTCGTGTAACATGTCGTTCAGGCTCAGAAAGGCCCTTTCCCAAAATGTCCTTCGGTTTCAAAAAGTCCCTTTCCCGAAATTTACCCTTCCCATAATGTCCATTTCCCAGAAGGTCCCTTTCCCGAAACGTCCATTTCCCAAAATGCCCCCTTCCCTATGTGGAATAGGGATTTAACATTTTGGTATATGTTTTTTGACTCTTTGGTCATGTATAATGTAAAAGGAATACACGATTCAATAATTTTATCTCGATACAAAAAAATTGCTAAGTTATATCTATTTTTTTTACTTTTTTCGACATCACGGCGTAACGCTTAAGAGTTATTCAATGGAATCTACTTTAAAACATAGAGAATTATCATATCAAAGTTTATTCAAAGTGGTTTTAAATACTTATCATTAATTTATTTTGTTAAAAAAGGAATAAATTCGTTTCGGCACATACGTCGTTTTATTCCGAGCGCACGCACACTATAGCCATCACTCTTCTTTTGCGTTTCAAAAGTAATTGCGTCACTTTCGATCGCTTAGTAGGTTTTCGAGGATTTAATATTTTGGAGGTAGCGCCTTAACAGTTTTCGGAACTTTTGATTTCGACTTTACTTTTGCAATTTTATATATGTGTAGTCATAATGAACCTCACATCAATGCTAACACTTGAACTACGAAAATAAACCTTACAGCTACGACATAACGGCGTATATCTTCCGTAATCATAGTTGTAGGTACTTAGATTTTGTTTAAAGTTTCTATTAATCAGTAAACTAAACTTGGGCTGAATAATTACACTTGAATTAAATTATCTATTATCTTTGACGTTGAAAAAGTTCTGATTCTCAGCCTAGTTAGAATTAATGGCTTTTGATTTTGATAATTTATTAATAATTAAAATTAAATAGTTATACCTAATTAATTAACAGAATAAAATGAAATCTATTAACAAACTAAGAATAAATGTGACAGTTTGACATATTTTCTAGTTAAAAGCTGTCAAACCACAATATTTATTCTCAGAGAAAAGTTACTTGACTATTGAAAAATCAGACATACCTACATTTTGATAAATGAATATAATAATTAAATGAATTCTTGTCAATTGACGCTGACTGTAACGTAGCTATTAAAAACTAAATTGTTCGTGATTCGTGACAAATTATAATTCGTATAATTATTATTTTAATCATTTATTTAAGAAAATGTTATTATATTTACCAATAAATTTACCTATGATGCATTTATATAAAACGTAGAAATAAAAATATGAAAAATGATCACTAAATGTTGTGCTATTTTGTTTCACATTACTTCTCGTTAAAATAATAATGAGATAAATAGCGTATCAATAGTTTATTTTGAAAATAAAGAAGTATTGAAATATTCTTCTTTTTACTAAATTATTTTTGCACATTCTAGAGATGTCGTAGGGCTGACCCGTTGAAGTCTTTTGTATGAACGCCCGGGCCGCTACGCCGCGCTACAACCTTTTCGAACCATTTTATTTTTTAACATAATTTTATTCTCATCATTAAATTATTTATTTTTTATTGATATTTTAGTTTGTTGTTAGGTTTAGTTAAGTTGGAATATTTTTTTAATTAATACTAGCTAGTGTATAGTTAGTTAATTTACAAGAATAAAATTACCTCTATAGATTAGGAAAAATGTAAACTTTTTGCTACAAATGAAAATCTATTTTTTCTAATAAAATAATTTCTACTAATACCATTTTCTATTTGTAACGCAACAGAAAAATCTATTTTAATTTTACATTTGGAATTCTTCTAGTTTCAATATTTCTAGACCACTAATGTTCTATTGGATAATTATTATTAATCTGTCAAGCTCCGTTAATGAGACACAATTGATTTTCTATTGTTTCGTCGCCGATCGGCGAACCGTGACGCTTGACGTTATCTATCTAGTGTGAGTTTAGTCTACCATAATAAAACTAAACAGAAGCCCCTATTCCACTTAGTTAAGAATTGAAATCGTTTCATAGATATACTTACTCCGTAGTGTACTTTCTTTTACCCTTTTAAATTTTATACTTAGACCTCTGCTACACCCGCTTTCCGATTGCTGCGCAGCGCTGCAGTTCAGCTATGCATCGTAGCTCCGCTTCGCTCCGTCCGTAGACAAAATCAACCGAAGTAAATTTTATTTTTTTAGCATTTTGTTCATTTGTTAGTGTGGTTAGTGTAGTGGTGATGTTCTTTTGCTTCGTTTATTTCGTAGTCTCGATTTAAGAATAGTAAATATTGTTACCAGGTATTCAGCTGCATCCGGTTAGACTTGAAGCCGACCCCAACATACTTGGGAAAAGGCTAGGCAGATGATGATGATGAATATAAAATGCACTACTCTATTAGCCATACCTTTGATAATTTTTCCAGATTTCTCCTGGAATTCCCCCGTCTCCCGGCTCTCCCACACCCCTCTGAAGGTTATTAAATCATCATCATCTGCCTAGAGATGATGATGATTTAATAACCTTCAGATAAACTATGGTGGCTCATTTTGAAAGGACGTCATTCAAGTGTAGAACATTTTAGACCCAAATACATAAAGCCAGTAAAAAAAAGTAGTATTTTCTTATGGGAAACAACATCTTGAACATTTTTTTACTCTTACAGCGACAGCCTAAAATTAACCCCCTGGCTGCTATTTGAGATTTAAAATGCCAAAAATCAGTTTTATAACAAGTGTTTTAAGCATAACCTTAAAAAACTACACACTTTTGAAAATTGAATTGAATTTAACACCCTAAACAGTGAACATGTTTTAATTATTAACTTGATGTTTTAGCATTTTCAATCTCAAATAGCAGCCAAGAGGCTAACGGTAGACTTTCGTTGTAATAGTAAAAAATGCTCAAGAAGTAATTTCCCTTTAGACAGCAGTACTTTTTTCTGGCACTCTAATTTTTGGGTGCGAATAAGAAATGAATGAAGTCCTATATGGAAAAAAGTCATTAAAAAAAACTTAAACTACTCAATGACATAATTATTTCTTCGATTCGAGGCTTCGAACAAAGCTTGTTTACCATTTTAGGAACTTCAGGATTAGGTTTTAGGAATGTATGGCAATTTTTATGAATCACAATTATTTTAATTTGCGATAACATATTATTTCTATTATTAGTTTGTGTGTTGTTAGTTACTTAAATTATTGTTGATACACTTAAAATGGGCCACATTATTAATATTATTTTATGTTTTCACACTGCAAAGTAATTGAAGAAACAAAGTTTATTTTGGCTGTTGTGACAAAAGTAAACTTTGAAAATAGTTTATATCTTCATTAATTGACCCAAATGTATGATTGATATCATACACGTTATCAAACCAACTTCTTTAACTGTTGATAAGTAGGATATTTCTATACACCAAGATATTTTGGCTTTATGTTTACGTGAACCACAAAAATAAAATAAAATTGCTCAGCATAAAAAATCGCACATGGCAGGGGGGAATACAGGGAAATGAAACAAGAATATTTTCACATTAAATTTATATTAACTCACAGATCTGAAACGAATACTACTGCTACAGCGACTTCGGAGACATTGCAAACCTTACCAGTAAAACAATGTAGACGTTACCTATGTTCCCGTCCAATATTCTGGGAAATACATAAAAATTATAAATCGCTTTGCTGTTTACATACAAAAAGTTCGCATTGGAATAGTTCGTGTGGCTCGCTCACGCTTGAGAATCTCGTACATAGAATAATCTAGATATAGGTAAAGTGAGATCTAACGTTGCAAGATATTTGATGATGTTAAGTTAGGTAATGTATCGTCAAGCATGAGCGAGCCGCCGCAGAGCACAGAGCTTTCGCCGTAGCGGTGTGACAGATCTGTCGCCTTAAACTAGATATATCTATAATCAAGACTTATCTCTACACTTAGACAACACTCGAGTGGAAGCTCTTGAAGAAAACTTCAGATTATGACAGGTGCTGATTAATAACACCAGTAGCAAGTGGTCGCTTCCACCCGAACGTCACCTACAGATGTTAAATTTTGTCGCTACGCTAACAAGTGTCCATAATAAAAATGAAATGCATGCAATATCTGTCACCACAGACATACAGACACGACTGGACGAGGGAACAAGATATAAAGAAAACAACATCTTATCGTATTTAACTCTTTTCGATTTTACTCAACTCAATATAACAGAAATCCTCTGGTAACTGATGATTAAATTAATACATTATACACAAAAATTCATCACAAAAATCTTACATTTTATCGTCCTTAATGCTAATGTTATAAACTTGAAATCGCTACGTTAAACTTATTTAAAAATAAGTCTATCGATGAGTACGATAATAGAATATGATAAATAACAAATTTATCGTTATTATATATTTACATAAGTTAATATCTAATTGATACTACTAGTGTGTGCTTTAAACAGTATGAGAGGAGACATACCTGCCTTCTAATATATATATATATTGGTAAGGGGCTGCGGCGCGGGCGTCGCGCCGGAGGTGCTGTATAACGTATCACTCTCTAAACGTAACATGGAAGGCAAGATGAGGTATATAGTTGCCGGTCCGACAGCCGCGCCACAGTCCTCGCAACACTCTAACCCTATTACTCGTTACTTGAGGTAGTTAAGTTTCGTATATTGTTTCACACATTATTATTGCTATAGGAAAAAAACTGTTATACAATATTCTCAACAATATAACTTTTCACAAACAGTTCATATAATTTATCAGAAATTGTAATATATTGATATTGTGCGATACGTTAAGCCTGAAGTCGTTTCGTGTTTGTATATTGGCAAGTATATAAACGATCACAGGCGCCAGTTGGTAGTTGTGCTGACGACCGCACAATACTCTTACATTTCATTAAAAGTTAACTAATTCTTAAGAGGTAGGCCATAGCGGTCCGAGCTGTCACAGTTGTTGGTCACACTGGAATGCGCTAAACTCTTTACTGTACAACATGTTCTCGGATTGTAATTAATATATAGTGTATAATTATGCGCTGATGAGGTAGATCAACGTTGTTAGTGTAGGTTATTCTATGTGTATAAAAATATTTCTGCAATATAATCAACATTCAAATACAAACATTATCAAAAATTAAATCGATATAATGTTTATACTGCACATTTTGCCTTGACAAACGCATAATTGGTATCAGGTTCGTGTATCGACCGATGATATGGAGCCGGCAGCATGGCGTGTTAATATATTGCCTGATGCGTCACCACGACCTCGAGTGCACTGCGGCTGCAGACACATGCATGTGATCACCGGGTTCAACACTAAACAAACTTGCATCGACATTGACGCGCATGGCCAGTATATTGACACGCCAGCGCACGCGCATTGTGGCCTTGATATGTCCTTCATAATGTGATTTTACCGTTTTTCACAACTCTATATACAAATAATTCATGATTCCCTTATAACTTGTTCGGTACATAAATCAATAAATCGTGACCATTTAATTTTAATACTATACAAAAAACATTTACATTATTACGTTAAATTATTGCTAGAGAATTTCATTATCATTAGGCTAAAAATTATTAAAAATTAAATCGTTTCGCAACAGACAGTTGGCGGAATCAATTTGGCAACGTTTAGGAAGACTACTTTCCTACCACTAACGAAACAGGAATGTATAACTAAATTCGTTCAAATAACGTATGGTAACTAAATTGGACATAAATTAGTATCATTTTAGGAAATACTCAGAATTTTAAACAAAGAAGTCAACTAGCTTACAATATTAAAACAAATGTTAACAGACAAAATAATAATAGGAAGCACCGGGAAAATATCAATACGTAATAATATAATCAATAGAAGATTTTACACCTAGAACAAAAACGCTAAATAGCTACGTAGAAGGGGCGCGCGGGCCGCGTCCCGCCCGCTCGAGCGCAGGCGACGCGACGCGAGCCGAGCGTCGCCGGCGCCCGCGCCGCTTGCACTACCGACCTATCACCATTACAAAGTTTGCCATTAAACCTATATTTTGGCAATTCATCTAAACCGTTTGAAATTTCAATTTGTACCCATCGTATAATTAAAGCATAACACTTATCTCCGGCGTACGATTTTTATTTTTCCAGTTCCTACTTAAAATAAATGTCTGGCAATCGTGTCCCAATATTTACAAAAAATACTCTAAATACTTTCAAAATACACATACCTATCGTTCGTAAACTTCAACAATCATAAGAAAACATAGAATTTTAACTAAAGTTAAAAAAAAAACTTCTTATAAGTAGTTTATAATATTTTACAATAAAATAAGATATGTAATGTAACGTCGCGTCTGATATTTCCCAAATAAAACGACGTTTTTACTTTATATAATTATTTCTACGTTTCTTTCCGTATTCAATATGTAAAAATGATATGGTTCGATCTAAATGATATCGTAGAATTACTCTAACGTCATGTAATTATATGTTTAGCGCCCAGACACACAGGCATGTAAAGTCACCTTGTGCCGGTCGGACGCAAGGTTAGCTTGAATGAACAACAAAAAACAAGCTGCGAACTGAACGCGTGCGCCGGAGTCGCGCCGCGGCCACCCTACAGCGATATAACGCGCTCTAAATAAATATGCATCGCGGCGGAACACCAGGTTTTGATTTACTACTACTAAGTAAATGAAATGTCAGTACGAACTATCTGCAAATATGAAATGATATGTGTGTGCGACACGTTCGGACCGGAGCATTTAGTTATAGGCGACGTGCAGCGCGCGCGATTGCGACGTGGACGACACGGAAGTCGACGACGTCGGCGACGACGACGAGCGGATCTTCTTCTTGTGAGTGCCGAAGTGCTTCACCATGTGGTCTTTTCTAATGAAACCTTTGCCGCAGTGGTCGCAAGTGAACGGCTTACAGTCAGAGTGCAAGCACATGTGTCGGCGTAGGTCCGACTTGTGGTTGAACGACTTCGGGCACTCGTTACATTTGAACGGCTTATTGTCGGAATGCTTGACGCAGTGCCATTCGTAAGAAGCGTCGTCTGAGAAACGTTTGCCGCACCGTATACACTTGAATGGTTTAGCGCCCGAGTGGAACGTCTTATTGTGCTGCGTAAGATAACAGCCTTTGTTAAACAGCTTGTCGCACTCGTAGCACTTGTGCACGGTGGTGGCGGCTGACTTCTTCATCTGGTTCCGTTCGGCGAGCGGCGTGCTCGGCACGGTGGAGGACACCGCGGGCGAGCCGCGGCTCTCGTTCTCAGCCTTCGCGCTCTCCGGACTAGCCGGGGACTTCATTTGAGTCCCGTAATTTTCCTTATTCGCATAGTCCATGATATCCTCTATCTTTAATATCTGAAGTTCGCCCGAATCTGTTTGTAACATGTCCACTTCGCGTTTTATAGTTTTTCCTTCGACGGCGTAACCGTAAGGATAAACTTTCGCTTGTTCCGGGTCGTAATCGATCACGTCCACGTCCTTGACTTTTCTCGGTGAAAAGTTATAATCGTACTCTATACTTTGTATTTCGGGACTGCCGTATTGTAACGTTGAGTGGACCGGGTCCACGATAATATAACCGGCGGTCGACTCGTCAGACACAACTGGACCCCCCACGTTAGGCTGCGTGATATAGTTAGAAACATAAACGCTGAAGCTCTGCGTCTGGAGCTGCGAGAAGCTCGGCAGGCGGCCGCCGGCTCGCTCGCTTGACGTTTCTTGTTCCATAACTTCGACTTCTTCAGGTGTTGATTCACCAAAAGTAGCCTGATTGGCTATAGGCAGATTGTTGATAGCCATATCCATAACGTGGGGGGCCATCCCGTTTGGGTAACTCGGTGCTATAGTCTGCTGAAAATTCTGACCCAAATATAAAGGGGTGTGCGTGGGGTCCGGAACCGAAGGCCCCAAAGGATCCGTAGACCTCGGGCTGTACGGGTTGACACCCAAATGACTGAACGGAGGCAGGGTGTGCGCCGTAAGCGCTGGCGTACTCTGCGTTAGAACTGGAGTTGAAATATTGCTGGTTGACACTGATAGCAGGCCCCTCATATGGTGATTTTGAGAAACAGAGGGACCTGCTTCCCCGTTTGGGGGATTCCCTGCCGTTGAAATTGCTACACCTTTAGATGACTGATGATTACTATCGTTCGGATTCCCTATGCCCGGCGGTTGACTACCTATATTGAGCGGATGCGACCCGACCTGGTGCTGTAAAGGGTGATTAGCTAAAGGATTATTACTGAAATTATTATCTAAGTTACCCTGTTGAAGATGCGAGTACGGTGACTTGGACTGCATGGTGGCGACCCGGTGCGATCGTTCGAAGCTCTGCGACGCGTAGGGCGACTGCAGCGCGGAGTCGTCCACGCCGCGCGCGTCCTCGGACGGCACGGGGCTCTGCGTGTTGGAGTCGGCGGCCTGCTGCTGTGCGCGAGACATCTCGCGGCTCGGGTGATGATGGTTGGAGATGGGCATCGTAGCGGGGTCGGGCTGACCCGATGATCTCACTGCGTTCTTGTGCAACGTCGTGTTGTAATGCCTTTTTAGATGACCGGAACTAGTAAACCATTTATTACAAGCGGTGCAGTTATACGTCTTCGGTCGTCGCGCTTCATTTGATTTCCAATTAGCGCCTTTACCTCCGATACTTGGAAGCGTTGAAGATGTAGGATTCGCAGGTTGTGTGCTTGTTATTTGTGGCGCCGCTGGGGAATCATATGGTCGGTACGGTGGTTTCATATCTGGATTTGAAGATGCTACCGGTCCCGAGTAATCAGTAAGAGGAGGCATTTGTACGCCTGGGTATATTTTTTGTTCAACATGCATGAAAGGTTTTTGATCATGATGTACGCCAAGAAACTTGTCTTGTGTGTAGGCAAACTTTTGTTCGGGATGGAACATTTTTGCTTCTGATTGATACCCCTTTTGTTCAGCAAACATCTTTTGTTCTTTGAAAAGAGATACATCTCCGTTAAGCTGTGGATTGCTGTATAATTTTTGAGCCTCCCATGGCATCATGGGCACTGTCCGCGTGTTAACTTCTCGGCCCTGATTTGGCGTGTCTTCAAAAGTTGCAGTCGGCTGGTCGCCCTCATTTCCTTGGTAAACAACTTTTTGAGAGTCTAGGTCTAATATATCTGACGATTCTTCATGTTCTTCCTTTACCTTTGGATTTTCATTTTGATAGCCCGAGTTGTTGTATGGCTTTCCCTGATACTGTTGAAATGGCATTGACGCTGACGTAGGAGCAGTGCTGGCCCCCGCGTGAGCAGAGTTGCAGTGCTCATTGAGTTGGACGGCGGAGTCGCATACGAACCCACATTTGTCGCACTGGTTGGGCGAGGGTGAGGGCGTCGGTTGATTGAGTGGCTGACCGTACAGTGGACTCGACGACGATACCTGCGACACTCGCTCCTGCATGTTGTACGGGTGGAACCGGTTCGATTTGTGATACTCTTGATTATATTGGGACTGTTCCCAAGTGATTTGTTCAGAATGCTGATTTTGTGAGAAGCCAGAATGAGAGTAGTTGTTACCGAACTGTGCTCCAGGTGAGAAGTTGGTCTGGTCGGGGTTCTGGTAGGGCGAGGGCGCGCTGTGGTAGCTCTGTGGTGTCGCGGGGTGCGGGAACTGCGCCGACGTCTCTGGCGTGGCGCGCTGCGGGAACTCGGGGCTGGGCTTGGTGATCATGTTATCGCTCGAGTCGGCCGGCGCCGACACCGTGGTCTCGATCTTTACTTTCGCACCGTTATTGTTATCGGTATCATTCTGTGAGTTTTGCGTACCCCACTTCACGTATAAATTTTCTTTATGATATTGCAAATGCACCTCTAATGATTCGACAGTGTCCAAGTAGAGATCGCAAATCTTACAATGATAGTCCCTCGACGATAAAGTCGACGAAACGGCGTTGCTGTTAGCCATTTAAATCATCAATCCAAAGGAGAGCACCGTCTCCTCCAACGAAAAAAAAATAATAAAAAAGCGGCACTTCTCGTATCGACGTACATGTAGTCCTATTTCATCAGGCGCTACAGGTTAAAGTCATGGTCGCGGTCGGCGCGGTTATACTCGCGACTCCGCTCAAACAGCGACAATGTTTCCGAAGAAAGTTTTTGGCGGCATTTCGCAGCGCGGGCGTGCGGCGCGACCACGTGCGCGCTTGTAAACACTGCGAGCGGCGCGCTCCGCTCGACTCCCGGTACATCAACAACACTCGCGGCACCGGCGATCGCCAACACTTCGCGTCACTCGCCCAAAAGTTTCATTGTAGCGAAGCGATAACTTATTGTCACTCGAAAAGTCTAATAATAATTAACAATGTCTATAACAAACTAAAATCACAGAGGAAGTACTGGAATAACAACTTGGCACTTGTTTGTAAACCCGGTAGCGCGATACGTTATAGTTTGTATGTGCTAGGTGCGTCGTCGCGAAGGCGTTGCGGGTCAGCCGGGTACGGACGCTGCGAACGTTTACTAGCAACTGACAGCCTTCCCGAAGTCGCCTTCGGGGGCATGACTTCAATAACAATTCGCAACGTCGTCCCCCACCGTAGCGTGTGTGCGAGAGAGACCGTCCCACGGTGATGAAGTTATCGCTCCTTCGTCCTTTTGTGTGTCCTTAGTGCGAGCGAGAGAGCCGAGCGGGGGTGGCCGAGGCGCGCGGGAGACGGGGCTGGTCCTACTCTTTCTCAAAATTGAAATGCCCGGTCGAAATGTCCGGTGAAGCTGCGTCCGAGTAGGATAGCGATAGCACCCACCCTTACAATGCGGGCGGACAGAGCCCTGCGACGAAATTCTCTAAATTTTAAATCTCCTTTTATTATGTTGTACGTAAAAAAAAGCTTCAAATTTCTAAACAATAATTTAAGACTTAGTAAAGTATGTTTACAACTGATGCAAGTATTTCAAACGATGAGGGTCACCTTGGTGTCGAAAAAATTTCAACCTTTTTATCGACCAGTTGATCAGAAAACAAAACAAATAACTGCACATATGTAAGTGTGTATGTGTTCATTATTATTAATCCGTAATAGATGACAAGTAAATGTCATTTCCTTATTCGAAGTCAATAACCGAAAAAGATCTTTGTGATTATGATAAAGAGAATAAAAACTGAATTGTTCGAGGTCATGTTTTAAAGCGATATTAGTGAGTTTAAATGGCTAGATAAAAGGAGTCATATTTAAATGAATACGTGCCAACATCAGTAGCGGTATTTCTGTGTGAATCATAGTTCCTATTATGTGACTATAATGTTAAAACGAGAATCCTAAGAAATATTTTTTCATTTAAGAAGACATAAAATAAGAAGGTAAACTTATAAAATCTCGTCTCTACATTAACACCTAATGAATGTAAAAACAAAATAACGAAATGGAACAAGCGAATCCTTAGTAGAAGCTAGTATTTATCAGAATGGCCGAGCCGTGCGCAGGGCACTGAAAATTTTGCATCGTGGACGAGCGAGGGGTGCGGGCGGAGGAGATGGGGCGGGGGGGAGGCGGCACGGTTCCTTAATTTTTTTCTAAACACGTCGAAAGCACTACCCCTTACGTCCAGTCATATAATATTAATATTTTAATAAAAAATTCATAGATGTAGGTTGGTAGTGAAAGTAAGGAGTTTCTTAGCGTGTTGGCCGCGACCGGACCGTGGCCATGCAAACTATAAGGGGAGCCGACATCGATTTTCTCGGACTGTGCCGATAGCTTCCTTCACTGACATACCGAGGCTTCCTTGTTCCCGAACACCTCTGTGCGTAGCAGGTTCCTTTTACTTTTTGTTCCTCTAACATTTTGAATGTTCTTGATTAAGTTTTTTTAGCACTTTAGAAAATATCTTAACACTACATTTTTTACATTCCATACCAATTCATAGGATAAGCCACGTGCCTTAATTCATAAGATAAGCCTCGTGACTTAATTGTGGATACATAAAATAATCTTAAACATTCAAAACATTATAAGAAACTTCGGAACGGAACAATGTTTTGAAAAGTACCTACATAAACTTATTTACTAACTGGGTAATACCTTTGCGTCATAACTTAATAGCGACGGAGTCGAACAAGTAGGAAAGAACGAACATTATAATCATGATGACCACAAGACTAGGAAATTGCTAAAATTTGCAGTCAAGGTCTTAGGAAAGGCAAAAACTAAAAAAAACTATGATATAAGTATAGGAAAAAAAAATTAAACAACCAGCCAAACAGCCAACAACCATTGCGCAAACTAAAATACTAGGTAGGTACTAGAATTCCGGTAACGAAGAAATTTTTCGAAGGTTATTAAAAAATAATGAGCTGTTTCATAGAAAAGTGCAATACCTACTTGGTCAAAATGTATGGAACAACTAATATTTTTTTTTAAAACATCTACGCTAGGGGTTCCAGAATTGTCCTGAATTCATGCTTACAGTTTACGCACTCGTTATTTTTTTTCCTGTCATCATCATCTACCTAGCCTTTTCCGAACTATGTTGTGGTCGGATTTTTTTTCCTGTATGACAATCAAAAGTTAATAAAAACAAACAGTACAAAACTCCACACAAGTAAAAGTCTCAGAGCAGAGCGGTACTAAAAACAATGCATAACAACATTCATGTGAACCTTTGTTTTGCTGTTAAAAAGTGCTCGGGACACCCGTCATATAAATATAGCTGAAAATATTCAACACAAAAAGGTCTGGAAAAGGCCGAACTAAACGTATAATGGTTACGAAACGTAGCTACTAAACGGTTAATCCCTGCCTCGCGAACTGTATCATTCATAACATTTTATGAGGGACGGAGGCAATAAACACACAGACTGACAAGCAAAGTTGAGCTTCGACAACTTTGCGCGGCCCGAGGTCGCATTGTCAGCGATCAACTTAATTAGGCGATTATTTTACAGGGTTTTGAGGCGTGGAAGTGGAGAATGAAGAGATATTAATGCACTAACAAATATGTGGGGTTATTGTATTTAATTTAGCTTTGATAGCTTGTCATTTAAACCTATTTTATATATTTATGTACTTATACTTAACTCCTATTTTTACACCTATATTTACCAAATAAAAAACTGTAACTTTATATTCTTGCTTAAAGATCGAAAGATATCAACGCATGCAATTCTTTAACAAGAATTTGAGCTGTAAAAGTGTAATATTATGAATTAAAAAAAAAGATTTACTTACATAAAAAAAACGAGGACATTGCTATTGTCTTTTTATTTAAAGATAATAAGATCGGAAGTTATCAATGCATTGATTATGAAAATATGATAATAATCTCAGTAGTATCGTAATTATCGTGTCTGACAAAAAAAAATCCAATGCACGTTTTTGGAAATAATAATTATAAATATCAATCTAAAATCTAAGATTAATTTTATATAAGTATTTTTATGTCACAGAATTTTTATTTCGTACTACATTTATTGACAAAGATAATTGACAATTTTTTCTGAAATAAAAAAAAACGAGCAACCGAGCGACCCAAACAATTTAAATTGCCCAAACTTACCTGCCAATGTACCTACCTTGCATTCAGTAACATACAATATTGTATACTGCACACAAGCGAAGCCAAAAAATCCATCTTCCTAAAGCGTCTCACGGCCATGGCGGTGCTACGCGCCCCGCTGACAATGCAACGTTGCCCAACCTCCGCCGAGCGTCTAGTCGCGGACTTATTCGGATGTTATCACTATCAATCTTATTAGCAGTATTGTACTGAGTCATCTAAGCTACTTCACGGACGCTTTCATAATTAATTTACTAGCCCGGATCTTCATTGAAAAGTTCTCGTTTGAGTCTTCACTTTTATTCTTAACTAACCGTTGTGTAAAGTGAAATCTCCTATCTAAGAGAGCCGGGTGATCTGTAATAAAGGACCCTCCTATCACAGACACCTTTCGCTATTTAAGAAAGTGCATTAGGTATATTAATCAATATTATGATGTTGAGATAAATAAAGATTCTTGATTCTGATACTCTTAAATTTTCTGTTCAAAATTTACGTTTGGTTAATAAAATTCTTTGAAACTGTAGTTAAGCTCAAGTTTACTTGAAACATTTCTAGAATCAGAGACTTAAAGAAAAAGAATAACTTGAAAGCAAAAACTTAAGCTATTGCTTAACTACCTTTCACATAACTAAGCAACTTTGCTAGAACTAACACCTGGAATAACAAAAGGTACACTTATTATTACCAGAGAATTATAACGCGATGGTATTGTAAAAACGTCTTATCTTAGGGAACAAAGTAATAAATATTTCTGGGTAAATCCTCAGTCGTAAAACAAAGGTAGGTGTTTCATTGTCTGTTAGAAGTTCCTAGTTCTAACGTTTCGCTTGTAACAAGTCTTTGAAGTTCTTAATATTATTCCCATTTTTTTTATTGCATCTCTTAGTTCAGCCTATGAGGTTGTCGTCTGCTTAACCGGGCTTGCTTGTGGATGCCTCAATAAATTAAGGCCTTCAGCTAGGGCTTAAAAAACTTAAAAACTAAGCGACTACACGCTAAGGGCACCCCCGTGGGGTACGGACCTCGGCTTAGGGCGTCGCTGGGAGAGGGCAGCAAGGGATAGGCTGAATCGGAATTACCTACTTATTTCCATTACTTTCACGTTGATTTTATGGATTTTACCAATTATGTTGTAAAATTATTCTTTGAGCGGCATTCCACGAATTCGTCATTATCGCCAGTTCGTCATTTATTTTGTACTAGGATTAACCAGAATTAGAGCGAAGTAGTAAGTACGTTACCTGCAGTGTTATTAAATAATTTTGGTAGGAATGGGGTTTTAAAATGTTTTTCTTTAAGTTGATTTATGACTAAAAATAAGCTAGAAAAAGAATGGCATTATTTATTTTAACAACTGTCAGATTCAATGTTATCTAGTGTTCTTTTCGTAATAGCAGACGGTATAAAATTAGAAATAAGAAAGTTTACGAAATCCTCATCAGTTCAGCTACATTAAGGGGGTTTTCAGTGTAAGACAAAATAATTCTCGCAATTAAAACATTTGTTGTAAAATTCCGTCTAAATATAGGTACGAACCGGTATATTGATCGGTTGGATTTTGTGTTATTATCATCATTGTCGGTTCACCGCGACAATGATGTACAGACGCCAGCACATCAACCTACTACAAACTGTCAAATTTCTTTAATAGATTTTCAACTTTATCACTTAAATATAAGGTTCAAAGTTGATTGGGAAAATTTGACAGTATTGGTTAGGTTGATGTGCTGGCGTCTGTACTTCTGTGCTTATTCTAAATAGACAAGCTAGGCTATGAAATAACTAATGACAACAAAATGCTGTCGTTTAGAAAAACCCTAAGTACTTCGTAATAGTAACGTTAGAAGTATTTATCTGAAGATATAGTTTCCTTAGTTTTAACAGAATTATCGAAATCCTCTGTGCCTGTATCTATTCTTAAAATGTACCTAAGTCGTGATGTTAATAATTCCTAGTTATATGTACTCCGCACCTTTGTCCTTTGCCGACTAAACGTAGCCCCGGGCCACGAGCCACCTCAGCTGACTTTGCCATTTGCAAGAATTCTTAATACAATACTTATACATAATAGTTTTATGGTCGTTACTAAGAATATACCAATGTATCGAACCCACACTTCTCTTTTTTTTACATAGAATTAACTTTTAATTAGAAATAGAATAATGCGAGCAAAATCAGTGGTTGAGTTTAAGTAAAGTCAGGGAAATTAATTGCTAAGCAAATTGACTACCTACTTACGTAAATTTTCCGTATACTGAAATCACAACTACGGCGTATTTTGACCTATTTCGGCCACATAATGCGAAGGGGAGATAGCAGCCTTGAAAAGCTGTTCATTGTTGGCAATACCGAAGGAATGAGAGCACGAGGCTGGTAGCCAACACGATGGTCTAACCAAGTAAAAGATGCTACGCCCTCAAGTAAATTTTTGTAGAAGGCGCAGATACACTGAAAAAAAAAGTAGTTGCCACAATCAAGATTTTGTTTACATTGACTAAGTAACTTGTTTGCATCTGAGCCTATCAAGCACAAAGATCAAAGGTAGTACTTTTATTTGATTGAGATTTGAAACGGGTTCTTGATTGGAGTTATCACAAAACCTACTTGCAGCAATCAAGTTGATCAAGTTGCTTAATTGACACAACTAACTTACTTTGTTGTTTTAACTTTTCTACAATGATGTCATGTAGTCATCAAGAAACCTGTTTGAGCGTTCAATCATTTCAACTAGTATTGCTTCAATCATGTCGTGATGATCAACTTAACTAAGATTTTGATTAATCTAAACAAGATATCGTCAATCAAACTAAAAAGTCACTTGATTGGAGTGCATTTTTTTCAGTGTAGCAACTTTATAACGAAATCGATGGAGGCAAATTATCCGCTTAAAAGGGTCCAGTGACCGTGGTCGCTGGACCTTTGACCAATTGAAGAAGAAGAAATCACCACTATCCTTTTAACAATTGTATAAAATGGCTATAGTGCAACAAATTGAAGTCAAGAATCAATTTGCTTAAGTGCCTACTAATCTCCCTGACTGTTTGTAATGTTATGTCGAACAAAATATTAATCTTGGTCTTCCTTTTCATAATACGAGTAAACCATTACTTGGTATGGGAGAAAATAAATAACAGACAAATCTAGCATGGAGTAAGGATAGAAGGTAAATATACATATGGCTACATAATTATGATGATGATGAGATGACCGAAAAGAAGAAAGAATAAATATGGAGGTCATTTTGCAGTTGTTTGCTGAACTGAAAATGAAAATGACTGCCACTTAAAAAAAGGTGGATACATCAAAGATTATCCATGCTATATCACACTAATATTATAAAGGCGAAAGCTTGTGAGTGTGTGTGTGTGTGTGTGTGTGTATTGTATGTTTGTTACTTCTTCACGCTCAAACGGCTAGACCAATTTTGATGAAATTTGGTATAGAGATAGCTTGAGTCCCGGATAAGGACATAGGATACTTTTTATCCCGATATTCCCACGGGATCGAGACTTATGCGGGTGAAACCGCGTGGCGCAGCTAGTACTATGTAATAATAATTACAAATTGGAAAGTAACTCTGTCTGTCTGTCTGTATGTTACATTTCACGCCTAAACCGCTGAACTGATTTAGATGAAATTTGGTATAGAGATAGTTTGAGTCCCGGGAAAGGACATACGATACTTTTTATCCAGATATTCCCACGGGATCGAGACTTATGCGGGTGAAACCGCGGGGCGCAGCTAGTGAGATATAAAGGCAGACCCACAAGGACTAAGTTACACGTGCCCAATAATTTGGACTCATCCAAACTATATATATATATAATATATATATATATAATATTATAAATGCTAAAGTAACTCTGTCTGTCTGTCTGTCTTTTCTTCACGCCTAAACTACTGCACCGATTTGTGTGAAATTTGGTATAGAGATAGTTTGAGTCCCAGGAAAGGACATAGGATAGTTTTTATTCCGATATTCCAACGGGATCGAAACTTACGCGGGTGAAACCGCGGGGCGCAGCTAGTAGCAAATAATAATATCAATGACTTGACCACGGGTATATATAAACAATATTACGATCTTGGAGAAGTTGCAACGCTAATTATAATTATACTTGATTGACAGGCAGCAAATCTTATTCGTCTACGTATCCGCAGTCACAAGACGGCATTATACTAAAACATCATAAGTATCATTTGGGCAATATCTCGCTGCACAAAGACGACCGTCTGATGAACAGTTACCGACAGCGAAGGCCATGCGATCGCACAAAAACTAATGCAACATATCGCTACATGGTACGTGCATATATCAAAATTAATTAGTCCTCTTAGTCATTTGACCGATTTGACTTTAGCTGAGGTCACATTCGAGCTGATTCTACGAACGCTCCCGTTTCTTTAGTTAGCCAACGCCAGACATGTTATTATTTAGCGATTACTAAACTTCATTTTTATGTCTGAGTTGTCAGAACATTGAGAACTGACCCGCTTAAGGAGTGAAAAAGTTTCCGAGCTCGAAGGCCCGTTATGCTGCAGTCTGCAACACGAACCGATCCCACTTTTTGTTGGCATTATGAGTTAAACTCTGACCGATGTTTTTGTTTTGCTTCTAGGCTATTTTTAATCTAGCGGTATCTAAGTATGTTGGGATGCTTGTGTGGGGTTGTCTGAATCATTGAATTTTTTTTAAAAAGAGGTAACATTAGCACCGAATTTCTACGTCAGGGTGAGAAGCAGTGAATAGGATTAGAATAGAAAAAGCTTGTAGACAGAAATAAATCCAGGGCATTAAACCCATCAAAAGACCATAAAATACCTAGTTATACTTTTTAAACTTCATACTACGATACTTCGAATAATGAGAATTAATAATCCAAATTCGCTTAGCAACAAACACCAAAAAATTAATTATTTAATCTAGCAATCTGTCAGAAGTCAGACACAATTGAACATAGCACAAAATCGTTGTACCTACGTTCTAAGAACTCGATTAATTCTTTCCATGGCTATGGTATGCCATATATGTGCAATCAGACTGCAATGGTTCACCTTTGCAATATATCTCAAAAGTAAATTATACGTAGTGTAAAGTGTATTTACCTTGGTTACTGACATTTCATTAACAACTTCTCCTTCATTAATGACAGTTAGTTTAAGCGTCATGAACTCATGATACATAGATTTTGACAGGATAACTATACGTTTATTATACTCGATTCTTCATTGAATCCTCCATCATCATAATAAAATTCTCTTGCCCTTGTCCAAAAGACATGGACAAAAAAGTACATTCCAAGTACACATACATAGTAAATAATATTGTATATTAAGAATAGAAAAATGAATTAATACGTTGTTTTTAACCTCTCTGAACTCGTCAGTGTTTATTTCAAAATATTTAGTAATGCATGATGAATTCAAAGTACCGTTTGTCAACTTCCGCCATAGTGGACCATAGAGAAAGATAAATATATTAATGGGCGTTCCATACCATGCATACTACTTGTAGACATGTGACGTGGCCGACAAAATGCTCATATTAGGAACATTTTATTCTTACGAAACTATCTTCATTGGTATTTGTTGCATTTAATAAAATTATCTTTTCATAATATTGATGCGTAAGATAGTTTTTTTTATATTTCACACACAAAAAAAATCATAAAACGGAACGCGTTTACTTATTTGACAATGACAATGTGCGTTGTCTATGTCGAATGTCAATGTAATGAAAATAATGAAATAATCACAAAGTACTTTTTGATTGGATTTAATGTTATTGCATATTCTTCATTGCGTACCTACTGTGTTTATGTTTTTGCGAATATTCCTATTTGTCCCCGCTTATTCCTACGGACTGATACCTTCTACCACTCAATTACCTTGCTATTAACACTGGACTCTGATTTGCATTGCGTTACATTTTGCGTCTGAGGTGCATCAACTGCGGAATAGCCATGCAAAGGTTGCAGAGGCATCTCATATCCTCGCTTTCTGCACACCATCAAACAAGAGTTTCGCGTTGGATAACCAATGCTCAAACCGAGGAAGCTGTCTGTTGGAACCTATTTTAGGGTACTAAAGGAAACAGGACCGTTAGTTGTTGTTGTCACGTTATGACAATTATCTGGTACCTTGGTTGGGCAAGACACCAAAACAATATCCAAGTTCCAGCTGGATTTTTAGACAAACATATTATTAACAATTCAAGAATATTAAAACAATCTAACAAAAGGCTAATCTTTCTTGAAAACCATAATTACAATTGTAAAACAATAATATATAAATATGCTTGTATTTTTTAACATGTCTGGTTATGTTTAAAGCAGCTATTTATGTAATTACTAAAGCCCTATACTTACACTTAATCCAGGTTACTGTATTTGTGAAATAAAAATTCTCTATTTTATACAAGCTGGTTGATTGACCTCACTCGGTATCTTCATTAACACTATTGCTGCAATTTATGTTATTTAGGTAGACATTTAAGATATAATAATTATAATATAGGTAGCAAAATATTTTTATTATTTTGTCTAATAAATAAATAATTATTTTTACTCTTTTGCTTTATTTTGTGCTTCTCTTTTTTATAGTATATTGAACTACCTATTTAAAAAAATATAAGGGTAATCTGTAAAAATGTACTTTAAAGAAAACCATTAATTTCGAATATACTTTGTTAATTGTTATTATGACTGCCTCGTTGGTCTAGTGGTCGCAAACGCTACTGCTGAGCATGAGGTCCTGAGTTCGATTCCCAGGTCGAACAAAGAGATATAAACCCCATATCTCTCTCTTAATTTTTTCATCAGGAATTTTTCAGTAGTAGCCCGGAGTCTGGACTTGTGCGCTTGATGGCAATCAGCTCGCCCATGGGACTCAAAATAACTGGTGAAATGTGGTTGTACTACACCTCTGACCAACCCTTCGAGGAATATATAGGCGCGATGTTAGGTTATGTTTGTTATTATTGTCACATTTTTTGAGACTATCACCCAGTTTCATAAAAATGTTAATCAATATGCAGTTTAAAATCCTTCATTTAGGTGGCCATCACTTTGTTTAAATGCTTAATAATATTAAAACCATATCAGTTATACGTAATAATATAATTCACAACTGTTCGCTATTTTAAAGCGCCTTTAAGTGTTTTAATAGCAAAATTATAATCTATGCACCTTATTGCTAGCGATCTGATTAAAAGGTTTAATGAAACTGTTTTTTGTCTAGTTTGTTGTACTGACAAGTTCTCTGAGTTTTTTATTTGTAGCAATTTAATGAACAAATATTCACGAATATAAAACACCAAGAATCATAGGTGTACAATAAATTCGATAACTATGCCGACGTCCTTACAAAAACTGGCCATGTCCTTTATTTACTCGTAGGGCAGCGCAACATGTCCACACTGCGTTTGCGATTTAATTTCCAAACATGTAATGCAAATATGTTTACTCAAACATATGTATGACTTTTTAATAGGAAGTACAGACGCCAACACATCAAGCTACCCGAAACTGTCAAATTTTCCCAATCAACTTTGAACCTTATTATGTAGCAATAAAGTTGAAAATTTAATAAAGAAATTTGACAGGTTGTAGTACCTAGCTTGATGTGCTATCTGTACCTACCAGTCATTCTGAAATCAACTTAATTTACACTATCCTCAATATGCTTTTGCTCTTAATCAGAATTAAATGTACATAACTAGGATAGGATATTACATTGTTATTTTAATTAATTAATTAGGTTGTTAATATACGTATATAATATAAGGTGTTATTTACAATAGAACAAAGTTGATATTCATTAGTTTGGTTGAAGTAACATCATTTAGAAACTAGGATTTGAATAGGCTTTAAGTTGTTGTTGTTCCGCTGTCTTTCTTGTGTTATCCCGAGTTACCAAAAAAGGCTACACAACCCTTGCGCGTGGTTTTCTTACCTTCCCCATTCATACTTTCAACTTGTTCTAATTCTTCATCTCGTAACTAAAACCGTGCTCAAGTATTAGCCAGCCAGCTTATTGGTAGCAAGACCCATGGTCTCCATGAACTCCGGAATTACTTTTAATGTCACATGTAAACAACATGTGTGTCAAATGTAACCACGGGAAGACTGAAATTGACAAATGGCAAGAAGCAAGCTGTACTAGAAATTATAAAAATCATTAGTTGTTATTATTTCTAGTAGTAGATTTAAGCCTTGTTTTGAGATAATTTTGTTTTTGTATTTCGTAAACAGTACGTACAGTGCGGCCAACGAGAGATCGCGTTCTTGACACCTGTCAATTTCATACAAACGAATACGATTGTTTATTGAAATAATTGATTTATATAAATATTTACAAAGTAGGGCCTTATACTTAACGTGACCATTCGTCCCGCTTTGGACGGGACAGTCCCGCTTTCAGGCTGTCTGTCCCGTTGTCCCCAACTAGAGCAAATGTGTCCCGCTATTACAAAGGGACCAAACGATATTCAATTCAATTTATTCATGAACAGCTTACATTGTATCTGAATATTCTGAATATCAAATATAAGACAGCACAAAACACAAAACAACAGTAAGTACTTAGTCGATAAATTTTAATTACAAAGACAAAAATCGACAAATCATGTGATAAACAGGACATTTCAAAACTAATTTGCTCCACCGATAAATACAAAACAAATGCGTCTTCAACCGCAACGTAATGTTAAAATTGCATAGATATTATATATTAATATATGTACCTAATATATTATTTTTCCTGTCCTTTACTCTTTTTATAATAAATATCTAGTGAAATAAGTTTTTTTGTTTAATTCCGCAAGCGTCCCGCTCTGAAAAAAAAAAAATAGTCACGCTACTTATACTAGATGTAGATAAAAATAATTGGATTCTACCCTGTATCTCACTCAAGTACTTATACTTACATAAGTATTATCTAAAATTTCTTAAACAAATAGTAGGTAAACAATTTATCTACTATAAATTATGGCCATATTCTAATAACGCTACTTTTTTGCATCATCGTATGACATTTTTGCAACCATGTTCCGTGTTCTGATGATTTTTGCAATGTTACATTTTTAATAAGGTCGCGTTTACTTTGTCATTCTAGAAAAATGTACCGTGTCAACAAAATATTAAGATTGTAAAAACTAAAAATTAAAATTATTTTTACGTATTATAACTAAATGATGATGAACGATGATTATAACTAGTAAAAAGACAATATAAAAATAATTATAGAACATAAAGTAAAAAAGGGCCTTTACCGACGACATTATAATCTATAGAATTGATGTAAGTATCATGTCTCAGATATTTTAACTTATATAATAATTACATAAAGTTACTTATATAATTGTTACTTATTAGAATTGTTGTCTTTCTGACAGATGTCAGGAACACATTCTCTGGACGGCCGGACTGTCGCCAAATAACATCATCTGGAGTCACCTATACTCCATTTATTATAACATTAGAAAAAAGAGGCTCGCAGAAGCAGGAGTACGAAATCTTTCATTTTCAAGTTAAGTATAAACAATTTTAATAAATAATGTTTGTGCTTTTTTTGTATGTAACAATGTATGGCATACAATAAAGCATATTCTATCTATCTACTCGTCACGATGCTTGGAGAGGTACATGAAATGAAACAATTTTTAGTAACAATCGGTTTATTAAAAACAACTTTAAATAAACCGACAAAATAAAAAAAACACGTGCTGCCATAATTTATGAAGGGAATAGATAACATTTTAGATTTGGTAGAGTTATAGTGAATGAAAAACGTTCCCGGTACTGTCCGCCCCTGCTTCTTTTAGATCTTAAACATTGACACGACAATATTTTAAGTAAAAACTAAATAATATTAAATGAAAGCCTTGTAATTTTAGAAGGTAGATAGGTTAAATAAGTACAATTAAGTGTGACTGCTGTTATTTAAATTGATTATATTTAACTCCACATCAATCTTGACTGTAATAATGTTTGTTGTACTTTTATTACAAAGTGTGCCCCTAAAAGAGCCTTTTTTAACTTCTGTCTAATGCTATGTAAATGGAGTATAGGGTTAGCAAAATGCAATGCCAACAAAATTATTGTAGAAAAACTGAACAATACTAGAATAATTTATAATTTAAAGAGTAGGTAATTAGGTACGAAGTTTTGAGTTTACTTATAATAACCAAGTGCTAAACTTTTCTATTAGGTAAGTACTTATTTACCGTAGGTAATTTAAAAGTGTAAGAAAAAGCTTATAAGTACAAAGACCTAGAGGAAAATAAAATATAAAACGGTGGATTAACCCATTCAGTGTAGGTACGTATATTAAAAAACTAAGCAGAATGTCCTAAAAAAATATATGAACACAGCTTCCATTTTATTCGAATAAGGTACGAATACTTATTTTAACTTTAACAGAAACCAAATTCTCAAACAACCCCCGCACGGTATCTAAATTGTGCGACGTTGTCAAATTTACATCAGAGCATTCTAAACATGCATCTAGCAACATCGCATTTACCTCCACGAGAGAAAAAACAACCCACACAGGCGCGTCCGAAACAGGTGTAAAATGCACGTTGTACGCACACGAGGGCAATGCGCATGATTCTCACGAAAGGTTTCTGAGAAATGCCACGCACACTCAGGCCCTAATGCGTTTGTGTTACAGAAAAAAATCTAAGTCGCAACCACACAGCGGCGTCGAGAAAACAATGATGCGCCCGCACCGCTCATCGGGCGTTTGGATTTCTCTTGCAATTTTGAGGATAATACGCAGTAGAATTGCTCTTTGTTCCGTAGCCACTAAAAAGGAATCAGTTCCTAAAAACTATTTAAGATTTGCTATAGGTATGTTGTATTAGGTAACTACTAGATAATTTATACGAAAAACTAGTTTGTTTGTTTTTACTGCAACTTGCTATTGTTTTGTTTTATTTTTGTGCACGTGGTGTTAAATGTCAATCGCCTTGCGTTGTGGTAGGTCTGCATACCAATGACGTTTGCGATATAAAATACTTGTAAAAAAATTGCTTTGCTGGAACAAAATGCTTAGTTATATTGCGGAACTGTCTTTATAGCTTACTAACTAACTTCTATTAAGAATTTAGAGACAATCCAGTTAATAATAATAATTTAACAAGCTATTTTGTGCAGAATTGGAAACAAACTGATAATTATTCAAGTTGACTGTATAGTTATTGTATTCAAAGGCATTTTGCGTGTGAAAATAATTGTAAAAACACACATTAGAGAATCACAAATATTTACACAGCTGAATCAAACTATTTTCAACAGGGGTGATACTTACTGGATTTAATAAATAAAAAACTTCGATTTCCGAAAGCGGTGCACACATTGTAGAAGATGATAGGGGTGCATAGGAATGCAGCGGGAGTGGTAAAAAACGATAAAATACAGTTAGATGCGGGGGTGGCTGAGTTGAAACCGGTTTTGTAGAACCCACCACCACTGCTATTTCTTATAGATAAATAGGCTAGTTTCGGATTCGTAATTTGGGCGAAAATGTTTGATAATATTGGGCTACTTCCTGGAGGAATTGGTTCAGTGCTTAGGATGTAAATACGAATCAAAGTATTTTTTCAGACTTGACCCGAGCCGATGAGGTTTTGTTAGATCAGATATTAGTACTTACTAACGTTTGCTAACAGTTTCTTAATAATTTATTTAAAATAGAATCCGTTGAAAATGTTGTAACTTACTACGAGTAGGATACATGTTAAGACAATTCTTTTTTTTGTTATCATATTACTTACTATTTGTTTCCTAGTTAAATTGGAATCGTTTGGGCGCTCCTTGCGGGGCTCCGCATCGCTGTCAGTGCGGTAAGGCTGTCGACTGCCTCGGACACCATGGCCTATCCTGCAGTAGCAATAACATTACCTTGTTGTGTTGTGTAGTTTCGTCTTTTACTTATCGAGAAAATAAATCACACGATCGACATAACCGAGTATTTTTCAGAACAAATAATAAATGTGAAATATTGATATCGCTTTTTACTGGACAAAATACTACAGTATCCTCTACAAGAAATATCTGTTTGTAACAGTCGTAGCGTCAGTAAATACTTGTAGAACTTTAAATTGTCAACTTCGTAGCAAGCAAGATCTCGTAGCTGCTCGAAGTATGAATTAATGTACAGGCCAGCACATCAAGCTACTACAATCTGTCAAATTTCTTTAATAGATTTTCAACTTTATCGCTAAAGCATGAGGTTCAAAGTTGATTGGGAAAATTTTACATTTTCGGGTAGCTTGATGTGCTGGCATCTATACCTAATAATGAAATAATAATATAATTGAATGTAAACCCTGCCTTTGGCGACTTTGCATTTGCTTTGACGAACTAGGTAAAATAGGTATGAACATAATACCTAAATATGGGAACTTTGACAAAGTTGCAAAAAAAAATATTTTTGGAGAACTATCGGACGGTCAAGCACCGCGTGTCGCCTATTGCCGACGAAACAATAGAAAATCAATTGTGTCTCATTAGCGGAGCTTGACAGAATTAAAACATAGGTGGTTTTTAAGTACCTACTAGAAAATTAGATGTATGAAGGAATTGTGCAATTAGAAGAAATTAAAGATAGGAAATGAGTAGAAAACTCAAGGGAAATAATGACAATCGCTAAAGTTTGTAGGGATTGAAATGTTTTAACAAGTTTCTAATATAATTTGCTTCTAACTCTTCATAGTCCTTCGATGTGCAGAATGCTATTGTAATTGTTTTGTAGGTTGAAGATAATTTCATACAAAAATGCTCAGATCTTGGAAATATTCTTAGGTTCCTACTATCCAGTCAATATTGACTAAAGAGTGAGTTACATGTACCTACTCCGTGTACCGCTACCGTACTGCGAAATTAAAAGTGTTCCGTAAAGTGACATTAGCAATTATTTAATTTACCCTAAATAAAGATGTGACTAGCGAAATTATTAGCATACGGGTCTTAGGTACAAGTACTCGTAGGAAATTAAAAGTAAAATCGGCACGAAGTATGCTAACAATTTGCAAGGGAATATTAATGAGGGAAGATAAGGTTCCGAACCGTTTTACTTTTAAATACGATATGTGTTAAATTTGAACAGATCGCCCTGTGGGTGGCTGGTCATCAATTTGGCGAGTGGAGGGGCAGGTGGGGGGCGCGCGGGACGAGGGCGAGCTCAGCCTCGTCTAACCCCTTATTTTACATTTCACACTCCGGGAAAATCGTTAGAGAAATCTGCGTAGCGTGCATGTCCGAGACATACGCACACCGACACGCGGCGGGCGGCGTGTGAGCGTCCGAGCCACCCTTGCCACCCGCCGCTATATCGACGAAACTTCAAGAAATCCTCTTATACGCACATGTGTACCTAGTCACATATGTAAATCAAAATTACACATTCAATTTCTTCTGATCAAATTGATCGGACGGCACACATCTATGTAAATACTAGCGGGTAGCTAGCCTATCAATGATTGAAGTTTCGCACTTTTCTGAGAATAGATCTATAAATTACTCATCTGGATATTTCAGCGTTGTACATCTTTAAAGTTTCTGATCATCTTCAACTTCAAATATCTTCCTCCATAGTTGCTAACGTATAGAAAATCAAGTAATATATTGTAGTAGATGTATTTTAATTAGAAAGCGGCTCGGGAGATGCTGCGGGGCGCGGGGAGGCTCGGGAGGCGCAGAACAAGCGGCGAGGCGATCTATTGAAAGATGTCGCCGTGGGGCGGCGAGCCGAGTGGTCACATACATTATTACCGAACAATGTCACTATGCAAATGTATGTGGGAAGGCTTTGTGTGAACGCACTTACGCATACGGGGGGAAGCGCCTCCACATAATCCGAGGCTCACCCCGCCGGCCTGCGCCCGCCGGCTCTCGCCAAAGATGGTTGTACGCATGTGAGTGTACACACGCGGCACTTTCTCTTGAAGCTCGCCACTGGCTTTTAAAGAGGGTGGCCGGAGGGCGGCGGGGGGCGAGCGTTCCGAGTGGGTGACCACGGGGAGGCTCAGCGTGTGCCGGACAGCGCCGCCTAGCGGCACGCTGCGGCACCGCAGCCCTGCACGCACCACGCAACCACCTATGCAACAGGTCCAGACAACTGGTCTAGACGCTGATAACGCGGGATCCGCCAGCCGACCATCAACATCAAACCCATCCTAATAACTCATCGTAACCCCTGGCTCCAGAAGCCGCAAGACACTAAACGTTGTGAAAGATGTGCACAAGGAGTGCAGTGTTAGCACGGCTACAGGCTACAGGGTGCTCCACTCGGCCGCGAGGCGAGGCGGGGGCGGCCTCGTTTAATTGAGTGTACTCAGCGCCCTCGCCAAATGATACTCCTCTGTTCCCAAAATACCTGTAAGCCTGTAATAGATGTTAATTAGAGCGCCGCCCCGCGCACGCTGCAAAGAAAAAATAATAATTTGAACAGGTCGTAATTAGAGATGTTTACATAACTGTAAAACAAATATTTTCTTAATTTTTAATATTTTTTCCTCTTTCGGGTCCTTTAGGGTCGGGTTTAAGCATATTTATTTTTCCTCGGGACTTTCTCGAGGCTAAAGAGAAAAATCTGAAATTACATCTGAAAAAACTTCTCTGCAGTGAGTACGTAAGGAATAAGGAGGTGGTACTGGCCGGTAGGTGGGTAGATTGGGTAGCTTAGTGCGGTGCGGTGCGAGCGATGCGTGCGTAACAGCGTCACATGGAGTGCGCGTACAGCATGCGGTGGTGGACGCGGCACACGCTATCGCACGTCACAATAAAATGGAACTCGGCAGAGCGGGGGCAGCCACGGCTCGTTTGAATCGAACGCACGTCCGGGCCCGCCTCCCTCGGGGTGTGTAGTGGACTTTTCACTCGGCTTGATATATATTTTCCATTCCTCCCGATGCCGGCTACTGCGGCCTATAGGTTCCGGTCCGTGGTGCCCGTGGCGGCGGTGCGTTGCTCGCATTTACATGCGCTGCTCGGACGCCCCCCTCGGCCGCTCCAGATGAGTGCTTGCTCGCATATCAACATCTCGATCGAACTTAATTAAATTTTCCATCACTTCTCATTAGACTTAGAGCTTTGTTTATGATCCTTGTACGATGATTGGATGGAGAGGGGCTTTGGCTTCGTAATGAGTCTTACACAAAGCTGTGGGCTGTTGGATTATGTATTCTAGTTCATTACGTAATCACATACCTATTCGTACAGCATAATTAGAATTCCCAATTTCCAGGAAACACTGCGGACGTCAAAGACTTTATAGCTAGTATAGCTACCTATGTTCATCAATCTCTCGTTCAGTAGGAGCGATCCTTTCTTCGTCACAACTTGTGTTAGTTTACATTACATAGATTATATTAAAATTTGTAACGCAATACGTTTACGTTATATACCTAGTATACTTATATAAAGATATATATCAAAATTGCCAAGATCGCAACCTTTGCGCCAAAACTCAAAACTGTAATGGATTTGAAACTACCAAGACTTAAGTTTACGTAAAAAGATATCACCTCTCACTAAAAAAATCTCCAGATTCCTGGGTGATTTACAAACACAAATCTTACACGCAAAACTCTCAAAACCGGAAATCTTTCTATGGAGACAATAACTTGTAGGTAAGCCTAATAACGCACTGCCAAACGAGAAAAAGATCGATATTTCACCAATTGATTGTTCAGACTTCAGAGCCACAATCATCAGCCTTACCAGATGCTGCTCCATACCAGTATTTTACTTAGAGCGACTGCCTATCTGACCTCCACAACCCAGTTACTGGGTAACATCTTTTGGTAAGACTGGTTGTCAGACTTTGAACTTATTCTGACTACCTGTAACGACTGCCAAAGATCTACGAATGACAGCCAGAAACAACGGCTTTAATTGCTTAAGGAAATAAAGCTGTTGAAAGTCTCGACATGTAATGGATGGTCAGTGGTCACCCATCCACAAACTGACCGCGGCAAGCATAGCTTAACCTTTGATCGACGTGTGGCTGTTATCAATTAGCCACGAGGCTTCAGAGTTCAGAGCCAATAATAAAAAAAGTATCTAAGTACCGACAATTTGTCACAAATATTGAATTGTTTATGACCATAGACATAGCCGCGCCCGCACTCGACAAGTCTATCGGTCAAGGTTAAAAAGTGTTCGTTAAGGTCCCCTTTTTATTGTTTTGGGTTCACAATCAGATACACAATCACCTCGTTCAACGTTGTTTGGGTCAAACAGCCAGTACGTTTGTTAGAAATTGTAAATAATTTCTGAATTAAGTAAAAATGCTTTTTTGTTTGCCACTGTTCCTACTGCGACACGACAAATGGTCATTGTCGGCTTGTGGAGCTGACCACAAACCGTGCGCACGGTAAACTGTCGTCAACGAGCATTTCAGTAGTCATAAACTTGTTATTTTCTATCATCACGGCCAAGACCAAAGCCATCAATTCCCGCCGATGAGAAGGACCCAGACAATTATTAGACTAGCATTTTATTTTAAGCAATCTCCTGCTAGAAAGCCTTTGCCCAATTGTGACACAAAATCCTCATTAATAGCTCAGTCTTCCGAGTTCTACTTACAGTTTTTTATTTCGCGAAGTGACTCGCGCTTTACTTGTGGTTACCAATTACTCTGTGAGTGTGTGTATAAGCGCAGGAACTTTCGGTACCGTCCAAGACAATGCTGAAGTAGAAAGTATGTGTTTGTGTTATGTGCTGATGCTACTCGTCTTCACGGACACATTCACAGCGTGATTGTACACATGGTTAACACAAGTAAAGCGCGCGTCGCTTCGTTAAATAAAAATACTACAGCAAAGTTCCAGTTTTTATAGGGCTCTGAAAAGCAATTAGAATCCAATTATACATAATATCGAACCGTAGGGCTCGGGTCAAAGCTGAAAAGGCGACGAAACGCACGCGTAGCCGCTCTATCGTGGCCTTCGTAGCACGTTAAAATTTTGCGAAAGTTCAAAACGCAATACCGTGTTTCCTTGACCTGTCATTGACAAGACGGGGTTATAACAAATCATAATCACAAATAGGACGCTTGTTTGTAATTAAGATTGGTTATTGCATACCAAAAGATTCAAAAGCTACCTTCGTGCGTCATCTTCATATATTTTGCACATAACCCTTTCGACTAACGCGGTCAAAGGCTTAAATAAAAATGAACCTTAAGTCTAGGGAATAAGAAACTACAAGGAATTCCCGTAGATCCCCTACCGTTTGTCTTTTACGAGCGCTTTCACCCGCTATCGCGGTAGGTGGACAGTTCTGAGATTTAGCTATTTTATGACACAGTTCTGAGTGAAAAATGTTTGCCAACGAAACTGAAGTGAAACAAGCTTGGTAGCTTTAATAATCGCCTGAAAACGTGGTGATTATTTGATGCTTATTTCAAACAAGTATTATATGTAGTAACGCCAATATACAGTCTGTTGACAGTCCTTTTACCTCTGACTTCAGCAACCTTATTGTGACGAAAATAAAGATCACAATGATTTTGACAGACTTGTCACTGGCAGCAACCCAACAGCAACCTTATTTTAATGAGAATATAGATCATTATGATTTAGACAGTGGTGCAAAACCAGAGGTAAAATAACTGTAAACGGACTGTAATTACTTACAAGTTTATTAATTTTCTTTTTAAATGAAAACTTCTTTAGACGCGTTGGCCATTTTTTGAGATGGAAAAAACTATTGAACTCGCACCACTGTTACCGTAATGGACACCGCTTCGGATGTGTTCGGCTGTCCTCGGGATGTACTTACTTAGTTTTAATGTATATCTGATATGTCAGTGAGTGATGGGAAAGTATTTTATTGTCACTTCTGTCGGCACTCCCGGAGTGTCACTGTTTTTTTTTGAAGTGTAAACTTCTTTAGCGGCGTTGCACACTTTTAGTAGTGGGTAAAAAATGTTAAACTCGCGTCAGGACATCGCGTCAGGACACGTGACCGTCAGGAGAGATCCCCCCCCCCTCTTTCTACGGCGGCGCCAACCGAAGTGAAGTGACACATGGACACAATGGATGGATGGATGGATGGATGGATGGATGGAAGTGGAAGTGGAAGTGGAAGTGGAAGTGGAAGTGGAAGTCGAAGTGGAAGTCGAAGTGGAAGTCGAAGTGGAAGTCGAAGTCGAAGTGGATGTCGAAGTGGAAGTCGAAGTGGAAGTCGAAGTGGAAGTCGAAGTGGAAGTCGAAGTGGAAGTCGAAGTGGAAGTGGAAGTCGAAGTCGAAGTGGAAATCGAAGTGGAAGTCGAAGTGGAAGTGGAAGTGGATGGATGGATGGATGGACAGCTGATGGCTCGACCGTCTGTGTAGTAGCCACACTGCTGTGTATTCGTAAAATTCGTTTAGTGTTTAAAATATGGAAATTGAAGAAAGTGCATCTATTAATGAAAAAAGTGACGCAGAAATAGTGAAAAAAAAATGAGTTATATTAATTAAATTAATAATTGATTTATTTCAACGTTAATATTCAAGTTTTCACTTCTGCCGGCACTCCCGGAGTGCAACCCGTCTTTTTTAGGGTTCCGTAGTCAACTAGGAACCCTTCTAGTTTCGCCATGTCTGTCTGTCCGTCCGTCCGTCCGTCCGTCTGTCCGTCCTCGCTTAATCTTTGTGACCGTTAGCACTAGAAAGCTGAAATTTGGTACCAATATGTATATCAATCACGCCGACAAAGTGGTAAAATAAAAATTGAAAAAAAATGTTTTATTAGGGTAGCCCCCCTATATGTAAAGTGAGAATTGATTTTTTTTTTAATTTCAACCCTAACGTGTGATATATTGTTGGAAAGGTATTTAAAAATGAATAGGGGTTTACTAAAAGCATTTTTTGATAATGTAAATAATTTCGGAAATAATCGCTCCAAAAGTAAAAAACAATGTGTCCCCCCCCCTCTAACTTTTGAACCATAAGTTTAGAAAATATGAAAAAAATCTGAAAAGTAGAACTTTATAAGGACTTTCTAGGAAAATTATTATGAACTTGATAGAAACAACAGTTTTTGTACAAAAAAGACAAAAAGTTGTACAAAATCATTTCTGGACTTAGTTCGTAGTATAATCGTATATGCATGCATTTTTTTTTAACTTCGTTTCCATATTTTATTATCCTGAACGTACCATTTTTCAAACAAAAAATATTTATTAAAATCGGTTCTCGCAATCCAAAATTACCACCTAAAACTTCTGGCACGTCTATGTATTAATTAGTAACCCAATTCCCCGAGAGATGGCGCTGTAGGTACTTATTACATTGGGTCGGGTATTATCGAATTGTACGTGGGAACACTTATTGTGACGGACGGGAAACTACGGAACCCTACACTGAGCGTGGCCCGACACGCTCTTGGCCGGTTTTTTTTTTTTTGAAATGAAACTTCTCTACGCACGCTTGACTTGGGGAGTAAGCTGGCGAACGCGTGACGTAAGCGTTACGAAAAGTGTGATCGGGCGAGACGAACGGTTGTTGAGTGGGGGACATAAGCAAGAGAAAGCAGTGCGCGCGCACATTTTCTTTCTTTCTTCCTCTCATAGCCAAATACGTTTGAAGTTTCACTTCAGTCGTGTGGTCATAAGCACACTCGGTTTTTTTTGGTATGCTACTTATTCGTTTAGTAAATATTTACATAATATAAGCTAGCATTTTAAACATAATATGTATATTTATATGAAAAAATAAGCAAAAGAATCATATGGCATCAAAAAATTCGTCCGCATCGCAGTCAACAGGAACAGTACCCAAACAGCGCCATACAACGTGGCAATGCTGCCAGCATTGCCACGTTGTATGGCGCTGCTAATTCTTTGGCCAAGAAATAGGCCAGCCCTCTGGTCATGTGAAGAGTCGCTTGGCGATATCTCGAAAAACCAAGTGGGCACTCGGACCTAGTATTTCATCCCCAAACGGCTCGAACATATAACTCCCAATCAGGTTGCAATATTTTCGCCGTTTGAGGTTTTCTGCAGGTTGGTAATATTAATATTATTTAAGTACTTCAAATTCAATAGATGATGGGGTCATATTTTGTTTTTTTTTTTTTTTTTTTTAATAATGCCAGACATGAGTTTTCCAAGGCATCGAGTTCAGTTCGTATTCAAACAGAATCGATGTACTCTTATAAACAAGTGTAGCGCACCTACAGTAAGTATATAGATACAAAATTTCCCTGAAAAAATGTGGATGTGATCTGAATCCTAATTGCGTAAAGTGGGTTACGCAAATGACAATCTAAGAAATCATTTTGAAGGATATTGCTAATCCATTGTTTCATATGTTCGAAAAAAAATTCTGCTCAACAACTTAAATAACGCAATGAATGTTGTTGAACTTTCAAAATGAAAGCCATTCGTAATGTTAATGTGTTAAGCAATTACTCCGCTGGAGTAGGCAACAATTTTCCTGGAAAAATGCGAATGTTACCATAAAATTCATCAAAATTTACTAGTTACAGTTGGCTGGACATCAATGGTGTTACAATTATGATTTTTGCATTTACATTCCAAATGTCATTCAGTCAAACGTCAGTTTCTGACAGTTAGAGGCGACATCTGGTGGTCGCCGATTCACAGTTGTAGTTTAATCGATATTTTAACATATTGATTGCTAACCATCGAAATAATGTCGTATGGAGCAATCCTTAGTAATTTTCAGCTTTCAGTTAAAAAAGTCATAATAAACTAAATAACCGTAAACGGAAATTTAATTATTTTTTTCCAATATAGACTTCTTTCTAGAAACATTGTTGTGTCCGATGTGTAAATATGTTAATGGATATAAAAAATCTTAATTGTAACAATGGTAACACTGCACTGTGACCTTCAGCTGGCCTAGCTAGCGTAGCATTAAGTTTCAATACCTAGAATAAGAAGCCAATTTATACTAATTTTACTAGTCATGCCAATCGCCAATAAACAGCCATAGAGGAGATTGTGAAAATCACCATAACTACTTGCCAGAAGAATTTGTGATTTTTGAAGTGAAACTTCTTTAGGCACGCTTGACTTGGGGAGTAAGCTGGCGAACGCGTGACGTAAGCGTTACGATAAGTGTGATCGGGCGAGGCGAACGGGAGTTGAGTGGGGGATATAAGCAAGAGAAAGCAGTGCGCGCGCACATTTTCTTTCTCTCTTCCTTTCATAGCCAAATACGTTTGAAGTTTCACTTCAGTCGTGTGGTCATAAGCACACTCGGTTTTTTTTTTGTTTAATTAGTAAGCAGGAGAACGGCACTGCTAATCCTCTTTCTAAGTCAGTCAAATTGTACGATAGTCAATCAGTAAAATAGAAGCGTGCTGCCCAATGCTCATTGTGAACCAGAAATAGTGCATCCAGGGAAATACATTATTAAGCATATTGACCTTACAACTTACCAACCTTATGCCATTTTATCGTAGGTAATATACCATTTCATACAACTATCAACTATCAAAGAATGAAAGTTGTGATTTGAATATGCGGGCAATTTGAGATGGTAGGCACTTTGCTCAACAATAAATTTTCCTGACTGTACCAAGTATGTACCAATGTACCTCTCTAATTTCGTCACTCGCGAAGGATGTTTTAATGCACTAAAATTGCCATTAAATTTCTAAGGCATTAACAAAATAGAGTTAGCAAAAAAAAGACATTTATTTTCGTCATCGCAAAGGAAATTAAGTTCAAATCTGCGACTAGGGGTTGTTATTAGGTCAACAAGGCCGTGGAAATTGCTGCAGTGGGCTTTCACTTGGAGCCTACATACCTACAGAGCCGACCTATTACGAAAATTTAATTTGACCTTTAGTATAAAGTTATACCTAAATACTATAAAGGTGACCTGTGATTACAAATAAAGACTTAGGGTATTTTAACAATGGACTTGAAAAATTTAGAATTCTATCGTCATTGCCTATTTACAATAAACACGCCACAGTTCAAACAATAACAGAACTAGAAGCCTCCATAAATTATAACGTGACCATCATGCAATGAGAATTCAAATCAATATTACAAACTAGAACGATTTTACGTCCAATAGATCTGATGTAAGCAAATTTCGCAACGTCCCTTTCCCAACCTGTTCCATTTCCTATGTCTGCATAATAGATAAACTTATATACGTATGTAAATAAGTACTCCACAGGCTATAGTATGGACCCCCGATATATAGTTTAAAGCTATAGTTATACATTGGCTTGACAATACTAGCCTCCCCCATACCAGGATATTTTACTTTCTCTGGACGAGGCCCCTTAGGCGGCGGCGTCCTGAACGCCACCCGCCACCCCCTGCGCCCCCCGCCGCCCGTCCGCCCTGGACCCCCCCTCACGCATAGTACACCATACAGAGAGCGAACTAACTCTGCTGCCAGCCTCTATAAACTCGTTCATACGTGTTCCTGTATAGATAGGTACTTATTTAAATACGCAATTTGAAGCCCACCTATACATACTATATCTATATGTGTGCCTACTGAGCTTTAAATCAATTTGGCGTATAATTTTATTTGGTTTAAGCTGATTTAATTTGAACGGACGTTGGCTTTTGAAATTGTAATTGTTTCATTTGGTTACAATGTTACTTGGGAACACTAGTTCTACCTAGGGTCCTAGGAGCTTCCTATTAGTTTCATCGTTTTTATTACTTACCTAATACTTACCTATTAAGATAGCAAGGTAGCCACTAGCCTATACAGTTTTTTTTTTTAACCTTTTTTAATAGCTACGACTTTTCTTCTTTTTAATGTATAATTTAGAGAACGGGTTTTCTGCGTATTTCTCCGCTACAATTTCGAAAGATAAAGTTTGATTAAAAACTGCGAATTCTACGCGCTCACGTAATGTGAAGAGGGGATGAAACGGGGGTCAAGCGTGAGTCGTCCCTTCCTACTACGGATGCTTCGTGTGTAGTTGTGATTTTAGCGATTTTGTTTTGGCTGTATGATTTCAGTGAATATTGATGACTTTAACTTTAGAGTAGTTTGATATTAAATTCGGACCATAGAAATATAATATACTATGATTTGGACTATAAAATATTTATGTCCCATTGCATGCATGGACAACGATTCAAGTTTGAGGTTGTACCATGTTCCATAATGTTTTGACATCTATTTGATCGGAAACTTATCCATCGATATTCGGCAATATAATTATTCAAATAATCTAACTATATCACATCACACTAATATTATAAAGCCGAAAGTTTGTGAGTGTGTGTGTGTGTTTATATGTTTGTTACTTCTTCACGCTCAAACCGCTGAACCGATTTAGATGAAATTTGGTATAGAGATAGTTTGAGTCCCGGGAAAGGACATAGGCTACTTTTTATCCCGATATTCCCACGGGATCGGAACTTATGCGGGTGAAACCGCGGGGCGCATCTAGTAATAAATAAAAATGAAATGCTGTTCGATGGTAAGCGCATCGTTTGATAGCCGGCTGGCTGGACCGATTTGACTATTTTTTATTTAAAAGTGTTGGTTCGAAATAGTCCGAATAAGATTTTAAGAAAAAGAAACATTAGAAGTGTTGCCGTAAAATTGGGGGAAAAGTGAAAAAGCTTTTTTCTATAGGATTTGGACAGGACAACGTCTGTCGAGTTAGCTAAGTAGTTGTTATTAAGTTACAATTATTATTAACTAAGTCGTTAATCTTCCTGTAGTTTCTAGATAAGTATTCAATAAAAGTAGAAGAGTTCAGCAAAGCTATTCACAAACACTCGATAAGCTTCCGTATTGTATCGAACATTAATCATTGTTATCGTAGGAGTCTTCTAAACGCTGTTCACGAGTCCAAAACCCAAAAATTTTGTCAGTTTAAATCAAATAGACGCCCGCTATTCTTCCAACAGCTATTTACTGTTGAAGGCAAGTCAAATCAGGTTATCGAAATGTCAGGTTTTCGATACGATAGCCTGTCGAATGGTTGTGAATCAGGGCTCTGGTCAGTTCCGAGGCTCGATGCGAAAAAGAGTCACCTCTTTTTAAGGTTCGAGAGCCAAATGGCAAATCGGAACTTTTGAAATTTTGTCCTGTCCGTCTCTGTGTTACCTACAGCACTCACAACCATTTTAGTCAAAGACTATTGACACTGGCGTAGAGAAAAGAAATAAAAATAACGGATACCATAGTATGAAAATAGGATTAAGTAATAAGTTTATAAAAATAAATTTATAAAGTATACACTGGGCCGCAAAGACAGCAGGTTGGTTATAAAAAAAAATGCTTTGACTTCCAGGGTTACTTTGACAGGCGTTGGAACTGCTTTAACAGAGCGCCAAAATCGGTTTTCACGTGTGCTCAGCAAGTGTGCGTGACCTCGAGTAATATTGTGCGAGGCGCGGGGTGTGGGGAATGCGTCATAGCGTTGTGATCGGCCTTGTCAAAGTAACCCTGGAAGTCAAAGTAGCCCCGTTTTACTGTATATAAATATGGCATTTCTTGTGCAGAAATTCATTATTCTGATCAAATCCAATTAAAAACATGCCACTAACCCCTGAAGGGAGTACTAGAATTTTGACAATGCTTGAAGACGGGCGCAGTCAGCGTTATACAGCGATAACTGTTGGTGTGTCGCTAGTGTTTCAGCGATTTGATGAGACTGGGTCCAATGTTCGCAGACTAGGAACAGGCCGAACAAGGTGTACGACAAAGGCTGTTGAAATCAAAAATCCGTGCTGGAGGGCGCAGTCTGAGCACGTGTACAGTGAGGCGGCGTCTTGCTGAAGCAAAATTCAAGCCATTCAGACTTGCAAATAGTCCAAAACTCGAAAGGCAGCACGAAATTCAAGGCTGAGTTACGCTAGAGAACACATGCATTGGACTCCGAGTCGAGGTTCAGGCTACAGGTGCGCGCACGTTGGGCGGCAAAGAGTCTACGGAAGACCAGGAGGGCGCTATAGGTAACTAAGCTTGTATTTTAGAGACAGTGCCATACGACGGAGGCCCCATACACGGGTGGGCTGGAATTTCTTCCGAAAGCCAATAATAGAAAATGGCACTTTATCTGCAGGAAGATACGTGAATGAAATCTTAAATGAGACGTTGTCCCATTTTTTGTAAACATGGGCGAGAATGCCATCTTTACGCAAGATAACGTTCGTCCCCATACAGCTCGGATAGTGTTTGACTATCTGGAAGATGTCAGTATCACACGTATGGAGTGGCCAGCACGCAGCCCAGACTTGAACCCTATCGAGCCCGCCTGGGACGAACTGGGACGACGTGTAGGTACGCCAGCGAAATTCCCCTTCATTCACGCTTCTAGATCGTGAACTGAAAGAAGCAGTGGTAGAAGAATGGGAGAATAATTCTCAGCATCGGCTCAGAAATCTATCTAGTGGAAAGCATGCCAAACCGTAAGTATATAGCTGTATTAACATCTCGTGGTGGCTATACAAAAAACTAAAATGTGTAAAAAATCTGTTGAAAATGGTAATTTTTACTTAACTTTATTTTATTAACTTATTTTTTTTTAACTTATCGCTATTTTTATACCAAACAAACTTCAAAATCTTGAACTTTTATGACATTGATTTAGGCACCATAAAATTGTTACAGTATTTATTTAATTAAGCTAGCTCCAATATTTTGTAAGTAATTGAGGTTTATGTTACCGAACCGCTTTCTTTGCGGCCCAGTGTATACACGATCAAAGTGTGGAATATGAATTAGAAATTTTTGAAAATTGGAATATTCCGACAAAAACTTAAAAAAGACCAGAAATTGTTATGAAGAAGATACCTACATCTTCGTGTAGTTTCTGCAACCGCAGAAAATTTTTAAACAAGTTTCTTTGAGACATATATACTTACTATACAATACGAACTAATTTTTGCTGCCGATAAAATCAATATTGTGCAATGTGCATGCGTAAAGATTCATACCGACTACGAAACCCAAACCAAAACCAAACTCTCAAAGCGTGGTCCGACTAACACATGACCAGTTATTTCTCCCAAAGTTTCGTTCAGCAATGCGTGAAAGTTACGGGCTGGCAGCCCGTAACTTTCACGCATTGCTGAACGAAACTTTGGGAGAAATAAGGCTGCACCGACCTTTGTTCGATAATATGGATACGTAGCTACCTACGTACCTATACTAATATGTACGTAAGTAAGAACTAATTAAGTACCTACTTAATTAGTACTACATACATAAACTCACGCCTCCTTCCTATGGGGGTAAGCAGAAACACGATCCATATATAGGTACTCCAACTACTTATTTCAATAAAATTACTAAAGTCCGGCCGCGCTAAATTTGCCAAAGATGTAAACAACAGTAGCCGCTCGAAATTGAACAAAATTTCTAGTTAGCTCGGAGATTTAGACAAAAACAAACATTACTTAAAATAAATGTTCTTGTATATTAGCTATCGATTTTATTCAATTTCGAGCGGCCATTGTTATTTACATCTTTGGCAAATTTACCGCGGTCGGACATTAGGTAATTTCAGTTAAGTACTGAAATGATCATTCCTGAAATCCTACCTACCAATTTGGTATCTAGCCTTTTGTGAGTAATATAGACTTCAGTCTTCAGTAGTTCTATAAAAGTACAAGTATCTATAAAAGTAGGGCAATCATTTTCGGTTTCAAAATATTTGTTTTAGTTTTTAAAGTAGGTATTTAGACAGGGTGGCACCAGGTGCCACCAGGCAGGGTGGTTACCACGAAATGACATGACAGTGACATGATTCTGAAAACCTTGAGTTGGAATTTTTCGTCAGTTATTAAAAAAAATATTGCTGTTCCATACATTTTGACCGATGACCGCGTAATTTTTGCACTTTTGGAATATTTCTATGTCTAGAATCATGTGCTGAATTTAGGGTAACAGTTTGCGAGTCATCAGCCCACAGCAGGCCACTGCTGGACATAGACCACTCCAATTGCACGCCATTTAGCTCGATTATGACTCTCATCCAGCTGCTACCAGCCACCCTGCGAAGATCGTCACTCCATCTAGCCTGAGGGCGCCCTACCTTACGATTACTGATTCACGGTCTCCACTCAAGAAAACGTCTACCCCAACGATCATTGGTTCTACGGCTAATATGGCCGGCTCATTGCCACTTCAGCTTGCTTATTCTGTAAGCTAAGTCGCCAACTTTGGTTCTCTGCCAGATCACCTCATTCAGGATTCTGCCCCTCAAAAAGACTCCAAGCATAGCTCGTTTCATAGCTCTGTCGTCGATGTCTCGGCCACTATAGATAACTTATGGTAGGTACAGACGCCAGCACATCATGCTACTACAATCTGTCTTTCTTTAATAGATTTTCAACTTTATCGCTAAAGCATTAGGTTCGAGGTTGACTGGGAAAGGTTTTGGCCCTAAAATCAGCCGCCATTTTGATTTTTTTTTCAGAATTGCGGTGCACATCAAAAGTTATATATTTAGATAGAGGACACTTATACAAACAATTTTCCCTCCAGGTAAGCATATTGAACTATTGAGGTAATAGAAACGTTATGAAACCTTTATGGAGAAGAAACAAATGAAGAATAGACATTTTTTAAATAAATAATTACACACGGCAATTTATAGTTCGTTTTTTTAATCCCAGAGACTAATCTGACAAGTAAAACTTCTATAGGTACTAAAAAAAACGAAAACACAAACGTCTTAAATGTAAGAATAGTCTCTGGGATTAAAAAACGAACTATAAATTGCCGTGTTTAATTATTTATTTAAAAAATGTCTATTCTTCGTTTGTTTCTTCTCCATAAAGGTTTCATAACATTTCTATTACCTCAATAGTTCAATATGCTTACCTGGAGGGAAAAAAAAAACAAAAAAATCCTTGTTGTTTTCGACTTATATTTCGGTGAATAACTCCGAAACCTGACGCTTTAGGATATTATGTTATATTACATTTTTTGTTTGTATAAATGTCCTCTATCTAAATATATAACTTTTGCTGTGCACCGCGATTCTGAAAAAAAATCAAAATGGCGGCCGACCTTAGGGCCACCCTCCATACAAAAATCTTCAAACCCCTTTCACAGTTTCGGGTAGCTTGATGTGCTGGCGTACCTACATAGGCAAAATAGTTATTACAGCAAATAAACACGTTTTATAAATCACTTGACGATCACAGACGTCCATTGCTGGACAAAGACTTCCCCAAGCATCACCACCACGCCTGGTCCTGTGCTTCCCGCATCCATCACTAAGTTGTTATGTTAGTCCACCTTATGGGACTCTACCAATGTTACAAAACGCCTAAGCAGTGGTTACGCTGCGTTCATGTAGCGGCTACGTAGCGTCTACATGGTTTCCATAATATAGGTAGGTACCGGCTACATCAACATTATTTGTTCTGCGAGTTACGTATCAACCTATTTTCCAAAGGATTATTTTTGAACCAGCATAATTTTAGAATCACTCAATAACACACAATTTCACATCATATTAGTTGGACGTGTTTTGTGAAAAAAAGTTACCTACTAATAGTAGGGGTACCTAACCAAAACCAATAAAAAGGTCAGATATCGATAGTGCAGGCAAAACTAAGTTATCAGTATTAGACAACTGTCGGTAGGTACCCTACGCCATGAGTACTACAGAGTACTTTTTGATAGACTGATGAGTACCTTCGAGATTTTACAAGCACGACGGTACGGCTGATTTCTTTAAATCTTACCCTGAACGCCAATGTCACAAATATATGACAAAATACACGTCGCACGGGTCGCACCATATTATGAAATAAACAATTTAATCATTACTTTTGGGTGTTTTTATTTATATAATTTAAAAGTTTAAGCTTCCGTCTATATTGTATTGCATGAAACTGATATAAATAAAACACCAATATCGAGAAAGTTGTTTTAAGTGTGTGTGTGTGTTGTTTTGTTAAAGTGGCCTGGCGTCAGGGGTACGGTGATATGTTTATACTCTGGCGTCCAAAAGGTTAAGAATACCTACCTTGCCTAAGATGCTTGACAAAGATGTGTTAATTAAACTAAACAGTTTGTGAAAAAATTCTTCAATAATTAAAGTTATATTCATCATTCATAATTACCTATTATAAACTAAATATTTGAACATGCGAGTCTTTCGGGAACTAGCGATGCCAGTTATTTTAGGCGTTGCTAAACAGCCCATGGCTTAGTTTGGCGCCTGTGGCAAATGGACAATGCATAACCTCACCCCTTCCACAGAGAGGTGCACAAACAGACGATAGATGGCGGTATTTTAACATATTTTCATGCTATTTTACAATATCAACAACTATAATATGAGTAAGGGCCGGGCGCTCACTGACGGCGCGGCGGCGTGGCACGGCATGGCACGGCAGGTTGTACTGCGGCATCCCGCGGCGTTCTGTGGCATCCTGCTGAAAGCCCGCACCGACCGGACTGTGCCCCATTAAACGAAATGACCGCTGCACAAGTTTCAACCTTATTTCAATTATGTTAGCAATCATAATTCCTCGACATAATGTGACCCATACGTCTCGCGCGATGCAATGGCGCGCCGCAGCAACCCGTGGAATGAAACGTCATGCCGCAGCATCCCGCTGCGCAGAGCGACATGCCGCAGCATCCCGCGACGCGGCGCGACATGCCGCAGCATCCCGCGGCACGTCGCGACATCGTGGTATGTAACATGAATTCTAAAGTCATTGAAATAAGATTCAAAATAACTTGATTAGTAATAAAATCCTTTACCATACCACGCCGCGCGCCGTGCCGTGCCGTCAGCGAGCGCCGGCCCTAATATGACTGCATTTTGTCGATGTTTTTTCAGTAAAATCGGGGAATCATAATCGTCTAGTGATGCCCTAGAATGTTTTAGGTGAATAAAGAAGTATATCCCAGATACAGGAGTCGATGAACTCATTGTTCACATTTAAGTACCACTTTATTTGAAAGCACCACAAACTTCCGGTTTACGAAGACGCCTCGTTTGCTACTGGCGCGGAGAGATTCGGGATGCTGTCTTGATCATTGTAGCTGACCTTCGTGCGGCGTCAGCAGGTGTTCTGTCGATCTAATTCAATCATGAAGTCACATATCAGCGCTGGAGTAGAGAAACATATCTTGCAAACGGCTTCTTGATTGAAAGTTTAGCAACGAGGTTTCCGTAAGTGGTTGGTAGGTAGGTGGATAATCGGTATATGTATAGAAAAATATCGCCCTGACTGTTTGAGGGTTGTAGGTAGGTACTGGGAGATTTTCGGTGCCTATAGAATCTGTTTAGCTACTTACAGCAGTGGTGGCCCAGTAGTAACGGCACCGACTTACGAGTTGTATGTCGTGGGTTCGAACCCAGACAGGCGCTTTACTTTGCGTAAATAATTTCATCAAAACTGCTCTCAAACCGGTGAAGGAAAATATCTTGAGGAAACGGAATTCGTATTTTTGACATGGCAAATAAATATATTTGATTGTTCAAAATTTTCTTTAGTTACTTAACAATAAATTTATTCACCTGATTTCACCTGAAATAATTTTAGCCTTTTAACCGCGCCGGACTTTATATCAGTTGTCGTGCCCCCAGCGCCCGACAAAAACGAAAAATAAATACCGATAAAACGAGCTGTGATGATGTAATAATAATACAGATTAAACGAGCTGTGTTATTTGGTCGTATATATACGACTCTGGCGGAATGGACACGAAAATATTTGTCGGATTAATCTGTTCCCAAATTGCTGATATTGTACAATCAGTAGTTCGGTCAACCGGACTAACAACCGAACTACTGTTACTAGAGGCACTGATCTCCGCCAGTGAGCGATGTCTAGTCTTGATGTTGAGCTTCGCATCATAAGTTGACCACACTGACTGGTATAAGAAATTCTTCAAACAGGTGTAGAGCCAGTCAAAAAGGGCGCTTACTTGGCCCTTTTCCTGGATACCGGATCATCTGACAGGCTTTTGAGTCTAAGTTGTTGTCCTATATCCAAACAATCGAAGATATGTTATGTATACTACCAACACGCACTGGGCCCGTGTGGTAGATTATAGCCCCACTCCCTCCCGAAGAGACCTGTGTCCCAGCAGCAGGGACATTACTTCTAGGTTGATTATGCTTATGCTATGCAATGCCGCTAAGATGTTAGTACCTACAAAAGAAAGCAATGAGAAGTGATAAAAGAATGGATACAGATTAAATTGAGTTCGGTAGAAAAGTCATTAATAAGTACGTAAGTGTGGGTACTATTACAGCATCAAAGAATTTGGATTACCTAGAAAATTAAGTCAATTTTATACATAATTAGTTTATTTGAACACCAAACAAGATTACAATAAATTTTATAATAGGTACTTACATTTATAATATTAAACACTTATAAACGCTTAGGCGAGACGTTAAGAGTACGATTTGATAATCGTACCTACCCTTAACGTCTCGCCTAAGCGTTCAACCTTATGATTAAGGTTGGAAAATGAAACGTCAATTGAGAGGAGAAAGATTTAATAAATAGATATACATAATAATTTTAATCTTAAACAGAGTATCAGAGCTAGAAGGTCAATTGTAAAGAAAATGATGTTAGGAATCACAAATTGACTACCTACACAGAACAATGATTGCCAAGACAAAATGTATTCGTTTAAGTATACAAGCAAAGTTTGCGTTGGAGCCAAATATACTTAGTCCAAGTCGACGTCGTACTCAACATTATGTTGGTACGGTACAATCGTCAAAGAACAGGGTGCTATTAGTGAATTAAACATGTGATGTATGTGTTTACTTTAAATGCCGATCACAAATTTTAATTGTTCAAGAAGCCACGGTGTACTCAAAGTGTGTTAATACTGAGAACATGCTGTTTCAAGCGGTTTGATATGTAATGTAATGCACAACAGTTAGGAGGTCCGTGATAATACACCTACTAATTAGATGTCGGAATAAATACCGACTGTCAAGGTACCTTTCATTACGACTTAGGTACTACAACTCTAGTAGATATTGGTCCTTGAAGCGTTTCGAAAGCTGTTAGCACAAAAGGTTTCGGGCGTATTTGTGATCTGGCTGAGCTCAGCCGGGTCAAAAGCCACTGCGGCCGGGTTCAGTACGAGTTTACTATCTCTGTGGGGCAATTGAGCTTTACTAATGCGCGTGCGCAAGTAAAGTCGCGGCGACTATGTTTGACAGTGACATTTTTTCAAAAAACCTTATGTTTTTTACAAGAAGTTTGCGAGATGGACACATTTAACGAATTACAATCGATCGCCAGGGCTCAATCTCGAGAATTCTCGAGTCAATAGGTACTATAGCACCCTGAGTTAAGATAATAATTATAATAACTAAGATACAATACATCTTTACGTATTAAATAATAAGTTCATATGCTAAACACGGTAGTTATTAATTGTTGATACTTACGAAAAAAAAATGGTTAAACTCAAACATGACTTGTAGCTTTAGTTTAGTGCAAGATTATGAAATATGTTTAGCTTTGTACATCTGAGAATACCAAAATTAAATACATCCCTGGTCTTCATCATCTGTGCAATGCATAGTTTAAGTAGAGAACATTTGAGACAGTTTCGATCAAGCGCAGTACGGAGAATGTTTGTTAGCACGAAACTTTCGGATCCGAAAATTGATGTCGGCATAATATAATATTCACTTTTCTTGGAAATCTTTATTAAAATACCAGTGTCACCAAAATATCATTTCATCTGAGTAGGTAGGTACATCTCGCACCTCAACTATAGCTACACACTATCATAACAATCCTTTAATCTCTCAGGACATTTTATGCACCATAGATTACAAGTGATATTATATCATAGAGTGACTGAACTTAAAAAGGCGATAAGCATATTTGAGGAAGAGCTAAAAAGTATCTAATTAGATATTAAGAAGAAATTGTAACTTTATAATACATAAAACCCGCTATAGCGCCGCTAAATAAACTAAAAAATGTTTCGAAGCATTCTAGATTGTAATGTAATGTAAAAATTAGCACCCATTTAATGCTAGCAATAAACTAAAGTGGTGCTAAGTCATCTAAGTATGTTTGTTTACTATCAGGAATTAAACCTGAACTAAATCATTTTTAGTAAATTGAAGTGTGATTACGTAGGTACGCAAGTACGTTCAGTCGTCTACTGCTTAAAATACTGGAAGACAGTAAAATAATCGTCTGCAGAATTCAGAAAAATCAGCTATCATGACGAGGACGCGGGGCATATAGCGTTTTAAACAGAACCCTATCTATATTGGGTATATAACCTATCTATCTAGGGATCTATCAGGTAATTCGCTCACACACTGAAATTTTGCTTTAACAGCATATATGCTGTGACTAAGCCAATTTTTATTGAAAATTAGAACTAAACACTATCAGGACTGCTTCTGCTATAGCTATAGCTAATATCTAGTGTATTCCGGAGGCACATAGGGTGAGATCGAACGGTGATGTTGCCGCTTAGCAATCGGAGAACCCGCGATGTTGCCGCACTGTGCAACATTTCATACTATATTTTTAAAGTAAACAAATTCTTAGGTCAATTTGTCCACTTTAAACTTTTAAGTGTTTGTATTTGAGTATGTAGAGCAAATGACCTCACCGCCTACCTATGTTAAAGCAATTTCAGACTGAATAAGTATATGAAACTGATTATAGAATCAACTGCACAGTCAGGAAATATATAGAAGAAAGAGAAAAATGCATAGAAACGTCCGTTGTCTGGATAGAGAAGTAAGGAATATTATAAATTACTCTTATAAACATCTATTTGCTAAATCTAATTCAAAATACAACGTTAATTCCATTTTAAACACTTAGAATAAAAGGCTTCATTCAGGATGATGTACATACCGTTCATGTTTAGAATTTAATTATCTTATTAGCAAAAATGACACAGATATAAAATTCGACCGAACACCTAGTAATGTTCCTGTACACAATCAAAAAATTATATATTAAAAATATTATTCTTTATTTTTTATTTGTCCAGGTTCGACATATTTTATGGAATTTAATTCTAGTTGAACTTCGATTTTATACAACAGATATGTAAACTTACTGAGAATATAAAAGTACACGATATCATAACATTTTGTAAAGTTTCAGACGCTATTGAATAATAATTATATTAGAAGACTTCTGGATATAATGTGTATCTGTGTTTCGGTTGCGTTATATACTTCTTGTAATAAATCATAACACTATTATTATTGCTCAACGACAAATACTATAATTTATATAAAATATACTTTAACTCCCTTACTAATAAACGTATTATATCAGATGAATAGTTACACACCGATTTCTCTCTTTCAGTCGTCAGTAATTTGACTTTAGAGAGAAGAAGACAAAGCGTTATGTAACTATACAGACGCTATACAACGTTAGTACAGGGGTACCTAGGTGTGTATCATAAGCACTTGCGAATTGGTGTGAATAGGTACCTACATATTGTAAAAAGATAAGTCAACTCGAACCCTCAATAAGGCTGCTATATAAGTACCATCAATTCCACAATAAATACATAATTATTGTTTATAAAATATTGATACGTACATTATTCTGCTGTTGTGCGAAAACCAAAATAATTGTGCATTTGATTCGATATTCCGTTCAGTGAACCAGCTAGCTAAAGAAGCAAAATAAAATGTCGGTCAATCAAAATTCGCATTGTATAATATATATATAATAAAAATGAGAAATTATCCATAGTACCTACATCTATGTAAAGCTAATAAATAAATAAAAATAAAGCGTGCTTAAAACATAAGTGTTAGTTTAAAAGTTTAGTGAAAACAAAAATAATACAGCGACAACAATTGCGTTAGTAAAACGGCGATACATTGCAAAAACAGATTATTATAAAATTAAAAATACTATACATTGTGTATTGTGAAAGTTCTAACCTACTATAAGTATGTAGTTATTATAACAAACAGAATGAGAATCACTGTGAATACATTTTTAACTTTATATTCGTATCGAGATTTGAGCCATCGCGTAGGTATAATAACTACATAATCAATTATATTTATTAAAACATCGTTCATTCCAAAAGATCATCTCAACTAATGTGCTATATGGGCAGAGAACAAGCGCTAAACTATTCAATACTCGTTTAAGTGTATATAAACACTGGTGATGTGTGATAAATACTTTAAATTAACATTAAAATTTAGTCGAATAAGTAACCTATTATAATATTACAGAGTCAATAACTACCAATAAAGTGTATTCCAATAATGCTTTAATTCAGGGCATGTTTCAGACGAACGGGCGCCACCGCTGCGATTAGACACGCGACTACATAAGATAGAGAATATTATGTCTGGAAGACGAGGTTACACATTCAGTAAGATATCCTACATGCGACAGCGGCGCAAGCTATCACAATAAGTTGCTTTAAGCATGAAACGAATGAATAAAGTTGCGCGGACAATTATTCATTTATAAATTCAGTCTGTTATATTGCTTTAGACAAGTCTATATACTCAATATTATTAACTTTTACTTCAACATTTAACATAAAGGCGGTATCGCAGCGGTGTGGCGTTTGTCTGGCGATGCTGTGTCTGCGCAAACCAATTCGTTATTTCAGTCGAAGCGTCACCGAGAGTCTGGTTCAGGGCTTTCGTAGAAAGACCACAGCTAACGAGGGGCGGGGTCTAAGTAAATCGATATCGAACATCATAACAATTAATAGCAGTCTTGCCACAATACCTTCATCAATAGAACTTCTTGTACAGAATACACCAATACTATATTATAATGTAAACGTATTGTGATTGCTACAAACTCTCAAAGTCACTATGACTTTGAAAGTCTGTACACATCTTAATTTCAATTTCATTCAACGAAATCGAATGGGTGGTCCCCCTGCGGCTGCCCTAAGCCGAATGCGGATTGAAACGATACTTAGTCACCGCAAAACTCAACATTTACTTGTTACTTGCAAATTGTTACTTTTTATACTAACCATACTTAAAATTCCTTACACATCATTTTGAACAAATTAATTGAATAATACCTAATACTTAGGCTGACTCGGGACAATAATAATGAATTTACATTTTTTTCATCATTAATTAAAACTAAACTTAATAATATCAGCTACGCGAATAAATCAGCATGAATATTCATTATTATATAAATTAATAATAACTGTATATACGTATTTGTCTGTATCGATTGTTGCGTAAATGTCTTCCTAAATTGTGCTATAAAACGCTGTCTTTTCAGTGCTAGCTCGGTTACACACTACAAGGGAAAAGATTTAGAATATAATAATAAGGCATGCAATGTTGCTGCACAAACAGGTGCAAAAATGAGAATATATACTCAGATAGGTCGAGTTCCCAGTTTAACACAAGAAAACCAGTTATCGCATGCGTTTTTTTATTTAAAACTAGGACATTGTGATGACCGTTTGGGTCATGATTTTAGTAGGTATATGTTCTCAAATCGGCAGCCGACTTTACCAATGTACCACACAATTAACACGAGTCATGATCAGCGTCATCAGAGTTGCTAGCAGTGAGAAGACAGCCGTACAACCTTATTACCGAACCATATGCGTCGCAACGACATACGCGCCGTGCCCGCACCACGCGGTATCGTGCAGCGACGTCTGCGCTCAACTCGTATAAGCAAGATCCGTTTAATTAATGTCACTGATGAGACTTTCGGCATTAAACTAATAACCACTGGGCACAAGCAACAGATCTGTTATAAGTATAACTAATATTCGAAATGATTTATTATTATTAGCCTGTGATGTCCACTGCAGGCCAAAGGCCTCCCTACTCTCTTCCCACTTCTCTTTGTTCAAAGCTGCTAAGGACCAGTTCTTGTTGAAGTAGTCCAACTCATCCCGCCATCTCCGTATGGGCCTGCCGTTATGTGACTTGCGATTAAGAGGGACCCATTGGGTCGTAAGTTTGGCCCACTGGTCGCCTGACATGCGGCAGATGTGTCCAGCCCAGTTCCATTTTAGCAAGGGAGCTTTCCAAGTGACATCAGTTATCTTTTGATGGAACGGATGGTCGTATTCCTAACCCGGTCTTTTAGATGAATACCCAGAATATTCCGTTCCACAGCCCTCTGGCAAACTTCGGGCGTCTACTGATTTGTCAAAGACCATGTTTGACCACCATTATGTGAGGATGGGAAGTATGCACACGTCAATGAGTCTTTTCTGAAGGGACAAAGGAAGATCACCCTTCATTAGGTCTTTCATGGCCCAATAGCTCTTCCAGGCATTTTCGGTGCGTCTTGCAACTTGTTTGTTTTATCTTGCCTGGAAAGAGACTATTTGACCAAAATAGAGATACTCATCAACCCGCCACAGTGATCCTGCGATGCGCACTTTTCGTCATTAACTTGGTCTTTCACATACATATTTATCTGAAGTCCGACCTCTAGGCTTGCCGTGACAAGATCGTCTAGCATCTGTGTCAACTAGGAGTAATATTCGAAATAGATCATTTTTATCATTGATTGTCCATATGGCACTGCGCGTATGTAGTTACTCTCCCATTTTTTTCTCAAGGCTGGACTTAAAATCGTTAAATTATTTTAAACAATATAACCTGCTATTCTACATCATAATTAATTCAACTATATACGTTTATATGTAATTTTCTGTCAAATAAGACTTTAGAATATCGTTAGTCAAATGTATTTAGACACACTTAGAATTTATTTCAAATGTAAAGTCAATAACTGGCATTAGAAGTTCAATTGAATCATTTTGATTAAGATCTACGAACTCCGAAAATCTCATATTACACCCACGGTTGTGATTGTTAGAACATTCAATAGTTGTAGATATAATAAATTATTTTCGATAATATAGGAAGATAGTTGGATAAAAATTTAGACGCGATATAAGCGGGCAAGTGAGATTTAGAGACGCGACCTTTGCAAATATAAGACTATCGATGACGAAAGTATCGATATTTACTATTAGGTGATTGGGTTTAAGAGACACCATGCAACCAATCATACCGGAGTACAAGGTTACTTTGGATGCAACTTCAAGAGACAGCAGGAATTAGACAAGGTACTTAATTATTCTATTGCAAATATATTTTAAATACATGAAAATGGAACGCTATCTTAGCAACCGGCTATACCGACTGGGTATGTTATTAAACCGTCGAACATTCCAGTAGTCCCCGACAGTACGGGTAACTCGCGAGCCCGCTTATACGAAAAGCCGCAAAACGTTTGTGGGCAGAGAATGTGTATTAACCTAACTAGTATTAATGGGAAAAATCTTTGAACACTATACACATTAGAGTCGCACATAATTTGTCCTGCTGTTTGGTTGTTACAGTGAGTATGTTATTATTTTTTTTTAAAGAAATTAAATTCCATCAAGGTCAACGAATTATGAACTGCCCTTGTAATTTGTATCTAATTTTCTGCTGCTGACGGTTCCTTGCCTCCTTTCGGAACTTACAGATTATGTATAGAAGACAAGAGTTCGTTACCCTACTACATCTCATATCAAAATATTCTTGTTTTCTTCATAGACCTATCTTACCGTAAATATGCTACTATCTTTGGAATTATTGCTGCGTTTTCGTCACTTTGTAATATTTATATTAGCATTTTTTCTCTTTTATTAAGCAGACGTCATTTAAACAATATAAATATTCTATTTTATACTAATGTTTGTACTAATTTTCTACTGTGATTTATTTTGTAAATATTCACATCTCTTTCTCATTTATAAATCGTATCTATTATTTTCTGTACATTTCTTGTCACAACCATAATGTATTATTGGGTTATTGAGGAACTCTGTCTTAATATGTATCCCCAACCTCATCACGCCGATCGGTTCGTCAGGTTATATAACCGTATTGTTTCGTTTGTGAACAAGAATCACAGAGAGTATAAATCTTAAATATTTTCTTTAAAAAATTCTAATAATCTTATTATATTTATGGAAATCCATAGAATTGGCGAAAATGTAGCAAACAGCCAAGCAACAGGACAACAAACTGATTTAATGTGTAACCAACGCTTTACGACGCGCACTAGCTCTTACAAGCATTGTAATAAGGGTGATATTTTACAACAGTTTTATATAAGTGTGGATAAACTGAGTGGTACTCATTGAGTACTAAGATTTAATATTTAATGTATCACTGTGACTGCGGGTCACACTGCAGCAGCCGTACGATGGACGGGTCGCTCTTGGCGCCCTCTATGAACTCTTCGAGGGAAAGCTTTCCGTCTTTGTTTCTGTCCATTTGCCGGAATATTTTGTCGGTTCGCTTCTCCGGCGTCGACTCGTCTTCGGGCATCTTCATGACGGACCCGACCATTTTGTAAATAGCCTGGAATCATTAATATATCACAATTAGTACGACGAACCGAAATTGCCTGGACAGGTATCATGGGCAATCATCACCCCTGCCTCAGAGGGTCACGGAAGTCTTTGTAAAATTCATTGCGCCGCAACTGCGTTGAGCGCACGCGGACCGCCATTCAAAGCCCGAGTGTGTGTGAACGGCGACTACGCTTGGTTTGTATGGAAAGTGTTGACAATGCCGCCTCTGGCAGCTGCCGCCAAGGCGTTTCTGTATTCTGTACTATATAAGCTTATCTAATATAATAATACAAGTCTATTACTGTCCCACTGCAGGGCAAAGGCCTCTCCTCATACTGAGAAGGCATGAATATTGATCACCAAGTTTGCTTAAGGCGGGTTGGTGATTTCAGACTTATATTCATTATAAGTCCAGCTTTCCACACGATCTTTTACCGATGTCAATGTTATGTCCAAGTACATAATTATGAATTGAAAAAGTTATATTGGTACTAGCCCACATTCGAACCCACAACTTCGTGCATGAGAGTCGAGGCCTTAACCACTAGACCATCGCGACACTAGGGCGGGCATATTTATTAAAGACTACTCGTACTTAGAAAGAAAGTAAACTCACCGTGACAATTTCGAGCATCTCCTGCCGCGAGATGTACCCGTTGCCGTCGAGGTCGTACATCGAGAAGGCCCACTTGAGTTTTTGCTCGAGTTTGCCGCGTGACGTCACGCTGAGCGCGCATAGGAACTCTCGGAAGTCTATCGTGCCGTCGCCATTCGCATCGAATGTCCGAAACACGTGCTCCGCGAACTGAAAATTAATATATGGTAATGTAATGAGACACCACTATCAGAAAAGGCGAGTTTTTGTTGAATTTTTTTGTCCAAACCAATTTACAGGATGAATATTTCAGATGGAGCCGTAAGGTACGTACTACCTTAGCCGTTATAGCTACAAAAAAAAATATTCTGAGGAGACCGTCCTTAACTTTTTGATTTATTGCTAACTGCATTCACAGATTTTGGAAAAATAGCTGAGTAAGCTAGAAAAACATAATTTTCGTTTTTATGATGTCAAGTCAATCAATGCAGTTTAATAGGATTAAAAGTCTCTTTGGACCAACTGAGGTTAGAGTACTAAAAAAGTCACAAATTACATAAAACGTTTCCTATACATCTGCATAATTCAAGTGACGGAAATTCAAAGACTCTGATGTAGTCATGACCGTTTACGACGTTAAAGATAATATTGTAAAGAAAAATGTGTGTAAAGATTTCCATTACCTTGCTAGCGTCGCCATACGGAAAGAAGTTTCCGTATATTTTCTTAAATTCTTCTACAGACAAATGTCCACTGGGGCAATCTTTTAGAAAACCTTTGTACCATTCCTGTATCTCAGCGTCTGGAACATGATTAAATAAACGTATAAGGACTTACATATTTAACATACTCAAAGATAACCTCAGGAATAACTGTGGTAGCTTAATATTAACAATAGTTAATTAAAGGATTAGAAACCATCCACTAATTTCAACAACTTAGTTAAGTAATACGTCAGCACACACTTGAACTACGAAAACCGCTCATACTGATACGGTATAAAAGTGCTGTCATATTTAAGTAGTAGTCGAGGACGAGCGGTTGGCAGTAAGTATAAGTATACAGGGTTATTGGAAAAAACACTAACAACCTCTTAAGAAGTCATTGTACTCATCATTATGAACAACTTTTACTATGGGACCAAACCTGAAATCGCGAAAAAAAAATCTGCTGTTCCCTATACAGGGTGAAATTGAAAACATGCGACAAATCGAAATGGGAGATTGTACTCATTATTATGAACAACATTTACTATAGGAACAAACCTGAAATCGCGAAAAAAATTTAGCTGTTTCCTACATCTATGTTCGCATAACTCGTCAAAATGTAGGGAACAGCTGATATTTTTTTCGCGTTTCCGGGTTTGGTCCCATAGTAAAAGTTGTTCATAATGATGAGTACAATGACCTCTTAAGAGTTTGTTGGTGTTTTTCCAATAACCCTGTATAATAAAGTACGGTAAAGATACACGGCCGCGCCGGAGCGCGGTGCAGCGCGTCGCGGCACCTGTCTGCGTCCGCCCGACTACTAAACTAAAGCCCGCTGGAACTTGGGCGCGGGTCCGACCAAAACGGCAGCAATATGCAGCCCTCCACATACTCGAGGAGCTGACCGGCTACCGCGGCACGCACGCGTTTCCGAACGGGTTCCAAGCTGGGTCAATTCTATGTAAATATGATATTTAACTACTTCATAAACGATTCAATTTCCTTCAATACATTGTGAAATGCGATGCGATCCGACGCGCGCCTGCCTGTGCAAATCGTACATAAAAGTATGACAATTGTGTATCTACCTGAGAACTCAGTGTTCTGCTTCAGATCCTCCAAGACCTCTGGCTTTAATTTACTATTTTGTTTACCCATTTTGGTGTCTGCTTATATTTCGGAAAGGACGTTAAAATATTACACAACCTGCTTGCTTTTAGTTAGTAGTCAAATCTTGTGCCCTAAAACATAAAAAGTATGTAGTAACAGCTGAAAATTTAAACTTGTTATCATTTAAATGCTGTAAGAAAACTGCTAGATACAGATAAGTAACTTAAGAACCTTTAGTACTTTGGTGTTCAAACTGAAAAAAATCAGTACCCATTGAAGTTATGATACACTGTGCTATCATCGACCTACATATAAAAACAATTTAAATCATTGTTGCATTATGTGCAAACACATATTTCCTAATTAAATTCCAACAGGAAAGGATGAACAAATTGTGTGAACGACGTCAGCTGATATGAAGGTATGGGAGGATGGATACCTATGCTGCATCGTCAGGGCAGGAGTATATTGGTGGTGAATGCAATCTAAAAAAGAGTTGAAAATGACAGCGTCATTCTTGAAGTTCAGATAAAAAGACAAGACCAAATTGCATCAATGTCCTTTTGCACAAGAAGGAACGGAATGAAAAGGACATTATGCAAGTGTCGAACATTTTATTCCCAAAAATTAAAGAGCCGCCCAAAAAAAAATGTACTATTTTCATACGGAAAATAACATCTTGAGCATTTTTACTGTTACAGCGAAAGCCTAAAGTTAAAAAATCATATTTTTATAACAAGTGTTTTAAGCATAACATTAAATACCAACGTATAATTGAATTGAACATCTCAGACATGACGTTTTAACTTTGCAGAAAAGTAACTCATCCTAAGTATGTTTTGTTTGTCTTAGGCCCGGTTCAGATAGTTAAATTTTGACGCGTGTTTTCGAATCGTGCGGCTAGACATCATGGTATTTACGTACAGACGCTAGCATATCAAGCTACCCGAAACTGTCAAATTTTCCCAATCAACCTTGAACCTAATGCCTTTACTGTTAAAGTTGAAAAACTATTCAAGAAATTTGACAGATTGTAGTAGCTTGATGTGCTGGCGTCTGTACAACGGATCACATGAGCGCGCGTTAACGCTCGTCAAAATGTAGTGTAAATTGCTTGCGACGTGTGTCGATGCGCGTTACATCTGAACCGGGCCTTAGGTTTGAGCACGACCATAAGATTAATGAACAATATAGTAATTATGGAGATACTACGCTATGTTCATACCCGTATGCTGTAGCACAATGTATCACTAACTATCTGTGTTGGTTGGACCCCAGAAAATGGTTTTTAATGGATGTCAAATAATTGTAAAAACCGACCAGGTTCCCCATGAAAAAGTCTATACTTTTATACTTTACTATTAATCAGTAAAAGGTAGCTGCAGTTTTCTTCCAAGTAAAATCAAATGTTAAAAAATATCAAACTGTGAAATCTACAAACTATCATAACTTTATTTACAAACGTTATTTTATAAAAAAATAAATTATGAAGGTTTGGAAACATTTCTACAGAAATGGTGACAAAAAGCAATCTTGATAATTATGATTCATTAAAAAGTCTAACCTTTGTAAATAAAGCCAACAAAGTCAAAGAAAAAATCTGACCTTATGAAGCCTTCGCAATAACGCTATTATAGGTACTTTGGGGCAATGAATTCAAAAGCAAAAATATAATAATAAAAAACCAAATCATGGCAAATGCGCACGACACTATAGTTTACATAATTATTCAAAATCATGTACCAGTCCTAAATGCAGAACCTACATTTATGCGAATAACATTTAATTAAAAAAATTCGTGGGTGATTAAATTCTGGGAAAAGCTTCAAACGCGAGTTCGGAGCCAAAGTTCGGATAGTACGCACACATGCATATTAGGTAATAGTTAATACGCGCTGGTGTCCGCAACTCCGTCTATGCGGGTATTTTACGTCCATGCATATGTACCAGTCTAATTTGTGTGCGTACTGCAGGCCGGTGATGTGAGACTGTGTGGACGACGAGAGTGTGGAAAAGAGGCGAGTGTGAGTGAGCAGGGTGACATGGGGGCGTATCTATGAGCTGTTAAGAAAACTACAAATATGTGAAGTCCAATCAATAAATTTTCACTTCACTAGCGATGAAGTGGGCGGGGCCGCACTGCGCTTGCGGCAGTTCCACAAATTAATTAGAAACCTCACTCAACATCCTTTGGTTAGATGTGACTTGAGTGTTGTTTTTGTTTATTTTTGACAACACAAACATAAGGGTTTGTGGGAGAGCCGGGAGAAGGGGGAATTCCAGGAATAAATTTGAACATTTGTACAAAGATTGGCGGATGGAGTAGTGCATTTTATGTCGTTTTTGTATATTTTTAACAACACAGACATAAAAGTGGGTGTGGGAGAGCCGGGAGAAGGGTGAATTCCAGGAAAAATCTAGGAAAATGATCAAAGGTATGGCTGATAGAGTAGTGCATTTTATATTCATCATCATCATCTGCCTAGCCTTTTCCCAAGTATGTTGGGGTCGGCTTCAAGTCTAACCGGATGAAGCTGAGTACCACTATTTTACATGGAGCGACTGCATTATGTGCATTTTATATTGTTTTTGTTTATCACACCACACAGACATTAAAAGCATATCCATTTCAGAGAGTGACCGTCGGGGGAGGGGTGGTGACTGCATTGCGCCTGCGTCAATCCCAGAATTAATCAGTAATTGATTGTATGAGAACTGGCAGCCATGATTTTATAGTATAAACAATGATTTTTTTTTTCTATTTGTGTGTTTTTTAAGCAGGGACTTGAACGTTACTCAAAATAACGTTAAGCGTAGTTTCGGTACAGATAATTTGTACCGTTCCACCAGGATCGTAACAAAATTAATTCCTTGGCTATAACGATACTGACAAACGAAACGAAATCTTAAACTGTTCACTATCAATATATCGTTATAAGTATAACGATATCATAACGTTATTCATTTCGATACCCAACGCTGCCAGCTTCATGACTTATAAGATGACGAAAAAGACGAAAAAGTATGAAAAATAACATTATAAATGAATCTGTAACGTTTCACCTGTAACGTTATTACAAGCGGATACGCTTAATGTTACGGATACCAATAACGTTACTTATAATATTATTCTACGAAAATTATATTCTATAACGTTTTTTTTTGTACCGTTATTGATATATTTAGGTTTTAGTACCTATCGTTACCAATTTTGGAACGTTACACGATAACATTAGTGGTTGCGGAACGAAATTCATTTCGTTTTCTCAAGTCCCTGCTTTTAATAGCACACGGACAAGAGGCCGGCGACACTGCGCCTGCGCCAATTCTAGGAATTATTTTGAAATATTGATCAAAGGTATGTCTATGACAGAATCTATTTTTAAAATTGTGTAGGTGTCTACACCTACGCACTTTATTTACTTTATCTTTTCACGCCACGTGACACAGACGCATTTTTTTATGATGTGGGTGTATCGGGAAGGTAGTGTGGTACTGCGCCATTTCCATGAAACAATCACAAGGATAACTAAGGGAAGGCTTGACTATTGGTACTTATTAGGGAGGAGGAGGTGCAGTATAGAGTTGTGGGTGGTTTTGTCGTCTCACAACATCCGACATGACAGCTGTAGCGGACAGTTCAATAGCAATTTTATAAGTACGTTGATATTGAACTTTTCGCGCAGTCTTGTTCAGAAGCCATAATGGCAATATGGATGGTGTCATTATTTTGAACTGGGACTGCAATGTTAGTCGAGCTACGGTCTTACATTGTTCATTTCAGACGTGTTAAAAAAACACACAATTGGTTATATTCTAAGTCAAGAAAATGGCAATATGTCGCGCCCAGTCAATTCACAATTTCACACCGTCCATTAAAACGAAACATAAAGAAAATTAAAATTGGGTGATTAAATTAAGTAAGGTTTTTTTTGTAATTTTATTATTATTAATGAATCCTGCGTTCCCACAATTTCCCCAATTACAATAAAGGATAGACTGACCTAGTACATGATTTTGATTATATTACTTACTGAGTAATGAAACTACGTTGTCGTGCACACTACGATAATGAGACAAATAATTATGAACTATTTGTTTTATCTTGTATTTTAATTTATACATAATATGAATAGGCAAAATGTGAATTCATAAAAACTATGTATTCTTAGAAATACAAAAATTTAAATGGGACACATTGTGGATACTTTTATCTAATACATAATGCCGAATGAACGTAAAAATATCGCCTGAAACGACTTTACACAATAAAATAATGACGAAGCCTCAAGTTTGATACAAATTAAGATTACACTATGGGCTGTTAATACTTTACTCTGACTTCAACAAATAAAGCGGTCCACACAGTAGGTATCTGGAAAGTAGTATTTGGTTCACTATGCAGCTCTACCAACCTCTACCAATCATTAAAGTTTTGTTACGTTTTACACGAGACTATCCACTGCGTGTCGCCACCGTTAGGGTACAGTTTTGTCAAGACAAAATTCAATAGAAACTTAACATAGATAACTAACTGCTCGAATTTTCATACATGGTATACAATACAAACTAAACAAAATTAATTAAATTATGTTTAATATTATGTATCCGCATTTTCAGAAAACAATCTTAAGTATCTGATTTGTGCGACTATCGCAGCTAGTTACAATAATATCTTAAATAATATACTACACTAATATTTGTATTATAGAAAAAATATTATGGCGTGAGCCAACAAATAGTGATTGAAGCTTACTACTAAGAGTACGTTTACAAATTATAAATTGATTAAATCAAAGGTAACTACTCTGTTAGTTCATGTAAAATTATGAGAAATGAGAAATGCCATTTGCCACTTGAAATCAATGCAACCCAGGAGTGACGCTGTGCAACGAACTCCACCCCTGTACACATAGATTTGATGGTAACAAAGAAATGACATTTCCCAAAACAAAGGTACACCTAACATAACACTCATTACATGAAATATTAATGTTTGTAACATTTTTAATTATCTTAATAATTAATATATAAAATGAATAAAAATAGACTAAATGATTCCTAATTATTTTAACATTCATTCATTGTAATTTCAGCTAAATATAAAAATCACTAGTTAATTATAGGTCAACTATGTAAAATGCCACGCCTAGTTAGAACAGAGTAGTTCCTTACTTTCACAGATTGAGATTTCATTTTTGAGACCAAGAAGAAAGTATTCACTTATGTCCTAACCAATATTTAAGTACAAAAATGGGCGATAATGCGCAAAGAGAACGAACCGTCTCACTACGATATTTAAAACGAACAGCAAGCCGCCAGTGGCGCTCTCACGTGGGTGTTGATTTGATCCTTTAGTTGCCAATTTTCGCCCTAGATTTTAAATAGAATGAGAAGTATATGGCACAAAATGTAAGAACTGAAACCAAAAGCGAACATAATTTAATTCACATTGACTTTACGACTCTATACTTGAGATTTAAAAATCTATGATAAAAGTTACTATACGTGGTGCGATAACGTGCATACATGAAGCTTTCTTTCGAAGTGAAGTTATCGAGTCAAGTAGTTAGATTGAATTCAAGGTTTGGACAAAGAGGTAGTTGTAAAGACTGCCAATTAAGCGGCAATGCCTAACTAACCATAATTATAAAGTGCAGTAGCAACTAGCAACTGACTCGTAGGCCTGGGTCGCGTAATAATAAAATGTATCATAAATATTATAATTGACTACATATTATGAAACTGTAATTTGTCATCGTTTTGTATGAGAAATGTACACGGCAATACACGGCCATTGATGAAGCCGTAACTTATTGCTTGTTAGCAAGACAAAGTACGTGACGCCTAGGGTGAATTTTTCTACTAAATAGTAATGTAATTTTTTAAATTAAAGGTTATTTAAATTTTAATATTTCCAATCGAAAATCCTTTTTTCTGATATGTCACACAACACCCTGTCTGCGAAGCTACCTTCGGGTCCGAGATGAGAATTATTGATCCCTCTTTTTGTATAAAATTCAGTCGATTTATGATCGTGCTTACACTGTTCTACTTATGCGACGTACTTAATCGTGGCAACCAGGAGAATTGCATTATAATAATATTACAATTTAAATATTCGTCCGATGACCGTCACCGGACAGGTAGCAACTAAATTAATACAATTCAAATGAACTTATCTTAAAGGATTGTAAACAGTGAATAACAAAATAAATTAACTTGCATTTACAATATAAAGCGTCAAAATACAATAAATATGAAGTTTACAAGGGGAAATAATCGTACACTAAAAATTAAGTAAACACTTAAATTACTATAGTGCAATGCGTTACCATATGGAATGTCTTAACAACAAATTAATGCAAGGATATTTAGCTTCCAGTGCATGAAATTGTGAACTAATTACTCTCCTCGGTATTACTGATCATAGTTTATGACTCTTTATCTTGTATGAAGAAATTAAAGACAATAGGTAACATGCTTACTCTCCGTTATATATGAAGCTGGATATACTTGATCTTTACCCACTTACAACATATTATTATGTTTCTTTTGTGAAGTATTGGTGTGGAGAGTCATTTTAGTGGCCCGAGAGAGAGAGTTAGGGTTCGAAACATAGCTTTCTTACTAAAAAAAGTTGTGCCTCGTAATGTCGTGTGCGTCTGATTCAACCCAACGACAAATTAATGCGTTTGGCCTGGCTACGTTATTGTGCGTTATTTCCGCGCTGTCTGTTTTACTTACAAATAGGTAAATTAAATAATCTTACAATTATGCACTGAAAACTAATAGACAAAACAACACAGCTTAAACATTAATATAATTTAAATTAATTAATAATATCGCGACCCTTTCGACTGTGTGCGGCCAGTGGCTATTGGTGAAGAATGCGACGAAATATAATAAGAATTCTAAAATTAACTATAACACGAAGTATGGGACTAGGGCACACTAAAATTTGGTTCAAGTTAAAGATCCAAGGTTATGGCCACCTTTGGCAAAGTTGACTGGGATAACCAATAACTTAGACGGTAGGTAAATAAATAATGCTGAATCGGTAAACTATTTACAACGGGGAACTAGAAGGCACAGTAGTGGGGAAATTAACTGGGAGATACATATAAATACTCCAATTAATTAGAAATAGTAGGTAGGTAATTTATTACAACGCGAAGAAACTGATTAATAGTATCACGAATAGAGAGTATACCAAAGCGTTGAAACAATACTTATGGGGATAAGGAAGCGTGCGTCCTCCCGGAGGAGCCGGGCGGTCGAGGAGATCCCTGACGAATCTACGAATAGGTACACCAATTATAAAAAACACCGATATACTAGAAACGATAATAATATAAAGTTACTTGTGTACAATATTACGGTTATTTTAACTTACGTAAATTGAACTTAACGCTGACAGAAGTGATCAGATTGTTAGTGCTGTTTGTGATAGTAATACCGCGTCGTGATGCGCGCTATGATCTTGTTAGCGCATTATACCTACCTATCGCGTGAAACCTGTCGGAGTTTGTTCATCCAATCTGACCGATTCTGTACATACATAGCTACACTAATTTTCCTTAATATTAGAATGTAAGATTTATACTGTGCAGTTTTATAGTAATCCAACATCGGATTGAATATAGCGTTGAACCAGACAGACCAAGAGGAATAGTCATAGATACTACGAAGTGAATGGTTCGGACACAATCTTATACTATTAGCGAAGTGGACAATCCGACAGCGACATATTCCACATACATCATATTATCATTCATACATTATCATTAGGAATGGACAATTTTTAACTCGAGGATTTATTGACGTCAATTTCGTTATATCAATAATAGCTTAAATTTTACAATACTTTTTTTTACAATCGACAAATTCACATGTGTCATGGGAAAGCAGATTGTGAAGCGCACAACCGCGCCGAAACATGGCGTCCTAAAATACCTCCAGCCGACTAACAACTGCTATAATAGGATACGTTGTTGGTTTGTATCTGTTTTTAGCTGTGTTGTGGAGTGAAGAGTACAGATTACACGCGAGTGCAATCAATAGATTCGTACTGTGTTTACTCGACGGGATATAACGACATTTTAGCTCGGTTTGTGATTCATATTTTAGCTTTGAGCACATGTTTGTGAACAATCGGCGGCTGCACTTGCCTCGGGCGGGATGCGCAGTCACAATGTAAGCTACACGGACACATGCTACGTGCTCATGCCATGTCAACACGACAGCAACACCACACAACCGCACCGTTTACCGTGTTAGATCCGACTCGATGATAAAAGCTGACCCGGTTTTACTACCTCCACTTACACCGCAACGATTAAAATTTCTCCAAATATTAAAAATGCTCGTTTTTTATTACAAAATTTTTGTACAGAATTGAAACTACTGAAATGCGCGGGTGAGTTTTAATTTTCGAAAATATATTTACAGTGAGAATGTACGTTAATGATCGAATGGTTGAACGAAAATATATAAATGTTGTTGAAACGATTCATTCTCTAATGCTGCCGTGTGGACAAGACGACGCCGTCGGGTTATCGTGAGGCATATAATGGGGGTGGGTATGTGAGAACGGATCGCAGGGTTAAAAGAAGCTGAGCGCCAATTTAAGGTGCCAGCATTTTCGAGAGCTCCTCGTCCTGCAGGCATCCCTTGAGGAACTCATCCTGCGTCAGCTGACCGTCGTTATTCTCGTCCATCTTAGCGAAGATGTTCTTAGCACGCTCTTCAGCAGAGTCAGCTGGCCGGTTGCTTGAGCAAGCACCGAGCATGTCATAGATGGCCTGGAAACCGCAGAAAAACACAAATTGTACAATCATTAGAAGCCAATGAATGATCAGAGCCATAATTTTGATGTTCCCGGAGCAGATAGAGGTAAATTAAGTGATTACATAGTCCTGTTTAATTTATTGAAACCCAGTATCCGCTATGTGTCTACAAAATCGATTATAATCACTCCATCTCCAATTCGCTTGGGAATTTAACCTGCACTTTTACGTCGCTTCCTGTGCCTAACAGCGCACCACGACCTAAATGAATGTTTAATTGTTCATCCCTCGCCTTGCCGTTCTAATTCCATCCTAGGTAATTAGGCTAGCACAACAGGTACATTTATCTTCGGTTACGGTTCTTGTTCGGCCAATTTCACCCGGAGACCGATTTATCACCACTAATTTAGACTGTCAGTGTCGTGACGTGCGACCCTGCACCTATCGTAGGTACGATTTCTATTAGTTTTGCCGTTCCGGGTCAGGACCTCGACAGTAATGCGCCCGATGTTACGACCAAGCTGCTCTCGTACAACAAATAGTTTTAAAGTTCCCATGTGTGCTTTTAGTCAAAGTTTTATAAATGCGCTCAAGGCATAAACATTTTTGGTTGAACAAAACTCTTTGAAAATAAACTATTACCGCAGTCAGACCCGAGCCATGATCCAGTAATCCAAGGCTGAATAGGTACTTAACAGTTCGTCAAAAGTCGATGCAGCTTCGGAATCGGACTGGCAGAATAAAAACATTGGGACGTCTAACGTTTTACGTCAAGTCAACCGGTAATAACAAACAAGAAAATATTTGGTAGTTAAATACTCTAAAGCAATTTATGATAGACTATCGAGTTTTCTTTCGGATTAGGTTTAAAAATACTTGTCACGTCTAATAAAATCACATAGTTATAGTGAACCAAAATTAGTTATTACGGAAAAAGAAATGCCAGTCATGTACTGGAACTGAAACCTTCTACCGTTAACATGGTAACTACCTAAGTGTCAACGTTGAATGACGACAAAGTTACAAAGGGCGACTGACAGACTGATTGACAGGCATTTCAGTATATTCCGTTTTACAAGTACCGGCTTGTAGTCACAAGCCAGTACTTGTAAAACGGAATACTGAAATGCATGAATTCGTAATAGCCCTCACTTACCAATGGTTAACGATGACAATGAGGGAACAAAGACCTTACGCAGTTCCTTCTATAAATAAGTGATTGACAGTGGCTTACAACGATAGGGCTACACTATAATCTGAGGGGTCGTAATAACCGCGCCATGCTGCTGACAGCACCGCACGACACGATGAAATATTTAAAGAATAGCGAGAATCAGCAGTACCTACCTATTGCTAGTCAGTACTTATAATCAATCGTAATTTTATAAAGGAACGTTCGTTTGCTTGCAATTTCTCAAGTTTTTCATGACTAGAAAGAAAAAATACAATAGAATAATACTCATTGAGCTCCCCTAATGAGACACAATTGATTTTCTATTGACTCGTACTACATAGGTTACGTGCGAAACTTGACTGGTGGGGTTTACAGGACCTAATCGCAAAAAACGCAAGTTTTATAATGCCCAAAAGTGTATGATCGACTACAGTAAACAAAATCAGAAAAAATATATGATATTCTCCAGGATATATGCTAGGTGGATAGTGTGTTGAAAACATAATACAACTACTTAATTTGATACGATAGAAAAAATCATGAAGATGAAAACTTTCTTTTTACAATAAAAACCATACTAATATACCTACATACAATCATTATGATTTTTTGTAAGATTATTCTTCAAGGAACACTAGTGTTTTATTTTTTTAGCCCAAACAATAGATTTTTTGTAAACAGATTATTGCTTCATATTTTGCAATAAATTGCCAGGGTTGTGTCACCGCGCTTCTCTTTCTTTTCTATGCAGTCCGACAGCTAGTGACCGCGCTTTAGGTCATGTAGTCCCCTTAATTGCAATCGATTAAATACACGGAATGGTTATCTTTGTATCCGTGTTGTGAGGCAAGTATAATGCCGTCAATATTGATTTATATACTGCTCTGGTGCAGAGGGATGAAATACGGAAGATCGGGTGTAGTAATATTGAATCTGTACGAGACGCTGACCATGTCAGTGTAAATTCGTTTGGAGCTCAAAGTGAGAGCGCGCCTGCCTTCCGGTATTACCTTGTACATTAACAGGCATTTTTGACAGGCCTGATGGTCTAGTGGTTAGTGACCCTGACTGCTATGCCGGAGGTCGTGGGTTCGATTCCCACCCAGGACAAATGTTTGTGTGATGAGCACAATCATTTGTTCTGTGTCTGGGTGTAATTTATCTATAATATGTACGTATTTAGAAATATATAAGTATGTTTATCAGTTGTCTAGTACCCATAAAGCAAAGCACAAGCTAAGTAGCACAGCAATATTATTGTGGCAGCGACCATTGTTTTGTATTTTTCTTTTTCTTTTTTATGTCTTTAGCACTTCTAACCTTTAGTTAAATCGTGGACAATGGTGTGAGTTACGTGCTTGTTAAATTTTAGTTTAAGTATCTTTCTGTATTATTTGGCATGTAACTGTTTTTTGTCCCTAATAAATAAATAAATAAATAACACAAGCTCTGCTTAGCTTGGGACTAGATGGCGTTGTGTGATAGTTGTGGAATATTATTATATTATTAACAGTTCGATGTGTTCTGTCCAGCCAGCTCAAATGTCACACGCAGTTAAAGCGCTTAACTGCCGCCCCTACTGCGATTCCGATAACATATTTATCTCGAAGCTCTGGCGAAGTGCTAATTCCCGGGGGGTGTTCAAAGTGTTTTCATTCGAATCTGCCGTCCATTTGATGCAAGCAGCGGCGAAAAGTTACGAACGCATTGGACGTTACAAGACTGGGGGAAAGAACTTTATTTCCGTCAATATGTCGATGACTTTACTGTTGGTAGTTGTGCAACCATCGATAATCCAATAATAAAGCTCCATCACGTCAAGTTAATAAACATATTAATTAAAATGGCCTTTCATATTTTTGAAATATCAATTAAGCGTATCTATAATAGGCTTAAATCCATTAACTCAAGCTCAGAAATTCTCGTTACCTAAAATCGTGGTTGCCAGGCCAGTCCAAGTGCTGCTACTGCATTATCCGTCGACGGTAAATGATTTAGATTGAAGAGGATTCAGAAATCCTTAGAGGTTAAAAAAGCTTTTAGAGAATTATTGGTTTCTACTACCTACGAGCTCGGCAAATAGAGTGTCCGTTTTCAGCGTGATGTCGGACACTGTCATTCGGCATGGACGTCACACATCATGGTGTTCCGCTAACAATTATTTACTGTGGTCGGACTTTTAATTAGCTGCAGTAAATTAGCTTATGTGTTACCACTTTTTAACGAAATTTAAATAGTGATGTGACAAAATAATCGATTCATTGAAGTAACATTCAGTTCAAAATCGATCCATGTTAAATTGATTTTATAAAAGAGGATAATATTACTTACTGGAGGATAATATTTATAATGAAATTCAGGATAATATAAGTTTACAAGAAAAATATTGAGCAATGCCTAATTACTGTTTTTACATTACTTCCCAGAATTCGATCCTTATCAGCGACACTATCGAATGGTGGAATAATACAGCGTGTGTTTTTTTTTTTCAAAATCAACAGTTTCGATTCCTGGCTAGAAATATTGATTTTTCAAAAATACAATGATGCAGTTTTAGCTTTCATCAAAATCGAGCCCGCGACTCCTTTGAGTACTTTTCGCTATTCCTCATAGTTTCGGATTTGGCCATCCACGCCCACTTGAAAAACTCACCCTGTATATATACTTATATGTATATTTACGCTGATTTAAATCTACAACATATATTTTTATCAGGTCAATATAAATAATATTTGAATGTTTACGGTTAAATGGAAATTGGTCCATTTCGAATATCTAAATTAAAACCATGTTTCATTGCGTTCATCACATCACTAGTAGAGATAGTGTGGCAACATTTTTAACAAAATGACAGTAAGAAGTGTCATTTTACTGCAGCTAATTAAAAGTCGGACTTGTGTTCCGTAATTAATGCCTGTCAATTTTCCATAATTTTGCAAAACAAACCAAAGTATAGTGTGTGACACATTATGATGGAGCGTTATTTCATATCATTATAATAGGCAGCCAAATTATTTTATTTTCAAAGCTGGTTTAAGTGTACTGCCGAATTGTATCGAATGTACTAAGGTATGATACCGATCTCGGCAGCACGCAGAAGTGCTGCCGCAGCACTATTGGTCCCCATATATTCTCTATAGGTTTATATGAGATTAAATTCCGAGCACAGCAGCATTGTGACGCAGCAATGTCGCGCAGCATTGCTGCCGTGCTCGGAATGTAATCTTTATGCAGACCAGGCTTAGAGCTGCACCTGTTAAAGCTTTATGATCATAAAACTAGTAAAACAATTACTATAAAATACGTTCACCTGAGACTAAACAAAGCTGCTTCTCAGATAAAAATATAGTTGCCGTGAAACGTACAAATTGCTATCATGACTCATCTATAAGACTATCTTTCATGCTCCGGGAATATTCAATGGCTGCAAACTTTTTATAAGATCACATAGCAATGTCCTTCGGAATCGGCGGGGTTAATTATCATCAACGAATCTGCAAATAGCGCGGTAAATATTTCGGTTGGTTTTTGGTATAGATAATTAACCTGCAGACGCTGGCGTTAGGAAGGGCATTGCTCCGCATTGATCTAGCAAAACTGTAAGTACTATGTAACAAACCTGCACGATTTTTGTCATCTCTTGAATGTCAATGACACCGTTGCCATCGACATCATACATGCGGAACGCCCATTTCAGCTTTTCTTCCGGCGTCCCACTTGAAGTGACGTGGATGGCCTGCAGAAACTCCTACAACAAAGTAGTTCTTGGTACACCACGCGAGTCGGGGCCAATACAAACAAGAGCTCGGTGGTCTCTTGTTCGATGAATTTTAAATACTGTTTACTGCTGACAGTAAGAAATTATGAATTAAGAACGCAAGCAAGAAAGAAACTTGTTCAATCATTCGCAAGAAGTTTAATATTAAATTAAGGCACCTGTCCCACCGCCGACGAGGTACGAGATATCGACTATTTCACCACTCATGAAACGTACAATAGACGCAGCACCGGTGTCAGTAAAAAAAATACATATATTAATAGTTGACCACTCACTGTTGACACTGCCGGCGACAACTCTCTCTCTATTATTTTGTCGCAGTGACAAGAACTATTATAGAAAAAACTCGCTTAGCGACGCTCGCTTGGCGAGCAGGACACTCGCCGCTCATTGCTCACCACCTCGTTTCTTCGTCGGCGGTGGGACTAGTGCCTTAAGCAAGCCATTCGCATTGCTGCTGTGCAACAAATGACCACTTGCTATTCAGCCAAATATTATGATGGTGATGAGATAGCTAGCCCAATCTAGCAAATTGCCACAAATAATCGCATTGCTTTTACAACTATACCAATAGGTTACCTTGAAGTCAATGTATCCGTTTTTGTCCATGTCGAATGTACGGAACACATGGTCGCAGAACTCGACGGCATTGCCGGATGGGAAGAACATCTTGTACATGTCCACGAACTTGGCAGGAGTCAGTCTGCCGTTGGGGCAATCTTGCTGCAGGAACAAAGGAAAATAATTTATGAGTATGATGTTAAAAGTTAAGAGTGTGTATGAGAGTAGGACCTATATTATGCGTCTTTAAAGAATAAAATGCGTTTCGATACATGGAGAAAGAACAAATACAGCAGGTGTGCACTGTGCAGACGTGTTGATGTGTATGATGAACCGCTGCCCTAAAGTAAACATTGCATGTGGGCCGAACGCGGTCGGTACAATCGTGTAACTTCGAGCAAATGCAAATTTGTCAATTCACCGATGTTTGCGTGTTTGTTTGTGTAAAGGAAGGCTGTGTCGATGTATGCAGCAGTGGTTAGGCTTGGTACTAGCATGATTGAGTAATTTTAACACATGTTTTCTAATTTTAACAAGCTTTTTCTTCTAAAATAAGCTTTGCGAGTTACTTACATCGCTCATTTGGAGAAACATCGACGTAAACGTATTTTTACCCAAAAATGAGTTAAATATGACGAAGAACTTAGAAAGAGTATTTATGTTAGGAAAGCAAAGACGTAAAAAAAATAAAGTAGCAGTTACGTCGATGTTTCTCCAAATAAGCGATATATTCTAAAATTCTATTCGTGATCTGGGCTCATAAAAGCTCCGAAGTAATTGGGCGATAACAAGTCGAAAAATCTAAGTGTACAAAACTACCTACTTCTAATTATGGCGTCTAAACAAGCCCAGTAAAAATACCTATACTTTTAACTATTACAAAAATTAAAGGAAAGTCAAAAACTTTAGTAAGTATCCATACATTAGAGTGAGCCCGGATTCGAACCAAGGGCACCCCTATCTACATTAAAACCGTTTATGTGAAAATAATAATCGTGTATTTAAGCTGCAGTTGACTAGAAAAATTACATCGTTAAAAGGCGACCCTAACTAGCCGGTTGAAATGAGAACATAACTTTTATTTATCGTGTAATAAAAATATAGCTGGCTTTATTATTTTAAGGATAGTACTTAATACCTAGGTTTCATAAGTTAAGGATTATTGCGAACGCTTTGTTTAGTACAACATAATAAAAACAATTGGATTTCATGACGAAAAGAAAACAAAAATATTTCTGAATTTGATACCAAGATGCCAATTATCCGTAATAGCTAATACCAAAATGTTATGTGGAAAAACAAATGGATGGATGGAATGGATGGATGGATGGATGTTTGACTTCATTATACGAATGAGAAGTCTGATTAAGATACAGCTTGGATCTGGACAATATCATGCAACGATACCTCATTAGATTACGTTAAAATCGGGGTTCATTAAGTTTATGTTGCATTTACGAGGTAACAAAACTCTCACAATATTTGCATACTAAAATTATTCAAGTAGACACTCATCCTTTGCAAGAATCTCAAGAACTGAGTTAAATTTTATTGTCTCAGTAGGCGGAACAATATTTACAAGCTAACCGAGCCAAGATGCAGATTCCACTCATTTCCGGCTGTCTGAATTTCCACACAATAAATCAAAACAATACAAACAACTATTACCATTAAAATATATTATCATAGAATAGAGACTGAACAGAAGCCGTAACAGAAGGCCGAAAGTCTGACAATCAGTTTAAGCAATACCCAGTTACTGAGTGTGGAAGTCAGAAAGATAGTTGCTCCATGCAAAATACGTACTGGTATTCAACTGCATCCGGTTAGACTGGAAGCCGACCCCAACGTAGTTGAGGAAAGACTAGGCAGATAATGATTATGAGAGACAGTACGAGCTGGTCTCCCGGGATTTGTAAATATTGAAGTCCAATCGTTTATCGCACGATATAAAATGCACTGAACTAGTTTTCCGATTGGATATGTTCCTCTATCTACTCATCTAGGAATAATGTGGACAAAGCGAAGCAAGGTGTCGGAAAATCGATAATTCTTAGTTTCGAATTCAGTTTCAAGAATAATGGCCTGTTTCACCATCTCCGTCTAAGTTACGATTAATTAATCTGTCTTTTACATTTCAACTAATTTCGATCTGTTTTTCTAATTGACCTAGTAGAGCGAATGCTCTATAAAGTGCCTATCCGGAAGCTGAAAAGGTTCAAATAATCCCAAGTGTGTGGTTGTGTGTAAGTGTGTATGAAGACTTTGATCTCCAATCTCCATGTTGTTTCATATCTTTACCTTAAAGCCCTTGTACCATTCTTTGATGGTGGTCTCATCGTAAGAGGTATGCGTTTTTAAGAAATCCATATCCTCTTTGGTCAGCTTGTCTTTACTGACGAAGCACCCCATCTTGGATTCTAGAACAAAGAGAAAAGATTCATTAGTTAATTGTTATATTATCTTCAAGCAATTAAGAAAGGACAATAACTCAAAAACCACTCATAATTAAAATGTGAAGGAGTAAGATTTCAGCTAGCCCTCACAGCCATACCGAAAGCTTTGAAAGTCCGGTATATGTTTCTTCAGTAAAGTATTCAGTTATCGTTGAGTATCGTTCATAGCGTCCTAGTAATATCAATTTACGCGATAAGAAGAATTAGCCCGAGACGGGAGTCTCGAGTCTAGACTACGCCGCTAAACTATTTACCTAAGTATACGTTTTTATTGTAGCTTTCAATGATACTGATGGTGAATCAAATTCGGTTGCAATCAATTTATTGTTTTCATTAATAACAACGGCAACGGAAGCTACGCAATATCTTCTCGTCCCACATACCTACCGCAGTGTCTCAAGACGGAAGTCTTTGACCAGTGCGTGTTGCCAGTGATGACATATGGCACTGAAACGTGGTCGCTCACAATGGGCCTTATTAGAAGGCTGAAAGTCACCCAAAGGGCAATGGAGAGGGCTATGCTTGGAGTTTCCCTGCGGGATCGAATCAGAAATGAAGAGATCCGCAGGAGGACCAAGGTAACCGACATAGCCCGAAGAATTGCCAAACTTAAGTGGCAGTGGGCAGGGCATATTGCTCCCAGAACAGATGGCCGGTGGGGCCGAAAGGTTCTGGAGTGGCGACCGCGTACCGGAAGGCGTAGCGTTGGAAGGCCTCCCACAAGGTGGACCGACGACCTTGTGAAGGCCGCAGGAACTCGTTGAATGCGAGAAGCACAAAACCGGTCGATGGGGAGGCCTATGTCCAGCAGTGGACGTCTTTCGGCTGAAATGATGATGATGATGATGATGACAGGTATGTAGAAAAATTAGAAGCGTTTCAAGCGTTGCATTATTAAAACGAATCAAAGGAGACATAGCAGGAAAATAGAAATTGCGTTTACTAAGACCTGCTATTTGCTGGGCGACAATCGGCCGACAGGCTGGGTCTTCTTTCCAATATTATGATAGGTACTATTCAGAAATCCGGGTTTTATTTTTGATATACATATACCTAAAGCGATAATCGACAACAATACTTGAGCAGCAATATTGATGACGGTGGCGTCCGCAATGAAATTCTAAGATTTCCATATTGTCCTGGTCGGACTAACTCTCAAAACTGGACTGGACTGGACAAAACTGGTAAAATAGTTTTTCCGCTCTGTATTTACATCAAGTATTTGCAAAGCTTTGTGTTGACTATTTATTTCACTGACTCATATTACTCACTGCGTCTACACAAAGAGAATACCTTATCTAATTGCACCCACCACGACCCTCGCCCAATCTCGATGTAAAACAAAATAAAACTATAGATAGATAATACCGAATTCGTAAATCGTTTTCATACCTATAAAAAATAGTAAAAAAATTCACAAAGCACCTGTAATTTGCTTTCCCTACTCTAATCAAAACCACTTAAAAACGTTTTTTTCTGGTGAGAAATTCTAGTTCACAAACACCTGTATTCGATTAAATATGCAAAGCATGCAACTATTCACACGACACCACGTACGACATACTAATGTACGACAACAAGGCAATTGTTTTGTCAATAAGTAACTAGTTGAACGGTTGGTAAAGACCAGAAGAAAAGTACGATTTGTTTACACGTTTATTTCAGTGAAATAGTTTAAAAACCGTTATTAGGGCATGGTTATTGTATAAGTGAGTGAACGATGGTATTTGATGCGACAGAGGGCTTAGGGCGTGGAAATGTCACGGACACACCCGCGATAAAGATAAAGAGAGCCTACCGCCTCGCGCCTCCGGCGGGGAGGCCCCCAAAACTCAATGTTTGATTTGATAATGTTTGTCCTAATAGCTACAACCGAACGTACTGCAGATACTGTTTGCCACATGGCACAGCCAGTTTAATGTTATAAAGCCTTACTGAATATTCAAAAACTTGCATTTGTAATTAGCAAGCCTTACTTTCAGAAACACAAGATCCTCACCTTAGTTGGTGTTTATATCTTAGAATTATGTAAACTAGTCCGTAAATATCCAGGTTCTTACAGCACACGGGGAGACCTACAAACAAATTATTCGTTGCGGCATAAAAATAGACTAAATTTGCCCCCTCCCGTCTTACGACTACATTCATCTAAACCATATTCAATGTCAGTAAAAATTTATAATAAATTACCAGAAGACATAAAACAACAAAATAAAACCAGTAAGTACCTATATTTTTAAATAAACTAAAGCAATACTTAATAAAAAAAAGCTATTACACAGTACAAGAGTATCTAACGGATAAATTCAATAATGATAATACATAACTGAGAATAACAGATATATTTTAGAAAGTAAAATAACTAAAATAAATTATACTCTTATATTACATGAACAATTTCTAAGCGAGTAAAGAAATAAGCTATATAATAGTAGATTGTACAACTAAGGCATAAAAGAAGCTATTTTACCCCGAGACGTTTATATCCACCCGAGCCGCAGGCGAGGGTGGATAGTTAAGTCGAGGGGTAAAATGGCTCGTTTATGCCTGAGTTATACACTCTGCTTTTCACTTCGATTGCGAGAAAATGAAACAGGCATAAAGTATACAGTACATAATTAATCAAAAATGTTGCATCCATAGCCGATTCCCGCCACCACAGATAATACCGCCACGAAACTTTTTTTAAAAGTTTTTTTTTTTTAATTTTCATCATTTGTCATTCGCAAGGAACTTTTACCTATAAGTTCCTTGGTCATTCGACTGGGGTACTTCATACTGCCAAAAAATGAAAACGTTTCTTTGCCTTTTTAAATAATAAATGACAACTATTTTACCTGATTTTATTAAATTAACGATAGAAAACACGGAAATGGTATAAATTAAAGAAAATGAAATAAATCACGACTTTAATCTGCGAAGTTTTATTGTGCGTGTGGCTGTTGGGCCTGATTACTTTAGTCTTAGAAAAAAAATTTACTTTATGCACTAGAACATAAAAAGCGATTTTATGTCGCCTAAGCACAACATAAAGACGGACTTTTAGAGCATGAGAAGTGAAAAATAAATAATAAATCAATATGTAGATAGACCTACATATAAATGAATGGAAATATAAATACAATACAAAGAATGGAAATATAAATACATAGGTAATAGGATAAGGAAAATTAATAAAGCGGTCTTCCTCTCCCTACTTATTTAAAAATTTGCTGTGCCCGACAGGGTCCATAATTGTTTCTATTATTGTTTTATTTACCACCTGTAATTGTACATTATGGACTATAATAAACGATTTGAGATTTAATATGATTAATATTGCCCTGGCACTCATAACACCAGTTTAATTTTAACATAAGTGCCAGTGGAGATAGTGGAGATAGTGATTTATGCAATTTAAAAACAATAGTCCCATAGTATTAACCTATCGCCTTTATGCTAATTGTTTTTTTTTATTATTGTTCCAGCTCCGTAATGCCCTTCATAACGAAACGAACTAGTTATTCATCGAAATTACAAATATTATGACAATCCAAAAATACCTACCAAGAACCTTACTTCAAACTTTAATATGTATAGTGTCCTTAAGCTGTGCTAGTCGAACCAAAATAAATCTATAGCCGCTATGAAACTCATAATTGCAATGAAAGCAAATGCTTTTGTAAAACTCATTAAGCGATACGGAAATGAAGCTCAAAGTTGCTGAGCGCAATTTGTCTGCTCGTATATTCCGCAACACGTGACAAAAATAACTTTATATAAAACGATTTGCATGTTCCAACTGACAGGCCTACACTCGAATAGCTCGCGAATCGCGGAAACAAAGGGCACTAATGCTTCCGTGCTGTAAACGAATTACAAAACCTAGTGTGGACTTAATACAATACCTTGGACTAAGGCCTACATCTATAAAAGTTACTTTGCACGTGCTTTCACTGAGGCACGTTGCCGTCTCTATCATGCATTTGTAATTTGACAGCTGTGCGACAGTGACAGCAATAACACTTAGCCAAAGTACGTACTAATTAACGCGTCTAGATCTCCACCCGCCTTAGATACAGTAGGTACCGTAAATATCGAGTTTAAAGTAAAAGTTCGGCTTAGTAGAACGACGTCGTCGCGCGGATTCCGTTGTTCACCAACTAAAGTAAAATTAGAGAATTTTCAGCTCGAGAAGAGACGGTGTAAGATAAGAACCAAGTTGAGATGTCAAATTATATTATGCCTTGAACTCACTTGAACTTCGCCGTATTTTTTTTTTTCGATACTTTCTGACATGTCAACTTTTACTTCAACTAAATATTGCTCTTATTCCATGTCCCTCTCTTGTCTTATGAAAGAGATAAAGATGGAAATACCTAGCTTAAATAATTTTTAGCTTGTGGCGAACAGAATCGGCTCCAGTCTCTTTCTAATGCTCGATGTAGGCTACCTACTGTAAGTACATTAACATCGCCCAGTAAAACCTCTAGAAACAAGAAAGTAAATATTATTTTCATTTTATTATGGACTGGTTAACCTTTTAACTGAGTTACAGTTTTGTGCTATGACGGAAAAATTATAGCTGTCATGCTGCCGTATTATTTTAGACGTTTCTTATCTCAATTTTTGTAAGGGTGTTGTTTTGAATTCCTAATTTCTTGCTTACATAATTCATAATCAGCCTATAATGTTCCCACTGCTGAGCCTTCTCTTTTTGAGAGGGATTTTCTTGAGGGAATTTCTTACTTGGGAGTAGGTATTCAAGAAAGCGATTTAATTGATTTGAAACGTTCGGACGTAAATCAATCAGCTATGTAATGAGCTAGAGGGGAAGTTTCATTTTGCTTTCGACTTGATGTTATAAATTCGCTTGTGACAAAGGACTTAACTTGCTATTTTGAAGACGCACGGTTTTGCTCAAGCATTAAGCAACTGCCTAACAACACCAGTCAGTCCATCTGCACAGAACATAACTACTTATCCTGAATCCTGAATGCTAACAGATGTCCAATTATGCTACATTGTGGTCTCCTCCTCGTATGATGAGAGATGATAGTGTAGTCCCGTCCGTTTTGTCGATTATGCGCCACATATTCAAAGCGAAGAGCGAACATCACTAGTACGCGTGCCCCTCACTAGTCTGTAACTCTGTGGTTCATTCGTTCTTTATGTCAACTACGCGTCACATAAAAAATTTTCTTTTCCTTTTATTTTTTGTTATAAAGTGTGATTTACTTAAAAAATGGGGAAAAGAAAGCATGCAGATAAATCGCGTGAACGTTTATTGGAAAAAATCAAAAAGCTGGAGAAAAAAATTAGAAAAATAAGCTCGGATTCCAGCGACGAAGGTAATCATGTTTAGCAAAACTCGTATCTTTTACTTTACAAGTGGATACTTCGCAGTATCAAATCAAAAGTCACCGTATGTGCTACATTTAACTGTACATAACATCTAAATATATCTGAAACTTAAGTATTGTACCTACCGGTCTGAGTAAAATTTACGAGTGCAACAAAATGGCGGACCTATAGGGCGCCCTGCGGGGGCGCATTTGGTCTACGACCGCCATAATATGAACATATAAACAACCTCTGGGATGCCTCGTGGGGGCATACATGGTTGTGTTTAGTTATAACCTTCAAGGGAAGTCCTGCGGGGACTTACGTGGTTATAATAATGTTCAATGCCTGCCTAATAAAGCACGTAACCTTCAAGGGAGGTTCCGAGGGTTCCTACATGGTTATTAATGTGCTAGATTAGTGATCTACATGTACAAGTGCCTAATCATACTGATAGGACAGTACTACAGAGTGGATAGTGCCTACATTCCCTCATTTTCAGCATGCCAAAATGCTTTCACCTGTGTTTCAGACAATGTGGCAAGCCCAATTATTCAATCACCCGAAAATAAGGAGAACGATCACCCGTCTCTAGAGGACATAGAACCTGAAATATTCAATGAATTCATTGACTGCGAAGAAGAGCCTATTCTTGAGGAGGAAGAACAGTTAGAGGACAATGTGTTGGAGATACTCGGCATGGCTCCTCAAACAGAAGCTAAAGGAGAGAACCTACATAAACAAATTGTAGAACGATGGACAGTTATAGTTAAAAAAGGCCTAGATAAGGAGGAGAAGGAAAAGATACAAACTGACAATCCACCATTCACTAACTTTGAGGTAATGAAACCACCAAAATTGAATCCAGAGGTTAATGCAGCAGTAAATGATGTTGCAAGGAAGAGAGACCAGATCATTTATAAAAGACAGCAACAGATTGCAACAGCTCTGTCGTGTCTGGGCTCTGCGCTTCAATTGAGCATGAAAGATCAAAAGCTCGAGTCTATTAAGAAGTTAAATGATGCATCACGGCTGTTATGTGACTCGCTCTTCATGGATACCAGGGGACGGAGATCTCTCTTGCTATCGGTCACAAATAAAAGTATGAAAGAATTCCTTATTCAATCTGAACCAGGAAGTTTTCTTTTTGGTGATAACCTTACAGACCAAATTAAGACTGCCAAGTCAGTGCAAAAGTCAGGAGAAGAGTTGAAAATAACTCAAGTGAAGAAATTCACTCCTCGACCAACCACATCAGGATTAAAATCCTTTGGTCCACAAAATAGATCTTTAAACTGGCGGGGCCCTCCTCGAGGCGAGATGAAGAAGAGGGGGGGGCATCACCGAGGACAGCAGGCACCACGACAGGCAGACAGGAGGCCACCAGAGAAGACGGATCAGCGCAGGAAGTGAACAGTCAGGTGGGCAGGCTTCAGCTACATTTTAGTAGGTGGAAGCAGATAACCAGTGATCCAACTATCCTAGATTGGGTCTTAGGTTACAAGATTCCCTTTGAAACAAAACCACACCAAAGTTACACTCCATTAAATGACAAATTTTCTGCACAAGAGGTTATTCAAATATCATCAGAAATCAATAAGCTTATAAACCTAAAAGCTATAGAAGTTTGTCAATTTCATAAGGATCAGTTTTGTTCATCAATATTTATCGTTAAAAAATCAAATGGATCCTTCAGATTCATTTTGAATCTTAAAGAACTAAATACTTTCATACCTACAGAACACTTTAAGTTAGAAGACTATAGAACAGTGTGTAAAATCTTGCAGAAAAATGATTTTTTAATTTCCATTGATTTAAAAGATGCTTATTACATGGTTAGCATACATAAAGAAAGCAAAAAGTACTTAAGATTCCTTTTTCAAGGAAAACTTTATCAATTTAATGTCTTACCATTTGGTTTATGCACAGCTCCATTTACTTTTACCAAAATTATGAAACCAATTGTTGCATATTTAAGAGAAAAAGGATTTATTTCAGTGGTTTATCTAGATGACTATCTCTGCATAGGTAAAGATTACCAACGATGCTTAAAAAATATGACTGCAACAATAGATATATTAGAAAGTTTGGGATTTATTATAAATAAAGAGAAATGTAACCTTACACCTAATCAGTACTGCAAGTTCTTAGGTTTTATTTTCGATACAGTAAATATGACATTAGATATTACAACAGAAAAAAGAAACAAGTGTTTAAAAATAATAAAGGAACTATTAAATAAAAAACAAATTAAAATAAGAATTTTGGCTCAAGGTATTGGAACATTAGTATCAGTTTGCCCAGCTATTAAATATAGTATGCTTTATACCAAAGAACTAGAAAGACTTAAATACCTTACATTAAAAAATAATAATAATAACTATGAATTTTCAACTACATTAAATTCAAATTGTAAACAGGATCTCGAATGGTGGTCCCATAAGATTGTATCATCTACTAATCCTATAAGAAAAGAATCTTACAAATTAGAAATATTTACCGATGCCTCCAACACAGGTTGGGGTGCATCTTGTGGTTCTGAGACTGCCAGTGGTCATTGGAGTCAAGAAGAAACTCAATTTCACATTAATTCCCTAGAATTAATTGCTGCATTCTTTGGATTAAAATGTTTTGCAAAAGATTTAAGAAATAGTGAAATATTATTGAGAATTGATAATATGACTGCAATATCATATATCAATAGACAAGGGGGTGTTAGGTATTCTCACTTACACCATATTGCTAAGGAAATTTGGCAATGGTGTGAAAATAGGAACTTGTGGATTTATGCTTCATACATAAATACCAAAAACAATATAATAGCAGATTTTGAATCTAGAAAAGAATTAGGTAATACAGAATGGGAGCTAAATGACACACATTTTCAAAAAATTGTTTCTATACTTGGTGAACCGTCAATTGACTTATTTGCTTCACGAACTAACTCCAAGTGCCGAGACTATGTGTCATGGCACCCAGATCCTGGGGCAGTAGCAGTGGATGCCTTCACTATTTGTTGGTCAAATTACTATTTATTCTATGCTTTTCCCCCATTTTCTATGGTACTCAAAACTCTAGAAAAAGTTATTTCAGACAGAGCAACAGGCATTGTAGTAGTACCATACTGGACCACTCAGCCATGGTTCCCAATTTACAATAATCTTATAATACAGGAACCTATCATTTTTCAGCCTTCTGAATATCTACTCTCCTTGAACAATTGCAGAACGAGTCATCCCCTACACCAGAAAATGAAACTGATGGCAGGACTATTATCAGGGAAACATTCTTAAGATGGGGGATCAACAATGAAGCAGTTGAAATTATGATAAATTCAATATCCAAGAGTACACTAGATCAATACTCGCCTGCTATAATGATATGGGCAAGGTACTGTAAATTAAATAAAATCAATATCAATAATCCTACCATAACAGATGTCATTAAACATTTAACTCAGAGGTTCCACGAAGGTTTGTCTTATGGAAGTTTAAATTCAATTAGATCTGCACTGGCTTTGATAATAGGTCCACATTTGGGTACAGATGATAAAATAAAAAGACTTTTCAGGGGATTTTTCAGGCTCAGACCTCCTAAACCGAAGTACAATATTACATGGGATGTATCTACTGTTTTAAATTATATTGAAAACAATTATAATCAGAAAAATGATTTAGAAGCCATTACCAAAAAGACTGTGACCTTACTAATGTTAGCTACGGGCCAAAGGGCCCAAACTATATCATTGATTAGTATTAACAATATTGTGATTAATGAAGAATGTGTCATAATTAAGATTGATAAGTTGATTAAGACATCAGGGCCAAATAGGATGCAACCCTTTTTGACTGTTCCCTTCTTTAATAAGGATAATATCTGCCCAGCCAAAGCTGTTGTTACTTATTTAGAGTTAACTAAATCAATAAGAATTTCTAATCTATTGTTTATTTCAACAAGGAAACCTTATAAATCTGTTACACCTAGTACAATTAGCCGCTGGGTTAAGAAAGTTTTGGAAGAGAGTGGTATAGATATAAGTATATTCTCAGCACATAGCACTCGCCACGCTTCGACGTCGGCTGCCTATAGTAAGGGAGTAAACATAGATGATATTAGAAGAGCGGCTGGTTGGACGGGTGAGTCAACAACCTTTGCTAGATTCTATAATAGACCTATTATAAATAATAGAAGCTTTTCAGAAGCAATATTTAATAATTAATGAACAAGAGGATTTATTTTTTGTTATAATAATATGTCAAAGATTTCTTAGGTTCAAAATAAATGTTTATTGATTTTACAACTTTACTTTAAACATCTACACTATCATCTCTCATCATACGAGGAGGAGACCACAATGTAGCATAATTAGGAAGTCAAACGAGCTTACCTGTAAGTAAGGTTCGACTTCAATTATGTGAAATTGTGGTCTCCTCCGAAGATGATGAGTCCCTCCCTACCCTGAGAACATACCAAGTTAACACTTCGTATAAACCCCATGTTGTAAAACCAATAAATGGAGATACTGTGAACTTAATGAACCACAGAGTTACAGACTAGTGAGGGGCACGCGTACTAGTGATGTTCGCTCTTCGCTTTGAATATGTGGCGCATAATCGACAAAACGGACGGGACTACACTATCATCTCTCATCATCTTCGGAGGAGACCACAATTTCACATAATTGAAGTCGAACCTTACTTACAGGTAAGCTCGTTTGACTTCCTAATTATAGCTACTGTAGCAGGGTAGTTCTCCCAACGTGCTCCAATAAAACCTAGAAACTACGTTAACCTTAATAAAAAAAATAAGAGACGGGTTGCACTCCGGGAGTGCCGGCAGAAGTGAAAACTTGAATATTAACGTTGAAATGAATCAATTATTAATTTAATTAATATAACTCATTTTTTTCACTATTTCTGCGTCACTTTTTTCATTAATAGATGCAATTTGTTCAATTTCCATATTTTAAACACTTTATATACACGAATTTTACGAATACACAGCAGTGTGGCTACTACACAGACGGTCGAGCCATCAGCTGTCCATCCATCCATCCATCCACTTCCACTTCCACTTCCACTTCGACTTCCACTTCGACTTCCACTTCGACTTCCACTTCGACTTCCACTTCGACTTCCACTTCGTCTTCCACTTCGACTTCCACTTCGACTTCGACTTCGACTTCCACTTCGACTTCCACTTCGACTTCCACTTCGACTTCGACTTCCACTTCGACTTCCACTTCGACTTCGACTCCGACTTCCACTTCGACTTCCACTTCGACTTTGACTTCGACTTCGACTTCCACTTCGACTTCCACTTCGACTTCCACTTCACCTTCCACTTCCACTTCCACTTCCATCACCATCCATCCATCCAACCATCCATCCATTGTGTCCGTGTGTCACTTCAGTTCGGTTGGCGACGCCGTAGAAAGAGAGGGGGGGGGGAATCTCTCCTGACGGTCACGTGTCCTGACGCGATGTCCTGACGCGAGTTTAACATTTTTTACCCATTACTAAAAGTATGCAACGCCGCTAAAGAAGTTTACACTTCAAAAAACAAATTCATTTCTGTCGTCCGTGATAAATATTGGAAAATTCCTTTCAATTAAGCCGTTATAAAAATAGTAGAAAAAGGAATAAGTATTATAAAAGTCCAATGAAAACTTTATGTGCCGCGGGCATCACGGTCTCCGTTAATTTGCCTAATGGAGAGAGGTAGGTTTCAGTCGGCATCGAAAGGAAATTCGATAAAAAAACTGCAGCGTCACTGCGAAAATCCATCATACAGGTTGTTTAGACATCGGCGATCACCTGTCATGGCGTCGACTGCTCCAAATAGCAGCTAAGAGTTCGGGTAAGCGCCTTGATTGGATAATTTCTAATTAAGCTTATCGATTTCTGATTACTGAACCGAATTTTCGCGAAAGTGTTAGGAACGGAAACTAGAGTGCGGCCTGTAGTCGTGTATTTTAGTAGATATTGTTTAGAATAATTTTAAGCTTTGACACTGAAATAAACTTTTATTTTTCTACCCTTATTCGCCGAACTAGCTCGTGCATTAGCAGTTAATTATAGTTTCCATTGTATTTCCGCACAAATGCATGATAGGCATTTATCGGCAGCATATATACAACCAACAAAAGTATTGAGCGCAGTGGTTCACATGGCACATAAAAGTTCTGAACTTGCGCCGATAAAAATGATCTCAGTATTACGGACATAGTTTTAAACGCTATCTATTTATAACTTTCATATAATGAAATTAATTGATTTATTCTTCGTTTCATTTTGTACTGCAACAGGTCTGTTACGTTTATCAAAACACGCTGTTCGCAAAACGTAGATAACAACAGCGTACATAATTATGTGCTGTCACACCCTTCATGGGCGCTTCGAACCAACAGTATGGAACGGGGAAAGTTTGACTAGCATCGGAACCGGCGGCAAATTGGAGCAGTACATGTTCCGTAACAACTGTAACCCTAAAACAACTGGCAGGTTACATAAATCGACTTTTGTCACAACCTTTTGGTCACCACTCTTAAATCCAAACGAGATATACCTAACTAAGTGTGCCGTGCAATTCCGTATCACGACCGCCGGTGCCCCACGGCAGAGTGACGTCATAAAAAGCCATACCTACGTGAATGGCTATTTTGAGATGTTTCTAAACGCTATGGAAAAAATAGGTTAAGTGATTTACGCGCACTCTACAGTCGGTACACGAAAATAGTTTTACGATAATCCAAAAGCAAGATCACTTGTTTCATTCAATGTCGGTTTGACGAAGCAATTGAACGTGTCCATGCATACGACATCGGATATTTCGGCATTGAATATGTGAGGGAGACGCGTTTTATAGACATTGAAATGAAGCGCGATCACGAACTGTGTCGTGTCAACTCGTGTCCTGTTGGCTTCTTTGGCTTACTCTCATTATGCTACCATCACACGCAGACTGGCTTTCGATAATGCATTTATAAGTTGAAAAATATGGTAACTTGGTTAAAGGAAAGAAAAGAATTACGCGCTGGTTACTTAGTAGAACATTCAATTAGTACATTTTTTCAGATGCGTTTATCCACAATCACAGGGATTTGCGGGTCACACCAGCGAAACCTCTTAGTTCCCATCTGGTTTGTTTATAAGAGATATGCCCGTAGTCACAATTATGAATTCCCGGTGTACATTCATGTCGAGTTCAGCAGATACCAACCGATGTATCAGCGTATTATCGCATCATACTCGGACAAGGAAATATTGGAATCATCCGTTCATAAATTGGAGCTGAGTTTATGGTTATAGTTTACTAGACAGTAATGACGATAACGCAATGGAGAGCCAATTGCATCAATGCTCTAATAATTTTCCGTACATATTGTTACTATAGTAGTGCTACAAGTGTAGCTTACATTTGACTGATTAATGTTTTCATTATACATACAAATACAAGATGTCTGATCGCTATATCTCGTATGTGAGTGTTCTAATTATATAGCGTGACGTAAAATTAATTTATTTATGTGCGTAGGCAAATGATCTACTGTAAGATTGTTTGTGCAGACAGCTTTATAACCCACTGGCCTGTAAAAAGGGAATAGCTGCAATTTGTATGCAATGGCTTCTATTACCATAGCAGAAACATTTATTTTTCTGCCAAGAAATTTGCAGTGAACTTCAACGAATATTATCTGACCGGAAGCCTCTTGAGCTGCGTCGATAACTAGAAGCACTAGATAGAAGGACGCTGGAAAGTGTTGATTTAGCACGGGCAAGGCAAGCGCTCGAGCTTCATCGAGATAAATACGTTACATCTATTGTGGCGAAGCCACGCCGCCCGCACTTCTCATAATATGCTGTTATTGAGGAGTTTCATGTAAACACACGCCCTCATTTATCATTGCTGAGGAACGCTAACAATTTCATATGCTAGGAATTGTAACAAAGAAACAAATAGTTATAATTCGTTCCTTTCTACTCGGTAATTAGCCTACGTTTTATGAGTCATATATAAGACGCCAAACGACGAAGACGACGGAAGAGAGGAAGCCTATGTCCTTCTCCGGGTCATGGTCTACCCATGTGCCAAATTTCATCCAAATCTGTTCAGCCGTTTTAGCATAAAAGCGTAACAAACAAACTTACTTTTGTTTTGCATTTATCTATAATCTAAATAATAATAAATCGATCGATCAGGTTAAGCTACGCTTGCCGCGGTTGGTCTGTGGATGGGTGACCATCTTTATTTATCGAGACCCCTCCGCGCCTCGGAAAGCACGTTAAGCCGTTAGTTCCGGCTGTCATTCGTGGATCTTTGACAGTCGTTACGGGTGGTCAGAAGCCCGAAAGCACAGAATAAATAGTGCCGAAAGTCTGACAACCAGTCTTACCAAGGGGTACCGTATTACCCAGTAACTGGGTTGTGGAGGTTAGACAGGCAGTAGCTCCATGTAAAATACTGGTATTCAGCTGCATCCGGTTAGACTGGAAGCCGAACCTAACATAGTTGGGAAAAATCTAGGCAGATATTAGACGGGCATTCAAAAATGTTCACTAATGTGACTAAGATTGATATCACTTTCCGAATTAGCCACACAATCGAGCTGCTTACGTCGTGACTAATGAAGACGTAGAAGGTTCTCAAACAGGTTCGCAAGTTTGCAAGTCTATACGCGTGTACAACAATAGTGTAGTTTGCAATCCGTGCATGTGTTATGGCAAGGTTGCAGTCGTGGCGTCTGCTTTCGGAAGGATGCTAATGCCAGTCGACAGGGATGCCGGTCACGTCGCGTCGGCGCGGCGTTTCACAATTTCATGAATGCCGGCCGCCTGACGTTATTACCGCAATTAAGTGACCATAACAACCTCACGAAGACACTGTATTTATAATAAAACTGGCAGTTAAAAATATCAAAACATCTCAGAAAACATCGCTTTACACTCTATACCCGTTCTTACTAGTACCTAAAGTGCCAGGTCACAAGGGTACGGGGATAATGAAGGCAATATAAAGTCCCAACAGCGGCTTACCACGCCACTAGAGCGATAAATTATAAAAATAAAAACATGCCGCTTGCTGTGTTACTTCAAGGCCTTGAATTGTTAGACGGAGTTGAAGAAAGCCGCAGAGTTCGGACTAACCAATGACCATCCTGTGGAGAATTAGAACCGCGTTTTATATTTATGTGATGGAATTTCTTGAGAGAGCTGAGATATTATCGCTGTAGTAGGAGGTCACAGAGCGAAAGGGTTCTCTCTTGTATTATGCACGTCTCGCTGCACACAGAGATTATTATTACGTTTGCAGGTGTGAAGCAGGTGCACTTGAGAACGCACTCCCTTGCCAGCTGGGTGACTGGCCTTCAATCACAATGCTGCCTAAATTATATAAAGCATTCAAGTCGCGCTCCAAGAGAGGGACACACACTTATTGTTATTCTGTTCGTCCTTTGACTCTTGTGGAGCACACTCAAGCTTCTATCCTTTCAGTCCCACTTAAATTGCACAACAGACTTAATTCTATGAGATACTCAGTACTCACATGCTGGGTGCTTGTTAGTGAAATAAAATACGAGATAATATAACTACCTACAGAGTTCATAAAATTGGACATCAAATATATTATGTTTCAGTACGAAAGCAGAACTAAAAGTTGGACATGTTGAATTTCAGACTCTGAAACGCAGAATTAATACAAAACTGAAGGACTGGACGTAAAGCGTCGCTACCTACTTCTGAATTCGAATGAAAACTATTTGACTATATTAGAATAATTTCGGAAACAACATTAGCCACAATTGGCACAACATAATTAAGTAACGAATGAAATAGAAATAAATTAAAAGATACTCATCTTTAAACAAACTATTTAAAGTTTAGATTAGTTCGATAGCAATTTGCCATAGTTCTTCCATTAAAGAGTTCAATATAGTTTATTTTTAAAATACTTTATACAGCTACACGTTTGCACGGCACAGAGTATCGGAAATGAAAAATTATTTCATTAAATAATAACGCAAATCAAGCAACGTGGCGCAATATAATTAATTTACAGCCCTTGCACGAGAACTGCGGCTAATGGGAGTACACGTTGCAAAGAAGTTATCGAATTAGCTAGACACGTTGCATTCCAACCTTATTCGTACATTCTACTTGCCGTGTAGAGCCTTTGAGAATCTAGACCTCGCTTTTAAACAGATACAACTCCAACCCAATCCAATCTCGTTTTTCTTCCCCGTTGAACAGTGTTACTCGATTTGAAGGGTGGTTCTATTACAAGTGACTCCTACTTTAATTAAATCGTTTTCTAGATTCTCTTAAACCATGTTAGATGAAATTAATCTTCCGTAGGAGATGTTACGAGTACCTACAGTTTCTAGAACCAAGAGGTGACTTCGTTGTGTGTTCGGGTGAAGAAGCAAAAGTTCGGTTGAAGAAACAAAGGAAACAGGAGAGGACTACTACAGTTATTCTATTATGAAAGATCTTACCGTGAAAACTGTGAGCTGTCAATCCACCACAAGCTCACTTCACCTAAGTTTTCACGGTGAGATGTTTACGGAGTCGCTCGGCAGGTTGAGTAGTGGAAGCTAGCATCGATACAATAGTTGTCAGACGTACAGCGGCTCGGAAATGTTAAGAGGCTTTCACAGCAGTATAATAGCCCGACACGCGTGAGAGTAACAAGGGAGGAATAGAAAAAAAGCAAATTTCTGTGTCTATGAGAGCGCTAGTGTTAGGTCGGTTTGCCTAATTGACGTTGAAAGTCACGATCATCGTAGCGATAGTCAGCACTGTCCGCGTACACGGCACGCCACCACACCAACGTGTTAACCACATAAGGCTACGGGTGACCCGGAGACTTACATTAAAGCGCGACTGTAGTCAACTCATCCCGCGGGATAAGTTCGAGCGGCCTCAGTTGACTAAAGAGCCGTAAAAACATAGATGAAAGAGCCCGCGGTAATGAGCACTGACATCAAACGTTTTATAATTGATGCTCAGTGGCATCAAAATTATAAAAACTTTGAATTAGTGTAGTTCCTACACTTGTTTAAAGTTTTCCGAATTATTAGAATATAAATAAGTTATTCAGTATATGTCAGCAGTGGTGGCCAAGTGGCAACCATGACCACTGCTCTCAAAACAGTGAAGAAAAACATCGTGAGGAAACCGGCAGGTCCTAGGACCAAAAATTCGAAGATATGTGACATCTACCAACCCGCACCGGTCCTGCGTGGTGGATTACGGCCCTCTCCCTCTCACTGAGAGGAGGCCTGTGTCCCGGCATTATAGGCTGATTATGTATTCAGTATATGTGATCAGTTTTCGAGACTCATTCATTAAAATACAAAACATACGAAGTACATAGATAACCGTAAAAAGAAATATTTGCAGGATTTTTTGTTTGCTTTTCGACACACTTAAAGGCAGTATTTTCGTTGAATTCTCCAAAAGCGTATCGAATAACCCTTCACAAATTATGCATTATTTTAGAACAATTTTGATTACTTACCATAAAAAAGGTTATAGTGAGTCAACCTTAAAAAATAGACGGACATTTTTAAGAACTTTTAAAGGGTTCCCCTTTTCCGTCATACGTGATTTTTGCGTAACTTTAACCGTTTACGCAGCGTACGCAACGGAAGCTCTCAAATATAGCCTAGAGCCTTCCTCGATAAACGGACTAAAAAAAGAAAAAAAAAAAAGTTCCAAAGTTCAAAAGTTCCTGAGATTAGCGCGTTCAACCAAACAAAGAAACTCTTTAGCTTTATTATTAATTAGTATAGATATAGAAGTATAGATTTGATTACAATTCTAGTTGGGCAAACTCAAGATTTGAATGAAATTTGGTACATAGGTAGGTAGGAAGAAAACAGGACACTTTTTATCCGGATATTTCCACGGAATCGAGACTTATGCGGGTGAAACTGCGGGACGCAGCTAGTAATTAATATGAGCATGACCAACAGCAAATTCCTACGCTTTTCTAAGACACATGAAGTTTGAGTTCTTCAGATTGAGATTGGCAGAATGTGATAGTTAATCAAACTAATAAGCAGATAGCAACAAGCCAGGCGAGAGTGGCTAGCGCTCACTTCCAAAGTTAAACGTACTGTAAACCTGCTTTGCACTGACTACCAACCTGTAATTTGAAACTGTAAGCGAGTAGACACTGCCGTGATAGACTTGGTATTAATCAAGAAATGCACTTTGCAAGTAATTAACGTAAAGTAACGGTATGGCATGTAGCGAACTTCTACGTGGTTATTATTAGCGCGTGTTGTACCACCTAAGTACTTTAGTTAAATGCAATTTGCCAACTGGAAATAGATGATAGCACTTATAAAATAGATTTAAACGTTAAAATTTTCGATCTTTCTTTTTTTTTAAAACACAGTCTTTGTGTAAGTTAGTGCCCTGGTAACTTAAGAACAACATATCCGATTTACGCATTTTTTGTTTTAACTCATAGCTGTTTTCTAGCTAGGCTTAGGTACAAGTCAACGCGAGCGAAGCCAGGGGCTCCGCTAGTTGGGAATAAACTAGCTGTGCCTCTCTAGAAACCCGTCATCACTTTACCGCGAAACTATTTTTATTAGATCCGTCAACAGATATCCAAAACGTTTTGATCTCTCAATATATAACTCCAATCTAAAAATTTTTCCTTTAGCCCGATTCGACATAAACTTTAGCAGCCATTAGAATATTTTTGCCAAGGGCGCTAAAATATTGCTGAAAATGTAGAAAATGTATTTTCTCTAGTCTGCGTAATCTTTTGTATGGCTAAAGTCATACAGTTAGGTAACTTAGTTTATGGGCAACAAATATAATTAATTATGTTACAAGCAAAAGATAAATCTTAATAATGTCATGTCTTTAGTAAAAAAAAATTGTAACTTCCCAACGCGCTGCAGAGACTCCTTCGATCTACAAGTGCTATTGAGGATTGAAGAAAGACACGCAATTCACTACTTAATACATAAAACTGCAATAAAGCTTAAAGCTCATATTCCCATTTCCCAATTTTTCTTAAAGTTATTTATGAGCCATCCCAAAACAATACAGAAAGTCAAAAACGGAGTAAGATCGTACGTTTCGGAGAGAAAAAATCAAATACTTGATAGCTTTTATAAAACCTAATTATTACATTGCCGTTTAAACCCGCTATCTAAAACGCATTGGCGACGAGAATTCAGGACAAACTTTGAAATGTTGTTTCACTCAATTTAGAGTGAAATATCTCCATTTAACATGTAAAATCAAAGACCCCAAGTTTTCAGTCACTATAATAAATTCCTTAAATCTTATAATTATCCGTATGAATGTTAACAGTAGTACCGATTGAAAAAATATTTCAACTCATGATGAAATACAAACTTCCATCGAGATTATTGGGCACTGGAAAAACTTCAGTTCGGACAATGTTTGATTAATTATTTTACCTGCACACGGAGCGACCGTCGTTAAAATTTAAAATATGTGTCAAAACAATATTGAAAAGCATTCTAACTACAAAGAAGCGAAATAATGATCACCAAATAAAATCTACGGGAATCACAAACACTACGCATAGAACTAGGCCTTACAAAAGGATTTTAAAAACATAAACGAAATAATAAACTATATATAATAAAATGTTATTGTTCAAATAAAAAAATACAAAGTACAAAACAGGAATATAACAAAAACTTCCAAACAAAAGAAATATCCATTGCAGAACTAAATAATAAAAAAACACACTGATCAGCACTGGCACTAAATTTATTAAACAATTAAATATTTTGCGTTAGTTAAAAACTTGTAAAAAATTACGGACCGAGACTTAGCGATTTCCGCAATGATTGAGAGAAGTCGGGAGCGTCGGGATGCGCGGTCGACTAGCGAGACGTATGTCAGCGGCGAAACCCGGAATGCGTTTGACTGGTTGCAATTGCAACGCTGGACACTTATAGCGTCCAAGCGGAGAGAGGAGGCGCTTAACTGAACCCAGGGGCTGCGCGCGCATCGAAATCGCAGTTTTCCTAACTACCCGCTCACCTATACAGGCTTGCGGGCCCGCCTCCCAGTTCCGAGAATTACGATAGCGTATGCAATCCAAAAACAAACAAATAATTATATTCCATTATTATTGCCAATTATATCTCTCTCAGGTAAAATGGTAATGTTAGGTACCTAATATTATAAATTCGACTTGCGAGCGAAACATAAGGGGTAGACAGTACGTTCTCCTTTTTAACGAACTAAGTAATTTAATTGCGTACTAAATATAATTGTTTTGTTTGTGGTTCGCTAAAAGCTGGTTTATTGCAACAAAAAAAAAACAGTTTTCTTTGCTGGTTTTCAACATTATCACACTAATTTATTCTGAGACATAACTTAGTTCATCCAAACCTGTGGATAAAATACTATTTTCGTACTTTCCATTTCAGTACTTTCAAACGAGAATTAAAAAAAAAATCACACTAATATTATAAAGGCGAAAGTTTGTGAGTGTGTGTGTGTGTGTGTGTGTGTTTATATGTTTGTTACTTCTTCACGCCTAAACCACTGAACCGATTTAGATGAAATTTAGTATAGAGATAGTTTGAGTCCCGGAAAAGGACATAGGATAGTTTTTATCCCGATATTCCCACGGGATCGAGTCTTATGCGGGTAAAACCGCGGGGCGCAGCTAGTCACACTATTATCACACTAATATTATAAAGGCGAAAGTTTGTGAGTGTGTGTGTGTGTGTGTGTGTGTGTTTATATGTTTGTTACTTCTTCACGCTCAAACCGCTGAACCAATTTAGATAAAATTTGGTATAGATATAGTTTGAGTCCCGGGAAAGGACATAGGATAGTTTTTATCCCGATATTCCCACGGGATCGAAACTTATGCGGGTAAAACCGCGGGGCGCAGCTAGTATACCATAAAGCAACGCGGTGTTTTCTTGAAGTTGAGTCGTAGATGCATTCGCAGATTTGAGAAGACCTATGCATAGATAGGTAAAAACGCTCTCAATTAACAAATACTAAATTTTCTTATACAGGATGTATCTATTTTACGTGAGCCTTTATTTTGTTTAAGTTGAAGTTTTGGTTTCTGAAAGCGCAGCAGTAGTTTTGGTTTTAATTAAGTAGTGACGGGTAGCTCGCAGTCTAATGCAAATTAGATGGGTGGACGGTTCAAAATAAATCGGTCGGAAGATTAGTCTGCCCAACAATTTGTGATTGGACGTACGCTTAAAAGTCACAGATTTGTATCTACCAATTACTGATTCATTTTTCTTATACTATGTGGGTAGACAAAAAAACTACGGCATTTTTGGCTACATAAATCCGGGAAAAATATAGAATCCTTCCAAAAATTCGTACAGAATCGCGACACTGAGGGTTTCGCGAACTGAAAGACACATAAAATCCTTAGTGCTTGAAATGAAGCGTGAATCGGAGCTGGCGATAGTTGTGGGCAAACAAAAGAACTCCAATCACTGTTATAAAGCTGCGCCGCCGACACCGGCGTTGCGTTCCTATAGGCTTCATAGGTACACAGCAACTGGCGCACACATCCGACATCGCCACCAGAGATATTTTATAGGCATCGCTGGCCGCTAACTGTGGCAGAACGATAAACTTCGTATCGCTTTGTTCCTAATTTTAATAAGCTAGCTACGAAACAAACGATGATATGGCTAGAAAGGGTCTGACTACCGAGATGACCCATAGGGTAGTAAGGAAGAAGACATGTTGCGCCGATGCCAAATAAATTGGGGTAAAGGCAAGAGAATGATGATGTAACTGAGCACAAACATGATCTTCAAATATTATTTCACATTCAAAGGGCTTGAATTTCGATAATACCCTCTATAATCCTGCAGCCGAACCGAATTCAAATGAAAATCTACCTAGCACTCGAAATTAAAACGTTTCTAAATAGCCTGTAGGAATTTAATCAACGTGTACGAGACACGAGTAATTAAAATTCGGGAATTATTAAAAAGTAAACACAATTTTTATTATTTTCGATATCGCATTCTTCTTGTTTCACTATCAGAGTTTTTAATGAATACGTTTTAATTAGTTTGTTGCTAGTTATAACGCGATCAGCCGTATAGCCACAATAGTCAGATGGTGATCTAAGCAGTCATAACGGATACTCTAGAACGTTTCATAAAACTAAATAGCATCTTGAAATATTGGGGAATCATGACTAATCTCATAGAATTCGCCAGGTCAATTTTACATTTCGGTCAAAATGTTTCGGTTACACTAGACGGAAACTGATCTTTAATGTAAACTAAATTAGCGGCGAGCTCTCAGATCGGTAGAATCCTGCCTCTAGCCCGATTGGAGCCTGCATACAACCTGGCCACGCCACCTACCTAATTAATAATCTGCAGTCACGCGGCGATCGCTATCAGAGCTCAATCTAATACACCCTGTAGCTATGAAACCTTTGAACCGTCTAGCAGTCGGAATGGTTCCATTCTATACCTAAACTGAAGCCCATAAATTGCAATGGCTGAAATATTATTCCTGTAGCTATGAACCCTTTGAACCGTCTAGCAATCCGAATGGTGCCATTCTAAACTTTAACTGAAACCCTAAAATTGCTGTTGCTGAAGTATTATTCGTAAAATGAATTCCGATATCCGCTGCAGCGATGAAACTATGAGATGCAAAAATAAAAACCGCTTTGTTTGTTCAGATACGGCAGCAGTTGTGCTTTAGGTTTTTTTTAATTATTTTTACGTGCTGGCAATTCAATATAAATGAAAACCTCTATTTTATTTTCCCGCGGAGTGCACTACCGGGATTCATAGTATCCTATGTCTAAGGATATACATAGGATACTACCTATAGGTACTACAAAAACGCTGGAACACGTAATTCTTAATTTCTTACCAAAAGCATTGAATTTTAATATCCCTAACTAAATAACGAAATGCTGGGTTTCCCCATACAAACTTTCATACCCTATGTCACCCCTTTAGATTAATTTTTGGGGCAAAAAGTAGCATACGTCCTTCCCTAGGATGCCATCTATCTCCTTGTAAAATTTTATCGAAATGCGTTCAGTGATTAAAGCGTGAAAAGATAACATAGATTAGTGTCTGAAGTCAGTACAAGTACATGTCAGTAATCGTGTAAGTACTTAGCTCAACCTCAACTCAGAACTTAAAGAGCTCATCGACTCGACGAACAATACAAAAGAAAGGACATTTGGGTAGGCCGCATAAAGTACTCAAACTGCCGGATCATCATTAAAACTTACTGAGAATGGAAAAAAATACCCACATAGTCTTCAAATTCATAATAATTAAGGTAATCTAGTTTGAGTGTTTCACAGTAGGTAGCACGTTTTCCAACTGAGCGGCGACTGTGCGCGACTGTAATTTTAGGACACAAACTCGCGAGCAATGTCGTCGTTGCAATTAAAAATAGGTCAAGCACATTTTTGTGCAGTCGCCGAGTGGATATTTGCAATAATACCTATACCTATGACGATTGCTTTTATAACATACAAACTTTAGTAACAAGAAGCTTTCAAAAATACATACCAAATTAAGACATACTTCGTATTCACGTCAAAAATCTCTTGACAACTAAGTATTACATCAAAATAAATTATCAAGTAGGTAGGTTGAAGGCTTGATGAGTGTACAAAAAGATTTTCAATATCGAGAATACCGAAGATGAAATAGTTATACGTAATAAATGTGGCAAAGACGTAAATATTCGGCGCTAACTGTCATACCAAACAAGTTAGTCATCACAATAAATTGGACAAATAATAATGGCAGCGCTGTTGCTAGGACGTGAATAGTTTAGAGACAATGACAAAGACAGTCTCTATCTTCACAAAAAATAAGCATCACATCATCATCATCATTTCAGCCGAAAGACGTCCACTGCTGGACATAGGCCTCCCCCAAACACCTCCACTTCGACCGGTTTTGTGCTTCTCGCATCCAACGAGTTCCTGCGGCCTTCACAACAGCCGTGCGATTCTGTAACCGTCTCACCGTGAAAACTTAGGCGAAGTGAGCGTGGAGTGAGCTATCAGTGTCATCCCACCTGATACTAGGGATTGACCAAGCATCCATTTACAATCATAATCGTAATTTTAATTATATTTTTTATGCTAATTCTATTGATCATTTTATATAATTTCAAAGCTAAAACCTCACAAAATATTAATGTTTTGACCACTAAAATACCTACATTTTAGTGGTCAAAACATTAATATTTTGTGGGGTTTTACAATAAAATAGCAAAACAGAAACTTAGCCAGAAACAGAGTGTTGTTTTTTTTTTTTTTTTTTCTTAGACTGTCTAGTCAATACAACCTGAGGTGCGAGCTTTGATGTGGATCGCGTGAAGTGTTCACTTCACTCGATTCACGACATTTAATGTCGAGAATCGAGTGAAGTGAACACTTCACGCCGCGCTTGCGCGTTAGGTTAGTCACTGTCATTATCACATTGGAGATTATTTTGATGTGGATCGCGTGAAGTGCTTGCGCGTTAGGCGCTGTCATTAATATTAAATTAACTTTTTATTTATTTCTATAATTGACGACCATGGTCATAAGCCTGTTCGTAATCGAGTTCAGAAATTAGTTCCTATTTATTTCAACGCTTTTAGATATTATGTCTAAATCCAACCGTGTTTGTACATTTAAAAAGTCAGTTGTGTGCATTTTGTTTTCAACAATTAACCAGATTTTGTATTAACTAGTTACAGACTACTTATTTAACCTGTAACGCGTGCAAATATAACATTATTGTAGATAGATACTAAATAACTAAGATCTGTATTTTTGATGCAAGTAACCCTTAACCGGTCAAGCGGCGCGCGTCGCCCATGATTGGCGAGTGGCGACGAAACCGTAGCCAATGAGCGACGCGCGTGAAGTGATGTTGCCATGGTTACCGTGGAGTGAAAATTGGAACATTCCGAATTGCACTGTAATCGATTACAACGTGCTTACACATTGACCCCAATTATTCTGTATGGTATAAATTACCTATTATTCCCCGCATAATCTTACCACGCCGTACGGTTGTCAAGCGTGGTATTTTGACAGTTCAAACCGGTTTCGTTAAACTAACGTGGCATTTTCGAAATTGTGCTTCCGGCTACAGTCGCCACCTTACCAAAGAATAAGAAATTCGTGGTGTACACACAAATAAATACTATAATCCAACCGTGAGTACATAATCAAGTGAAAATAGTTTTGACTCTCAGCTGCCATGATGGTGATTTATCTAAATCGGAACGCAAATTATTTATGTGAGCGCTGTGGGCGATGATGGCATAATTCGGAATGATCCATATATCACGCAGCGGTTAGTAGCGCATGCGTATTAAGTAGGGGTTGTCGTTAGTATCAAGCAAGTGAACTTTTTATTTTGCTTTCATGCCATTGACGACCATGTACAACTCGTTTATAGAGAGTAGTATATTCCTTGATGTAGAATGTACATGAGCCTGTACGTATTCGAGTACAGTGACAATAATTAGTTCCTAATTATTTAATGCTTTTAGAGATTTTAATGTCTAAATCCAACTGTGTTTGTATATTGAAAAAGTCAATTTAGTCAGCCTACATTTAAGATAATAAAATATAAGAAATTGTGCTAAGCAAGTACCTATTCAGTGATTGGTGTAATGTTTGTATACATAAGTACATAATACGTAAAAGCACATATAGGTTTTTTTATATCATCTCTAGGTAAACCACACGTAAAAGTTCCAAACCTTATAACATAAATATGTAGGCATATTATTAATCTAGTTACGATTGCTGACACACAAATTGCATTACATTTTTTCTACATAATTATATTGATTATGTAAATATTAATTATGCTACCCATCAAATCTTATGAATGTGCGTTAATTAAGAGAGTTGGATAAAAAACTCATATGTTAACGCTAATAAATATTTCATATTTAGCGCGTAAGCTTATTACTTTACCTTTATTAAATTCAAGTCTGTAAATGCGATAATCGCCATTTTGTTGACAGTAGTGGTCGAGGCTAAAAAACATAAAAATTGGGGATTTCGAACATCCAAACTCCACCACAGGGGCAGTGAATTATACATCATTTAATTATTTGACGAATTCATCCATTGTTCCAGTTAAAATAAGTAGTGGTAATGAAGTTTTTTGATATCTAATGTCGAAGTTTCGCGCCAATCCTGCGTGTTTACATTTTTACTTTTCACAAATATCACACACACACATGTAGATAAGATTTAAAATGTGACAAATATTATTGGAAATATTATTAACAACACGAAAATGCCCAAATCCTAACGTAATATTGAAACACAGGTCGAATAACACGTATTATTCATTACCACTACTCAGTTTGTGTTCAAAATCTCCGTCCATTTTTGTTTTTTTTTTTTTTTTGTAATGATGTGCGAAAGCGATTATGCTAAACATTTTTTTTTTAATTTCGATTGACTCGGGTAATTAATATGTCGGAAATCGATACTCAGAAATTGAAATAAAATTATTTTAAGCATTAAATACAATAAGCATTGTTTGTAATAATGATTTATGCTTTTCTAATGTAATTTTAATAGTTTTTTGGACATTCAATTGAAAATGAGTCAGTAACTGAGGACCTTTGACCATAGTCATTTATTGAATTTCGCGCCGAATTGTTTCTCTATATTTGAATTTATCTTTGGAATGCGCTCGCCGTTTAAAATTATTTTTATTTATTGTACAATTATTTATTTTTGATACTTTTCTAATCGTTTGCTACAGAATGCCCAGTATATATTTTTTAGGTAGGCTGAGCAAAAGTTTGATATGACGTTAAATTAATTGTATAAATTGCGTATTCCGCAATCACTTTACATTTCAATATGTTTTGTTAGTTTTATAAGCTTGGTAGTTTTTGTTTCTATTAGTTTACTTGAGTAATAGTAATTGTTTATTTTTGTGGTAGTTTTCCAAAGAAATAAAAAAAAATGCCATGTTTATGTCGAACCACGCACAGTGAAAGGTTCCGTAGTTGGGTTGAATATTCACGCATGCACAATGCACATAATTAATTTGATCGACTGCAAAAATAAGTTTGTATTTCAAAAACTCATCGTTCATAAGTTCATAAGGTATTCAAAAATTAAAGTGCCGACCAGAAGAGAAAAGTACTGTTTTCTTATGAATAACATCTTGAGCATTTCTTACTATTACAGCGAAAGTCAAGCTTCTTCAAGAGATTAGGTGGTTTATGTGCATATTTTCAGCGATTTTAAGGTGCCTTTACCTTCTGGATAGGTGTAGTAATACTTATCTATTTTATACAACTTTAAGAAAAAAACAACATTGAGTTTCTGACTAAGTTTATGTTTTGCTATTTTATTTTAAAATCCCACAAAATATTAATGTTTTGACCACTAAAAGCTTTGAAATTATATAAAATTTTCAATAAGATTAGCTTAAAAAATATTATTAAAATCTCGATTATGATTGTAAATGTTTGCTTGGTCAATCCCTAGCATCAGTGGGATGACACTGACAACTCACTTCACGCAAGTTTTCACGGTGAGATTTTTACAGAATCGACATGCAGGTTTAACATAAATTTTTCACGGAAAGGATGCAATTACTTGTTTATTTTGAAATTTTAAATAACTCATTTTACTTTAATTATACATTATAACTTCAATCGCTATTGTCGTCAACACCATTTCCACAAGCTATTAAAATGTGTTAAGGAAAAATACATCGAACGGTATTTGCTCCTCATGTCCGCTCATTACTTATACTTGCTTGACTGGCTAAGAAATACCAAACTTCGCAGAGGTACTTAGTCATTATTTTAGTGGCACATGTCTTAGTGGCATTTGACACTAACGAAAGTCACTGGTCACTAATCATTTTCTGCCTAAGAGCGGGTCGCGCCCTCCGAATTTTCCGAGCCAATATTTTGAAAGCAAAATGTTCGGACAGCAGACCGTCTGAAATTGGCTTCTATCTGTCCTCCTATACATACTAACACGGCTATAGATATGATATAGACATTGATTTTACGCGAGGGAGTAGTAGGATGGTCCGAGCTCGCATGGCGAAAAAATAAAATTCAGGTGTAAGTTACACCACCCCTCGTTTTACATACACATCATATACATTTTGTATTATCTTTTTTTTCAGTTCCGTATCTCAAAAGGAAAAACGGAACCCTAATAAGACCACTTTGTTGTCCGTCTGTCTGTTCGTGTGTCAAGATCCTTTTTCTCAGGAACGCGTGCAGTTATCAAGTTGAAATTAATATCAAATACTTAGGGCTGCAAGCCCTTGAAGCAGTAAAAAAATCAAACTTCTAAGTCAACGCAATCAAAAGATAGGGGCGTTTATGTTCCGGAATCAAAACCTATTATCGGTTCCAAACACAGTTTATTTGATTAAAAATGCATTTATTTTTCTATGGAGAACTATTTTCCTAATGAGGTACCTACGGAGCCTTAGGTGTACGAGTCCGACTCGTTGTTTGCCGGTTTTTCGTCGATGCAAATGCACCCCCGATAATCTGCTAATTGCATAAACAGTACATGGAGTGTTACTTGCACACTGCCCAGTTGCTTTCAAAATCGTGTTCGCCGTCAACTTTGATCGGATGCACCGAAATTGAATTAATCAATGGTAAATGGAAATCCTACGTAGGTACTGAGTATCCGTTACGTGAATGTCCTCGCTTAATGTCAGTTCAAATAAATTAATTGTAAAGCAAAAGGACACCCTGCGTTAATACGCCGTTTTATTCTATTCTATTTAAAAAATTTCGAAACTCTCAAGGGAATCAAAAATGTACAAAGTAGGGTACTTCCCGTTGACCTAAATCTAGAATCATGAAATTCGGCAAGAAGCAATGTCATGTAGCGCAAGTAAAGAACGTAAAAACGGTTTTGTAGTTAAATTACAAATAAAAAAATCCCGTGATAAACTATTGACATACCTACTTTGTACAGAATCCTCGGTGCGCGAGTCCGACTCGCAATTGGCCGGTTTTTTTTTTTAATTTCAGCCCTCTATCTTATGCTGAACAAAAGCCATGACATTTGTGAAATGTAAAAATCTAGTGGATTCATTTGATACAACTTTTTTCCTGTTACCCATGTTATTGGACACCTTTGCTGTTTCGAGACATTTTTGGCATTTCATTAAAAACCTGATTCAACTGTTAGTTTTCCTCAATCAATTACGTAAGCTGAACTGATCATGTATTCAAAGTTTGTTAACAAACCTAGTAATCTGCAATTACGAGAATCGAGTAAACTAGTCTTCATACGTACAAATGTTGAATCACCGCTTTTGAAATATCTGAATTTTATGATACTAGAAAAAAAATTTAAGCTCCTCTCAAAAGTAGATTATTGTTATTCCTAAATGGTATTTAAGAAGAATAAAAATTTATTATATTATAAATAAGGCAGGACATTAAATATTATGAATACAGTTTTGTGTTCTCAATCAGACACTAAGTTTCTTAACGCGTTTTTAAATGTATCAGTAGAAACAAGTTTTTGTTGTTGTTCCACTAGATGATGGTTAAAGTTAAATCTTCCCACTTGTGTCCGAAGACGGTACAGGGACTTCCAAGTGGACCGCGAAAGGTTACATCCTGCAAGAAGATGCTCTTTTGGTGACAGATAGTAACGTAAGTAAACGGGTAACATAGTAAGTGTCACGGTTTCCAACGGGCGTCGGCCGGGTTTCCGTGTACAGACGCTGTGATTTTATGAAACTGTGCCTGTTTTTTAGCCGTTGCCTTGATATCAGGTAATGGGTATCAGATTCCTGTTTATGTTTCTCCACTGCCCTTGCAACTTCTCTTCGAACTTGTGGTGGTGCTATGCCAGCGGTGGTAGGATCGGTTTCAGACAGCCTGTCATCGTTCGGCATGTTTCTTTTAGAGCAACATCGAGAGAAAAAACCGCTTTCAACAACTATTCTTCGAAGAATGTTTAATTAATTAATGTTTTAATAATTTTATCTTTTTTGTATTTTTTTCTTTCTTATAATGTTAATTCTCTTTAGTCTCATAAAAGCACCCAATGTAAGCTTATACATATGAAGTGTCGTGAGGCCCTGGTGACTTGTACCTACTACAGGCATTGCTTGCAATGCCTATTTCAAGCACCTGTCTCTCTCAAATGTAAACTTATCCTTAAGCTACTTTTAAGCACTACTGCTGTACATTTGTGAAGAGAAAATAAATAAACTTATTATCATTATAATATCCTTTTTTTCATTACATGCCAGCTTGTCTTCAACATTTTCCAGCAAAGGCCACCAACTCATCAAATAAGTACCACGAGTGACGACGGACATACTGGCAATTTTTATCAGCGAAAAAGCTTTGTAATATACTTTTAGGTACCTACCTACAACCTACCTATGGACAAAGTGACAATGCTTCTCTCACTGGTCCATTTCAATTACGATACTGGAACTACTACGAACTGAGTGATTGATACAAAAATATTCTCACATTGGTACTTTACGGAACCGCTTGTGTTAATCATGAAATAAGAAGGTACAGGAACCGATATTAAGCAGTCTTGTTCTAAGACGTATTGCGAATTGTACCATTATGATAATCGTCTTTCTCTTGTACTAAGACAAGCAATGAGATCAAGCCGAAATTTGTGTTCAGAAAAAAACACTTGTAGAATGCTCGCAAGACCACAACATATGTTTTGCGCATTATCTGCGTAAGAGACGCCAGCAAAACACTATAAAGTTTATATATGTATTTCTATAAAAGTATATAATACTAACTGTTGCCCGTGACTGCGTCTACGTTTATTTTGTATTCCATCATCACTGTTAACACAAATATCCGGGATGAAAAGTGGCTATTTCCTTCTGCAGGACCCAGGCTACATAGCTATCAGAGTTCATAACGGTCGGTCCAGTGATTTGAGCTTTTCAACCAGACAGGCACAATTACTTTCGCGTTTATAATATTAGAAAATTTTCCTATCTATTTAGGAAAATTTAAAAAACTCAATCGCGAGCCTTAAAGTGTAAGTCTATTGCTGAACCCTAGACCTATATAGAACACAGAATATCAAAATTATAAATGTTTGCCATTCATTATTATTTCAGGTGAGCCAGCACGCGTACCATGACGACGTTTTGTCGACGGAAGAATAGACTAAATGCCACATCGCCATGCTTAGACGCGTACAAATATTTCTACAATCTGTCATTTTGTTTATTCTTCCGTCGACAAAACCCGTTTATACGGCGGTCATGCTATGCGTGCAGCAGGAACGAGTCTATTTCCATGTTATGTTGCCAAAAATAAACGCTAAGTGCTTGCTGTATTTATTGCACTATGTAAGTCAACAACATAAAGCCATCGCAAACCGCACAAAGCTTTTTTTATTGGCTGCCGGAATAAATCTGCCTAAAACTTCGGTAGCGAGTACCTATTTGTAGCCGGTTTCCAATCAATATCAGTTGTATGCATATGCAGATTCACTCAATTTGATATTAGTTTTTGACCATAACGCACACTGCAGGTATCGAGGTGCATTTAATTAGGAATAATAAACATTCCTGCAATATCTGCTTTGTCTGCGACAGGTATTCTACTAATTTCATCAAATCCATTAATTTAGTTAATTCCTGATTAATTAAATTCCTGTTCAATGATGCCTTATATGACTGTTTCCTTCATTGTGTATGTGAATCAGGATTACAGCTAAGTGATCGACAAAGCATACACATTGTTTACATCTATCGAATTATCGATAACCTAATTGCTAATTTAACCTAATTGTGAGAGCAGTGGTGGCCCAGTGGTAACGGTCGCGACTTACGAGTTGTAGGTCGTAGGTTCGAACCCAGACAGGCGCTTTACTTTGTGTAAATTATTTCATCACCACTGCTCTCAAAACGGTGAAGGAAAACATCGTGAGGAAACCGGCATGTCCTAGAACCAAAAATTCGAAGACATGTGACATCTACCAACCCGCACTGGGCCCGCGTGGTAGATTACGGCCCGCTCCCTCTCACAGAGAGGAGGCCTGTGTCCCAGCAGTGGGAACATTATAGGCTGATTATGTATGTATGTATGTAATTGCTCAGACAATACGCTAAAATCATGTTCCGGAGGAAAGGGACAGAGTTCTATTATATTAATCTAATTGCAATTATCATATATTATCTGGCTCTGTTTTATCTAGATTGTCTAATCATGTAATTTATGATAAGTTTCTGATTTTTTGTCCTCGGTGTCACAAAAATGATGTGACAGCAAGGACTCCCTTGCAGTCACATCATTTTCGTGACACTTTCTTTTTTAAATGAATCATACCTATTACCTGTGGAAGTGTGAAAAATCACCAAAACATGTTGTTATTATTTTTTTAAGTATAATTATAACAAAAACAACGTTCGTAATAGACAATATCCACGTAACTAAGTACTACCTCCTCTAATTGCATCAAGAGTAGCTACATTCTTTCGAAACAAGGATAATCATTTTCTCACTATATTTTTCACGTGTTTTTCCAATTCCATACCGGAAAGACTAACGATGTCTGAGAAAAATAAAAATAATTGAGCCGCGTAAAATACTTATTAGATACCTAAATTATTTGAGTTCGACCGAATTTGTTTTCGTTGGTTGGTTTTTGACAACTTTCGGCCGAAATAATGTTTTGCGGGATCCAACGCCAAAAATATTAAACTGGGATTCAAAAGTGGGATCCAACGAAAATAAATCCGAAATAGCCGCCATGTTCGTTCCCGATTGATGAAAATGTTATTAATTTAGTCCGTTGCCGAAAAAATACAAGTTCCGTCAAAACAATACAGTCTGTCTCTATTGATTACCCACTTGATAATACATATAAACAGGTAGGTCTACCTGTAGCTCAATAACTTACTTGCATACAAACTTTTCTCGATACAATAGCTTTTTCCTTTGTTTACATGAAAACATGGAACGAATATAAATATCAATTACTAAGACAGAAGATTTAAGCTTCTTATGAATACAGGGTTATTGTAAAAACATTAACAACCTCTTAAGAGGTCATTGTACTCATCATTATGAACAACTTTTACTATGGGACCAAACCTAAAATCGCGAAAATAAATATCAGCTGTTCCCTACATTTTGACTAGTTATACGAACATAAATGTAGGGAACAGCTGATTTTTTTTCGCGATTTCTGGTTTGGTCCCATAGTAAAAGTTGTTCATAATGATGAGTACAATGACCTCTTAAGAGGTTATTAGTGTTTTTCCAATAACCCTGTATATCTAAGACGTCCTGTATACAAAAACATGAAAACCGCATTGCACTAAATTCAGATTTAGTGCAATGCGGTTTTCATGTTTTTGTATAAAACATGAATGAAAAAATGAAAAAATTATTTCGACATCACGGCGCTGCACTGGCGTGCGGCGGCGTGATGTGCGTGTACTAGGCGCACAGACACACTACAGATAATGGATAATGACCCTCGTAGTGTTGTGACACGTTTGTTATGATTTCAATTTAATAAACTATAGAAATAAAAAAATATTAAGCATTTTCAAAGTTACTGCTTTTGAGCTGAAATTTTGTACAGAGATTCTAGACCAGATACACTCTTCAACCCGTTTGTATTGATATACCCTTTCTGTAACACCCTGTATATGATTCAACACGGGACGGTACCTGAACTTCTACGGAGCTTTAACCAACTTAGTATACAAGCAACAGTTTACAAGTACTTACCTGCTATACCAAAGTACTTATACACGATTCACGATTTCATTACTTAAGTAATAACTTATATTATAAAATCGGCGTACAGTGGCGTAATAATTACTGTGATTAGTGAAGCGTTAAACACTTATCGTCGCTGTAAATACTATATGGATACCAAGATATAGTTCAGATGTAGGTGTATTAGGTAAGCAAGTACGTGTGGGCTGATGACATAGGCGTTCTCGTAATTACGTGATTTGTGTTAAAGCGAAACCGTCAGGGTACTCCGCAAAATTAAAATGTTCTTATGTTTTTTGCAATCAGCAGGTCAGTATCAAGTTTTATTAATGTAGATAAGTAAAAAATATATACAGGGTGAAATTAAATTCATGGGCATCCTTTTAAGGGGTCATTGTACTCATCATTATGAACAACTTTTACTATGGGACTAAACCTAAAATCGCGAAAAAAAAATCAGCTGTTCCTTGCATTTATGTTAACATAACTCGTCAAAATGTAGGGAAGAGCTGATTTTTTTTCGCGATTTCAGGTTTGAACCCATAGTAAAAGTTGTTCATAATGATGATTGCAATGACCCCTTAAAAGGATGCCCATGAATTAAATTTCACCCTGTAGTTATAGAATTATAATCATAAAAATCATCTATAAAAAAAAATCATCTCTCTCAGTTCTTATTACTTACCGTAATGAAATCATGACATTTGAGGTCAATTATAACTTAAGGAGTTGTATTGCTGATTCTAATGATTATATTATAACAAGCGGCCCGCCCCAGCTTCGCACGGGTGCAATTTTTTTTTCGAATTTCCTAAATTTTCTTTCATACAATCCTTGTCCTGAACACAACAAAAAAAGAATTATCATATTTGGTGCAGTCATTCGGAAGTTATGTGCGTACAGACATTTCGGCGACTTTGTTTTGTACTACGTAGGCAAGGATTCTGTAAAGCCATAATTATTTGTTATGGTCGCGAATTTATTTAGATAAACTTACACAAAACTGAAAATTGCAAAAATGGTAAGAAAATATGAATTTTGCAGGCTATTTTAGCACTTAAGGGGCTTACAGGACCTAAACGCAAAAAACGCAAGTTTTAGAAACAATAAAAGTATATGACAGCCTACAGTAAACTAAATCAGAAAATAAGTATATGATATTCTTCAGGATATGTGCTAGGTGTGTGTTGAAAACATAACCTACAACTAATTTGTTACTATAGAAAAAAATCATGAAGATACCTCTAAAAACTTTCTTTTTACAATAAAAACCATAGGATACATTACAATCATTATGATTTTTTGTCAGATTATTCTAAAAGCAACATACTAAAGCAATAGTATTTTAATTTTTTAGTCCAAACAAAAGATTTTTTGTAAATAGATAATTGCTTCATAATATATTTTGCAATAAATTACAAGCGTTGTGTTATCGCGCTTCTCTTTCTTTTCTATGCAGTCTGACAAAGATCGCGCTTTAGGTCATGTAGTCGCCTTAACAGAAGTCCACGGTAGTCGTTACATAGAGTGCTTGTTTCAAGACTCGCCTAAAATAATGCAAATTTGAGAAAGACTCTCAGGAGTCGCGCTTGAGCAAGTACCTACTAGGCGAGGCGCGAGCGCAGCTCTTATAAAGTTCTTGTTTAGCACAAGCTCAGAATTCATCCATTTCGAAACAAGTTTCTAGAGAATAAGTGGTGTTCAACCATAATGACAAGTACCACTGCACTCAAAGCTAGCTTTACAACTTCCAGTTTTCTAAAGGTGTGATTCCGATCTCGGCAGCACGCAGCAGTGCTGCCGCGGCAGTGCGGTCGCAGCACTACTGGTCCTCATACATTTTCTATACGTTTATATGAGATTACATTCCGAGCACGGCAGCAATGCTGCGCGACATTGCTGCGTCACATTGCTGCCGTGCTCGGAATTTAATCTCGTATAAACCCATAGAAAATGTATGAGGACCAGTAGTGCTGCGACCGCACTGCCGCGGCAGCACTGCCGCGTGCTGCCGAGATCGGAATCATACCTTAAGTTTCTGAAAACAATAGCATTCCATAGAAACAGGGAGTTGCTGCGAATATCTTAAGTGCAGCTTTTTCCTTAAAATTATTAACAATGAAGTATAATCATTTCTTAGAAAAATTGGCTTTAGAGAAAAATATAGGGTAGGACTCGGATTCTTAGAACCGTAACTGGTAACGTAAATCGTAACTATAACGAATACGAAGAAAAGAGGCTTTACAGAAATATAAAGTGGTTCAGTTGTTCTAGGGCTTGGGATAACGACGTAAATTTATTTTAAAATAATCGCTATCGTCGCAGTTGAATTGATATTTAAGCCGCCTTGTTTTCTTGTACGCGCCTGTAAGTTTCGCGATATTGATGCATTTTTGTGTTCCCTCTGCTCTTAGGAATTTTTCTTCGTAGTACATAAGAAGTATTTCTAAGAAAAGTGCTTTAAACCGCAAGCGATTCGATATAAAATTTTCAGCTCTTATAAAGTCCTGAAAATTTATTTTCTATATGTTTCGAAAGCAATATCGAAGATGGTCCATTAAAAAGTAGAAAAGTTTCAAGATGTATAATGTCAAGGACATTACAGTTTTTCAACAAATAGTTTTTGGAAGCGAAATAATATAAATGTTGCAATTTCACTACGAAGATGAAGATGGCGGGATGAACTGGACTCCTTCAACAAGAACTGGTCCTTAGCAGCTTTGAACAGAGAGAGGTGGAAAGAGAGTAGGGAGGCCTTTGCCCTGCAGTGGGACGTCACAGGCTAATAATAATAAAATAATTTCACTACACGGATAAAGTTTTGCGGAAGCTTATAAGACCCCAAGCCTCCTAACCTCCTACAAATGCTTATAAGTGTAGGAAGCGGTACTAGTAGCAAAGCGATATATCATCCTACCTATAATTAACAAAATTCTAAAGCTACGCGATGATTTTCGTTGTAACTACAATATCACGCGAAGGCTAAGTTGTGAATTGCTAATATCCGCCTAAGAACATAATACAAGTAGTATTGGAATAGTCCGTTTTGATTTGTTCCGAACTTGATTGATTTCCAAAGGGGAGCTTTGTTTGCCGGCCCGCCAATTAACAAGTGCACAAGAGTCCACTGGGTTCGAACAACCGAGCTTTGAAGTATTGAGATTTTTATCCGCTCCGCAGTTTTGTATGCCTTTTATTACTCACATAATGAAGGTTGAAACCTTTGATTATCATAAGCATAGAGCTACAGGAGTGCACGAGTCTTATTTGTTGTATTCTCTGTGGACAATCCATAAAACATTTGGAAGCCATGAATGGATTTGATTAGCTTATTTAGTTTCTGAATTATGTTTAGAAATTAAATTTCCAAAGCTTCGATATGTACCATTTAGTACATGTATCCGATTGTTCACGGCAACAATACAAAAATTGGTCCGCTAACAATAATTCGGCAAACTATTGAAGACAATTATTTTCGCGGCTCAGTAAATAGTCCCCATAGCGCGCGGCTTTGCCAGTTTGTGGTAAGAACATGTTTCACTACGTAAGTACGTTATACGTAATACTAGCAAGTAGATCCTCATTTACTCGACTGAAGCGTACATTTTCCCGTAGTTCCCACTAATAAGACTAGACTCTGACACTGTACTAATGCGCTACTTAGCTGTGATTACACGTTAGTACGTAAGATAAATAAACGTGTGGGGTCGGGGACCCCCAGCAGGAACGAAGTTCAAAATGCAAAATCCAAAAGAACAGATGTAAAAAAAAAGACGGGCTGCACTCCGGGAGTGCCGGCAGAAGTGAAAACTTGAATATTAACGTTGAAATAAATCAATTAACTCATTTTTTTTTCACTATTTCTGCGTCACTTTTTTCATTAATAGATGCACTTTCAATTTCCATATTTTAAACATTTTATATACACGAATTTTACGAATACACAGCAGTGTGGCTACTACACAGACGGTCGAGCCATCAGCTGTCCATCCATCCATCCATCCATCGCCATCGATCCATCCATCCATCCATCGATCCATCCATCCATCCATCGATCCATCCATCCATCCATAGATCCATCCATCCGTCGATCCATCCATCCATCGATCCATCCATCCATTGTCGTGTGTCGCTTGGTTCACTTCGGTTGGCGCCGCCGTAGAAAGAGAGGGGGGGGGGGAGGATCTCTCCTGACGGTCACGTGTCCTGACGCGATGTCCTGACGCGAGTTTAACATTTTTTACCCATTACAAAAAGTGTGCAACGCCGCTAAAGAAGTTTTCACTTCAAAAATTAAAATTAATAAAAACTTATACATTTTTGCGACCTTCATCTTAGATTTTCATTTTGACCGCACTATCACCTTCAGCACCCACGAGAACCATCAAACCGACACCCATGACGAAAAGTTTGAAAACGTTTGTAGCCGCCATCTTGGATTTTCATTTTGCCCTCACTACTGGCTTCAGCACTTTCGAAATCCATCAAACCGACACCCATGACGAAAAATTTAAAAAAATTTGCAGCTGCCTTGGATTTTCATTTTGACCTCACTATCAGTTTCAGCACCCTCGAAAATCACGAAACCTATCTCTCTCTCTTTGTCTTTTTCTATTAAGTACATAATATAATAAAAGTCGCATAACGTTTTTTATTTGTTAGACGATTTCTACCAGTTTACTCCTACCGCAAGATCAGTAAAAGAAACTTCGTTCCTACAAATTAAATTCATGATTTTACGGCTATGGGTTTTAAAAGTGCGTTATGTTACTTAAATGTTAGGAACTTTTTTCCCGAACAGAAGCGTGGCTACGGGGGTAATTTAATATCGGCATTCATGTGGCGATTTTACTCGGAGCGCCTCGCCACGTGCCATAATTCCATCAGTGCGCCATCAACTGCCGTGGCCATAGTTCGGTTAAGCTATTAGCCGCCGCAACACTCCACTTTCGCACACCTCGTGACTATTTTATTTATCGTTTAAACACCACTGCATTTATTGAGTGAAATCGTTTATGTTTGAAGAATCGTGTTTTTAGTTATTTTTAACCGACGAAAAAACGGAGGAGGTTATCAATTCGACGCGTATATATATATTTTTTTTTATGTATGATCACGCATAACTTTTTACAGAGCAGTCCGATTTTGATAATTCTTTTTCTATTGGAAAGGATTTACCCCGAAGTTGGTCCCATATAAATTTGGTAAAAAAAAACCCAACCCTAAGGGTAGGAAAACAGGGGATGATTGATTGTTCACTCACTGATTGTAATGTATGACCACGCATAACTTTTTACAGAGTAGTCCGATTTTAATAATTCTTTTTTATTGGATAGGACATGCCTCGAAGTTGGTCCCATGTAAATTTGGAAAAAAAAAATCCTACCCTAAGGGTGGGAAAATAGGGGTGATTTATTGTTCATTCACAGATTTTAATGCTGAGCTGTGTATTACAATTAAAATAAAAGGCCTATCTATGTTGGTATATAAAGTCTGTTTTTTTAAGTATTTTATCATACAAAAAAGAATAATTAAAGTAGGATTATATAACAGTTAATATCTAAAGTAAGGTAGGTAGCTATTTTAAAAGTAGTCAAAAATTAAGCATGTAGTAATTAGTAAATTATAGCCTCAAAAAATTATAAAATAAAAACTTTTTAACAAAAAAATTAAACCTCCGAAAAAACTGAAAAGCAAAAAATTCATAACGCAACGTGAAATCTCCAGCGATAAATATAACATTCCAAACAAAAAATGTGCTCTCCGCACGACCACTCGCAACGATATTAAGTTGCTTGTTTGGCGCCGACTCAAAATTACTTAGGTATACTTGCATTAGTTTAAGAACTTATTTATTAAGGTAAAATAAAAAAGGTTTTTTTTTTTTGCTTTTCAGTTTTTTCGGAGGTTTAATTTTTTTGTTAAAAAGTTTTTATTATACCAATCTATTCGGTGGTTATATTGAAATGTTGTTCTACATGAATTTCAATTTTTAATATTCCGTAACAAAATTGAAAATTGAATTTTTGTGGAATTAATTCGGATGCCGTCAGTCGCAGCGGCAGGTGCTGTCCGTGCGTGTCACTCTTTTAAGTTTTCTGTTTTACTAGTTTCCAGCTGAAATCCAATGCTGCAAAGTAAAATGTCAATTTCAATTTAATATTTTTAGATTGGTAGAGTATTGAGAGTAGCAGTTTAAATGAAATGTGGCAGAGGGTGGCTGCACAAAGAGAAGAAATTTCCGTTCCCGAACCGCTGCGCAAAGCGATAAGTCGGCACGGATGTGGACAGATCAGTGTCCGTCTATCGACAAAGTCAAAACAGGCAAATCCGCAGGAATATTCGTCAAGCAAAACAGAATTTATATAAACAACTGACTTCAAAAAAAAAAAAAACACTACAAAATGATAAATAACTTTAATTTCGGAAGTCGGTGTCGTTGATTCCGCATTTTCGTATTATGACACAGACTTCCGAAATTAAAGTTATTTATCATTTTGTAGTGTTTTTTTTTTTTTGAAGTCGGTTGTTTTTTTTGTAAAAAAGTTTTTATTTTTCACTTTTTAGTTGTAGGTACCTACCCCGCACAAATTCAATTACCAAAATTTTAGAAGATTTATCAAAATTCGCATAGAAATGCCGAAGATGCAGTACATTTTTGTATATATCTTCGTACATAAGAATAATTACATAATAATATACTAAAACCTCCCTGAGAGTATGTAGGTCACATTAGTGAAAGAATTATCAAAATTGGTTCATTAGTTTTTGAGAAAATCGCAGACATACAAACATACATACATACGAGTCGAATACAGAACCTCCTTTTTTGAAGTCGGTTAAAAGTGAATCGCCGAAATATAAATAAGCGCATAATTTCCGAACGACTGCACCAAATTGAATAATTCTTGTTTTGTTGTGTTCATTATTGCCAGGACAAGGTTTGTATACTTATGAAAGAAAATTTCGTTATTTGAAAAAAACATTGCACCCGTGTGAATCTGGGGCGGGCCGATAGTTGGCTATAATAATGATAAGTCTGTCTGAGTAACGTCGCGAAATTTTGCCACAAAGTGTAAGTAGTTTGTAAGACGAAACATTTCTATGGGTCTCCAAATAACTCGCTATTTGAAATGTTCTGTCGCGACAGAATCTAGTCTTTGAAGCAAAGTTCATGAATGGTCTATTGAAATCCGTATTTCTAGTCCTCGAAAATTATTCTGTATTTGCATTCGACATTTCTACCTGCCCTTTACCTGATTCCAATTTGAGAGAGATATCAGCGGCCAAACTTCAATATAGGTACAAGGTAGGTACGTATAGAAACCTATTTATGGCTTATTTTTATTACATAAAACTGTTGCGTCGTAAGTCTGGAATTTCGTTGCTATCAAAGTTTATAACGTGATTGACGTCCAAATAGTGATGCGTGGATGCCTAAAAGATTACTGGTTACGTCTTTATTATCTAGTTAGAATCGATCTACCACAGAGGACTTCTACCGAACCACTATCAACACAATATTTAGGCGTGTCCTCTTACTAGGCTAAAATAGTTTAAAATACTTGAGGGAAAATGATTCTTGAGAAAATGTATACCTACTCCTTCAGGTACTATTCGTTGCCATTCCTACGACTGACAACGAATGTCTGGATGAGATTTGAATTTACAGACCATCCGAGTTCACAGTACTTAATAAATCTTATCAATCCATTTCCATGATGCAATAAAAAGAAGCACAAGGTAGGCCGGAGAAAAAAAAAATGCCAAAAGAAAATTTCAATGATGAATATTATAGAGTGGTTATGTTCTGAATTTTCGAAGGGAAGCCGGTGGGAATCGAGTTGTATGGTACCTTCGCCACTGAGAAGCACTAAACCAGTACCAATACAAATATATAACTACACTTTATAATTTGAAAGAATAAAAGAAAATTTGTTCAGGGGAGTCTCCGCCGAGCCAGAAATCGAGTGGCTTTTAGCTGTATGTTCGAACCCAATAGGTACTAATCACACTTGCGCACAGTAAGTTACAAAGACCGACTGTATGCGGTCGAGTGTGTATAGACTGAAAGTTAAGTGTGTCACATTGGACTCGAATTTGACTGGCGGGCCATTCCGCTCAATTAGGCCGACTTTTATTTGCAAATGGTAAGGACATTTGGTGCGTGTTGATTGCAATAATAAATTAAATAAAGGTGTTATACTTTTTTAGATAGCGGCGCCATACGTAAAAACATGTAAGAAATGTCATATAAAGTAAAAAAAGAATGCAGCTATGATATTTAATTTATTATTAGCATATATTCGCCGTTAGTGGATTTCCGCGGATTGACCCTGCCACGGAACGTAGTGGAATATACAGGGTGTCCCTGGAAGTATGGATCAAATCGAATAGGGGCGTGGGCAAGGTCATTTTCAAACTTTTTAACCCTGAGAACGTCAGTGAATTTTTTTACGGTTCGAAAGTTATGACCGATTTTAATTTTTTTTTCAATCACTTCGCTTAGTGTTCAAAGAAATTAATAATAAAAAAATACTATCAGGGCTATCTAAAAAAAAAATTGATAGCCCTGATAGTTTTCACGAATTCGATCTTCTCCTTTTTTTAGTTTTTTTTTTTTGAATATTTTTAGTGGTGTTTTATTTTGCTAAAACATTTGGAAATGACCTTGCCCACGTCCCTATTCGATTTGATCCATACTTCCAGGGACACCCTATATATTAATGGAAGACAAAAGAGATCGAGGTAGTAGAAATTTAACTTAGTACGAAAGAGAGTTTTTAAAACTTTAACGGCCTTATTACAAAACAAGTTCCCGAGGAAAACAACAATAACGTTATTATGATAATAGATGGCGCCACGTGTCTTTCGAATCATGCTTGAATTATATTAGGTCCTTACATATGAAATTGGCGTTTTTCGTACTGGCCACTTTAATCACGAATTTCTCCTCTTTGGTAAGGAATTCCAAATTCAAATTTGTACAGCTATTTACTCATGTATTTGTGCTTCGATGACCGTCATTCATTTGTTTTTTTTCTTCTGTTTTTTCTGTTTGCGTCACTCATTTTACAAAATGGAAAATTTAAAATATCGCATTATTTACGAGTACGAGTTCCGCCGTGGCACTAGTGCTGCGGAAACGACTCGAAGGGTGAATGATGTGTATGGCGGTCATGTTGCAAAAGAAAACACAGTTCGTTTTTGGTTCCAACGTTTTCGTTCTGGAAATTTCGACCTGCAGAACAAGCCCCGTGGACGGCCTGAGACCCAAGTTGATAATGGAGAATTGAAGGCTATTGTGGAAGCGGACCCATCGCAAACCACGTCCGAGTTAGCTGCAGGCTTCGATGTTAGTGATAAAACTGTTTTAATTCACTTGAAGCAAATTGGGAAGATTAAAAAGCTTGAAAGGTGGGTACCTCACGAATTGACTGAAGCAAACCGGCAAACGCGCGTCGACTGCTGCGTTACATTACTGAACCGGCACAACAATGAAGGTATTTTAAACCGAATCATTACCTGTGATGAAAAATGGATTCTTTACGATAATCGGAAGCGCTCAGCGCAATGGTTGGATCCTGGCCAGCCAGCCAAATCCTGCCCCAAGCGAAAATTAACCCCAAAAAAGTTACTTGTAAGCGTTTGGTGGACTAGTGCCGGTATTGTTCATTACAGTTTTCTCAAATCTGGCCAGACTATTACAGCTGATGTCTATTGTCAGCAATTACAAACCATGATGGAAAAGCTAGCGGCTAAACAACCAAGGCTGGTCAATCGCTCCACGCCACTGCTGCTTCACGACAACGCCAGACCACACACTGCGCAACAGACGGCTACCAAATTAGAAGAGCTTGAATTGGAATGTCTTAGACATCCTCCGTACTCCCCGGACCTTGCTCCAACAGATTACCATTTTTTTCGCAATTTGGATAACTTTTTGCAAGGGAAAAAATTCAACTCCGATGGGGCAGTCCAAATCGCCTTCAAAGATTTTATTGATTCCCGTCCGACTGGTTTTTTTAGTAAAGGGATCAATGAACTACCTATAAGATGGCAAAAGTGCATTGAAAACAATGGTTCATACTTTGATTAATTAAATATATTATATTAAAAAATATTCGACTTTTTGTTCCTTCCATACAAAACGCCAATTTCATATGTAAGGACCTAATATTAGAAACTCGAAACTTACGCGTGTAACCGCGAGGCGCAGCTAGTAAATAAATAAATGATAATGTTAGGGTCCCAAACAAACAATGCGCCAAAACACAAATTCAGTATTAACATAAAACGCGAAATGTACATAATCGAACCCATAACTCAGTACCTAAAAGAGCAATATTTTGAGTTTAGTCCATGTCCTACTAGGTTTATTAATCCGAAACAGTCGCCTGCAGCCTAATTGCGGAACGCCAAATCGTCAAATGATTCTGATCAGTTGGCTTCATTTCTATCACAATTGGCTTCATTTTACGATTTTCGAATTGCGAAACTCTAGTTTATTATGAAACTAATTATGAACGTTAAGGCCCTGCGCAGAAACTAGAGTTTCGCAATTCGAAAATCGTAAAATGAAGCCAATTGTGATAGAAATGAAGCCAACTGATCAGAATCATTTGACGATTTGGCGTTCCGCAATTAGGCTGCTGTTCACAAAATTGATTGCGCTCTGTGCATCGTCTGCCACCGACTGATTGCATAGTAAAGTTAAGACTTACAAAGCTTAGCTTAACCCAACATAGTTAAGCATAATGCAAACAGTGTGATTATACCAATGTTATTTAGGATCTCTATTGTAATGACAAGTGGGATAAATTGGTAGCAACACAAAGCATTTTTAACCGACTTCATAAATGGAGGAGGTTCTATTTTTTTATTTGAAAGGATATTATATTGATAGATTTATTACCGTTGGATCCCGTTTTTGAATCCCATTTTAATATTTTTGGCGTTGGATCCCGCAAAACATTATTATGTATTTCCGTTGGATCCCGAATTTAAAAAATGCAAGATAATTACGTTTTATTGTCGTTGAATCCCGAAAAGTATTTCCGTTGGATCCCGAATGCTTAAAAAAATATGAATGCGGGTACTTTCAACAACAAAATTGTTTATAATAAAATGAGGGGTTCACTAATGTTTCACCAAAACTCCATTGACAAATTTTTAGTTTACAACCAACTTTTCGTATACTATTTATTTCACAAACAACTCATTTTCTATATAATCTAGTCGTTTCTGGCACTCGCCGGCCGCTGCCGCGGCACCGCTCGCTTCGCTCGCTCGGCTCGTGCGTAGGGGTCACAGTTTTAACCTAACCTAACCTAAGATTGTTTTTTTTTTTTAATAATTAACCTAATCTAACTAGTTCGGTTCCAGGTAACCCACTAAAAATAATCTGTTTTTAGTGTTTGATAAAGGTAAATCACTTTTCTTCTGAAATGTACACATGTTGTTATAATATGGGATTCAACGGAAATAGCAAACGGGATCCATCGGTAATACCTAAAAAACGGGATCAAAAAACGGGATCCAACGGTAATAAATACTTTCAGATTGGTCCCATTGTCATCAGGACAGGATTTGATGATGGGATCTTGGAGAAATCGAAGGAACTCTTCAAATATTATAGACACACCTATAGCGATTTGGGTATTTTTTATAGTAACTGGTGCATTTGCTCTCGGAAAGCACCATTTGGTGAAGTGGAACTGATGATGAAGACCAGAGATGGCCACCGGAATTACTCAATAATATCTAAGTATTTCACGGGTTGCAATTCGATTACTTTAATATGGTTGCTAAGCAATTTATGCTCGTCACAATGTGAATGGTGATATGGAGCTGATGGTGGACCAGGAGAACTCCTTAACAATTAACTTCCCTGCATCGGGAAAAGCAATATTTTGTAAAAGGTGATGAGCCAGTTGACACTAGGCTATTGTAACTTAGATAAATTATAAGAAGACCCACTAAAACGCGTGAAATAAAAACTTTTTAACAACAAAAAAAAACCGATTTCCAAAAAACACTAAAAAGTGAAAAATAATTTAATTTCGGAAGTCGGTGGCAAAAAACTAAAATACAGATCCAAAGACACCGACTTCCGAAATTAAAGTTATTTTTCGTTTTATAGTGTTTTTTGGATGTCGGTTTTTTTTTTGTTAAAAAGTTTTTTGTGATGACCTAGCTGTCAATGAGCAGTGGTAGCCCAGGGGTAACGGCCCCAACTGAGTTGTAAATCGTGGGTTCGAACCCAAGCAGGCGCTTTACCTTGTGTACCTAAATAATTTCATCACCACTGCTCTCAAAACGGTAAAGGAAAACATCATGAGGAAACCGCCATGTCCGAAAACATGACTGTGAGATCTACCAACCCACACTGCACCCACGTTGTATCTATGGCCCACTCCCTCTCGAAAAGAAAGGGCCTGTATCCCAACAGTGGGAACATTATAGGCTGATTATGCTAGCTTTCAATATTAGTTGAACTATTGTACCTACCCACTGAGAAACAATTAGCAGTCAATCCACCAAAAAATGTTTTGATAATTTTCCGCATTTCTTGCTGCTGACACTTTTCATAGTTTACTTCGTGTCGGGACCAGCTTTACATGAAAATCTCATACCGTGGGCACAAAGCATTGCAGTAACCCTTAAACTCTTTTGTTTTTATTTTAAGTTAATACCCAAGCAGCCCAAGCTCATTTATTATTGTCATCACGTTTAGTTAAGTAAAAGTGCGCATAAGATCGTCTCAAACATTGGATATAAGATAGTCTTTGGATTTGGATATAAGGCACTAAGTATCTACTGAAGACCGTCCAGATTGCTTTAAGTTCAATACAAGTTCATTGGATCGATGTACAGACGCCAGCACATCAACCTACTACAATCTGTCAAATTTCTTTAATAGATTTTCAACTTTATCACTAAAGTATAAGGTTCACAGTTGATTGGGAAAATCTGACAGTTTCGGGTAGGTTGACGTGCTGGCGTCTGTACATATATAAAATTTTAGAAAGATATTTTCCGTTTAGGCCGCCATTATAAAACAAAGCCATTTCGATTTATAAAACTCTCAAACACAAACCAATACAAGCCTAAAAAAACCAAACCAAATAATTTTGGACGCATTGAAAATAAATATTTTACACATCGATAAATTACCGGTTTGATTTGTTTTCACCGGTAATTTACTAACCGTCAAAATGGGCGGTTACCGGTATAAATGAAAACCGCTATTGCATGCCCTACGTAGTGGGGACCCGTTTTCCCAATTACATTTTATTCAAGTTATCAAAAAGAGGATGTTTTCTATTTGCGTTGCGTTTCTTTCTAAGTGGGGCGGATTGTTTTTTTTTCCGAACTCAAAACTAAACCCTGTAAGACTAGTGTACTACATTTTCCTAAAGCCTGTAACACGCACAACTTTTTAAAACTACCATACTATAATATATCTAGTACAAAGTGCGGGTCGAATCGATTGTAAGTTAACCAATACTTCCTTCGTTTTCTAGTTAAGTAAATACACATTTTATGGCGACCCTCGTACCCCATTTTCTTATACTATCACAAACACAATAGACGCAAAGTGAACCAACGGAATAAGAATACGTTACATGAATGAAATATGACGAACATAAAGCTGCTCCGGAGCCATTGCGTATTCGTCAGACTCATTGAAAATGGTGTTTTTTTGCGAGATAAAATATTGTACTCATAATAAGAGCAGCTTTAAGACTCATTACGGCCCTAGGGGATAATATTGTGTGAACCCATGACATTTTTCTAGAGCTGTAAGCCCTGCGCAGTGAGAAGACACTACATTTTAGTGCCGTCTAGAGGCATGTTCCACGAGTACAGCTATATACTACAGCTACACAATACAAATCAATACAAAGGAGACGTTCAATAAATGTATGGGGCTTGGTACTAAAATAATTGAAAATTTAAACAGCCTTCTGAGCTTTATGAGCTGAAAGAGGGTAATTATTTTGATGTCTGGGTATTTTTTTTTACAGCCACCCGTATTTTTTAAATCAAGTGTTGAAAAATAATATGCCTGCATCACTAACCACAAACAATATTTATATTTTAGTGTTGGCAGCCCTATGGCAAATGACGTGACACTGACAATGTCAGTCAATTATCATAGAAATAAGTGGCTATGTACATACTTGTACTTTATAATTAAGAACATTAATACATTTGTTGACGTAATTTTCTACATATAAAAACACTCCACCTCGCGGACTTTTACCAGTGGTTATGGTTTTTTTTATTTCAACGTCATTCTCACATTTACAGATTTGACCTTTTTTGGACACGTTTTGATATTGCATTGTCATGATAATCAATATTTTTTGTCTCAATTTCATGGAGCTGCAGCTAACATTATAATAAAATCTTAAAGTATTTAACAGAAACGGAAACTTTAGCCACGTTTAAAATAATTACATTGCATAGAAATTAATAAATAAAAGCTATGTGCGTCTTGTTTGTACTGAAACATTTTTCACTTTTTTACAGAAACAGGCGCCTGAAAGTAATATTTAACTTTAATCGAGTAGCTTAATAAATAAGCTTTCTAATAAGGTACATCACATTAGCGTTTAAAAATCTTCGGAATATTGTACCACTTTTGACCTCTCCTTTATGTTTTTTGTGTATTATGTTCTTTATTGCATCATGTTTACCGCAAATAAAAGTATTTTCTTTGTTTCTTTCTTTAAATCCACAAATTCATCGAGTTTACTTTGACGATGTTTTGTCTGCAAAGAGTCTGCTATAAATATGATTGTAGCGATCGTCTGTTGGAGATGTCGGACCCTGATATTGCAATGGAAAACTCTTTGTGTATGGCCAATGTCAGCAGATGAGAGATAGAAAAGGTTGGGTGGCACCCCCCTGACACGTAATTACCATTTGTTCGAGATCATTCACACAATAAAACGTGTAAAAAAGGAATGTGTTGAGCTCATTGTCACAAGATGAACAATAAATAATGCAATGAGCAATATAAATAGGTATAAAAAGGTATCTTATTTCTGAACAATGGAAATAGATTAATGTTTTAAAGCTGTGGCGATAAACCTAGAATGTTTGATTGGGTGCAAACTGCGAATTGGTCCATGCGAGCATCGTAGTCTCTCTTCGAATCGATTCACAATAAAGCAGCATACAAATCTTTGCTCCCGCCTGTTATTTATGTTATAGGTACTTCGTATTTGGTCTGTCGTACCTCGTACCTATGTTTGACTCCGTCAGCCAGGCAAATACAGGTTACATAAGCGTATCCTGCTTCAAAGGCATGTTCTTGTTACTTTAACACAGATAACAGTATATCTCGCTTTTGGTCAGGACAGACACAAAGCGAAATCCCCATGGTATTCGTCGTATTAATTAATTTGCCATACTGTCCCCTTTCAATCAATGCACGCAGATCCTTCTATAGATCATGTTACATGTGGTTCGAGCCCGGCTTTGTGGAGCCTATTTGCTTAATTGTACGCGGAACTTCGAATACGATATTGTTGGAACATTAGTTAGTTGTGATCAGAGGAGTATGCGTAATACTAATGGCAGGTGTATAGAGTAGCTTGTGCAGATATGCAAACTGGTGGTTAACTTACAGAATAGCTTTATAGTTTTAAGTTTGAACTTAGTGTTAGTTATTTGACTTTAGTGCGCCCTTTTTAGGGTTCCGTAGCCAAATGGCAAAAAACGGAACCCTTATGGATTCGTCATGTCTGTCTGTCTGTCTGTCCGTCCGTCCGTCCGTATGTCACAGCCACTTTTTTCCGAAACTATAAGAACTATACTGTTGAAACTTGGTAAGTAGATGTATTCTGTGAACCGCAGTAAGATTTTCACACAAAAATAGAAACAAAAACAATAAATTTTGGGGTCCCCCATACTTACAACTGAAACTTCAAAAATTTTTTTTCATCAAACCTGTACGTGTGGGGTATCTATGGATAGGTCTTCAAAAATGATATTGAGGTTTCTAATATAATTTTTTTCTGAACTGAATAGTTTGCGCGAGAGACACTTCCAAAGTGGTAAAATGTGTGTGTCCCCTCCTCTAACTTCTAAAATAAGAGAATGATAAAATTAAAAAAATATATATAATGTACATTACCATGTAAACTTCCACCGAAAATTGGTTTGAACAAGATCTAGTAAGTAGTTTTTTTTTAATACGTCATAAATCGAAAACCGCAATTTACCTTTCACAAAGTTACAACGAACTACAAGAACTTTTATATTATGTTACTTGCTGCTACGGAACCCTTCATGGGCGAGTCCGACTCGCACTTGGCCGGTTTTTTTAGGTACTGTCTATTGAAGTAATTTGGAGAAACTTAGAAAACTGTTTCAGGTTTTTTAAAATAACCAGTGTCCTAGTACAAGAATTGATATATATTTTGATAATGGGGGAGAGCCGTACCTATTTATTATTCAGTGCAGTAAAGTACAAAAATACAAAGCACAGTACTAACTGATAACGCGAAATATCGGTAAATAAATACCCCAACAATAATGGAAACAAACCGGCAAATGATTGGCTATGCAGTATTTTAATTAACGGTTAGGCAAACAAAGGCTAGTATAGTTAATTGGTTCAGTTAAGGTGAATGGGTAGTTGTAGCCCGCGAAATTCAATTTTTCTTACGTTTTTTGCAATTTTCAGGTCAGTGTCAGGTTGTATCTTGATCAAAATATGATTCGCGACAATAACAGGTACGTATTTAGAGAATTATAATAATTAGAATCATTAATACATCTTTCTAAGTTAGATTTCTACCGTTAAGAACAAATCTCGTATGGAAAAGTGTTGATGGTAGAAATCTAACTTAGAAAGATGTATTAATGATTCTGATGATTATAATTCTGTGAATACGTACCTGTTATAGTCGCGAATCAAATTTTCATCAAGATAAAACCTGACACTGACCTGAAAATTGCAAAAAACGTAAGAAAAATTGAATTTCGCGGGCTACTACTACGCATTCACCTTAAAAAGAAGGGTTTAAAAAGTGTAATTTTTTTTTATTTCTCTTATTAAATTGACTGTTTCCTTATTGTGTTGTTCGTTATTGTGTTTCCTTTGTGTGTTAAGAATTTGAATATGGGTCTTCTGACTTTTTTTTTGAGTTAAGTAATCTAACTTCAGACAATCTTGTAAGCCCAGGATAAAGAACCTTAGTACATTCCTCCTAACCTGATAATTTATTTTAATTGTACGAAAAGAACAATGTCAGATTTCGGCTTACACAACTTTTAAAACTAAATTCACACGGACACGAAGTTTTTACCTACAACAATTTAAATATAAAATTCCAACTTCTAAAAAAATATTTATTTCTTTTCGAGAACTGTTCGAAAAGAAACTCATTTTAATAAGTAATCATTTTACCATGTTCTTGAATTCCAGGTTTTACTTTTTTTCAATAAAAAAATGTCAGGTAGTTACCTGTTCTGCCACTGTAATCGATTATTCTAAATAATTAAAGCGATTTACTCTTTAGTTTTTATTTACCACCTCACAATTGTCTTTTATTATTAATATTTTTTTTCTAAATAATAGGTACGTTCGTCGTGTTTATTAAAATACATTTATTATTTTTTAAAGAATATAAGAACGAAATTCAAGAAATCGATTTTCCTGATCTGTATTCGATAACTTAATCGCTTTGTACTGGCAACAAGCAGTTCGCCATTAAAAAAAAAAAGACGGGTTGCACTCCGGGAGTGCCGGCAGAAGTGAAAACTTGAATATTAACGTTGAAATAAATCAATTATTAATTGAATTAATATAACTAATTTTTTTTTCACTATTTCTGCGTCCCTTTTTTCATTAATAGATGCACTTTGTTCAATTTCCATATTTTAAACACTTTATATACACGAATGTTAAGAATACACAGCAGTGTGTCCACGTCCACTTCGACTTCCACTTCGACTTCGACTTCCACTTCGACTTCGACTTCGACTTCTACTTCGACTTCGACTTCCATTTCCACTTTCACTTTCACTTTCACTTCCATTTCCACTTCCACTCCATCCATCCATCCATCCATCCATCCATTGTCGTGTGTCACTAAATTTGGTTCACTTCGGTTGGCGCCGCCGTAGAAAGAGAGGGGGGGGGGGAAATCTCTCCTGACGGTCACGTGTCCTGAGGCGATGTCCTGACGCGAGTTTAACATTTTTTACCCATTACAAAAAGTGCACAACGCCGCTAAAGAAGTTTTCACTTCAAAAAGTTTTTGCAGTTCTGTCAAAATCGCGCGCGCCAGTTAAAACGTTTGTTTCCTTCTCGAATTCATCTGCGTTTGCGTTATAGACTTATTGTGTTATATTCATACCACACATTTTGTGACAATGTACCATCAAATACGTTGTATTAATTGTGGTATAAATGTGTTCCGGATGGAAGGGCATTTAGTTGAATCTGACGATGTCCATTCATTGTTATGGCAATGGACTTCACTTTCTGAGGTAAAGTACGATTTTTATTAAATATAATGTCAACTGTTTTAACAAAGCTAAATGTTAATTTGCAACACAACCGTATTTTGTTGGTTTTAGATTCCAAATGACAGTGTTGTTTGTCATTACTGTTGGTTATTAATTAAACAAACAAGTAATCCAACAAGTAGCAATGCGCCAACTGAATCAATTGTGCATCGAAATCTTTGTATTGGTTGCGGTCATTCATTGCATCGTGTAATGTCTCACGCCTTAAATAACAGTTCAGAAAGAGAAGATGCTATCAGACGCGTGATAGAGCAACAATAACCTCCAATTTAAAATGTCTGAATAACTTCTTCTGTAGAAGTTCAGTGTAAAAGTGGATATTACAGAAAAGCTTTTGACATTAAACTACACAAAAAAACGTAAGAATTTTCACTGTCCATGACAAATTAATATTGAGCCAAAGTTACTATGGACATCTGACATTGTTCTTTATAAACTTGTTTGACCTGAGGAAAATTTTAACTTTCCATCGGTAAAAAGTAAAAATAAGGTGAAATCATCTCCGTTCTATGATATAATAGTTATATTCAATTTGTCACATGATATATTTATGGGTTTGTAGACATCTTATCAGGAACATTGCTGCAAAGAATATATTTGTTATTTCATCCTGAAAGATAATTAAAATTCACTGCATTTATAATGCAGATGTGACAGCCTGAGGTTTCATTCTTAGCTAGGCAAATCAAGATAAATCGTCAAGTTGAATTCTTACTGAATAGGAATCTTAGCGCGTCGATGGAAATCTTAATTGTGTCAGCCTATAGTTATTCTTCTGTGTTCATTTTCTGTAGGTTATTGTGTGATATTTTTCAGCTCCAACGCCTTTATTACAGAAAGGATGTATTGGTGTAATTCTAGGTCTAGAACTTATAAGAACAACGTGGCCATGTCTAGTCGTGTGATAGTAATAAAGTACATAGCTATCGTGACTTTGATCGTGTTCAGCGCCCTGATTGCGTAACACACAATCAATCACAATCTGAATCATTTTGAAGGATTTTGCTAGTTCATTGCTTCATGTTCGAAAAATGTGTCTGCTCAACAACGTAAATAACGCAATGAATGTTGTTGAATTTTCAAAATGAAACCCATTGCTACTGATAGTATGTTACACAATTACCCCGCAGTTATTTATACAAGGTGGCAGGGAGGAGATCGACGCGCAACCTGTTACCATGGATGCAGTACATGATTCCGAACGCCCATGCGTTGAAACTTTTCCTCAGTTATTAAAAAAAAAATAGCTTATCCGTACATTTTGACCGCGTAGGTATTGCACTTTTCTATGAAACAGCTGTTGTGTTTTTATAACCGACCAAAAATTTCTACGCTTTGGGGTCTTATCTACTCGATGTGCTAGAATCATGTGCTGAATTCAAGGTTACAGTTTGCGCGTCAATGTCCCTGCCACCTGTATAAGTTTGTACAGTCACAGACCCAAAATGTTTACCACCATGTTTAAGGTCCAGAATTGCTTACATATTTTTGTGACCGTCCATATAACAATTTACTGCCTTGATACCTAAGTAATATGCAAGACATAAATACGCGCTTTGACGTGGAGTAGCGGACACCAGTCCGTATTAGGTACTTAATATGCAAGATATTGTTACCGATATTGATAACTGTAGTGACGGTAGTTTGTGTGACGTCATCATTACATGACAAGTACCTACGTATGAAGTGGGGGTATCGTTTGTAGGTAATTAATATTCAACGATTGTTCATATACGATGATTTTTTTTACTTGGAAAAAATAACCTGCTATCTAGGTACTACCTACTTAAGTGGCGTCAATCAAATTAGATTTATTCTGCGTTGTGAAGTAAAAAAACTTAAGCACATTCATTGCCTACTTTTCTGTTTAGAAATAACGAACCAACGGCTGTATTCTCAAACGCAACCAATTTGTGTCGGTGTAAAATCTAATTCCGACTCCGTCCACTCTAAGACGCTCTTTCTCTGAAAGAACGTCCGTTCCGGCACGGTCTAGCATAAATCATCCCTTACAGCGAATTCGAAATTCATTAGTTATTCGTTTCCATATTCGAAGAGCAACCCGTATTTTTAAAGACGAACGCATTCTATTCTGTGTTCCAATTTATCAAAAATTGCTCAAATTTATCTAGGTTCGTATTTATCACGTATTTCGTATCATGCCGATCGGCAAACTCCGTTCGGCATTCACCCTCACTGAATCAGTTTCGGGCGCGGCATAATTCGAGCTAAGCGGAGCGGCTTTTTCTTGAACATAAATATCCAGATAAATTCGATTTTGCTGCCCGGCTGTGCCGAATCATGCCGACACGAACCTGTGTGTGCCACCCCCTACATCCGTATATGTTCGGTTAGAGGTCTCGCGCTAGATTCTCACGTCGAGTAAAGTGGAATATTGGTTTCCTTTGGACTTAGAATTACTCAATACTCAGTTGCAAGCCTTCATTGCCACTGTGAACGGAAAACATTACTGAGATAAGGCTACTATCATAATATGGGGCACGGGCGTGTGTGCCTTGGCTAATCACTAAAAGATTTATAAGTTAACAATACCTATATGAGTGAGTGAAATGGAATTTATATTCAGTGCAAATCATTCGAAAACAAACAAAGGACAACAAAAATTTTGTCACATGTTTGTTTTTTTTTTCCCGTGGCTTTACACCGATTATCTTTGTTATATTCTTTATTATAGGTACACACAATAGTACATTATGATCAAAGCACACGCGTTTCATACGACGTTTTTCAACACACTTGTGAGGTAAAAACAGACTTGTATTGTTAAATGGCGCGCTGGTTTTGTTTTTCCGCGCGCCGCGCTAGCGATGCGCGCGCATGTGTAAATAAGGGCCACAGAGTACTTTTTTATAAAGGCACTGACAAAACCGCTAAAAAGCCTAAAGAAAAAATATAAAAACTACAAAATAATGTTTAGACTGATCGTAGTGTTGTCGTATGTCAAATGGTAGTTTAGTTAGTATGGAATTAGAAAGTACTATTGGAATAGAGAAATATACATTAGTTTAGTGAGAATCTGCAATAATAGAACGCCAGTCAGGGTCTTTTTCCGTTTGGTTCCGGGAGGGACCACGGACAATTTAAGGTGAATGCGCAGTGGTAGACGCGAAATTCAAATTTTCTTACGTTTTTTTTGCAATTCAAAATACAACAAAAACATAAATACAAACGTACCTACATACTATGTAATTCCAAAAGGAAATGCTTCTTAATGTTCTTCTTGAAAGCGTTCACATAAGATCAGTAGATCACACTTCAACTAAGTAGCCACAAAATTATCCAAATATCACCAACTTAAAAATTTTACGTTTCACAGGTCAGAAATATGCACGATTTTCTTTAAAACTATCACAATTCTAATTATAATATTCTCTAACTGTTGTTATCTATATTGTGCTCCTAGTTCGTCTGCTGAGATTAGATATAAAGATTTTGTTAGGAACGAGGACGATCTTAGAATCATTATACAGGGTGAAATTGAACACATGCGACAAATCGAAATGGGAGATTGTACTCGTCATTATGAACAACTTTTACTATGGGACCAAACCTGAAATCGCGAAAAAAAAAATCAGCTGTTTCCTACATTTATGTTCGCATAACTCGCCAAAATGTAGGGAACAGCTGATTTTTTTTTCGCGATTTCAGATTTGGTTTGTAATGTTTTATCATATTCTATTTTATTTTTATTAAATATTTTTGAACAAGTCTTTTCTTTGAACGTTTGACAATACTTACACTATTTTTTTTTCTGGCTTATTATATGTGCCAATTACGCCTAACTGTGCGGCAAAAAACAGCGTTTAGGGGGTTTTACGTCCGATTGTACGACATGAAAACCTCGTTCTTGAATTAAACAGATAGAAGCTAGTGCAATCCACAAATATGTAAATGGCTGTTCCAAAAATTGTTAGTGAAATAAAAAATAGAAAAGTTTAATTTATTCAAAATATTCCCCTCCAACCCCAATTGCACATATGCCATTCGGATGATCCAGCTTTCAAAACATTTAAAAAATGTATCTTGCGGGAGGTCGAAAAATAACCGCCGAAATTCTTCGATGGCCTCTTTTGCAGTGTTAAATTTTCGCCCACGAAGCATTTTTTTTTACCGTGGGATATAAAAAAAAAATCTCTTGGAGCTAAATCTGGGCTGTACGGAGGTTGGGGTAGTATTTTTACCGCCGAAGTATTCAAACAGTCCATGGTTCTAGCAGCTGTGTGAGCGAATGAGGTGTCCATCGCGAATCAAGCTTCCTAAGTTTAAGGTGTTCTTGCAGGATGGTGGAAACTGCCTGTGATAAATCTTCAGTTCAGCCTTTTTTTTTTCTCGCGGTTGGAATCCTCATGGCCTTCCTCTATCGTGGGGGTGACAGAGGGGCATGCCGGACTCTTACCGGCTAAAACCACCGTGGTGTTCCACCTCTACCTATGGCCGGGGGTGCGGGATTCGCATAAGCATTCTCCGCTCCAATCTTCAGTTCAGCCTGAATCTCTCGATGTGTAATGTGTCTATTCTCCCGCAATAACCACTCTACCCTGATGACATTTTCATGAGTTACTGCAGTTGTAGGTCGGCCGGGTCTGCGGTCATCGTTTAGGTTCTCTCGACCATCTTTAAATTCACGAAACCAATAAGTAATTGTTGCTAACGCAGTAGCAGACTTACCAAATGCAGCTTGTAAATTTTCTTGAGATACCTTGAAGCTTAACCCTCGTTTATAATCATAACAACATAGCACGAAAAGCAAAACGTCCATTGTTGCAAACAAAAGAGTGACAGCTTTACTTTCTTTTGAATATTAAAAAAAAGAACTACACATAGGTGGCCAATGATTTTCAGCAAAGAGATTTGTATTGAAATTAGCCGTCAATTAAAAATAGTTTATAGAAAAAAGAGATTGTATTTATTCTGAAGCTAACAATTTTCGGAACAGCCCTCGTATAAATAAACTGCAGGGCAAAGGCCTCTTCTAATACAGATAAGGAACGAGCATAGATGACCACGTTTGCTCAAGACGGGTTGGCGATTTCAGACATATAATAACTATAAGTCCAGGTTCCCATCACACTCCACAATAATCTCACACTAATGGCATAAATTCGAATGCGTTTGTCTGTTTTCAGGATATTTGTGTAATTCGGTAGTGATAGCTTGTATCTGAGAAAGGATAATGATGTCACACATGCTTTTAAATAAAACAACCCCGAATCATTATCATTCTTCTTCGCTTATCCCAATTTATTCGAGGTCGGCGCAGCATGGCTTGTACTTCCATACTTCTCTATTAGTCGTCGTCTTATTGTAACAACCCCGAAGAGGGAGTGAAATGGGTTGTTGACATTGCAATACTTACTCACAATTCACGTGGACGGAGGCACGGGAAAACTGCTAATACTTAATATTATGCCATAAATGCTTGAATACGTTGATTATTTATTAAGTAGGAGTTAAGTTGAAAATGTAATTACGTTATTATTTTTCTTAAAGGTCAAACGTTTTCGCTACTTATTTTTCTTGTAATAGTGCATTTAATTAAAGATGCTCTATAAACGCGCTCACAATCTGGTAACTTTATGTTAATTACTGTAACATACATCGGCGTAGCATAAGCAAGCACGTTGGTTACGTCACACGTTAACAAATATATTGCATTATTAATTTTACTAATGAACGCGAATATACTGAACAGCTCAATACCCTTGGTAACTACTACCTTTGTTACACTAATGCACGGTTAAAAGATAAACCCACAATAGCTAATTAGGTATCCGATAAAAGTTACCTATCAATGTTAGCAAAGATAATAGGTACTAATGAATGGCTATTTACAAACGGAATGTTTCAAGATATCAAACCGAATTCATAACCTCGGGTTATAATTATCCCAGAAACTGGGTAGGTATTAAACCTGGAACCAAACTAAGCAGTCGTGTCCAATAGTATGTTTCAAGCTTAATAACCGGAAAATCAGAAGAATGGGGGACATTAAAGAACCACCATCGGAGCACTTCGCGCACTAATTACGTTGCAGATTGACAGGTATACCTATTTATTATCATATTATAGTGCCAAACGAGAACAGAAACATAAGTAATAAAAATCTGAAATTTCTGGCATAAACGAATGTTAGTGTGCTATGTTGTCGTATTTTTAAAAAGCAGAAAAGTGTTTTCGTGATTAATGTACTATGTTAGGAAGCACAGCTTATTAGTAGCGGAATTTGGTTAACTTTTTAATTTCCCTATACACATATCACTTTAGGTACATCTAAGAGGCTATCAATCAGCCTGCAATGGTCCCACTGTCGGGAAACAGACACAAGCATCCTTTCTGTGAGAAGGAACGAACTGAACTCCACCACGCGGACCCAGTGCGGTTTGGTGGGTGTCTCATGACAACAAATTATGAATGTTTGGTTCTAGGACATGCCTCACGATGTTTTTTTTTTTTAGGATATAACTTGTTTACAAGTTGTTGCAGAATCATGTTTATTATAACCTTTCTGCAGAAATCAAATCAACAAAATCATCTTGCTGCAAAAATGGTGTGCAACTATTATTCACGATGAAACTTTTAAGTTTTTCAAATGGAATCAAATGCTGATAGAATGAACTCAATGCCAATTTTAAACTGCTCAGGTAAACTCAAAACTAAAATATGAAATTCAATGACTATTTCAGAATCATTCAAGAGAACTAGATCGAAAAAGGTCAGCATCGGCGACTGGTAGTGGAAACCTGTTCTAATCTAGCTCTGAGTGAGCTACTTAACCAACCTGTTTTTTTTTTTTTGGTGCGCAGTGGAAATCCTCATGGACTTCATCAATCGTGGGGGTGACAGAGGGGCATGCCGGACTCTTACCGGCTAAAACCACCACAGTGTTCCACCTCTGCCTATGGCCAGGGGTGCGTACCTAACCAACCTATCTAATCGAACTTGTATTCTTAAACAAGCACTACGCACCGGTCATCAATTATGAAAGATACAGAGGAAATACTTAATTTGCTTACATTGGATAACTTTTTTTTTTACTAATCGGTTTATTTTTGGCCGTTCTTTTTGAGCTTTTTAATGCCCGCGAATTATTATTTTTGACATAATTAAGTTCCGTATTTATTAGTATCAGCCGGTTCATCTTCTTTATGCAAACAGTTCTATTGGCCGATTTATCAAACGCAACTAGATTTTTAACCGACTTCAAACAAGGAAGTTCTGTATTCGAACCGTATGTATGTATGTTTGTATGTCCGCGATTTTCTCAAAAACTAATGAACAAATTTTCATAATTCTTTCACTAATGTGATCTACATACTTTCAGGAAGGTTTTAGTATATAACACATTAGGTAATTATTCTTATGTACGAAGTTATATGCATAAATGTACTGCATCTCCGGCATTTCTATGCGAATTTTGATGGTTCTTCTAATCGGTGTCTTCTATTCATCAATGCACTAGTGTTAACTGAATTTCTGTGGGGGAGGTACAAATAAAAAGTGAAAAATAAAAACTTTTTTACAAAAAAAAACAACCGACTTAAAAAACACTACAAAGATATAAATACTTAACTTTACTTTCGGAAGTCGGTGTCAAAAAACGAAAATGCGGAACTAACGACACCGACTTCCGAAATTAAAGTTATTTATATCTTTGTAGTGTTTTTTTCAAAGTCGGTTGTTTTTAGTTGTCAACTCTCAAGTTGTCCCCGAAACTTCCTTCCTTCAGTATTTTACGTACCTAACGACAGCCATTTAAGAACGTCTAAGAAGTTAAGTATCGTCTGAGGATTCGGGAGTAAATTCAATATTTCATCAAATCTAAGCCTAAATGTCCCAATGTTTTTTTACTGAAGAAGCCCCATTGAATGCTACATAAAAATACTGTAGGATTATAATAAATTGTGGGACCTAAGACTCCACCTTTAGTTAAAAGATATCATCGCACATCCCTAAAACCTTATTTCCCTACAAATGTAGTACACGCAATTTTTTTAGATCATTTCAGTATAGAAAAAAAGACTGTCAATATGCAGTGGCGAGACCTTTTTGTCGTCGTTTATGCTGTTTTTATAGCGATGGTGACGCATGCGCAGCGTTGAACAGATTGTAGAGGTACTCGTAATTACAGGGTTAGCAAAACATTTGTAGTCTTTGCCATGTATTTGTACCTATATTAAGTAAGTAAATGGTAATAGAGATATTGTGTATCTATATGTAAGAAGTAGCTACGTGTCGAAGAGTGATAATTGGAACATCACGGAGAGGCTATGAACTTTGAATAGGTACATAGTTATATTTATGTAGGTACAACAATACTAGACATAACAATGTGATCTAGGGACGGCTAAACACCGTGTGATCTCTCTTTGAAACGACAAGAATGTTGCAAATATTTCAACGATCTTGTTCGAAGGCTTTAGGTGCCGTTTAAACAAAGTAGTCTACGAATAACTAGGTTCTTTCCTTTCCTCGCCCTCGCTCTAACAATGTCGCTAAACAGCCTCTGCGGGTAAAGAGGCTCCGTGTACTCTACAGAGGGACTTCAGTACTATAGGTCGGCACTCCATTTCACTGCTGAGCCATTCAACATGTACACGGTTCAAATACAGGAAATGTTTCTGCTCTAATTTAGATTGAAAAGTAAAGAATACTCTCTATTGAAGATTGCTCCAAGTAAACCACATATTACAGATTATAGGAATGCCATTGTACAGATATATGACAAATAAACTTGAAAGACATGCGCAGTATAAATAAGGAATACCTCACGTGTATAAAGCCCTTTCAAATTTTCTGAGTGTTGTTTTAATGTTGTATCTCTCTAAATATACAGTATAGCGAATGCTCAAATACTATTAGAAAGGATTATTTGTACAAAAACCGGATCGAATTTGTTCAGCATGGTTGGATGGAGTGCGTTCAACAAACCGCTCGCTCTGTATGTACCGATGATTCCCTGTGGTTTACGATTTTACAATCTAACTTTAGAATATAAACCAGATGGCCGGCTAAAACACTCAATAGAAATATTTGAACACACTTTAAACAGAGATTAAATACGTCGAAAGATGGAACAGAATCACAAAAATATAAATTTGGATAAAATAGCAACTAAAAGCCTAACGAACAGAACGTTTAGTGTTAAAAACTTAGCAAACATTCGCTTCGACCGCAAAAAAATAAAATGCAAAAATAAAGTTCGGGAACACAAGAAACTGGACTTACCGAAAGTTTTGCAGCTCTGGAATTGAATTACGTTGACGGAGCCTGGTGCGGCTCGGAGATGCGCTAACGGATGCGTGTGTCGCGTTATCAATTAGCTCCGGTGAGCATGATCGCGCGGATGAAATAAATATACACTGCGCGTAAACAGTGCAGCAAGGCCGGCGCCGACGGCGACCACTGGGCGAATATCCCGAGAGAACGTCGCGTCGTGCACGAGCGGGCACACCAAACGCTCAGATCGATACCGGCACTGCCGCGCGCTCCCTTCGCAGCTCCCAACTAACCACGGGACCACAGCGGTACAGCACGACGACGGCACGACCCGCGCTGCGATCAGTATTGGAACGCTCGTATCAGCCACAATCCGGACTGTGACGACGTACAGATATAATGTACGCTACTTTGCTCCGCATATCATTTTAAATCATGACGTAGTGGGTAGGAGAATCGCGCTGAGCATGCGCAATGAGAGGTAGGCGCGGCGTCGCGATACGAAGCGACGGAGGCGGTGGAGGCAATGGTGGCGACGACGGGCGGCGTGGAACAAAGAGAAGCCACGTCACGGCGCTCTACCGGTGCTGGATGAGGGTCGCACGGACCGCCAGCGGGCCCACGACCTCCCGCTCAGCGCACGCAACGCCATCGATCATAGGCACGCATAGCCTGCGACCTCCACACCACATTGCTAACCAACCTACTTTGCATATCGATTTCCGCTGCTCCTTACACGACTCCAATCACCAAAAAATCTTGACGAAACTTTTACGAGCACACACTGCCACTTCTAAAGTTCTGAAACTTTACGTCCAACTTTAAAGTTTGAAAAAGAGGATGGAACTATCCTCCAAAACTCCCAACGTCTTCACGAATAAAGCGACCAACTCTTTACAACTAAAATCAAGGGAGTTAGTTATAACTTCATAACTGCTTAATTACTAAGATGACCTGAAGCCCGCTACGAAAATAGTCGCAGATTTGGAACAGGTACTTAGTCGCAAGTAGAAAGCCGGAGGGGAGATTCACAAACGGCCATTGATCAATCTAGTTCGCGAGCACCTCTAGTTAGCAATGCGAAGGGTACAAATATGAAACCTGTACCTACATACAATTTCACATTCAATTTCGGATTTTGCAGGGTCGCACGTGTCGCCATCTTTACTGTAAGACGGGTTGGAGCCAATAACCTCGGACACATTTCATTGTCAATACATACATTATTATGTGGCGAATATTTTTACGGTTTTTTGATTCACTGTATCTTTAAACAGTTTGAAATAAATCTGGGAACGTTTCAAGATATCTTGCGTCAAAGCTGCTTGGCTATATGAATAATACCGTTATGTGAAGCAACCCTCGAACTTGAGACTGGTTTTTGCTTTACATTGTTCTCACCCCATTATTAAAAAAGTATAAAGCCAGATTCGACGACATAATATTATTATGTAGTTAAACATTCAGATTTCATTGAATCATTTTGTATGAGTAAAATGAAACTTATTGTAAGCTTTACTAAATAACTTGTAGAGCGTATTAATTTCAATGCAATGCTAGGGGACTGGTACAGATTGTGGGTCGTTGTCAAATTTTGTGAAGGTAAACTAGTCCCTCAACACTTTTATTATTTTTATTATTAATAATGTCACAAAGTCACAACCTCAAATAAATTTTACATTAAGTAAAATATACATAGTATTAGTAAATAGGTACCTACCTAAATGAACGTCCATTTCATTCCACAAAATTCATCTTTGATACCATCTCGTATTCTTAACTTCGAGTATAAAACGTGTTATGGAATATAAATGACGCAGGCGTTTTGTCTTTGATCCGAATGTCTAATGGAAATGCGGGCAAATCGATGAATTTTCCATTTCACTAGTACAGACATAATCCTACTGTGGAAATGGTTTATCATTTATTATCAAAGCCAAAAAGGAGTGCCGTTTTATTAGAGTATTTACTATTTTGTACCTATTCTTTCTTAATTGTCTGAGCTCGCTTTTCTATAAGCGACTGGTTTTGAAAACCTACTTTATCCTAAAGCCTGTGACATAAATACAAGTTTCTACATATTGTTTAGTATTCGGTTTGTATTAACGCAGCGAGCGGGTAGGTATCTAACTGGTCCAGTTGCAGCTCCATATTCGCAGATCAAGTTACTGAGCCAACAACACGATATTGTGCAAAACTTGTCCATGGCAAACATCGAAAGCGATTTAGCTGCTTTTATTTATATATTTGCTTTTATTTATATATTTTTTACATAAAACGGCCAGGGCCAATTACATTAGTCTTTGGATCCACTAGACAAAACAGCTGCAACTAAGAGCAGGTAAACATAAAAATTCGTTTAATAATGAAAGGTACTTTTAATTCAAAGAGAAAGTCCGGGGAAGTACCACTTTGCTTTGTTAAAATATTAAAATCAAAATGAGAACAAATAAGGAGTTTTAATTATGAACATGTCAAAGAGAATTTTATAAAACAGTAGTCGCGAAAGAAGAAATATTAAAAACGATCGCAGCATGGAACCTAGAAAAAATTAATAAACGCTTTTGCTACCAAACATTTTACACTGGACAGCAAATAAACCGGGCCACCCGCTACCTTGGAACTCTGATTCGATTTTCTCAAAAAGTATAAAACTTACAACTATCATATTTATACATACAGAAAGTGCGTTTCGTGATGATTAAAATGAATAGAAACTCATTGGGATTAATCAATTTATTAAGTGTTGTTTTCCAGTCGTGTTAACCGTTAATAATCATAAAATGAAAAAAAAAAAAACAAAGCCAGAAACAATGAAAAAAAATTAAAAAAACGTTTTTGATCAGTATTCAGTATTCCCTCCCCTTGCTCGGATAACTGCCAGCATCCTCGTATTCATCGACCTCACGAGCCTGACAATGAAATCTTGGGGAATTGCCCGGGCTCGAACCCGACGTTTCAGCTCATCCCATAAGTGTTCTATTGGATTCAAGTCCGGGCTTTGAGCTGGCCAGTCCATCGTACGAATGCTGACGTCGCGTAGATACTGGGACACCACATGAGCAACATGAGGCCGTACATTATCATGCATCAACTGCATATCCTGCCCGATATATCCTGCGTAAGGTACCACATGGTCGGCGAGGATTTCAGTAATGTAGCGATGAGAAGTCAATCCACGTGTACGACCCGCCGGTTCGATGAAAACGAATGCTGTATGTGCGGATAACGAGATGCCGCCCCAGACCATTACAGATCCTCCTCCATAAGCAACAGTTTCCTCGATGCAACATTGAGAATAACGTTCTCCAGGGCGACGGTATACTCTGTGACGTCGATCACTTCCATGTAGACTCACCTTGGTCTCATCAGTGAAGAGTACATTACCCCACTGCTCTATAACGTCCAGTCCCTATGCTCTCGAGTAAATTCAAGTCGTGCTCGACGGTGGGCTGTTGCAGCTCTCTTTGGAGTCAGGTTCCGTTCAGCAAGTCTCCTTCTGACGGTATCTGAACTTATAACCACTTGGCGTTCGTCACGAAGATTTTGTTGGACTTGAACTGCGTTGATGCGGCGATTTCGCAGAACAGTAAGTTGGATATAATGATCATCTGCTACTGATGTAGCCCTAGGTCTGCCCGTACCTGGACGGCGATCGAATGCTTCGGATCGGCGATCGGCGATCGAAACCACGTTTCGGAGTACAAGATCGTTCCATTTTTAAATTACACGACAGATATGAGTATACTATGTGATTTATTTGGCCGCAAAACCACGACAGATATGGATTTTCATACAACTTTTGCCGGCCGCTGCTCGCATGCATTTAGCCAGTACGTAGAGCAATTTCGATTTATCTCGAAGAAGGTTGTCAAAATAATGCTCAGATTTCCAAGCATATTTGAGAAAATTTTATTTGACAAAATGAGTTCAAGTGAAGACAATGAGTGTGATGAACTTACTTTAACGCCACCTGAAATTCAAGAGACGGCAAGAGCCGTAATAGAGAACGTGTTACCGCTAAAATCGAAAGAAAAATATTGAACATTTTGTTCAAAAGAAGAATGAAATAAAATCGAAATCCTTATCCGAAAACGTTTTTTTGGCTTATTTCGACGAACTCGCAAAGAAAGTTGAGCCGAAAACGCTATGGGTCATCGAAATCCTTATCCGAAAACGTTTTTTTGGCTTTTTTCGGCGTACTCGCCCAAGAAAGTTGAGCCGACAACGCTAGGGGTCATCCATTCAATGCTAAAATGCACAGTTTTAATGAAATATAACGTGAATTTAAAACAGCATGCAAACCTGACTTCAATGCTCAAAAGACAGGGTGGATACAATGTAAAAAGTCAAAAATTTTCACCGCATCAAACGTAAAATGTTTTTGTTTGAAGCACCAGACAGTGTGTACCTATCTGGACCTCAAAGTAACTTTTTACTCTTGATAATAATAACCTCTTTTTTAGGGAAAATTACCTTCGTGAACGTAAGCTATAACGTACTTTGTTTTTGTTGCAGGTTATTCTTATTTTCGCCATTGCTCTACGTGATACTAAAACCAAGATTGACCTCACATTTGTTATCAGAGATGAATCAGCTGAAATCGTAAAAAAGTACATAGCGCTACGTCCAACGGATGTAAAATCAGACCGATTTTTTCTAAATTACAAAAATAACAAATGCACAAAGCAAGTAATTAGAAGACACAAAATTTCCGCACTGCAAAAGGCGATGGCTACCTTATTATACTTGCCAAATCCGGAATATTATACTGGGCATTGCTTTCGTCGATCTTCAGCGACTCTTTTTGCTGCCACAGGTGCGAATTTAATTACACTTAAAATACATGGCGGATGGAAGTCTGACCGGGTAGCTGAAAGCTACATAGAAGAATCGATTTAAAATAAAAGTAGGATTACACGTAAAATCGACGAAAGTATCCAATCTCGACCATCGGCCTAACATCAAGGCTTTGTAAATACAGAATCACACTGAAGAGACTACTAATAAAACAAACCTCGACCTCGTTAGAATTATCCCAAACCAACATAATCCCCGGAAAGTCCACTTTAAATTTCAAAAACTGTACATTCAGCAACTGTATTTTCAAATAAAATGTTTTGCCTAGGTACTACTTACTTAGTTTTAATTTCCGCGCATTATTTGAGAGAAAAGTACTATACAAGCCTTGGCCACAACTAGGCATTGATGGACTTATGTATGTGTGGCTCGGCTTCGCCTCGGCCCACATTTACACGTTCGTTCGTCAATGCCTCTTTTGCTGGCTGCTGCAGTAATGTACTAATACATAAACAAAAGGAAACGCTAAACGCTTTACGTATTCTTTATTAATTTTATTACCTGCTCCCGAGCTGGAACTTAATGAGAAAATAGAGAAATAATAAAAACCAGTGTCGTTAAGCGTTTTACGGAAATTGATAGAAACATTAAAGGGGGGATTAAGAATTGTCGGCAGTAAAAAGTTCAGATTGCTTTTCAATCTCTGCGACTCTTTAGCTGCGTCTAGAGCCCAAGTGGCGTATTTTATAATACTTATTGTATCTAATACCCAATTCAGGCCCACTTGCTTCACAAATCGTTTGTTTAGCGCTAAGCTGGCAGGGACAAAATGTTTTGTGGTGCAAGCGGGATTTAATGCAAGGTATTATTGATGCCACGGTTTATTTAATATTTATAAGTTGAAATATAAATTTTATTTCACCTTGCTTTCAAGGAAACAAGTTAATGTTGTGATTCTAACTTACAGTGCCTGGCAGAGTTATTATACGTTTAGTGTCAAACCAGCAGAATTTTAGTGGAATTGTGTGGTAAATTTTTAGATCAACATAAGTACCACACATTCTTCTTTTTTTCGTTTCGACGGTAGGTACACCTATATGACCTATGTTATACTGATATCCAATAGGTGGCCACGTTTATTGCGGTGAAAGGACACAATGCAGTTGATTTTGACACAGTCAATTACATGAACGTAAGTCTATGACCAGATGTATAAACGTAAACGAAGCAAAAGGGGTAAATAAGGATCGTAGTAGGTGGCGTAATGGCGTTCTGTAGTTTCTGCTTACCCCCGTGGGAAAAAGGCGTGAGTTTAAGTATGTATTTAATATTAGGTAGAGTTGAGGGTCAAAGAATAGAACCATGTGGCATGAACCGCAATGGAATCAGAAGTGCGCACTACGCCTTGACAAATATTTCTTCCTCTACAATACCCTACCTACATGGTTCGATTGGACGACCGCTACAAGCTTTTCTACTTTGACAATACCGACTACCTACGAGTTAAGTCCAAGTCTATATATAATACTGATACATCAGTTATACCTACAGGATAAAGCGAAGTCTACAATACTGGGTCATCGGTTATAAAGTACTAGCTGTTGTGAGTTTTTTGTATTGCATCTTTTTTTATTATAATATTTATATCCAGGATGAAAAGTAGCCTATGTCCATCTCCAGGTCCCAACTCCCAGGCTATGACTATCTATTTCGTAATGATCGGTCCAGTGGGTTGTTCGTAAAAGAAGGTAACAGGCAAAGTTACTCTCGCATTTAGTGCTTGGCTAGACTGGCAGCGCGGGGCGGGGACCGGCATGGGTGCGGGAATGCGCGCGATCGTCGAGGGCGGCTTCGTTATGGGTGTTGTCGTGTCCAGTGTTTGTCAAAATATAAAATGGATGAAGAACTTACTTTTACTAGAAAAAAGCTCGAACTAGTTCGAGAACCCCGGTCCCCGCGCGGGCCGCCCGCACACTTACTGCGGCCACTTGTTTGAACGAGCTATAGCGTGAGTTGCCCCGCGCGCTCCCCGCGCCAAGCAGCCCGCGCCGCTTACCACGCCCGCGTGCCCACTGTGGACGCTCAAATGAAGTTCTTATGGTCCGGCCGCGCTAAATTTGCCAAAGATGTAAACAACAATGGCCGCTCGAAATTGAATAAAATCGATATACAAGAACATAACTTAAAATAAATGTTCTTGTAATCGATTGTATGTAGATTTTATTCAATTTTGAGCGGCTATTGTTGTTTACATCTTTGGCAAATTTAGCGCGGCTAGACCTTATGTTTGAGTACGCCGCGTCGCGCCCGCCCCGCGCCCGCGTTTGCAATCTGGCCAAACACTTATAGAAAAAATATCGAGTGTTCTTAGGAGAGCGCTCGGTTATTTTATAACTAAACGATAGTTTAGAAGAAGGGTAGGGAGATTTTTTTTTTTGAGATATCAAATAAAAAACTTCCTTCGCCTAAATCAATTCAGCCATTCCAGAGATACAGTAATAAAGTAGATCTGGTAGAAAATATATTTTTCTGTATATATATTTTCAATATAAAAGCAAAGTCTACAGTTTTCATTTCAGTTTAAATATGATTTATTAATTGAGCATATTGAAGTGTAATTTAGCAATAAATTGCTTCCCTCCAAAAACAAACAGCACATCATTTGAATTGGCTGTTGATTAAAATTTCACACGCATCAAATTGATTGGCATTATACTAATTACAGTTTCGCTGAATTCATAGCATTGAGACTGGACCAAAAATAATTACCACGCATTTCATTGATGATATTTTATTTCGCTATTCCACGAAAATTAAACATGAGCTGTAGTGCAGAGCAAAAAAACTTATGCAAACAATTTCCAGCGAATAATTATTATTTTGACGTACTGACTCTGAAAATGCTAGATGAAATGATATTTGGGATGGGCAATTAAGTTTGTGAAATTAATAACTTTATAGAAAGTAACTTACGTCCTTCTTCGGTTTAGTTTTAAGCTCTACACCAAAGTTCATTGAAATCTGACCAGTAGTTTTGGCGTGAAGCTCAAAAGTTGATGTACGTTTGAGCTTCACGCCAACATCTTCCTGCCATTGTCCCATGTTACTTGGGTTCGGCGGAAACACGTTCTCATCTTCCATGCTCCCTTGTCAGCCGTCAAGCTATCATTCACTCCCTTCTCTTTCATATCATTCCCCTCACACAATCCCATCCATCTTTTCTGAAGCTCAAACATATGACAAGACATCAATGCTTCGATACGATTTTATTGACTGTTCAGTGTTGCAAAACTATTACCACAAGCGCATAAAAACTAGTAGCATTCCATTTAAAATCTACCCGCCGATAAAGTGCAACATCCGTTACGTCGTCGGCCATGTATTTCCGGCGCTAAGATAAATCGAACGTCTAGCTTTCACCGCTTCGGTGGTCACTTGATTGAGTGCCTGCATGTTTACACCGCTCGAAAAGCACATGAAATTATTATGATGCACCCGTAAACACGCTAACATAAGCTTTGGATGTACTGCATGAATATTTGACTAAGTATAGGGCCGAAGTTCTTCGATCGCGTGACTCCGTTGTGAGATTTTCAGTGGAAATCATTATTTAGGTAGCGCTCACGTTCCTACAATCAAGGGTTAAAAAACAACAATTGAATTTCTTCATTTGTTTAGACTATAGGTCATAGGTTTTCAACTTAGGCAATAACGCCCCTCGTGGGCGTTTGAGACTTTCAGGGGGCAGTAGAGAACCCAGAGAAAATGATATAAGTATAAGCTTACGACTAAAATATATAACACGTTTAAATATAATCCTGGCAATAACTGTTCATTGCGCGACAGATGGCAAGATATTCTCAAAATGGGCGGTCGGCATAATAAGGTTGAGAACCTATGGTCTAGGTAAAAAATATGTCAGTCTACTTTGAACTCTAATAATACTCATAAATATGACGTTTTTATTTTAACCTATTAACATGTTTTCGCATTTGTTTTTTTTAAACGGTCGAACTCCACACGTGACCTATGGGTCATGAAACAATAGAAAATCAATTGTATCTCATTAGCGGATCTTAATGAGTTAATTAACTGATTAACTTCAAAAGCGGCACAAAAGCGTGTTACAAATGTAGAATTTTTTTTATCTCAGCGAAGTTGAACAAAGCCGGCCTGAAAGCCAAAACTTATCGAACTTAAAAGATCATAATAGTGCAGAAGTCTTCAAAGATTTGTAGCTCATAACCTATTTCCGCAACCTATTTTCCTGAGTGGACGTGTCACGACGTTGCAACATAATAACTGATACCCTATAAACCCCCTTACTAATAAACGTTGTCATAGCGTCTGTATAGTTACACAACCGCTTTGTCTTCTTCTTTCGAAAGTCAAATAACTGACGACTGAAAGAGAGAAATCGGTGTGTAACTATTCATCTGATATAATACGTTTATAAGTAAGGGGGTAAATGTTTTACAACACAATACTAGTACAGTACCTACCGCACAAAGATACAGTGCATTATATTCAGTATTTTGTCTGCGCTCCATAAATGTTTAACATTTTACATCAAATTTAGAAAAATCCTTTTCGAACACCTTGCTGCATTACACGAGAAGAATTAACGCTTGAAGAATACAAATGCAAGCTCCAGAGAAAAGTGAAAACGCAGACAGCACGTGAAGCTTCTGAATAACACCTTGTAAACTTGTTTATTTTATACATTGGTTTATAATTAATGCGGTCCATATAATTATAATTGAACGCATTAATTATGATTACCTTCCGTAATATTTAAGTAGATAAGTTATGGTCAATTAGGTACGGAAATTGAGTTATTATAATACAGGTAAATATAACATTTTAACAGCATAACCCGAATTAAGTTAATACATTGAATTATAATATCCTCGCATTACATAATACTATTATTATTATTTTAAAAGTGGAAAACATTAAACTTTTGTAGGTCACGCGCATATTTTTATAAACCCTATTTGGAACAATATCATGTAAAAGATAGTGTCACGTCGACCACTCTTCAGAATCTCGGTGACATAGGACAGGCGTGTACAAAGGCTTGTTGTATATAATAGGTATTATAACACTCGTAAACTCTGCGGAGCTTTGAATAGGGTATAGTCCTAAGTTTCACGAGATATCGATTTTCGACTGCGATTCGGTCGCTCACGGCTCTTCACAAGGAATTCTCTTATATGTTTTAAAATGTTATGTAAGAGTAGAATTTAGGTAATAACATTATACTCATGTTTTAAGTATACACAAAAATTGTTAAGTTTAAAAATAAGTATTTCAAAGGTAAACGTATCAACAGTTTAAGTGATAAAGTAAGGCACCGAGTTCTTGTTGGAATAGTGAGTACTTTAGCAGCTCATAGCGGATGATCTCCTCCTCAAAGGAGGAACCATCACAGTGCCTTCCCGGTGTTTGCTCGTCTACTTTATGACGGCATAAAGATGTGGTCGGTTAATTTAAAGGTCAATGTTCTGCTGTGCTCCAATCGTTTTATTTAAGACCCCATAAAACTTTTCATGTTTCTTTTTATGCCTAGATAAGCGAAACCAACGCTAAGGCATGCAAAAAATATTTTTCACTAGGATCTACAAAAACTAGCTTGATTAAAAAATCGCCCTGTATAAGGCTTATAATACACGGTTTGATTTAATTGTCTGTGGCGTACCAAAAGTAATGATAACTTTTATTTTTGCTTAACAATAGTTGCACCGTCTAAACAGTGTTCAGACCAGTTTCTGCCTCAAGTTTACTGTATGCCACAGACAAGAAACTTGCACAGAGTAAACGTGGTTTTTTATAAAGTAATTTGTGCGGAAAAGTTAGGAAATTCAAAACATCTTTCAAAGCAGAAGTCAAGGAGAAAATTCCTGGGAATGTAAAATTTATTTGCATGGATTGTAGGTACAGTAAATAAAATGTTATATAAATATTAAACAATGGAAAACTACTCGCTTTTCTTGCTTATTTCAATATCTTTTAAACCTTATTATTAATATTGCGTTTCTTTTGAGCTACTAAAGCGCCGTGCAGTGCTGTCTTTGTTCATCAGACTCATGGCAGATTCTTTTCAGAGACACCTAGCTTTTGTGTAGCTTTTCAGCTTTATTTCTTGAATATCAAAGAAAGTCAGCAATGTTGTTTGTGTTTCATCGGCTTTGTTATGAACTGGGCTCCTGTAGCTACAAATTAAATGTTACATTGGAGCCCTGCCCGCCAGTGGCACATATGTTTCGAGGCGTTAGTAGATGTTAGTGGGTGGATTTAGCTTAAAAAACTCACTATAATCAACATCCGTTGCGACCCTTTAGATTCCATTTGGATTGTTTAATTTAGACAGTTAACGGTCTACAGCCTTTTAATAAAGCAAGTAAATGGACTTTGATTGTGTTGAGTTATGACGTTGGATTGAAATGAGATTAGTGTCAAATTACTGTTTCAGTAATTTTTATGTCATTGTACTCTTGATGTCTATTGTTCAGACAATGTGCATCAAGCGTGACGTAGGCATGAGCAGTTATTACCACCACATGTCCTTTAAAACGTCGGTCAGACAATCGAATAATACGTGCAGTTTGTAATTTATGTATGAGTGCCGGCAAATACAATACGAATCCTTACAAAGCAAATGTCAAATTAATGCATTCTGTTGTTGGCTAGGTTGGTACTAAATAATAGAGTCATATTAGGACTTAGGCTAAAATCTACCTGTGTAGATAGGTACTGTAAATCGTGCAGGAGTTAATCCTTAAAAGTTGGATGAGCTAGTTAGTGTTAGCAGTTAGAATACCCGTTAATTAATGTTTTTTGATTCAGCTCGAGCCCACCTTGATGTAAAAAGTACCTAATAATAATTAATTTTTATACGATAATTATCCTATATTAATATCAAATACGAGTTAATTCTCTAATAACTTCGAGATCCGTAAGATCGAAAGTAATCTTAGTGCAGCTCTCGGTTTCATTTATATGTACTTCGATGCACGTTTGCACACATCTTAGGTAAACAGAGATCCTGGAACTGTTTCTGCACTTATTTTTATTTTATCTTGATAACCGACCGCGCTTATTTGCTATTTGTTCTCTCCTTATTTAGTTTCTACGTTAATATCAAGTTTCCCTTTTCCAGCTAAAATCATAGTTATTAGACATCTGATTGACTGACTTAGCTGCCGTTTAAGGTGAATGGGTAGTTGTAGCCCGCGAAATTCAATTTTTCTTACGTTTTTTGCAATTTTCAGGTCAGTGTCAGGTTGTATCTTGATCCAAATATGATTCGCGACTATAACCGGTACGTATTTACAGAATTATAATAATTAGAATCATTAATACATCTTTCTAAGTTAGATTTCTACCGTTAAGAACAAATCTCGTATGGAAAAGTGTTTACGGTAGAAATCTAACTTAAAGAGATATATTAATGATTCTAATGACTATGATTCTGTAAATACATGTCTATTATAATCGCGAATCATATTTGGATCAAGATACAACCTGACACTGATCTGCAAATTGCAAAAAACCTAAGAAAATTTAAATTTCGCGGTCTACCATGGCACATTCACCTTAAACTGGCATTGCATTCATTTGTGGCTATACAGAATTTATAGTCGAAATTCTCTTGCGAATTTGAATTTGAGATGAGAATTAGGACGAGCCGTTCAATAAAGCTCGAGGAACTATCTATGAACCTAAGTAGGTAGTACAGGCCTTGTGGTTAAGGTGCATTTGTATCACGTTGCATCCAGCGGAACGTAAGCCGAGTACCAAATTACTAAGTAACAGTATCTTGTAAGTCTACAAATTTTGAAGGCTATTATTGATAGGAGAATTAGCCAGTAACTAAGAAATTTTGGTATTTACCAATGGATTAATAGATTAATATGGGCTATGTCCAGGGATGGCCGTCTTTCGGATGAAATGATGTTGATTATGACTTATGGGTTCAGCTGTGGCAGTTGTACTATTACAAATATACGTACGTAGGTACCTGATGGCTACTACAGATAAATCATTTATGTCGACGTCTATTTCATCAATGTAAAACAAACACCCACAAGAATTTGTGGCATTAACTCAAAAATGACAGACTCTGAGTGATGAGTGAGCTGGGCGGATCGATACTCTGTGACGGGACCTAGGTATTATGTCGCACAAATAATTCTGTGGATAGAAACAAACATACCTACGTATTACAATACATATATATGGATATGAATCAAGAGTATTCGACAATGTTGAACGCGGGATAAAGCTTAGTCACGGCTACGGGGAGTTTCATAATGTTTGTGGGTTATTACGTGCAATCACGTAATTTCATTTGCCGCCGCCAACCACGTTACCCCTAAGCTCGCATAGGTAGTGGCTTCAACGAAGCGCGACGTTGTTTTATATATAACAAAGTCAACTTAAACGACCCAAGTTTATAATTAAAGCCCAAGGCCATCCCCTGTCGATAAGTCAGCGATTTCCAAGGGGTGAACGTGTCTTACAACTTATCGTTAATAGGTATTTAAGGCGCTTATTTATGACAATGCTACAGTAAAGGCGTTGCCAACTCGTTTGAATAAAAATATAGGTTAGCGTTTCCTGATTTGTAGATAAAATAATTTTGCGTTTGGGTGGCGAGACTATACAGGTATAGAATGTTTTAGACAGAGTAATAACGGGTCTTGAAGGTGTCTTTAGTGCGAATTGTATCTTAAAGGAACGTAGCCGTGATGAAGTGTCTAAATTATTTATGCGGAGAGAGTAAAGACCCAGATGCGGAACTCTCTAACCTACATCGCATACTTACTTCAAGATAACTATTTTAAAACTATCTCACCACGAAGGAGAAAACCAGTTTTATATTCGTCGGTTCTTAAAAATTCATACGATTTCAGCATCGTTAGAGTGACCTTCAACCTTCAGCGAACAACACTGCTATGTTAAGGAGTAAGACAAATACAAACTGACAAACAAAGTTAAATTAATGCATTTTGTTTGGGGTCTACGCCCAAATTACGGCGGGGGCGCCGAGACCGACTTTAATATGATAAACATGTTCTATTCATAAGGATTTCCTAAGGTCGGCTCTATACTAGGGTGATATGAACTGGCACAATTCGCTTTCCTTTCTTTTCACTCAGAAATAAAGCGTAGCTAATGTTTGTTTGAAACAGAGTGCCAGCGAAAATTCACAAAATTCGACATGAAAATAAAGCGTCGGATTTAAAAGGAAAAGTAAATAGACATGTATGTATTGTAAAATTCATGTGTCAACACCCAATTACATACTCGCACAGTTGGAATCAAGTTTAGTGAAAAGTAAATGGGTTTAGGGATCCGTTTCATTTGTTTAAGCATGAGTAACATATCGATTTTCAGGTTTACGTACACCTACTCTGGATCTGCCTGCCGTAAGCTTGAGTAATAGGATCTGACTAATGCTATCCCTTCGATGACAGACTATTCGCACATATTTTTATTTTATACCTACACATATAAAATGTTGAATTAATGATGGCATGAATATGAATAATAATATCTAAGAGTCTCACACGAAGCTTTTAAAGGTGCATAGGCATAGGCACTGAAGTTCACTGGTCATCATGTTGCAAAATGCTGCCCTACAAAATAATACTTACACGTAATCTTTCTGACAGACGAGCGGACTTATCCGCGCGTAGGCCGCGGCTACGTGGCGTAGCAGTAGGCAATAAGCTTCTGCATGTAGATTTTAGCCTTGCCACTACTATAAATAATAACAAGGGGAAGAGCTTTTATATTCTCCATTATCAACACGTTAATTAATCATTATTACCGCTGCTGTTTATGCAGGCACTTAAATAGTGACATAACGCGTTTTATAAGTAAGAAGCATGCGACGAAAATGCTTCACTGGGAAAGCTTCAATAGAAAAAAATGGGCTATTAGACTACAGGTAGCTTAACAACCCAACTGATCGTCATAAGTCGATACCTCATAACTAGGAACAAGCTAGGGTAAAGCCGCAAAATAAAAAAAAAAACTAACAAACTGGAGCCTTAGCGGAGCACAATAACTTTAATAAAAAAACCACAACAAGCAAGTATACTTTAGTTAGTCCAATTAGGAGAAAAGAAAAACGTTTTCCAATATAATTGGCTGTAGAACAGAACATGATTTTATTTTATAGGTATACGTAGTAGTCGATTGTGTTATTACAGTATTTCATAGCTGAACTCGGGTGTAGGATAAAATTATTGCAAAAATGTCGATTTACTTATACTCTTTTTTGACTGCAGTTTTTACTCCTATGTATAAACTCAAACATTCAGGCACTAATAAGAGGATGCAACTGAAGGCCAATTCGCGTAATTTTAAGGACCTACGTTCACAGTCTGATCTCAGTCTCAATCTGTCAAAAATAACTCTAATTTTCCTACAATTTTGACATTTGTTTGTCGCCGAGATGAGACTGCGACTATCAAATAGTAAATGAATTTACATTGAACCTTACAATAATAATGTAGGTATTATAATGTCAAAACCATATAATTATTATAATAACGTTACATTTCCAAGAGCTAATTAATTGAGCAAGGGAGGCAGTCACGAGGCAGTCATATTCTGACAACTATATTGAACCAAAGAGGGAAAATTTAACACGAAAAGCGCCAATCAAATCAAATGATTCGCTCATTTACACGTGAATTTCCGAATGTTTTACGAAATTGACAGCGAGCGAGCCGTTTAAAAGCTACCGCATGAAAGTCCAGAACTACAATGGTGCAACGTCTGTACAAAAATTAAATTTGTTTTTTGTCTCTGTGGGACCGGGTTGTCCTTCCAAACTATGCAAACGAATTTTGATGCGGTTTTCACAATTATTTTAGATAATTTATTTATATATTTAACTTATAATAATAAAAAGATGTCAAAATATTGGGCTAAGAAAACCACCGATTGGGTCCCACTAAACGCACGATGCCATCGCGGCAGGCCAAGACGAAAATAGCGGGACGAGCTTGACTCCTACCGACAGGACTGGCGCCGCACTCGCAAAAGAAAATTGTGTCGAAAAGGGAAAGGGAGGCCTTTGCCCAGCGGTGGAACAATATAGGCTAGTTAGTTAATTATAATAAACAAAACTCCATGCTTTCTCGTAAAAACCGTGCGAACCAGAGGTGGGTCGCTAGTTCAATACATACAAAAGGAATTCCAATCATTCTGGATTTTTGCTGTCTCTTGTGCTCATCACAATTATCACAAACAATACATAGGTATTCTAAATAAATTTGGGAAATTGTTATGGGTATTTATGTTATTCACAGTTCGTTTTGCTATCGACAAATCGACCGTAGCAATTAACAATGTCGGATCTACATTTTTGCGGTTTTCATTCTGATGGTCTTAGGATAAGTTTAAGAAAAATATTCTAAGACCTAAAATGTATTAGAATGAAAATCGCAAAAATGTAGATCCGACAATGTTAATTGCTACGGTCGAAATATGTGTTAGAAATTGGTTTTCCATAGTCAATTTCTGTTGCCATTTGTAAATACCGGTAATGGCTTTAAAAAATTCATAATTATAGTGGGTGTGTGTACATAGGTACTGTTTTGTGATGTGTTTGGTTTTCCGAAATAATCACAATATTATAGAATGCGAGGGACTCGTGGCAAAATAGGAACAGCTGCACGGCTCGATCGAAGGCTCATTTGTAGAACTTTGATAGTACTTACAGGTAGTCAGAAGCCCGAAACTCTGAAAACCAGTCTTACTAATCTATTACCCACCAGAACTGGGTGGTGGAGGTTAGATAGGCAGTCACTCCATGTATAATAATGGCGTTCAGCTGCATCCGGTTAGACTGGAAGCCGGCCCCAACATAGTTGGGAAAAGGGTAGGCATTATCGGTCTGATCAGCGCAACGGGTAAAATCTGCATATGATTTTTTTTAATGTAACATAAGCCTTTACCCCGACCCACCCACTAACTGTAATTGTATCACAGAATACTTAATAGTACAGTCGGTGGCCAAAATTATCTGACCCACTTGAGTAATAGCGAATTTGAACCTTATCGTGAACATTTGGAATACTCCGTGCAAGCGTGTCGATAAATCATGTTGTCAAGCGATTTTAATCATTATAATGTTGTTGTTAAGGTTGAAAGGAGTTGTTTAGCATTACATGAATGTTGTACTGTCATTCGCTAATTCGCATAAAGCTCATACCTTAGAAAAGTAGATCGAAATAGGAATTTAATGAAACGGTTTAAGTATTGACATTTTGTTTGCTCCGGCTTACCTCTGTCATAAATTCACCCTTCGCCACTGCTGCTGACACGAACACACAATTTTGCGATTTAAAAGTTTTATTTGAGTTTTAATCACGATGGTTGGATATTGTGATGCTTTTCCGAATTCGTATTTACATAAACTGTTTGTAAGACTTCGCATTTTTAATACCATGCGATTTGATAGCCGATTATTTACAGATAAGTCATTTAAACTAAACTATTTTAGTGTTTTTATTTCATTACGAACCCGACTATATAAATAAACAATTGAACTACAAGGTCACTTCGTAATAATGCACACGTTCGGGAAGCGCCGCGCCGTCGTCGTTCGGTTCCCCGACACAAATCGCTTTCCACGCCATTTTTTTTTACGCTTCGCACGACAGCCAACCCTACTAGATTTCACGCACACATTTGCACGTATAGAAACGTCATTTGCTTATGTAGTAGTAATAGGTAATTATTTTGCGAGCGTTGTATGGAGTGTCCGGGGTGTGATTGTATAGCCGGCGACTGAGGACTGAGGGCGTACCGGAGAGCAAAGCACGTGAATTGTTTTTTCCAATAAGTATCATCCATACAAAAGCAAATTTTATCTCTGGTGAGGAGGACGGAACCGAAGAGCAATTTTTGTGATTCGTCTAAAATAACTATCACAAAATACAGACTTACCTTCTTCCGTCGAGTTGTTACTATGTCGCTATTCATCATACTCAATTATGCCGTGTAGACGTGGGTACGTACCTGCAACAACAAAAACACACAGATTAAGGGCAAGTCAAAATTCAGACCTATGTTACTTCTTTTGTCTAGTAGTCGCAAGCGCAACTGATGAGTACGACGTCCTTGGTCCGATCTCCAGGTCGGGCAAAGTGATACTCGTATTGGAATTTCCTATCAGAAAATTCTCAGTAGCAGCCCGCCCGGATTTGAGCCCAGTCGATGGCAATGGGCTCGCTCCTATTACATAACTAGCCAAATGTGGATGTACTGTATTTACACCTTCGCCTAACTCTTCGGGGATTACAAGCGTCATGTCATGTATATTCTCGGTGTCAGTACAGTAGTTACTTCAAATCGATGAAAATTCATAGCCGGACTAGACGATAGTAGAATTCGTTTTGAATAATTGTGCAAGTTGGTGAACCGCTCCCAACAGTACGAGGTCGATGCATGTTAGATTATTATGCATTGTAAGCAATTTTGGTGAAGACTGAAACTTGATAATGTTGGACGAGGAACTTTGCTAATAAATCCCTAGAACACGTTAAAAGCTCTAGAATATCTATTAAATTTGCCGAGAACAACAACCCCTTTGTTCTTATATGAAAGAGACTGATGTATGTAGAGTAAGTTCTGAATAGGTACTGGCACGGTCAGATAAATTCATTGTTATGCAAATTTACACCATACGTCAATTTGCCATTTCATCATTTGGCAGAGCAGTTCGAACCCAGGCAGGCGCTTTACTTGATGTAAATAATTTCATCACCACAGCTCTCAAAACGGTGAAGGAAAACATCGAACTAAAAACTCGAAGACATGACATCTACCAATCCGCACTGGGCCCGAGTGCTAGATTACAGCCCACTCCCTCTCGAAAAGAGAGTGTGTCCCAGCAGTGGGAACATGGTGGGAACATTATGCTACGTCTATGTGCCGTGTTATTACCATTTCATAAAACTGTCAAAGAATGACATTTGTGATTTGAATATACGAACAATTAGGTTGGTAGTCAATTTGCTTAGCGATTATTTGCATTACAGATTAGATGTCAAAAGAAACATCTCGACTTGCAGGTAAACAACAACCTTAAAGGTCACCATCACCTGTGCACTGAGCACGGCGGCGCGGCGGCGCCAGTGTCGTAAAGGGCGGTAAGTGCATATTACAATGAACACCTTACTTTCTAGGACACGGTTGGTGCGGTATACTGAAGGGAAAAACACCTTCATTAATTCTCATTCCACGTTTTCCTTCATCTTTTTACAGCATCGATTTCAATTAGCACCTGTTTTAACTGCATTGCCTTCATAACCGAGTTTCGTAATTAAACAAGAAAAAACTGTTAGAAAACTAAACTACTTAAAAACAGTTATTTTTATCAACAATTTCCGTAATACAGCAATTAATTATATTATTGGTGTAATACGGAATAGCAAGGCACTTCCTGTAGGAATCACACACAAATAACTTGATGACCCTAACAACAGCCAATCGGCTAGTTGCTTCAAAGTTCATAAAATATGTCATTATTGTAGAAGCTTTGGCGTCTTAGGAAAGCTGTGAATGATCATAAGGCCAATTCTCGTAGTTTAAAACGTTCAAAATCTAGTCGCAATGTCATCTCAGCGACAAACAATGTCAAAAACTTGAAAAAATGTAGGGAAATTAGAGGTATTTTTAACAGATTGAGACTGAGATCAGATTGTGAACATTCTAAAAATTACGAGAATTGCCCCTCAGATCACACATAATTGTTCAATCCTTCACCGTAAGGAATCATCCACTTCTTTATGTTCCCTCTGTGCGGTGCATATATATCGACAAAACTCTTATATGACAAGAGCTAGCAGGGCATACAGCTCGATGTGTCAGAGTGTTTCAGATCTTGATTTATATTCCACCAGTGTTTCTAAACTTTAAAAAAATACTTTGTAAAAACTTCTTTGAAGATCTATAAAATCTTTTCAGTGTTTTCTTTATTCTTTCAGTGTGCTTACTTATTCTTACTTTCGCTTACCTGTCTACTGTTTCTTGTGCTACCCTAGTGAAAACTTTTAATTGGCCTTCTTTCACTAACTGTCAACTATCTATATCCTAGCTGTAAGTTTTCTTAAGAAATAATAACAGATTGTTTACGCAGGGAGCAAACAACTATTTTGAAGGCGAGAGTGTTTCATTGAATCCAGAGTGCAGCGAGGGATTCAAAGTACGTCACTCGAGCTTAAAATAGTGTTTCTCCCGAGGTGGACACTACTTTTTATCACCCTCGATGAAAAAATAAGCAAGTGCAACTTATAAAAAAGCATAGTACGTTTATTTATTTACATAAGTACTTAAAATTCTAATTTGAGTAAACAATTACGAAGGCAGAATGCTTTTCGCGCGTTTTTAATTTTTTCACAAACTATTATTTTAATGTGGCTCGCGCGTTTTTCTTTATCATACAACGTTCGTGATTGATCTCCTTGGTGATTGGAACTTTTACTAACAATATCCAAATTTAAATCACTTTTAAGTTATTTTAGTCCCTGTTTACGAAGAATACTTACACTAGCTCTTTTTGAATAGATGTGATAAAAAATAAATTAAATGTACTAAAGTCTCACAGTAACGGCTGTCCTAATACAGACTGTATTCTGACACTTCAATTTCAAATACCTACTGGAGAAAGTTTCTGATTTTCATGACGCCTGTTAAAATATGACGGAACCACTTTCCTAAGAAACTTTATAGATAAAACGGTAGCAAGACACTTAATCACGCGAGACAAGATATTGCGCCAAATCAGCTCAATGACAACCAGCGTAAATAAAACGAAACTGGATAACGTAAAACAGGGTTCAATTTCGACATTTTCGTTTCAGTTTCAAATGTCGATGTAACTGAGTCGAATAATATGGTGACAAGTCAAGCGGCATCGAGGCGAGGGCCATGCTCAATTGCATATTTTTTTATATTCGCGATCAAGGGAGCGAGGACATAATATTAATAATTGTTTTGTCTGATGTTCCAACACAAACGGTGGTGCATTAAAATAGCCTTTACGAGTATCAGTACGTAGGTATGTGTAGCGTGTACGTAAGACGGAGGCAGTCCTGTTACCAACTTGCTACCTAAATGACATTTTGTACCTGGCTATTGAGCATGATACAAGCGAAAATGACCAAAATTCACATTATTCACAAACATCAATATAAAGGGTGGCAGGGGGGGGGGACGTCGACGCGCTACCTGTAACCATTCAGCACATGATTGTAAACCCCCTAGCGTAGAAATTTATAGTTGGTTATCAAAAAACTAATCTGCTGTAGGTATCATAGAAAAGTGCGATACATAACATACGCGGTCAAAATGTGAGGAATAGCATTTTTTTTAAAATAACCGGTTTTTATTTCAGTTTTATTTTCGTTGGATCCCACTTTTGAATCCCAGTTTAATATACCTACACGGGCACTTATGAAACGTCAGAACCTAGGTACACAGTTCCAATTGGTCATTTACGGTGGAAAAGAGCCGATGAGAAACTAACCAGGTTCGATATCTTAATTCTCAGAGCCCTCATAAACATATTAAATAAAACTACTCACAACATGACCCAATTCCTCTGCGTCACAAAAGTATGACCATGGCAACAAACTTGAACTTGGAATAACTTCAAGAAAGTAGGATAGATACGTTGCAAACCCTTGCGAGGCGAAGGAGCTTACAAACGTAACCACGTTTGTAAGCTCCTTCGCAAAGCGCTAAGCGGTTGATGGGTTTCTTCAAGCATTACGAAATACTAAGAAAAAGCGTGAAAAATGTTCACGTTAAAACTTATTGTTAGGTAGAAAAATAAAACTCGAACCACTTCTTAAAGTTTCGCTTCCCACAAATTTTCAGTTTGTCGCAGTAAGGCTTCTGAAACAAGCCGACCGTGATTTTTTTTAAATGCTTTGTATTTGTTCATATTGCCCACTGGCTGATGATGGCGGAACAAACAGAAAGACAGACAAACTTTTTATTTAAAATTTAGTTTTTGTTTAAAGTAAGTACCGTATATCTATACATATAAGGTGCTATAAAAATATCTGCCACGGCTTCAATGGGAGACAGTATTTTGTATATACATTAGAGTAGTGAAGAATTTTTTTACCCCGGAATAGTTAACTCAATTTAAAAAATAAAGTTATTAAATAAACATTTAATCTATTCTACATAACGAGGTTCACAAACTACGCGCGATGTGTCGCTTCGTCACATTTTGCGAAATGAAATGACGGTGCGGCAACAGCTAATTACTATGGGACGGTTTCATGCAACTAAATCAATTCAAATTTATACGCAACATTTTTTTGTATGAAAAAGTTATGACATAAGATCAATAATGTATCTTTACTCTATATACAGGATAGATTAATATAATATATATTAAGATTCTACTGTCTCCCATTGAAGCCGTGGCAGATATTTTTATAGCACCTTATATATATAAAATTCAAAATCCTGACCGACTGATATATGAACGCACTGCCTAAACCGCTGGTCCTAGTCCTAGAGACATGAAATGCAGAGACACAGTGGTAGGTGCATCATGAAAAATTGAGGAATAAATATTTTAAATATAAATATAATGTATATATTGTATAGATAATAAGTGTGGGTAGGTGAACAGAAACCATAACAATGGCTAACCATATTTAATGCTTCTTAACGGACATCTGAGGTTGTATGGGAGGGCAGACAGTAGGTTAATGCGGATATTAATTTATGATCTAGACCAAGTTAATGTCTCAATAAAATTAATCATTACCTCCACTCATCTTCAGGTAGGTACGGTGTTTTATTATAATATTATTAAGTGTCATGTGAAGTTTCCTGCGTTGTTAACAACCTTCATAGACTTCTTGGACATCGATAGAAAGTAAAATCTTTTCATGACTACTACGGTCGCTTTTCTATCTTCAGTTAGTTTTTGAAGTGTAAACTTCTTTAGTGGCGTTGCACACTTTTTAGTAATGGGTAAAAAATGTTAAACTCGCGTCAGGACATCGCGTCAGGACACGTGACCGTCAGGAGAGACTACTACGGCGGCGCCAACCGAAGTGAACCAAGTGACACACGACAATGGATGGATGGATGGATGGGTGTGGGTGTGGGTGTGGGTTTGGGTGTGGGTGTGGGTGTGCGTTTGGGTGTGGGTGTGGGCGTGGGTGTGGGCGTGGATGTGGGTGTGATTGTGGGTGTAGTACCTGTGTATTCGTAAAATTCGTGTATATAGTGTTTAAAATATAGAAATTGAACAAAGTGCATCTATTAATGAAAAAAGTGACGCAGAAATAGTGAAAAAAAAAATGAGTTACTTATATTAATTCAATTAATAATTGATTTATTTCAACGTTAATATTCAAGTTTTCACTTCTGCCGGCACTCCCGGAGTGCAACCCGTCTTTTTTTTATAATTCTTGCTTGTAGGTAAGTAGTGTAGATACCTACAATAAAAAAAATTGTAGCAAGTTTCTGTTCCAAACAGATATGTTCATTTATATATTTTTTATTTATTCTGTGATGATGTCATTTGTACAACATCCCGTAATATAAAACGGTCATCATCATTCTCCTGCCCTTATTCCAATTTATTTGGGGTCGGCGCAACATGTCCTTTTCTTCCATACCTACTTTATCTTTTAGTCATCATCTCGGTACTCACCCCCTTTCTGATCATAATTCACACACTCCATCCATCTTTTCTTTGATCTTCCCCTACTCTTATAGCCATCGACGTTCATACTCAAAAATTTCCTCACATTTTTCGTTATTCATCGTTAGTATAAAACGGTAAATTAATTAATTTAGGACAAACGTAGCTGGACCTCTAATTTCGAGATTTATTTGCAAGGACGAAATTGTAAGTAGTTGATTAAAAATTTAGTTCGTAACCTTGTTTTTACTTGTTTATTTTATCTTCTGTTAAGAATTGTGAGTTTGTTTCGAAATTACCTTGTTGGCCAGTAACAGTACCTAAGTAGGTAAAACACACAACAATGCCGTACTAAATTTTGAAGTATATAAACTGGAAAATAAGTATCACACAATCGTAAGTTCGGTAAAAGAAATCACACTAATGTGAAAGATGTTAAATGAAAAAGAAAATGGACGATCCCTTAGCTTCAATTCTTCGGTCGTAAGCACCATTTGTCATGAAATTGTTTTTATTGTTAACAGAATCTTAAGTAGGTAACAATTTTGTGCCACTTAGAAACAGCGTTAGCCAAATAAGTACAAATATTTCCACGTAATAAAGTGGGTTACATTGTACATAATCATAACTACACGTGGAACTGGTTTTCCATACAAACACTATATGAAAATTTCGTGTCTGTACTGTTGACCGTTAAGGAGTTCCTTCGTCTGGAGCCAATCCTGGGTGTAGAATCAGGTCATTTATCATAAATATTAATTGTCTTTAAAACAGAATCAACACGTAACATAACTCCGTAAAGAGGAAGTGGTTTTAAATTTTAATTCCGCTTGCAAGATTTGCCCAATACATACTAACTAACAAAGCAATGTTCAATTACAGCTTGTAGAAAGAGACACTACTACTACAGTCCCTGCTAACCACGACAAGACCCGGACTCATTTTAGACAAATAAAAAACTCACCTAGTAGGTCCACTTCGGACCAATCGCACTGTAGGCTTTGCTAGTACATACGGCCTTAGCAGGACTTAAGGTGATGCCGAAGATGCCTCACTGCGATATCTCGCGATCGCAGTTTAGCTCGCTACCTCAATATCACCTCCATGTAAAACAAATGCAAGCTAATAGACACGCTCGCACATGCATTGGCATCGAGGTAAAACCCCCAAGCAGCCCGCGATGTATCGCAGCGAAGTGAGGTGTCCTTCGTTAGCATGCATTTGTTTTACTCGTACATAGAGGTGGCGTCGAGGTAGCGAGCTAAACTGCGATCGCAAGGTATCGCAGACATCAGGCATCTTCGGCATGTAATTACCTACCCTTAGCACCAAAATGTCTAATCTTGAATGAATAGTAAAAAAAAACCTATGTTATTTTTGTAACTTATCTAAGACATTCAGTAGTATGAAGCCTACAAACCAAACCATCCTTAAGTTAGTTAACTCATAATGCTGGCGCCTCACATTGGGTGTATTGGCTGTAAGATGTAGTCTTGGATCCAATGCACCAGTGTGTGGATCGGTCGATCTACACATTGGTGTGTTATAAACGTTATCATGGGCGCAAATTTAACAGCGCCTTTATAAATTTCCGTATACATTTTATTTCCATGTGTCATCGTGTTGCCGTAACGTGGATATGAGCGACCACTGTAATATCATCACGTTAGGAATTATAATAGCGCAAATCAGGTATTTTTACACATAGGTTTATACGAGGTCCTCGGAAAAGTCATACGAGTACTTAGTTCATTTCTTTTTTTTTTTTAGAGTTTGAATTGGGTCTATTTCTGATATAAGATTTAACTCCGCTGCATTAAAACTTTTCGCTCAATCTTAAGGTCAGGCTCGCTAAATACAGTATCTGCAAAAGCTTTGGAATTATAGAAAACAAATTGGTTTGGTCCAACCAATTTGTTTTGAATTTGTTGTGTAGAAGTAGGTACCTACCTACTTCTACATATATTAACATTTATTGCTTGAACTTTGATGCGGTTGCCATCACCATTTAGGGCATTTATTTTAGAAGGTTTATGTGTATTAAAACCTTAATATTTGACTTGAAAATTGCGCAGAAATCTCGATGTTTTGACATGTCACCATTGCAGCTGAGCGAAACAGGGGTGCCTACTCTGTGAGCCCATCAATCAAGATACGGGACATCAGAAAGTAGTTCGAAACTTGGGAGTGACCCCTAAGTACTCCCTATTAATTAACTTTTTCGGACGGGCAATAACACATCGGGGTTAGAGACAACAGTCAAAAAGTATTGATATACATTCTTAGTTTAGCTTTAGTCTCAAACTAATCTTATATCCGTACTTAGGTGTTACGGAGTAGGATACGCCCGTACTTAGGCTGAAGCTACGGATTCGTGCTTAGTGAGTAACCTCCTGAGACGGGTATCTAGTAAATTATAAACGGAAAACAAATTGAAATTATTTACTAACATTTTAATTGATAGCCATTTCTTGTTATTCAGTACAATATTTTCCCTTATTTACTTAAGTTACATTATCATGGACATTGATAAATGATCCCATATTAGCTAGTGCAGTTTGCGCGAACAATGGCATGAGTATAGCTTAACCTTGTGATAACGACGCCGACGTATAACCAGCAATTATCACTCGAGTGCTTTGATCGGACTAGATAACGCAGAGTGTAACAGATATAACATGCCTGTGACACGATTGATTGAGAATGAGATGCATAATATACTTACCGTCCATTTAAAGTATTTGTATATAGGGTTAATGGAAAAACACCAACAACCTCTTAAGAGACTCATCATTATGAACAACTTTTACTATGGGACCAAACCTGAAATCGCGAAAAAAAATCAGCTGTTTCCTACATTTTGACGAGTTAGGGCCCGTGCACACCACGTTTTTTTAAACGCGCCGTTGACGCGCGTTTTAGAAACGTGCGTCAGTCGACGGCAGCGCCATTTTATCCTACAGAAGGCTGCGTCTGACTCGCGTGCGTATCGCGTCTGTATCGCTACAAAAGCGCGTCAACGGCACGTTTCAAAAACATGGTCTGCACAGCCCCATATACGAACATAAATGTAGGAAACAGCAGTTTTTTTTTCGCGATTTCATGTTTGGTCCCATAGTAAAAGTTGTTCTTAATGATGAGTAGGTACAATGATCTCTTAAGAGGTTGTTGGTGTTTTTCCAATAACCCTGTATTCAATATATGTGAATTAGGGCCCTGATGTAGTCCTCTGGGCCATAATTTACTATAACCAATTAACGATTCCTTACTTTGAAACCACGTCAATTTCTTAGTTAATCACGACATCAGAAGGTCAATTCCCGTAATTAAAAACGTTCAAAATCTAGTCTTAATCTCATCTCAGCGACAATCAATGCCAGAAACTTGTCAAAAATTTAGGGAAAAACGAGGTATTCTTGACAGATTGAGACTGAGATCAGACCGTCAACGTTCAAAATCACGAGAATTGGCCCTCTGCTATTAACGTATTCGCTATGACACAATGGTGTGGTTTGAACTATCAAAATACATGTCCGTACGGTTGACATTTCGATTCCTTGCCGTTAACAAGGCAAGATATTGACGTGGTTTGCACGTGGTAAGATTTCGCGGGGAATAATACAGAATTGGGGCCCAGTTATTTAATCAAATTGTTGATACCAAATGTTCTAAGACGAGTGCTAATCCAGTTGCAGTTTGGCAGGTTTATGATATGTGTACTAACTACTTACTTAATGCTCGGTTCCTAACGACTAACCGATCTTTACTAGTTAGGTTATGTTAAAACTGACAATCACAGAGATTCCAAAGCATGGACGCAAGCATTTTTAGCAAGGTATTACTAGTTTAGATCTTAGGAAATGAAATAAGTCAGAACTTATTAAGGGTGTGCTTGGGTCGTCGTCGAAATTCAAATCTAACGCTTTTTTTGCAATCTGCTGCTCAGTATTAGGTTGTATGGTAGGTACTAAAAAAGCGGCTAAGTGCGAGTCGGACTCCCGCAAGAATGGTTTCCTACCACAAAGCAAAAAACGCTGAATATTTTACTTTTTTTATTTTTATTATTTGTTATTACAGCGGCAATAAAAATAGACACTGTGAAAATTTCAACCGTCTACCTATTACGGTTCAAGAGATACAGCCCGCTGACAGACAGACAAACGGACGGACGGACGTACGGACAGCGGAGGCTTAGTAATAGGGTCTCGTTGACATCCTATGAGTACGGAACCCTAAACAGTATGACGCGCCCATAACAAATCTGTATTTCATCATTAAAATCATCAATACAACTCGACTCTCCAAGCCCTTAAGGTAATTGGTCAAATACCTATCTATGTGGACTTAAATAATGACGTTTCCGACCAATTATAACTAGCGTAAATGGTGTATTATACAAATATAGTACATGTCATGGAACTGTGTTGTGTTGAAATTTGTCGCATATAACCAACAAACTTCCAAGTTCTAAAGTATGAGAGGAAGCAATTGCGTGGCATCTGCCTTCTCGCTTACAAGCGCTAGGTATTCCAAACTAAAAGGAAGATTGAATCGTACGACGAGAAAACGGTAAGTTAAATTAATTCAGGAAATCTTTTTCAAGATCTGGGAAGTGAAAAGCTTTATTCGAGTTCATTGAATGTTATTATAGCTAAAAGCGTATCGAGGAGTAAAAATTTAAGAGCGCTATCCACGTTCATTTATTCTCCATTTCTGAAATAGTTTTACTGTAGAAAAGCTAAAGAAATGGGATGACATAAATCAGTTAAATAGTTCGATTATCATTATTTTTTTAGTATTATAACAATTTGCAAATTCGATCTATGGCCTCTATTACCTATTGAGGTTTTCTCGGCAAATCTAAATATTTTTTAAACATTTTTTTCTCGTTGGGTAGCTGATTAAATGAAGATGTCTTCCCGTAATTTACGCTTAATGCCATACTAGTATTTTGAGATAAATGGTGTCAAGTTCATTTACGTAGACGATTTTTGAAAATGGTTAATTGAAAGATTTGTTGAAGTATTAGGTACCCAAAGCAATGACGGCCATTCGATTTGAGAGTTTAGTGAAAAGTTATATTTATTTAGTAACGAATTCTAGGACATTTTCAAAAATACATAAAAAATGGGTTTTCTCGATTCCCTTGAATTTTCGCCTAGGCTTAATTGTTGCAAATAGGTCACACTGACGTCCTCAAAGGAATACGTCAAATTGCCGTTTAATTAATTAATAGTCACCCTGTATACTTTCTAGCATTTCATGTAATAACTAAGAATTACCTACTCTTTTTACCCGACTGCGGCGAAGCCCGAAAGGAGGGTTATGTGTTTGACCTATTAGCATGTATGTCCGTTTCTTTGTTCCCTCGTAACTTCTAAACGAATAAACGGATTTCGATAAATTATACGTCTTTAGATTTGTCTTGGTAGCGCGAGTGTCACTGGTTACATTAAAATAAAAACAAAGTAAATTGGCGGATTTGGAGTTCACATTGTGGAGTTTGAAATTTAGTTTTCTTCTAATACCATCGAGTGGGATATTAAAATGAAGGGTTTTAAAAGGCGATTACAAAAATATGTACAACTTATATAAGTTGTACATATTTTTGTAATCGCCTTTAATTCACTTCACTTCGAATTACTTTTAACCATATGGTTAAAAGTAATTCGAAGTGACAAATCGTAAAAAACTCGTGACATTGTAACTAAATCGTCTGCGAAATCTTTCACATTTGTAAACTAAAAATCTGGAAATAAAAAAAAGTAAACGGGTTTTTTGGTTTTTTAATTACTTTTTTTTTAATGGTTTTTAATTAGGTACTTTTTTATATCTAAATATCAGTTCAGATTTTTTGTATTTTTCTAATTAATTAGTGGAGTGCGACTGTAGTGTCTATCTAACTTTGTTGCGGACTGTACGAGCTATTTAATTTCTAAGAACATTATAAAAAAAAAATAGAGATTTAATCGTTCAACACGTTCTTAAAGTAATTTCACGAAAGAGGAGGATATTGATAATAGATTAAAGGAATTTCCCGGGAGGCGATAGTCTACTTTCTGAAAATATTTGTTCAGGCAAAGTTTTCTTAGTCCTTCTGAGGGTTTTCCAGGCCATAAAAACAAGAATTAATGAGCAATCCAACGATATAGGTATTATAAAAATGGTTACGATACCTGCATATTTAGAACTACAATATATTGAAAAGGAAACGTTAGAGTTTTGGTAGATATTTATTTATTTAATACAGAGGCGGACTTAAAGCGATAAGCTTTTGATACCAGTCAACGATGCGGAGACAGACAGTGGTAGGTGTAATTATCAAAAATGTAACAATACCTACATATCTATTCAAATATAAAGATACACATAAGTATACCTATTACAAAATATAAATATTATATATATATACCAAATTAAATACAAGCACAAATAAATACACATAAATATGAATATGTTAAATATATACAGGGTGAAATTGAACACATGTGACAAATCGGAATGGGAGATTGTACCTACTCATTATTATGAACAACTTTTACTATGGGATCAAACCTGAAATCGCGAAAAAAAAATCAGTTATTCCCTACATTTTGATAAGTTATGCGGACATAAATGTAGGGAACAGCTGATTCTTTTTTCGCGATTTCATGTTTGGTCCCATAGTAAAAGTTGTTCATAATAATGAGTACAATCTTCCATTTCGATTTGTCGCATGTGTTCAATTTCACCCTGTATAGAAGTTGTTATGCTACTGCCAGCTTTTTACGAATGTGCTCGCGATATTTTATCTCATTCATTTTTCTTTTACTTAACTATCCGCTAAGGCTCTTATACTTAAAAGCCGTCGAGATCTTTTTGCGACAGTGTTTAAGTATAAAAGCCTTTAAAAGTAACTAAACGAATCCTCCTAGTTTGAAAGTGCCGCAACTTGAAAATGACAACAATGTGGCTTGTTGCAACTTTCCACTCGAAGTCGTTTATAATCGACATTAAGTTTTCCCATTTACATCATTCCGACGCTTCCGACTTGTTGTTGACTACCAATGCTGTTCAGTGATTACTTCTTTTTACATAAAATAGCATCACGCCTGTAATCCTCGAAGGTTAAGGCATGTTTAAGTCCCACGTAATAGGGGGCGAACCTATTGCCATCAAACGGGCATAAATCCAGAGACCGAACTGCTAGTCAGTTCCTGATGAAAAAACCCGATAAAACTTTGCCCGACCTGGGAATCGCAATCAGGACCTCATGACCAGCAGTAGCGCTTGCGATCACAAGACTAGGCAGTATTTATTTTGAATGATTAAATAATAATAAGTACGAAATCATAAACACTCGCTCACAAGGTAACCTGAAACTTTTCAAATGCGTGATGCTTTCCGGATTCGAAAAGTTTCAGGTAAAACAAACTAAGTCTGAGCAAGTAATCATACATGCGCTGAAAATAAGCAATTTATAACACAAATATGTATAAATAGCCTACAACGTATGAAACGAACACGAGTTCTGTAAGTAGGTAACAAATCGATGATGAAATATTGCAGTGGCCAAATGATATTCCGTTTTCACCCGGTAAGTCGATGACTGACATAATCGCGTTTAGGCTTGCTAAAACCAGGTGCAGATTAGAGTCATAAATCTTTTATAAAATATTATCTGTGCTTACTATACTAGTGCTTATGTTTACTAATGTTTATTAGATAGAATTACTTTTACTAAGACACGATACCTGTATCGTTTGGCTTCCATGGCAAAACAGAAACACAGGTTCCTTCACAGGTTCAGGTTTGACAGTTAATCAACATTCATTCATTTCCTTATTTAGGTACGTTGTTGAGCAGTCAAATCTTTCGAACACATGAAGCAATGGATTAGCAATATCCTTCAAAACGGTTTAGATTGTTACTGATAGTGCTATGCAAGTAGGGTGCGGGGCAGATTTTTCTTGTATCTAAATTTTGAAATGGTCCTTAAGATACTTTTTTCAATTGTGGTCGCACCTAACGTAGGTAGGTACTTTAACTATGAAATGAATCTTACAACCAAGTTTTTTAGAGTAAAAGATAAAAGTGTTGATATAATTAACTAGGGTGAAAGTAATTATAAGACGGGTCGGGGCAATTAAAGGGGCCGGTGCGGGTACTTTGAACCAACGGCACCGAAACTAACGTAAATTGACGTAATTACTTAGCGACCTAACTCTAGTTAGCTTGAGTAAGTGAGCGCTGGTACTCGCAGAGTCGGTAGTCAAGTTATTTCGTATCGAAAACCGAATATGCAATGCCTTTGATGCGACATACAGTAGCGAACCAATAAAACGTTGTAATTCATACATAGAAGTAAGTAGGTACTATTGTTACCAGTTACATAGATTTACTACTGTTGCTTTTTTGTTAACAAACGAATAAATAGATTTAGCAAACCGATTTCAAGCACATGCGTTTCAGACCCATATTTTATTCATATACAATTGCTAGATACATTTCCAATTCTTAATGGCATATCCATTAATAATATAAAAAGGTTTCCAAAACTGCACCTGTTATGAATTCTTTATCGAACCGGCCGATGCCCGAAGTTAATAATTCAACTTGAAATTGAAGATATTTTTTTTTTATATTTAGTAACTAGAATTTATTACAACTGAACCAACTGAACATGGTAATGTCTTAGGAGCATAAATTACCATTTATCAGCGAACGAAAACATGGAACGCGAATTACATATGTATGTTTAAATCATATGTAGTAGGTACATTACATTATTTGTACAACGGAGCTTTTTGTTACGTTTTCGTAATCTTATGGCTCTCTATTACATCTTTATTGATATTCGTGTTAGGTAAAATAAGAACCTACATACCTAAAAACTAGGTAATCTTTGTATGTTAATGAGCCATGCCCAAGTGTTCCATAAAATCGTCGGGGCGTTGAGCTTTCCTTAACTTAAAAGCACAGCGATGACTGGCTCATGCATTAAACCTGTTGATATGACTTAAGTATCCTTTATAGGGCCATTTCATTAAACTCGGACACAAGGTGCCCCTGCCCGAGTCCCATATTCTCTGTTAAAAATAAGTTTAAAACTAAAACCCGACTACTGAAAAGGATGAAACAAGAAAGTACCTTCCCGTGGTCGCATGTCGCTGTACTAACATACTTGTAAGCTAGGTAGCATGCGACCACGGGAAGGTACTTTCTTGTTTCATCCTTTTCAGTAGTCGGGTTTTAGTTTTTTAACTTATTTTTTATTTAATTGTTTTCGCGCTTATTTCAGTAATATTTATATTTTTGAAATATGCTAATTAAGCCCTTTAATTAGATACCCAACACGGCATGACTAATATATTTTTTTTAAATATATATTCAATTTAATGTGACGTCACATATAACCAGCGGACGATCAAGACGCTTCCAACGATACCTCATTTGGCAAATTATGACAAGCAGTTTAGAAGTTATGAGGGAACAGATGAACATACATACATACCGGTCAAAATCATAACCCTCCTTTGCTTCGCCGCAGTCGGGTAAAAAGATTTTTTTCTCTTGAATCGTGTATTTCAACTTAGCTCTCCAAAAAATAATTTTATTTAAAAAAACCAAGACCGTATCAAGGTTAAAATTCCCCGGCTGTAGTCAGTCGTCAAGTAAACACATTAAGTTTATTACTCCATTGAATGTATATATTCATTCCTTGATTAGGTAATCCTATTGTCAACGATGTCAATAAATCTATTTGTCTATTTTAATTGAAGACACATTGAAGAGCTTTTGAACCGACATGGCTGATTGTATTTTCAATACCTACATAATAGAATGTCTGTCGAAAGTCCAGCAGGGCTGACATGCTAATATGTCCACAGGCTAACATGTCCACAGCGCGTCAACGCTCTCTCTAACGTTTTGTCGAGATTTTGTCTATAATTCTTAAGTCATCCTAACATGCACGCCAAGCTCGAAAAGGCTAAAAAAAAGCACTTCGACGCTTCGTTTACTCGCTATGAGAGAAATTTTGTCGTTACGAGTAGTCAGAAGCCCGAAAGTCTGACAACCAGACTTACCAAGGGGTATCGTTTTACCCAGTAACTGGGTTGTGGAGGTCAGATAAGCAGTCACTCCATGTAAAATACTGGCATTCAGCTGCATCCGGTTAGACTGGAAGCCAACCCCAACAAAGTAGGGAAAAGGCTAGGCATCTGTTGATATATTTAGCAACAGTGCTGGTGATCACACTAGCATTCAGCTGGGTTAATTTCGCTGTTATAACCATAAACACTGAACGTTGTTAATCACCACCCTTGGACAATGAGCTGGCGATCATTATTTTACGAAGGTTGAATTAAACTCCCAAAACTTCGTTAATCACCACACTCGGCAAAATTACTGAAAGTGATACTCATCTACGTAATAGAGAGCACCTAGTCTGTAGAAGTGTCCAACGGGTTAAATATAATATCCTACAGGTTTACCACTTGAATAGTGACAAGTCTTTTCGTCGCGAGGGTGGGTTATTATTGGATGACCCATGTTAGCCCGCCCTGCCGCTGAGACAGACTCGAGACTAAAAATACAAAAAAGATATAACTTTATACAATATTTCTAAAGCGAGTAGCAAGACAGAAGTGGATTGCGAACAGATCAATAACGACTACAAAGAGGCTTCATCCGGCGCAGTTTTATGGCGAAAAAACCCGTTTCACGATAGTACCAGAGCAGTAATACTCAAGTATCCAAATCCATTCCAGTTCATGTTGTGACCATCTTCAGTCATTGTAACTTTACAAACAACTTGACTCGGGTACTCGGAAAGCCGACTTTTGCTAAAATATTTATTAACTATAAGAAATTGATAAATGTCTTCAGCGGTGTCTCAGGGCAGAATGCTTCAAAATTACACAGGTAAAACTTTAGTTCAGAGTAATCTAGTGTTATTATAATAAAAGAGTTTATAGATTTCAGATAACGAAAATTATTGGTCACATGTTTCGCCTAAGTAATAATAAGTAGGTAGGTGAGCATAGCACTGAATAAGCTTCAGTCCAGAAATTTCGGTTACGTTAAGCGATCAATAATGTTTTTGTTTATATTGTTTAACAGGAAAATGCCTGAATGTTAATCTCTCGAATACGAATCCCTTATTAAATACTACAATAACTTGTCGAAACATTATTAGTGAAACGGAGAAATTTCCAAACAGAATTGCGAGAATGGACATTTTGACATTGACAATGAACAAATCCCGCCATTCACATCCCCAGAATTAGGAGCCCTGCGAAATGGAGTTCCGTTGACCCAAAATTGAACAGATGTATTCGGGAAATTGTCTATTCCGGAAACTATCCATTCGGTATATTATACCACTGACTGAGACTAAAACTGTCCAATTGGTAAATTGTTATTGGGAATTGACGTTCGAGAAATTGTATTTTGAGAAATTTTCCGCACAGACAAAATGTGTGAACACCACATGTTATGAAGTTCGCTTATATCTGCGTCGCGTCAATACGGGCGTTAGCCTATTTTACTTACACGCATGAAAGGGCACGGGAGATATACTTACTTACACAGCATAATTTTATCAACCACCGTAACAGATGAAGGCCGAACAGCTTATCCGAATGAATAAATGTAGGAGAAATTAGGCCATGAATAAAATATATCATCCCTCCCTCGGTGTTTTAATAGATCTGTTAGGTTTGCAGGGAGACGATATACATCCGTAGACGACATTAACTCCTACCGGACTCATTCCAAAGCCCAACACATAAATCTTAGCGTCCTCGTTTTCTGTTTCTTTTCACCTTGTGGTTATTTACGACTGTGGACATTAATTTATTGAAGGTAGATTCAAACGCGGGAGAAAAGTGATAAAACAACTCTAGAAGGTGGATAACATAGGTCTTGTAGATGAAGATCACATTGACGACTATTAGAATTCCATAATAAAAGAGCCGTTTTATGTTATGTTATAGAAGTATTTTAGGTAGGTACTATAAGTTACACTGCCTGCATATTTTGAAACAATTATTATTACGAGTATTATGGTCCACTCCCAAAATGGTAGCGGTTTACTGTTTGGCTTTAGTACTTACTTTTGTTGGCAAGGATTATCTTCAACACAAAATGTAGTGGCGTCATAAATGCGGAGAGACTTTTTTAATAGAATCGACTTACAATGTGCAATGCATTAGCCCGTCCAAGTAACGCTTGAATATCAAATCTAGGCCATAGGTACAGTAAGCATCCTGTTTTTTTATTCGCATTGTTAAAAACAGAAAAGTACGATTTGACGTCGGCTCTTGCATCAAATACAACAAATGAACGACTCGACGACACTTTCTCGCATAATGAAATTTAAGTTTGTGCGGAAAATTATACCTTGTCTGGAAAATTAAAACCTGGTGGATTATTGTAAAAACAGAAGACGCTTATTAGAAAAGCTGGTAGAACACTTTTTGTTTTTTAAGCAGCTAATCGGGATTTTAAAGTCAAATAGAGGCCGAAATTAATTTACCAAAAATATTATATGGATAAAACTGTTTTCTACGAAGAAATTCATTGTAGGTACTACCTTTAATTTTTTTTGGTGCCCGGTGGAAATCCTCATGGACTTCCTCCATCGTGGGGGTGACAGAGGGGCATGCCGGACTCTTACCGGCTAAAGCCGCGGTGTTCCACCTCTGCCTATGGCCGGGGGTGCGGGATTCGCATAAGCATTCACCCCCCCCCCCCTCCCCCGATAGGCCTCGACCCGCTGTTCCTCAGCGGATCCCATCTCCCCGTGCGGCCATTATGGTAATGGCCGCACTCTCCTAGAAACCTGCAGCCTTCAGTAGCAATACTTAATATAGTCTATTCTAAATATTATAAATACAATGAATAATGGGTGAAACAGACAGACATACACGTTGTTTGTTACATTTTCTAGTTTTAGCGGCTGCACGCATTTCGATTACATATCGTCGCTAATCTAACTAAGTGACGTAACTGATTCGAAGCATATTTTACAGGGCAACCTATTTGCAGTTTAGGGTTACCTATGGTTGAGGGTAGCTTGCTCTATATAAATTCTACTGATACAAAATTGAGCACGTGTGTAATTCTGATTAAGATTCTGATTATTCTATATTGGTATTACTACTACTATTGTTATCGTGTTAATATTGTTTTAATAATAAATATTTTAACAGTTAATACGTTACTTTGTGAGATTTTTGTTTTTATTTTGTTCGGGATACATGATCAGAGGGGGCAATTCTCGTAATTTTAAAAACGTTCACAGTCTGATCTCAGTCTCAATCTGTCAAAAATACCTCTAATTTCCCTAATTTTTTTTTAAGTTTTTGACATTTATTGTCACTGAGATGAGATTGCGACTAGATTATGAACGTTTTTAATTACGGGAATTAGCCTTCTAATATCAGATTCGACTTGGAAAGTGTATCAAATTACTATAGTTAGGTCGGCTTAGTCCAAAATGTCAGATACGTCAGTTAGATTAGCGACTATATGACACACCATGACCTGGGTTAGGACATAGGATACTTTTTATTCCAGTCTCCACGCGGGCGTAGCAGCACGCGAAAAGCTAGTTTTGTATGAAAATATATTTCTGCCTTTATTTCATTAATAAAATTAATTGATTGTTGCACATTAGCCGATAACGACACCGACCCGACACCGACACGATATCGACGGTCAGATAATCGCATACGTTTAGTACCTTCTACGAGGGCTGCTATTTATGTATCCGGAATAACAAAATGAAACAAACATATTATTATTATTAGCTGTGTACCGTGTCGTCCATCTTGCAAGAGAGGTAAAAGACTTTTAATATTATATTTTTAGTTATTGTATTTATGTATTTTAATATTCTATATGTGTTATTATATCCTATCTGTGTTATTGTGTTGTTATTATGTTATGTGAATTTTATAATGTTAATTGCCTATATTAGTATTTAAGTGTATGTGTCTGTATGGTATGGGTTTAATAATTGCCTGAAATAAATGATATTTAATTTAATTTAATATTAAGTATAGTATTCATTAAGGTTTTATTGCTTTTCAAAACATTCGCCATTATGATCGATGCACATTTGCATATGTTGGCACCAATTTTCGTAGCACTTTTTCCATTCGGATTGAGATATCTCCAAAACGTGCATTTTGAACGCATCGACGGCCTCTTCACGGCTCGAAAAACGTTGACCACGTAATTTATTCTTCACGGTTGGGAATAAATAGAAGTCGTTGGGGGCCAAGTCGGAGCTGTACGGCGGATGACCCGTTAATTCGATCTTTTGACCTTCCAAATACCGAGTTGTTTCGGCCGATGTGTGGCAGCTAGCATTGTCGTGATGAAGGATTCTGCGTTGTCGGTTGTTCTTTCTTATTTCTTTAAAGACTTCTGGTATACAAATGCTCGTGTACCATTCAGGATTAACCGTTTTACGATCCTCTAGTGGTACTGTAGCCACATGTCCATTTATACAAAAAAAAACAAGCGACCATTTGCTTCAAAGTGCTTTTTGAACGAATGACTTTTGTTGGGTTCGGCTCATCTTGGAACACCCAAACCGTAGATTGTTGTTTAGTTTCAGGATCATACGCATATATCCAAGTTTCATCACCTGTGTGGATATTATAGACAGCTTTTGAGCACCCTGATTGTACTTTTGTAAATTTTTTTTACACCAAGCAACACGAGTCCGTTTTTGGTCAATTCTCAAGTCGTGCAAAATCCAACGTGAACAAATTTTATTTACAGCTAAATGTTCGTGTAATATTTTATATACAGGGTGTCCCTGGAAGTATGGATCAAATCGAATAGGGACGTGGGCAAGGTCATTTCCAAAAGTTTTAGCAAAAAAAAATACTAAAAAAAAAGAGAAGAAAGATCGAATTCGTGAAAACTATCGGGGCTATCAATTTTTATTTTTATTTTTTTAGATATCCCTAATAGTATTTTTTATGGTTAATTTCTTTGAACACTAAGCGAAGTGATGTAAAAAAAAATTAAAGTCGGTCATAACTTTTGAACCGTAAAAAAATTCACTGACGTTCTCAGGGTTAAAAAGTTTGAAAATGACCTTGCCCACGCCCCTATTCGATTTGATCCATACTTCCAGGGACACCCTGTATAGTCGTCATACTTATGCCCAGAGACGCCTCTATCTCGCGATATGCATCATGACGATCTTGCATTATTAGTTCCCGCACAGCATCAATATTTTGAGGTACAACAGCCGATTTAGGGCGACCTTCTTTAAATTCGTCCGTGAGCACAGACCGTCCACGATTAAACTCACTATACCAGTGATACACAGTAGTTTTCGACAGTGCTTCGTCCCCAAAAGTCGAAGTGAGTTGATCGATGCACTGTTTTTAAGTTAGCCCTCGCCGAAAATCGTAATAAATCATAGCATGAAAATTTTCAAGAGTTAAATCTAATAATCGAGTTAAAAATTTCGTGACTTTATCACCATGGGGCATGCCCCATGGTGATAAAGTCACGAAATTTTCAAAATGACGCCACAAAGAAAAACCAATGACAGCTACATGAAACAAATTGTATTCTTCAGCCAAAGAAAAAAAAAAGATTTTTAAATGTTATAATTAAGTACTTCTATAATATTTTTCTGTAACTGGCTAGTTCCGGATACATAAATAGCAGCCATCGTAAACGCTTTTCTATATATACCGCAGTGACAAAAACAATTTACACGATGTACATCGCGTAAATTGTTTTCGTCACTTCGGTGTCGGTCGCTGTCAGCGACGATGCCACCGGAACCATACAGTGCAGGGTGAGAATAGCGGACATTTTTATTTTTTCACTTGATCCCACTTCTTGGCACGGCCGACTTCAAGAGGTCGATACTTAGTTCTGCGGTCGTTTAGTGTGTCGGCGTCGCGATGGTCATCGATATTCACCAGTATCATCTAGCCAAATATATACACATCGGTATCGATTCGGTGTAGGTATAGCTGCCGACATATCGGTATCGGGTTGGTGTCGTTATCTGATAATGTGAAAATGCCCATTAATTAGGTACATAGGACATTTTAAGCAATCATTTTAGTTCACTACACCGTATGTACCATAAAATGTAAACCTAAGGGGAAAAAATCAAACCTAAGAAAAACTGACTTAGTTGATCAACTGCAAATATTTTATACTGTAGAATAGTCGGCGGCCCATCGCAAATAAATACGTCGCGATACATTTGGGGGAGCCGGAGGTAGCAATTCAAAGGCCTACAGGCTCGGAAAACCTCGCCATGTAATTGATGGATCCACGGACTGACATAACAAGCGTTGCTTAACCTTGAAAGGCGATCCGTGTGGCTGTTATTAAGTAATTTGAAAGAAGAGAGGGTCTCGTAGCTAAATAACCTCAAAATTGCAATCGCTTATGAGTTTAGGTCATTTGCATAAGTGTAAGGATTTCATGCTTGAGCCTGTACCTCTACTTTTCCAATGTATCAACAAAATATTGATAGCGAACTTCACAGAAACCTAGGCCAGCTTTTGACACTGACCTCTGCCAGTACATAATTAATAACTTCTACGGTTCAGCCCCAACAATATTTTAAGAAACGGCAAAAATACTTTGCTCTTTCTAGGGCGTGTAAATTAAAAATGGACTCTTTTATTACACCAATTCGATTTCGATAACCTTTTATAATCAGGAAAAAATATAGCTTTGCCGAAAGGGCACTAGGTCATCGTAGAGAATTAAATTTTCAAGGGAACACCTTTTCATGTTGCATTCTCCATACCTACCTATCGTTCAAAATTGTCGGAGTCCGTGCGTATCGGGTATGTGATCTGTATGGAATGTGCTACTATAGGTTTTGCATTCATTCAAAGGAATTTACAGAATGAGCCCAGCAGATCAAATAAAATAGAAATTGTAGGTACGGAAGAGTACATGAGCGCACTAACGATCAGTCAAACTAAGAAAATGAGATAAGATGTGCATTATATAATGATGTAGGGAAGGAGAAGATAACCCGAACATGGGTACGAACATAGGTGGGTACGAAGAATGTTATAAAAGTCTCAGGTTAACATCGTTAGACGGTAAGTAAGCAGCCTTTGTTCACTGCACTCTACAGACACGTAAACGCAACGAGGCTCATATTTACAAGGTTTGTATGCAAATTGATTTCACGTACATTACAATCAGACCGTCTGTTCTAGCCAATTTTACAGTAAATAGCGGCAGTCAGGTTAACTACTTACTCGATGTTTCATTAGGTAAACTCCAATTTAAATACGTAATGTTTTCAACCGTTTCTAAAAAGTACCTGCTAATCGTCGGTAATCGATATCTAGGCGGAATTTCTAACCGAACACATCTGTTTAGGTTCAGTAATACTCGCATAAAGATTAGATACTGGACCGTCCAGAAACAGCCATTAATAAGCTGATCTTTAATATTCGCAATATTGGAGGACAAGAAAGATTAACTAGGGCAATTTCAACCTAGCCATATTGTTATCTAGTTCAGCGATCTCTTCTACATAGTTGAAAAGAAAATTAACCGCAGTCAATTAATAAAAATAGGTCATGGTCAAACGCGACAGTTGTAATTTATTTATATTTTGAATCTGCATACGAAATTAGCTATGTGCTCGATAAAGTAAAACATATTGGACCCTTCATCATTCTCCTGCCCTTACGCCAATTTATTTGGGGTCGTCGCAACATCTTTTTCTTCCATACTTCTTTCTCCATTAGTCGTCATCGCGGTATTCACTGCCTTTTTAACCATATCCATATTCACACAGTCCATCCATCGTTTCTTTGGTCTTCCCCTATTCTTATAGCCATCGACATTCATACTCAAAACTTTCTTCATTCCTCCGTACTGGACCCTTCATATGAATAAATCCGTCTTGAAGGTACCTAAAGTATCCTGGAATATGGAATAAAATTTTGGAATAAAGAAATCTTTACCTTTTCTGCTCCGGTACCACTCGACCTAATTTCAAGAAGTCAAAGGTGAAGTATAAATTAAGATGTGTTAAAAATCTTATTTCGAATACTGAAGTCGCTTGGTCTTAACTTTTTCTTTCATTTATCTTTAGTTTGGCTTTAGCTTTAAATTGTGCTAACCGTCTGTCCTTTACTCTACATTGGGTTCGATAATGATTTATTTTATACTATACTAATTACTTGTTAAGTACTAGGCTTTATACTAATTACTTGTTAAGTACTAGGCTTCAGGCAGTCAATAAAACCGGGAACTAATAGCGACAGTCTTAAACATTAAATATTATGTGGGTCCATACTAAGAATTGCACATACCTACTTAGTAGTTTTTTTTTTGGCAACTTAGCCGATGTCGACTATTCTGCCAACGTCATGTGGTGACGGCAGTACAGCGAAGTGAGCCGCCGAACTTTGCACTCCGTGGTAGTTTACTAGTTACAAAAATAGTAGCTAAAAGAAACGATGTACATGATAAGACAATTCATGTCAACTCAAAATATGTCAATAAAAATATGTTTTAATGTTGGTAAAGGCGAAATGTACTCATCATCATCATCATTTCAGCCGAAAGACGTCCACTGCTGGACATAGGCCTCCCCCAAGCACCTCCACTTCGACCGGTTTTATGCTTCTCGCATCCAACGAGTTCCTGCGGCCTACACAAGGTCGTCGATCCACCTTGTGGGAGGCCTTCCAACGCTATGTCTTTCGGTACGCGGTCGCCACTCGAGAACCTTTCGGCCCCATCGGCCATCTGTTCTGCGAGCACAAAACGAGCGAAATGTAGCCTATGTAACAAAAATTAATCACGATTTGTGTACAAATACAATAAGATCATTTGTAAACACTATTGTAACAACCTTTGTAGTAATAAAGACCTTGAAAAATCAAACGAAAAATAAATATATACTACGACAGTTGTCTAGTATACATACCTACATAGGTATAAATAATTTTTTAACCAACTTGAGCCAAGGAAAAAGTACAACAGAAGCATGCATAAATGTCTGTATCGAGATATTATGTAAAACTACCATGCAGGCTTGGCTGAGCGTGAAACGAATATAGACATCCATATTAATTACATTAAGGGCCGATAGTGTTTTAAATTACCAGTTATTTTTAAAGTAAAAGTTATCTGAAGATTGAAAAATTGGCCGTAACTAAGTATAAATTTTCCCTGACACCATGGCTCCAAGCACCTAAACATTACAATTGACATAACTAAAACACTAACCCCCTTACTACTCGTAATAAACATTGTAAAGCGTCTGTATAGTTACACAACGCTGTCTTCTTCTTTCGAAAGTCAAATTACTGACGACTCAAAGAGAGAAATCGGTGTGTAACTACACTCGGCGTCACATAAATCGCACCTCTTCGAAAATAAGTTTAAAGCATATCCCGCCAGCAACGAATACATTAAACCCAATTAATATTGGTATCAATTGAAAGTATGTTTAACGACCTTTAAATTAACAACAGTTAGAATTCCTAAACACAACAGATCTCATTAGCACGTAACGTTAAAAAAAATGTTGTCAAAATACGCATTACAACGGTCACTTAATTGCATCTCCCTACAAGGGTATAAAACGGGCGACCCGGGTTAAATGTGGGTCATTCGCTATTCAATCTTTGAAGTGAACACACGTGAACAGCTACAGCAAGAAAAATACCCCAGAAGATGGATACCACTGCAGATGAAGCCGCTCAAGTCATTGCACTACTGCAATCAGGGATGCGGCAATGTGATGTTGCTCGGCAACTGAACTTGAGTCGTTTTGCCGTTCGACGAGTGTTCCAACGCTTCCAAGAGACTGGTGGCTATATCCGAAGACGTGGATCTGGAAGACAACGGTGCACATCCGAAAGAGACGATCGCTTCATTGTTTCGACGTCTTTACGTAATCGGTTCTCCAATGCTGTTGAGCTGCAACAACAACTGCGATCAGCTCGCAGAACTTCTGTAAGCGTCTCTACGATTAGAAGAAGACTGCAGGAAATGAAAATTGCAGCTCATAGGGTTGCTACAGGGCCAAAATTGACTGCACAGCATAGGAGAGACCGGTTGCAATTTGCCCGTGACCATGTGGATTGGACAATAGACCAATAGAGGGCTGTGCTCTTCTCGGATGAGACGAGGGTGTGTCTTTTCTGCAACGACAGGCGTCGAAGAGTGTATAGGAGGCAAAGGGAACGATTTGCACAAGCCTGTATTCAAGAGACAGTGGAATACGGGGGTGGCTCGTGCATGTTCTGGGGCGGCATGTCAATCGACGGCAAAACGAACCTTGTGTGTGTTTCTCGGACTGGAAGTGCTCGCGGGCAAGGGTCGCTGACTGCTGCTCGGTACATAACAGAGATCTTAGAGGAGCAGGTTGTCCCTTATGCGGGTTTTGTTGGCAGTGGGTTCACGTTAATGCACGATAACGCCCGCTGTCACACCGCTTTAATTGTAAGAGACTACCTGCAAGAAGTTGGAATCCCTGTTATGCGCTGGCCGACGCGAAGTCCAGACCTAAACCCTATTGAGCACCTTTGGGATGAACTGAAACGGCGAGTACGGGCACGTGATCCTGCCCCTACCACTCTCCAAGACCTCCAAGATGCCGTCATTGCAGAATGGGACAACATTCCGCAAGAGACTGTTGTCACATTAATTAGGTCCATGAGAGAACGCATGGAAGCAGTCATCAGGGCTAGGGGGGGTAACACTAGGTTTTAAGTTGTTTTTAAGGACTTTGTTGTAATTTTTGCTGATAAAATAAAATTTAACTTTTTAATCATTTGTATTAGCTTGCTTTTTTTTATTCCCTGGTAAACAAAAAACCAAATCCATTGATTTATTCTGAAATTTAAATAAATTGCCTTTCCAATGATACCTTATAGTCATATGTCTGCCATTGATTAATAGGGTTAAAATGACTTTGAAGGGAATTTTTAAAGAGGTGCGATTTTTGTGACGCCGAGTGTATATATACATCTGATATAAGTAATACATTTATTAGTAAGGGGGATAGGTTACAGGTACGTACTTAAGGAACGGAGGAATCACGGTAGGCCTGGGTAGATTTTCGTTATTTATCATCATTTCATCATTCATCACACAAATTTTTTTTTGGTCCTTCGGTTCTGAGTGCGTAGATTGTTACAATGTATTCACTTACATTGAAAATATAGTATACTAGCTTCTGCCCGCGACTTCGTCCGCGTGAAATTCGTACTTTCCTTTAAAAATTTCGAAAATGTATGTAGGTATGATCTTTATCATTTATTATCATTTATTTAGATAAATAAGTATTCGGGCCAATTTTTAAGTTTATAGATCAAAGGAATCAGATTTTTCAAATAAATTGTATCACCGCTTTTCACCCTCACACATACTTGTTTTATTTTTTGTTTTAGTAGTACCGAGTTTTGAGTTAATCCGACAGCGGGTAACATATTTTTCTAACCTATCAACTTTGTCACCCCCTAAATCCTCTGTAAGGGGTTTTTTTTAAACTAAAAGTGACAATCTTTATTATTTACTGACCCAAATATTGCCTAGTTTCATGTTTATTAAGTCTTAAGTATAAATACCGAGTTTCGAGTTAATGGGACCGCACGTTAAAATTCTTCCATACAAATTTTGACGCCCCCAATCCCCCTTTAGGGGGTAGCTTAGAAAAACAAAAAATGCCGGACTTCATAATTTACTTATATAAGTATTCGTGGCAAGTTTCAGGTTTATTAACTCAATGAATAAGATTTTCATATACACTGTATTCCCGCTTTACACCCCCATAGGGGTAGAATTTCGAAAAATTGTTTGGGATGTGTTTATTACTTGACTCAAAGATTATTTATACGAATTGTTGAGTTAATTAAGCCACGCATTAAAAACCCTACCCTGTATAATTAACTACCCCTTTTCACCCCATTAGGGGTAGATTTTTAGAAAACCCTGATACACGTTATTCTTTATTTTTGGTCTTAATTATAAATACCGAATTTCGAGGTAATTGGACTACGCGTTAAAATTCTTCCATACTAATTTTGACACGCCCCACCCCAATCCTCCTTTAGGGGGTAGTTTATAGAAACAAAAAATGCCAAACGTCACAAAAGATAAATATTCGTGCCAAATTTCATGTTTATTAACCAAATGAATAAGATTTTTCATATACCAGTGTATATGAAAAATCTTATTCATTTGGTATAGGGGGGGAAAGCGGGAATACACTTATTCCCGCTTTCCCCCCCTATATGAGTGGAATTTCAAAAATTGTTTGGGATGTGTTCATTACTTGATTCAAAGATTATTTATACGAATTGTTGAGTTAATCAAGCCACGCATTAAAATCCTTCCCTGTATATTTTCCCTTTACACCCCGTCTTAAGTATAAATACTGAGTTTCGAGTTACTCGGACAGCGCGTTAAAATTCTTCCATACAAATTTTGACACCCCCCAATACCTCTTTAGGGGGTAATTTAGAAAAATGAAAAATGCCAAACTTCGTAATTTACTTAGATAAGTATTCGTGCCAAGTTTCAAGGTTATTAACTCAAGGAATAAGATTTTTCATACAAACAAAATCCCCCCTTTTCACCCGCTTAAAGGTTGAATTTCGAAAAACCCCTTCTTACTGGATACCTACTCTTTACAAAGAACACACCCTCCAAAATTCATGTCCCTAGGACCAGCGCAGCGGTTTAAGCTGTGCGTCGATATCTCAGTCAGGTCGTTCATCCTCCTTTGGGGGTGAAATTATCAAAAACGCTGAGACACGTATAAATTAATTTTAAATCGTTAGCCTAAATACAAAATTTGAAGATCCTAACTTTTAAACTGACAGACTTTCATACACAACTTCATCCCCCTTTTTAACCCTTTGGAGGTAGAATGATCAAAAACGCTGAAACACGTATGAATTAATTTTCAATCGTCAGCCTAAACACAAAATTTGAAGATCCTAACTTTAAAACTGAGGGACTTTCATACAAACTTTCATCCCCTATTTGACTCCCTTAGGGGTTGAATTTCGAAAAATCCTTCCTTATTCCTTGTCTACATTATAAAGGGAATCACTGTGTAAAATTTCAGCTTTCTAGGTCTAAGGGTTTGGGCTGGGCGTTGATGAGTCAGTCAGTCAGTCAGGCCTTTTGTTTTTATTTATATAGATAGATTGGTATTCGTTTGTTATTTCGTTTGACACAATATATGTTGGGATGTGACACGTGCCGCGGTTGTGGTGCGGTGCCGTATTATAAATAATATAATATTAATAACACCTGTAAATGATGATAAATAACGAAAATCTACCCGCCTACCCAAATATCTATACTTATATTATAAAGAGGTAAAATTTGTTTGTAAGTTTGTATGTAGGGGGTAATCTCTGGAACTACCAGTCGGATTTGAAAAATTCTTCTTACATTTGATAGCCCAATCCTTGAGGAAGGCTATAGGCTACTTAACATCACGCTATGACCCTTCGGAGCCGAGCAAAAAGAAAAAAAATAAAAAAGAACGTTAAGTGATAGCGCGGGCGGGTGATGCGATACGACGGGATGGCTCGGGGGAAACAAGAAGTTTCACGCGAACGTAGTCGCGGGCTGAAGCTAGTTCTACATAAAAAAAAACGGGTTGCACTCCGGGAGTGCCGGCAGAAGTGAAAACTTGAATATTAACGTTGTGCATTTTTGGTATTTTTCATAAATAGATGCACTTTGTTCAATTTCCATATTTTAAACACTTTATATACATGAATTTTACGAATACACAGCAGTGTGGCCACTATACAGACGGTCGAGCCATCAGCTGTCACCATCCATATCCATGGATGGTGACAGCTGATGGCTGAATGATGATGGATGAGTGGCACGCTGTAACATAAAGACACACGAACATTCGCGCAAGCGCCCTGCGCCGCCTAAACGAAACAGCAGGCATACATTTTCGCCGCGCCGTAGACAGAGAGGGGATACTTCCTCTCCTACGCCGCGCCGGCTGTCTACTCTCCATCCGTATTACGAATTTTCGATCAGGTCACGTGTCCTGACGCGATGTCCTGACGCCAGTTTAACATTTTTTACCCAGTACATAAAAAGTGTAGAACGCCGCTAAAGAAGTTTTCACTTCAAAAAATACTAACTTATCTTACCTATTCAATCGAACTTGGGATAAAATGTATGTTCTGTCGTATTAAGCGTTCAGCCAGAAACATTCTGATAGCCAAATTGATTAATTCAGTTTAAATCTAACCCTCGTTAACAAAATGATAATTGAAAAGGTTTTTTTTTTCGCTTTTTATGTCACATTACGGATGAGTTGGCGTTGGCTTTTCCGAAAGTTTATCTAAGAATAAAGGAAACAGCCTTGTGTGTGGTCATCAGCGTAGAGTGCGTTGACAAATCCATTTTCATTACCCGATGATATAGCACTTATTAACTACAGAAAAAGGAGTGAAATATTCATTGAATGGGCTTTTTACGAATCCTTTAGAACTTCCCCATCCAGGTTGCTGTAAAAATACAGTTAGAACCAGTTTTGTTACTTAGACCACATGATTAGACAAACGGAACAGATACAAAGCTTCAAACAACCGCGCGAATCGGTTGCACTACTACAAGCACGCGGGGTATGTGTGCGTGACCACTGGCCGCTTGTCACGTACGCTGCGAGACTGGAAAAAACCGGTTTACGCTGGCACAGCTAGTTGACAATCTCAGGGTCAGTGCGACGCACGTTGTTTGTTTTGTTAGTTCCAAGTTTGAATATTTTAATGTAAAAACGTGGTACTTATATTATTGTTAATAATGGTGGTTTATTGTACTGTGTGTATGAATAATACTAGAAAAAATAAAGATATATCATACTGCAACTATCCCAAGGAGTACAATAGGTAAGTAAATATTTGATTACTTCTTTTTCAAGTAAGTACCTTTTTGATAAGAAGGCGGTTGTACACGGTGTGTTTTTACCTTTTTATTATTATTCCAAGTTTTTAGTATATATTTGTAGGTACGTGGATGGGTTGGTATGTACGAGTAGTAGGTATGTGTGTTAAGTTTAAATATTGCAAGTAAGGTTTGAACCACTTCCCGATGTCTGATTGAGCTGAAATTTTGTATACCTGCGTAACTTCGGTGATAATGCAATAATAAGATATAACCTGACGTTGCACCCAGGATTATCTCCTCACTAGGGAACTCTTCAACGGTTAGTAGCACGATCACGAATTTTTTATGATAGATGAATTTTGATAATTCGACACGATATTTATCATGAACTGCTGCTGCAGCCAGCATTGTCTCCTTACGAGGGAACTCTTTAACGGTTAGTAGCATGGACTTGAAACTTTTTATTTAAATTTAATTTTGCTTGCTAAACATGATCTTCACCATAGACTGCTGCTGCAGACAGGTCTTCTCACGAGGGAACTCCTCAACGGCCATAATAGCATGATCATGAAAGTTTGAATACGAGTTTAAAAAGCATTTTTAATCGAAACTTATTATTAATACCTACATCGTACTTATTTCTCGCTACTAGTAGTTCTTGAAATTAAATAAATATTTAAAAAATAGGTAGGTATACATATAATCTTTAAAATATAGGTCTACCTATGTCTTTTGTATAATAGTGTTCGGTCCGCAATTCCATTTTATTTTTGTTTCAGCTCAAAGCATTTACCACACCAATAAAAGAAACAATAATTTATTATTAAAAAACAAAAATTATAAAAAGAAAATTATTTGAGTAAGTAATTTGTAAATTATACTGAATAATAAAACTGTTTAACAAATGTTTTGTTTAATTTGTTTTAACCTATTGTGACAACCCTACCAAAATAGGTAACAATTTTGCACGTTCTTAAGAAGCTTTGCCTCTGTTCCGTTTGTCTACTCATGTGTTTAGACTAAACTAGAATAACGTCAGGCATGTTTGTGACCTATGTAGGTAAATGCATGTACGCGGAGTACACGTTGTGTACAAGCTACCTTTGATCAGCACTTTGCTTCCATACATATTCCATCCAAAGGTATATAGTGTCTATCTATGCACAATCTAATCTATTCAAATATTAGCTAGGTGTACCTACACATATCGTAATGAAGTTTGTTTGCAACTACATATTATAAATAGTATCTACGATATTATTTTCTTGTTATTAAGTGGATACCTAAGTTGTTTCGCCACATTATCAAAAAAAATCTTTCACTGCTCTATAACGGACTGCAGAGCAATAGAATTGCCCGTGGACATTCAAATTTAAAATCAAATGAAGACAAAGCGACCAAACTTCGTGATCCGAGTGTTCTGATGTACGAAAGCTAATCCAAAATATTGAATTTCAATACGGATTTGAATCTAATTAACGCATTAGGAGCTAGGCTTTCCTTTGAATAATAATTTTCACGAATCTAACAGATAGATACTACTAGCGCCCTCTGTCCGGATTTTCCAGAACTAACCTTAGCAACAAAGTTCGATACGGCGTACACAGATGGCGCGCTGTAAGTTTTACTGCAGTCGATGGAAACTGAAACTAGTGAAAGTTTCACAAACTAAGGGAGGATGTAGGTCGCACATTTGCCCCTAGAGGGTGCAATAGTCAACTTTTACATCTGATTCTTTTCATGTAAAGATTCAAAGTTGATTATAATTCGTTGACATACATTTCAACAAACATTTGTATTTGTTTAATAAATTATTAGAACAATAAAGTATGGCCACTAAAATATGTTGCCCAGGTGTAATCACTGCGTAATCACTGCGGTCGCAACGATTTATTCCCCTAATACTAGGCATTGAGTTTGAATGCGGTCCCAACTTCCAACCGACCTTGCGTTTGTAACAAAATAAAAGTATAATGTATCGATTAGCTGGCGCGTAGCCCGCGCCATTTCCACTTTCCGCCTAATTTATTAAATACACAAACTACGACAATTGTTTCACGTATGCATATTATTAAGACTATTACTATTAGACATAACTGTGATTCACAGATCACGAGATCATGGGTAATATACTTAAATAATCTCAAAATAATAATATCACATAGCAATATGATGAGTAAGCATGCATATTAAAAACCTACTTAGTATTCTTGCGTTGGTTTTTAAATTAATTAAGCGTTTGAAACAACTTTGAACTAAATAGAATAAAGATTGAAAAAGTTGTGTGGAAGTATCAAAGTACCTACCTATATCGTCAGGTATCCATACTAGAGGGTGGGTTACGTACTTAGATACCCAAGAATTAGTATAGGTAGGTAATAGTAATTAGGTAGTCCTAAGAAAATGTTTTTTCATTTTCATAGGACTAATTACTATGTATCAATCTACTAAAAATCAATGTTTAACTATCAACGTTTTATGCTGGATCTAAATGAATTCGTCGAAAAATGGTAGGTACTAGGTTTCCTAGGTACCTTGAACAAGTACCTACCAATTATAATGCGCAAATTGGAAATAGTTGAAACTGAAACGTAATAAACTGACGCTTTTCAAGTCCCGTCCTAACTTCGTAGTGAGAGGGATAATTTCAACTGATGCCAACAATTCCTACAAACTATGCAGTGAACCACTGCAACAGGATTACGTCACACGATTTCATACGGAAAACATGCAAATTCTTCGGAAATAATCCAACCTTCCATTCTCAGCATCTCTTTTACATCGTCGTTTCCAAAGGTTAACGAAGGACAGTGAGCAACACATTATGCTGGTCATGCTTATGCATGATGAGACGAACTTTAAATAGTGAAACCTATCTATCCTCAATCTATAAAAAAATGAATAAGTGAAATCTTAGACGGAGGATAGATTAGGTAGGGTCATTGGGTAAGTTACACGATTAATTTGGGGACAATCTGATATTTTGAACGGGTTGACGGTAAACTGATCATGAAATAATTATGTAGATTGATAACGATTGATCCGGATTGGGGAATGTTTTATTAATTAATAGCTTCTTCACCCACGCCTGCCCGCGCTTTTATTTAGTTTTCGCTTAGCGTTCTTTCTGAGTTTTTTCTTTTTGCTCGGCTCTAAGGGCCGTAGCGTGGAGTTAAATAGCCTATAGCCTTCTTCAAGAATAGGGTAGTTTCCTGGGTAAAAAAATAATAATTCTAATTAGTCCGTCAGTTAGATTATCGAAAAATAATGGACCCGTATTTTTTCTTTTGTCAATCAAACAAAAAATGACAAAGATAAAGCGCGTCAAAAGTTGGGAGTGGGGGGTAGTGACGTCACGCCGTGCGACACTTTTTAGCACGGCGTGACGTCACGACCCCCACTCCCAAATTTTGACGCGCTTTATCTTTGTCATTTTTTGTTTGATTGACAAAAGAAAAAATACGGACGGGTCCATTATTTTTCGATAATCTAACTGACGGACTAATTAGAATTTTTTTAGGAAACTAGCCTATTGGGCTACTTATCAAATGCAAAGTTTGGTAAGTAGACCAATTCTTGATTTATTTTAATCCGATTGGCAGTTCTAGAGATTAGAACGTTCAAAAAGCTCTTTAGCTTTATTATTAGTATAAATCATTAGTACCTATAGATTTCAAACATTTTCGGTAATCTCAAATTGCCTTCAGATTAATGGTGTTAACCTCTGTCTCATCTCTTGACTGGTGACCACTACGTCAAGAAGTTGATTTAAGATTCGGCAAGAGATTAAATTGAATCCAGAAAGGAAGCTCTTTCGGGGGCAAGGGGCTCTTGTCTTTTCAAACGAGTCGAGAAAAGCATGTTGAAAAGAACCAAGTATTTACGTAAATCTTTGTGGGCCTACTTGCTTTTCCCGATACTTAATGCTTTCGGAGAGAAAGAGGCGCGACGTTTGCTGAGGATTTAAGTTTCCTGCCAATAATGTATCTAGAGCGTTTTTTTACTACTACGGCTACATTTATGATAACTATGTACCTATTACACATTAAAAGCTCGAGGCTTCCGCGGTGCAGCCCGGAAACCTGCAAACATAAGTGGACGTCGCGTAGTACCCTATTCAAAAGCTTGCGAACTACTTAACATACTTTTTTACAATTTTATAATTATTACGAGCCTCAAATTAAAAAGTTTCCCACCCAAATTAATTTCAATAAAGGAGACGTTCAATAAATGTATGAGACTTGGTACTAAAATAATTGAAAATTTAAACAGCCCTCTATGCTTTATAGGCTGCAAGAGGGTAATTATTTTGATGTCTTAGGGCATTTAATTTTTTGTTACAGCCGCCCATTTTTTTAAACAAGTGTTGAAAAATAAAATGTTAGAATCACTAACTACAAACATTATTTATATTTTAGGGTTGGCAGCCCCGTGGAAAAGCTCGTATTCAAAGCGGTAAAAACTAATGATGGACTTGTTATTGATTTATGTACTTTTAAGTTAGATAAGAGTAGTATGTTTAGTGATTACCTACGACATTTACGACTGAAGGACGTGTAAACATGGTCATAAATAAAGATTAAAAAAATGACGTGGCAAATACAATGTCGGTCCCTGACATTGTCATTGATATTATTTCTATGCAATAGCATAGAAAAAAAAATTGACAGATTGTAGTAGTGTCTGTACACTAGCACATCAAGCTACTACAATCTGCCAAATTTCTTTAATAGCAACTGTATCGCTAAAGCATAAGGTTCAAATATGGTTAGAAAAATTTGACAGTTTTGGTTAGCTTGAAGTGCTGGCGTCTGTACATACTTGTACTTTATAATTAAGTAAGTACATTAATACATTTATTAACATATTTTTGAAATAACGGGAAATTTAATCGGTAGGTAATTACTAATCATAAGATCAAACAAACAAGACCTGAAAAATGCATTTTAGTTTTAATTAAGCATCCTAAGGTCGTCTTTAAAAGATCGCTTTTAGGTATAAGACCGTCCAATGTGTCGCCCTCAGATGTAAAATTTATTTTTTATATATCTGTTAACGGTGAAGGAAAACATCGCGAGGAAACCGGCATGTCCTAGAACCAAAAATTCAACGACATGTGACATCTACCAACCCGCACTGGGCCCGCGTGGTGGATTACGGCCCACTCCCTCTCACAGAGAGGAGGCCTGTGTCCCAGCAGTGGGAACATTATAGGCTGATGATGATGATGATATCTGTTAATCATAATTATGGTGAACATTATAAAGTACCTATTATATTCTATTATAACCAAGTTAGGTACCTACCCTCAATGCGCCTTAGATACATACACTGCTAGTCCTACTAAGAATTTATGCTAACAAACGAGGTGGTTTCACCAGAACTATTTTGCACTTTTCTACGGGGCGATGGGTGGGGTACATGGGGTTTACAATCAAAGTCAAGATCTTTTGGCTTCGCTAGCCAGACGCCTAAACCACTGGGTTATTTTCGCTCTATTTTATCAGATGTTTCAGCTTAATCGATCACAATCACAATTTAAACTTGGCTCAGCGTACGGTTCATTCATCGAATTTAGGTTGTAACAGGTACTTATAAGCGATTAACAGACTACCAGGAGTTCGCAAAATGAGGTTAATTTACTAACATAACAGACCCCAAAGTTAGATACATTATCTTGAGACGATAATAGACAAGTAACTGGGTAGGTACAGTACATGTATCGCTGTAAGGTCGAGTTAAGTAAGACGAAACGCTGGCAACAAAATGTGTTTGTCGCACTATTCTAAATACTGCGCCAAAATGACAATTAAGTATATCTTACCTACTGAAATTGAAGAAAACTGATATTTAATATATAAAAAAAACGGAGGTTTTCTTAGAAAACTCGACATCGACACATATTAAAAAAACTGAGTTTCTCTTAGAAAACTCGATAAATATTAAAAAAAAAAAACTGTTCATAGACAACTCGACCGATATAAAAATGTACCTATACCTAATTACAAAAAAAAAAATATCGTTTTTTCAGATGTGATAAATAACATGCGCTTACTATTTAGAAAAAATCATAACATGAATTATTTTACACAGTAAATAGCGCCTAAGTCGGCCGCTATCCCCATGGGAGTTGAATCTTAGGTACCTACCTAGTTTGTAGCTATCGGAGAAATGTTGAAACGCATAGGTCAGGATAACCTTTACCGTGTAAAAATTTAAATCTATAATAATTCTATAACTAAGCAGTAGAACCAACTAATAGAAATAAACAAAATCAAGCAGATGTAGATCATTGGCGGTTTTTATATCCGCTGTATTGTTTACAATCTATACTAGGTAATTCATACCTACTAATATTATAAATGCGAAAGTAACTCTGTCTCTTTTCACACCTAGGTAAACCATTTTAATCATTCCATTCCAAGGCTGCCTAGAAGAAATCGCTGATAGCTATTAATTGCCTTTTATAGCTATAAGTAAAAGGCCGCCTATTATACTTTTTTTAGTGTTATTTTTTTTTTAATTAAGTATTTTCTAGAGTATAATAAAATATATATTAATACATAAATACAGAAGGGTTCAGTAGAGTCCGACCAAAAATAGAATGCAAATAATGACATACGTCATTATTTGCATTTTCGGACGAAAAGCAACAAAAATCTTTTCGTATACCGATACCCATAGGTAAGTTTTTGTTTGGTAGAAGTATCTACAAGAAAAATAGCGTCAATTATTGCTAACCGTTTCAACTTAAATCACACGAAATGTATTGTAGCTATTAGTAGGAAGAACAGACTGACGACAGCGCGACGCGTCTCTAGTAGGTACCTACCTAGAACAATTTCTATGAAAACTACCTAGGTACATGGAAATTCTAGAATTACGTCGCACCGTCGTCGCGTCGCGTCTGCCCTTTAAATGCCAGAAAAAGTATTTTTTTATGTATTTTTCAATTATTGTGCTTTTAGTTGTTGTGGATTTCCTATGAATAAATGATTTTAAAGTTATCGATTTGACGGAACGTATTTTATTTTCAGCGTCATTCATAACAGCTGAAAATAATACACTTTTCTTCGGCCCAAAATGGATATGTAGGCCGCAAATTGCCGGAAACGAAAATGAAATTCGACCGGACTCTAGGCTCAGGCTACTTTTCATTCTGGACGATTGTATTAAAACATGATTATTGAGCAAAATACACGAAGACAAAGTCTCGGGCGACAGCTAGTCAGATGTGACTAATTATTAACTCTAGCTACATTTGAAACCCACCTCGCTAGCTAGTTCTCAACAATCGCAACTCAACGCACAACAACAAAATGTAAATTCTAACTCAATCTGGGAAATTCTGTACCAGTCAGAAACACTGTTCAAATTCAAATTCATTTATTTTGTGAATATAGGTCACATACCTACGAGATGTTAAATTATCAACAATTTTTGAACAGAAAATTAAAATGAGGAAAATTTATTTCCATTAGATATTAAAGCATGTAAAAATTAATGGGTCATTCCGTTTATCCACCCCAAAAGGATCCACCCTATACGTACGGTTTGTACGGTGGATACGTGGAAACCACCCTAGGGCTACTTCGATAAACGGAATTTATAGGCTAACGGAATAACCGAAGTTAATTCGTTTACAGCGTAGGTTTTCCACCCAGTAGCTCTGGTTTACTGTTTCTGCTTTTAACGGAACACGGTAAACCAAAATTCGCATAGAAATGCCGGAGATGCAGTACATTTATGCATATAACTTCATACATAAGAATAACTACCTAATGTATTATATACTAAAACCTTCCTGAAAGTATGTAGATCACATTAGTGAAAGAATTATCGAAACTGGTTCATAGGTTTTTGAGAAAATCGCGGACATACAAGCATACATACACACGGGTCGAATACAGAACCTCCTTTTTTGAAGTCGGTTAAAAAAACACCACAAAGTGATAAATAACTTTAATTTCGGAAGTCTGTGTTAAAAAACGAAAATGTTCCGCATTTTCGTTTTTTTTTTTTGAAGTGTAAACTTCTTTAGCGGCGTTGCACACTTTTTGTAATGGGTAAAAAATGTGAAACTCGAGTCAGGGCATTGCGTCAGGACACGTGACCGTCAGGAGAGATTTCCCCCCCCCCCCCTCGCTTTCTATGGCGGCGCCAACCGAAGTGAACCAAGTGAGACACGATAATGGATGGATGGATGGATGGATGGATGGTGATGTGGATGGGGATGGTGATGGGGATGTGGATGGGATGGGGATGGTGATGGTGGTGGTGGTGGTGGTGGTGGTGGTGCTGGTGGTGGTGGTGATGGCGATGGTGGTGGTGGTGGTGGTGCTGGTGGTGGTGCTGGTGGTGGTGGTGCTGGTGGTGGTGGTGATGGTGGTGGTGGTAGTGGTGGTGGTGGTGGTGGTGGTGGTGGTGGTGGTGGTGGTGGCGGTGCTGGTGGTGGTGGTGGTGGTGGTGTTGGTGGTGGTGGTGGTGGTGTTGGTGGTGGTGGTGGATTTTCCCTTTTTATATACTTGTACATATTATTATTTTAAGAATGTTAGCTTTTTAAATTAATAATTGATTTATTTCAACGTTAATATTCAAGTTTTCACTTCTGCCAGCACTCCCGGAGTGCAACCCGTCTTTTTTTTAATTTAACTGAAGTATAAAGATCAGCTATCAGCACCCTAATTGCGTAAAACATTATAAAAAATCACAATCAGAATAATTTTGAAGGATATTGCTAATCCCTTGCTTCATATGTTCGAAAAATGTGTCTGCTCAACAGCGGAAATAACATCAACGGTGATGATTTCTATGCCGTTCTCGTTTGAGCACTTGGTGGATAGTATGTTTACGCCGGAAGCAGCATGCACTGCGTTACCGTGCTTCGGGTGACAGATCTCGGCGATAAGCGTAAGTCCAGGGATGTGTGGCCGGCTTTGGGTCTCGACGGGTCTCTTGAACGCAAAGAATGTCGCAGTGAGTTATGCGGTAGACATCAGAAAGAATTTCAGATTTGACTCGTGAGAACCCTTCGATGTTAATCGAGACTACGCACAGAGTGCAAATGTGGTGCTGTTCCACAAACGATAGGACACTTAATATCGTGTCCTGCGTGTCCTGTCAACTGTACGTTACAGGGACGCTGGTGATGGCGCCAAACATGTAGCCGAATTCTGGGCCGAGTCCATTTAGAGTGCTATCGACACGCTAAGAAGAAGAACGGAAATAACGCAATCAATGTTGATGAACTGTCAAAATGAAAGCCGCTGCTGCTGTTAGTGTGTTACGCAATTACACCGCCGGACAGACTCTATTTTCTACTTGTGTGTTAAACTACTGTATTGTAAATAGGTTCTTACCCTATACAATCGACCTAATAAGATTAACTTATTAAGATAATAGTAACAAAAGTAAAAAGATAACAAGCATTCCGCCCGCAATTTTAATTGTTACGCAGCTGAGGCATGGTGGAAATTCCAAGCAAAAATGCAATCTGCCTACCCTTTTCCCAACCATGTTGGGGTCAGGTTCCAGTCTAACCGGATGCAGCTAAAGCCACTTATCTTAAAGAACGTTTCAAGTTCCTTCATGACACACATAATAGATATCTGAGGTCATCGGAAAACCTGAGACTAGAGAGCCGGTGCATTCCACCAGTTTCTATGACATATATTTTACTGTTCAAGCAGTACGGTTATGGAATTACTTGCCCGTGTCGGTAAGGCGTGCTCAATCTTTGTTCACTTTTAAAATTATGATAAAAAAGCACTTCCTCTCTCCTTAAACATCATTATATTTTCTTTGCTCCTGTTTCATGTTTACTATTGTATAATATACGTGTTTTTTTTTATTTCTCATAACTCTAGAGGGTCATTGTACTCATCATTATGAACCACTTTTACTATGGGACCAAACCTGAAATCGCGAAAAAAAATCAGCTGTTCCCTACATTTATGTTCGCATAACTCGTCAAAATGTAGGGAACAGCTGATTTTTTTTTCGCGATTTCAGATTTGGTTCCATAGTAAAAGTTATTCATAATGATGAGTACAATGACCCCCTAGAGTTATGGGAAATAAAAAAAAACACGTTGTATATATGGATACTATTTATTTAGATTAGTACCTATAATATACTTTATGTATGTATTTATTGTATTGTGTAAATGGTAAACCAAAGGAATACCTACAGTATTTGTCTGTCCTTCCCCTTTTTTTGTCCATCCAAAGGTTGTCTTTAAAAGATCGCTCTTAGCGATAAGACCGCCCATTGTGTCACACATTGTAAAGTTTCTATATTTATGTCTTTTACATAATAAAGAGTATTCTATTCTATTCTAAATACCAGTATTTTACATGGAGCGACTGCCTATCTGACCTCCACAACCCAGTTACTGGGTAACATGATACCCCTGGAAAGACTGAACAACTTTACCCGTTGGAAAATCCAAGTATGCTTCTGTATATAATAAGCAGATGTTGGGGCAACGGGCTAGCTTCAACAAAGCATATAAAATTTCAGTGAATTCATAAAATTACGGCTTTCATGTTCCGTGATGCAGGTTTAATCTTAAAAATTGCATTGTAGGTACTGTGTTTTGTACACCAGTAATGATTACAGCGCACTGAAACTAGTAATTTGTACCTGTATTGTATAAACCTGTAAATAAATCGATGCCGACTTCCCCGTGGAACAAACAATAGCAATATACTAACATTATTTATACGAACGTATGTTATAAAAGGATCTACTCATTCATTACGCACATTAATTCGTTTTGCATCATTCATCTTGTCTTCCAATCTCGATTTGTAATGAAAGTAGAATGACTAGAATTATCGCTGCCCGCGAACTAAAACAAATCATCTGGGAATAATATACGACTGCATTCACATTTGCGACAAGACTAGCTAAAAATAAATGTTGTATGCCGGAAAGGTGAACAAGATTCTTCAAATTGGTGTAAACAAAGTTCACTATTCAGCACCTTCAATCAGATTTATTCGGGTCTACTTTATAAGGCTGACACTGTACAGTCGCGTCCAAAGCCACCGCTAGTTTAATATTAAATGATTAAGGTACTGAGCTGGGCGAAACACTATCTCAATCAATTTGAAATATATTCCTAATCCATTGCTTCATAATATACATTCGAAAAATTTGTCTGCTCAACAACGTAAATAACACAATGAATGTTGCTGAACCGTCAAAACGAAAGCCATTCCTAGTTACTACTGTTCCGCAATTACCCCGCGGATCAACGTTGCACTTTTTAGGGTTCCGTAATCAACTAGAAACCCTTATAGTTTCGCCATATCCGTCTGTCCGTCCGTCCGTCCGTCCGCAGCTTAGCTCAGAGACTCTTAGTGCTACAAAGCTATAATTTGGCATAGATATACATACGACAGTGATAAAATCAAATCACGTAAAAAACATTTTTTAGGGTACCTCCTCTACACGTAAAGAAAGGGTGTTTTTTTTGTCTCGTCTACCCCATGGTGTGGGGTATCGTTGGAGGTCTTTCAAAAATATTGCGGGTACCTATGTGAAAACCATTTTTCGATTTAGAAATCCGTTTGTGAAATATTAAGCTTTAAAGTGATAATTTTTGTTAGTCAAGTGTCCCCCCCCCTTGCCAGGTAAATGGTTGCTTTTGGATATGTGAAAAAATTCAAGGCAATAGTATACATATATAACGAAATTAAAAGGAAAACTATCACAGCTAAGTAGGCTTTACAAATTTACGGGTAATAGTCGACCAACTTAAATTTGCAGTTGCAATGTATGGGAGAACATGATTTTCAACTACAATGTTAAGTTTGTTCTTGGGATAAATTCATTCCAACTACGGAACCCTTCATTGTGCGTGTCCCAACTCGCACTTGGCCGGTTTTTTACAGTTAAATTTAAAGCCGCATCAATCCACTATGTGTGTGTAACCTAAACATGTTGGAAACGTCAATACAGATGAAACAGGAACATTGGTAATCAATTTTATTAGCTACACTGGATGCAATTAATATATTTAGAGCGTGTAGGATGAAATTAGATTAGTGCACTAGGTGGCTCCCAAGAGGTAAGGTTCTTAACGTTATTACGGTACGATAATGCTCAGACTCGAACGCTAACCAAAAGGGTTGCACCTGTATTCAATAAATACCTATGATTTTATTAAATACGTACTAGCAGCGCTATGCGGTATCACCCGCATAAAGTTCGATCTCGTGGGAATATCGGGATACAAATCCTATGTGTTACCTAATCCTGGTTATAAACTATCTGTGTGCCAAATTTTATCCAAATACGTGCAGTAGTTTTTGCGTGAAAGAGTAACAAACATCCGGATGGATGTTTGTTACTGCTATATAGCTAACTAACGAAATAAGCACGTTTCAACATTTACAAGACCTTTTTTCAAATAACAATAATAAAATAATTTTAGTTTTACAGTGGTTTTCCCTTTCTTGATTAATCTGTCAAGCTCCGCTAATGAGACACAATTGATTTTCTATTGTTTCGTCGCCGATCGGCGACGCGCGCCGCTTGATCGGTTAATGAAACTATACCTAGTACCTACCTATACTCTGATTTTTAATATGCTAGGCAACAATTTTGGTCTAGAAAATTTTAAAAAAGAAAGGGGTAACGGTTTTTATGCCCTGTCAGCCCTGCTATAAAAATAAACGTCAACACATTGATTTTATGAAAAACCCCTGAAGTGATGAAAGCTAGTCAATAATTTCAGGGTAGCACAGTAAATGAATTAGTTAGGTACCTACCTGTCCTAGGCACTTAAACTCGAAAGCATGCACAATCGTACAGACGCCAGCACATCAAGGTACTACAATCTGTCAAATTTTTTTAATAGATTTTCAACTTTATCACAAAAGCATAAGGTTCAAAGTTGATTGGGAAAATCTGACAGTTTCGGGTAGGTTGATGTGCTGGCGTCTGTACATAAATAATAATCTACAATCAAATGTTATAAAAAAAAAGACGGTTTGCACTCCGGGAGTGCCGGCAGAAGTGAAAACTTGAATATTAACGTTGAAATAAATCAATTATGAATTGAATTAATATAACTAATTTTTTTTCACTATTTCTGCGTCACTTTTTTCATTAATCGATGCACTTTGTTCAATTTCCATATTTTAAACACTTTATATACACGAATTTTACGAACACACAGCAGTGTGGCTACTACACAGACGGTCGAGCCATCAGCTGTCCACATCCATCCATCCACGTCCACCATCACCGTCACCGTCACCGTCACCGTCCCCGTCCCCGTCCCCGTCCCCGTCACCGTCACCGACACCGTCACCGTCGCCGTCACCGTCACCGTCACCGTCACCGTCGCCGTCACCGTCACCGTCACCGTCACCGTCACCGTCACCGTCACCGTCACCGTCACCGATACCGTCACCGTCACCGTCACCGTTACCGTCACCGTCACCGTCACCGTCACCGTCACCGTCCGTCCGTCACCGTCACCGTCACCGTCCGTCCGTCCGTCCGTCCGTCCGTCCGTCCATCCATCCATCCATTATCGTGTCTCACTTGGTTCACTTCGGTTGGCGCCGCCGCCGTAGAAAGAGGGGGGGGGGGGGGAATCTCTCCTGACGGTCACGTGTCCTGACGCGATGTCCTGACGCGAGTTTAACATTTTTTCCCCATTACAAAAAGTGTGCAACGCCGCTAAAGAAGTTTTCACTTCAATAAATACATAATACTTCTTATGTTTATTAAGTAAATAAGTAAGCAGAACATAATTTAATTTATTACGGTGCTACATGATTCTTGATCAATGTGTAGACCCATGCAGTATTCAGGTTTTTTTACCTACGTATCTTATTATTGCACTGCTACTAATAATCAGAATTTAAATCAATACTTTTACACAATAGATATATTGCAAGATAAAAATTTTGGCAATATATCGAAAAATTCGAAAAATTCGGCCAAAACTTTGGATATTTATAATAGGCATATTTTTTGTTACCAGAAATAACCTCCGCGGAACTACGAATTTAAAAATAAGAAAAGCATAAGGGATTCGGTGCCGTCATAAATTAGAGGCATTTGAAAGATACCGATATAGAACAAAAGACGTTTAGTAATAACAGGAAAGCAATGAAAACGTACATGCAGCTGTCGTTGCTAACAAATCAATAAAATATTTTCAAATGTCAGAGGCGCTACGTTTTTTTCTAATTTCGACACATTCTAATTCCGACACATTTATGATCAGTGAGTTATGTAAAACAAATGAATGCCTGCAAAGATTGTCTGGAACTCAGGAAACAGCAACGGATATTTCAATTAATTAGCCTGAGCCAAGGCTTATTAATTGAAATATCCGTTGCTGCTTATCTCAAAGGTCTTAAGCTTATTTAAATTCTGCATCAATATTCCGGAGCTTTTTAATCAAACGCCACAGCGGGACTTCTTTCTTTGATGCACCTTCTTTTAAATGGAAAAAACGTGACTTGAGTGTATTGAAAAGCGTTCGATGTCGTTTGGCAGGTTATGGGAACTGAAATAAATTAAATGCGCCTAGAGCAAACATTAATCTCTCATTAAAAGGTACATGTCGTTAATTCAATCTATCAGATATTGAACGGAGATACGTACTGCCGAGCACGTCTGCCAACAAAACATCACGGAGAATGCCAATTGGTATTGCTGCTTGCCACTTCCGAGACTGTCATTGTTAGTAAAAATATGGCCACTACATTAGGTCACAAGATGAATCAATTGTCATGGAGTGATGTACTTTAGATGAAATGTTGCTTGTGATACATAAAAGACAATGCCAGAAACTGACTCGAACATACATAACATATAGGTACGTATGTCTGCGTCGCTCATAATAGCTTATGTTAGATAGTTCCGGAGTCTTATGCTGAAAATCTCGTTCTTCCTCCAACCATCCATCGACGACATTCACCATTCATGCCACCATGTCCACCATTCTTTAAGAGACAAAGAGCGGTTGTGGATCGATGACAGTTGGTTGAACCGTATCTATAGTAATAACATAACGATATTGTAAACCGACATATTTCTTCTACAATATTGAACCGAAACATAATTTTTGTATCTAATGCAATTTGTTATTCTACAGACAGAAGATTAGGAAGCCAAGTCGTTAATAACCGGATACATTACTACCAAAAGGTAAATCGTTCGAATTGCCTAAGACAATAGAAAGCAGGAACTCTGTACGGACGATAAAGTAACTTTTAATTAGCATGCCACACTCGAAGCAAAAAGAGTTATCTGGCACAACTACGTGCACTATATTAGTTGGCTAGGATCGTGGAGTTAATTTATTAAATTACATCCTTTTTTATGAAAGCAAGCGAACGGTTCGAGAACAAGGATTTTTATTAATTGGATTATAAACAGACTACACATTCCTGAGAAATTAAACTTTATCCGCGTCGCCGCAGGGATGGCAATATGAACCTTCTTATCGTTGGTAACTAAAGAAGATCAATTACAATCATCATTGAAAATATTACCGGTAAGTATTTTAAAGTACAGTGTAAACTCCATGTAACGTCACTCGATTTAACGACAAACTCCCTAAAGCGTCGACATCACTCGGCTTTGGTTGGTTTAGCTTGTTTCCTATACAATGATACACTCTATATAGCGTTACACACACTCTCAATAACGACAATTTAAAATAAAAAGTACTTTTTAAGTTGCCAAAATTAGTCAAAACTGCGCAGCTGTGTACGTTCTTTTGTCGCTTTATTATCCTAGCCCGTAATAAACTCGACTGTCGGCATTATACATTACCGAACTTTCTAAGAAAACCGTTCTTTTGTTTTACAAATTGGGATTGCTTGCACGTGTTGACTGTTGTTAGAAGGAGTCATGGATTATCTATCCGTTATCATATTCTTAGTTGCTCACAAACTTAAATATTGCAAGATATGAATAAAATAATTTAAAAAATACAACAATATTACTGGTGCAGCAAAAGACGTCAGACAAAAATAATAGACTATACGCAATAGCGTTGAAATAAGTCTTAAATAAACTTTTTCTTTTTTATCTAATACAAATTTTTCTTCTCTCCATTTAACGACAACTCTCTATAACGTCAAAATATGCACAGTCCCTTGAGGGTCGTTATATAGAGTTTACACGTATTAACTATGTAACTTGCTATTATTAACAAATGCAACGTGCCCGAATTTGATAATTACAACGACTATTCACCACACAGCATTACGGTAGGTACTTAAGTGTGGTGTTGTTGTCTATATCATACACAAAAGGCTATTTGTGATCTATTCCATCAACTGATGCAGGTGCTCTTCTCACTTGATCTTCCTTCTTCCTAAGCCGACCACAAGAATGAATGTCTAAGTGGTCCGCGATTATTCGCTAGAAGCATAGACACTCGCGTAAATAGCTGCTCTTGCCAAATCTATGTTAGTGAACTTTACATTTGGCACTCGAGTGTGTCTGCGCTGTTTGTTACGTTAAAAATATGCGGCGTCATGAACGAGTCACAGTAGTTCTGAGTGTCTGAGTGGGCTGGCCCAAGTCCAGGGTAGACACACACCAGCATCTATTGGTGACTATGATTATCCCGATTATTGTGGGTCGCGTGTACCATGATCGCCAGTAAACTAGAACAGTTAACCTTCAAACGTCACTAGCAGAGCCCGCATGGCGCGAACGTATGTTGCCGGACTAGCAGCCGAGTGCAGGGCGATTTAGTGTCGCAGAATTACATGCACGTAGATACCTAGAGCAGCGAGTGACGCATGCCGCGACGTATCACCCGAACGAAAACAATGCCATGTTGAGGACAACATTGACGGGCCATCCGCTGTTTGTGTGGGCGTTGTTGGAACATAAATATTTTGAGTAGTAGCTAAAATTAGGTAAAGATATAGTAATAGTTTGATATTATATAACATGCGAACTACAGTATCAAGGCGATGCCGTCTATGAATAATGTAGCGCATCGAATAAGGTGACTACATCATCGGGAAGCTACGACTAGCATTTAGATAGGACCATTAAAATGTAAAAGAACGACGTTGTAGGTACCAACTAGAAAATAAATATAAAAACGTCCAGCCACAGGGCGCACCACGTTCTTAATCTTCCCTTGATCAAAAAACAGTAATCTAAGCCAAAATAATTGTAGCCAAAAACGTTACCGACTTTATACCAGATATAATTAGCAAGCATTGCAGAAACAACCATTTGGTCTGTCCTTTACCGTTTTGTGGTTTTTATCTGAGAACCACGGCCGGATCCAACCGCTAATTAGGTATCAACTGTGATAATGGGTTAGCCAACCTACATTCTGCAAAATCCATTTAATCGTAGCTCGAGAAAAAAAAAACACGGTGAATCACAAATGCTGGGAACTGTGATAATAATTCAACGGGCGAACAGATGATCGTGGCGAGGAGAACTGATGTCATACTCGGATGCGTGTTGGATAGGTACGTAACACTTTTCATGACATCACACTGGCGATTTATTTTTAGTGTTCGCTCAAGCCTTAAAATAATTATTTCGACTCGTCACTTCTTAAGACTGTCTTCATTTATTGTGCACGCACGTGTAATACCCGACAAACGTTTCTCTTTCTCTAGTGTCCCAATTACTAAGGAATTAATTACAGGTACTACTTACCTGTTTTATTACCTTACGTCGTAATTGTTCGGTAATGACCGAAGGACTTAACTTTCTTTAATGTGTCGTTTGAATACCGATAAATTCTTGAAAACTATTCGCGATTTTAATTACTTAGAAGAAAAAACGGTACACGACGTCGATGAATTTACAAACAAATTGATCACATCCAAAAGCATTGACATTTTTTGAAGTGAAAACTTCTTTAGCGGCGTTGAACACTTTTTGTAATGGGTAAAAAATGTTAAACTCGCGTCAGGACACGTGACCGTCAGGAGAGATTCCCCCCCCCCCATCTCTTTCTACGGCGGCGCCAACTGAAGTGAACCAAGTGAGACACGATAATGGATGGATGGATGGATGGTGATGGTGATGGCGATGGTGATGGTGATGGCGATGGTGATGGCGATGGTGATGGCGATGACGATGATGATGTGATGTGATGGTGATGGTGGACGCGGACGCGGACGCGGACGTGGATGGACAGCTGATGACTCGACCGTCTGTGTAGTAGCCACACTGCTGTGTATTCGTAAAATTCGTGTATATAAAGTGTTTCAAAAAATGGAAATTGAACAAAGTGCATCGATTAATGAAAAAAGTGACGCAGAAATAGTGAAAAAAATGAGTTACTTATATTAATTCAATTAATAATTGATTTATTTCAACGTTAATATTCAAGTTTTCACTTCTGCCGGCACTCCCGGAGTGCAACCCGTCTTTTTTTTTTTTTGTTTAGCCTGTTCTGTCCCACTGCTGGGCAAAGGCCTCCCCCAAGTCCTTCCAGGAACTCCTTTCCCGCGCCACCTCAAGCCAGCCCTTGCGGTACGCGTCCAGGTCATCTCGCCACCGCTTTCTGGGCCGACCTCGGCGGCGCCGTCCATCTTCAGGCACCCATTGTGTGGAAACTTTTGCCCAGCGGTCATCCTGCATGCGGCTGATGTGACCCGCCCAGTCCCACTTGAGTCTGGCAGCTTTCTTGCCTACGTCTATTATACCCGTTTTGGAACGCAGCATGGTGTTTCGAATTTTGTCCTGTCTTTTTACACCCAGGATGCTGCGCTCCATTGCTCTTTGGCAAACGCCAAGGCGGAACTTTTGCGACTCGGTGAGTGACCAGGTCTGAGCACCATAGGTTAGGACGGGCAAGATACACATGTCGACGAGTTTGCGCTTCAGGGAGATCGGCAGATCACCCTTCATTAGCGTCTTCATGGACCAGTAGCTTTTCCAGGCGTTTTCAATTCGGCGGTCCATTTCCCTTTCCTGCCTGTTTTCGAAAGAAACTAACTGGCCCATATAGATATACTCATCGACATAATGTAGGTATTTCCTGCCCATCTACCTCGACCCTACGCTTGGTGCTGTTAGTCATAAGTTGGGTTTTATACCGATTCATCGCAAGTCCCACCTTAAAGCTAGGCGTGCTCAGTTCTTGGAGCATGATCTGAAGTTCTAGAGCTGTGGGGGCAAAAAGGACTATGTCGTCGGCAAAACGGAGGTTTGTCAGCCTCTTCTTGCCGACGCCAATGCCCTTGGTCTTGGCATTGACATTACCCGTAATAATTTCAACCGGCAATTTTATCGATCGTGGATTACGATAGCCGATGCTTCGAGCCAATGTGTAGTCAGTATGCGTTACTCTCAACTGTTTCCGTGATGCGGTAATCCATAGTCATACACATAAATAAAATTGGAGCGTATGTCCACTGACAAACACTTTAATTTTGTTTATGGTTGCTCCAATTTTATGTGTGTGATCATCTGCGGTTAGCAATGAAACAGGGATTTCTTTCAGTCAATACAGCAGCTAATGGCATCAATTAATGATTTATTATTTGACTACGGAAATCGAAGGGTCATGAGTTAAAGAGTTTAATTTTAGATGCACAATGCAAATCCGCAGCACCCTCACAGTGAGACAGTGTAACCTAGCTGCATAGCTATTCACAACCGTTCGATAAGCTTCCGTGCCGAATCAAAACATCAATCAATGTTATCAAAAAAGTCTTCTAAGGGCCACAGCAGACTAGCTACTTTTAGCATCGGCGATCGGCGATAGCCGCTTTTTAGAAGCTAAATGCAGCGACCAAACACTCCACCCCACACACTTTAAAACGCCAAACTCGGCAATTGAGTCGCTTTTCGGAAGCTCGACACAGCGGGTGAACGCTACACTCCACTCCGCACACATTCGGATGCCGGTCACATCGATTTGGCATCTGCGGAACACGACTCAATGTTGCACTCGATTTTGACGAAGCTGCACCCTTACCATGGATTCTAATGAAGCTGCACTGCTGCTTGCTTTATTGATAAAGCGAAAATATCAATCGCGCCGAAGACAGTATTGGTATTGGCTATGTTTTTTAAACGAAGACCATTCAGTTAGACCAGTATATTTTTTTTTAAATTGCTACCGACCAGTGTTACTGCTACGGTTTTAAAAGAACAAAGAACGGAATCATTTTGAAATGTATCATTTGTAAACAATACCATTGCAAATCGGCAAACTATCGATAGTCGACCATCGATCGGCAACGCTACCAGCCGACCCGGTCCAGCATCGGAGCAGTCGCTAAAACACGCGATTCCGATACCGCGTCCGAACGCAGGAAGTCGCGAAATCGCGATGCAGCATCGATAGAATCTCTAAAACGTGCAATTTTAATACGGGGTTGGAATGCAGAGTCGCCAAAACGCGATGCAGCGTCGATACAGTCGCAAAATCGCCGATGCTAAAAGTAGCGTGTCTGCTTTGGCCCTAAAGGCTATTCACAAATCCTAAACCCGAAACTTTCGTCAGTCTAAATCAAATATACGACCGCCATTCTTCCGACAGCCATTTGATTTGTGCAAGGCCAATAACTGGCAATGTGTCATATCCATTCGGTAACGGTCTATGTATGTATGTTCACTATTCCCTCATAATTCCTAAACGACTTGTCGTATTTTGCCAAACGAGGTATTGTTGGAGGCGTCATGTTGTTCGGCGGGTTATAAGCTATACATCACTACAATGGCGCATGCCAGTAAGCTCCCAGTCGGCTTGATTTTTTCTGACATCTTCAACAACTATCGTCATTTATTTCAGCCAGTTTACATAAAATCTTATTGAACTATACACCTAAACCTTCCTCATGATTCACTCCGTCCTTTGGTGAAACCCCTATGAAAATCCGATCGGTTTTGAGTTGATCGCGTTCAGACAGAGACAGGCAGACGGACAGACGCGGCGGGGGGACTTTGTTTTATAATATGAACTGATTATTCTTACAGCTTAAACCCCAAACAAAAATAAAACAATCATGTTTCACTTTATTTTCAATAACATTAAAAACCCTTCTGAAATGTTCGGAAGGTAGGCTGCTTAAAAAATCATTGCTATCAAATTCCATTTGCTAGGTTTGGTTAGGTGAGACCTACCCTCAATGATCCCTAACCTAACCCCAAATTGATCGGAATAAAAAAAAAAAAAAAGACGGGTTGCACTCCGGGAGTGCCGGCAGAAGTGAAAACTTGAATATTAACGTTGAAATAAATCAATTATTAATTTAATTAATATTACTCATTTTTTTTCAATATTTCTGCGTCACTTTTTTCATTAATAGATGCACTTTGTTCAATTTCCATATTTTAAACACTTTCAGTCTTATTCATAAAAAAAGCCTATTGAAGGTTTAAACCATTCATTAGTTAAAATGCTCAATAGGCCTTTAAAACATTCGATGAAATTTTGTATTCATAAACGCTTCATAAACGCTTCATAAACTAGAATGTCCTACAACTTCTAAATGTTGCCATTATAATGAAGTCATCCAACAAATTGGCCAACACATTAAATCGGCATACGAGAATATCTGTCTACGAACCGAATATTTGTGTCCATAGACATTATTACGTATGAAAAACTAATTTATTGTCAACAGTTTCAACAGTTTTGACGCGACAACGTCATGGTCGTCATGGAAACAATATGAATATGTCAATGAATGAATTTGATATTATTGTATGTGTCAAACTAAAAAACTTTTGAATATTTTTTTTGTATTTAAAATACAAATAAATTAAGTAAATGAAATTAAGACCGGAGACTAGTTGCAATAAAGGGCAAAGAATTGAATATTGGTTGGAGGAGGATAAGGTGTGTACCTACTGTTACAGCTAAAATGTGTTCAAAGTAAGTTATGTTTTGTAAACATTCTCAATTTCTTATACTTGTGCTCTCTTTTGCTTCTAATCCTTAGATTTTTTGGAAGAATTGGTCAGGGAGAGGTCTCCATAATAGAAAATAAAAACACTGACACAAGCACTAACGCTAAACAGGGGCAGCCTGGCATGATTTACGAATTAGGTGCCTATCCAATTTACAATTTTACGAAGAACTTCGTTTGCCTGTACAAAACTCATTGTAACAAAAAAAAAACCCGCCATAAGAATAATAATGACTGTTATTTTGATGCCGCTACTGATTAATTAAATCAGTATAAATAAGATAATGAAGAGAAAGAATTTATAACATTAGTTTTGTATTTCAGGTCAATAGGACTAGTAAGGATGGTGCTTCACTACGAATAGCAGAAAATGAAACGGCCTACAGAAGAGATGGCACAGATGGCAAATGAAAAGCAAACATTTTAAAAATGTTGTTCTGCTTGCACAAGTTTTAGAAGCCAAATTAGAGTTTAGAGTATTGTTCAGCCGTGAACAGGCAAGAGTTACATACGCCAGCGTTAGCATCAAGAGCGACATACATTCGTTCCACATAAATTAGTAATTAGTAAATGAATAAATTAGTCATCAAGCTGGAGTAGAGTTTGATTCATCTTCCATAATTCCTCTCACTATGGCCAAGACACCTTTAGCCATCACCAGTTCAATGAGTCTGTGGGACCGGCAATGACAAAACTATTTCCTGTGTACACATTGCACGACGTACACAAACCCCTATTCCTATCCAAATTCTGTCTGTTCCCGTAGGTCTCCCGTAGGCTTGTATGATAGGTTAGGGTGTTAGGATAACTAGGGTGTTAAGTAGTTGCTGTAGGTTTATAATCAGCCGTGCTATTCTCTAAAAGACAATTTCATGGCTGTACGCTGCGACGAGCTCGTCGACGAGACAGCCTTGAGATCGACCGAGCGCGCAGCGCTGATTCAAACCGTATTCACTAGCGTCATTGTGGTCGTCGTCGAACCCAAGGCTGTAACCTCCCGTCGCTGTTTCGCAGACGAACGTAGGGCTTGCAACAAATTCTATAAATTATAATCAATCAATCTCGACTGAGAGTTTTATGTGTTTAAAATATATATTAAAGGTCTATCTTTAAGTATTTTAAGGAATACAGTAAAACTATAACCAATATCATAATTTAAAATGGTTTATTGCATATTTCTTATTACATTTTAAGGCTGAATGACGATTCCTTTGCTCTTTTCGAGCAACGCGACGAAGATGAATAAAAAGTCAACTCACAACAATGTCAAATGTCAACAAAACCACTTGAATTTCTAGTTTTTAAACTTTTGGGTGCATTATTCATACGAATCATACGATATTTATTATTTGTATTACCTAGCGAGTGCTTTGAACATAGGTATTTCTGTGCCTAATGTGAGTATTATGATATTTTCACTGTTATTACATGGATAATAATACTAATGTTTCTCAATAATATTGTATGATATTACAAGAGTTATTAGGTACTAAAATTTAAGTTAATTACTTATTTAACTAATGTTTTACAATAATATGTACCTATAACTTTATTGTTATAACGTAACATTGTGTATTTTAAGCATGCCAAGAAGTGCTAACCCAAGTGCGCAAGTAGAGAGAGATGTTAATAGAGTTTGGAAGAGCGCCGTTGGCTTGCCACAGGGCACTCTCGGACATCACATCGGCATGGCAAGAAGTAGCTGGCAAGCTAAACAGTGATGGATGTGGCTGCATTAAAAGTTGGAAGCAATAGCCAAAGGTTTTATAACAACATGTACCTAGGTATTGCATTACTGGTGTGCTTCGTCAGCTTGCACACTTGGCATGCGTACTTTGACTGTTTCTTTAAGAACAAAGTTAAATAGCCAGTACCTATCTACATTGGGTCTAATATTATGACATAGGACATAATGGATATTCAGGTAACTTTTTTTTTGTTTTAAGATCACCACCTGCACTGCCTCATAGGAGTAATGCCCCAATTGCCTCCTCATGTAAGGTTAATTTAATTATAATTTGGTTAATTATTGGTTTAGTGTAAAAAAAAACTACATATGTAGTAGACATGGTCTCACTTTTGACTCCCAGGTCCGGCTAATTGGTTGGGATTTTCTGTAGGTTTTTTCAACAGCAGCCCTTATTCAATCAACATGTATATAGAGTACATCTAATATGTATACTACATTGTTATATCTATTCCTTCAGGGAGAGAGTCATGTGATGCTGTTATACTGACATAATGGTCTTTATATTTGTTTTACTTCTGTTTAGTAATTTGTTGCATTTTTTATGTTCACAGTACCTCGTAGGCGTCGGACGGCACGCCGCCGTCTGATCCAGCGCTCATCACCTTCTCAAAGTCAATCACAAATGGCGAGCCTCACTCACCTCACCTCACTTTTGTCGCCATTGAAGAGAAGCATTTGGAAAATGAGAGACTCGTTATGGACAACCAACAGAGGATGTTAAAAACTTAAGGAAAATAAGTGAGTCATGGTCAAGGCAGACCCAGGCACTGCAGGATTTATGTACATCCATCAGACGAGGGAGTCCCTGAAATATGGATCTACTACAGATTTTTAATATAATATGTTTAGATATTACGTTTATGATAGATGTTAAGAAATTTAAATGTTTGAAGTGTAAAAACTGTTTTTTGTAGTAAATGTTTGTTAGTGGGCACACCCTTTATGTACTTACTTATGTTATGTACTTACTTAATTTTGTTTACATTTTTTTTTGCTGGAGTAGTTTTCATTGTATTTGTTAGGTATAATTGGCATCTGCTAGCTGACTAACAATTAAAAACAATTTAATTTAATGTTCTGTTCCTCATAATGTGAATTATTTTGCATTCCTACTATTGTAAGAATAGGTAATACGGGCTGGTGTCCGCAACTCCACGTCAATGCGCGTATTTTGCGTGAATCAAGTTTTTCTAACTGAACCAACAGCTGTGCTGTTGGGGAGTTTGTTGCACCACCTCTTCCCAGCTAAATGAAGGGCGTGCGTTTTGTGGGACTGTTTTATGTAATTTTGACGTTCAAAAAGTGCTGATTGTCAGCCTAATTTGAATACATAAATTTTGATTTGATTGATTGTTTTGAATTGTAAATAAAAAAATAAAATATTATTATGCAGATATTTATTTAATTTCTCATGCCCCATACTGTATACACATTTAAAAAGTAGTAAAAATAGAGACAACAGTAAGTATAAAAATATGCACTTAAAGGCTAATAATTTTTGATATTATACCAATCATATACACCTTAAACACCACACTTTAAACACACACCATATTATATAATTATAATTATCATCTATGCACTTATTCTACATTAACATTCATAAATTATACTTTCATTTATAATATTTAGTGTATCTAATCAATAATGGTGAGTATGTTCTATTTAAACATGTTTTCCACATCTGGAAAGGGAAAGATAGGAAAGCATACATTTTAAATATGACATGCTCGCCATAATTGATTAACTAAATCTCGCCTACTTATCAGCCCACTCCCTAAGTCACCATATTGTGTTGAAGCCTGATGTGTCAGGATTCTAAGTAACCTAGATTCTTCATCTAAGTCACATTGGTCTAACATAGGAGCTGGTAGCCCGGCTCGATTACATGTTGTGTAAAACAGCAAGCTATCACAATTTTCCCCACTGTTATAGGATCATAGTGCAATACCCTATGAACTAATAAACATCAGAATTGCCCTTTCAGTATTCCAATAGTCCTCTCCACACTGTTCCTTGCACTACTGTGCAAATTGTTGTTATGGCTCTCTGGAGTCCCAGTTTCTGGATTATTAAAGGGAGTCATTAAATAAGGCCTTTGAGGATATCCTGAGTCACCTGAAATCAATTAATGAAGCTGGAATTAAGTACAATCTTGACTTGTGTTTAAGTTATCATTGTATTGTAAATAATAACTTACCAAGTACTTACACAATTTCTTCATTATTTAAATTTTACAAAGGCTCCTTTACTGTTTGAAAAAAGAAAACTATCATTGTGTTGCACCCCCAAGTCACATCCACATGCAAGATGTTCAGATCAGCATCATTAATCTGAAATAAGTATAATAATTACATACTGTAAGTACCTACCTATGTGGATTCTTTATAATTCTACATTATCCATATATATAATTCTAGGTACATTATACTTAACATATCACAAGAAACCTAGCTGTAAACAAACCTTTAGCCTCTTGGTTAAACCACTGGAACGAACTCGCGGACGCATACATGCAGTTAGATAATTTTCCAATATATTATTAATTAAATCCTCAGAATGCCCATAGAATGCCTGTAAATATGGATAAAGTCTGTATCACGGGATATTGTTTTAAACTTTCTTAGTTGTTTCGCCTGTCGAGCTATCTTCAAATCATCACTTTTCTTGGCTTCTTCTAATAAATGTAGCTTTATAATTCACTGAGCTGCCATTTTTTCAAATAAGTATTAAAAGAATCGAGTACGGTTTATTATTTTCGTCAAGATACGCACGAATATTTAGAGCTTTTGGATTTGACAGTTAGAATCGAGGCTGTGGGCGAGGCTGTAAGCGACTTCGACGCTGTTTTTTTTTACGGAATGCCAAAATGTATGAAGAACTGTCAATTTGCCCTCCCGTCGTGGCTGTGGCGTTGGGTAGTTTAACTCACGGCCGTCACAGCCTTGAGCGCTAGTGTAGCTGTACGCAGCTTAGTGAATGCCAAACTAAGTTTCACAGCTGCGACAGCGCTGCACGCAAGGCTGTATCCTTAGAGAATAGCATAGCAGTAGGGTGAGGTAACCATAGATACCAGGCTCAATTGTTACAAACTTAGCCACACTGTATGCATTTGGAATAACAGCCGTACTAAGCTGTAAGTCCCGGTGCGTACAAGTATTATAAAAATAAACTGATATTTTTGTATACAAGCTTTTTATTAATGAACTACTCCCTAAATTTCTTCTCTTTTACTTTAGATCTTGTTGGCTCAAAATATTGCCACTTCCACGTTGTCGTCGGTGGCAGCGCAGAGGTCACTTTCACTGCATGTTTTGGATAGGACAAATAAGGCAGGATAGGACGTGGAGCATGTCTTGCAACATAGCTTCACAGCCACACCCTACTGGAGCATCTCCCTGCAGGGTGTAAACTTCCGTGGTCGACACGGAAGCATTGTTTTCACACAAAAACAGCAATGTCCCACAGTATTACTTGTTGCTATAATGTGCTTCGTTATATTTTTCGTCGCTTCTATTTTGTATTGTAGGTAGGTATATAATAATAAACTAAATTGGTTAAACAGAAGTTCAAAATAAATTAAATACAACTGCGGCTCCTCGAAGTACTATTGTTTACGAAACTGACTTTTCAAACATTTGTACGTCAAATGTCATTTTCTTCGGCCATCTTTGTCGTGTCTCACTTGGTTCACTTCGGTTGGCGCCGCCGTAGAAAGAGATGGGGGGGGGGGGGAAATCTCTCCTGACGGTCACGTGTCCTGACGCGATGCCCTGACGCGAGTTTAACATTTTTTACCCATTACAAAAAGTGTTCAACGCCGCTAAAGAAGTTTTCACTTCAAAAACCCCATTACGACAAAAAGCCAACTAAAAAAGTATAAACAAGACATAGTAACAAAATAACATCGGTTTTGGTTTTTGTATAACCGGAGTCACACGTAATTTTTAGTTGGCGTTTTTTTCGTAGTTGGATTTTAGTTTTTTAGGGGTTTACTCATAAACGTTGTTTAAAGTGAAGTAATGATTAGTGACAGTTTAACCATAATATTTTTGACGTTTAGAATCCTCTTAACTTTAAGCAACGTTTATAAATAAACCCGATTAAGTTTAAACCTAACGACGGGCCATCAGGGTCAGTCAGCGCATCTACTTACAACAACAGTTTGCGTGGGTAACAGGCGCCGCAGTCGCTAACAAGCAATCAGAACTTTCTGAATTCATCTGTAGAAGGTTATACCAACCGTTTTTTTTTATAAAGTACTGAAGTATCTATCTAATTGGAACTGTAGAATAATATCAAAGAGCAACGGATATTTTACAAAATCGCTGGGTTGTAAAGCGTCTTATAAAATAACTTTCATTACTTGGATGTTTGGACTTAGCCCTTCTACTTGGAGTTTCTACATGCACTTGAAACAATCATGATCAATTCGCGACGATTTGCAGTAACAGGCCCGATCACAAGAACAAGCACACCGAAACAATCAGCCCGTCTGGAGGACCTATTGTCGGCCACAATACAATACGCAATCTTAGCACACAAACACGGACAGAAGTATCGTTATAGTACGGCACGAGGCGATGGGGAGGACCATTACTAACCGAGGTCATACGACAATCAAAACTAATTGTGACAAGGGGTTCATATTCATGATACAGTAGATATTCGGTTTCCAATAAACAAATACCAAGATTTAAGATGACTAAACTGAACTTTAAGATGAAAAGACGATTCATTAGTTTTCAAAGAAGCTTCTTTGTTTAGGACTGGCTTATGACTAAACTGGAAACGTTTTATGGCTTATTTGATTTAAAAAAAAACCAGGTCCTATTAGACCATCTTTATATCCAAAAGACGTATGGCAATCAGAAAATTCGTCGTGCAGTAAGTATTCCCATTGGATACCAATGATATATCTTCAAGTGCTATAAAACTTAGTTAACATATAGCGAAACGGATTTCGTATTACATAACAAAGCGTTTATAAATGCAGAGTCCAATCCAAATGGGGTTACCTACATTAATCACGGAAATTACAGCGAAGGTTAAATGCGGCATAGACACGCTAACGCCACCTGCCTGAGAAAATACTTAATTAATATAATGAAAAAAGGCGAGGTACAAAAGTCCTGTTGCATAGATTTTTTTCGAGATGGGTCGATCACGCATATCCCAAGAAAAACACAATTTTAATTATACCTAATCAATACTAATCTTATAAATGCGAAAGTGTGTCTGTCTGTCTGTCTGTCTGTTACCTCTTCATCCTTAAACCGCTGAATCGATTTAGATGAAATTTGGTATAGAGATAGTTTGAGTCCCGGGAATGGACATAGGATAGTTTTTATCCCGGTATTCCCACCGCATCGAGACGTATGCGGGTGAAACCGCGGGGCACTGCTAGTTTATTATATTATACACACGGATGAAAAAACGAAAACCAAAATAAAATTCTATCAACACTAAAAATAATTTTTTAAATGGAAGTTATTATCAACTGTATAAGTACATGACTTTTCCACAGTGAAGTTGCAATTATGACTATTCAATCTGTTACCAACAACTTTTATGGAAAAAATGCAAAACCAGTCGGTCCAGCAAACCAATTGGTCTCTATTGTGGTCTACTCTCTATCCTTCTAAGCCCCACTTGTCAATTTTCTCCTCTGGCATACAGTCCGCATACTTAGGTAATTATAAAACTGCAGCGCAAAATACTGTTCAATACAGGTTGAAATTGAAAACATGCGACAAATCGAAATGGGAGATTGTACTCGTCATTATGAACAACTTTTACTATGAGACCAAACCTGAAATCGCGAAAAAAAATCAGCTGTTCCCTACATTTTTGTCGCATAACTCGTCAAAACAGCTAGGGTAAGTAAGGCTAGGCTAAGTAGGGAACAGCTGATTTTTTTTTCGCGTGTTCAGGTTTGGTCCCATAGTAAAAGTTGTTCATAATGATGAGTACAATCTCCCATTTCGATTTGTCTCATGTTTTTAATTTCACCCTGTATATCTGAATGAATGGGACGGGACGATAAGAAGTTGAAACCCATTTCCTCAAACGTTATGATAGCCTTTCAATCAATCAATCAACTCAGCCTATCGCAGTCCACTGCTGGACATAGGCCTCTCCCAGACTGCGCCACAGCACCCTATCCTCCGCCTTCCGCATCCAGTCTACCCCAGCCACCTGATAGCCTTTAGCTAGCTAATATCCCTTCCTACTACTTTAATAAAACTGCTTTTCAATTTTCTATATACATCATGTAAACATGAAAATTTAATTGATCCTTTAATAAGTAGAACAACATTAATTTGCGAGATGCGGATGACATTTACTGTAGGAGCGGCAAGAAAAGTTGTCCTTTAACATACGAGTAAGCTCCATTTATATCGTACATAAAAATGGCAGGATAAAACTGGGTCACTTTTATATTAAATTAGTGTCATGACTTCATGAGTTATTTGTGGTAAATATGACACACGTAGTCAAGGTGCTGTGCGGGGTTAACATTTTATTAAGTTTTCATTTTTTCACCGAACTAGTGATAGGTAGTGTTATTTGGAGGTACCTCTAGCTCTAGCTAATAAAACTGAAGCCGATCGAAATAATTGTTTCTATGAATACTATAAATTGGACCTTATTAGAATACTTCAGTCATCCCGTGGTCTTCGTTCGCAACGAAAGAGGAAATTGCATCGATATTTTTCATCCGTTGTCAACTCTTTTATTCTGTCTAAATCAGGACACAAGCGAATGCCTCGTGTGTGAAGTGCCAGTCCCAGCATATTGTTCTTTATTCAGTGAGTAAACCCACCTAACAACTTCTACCTGAGCACCGAAACATTTCAGATTCGATTTGAGCATTACTTTACAACAAGGCTCGGAAACCGGTTGAAATTCTTAACCGGTTATGGTCATTGACCCCAAACCGAAATAGATTTAGGTTAAAGGTTGCACTTTACCGGTTTTTACCGGTTTATGCGGCAAACCGGTTTTTCATGAATTTTGGTTTTGATAGTGAAAATTAACCGGTTAAAACCAAGTTTGAACCCCCCCCGGCCCCCGCCACTTTCGCGGGCACGGTCTGGACGTTGCGATTTCAACTCATTGTCACTAGAACTTGTTGGAAGCGTTAAAAAAGTAGACGAAAAAAATTTACGAATTACGGAATTAACCGGTTAATTTGGGTGTCAAAACCGTTTGAGCTTTGTAACCGGTAACCTTTATCTTTTGGGTTACATAAGAACAGTTCACTTGTTTAACCGGTTAATGAAGGAACGATATATTTACCGGTATTTAATCGAAATTAACCGCTCTTTTTAAACCGGTTCAGAGCCCTGCTTTACAATACTACCTCCCTGACTGACGAGCATTCGCCTGTAATGTAAAATTAGATTCGATTTTGAGCATTTAGTTGATTCCACAATGTCAGATGAAGCCGTCGTTGTGCTAAGCGCGGCAATATTAATTCGACATTGGTGCCATGAATTATTTAAAAACCGACGAAATACAGGCTGTTTGGATATTTTACAAAAATCAATCATTGTATCATCAAGGTGCGCATTGTAATGCTCGGATCTCTTCCCTCACCGATGTAATGTTCGAATCTGTAAGATTACAGTGCGAGCCGAGCGTTACAGAGTCGAGCATTCTGTAACGTTACATTACAGGCGAATGCTCCAAGTGATAGCACCTTAACCTGAAATATTTGTGTTACATTTTAGGATATGTACATTTTGGGATATGGACTTTTTGAGACATGGACATTCTGGGATATGGACTTTTTGCACCTTCTGTACATTTTGAGATTTGGACATTATGAACCTAAACGTCTTGAATTAGTAACTTTCATATCAGGAATATAGTAAATGACAATCGTCCAATCGTGTAACTTGCTATTGAGTAAGTTTATGTACCTAATTAGACTTTGCTATCCAAGGTCATATTTTATGTTAGCATAGTTTTATGCTAATAAAATGTTCCAAATTAGACATGTGTGAAGAAGAAAGCGTTAAGCGTCGCCAAGTTAGCATCAGAAGCATTTACTGTGAATCAATATTTCGTGGGTATTTTATAAAATAATGGAAACCAAGCCCAGACGGAGAGTGCGGGATGATCTGGACTCCTGGTCCGTGGTAGCTTTGGACCACGAGACAGGACTGAGACAGGTGGAAAGAGAGCAGGCAGGATTGTGTCTTAAAAAAAATTAACCGTAAAGAAGTCTTCTAAAATATGAAAAAAATGGGAACACAATTTCAAGCTACATCTCTGAGCGTAAAAGGTAAACGGGCGACCTATATTATCGAAGGCTTAGCATACTTTGGAAGAATTCTAGAGAAAGGCATCTGGCAGGCATTGCATGCTCTAATAATTGCTCGGAGCAAGACTACTTCCACCTTCGTAATACAATACTGAAGGTAGGTAGGTACTGAAAGAATGCGGTAACCTACCTATTATAAAATTGCCCAAAGCAAAACTTTCCGGAGGACACATGGACCAGGATTTTATTTTATTTGAGAGACAGGAGATACAAGTTCTCCGCTACATTTTATGGAAACTTAAAAACAAGGAATAAAATGTGTGAGTATGTTTTTTTTTTATATGACTCGTATAATATGGAAACAATAAACGCTCATTGCACCCCTACCATACATGCGGCTGAAAACAATAAAACTACAAAAGTTAGTCCACAGTTATTTATTTACATATTTGTTTTTTGTAGATGTGTTATGGATGAGCGTTGATTCCGCCTTATAATATTTTCTTTCATTTGAGTTATTTATCTATTTAACACGAATATCATAATCAGCCTATAACGTTCCCACTGCTGGGACACAGGCCTCCTCTCTGTGAGAGGGAATGGGCCGTAATCCACCACGCGGGCCTAGTGCGGGTTGGTAGATGTCACATGTCTTCGAATTTTTGGTTCTAGGACACGCCGGTTTCCTCACGATGTTTTCCTTCACCGTTTTGAGAGCAGTGATGATGAAATAATTTACACAAAGTAAAGCGCCTGTCTGGGTTCGAACCTACGACCTACAACTCGTAAAGTCGCGGCCAATACCACTGGGCCACCACTGCTCTGGCTGCACTGTCTGCACTGGGTCAACACGAATATAATAATTTGAAATCAGGTTCCATTTAAAGCGGTATCGCATGAACATGAATCATATTGAATGTAAATTAGTCTTACAACTAGGTTATTAGAAAGCAAAACGCTAGATATGCTTATTCCTATATTTTTACTGCAATCCAAAGCTCATATTAGTGCATGCACCAGCATTTTATGTTCTAGTTCTTTCTGGCATGCGACACAATGACAATCAAACTAGACAGCGCGTAGCCGATATCTCCTTACTCGATCGCAAATTCGAACCAATCCAAAAGTGTTCCTTGAAGAACAATGTACGAGGGACGACAAGCAATTCTCTTGACCCTGAACGTACAAGTACCCAGTTTTTTGTAAATGTATGGACGAAATACACGTGCTGCGTCAACCCCAATTAAATTGGATTAAGAGTAGGAAGATGATGACGTTCTTGGGCTTTTGGACATTCAGCCAGCTGCCCTGGAATCCAAGAGCATTCGCCAGGCGCAGTCTGCCGACTACGTAAGTATCCGCTGCGCAAGCCGCAACCGTTGTTGTTCTCAAGAATATACGCTAGTGTTCGGGTGTATGCGAGAATGCGTGGGATTTCAGACCGCGCCCCAGTTGCAGTCGCTAGAATGCACGCGCATCATGCTCTTCGAAGCTCGACATCGGGTGCACTGACTTTATGGCAGTAACGACATTTATGGAATAAGTATTGGAAACAGCGAAATATTTGCAAATTAACTTTGGCATGAGACATGCTAAATCTTCAGGCAGTCGTTTCTCTCGAGTTTATGCCACGAACAATAATCATGGCGTGGTGGCTCTTTAATAGCAGTAAAATAATTGCAAACAATAACAGGTACATGTTTATGTACAGTTTGTATTTAATAGTCTCGCTATGTTTAGGAGACGTTTTCATAAATAGTTTCAGACCGAGTACCGTTTTAAAATGAAAGTGAAGTAATAAAACTACGCATAGAACCAATGCTTAAAGCCTCGTATCCACTAGGCAACATTTGGCTCGCGACATATTGCACAACATGTTGAAAGTTAGCGCGGAACTTTTGTTTAGCAACGTTGTCTGTCTACGCATGATCAGTTGTCCAAGCCGCGCGTCATATTGCTCGCCAGCTGGCAACGTCGTGCGCTGTTGTGCAACACTGCCGAACATGTTGAGCGTCACGTGTTGCGCGCCAATTGTTGCCTAGTGGATACGAGGCTTTATTTTTCCGACTATTGCTGTCGCCCCTCGACCGCTAAGCACCATATAATAAGAGGGTTATCTCGATAGAAGGGCGCACAAGTAGAGAGCGTCTTAGTGTCTTAATTATGTTGATTCCATGTATCTTTGAAATCCGTTTAAAATTGTTTTTCCGTGAAGTAAACCGACAGAAACACAGACAGACATCAATCAATTATTACTTTATGTTGTTTTGCTTCTTGCTAGTACCTAAGTATCCCCAGCAGAATTTTGTGATCGATTCTTGGATACAACTCCACCCATATCCGCCAGCAGACGAAGAGCGGCGCTATGATTTTCTCTGTCATTGATAGAAACACCTATCAGTATTTGAAACGGCAATAGCTACTGCGAGGATATTAGATTCCAAGTGTACACTTTTACACTTTTTATAATGGTGATTTATATCCTATCGAGTTTCATTATTTCTTTTCATCGCTTGTCCTCCTTTATGAATTCTCAGTTTCCAATTAAAATCGAAAACTGTAGCAAATAAGTAAAAACACTATGCTGTTTGAACTAAAGCTCTCAGCTTAGCAACCAGTCACAAACAACACACAAACACAGTCTGTGTACTGTGGGTCCCTGAAACGTTTTTCAGGCCCGCCCAGCACTCAATGCATCTCCTAGAGATTTAATAGAAACGAGCGCTTGTTTTTGTAACATCTGCGTTTTCAATGTTTACTCTTGCATCCAATTCAATTTTTCCATTTCATTTTGTCCACACAAAGGTTAACTTTGTTGGCATATTAATCTTCGAAGTAAACTAACAGTTACAGTTAGGGGGAGGGTTGTGAGCGTTTTTCCCAATAGGTACAAACGTTCCTTTATTGTTTTATAATTGAATTATTATTAATTAATGTTTCGATATCTCGCTTTTGACGATGGAGCACGTTTGCCTAACGGTAATCTGTTCACTCGCGACTTACACTACTTCAGTTTACAGCTATCAGGATTCACAACCTCCGGCAGGGCATTACACTTCTTAGCTGTACGCAAAATGAAAGTGATCCTAAGTTTTGTGTGTATGAGTGGGATCTCCACCACGTAGCGGTGGTACATAGCCACTGCACATTGTATTACAATCTCACCTCAATTTTGTGAAAACTTAGGTGAGGTACCTAACCTTTAAAGAAGTTGAGCTGTAAAGTGAATGTATGTAAGTAAACTAATTTAGTTAATCGTAGTAATAGTCTTTTTTGAAACAATATTAATAATTACTTGTGTTTCCAAATGTACGTCACACGGGTTTTTGCGTTTGCTTATAGACTGCGTCGGGTAGGTCGGCTTATCGGAAAATGTGAAGAGGCCCTGGGTAGCGCATTTGTTGCCCCGGGTTACGGAGCTCAAACTGATAAGTGGATCGTGGAACTAATACCGAGATTATGACGTAATTTTGTAATATGCACGCGCGATATGCGCAAATGCTTACAGCAATAATGATAAAATGGTAGCACTGTACAGTCACGTCTAAAAGTATGTATACATTTGGCAATTTTCAATTGCGATTTTTTCGTGAAATAACGAATGCAACGTTGAAATACGATACTTAACATAAACCTATGGGTTCGAAAATACTATTTTCGTAATAACATAAAATTTCATTCAAAAATAAAGGAGAAAATCGCCTTTGAATAAAGCCAACTGTATACATACTTTTAGACGTGACTGTACGTGGATTTAAAAGGAATAGGATATCTTTAGGAACAAAGCTTGAAGGATTATTACAAAAGTTAAGCCTAGCAAACGTTATAGCCAGTTATAGCGATTCAAACGGTAAGCGGATTGAAACGTTGAGTAAGAAAAGAATAGCGGCACCCATTGACGCGAAGGTTTCACAACACAATAGCTACCCTCGGCAAAATTTAAAGAAAAAAAGACGGGTTGTACTCCGGGAGTGCCGGCAGAAGTGAAAACTTGAATATTAACGTTTGTGCATTTTTGATATTTTTCATTAATAGATGCACATTGTTCAATTTCCATATTTTAACCGGTTAAGGACCGCGCGTCGCCCATTGGCGACGAAACAATAGAAAATCAATTGTTTCTCATTAGCGGAGCTTGACAGATACACTTTATATACACGAATTTTACGAATACACAGCAGTGTGGCCACTACACAGACGGTCGAGCCATCAGCTGTCACCATCCATGGATGCGCGTGCCACGCTGTAACATAAACACACACGAACATTCGCGCAAGCGCCCTGCGCCGCCTAAACGAAACAGCAGACATACATTTTCGCCGCGCCGTAGAAAGAGAGGGGGATACTTCCTCTCCTAAGCCGCGCCGGCTGTCTACTCTCCATCCGTCTTACGAATTTTCGATCAGGTCACGTGTCCTGACGCGAGTTTAACATGTTTTACCCATTACAAAAAAAGTGTACAACGCCGCTAAAGAAGTTTTCACTTCAAAAAATAGTTTCACTTGTTTTTTTAATATCTTTGTTACTTTTATAACGTACTAGCAGCACCCCGCGGTTTCACCCGCATAAGTTTCGATCCCGTGGGAATATCGGGATTATCGGGACAAAAAAAATCCTATGTCCTTTCCCGGGACTCAAACTATCTCTATACCAAATTTCATCTAAATCGGTTCAGCGGTTCAAGCGTGAAGCGGTAACAGAAAGACAGACACACTTATGCATTTATAATATTGGTATGGATGTATTTTGGAGTACCTTCGTTACGTAACACACACAATATTTTTGCTTATTCGCAACCTATTAAGTAGTCTGTGACAGAAATCTTTAACCAACTTTCGACCAGTCTGATCTCAGTCTCAATCTTTCAAAAATACCTCTAATGTCCCTATATTTCTTGACATTTGCTTGTCGCCGAGATGAGACTGAGAATAGATTTGGAACGTTTAACCGGTCAAGCGTCGCGGTTCGCCGATCGGCGACGAAACAATAGAAAATCAATTGTGTCTCATTAGCGGCGCTTGACAGATTAAATTTACGAGAATAGACCTTCAGTTATTTAATCGTATTTATTATTAGGAGTAAAACAAAGTTATGACCAACGACCATATGGCTGTGTGACTGTTATGACAGAGCTTTTCAAGAAGGCTTAGCCTAAATCTACTAATTTACAAACGTTGCAATAGTCGCGTAAGTTTTTGACAGATTTTTATGGGTAATTTGTAATAAAATCACAATGCTCACAAAGTTCCTACTTCGGTCGGAAATAATGAGTTGGTCTATTGTCACGAAAAGGAGAAAATTTAATTTGGTAAATAGCTTTTCAGTAACAATATGTTTTACCTACGAATACCTACAATAATAAACTGTTTACTCTGGACCTGTCCGTCAGTTACCGTCCATCACTCATCTTGAGATGTTTGATTCGATCATCATAATTCTGTTTAATTCTGTTACATCTTAGGTTAGACATATTTCTGGATCGAATAACAACAAGATTCTTTGTTTGTCTTTCTGGTATTAAAAAATGATACCTACCTACACGTGTTTGTGACAGCCATCAACTATCAAACACAACATAAACGGGGATAAACGAGAATTCTGTGTTCTAAGAAACCTATTTATTACTTTCCTTAGTTCTTTCAAAGTCACGAAATTTCAAATAATATGTTCCTGGATCTTTATTTTTTGCAGTTTTACAAAATTGGGCCTGATTTCTTTAAAGTGAGGACAATTAGTCGTCTCTCTCATTGAGAATATGGATTAAAGAACTAACGTGTTCTTTTGAGCGCGGGGGTGCACCATGTGGCCAATTATGAGAACGCAACGCGTGTGTTGTTATAAAAGGTTACATGCTCTGTGGTTCTACTGGCGTTAATAAGTTTTTATTTTATGCTTACATGCAACCTAAAGGCTGATTTAGACAGGGTAAGTAACTGACTCCAAACTCGAGATAAGTCAGTGCTGACCCGATATTTACCTAGTGTAAATTGAATTTGGAGCCAGTAGTACTGACTCCAATGACTCAAAATTCAATTTACTCTAGGTACATCGTGAGGAAACCGGCATGTCCTAGAACCAAAAATTCGAAGACATGTGACATCTGCCAACCCACACTGGGCCCGCGTGGTGGATTACGGCCCACTCCCTCTCACCGAGAGGAGGCCTGTGTCCCAGCAGTGGGAACATTATAGGCTGGTTATGTAAATATCGGGTCAGCACTGACTTATCTCGAGTTTGGAGTCAGTTACTTACCCTGTCTAAATCAGCCTTGACACTAAGTTTGGTTGAACGGTTTTGAACTGTGAACTGTTGCAGTGAATTGTGTTTATGGCATAAATATTATACTTAGGTGTATCTCAAAAAGATTTATTTATTCATACTTATATAAAATACCTTATCGTACATCAGAAAATAATAACGAAAAAATCAATTTATCACTACGAAACATACAATGGGCGGACGCTATCTGCGATCTCTTCCAGCACCCCAATTGCGTAACACACTATCAACCACAATCTGAATCATTTTGAAGGATACCTATTGCTAATCCATTGCTTCAAATGTTCGAAAAAAAACTGCTTAACAACGTAAATAACGCAATGAATTTTATTGTACTGTCAAAAAAAAAGCGATTGCTACTGATAGTGTGTTACGCAATTTTCCCGCAGGCTACCTTGGAAAAATATGTAAGAAAGAGGTTGTTTTAAATCTTTGTAATTAAATATCTACATCTTTTATTTTACCGATGGTACCAACAGTAGATACGGTGTGAGATTTTTAGTTTCCAAAAATGGAAAGATCACATATTGAAGTTTAAACTACTTAGATAGAATAGCTGTCCTTAGTTTCCGTATAGCCGGCAAGAAAACTTTAGCGGTAGTTCAAGTCTATGCGCCAACATCATCCCATCCTGCCGACGAAGTTGAAGAATTTTACGACCTCCTACTCCTACATAAGTCGCGTGACGTAAACCGAGCCACGAGGACGATTGTACAGGAAGACTTCGACGTCATTGTTGGTGCTAGACAAGAACTCGACAGTAGCAACATAGTCGGTCTCCACGTATTAGGCTTGAGAAATAAACGCGGTACAAGACTTATTCACTTACAGTTCGCGTTCGGTCCCCTATACAGGGTGGAATTTTGTAATGCCACCTGAAGGGAAAGTACTCTTAATACTGTAGATAGAAAATTTTACACAAAGAAAACAGTCCTTTATTTTTGAATAGAAAGAAAACTGCATTAAAAAATTTTCGAAAATTTGCTTGCCACACCCGGGAATCGCACCGACTAAAATCTGTAAAAATTACACTTTGTACTTTTATTGCATTGATCGTTAGGATCAATTATAAGGATGAAATCTCTCTAACAAACTTGATAAATTAAATGATAGGAAAACCATAAAATCTTAAATGATTTTAATTATTTCCAAAAAAATGGTAAACTAATCAGTTGCTGGAAATGGGCTCCATTTTCTTGGATACACAAATGTATTCTTCTAACGAATTCATTTCTAGTAACCTTTAATAACGTGTTGTGGTGAATATTATAAATCGTATTCTGAACTTCAACTCTCAACTCGTTTACATTCGCATAAGTTTTAATGTAAATTCGTAATTTTAATAGATAAATGACGTCAACGATAACACTGGTCTGCAAAAAAAAAAAAATCTCTCCTTCAAATGTTATGTAGTTATCATGATCGATATAATAATACTGAATATAATTATAGCATTTAAAGTCATCTATCACGTATATATTTTTTGGGATGGAATTTTTTAATAGAACAATTTTTAACATGAAATTTTAATCATTAATTTAATAACTTAAATAATGTTCGATGTACACTATCACAAAACTTTAAAACGCATATGACAATATCATTACTAGTTGTTAATCACATTTTACTTAGTAGTTTTTTTCCTTTTCATATTTTCTAATGGAGTTTCTCGACAAATCGACCAACAAAAATCTGCAAGCATTGCTTCGGACCATTTCCCGTTGTACCGCCTCTCTATGTGCAAAATATCTTGAAGAAACCTCTCACCGTGCTTATCAGATACTGCTCCGAGATTTCGTGGGAAAAAATCTATGTGAGAGTTCAAAAAATTAATTTTAAGAGACATGATACATTTTAGGGCCTTATAGGAATCAAGAAGTTCTTGTAAGATTTCCTGATAGTTTTCATTTTTTTTTCAGAGAATAATTTTCTCTCTTTCTATCAGTGCACGCCGTTTTATTGTGAGCAAATACAATCTCAACTGATTAAAGTTGCGTTAAAGCGAGAATGACAGTAAAAAAATCTCAAAATATTTAAATAATTAAAATCAACTTTAAAAAAAAAAAGTATACGTGGTAGCACAAAATAAAAAGCAGATATAGATTTAGCATGCTAAACTCTTTATACGGATCATACTTTTATTGAAAGGAGGATTTCGTTGCAGACCAGTGTAATTGTAAATTACTAAAATAAGTGAACAGACGGATCTTTGATTTAAAGAGCTTTAACTTGACTCATTGCATTTATAAGTCCAGATTTCATGGTTTTCCTTTCATTTAATTTATCAAGTTTTTTAAAGAGTTTTATTTCTTATAATTGAGTCTAACGATCGATGCAATAAAGTACAGGTTGTAATTTTTACACATTTTAGTCGGTTCGGGTGAGGCAAGCGAATTTTTGAACATCTTTGAATGCAGTTTTCTTTCTATTCAAAAATAAAGGAATGTTTTCTTTGAGTAAAATTTTCTATCTACAGTATTAAGAGTACTTTCCTTTCAGGTGGCATTACAAAATTCCACCCTGTATACAGTCCCCCTGGACCCACGTGGTGGACTATGAATGAACCAGTTTCTCTGCTAGAGACGATACCAGAGTCCAAGCAGAGGAAATAAAGATAAAATACATCATCCATTTTTCAGATTAGCTAAAGTACATACATATACATCTTTTATGGGGTACTGTGTTAAATGTTACAATAAAATACCTTGTGATATATTGCAATTAAATGAAAGAAAATTTAAAACTCACATTAAACGTACACTTTATAAACAAGCATACTATAAATTAGAAGATTATATCCAAGACAAGAACGCTTGGAAACATGCTGGTCCTGCTCCATAGGACAATCTAGAGTCTAGACAAAATCAAACTGGTTGCTAATTTAATTGTAAATTTTTTTTATTCTTTTTTACATTGTTTGACTTATTACTTGTATTTTTTTTTAATTATAATCGTTTTGCTTGTATGTACCATGTTTGTAAATACGAGTATGTGAGCACCATGTATCTATCTATCAGATAATTAATTTATATGTCATGGTTTCGTTTTTAATTCTTTTACCTATTGTGGTATAGTAATTTTATTTTAGGTGCATCGTCCTCAAATGTATACTATTAATGTACCCATGCAAAATATTGTAAAACATTTTAAAAGAGTAACGGTGGAGTTTCTTGCCCATTCTTTTCCATACGAAAACTACCTTTTGGAATGGGCGACTAGAATCAATTTTATTTTAAGATAATTTTTGACGTTCAAAAGTGCCTTTTATGTGCCTATTTGAAATAAATGCTTTGACTTTGACTTTGAAGGTACCCTTATAGGCTGATTATATTTTCATTGTATAATTGGTGTAATTCAGTTAAATAAGCTTAATCCATTATACTCGTAAGTTCGATACCTTTACATACCTTTTCACGCCTGAATTTTTGAATGAGATAGACTACATCCCGAGGAAGGACATAGGCTATTTTTTTTTTAAATAATCTTAGTGTTTGAATAATCTTATAGGGCAGGGATGGCGAACCAATGGCACGCGTGCCATCGGTGGCACGTAACAAAATAATTTGGGCACGGCAACATTAACAAAATGTAGGTACCCAATTCATTTATGTAGTTTTCAATAGCAAAATTCGCACTAATTTGTCATTTCATTTAGATAAATATAAAACTTTTAATATTTACATTAGTCCTACACCAACGGGGAGTTGTCCTTAGGTGCACCTTGCATAATGCGAACAGGGGTCAGGGATAATCGTCTGTTGCTGTCTCATTTAATTAAAAACGTCTAACGGGGCTCTGCGAACTGGTTTCGGCCCCTCGTACACCTTCCAAAAGTGTGGGACCGCAGGGTCTCGAGAAATGTCAAGAGAGATTAAAAATAATAATAACAATGCGAAAGTATATCGTTTTTTTTCCAGTAATCCCTAAGCCAAGATTGTTTGTTGGCACGTCATGACCGCATGAAATATTTATTTGTAAAATGGCACGTCGATGATAGAGATTTGCCATCCCTATTATAGGGGAAGAAAGTTTGACGAATGACGCATGAAACTGCGGGACAGATTAATGACAAAATGATGTCACACGTGGAAGGTGACGTTGTGGAGTATCTCTCAGTAGACAATATCGTGGATACATTGAACACCGAACATGTAACATCGTACTCTGTTGAGTGTTTCCACTCTTTAGAGTTATCAAGAGTGCCTTCCGATAAGCTGATGCTGAAAGTTGGTGTTCCCAGTCAGAGGACTGGGAACACCAACGTTCAGCCTCATGCAAGATACGCATTAAGAGTAATGCGTATATAGAGTATGAGTATCTTGATGCAACCCGGTTACAAACTACGCACGGCGGCGCACCTGTAGCGCAGTGGCGCACTATTCCTGACGGGGGGCCCGAAGATTAATGGAGGCATCCTCGTCCAGTAAATGCAAAAAGTTAAAGAACTAGGAGAATGTAGGATATAAGAGCGAGTGGAGCGAACTCGTAATTTTAAGCACACTGCCTCGAAAACGTTAAATTTTCTTTTGACCATTCATAGAGAAATAGACTACATAAATACTTTGTCGACTTCTACAGAAAAGTTACAAACTGCCTTTTACTTACTGACAAAACTAAATTTGTCTTGTTTGGGATTTGATTTAAAAGTATTTCTAGAGATTTTGGGGCCCTCAGAGCCACGGGCCCGAGGCAGACCATCCCTGCCGCATGCAATAACTCTGACCGGATTAGCAAAAGGTGAATCTTAATTAGAATTTATTTTTTGAAAGAATGTCGATTTTGTTTAAAAATTAAAAAAGTAATTTAAAAATTAAAAAACCCGACTGCAACCTTATAAAAGTTAAATAAAAGTTGGCCCACTTTTACGGCCAACTTTTATTTAATTTAAAATGGGCTTGTTTTTAGCTTTTCAGTTAGTTTTAGTATAAGGTTGCAGTCGGGTTTTTTAATTTTTAAATTACTTTTTTTATTTCCAGCTTTTTAGTTTACAAATGTGAAAGATTTCGCAGACGATTTAGTTCTTGGTACGTGTTTTTTACGATTTCTCACTTTGAATTACTTTTAACCATATAAGTTGTATAATTATATTTTTGTAATCACCTTTTAAAATCCTTTATTTTGATATACCCCTCTCGACAGGTTTTGAGAAAAAAAATTTTTTTTGAAGGCATAATATGGCGCCAAAAACCCGCATTTTGTTTTTTTTTTTATTTTGATATCCCAGTGTCACTCACAGTAATTATACGAATCTAACGACACCTCTCAAGCTAAAATCCATCGAGCCGTTCAGGCTGCAGAGCGTGCCAAACAATTATACAAACATACATACATACACTCTCGAAAAACATAACCCTCCTTCTGGCGCAGTCGGGTAAAAAGGACATTATGCGAAAAGAAGGGATCCCGGGTTCTAGTGCTTATAAAAATAATGTATCATCTAAAAGGAAAACAATAGGGACATACAAGTAGTTAATATTTATTATTCTGTAAAAAACATTGCTTTATGGTCATTAACCAGAAAGAAAACAGGCGAGAGCGTTTCTATGGAGAAACTACCACCCGCATTTCCTCTTAAGGAGTTCCTTCGAGATGATGATCTTCCTTCCATACCTTCCTTAACATTCTGTCTGTGTTACCATTTCACGCCTTAACAACCGATCGGATTTAGATGAAAGGCCCCTGGATAGTCCATGACCTGAGTTAGGACATAGGATATTTTTTATCCTGGTTGTTCATTCCCGTGGGACAATCATAGGCATCTACGCGGGCGAAACCATGGACTCGCATTCCAGGATGAAATGTGTGCTGATTTCTCTGCCATAAAGCAGCCTCTACAGAATAGGCCATCTGGGGCATTTAAATTAAAAATTAAATTAAATATTTGTTTATTGATGGCAACTAGGCCCAATTGTTAGTAACATAGTTCTTAAAAACTATTGTTAGTAAACACACACAGAAAACAGAATCAAAACAAAAATAAAAAAATTGCAAAGTTAGCCGTGGGGTCTTCTGACCAGCACCTCCACAGCGTGCGACAACCAGGGTGCGTCGTATTTTTCCATTAACATACTTAGGATGCTGTTAGAACTAGACCGCGCTCTTGACAAGACGGTCATTATTCTCTCTCATTATTTTGAGATTGAGCTCTTGTCATTATTCTGAGATTATTTCTCCCGAGCATAAGAATTTGATTAGATAGTTGCGGGCAGACCATTAGTATAGCCATTCTTGACTGCCTACAAACAATTGCCTAGGACCATCGGTTATTCTGTAGTTTTTTGAATCTTTGTAGAATCTATGGACTATGTACGAAACTATGAGAACAGTAAGGGGAGAGGTGGGCATGGGCTTAGAAATTTCACTGTAGCATTGCATGTTGTAAGTAACACTTTCTGGCATGGTCCTTTATTAGGGAAAGACAGTAAAATTTTTCATACAAAATCACAATACTGTCACAACCGTACCAACAATATCACGGAAAATTAAATTGTTTACCTAGGGCAGTAGACAGCCACAACTGTACCCATATAGAGCATTGTGAATGAAATCTGTTTGTGTATGGCACACATTGAGAGCACGTACACCACTTGTTTTTTACAGTAAATCAACGTGACCTCAGCCTTATTGCTTAAAGCATAAAATTTATACAATAAGTAAATCAATTTTACACTCCTGTAGCCATGTTTGACATAAAGAAAGTACCAAATTATACTGCTGTCTGTACAGTACTGTCATTCCATGAACTTGATATGATATTAGATAACAACACCAGATGTAAAGGAAATTGCATTAAATTGGGTGCTAGTTATAAGTATATAAAGCAATAGAAACTTTTGTGTACATTACAAAACATTATTTTATTATTATTTAGATTTACTTTCAGCTGTCCCATAAGCAAAACAAAGAGTTCTTCTGAGCGGTTCTAGGTACAGCGGGCAGGCTGTTTTAAAACCCCAAAATTATAAAAGTTGGTTGAATCGTTGCTTGAAAAAATACTTGCTTAAAATTATAAGTACCTAGTAAGTCTTTCAAATATGTTTTACAGTTATCATTAAAATAAATGTTTCTGTTAATATTTAGACCCGAAAACTTCTGATTTTATGCCAAAATACATGTCAATTTGAGTAGTCTTTACAATTATTACTAGTCCTAAAAAATATGTACATATAGTTAAATTTTCTAGAAGAATTGCAAACTGTTCTACTTAATGCTTCCTGATAACATTCATAATGACAGATAATTGTCTTGCCTTTTGTTCGATATATAACCAATGCCACATTTACATAACAATCATGGGGACAAATGACCAGCTCAATTAGAGGCCCCATTGAACATGTTGTTGTGAAGAAATCATTCATTATGAACAAGTAATAGGAATCAAAGTTGGACTTTGTTAAAAGGTTTTAATAGGTAATTGATCATGATAATGCCTGTTGCAGACTGTGAACAGTTTCCAGTAGATTCATAATTATGTCAACATTTTACTTTTTCATTTTTGTTAGTGCGGGGAGCAATGAAAGAGTGGTATTTATTTTAGGGGCAATGGTTTATTGCAGTCTAAGTCTTTCCCAGACAAACAGTCAATAATTTAAGTAAGGAATATTGTCCGTCACGGTGGAGTCCGTTAAAGCAAGTGCTCATCGGGCCGAGCCATGTCGCTTGCCGATGACGTGATCACACTGCCTGCATGTGCAGGCTGCTCGCAAGGTTTGTTAGGTTCGATTCCAAACATTTTAGTGGTCGCTGTTAGCATTTTCACAAGTGTGAGACACATTATTTAATTAAACCTCATAATGACAACAGAACCTCCTAATGACTTGGTGTTTTAAGGGGCTGACTGTTGCACCCAGTTGAATTGTAAGGTCTTAAAATTATAATAAATATAAAGACACTAACCTTTACATGAGGCAGCATTATAAACCCAAACAGGTGTCTTCTTTTATTCATCTCCATCATTTTCATAACTTACAGTCCATAACACTTAAGTACTTAAAACTACATAACAAACTTCAAAATGTGCAGAAAGTACAGATATCTCATATTTAAAAATTACATTAAATAAAATGGATTTTAATAATGTTACACCCTACCAGATTGTAATCAAAAAACGTCTTGACAAAACTGCACTAAAAATTATACAAACAATGGCCTAACGGCCGCGACACAAAAGATAAAATGCAATACGTAAACAACAGATCGTTTTACTAAAAACAAACGACTAAACGGAGTAGCGATAAGACGTGAAATTCCTAACTTATTTTCAAATTAGAAAATTTAACTAGTTATTGTACCTACATTGCGTAAAATTCACATTTCACTGTTAATACTCGTCTAGCACACTATAGTCGATTGAAAAAGTCTTATCCTAGATACATGTCTTTTTATTAAAATTCAGAATTGACAAGTTTATCAAATATCTCCCACTGCATTTTGTACAACTCTACGCCATATTTGCAAAGTAGGTGACGGTGTTGCCTCATTAATGAAAAAAACTACCATGCTTTAATAGTAATGCACAATTGCAGACACAAACTCAAGCCTTTTCCTCAAGCGAAACAGGCCGAAACGTTGTCTATCCTGTCGAATATTCCTCAATCTATCTTTCATAGTAAAGTTTTACCGTTAATCCTTTACAAAACAACGCATAACTTACAATAAACATAAACCCATAGAAATAGGCACAAACTAAAGAACGCATCTGCTACGATCTTTACCATATCCTTCTGCTTGTTCTGGATGCGAGAACTTACGCATATGAGGGCATCCCTTCCAAGCGTTTTGCGCTTACAGTGTCAATATTATTTGTTTAGTAGATACTAATTATGTTTTTGCTTTGCTTTTCATTCATCTCTCAACATGGCCAAACCGTATTTCATACTTCTTTAAATTTTTGTCACTATGATTGAATAATATTTATAAGTATTGTAAATAGGAAAAGTTAACACTTTTACTCGTTATTTATATTATTTGAAACTGTATGAGGTCGGTGTTTACTAATTGCTCTGAGAAGAAATACCGAAACAAACTCAGAGGTCAACGTTTCTTCTAAAGTAGGTAGGTTCTTAATAATTATTCATTGAAATGCTCAGGTGGTAATTATTGAGAATATTGTTGGTTTGAATGCCTCAGTTGGTCTCCAGAAGACCTACCTATATTAATCCACGTAGATTGCTGCTTAAGCGTATGCCTTGATGTTTTACCGATTATGTATGTAAAAAGAGCTATACACAATATAGTGTATTCCTAACTGTGCGCACTGACGAAACATTCACATAGAAACATGTTAAAAACTCTGTTTTTCGACAATATATGATCCACGTTTGCTTTGTCATATAAATTGTTGATCTGAAACTTGTTCGACATTTCATATCTCTTCAGTATTATGCCTGGCGTCGACTACAGCAGAAACGCCACGATTCGAAGCGAATCAACTACTATTTATTTTAAGAAATATTTAAAAATGTTATTAGATATGTAGATAAATACACGACATCTATATATATATAAATGAAACCCGTTTTCCGTTGCGACATAACATGAAAACGGCTGGACCGATTTCGCTAATTCTTTTTTTGTTGTGATCGGTATTGCCGGGACAAGGTTTGTATGAAAGTAAATTTTGGAAATTCGAAAAAAATATTGCACCCGTGCGAAGCTGGGGCGGGCCGCTAGTAATAAATAAATATGTTCAATAATAATATAAGTAATAATAATTCTTCAATTTCTTCCCATATTCATCCAACGCTGTACATCGTGATAATGTGGATCTTCATGAATATAAAATTCTGTATATTGTTGGATCAGTGATATCAATAGTTTTTATTAAATAAATTATAAGATTTTTATGAGTTTTTAAACAATAACATAAAAAATAATAAAAATACGTTGGCGCGCATCCGCTTCCCCGCGTCGACTGAGGCGTGCCGAGTCGAATACTCGGATCGAATCGCATCGGCGAAGAAATTCGCTTGTCGAGCAATGCGCGCGGTCTATTCGATTCGGCGCACCGTGGCTCGTCGCTAATGGACGCAGTTTCATAGTAAATATATAGGAGGCGACTTTCTGCGATTCGATTCAACTCGGCTTGGCGAGCCTAGTGGACGCGAGCCTTAACAAACCAATACCATATATGTTTTGATGTTTACCGTCTTTAGTTTGAGACCGGAGCCCTGATTCACAACCATACGACAGGCTATCGTATCGAAAACCTGACATTTCGATAACCTGATTTGACCCCTCAACAGCAAATAGCTGTTGGAAGAATAGCGGGCGTCTATTTGATTTAATTAAACTGACAAAATTTTCGGGTTTTAGACTTGTGAAAAGCATTGAGAAGACTCCTACGATAACAATGATTAATGTTCGATACGATACGGAAGCATATCGAGTGTTTGTGAATAAGGGGGCAGTTCCGGTTCATCAAGTTGGGTAACAATGCAAACGCGGCTCGATACATTGTCAAAAAAAGAGTTGTTTTTAAATTATTATGTAAATGTTAAGGCGCTCCACGCGCGCGTGAGCGCGGGAGTTGAATTTGTATGTAAAAATCTGCTCACCGCGACGGAGCGCGGTGCAGTGTGTGGAGCGCCTTAGCCAGTGCAAACGCAGAGTTATACATGCGCGTAAAACTAAGTATAATTATAAAAGAATGATTACGGATTTTTTTTATAAAAACTTTCTATCTGCAGTTTTTTTTTCTCCTTCTACCTAAAAATAATACCTTTATAGAAACTATTTCCGATGTCGGCAACCCTCTTTCAACATCTGTCATCCGTATATGTCGTAGTGAGGACCAAACTAAAATGATAAAAATCGACTTCTCAAGGTGCCTTGTCAAGTAGCGGCAACGTGAATAGTCGACTAAAAATTTAATTGGTGAGAAAAAATATCGCAATATTACAGATTTAGAATGGCATTCCATTTGTTTGTTGCGTGACTAAAACCATTACCATATAATATTGAATCAGAAACTCTGCAGAATGACATGGAACTGATAATGTAATCCTCCATTTTATAACCAATCCTCACGTTACCATATTCTAGCAGTGGAACATTATACTATGTAAGTGAAAACGGGGATAAATGTGCAGTACTAGCTTCTTTTTGTACGTATTTAAAGCTCGATTGTGTATATACGGTTTCGCATAAAACAAAAAATTGTTATAGTACGTGTCACGAAAGATGAGACTTGACTTTTATCTTAACTTTATTATTTCGTAATAAATATTATAATATTGTTAAGAATTTTTATCTAAATGTCATCGATAAATCCAGGGATTCATCGATAGTTACCCATAATGTGTATATCTATTCAGGAATAGATATACACATTATGGGTAACTATTTCGTACTGTACGACTTACCTGCGCTCCCTACTAATGAGCTTGTCAAGTCTCATCTTTCGTGGCGCGTATTATACATTATCTGTGTTAACATAACAAAAAAATATCGATTGCAGCCTGAGATTGCAGCATTCACAACTGTCATTTTGATCTAGCAAATTAAAAATCAGAGTTTATCACCCACTACACTACCCCGGCATCTTATAGTACTCTTTGCACTAAACGCACAACGCGCGACGCCACACAGTAGAACGATTGTATGGGAGAGGTTGGACTTAGGCATTTCCGAGAAAAAAAAAACTCTAATATTGAAAAACAAATAATGCCATCGTATTTAGTTATCAAATGCCTTCAAAACTTGTACTGACAAATTTCTTTTTATCTCTCGTATTTCAGGAGTTAATTGGGAAAATGTTAAATTTTACTATGAAAATGACTGTATCGAGCACTCTGACGCCTGATTCCGGCCTCGTTTCATGTTGTAGGCTTTACTATCGTATTACGCATAGCAAAAGGTTCATTTACTGCTAAGACACATGGTGCGCCAAACGTGCACCTTCTGACATATATGGTGATGTATTCTTTTACTGATCGAGCTCTCTGCCTCCTGAATCTGATCCTATTTCATGTTGTGGTCTTTACTAGCATAATACACATACTAAAAGCTGCATTTAGCGCTAAGACACATAGGGCGCCAAACGAGCCCTTCTGACAAATAGGATGATGTATGAAGGAGGTTGAACACAGGCATTTCCGAGAAAAAGTCTAATTTTGAAAAATGAATAATTCCATCGTATTTATCTATCAAATGCCATCAAAACTTGTAGTGACAAATTTCTTTTTATCTCTCGTATTTCAGGAGTTAATTGAGAAAGTGTGAAATTTTATTATGATTCCGGATCAGGCGGCAGTGCTTGATACAGTCATTTTCATAGTAAAATTTCACATTTTCTCAATTAACTCCTGAATTACGAAAGATAGAAAGAAATTTGTCAGCAAAGTTTTGAAGGCATTTCATAGCTAAATACGATGGCATTGTTCGTTTATCAAAATTATACATTCTTTCTTTCTCGGAAATGCCAAGTCCAACCTCTCCCATACAATCGTTCCACTGTGCGCCATCGCGGCAGGCCAAGACGAAGATGGCGGGACGGACGAGCTTGACTCCTACCGTACGGACTGGCCGACACTCGCAAACAAAAGACAGAATTGTCTGGAAAAGGGAAAGGGAGACCTTTGCTCTTCAGTAGGACAATACAGGCTAGTTAGATTAGATTTCTTAAATCACAAGACAGTAAATTGGGTCAGTGAAACAATTCAGTGAACAGAATTTAGTCGATTGTATTCGAAATTTTATTATCATTGATGAAATATTGAATCGATTACCGGTGGCTGTGACTGATTTGACTGACTACCGTGATAAAAAAAGTTTATTTGTCATAGAGTAAAGTAATATATGATAATTTATGATTTATTGATTTGTGTAATGTGTGTTAGGCTGTGTTGGGCTAATACGTGAAGTTGTATCAGTTTCACATTTCATATTTTTTTAATTTCTTTTTTGTTTACCGCAGCTGTTTATTTACCGTTCTTTTAGTGTCTTCGGCGGCATTATGGGTAAGTAGTGTTAATAAATTAATCAGTTTAAGTTATAATACTTCTATTTCTGCATAAAAACACCTGTTGTTTCGGGATGTCTTTGTTTCCAGAAGCTGTATTCGAAGACCGTGAAAATTTAAATGAATTTTTGGAAGATGCCGAACTACAACAGTATTATGAATTGTTTAGGTAAATATAAACAACTTCGTGTCTCAGTTTTGTTTAGAAAACCCATTTACATTCGTGTTGAGAATTACTGTACTGACCTGCTTGTTAGGTACCTACTTACCATTCACTGATTTGGTATTGGTTCTTAGTATTTTTCGAACGAGTAAGACTTTTGTTGTATTTATTTGTCTGCATCTGCGATTATTTGTATTCAATTTAGTGCTAGATAAGTTAATATAACCACATGCTTAATACTTTGGCTGATGCAAATTTTGATCAGATTATTATGTCCAAATTCAAATGTGGAAAATAATATTTGTAGTTTTCTAAGTATTTGCCATAAACACTACAAATATACTATAATACCTAATTTGTGTTCTATGTTATGGGTTTGGTTTCTGCACTTAGTCCTTCAAATGGACCATTGTGCGTGGGTTATGTCGGCCGTTGGTGGTTATTTCAACCAGCCCACCTCCCTCCAGAAGCTGACTAGGTCTCCTGGTCTGTTGAGAATATCTGTGTATGATTGGGGTGTCTCGAGGGTTTCTGATCTGATCTGGGTGACGCCTGTGCACTCAAAGAGCACATGCGCAACGGTTTCATCAGCCTCCATGCAAGCCCTGCACAGGGGACTGTCCGTTATGTCTATAGTGTGAAAGTGTTTGTTCAGCGAGCAGTGTCCCGTGATGGTCCCCGTCACCAGGCGCAGGCCCTTCCTGTCCAGTCGTAGTAAGCGCCTGGTTAGCTTGCCATCCAATAATGGCATAGCTTCCTTGGATTGCCTGCAGCCTGGTGACGACGACCACCAGCTTTCTGCTTGTGTGTGGGTGTGCTCCTGTAGCCACTTGTGTAGTTGGTTGAAGGGGATGGGCACGATAGGTTTCAGTCCACAAACTGACATATTGGATGCCCTTCTGGCCAGTTCGTCAGCTGCGTCGTTTCCTAGTGATTCACTGTGTCCTTTTATCCATTGTAATGTCACTATGTTGCGGTTCTGTACAGTTACCTGTTCAAGCGCATTGTGACATTCTAGTATTATATTCGATGTGATGCATTTTTTAACTAGGGATTGGAGGACTGAGGCGCTGACAGAGAGTATACGAATATTGGTGTCCGTAACTGTCCGGGCTGCTATGGCATTAGCCGCTTGTATTGTGCCCACACTCCACTTGGTAGACCGTGTTGAGCATTCCCAGCAGTTTGGATATTTTTATGTTGAGGTTGTGTGAGAAGACTCCGACTCCAGTTCAGCAGTCGGTCTTTGAGCCATGAGTGTAAACTCAATTCCTTCGGGCCTGAGTAGTCGCACTGCTCCTCTCTCTCTCTCTCGTCGCAAGGTGATACCATCATTGGCTGCCGTTTGATTGCATCTTCTTTTAAACATATGTGTTTGACCCTAGAGTCTTTGCTCAGGGTTCCTGATATATAGAGTCTAAAGGCAGCCAGGGCTGCCTCTTCCCGCACTATGTGGTGTAGGGGCGGCAGTCCAAGCATACCCTGTAGGGCTAGTATGTGTAGTTCTCATCCTGATTTGTGTTTTAAAAACACAACTTTTATGTGAAAGTTGCAGGACACTTATGTTTAGATATGTGATAATATGATAGTAAGTATTACATATTTATACATTGGAATGGTTTGTTTGTTTCAGAGACGTATTAAAAGTAACAAAAGTGTCACAACTTAAATTTGTAATGACTGAAGACTTAACTCAAATTGGCCTGTCAAAGCCAGAACAAAGACGGTACAAGAAGATATATGCCAAGTATTTTCCTAACCCATATATATCAAAGATACGGAACATTCTGAAACCAAATAAAAAGAGAGACCAGGTTAGTGCTATTGTTACAAAGGAAGTTGTCATAAAATTCATGTTATGTTCTAAAAGATTAAGTAATTATTTCTGTAAAATTATCAATAGCTAGGAAGCAGTCTTTACTCTCTACTTGTGCCTTCCAACATTTTAGGCCTAACCAGCTAGTGTACTGTGTGTGTATCTTCACTCCGCACCAGATGCCTGCAAACAACAGGCCTCCAGTTGTGGGAGGGAACTTGGGAGAGCCATGTTCAGTCCTGGACCAATTTATTATTAAATTGATTTAGTTAATATATGTATTTCAGAACTGGATGGATGTACTGTGTGAATGAGGATATGGTTAGTAAGGTGGTGAATACCGAGATGATGACTAATAGAGAAGTATGGAAGAAAAAGACATGTCGCACCCCAAATAAATTTGGATAAGGGCAGGAGAATGATGATTGTGTATTTCAAAACTAAAATGATATTAATGTTAGCTTTCATAGGCTTCTTTACTGTTAGATCTATTGACAGTTGATATACATACAGGGTGTTACGGAAAGGGTTGAAGAGTGTATCTGGTCTAGAATCTCTGTACAAAATTTCAGCTCAAAAACAGTAACTTTGAAAATGCTTAATATTTTTTTTTATTTCGATAGTTTATTAAATTGAAATCATAACAAACGTGTCACCACACTACGAGGGTCATTATCCATTATCAGTAGTGTGTCTGTGCGCCTAGTACACGCACATCACGCCGCCGCGCGCCAGTGCAGCGCCGTGATGTCGAAATAAAAATATTAAGCATTTTCAAAGTTAATGCTTTTGAGCTGAGAGATTCTAGACCAGATACACTCTTCAACCCGTTTGTATTGATATACCCTTTCCGTAACACCCTGTATATGGAGCATCTGCAACTGTAGTAGTTGCTATTCCTAAAGCACCCCAATGATGCCTTTACAATCTGTTTAATACAGATAAAATATAATTTTGCATATTTCAGAATTTTCCTGGTCATTCGTCTACTATAGCATTAGACACCCAACCGGTTTTCGAGAACAATGTGAAAGTACCTACAAAACACATAATTTCCATAGAAGATATAACTATCAACAAAGAACTTGGTATGGGTCAGTTTGGTGTTGTGCAACAGGGAACATGGACTACAGGGAATCAAAGAGTAAGATCTTTTTATTGATTCTATTATAAGGGATAAAAAGTTACCTATGTCCTAATCCAGGTCATGGTCAACCTGAGCTTGTATGCCAAATATCATCAAATTATGTTGAGTTGTGAAGGTGTGAAAGATAACAGCCAGGCATAGTTTATACTGTCACATTTATAATATTAGGTATTGACGGTAGTATTGGTTAATAACATCTTCGCGGTCACGGAGGCCAATCTCGATAGAGATTAGCCGAGCACGCAGGAAATATTGTGCCCAAGTGCACTACCTCCTCCCTCACTCCTGTAGTCCGATGGTATGGCGATCCGACACGACCGGGGTGAGATCAGGCGCAGGACCGCTTAGCGTGCTTGCCGAGCCACGGGGATGTCACACCCCAACTTATAAACTCCGGGCTACTACTGAGAAGTTCTTAATGGAAAAACCCAATACCTAACACTAACCTGGAAATCGATCACCACACTAATGGTCAAAATTATAGGAACCGGCCTATATTTTGTGGACCGTTATTGGTTAAAATTATTGGTTAGGTACAAGAGTCTTCTCTTGTATCTTTACCAATCGTCAAGCAAAGGCCTCATAGTTTTGCATAGTAGAACCTCCCATATGGAAGTAACTGAGGTAAGATTAGCTTACGAATCTATTTATATGCCCAGTTTGGGAATAAAAATGCTACCATTGGCAAGCAAAACGATTCGTTTTTTGTTTATAGGAACCAAACATAAGCAGTCTCTTGCGACCACGACTAACAGGGTAGTTAAAATGCTATTATGAATAATGCAGCAAGATAGCAACTGTTTAAAAATCAGATAAATGTAGGCATTGTATTCCCATGGAACGAAATGTTTAAGCAACAGTGTAGCAAGACCTTGTCACCTTTTCTAACAGTAATTTTCTTACATTGTAATTTTTTTGCTTTCACTGCAGCTGCTATCAGTTACGGCGTCTGATATTCATGTATGCAGATGCGAGATCCTGTGTTTACGTCTGTTGTTAGTTTGTGCAAATATGCCTTAATGGCTACGAATAAGTAATAAATCTTACTTGTTCGTAGCCTTAAGGTCGTATTAAGTCAGGGCTTCGATACTTGTTGTCCTGAATGCACTTGGATAAGGATTACGTTTTAAGAACTTGAAGATGCAACTCAGAAAAATCTTTTTATTTTAGTAGTAAACATTTTTGTGCTAAGCCGTTATTCCCACCGGTCATACGTGGATTTTTGACAGTCGTCAGAAGTCCGAAAGGCTGAAAACCAGTCTTACCAAGGGGTATCTTATTACCCAGTAACTGGGTTGTGGAGGTCAGATAGGCAGTCGTTCCATGTAAAATACTGGTACTTAGCTGCATCCGGTTAGACTAATAGCCGACCCCAACGTAGTTGCAATAACAGTTTAACATACTTAAGTCCTTGTAGAAATGTTGGAGGTGGACACTAAGTTTGCCGTTTGATTTTAAAAAACGTATTTAAAGCCAGATAAAACTTAACACGTTGCCTGTCCGTGCATTATATATAATGCATTTTTGGCTGCTGCTGTGACGTCCGTGCTTTATTTATAATGCACGAGCCTATTCTTTTTGAATGAAGAAGAATGAAGTTTTAAGAGCTACGTCTTTAATATTTCGCAGACGTATGAGTAGTGAATTGGGAATAATAAAACACCAATGTGCCGCGAATTTTTTTTTATTGGATTGGATCGTGCATTAAAAATAATGCAATGCTGAAATTCAGTAAATTCAGAAGTTTTATTGAAAATCATTGTATATGTTTCGTAAGTATATAAAATGAAACATTTTGGCCGAAAAAAAAATTGGACGTCACGACAACCTTATCCAAAATACTCTGGACAGGCAACGTGTTAATAAGCCCTATTTACTGTTTCAGCTGCAAGTAGCTATAAAATGCTTAGGGCACGAGCGGATGACGTCAAACTCGACAGAATTCTTGAAGGAGGCAGCTGTGATGCACAGTATTGAGCATCCCAACATCGTTCGTTTGTACGGTGTGGTACTTCATCTGGACTCCTTGATGCTGGTACGTATGCAAACCCAAGTATAAGCAAAGCATGTCAGGCACTTTTGAAGTGTCAGGAAGACGGCTGAGCAAGTTAGTTGACTGTTCCGAGGTATATATATATACTAATAATAAAGCTGAAGAGTTTGTTTGTTTGTTTGAACGCGCTAATCTCTGGAACTATCAGTCTGATTTGAAAATCTTTTTTTGAATTTGTTAGCCCAATTCTTGAGGAAGGCTATACGCTAACATCACGCTAGGAAAAAAGTAAGAAAGAGCGCTAAGCGAAAACCAAGTACACAATAGCGTGGGCAGGCGATGCGATGCGACGGGGTAGGTTGGGGGAACAAGAAATTTCACACGGAGGAAGTCGCGGGCATAAGCTAGTAATATTATTTTGTGGAGAAGGAAAGACGAGGGATCAAAGCGGAAAAAATATTCAACAATTGAGTTATAACATAAAGGAGAAGTAAAGAAGTGCTCATGCGTCATTTCAACTCGAAAGTAAAGAAAGCTTTTTTCAGTGAGGTTCAAGTTTTCAAAGCTAATGTAGAAATAGATTGTTCTGTATCTGCATCCGGTTAGATTGGAAGCGGACCGCAACATAGTTGGTAAAAGACTAGGCCGATGATGATCTCGGACTAAACTAAAGTTTTCTGCCAAGTTAGTTGTAAGACACGGCTATAACATAGCATAAAGCATATTTTTGAAAGCCTAGTTTAATAACATACCATACATTAACTAAAATAATTAAAAAACCAACAACCGCTTCAAACCAAAGAAACAAAAATGCTGTAAAGCCATTGAAACGTTAGTATCCTAAGAATTTCGTAATTATTTCAGTTTTTTCCTCCTGCTTGTCAAACGGTATTTTTAGAACAGATGGTGCCCGCTCCCCCACTGAGCTATTACGCAGTGGACATTTTTCTTACCACAGTATGTTGAGACTAAACAAACTTGATCGTTGTTTAGCGAAATGGCAAAAAGGATTTCAACCTTTTAATTTCGTCACGCCCGTTTGTCCGGATGTTACACAGCCATTTTACTCGGAGAATATTTGCACTATAGGTATCTATGAAAACTGTAAAGACGGTGTATTTTGTGCACCATCTTTACCTGAACCTACACAAAATACAACGTCTTTGTGTAGTGCAGGCGTAAATATTTAACCCAATTAAGGAACCAGTTACTGGGTGTGGTCCAACACGCACTTTGGCGGTTGTTGTTCTTAGTCATAGTCATAGTCATAGTCATAGTCATTTATTCATAAACAAGTAATTGTATCTGAATTTAAACACAAACATTCACAATTACGATAGACACACTAAAATAAATTACATTTGAATTTCATAGCTTAAAATTTAAAATAATAACAATACAATAATTAACAAAAGATAAATTTGATAGATTGGTAATTTAAAATAATAACAATACAATAATTAATAAAAGATAAATTTGATAGATTGGTACAATTCATTAAAAATAATAATATTAAATTAATAGTTAGATCAATAAATCAGAATGAATAAAATCCAATGAAATACAACACTGTTTTTCAATAAAATAAAAATTAAAATCCAATAAAATTACAGCTCTTCTACCGCATATAGACACTTATTCAATAGAAATTCCTTTAGTTTTATTTTGAAGGTGCTACTGTAGACAGCACCTTTTATGTCCTAATGTTTTAGTCCTCATAGGCGTTTAAGAATGTTTATCAGGAGGTGGTACTGTGGTAGGAATTGTAGGTAGAAGAGGTTTATGTCTGCATTATCATCTCCACAAGCAGCGACATATGTATATCCAAATGTGCAATACGATGAGCGAGAGAAAACCCTGACAATATTCGTATCATTTACATTTCGGTATAGTAGCGACACTCGCCCGTCCCGGTGACGCTTGTATGATTCCAGAAATTTCTAAATCTAAATGATGGTAAAAACTGGAATGAAAGCCGTAGACTAGTTTTTACTAACGGTAGAAACTGTAGTCTCTCGATTTCTCTCGGACCCTTTCTAGACACACATTTTTCCTGCCGTGAAAAGCTACGGCTTATTCGCCGTATGTAAGCACGATCGTCAATGTTGTATGGATCAGTATGGAAGCTTGTTGACGGACACGTTTTTTCTACGGCGGTGGCACGGTTTGTTCGCCGTACCGTAAAGAAACCGTACCGTGTACAAAGGTTTTTCCGATTATAATAGGACATAATAAACATACTACGTGAAATACATTCCAGGTGACGGAGCTGGCGCCTCTTCGTTCGCTCTTAGAGTGCCTCCGGGAGGTGTCGTTCCGGCTCAACTTCCCAGTGCCAAATCTCTGCGAGTTTGCGGAGCAGATCTGTGATGGGATGACTTATCTAGAAAGCAAAAGACTGATACACAGGTATGTAGAGTTTAGTAACGAGATGAGTGTGCTGCTAACTTTTTGTCTTTACAACCCCTTTGACAAAAATTAGATTTTAAATGAAAATGAATGTTTGCACCTGACTATAGTTATAACTATGGTTTTAAACTAGCTGTGCGATCATACGACAAAAAAAAACCACCACGACCACCAACCATGGGAACGTACTGCCGGGAAAAAAGTAACCTTTGCTATGACCTAACATTGTCTACCTGTGAACCAAATTTTATCGAAATCCGTTCAGCTGTTAAGCTATTTACATTTATAAAATAAACTATGAATATGTGAAGATGAAGAATACCCACCAGGGTATTCATCTTCACATATTTATAGTTTGCTGACACAAAGGAGCGAGCGCAGGGTAGCGCGAGCGGCGACATGGCTGACAGAAAAACAATTCAATTGCGAGCGAAGCGAGCGCGAGCTCGACGAGCGGAGTGAGGAGCCGGGACAAAATATTATTTTATTAAACTATATCTCAACTCTTGTCAGGCGCAAGTTATGTAGTATTGTTTGGAACCAGGACGCGTGCGTACACGTTACAAACTATACACGAGCAGTACGCAAAATTCGTGTATACAACTATACATTGTAATCGCAATTAAAAAAGTAGCAATACAAAGTATACGTGAGCATTTTCCTATGGCTGCGTTCTGGCCTTGTGTAGAATTGAAAGACGCTACCCCGCTCGCCCCCTATTACATGAGACTTAGACACAACTGGCGTAATTTGGGTACACCTGAGTAGTGAGTACACCTCTGCCTAACCCTTCTGGGAATACAGGCGGGATGTTATGTTATAACCATTTTAACGACTGCGGAATATCCATCGTAGTAAAATGTTCAAATTATAATTTTTCAGAGACCTTGCGGCAAGGAATATATTAGTATTCAGTAAGGATAGAGTGAAGATATCGGATTTTGGACTGTCGCGTGCCTTGGGCGTCGGGAAGGACTACTACCAAACAAACTACAATGTGAATCTAAAGCTACCAGTGGCATGGTAAGTTAAACAACTTAATATATTATTAAGCTAGCGACCCGCCCCGTGCGAATTTACAATACATCGGGATTTCTTTTTTTATGAAAGTTCAATAATAAGGGGAAGCGGCAGGGTAGCCTGCGAAATTCAAATTTTCTTACGTTTATTGCAATTTGCACGCCAGTGTCATGTTGATTAAAATATGATTCGCGAGCGTAACATATATGACTACAGAATTATAATCATTAAAATCATCGATACAACCCTCTGAGTTCATATAATCCTATGCGAATTTATAATTTTTTTATTGCTGAATGGGCCTGCTCTAACTAACCCACGATCATGCTTGTGGGAAAGCGATGAATTTGTAGCCATGCTCATGTGCTCGCAATGCTGTTGCGCTGTATTTTATTTCACTGCCCGTTGTTTTTGTCTGACTGCGGCGAAGTTCAAAACCGGCCAAGTGCGAGTCGGACTCGCCCATGAAGGGTTCCGTAGCAGCAAGTAACATAATATAAAAGTTCTTGTAGTTCGTTGTAACTTTGTGAAAGGTAAATTGCGGTTTTCGATTTATGACGTATTAAAAAAAAACTACTTACTAGATCTCATTCAAACCAATTTTCGGTGGAAGTTTACATGGTAATGTACATTATATATATTTTTTTAATTTTATCATTCTCTTATTTTAGAAGTTAGAGGGGGGGGGGGGGGCACACATTTTACCACTTTGGAAGTGTCTCTCGCGCAAACTATTCAGTTCAGAAAAAAATGATATTAGAAACCTAAATATCATTTTTGAAGACCTATCCATAGATACCCCACCCCACACGTACAGGTTTGATGAAAAAAAATTTTTGGAGTTTCAGTTGTAAGTATGGGGAACCCCAAAATTTATTGTTTTTTTTTTCTATTTTTGTGTGAAAATCTTACTGCGGTTCACAGAATACATCTACTTACCAAGTTTCAACAGTATAGTTCTTATAGTTTCGGAAAAAAGTGGCTGTGACATACGGACGGACGGACAGACAGACAGACATGACGAATCCATAAGGGTTCCGTTTTTTGCCATTTGGCTACGGAACCCTAAAAGGAGGCATTCTCTAATTATTAATCATACTTTTAGATATTGTTTCTCAGTAACTGAATTATGTATGCAATTCTTATGAGAAATAAAGTTGTTCTTAAACCTCAAGAAGGCATTCTTCTTTTTATACACTGATACTTTGAGTATCTACTCAAGTTTCGTAAATGCCAATGATACTCGGTGACATCCACCATGACATACAAATTGGATTAATGTGCAGCAACGTCAAGGATGTCTAGCCTTTTCCCAACTATATTGGGGTCGGTTTCTAGTCTAACCGGATGCAGCTGAATACCAGTATTTTACATGGAGCGACTGCCTATCTGACCTCCACAACCCAGTGACTGAGTAATATGATACCCCTTGGTAAGACTGGTTGTCAGACTTTCGTGCTTCTGACCCGTAACGGCTGTCAAAGATCCACGAATGACAGCCGGGACCAACGGCTTAACGTGCTTTTCGAGACACGGAGGGATCTCGGTATGTAAAGATGGTCACCCTACCACAGACCAACCGTGGCATAGCTTAACCTGATCGATCGACCAGTGCGGCTGTTATTATTTAGCCACGGGCTAGTTATTAGTAAGTACAGTCACCTAAAGAGATAAGTATCCAGGGTCGCCGGATATAGTTGAAGTTTAGTAAGAAACCGATGGATGTTTTCAAACAAAATTAAATTTAAAAAACTTTAATGCCCTAAGACATCAAAATAATTATCCTCCATCAGCCTATAAAGCTCAGAAGGCTGTTTAAATTTTCAATTATTTTAGTACCGAGCCCCATAGATTTTTTGAACGTCTCCCATTGATATATAAAAAACCCAAGATGCACAGTCTCGAATAAAAGTAACGTTCGAAACTGTCGCCAAACACTCACCAATTATACCTACGTAGTTATAGTTATGCTGTACGCATATATTTTTACAAAATCAACCTTACGCAAATTGTATAAAGTTGTTTTTACAACGCAGTGTTCGAAAAGCAATAAAATTTAAGAATGGCGGTGGTCGGTAGGACAAGGCATTGAGTGGAGACGAACATTTTTATATACATACTAGCTGCGCCCCGCGGTTTCACCCGCGTAAATGTCGATCCCGTGGGAATATCGGGATAAAAACTATCCTATGTCCTTTCCCGGGACTCAAACTATCTCTATACCAAATTTCATCGAAATCGGTCCAGTCGTTTTCATGTTATGTCGTGACAACGGAAAACGGGTTTCATTTTTATATATATAGTTTTTTTTTTTTCATAAGGTATTTATTTATTATTTTAAGAGTTTGTTAAATTGTGTTGTAAACACATAATTATATTTTTATTTGAGCGTAAATATGTTTTTGGGTAGGACATGGGTATATCAATAAAAGAAATATTAACTGTTAAAATCGTTTATTTTAATTGAAGGTATTAAATTATTAAAACAGATTTGTTTATAAGTTTAAACGCAAAATAACTTAAAATCAACGGCACGAAACACATTAATTTACGAACATTAAAAAAAACGTCAAATTGACTACCTTTACTCCTATATTAAATTATTTATAACGTAAACATATTCGTCAAAAACGAAATACAAAAAGTTCAAAAGTACATAACTTATTAATTAAAAAATAAACAGAACAAAAAAAAAATCGACTCCACTGAACAAGAACACGGTCATTTTTATTATGCGACTAAAATAAGAAGGAGGCTAAAATGCATCGTTCTTACACCGAAAAAGCGGCTATTGAAATTTGCCGTATTATACTTTGATCGTTGATTGAGGTTTTTGAATAAATAAATCAAAATCTAATATTTACTTCCTATATTCAGTCATAAAAACAACAAAAACTAATCAATAAACTCTTTTACTTACCGAAAATATGATATCCCATCCTTTTTTAACCTTTTTGACGTAATATTTCTACAATTTGTCACAGAACACTTCGGCATTTTTAACGAGTGCACCTAGACGCGAGCGACGCAAGACTATTTGAAATAAGCGCACCATTTGGAATGTTGCGCTTATTTTATGCGGACGGTTTTGAGACGTTGACTGTGCATCTTGGGTTTTTATATATCAATGACGTCTCCTTTAAAATTATTCACTGTCTGAAGAAAATTATCGACATGGAACATTTACAACCCTATTCAATATATGTAAAAACTGAGCCCTAATTACACTTAAATATGATGAGATATTAATAAAAACATTTATTCTAAATATAGAATAGTATTAAAAATGCCCAGACAAGCAATCGAAACATTTATAGCCATGAAATTCACTTACTTGTGCAAGGTTATTCCGCTGCCTTTTTGATAGCGAGTTTTACAAAATGCGCATGCTTTCATAATAAAAATGTTCTAAATATCACGTAGTAAACACAAAATACCCAAAAAAAGTCGTATTCTACGATTTAGACCTAAATCATCAGAGACGAACCAAACAACTCAACGTCCATTTGAAAGAACGTTATTATTTATTTATTATTATTAGCCTGTGACGTCCCACTGCAGGGCAAAGGCCTCCCTACTCTCTTTCCACCTCTCTCTGTTCAAAGCTGCTAAAAGAACGTGCCAATTTTAATTCCTGAGAACCTCGAGCGGGGGCTTTGAATCGGCACAAAAAACAACTGTCATTTCGTATAGTATATTTAGTCCAGCGCGGCAGCGTACTTGTTGAATTAGAGGTTAGTGCCGTATATACACAAAACTATAATACCGGTAGCAAAAGCTTTAAGCGTCAGCATTATGCTCAGGTCCCTTAGCGGGTTGCTAAGCGCTCGTTTTAATTTTTGTGACAGAAACCGTGCATTTGGTTGATGTAATTGGTGTATGCCGTACCTGTTTGAGTTATCCTTATTCGACTTATGAAATCTATGCTGGTTTAGGCAGAATGCGCAAAAAAGGCGAAATGTGCGTATAACAAATGCACATTTCGTCTGTTATGATTAAAGCCCAAGGTAGTAAGAATATTAAAAAAAAAATGCTTAATGGACTTGCTCTTGACCTTGACCACGCCTGATGGAAAGCAATGGATGAGGTGTAATGGCTGGTGATTGAACGTGCCCAGATGATGCCTGCGCCAATCTGCTGTGTCGACGCGAATGTAGCCTAAGTACGTTTTCCTATAGGTAGCTACAGAGCGGTAAAGATTCATCTTAGTTTACCACTCTATACTCTTTTTCTATACTACGTTAATTTTTTATTTTTCAGGTGTGCTCCAGAGTGCATCCTGTTTCTTCGCTTCACGTCGGCCAGTGACGTGTGGGCCTTCGGAGTTTGCCTGTGGGAGATGTTCACGTATGGCTTCCAACCCTGGGCTGCATTCTCGGGACAGCAGATCCTGGAAGCTATTGATTCTCCTAACTTTCAGGTTAGTTCAATCATCCTCAAAGTACTATACGATACCTATCATAGGATTTCTATTTAGTAAATTTACTGGGGGCCTAAGAGCTGGTTCACATTAGGTCGGACCGACAGTTTTACCGGCCCGACAAACGTGTCGGATCCATATTGGCGTATGTATGTCAATAGCGCCGTTCACATTAGGGCGACCCGACCAAACTGTCGGAGCCGACACTTTTACCGTACGTCCAGCCACGATTTCTGTCGGATCGGACATAATATTGGCGTACTAGCAAGTATGGCGCTGTTCACATTTGTCGGCGCGAAGCGGTGGCGACACCCGCCTGCCAAGCTTCCCACCCGCCCTTACCCCGCTCTCGGCACTCGCGCAAGCAGTTTCGTCGACGTGTATGCAGAGAAGACACGTTTAAAAAAATACAATCTCTGAATCTTGTATTTTGTACTGTTACACCAGCTTTAACTTTTGCGATTAAGTCATCAAAGGAACGAATAGACATTCTAACTAAAGTAATTATAAAACTTTAGCTCGTCACTTCTTAATTCGCTTATTAAAGTTTGAAAAGTTCCAACTTCATTTCGCTCGGCAATTATTGGATGCACCCAATATTTCCATTTTCTTTTTTTCTGCCTTTTATTTAAATACCACATCGCAATGAAAACGTCGTCGCCGTCCATCCTATACGAAAGCCAACTCACAACTGTTTGGTGACGACCTAGGCCGGGCAGTAAAACGACCGTACCGACAGTTATATTCACATTAGGTCGGGTCGGCGGCGTCTAGTGTGAACAGCAACACCCGGCAGTCGGTGAACGGCAAACTGTCGGTCCGACCTAATGTGAACCAGCTCTAAGAAGGCCACTTTGGCAGAATCATAAAAGGATAACATTATGAATCATAATAAAAGTCGTAAAATGGTCACAAACTGACAATTCATAATAATATCTGCGTACAATTTCATATCACGCAATTCATCTGTTTGTTAGTTTTGTATGGAGATTCGTAAAATGGCCCAAAAAATATGAATTGCTTTAATGTCAAATAATATGATATGTGTTTTTGGTGTATTCCCGTTCGTCCCACCGACTTCGTCCCCGTCGTGGGACGAACGGGAATTTACAAAAATAATATTAAATTTGTTCCCGATCGTCCCATTCAGGATTTTAGAGGGACGAATGGGAATATGTTCTTAGATTACTGCCATTCGTCCCACTAAATAATTTTGTGCGTAAAATGTTTAATCGTTTTTTCGTAGTTTACTTTCGAAGGAGAATGGGCAAATATGTATAAATATGTATGAAGCCTGGTACTCGGCCCAATAGCTATAATAAACTACGTATCATTGGAAAGGTCTTTTTACAAGGATTAATGATAACCGAGTCGCTTGTCTCCATTTGCTGTCGGAACGGAGTTATTTTGTGTTAAGTATTTTTTTTTGTTTGATTATGTTAAGATAATGGTGATATTATATAGTTGTCTTGTATAGAATCATGTGTGTTTTGCTTAATAGGTACTAAAATGAATAAACACTCAGGAATAAAAAAGAAAAAAAAAAAAATAACAAAAGTAAGAAACGTTATTTTTTATTATTATTATCAATAATTACATTGCTGAGGAACGCTGCAGGAGCAGTGAAGCCTTCATGTCTGGCATATCCTAGACACCACACGATTGAAACTATATGAGCACAAGTGCCGACTGTTCGTCGTACGGTCAAACACGTGCATTAATAATTGCATAAAATGTTATGGATTGTTGGATATGTATGGATTGTTTCTTTTTCATTAACATTGTTTTTTATCAATAAATAACAATAATAAGTTCTTGACCGTACGTGACGCGACTGTATGCGTCCGCGTAAAAGCCAAGCATCTTCTTTTATGTCATATTTATTTAAATCCTGGAGTGCGCTTTCTCTATACATTTCTAAAATGTATAGTCCATTTGATAAATGCTCGTTGCAGTAGGATCGGGCTAGCTTCAGTTGATAGGTGCCAAAAGAAAGTAAAATAATCTTTTCTTCCGTCAGTAGTGGAAAGTCCTGTATTCCGTGACTTTCTATTCTTTGAAAATCCGCTCTTCGGCTATTCAAACGTTTTCTTTCTACATAATCATGAAGTAGATTCGGGGAACCTATTTTCTCTCTGATTATATTTAGGAACGCCTCTGAGTGAATTTTGTCATAGATGGGTATGTGGAAGTAATTTAACATAGCTGCGGCGATTTTAAAATCAATGAACATTTTTGGTAACCTTTAACCCTAATAGTATAAGGTCAACTTTTAAGTACTGAGTACCATTCTTGATGTTCGGTATTTAATATGTTAAAACATGCTGTTGGTATCTAGCACGATGTAGGCCTCGCCGACACATCACACAGTTGCGATGTTCTTCCATAACGATGATCCAAATCGATAAGCATAACAATAGTCCTCAACACTAGCCAAGATAAACGTTTATAGCGGGTAACAATGTCCAAAAAAGGCGCCGGGGTCAGTGATGAAAACGGTAGTAACACAATACATATCTCGTTTTAAATAATGTTGTTTAACATTTTTATTTTTCGTATCTTCAATCATGATAGGTATGTAATATTATCGTATTTGCAATTATGATATCAACTAAAACTGGAACTTTGGGGGCTTCCCGTGGTTTTCGGACAAGGATTTGGGACAAGTCGCCATAGTCACCACAATGATTGCTATTGGAGCGAGTACCAAAATGCCCATTCTCCTTTAATATTATTTTTGTAAATTCCCGTTCGTCTCACGACGGGGACCTCTCGCCATCAAACGTAAATGTTTGGCGAGTTTAGAATTAAGTAACACCTGTGTATTACAGTATCATTAAATAAAAACAAAAAAAAAGTCGGTGGGACGAACGGGAATACATGAAAATAATTAATAAATTATTCCCATTCGTCCCATCAATAAAATTAGTGGGACGATCGGGAAAAAAAATAACGAATTCCCGTTCGTCGCACGAAGGGGACGAAGTCGGTGGGACGAACGGGAATACACCGTGTTTTTGACTTTGAGACTCGTCGGCTTTCAAAACTGGATTCTAAGCGTGACGAACTAAAAGCCCGACCACCAGCGGCAAACAATTACAATTATGTTAATGGTGCTCTCACGTGTCCACTCTGTGCAAGAATATTTGTAAACAAAGGTGGTGTTTCTAGCCACATGAGAGCCCATGATAGACGCCAGTAGTTTGATGATGAAAAAGTCGCCGTAGCCGAAAACGGCATGGAAGGATTATTACTACTTATTTTCTTTCAATAAACTAATGGATTGGTGACGATTGGATGACCAGTATTTTTCATCGATACCCCTCTGGTTAACGGTTAAATGCTGTAATTACAGAAATAATTAAATAGGCATTGTGTCCCGCGTGGATCCACGTTCGATACGAAGGGTTAATTCACCTCATCCGTCATCTGACAAAACAAAATAGAAATTAATAAGTGTGTATCAACTGGTATAATTTGCGATAAAAATATGTACTCATCTATATTTTTCGTCAGGCCGGCAACCCTGCCGGAAACAGGGGTAACACACTATCAGTAGCAATGGGTTTCATTTTGACTGTTCACCAACATTCATTGCTTTATTTACGTTGTAAACAAAAAGCAGTCGACAATTTTTTCGAACTTATGAAGCAATGGATTAGCAATATCCTTCAAAATGATTCAGATTGTAATAAATAGTGTGTTACGCAATTAGGGTTTAGATGCGTAAAACTAATATTCAGCTGTTTTTAAGGTTCCGCACTACAAAAGGAAATAACAGACCCCTTACTGATTACTTTGCTGTACATCTGTCCGGATCTAGGTATCAAATTGAAATTAATATCAAATACTAAAGTCTGCAGTCCCTTGAGACGGGGAAAACTCAAAGTCAACGCAATCAAGAGATACCGTCAATTATGTCACATATTTTGATGATTATATCAATTTTCAAAACCTAAGATTTTCCCCGTTAATTTAGCAGGACGTTTGTGCAAGAATTAGTATTATTATTAGATTTTTTCCCTTTATTTACTAGAAGCAAGTTCTTTCCTTTGAGCAAATGAAGGGTCAAATAAAGTAAAGGGAAAAATCTATCAATTGTTAATTTGTAGTTAAAAAACGAACACCACATAAAAAAAAGACGGGTTGCACTCCGGGAGTGCCGGCAGAAATGAAAACTTAAATGTTAACGTTGAAATAAATCAATTATTAATTGAATTAATATCTTTTTTTTTTCACTATTTCTGCGTCAATTTTTTCATTAATAGATGCACTTTGTTCAATTTCCATATTTTAAACACTTTATATACACGAATTTTACGAATAGGTACACAGCAGTGTGGCTACTACACAGACGGTCGAGCCATCAGCTGTCCATCCATCCATCCATCCACGTCCACGTCCACGTCTATCCATCCATCCATTGTCGTGTGTCACTTGGTTCACTTCGGTTGGCGCCGCCGTAGAAAGAGAGGGGGGGGGGAATCTCTCCTAACGGTCACGTGTCCTGACGCGAGATTAACATTTTTTACCCATTACAAAAAGTGTGCAACGCCGCTAAAGAAGTTTTCACTTCAAAAATTGCGTTTACAAATATACATTTGCAGTTGAAGCATCAAACATGATGTAGACACGGCGACACATCAAGCTATACATAACCAGTATAAGCTGACTTCTGATTGTACGAAAAACCTATACAATTCGAGGTCAGCTAAAAATGGAAATGAATAGCTTGATGTGTAGCCGTGTATACAACGATATAATGGGAGAACTTTTGTTTTCAACCGCACAGTAAAGTTGGTCTTTCAATCCGGAATCAGAAATTAATAGCCCGTGTCAGTTGGGTGAAGTCGCTGGCAGCTGGGCACAGCTTTGAGACGGACCCCCAGAGCGCAAGTCCTATTCGCACTTGCCCGGTTTTTTTTTTAATAATCTGTAAACCGGCTCTATCAATGAAACCACAAATAATAGTGGTCCACAGATTACGGCCAATAATAGGCAATGATCCCAATGGTCTTGCATTTCTCTGTAATATTCAATGGTCGGGTAATAAATAATATTGTAGAGAATGAACACTATATGGGGTGTCCATATTAAGAGTGTTCATGCTCTTCAATATGATTTGTATCAGACAGAATGTTTAACGGTTAGTCCATCTCAGCTGTCATCACTAGCATTATGTGAAACTTGATAGCTAATGATCAAAAATATTTCTGAAATATGTTGATTATGAACGACCGTTCTGAAAAATGCCGAAATTGCCACTCTGGTCATCTAAGTCTCCTCCAATTCTCCAATTGTGAAGTAGGAAAAAAATTCAATAGTTTCTCCTAATTACCTTTCTTGTTTTTGTAGAAGCTTTCGTTCATTCGTTCACTGGGAGGTGTTTGTACGGTGTGGCATTGGTAGTTCTTTTTCGACCAGCACTAATGTTTTTCAATCTTTATTGATTGCTTTTCGATCATTTTGTTTACTCATTCCCTGCCCTGTCTGATTGCCTGTTCAGTTTCAACTAATGTCTGGAAGTCTGAAATTGCCAATCCACCTTGAGCAAGCACAATGCATATAATATGAGAGGGCATAAGTTTCTCTGCATGAGAAGAGAAGAGGCCCTGCAGTGGGACAATAATAGACTGGTATTATTTACTAGCAGCGCCCCGCGGTTTCACCAGTGTAAGTCTCGATCCCGTGAGAATATCGGGATAAAAAGTATCCTATGTCCTTTCCCGGGTTTCAAACTATCTCTATACCAAATTTAATCTAAATCGGTTCAGCGGTTTACGCGTAAAAAAAGGTAACAGACAGAGATAGACACACTTTCGCATTTATAATATTGGTATGGATTCTTTTGTTGTCAGATAGATAGAAAAGCTTTTTAGTACACTATAGTTGTCACACAGATCATATAAAATATCTTTAATTTCGAGGGTTCAATTCACGTTAATTTTCAGAGACTCGAGCGGCCGGAATGCTGTTCCGAAGCTTACTATGCTACGATGTTGGAGTGTTGGGCTCACGACTTCAATAATAGACCCAAGTTCAAAGACTTGGGACCTAAGTTACGCAGTATCCGACCGGAGCAGGTGTGTTTCTTATTTATTTATTTTACTGTAGCATAAACGGCCACACCACACATACATGAAGCATGCGTGGTGTAACTATGCACAATAGGCTGAGGAATGCTGTCATAAGGCAACGTTGCAAACAGTTATGTATAAATAAGATGCGGGGTGAGGATTCGAATAACTTACCTGCCACTCCCGTCTGCTGCCTTGCGCTCCTATGGGTTCAGCGGGGCATCCGGTCTGCTGAATCCTGCTCAACTTCACTACATACTTTTTTCATAGGTGCTGATTAATTTTTCTTGTTCGTATCTTAAGGGGATTGTAGCACAAAATCACAGAAGGACCATTTCTTATTAGAAAAACACTTGTTTAAATAAAAGAAAATGTAGTGACAAAGAATGGAAAGAGTATGCTTAGATGGTTTGGTCATGTTAAGAGGATGAATGAAAGGCTGCTAACAAAAAGTATTTACAAGGCAGATGTGAGTGAAAACGCCCGGGAGGGGACGCCCTGGAAAGGAATATAGTGATCACCATATTTCTGATGTTCTTAAGAAAGGCCAGGTGCACTGTACTCGCAAGCGGCGTGTGTGTATGACAAGATATTATATGAACGTAAACGAGGCAAAAGGAGAATGTAAGGATCGTAGCAGGTAGCGGTCTGTAGTTTCTGCCTAAACCCATGGGAAGAAGGCGTGAGTCAACCACATTAGATATACAGACATTAGTGCCGAATTGCCAATTCTGTTCTTGACAAACTAAACTTAACGAAGTTTTTAATCACGTCTAAACTTATATGGAGTAGCAGGCGCTGATTAATTTGACTGGACTAAACTAAAATTTATCTTCTGCCCTTTTCTTAATAAAATATAAAGAAAAAGATGCACTGAACTTAAATTTAGTTTAGTTTGTGAACAATGAAATCTGCACCATCTGAACTTAAATTTAGTTTAGTTTGTGGACAATGAAATCTGCACCATTGTCTTATTACACAAAATTCATACACTCATCTCACAGTACTTAAGACAAAGTATCATGATCGTCTTCCATTCGTCCGCGAACACGTCACTGTTAGATTTAGCGTCCATGTGAACGTTGAGTGCAGAGAGATGTCTTCTTGTTTTGTATTTAATAAATTAATAGTATAAATGTACCGGGATGGATAGACTTTTTCTCTCTAATAATAAATTGAACGACACAACAATGTCTATGATATCCAGAGATTACGAACAATCCTTGTTTGAACTTTTTTCTAAAAGTACGTTAATATTAGGTTTTATTATCATCATTCTACCGAATGTCGTCCACGGCTGGACATAAACCTCCCCCAAACATGGCCACAACAACCGTCGCAATGAAAATAATTATGTAGTAACTATTTTCGGCTCGCTCAGAAATCTATCTTACCATCGATTTATTGTCCAAATTAAAACCACGATCCTGAGGGGTGCTAAACACTTGTTCTGGCTGGAGCTGGGCGGTATAGTCGAAAATTATGGCGATCTCAAATAGTGCTGAGCTGACCGAACGTGATTCAGTGAGGGAAGACGCCGCCGAACTGAGTCTGCCGATCTGCACGAGCCGAATGAAAACCGATTATGTGGAGTAATTGCTTTGGATCGGCTTTGTTGTTAACAAATACTGCTGAATCGAACGTGCCGACCCGAATAATACTTTCGAAGTTCTGTTTACCTCTTCCAAAGTAATCCTCATACACTACATTAATATTTATTCTTTTTAGGTGCAAGCAACAGTAAATTTCCAGAAGCCAGAAGATGGTCGCCGTAATAGTTTTCTAGAGTACAAATCTGGACAAATCATTACAGTATTAGGAAAAGAGTAAGTATATCTGTGTAAAATTTGCGTTTGTATTGGTTTGTACCAATGTAATCGGACAACGCGTTAAAATTTTTCCATACAAATTTTGACACCCCCCACCCCAATCCTTTAGGGGGTAAAAACAAAAAATGCCAAACTTCATAATTTACTTAGATAAATATTCGTGCCAAGTTTCAAGTTTATTAACCAAATGAATAAGATTTTTCATATAAACTGTATTCCCGCTTTTCACCCCTAAATGGGTGGAATTATGAAAAATCGTTTATGACTTGACTCAAAGATTATTTATGCCAATTTTCGAGCTAATCATGCCACGAAGTAAAATCCTCCTCTGTAAAATTAACTACACATTTTCACACAGTTATAGGTAGATTTTCGAAAAACCCTGATATACGTTATTCTTTATTTTTAATCCATAGTATAAATACTGAGTTTCGAGTTAATCGGACAGCGCGTTAAAATTCTTCCATAAGTACTCAGGTATGGTTTACTTCCAGAGGTATTTTCGATACCTGCAATGAACACCTGTGCTAATTTCAAAAAGCTTTTGAATTGGAATTTGGAATACCTATTTTATTTCCCAAAACAGCTTTTTGAAATTAGCACGGGTTTTTGGTAATTGCTGGCATTTATTTATATTTCAGACGTACAACTAGTTTGTTTTAAATGGAAACTATAAGTACCTAGTATGAAGGAAATAGCTTACTACTGATATTGGTGTGTATCGTCAAGGTATAAAAACAATATGTTGAATATTGGAATAAAAGAAGCCAGTCCTGAATTATATTTTATTTTCTATTTTTACTCCCAAATGCGCAGCGGTGTGGCATCGTGTTGAATCTGATCGGGATGGAAACACACACAAAACAAAATAGCGTCTTTTTTCGCGAATTAGGTACAATTGTTGTACCGGCGTACAATTTCTTCACACGGCAGGAAAAAATGAAGTACTGGTTTCCAGGTAGTCTTGGTATCAGGACGGAGGAGTAATCTCAACTCAACGTCTGATAAACAGAAAACACTCGGAAAACCACTAATTACACACAAAATATGAGGAAGCAAAAACAGGCGCAAACGTACGTTCCCGGCATTACACTTAGAAGATCGCTCTTTTCGAAGAACGTAGAGCCATCTATATTACTGAACTAGGATGTAATTATATAGAAGTATCAAAAAGTGCCGATAGATGTCACTACTATCATAATAAAACAATAATAGCATGGTTTTTTAAAACAGAAATTAATTCATTACTGATAAAATAGGTATAACATGTTTTAGATTACATATAAATAATACAATTAAAACCATATTATTATAGTCCTGATTTGATTAGTCTCTGTTTAGTCTGTGGTGAACACACTTGACAGGAACCGGGAATGTGCGTTTGCGCCTGTTTTTGCTTACTCATATTTTGTGTGTAATTAGTGGTTTTCCGAGTGTTTTCTGTTTATCAGACGTTGAGTTGAGATTACTCCTCCGTCCTGATACCAAGACTATTTATTACCTAGAAACCAGTACTTTATTTTTTCCTGACGTGTGAAGAAATTGTACGCCGGTACAATAATTGTACCTAATTCGCGAAAAAAGACGCTATTTTGTTTTGTGTGTGTTTCCATCCCGATCAGATTCAACACGATGCCACACCGCTGCGCATTTGGGTGTAAAAATAGAAAATAAAATATAATTCAGGACTGGCTTCTTTTATTCCAATATTCAACATATTTTTTTTATACCTTGACGATACACACCAATATCAGTAGTAAGCTATTTTCTTTATACTAGGTACTTATAGTATCCATTTAAAACAAACTAGTTGTACGTCTGAAATATAAATAGATGCCAGCAATGACCAAAAACCCGTGCTAATTTCAAAAAGCTGTTTTGGGAAATAAAATAGGTATTCCAAATTCCAATTCAAAAGCTTTTTGAAATCAGCACAGGTGTTCATTGCAGGTATCGAAAACACCTCTGGAAGTAAACCATACCTGAGTGCTTAGGGATTAGTGTGTGTGTTGTTCAGAAATACAGAGGGCGTTTAAAATTGTCATGCATAAAAGATCCCAGAGAGGTCTCCCTTCTGCTGTATTATTATAGTATTCTGTGGTTTGGGCTGGGCGTTGATGAGTCAGTCAGTCAGGCCTTTTGTTTTTATTTATACAGGGTGAAATTGAAAACATGCGACAAATTGAAATGGGAGATTGTACTCATCATTATGAACAACTTTTACTATGGGACCAAACCTGAAATCGCGAAAAAAAAAATCAGCTGTTCCCTACATTTACGTTCGCATGACTCGTCAAAATGTAGGGAACAGCTGATTTTTTTTCGTGATTTCAGGTTTGGTCTCATAGTAAAAGTTGTTCATAATGATGAGTACAATCTCCCATTTCGATTTGTCGCATGTTTTCAATTTCAACCTGTATAGAAGATAGATGTAAGGTCCGGCAGCACTAAATTTTATTCTAAGTAATGTTTGTTTTCGTCTAGTTAGCTCGGAGTTTTAGACGAAAAAAAAAAAACTTAAAATAAATGTTCTTGTATATCGATTTTATTCAATTTCGAGCGGCCATTGTTGTTTACATCTTTGGCTAATTTAGCGCGGCCGGACCTTAATATTATTGGAACTGCAAAATATTCACATATGACAATCTATTAGGGCTTCCAAACAAATATACAAAATTTTATAGATCATGTATGTATGTTTGTCCACGCACTTCTCCGCAACTTTTAATCGGATCGTGACCATTTTTTTTTATTGGCTTACGTTTACTTCAGCTTAGGGAACAATGCAAGTTTCATCAAAATCGATTCAGAAATTTTCAAGATATGGGACTAATACGTGTAAGTGTGATGGCCTGGCTTATTGATACGAGCTACGGGTCTAGTGTCAAAGGGAAAACATATCAAAACCTTGGTCAAATTCTAGTGCAATATTTGCACCAAAACTATTAACTACTTAATACAAACAAATATTCCAGTTTTTATTTAAAACTTAAAAAAAAAAAAACTATGTATATTAAACCGACTTCAAAAGGAAATTCACTCAAAATTATGAAATAACTTTAATTCCGGAAGTCGGTGTCTTAGGACCTGTATTTTAGTTACGACCGACTTCCGGAATTAAAGTTATTTCATAATTTTGAGTGAATTTCCTTTTGAAGTCGGTTTCATTTTTTTAAATTACTTTTTTTATTCTGATAGCTAATTTCGACAGACTTCATGTATCATATTGTCATATTGTCGATCATACGCCAGAAGATGCGACATGTCAGTGATCTTACTAATCGTCAATTTCAGAAATATGACGAAGTCTTCACTCTGGTATGGTGTGCTTCCTGGAGGCGCGTGTGGCATATTCGACCCCACAAAAACGAAGCCGTACATCCCAGAGGCAAGTACTTCAATACATATTTCTGTATTATCGTTCACTGCCTTTACTTTCGCTCGAAATTAAAAATGGTCAAATCCCCGTCCGTAACCAATCAACGGCCGAGTTTCCAAATCTGAGGGCGAATCAATTGCAGTCATCTGAGGCCGCGTATCAAGATATATTATTAATTTCGGACGTTAATCCTTTTCTAAAGTGTGTGTACAGGAAAGTTGAAGCGGATTCTGGAGGAAAAGTACCTTAAAAATATTGAAGGTAACCAATCTTATATAAAAAAAAACAATTCTGTGTTTTTGGAAGTAAAATTGTATTTTTTTAAATCGCATTGATGGCTTTCATGCCATACTCAGAAAGAGAGCGGCGTCATTGCTTAGTCGGGTCCGCGGCAGTAGCAACAGCATTCTTAGCGTTGTGTCAGAAAAAATAAACTGTCCAATATTGTGGCATTGTGTGCAGTTGCATGTCTGTATGAACAGCTTGTAACAGATCACATCGGTTTAATTTCTATTATGTGAATCGCTGCTGCAAGCTGTCCACCTCTGTGTTAGGCGCGTGACAGTGATTCACATATATTCGTGGTTTTTTAGGCTAAGTGATTAGAATAGGAATACTAACATGGGGGTAAGGAATATTGTTACTAACACAAATGAGTTTTGTTACTTGTTGCAATAAAGATATTATTATTATTTAAATCGTTTGCTTCACCCGGTTGTGCCATCCTAAATAAACAATAAGATTATTTTATTTTGTTTTTCTTGAGTTGGTAACGTTCAATTCCTTGTTAAGGCATGAGACTTAAGAAAAAAAAACAGTTTGCTTATGTGTGTCAGAATGGCTGGTTGCCTGTGGCTTTGGTCTATGAGAGTTGATTAGAAAATTGCTACATAATTGCTTATATTTGCTACATTTAATAAATAATTGCTACATACTATATATATTTAGAAATAACATATTTTTTTTGTACAGCCATTCTGACGTTTGATTGGCTGGTCGCCTCCTAGTTTAAAGCCAAGCATGCAGAGTTTCCCGAAATGTATTGCGTCAATAATTGCTACATATTTGCTTCATTTATCTAATTTAGTTGTATCTTCAAACATAATATGTTAAATAAAGGATGTAGCAATTATTTTAATTATCCCAAGGAAAAGTGCCTGATAAAACAATAAAGGCAAATAGTTGCAGTGTGTCTTCAGTCAACGGTATTGCTACTTTAGGAGGCTATTATTGCTACTTTATGTTATGAGTAGGTAAGTGGAAGTGGTGGCAAGTGGAAGCACATTAAAAGGATATCGTAAATAAAAACGTCGGGTCGTTCATAAGATTCATTTTAATAATATTACAATTTACTTAAAAAATATTCAACTATTAATTTACTTAATTTCCATATTATTTTTTCGCATATATTATACAATGTGGTATTAGCTTCTTTTTACTCTTCGTAACTTTTTTCGATTGGTCATCGTAACATTTCCATTCTGAATTTCGTCTGCAATGAGCTTTGTAGTGACCAATTAGTGTTTCACATACTGGGGGCTCGAATTCTATTATAGACAGTAAATCAAACTCTGATCCTTGTAAAAAAAGAGATGTTGGTGTATCATCTATTGAAATGAATTGATTGGAATGAAATTCAAATGCAATAAGATCTCGTTAAGATAAACTAAATGATTTAACACCTTTACATTTACTACGCCGCGCCGGCATTCTGTAAGTTCTTGAGAATTAATTAAAGTATTTGCGGCTTCTTGTAAATCATTAATGGTTGAATTTATATCAACGTGTAGAACAGGTATCTTACGCTGAACTCTATTGATTTCACAATCTGATTCTGTACAATGTTCACTTTCATCTGCACTGTATACAACATTATTTTTAGTATATGCGAAACCCGAAACACGTGTCTAGTATTTTTATGTAAAGAATCTATGTACAAAATTTCAAAACTGTATCATGAATAATCACCAAGTTTGCTAAGTTGCTAAGTTTGACCAAGTTTATAAGCTTGTTATGTTACCTGTTTGTCCGTCCAAAAACATGGTCTCCCCCACCGCGTGCCTAAACGTACCGCGCGGCGATTGTATTGTAATTAACTGGTGATAACATTTTCCATCACACTTGCAGGCTTTGGACTGTCGTAATGGTCAAGTGTAGGTAGTTATTATAATGTACTTTATTCGTAAATAAATGCAGCCGTAAGCTACGAATAAGTAATTACTTATTCGTAAGCCGTAAGTGATACAATGTAGTCAATGCGATTTGTTCAAAGTGGATGAAAAGTGTTAAACATCGCATTACTTAACCACAGCAGGCTGTAGGTACAAATAATAACTTTCTACAATTAACCATCTTGGCGTGTTTAAAAATGTTAATCATCACGGCAAAGCATTGTGTTCCACGATACTCTGATTGCTCCTCGTACCGCCGCACTGCCAGGAATACGTTATCACTGTTATCGTTGTTTCTGTGTACTGGACGTTTGTGTATGAGAAAGTCATGGTTACACGACACTTTTTACATACGATAGGTAAGTACACGATCAACCGAAACACAACTCGGCGGCCGCGCGCTCGCGATTATGTAGTTGGACCCACGCGACACGTGCGCGCCAACCAGTGGTACCCGGGTGACTGAGGTTGCTGCACCCCCGCCCCGGTCGCCCCGCTCGCTGTGCGTCCGCGCCGCACCATTGTGCGCGTATGGTAGATAACTACCTACTTAGTCGCTCCTCGGGGCACAGTATAATATACTCGGGGTGTCCAACTATTAACCTTTTTTAAATATTAGGTCCTTACATATGAAATTGGCGTTTTGTATGGAAGGAACAAAAAGTCGAATATTTTTTAATATAATATATTTAATTAATCAAAGTATGAACCATTGTTTTCAATGCACTTTTGCCATCTTATAGGTAGTTCATTGATCCCTTTACTAAAAAAACCAGTCGGACGGGAATCAATAAAATCTTTGAAGGCGATTTGGACTGCCCCATCGGAGTTGAATTTTTTCCCTTGCAAAAAGTTATCCAAATTGCGAAAAAAATGGTAATCTGTTGGAGCAAGGTCCGGGGAGTACGGAGGATGTCTAAGACATTCCAATTCAAGCTCTTCTAATTTGGTAGCCGTCTGTTGCGCAGTGTGTGGTCTGGCGTTGTCGTGCTTTCAAGCTTTTTAATCTTCCCAATTTGCTTCAAGTGAATTAAAACAGTTTTATCACTAACATCGAAGCCTGCAGCTAACTCGGACGTGGTTTGCGATGGGTCCGCTTCCACAATAGCCTTCAATTCTCCATTATCAACTTGGGTCTCAGGCCGTCCACGGGGCTTGTTCTGCAGGTCGAAATTTCCAGAACGAAAACGTTGGAACCAAAAACGAACTGTGTTTTCTTTTGCAACATGACCGCCATACACATCATTCACCCTTCGAGTCGTTTCCGCAGCACTAGTGCCACGGCGGAACTCGTACTCGTAAATAATGCGATATTTTAAATTTTCCATTTTGTAAAATGAGTGACGCAAACAGAAAAAACAGAAGAAAAAAAACAAATGAATGACGGTCATCGAAGCACAAATACATGAGTAAATAGCTGTACAAATTTGAATTTGGAATTCCTTACCAAAGAGGAGAAATTCGTGATTAAAGTGGCCAGTACGAAAAACGCCAATTTCATATGTAAGGACCTAATATTTTTGGGCCAAAATATAACATGGGGTAAAAATTATTGGAATCGATTCAGTTACTTATTCTGAACAAACTATATTCAGGTTTCGCATATACTAAAAATAATGTTGTATACAATCTATTAAAATGCGTTCAAATATATTATTTACATTGCACTCACATCTCACTTCCACAGTAGATTCTTGTTCAACTTTTGAAAAATAGACTTGCGCCATTTCAGATCTTATTTTGTATACTTCTTCTGTATTTCTTCCACTCATGAGTTTGACAAGTTTACAGAATAAATTTTCACTCTCATGTATTGTTTGACTTAAGTATACGATAGCCATCGATATATGCTATAGCTAAAGCCTGACATACCGAATCAATCGCGCAAGTATTTCTCAATATAATATATTTTTCAACAATTTGTAGCCTGCTTCCGTTAGACAAAAAAATATCTGGCTTGAAAGTTTTTCTTTTTTTAGTAACATTTCCTTTCCCTTTCCCTTTCCAGTTTTCGATGAAGGTAGGGTCCTCAGCAAAAATAGAATCAGCAGTAAACTCTTCCTTAGGCTCCTTAGACTGTAATTTACTTTTCCGCGTAGATGTTATGGAATCCCGTTTTATTTCCTTCTTAGGAAAATCTGCTTCAGTATTTCTTTGTACAGTAAGATTCGGCAGTAACGATATTCTCGGTGCAACTTTAATCTCTCCTTTTAAGAATTCTAAATGTTTCATAATGAATTAATCTGTTCGTAGTCTGTGAGATTTGGTGGTTAGATGTAATAGCAGTCTTTTTATAGTTTTAAAATATGATTCAACATTTGAAGAAGTAGGTGCCTCAATATCGGAATCATAAATATTCTTCATTACGTTTGACCACAAAGGAAACAAAGTCAGTAAACGTGATAAAATTCCTATAAAAGCAGGATAATGGTACAAATTGTCATGACTGCCTATATCTTCAGTATCTAGTGTTACGAGTAATTTTTCTGTTTCAATTTTTGTGGTAAACCATTTAAAAAATCTGTTCTCACAAAAAAAAAAACAGAAATCAAAATCTATTATCACATTTATAAAAAGTAATTGGGCTTGGTTCTTCACAGCAAATATTATCATTTGGGCTAAAGAAATAATCAAAATTTTTCTTCACCGAAAGGTACAGTGCCTGTTTCGTAATCTTATTGTCTAAGGCAGTACTAATTTCACTAAACACTGGATCAGTAGATGCTGGTAAATCTGACTTACTTGAAAAATACTTTTTGTATTGCCAGAAAACCTTTTTTTGCTCTTCGAGTGGCACAACGAACTTTCTTCCCCTCTTCATCGTCACAAACACCAAAACCACAGATTATATAATAGTTACCCAAAACACGAACTAAAAATTGGTTCTATCGGTAGGTACTTGTTCCTTATAATAACATAGATCTATTTAAATTGTCGAATAAAATTAAATAAGCCTAGACTGTGATTCCAATACGATATCTGCACTAGCAATGACTAAGAATAATTGTTATAATGATAATTATTGGATTATTGAGGGTAGGGTAACGCAAGAATCGCGTTACTTACGCTGTTGCCAGAGCCTAAACGATTAAACCGATTCAACATAACTAAGTATTTGCCTTTACTGTTTTATCAGGATAATTAAAATAATGCCTTGGGATAATTAAAATAATTGCTACATCCTTTATTTAACATATGTTTGAAGATACAACTAAATTAGATAAATGAAGCAAATATGTAGCAATTATTGACGCAATACATTTCGGGAAACTCTGCATGCTTGGCTTTAAACTAGGAGGCGACCAGCCAACCAAACGTCAGGATGGCTGTACAAAAAAATATGTTATTTCTAAATATATATAGTATGTAGCAATTATTTATTAAATGTAGCAAATATAAGCAATTATGTAGCAATTTTCTAATAAACTCTCATAGACCAAAGCCACAGGCAACCAGCCATTCTGATACACATGTTTGCTTACTTTAACAAAATTAAATCGAAATGATGATCGAATGCCTCATTTGAGTAAAATATGGCGACATCTTCAATATTTAGGGTACTTTCCCTCTAGGGCCCTTTTTAACTGTCTACCCTATATTTTTTGTCCTTAATATTTCACCGGATCATTCCTTTTCACCTGTTTGGGTTTGCGTTTCACGGGTTTTTCACTGCTAGAAATAAAAACAATAATTTTGTGTAAATCGCTTGAACGTAACAAGAGCTTTCTGGCACTGAAAACGTTTTTTTGTGTGTAAACATTATATTTTTTCACTCACAACTGCATCATGGGAGCCGCCATTCAAGCTGAATGTTTTCAAAGATACACTTATCCAACACATACATTTAACCAACATTAAGCTTCCATCACCCCCATTCAGAAAAATATATGTTACGTGTCGGGCTCGTTATCACCGAATCCGATCCGCCAGTCGGCGCGGACGATCCGCCCGTCGCTACTGCGGACGGACGTCAAACGGCACACGTACACCGGCAAGCGGACCCACATACAGCGCAGCATGATCTCGAGCCCGCAAGGAGACGTGAAGCACACGGGACACGTCGGCCTCGATGGCGCCTATTTCGGAGATATTTCCTTCCTGGACCCAGCTGGCTGCGTAAGTACTGGAATGGTGCGATGATACCTGCGTGGATGATGAGATTTATAATATTTAGATTGACCAAAAGAGGAAGATGATTAAAATGTACGACGACAGCATAAACGTTATTCGAATGCTACTGGAACGAAAACCGCTTGACTTTTTAACTGTAATGGTAGGGGACCCCGAGGGTTTTTGAGCAAGCATATTCAGGGCGAAAAGTTGATAGCTGAGTAGGTGTGGCATGAGGAGAGAATACCGAAAATATATTTAAAATGTTCCTGATAGGAGCCCCGTGGTCAGGAGTCCACTTTCAGATTTCAAAAAAAGGCCAAAAATAAACTGATCATTAGAGGCGTTGATTTCGGCATAATCGGGTGTGGCCTAACCCACAATGACTTAAATAGACAAAGATGAAGAAATTGTGGACTTTCCCTAAATCTGACCACTTTGAAAACTCAGAAATGTACCATTTTAAAAAGGATATTCAGGGTGAATAAAAGCTATTCTGTGCAATAGTGTTATGTCCTGATAGTAAACATATAAATATATAACGGATTGACGAAGCCTTTTGGCAAATATGAGGAACTTTCATCAATTCAGAAAATTACCCGAAAGTGGCCATAATTTTCCGTTTATCCCTAAGATAAATGCAAAATTATGGTCACTATCAGGACATGTAACACTATTGCACAGACTTTTATTCGCTCTGAATATCCTTTTAAAAATGGTACTAATCTGAGTTTTTAAAGTCGTCAGATTTTGGGAAAGCCCACAATTTCTTCATCAGATTTGCCTATTTAAGTCATTATGGGTTAGGCCACACCCGATCATGCCAAAATCAACGCCTCTGAAAATCACTTTATTTTTGGCCCTTTTTTGAAATCTGAAAGTGGTCTCCTGACCACGGGGCTACTATCAGAAACTTATTAAATATATTTTCGGTGTTCTCTCCTCATGCCGCACCTACTAAGCTATCAAATTTTCGCCCTAAATATGCTTGTTTAAAAACCCCTAGGGGCTAGGGGTAGGCTATAAGAATTTAGCCAAAATGCTGTCGGTTCGGTCGAACTATTAATTAAACCTTATTATAAGTAGTGACTTTACTAAATAATGTTCTGCTATCAGCATGTTTCGCCCATCCACGCAGGTATTGTAATCGTTCCTTTCCCACAATTCATGAACATGCTTTTCATTGGGACACATAACCATTTTTCGTTTTTAATTAATTTCTGGCTTTTGTGTAATTTGGTGAAAGGAAACTAATATATTGGTAAAATTTTGATGTTGCTTTGATGTTATAGTATCTTAGTATAAGCACAGAATACTTAAAGTACTACGTACAGAAAGGCCACTCCCTTCCCCGCACTAACATCAGTTACCGCACCTCACCCCGCACTTCGAGGTATTCGTCGCCGACTCTTTAACAAGGGCGCTCGCATACACAAGAACTGTACCTACCTACTGCTGACACGACGTGAACACATTATTTTTTTTAAGGTTTTATATTTTGTGTTAATCACGATGGTTGTATATTGTGCATTATTTGGATGCTTATCTTCATCGAGGAACGATAAAGACAGGAGTTTCTTTCGGTTCCCGAAAAATGAAAGAAGGTAAGGAACAGCAACTCAATTAATATCCTTTAAACCCATAAAAAATAAAAGCTATATTACAGACAAACAAGTTAGCCAGTGTTGTGATAATTTATTTTCATAATTTTCTCTATTATTCATTTATTTTCCAAGTTTTCTTCGTTTTAGAACAATTAAAACTTCCGTAATATTAACATACCAACTATTAAATTATTGCTCTCTCTCTTTATTGTCTTAGTTATGTCTCTTTCTTTCACGTTCTATTCGTTCTTCGACTTGAAAAGTAGTACAATAGAAATGTTATTAATTACATTTCTATGAGTACCTAGTGTCGCGGCGCGCGGCGCCCCATTGTTGCATACGTTCGGGCAGCGCCGCCGCCTACGCACTACTGGCCGAGTACTGCCAGCCAGCCCTACTAGATTTCACGCACACATTTACACGTATACAAACCTCATTTGTCAATGTAGTGGTAGTAGGTAATTATTTTGCGAGCGTTGTATAGATTGTCCGGGGTGTGGTATAAGTATTTAGACTAAATAGCAAATTATTAGAGTACATTTCTAAAACACCACTTAAGGGCGTTTACGACGTACGGCATTTCATACAAACTTTCAACCCATTGTTTTTCGAAATGAAGAAATGAATGAACCGAGTTTAATAATACCACACCCCGGACACTCCATACAACGCTCGCAAAATAATTACCTACTACCACTACATTGACAAATGACGTTTGTATACGTGTAAATGTGTGCGTGAAATCTAGTAGGGTTGGCTGGCAACGTACTCGGCCAGCGGCGGCGCTGCCCGAACGCATGCAACAATGGGGCGCTGCGCGCCGCGACACTAGGTACTCACAGAAATCTAATTAATAACATTTCTGTTGTACTACTTTTCAAGTCGAAGAACGAATAGAACGTGAAAGAAAGAGACATAACTAAGACAATAAAGAGAGAGCAATAATTCAATAGTTGGTATGTTAATATTAGGTCCTTACATATGAAATTGGCGTTTTTCGTACTGGCCACTTTAATCACGAATTTCTCCTCTTTGGTAAGGAATTCCAAATTCAAATTTGTACAGCTATTTACTCATGTATTTGTGCTTCGATGACCGTCATTCATTTGTTTTTTTTCTTCTGTTTTTTCTGTTTGCGTCACTCATTTTACAAAATGGAAAATTTAAAATATCGCATTATTTACGAGTACGAGTTCCGCCGTGGCACTAGTGCTGCGGAAACGACTCGAAGGGTGAATGATGTGTATGGCGGTCATGTTGCAAAAGAAAACACAGTTCGTTTTTGGTTCCAACGTTTTCGTTCTGGAAATTTCGACCTGCAGAACAAGCCCCGTGGACGGCCTGAGACCCAAGTTGATAATGGAGAATTGAAGGCTATTGTGGAAGCGGACCCATCGCAAACCACGTCCGAGTTAGCTGCAGGCTTCGATGTTAGTGATAAAACTGTTTTAATTCACTTGAAGCAAATTGGGAAGATTAAAAAGCTTGAAAGGTGGGTACCTCACGAATTGACTGAAGCAAACCGGCAAACGCGCGTCGACTGCTGCGTTACATTTCTGAACCGGCACAACAATGAAGGTATTTTAAACCGAATCATTACCTGTGATGAAAAATGGATTCTTTACGATAATCGGAAGCGCTCAGCGCAATGGTTGGATCCTGGCCAGCCAGCCAAATCCTGCCCCAAGCGAAAATTAACCCCAAAAAAGTTACTTGTAAGCGTTTGGTGGACTAGTGCCGGTATTGTTCATTACAGTTTTCTCAAATCTGGCCAGACTATTACAGCTGATGTCTATTGTCAGCAATTACAAACCATGATGGAAAAGCTAGCGGCTAAACAACCAAGGCTGGTCAATCGCTCCACGCCACTGCTGCTTCACGACAACGCCAGACCACACACTGCGCAACAGACGGCTACCAAATTAGAAGAGCTTGAATTGGAATGTCTTAGACATCCTCCGTACTCCCCGGACCTTGCTCCAACAGATTACCATTTTTTTCGCAATTTGGATAACTTTTTGCAAGGGAAAAAATTCAACTCCGATGGGGCAGTCCAAATCGCCTTCAAAGATTTTATTGATTCCCGTCCGACTGGTTTTTTTAGTAAAGGGATCAATGAACTACCTATAAGATGGCAAAAGTGCATTGAAAACAATGGTTCATACTTTGATTAATTAAATATATTATATTAAAAAATATTCGACTTTTTGTTCCTTCCATACAAAACGCCAATTTCATATGTAAGGACCTAATATTACGGAAGTTTAAATTGTTCTAAAACGAAGAAAACTTGGAAAATAAATGAATAATAGAGAAAATTATGAAAATAAATTATCACAACACTGGCTTGTTTGTCTGTAATATACTAGCTTTTATTTTTTATGGGTTAAAAGGATATTTGAGTTGCTGTTCCTTACCTTCTTTCATGTTTCGGGAACCGAAAGAAACTCCTGTATTTATCGTTCCTCGATGAAGATAAGCATCCAAATAATGCACAATATACAACCATCGTGATTAACACAAAATATAAAACTTTAAAAAAATAATGTGTTCGTGTCAGCAGTAGGTAGGTACAGCGCTGCGGTTCTTGTGTATGCGAGCGCCATTGTTAAAGAGCAGGCGACGAACACATCGAAGTGCGGGGTGAGGTGCGGTAACTGATGTTAGTGCGGGGAAGGGAGTGTCCTTTCTGTACGTAGTACTTTAAGTATTCTGTGATAATACTTCGTACATGTAAGCAGGATACAAAGGTCACATACACACAAATTACATCTGACTGACATTGACATGACAATAAAAGACAACAAATATTTACATCCTAATATGAAAAGGTTTTAATATATCTCAAAAGGTTTTTATCTCTAAACATACATTTTATAAACTTATATTTTAAAATCGGAAACTTCCTTATACAGGGTGTTACAGAAAGGGTATATCAATACAAACGGGTTGAAGAGTGTATCTGGTCTAGAATCTCTGTACAAAATTTCAGCTCAAAAGCAGTAACTTTGAAAATGCTTAATAGTTTTTAATTTCGATAGTTTATTTAATTGAAATCATAACAAACGTGTCACCGCACTACGAGGGTCATTATCTATTATCTGTAGTGTGTCTGTGCGCCTAGTACACGCACATCACGCCGCCGCGCGCCAGTGCAGCGCCGTGATGTCGAAATAAAAAAATATTAAGCATTTTCAAACTTAATGCTTTTGAGCTGAAGTTTTGTACAGAGATTCTAGACCAGATACACCCTTCAACCCGTTTGTATTGATATACCCTTTCCGTAACACCCTGTAAAATGTTGATTGTTTTTAGTAAATATTTTTACAAAGGTATCTTATCATTGATAACCGTTTTGGGATTAAGCTTTTAGTTCTAGTTTTTCTAACAAAAGGGATTCTTTTCTTCTTGTGTGCTTTTCTTATGTTTGTAGCACAATATGAATGAATATTATTAAACTTAGGGATATCTATGTGATGTATGACAAAATCACTACTATTAAAGATTGCAACCTCATCCGTAGGAAAATTAAATGAGTCTATAAATTGCACAGAATTGTTCATCACCTCTGGATCTTCATCTCTGACTGCACAGAAATTCACATCATCCACAACTAACCCAATATCACTATTCACCTTACTATTGTCATTTGACACTATGACGAAATGAGCATTCTCCTTTATTTCATTCGAGAACTCGAAATAACCATTCTCCTTTGTCCCGGAAACATCGATCGAAAAATATTCCCATTAATTTGATCACCATCGATGTTATTTTTATTTGTTTCCACATCGTGATCATAATGCTCATCCCGGGGCTCTGAAACATGGCTTGATAGATTAATAAATATGTAGAATGGACTGACCCGATTCGTTATTTTCATCCTCGTGTTCACTCTTGAACACTTTCATCGGTTCCTTCTCCTCCTCTGCGGGGCTGCACCCCTGGCTGCTGCGCTCGTCATCATCTTCTCCATCACCATCAACTTCTACACTGCTTTCTAGGCAGCTTTGCTCATCATGAAGCGGGTCATCTCGTCTTCCACTAAATAATACAGAAGAATCATTATCTACATACATTTTCCTGTCCGCTTTCTTCAGAAAGATCTTGTGCAATCTCCTCTTCTTGCACCTTATAAATTGTTTTAATTTTGTGACATCTGCACGGAAGCTCTGCTCGTGAGACATCACACATAGAATCAAATGTTTATGTAGATATTACTAGGGCAAGCATCCTGAAGATATGTGCGTAATATCAGCGCCCAATTGCTCTCACGCCATTTATTGTAGGCGGCAACTACTTTAAATTCATTAAAAAAAACTCCTCTAGTCATACACCGTTGGTGCCCGTGAAAAATTAACTACATACATTTAACCGCATAGCTTTTTATTCTCTAGGCGACGTTTCTGCGCCTGTCTTACCCGCTGCTTGGCCTGCAAGCGGTCTCGCTTTTCTATATCATACTCGTGTATATGGGGTATCACTTCTTCGTACAACGTGGGGGCGCGTACCTTAATTAATTTATAATAAGCTAAAGTTGTGTAGTATTGGCTCTACACACACAGCCCAAATTCCAAAGTATCGCTCAGGCGTTTAGGCTTTTAGCCGTTTAGGCGCCTCCACCAAATATAGGAACTCTAGATGGGAGCCCCTTTACGATTTAAACAGCGAAAGGTTTTTACTTCAAGTTGTATTCATAGAAAGACTTTACATTACCATATTAAAGCTAGCACTGAATCTATATAAAAAAAATCACAAATATTTGACGCCTGCTTGGATGTTCGAACAGCAGACGCCGTCAATTATGACCGGCCTGCATTATAAAAGGTAAGGCTAGCCTCTACAGTACATTATTATAAAACTAGAGACCCCCCCGGGCATTGCCTGCGATGCAAGGGTGGGTCGCTATTTTGCACCTTACATTGCTAGGGTGCAATAATTATATCAAACGCCATATCAGTACAATGCAGCCGTACAAAGCTGGGGCGGTTCGCTGATTTATAACAATATAATCACAAACGGCTGATCCTGTAATGGTCTTGCAGTTATTACATATACGTATTGATGATCGCAGTATGCTAGGTAGGAGTCAGGTTGGTACTCACATCTTATGAATTAAAATGAACGTATCAAATGATGTATAAATGTGTACATAACGACCGTCGCAAGAGCATACTTGCGTGTTTGTTAAAATACCCATGTCTCTGCTTTCCTCTTAGCGGCACGAAGTATATGAGAATAGCCATTCATTAAGTCTTACCTGAGTGTCTCTTCAAACCGCACTAACTCATAATTCTCGCTACAGCCTCCTCGCCAGATTGTGACGCCATACAAACCCTCCGAAGACCTGGAACAGGTGCCACTCATCAACCCGAACTCGCCGTCACACCTCACAGGTGCTTCTGGCACCACTCCGTACCACATGCTGGCTTCGAACAAGCCAGACAGCAGACCTGACTTCGAAGAAGTTGACTTATCTAGTATGTATTCTGGTACTACATGTGAAAGCGATCGTCGCGCAAATATGCGTCAATATATTTGTATAAGTTCGTATATTGATCGCAACGATTGCGTATTCGCACGACGATCGTTTTTTATTAGGACTCCCGGTTAAAATAAAACCACGGCGGACGAGGGTGAGGTACTCACCAGAGAGCTGTATACATTTTGTTAGCAATGCGACTACGATAACGCTGCCATGACGTCACCTCGTTAGGTAGTGCAGTCACGCAAAGCGCCCTCTCTAATCATTTGATACATTTGAAATATAGTGGTATACATTCGAAAATATTTCTGATGTTGTAGACAAAAAATATTGTACAATGATAGTTTATGTCGGATCCCCCATTGCCGAACTGCCCGTATAAAGAATTTGATGTATGATATAGAGCTATTTTACCGCCTAGTTGTGCTACTTGGGGAGTTTATGAGTGTAAATACAGAGAGATCTGAACAACTTTACGTACTAAAAATATAAGCTTTTTGGCGGAAGTCGTCCTGGGCCCCCAAAGTAAGATTTTTGAAAGAGTTGGTTTGAAACAGTCCTTAAAACTTCATGCTAAACTATTTCCACTTAAATTGTTCAGCTATACAATTTTGGTGAAGTCCATTACTATCATATCCTCGCGAACTGCTTATTTGCCACCAAATAACATTAGCTACCTAGCAAAGTTGCAGTAAGAAACTGAATTGCATTTTATCTTTTCAATCATCAATCTTTGTTGCTTTTTGGTGATATCTAAAGTTTCTAACTCAAAGAAACGTAAGTATATTTTATAATTCCTAGAAAGTTATGATCGGAAAAAGTTTTGTTATAAATGTCTTGTAGTTTCTGCCTACCCTTATGAGCTTGTTAGAAAACAGCCATATAAACTATCTATAAGTACCCACCCAAATATCAATAAATAGCTTTGAATATCATAATGGTTACTAGCAACGACCATACAGCCCGTAGACGCCTAATCCTTGATCTTACGCACCAAAACAATTCTGTCAACTAGCCGAGGTATGAGGAAGCGGGGAACTGCGTTCTGATTGGCCCTACCAAGGTCATTACGTCTCCCTAGAGATGGGACAGGCTTAAATAAAACACGAAGGTATCGATATTTTTGTATACCTTACCTTTAATTAGTTTTTTATACCTTCCTATTTCTTAATATTATTTTAACATGTACTGTAATTAATATACTTAAAGTAATAACATTAATGTAAAAAATTAAAACAAAATAATAAAATTTCGTATTTATTTAAAAACGTAACATAACGTTTTAAAAGAGTAACGTGGAGTCGGCGACGGTTTTTCATAGGCATAAAACAATCTTCAGTAAAATACCGTGAACATATTACACTATGTGTTGTTGGGAACTAGTTCTCTCGTTTGGTTGCTATAATCATAATTTTTTTTATATCTGGATCTTGTGGGTTCCTAAAATCACAATTAATTTAATGTCTCTATTGTAATTAGTGATTCAATAGATCTTCGTATAAATAGTTGGTATAGGTTTTTGCTTTATCGATAATTTGTGTCATATGATTTGCAGGTGTATCACTACACTAGTAATGTTTACCAAATAATAGAGGAAAAGAGATAGCTAAAAAATTACGTTTATAAGAAAGGGACGCAAACATAAAAGACATCAACGAGAGACATTGCACCTACAAGAATGACCAGTATAAGATGAACTCCGATAAATAATATCAGAAAATAATTCTAATTAGGATTATGTAACTATTAACTTACCGATGAAATGTTGTGCCATCTTTCCGGAAACTCGAAGTTTGGCTATTGTTACCACACCAACGTATTGTGCAAGGGGTCATTATAATATTTATTTTCACCAATTTTTATTGACTTACGCGGAAGTGTTTACGGCTCACAGAAGTGGTCGAAACTGAATCGAAGTTGTTGAGTAGTACCCTGTATCAGATCTATAAGTCTGATGTGTTGACAGACATCGGTCGCCTGTTATTAGGCGTCTATGGGCTGTATGGTCGTTGGTTACTAGTTATTTAATGTGTGTAAAAGTACACACTTAAAAACATTAGCAATATTGACCATATTATAACATTTATACAGAACACCATAGTTATCAGCAATAATCAAGATAATAATATCAATCAACTTACATGACATCTGAGGGGCAATTCTCGTAATTTTTAAGAACGTTCACAGTCTGATCTCAGTCTCAATCTGTCAAAAATACCTCAGATTTCCCTACATTTTGACAAGTTTTTGAAATTTGTTTGTCGCTGAGATGAGACTGCGACTAGATTTTGAATGTTTTAAATTACGAGAATTGGCCTTCTGGTCGATTTATTCCACATAATAACGGCACTATTACTTATCAACTGAACATCTACCGAACAACAACTACTAACTTGATAGTTATTACAATCCTTTTTACGTCTTTTACGTCAAACCCCTATCGCCATTTTGAACCAGTCACAGACCATCATATATTTTGGCTTAATATCTTCTAACACAGGTAATAATAAACAAATCTTATGTAGTGAAACCGTTTTAAAACATAAGGTAATTAAGCAATTTAATAAGAGTTGATTCGTAATTCTTAGACATTATTAAAAAGAATATCAACATCAAGTGACAGTATTGTGCCAATCGTTTGAAACAGCCTATTATATTAAAATAGCCATATAAAATCTAAGATAATCTACAAGAATAATCAAATATTACTTAATAATTTATAATAATATTTAAGTGACTTTGACAAGTTATGACTGTTTTTTTTTTTGTAAATACAATATCTAGTCGAATTAGATACTTCTACGTTGGTCAAAAACTTCTTAAATGTGACAGATGCCATTAGCCAACAAACTATACTTATTCTAATATTATTTATAATTATATCAAAATGAATTATCTAACAAGCTCAACTTTCAGTATCATCATTTGTCTAGCCTTTTCCCAACTATGTTGGGGTCGGTTTCCAGTCTAACTGGATGCAGCTGAATACCAGTATTTTACATGGAGCAACTGCCTGTCTGACTACCACAACCCAGTTACTGGGTAATGCGATACCCCTTGGTAAGACTGGTTATCAGACTTTCGGGCTTTTGACGACCCGTAACGACTGTCAAAGATCCACAAATGACAGCCGAGACCAACAGCTTTACGTGCTTTCCGAGGCACGGAGGGGTCTTGGTATGTGAAGATGGTCACCCATCCACGGACCAACCGCGGCAAGCGTAGCTTAACCTGATCGATCGACCCGTGCGGCTATTATTACTTAGCCACAAGCCCCTCTGTCACTAATGAGGCACAATTACTTTTCTATTGTTACCAAATTTGATAAGCTTGCCTATCTGACGAGGGGCTACGAGATCCTCGTTATATTATTTGCATGAAAAGAATGCAGATAAATGAAGAGGCCTCGAAATTTATGCATTCCATTGAAAATTACATTATTCAAGATAATAAGACTGAAACACTTACATGTCATTATACAAATATTTAATTATTCTCTTTGTATAGCTTCCCAATGTGTCCCTAATACATAATTCTAACTATACTCGTATGTCCTGTAATCCAAACCAACTCATTAATTAAATAGTGTTGAGAGTAAACGAGAACATGAATGGTGTCGTGTATAATAAGTCCATTGTATCCATTGTGAAGATAACACGGTGCTCTGTCACGCCGGGACACCGGATGCCGACGTAACTTGAAACACAAAACTTGTCATGAAGGGTCATGGCTTAGTTTTGACAATACCTGACTGAAATATGGTAGTCCTAACTGTAACTGTATTTATTTTGTTTTATAAGTATATAAGTTAGGAGATAAATTATGGTCTTAACGTGGTGGTGTTTTCTGTTCGTTATTAGGTGACAATCAAGCAAGAAGTTTGAGGAGGAACAACCACAGGACACTATCGGAGCCGACGACAAGCAAAAGTATTCTTAGTAAGGTATAAAACACAGCTTTTTTTTGAGAATGTTTTTGTGCGAAAGCAGCGCTGTGTTCATTGGACTTCAGTATTTTAACAGAAAAATTGGAAATATCCTGAGCAGGAATAAATTTTTTTTTCTGTATTTCCGACTTTTGCTTAAATTCTCCGTTAAAGTTATTTGATGTAAATAAAGCCGGCCCAGATATTCCGTGCTCTGTTATATAAATAAACAACTTTTTAGGAAAGTTGTTGTACTTATATTCTCCTAAACCTATGGAAAAACTTTTATTTAGCAAAAAATAAGCAAATTCAAGAAAAAAGACAAAATAACTTTGGATTCGGAAGTCGATGTAAAGTTGTAATTTTTGCTAGATACCATACCTTGCTACCACCATATAGAAGGCCAATTCTCGTAATTTAAAACATTCAAAATCTAGTCGCAGAGACTGCGACTAGATTTTGATTCTTTTAAATCTCAGCGACAAACAAATGTCAACTTGCCAAAATGTAGGGAAATTAGAGGTATTTTTGACAGATTGAGACTGAGATCAGACTGTGAACGTTCTTAAAATTACGAGAATTGCCCCCCAGACTGTGAACGTTCTTAAAATTACGAGAACTGACCCTTAGACCACTCAGAAAGTATTGAGAAAAACAGATTTTATGTAAGTATGAGAGACTGGCCAATTATAATCTATTTTCAAAATATGGGTACGTTCCAATTTCAAAATTTCCCTACACATTGTATGCGAGCTAATTTAAATTATCGTGTCTCATTAAAAAAAATGGGTCTGCGCCGGGAACATTTTCGCAGTATGACTTTTTCCGATTTCAAGTGTCGCCTGAAACCGGACGAATCGTATGATAGATATACTTCAAACGTCATTCATGGATGAAGGCCCTTCTAAGGCAACCGTGTATCCGTGTATCGTTGGTATAACGAATTAGTGTTTTAAATCCCAGAAATATCCCCATAGATCTTTTAGGTTACGCGTAACGCCAGCGTTACAAACGACCGCGCGCCCGCTTGAAGGTTAAAAAAACTTTGTGGATAAGTTAACTTATCGTAGTATTATTATATCGGTCACCACCTTTCATTCAGAAAAGCGCAATAACTTATTACGATATAAAATACAAAGATACGAAAGCAAAATGTAGACGTAAACTAAAAACTTATGTAAACAAACGATTTTCCACTTAGGTTCGATGTGCGACGCTCGGCAGGTCCCACAAAGGGGACACCGGTGCTGTGCCCAAGACAGATGAAGTCCACGAGTACCATGAGATCTCAGACACCGACACGGTAAGATAATAATATTTAAAAAATACACTGAATTAATACACTAATGGCGGAATTCTGCAGACGGCAACGCCTAGTCAGCCTGGTCGCGGCTTCGTACTGTCATTGGCTTTTATCCATACACAACCTTAATTCATTTAATTTATAAGATATTTTTGTTTAAGTATTTGCTTACCACGTCCTATCGCGGATACAACCGTAGTGAATTTAATGTTGCGTGGCGTAAACGAGCTAGTCACGACGCGAGCGTCCGACACGCACAAGATTCAATCAATTTTAGGCTTTTGTTTGCGTCCTTTCTATTATATTAGGTCCTTACATATGAAATTGGCGTTTTGTATGGAAGGAACAAAAAGTCGAATATTTTTTAATATAATATATTTAATTAATCAAAGTATGAACCATTGTTTTCAATGCACTTTTGCCATCTTATAGGTAGTTCATTGATCCCTTTACTAAAAAAACCAGTCGGACGGGAATCAATAAAATCTTTGAAGGCGATTTGGACTGCCCCATCGGAGTTGAATTTTTTCCCTTGCAAAAAGTTATCCAAATTGCGAAAAAAATGGTAATCTGTTGGAGCAAGGTCCGGGGAGTACGGAGGATGTCTAAGACATTCCAATTCAAGCTCTTCTAATTTGGTAGCCGTCTGTTGCGCAGTGTGTGGTCTGGCGTTGTCGTGCTTTCAAGCTTTTTAATCTTCCCAATTTGCTTCAAGTGAATTAAAACAGTTTTATCACTAACATCGAAGGCTGCAGCTAACTCGGACGTGGTTTGCGATGGGTCCGCTTCCACAATAGCCTTCAATTCTCCATTATCAACTTGGGTCTCAGGCCGTCCACGGGGCTTGTTCTGCAGGTCGAAATTTCCAGAACGAAAACGTTGGAACCAAAAACGAACTGTGTTTTCTTTTGCAACATGACCGCCATACACATCATTCACCCTTCGAGTCGTTTCCGCAGCACTAGTGCCACGGCGGAACTCGTACTCGTAAATAATGCGATATTTTAAATTTTCCATTTTGTAAAATGAGTGACGCAAACAGAAAAAACAGAAGAAAAAAAACAAATGAATGACGGTCATCGAAGCACAAATACATGAGTAAATAGCTGTACAAATTTGAATTTGGAATTCCTTACCAAAGAGGAGAAATTCGTGATTAAAGTGGCCAGTACGAAAAACGCCAATTTCATATGTAAGGACCTAATATTAGGTTCGCTAACCGGGCTTAGCATTTGTCGGAATATGGTCAAATATGGTGGGTCTGGTAAAGGTAATTATTTGAAGAATTTAATGACCTTCTTGTGCCATAAGTTTTCAATGTTTCAAAAGTTTTCTGGTTTGAAGTAACTTAAATATAAATGATAAAATATCATTAGCATGTGACCCAGGACGTCGTTGTAACCACTAGAAGATAAGGGTGCAGCAGTGGAGGAAGCAGAACAAAAATATATATGTCGGATCAGGAGTAGGTTACAGGCGTCTCGTTATCATCAGGCATATTTAATTAACTACTGTGGGCGTACTGTGGGTAGTGTTGGTTATTGCGCAATAGAAAAACACACTGTAGGTACACGACACAACTAGATACACAGTAAAATAATTATGTACAGTAACAAAGTAATTGCGAACAAATCGTAGGATCGATTACTGTTCGTATAGTGACAGAGCCACCCAAGTAAACCGACAGGTTTGTCGGGAGCTAGTGCTCTGTCAGGAGTCGAGTCCGAACACCGACTGACTCTCACCGACTGTCACTGACTGTGACTGACTGTCACTGTCTAGCACAAACGAGTGCGCTCAGTTATAAAGGTTTGTCCCCACCACGCACTCGCCCCACAACAACTCTGTCCAATGGCGTACGGAAATACGTCATCGTGTTTACTTGATACAAAATACTAAAATGTGCCAAATCTAATAAGACTTACATTAAAGTAATCGAATAATACAACAAGAATAATTGTCTTAAATAAACAATAGTGATTTCACAAAGTAAATCATTTTAAAATCAAAGTAACATGTCATCAATTGTTTTGAACAAAACCATCGGTTACAATTATCAAAACAAGTTGCTAAAATCAATTAGCGCGTACATTGAGTACTCGATAAATTATGTTCAGATTTATTAGATAATAATTGATAGTAAAATCTCTTAAATTAATAATAAGAAAACAAATCATAACGAATTCTGTTGACTAACCCTCAAAGGAGAATGGGCGTTATTATATGAGTTGCGTCCCAACCCTTGTAACAAGTTGCGACTAGTATAAACATGTTCATTTGGGCTTTTTTATGAATAATAATCCAAGTTGTTATTACAATTGCGTGCAGGTCAAAAGTATTGGGCTTCAAGTGAAAAAAAGGTTTTTGTATTAAATAATGCTTTAGGTAATAGGTAATACAGGCTGGTGTCCGCAATTCCACGTCAGTGCGCGTATTTTGCGTAATAAATAATGCTTTAATCATAATATCAATCAATACTTTTTTACATTTTGTGTTACATATCCACATAATTATTACATTTATATTAATTGTACATTAATCACAGGCAGTAACAGTTACTTTTAGTCAGTTATTAATAAACGCACATTTGAAAATACATAAACAAAAAAAAAATGATACAATTGTCACTGAATAATTCCCTTATGTAGGATTTATATGCCTCAAACAAATGCACATTGTACACATATTGGTACTTGTGATATAATAATAGATTAATTAAGTAGTATCTATATTCTATCGAAAATAAAAATATAAAACCTAACTTAACTAAAACTATACACAAACTATAATATAGCGTCGAAAAATTCATCCGCCTCGCTGTCGACTGGTAATGTACCCAAAAGACTGGCGGCATTACTTACTATTTGACGGTGATTTACTTTTAATAATAGTTATTATCTATAATAATGTCGTCCAAAAATGTCGCGGGTAACAATATGCTTGGCTGGTGTCTTGCCCAGCCAAGGTACCAAATGATACTCATTATGTGAGTGCAAGTACCCACTGTTCTTTTCCAGTCAAACATGAGCAATAATAATGTGCAATTGCATCTCTCGCCGTGTCTGCTCTACTTTTTATCAATATATACGAATAATAAATCCTACCAGATACATGTCGCGATTTTATCCGCCCCCTCAAAAAAATACCTTCTGAAATATTTATATTAGGTCCTTACATATGAAATTGGCGTTTTTCGTACTGGCCACTTTAATCACGAATTTCTCCTCTTTGGTAAGGAATTCCAAATTCAAATTTGTACAGCTATTTACTCATGTATTTGTGCTTCGATGACCGTCATTCATTTGATTTTTTCTTCTGTTTTTTCTGTTTGCGTCACTCATTTTACAAAATGGAAAATTTAAAATATCGCATTATTTACGAGTACGAGTTCCGCCGTGGCACTAGTGCTGCGGAAACGACTCGAAGGGTGAATGATGTGTATGGCGGTCATGTTGCAAAAGAAAACACAGTTCGTTTTTGGTTCCAACGTTTTCGTTCTGGAAATTTCGACCTGCAGAACAAGCCCCGTGGACGGCCTGAGACCCAAGTTGATAATGGAGAATTGAAGGCTATTGTGGAAGCGGACCCATCGCAAACCACGTCCGAGTTAGCTGCAGGCTTCGATGTTAGTGATAAAACTGTTTTAATTCACTTGAAGCAAATTGGGAAGATTAAAAAGCTTGAAAGGTGGGTACCTCACGAATTGACTGAAGCAAACCGGCAAACGCGCGTCGACTGCTGCGTTACATTACTGAACCGGCACAACAATGAAGGTATTTTAAACCGAATCATTACCTGTGATGAAAAATGGATTCTTTACGATAATCGGAAGCGCTCAGCGCAATGGTTGGATCCTGGCCAGCCAGCCAAATCCTGCCCCAAGCGAAAATTAACCCCAAAAAAGTTACTTGTAAGCGTTTGGTGGACTAGTGCCGGTATTGTTCATTACAGTTTTCTCAAATCTGGCCAGACTATTACAGCTGATGTCTATTGTCAGCAATTACAAACCATGATGGAAAAGCTAGCGGCTAAACAACCAAGGCTGGTCAATCGCTCCACGCCACTGCTGCTTCACGACAACGCCAGACCACACACTGCGCAACAGACGGCTACCAAATTAGAAGAGCTTGAATTGGAATGTCTTAGACATCCTCCGTACTCCCCGGACCTTGCTCCAACAGATTACCATTTTTTTCGCAATTTGGATAACTTTTTGCAAGGGAAAAAATTCAACTCCGATGGGGCAGTCCAAATCGCCTTCAAAGATTTTATTGATTCCCGTCCGACTGGTTTTTTTAGTAAAGGGATCAATGAACTACCTATAAGATGGCAAAAGTGCATTGAAAACAATGGTTCATACTTTGATTAATTAAATATATTATATTAAAAAATATTCGACTTTTTGTTCCTTCCATACAAAACGCCAATTTCATATGTAAGGACCTAATATTATATCGCACAAGGTTAGGAATAACTCCTATGCATATTTCGATTGTGTACATGCCATTTCTTACGTGTTCGCTCAAATAAGACCGGGCAAGCTTTATTTGGTAACTACCTAGAGAAATGAATAAAAGGTCTTCTTCTGTTAACACTGGAAACTGCAATAATTGATTGTCATCCGCAGTTATAGCGCGAATAGAAGCTCGCTGTCGATTTATATTATTTTCGATGACATAGTCACTTAGGCTGTTGGCAATATGCATCCTCCCATATAAAACTGCTGCTGCTTTTTCGCTGCTCCTGCGCTTACAATAAAAAAAACAATGTCAGTGCGCGGCGCAGGGTAGTAGAGGGGGTGCTGGGGGTGTTGGGTCAGAGTAGGAGTAGGTAGCTATAAATAGCTTTAGTCCTTTTGTCATTAAAAGACTAATTAATTAAGTTGTATTAAATAAATGAAACTACTATAACACTTTCCCTGCACGAGATACAGAGTTATGCCCATACACAAAAAAATAACACTCACTGAGATCTTCCATATGATATAGGTAGAAACATGTTACAACACTTGGGACGAAACCGCCCATTCTTCTTTAATTGACAACTGTCTCCGACATATACAGGGTGAATTTTCCAAGTGGGCGTGGATGGCCAAATTCTAAACTATGAGGAATAGCGAAAAGTACTGAAAGGAGTCGCGGGCTCGATTTTGACGAAAACTAAAACTGCATCATTGGATTTTTGAAAAATCAATACTTATTTCTAGCCAGGAATCGAACCTGTTGATTTTGAAAAAAAAAAAACACACACTGTATTATTACACCATTCGATAGTGTCTCTAATAAGGATCAAATTCTGAAAAGTAATGACATACGGCAGACTTAAGGAAAATGTTGAATTTTAATAAACTGCTTCTTATTTTAGAGTATTCATACATACATTACGTAGGTATCTTGTTCGAAATGATGATGCTCAATATTTTTATTAACACACCCGCAGCGCAGTCACCTTCACAACATTAAGTTCTAAATTCAAATTTCTATTACGATCTTTGGAAAATATTCTAATGGAAACAATAATATTGTAATGCTGAATGCAGTACAATCCTTGAGACGTCGAATCCAGCTATGTATTGAAAACAATGGTCATCATTTTGAACAATTAATCAGTTAAGGTTTATTAGGTAGGTAACATAACCCGGGCCCGGCTAAATACATAGTTGGGAAAAGTTTCTTATGTTACCTACATCATCTTCATCTGCCTAGGCAGATGAAGATGATGTAGGTAACATAAGAAAAAAAAAGTATTTTGTTAAAAATGAGCTCTTTCCTTTAGTTTGCCGTATGTCATTACTTCCCAGAATTCGATCCTTATTAGCGACACTATCGAATGGTGTAATAATACAGTGTGTTTTTTTTTTTCAAAATCAACAGGTTCGATTCCTGGCTAGAAATATTGATTTTTCAAAAATCCAATGATGCAGTTTTAGTTTTCATCAAAATCGAGCCCGCGACTCCTTTGAGTACTTTTCGCTAGTCCTCATAGTTTCGGATTTGGCCATCCACGCCCACTTGAAAAATTCATCCTGTATATTTTTTTATTACAAACAAGAATCTTCTGCGTAAACAATAATTTTCGTCAACCTTATTTTACTACCCTATGCTTTTTCTCAAAACGGTGAAGGAAAACATCGTGAGGAAACCGGCATGTCCTAGAACCAAAAATTCGAAGACATCTGTGACATCTGCCAACCCGCACTGGGCCCGTGTGGTGGATTACGGTCCACTCCCATTCACTGAAAGGTCTGTGTCCCAGCAATGGGAAAATTATAGCCTGATTATGTACGCTTTTTTAACCGACTTCAAAAAAAGGAGGAGGTTCTCAATTCGTCGGAATGTTTTTTTTTTGTATGTTCCCCGATTTTCGAAGACGCCTGGACCGATTTTTAAAATTTTCTTTGGTTTGAAAGGGTATACTTCCCAAGTGGTTGCATGATCATCAGGTCAGGATCTGATGATGGGATCCCAGGGAAATCGAGGGCAACCTTCAAATTTTATAGGTACATAGTACCATTTTCATATATTTTCTAAAGCTGTTTAAGTATTTGCATCTGATAATCATCATCTCAGGTGGATGAGCTGATGATGGAAGGTACAACTCCTCAACGGCTTGGAGTTAAAAGAAAATTCTTTCAAAATTATTTATAGTAACACTCGTGCATTTGCTCTCGGAAAGCACCATTTGCTGAAGTGGAACTGATGATGAAGACCACAGATGGCCACCGGAACTACTCAATAATATCTCCGTACTATTTCACGGGTTGCGATTCGATACTTTAACATGGTTGCTAAGCAATTTATGCTTGTCACAATGTGAATGGTGATATGGAGCTGATGGTGGACCAGGAGAACTCTTCAACAATTAACTTCCCTGCATCAGTAAAAGCAATATTTTGTAAAAGGCGATGAGAAAGTTGACACTAGGCTATTGTAACTGAGATAAATTATAAGCAGACCCACTAAAAAGCGTGAAATAAAAACTTTTTAACAAAAAGAAAACCGACTTCCAAAAAAACACTACAAAGTGAAAAATAACTTTAATTTCGGAAGTCGGTGGCAAAAAACTAAAATACAGATCCAAAGACACCGACTTCCGAAATTAAAGTTATTTTTCACTTTGTAGTGTTTTTTTGGAAGTCGGTTTTTTTTTGTTACTTAAAAAGTTTTTAAATCTAAACCAATTATTAATAGATATTTGTAGGCCTTCAATTATAGCCAAATGTTGTGAAAAAACAGTTCGTGATTGATTAAGCGTTCTCTGAAGAATATCGCGAGGGTAACGGTCTTAAATATTAGTATTTTAATCAAAGACAATAAAAGTATCAAAGGACAGCATTGTCCTTTCATACTTTTATTGTCTTTGAAACTAAAACAGATAAATTCATATGGAAGTCGGGGGACCATTCTGTGGAACACCTTCTATTCTAAGAGGTCCCCCGATTGCCATATGAATTTATCTGTTTTGGTATCACACTAATATTATAAAGACGAAAGTTTGTGAGTGTGTGTGTGTGTTTATATGTTTGTTACTTCTTCACGCCTAAACCACTGAACCGATTTAGATGAAATTTGGTATAGAGATAGTTTGAGTCCCGGAAAAGGACATAGGATAGTTTTTATCCCGATATTCCCACGGGAGCGAGTCTTATGCGGGTGAAGCCGCGGGGCGCAGCTAGTCGTTACATAAATTCTTTAAGTCGGGGGTTTTTAAATTATTTTATGCTTTTCCAATTACATTTAAACAACGTGGGTATTTTAATTTTTTTTTAATTTTGCGTATCTTTTTAAAGAGCATAGGTTCATTATATACAAAATCGTTATAGTTTATTTTAATATATTAATAATTATAATAAGTATTGGACTAGTAGTTTTGGTTTTGTACAAACAAATGTTTACTGCAGCGCCCCCTGGTGAGTTGTCATCGTAACATCTATTTAAGAACATGCACCAATCAAACCAGAACCCATCACTGAAAACCGCATCAAAATCGGTCTAGGAGTTTTGGAGATAAAGGGCAACATTGGTTTGTACAAGCAAAATGTTTACTGCAGCGGCCCCTGGTGAGTTGTCATCGTAACACCTATCTAAGAACATGCACCAATCAAATCCAAACCCATCACTGAAAACCGCATCAAAATAGGACTAGTAGTTTTGGAGATAAATGGCAACATTGGTTTGCGCAGACAAACACACATCCTCTCATCCCAAACGCATATACCGTCTCCGTACCGTCGTGGGTAAAAAAATGTACTACTTGGGTTGGTGCAGAGTTTTTGAATAAACATAAAAAAGGAGATGGCATTTTTTGGCATTGCTAGTTTTGGAAAGGTACAGAATACAAAGCTATTTAAAAAAAAAAGCGCTTATTTTTATGTATTGATAGCCAGATTAACGTTATTATTAAGAATTAGGATTAAATCTCGTTAAATATGAGTAAGTTGAGCAGCCGGAAACAATGCTTTTTGGACTTGTTATACTATACGACAGTGTTGTCATGGCTAACAAACAAACATTTAGAAGATGACACACAAAACTTCACAAGTCACATTCGCAGTCTATCTTGGCAGAATCATCGTTAAAACGATGGAGCCATTACTATAAAAGAAAAAAAAAGTACTCTGTGGCTCGCTCGCTACTATTTTGTGCTGGCGTGAATGTTTTGTGCGCCCAAAGTTTTACGTGGATTTTTACAACGACCTGGCTTGCTTTTGGATTTCAAAGATTCCTACCTTTCTGAACGACCGTTGCTAGACTTGGACCTCGACGTTTCGTTCTGCAAGAATTAAGTCTAGACATGTAGGAAGAAAGATATACTTAAGTATTTTGTTTATATTTTGATTGACAGCTCTCTAAGTGGCCGGGAAGCTATAAAACAATACTGTTGCAATTGCATTGTTGGACGAAGAACAGTAGGATGCTGTGCCCATATCATGTCAATCATCTGGTACTTGGCATGGGCACGGCATCAAGATAGCCTGTCTCCCTCTGCACCTTTCTTAGCTAATAATTATATTGCTTACTTATATATGATGATGAGCATGAGTCAAATATTATGATTAAATACTGGTTTTTTATTGTACCTACAATAATTCTGTCATCCTTAGATAATTATCCTTAACAATATTATATGCTTAGATTCCGATAAGTGAGTCTCTAGAGTCTCCTGAGTTTTCTGTGATTACTGAATTTAATTAAAACTGACCGAGTACCTACACTTGAAACTGTCATTAGGTCTATGATCAGTGGGTAAATAATTGAACTAAACAAACTTCAACAAGTAGTTATTTATCATTTTTGCAGTCATTACAAAGCATAATTAGCAATATGTTATGCATACAATAAACATTTATGCGTTAAAATAGTAATAGAGGTAAAATAACCTATTAAAGTTTTATTGCCTATTGCACTTGACCTCACTTTTACAAAAACTAAGATTTCTCTTTAACCCCATTGTTATTATTTTTTATTTATTTATTTAACAAAAGCTCATAATATTCCCTATCAAACCATGCCAGTTTTATTTCTGTGGAAACTAAAAAAGTTTAATGCCAGCGTTCTATGAACTTCTGCCATTCTCCTTTCAAATTTTGATTCATTTTCGTGTATAAGAAGACCAATTATTAAATTAGTTTTTCCATAATTGGACGGGCCGCAAATGATACATCGAACTGAGTAAGGTAGGTAATAATTCTCCATGACGAAAACTAGTCTTACAAAAATCATCATAGACTGTAATTACATGCAGCGATTGCGTTTTTTTTTTATACAAATTTCATGATTACTGTCGGAAATGAACCGATTGAAAATGAGTGAATGTATACAGGGTGTCCCTGGAAGTATGGATCAAATCGAATAGGGGCGTGGGCAAGGTCATTTCCAAACTTTTTAACCCTGAGAATGTCAGTGAATTTTTTTACGGTTCAAAAGTTATGACCGATTTTAATTTTTTTTTTCAATCACTTCCCTTAGTGTTTAAAGAAATTAATCATAAAAAAATACTATCAGGGCTACCTAAAAAAAAAAAAAAAAAAATATAGCCCTGATAGTTTTCACGAATTCGATCATTCTTCTCTTTTTTTTAGTATTTTTTTTAAGTATTTTTTTTAGTATTCTTTTTTTGCTAATACTTTTGGATATGACCTTGCCTACGTCCCTATTCGATTTGATCCATACTTCCAGGGACACCCTGTATAGTACGTTAACATTTATAAACATACCGCAACCTCTTTCGCGTCATTGATCGAGTCGGTTTTTTATTATTAAGCATTCTGTACCACCCTTCAGAGCGATAGCGAACTCGCATGATCATTGGTCCAGTACAGTAATACACTAGAGAGCAGTCCTGGATTTGTCAATAGGCCGTGTAGGCCGCGGCCTAGGGGCGGCAGCGTCCTAGGGGCGGCAGATTTCAGAGGACGCTCACTCGATTTCAGAGGATAAAATTCAAACAAGTTCAAGCAGAGTTTGACCCATTACTAGCCAAACACATTGTAATATATGCAAACCAGGGATCAGGAACAACTAGTTAGATACCGATCGAGAAGGCATAATGCTTACTTAAGTAAGCACTATGCCTGGATTGCTGTCTAGATGTGTGAAGCCATAAATTTAGAGCGTAGGCGTTTTTTAAAGGTTTCAGTAAGGTATATTAGGTCTTTTGAAATGGTAGTGGAGCCCAGAGGGTTTTTGAGCAAGCATATTCAGGGCGAGAAGTTGATAGCTGAGTAGGTCTCGCATGAAGAGAGAACACCGAAAATACGAGTACCTATATTTAAAAAGTTTCTGATAGGAGCCCCGTAGTCAGGAGTCCACTTTCAGATTTCAAAAAAGCGCCGAAATAAAGTGATCTTCAGAGGCGTTGATTTTGGCATAATCGGGTCTGGCCTAACGCATAATGACTTAAATAGGCAAATCTGACGAAGAAATTGTGGTCTTTCCCCAAATCTGACGACTTTGAAAACTCAGATTTGGGCTATTTCTAAAAGGATATTCAGGGCGAATAAAAGTAATTCTGTGCAATAGTGTTACATGTCCTGATAGTCAGAGTGGGGCAAAAACTAATTGTAAAACAACTAACAACTAACAATTAAATTGCCAAATTTAGTTGCAACTAACAACTAAAATAGTTAATTGTAATTGTAACGTGTCGCAATTAACAATTAATTAATTGTGCTTGTAAAACTTATCGATTACAATTAAATTAATTGTGCTTGTTAAAATTTGCAATTACAATTAATTAATTGTTAATTGTTTGATACACATTTACAATTACAGTTAACAATTAATAAATGTAAGTAACTGAAAAATATAATTCAAACAATGCAAGAGCATTCTCCATAGTATTCTCAAAGATACGTAAAGCCTGGATTTAAACCAGAACATTACGTAAAAGTGTAGCACAGGTACCTAACTAGAATAATTCAGGATTGGACGGTTCAAGGAAACAAGGATAACCGTAGTTTTAAATCTCCTGCCATACTCCTGCCATATTTACATTCATCAAATACGTTGTTAAATTAAATATTAATTGTTTAAAACAATTAATTTAAATGCAAATAAAATTTTAATTGCAGTTGAATTAATTGTAAACCACAATTAACAGATTTAATTGCAATTGATTTTAATTGCATTTCACAATTAAAAAATAATTGAATTAATTTAATTGCAATTAATTTAGTTGAAATAAAAATTGTAATTGTTTGCTTCTACAATTAAAAAATTAATTCAATTGTGCCCAACACTGCTGATAGTGAATAACCCAAAAGTGGCCATTATTTTCCATTTATCCCTAAATCAAGGAACCTAATAGCTTCGATTACTGTTCGCATTGGAAGGTGACGAAAATATTATACAATTGAACGTAATGATTAAAAGTTAAGTAAGTAAATTGGGGCATCGTCAAAGTACACCCTAAACATGGTCGATTATTTCAAAATTTTACTATGACGCTAAGTTTACGATATATTTGAAAATCATCCTTATTTTATGGGCTATCCAACGAGATATTAATCTGTCAAGCTCCGCTAATGAGACACAATTGATTTTCTATTGTTTCGTCGCCGATCGGCGAACCGCGCCGCTTGACCGTGTCTAGAAAAATATTAGGAGCAGTGGTGGCCAAGTGGTATCGGCCGCGACTTACGAGTTGTAGGTCGTAGGTTCGAACCCAGACAGGCGCTTTACTTTGTGTAAATTATTTCATCACCACTGTTCTCAAAACGGTGAAGGAAAACATCGTGAGGAAACCGGCATGTCCTAGAACCAAAAATTCAAAGACATGTGACATCTACCAACCCGCACTGGGCCCGAGAGGTAGATTACGGCCCATTCCCTCTCACAGAGAGGAGGCCTGTGTCCCAGCAGTGGGAACATTATAGGCTGATGATGATGATGAGAAAAATATTCAAAGGTGCCCGTCATTTTTTTGGTACAGCTGGCAAAGACAGTTAACAGCACTTACAAAGGGGTTTGAAGGTTTTGGCCGTAACATCAGCCGCTATTTTGATTTTATTTCAAAATCGCGGTGCACAATAAATGGCATATATTTGGATAGGGGGGACATTTATACAAACATAAAACTTGATATAACATAACATCATAAAGCGTCACGTTTCTGAGATATTCAAAGATAAAAATAACAATTGTTGTAACGAATATTAAGTATTTTTATTTTGTAGTAACTTCAAATGTTAATCTCAATCAGACAGAGTAATAAAACAAATATTATAATACTAATCATTTATTTTGTTCATTAAAAACTTTGTAAAACAATCGAAACATAAAAATATGAGATAAATATATTATGTTGAATTAAAATGATAGTTTTGTAGGTAAATATGAAATAATCGAATACACCAGCTAGTGCATAAAACATAAGATTAATTTATCATATTTGGTATAAATAATATCATCTAAGGCGGGGGAGGCGGGAGGCTGAATAGGATATTCTTGGTGTCGCGCCCATGTCATGTACCATTATAATACACATCACATGGGAGCAACATCCAAGTGTTCGTTTTCCTACAATGCAATTACAATAGTAGCCAACTATTATTCTTGCCTTGCAAATTATTATCGATCTAGATGCAGACAAAATAAATTCGATTGATTTGGTGTCTTCGAGTGGATTCTGGCTCTTAAAAGTCAATTAAGGATCAGAAACGACAATGTTGTATTAACTCAGGTCATAATCGATTTGAATTGATGAAAAAAATCCTTGAAATACTCGTATAAGTCGAAAACTGAACTTTGAAGAAATTAAAAGTTTAGTTTTCGACTTATATTTCGGTGAATAACTCGGAAATTTGACGCTTTAGGATATTATGTTATATTGGTACATTTTTTGTTTGTATTAGTGTCCTCTATCTAAATTTATAACTTTCGTTGTGCACCGTGGTTCTGAAAAAAAATCAAAATGGTGGTCGATGTTAGGGCCACCCTCCATACAAAAATCTTCAAACCCCTTTACAAAAACATTTTATTACAACAAACATTTTATCCCGTTTACAACAAACATTTATCCCGTTTTTACCCAAAGGGTAAAAACGGGACCTTGTTACTAAGACTCCTCTCTCCGTCTGTCTGTCTGTCACCAGGCTGTATCTCACGAACCGTGATAGCCAGAAGGGTTATGTTTTTCGAGAGTATAAAATATATACTCTCGAAAAACAATTATACATACATAAAAACATATTATGTATGTATGTACAGTAGGACACATCTTATATGTAGCATCGTAAAAGTCCGTAAAACCGATCACTTCCGATTTACACAACCAATAGAAATCGCTCACTATCGCGCCATTCAACGCTATTCGCGCTATATATTCCCGCCTCAGTTCAACCCCAGACATCGTTGAGAATGCACGTGAGTGAATCATTCCGTACACTTCGTGACAATTTAATGGGAAAGTGAATAATATATTTTTTGTTGGTGTTTTTTTTTTCATTATGACTTCGTTGAAACGTGATAAGCCGTATGATAGCCAAATTCGTGAAGTCATTTTTAATGTTTATCAATTTATGATTCGAGTCGAGAGTCCACGGGGTCTAAAAATATAGTTTTTGGGAATGATCACTTTCAAAACCTTCAAGAGCGAACTGCGAAGGCAACTGTTGTGTCACGTAGAAACAATAAGTGCTGTTTTGAAGGAGCATGACAATGCCTTGACTTGGACTAGTTCAAATCGTGGTTCCACTCGTGCAACTTTTAGTTCGCCTCAAAAGTTCAGAAAAAAGAAAGAAAATCGAGCAAATTTAGATAATTTTGATTATGATGTCATTAGAAGGAAGATGTATGACTTTCATGTCACTGAAAAAAGGTTACCAACAATAAAATCATTGTTAAACAAATAGGGTAGTTTCCTGGGTAAAAAAATAATAATTCTAATTAGTCCGTCAGTTAGATTATCGAAAAATAATGGACCCTTATTTTTTCTTTTGTCAATCAAACAAAAAATGACTAAGATAAAGCGCGTCAAAATTTGGGAGTGGGGGGTCGTGACGTCACGCCGTGCGATACTTTTTAGCACGGCGTGACGTCACGACCCCCCACTCCCAAATTTTGACGCGCTTTATCTTAGTCATTTTTTGTTTGATTGACAAAAGAAAAAATAAGGGTCCATTATTTTTCGATAATCTAACTGACGGACTAATTAGAATTTTTTAGGAAACTAGCCTATTAAAGGAAGACATAAATTTCATAGGCAGTCGAGAAACTTTGCGCAGAATATTGCATGAACTGGGTTTCAAATTCAAGAAAATGGAAAATAATAGATCTTTACTGGCCGAGAAAGATGAAGTAAGACTTCAGCGGATTAAGTATCTTCGACAGATACAAAAGTTCAGAAGTGAAGGTCGGGATATAGTTTATACTGACGAGACTTACATACACGCCACACACACAATGGAAAGTAGTTGGATGGATAGTTCTATGAAAGGCTTAAAAAAACCGATATCAAAAGGTGAAAGATTAATTATTGTCCACGCTGGCAGCTCAAGAGGTTTTGTACCCGGCGCTCTCTTAGTTCTCAAAGTACTGGCGATTATCACCACGAGATTAATAAAGAAAATTACGATAAATGGTTAAAACAACATCTCATTCCGAATCTACGACCTAGCACTGTTGTGGTCGTAGATAACGCTTCTTACCATAACACAAAGATAGACAATGCACCGAATTCCAACTCTCTAAAAGCAATCATGCAATCATGGCTTACATCTAAAAACATACCCTTTCCGTCAAATCTGCTGAAACCAGAATTATATGAAATAATTAAACGCCACAAAGCAGAACACATTAAATACTCAATTGACCAAATAATGGCAGAACATGGTCATTCTGTTTTACGGTTACCTCCTTATCATCCAGATTTTAACCCAATCGAAAATATTTGGGCCCAAGTGAAACGCCACGTTAGTTCTAAAATGTCTCGATGAATCTAACGAAAGTCAAAGAACTATTAATGGAGAAATTCGAATCTATTGGCGTATCCGAATGGGAAAAAGTAGTCGATCACGCGATAAAATGCGAAAAAGAGCATATGCGACACGAGCATAGAACAGACGAATATTTTGATCAATTTATCATTTTAAATGACTCATCATCAGACAGCGACGAATCGTTTAACGACTACAATGGAGCTATTGAGACTGGGGATATAAGTATGGATGTCGAAGGTGTACAACCATTCTAATAACAATAAACAACTTTAATAATATCTACACCAGATATTCGTTCAAAGCCGTTGCCGTTCGTTGGTATATATACCTACGACTAGAACCTTTTCCATATGTTTATTTATCATGCTACATAATTATATGTAATAATAAAATGATACAAATTATTTAAATAATATATTATGAAGTGAAGTTTTGACAATAAACATCTCTAAAAGTTTGATTTCTGTTATTCATCGTTCTAGCCTTGTATCCTTCAAATCGAATCTAAAAAACAAAGACTTTATTTACGTGATCATTTATTTTGCAAGCAAGTTCATGTAAATCTGTGCAACAATTTCACGAATGTGTTTTGTTTTATGACTTTACAAGTTATTCAGTTTGTATAGATAATTTTCTCCAAAAGCAGTAATACAGATTAGTGATTTTGAAGGCGCACTCAGTTCGGATGTGATCGGTTTTACGAATTTTGCCGATGCTACAACTAAGTTGTGTTGAGCTGTATAATTGTTTGGCACGCTTTGCGGCCTGAACGGCTCGATGGATTTTAGCTTGAGAGGTGTCGTTAGATTCATATGTACTGTGAGAGTGACACTGGGTGGGTATATCAAAATAAAAAATACAAAATGGCGGATTTTTGGCGCAATATTATGTCAAAAAAATTTTTTTTTCTCATAACTGTTATGTGAGTACCTACTTATTTATAATTAACCAATAAGTAGGGTAAACTAGTGATTAAGTTTTTTACATTAATGACTGCTGCGTCAGTCCGATATATGAGCTTGTACGTATCGGTTACATTATTTCATCTCCACCCCCCTTCTTCGGTTATAACAATTGGCGACGAGGACAAAGTACAAGTTACGCGTATACCGTAATTGTAACATGGCAAAAGCTACAGTTTCGGTCGGCACAGTAACAGTGTTTAACCATGAGCATCAAGAATGGCAATTGTACAAAGAACGACTCGAACAGTGGTTTCTTGCAAACGAAATTGGGGCAGATGTGGATAAAGCCGGTACTAAACGTCGAGCTATTCTGTTGAGCAACTGCGCGGAATCAAGTTATAAATTGATTCGCGATTTGGCTTTACCGCGGCAGGTCGGTACCTTGAGCTACGTTGAAGTAGTTGCATTATTGGATGGACATTTCACGCTAAAGAAGTGCACGTTCGCGGAAAGGTACAAATTCCACAGTGCCACGCAACATGTTGGCGAAGGATTGCCGGAGTGGGCGACACGAGTACGTGGTTTATCAATACACTGCGGGTTCGTGGCGTCAAGTCTTGATGAACTGCTTCGTGACCGATTTGTGCTGGGCATGGCACCAGGACCAGAGAGAGATAAATTATTTACGAAGGCGATGTCGGAGTTGACGCTCAGCAAGGCCTTGGAAATAGCTGAAGGGGTACGCAGTGCGCGTATGGGGGCACAAGAAACCATCGGGCAAGCGAACACGGGTACAACACTTCAAGTGATGAAGATGGACACGGCAACACAGCACGGCACAGCACACGGCAAGGGAGCGCAGCGGCGCGGGCATGGGCCAGCAACACCCACAGCTAGCGGCGAGCACGCTCGAGATGGCGGTAGCGGCTGCACAGCCTGCGGCTACGCAGGCCATGAGGCATCAACGTGTCGGTTTGTGCGGTATAAGTGCAAAACTGCGGCGTTCAAGGACATCTTAAGCGAATGTGTAAAAAAACTGTAAATAAACAACACTATGTGGAGTGCTGTGGGGATGAAGACGACGATGGTAAGCATGTGTGCTATAATATCCGCACTTTACGCGGTGAACCGATGCGGGAATCTGTTTGCGTCAATGGAATAAATCAAATTTTTGAAATAGATACAGGTTCACCAGTTACCGTTATTTCTGAGCAAATGTATCTTAAACACTTTGGAAACATTAAGTTGGAAGTCAGTGATGTTATTTTGCATAGTTACAACGGCGATAAGTTGCACATTGTAGGTAAACTAAATCTCATGTTCACTTATAACACCAAATCATTCACAATAGGAGTATATGTTGTACAGAATGGAGGGCCACCCTTATTGGGCAGGGATTTCTTTTTTCGTTTTAACTTGCAAATATGTTCTGTAAATAACTGCAACGATTTTTTATTGGGTAATTCTTCTAAATACCCACAGTTATTCGGAAGTACATTGGGTTGTTTTAAGGGCGTTGAGGTAGATTTACCATTAAAACCAGATGCAAAGCCAATATTTTTTAAGGCTAGACCGTTACCTTTTGCTCTTCGGGAAAGCGTAGAAAAAGAACTAAATCGTCTTGTAGGTTTAGGTGTGTTAGTGCCAGTAAAACACGCAGAGTATGCAAGTCCAGTGGTGCCAGTATTAAAGCGAGATGGTTCTATACGCCTCTGTGCCGACTACTCTGTGACTATCAATAAGCAGTTACTTGTCGATAAATATCCATTACCTAGGTATGACGAGCTGTTTACTAAATTACATGGCGGCAAGTATTTCAGTAAATTAGACCTTTCGCATGCATATAATCAGTTATGTCTTAATGAGAAATCACAAATGATTACTTGCATAAACACACATAAAGGATTATATAAGTATACACGCTTAGTGTTTGGTCTGGCTAGTGCGCCAGCCATTTTTCAGCGTAATATGGAAGCACTACTATCAGGACTAGATGGTACTCTTTTATTTCTTGACGATATTTTAGTGTGCGGGGCGGACAAAGACCAGATGATGAGTAGGTTAAATGAAGTTTTCCGTAGGTTACAGGAAGCTGGCCTAGTTTTAAACATAGAAAAATGCACTTTTTTCCAAGAATCCGTTTCCTACCTGGGGTTTGTCATTGACCGTAATGGTATACATAAATCTCCGGAGAAAATTAAAGCCATTTTGCAAAGTCATGTTCCTACAAATACATCAGAATTAAAATCATTTTTAGGAATGGTTAATGGTTATGGCTATCGAGTGGGTTATCAAAATAAAAGGTTTTAAAAGGTGATTACAAAAATATATACAACTTATATGGTAAAAACTAATTCAAAGTGATAAATCGTAAAAAACACCTACCAAGAACAAAATTGTCTGCGAAATCTTTCACATTTGTAAACTAAAAAGCAGGAAATAAAAAAATTAAAAAACCCGACTGCAACCTTATACTAAAACTAACTGAAAAGCTAAAAACAAGCCCATTTTAAATTAAATAAAAGTTGGAAGCAAGCGGGACCCATTTGAGTTTGAAACTATAATAATGGTATTCTTCTGGCAATCACGGTTCGTGAGATACAGCCCGGTGACAGACAGACAGACGGACACAGGAGTCTTAGTAATAAGGTCCCGTTTTTACCCTTTGGGTACGGAACCCTAAAAACGACCACAGTTTAAAGCGGTTTTAGTTGTCTCTAAGAAAGCAGTATTTTTACTGAACAATAGCATTCATACTCACAACATAAATATTGTACGTATTCTCGATCCATCTACACTCAGTAGGTAGCGTCATAAAACTGCCTAAGACAAAATGCGTCCCACGCCGCATCTGCATGCGCTACGTACGAGTGCGACACTCTTTGACATTGGGGAGGTAAGCGGGCGCGCGGGGTGAGGCACTGGGTTCGCCTATGCTCCGCCCAAACGCTCAAGGACATTCGAGGCTATAATCGCCTTAAACCAAAGGAAATGGATTTTTGTCCCATACAAGCTTGGTCCAGAATGGACACAAATAAAAAAAAATGTATTATGAAGCAATAGTAGTGTTTCAAAACCCTGTATATTTTTGTTCATCGTAAAAGTTGGTGAAGGGCTACAAGACCATTCCCAAATCTGATGATTTCAACCCTGTCAAAAAAATTAAATTCAAACCTGTCGATCACGGAGTAATTCACGGTCTTCCAACAGATTGAATTTCACTCAAATCTAACGAATGTATCATAAATGATTCTTTCGCAATGCCCCAGTTTACAGAACGTTGAATCTCCGTTGGAAACCAGGCAACATCAGAGTTGTCCGAGATGCGAGTTATAGGGATTCTTATTGTAGCCAAGGTAAACTGCAATGTAAAAATCTATAGTCCATAAAAGGCGAAGTCCCTAAGAAATGCAAAAAGATAACCAGAAACACAGCCAATTATATATTTGAACAATTCACAAGAAATCACAACAAAACATTCATGATGCTGTCACACGCGGCACCACAGAGTTATAAATAAAATAGAAAGCACCAAACCCGGCTGACAAGAAGGGTTTGGTTGGTTTTGTTTTATGAGACGATTCCAAAAATATTACTTATGACCCTGGGGTCACCACGGTCATTTATTTATTTTTATTGGTTCACGAACAATTAAGCAATTTTTCAGTGAAAGCACTGATTTATCCTAAACGTGACATGCAAATGTGTGTATGAGACAGTGCAACAATCACTTACGGTCGTCATATAATTGGGATTGTCAAAAATAAATAATGGCAAATATAAGCAGTAAAGGGTACTCTTTCTAACACACAGGATATTTCGTATAGAAAAAAATAAAATATTGCGTAGCATTTTTTATCTTTCAATGCCCCCTCTACATTAGTTTTAACTCTATGTAAAGCATAATGACATTATGTCATACATGACAATGACGGTCAGTGACAATTATTATCTATATATATAAAAATGAAACCCGTTTTCCGTTGTCACGACATAACATGAAAACGGCTGGACCGATTCGATGAAATTTGGTATAGAGATAGTTTGAGTCCCGGGAAAGGACATAGGATAGTTTTTATCCCGATATTCCCATGGGATCGACATTTACGCGGGTGAAACCGCGGGGCGCAGCTAGTGAAAGATAAAGAAGGTGCTGCCATTACATACTTTAAAGACTGGACTTATCTATTTGTTTTAAAAATGAAATTGATACATTAATCAATTATTAAATATCATGTTCAGTTCAGTTCAGTGTAATTATTATTCAATACGCTTTAAATACAGTTTTGATATTATATATTCTAAAAATACTCGTGAAATCATATCAATTCTTACAATAAGCATGTCCCAATTACCATCTTATTTCCAAAACTGGCAACATAAAGACCTCCCCGAATACTTGAATCAAAATAATAATCTTTTAAATTGAAATATTTTCTGCAAACTTTTGCCAAGTAACGAAAGCTGTGGTGGGATTTCAAATATTATCAGTTATTTTTTAGATATTATTAACTTTTTGTCCGTACAAGGCCACAAAAAATCCATAGCCTTTGTGCTACTCTCACAGACACTGCACTAGGTCCATAAACATTGCAAATTTTTTTCGCGGCTTGCGTTTTTTTTTACCTTTTTTGTAGTAAAATTTTAAGATGTATCGAATTTCTTCATTAGATTCACTCATCACAATACGAAAAACAAATGAAAATCACACATTTTCCTAATTTGAATTTGGAATAATGTTCTTTAAAATTTAAACTTTCAATGATACCAAAACCAGCCAAATACAAATAGATTTTATTACCCAAAGAGATTTTATTACAAGTTCATACATACTATAATGCGAAAAGACTTTTTCCCCAACCTAATACATACATATTATAGATAAATTACACCCAGACACAGAACAAATGATCGTGCTCATCACACAAACATTTGTCCTGGGTGGGAATCGAACCCACGACCTCCGGCATAGCAGTCAGGGTCACTAACCACTAGACCATCAGGCCTGTCAATATAAAGATTTGATGAGACTTTGTGATAATGGAACCATTCCAAAGACTTATCACGATGACTATCGTTGACATCCTTGTGAAGAAACCGTTTGTGACTTTTTTCCTCATAGTGATTACGAAGAAAACCAAGAAATTGATGTAGATTAGAGCTCCAACACTTTGAATTGATTTCCATAAAAATGAACATTTCTTTTTTTGTGCGGTCATTTAATAACCTACTTATTTTCTTCTTTTTTTAATTTTTTTTTGAAGTAATTTTATTGTTAGTTAAAAGCGTTTTGTCTTAAATTGAGCTTCTAGACTTTTACCATAATTTAATAAAGTAGTTATTCTTGGTGTGATAATTAAGAATGTTGTAACGATTCCAAAGAATATCTGTTATTAAAGTAATGTAGAGAAAAAGCGACTACAGTAGAAGCGCCCGTAACTCTTACCCTAAGGTTTATAGAAAAACGCACTTCTTCACAGGCTCAGGCTCTGGCATAGATTCTAATATTAATATCATAATGATAATAAAGATTTTGAAATTATTAATTGTTTTTTGTTATACTGATTCCGTATCAAGCTCTTGTTTATCTGGGTTTTAGTTCTAGTAAATCTTAGCCATGTTTTTCAATGACAACAAGTATTTGCGTAACCTGAAGCCAAAAGTTTGAGATTGCGATGGCCAACTTTTTTAGTAGAGGTTTTTATGAACACATAATATTATAAATAAATAATAACAATGAATTGACTTTGATTTAAAAATAACAATCGAGCAGTTAAAAGCACTGTGTAATTATTATCTAAATACTTCTCCGGTGACTGTGTTATATACCCCTTCTTTACAACAATAGATGCTTGTAGTGACGTTTAAACCCTAACCGTTTATCATAATGGTATGAATATTAAGTACATACTTCTCCGTTGACTGTCAATATAATAATGGGCTCCCGAAAATGGTCGCTACCACAATTTAATATACGAATAACTAACACTTTGTGTAATATTGATCTTTTGCCGGTACTTTTTTGACAGAATAGTATATTATTAAATTATGTGTTTTTCTTAATTACTTGACTGTACTTGATCATCAGTTGGAGCACGGGACCCGATCACGGATCCGTAGTCCCCGTGCTTCACCCAGTTGGAGAAACTAGGTGAAGCACGGGTCCGTCCCCATTTTTAGTTACATCACATTTTTTTTTCAAATAATTGTAAACTTATTACCCTTTTCCTCATGAACGCGTAGAGATATCAAGTTGAAACTCATATCAAATACTTAGGTCTAATTGCCTTTAAGCTGTGAAAATATTGTAATGTTATAAATTTCATTTTGCAATAAAAATACCATAACTATGACTCGATTGTCGTGATGGGTGAACTTTTACTTATATACCTAAAGGTTTGTACGGAACCCTCGGTGCGCGAGTCCGACTCGCACTTGGCCGGTTTTTTATCATTCGATGATTTGATGACAATAACGAGAGTAATTATAAAATATTAAAAGTATAGGCAAAACTTTTAGACAAAAAAGTTGTATCTTATGAGTTCTGGTTATGAACTTATAACAACAAAATATCAAGATAAAAATAAAATTTGTGTCACAAATAACTAATACAACAAAACAATAAAAAGGAGATTATAAACATAAGGATGAACTGATTTATTTATGTGAAATGTAGGTTAGTGAATGCGTATGTAGATGAGTAGAATATGAAATAGTATGGAATAAGAATGTGTCTGTATTTTTGAAGATCTATTTATGATATGGATATTAATTGTTTTTCTGTGTTATTATAGTTCATTTCGATGAGATATTGATTTAAAGTTTTTTTTTGCAAACAGAGAGTCGAATCGCGTAAATTGATAGACTTCGATAACTGGCTTATATAAATGAGGCCCCAGACATTTATTTTCGTTGGATCCCACTTTTGAATCCCATTTTTTAGGTATTAACGATGGATCCCGTTTGCTATATCCGTTGAATCCCATATTATAACAACATGTGTACATTTCAGAAGAAAAGTGATTTACCTTTATCAAACACTAAAAAGAGATTATTTTTAGTGGGTTACCCGGAACCGAACTAGTTAGATTAGGTTAATTATTAAAAAAAAAACAATGTTAGGTTAGGTTAGGTTAAAACTGTGACCCCTACGCACGAGCCGAGCGAGCGAAGCGAGCGGTGCCGCGGCAGCGGCCGGCGAGTGCCAGAAACGACTAGATTATATAGAAATTGTTTGTGAAATAAATAGTATACGAAACGTTGGTTGTAAACTAAAAATTTCAATGGAGTTTTGGTGAAACATTAGTGAACCCTTCATTTTATTATAAACACTTTTGTTGTTGAAAGTACCCGCATTCAGATTTTTTTAAGCATTCGGGATCCAACGGAAATACTTTTCGGGATTCAACGACAATAAAACGTAATTATCTTGCATTTTTTAAATTCGGGATCCAACGGAAATACATAATAATGTTTTGCGGGATCCAACGCCAAAAATATTAAAATGGGATTCAAAAGCGGGATCCAACGGAAATAAATCGCCCCAGATGGTCAAAAAATTTATCTGAAAAGGCCGTCTTACGTTTAGGTATGGAGTACACCAGATCTTTTCTACGCCTTGTAGCGTAATTAGGTATCGGTAACTTGCAGTGCTGAAGTAATATAACATTGTTTATTGTCTTACTGTGAGCAAACCTAAATTCTTATATAATAGATGCGTTGGATATCTAAATTTCCTGAAGCTCATTACTTTAAAATGGACAATCAATAAATGGACAATCCATACTATTAATATTATAAATTCTAAAGTAACTCTGTCTGTCCTGTCTGTATGTTACCTTTTCACGCCTAAACCTCTGAACCGATTTAGATGAAATTTGGTACTTATAGAGATAGTTTAAGGCCGACCGAGCTCGTATAGACGCCTTCGAGATGTGGTGTTGGCGGAAGTTGCTCCAGATACCCTGGACTGCATTCCGCACCAACGAGTCCATCCTACGCGAGCTCAGAATAAAGACCAGACTCTCTACGACCTGTCGCCGCAGAGTTTTAGAATTTTTCGGTCATATAGCGAGGAAAGATGGCAATAACCTCGAACAACTGATGGTTACCGGCAAGGTGGATGGTAAACGACCAAGAGGTCGCAGCCCTTTGCGATGGTCTGACCAGATAAGCTCTTCTCTTGGCACGAAATTTCATGATGCGCTTCACTTGGCCAAGGATAGACAGAGATGGCGAAACATCGTCAGGGAAAAGTTGTTTTCAAGGGATGATCACGACCCTCAGTAATGAGGAGTACGACTTGAGGAGGAGGAGGAGGGGAGAGATAGTTTGAGTCCCCGGAAAGGTCATAGGATAGTTTTTATCCTATCTTAAACTTAGTATCTAATAAAACATACAAACAGCCGAACATAGTACCTCCTCCTTTTTGTGAAGTCGGTAAAAAAACAGATTAACTATCCGAATGGCATCGGCTATCGGCTGATGTACTGTTTAATGTACAGGATCTTCAATAAAGCGGCACGGTTTTAAAAGAATGCTCTCCGATCAATAAATTTTTCGGTCTTATAAAGTTCAGCTACAACCCAAGAGACACAGTCACTGGACAACTCTAGCGCATCTATTTTCAAGGACACTGCCGAGACGTAATACTGTTTACTTTATTATACTGTGATAACGATACCTCTGAATAGAGCTTACGTGGCAATGTCGTTCGAGCTAATTAATTATACATATATTAGGTCCTTACATATGAAATTGGCGTTTTGTATGGAAGGAACAAAAAGTCGAATATTTTTTAATATAATATATTTAATTAATCAAAGTATGAACCATTGTTTTCAATGCACTTTTGCCATCTTATAGGTAGTTCATTGATCCCTTTACTAAAAAAACCAGTCGGACGGGAATCAATAAAATCTTTGAAGGCGATTTGGACTGCCCCATCGGAGTTGAATTTTTTCCCTTGCAAAAAGTTATCCAAATTGCGAAAAAAATGATAATCTGTTGGAGCAAGGTCCGGGGAGTACGGAGGATGTCTAAGACATTCCAATTCAAGCTCTTCTAATTTGGTAGCCGTCTGTTGCGCAGTGTGTGGTCTGGCGTTGTCGTGAAGCAGCAGTGGCGTGGAGCTTTTTAATCTTCCCAATTTGCTTCAAGTGAATTAAAACAGTTTTATCACTAACATCGAAGCCTGCAGCTAACTCGGACGTGGTTTGCGATGGGTCCGCTTCCACAATAGCCTTCAATTCTCCATTATTAACTTGGGTCTCAGGCCGTCCACGGGGCTTGTTCTGCAGGTCGAAATTTCCAGAACGAAAACGTTGGAACCAAAAACGAACTGTGTTTTCTTTTGCAACATGACCGCCATACACATCATTCACCCTTCGAGTCGTTTCCGCAGCACTAGTGCCACGGCGGAACTCGTACTCGTAAATAATGCGATATTTTAAATTTTCCATTTTGTAAAATGAGTGACGCAAACAGAAAAAACAGAAGAAAAAAAACAAATGAATGACGGTCATCGAAGCACAAATACATGAGTAAATAGCTGTACAAATTTGAATTTGGAATTCCTTACCAAAGAGGAGAAATTCGTGATTAAAGTGGCCAGTACGAAAAACGCCAATTTCATATGTAAGGACCTAATATTTATGGGACTTCTAAATTTTCATGGAATTTTTAATCTAATTTCTGTCTTAGGTATTATTATTTCTTGTTAACATGTTTTTATTAACATACCAACACGAACCATGGGGTCAGTTATCGCGTTTCCAAACGCTTTAAAAAGGTAATTATGAAATTCGTCGCCTATTCCAATAGGATGGCTGGGCTCGAGTTTCTTGTTTATTTTCCCTTAGGTCATATTGTCCCACTGCTGGGCAAAGGTCTCCCGCAAATCTTACCAGGATCATTTTTCTCGCGCCAACTCTTCTCTCTTCAATTAGATAATTCCATGTAAATTTTTCTCATGCATAATTAAAATCCTACTACACAATAAAGGTCGTAAATCTAAGAAATACCACAGAAATCTCGATGTTTTGACATGTTGCCACATCAGGAGATAACAGCCGTGCGAAGTAGGGGAAGGTAGCTAGTAATAATAAATTGTTGTTTGTGGGTTCTATTCCTGATGTCTCAACAATTTTATTGCAGTAAGTATAAAAATAATAATTTCATAAACGTAAAATATTAGCAAGGCCTACTCATGTCGCGAGTCTTTAGAACTTCTTCTTATTTTTTAACCGACTTCAAAAAAAGGAGGGGGTTATCAATTCGTCGCGTATATACAGGAAGATTTTTTTATCACCATCCAAATTTTTACAGGGTGTTCTACCCATGAATATGAACAACTTTCACTATGGGACCAACTCTGAAATCACGAAAAAAAATCAGCTGTTTCATACATTTTGGTCAAGTAGGTATTGAACTTTTGTATGAAACAACAGATTTTTTTTTCGTGATTTCAGAGTTGGTCCCATAGTGAAAGTTTTTCATATTCATGAGTAGAACACCCTGTAAAAGTTTGGATGGTGATAATTAATATCCCTGTATACATTTTTTTTATATATGTACACCAATTACTCCGTCAATTGTGGACCGATATTGAATTTTTTTTTTTGAAAGGGCTAGCTCTCGAGGTGTTCCCATTAGCACCAAGTCAGAATTTGATGAAGGGATCCCATGGAAATCGAGGGAAACCCTCAAATTTTATAGGCACACTTATAGCAATTTGGGTATTTTTTATAGTAGCTCGTGCGGTTGCTCTGGAAAAGCATCATTTGGTGAAGTTGAACTGATGATGAAGACCACAGATGGCCATCGGAACTAATCAATAATAAGTACTTCACTTTAATTAATTAGTTTTATTGTCGCATTAGGGTTACTGGTTGACGCGTACAACTTGTTCATGGGACCTTCCGATCTCCCTCATAAGTTTAGGTTTGTACGATACAGTTCTGCCGGTAATTCTGCTGGTCTTCAGGTTCGTAAGCTGCCACTGCCTAGCAAACAAGATCGCTAGCAATGACCTTGGAGCCCTTGCACCGCTGTATCGCGTTCTTAATACGTTTATATTAAAGCGGTTAAAGTCGTCTTTCTAAGACATCGCCTCTCCTCCACGAGCGTAAGAGTAGGATTGGAGAGCTATTTCTATTTGTACGACGAGTTCTTGAAATTCTTAGACCCGATCGTATAGTCAGTTTCCACGAACCCATCGTTCGCCTGATCTTATGGATGATGAACCTTTTTAATTATGTCATCAACTCATCATACATAATAATAAATGTTTTTGTAATTATTATTTTTTTCGCTGTTGTCGTTAAAGATAAATGTTGTTATCATTGAAAAAGTTTAATTATGATATTTAATCAGATTTCACTTTAACATTGAAATTCACGCTATCATCCTGTATATCTCAGTTGCAAGCGGAGGAGGGATCAGAAATTTCAGGTAATGATTCAATACATGTACCAAAATTCAACTGGTTATCAAAAACTTCATGTCTCTGTCCAAATGTTGTCTAATAATCTTGGGCTTAATCGCTGTACATACCCCATGTAGGTTCAGCGATTTAGCCCGTGGTACTTTGGAAAGCCCTTCTAGAGAGACATCACTATTTGGTTTTGAAATAAATTAATTTGGATTTAATCATCATTAGCAATTAGCCTTCTGGACATAGGTCTCTCCAATTATATCTACACGATTTATTTCGTGACCAAATTAAAATCAGTTGTATTTGATGTAAGTAAATGTTTTTTTCTCTTGTTGCAGGAAGGCACCGCAACTTCGTGCAGCAGATCTGACCGCTTAGTGTCAAAAGCTGAGAACGTCGACGCTCTAGTAAGCACCGCTTTTATATCTATCATAGTAAATAGTCGTAGTTATCCTTATCATCATCCTATGCCTTGCCAACTATTCCTGCCTTTTCCCAACTATTTTTAGGGTCGGCTTCTAGTCTAACCGGATGCAGCTGAATACCTACCAGTGTTCTTATTGTATTATTAAAAATGTGAAGATTGAATTTTGTCACGCAATCACGCTTTAATGACCGATTGAATGTGGATGAGCACACAAGTAGATTATGATTGATTAACTAAATTAACCCGAAAAATTCTGTGTTCTACTACCAAGCGGAGGAAGACGCGGGCAAAAGGTAATACTGGTGAATTATGCACTTTGGTATAAGTATTACATTTAAGCGATTTCACAAGAGGCGGTTCAGCTTAGTTGTAACTACTATAACACCCGTGTAGGAACTAACTACAGAGGAGTGCTATTTTACTTAAATGAAACTCCTATCGGATTTTATATCATATTATTTTAGGAGTTTTTCATCGAATCTATAAAATTAGCCCGTCTTATTTATTACACGTCAAACCTACGACTCTCAATGCTTAAACGTTCGAATGGAATATGCCTTCAAATATTACCGGCCTGTCCCGCAAAGAGGTCTCTACAGTACCAACTTCAAGGCTTTCCTCCTTACAAATCCTTTGATGATAAAAAGATTCGTATTTTTTCGAATATATTTATAAATCGTGGTGGGTCGCGCGTGGGAATTTACCGTCTGCCACTTTAGAGAGATAAAGCGTTCAGTACGACTTCTACTCTTTTGTGCGTCGGTTGGTCCGGTTAATAAAAAACGCTGTTTTGTTGAGGATTATATACCGCTTGTTATCATACATCAAACAATTAGTAGAATTTTTTCTGATTTGTACCTGTTGTTCCAGAAAAGCTCTACGGATTTCAGTCAGAGTTTACTAGAAGAACTTGAACGGCTGTTCGAAAACGTCGACATGAAGAGAAGAGAAGAATCGGTGAGTGCTTTCATACATTATTACAATATGATTGATCGTCTCTCATTTCTTTCTTCCCCTCGTTTCCTATTGTTACTTTTGGTTTTATTGTTCTGACGGATCACTTAGGGAATTAAGCTTCGACAGTCCGTCCGTGTGTCACGCGTGAATTTCGCTGCGGCTAACTGACGTACTAATTTGTGCACTGCGATAGTTTGATTTGTGATGGTGCATTTGTTCATTTGAATTTCAGGTTGTATTTTTTTTTCTTTGGAGGTGAATTTCAGGCGGTAAATAAGAGCGAAGGGTATTTATTGAGATGGTATTGCAGTTTCGTCCGTGCGAAAGTTGGAATATTTATAGCATTTTGCACCAGCCATAGACAAAATTAGAGGAACGCAAAAATGTGTGTATTAAACAAAATATCGAGGATATTTGTGACAATTAAGTTTATTAATTTGCATTTTACTAATTATATTTCTTTATTTAAAATTGCAAACATAAAAACAAAGAAACGATCAAATGGCAAAAATTAACCAAATTAAGAAAAAAATCAACAGAAAAGATTAAATATATATATTATTTTTTTATAAATGCTTGGGAAAGCCTTTAACGTGGGCTCGTGGGTGTAATCACTACCTACTGAGTGTCGCCCGCTCTAGCTCTTCGAACTGCTTCCAATCTCCTTGGCATACCTAATCAAGTTTATCAATAAAATCTTGAGAGATTGCGTTCCATTCTTTAAGATCTCTCAAACTAGCGAGGATAGGATTTCTTTTCTTGATTTGTCTTCCAAGCTTATCCCATACATGCTTTATGGGGTTTAAGTCGGGCGAGCGCGTTTGCCACCCCATAGTATTGATTTCAACGTCTCGTACATACTTATGTACTAGAAGAAAGAAATCATTGTTCATGTTGAAATCATTATGCCACTGTTAGTGACCCATTCTCAATGACGCGGAGTTCTGTACATTTCCCCCTAAAAATACCTCTCCATACCATAACTAACCGTCCACCATAAGCCTCTTCTCCAATAATGTTGCACTGAGCGCACCTCTCTCCCGGGCGTCTCCATACTTTAATATTTCCATCATCTGGCTTCAGGACGTAGTCTTTTATTATCTGTGCTTCAGGCAAAATGTGGACTCATCTATCAATTGAAATTGACTCCCAAGGTTCGCCATTCTAATTTTCATGATTGCGAGCAAAATTAACTCCAGTTAGGTACTCGATAGCCTCTGGCAGGCAAGTGTGAACTTATTCTAGCTGATTTTGGTCTTCTCACAGTTTTTGTGCTTATTGTATGCCCTCGAACTTCATGGAGCTTCGTTCTTACCTCACAAGAAGTTAAAGTCCGGTTTCTAAGCACGCTGGTTACGATGAACCGGTCTTCTCTGGCCACAGTTTTCTGTTTACGTCCCTGTCCTGCGAGTCTCGTTTACTGTCCGATCTGCCATCTCGGTGTACCACAGATTTTGATACTCGTAATGTTTGGGCCACATTTTTGTAGGTGTGCCCTGTTATTAACCGACTTCAAAAAAAGGAGGAGGTTATCAATTCGACTGTTTTTTTTTTATGTTTGTTTCCTCATAACTTGCGACTGAGTGAACCGATTTTCATGATTCTTTTTTTATTTGAAAGCTGGTGCTTCCCTTGTGGTCCCATAGTCACCAAGTCAGGATCTGATGATTGGATCCTGGAGAAATCGAAGGAACTCTTCAAATATTATAGGCACACCTATAGCGATTTGGGTATTTTTTATAGTAACTCGTGCATTTGCTCTCGGAAAGCACCATTTGGTGAAGTGGAACTGATGATGAAAACCACAGATGGCCACCGGAACTACTCAATAATATCTAAGTATTTTACGGGTTGCGATTCGATTACTTTAATATGGTTGCGAAGCAATTTATGCTCGCCACGATGTGAATGGTAATATGGAGCTGATGGTGGACCAGGAGAACTCCTCAACAATTAAATTCCCTGCATTGGGAAAAGCAATATTTTGTAAAAGGTGATGAGCAAGTTGACACTACGCTATTGTAACTTAGATAAATTATAAGCAGACCCACTAAAAAGCGTAAAATAAAAACTTTTTAACAAAAATACAACCGACTTCCAAAAGAAACACTACAAAGTGAAAAATAACTTTAATTTCGGAAGTCGGTGGCAAAAAACGTAAATACAAAACCAAAGACACCGACTTCCGAAATTAAAGTTATTTTTCACTTTGTAGCGTTTCTTTTGGAAGTCGGTTGTATTTTTGTTAAAAAGTTTTTAATTAAAGTTAATAACTTGAAAGGCGTTTAAATCTGGCATTCTCAGTTTATTTGCAGTAACAAATATTAAAAATAAACCTGAAGAACGATGACCATATTTGTATGAGACCCGTCCCCCCTCTTCAACAGAACTTTTGTATGTATTAGTAGGTTCAAAAAGGTCTATAAAAAGACTAGCAACCAGTTTTAATTTCAAAATCCATGGGGTTTAAAAATAAAATAAAAAATAAAAAATCGTTTTATTAATTTTTCCTAATTCGCCGCGTCCGGCCCTGTTTCAAGCCATGGTCCGGAGCGAGAGGGAGTGGGAGGCAGTCACCTCCTTCTGCGAAGCAGTCATGCTAGCGAAGGAGGTGGCGGGATGTTTGAGGGAGAAAGCCTCACGTCCCAGCCGCCGCGGGAGACGCTCCGGGCGTAGGGAGCCGCGTGACGACTCCCGGCCACCTTAAGTGCGGGCCTGCGGACAGAGAGTAATGGGTAGCTCACCGTCCGATCAGGACCAGGCCCGTGCCGGACGGCGCGTATGTATTCCACGCGCGCCTCAAAGAGATGCCAGCACAAGGGAAGGGGCCCGTTAGGGCCGAAGCCTGCCGGGGTAGCGGGATTGTCCGAAAGGGTTACCGCTACCCCGGAACATAAAGGGCTAAGGAAGGAATACGGGTGGATTTTTGTCAGTAAGAGTCTGACACTCTCTTCCGCTCCACCCAGAGCGGGAAGAGTCATTTGATGATTTCCCACCCTTAAAAAAAAGACATCCGCATATTGCATTGACATATATTTTAAAACCGGCAAGTCGTAGAAACAAAAATTCGAAGACATGTGACATCTACCAACCCGCACTGAGCCCGAGGGGTGGATTACGGCCCACACCCTCTCACAGAGAGGAGGCGGGTCATTCCGCGGAAATCCAGTAACGGCGAATATATGCTAATAATAAATTAAATATCATAGCTGCATTCTTTTTTTACTTTATATGACATTTTTTACATGTTTTTACGTATGGCGCCGCTATCTAAAAAAGTATAACACCTTTATTTAATTTATTATTGCAATCAACACGCACCAAATGTCCTTACCATTTCCAAACAAAAGTCGGCCTAATTGCGCGGAATGGCCCAGGCCTGTGTCTCAGCAGTGGGAACATTATATGCTGATTATGTATGTATATTTTAAAAGCCAATGCAGCTTCCTATACAGGGTGAAATTGAACACATGCGACAAATCGAAATGGGAGATTGTACTCGTCATTATGAACAACTTTTACTATGGGACCAAACCTGAAATCGCAAAAAAAAAATCAGCTGTTCCCTACATTTATGTTCGTATAACTCGCCAAAATGTAGGGAACAGCTGATTTTTTTTTTGCGATTTCAGGTTTGGTCCCATAGTAAAAGTTGTTCATAATGACGAGTACAATCTCCCATTTCGATTTGTCGCATGTGTTCAATTTCATCCTGTATTTTGGCGTCGCTTGTCTCGCTCGATAGTATCGGTGTTCCTTCGATGTCACATATTTATGCTGCCACTTGTATATGCTTACACAAATTATCACATAGGTATATTTGCCGTCATATATTATGGACGAATCATGAAATCAAAAATCGGAACTAACGCCGACTCTTTTTTTTTTCAATACAATTTTTCGAATGATAAGCAACAGCGCCACCCTATCAACGTCATTCAAGCGCCAAAACATCCTTGGAACAGTCTAGTTATCATTCAACCAGCCATACGTGGTCCATGATTTATGAAATTGATTGATAAATGAATAAGCGTGTTATTTGCGCGTTACAGATAGTTAATTACACACAAAATATCTCCTGTCGCAAAAGCTAGTGGCTAATATATACTTTTATGTTTACAGTCTCAACCCCCCAAGCTGGGAGAAGCGGGGCCAAGGTAACTATCTTTATTTTCCTTGTTATCACTTCTTAATAAACTTCACTTATAAATAAATGATATAAGTAAATGTTGTGTCGCTTTCACTGTTTTAGTTTAATTATTTTATATTTCATAAACATATTTTAGTCTTATATTCAATGTTGTATTAATGTGTCGTCACACGTCACACTTGCTTCTCGAATTACATAATTAGAAAAACATAGGTAGACGCAGAAGATAACGCTAGGAAAACAAACTTGGAAACTGCAAAGTGTAGACGTATAAAACCAAACTTTCGTGTTATTCATGTTAATAACAACATCATGCCTGTAATTGTACAGAGGTGTACTGACTGTACTAATAATGAAATTGGGAGTGGATCCAGTCGACCTATTCAAAATGTGATTGGGTTGAGTGATCTCGCGGGTCCATTTCGAGTGGGTCCAGTTGACCAAAGACATAGCATGTACACCCACATTCCGCCAGATATGTTTAAGTCCAATGTAATAGGGCGCGAGCCTATTTTAATGTTCCCCTCAACGCAAAGTCACATTAAATGAAGAGGCGAAACTTGACCGTCTTGATTGGTATCAATATCTAATTATGATAAAACTGTAGAGTACGAACTTAATTTAAGATGAATTAAATTTTAAAATAATTTTGACACAACTAAAATCGAATTTGACAATCGCGACTCGTCGACACGTGGTACTTGTTTGCCCTACCTCGTGAATTTTTTTAGAGCCGCAGGCGCGCAGGGGGCGTCCTTGACGTGTTTTTTAAGGAATTTTCACTTTGTATGAAAAATATGAAATGATTACCTATATGTTGAGTTTTAGGGGTTTATGGGTTTAGTAAAAGGGGTCGAAATTTTCATTATTTTTGCGATAGGACACACCATTTTCGAGATATAAGCAAAAGAAAAAAAAGATACAGTACTGTTTTTGCACCTGAAGTCGAGGTGTTGGTGTGAATTTCTATTCATGACAACTAATTTTATTCCACACCTTTTTGATCGCTATTAAAAATAGTCAGACTTAGTTCGTTAGTTAAACAATCAGAATTTTAGGTGAAAAACATGAAATTCAGAACAGCAAAATTGCCATTTTCAATAGATTGCAGTGCCATCTTAGTGCTGTCAAACTAAAATATAGTTAAGTAAGTTGTGTCACTTTAGTTAATTTCAGAATGGGAAATCGTCGTTTGACGGGAATAAACAAAATTTTGGTGATTTTTAGTCTAGTTTAGAGGCATTTGTGACAAGAGAATCGGCACCAATTAGGGCATGCAAAACCGGTTTTCCGGTTTTGCGCAAAACCGGAAATCGGCCAAAATTTAACGATTTTTGAAAACCGGTTTTGAGAGCCAAAACCGGAGCTCAGCTCCGGTTTTGTCAACATTTTTTTCGAAGTAATGTTATTTTGTAGTTCGTCTTCAAAGTTACAAAAATGTTGATTTTTTTGGCTATTGTGGGTGGCTGTGTTTAATATTTGAAGATGCTGATTGTGTTTTCTATGTTTAAAATATATTATTTTTGATAGCAGACTTAATAGGTACCAAAGATACCAAAAACTTACTTGTTGTTGAATTGATCTCAGTTAATTAATCTTTATACTATTATAAGTTCATTGTTATCTGTACAATTATTATGGTTTGGATTAAAAAAAAAAAGTAAAAAAAACTAAAACCCGACTACGACAAAAAAAAAACGACGCTGAAAAAGTATGAAACAAGATTTTCATACTTCGAACAGAACAAAAAGAAAAACCGTAGTCACACGTTATTAAAGTGTTTCGGTTGGTACCTATAACGTGTGACTACGGTTTTTCTTTTTGTTCTGTTCGAAGTACGAAAATCTTGTTTCATACTTTTTCAGCGTCGTTTTTTTTTTTTTGTCGTAGTCGGGTTTTAGTTTTTTTTACTTTTTTTATTTAAACAATTTTGGTGTTAAATTTAACACATGACTTTTGTCCGCTAGAGGGCGTCGCTTTAAATTTGAGCAACATTTTGGAAATGTACAAGTGAAGCCCTTTCAAATGATACCAAACATGGCGTATTTATCTCAATTTTATTTTTAACACATTAGTTTTTGTCCACTAGAGGGCCCCGTATCGAGTTTTGTGCAACGTCACGTAGCCTATGTTCAGCGGACAATTAAGACGGTTCTAACGATACCTCATATGTCGAGTTCCAATAAGTAGATTAGGAGCTATGAGGGAACAGATGAACATACTCACATACATACATAGCCTGTTAAAATCATAACCCTCCTTTGGCTTTGCCGTAGTCGGGTAAAAAGAAATGTATTATACAATTTGTTTTATTTGTAGACTTAGCGGGTATTTAAAAAAAACGGTGTTTCTTTTTAAATTATATTACATTCGATTTTTTTGCTAAAACCGGACCTAGCTCCGGTTTTCGGTTTTGGTCCCAAAAAAACGATGTTCAAAACCGGTTTTGATGACTTTCCGGTTTTGCATGCCCTAGCACCAATGTCATTGTTTATTAATATTGTAAGTCTATGAGATTGATGTGTTCATTACTCACTGAAGTAAAATTTCGTATGGAGGTGGGTTGTTCTAGCCTGGCCTTAGAACCAATGCTGGGCGCAAGACCAATATCGGATTAACTATTAGGTTAACTTAAAAAAATGTTAACGGACTCATTAATTTCCGTTTACTTTCCATAAATCCGTTAAACGTTAATTAAGTACCTAATATTTGCCAAAAGGACACAGAGCAGACGCAGGACGAAAGGACAGGACGAAACCTAGACCCAAGTTGAAAATAATATCTTTGTGGGTGATAAACCTTAGTATAAGGAATCTATTTGTACCAGACAGAGGTTCTACTTCGACCTAGAAAAAATAAAAATTAATAATTACCTACTGATTTTGGTTTAACATTTTTTTTTTGTGGGTTCTATTGTCATTTTTGATTAAATACAAATGGGAAAATATGCGCCTAGAATTGATTCATAAATCTGCAACACAAACAAAACTTAATTATGTATACAGGGTGTTACGGAAAGGGTATATCAATACAAACGGGTTGAAGAGTGTATCTAGTCTAGAATCTCTCTACAAAATTTCAGCTCAAAAGCATTTACTTTGAAAATGCTTAATATTTTTTTATTTCGACATCACGGCGCTGCACTGGCGCGCGGCGGCGTGATGTGCGTGTACTAGGCGCACAGACACACTACAGATAATGGATAATGACCCTCGTAGTGCGGTGACACGTTTGTTATGATTTCAATTTAATAAACTATGGAAATAAAAAAATATTAAGCATTTTCAAAGTTACTGCTTTTGAGCTGAAATTTTGTACAGAGATTCTAGACCACATACACTCTTCAACCCGTTTGTATTGATATACCCTTTCCGTAACACCCTGTATACAGTTTTTTTGTACGAATTTTTTTCAGTATTTTGACCTTTAGGGTCACGAAAACTTTAAGATTTAAAAAAATAGAGTATATAGAATTGGCACCTGGGAGTTCTACTCGTGCATTTTTATTAGTAAACTATTGAGTAGAAATATTCAATAAAAAACTGATGTAATTTTTTTGGGTCAATAAAAACACTGCGTTTTTAATACAACCAAAAAATAAATGACCACAAAAAATAAGTACTTAATAATTTAATGCTCGACTGTACTCGACTCAAAAAATGTATGTAGAAGTTCACGTGGAAATTTAACATACTCCTACATAGTAAACCAGCACCCTAATTGCGTAACACATTATCAATCGGAATCAGAGTCATTTTGAAGCAAATTGCTAATCCATTGCTTGACAAGTTCGAAAAATATTTGTGCTCTACACGTAAATAACGCAATGAATGTTGTTGAACTGTCAAAATGAAACCGATTCCAATTGATAATGTGTTACGCAATCGCCCCGCTGGTCGAAATTATCATGGTTGGAGAGAACTATTTCTTGACTATTGTTTGACACCAAATTAAAATTCAAAAACGTAAGTGTTGCGCCGTAATCAGGTGAGGATTGTGGCGAGAAAGTATCACCACGTAATCCTCAACAAGGCACCTTTATATCTCTGGAATCACTTGACTACTTTCGAGATTTGGCATAACGTTACGACAATTTCTTGACTAATTGTTTTGGATTAAAACCAATTCGATACTCCCAGCCGTTTGGTTGCTCTAGAGGTGAGGATTGTGTAGAGACCTTCACCACACAAATTTCACCAACCTATAGCTTTAACTTCGGAATCATAATGCGACTATTTTTTTGACCTCGTTGACTATTTATGACTATATCTTGACAATTTTTTGGCGTTCTCAAAATTGATTTTCATGAAGTTTTCAAAGGTGAAGATTGTGTGGTGAAGGACACAATAATTGACAGTTGTTACGGGTAGTCAGAATGCTGAAATTCTAAATTGTAAATATTGCGCTGTGCTCATACCGGCTTCACGATAGGTACTGAAATCCTTTGTTCCGACAACTATGCATCCGCATGAATGGAATACATATTTGAGTTTGAGTTCGGTAGTTTAATTTCACAAAACATATTTCAGTAGCAATTGATTTTTTTTTAGTTTTAATATAACCAGCTTCGCTTTTGTACGAGAAGTATAACGTAGATCAATAAATATAATGTTTGTTCTGCTTTGGAAGACTTGATTACATAAAATAATAATTAACAATCTTTTTTGCACCCAGTGCTCAAAGCAGCGGATCAGGTTCTCAAACTAAAGAGAAGAAGAAAGGGTACGTAAAGTTTGTTTGATTGGTTGAGACGAAATAACTGTTTTCATTTTCACCTTTTATCTTTTACGAACCCTCTTACTAATAAACGTATATCAGATGAATAGTTACACACCGATTTCTCTCTCAGTCGTCAGTAATTTGACTTTCGAAAGAAGAAGACTAAGTTGTGTAACTATACAGACGCTATACAATGTTTATTAGTAAGGGGCAAGTGTATATCGCTCCACTGCTGTTCAAATAGCCTTTCCTAAGACCTTCCAGGAACTCTTTACTCTTTATTACATCTTTATCAAGTTTTAAAAAGAGTTCAGTTATTCATCACCGGTTTAAAACATGTGCTTTGTCTGTCAGTCAATTAACGAATTGAAGATTTTTATTGTATAACAATTATTTTTATAAATAGGCCTGTTTCAGCAACCTCCGAGTTAGTTTCCGTTCAATTACTTGGCAGATATGTTAATACATAGGTTCCAATTATTTAATTTATTCGGTGTGCCGACATTGAGAAAAAACAGTCCTTACGTTGTTTTGAATTGACTAAGTATAAATAATTGTAATAATATTATTACCTATTTCAAACTTTTATTAAGTTTTACTGGCTACTATGTTATGATGGATGTAATAAATGTAAACGGTTCAAATTTTATTACACGCACGCCTAGAGGGTTCCTTGGATTAACCTTCCGTTCCAAGCGTGACGTCGAAAAGATGCCGTATGTACCTGTTATAAAATTAGAATACATCATCATCATCATCAGCCTATAATGTTCCCACTGCTGGGACACAGGCCTCCTCTCTGTGAGAGGGAGTGGGCCGTAATCCACCACGCGGGCCCAGTGCGGGTTGGTAGATGTCACATGTCGTTGAATTTTTGGTTCTAGGACATGCTGGTTTCCTCACGATGTTTTTCCTTCACCGTTTTGAGAGCAGTGGTGATGAAATAATTTTACACAAAGTAAAGTGCCTGTCTGGGTTCGAACCTACGACCTACAACTCGTAAGTCACGGCCGATACCACTGGGCCACCACTGCTCTCAAAATTAGAATACACTGCTCTAAAAAAGTATTGTACAAATTTCAATTAATTTAGAAGCAAGATCATAAAACAAACTCTTAGCAATAATTTAGTAAATGCCTAACTAAATTATAACCCAAATATGAAACGTTCTGTTTCGATCTCTAAATATTTTTTCGGAGAATAATTTGCATTTCAGGTGTACTTAAATAGTTTTTTCTGATCAGTGTACTGTATTCATGTTGTTTTATTATTTGGTGATAATACATAAAAAGTATCATTTTTCTAGCAATTTTGTTTATTTGATGTTAAATTATAGTGACATAATAAACAGCTGGTAGCTGATACCTGTTTTTATTGTTAGATAAAATAAATCTTCACGATATCTTTTCCACGCAAACTAGGATGCTAGAAGAAAGCGTCTACAGCTCGGATGAGGATGTGACAGGCGACGAAGAGCTGTAAGTAGTTAAGGAATAATGCACTGGTCAAAAAAAGTGTTGCACTTGCTACTATCGCGTAATATACAATCAAGTTAGATTATTTAAAAAATACCTATAATAATAGTTCAGAATTTACTCAATATTCCGCCAGAACGATTGGCCGCGTGATTATGCGATCGTCGCGTTTATATTTCACTTTTTTCCCTCTTTCGATGTCGGCGCGACTATAAGCGCTCTGGTTCGCCGAAGAATATGAACGCGAAGGGTTAGGTTTGGACGAGGTCTAAGATTAAATTTTCAAACGCTAAACATTTTCTTGCAAAAATATTGTTCAAGTGCACAACATTTTTGATCGATGTATTTTATCTGGTGTTGTTGTAATATTTTTTTTTGTAATTATTTCTTATTGAAAACAAATTAGTTTAAGTTTTGTAATTTTAATTGTTTTTTTTTGTATAATTATGTTATGTTACGATGAAAATTATAATTTTAAAAATGTATTAAAAATTTGTAGGCAACACGAACAGAGTCCATCTTGCCAGTGGGTAGGTGGTCAGGGATTTAGTAAGAGGAAACCTCCTATGTATTATTTAGTTTTATTCTATTTGTATACTTTTCTTTTACTTTTAAAGTACGCTGGGTTTCAGCATCCTTGGCATATGGCTTGTTACCCACTCTATGTAAAGAAAATGTCAATTATAATGAATTGTTTCTAGATACACTTTGTATAAACAACGTAGTTCAAGAAGAGAGATCAACACAAAAAATATTTAAACAACTTTCACACCTATTTTCAGTTAATGACAGATCGCTACTGATGGTACCCAGTATAATCATAACTGCCATTATAATATTATCATACAGATCGCTACTGATATATATTATTGGTACGTTAAAACCCGAGATAGATAGGTTTTTCTACCTCCAGTATGCCAAAACTGGTGATAGATAGGTAATTGGGTTCGGCCGTAAAATAACAACATTACAGTCTACCAAAGCTCTTGAAAGTGTATTCAGAAACCGGTATATTTGACTCGTATTATTATGCTTGCTTTTAGTGTTTCCTGTGTTAGGCCCAAGTAAAAAAAATATTTTTGTTTTTCTTTATACATCAACTAGCGGCTGCCCGCGACTTTGTCCTCGTGAAATCCTATCCTATCCTAACTAACAGTAAGTTTGTTTGTTACCTTTTCACGCCTAAACTGCTGAACCGATCATCCTGAAATTTTGCTTATACGTTGTCAGGTGTACAGAAACGGACATAGGGTACCTTTCATCTCGAAAAATTGCTGTTCCCGAGGAAAACAACAATACACCTGGTGCCATCTAGTATTATCATAATAACGTTATTGTGGTTTTCCTCGGGAACAGCACTATTTTTCGGGATGAAAGGTACCTACCCTATGTCCGTTTCTGTACTCCTGACAACGTATCATAATTATGTAAATTTTCAGGATGATCGGTTCAGTGGTTTAGGCGTGAAAAGGTAACAAACAAACTTACTTTCGCATTTATAATATTAGTTAGGATACGACAATGGCATTCTAACGTTTCCGCACTGTGCACAATGCACATACCTTTTCAAGATAGGTTACATTAGCCACATCAGAGCATACGCCCGTAACCTATAGTTGTTGGAAACAAAAACAGTCACCGTAGCCCAAATCGGCATGGGAAGTATATGTAGTGGCTAAGAAGCACATGTTTTTCATCGGCTCCTAATGTATAATGTTTTGTTACAGGTCGCAGACGCTCTCGAAGGCCGAACGTAAGAAAGGCTTTTCTACCAGTACGATGAAGCCCATGTCCGCGGCCGACGAAAAGACCCTGAACACCGCCGTCGCTATGGCTAATGAAATCACGTCCAAGTAAGCACTTTTGTGATTGTTATAATCCTTATATATTATAAAATACGTTTTCTTATCTATCTGCCGGTAAGATAGTAAAGGATAATGAATAGGTAATCTTGTACCGGCCCAGTACCCAAAAAGTAAAAAATTCATTCAGTGTAGCGTTATGAACTATGTCTATCTTTTGTGTTCTTCTGGAGTAGTTTAATTAATCCTAAGACAGCATGTCTGATGTCACTTGGAGAAAAAGATAGATGAAGAAGTTAAGTATTGAATCAAGAATAAATAGAATAAAACACTAAAATAAAAAAATGGGAAAGTTCTAATTAATTAAACTACTCGATGAGGGCAACAAAGATGACACAGATAGTTCATAATGCTACAATTAACTTTGTGTCTGGGTACGGTCTTACCCATTATTCTTTGCTTGTTATGGCCTTAAAATAACACTTCTGAACAAATAATGAGAAGAAAGTAAGCAAGAAATGAATGTAAATTGTTTCTTCTGCCAAGTGATATGTCATTAATATAGTTGTATATATGAGTTCACTGACCGTTTAAGCCTAAAATTCAGTTTTATTAATCGTATACTTTTTCCAGGTCCATGTATGACCTCGAAGGGGATAAGAAATTATCCCCAAACGAACGTTCCAAGTTTCACTTCAAGTTTCCGTTGACATTACATCATGGCCATGAAACTGGTGAACGAGACCAGGCAACAGGTAATAAAAAAAATGATTTCTGTCTAAAGCCGAAGGCCAAAATGAACGAAGCGTTTGGTGCTTCGCTTTTCGATCATTTTGGTCTTTCATTCGACACCTTTCACTCCAAATGAAACGTCTGAACACAAATACACAGGATAAAAAGTGAAGAATTAATTCATTAGTGAACCGATCCAACGATATGGGATTTCGGAACTCAGCATCTTTCACTCCCTTACAGAATAATCTAGAAATGATGATGAATGAATTAAAGGCACTGATGAAATCATCATCATCATCATCCACAGCCCGACGTCACCCACTCAAGGGCTTCTATTTCCTTGTGCCAGCCACCCAAGCTCCTGTGCCAGCCTCATCCAAGTTTTGCCCGCGATGGCAACAATGTCGTCTGCCCATCGCCGCCGGAAGAAATAATTCCTATATTTTTTTTTCGGTGTCGATACAAAAATGAGCCGTCACTCGAGTGAAGCGTCTGATATCGGCATTACAACACCCAGTACGATAGCGTGAAGTTAGGTGTTTTCAGGCTTAACACTCCTAACTTATTTCCCATTAACGAGTCCTAAAATTAGTAAAATATATGTATATTACTAAAATATATGTATATCCTTAGTAAAATATTACACCAGTTTGCTTCCATCAAGATCATACTGGTTATTTGCATTTACGGTATTCACACACACACACACACACACACACACACCACACTTGATTCAAAGTAGCGTTTATAAGATTCGACCTTTCCCGACTACTGGTTACATTGGTTACAAGTCGTGTGCCCGATATTTCCCATCGACAATTTCTCAGGGGACTCAGGGGATGAATTTCCAAAAAAACTATGATACAACCATCTTTAACTTATAAACAGAAGTTTATACCTACTTAGAATTCTGTTGAATTTGGTACTCCAAACTCTACGTATCTGAATAAAAAAGTGGCGAACTTCCATTCAAACAGCCATCCTCTTTTAAACCCTTTAGGGAATTACTTCATGCTTCTACACCCAACAGTATGTCTGTATGCGATGTCTGTCTGTGAATTTTTTGTTTTAAGTAGGTATATTACTTTATTTCCAGCCAATCGAATCAATCAATATAAAAAGCGCCTAATAAAGATAAAGACACTAATCTGCGGTAAGTTTATTGTTCAATGTGGCTGTTAAAAGCCTACATTTTTACCGACTTCACAAAAAGGAGGAGGTACTATGTTCGGCTGTTTGTATGTTTTTTTTAATTATTATTTTTATTTTTTATGTTTGTTCATCGAATACTCCGCCAATTGTCGATGGATTTTCAAAATTCTTTTTTTGTTCGAAAGTAGATAGTTCTGAGGTGGTCCCATTGTCACCAAGTTAGGATCTGATGATGGGATCTTAGAGAAATCGAGGGCAACCCTCAAATTTTATACGCTCACTTATTGTTTTTCGCATATTTTATGAAGTATCTTGTTTATTTGCGTATGGTTGTCACCATCTCAGGTAGCTGGGCTGATGATGGAAGGTACAACTCCTTAACAGTAAGAAGTTACTCAAACAGGCGAGGACTGTTTTAGTAAATTGTTTTCATTTCATTTCAATCAAGTCATGATCTGATGCTGCAGTCAGGATAGTCTGCAGAGTACCTAACTCCTCGACAACTAACAGCAGATATATCGTGTTTAGGCTCATTGAAAAGGGCTCGATGTGTGGATAAACGTACTGTTAATGAGGAACACCGAAGTACATAGAGACCTGATGCTGAAGCCAGGAGCATCAGAAAAAGTACAAACCTTGAAATAACAGCACCGTAGTCGTGTTTGGGCTCATTTTAAACAGGACTAAATTTTAAGTTCAATGCAATGTTGACATAAGTCTGGCCTGATGCTGCAGCCAGGATTATCAGCTTCTAGTCTAAAAACATCAAGTCAGGATTTGATGATGGGATCCTGGAGAAATCGAAGGAACTCTTCAAATATTATAGGCACACCTATAGCGATTTGGGTATTTTTTATAGTAACTCGTGCACTTGCTCTCGGAAAGCACCATTTGGTAAAGTGGAACTGATGATGAAGACCACAGATGGCCACCGGAACTACTCAATAATATCTATGTATTTCACGGGTTGCGATTCGATTACTTTAATATGGTTGCTAAGCAATTCATGCTCGTCACAATGTGAATGGTGATATGGACCTGATGGTGGACCTGGAGAACTCCTCAACAATTAACTTCCCTGCATCGGTAAAAGCAATATTTTGTTTGTAAAAGGCGATGATCACTAGGCTATTGTAACTTAGATAAATTATAAGCAGACCCACTAAAAAGCGTGAAATAAAAACTTTTTAAGAAAAAAAAAACCGACTTCCAAAAAACACTACAAAGTGAAAAATAACTTTAATTTCGGAAGTCGGTGGCAAAAAACTAAAATACAGATCCAAAGACACCGACTTCGGAAATTAAAGTTATTTTTCACTTTGTAGTGTTTTTTGGAAGTCGGTTTTTTTCTTATGTTAGTTAACGCTGGTGGCGATTAGGCCACGTAATGCCATGTGCGGACACCGTATGACCAAATCAGCCGACAGCAGGCGCATAAGGAGTGATTATACCCGTGATACCTAATATGAACAATTTTCTCCATGAACCTCCTGAATGTTTCATCGAACTTGGTTTCGTGGATTTTGATTGGGTATTTTATATCCCAATAGAAAAGTTCATGGTAGAAAACTCCTTAAAGCACTCGCATCAATGTCCCGTTTTGTTCATTGCTTTTATTTTGATACCTACATGTTTTGTTCGACATTTTGTTGACAGTTTTGGGTTATAATTGGTTTGTTATTGTTTTAATCTTACTTGCATAGGTTTCGTTTTGTTTCCAGCTAAATATGTTTGTTTGGCCTCATTTAGTGTTTTGTTTAAAATTTCATCTTTGGTTTTTTTATGCGCGTTAAATACTTCGCTGTCTTGATGAATGTTCGTCAAAAATCAGTGTCGTAGATATGATGAATGTTGCTTACTGTCTGGTAAATGGTGTATTGTAGGCTCGTCTTTCTCTCTTGCTCTATCCTTATATGTTACCTTACTCGGGTCCGATTAACATACATTTACACAATTAAATAATATTTTAAAGAATTTGCGTAACATAAGCATAATCAGCCTATAACGTTCCCACTGCTGGGGCATAGGCCTCCTCTCTATGAGAGGGAGTGGGCCATAATCTGCCACGCGGGCCCATCCAAGTACTTGCGTTACAACAAATTCAAACATAGCGTTTCTTCGCCGATGGATGTACGCATTAGGCCCAGTTCCTACGCAGCGTGCGTAATTGTGAACAACACAACAGTATACAAACGTCATTATCTAGTCTTCAAAGTAAAGGAGAAGGGAAATCCTGGGCCCAGCAGTTAACTAGTTGAAATGGGTATTAAAAAAACCGTTATATTTTTCTAAAGGAAATCACAAAATACAGTACCATGTTTCTATCTAGGAAGCGAGAAAAATTAAATTGTGAAACTAAATAATCGATAAAGTACATGCCTGAATTCTAAGTAATCGATAGTGTATAAGTCGGTAAAATCTCAGAATATCTATGAAAATCGTGTGTCAAATGCTTATCAATCTTTTCGTGGAATCGATTCAAAGCGAATCGAGTTCCTTTAATTTTTCTTCTGTTAGCAACACTGGCCACTCAGTATAGTCTAAAGTAATCTGTGCTGGTCACCGACCGACAGATGACAGGTAGAAAAAAACCGGCACCTATCAAAAAGTACTCTGTGACCGGCACTCGCATAGATCAACACTCGTTCGTTTTCTTTTGTTGTGAGTGCGCACGTATTTTCCGTTCTCAATCTAAACGTGTCAGGATCTTCAACACGTCGCACATGGAGGCTCTCTACTTGCACTCCATGCGTAAAACCATTATACAACCAAAACCATTCAAAAATATTTCGCAAATAACATAAAAAAACGGGTGCGCCAAAGTTCACCTAAATTTTCAACTCCGATAATTGGAAATCCGAAAATGTTCTTCCTAACATTTTTCATCCTAACAATCACAATTCCTAACTACTCTGTCTCTAATGTTCATAATTCCGAATCATTCAACTTCATAATGTCAGTAGCAATAAACATCTATTATACTTTTATTTGTTTTCCTATATTTTCTCAACATAACCATCTTTTACACTATTATTCAAAGTCATATATTTTTTGTTTAGATCGTCAACATAGGATGCAAAAGCGAGCGAAGGGCACCCCGAGGTTTGGTTTGGTTAGGTTACTTTAAACCCTTTACACAGAAATAGGGGCCCCGCGAAGCGGGGCTCCGTCGACATAGGATGACATAGGATAAAAAAAAGCGTTTATCATATTAGGCTAAATAGGTTTTATGTCTATTGGGTGGTATAACATACAATTTTATATTGTCTGTTATTCTTATAGAAATTGGTTACATTAAAATTATATCAATCGTTTATTATATTAACTGACCATTATATCAAATAAAATTATAGGTTCAGTTGTTATATCTTGTAAATATTAGAGGTTTTGTAATTATATCATATATTACTTACCCGTATAAACTCCCAGGCCATGAAAATATTATGGTAGAACGTTATGTTTAGGGATAAAAGCGTTATGATAAAAAACAGTAGGAGTTTAAAATATTTACATTAATGATATTATTAATAAAAATTTTCGGAAACATGAGTGTTATGAACATCGCCGGTAGCACTACAAATAGTTTGAATGAAAACTTTAGGATGAAAAATTTTAGGAAGAGTGATCATTCGGATTACAAATCGTTAGGAAGAACAATTTCGGGTAACGAACTTTAGTTGAGCCAATATGGACCCTAAAAAAACTACAATGTTATAATGTAACCTCACTTTTACTATACTTCATATAACTTGACTCCTGGATAGCCAAATTTCACCAAATTTTCAGTGAGGCCTTGTTATTATATCCACTTACAAATAAAGCTAGTTTGATTGAGTTAACACCTGGGCCCAGGAAACTATGGAGTCTTTCCCTTCTCCTTTGTTGTAGTGGTCAACACGCGTTCACACGAGCTCAAGTCAACGTTTCTATCGCTGATAGATAATTAATTAATTACAAAACTGGCTGTATAATCAGGACTATTCCCGTACAGAAGAACTTATTTCTAAAATAATGTAGGCACGTCGTAATAATAATCATTACTATCCCACAAAAACGGATACAGAAACACATACAACATCACACGAATACACCTTACACGACTACACACAACCCCACAAAACCAACCCCCCCCCCCTTCTCATACACCACACCACACAACGCCCCATCCCACTCACACAGCCCCCCCCCCCCCTCTTTACACACATACTCACACATTCATATTCATAGTTAAATCAGGTCTTAACACACATAAATAAAGGTTTCTTTTGTACACGAAGTTACAGTAGAACACTGACTCCTAGGTCACAGGGTTCCCCTAGTTTAGGAGGCAGGGTTTTTAAATATTTGTGCAGCCTTTTCCCAAAATCCAATGTACAGACGCCAGCACATCAACCTACTACAATCTGTCAAATTTCTTTAATAGATTTTCAACTTTATCACTGAATCATAAGGTTCAAAGTAGATTGGGAAAATGTGACAGTTAGGTGTAGGTTGATGTGCTGGCGTCTGTACCTATGTGAAATGTATTGGTATTGTATACAAAGCTATTTGGTGTCAATAAACTTATTTTATTTTTATAATCTTCAGAAGCGAACTTCAAAAGCGCGCCTCAGATTTTCGACATGGTAACTGCCCCTAATATACAAACATAATGATCATGCATAAATCGATCCCTGAATCAAAACCAGTAGTTTGGCCTTCCATGCAGTACTTAAGTGCTTTACTCCAGTAGTTAGTTAGAACATCTTAAGTCACACAATGGCCTTTTATTATTTCTGACGGGACGATATTATCGTGGGCGTCCATGTCCACATCCGTAAAATATATGGAAATACACGTTATCGTGGACGAAAGGGGTTTGAAGGTTTTGGCCCTAACAACTGCCGCCATTTTGTTCTTTTTTCAAAATCGCGGTGCACAATAATTGGCATATATTCGGATAGGGGACACTTGTACAAACAAAATGTGATATAACATTACGAACATCATAAAGCGTCACGTTTCTGAGATATTCAAAGGTAAAAATAACAATTGTTGTCACGAATTTTAAGTATTTTTTTTATTTTGTAATAACTTCAAATGTTAATCTCAATCAGACAGAGAAAGAAAACAAAATATTATAATACAAATCATTTATTTTGTGCATTAAAAACTTTTTAAAACAATCGGGATATAAACATATGAGACAAATGTGTTGAATTAAAATGGTAGTTTTGTAGGTAAACATGAAATAATTGAATACACCAGCTAGTGGATTAAACATAAGATTAATTAATCATATTCGGTATAAATAATTTCATCCAAGAAGGCAGCGGGAGGCTGAATAGGATATGCTTGGTGTTGTACCATTATAATACACATCACTTGGGAACAATATCCAAGTGTTCGTTTTCCTACAATTACAATAGTAGCGAACTATTTTATTCCTGCCTTGCAAATTATTATCGATCTAGATGCAGACAAAATAAATTCGATTGTTTTGGTGTCTTCGAGTGGATTCTGGCTCTTAAAAGTCAATTAAGGTTCAGAAACAACAATTTTGTATTGACTCAGGTCATCGATTTAAATCGATGCAAAAATCCTTGAAATATAAGTCGAAAACTGATGAAGAAATTAAAAGTTCAGTTTTCGACTTATATTTCGGTGAATAACTCCGAAACCTGACGCGTTATGATATTATGTTATATTACATTTTTTGTAGGTGTTTTGGTGTCCCCTATCTAAATATATTACTTTCGTTGTCCACCGCGATTCTGAAAAAAAATTGATATGGCGGCTGACGTTAGGGCCACCCTCCATACAAAAATCTTCAAACCCCTTTGAAAGCGTCTTCATATATTTCCATACATTTTACTTCCCTGTGTTATCGTGACTCCGTGTCGTGGACGTCCATGATGATATCCTCGCGTTAGAAATTATAAAACCACACATAATCCATCAATTGGAATGGTAAGTAAAGTTCTTTTCATTCACATTTTACCTTGGACAGCAGCAACCCAATAGCTACCCTATTTGTAAAGACAATAAAGATCACTGTGATTTTGACATTGATGTAAAATCAGAGGTTAAAAAGCTTTGAAACGTTTGAACAAGTGTGAAACTGCATACATAACAATATTTTGCCCAAAATGTAATCGTCAAAGTTCGAACAAATAGTTAAATTACTAAAATTACTATAGATACTTAAAATTATAGGAGCTCTTATTACTTAAAACATATTTCAAAATGTTACATGTGTCTTATTCATCATATTTGAGAAAAAACTATTATTATTATAATAATGTTCCTTTAAAAATATATAATATAACACACGTTTCTTTATATTTAAATTTTTATTCCTCAATTTTCATGATGCACCTACCACTGTTTGTCTCTGCATCACCCAAAGGTTGACTGGTAGAAAATGCCTACGGCATTAAGTCCGCCTCTGTACATTTATGTGCTTGAAGTATTAAATAAATAAAAAATCTTCCCTTTTTAGCAATTTGCATAGGTATTAATTTGTTTAAAACTGTTTTACAGGTTCCCGCGAGCCGCGTCGTAATTTCAGTGAGGAGGCGAAGAGCGTGCCCGACATACAGGTACCTATAACATAAACTTTATTACTTAACCAGCCGTGCCCGTGACTTCGTTCGCGTGGATGTCGGAAAACAATAATGTGTCGCGGAAAGGTGTAGGTAATTGCCACTCCTTCATTGAAAAGGAAGAATCTTCCGATCTTGCCTGGTAACGCTTCCCTTACCTGGGGTTCTCTACCACAGCCCTTTCGACTGCAGTCACTGCGCCTTCTCCACTTCTTCTTCACTTTGATTTTAGAAAATAAATAATAATTAAAGCGCCTGCTTGAGGCTGATTATGACCAAACAGCCATATGTCCATTTTATTTTGCGTCTGTTTTAGAATAGTACTAACTTGTAAAATAATACCACCATTTTATCTAAAGTAAAATTAAGTTAAAATTAGGTGAAGTTTGAAGTTAGTTTTTCTATTGACGAAAAATGATGACGATGACGATGACGAAAAATTTGAAAGGGGTTTGAAGGTTTTGGCCCTAAAATCAGCCGCCATTTTGATTTTTTTTCAGAATCGCGGTGCACAACAAAAGTGATATATTTAGATAGAGGACACTTATACAAACAAAAATGTAATATAACATAATATCCTAAAGCGTCAGGTTTCGGAGTTATTCACCAAAATATAAGTCGAAAACAACAAGGATTTTTTTGTTTTTTTTCCCTCTAGGTGAGCATATTGAACTATTTAGGTAATAGAAACGTTATGAAACCTTTATGGAGAAGAAACAAAAGAAGAATAGACATTTTTTAAATAAATAATTAAACACCGCAATTTACAGTTCGTTTTTTAATCCCAGAGACTAATCTGACAAGTGTAATGTCAAACTTCTATACTAAAAAAAACGAAAATAGAAAAGACTTAAATGTCAGATAAGGGCGTTTGTGCACTACAAGGAATTTTACTGCCCGGCAGTCCGATTTTATTTTTTTATAATGGCGTGCCAATATGGGACCGTAAAAATCGGACTGCCGGACAGTAAAATTCCTGGTAGTGCACAAACGCCCTTAGTCTCTGGGATTAAAAAACGGACTATAAATTGCCGTGTTTAATTATTTATTTAAAAAATGTCTATTCTTCATTTGTTTCTTCTCCATAAAGGTTTCATAACGTTTCTATTATCTAAATAGTTCAATATGCTTACCTAGAGGGAAAAAAAACAAAAAAATCCTTGTTGCTTTCGACTTATATTTTGGTGAATAACTCCGAAACCTGACGCTTTAGGATATTATGTTATATAACATTTTTTGTTTGTATAAGTGTCCTCTATCTAAATATATAACTTTTGTTGTGCGCCGCGGTTCTGAAAAAAAATCAAAATGGCGGCCGACCTTAGGGCCACCCTCCATACAAAAATCTTCTAACCCCTTTTTGCAACAGTCATCTTAGATTTTCATTTTGACCTCACTATCGGCTTCAGCACCCTCGGAAACCATAAAAACGAAACCTATGACATAAAATTTAAAAAAAAATTGCAGCCGCCATCTTGGATTTTCATTTTGACCTGACTATCAGCTTCAGCATCCTCCGAAACCATAAAAACTATCTCTCACTCGCTCTTTCTCTCTCTGTCTCATCTAACATTGCATTCTTTATCACTCAGAACACCACATCAATTATTATTATCTTACATTATCCTCACTTTTTATTTGAAATTATTTTAGCGCCACAGCCGCCACTAATTAACCATCAATGGAAAGCGATTTTTCTGATGTTATAATCATTACAATTACTTTTTAAAATAACACAGACATAAGTATCTTTGTTATTTCGTCATAAAGGTAAGCCTAATAGGACGTGATTATTCACATAATTAATGTTATTTATATCACAATAATAATACGTTTTCGTTAGTAGGTACTATATCGCGCCAATAGATGTCGTTGCGTGTTTCCATAAAACTTAATAAAAAGTTAGGCGCGTTGCCCACACGACCTGTAGGAATAAATATAGGTATGTATGTATAGGCGACATACCTATACTTATTCCTATACAAAACGTGCGCCCGCGCCTCGTCGCTGCCTCGACTCTAGCTCGTGTGGGCGACGCGCCTTAGAATACTTTAAATTAATTATATCTTTTGATAGAGTGAAGCGATTGCGATGATACAAAAACTAATAACTGCTCCGAGTTCTACATCATATTTGAGTTTAAAAATTAACCGTATTGGTTTGGTACTTTTTACGTTGAACCTCTTCAAATAATCTGTCACATTCAAACAGACAAACGGATAAAAATTCCAAAAATTGATGAAATGGCATCTGTTGGTTATCCTTTAACACCCCAACATTTTTTTTTTTTAATTTTCAATATACAGAAACGCCTCGTCTACAGATTTATTATATGTAAAGAATAGATAGAAGACGAGCCGAGTACGCAATGGGATTTCACATCGGCCAAAGTGACAAACTCTCATAAATAATCTTTTCATCCTGTGTTTAATCCATTTAGGGGATGAATTTTCAAAAAACCTTCCTTAGTGCTCACTTTTCCTTATACAGGTTGTCCCTGGAAGTATGGATCAAATCGAATAGGGACGTGGGCAAGGTCATTTCCAAACGTTTTAGCAAAAAAAAAATACTAAAAAAAAGAGAAGAAAGATCGAATCCGTGAAAACTATCAGGGCTATCAATTTTTTTTTAGATAGCCCTGATAGTATATTTTTATGATTCACTAGCACTCTGCCCGCGACTTCGTCCGCGTGTATTTCGTACTTTCCTCTAAAAATTTCGACATTTGCGTATGATCTTTATTATTTATTTAGATAAATAAGTATTAGGACAATTTTTAAGTTTACCTATACATCAAAGGAATCAGATATTTCAAATAAACTGTATCTCCGCTTTTCAACCCCACAGGGGTGGAATTTCGAAAAACCGTTTGGGATGTGTTCATAACTTGACTCAAAAACCCATACCCTTTTTCGAGTCAATGAAAGCAAGCAGTAAAATCCACCCCTTAAACTTTATTACCGTTTCCACCTTGATAAGAGTCGATTTTTGAAAAACCCTAAAACATATATATTTTTTTGTATTTTTAGTTTTAGTAGTACCGAGTTTCGAGTTAATCGTACTGCGGGGTTACATATTTTTCTAACCTATTATTACTTTGTCACCCCCTAAATCCTCTGTGAGAGGTTTTTTTAAACTAAAAGTGACAATCTTAATTATTTACTGAGCCAAATATTGCCAAGTTTCAAGTTTATTAACCAAATGAATAAGATTTTTCATATAAACTGTATCCCTTCTTTTTATACTCATAGAGGTGGAATTTTGAAAAATCGTCTGGGATGTTTCTATAACTTGACTTAAAGATTATTTCTTACCAATTTTCCAGTTAATCAAGCCACGTAATAAAATACTCCCCTGTGAAATCGACTTCCACCACTCTTCACATCGTTAGGGGTAGATTTATGAAAAACCCTGGTACACTTTATTAATCAATCATTCACAACCATTAAAGGAATCAGATATTTCAAATAAACTGTATCTCCGTTTTTCAACCCCACAGGGGTGGAATTTCGAAAAACCGTTTGCGATGTGTTCATAACTTGACTCAAAAACCCGACTCTACCCGACGAAACTTTTTCGAGTCAATGGAAGCAAGAAGTAAAATCCACCCCTTAAGCTTTATTACCGTTTCCACCTTGATAGGAGTCGATTTTTGAAAAACCCTAAAACACAATTTTTTTTTTATTTTTAGTTTTAGTAGTACCGAGTTTCGAGTTAATCGTAGAATAGAATAGAATAGAATATTTATTTGCGTAAAACATGGTATACAAAAGGGTGTTACATACAAATTGAAGCACAAGCATGTTTAGCTAGGATACAACCATAGCATGCAAAATTTTAAAGACAAGTTAAAAAAAATATCAACATTTTTTATCCACAAATTCTTTTATACTATAAAAACTACACTCGAGTAACCACTTATGAAATTTAATTTTAAATAGTTTTGTATTCAAAGCCTTGAAATGCCTTGGTATTTTATTGTAAATGCACACACACATTGCCAAGCAGTTACTATTGTATTTAGACAGCAGCAGCAGCGTACTGCGGGTTACATATTTTTCTAACTTATTATTACTTTGTCACCCCCTCAATCCTCTGTGAGAGGTTTTTTTAAACTAAAAGTGACAATCTTAATTATTTACTGAGCCAAATATTGCCAAGTTTCAAGTTTATTAACCAAATGAATAAGATTTTTCATATAAACTGTATCCCTTCTTTTTAAAATCGTCTGGGATGTTTCTAGAACTTGACTTAAAGATTATTTCTTACCAATTTTCCAGTTAATCAAGCCACGTAATACTCCCCTGTGAAATCGACTACCACCACTCTTCACATCGTTAGGGGTAGATTTTTGAAAAACCCTGGTACACTTTATTATTTATTTTGGTTGGTTGGTGGTGAGTTTCGAGTTAATTGGACCGCGCGCTAAAATTCTTCCATACAAAATTTGACACCCCGAATCTCCATTTAGGGTAGCTTAGAATTCCAAAAAATGACGAATTTTATAAATCAGTATCTGTGCCAAGTTTCAAGTTCTATACATTTTTTTTTTGAGTTATTCTAGCCACTCACTAAAATCCCCTTAAAAATCGAAGTCTGGGTCAATTTTCGAAAACCCCATACACTTATTATTGATTATTTTCCGTCAAAAGTATTAATACTGAGTTTCGAGTTAATCGGACCATGCGTTAAAATTCTTCCACAGAAACTTTAAAACCCCTAAACCCCCTTTGAGGGGTAGTTTTGATAAACGAATAATGATAAACTTTATTAGTTACTTAGGCAAGTATTCTTGCCAAGTATCAAGTTTATTAATTAAATGAATAAGATATTTCATATAAACTGTACCCCATTTTTCACCCGCACAGGGAAAGAAAGAAAGAAAGAAAGAAAGAAAGAAAGAAAAAATGTTTATTTGGACACAGTTCGTGAAACACAAAATACAAAATTAATAAAAAAAATAATGTTTCTAACAACAATAGTGTGTGCCTCACGGCTGCGCCAAAAAGGTTCATTTCAGCATTAATGCCAGACAGATGCTGCCTGACGCTGGTTTTCTAATGAACCCTTAGGGAAAAGTGACGGGGAGTACACACAGTTTCAACATACCTAAGACATACTTATAAATAAATAAACTAGTAATCACGTATATATCATTACAAATACAAATAAGAAAAAAAAAACAAAAACAAAACATCAAAGTCTCAGCAAAAACCTGTTTTTCTTTTCTAGATTAATTTAGATAAGATTGATCCGTGCACGGTGCACGCAAAGCGCAACAGGCCGCCGAGCACGACGGACCGCACGCGCACTTGCGAACAATAAAACTGTGGGTTGTTTGAATAGATACATGGATAGTCGTAATAATAATAATAAAACTAAGTTAAAAAATGACTCCTAAACAGTTAATTCAATGCTATTCGAACAAAAAGTGATGTACCTTCCTATAACAATAGATGATGTAGGTACACATGTTAGTAGAAGAAGGTGGTGTTATTGGCAGGGGTGGAATTTATAAAAATCGTTTGGGATGTGTTCATTACTTGACTCAAAGATTATTTATACCAATTTTCGAGTTAATCAAGTCACGCAGTAAAATCCTCCCCTGTAAAATTAACTACCCCTTTTCACGCAGTTAGGCGTAGATTTTCGAAAAACCCAGATACACATTATTCTTTATTTTTGGTCTTAAGTATAGATACTGAGTTTCGAGTTAATCGGACCACGCATAAAAATTCTTCCATACAAATTTTGACACCCCCCAATCCCCCTTTAAGGGGTAGTTTAGAAAAACAAAAAATGTCAATCTTCATAATTTACTTAGATAAATATTCGTGCCAAGTTTATTAACTCAAGGAATAAGATTTTTCATACAAACAAAATCCCCCTTTTCACCCCCTTAAAGGTTGAATTTCCAAAAACTCCTTCTTAGTGCTCCCCTACATTATAAAAGGAAGCTGTGTGCAAAATTTCACATTCCTAGTCCCAGTAGTTTCGGCTGTGCGTTGATATGTCAGTCAGTCAGTTTCTCCTTTTATATAAATAGATAGATAGATTTATTTGAAAACGTAGAAACGTAGTTTAGAAAAACAAAAAATGCCAACCTTCATAATTTACTTAGATAAGTATTCGTGCCAAGTTTCAAGTTAATCGGACCGCGCGTTAAAATTCTTCCATACAAATTTTGACACCCCCCAATCCCCCTTTAAGGGGTAGTTTAGAAAAACAAAAAATGTCAATCTTCATAATTTACTTAGATAAATATTCGTGCCAAGTTTCAAGTTTATTAACTCAAGGAATAAGATTTTTCATACAAACAAAATCCCCCCTTTTCACCCCCTTAAAGGTTGAATTTCCAAAAACTCCTTCTTAGTGCTCCCCTACATTATAAAAGGAAGCTGTGTGCAAAATTTCACATTCCTAGTCCCAGTAGTTTCGGCTGTGCGTTGATATGTCAGTCAGTCAGTTTCTCCTTTTATATAAATAGATAGATAGATTTATTTGAAAACGTTTGGAAATGACCTTGCCCACGTCCCTATTCGATTTGATCCATACTTCCAGGGACACCCTGTATAAGGTGCTATAAAAATATCTGCCACGGCTGCAATGGGAGACATTATAATATATATTACAATAGTAAAGATATACAGGGTGAATTTTCCAAGTGGGCGTGGATGGCCAAATTCTAAACTATGAGGAATATCGAAAAGTACTCAAAGGAGTCGCGGGCTCGATTTTGATGAAAACTAAAACTGCATCATTGGATTTTTGAAAAATCAATATTTCTAGCCAGGAATCGAACCTGTTGATTTTGAAAAAAAAAAAACACTGTATTATTACACCATTCGATAGTGTCCCTAATAAGGAAAACAGGGACACAGTGTATATGTCCTTCTTATTCAGTTTATGAAATATCTTATAAATTGGTTCAATATTGGAGGAGGAAATGGTCGAGAGCCAAACCTCGGATTACGTCTTTTTACTTATGATTTTTCAAAAGTCTCTCCGACCGCATTTCCTCTTAATACCTTCCTGGGTTCGATTCCAGGGTTAGGCAGAGTGTTATTTGGTTTTTCTATCTGAAATTTCTTAGTAGCAGCCCCGGATATCCAGGTACAAATCCATTTGTGCCTGGTTAATGGCAACAGTCTCGCCGCCTATAACATGAGTCTAAAATAAAACTGGCGAAATGTGGTTGTACTATAGGTACACCTCTACCTACTCGTATCTCTCCTGGGAAAACAGGAATATGTATTCTTCTATATTCTACCTTTAACGTGGACGCACATTGTTTTCCAGTCCACCATAACTGAAGAGTCGAAGATGGCCTACACGAGCCTCATTGAAGAGCCGACTCCATCTACTTCGCTGATGTCTCACATTGCCAAGGAGTCGGGAACTGTGATGAAGCCGACTACTATCCCGAAGCCGGCTCGTATGACTACACATGCGCAGTTTCATTCGCTGCAAAACCCGCCACTCAAGTCCCGGTATGATAAACTTGACTTAAATCCTTGTAGCTCATCTGTATTTGCGATTTATTTGCCAAAAATATAAACAAATATGAGTTTATGGAAGAATAACTTTAAATCCTACACAATAAAGTTCAGTTTACGCTACAACTTCAAAAAATTGTATAACTTTTTCAACCGATTTAGATGAACTTAAATACACACATCAAAAGTGTCTAGGGATCAAGCATTTTTATGCGGATTTCTTGAGATTGAGATGTGGCTTTGTAATAAATTTATGATTTTATAAATTTATATGGATCCTTTTTGGTGCATTTCATAATTTGAATCAGGAACTGTGAATCAAATTCGAGTAAAAGATGAAAATCAGCTGTCAATATTTTCCCTATAAAAACATACAACGCATTGAAGACATTATTAGTGCTACTGTTTCCCTACTACTGATTAAAACCAACGTTATTATGGAGCGGCGACGTCATTTAAGCAGGGAAGAAATGCTCAGAGCCGTGGGAATGATAGAAGCTGGTTCCCGGCAACGTACTGTGGCTTTAGCTCTGAATACAAGTCAGAGTGTTATCAGTCGACTTTGGACACGTTACCGAAGCACTGGTACCGTGGCTGAGCGCCATGGAGGATGGTATCGCTGCACCACACGGAGACAAGACCGATACATTCAAATCTTAACTCGAAGAGCTCCAACAATAACCGCCATGATGTTAGCCGTGAGGCTTCATCACTCTTCAGGGAACTTAATTAGCGACCAAACAGTCAGAAACCGCTTGCATGAAGTGAACCTTCATTCCCGAAGACCGCTACGGGTACCACCTATAGCAATGCACAATCGTAGGATTCGATATCAATGGGCTCTTGAACACAGAAATTGGGCAGAAGAACAATGGCGTTTCGTGTGCTTTTCTGATGAGTCTCGTTTTGGTATGAGACCGGATACAAGACGTATACGACACTGGAGAACCCCTGGACGCCAACAGCGATTAAAATCCTGCCAGGAAGTCCATCCTTATAGTGGTGGAACCATTATGGTATGGGCGGGTATTTGGATCGGCGGAAGAACTGAGTTGATTTGGATCAGAGGCAACCTCAACGCTCAAATTTATGCTGAGACGATTGTATCAGACGTCATCGTTCCTCTACAAGTGCAAATCGGTCCCTTATTTCAGTTAATGCATGATAATGCACGACCGCACACCGCAAGAGTTGTAAGACAGACTCTCGCCGCAGCTAACATCAATGTCCTGCCCTGGCCTGCTCAGTCGCCAGACTTGAACCCGATTGAGCATGCATGGGATATGCTACAGAGAAGAGCTCTGCCGAATATGGAGGGTATCCAGTCGCAAGAAGACCTTTTTTTGTTGTTGCAACGAACATGGGCGGCCATTCCACAGCGTGATTTGGATGAACTCATTTTGAGTATGCCAAACCGATGTTCTTGTGTTGTTAGTGTTCGCGGTAGAAACACGGATTATTAATTGTTTAAGTTACCCAATAAAATTTTAAAGAAAACTGTTATTTCAGTCTTTTTTTCGAACTTTTGTGTTAGTGGTTCAAATGTCAAAAATCCCTTTATTAGGAAAATGGCAAATTTCTTTATTAATGCAAAGGTGACTTGGTTTATCGTTACTGTGACAAACGAAAACACTTTATTTGATGAATCCTTAAAGAAAATTTTAATTAATATCAATCAGGAGAAAAGTTATTGCAAAAATATATGTTGATCCCTAGACACTTTTGATGTGTGTAGTTTGAGTCCCGGGAAGGGACATAGGATAGATTTTATTCCGATATTCCCACGGGAAACCGCGGGGTGCTGCTAATACATAGATAAAAGTTTCGATAACTCAACGGCTGAACGGATTTGGATGAAATTTGATAGGTAGATAGATGTACCTGGATTAACAAAAAAGTGTGTAAAAGTTGTAGAAAATTTTATTAGCTTTCATTACGTAGAAGATACTCGTATTTTTCGCGACGCACCGTTTTAAAGTTGGGTACACCCTTTATAGCAGAACTTTTTATGTCATAATATTATTTTGCATAACAGCGGATAGCATAAACTTCATTTCGCAGAAAATCGTTGCACATACACTCATTTATCATGCATTCAAAACTCATAATTTTGTAAGTCAGAATCATCTTTAGGCATAAATTTCATATCCCTAATAATTAAAAAGTAGAACCATCATATCGCAGAAAGTTCACAGTCAGAATCGTCTTTTGGCATACATTTCATATCGATAATCATCAAAAGGCAGAACTATCATATCTCAGAAAGTAACGGACGTAGTGACGGACGGACAGACGGACGAAGTCGCATCATAAGGGTTCCTTTTTACCTTATGGATGAACCGAATGAAACGGGCTTCTGTCAGCAGATCGACGGAGCCCCGCTGCGCGGGGCTCCTATTTCTGCCTGCAGGGTTTAAAGGAACCTAACCAACCGAACCTCGGGGTGCCCCTGACGTCGACCGTCTAGGGTTAGGTTTTCTGTCAGCAGGTCGACGGTTCATCCAGAATTGGAAATTCTGCCATCTTCATAGTATGCCAAGTGAAATTATACCAAATAATCGCCGCTCTAAATAAACGTTATGCTAAACGAAATTATGCGGAATTTTAACTCTGCCAGAGGTAATTATACCAGATAAAATTCTGCCATCTTAAAAGTATGCCATCGTAAATTCGGACATATAAACATTCGGCCAAACAATAATTATGTTTAATAATTTTTATGCCTTAAAAATATTCGTTTAAAGAAGATTATGCCAAGTGTGTTATGCCAAAAAAATTTCGGAGCATCAAGATTCTGCCAGATAGAGGGACCCCTTTAAAGTTAGCTAAAAACTCAAAAGTGGGAATTTTTATCTCCCCCCCCCCCACTCTGACTCACCTCCTAGACGCGGGGGGGGACTTTTAGTATGTTTACTCCCTAAACAAACTGAACAATTTTGTGAAGAAATCGCTTAGGGCCCACCAGGCCGTGCTTGGGTTCTGGCTTCACAGGCTCTAGGGCCTCGACTGGGAAGGCTCTTTAGCGCATGCTTGGAGCGGGGCCAGTTTCCAAGGCGTTGGAAGATGGGCAAGCTGGTCCTGCTGAAGAAGGAAGGACGCCGCGTTGACTCACCATTCGCATACCGCCCTATTGTGTTGTTGGACGAGGTGGGCAAGCTCTTTGAGAGAGTAGTTACAGACCGCCTCGTCCAACCTTTATCGGGGGTGGGTCCAGACCTATCGGATAACCAGTTCGGTTTCCGACGTGGGCGCTCCACGGTGCACGCGATCATGCGTGTAAGGACCTTGGCGGAGGAAGCAGTGTCCCAGGGTGAGGTCGTCTTGGCGGTGTCCCTCGACATCGCCAATGCCTTCAACACCTTGCCCTGGAGTTCCATTAGGGAGGCACTTCGGTATCACGGGGTGCCGAACTACCTTCGTCGCACAATCGTGGCCTACTTGGCGGACAGGTGTGTTGTCTACCCTGGGCGAGAAGGATGGGGACGGCGAGAGGTGTCGTGCGGTGTTCCACAGGGGTCGGTACTGGGGCCGCTCCTCTGGAACATCGGATACGGCTGGGTGCTGCTTGGTACGCTCCTCTATGGCATTAGCATTACCTGTTACGCCGACGACACTGGTGACAGCGCGGAGGAGTACGTACCAAGACGCAGCACAACTGGCGACAGCAGGAGTTGCGCCAGTCGTTACGAGGATCCGGCGGTTGGGTCTCGAGGTAGCCCTGAACAAATCCGAGGCCCTGTGTTTCCATAAGGCCCGGCGCGCGCCACCTTCGGGATCCAACTTAATCGTGGGAGGCGTTACCATCGCTGTCGGGTCGACGATGAAGTACCTGGGGCTCGTTCTCGACAGTCAGTGGAACTTTGGGCCGCACTTCCGGCAGCTGGCCCCCAAATTGATGGGCGCCGCGGGTGCATTGTCGCGGCTGCTACCCAATCTGAGGGGGCCGGACACGTCTTACCGGAAGCTGTACATGGGGGTCGTGCGGTCGATGGCGCTCTACGAGGCGCCCGTGTGGGCGAACAACCTCACGGCTCGCAACATCGCAATCTTGCGAAGGCCGCAGAGGGCGATGGCCGTCAGGATTGTTCGCGGGTACCGCACGATCTCATTCGAGGCGGCGACCCCCTTAGCCGGATCCCCGCCTTGGGACCTGGAGGCGAGAGCACTCGCGTCACTATATCAGTGGCGCGGGGAGGTGCTGGAGCGTGGCGAGAGACCCCTGCCTCGGATTATTAAAGCACGGCGGTCTGAGCTCCACCAGGCCTTGAGGACGGAATGGGAGACGCGACTTGCGCAACCCACTGCGGGGCACACCGTTATAGCGGCGATAAGACCCATCATGGAGGCGTGGATCGAGAGGCGGCATGGCGTCCTCAGCTTTCGGCTGACGCAGGTACTCTCTGGCCACGGCTGCTTTGGGAAGTACCTGTGTAAGTATAGGTGGCACCACTTGCTCTTGCTTGCCCGGAGGATACGGCGCAGCACACGTTAGAAGAATGCCCAGCTTGGGCAGGGCTGCGCCGTGACCTCATCGCGGCAATAGGCGGGAGCGATCTTTCGCTCCCGGCCGTCATTCAATCGATGGTCGAGAACGGGAGATCATGGGACGGAGTTGCCTCCTTTTGCGAGGATGTCATGTCTGCAAAGGAGGCGGCCGATCGGGAGAGAGAAGCCGCATCCTCTCTCCCCTCCCGCAGGAGACGCACCGGGCGCCCGAGAAGGGCGCAAAACGATCTGCGACCTCCATGACAGGTGGCCTGCGGTCGGCGGACTAGGGGCGTCCGTCGTCCGATCAGACAGGCCCGAGTTGGCGCTGCAGTGTTCCACGCGCGCCACTCGAGAGTGGGTGCGGCCATTACAGGAATGGGCCACGGGGAGGTGGGACCCGCTGAGGAACAGCGGGTCGAGGCCTGTCGGGGGAGCGGTGAATGCTGTTGCGAATCCCGCACCCCCGGCTATAGGTAGAGGTGGAACACCGCGGTGGTTTTAGCCGGTAAGAGTCCGGCATGCCCCTCTGTCACCCCCACGATAGAGGAAGTCCATGAGGATTTCCACCGCGAGAAAAAAAAAAGGGCCCAGCTCACGCACTCTACAACTCCTTTGTATTTGTAACCAGCTATTGTATGGAAAATTAATGTAAGCGACGTCAAATCGTTGCTCAAAATTGTACTGACTGGTTAAGATAACATAAAAATTATGAAGGCGATAAATTATTCAAATTCAAAAATAATGTTCTACGTACAATCTAATTTATTTTACAATATGTTTTTCAGGGCATATGTAGATGAGCCAACACACAAGGAAGTGGTCGTCGTAAGTATCAATAACTAATATAATATACAGGGTGAATTTTTCAAGTGGGCGTGGATGGCCAAATTCTAAACTATGAGTAATAGCGAAAAGTACTCAAAGGAGTCGCGGGCTCGATTTTGATGAAAACTAAATCTGCATCATTGCATTTTTGAAAAATTAATATTTCTGGCCAGGAATCGAACCCGTTGATTTTGAAAAAAAAACCACACGCTGTATTATTACACCATTCGATAATGTCCCTAATAAGGATCAAATTCTGGGAAGTAATGACATACGGCAAACTAAAGGAAAGACCTCATTTTTAACATAATAGTTTTTTTATTTTTCTTATGTTACCTACCTCATCATCATCTGCCTAGCCTTTTCCCAACTATGTTGGGGTCTGCTTCCAGTCTAACCGGATGCAGCTGAATACCAGTATTTTACATGGAGCGACTACCAATCTGACCTCCACAACCTAGTTACTGGGCAATACGATACCCCTTGGTAAGATTGGTTGTCAGACTTTCGAGCTTCTGACTACCCGTAACGACTGTCAGAGATCCAGGAATGACAGCCGGGACCAACGGCTTAACGTGCTTTCCGAGGCACCGAGGGGTCTCGGTATGTAAAGATTGTCACCCATCTACAGACCAACCGCGACAAGCGTAGCTTAACCTGATGGATTGACATGTGCGGCTGTTATTATTTAGCCAGCGGGTTATGTTACCTATCTATTAAACCTTAACTGATTAATTGTTCATAATGATGACCATTGTTTTCAAAACATAGCTGGATTCGACGTCTCAAGGATTGTACTGCATTGAGCATTACAATATTATTGATTCCACTAGAATATTTTCCAAAGATCGTAATAGAAATTTGGATTTAGAACATAATGTTGTGAAGGTAAATGCGCTGCGGGTGCGTTAATAAAAATATTGAGCATCATTTCGAACAAGGTACGTAAGTAATGTAGGTATGAATACTCTAAAATAACAATTCAACATTTTCCCTAAGTTTGCCGTATGTCATTACTTCCCAAAATTTGATCCTTATTAGGGACACTATCGAATGGTGTAATAATAAAGTGTGTGTTTTTTTTTTTCAAAATCAACAGGTTCGATTCCTGGCTAGAAATATTGATTTTTCAAAAATCCAATGATGCAGTTTTAGTTTTCATCAAAATCGAGCCCGCGACTCCTTTGAGTACTTTTCGCTATTCCTCATAGTTTAGAATTTGGCCATCCACGCCCACTTGGAAAATTCATCCTGTATACAATAAAATTTTATAGAGGGTTTAAAAACGAATGCACCTTACATAATGCATTCAACTTCTTCCACAGAACGTGTTGCCGTTACCTCCTCGGTCGACAAAGCCTAAGCTGGTTGACAAGCCGCGGCACGTCCGCAAATACCCTTTGAAGCTGCTCGCCGAGCCCAAAAAAGAGATCGAGCAAGTTGAAGAAACTCTCATATATCAAAATACTTCCTCAAAGGAAGAAGCTACAATAACTACCGATGCCATTGAAGCCATTGAAGACGTCGTTGATTCAGCCTCGAATGTTGATACTAATCCCTTCTCCAATGGGGCTGAAGGAAACTCAGCCAATCCATTTGGCGACTTTTTCAAGAAAGAGGACATTGGAGTGCAGGTCAATATCGAAAACTCGGACAGCAGTGACAGTGAGACTAATAAGAAGCTTGAAAAAGGTAATAAAATCCCATAGTATAAAGCACTTTCAATGTTTTCCCAATTTTTCCGGGCCACTCTTCAATTTTTTCTGTACCTAAAAACCATATTCGGATTACTACGAATATTAAAAAAAAAAAAAAACAATTAGTCAAATCGGTCCAGCCGCTCTCAAGTGATGCGCTTACCAACGAACAGCATTTAATTTTATTTAAATAGATTTATTTACATCGTAGCCCCCGACTTCTCTCATCCATCTATTTCGTGGTGTCCGTGATACTTTTGCGATCAGTGTGACTTTTGCTCAGACTATCTACTCCAAGTGCAATCTTGAGCTGAAACTGTCAATTAATTTTACGCGGACAGAAAAACACTGATATAGGTTTGGTGAGTTCTGCCCATCATAACGTACGGTCCTGAGACGTGGGCGCTCACGCAAGAGGCTGCGTACAGGGTGAGAGTTGCACAGAAAGCCATGAACCATGTTCCATGCTTGGCATAAGACCGAGTTCCAAACGTCGAGATCCGAAGACGTACGAAAGTTTTCTATATCGGATACGACTTGTGGAACTCAAATGGTGTTGGGCAGGGCATCCGGCAAGGCGCAGTGATGGCAGATGGAGTAAGGCTTTGACCGAGTGGCGTCCAAGGACTGGAAGACGGAAGTGTCGGTCGTCCGGCGGCGAGATGGGCAGACGACATTATTACCGCCGCGGGTCGAACTTGGTTGAGGCCGGGAAACAGGAGGACAGAAGATCTCCACCTGCAGGAGTGTGGAGATTGGCACTGGAAAAGAGAGGCCAATGCTTAGCAGTGGGTGAAATCGGGCTGTGGATGATGATGATTTGCACACGAACTTAACGGCGCTCTCAAATAGCCTTTGTGGGATGCGCGTCTCCATACATTTTCTAATGTGCATCGCTTTTTCAACTGTTATTTTGAAACATTTACAGAGCGCAAAGATCACGTGTCGGTTGAAGATCTACTGGAGTTTGCTGACCAGAAGCCATGCGGCCGTCAGCGTGGAGAGGAATCTGATGAAGTACGCATTATGCGTAAAGTGCTTCAAGAAAAGGTGCGTAGATTCTTACGAGAATATTCTACTTTTCATCACTAACATAAAGGAACTGTCACACACACACTAAGGCCCTATACACTAAGGCCCTTCTCCCATTACGAAACACGTAGGATACGATACTCAAGTCGATCGGTTTTATCGAATGAATGACATTGTTTTTGGCATTCATTCGATTTCGTTCGAGCTTTCGAAAGTTGATACAATTTACTGGTATTTCGTTTTTTTTTTCATTTGGAATTTATTTTTAGGTAGTTTGTTATTCATTTTTGTTACCTGGTTTTAGTTTTGATTTTTAGTTACGTTCTTGTAACTCGTTCTGTTGCCACTGTTTTGTTTTTAGCAGTTATTTTTTTGTAATTTTGACATCAGTCTGTTTTTATTCAATTCTTATTGTTTCTTAGTTACTTTGTTGTAACTTTATTCTTTGTTTTGATTATTTTTTATAAAGTACTTTGTCATTTATTTTCGTTTATTTGTTTTTTTTTTGTTTTGTTTCCAATATTTTTAGTCAATTAGAAAGCCATGAGAGCATGACATGTCTCAAATAATTAACGCAAAAAACATGTTTTTCATTCATCGAAATAAATAAAATAAAAACGGGTTACTTACACCATTTAATTTTATAACTTAAGAACGGCTGGACCGATTTTTATGATCTTTAATTTGTTGGATCTGTCTCCGACCCAAATAGCTGGTTATCTATTAAAATATGGGCAAATTTCACGAAAAAGGAATAACAAAGATATTTTATATTCACATAAGTACGTTTTGTATGTAACATTTGTTTGTGGTACAAAGTTCGCGGGCGGTCTGCTAGTTGGTTAAAATAACACATACATTTAAGGAAATATTTGATTGATGTTTTTATTTGTTTTGAAGTGACGGTTATGATGGCTCTGAGGTATCGTTTTCTGAACGAAGTGATCAGACAGAGACAAACGAAGGATCAGACAAAGAGGTGGACATAGCCCACATACGTCTTCCAGCAAAACAATGCGCAGGACTGAGCGCGAAAGTGGCGGCTTACGATTTTTGTACGTAAGCTGGTGCGATTTTTGGCACGCGAAGTAGTTGCTCTTGCGTTATCTAGGTGTATCTATATCTGTGGGATAATTACTCCCAACCATCGTTTGCGTATTGCATAGAAATCGTAAGTGGTGCATTATAACTTGCATAAGTGTATGCTCATACAAGGTGACCCAAAAGAAAGTTTATTTTCATATAGCAGAACATAACTAAAGAAAACTGCCTCAAAAATTTTATTTAAATTAATATATATATATATAGGACATACGTACTCATTAATATGAATGCTGCCGTGAACATGAATGTTAATGGAATATATACAGGATGGCATGGTGGCATTGACGCGCAAACTGTTACCATGAATTTAGTACAGACGCCAGCACATCAACCTACCCGAAACTGTCACATTTTCCCAATCAACTTTGAACCTTATGCTTTATTGATAAAGTTGAAAATCTATTAAAGAAATTTGACAGATTGTAGTAGGTTGATGTGCTGGCGTCTGTACATGACTAGCAGTGTCCCGCGGTTTCACCCGCATATGTGTCAATCCCGCGGGATTATCGGGATGATAAGTATCCTACGTGTTATTCTGATGTAGAAGCTACATTATTGTAAAGTTTCATCAGACTCTGTTCAGTAGTTTTCAGTAGTTTTTGCGTGAAAGAGTAACAAACATCCATCCATCTTCGCAAACTTACGCATTTATAATATTCATCTAGAATCATGCTATATGTTCGGGAATGAATTGTGCCCACCTGACCTGGACATGGTTAAGCGCAGGTAGATGACGAAAGCGATTCGCCGATCGCCAGTTCCCGAATGAAAGCCAAATAGGTAGCGTTGCTCCGGGTCCGCTTAGTTGTTTACCAAATACTGCCGACCCGAACATTTGTATAGCACCCCTTACGGGCATCATTTCTTTAAGGGTCCTGAGTTGCTAAAACCGGCCATAGAATAACATGTGCCCCGCATACGTTATTCAGATTTGCCTCACGCAGTGAGCCAATCAAATACATACTTTCTTTTGGGTCATCTTGAATAATCAGTATTGTATCCAATGCAGTTCGTTTATTTTTTAGTTCTTTTATTGGAGTTTTTGTTTTGTGCCCTAGTTAGCCTCATATATAGAAAATAAATACTAATATACGTAGACAATAATATGGTACATTAAATAGAGATTTTCACATTTCGTGACAGAGACGATGAAATTACAAAACCATTTTTTTTCTAAAACCAGATGTGCATGAACATTCCGGTGGTATACAAAATGGTGTTCTCTTTTAATTTAGTTCCATGTTCTTTTTAACCGACCTCATAAAAGTAGGATATATGTATGTTCTTCTGTATGTATTTTCATCGATATTTTCCCCAATTGTGGATCGATTTTTCATTTGGTAGGGGAAGCTGGCGCATTGGTCCCGTATGAATTTTATTAACTTTGCTTTAGTTGTTTTTTTTTTTTTAATTCAAGATAATACCTATTTAATTAGTATTATTAAGTATTTCTTTTCATATATTCCTCTAATATATAGCATATGTCCAAATGGAATAATGTACCTTTCAAATCTTGAAAGAAATTGTCAAATAGGAGCTGTGGTTCCGGAGATTACCCTCCATACACAAACTCACAAAATTAGTTTTCTCTTTTTATAATATTAGTATAGATTACGATATTTTTTTTGTAATTTTGGTTGTAATCTCGCAGTAACCACATTAAAAAAAATGGTTTCTTATTAATTTTATTTTGTTTGCTGCTGACCAGTCCCATATGCTTACTGTGTCAAGCTTTCGTCGTTTGATATAAATAACTACTTATATGTGATTTTAATATAAATTCTTTGTAATCCTCAGGCGAATCAGTCGCAGTGTTTAGAAGCCCTGGAGTTGAGCGGCTGGAACGTTCACAACGCTATCAAATTAGTGCAGGTGAAGGTGTCAGTGGGCTCTGACGTCACCTTCGACAAGTGCAACGAACAACTACAGAAAACCAACGGAGACATTGTCAAAGCAGTTTCCATGTTGGTCTCTATGGACTAAAATGGAATTAAACAAATGAAATCGTGCAAATTTTTATTAAATAAATTAATCTAACTAAAAAAGTGCTGTATTTTTGTTTGTTTCTAAATAACTTCTTATAAAACATAATTATGTACTTACTGCAATAACAATATTCAACGACTTCATAAAGACAATCTATTTAACGAAGGCATAAGCACCGCGCATTGATGGTAATGCCTCCCTTAAAAATATTGTCTTTAAAAGATACTAAATTTCTGTATGTACCACACCATCCACACCCGATTGCATTAGTGGACGGTGCATTATCAATGTACATTGCTACAAGGTTTTTTTTATGCGCCTGAATGACACTGACAGGTGGGCGTTACATGCACGCTAGGCAAGCCTAGCGTGCGTGTTCGTTAGTTAGCGAAGGATCTAAGAGCGCAGTGCGGCCCGTTGCGAAAATTCTAGAGCATTCGTTTCTTTTCGCTACTAGTGACTAGTCTCTAGGCGCTGAGTAAGCCACCTATCAGTGCTTACGTAACTATAGATTGTGATGTGGTTATGTTTAAAACAATATAAAGTGGCTGGCCTCTTTCTTGGCCAAATAATCAGCATCTCCATACAACGTGGCAATGCTGCCAGCTTTTCCCCCTGTTCCTGTTGACAGCGATGCGGACGACTTTTTTAATGCCCTATGATTATTTTATTTGCTTGACGTTGCTTTGTACCAAATTTCCAGATTCTGAGTTCACGGGAAGTACCCTGAAGGTTTTGATTCCCTTCCTCGTGTCGAAAATTTGCGGAAAGGAGTTTGAAGGTTTTGGTCCTAACATCAGCCGCCATTTTGATTTTTTTCCAAAATCGCGGTGCACAATAAATAGCATATACAGGTTGAAATTGAAAACATGCGACAAATTGAAATGGGAGATTGTACACATCATTATGAACAACTTTTACTATGGGACCAAACCTGAAATCGAGAAAACAAAATCAGCTGTTCCCTACCAATATGTTCGCATAACTCGTCAAAATGTAGGGAACAGCTGATTTTTTTTCTCGATTTCAGGTTAGCGACCAAAAATTCAGATTCCGAGTGTTGTATTTTAAGAGAAATTAGCTTTCATTACTTTTCCATACTAAAACTCCGCGTATAACCCGACCAAAATGAGTTGTCAAAAACTATACAGAAACTAAAATATCGCATCGAAAAAATTCATCCGCATCGCTGTCATTTTTATTAATAAATTAGGTAAGTATTAGTTATTATTTGCTTATTTTTTTCTATTTGAATAAAAGTTATCAATGGTGAGGACATACGGTACTAGGTTTAGCCAAGACAACAGCTGGAATTCGTCTACTTGCCTTCAAGATATCTACAATACCTTTTTAAGGCATTTGTTTGCTACTTGTTCATAATGATACAACTATATTTAACGCGTAAATAATAAAAAAGTCCACACCCACGGAGGGTGGACACAATAAATTAAATCAAAGCTTTACTTCACAGACTTGTGGCTGGTTTTCATTATGACGTCGTCAAAATTTGACGACCAGTTGATTAAAAAAATCACAGAGTTTTTAAACTACAAATGCCACGTTTACGACGACATAAAGGCGCTGTCATTGTCTATGGTCTGTTCCTAAAGTATCTGATGAAAATGTAAACAAACCCTGTTTAGATTAAATTCTTACGCAATCACTCACTGAAGGGTATTAGTAACAAATTCAACTGTATTTAGAAGTTGTTAACTTTATCTCTCACCACCTTCCAACAATAATCGTCTTTTCTCTCACCACCTTCCAACAATAATCGTCTCTTCGCATTCAAAGTGTACAATCTCGAAAAAAAAATTAAATTGAGTTAATGCATACAGAAATGTTTAGTATCGCAAATTAAACCTTTAAAACGTTCTCCTGTAAAATTTGTAAATTTTCGAGATTGTAGGTACACTTTTAATGCGAAGAGACGAATTAATGTGAATAAAATTATTAAATTGTATTTGAAAAATAATCGATGAAAAGGGGAATGCCGATTTTAGGCCTTGCGGTGCCCAAGAAATTTGATATAGTAAAAAAAAATATGTAATTTTTAAGTAATTAACTCTTATAATCACGACGCGATAAAGGTTAGGAACATTTTTTAATAAAAAATAAATATTGAAACGATACAAGGAAATAAACAGACATTTGCTAGGTTGCCAATTTAATATTCCCGAAAAATATAATATGTATTGCTTTGACTTTTGACTTTGACTGAAACTTGTCAGTTGACATTATCAGAAATGTCACTTCATTACTTTGTTTGCATTTGCATCATAGTGATTCGCTGCGTGTATTTTGCTATTAAAATCGACGTTTTGACTGATGAATACTGACTCTGGCGATTCTCCTATACCTGACGACCACGGCTTGAATATGGATTCGGCTCTTGCTGATAATGACGACCCCCGCGATAACTTGGATTTGATGTCAGTACCTATCGAAGACCCCGGCATTCAACCTGGTTCGAGTTCTTCGCTGCGAACTGTTGCAAGTGGATATGTACGCTGTGTGAATTGTAATTTAAACATATCAAGAATGCGAAGACACCCTTTGGAAATTGTCGAAGTTCGATCTCTCATACAAAGATGGGTTGGACATCAACAGGTAACTATAATAAGTTTCACAAATGTAGTAAGAATATGCAAATATGAGGACTATTTTATTTCAAGCTGTGTGAGCTCAAAATAAGATACCTACTCATGCAAACAAATACTTACAAAATATTGTTTTACTTTTCCAGCCAATTACAAGTGATAGTTTGGTGTGCCATGCATGTTGGACCATAGCATGGAATGAAATCAGGCAGCCAACAAGTCGACAATCAACAGACCCTATTGTTGGCCACATTCATGTCTGTATTAGCTGTGGCACCTCTCTTTTAAGACAAAGGTCACATTCGCTGAACAGTGATACACCACGGGTTGAACAAATAAGGAATGTGATTGCACAGCAAATTGCACCACAACAGGTTAGATAACAAACTATACTATTGTTAGAATTCTATTGAATGCAGTAAGATTGCTCTGAGATGTTAAAAGGTTAATATTATATCAGTTTTTTTTTTCTACAGTTGCCAAGATCAGCCAGTCTGTGTCACACTTGTTGGCGAAGGACCGAGAGAGCAGCTTCACGCTTGACTTCAGAAAGGGAGTCATCAGTACCAAGTCTTCCGTCATTGGACACAGACTCTTCTACAACGCAAATTGAAGTACAAAATACTTCTAATAGCATGCAGTTGTCTAATTATATTAGAGCTCCTGACACACAACGCCAGTGTTTCTTTCCTGGATGTAACCAGTCTGAGCGACTTTTAGTACCATCGTCATTGCGTGTAAGTTTACTTTGCGACTACAATTATTATGTGCCTGCAGATTGTAGAATATGTTCTTATCACTTGAGAAGCAATTCATGGGATTTACTTCTAGACTCAATTTATAATCCTATCAGGACATTCAGTGCAGAGCATATGGAAGAATTAATTTCTTTATTAAAAGATAATATGCTAATGCATTTAGATTTTGATAACATACAAAGTATGCCAGAGCACATTGTTCATTATTACTTGGGCTTTTCAAAGGAACAATTTCAGAATATGCTTTTGGAAATTCCTAGACTATCAAATAGACATAGGGGTGCTTTTGCACTAGCTGCATATTTAATGAAATTGCGGACAGGTGACAGTAATGAGCGTATTTCATCTCTATTGCAAGTCCCAAGGAGTACGTTAGAAGGTCTTATGAACATAGCAAGAGAAATATTGCATCAAGATTTTGTTCCAAGTAATCTTGGCATAAATCACATAACAAGAGCAGAAATCGCTCAAAGGAATCTCCTGATTCCTAATTCTTTATATGGAGGGCCAGAGAGAACACCAATTATAATTGCTGATGGTACATACATATATATAGAAAAGAGTTCTAATTACTTGTACCAGAAACAAACCTATTCGTTACATAAATACCGCAATCTGGTAAAGCCATTCTTATTTGTATGCACTGATGGTTATATCATTGATATATTGGGCCCCTATCCTGCTACAACCACAGATGCAGATATTATGATACAAGAGTTTGAAAATGAAAACAGCTCATTCCGTCAATTTTTCCAAGCAGGAGATGTATTTATTTTGGATAGAGGTTTCAGGGACTCCTTGACATTATTAAGAAGTTGTGGCTATAATGTACATATACCGTTATCCCCAGAAGATAATGACCCACAGCTAACAACAATCCAAGCCAACAAGTCCAGAGCTGTTACATTATGTCGTTGGGTTGTCGAGGTGGTGAACGGTATTTTTAAAACCAAGTTTAAATTATTTAGACAAAACTTTTTTAATAGGGCTTCCAAGCATCTCATGATAGATTTTTCTGTAGCTGCAGCTCTTATAAATAAATACCACACCAAATTAAGGGATAGGGATGATGCCCCTGAAATAATCCAAATAGTTAATAGAAACATGAACAAAAACAATGATCTCTCAGACTATGTTAGGGTGCATAATCTTAATAGAACTAGGGCAGATTTTCACAATATAAATGTAGACAGGGAAAATATAAGGGACTTCCCAAGATTAAATTACAGCGAGTTAATATTGATTGCCTGCGGGATATATCAGTTAAAACAAGCCCGCTCTTACTATGGGGAGCACATCAGATTTAATGGATCTTACGTTATAGAAGTATCTAGAGACTCTAGGAATAGAATGATGGAAGAAGTCATATTTGGGTCGAATTGCTACTTGATTAGAGCAAAAATTGCAAGTAGGCATATCAGTCGCAAAGTATACTTCGTGTATATATTAGTTAGTAATACCGAAGCAGGTCGTGAGGCGATAAAGCAGTATTGCTGTAACTGCATTGTTGGCCGTCGTACTGTTGGGTGCTGTGCCCATGTCATGACAGTGATATGGTATTTGGGGTGGGCACGGCATCAATCTAATATTTTTCCTCCTGCTCAATTTTTGAACGATGTCTTAGTAGTTTATGATGAATAAAATGTTTTCTATTAATATAGTGTTTTATTTTCAACCATCTGACATATTTAAATAATATATTTAGCTTTAATATGTTATGTAGGAAGAGTTCAATAACTTTTTAATGCTTGTGTTTGGCACATTAAAAAAAAACTTATAATTTGGAAACTCCAAGTTTTTTTTAATAATTTTCTTTTATCAATAAATTATTTGTGGTGCATACTAATATTAACATTCGGTGTTACTTATGGGCACTCAGGGCCTAAATCACTATGGCGGCTTGGCATCCCCCTTTAGGTTATTGTCAAACATCTTTATAGTGATTTAAAATTAGGATTTCGGGTTTAAATGTTAAAATGGCCAAATCAAAGCTCTAAATTTATAAACATCATAATGGCGGGACCAACTCTTGTAATTGAAAGATTCTACCACGTATATTTAGTACCCATTTAGTACTATTTTGTACCTGTCCTTAAATTTTTGTACCTCATACGGCATAAACGGAATTTCACGATAACACTGGTCCCGCCATTATGATGCATCATAATGACGAGACCATACCTATACTCCAAAACTCCGACGAATTACATCATTCTGATCAAACCAGTATTTAGTACCTCCAATAATCAACAGTGGGTGACGGAGATCTTAGTAGTTTCTTTACAAAATAAATTTTTAGTTTTTGACATTTTCTACGCCTGAATAATTTAACGAGCAAAATTACTTCAAGTAAAAAGTTGCAGCTACATTTTGTGCAGGCGCTTTATTATCTATACTTATAATAAATCTGTAGAGAGGTCAATTCTGTACATGAAATATATTTTCAAAATAACTATCAGGGGGTGATTAGTGATCGATACTGATGCCAAAAATGCAATCAGTAAAATTTTTGTCTGTCTGTCTGTCTGTCTGTCTGTCGGTCTGTATGTTCCTTATAGAAACAAAAACTACTGGACGGATTTTAACGAAACTTGGTACAATTATTCTTCATACTCCTGGGCAGGTTATAGTATACTTTTCATCACGCTACAATCAATAGGAGCAGAGTAGTGAAGGGAAATGTTGGGAAAACGGGAGAAGTTACTCCATTTATTAAGCTTCCGTCGCGTGTGCAACCGTAATGGTTAAAGTTACATAGAAATCATTTATGACGGAAATATTCTACATAAAATTGTCTAAAAAATATCCCACAACAGCATATGTCTATCTTTTATGGTTGACTCACAATAACACGTGTAACTCCTGATAGCTTGGCAGTTCGGAGCATTCTGATTATATTTGTTTACTCTTACGTTTATAATACTCTCACTCATCCCTAATTTAAAAAAGTTAACATTATTACCTATTCAATAAAAAAAGAATCATAGAAATCGGTATAGAAACACCAAACATATACATGAAATAAGCCATCGCGCATCGCCATCGTGAATACTGATTCATGCTATAAGGTTTATTTTTGTGTAACGGTTGCCGCGCTCGACACGGGTCGCGGCGGCGGTAGCCCGGTAGGGTATAAAAAGGCGGGGGGAGGTCCGAGTCCGAGAGCGAGCTTCATTCAATATTTGGCTGTTGATGCGTTCAGAGCGTTCGACCTTATTGACAGACAATAATTGATATTGAGAAACCGTGCTTATCAGCGTGACTTTTAGTCTTTAAATAGTTTATTTGAATTTGTTTTGTTGTTATTTTGTAAAATAGGTATGAGTTGTTTTGGTAGTGTTTAAATATTCGTTCAAATTAAAAATTATTAAGCGTAGGTACTTTTATTAATTAAAGTAGTTATAAGTATTTGTTTTTAAGTGAAGTAGGTATAGGTAGATAGTATTGCACAGGCGTTTCAGTTTTATTTTCATTTCTTTTTTGTTGTGAGTTGTATATATTTCTGGTTATAATTCTATAAGAATATTTTAGTTTAAATAGTCACTTAGATTTTAAGTGTAAGGTAGCTAAAGTTAGGACCACGTATTAGTTGTTTTGGTAGTGTTTAAATATTCGTTCAAATTACAAATTATTAAGCGTAGGTACTTTTATTAATTAAAGTATTTATAGGTATTTATTTTGAAATTTTACACAATTATTCCCTTTCTAATGTAGACAAGGAATTAGGAAGGATTTTTTTAAATTCAACCCCTAAGGGAGTTAAATAGGGGATGAAAGTTTGTATGAAAGTCCGTCAGTTTTAAAGTTAGGATCTTCAAATTTTGTGTTTAGGCTGACGACTAAAAATTAATATATACGTGTCTCAGCGTTTTTGATAATTCCAACCCCAAAGGGTTAAAAAGGGGGATGAAGTTGTGTATGAAAGTCCGTCAGTTTAAAAGTTAGGGTCGTCAAATTTTGTATTTAGGCCAACGATTGAAAATTAATTTATACGTGTCTCAGCGTTTTTGATAATTTCTCCCCCAAAGGGGAACTGACTGAAATATCAACGCACAGTCTAAACCGCCGGTCCTAGGGACATGAGTTTTGGAGGTTGTGTTCTTTGTGCAGAGTAGGTATCGAATAAGAAGGGGTTTTTGGAAATTCAACCTTTAAGAGGGTGAAAAGGGGGGATTTTGTTTGTATGAAAAATCTTATTTATTGAGTTAATAACCTTGAAACTTGGCACGAATACTTATCTAAGTAAATTATGAAGTATGAAATTTTTCGTTTTTCTAAAATACCCCCTAAAGAGGTAATGGGGGGGTGTTAAAATTTGTATGGAAGAATTTTAACGCCCTGTCCGATTAACTTGAAACTCAGTATTTATACTAAGGACTAAAAATAATTAATAACATGTATCAGGGTTTTTCAAAAATCTACCCCTAACTGTATGAAAAGAGGTAGTTAATTTTAAAGGGGAGGATTTTACTGCGTGCCTTGATTAGCTCGAAAATTGGTATAAATAAACTTTGAGTCAAGTTATGAACACATCTTACAACGATTTTTCAAAATTCTACCCCTGTGGGGGTGAAAAGCGGGGATAGTTTCTTTGAAAAATCTGATACCTTTGTTGGCCCGAATACTTATTTATTTAAGTTAATTATAAAGATCATACCAACATACATTTTCGAAACTTTTAGAGGAAAGTACGAATTTCACGCGGACGAAGTCGCGGGCAGAAGCTAGTTAAGCATATTATTATTATTTATCATTATGTTATTAAATAATATCGGTTAGGCCAAGCAGGAAAATTATTATATATGTTCTTTAACATATTTTGTAAAGGTATTATTATAAATAATCTGTACATCCTACTTTTTAAATATGTATACCTATTTACGCGAGGGTCAGTCTGCAACATAAATACTTTACTCAAAATTTAAATATTAGGTCCTTACATATGAAATTGGCGTTTTGTATGGAAGGAACAAAAAGTCGAATATTTTTTAATATAATATATTTAATTAATCAAAGTATGAACCATTGTTTTCAATGCACTTTTGCCATCTTATAGGTAGTTCATTGATCCCTTTACTAAAAAAAACCAGTCGGACGGGAATCAATAAAATCTTTGAAGGCGATTTGGACTGCCCCATCGGAGTTGAATTTTTTCCCTTGCAAAAAGTTATCCAAATTGCGAAAAAAATGGTAATCTGTTGGAGCAAGGTCCGGGGAGTACGGAGGATGTCTAAGACATTCCAATTCAAGCTCTTCTAATTTGGTAGCCGTCTGTTGCGCAGTGTGTGGTCTGGCGTTGTCGTGAAGCAGCAGTGGCGTGGAGCTTTTTAATCTTCCCAATTTGCTTCAAGTGAATTAAAACAGTTTTATCACTAACATCGAAGCCTGCAGCTAACTCGGACGTGGTTTGCGATGGGTCCGCTTCCACAATAGCCTTCAATTCTCCATTATCAACTTGGGTCTCAGGCCGTCCACGGGGCTTGTTCTGCAGGTCGAAATTTCCAGAACGAAAACGTTGGAACCAAAAACGAACTGTGTTTTCTTTTGCAACATGACCGCCATACACATCATTCACCCTTCGAGTCGTTTCCGCAGCACTAGTGCCACGGCGGAACTCGTACTCGTAAATAATGCGATATTTTAAATTTTCCATTTTGTAAAATGAGTGACGCAAACAGAAAAAACAGAAGAAAAAAAACAAATGAATGACGGTCATCGAAGCACAAATACATGAGTAAATAGCTGTACAAATTTGAATTTGGAATTCCTTACCAAAGAGGAGAAATTCGTGATTAAAGTGGCCAGTACGAAAAACGCCAATTTCATATGTAAGGACCTAATATTATAACCATATAACCAGAGTCAATAAAGAAAACATTTGAAGTAGTCGAACAGAGCTATGAACTTTTCTGTTACTTGGATGAGCGAGACGGAAAACCATCTACTATTTTCTTCAAATTTCTTTAATGGCGCGGGTTATAATACTGTTATATGAAAGAACGGTTTTTAATGAGATACAACAAAAAAGGTTATAGTGGAAATAAGTAAAAAAAAAATGGTTTTTAATGAAACAACTTAAGTACTAAATTATATTTCTGCATACAAAATGCAATGTGGAATGATGAACGATTGACTTTTTTTATTTTACTATTCAAGTAAATAATTTTCCTGCTTGGCCTAACCGATATTATTTAATAACATAATGATAAATAATAATAATATGCTTAATAATAAAGCGCCTGCACAAAATGTAGCTGCAAATTTTTATTTGAAGTATTTTTGCTCGTTAAATTATTCAGGCGTAGAAAATGTCAAAAACGAAAAATTAATTTTGTAAAGAAACTACTAAGATCTCCGTCACCCACTGTTGATTTTTGGAGGTACTAAATCAGGTACTAAATACTGGTTTGATCAGAATGATGTAATTCGTCGTAGTTTTGGAGTATAGGCATGGTCTCGTCATTATTATGCATCATAATGGCAGGACCAGTGTTATCATGAAATTCCGTTTATGCCGTGTGAGGTACAAAAATTTAAGGACAGGTACAAAATAGTACTAAATGGGTACTAAATATACGTGGTAGAATCTTTCAATTACAAGAGTTGGTCTCGCCATTATGATGTTTATCTCAATTTCTAAATGACAATACTAATTGGCACCCACAGGCTTAAGTTTTCTTGTTGTGTACATTTTCACCAGATACTTTTAAAACAGACTATAATTAATACCATGGGCGTGCGGCTTACACTACAGCCTAAACTAATATTTCAACAAATGGATGAATCTGTTTGGATCCAGAGAGTATCCTAGGTTACGTAAACGACATAACATCATGCCCGTAGTCCTCGAAACGGTAGCCAGAGGCGAAGCAGATGCACCTACATTTATTCAGATACGCTTACCATGTACATGGGGTTGACCATTATAACACTAACGATGCTGCTAGTGCTGCTACTGCGAATTTCAAATAAAATTGCACATCTCAGGAAACCAGTTGACCAAAATAGGGTAATGCAATGTTTTTTTTTCTTTCTTTTATTTGTCGTAATACTCGTAATCGTCAAAATAACATGCATTCCTCTGCCTACAGGTTGTGGTTATCAACAAGTTGCCGCTGCCGCCGCGGCTAATAAAGCCAAAACGCCCGGAACATCCCAAGCCAAAACGTAAGTCTTAATTGTACCTATTTAAAAAAATCTTAAGTAGAAAAACATTAAAAAGTCCCTTTTCGTGTCTGTTTGTGTGACAGCTTAACGGTCGGTTCACATCTGACGGAAAATGTGTCAGGCGTAACTTCGATTGCGTCTATTTATTCGCTCGAAGCACTAACGCATCATCGGTTGAGTGTGAAAGGTTGAATGTTTTATCATATAATTGTCTGTTCTGGCGTTACGCGACCGATAATACTTACGCGACGTATCTTCCGTTAGATGTGAACCGACCCTACATCTTCTAAACTACGAAATGGATTTTGATGCGGCTTCACCATCATTGAGAGAATTTATTTCAGAAGATTTTTCAGAAGGTTTACAGAAGGTAGGTACATTAATATTTAAATTATGTACATAGCATAATCAGCCTATAATGTTCCCACTGCTGGGACTCAAGACATCTCTCTGTGAGAGGGAGTGGGCCGTAATCCACCACGCGGGTCCAGTGTGGGTTGGTAGATAAACTTACATATAATAATCTCTGTTTTGTCAAGTCGTAAGAATCGTTCGAAGCAAGGGCTGGTCGCTAGTTCAAAATGAACTAACAACTTTCTTGTCCTGTAGGTACCTACTCTAATGGCCGAACAGAATAACCTATCTATCACCAGTTTTGGCATACTGAAGGTAGAAAATCCCGGTTTTTAACATCCCAATAATCTAGGAATCTTACCGACCCACGCTATCGTTAGATTATACTGGCTATCATCAGTAGCAATATGTTTTTAACTGAAAATAGGTTATTGGGCTCGGCCGTAAGGCTAGTAACCGGGCAAGTGGCAATAGGTGGTGGCATCACAGGTAAAATTGAAAAATGTCAACTAACTTTTGGAGGCCACTGTATATGGGAGAACATTTTTTCAACTATTAAGTTTGTTCTTGGGTTGAATTCATTCCAACTACGGAACCCTTAATTATACGTAGTCCGACATGCACTTGGCCGGCCCGAACTATAAACATCAAACATGCATTACTTATAAGTATTATACCAAAAGGCCAAAACTACAATAAAAAACTGCCGCATAAAGTGCCTTTTAAAATTAGATGGGTCCGGCTCCGGTATACGACTACTCTGAGAAGAAAGACCGAAATAAACTCATTTGTCATATTCTCTTATAAATTCCAGGCATAACCATATGAGGACCGTGCGGATTAGTGTTTGAGATGGCCTTTTGAGGAAAGAACCACACAGATTTGAGTGGACCTGTCCAGTCAGTGCGTGTATTAATATTAATAGTAATATTTGTCGGTAATCGTGTAGTTCAACTCAAAACTTAAGATCTCAATGACTCGTCGTACAATTCGAAAGAAATGACATTTGGGTAGACCGCATAAAGTATTGAAACTCCTAGACGATTGTTAAAAATGAATAATTTTAGCACGTACTTAGGCTTACTACCTAAATGCATGAAAGACAGGAAGGGCCCAGAGGAGGCAATCTATGTCAAGGGTAGGGGGTTTGGGGCGGGGAGGTGTCAAATGGCCTATTTCCTCACGGTACGCCCATGAAGCTCCGATTAGGATAGTCCGAATAGCGTTTTTATGAAAAGAAAAATGTAAAAAGTTTCCCGGAACTTTTTCAAAATCGGGAGAAAAGACAACGTCTGTCGGGTCAGCTAGTGTTGTAATTAAATGACGCTTGACTGTGAAAATGTCAGTGTGCATTAATATACACACATCAAAAGTGTCTAGGGATCAACATATATTTTTGCAATAACTTTTCTTCTGATTGATATTAATTAAAATTTTCTTTAAGGATTCATCAAATAAAGTGTTTTCGTTTGTCACAGTAACGATAAACCAAGTCACCTTTGCCTTAATAAAGAAATTTGCCATTTTCCTAATAAAGGGATTTTTGACATTTGAACCACTAACACAAAAGTTCGAAAAAAAGACTGAAATAACAGTTTTCTTTAAAATTTTATTGGGTAACTTAAACAATTAATAATCCGTGTTTCTACCGCGAACACTAACAACACAAGAACATCGGTTTGGCATACTCAAAATGAGTTCATCCAAATCACGCTGTGGAATGGCCGCCCATGTTCGTTGCAACAACAAAAAAAGGTCTTCTTGCGACTGGATACCCTCCATATTCGGCAGAGCTCTTCTCTGTAGCATATCCCATGCATGCTCAATCGGGTTCAAGTCTGGCGACTGAGCAGGCCAGGGCAGGACATTGATGTTAGCTGCGGCGAGAGTCTGTCTTACAACTCTTGCGGTGTGCGGTCGTGCATTATCATGCATTAACTGAAATAAGGGACCGATTTGCACTTGTAGAGGAACGATGACGTCTGATACAATCGTCTCAGCATAAATTTGAGCGTTGAGGTTGCCTCTGATCCAAATCAACTCAGTTCTTCCGCCGATCCAAATACCCGCCCATACCATGATGGTTCCACCACTATAAGGATGGACTTCCTGGCAGGATTTTAATCGCTGTTGGCGTCCAGGGGTTCTCCAGTGTCGTATACGTCTTGTATCCGGTCTCATACCAAAACGAGACTCATCAGAAAAGCACACGAAACGCCATTGTTCTTCTGCCCAATTTCTGTGTTCAAGAGCCCATTGATATCGAATCCTACGATTGTGCATTGCTATAGGTGGTACCCGTAGCGGTCTTCGGGAATGAAGGTTCACTTCATGCAAGCGGTTTCTGACTGTTTGGTCGCTAATTAAGTTCCCTGAAGAGTGATGAAGCCTCACGGCTAACATCATGGCGGTTATTGTTGGAGCTCTTCGAGTTAAGATTTGAATGTATCGGTCTTGTCTCCGTGTGGTGCAGCGATACCGTCCTCCATGGCGCTCAGCCACGGTACCAGTGCTTCGGTAACGTGTCCAAAGTCGACTGATAACACTTTGACTTGTATTCAGAGCTAAAGCCACAGTACGTTGCCGGGAACCAGCTTCTATCATTCCCACGGCTCTGAGCATTTCTTCCCTGCTTAAATGACGTCGCCGCTCCATAATAACGTTGGTTTTAATCAGTAGTAGGGAAACAGTAGCACTAATAATGTCTTCAATGCGTTGTATGTTTTTATAGGGAAAATATTGACAGCTGATTTTCATCTTTTACTCGAATTTGATTCACAGTTCCTGATTCAAATTATGAAATGCACCAAAAAGGATCCATATAAATTTATAAAATCATAAATTTATTACAAAGCCACATCTCAATCTCAAGAAATCCGCATAAAAATGCTTGATCCCTAGACACTTTTGATGTGTGTATTTTCAGATAATAGGTGCCTATGTTTAACGTAAATCTTTTGGCTTTTCAGTGACAGCATGCGTGCTCAAAAGATATGCTGTGTTGCCTCAGCAGGAGTCTCCGGAAGGCGATCAACGTGAGTAGGATGAGCTCTCACTGGACAACGAAATTCAAAAGGATTTTCTAAAATATTTTCATGTGTAACGATTAGCCATTTTGTTAAATATAAACACTCAATGGTTGTTGAATTATATAATACCTATATAGGTACTTATATATATCATCATTTCTTTTGAAAAATCTATGGACTGTTTATATTTTTTTTTAAATAGGTATATATATAAGATACATTGGTTCTCAAAGAGCACTCATTCACTCTAAATTTTATATAGAATTAGAAAAAAACATAATTATATAAATATATTTATATTAGTCTAAAATTTATATGTGTGATAATCTTAACACTCAATTATAATAGAAATAAATATATTTTATTTTAGACATAATAGAAAATAAGACGAACAAATTAAAAAAAAAAAAAACACCCTGTGCGAGGCCAAAAACGCTTCTCAGCATAACGCTGCGATATTTAAAAAAATAATTGACGCAGCGCTGGTATTTGGATAGGGCCCGTTGTGATGCTACGGACACCCATAACTCCGACTAGGCGATAACACTCTTTGTATAATGGTAGGGGAGCCCAGAGGGTTTTTGAGCAAGCATATTCAGGGCGAGAAGTCAATAGCTGAGTAGGTCTGGCATGAGGAGAGAACACCGAAAATATATTTAAAAAGTTTCTGATAGGAGCACCGTGGTCAGGAGTCCACTTTCAGATTTCAAAAAAGGGCCAAAAATAAAGTGTTCTTCATTAAGTGTTATTCGAAAGAATCCTGTTTCTTTCCAAAGGATACCTTCCGTTAATTTTTCTATGTAAAATGCGAAAAAAACGGAAAAAAACCACAATATGGTTTTTTTCGTGAAAAAAACAAATTGTTATTTTCGGCATTTTCAACGCTATATTGCACAGAATAACTTTCATTCGCCCTGAATATCCTTTTAGAAATGGCCCAAATCTGAGTTTTCAAAGTCGGCAGATTTGGGGAAAGCCCACAATTTCTTCGTCAGATTTGCCTATTTAAGTCATTATGGGTTAGGCCAGATCCGATCATGCCAAAATCAACGCCTCTAAAGATCACTTTATTTTTTACCCTTTTTTGAAATTTGAAAGCGGACTCCTGACCACGGGGCTCCTATCAAAAACTTTTTAAATATATTATCGGTGTTCTCTCCACATGCCACACCTGTCAACTTCTCGCACTGAATATGCTTGCTCAAAAACCCTCTGGGCTCCCCTACCGTAAGAAAATGAAATTATATCAAACCCATTCCTACAGGGTATGTGTACTGAGTTTATTATACAGAATTGTAGATTCGATTCGATCTTCGAATATATCACTTTATACTTTTAGGTCCGTATTACAGAACATTCCTCAAGTCCAGTTTGATCGTCAATCAGTCGATCACTGCTTAAGTATAGAACTTGAGCATCGTTTTTATTCCAGAACGGTAATCAATCTATAGTCACCTGAAGCGAGACTCAAATCGAGCCTCAATCAGAGATGATGTTGATGAGGGGGCTTTTCCGCACTTAGACTCCCATTTGGTCCGTTGTGCGTGGGGATACTGACTAACAGAGCCAGCCTAGGAGCGAGTCACGGAGCGACCTCACTGTTTTGAAGATTTCTTCACGTTGTGGAGCCACGGCCTCGCATTCCAGGATGACGTGGGCGGCTGATTCCTCGCCGTCAAGGCAGCCCCTGCAAAGGTGGCTGTCTGTGGCGCCTATGTTAAAAAGATGTTTGTTAAGGGGGTTATGGCCCGTAATTGTACCTATTATTATTCTAAGGTTATTTCTACTTAGGCTGAGAAGTTTTTTGGTTAATCGCGGCTGTACCATTGGTAGAGCCAATTTTGACTGTCTACAGTCCCGTGACCATCTGTTGTTATGGAGTTCGGTCGATCTTTAGCGAATCCACGCACGAAATTGTGAGAAAGGCAGAGGGAGAAATGGGTACGGGCCTAGCACCTTGATATCAGAACCTCTCTTTGCAAGTTCATCTGCAGCATCATTGCCCAAGGATCCACTGTGCCCTTTGATCAACTGGAGAGTAATTCGATTGAACGTCGATAAACTCTCCAGAGCTAGATGGCACTCAAAAATTAGCTTGTAGTTAGTTTGTTTGTTCCCTAAAGCTTTGAGCACAGATAGGCTGTCGGATAGGAATTTAATGCCGTAGTTCCGGATGCCTAAGCGCTTTACTGCTATTGCGGCTTGTCTTAAGGCAACACATTTACATTGAGAGATCGAACTGTGTGTGCCTAGTGGTATGTGAAAGTTAATATTGAGGTCAAGGGAGTGTACGCCAGCACCTGAACCGTTTTGTGTTTTTGAGCCTTCTGTGTAGATGCGCACTTCATTGGCTCCTGACTGATCCCTATCTTCCTGAGCTGTTTGTATAATGTATTTTTTGTTGAACATCGGTTGGTTTGGTGTTCTATCACACGGGGCAGCGATGAGTGGCTGGTAAACAACCGCCCAGCCCGTTGCATTAGCCTGATGGCAGCTAGCGCCGCCTCCTGCTGTATGTACAGGTCAAGAGGAGTTAATTGAAGGGCTATCTCCATGGCTGCTGCTGGGGTGGTTCTCATGTAGCCAGTGGCAGCTGAACAGGCCAGTCGTTGGAAGCGTTGTAGTCTGGTAATGGTGGTCGAAATTTCGGTCCTCGTCCACCAAACCAGAGCGCCATAAGCCAACATTGGCCTGATCAGCGCTTTGTAAAGCCACAGAGTAATCTTCGGAGAGAGCCCCCATGTTTTCCCTAACATTTTTTTGCATTGGTAGAATGCAATTGTGCTTTTATTAAGTTTGTAGTCAAGATGCTTGTTCCAGAGCAGTTTGCTGTTAAGGACTTCGTCTTTAAGTGCTAGTTCTGTGTTAAAAAGTTTTGGAAGCCTGTGGGGTCCAATGGTTCTTTTGTTGGTGAACACTATTAGTTCTGTTTTCAAGGGGTTAACCGATAGATCGTGCTTCGTGCACCAACTCTCGATTATTTTGGCCCTACTCATGAGCTCGCATAGGATGCCCTCAAGTTTCCCCAAAATCAAAATTGCTATATCGTCCGCATATCCCACCGAGTAAAGGCTGCTGGCGTTGAGCTCTGCGATGAGCGCATTTACGACTAAATTTCACAGCAGTGGTGACAGCACCCCACCCTGTGGGCAGCCTCTACTCATGATACGAATAGCACGGATCGATGATGATTGAATAGCACGGTGTTTTAACATGTTATTAATCCGAACACTCATAGAAAGTGTTCGCGCAACACCGTGCGTGGTAAATGCCCGTTCGATGCTGGCGAAGTTGGTTTTGTCGAAAGCACCTTCTATGTCAATGAAGGCGCCTAAGGTTGGGTTTTTGACTTTAAGAGCATTTCCTATGCATGACACTACGCTGTGGAGTGCTGATTCAGTTGATTTGCCTGCACAGTAGGCGTGTTGATTAGGATGTAGAGGGCTTTGTACCGAAATTTGGGATCCTCTCCAGTGTTTTCAAGAAGAACGAGGAGAGGCTTATAGGTCTAAAAGATTTGGGCTGGGTATAGTCGCCCCTACCAGGTTTCGGTATAAAGATTATTTTTACTTTCCGCAATTTCAAGGGAATGTAGCGGTGTGCTAGGCAGGCTCGAAACACCTCAGCAAGGTAAACAGCCAGTAAATCTCGGCTCCACCTGAGCAGAGCCGGGAAAATACCATCCAGTCCTGCTGCCTTGAAAGGTAGGAAGGTGTTGATTGCTCACGTTAGTTTGTCTTTGTCGATTACTTCTAACGCCACTTCCCAATCGAGGCTGCTCGTGTCCCTCTCTCTATGCGGTTGCCAGCTTTGCTGGGTGGCAATCTGGCATCCTGGGAAGTGGGTGGTTAGAAGTAGTTCACTTGTCTCAGCGTCGTTTGTTGTGTAGGTGTTATCTGGTTTTTTCAGGCATCCTACTGAGTGGTCTGTCTCTTTAGCAAGACAGGTTTTGACCCTCATTGCCTGGTTGTTACTTTCAATGTTAGTACAGAAACGTCTCCAGCTATTCTTTCCTTTGAGGCGTATAAGTTTTTTATATGATATTTATATTTACGAGCTGTTGTATAGCGGTCCCAATCTACTGGCGACCGTGTATTCCTAGCTCTGTTGAACAGCCTTCTCAGCCTGTGTCGGTGTCTTTCCAGTTCAGGACTCCACCAGGAACGGCGAGCTCCCTGCCTAGGTACCGTGAGGGGACAAGACTTTTCATAGCTAGATATAAGGATGGATGTGATGTAGTTAACATGTTCGCCTAAATTGGTTACTGGTATTTCAGCCGGAAGGGCGGGTAGTCTGCCTAGTTCAGCCTCAACGAGCTTAGTGAACTTGGCTTGGTCTGTGTTGCGAGGAATCCTTCTTGGTTGTGGTTTGGTTAGATTGTAGTTAATGGTATAGCGGATCCATCTGTGGTCTGAGCATGATATCTCGGTGGACACATGCCAATCCTGTATGGAGCTGGATATACCTATGGTTGCTATGGTTAAGTCTATTATTGTTTGCGATCTCGCGTTTATGAAGGTAGGTTCGGAGCCCTTGTTGAGTAAAACAAGGTTATTGCTAAGAATAAAATCAAGCATTTCCTCACCTTGGTTGTTGGTTTTGACATTACCCCATAGCGTGTGATGCGCGTTGGAGTCAGTCGCGATGATATTTTCCTGTTTCTCCTTTTCACAGTACTCAACCAGTGAGGCGAGCTCTCGCAGAGGCACGTCCTCGTCGCCTGGCAGTTATGCCGAGGCTAGTACAATGTCCGGGAGTTCCTGTTCGGTTCTGAAAAGCCTGACTGCTGTCAGGTCCCTTGAACAGAATTCGTTAATTAAAAGGTTAGGTACATGTTTCGGGACAAAAATGCAGGTGCGTGGGTTACTAGCGGAGGTGTCTAGTAGCAACTTACCCCCGATGTTGCTAAGACCGCATATTTTGCCACCCCTGATCCACGGCTCTTGGATGAGGGCGGTGGTTTTTGCTTGTTGGTTCTCCAGCACCCTGCGCAAGGCTCAATCAGAGATGTGTATTGTCTATGCATCAGCCTGTTTTTGTTTACCGTTTATTTTATTTACCAACTTTGTTCTGATCTTCAAAGATATTAAAATGCACCATAAGATCCCAAATATTTAGAAAATCAGCGTTTTTTTGTCAGTCTCAAACCGTACAATCCCACATTTATTGAAGTTTCTTTTGTAGAGTGCTACAAGGATCTTTTGGCGGCTTTTGGTTTTTTACAGAAATGGTGGTTTCAGTTCCGATTTTGACCACGCGTCAAAAGAACCTGTTAGCTAAAGGTAAGATAAAATGCAATTTAAAAGGTCTAAAACGCAGATAAACTTACAAAAATTGACATGACAATCTATGCTCACGCGCGGTCGGTCTCAACCACACTTGGGTGACTACAGATCCAATCTCTGCTACAATCTATAATAAAGTCAAACTCGGCTGAACTATGATCATTTAGTTACCGCCCATGCCCTGTCACGCCTTGTAAAATTTCTACATTATAGTGTACACCATCTGCCTAGCCTTATCCCAACTATGTTGGGTTCGGCTTCCAGTCTAACCGGATGCAGCTGAATACCAGTATTTTACATAGAGCGAAAGCCTATCTGACCTCCACGACCTAGTTACTGGGTAATACCGTACGATACCCCTTGGTAAGACTGGTTATCAGACTTTCGGGCTTCTGACCACCCGTAACGACTGCCAAAGATCCACGAATGACAACCGGGACCAACGGCTTAACGTGCTTTCACAGGCACGGAGGGGTCTCGGTAGGTAAACATGGTCACCCATCCACAGACCAACCGCGGCCAGCGTAGCTTAACCTGATTGATTGACCTGTGCGGCTGTCATTATTTAGCCTCGGGCCCCTCTATTATTACACTGTGTACATAATAAATAATATTATATTCAAACCCCCTTATTCATAAAACTTATCAAACCTATTTTAGTTAAAATGGGGTTTGTCTCTTTCTTACACACAGAAATGACAACGTGACAGATAAAGACAAACGTTCTATAAACCTATTTTAGCTAAAATAGAGATAAAATAGGATTATGAATAACGGCATAATTATGCTTGAGGAACGTTCTAAAATAAAAACTTGACTTAAAACTAGTTTTAAACAGAGATCCATGCTTGAGTTTCCTTCAGTCTGTAATACGGACCTAAGTCTATATAGCCCTATGAATGTGTATTGTAAATTAATAGGTTAGTAAAAGTTCTGTGTTATTATAACAAAACAAATCGCCTCTTTACAAGAATAACGTGATATTTTTTAAACCACAACTATACAGGAGAGCAATTTTAAACATTTAAGCGTTGATAAATACTAAAATATTGATAATTTTACTCTAGGAAAACCATTAAATTGTTGCGGTAATTAAAAAAAATAAAGTTCGACATCGCGGTTTTCAATATCAAATAATAAAAAAAAACGTGTTTTTATGAGATGTCACGTTGCTCTTGTAAAGAAGCGAAATGTAATCATCGTCATCATGATTTTGCGTAGAAGAGTAAGGTCACCAAAGAATATAGTGGTTAGGTGGGTTCGAAGGAAACGCCAAGATTATCCGGCTCATTTAACAATGACTTCTAACTTTAGTCCAAATTGAAAATTCGAAACAATTTTGTACTTTATTCCGTCTGAAGTTAAAGTTTACACTACACAAAATGACTTTAGAACCAAGTCTATGGCCCGAATGCATATATCAAATGACTAAACAGATTTAGCGCTAACCGAAAAATATTTGCGTGTCTGTCAATTGACAACATTTCATATTTTTAACCTGCATGTATTTTTACGTTATATAAAAGTAAATTCAAATCTAGGGCACCCATATTTTTTCGTTTTTCGAAATTATGTACTTTTCATTCATAATTTTAACTTTGAAATTCGGTGTATTCTAAAAAGACGTAAGTGTCAGATGACGGTAGAATGGCGATATTACCTTTGCTTTATTGTGACCCGTCAAAAAAACTGTTAGATGTCACTTGTCCACTGACCTCTATTATTACCACTGGACTGGCGGCTGTTTAAAGTGCTTTTGTGCCTAATTGATAATCGCCATTTTGGCGCTGTTAGCCGTAGCGAGTGTCTGTGGTACTAAAACTAGTGATGTCGATATCAGCGAGCAAATATCGATAACTTTTGATAATATTTTTACATGAATAAACGTAGCATTTATTATAAATAGTTCCCTGAGAGATTCGCGGCGACGTAGATTATAAATGGCTCTGACAGCTCTCTTTTGCAAAATAAAGATGGATTCAATGTCAGCAGCTCGACCCCATAGTAAAATGCCGTACGACATAATGCTGTGAAAGTAGCTAAAATAGACTAAACGCGCGGTTTCTACATCTGTTAACTGCCTTATCTTCCTAACAGCATAAGCGATTTTAATTACTGACGTGCCCAAATTATTTGACGGGTTATGAAATTTCGTATACTTTGACCTGTAATTGACAAAGAGTAATTTTTCGTTGTTGCAAAAATTCTAACATCGATATACTTAAATATAATTTGTTTAATTAATACTTACATCATAATGACTATTTAAAGTTTCAAACATCATTGTTTCCAAAAATGAACGCGTAGTTCTGGAAACAAAGTATTTGATTTTGGTAGCAATTCTTTTATAACTTTTGCTGTGAGAACTGCCGGAAATATTTTTTCCACCGGCGGCTTCCCATTGGTCTTTTTGCATGCTTGTCGAAAAAGTGATTCCACTAACAAACATATAGAAACGATGCTTTGTAATGGAATAGTTAGTCCACCTCTATTTTTTTGAATAATTAGTGCGATACCGTTTCGTCGATCAGATATGGCATCGGACGGTATTGATTCACAAGCGCTCAAACAATCAATACATGTAATTTTGTTCTTGATAGATCTAATCACAAAACCTGCTATGTATCCCACACATTGCTTCCATGTTTCGTTTATATTGTTTGGAACAGCCCTACCAAAATGTAATATATGTCAAAATTAGTTCTCTGGACACTCGCTAGTGACGCTTCAAAAAGACACAAAAAAATTGCTGTCAAACGCTTGGAACAGCCTGTCCAGTGGTAATAATAGAGGTCAGTGCACTTGTCTCAGTCGTTGTTTTGGTTCCGTCATTGGCGTATATTTTTCATTGGGATCCATTTTATTGGCGAAATATCAATCAAAAATTGATAATTTTAACAGTAAGCAGCGTGTCGAGTTGATAGGAAAAAATATTGTTGAATTCGATTCAGTTTTTTAGTTGTTTTCTAGTTACACTTCTTAGGTGACATTGACATGTCTTGTTTGATATAATGTTTTCAATCAAAGACATTGGAATGCGCAAAGGTAACTACCTCATTCCGCCGTTTATGTGACGTCATCACCTGTTTTTTGACTTTTATTTTTTTTCTCAGAAATTTAGAAATAAAAAAATAAAATAAAAATATATTTGAACTCAGGATACGAAAATAAAGAAATAGTATTTTTGTTTTAAGGTCGTGTCAGGTTTGAAATGTTGTCAATTGTGTGTACCTAGTTTGAAGATGACAGAGACGGAATTGACAACATTTCATATTTTTAACCTGCATGTATTATTACGTTATATAAAAGTTTAAATGAAAATTTAAATCTAGGGCACCCATATTTTTTCGTTTTTCGAAATTATGGACTTTTCATTCATAATTTCAACTTTGAATTTCGGTGTATTCTAAAAAGACGTAAGCGCCAGATGACGTCATGCTTACGGTAGAATGGCGATATAACCTTTGCTTTACTGTGACCCGTCAAAAAAACTGTTAGATGTTCCTTTCTCAGTCGTTGTGTTTTGTTTCCTTCATTGCCGTATATTTTTCATTGGAATCCATTTTATTGGCGAAATATCAATAAAAAATTGATAATATTAACAGTAAGCAGCGTGTCGAGTTGATAGAAAAAATATTGTTGAATTCAATTCGCACTAGACAAGCGCGGTGGGTTAATTTGCCTAAACCTCTACTCTCTCATGAGAGAGTAGGGAGGCCTTTGCCCTGCAGTGGGACGTCACAGGCTAATAAGAAATAAGAAGAATTCAATTCAGTTTTTTAGTTGTTTTATAGTTACACTTCTTAGGTGACATTGACATGTTTGATGTAATGTTTTCATCAAAGACATTGGAATGCGCAAAGGTAACTACCTCATTCCGCAATTTATGTGACGTCATCACATGTTTTTTGATTTAAATTTTTTTCTCAGTTTAGAAATAAAAAATAAAATAAAAATATATTTGAACTCAGGATACAGGTTTGAAATGTTGTCAATTATGTTTTAATGCTCAATTCTTTATTGCATTCCATACCTGTATTACTTACATAGGTGGTGGTGGTGGTGGTGGCTTGGTATAGTATTTTTTTTACTTGTGCATAAAGTTTTAATAAATAAATAAATATTACAAAGTAAAAGATCCATTATGGACCCTGTCTGACACATCAAAATTAGGAGAGAGGAAGAGGGCATTAAATTGTTTAATATGTCATAATATTCTTTCAGTTATCACTCTAAACGTTACAAAATGTCTGATTAAATAAATAAATAGCTAATATCTAATTTCACAATACATTACATAATTAAAAAATGTCATAACATTACATCAGCTACCAATATGATTGTTATAGAATGTCTGATTTTATATAGGTATTAATAATTGAAATGTTAATGTCTATGAATATTGTTATAATGTCAAAATAAAAATAATAATAGTATACCAAAGTAAATGTCAAATTAAAAACAAATAAATATGTATAAACCTTTACTGACATTACTTTCTTTCTTCGACATGTGACACAAATTCATTAACAGTGTAAAAACATTTTTCCTTAAGCCACTAAATCAGCTTTTTTTTTTAATATAAGCAAGGGTAGTTTTAAAGGCGTTTGGTAATTTATTGTATACCTTAATAGCCATTGTAAACGAATTTCTTTTATATACATCGAGCTTGCGTTGTGGAAAGCAGAGCTTATGTCTATCTCTAGAGGCAACATTCCTTTTGGTTACGTCTCTATGCTTAATAACATTTTTAGGATGTTGTCGTACCTACTAAAAGGCACAATTCTTTAATATACATGCATGCCAACAGTAAAATGTTGTACTTTTTAAACAGTGGCTTACAGATATCCGAGAGATATGCCTTCAGTGCATATTTGTTCAAGTTCAAGTGTCGCCACATTTTTCCCACTCCGGAAACTCACACAAAAACAAAAGAAATAGATACGGCCACACATGATCAAATTGGGCGGCTTTTTTGGCACACACACAAGAAAATAAGCGTAACACTTTTGTGCTATCTTATTGCACACATGCTCAAAAGGGGCGGGCACTAGAAAGTATAGACACACTCACTGAATGCACACATGCAACTCTAGCATCAACTAGGGAAGATGGGTCAATATAAATATTTGATCGATAAAAATATCGATAGATTTCAACTACAATAAAGTCGGTTAAAAAAGAGAAGGGTTTTTTGGGTTTTGGGTGTATTTTGTACTTATTGTTTATTTTTCTGCTTTCGATGTGGTAGGTACATTAAAAACCAATAAAACCGAATCACGTAAAAATATAATATATTTGTTTGCAAATGACATTTAAGTAAATAAGTAGTTTCTTTAGTTTCTCTCTTACGTAAAATTAAAACTATTTAATTATCGATGAAACCTATATAAATCGATATATACAGTGTGTCAGGTTAAACGAGAGACATACTTTAAGGGAGTGTAGTACCCATGAAAATTAACAACTTTTACTAAGAGACCAACACTGAAATCGAAAAAATAAAACCAGCCGCTCTATACATTTATGTTCGCATAACTGGACAAAATGTAGGGAACAGCTGTTTTTTTTTTTCTTTTTCATATTTTTGAGTCCGCCCCATATTAAAAGTTGTTAATTTTCATGAGCATCTACTACACTCCCTTAAAGTATGTCCCTCGTTTAACCTGACACACTGTATATTATAGGATACATATTACATCGAGTCCGCGTATCACTGGTCAGTTTCCCTCAGTCGTCAGTTAATTTAATTCGCCAGTTTCGTTGATTAGTCAGTTTCACCGATTTACATAGGATATATAGATAAGCCTGATAGGACGATATACAAATAGGCTCCATATAAAAATCTCCAATCCCCTTTAAAAAAATAAAAAAGTACGAAAATACGTGTTCCACCATAAAAGATCTTGGAATTCCTATCTTTTGTTTTTATTATGAAGTAAACATGCATAATGCTTTTGCACGTAGCTGTACTAATAATAGTTAACTTACGGTTTCATATAGGTATGTATCTTAATTTGAGTGTAGGTACAGCCCACTTAAAAAGCATGTGTACGTGTTTTTGATGGTGTGTGTGTGTGAGGTCTTCAGGACTTGGGAGCTCTTCAATGATGGTTTTATATTTTTCTTAATATGAGACATTTATTTTTCAGGTATTTTACAAGATATAGGTACACGTGGCGTGAGTAGGTAACGCAGCGCGTATGCGTGCGCGCACGTTCGCAGTCGGTTGGTCAAGTGCCGGGGCGACCGGTGGCGCTGCGATCCGCTCGCGCCCCCCTGCCCCCTCTGGTGTGTTGCTGCCTTCGTTCGATTGTTCGATTGAATGATGAATGACTGATGACTGATGTATAGATGCGGAAACATAGCTCCCGCCTTGGAAGGACCCGCTTCCAACGAAGTATACAGATGATAATTATATCACGAAGCAGCTCTGGAACCATCTTCTTCACCGTCGAGGAGTAACGGGCATAATTTAGTGTAAGCCCGTCTGATTAATCCAGTCGCCGTTGTTATGTCAGCGACTCTGGAGATGCCGTCGTTTCCGGTAAAGGTCTTGGTAACTCTGCCGAGACGCCACTTTAACGGTGGCAAATTGTCCTCTTTTATAAGAACAAGTGTGTCTGGTTTGATGTCTTGGTCCTTGTTCTTCCATTTGGTTCTCACTTGAAGCTCTGTAATATATTCCTTCGTCCATCTCTGCCAGAAGTGTTGTCTCAATTGTTCTACTCTTGCATAGCGCGACAACCGTAGTGTTGGAGTATTCGTGACGTCATCACAAGCTGCTGCGGTGAGTGGACGGCCGATGAGGAAGTGCGCCGGCGTCAGTGGCAGTGCGTCAGTGGGATCAGAGGATAATGGGGATATAGGACGCGAATTTAGAATAGACTCGATTAATGCTAATACTGTACTTAACTCTTCGTAGGTTAAATGTGCATTACCGACCACTCGACGGAGATGGTGTTTGCACGACTTAACCCCTGCCTCCCATAGACCACCGAAGTGAGGAGAATAAGGCGGAATGAATGAGAACCTAATATTTTCATTAGCTGTATAATCTATAATAGAAATAATATTGTTTTTATTATTTATGAATGAATTAAGCTCCTTTGAAGCTCCGACGAAGTTTTTCCCGTTATCGGAAAATATCTCCGCAGGTTTACCTCGTCTAGATATGAACCTTTTTAGAGAGAGTATGTACGCTTCAGTACTGAGACTGGTAACTAATTCCAAATGAATAGCCTTTGTTGAGAAACATATAAATAAACAGATGTAACATTTTTCCAATTTAGCCCCTCTTCCTTTACGAGTCTGTATGTACAGTGGTCCGGCGTAATCTACGCCGCAACGATAGAAAGGAAACTCTGATTCTAGTCTCTCAACTGGTAAGTTGCCCATTTGAGCTTTTATTGTTTTGCCTTTTACCCGTGTGCAAACAACACAATTACGAGTAGTTTTCTTTGATAAATTCCTACCACCTACTGGCCACCAATTTTCCCGTAAAGTGGACAAAAGCAGTTGAGGCCCAGCATGCAATAAACGTTTGTGCTCGTATTTAAATAAAAGTTTTGTAAAATTATGTTTACTAGACAACACTACTGGGTGTTTTTTATTAAATGTAAATTCAAGAGAATTTTTTATCCTACCCCCAACGCGCATAAGTCCATGTTCATCTAAAAACAAATTAAGACCAGATAAATTACGGTTGGACTTTATTGACAACTTATTTTTTAAACATTCATATTCAACGGGAAAAGATTCCCTTTGTGACAATCGAGACAAAATAAGCATCGAGTTATTGAGCTCGTTAACTGATAAGGCACCGTGGGCCCGTTTTGATTTAAGTTTAATTCGCGTGTTAGAAATAAAACGCAACACATAAGCCATTGTGTGTTTTAAACGATTTAAAGAAGAAAATCTATTGAATAGGTTTAGGTCTGTACCTACTTGACATTCCATCGCGGCAGTAGTTAATTTAAGTTCCGGTAATTCATCAAAGTTAACATTGTGATAGACGGACGTAAGACCTTTTTCCCAACTTGAGTTAGGTTCACGTAAACAACTCGGTCCGTGCCACCATAAATCAGAACTTTGAAGCGCATCTATGCTAACACCGCGCGAGACTAAATCGGCTGGGTTCTGCTTACCCTTTATATGTAACCAAGAACAACCTTCAGTAAGCTCATTGATCTCAACAACCCGATTCTGAACAAACGGCTTTAAAGAGCTCGGTGCTATATTTAACCATCCTAATACTGTCGTCGAGTCAGACCATAAATAAACATTTTTAAATTTAATCTTAATTACTTTAACTATTTTACTATACAATCTCGCACCTAACAATGCAGCGCATAACTCGAGACGCGGAATACTAACCGGTTTTACAGGAGCCACTTTGCCTTTTGCACATAACAAGCGAACTGATAACGCATTGACTGAATTATTATTATTAAACGCGCGGACATAGGCACAGGCGCCGTATGCGCTTTGCGAGGCGTCACAAAAAATATGAAGTTCAACTTGTATATTATTATTATTGTTACAGAAACTGCCTATAACGTGTCGAGGGACCCGTATATTGTGTAAGCAGCTTAATGTTTTTATGAAATTATTCCAGTTTAATTCAATGTGTTGTGGAATAGGATCGTCCCATCCAATTTTGCATAACCATAATTTCTGCAAAATAATCTTTGCAATTATAATTGTCGGTGACAATAGGCCTAGTGGGTCATAAATTTGCGAAACGATCGATAAAATAATTCTTTTAGTAACGACCGGAGTACTTCCGTTATCAAGTTTCGTTATGAAATGAAGTTCATCGCTCGCACAAAACCAACCTAAACCTAATGTTTTGTTTTGACAATTCTCTCCTAAAGACATTTCTTTTGATGAACTATTATTATTTATTTTATTCGTATCCGCTTCTGCCGCGTCATAATTATAAACCCATTTACGTAATATAAAACATCCCGAACTTAACACTTTAGAAACACTATCACATATTTTAGTTAATATCCTTTTATCATCATGACCGGTAATGAGATCATCTACGTAGATATCTTCTTTTATTATTTGCGAAATGACGTCATCATTACAATCTAAAGCAAGTTGTCTAATGCAACGCATGCTGAGATACGGCGCGGACGCGGTTCCGTACGTCACCGTATTAAGCTGGTACATTTCAAGCGGATCGGAAGGATTTTCCCGCCATAAAATACACTGTAAGTTACGCTGGTCTGGCTGTATAAGTACTTGCCTAAACATTTTCTCGACATCGGCACAAGCTATGTACTTATGTTTGCGAAATCGTAATAAAATTGAAAATATGTCATTTTGCAAAATAGGACCTGTTAATTGAATGTCATTTAAAGATTTAGAACTGGTTGATTTGGCACTAGCGTCAAAAACTACTCTTAATTTAGTGGTGCTACTGTTTTCCTTAAGTACTCCGTGATGCGGTAAAAAGCAAGTAGGAAATGAGTATGATTTAATGCGACTCATATGCCCTAAGCTTAAATATTCCTGTAAGAATGCACTGTACATTATTTTGTAATCAGGATTGTGCGCCAGCTTCCGTTCGAGTGATAAGAACCGGCTCTCAGCTAACGAAAACGTATCACCTAACGAATCAGCTGATTCCTTTAACGGTATGCGCACGGAAAACCGACCCTTATCGTCGCGTAATGTAGTACTAGAAAATAAATTTTCGCATGCACGTTCATCTTTAGAGTAATTATTGTCACTAGGAGTGATAACTTCTTCTAACTCCCAGAATTTTTTAAGTTGAACATCAAGTGTTTGTATAAAGTTGCAACTAATCTGCTTAATGTGCAAATTCTTTGTTTGAATTGGACCTGATATAATCCACCCCAGCTTTGTGTTCTGGAGACAAGGTCCTTCAGGTAATCTAATTAACCCTTCATTTAACAATTCCCAAAATAGATCTGCACCAATAAGAAGCTGAATTGCATCAGGCAAATAAAAGTTTGGATCTGCTAATGTTACATGATCAGGAATGTTAAAATTAATATTATTTATATTAAGCGATGGTAATTGAGCAGTAATATTAGGTAAAACTAAACATTTTAAGTTTCTATTATAATTGTTAGTTTTAGACCTTAATTTAATCTCACATGATTGCGTGGACTGTGTAACGCAGTGCCCTACGCCTGTGACTTTAACAGTGGACTGTAGCATCTTAGTATTTAATTTTTTACATAAAGGTTCAGCAATAAAACATTGTTGACTACCACTATCCAGTAATGCTCGAATAGTGTGATATTTATTTTTGCTATCAGCAATCTCCACTAATGCTGTGGACAGCAAGACAGGCTGCAATGTTAAAGATAAACAGCTGTTATCTTGCTTATTATTGTTTGCTTGAGTAGCTGAATGCAACACCGCGGTTTGTGACTGGCCTGCAACAGGCTCATCCTGCGGTTTCACTTGTAATGATTCATTTGTCACATTTGTGACACATTGAAGTAAGGAATTATGTTTTAAATTGCATTGTTTGCAGGGTCCGAACCAACAGTTTGCATCAGTATGGCCGACTCGCAAACAATTGCGACAAAGTTTCTTGTCCTCAATAAATTTGGACTTATCATTAATTGACAATGTTAAAAACTTGTTGCATGAATAAAGAGGGTGATTACCATCACACAAATTACAAACTCGCGAACGCTTTGTTGTTCTAGCGGATTTGTTTTTATTATTTTTTGAGTTCTCATTATTAGTTTGTGTAGCAACATAACTATGAGTATTGACTTGACCAACCGACTGCGACTTTTTTGAATTATTGTCGCCTACTTTATTGTTATTATTAGAGACCTTGACCATCTCAAGCACATCTGCCCTATTTTTGAGAAATCTCATAAAATCATCTATTTTAATTTTTGGTCGGGTCATCTTAGAGCCCGAAGAGCAATTTCCCTGTACCGCATTATTTATTAAATTCCCTGCATAATTTTCCCATTCCCTTTCTGTAGTAGCATCTAACTTTGACACTGTAGTAAAGATAACTATGGAATCCCATGACTCAGTAGGTTCACCTAACATTTTTAAAGATCGTAAGTTTCTCAAAATACTGTCAATTAATTTTCTAAGTTGAGCTGAAGACTCTTTGTTCATCGACGGCATAACAAATAAAGCTTTTAAGTGATTATTTAGTAGCAAACGATCGTTATTATAGCGATTTTCAAGCAGATCCCATGCAATTGAATAATTCTCAGCAGAAAATTCTAGCGATTTAATTACTTGTAAGGCGTTACCAGTTAGAGCAGAACGCAGGTAGTGGAACTTCTGTATGTCATCTATGTCTTTCGAATGGTGAATAAGAGACAAGTACGTGTCTTTAAACTCCAACCACTGATCATACGAGCCGTCAAAGGTTGGCAGCTTAATCGTAGGTAATTTAATGGAGGTTAGAGGTTTAAAAGCCATTTCCTGTGAGGTACGTATGTTAGGATCATTAATATTAAGCAAACATTTGGCTTTAGCTATTATGGAGTAAAAGCTATTCTCAAAAGACTCTCTTTCCTCTATTTCGCATGCTAACTGACTATCTGGCAATAAAAGATCTATTTCATCTTGAACTTCCGCGAAATCATTCAATAAAGCTTCAGCTTTTTGCAAACGAACCTGTATTTCTGTTGTCTGCGCGTTGCTTATTGCAGTACGTTCTAATATTTCTAACGACGTAATAAACTTAGCAAACAAAGTCAATTTACGTTTAACTATGCCTCGCTTTTTAACTAAATCTTTAACTATCTCTTCAGACCCACGTGTTTTCGACGCTTCGGTAGCCATGACAGACAAGGGAAATGGCGGCTAACTATACTCGCAATTTCGAAGAATAAGTTGAATTTACACGTAAATTACACAAATTAAACACGTATTAGCACTAATCGCAAGGAATGGGTAAGGAATAGGTAACTGAGCCACTGACTGACCTCTGATTTGCGCTGATCTTCGTCTTTTCTTCTTCGGATGCGACTCGATGGACCAATATGTTGTTGATGGTGTGTGTGTGTGAGGTCTTCAGGACTTGGGAGCTCTTCAATGATGGTTTTATATTTTTCTTAATATGAGACATTTATTTTTCAGGTATTTTACAAGATATAGGTACACGTGGCGTGAGTAGGTAACGCAGCGCGTATGCGTGCGCGCACGTTCGCAGTCGGTTGGTCAAGTGCCGGGGCGACCGGTGGCGCTGCGATCCGCTCGCGCCCCCCTGCCCCCTCTGGTGTGTTGCTGCCTTCGTTCGATTGTTCGATTGAATGATGAATGACTGATGACTGATGTATAGATGCGTAAACAGTACGTCTTAAAACAATTCTCTTTAAAGTATACAGAACAAATTACAGTTTGGTTTGACGGAAACCAATTATTTTCCCTGCCTGTTGCATCTATACATTTATTTTTCATTTCTGGATCTTTCGGGAAATTGAAATTAAATGTATTGATTTTTGTAAAATAGGTTCCAATTTCATATTTAGACAGACTAACAATATTTATCGATAGCCATATCTCAGCGCTATGCATCACTAGTGCATCATTTGACATGGGTCCGTTGCTAGGCAATTTTCTTATGTTATTTCAAAAATATTTCACAATGAAATATTTGTAAAATCCTTAAATAATATAATTAGTGCAGTGATTTTTTAATTACCGGTGGTAGGACACGCCACTTGTCTTAAGGTTTGTTGTGATTGTTCTATTTTTGCAAATAAGGACGGAACAAATCGGCATTTTGTAAAAATACGAAATGACACTACACGTTTCGATACAAACATATGACCATAGAGTATAGTAACTCATATGCAAAGAGATTTAAGATAGGTACAATAGAGAGGCTATGCAAAGAAATGTCATACAAAAACTGTGATCCCATGTCTCACTGACGCCATCTAGCATAATATAGCAGAATTTGAGCGGCATAATATAGCAAACATGAATTAAATTTGTCAAAATATATTCAGCTATCGCTCGGTAGGTGGCCAGTGTGGCCAGTGTTGCCAGATCCGATTTTCAATCCATGGATTAAGGTAAATAAAAAAATATCGAAAACTTGTCTCAGAAAACAAAAAAATATTTTATTCGCTACTATTCATTGTCCGTGTCACCATCTATGATAGGGTATCAGTTTCAGTGTGTGTTTTTATGTAAGTAGATAATGTACATGTTAAAATAACGGTTTTGAACTGAATGTTACTAAAATTAATCGATTATTTGGTTAAAAATTTCGTTAAAAAGTGGTAACACTTATGCTGTCATTTTACTGCAGCAATAGTAAGGCTACTCAGCAATAGATGGCGTTTATTACAAAATTAGGAAATTTTCTAGATCTATTATGAAAATTATTTGATTCAAATTACTCAGTAAATATAAATAATGCATACGAAAATAAACTGAAGCTAGATCCAGTCGTTCTACCATAACGAGACTTGCAATAACGCAATGAGCAACTCGGCATATTTCTTTTTAAATAAATTTTTTTTGGTGGACACTATTGCGTCGATGCGACTTGACGCGCAGGCGTACGTCACTAGACTGAGAGACTTGAGACCACTAGGTACAAGGTATCGGATCACGATTTTGTTCGCAATGTCCCGTCTATTGTACATATAAAATTTTAATGTCTTTGCTCATATGACTACGGCGCTTACCGCCGTCGCGCGTACCAACACACGGCCAGATTACAACTTATGGCCAGTTATGGCCTTTTATAGAGGCGACGTGCGCCACGCCTCCATGCCATATCCCTCGATATCCGTGCTTACAGCTATCCATGTAGGTACCCAGCTCCACAGATTGCACGCACACATTTTTTTTGAATTATAAATTCTCTATTGACATCCACCGAATTACCCCACAACAAGAGCCCGTATGAGAGAACGGCAGAAACATATCCGTGATATGCACAAAGAGCCGCTTCAGTTGATACCGTGGCTCTTAATCTTCTTAGTGCATAGATCAATCTGTCCAGCATAGCTATTCACAAAGCTACGATACGGTTTGGTACCGTATCGAACGTCAATGATATCGACGAAGTCCTTTAATCGCTATTCACAAATCCGCAGCCGTACAATTTTGACAGGTCATATACGGTATGAAGACATCAATTCTTCCGACTGGTATTTGCTGTCGAAAGTGTTATCGAACAACAAATATTGTTTATAAAAAGTAATCTAAGCATTAAATGTAGTTTATCTACATAATTTATGTAAGTATGTAAAGTTATAATATTGTTTTGACCGCTGCATATCCAAGTACAACTTCATCGCTAAAGTATAAGGTTCAAAGTTGATTGGGAAAATTTGACAGTTTCGGGTAGCTTGATGTGCTGGCGTCTGATATATTTATATAATTTTAGGTAGTTACATACTGTAGCGAAATGTAAAGGAAAGACAAGACACTTCACCGACAAACACGTATAATTTTGTATAAAAAAATCAAACACACAAATAGAAAAATATAAAAAAGAAAACTAAATACATAAAACTTGTCACATGGGTTTAGATATTGAATTTTAGATATTGAGAGTTCTGACGCACCAAGGTGCGTCAGAACTCTCGAAAGATTCCACGCAGGATCCTCAAATGCTGTATACAACATCGTATCAGGTGACGAATCCTGGATATACGCGTACGAACCCGAAACAAAAAACCAGTCACGAGTTTGGGTGTTCGAAAATGGGATCCCTTCTTTTCGCATAATGTTCTTCTTCCTAATATACTTTGGCATAACTATTTTGGTACAATTTGTTTTGCCATAATAATACTTTGCCATATTTTCTTTTGGCATACAGTTTACGTTGGCATAATTATCTTGAAGGCTAATTTGTTTTGGCATAAATTTAATTCGCATAATACTAAACGACGTCAGGGGCAGCCCGAGGTTCGGTTTTGTTAGGTTCCTTTAAACCCTGCAGACAGAAATAGGAGCCCCGCGCAGCGGGGCTCCGTCGATCTGACGACCTTAGAAATAAAACGAGCATGCTAAATTTATGCTTTAGAATGTTATGCTTAATCATTATTATTTATGTTATGCGAAAATATAATTATGAGAAACAAAAGTATGCCAAGTTATATATTAGGTCTTAAAATTATATGCAAATGGACCTTCGAAAATGAGTTAAAGCCAACAAAAATTGTTCGTTCACGGAGTGTTGCAAAAAAAATGGTGGCCACGTTTGTCTCCAAAACCGGCCATGTTACGACTATTCCTCTTGAGGGACAAAGAACGGTTAATGCAGAATGGTATGCTAGCATTTGTTTGCCACAGGTCGTTTCTGAACTCCGTAAAGAGAACTGCAACCGCCGCATCATCCTCCATCACGACAATGCGAGTTCTCACACCGCGCACAGAACAAAAGAGTTTTTAGAGCAAGAAAACATAGAATTATTAGACCATCCGCCGTACAGCCCCGACCTAAGCCCTAATGATTTCTATACTTTCCCTAAAATAAAGAATAAATTGCGTGGACAGAGCTGTGGACGCCTACAAAACGGCCATTTTGGAGACCCCAACTTCCGAATGGAATGGTTTCTTCAATGATTGGTTCCATCGTATGGAAAAATGTGTCAAATTTCGCGGAGAATACTTCTAAAAACAATAAATACATTTTTAAATAGTAATGTTGTGTCACTTCCTTGATTCCCGAAAGGGGTTTGAAGGTTTTGACCCTAAAATCAGCCGCCATTTTGATTTATTTTCAGAATCGCGGTGCACAACAAAAGTTATATATTTAGATAGAGGACACTTATACAAACAAAAATGTAATATAACATAATATCCTAAAATGTCAGGTTTCGGAATTATTCACCAAAATATACGTCGAAAACAACAAGGACTTTTTTTGTTTTTTTTCCCTCTAGGTAAGCATATTGAACTATTGAGGTAATAGAAACGTTATGAAACATTTAGCACAGAACGGATGGGATTAATATATTGAAACATGATGAAAGGCTATGAAAGACCAAAAAGATAAAAAAACCATACCCCGAGTCAAACAATAAATAACGTGATGAACACGATCAAATATATATTATAAATTGGTTCAATAATCAATCAATTTTGGTGTTTCTTCCACGATAAACAATAATTTCGGCCGTCGTATGAGACAAAATTCAGACCAGGGTACAATTATATAATTCAGATAAGTCAAGTACCTATGTTTCCAAGAAAAAATCTCATCTGACGTAAAATAAATTATTTCAAAATTATTATAAAAAATAAAGGTTTTTGACAGGCCCAGTACAAAAAGAGGTTGATTATCATGTTGAAGGAGGACGAATGGCGAAAATAATTAACATGCAGTAACTACTAATGCTGCAATACGTATCTACGTAACACTTAAACTCGTTCTAGACTTTGTTTTAAATTATTTGAGTAGATGGAGTACCTACCTACGTGATTTTGCGATCTTGAGACTGCATCGTCGTGCCGCAGATCAACAGAGGCAGGAAACATTGTCTCTTCATCGGACCCTAAGGGACGCGGCGAATCCGTTTGCCGATCCGCGCTTCCAGTCTGTGTACAGGCTAACACCTGACATGGCACAAATCCCTACTTTGGTAACATGCACTCATCAGCCGCAATCCTAATAGAACTAAAAGTAAGTACTTACAAAAATGACTTCTTAAGTAGGTACCTAATACGTCTTGTCATCACCATAGCATCACTCTCCAGCAGAGTTACGAAGAGGTGGTTTTTCTTATTAATTTAATTGTGAAGTGAAAAACTAATTTTTCACTTCATAATTATCTTTTTAAACTCAAAATCATAGATTTATAATAACGTCCAGATGCCTAGTACGCGCTGTCAAAATGCTTCGAATTCACAGACACCAAAATAGTGTATTCGTTCGTTAGCCCCGCCCACAGGCCGCCATTACGCGACAGACGTTCAACGCGTGTACGTCAGAAAACGCTGTTAAATATAATTGAAAAAATGACGGTTTGTGCAGTGAAATCGTGTAAAAACTACACTCCAAAAAAAGACAAGGATACGAACATCACATTTCACAGGTAAGTTTGCAATTTTATGATGAATTTCTACGTATTTCATTGAAATTATTACGAAAACAAAATAAAAACAAAACGACGCCATAATATTTGAGTATTGCCAAGGTAAGGCATGAAATATTTTTACCCTTTTTTTATGCTGCGATATTTTAATATTGTATAATGTTACGAAATCAACATTATTATTATCAACAAAATGATATCAATGGTTGCCAAGGGTATGAAATACTTTTACCATCTTTTTTAATACTACGATATTATTGAGTCAACAAACGGATTTGGAGCGAAACAATATTTTAGGTATGTTTGTTACATTAACGTATCATCATCATCATCATCAGCCTATAATGTTCCCACATTAACGTATGTTTAGCGATAATTCTCAAACCAGTACCACTCACAAAGTTTCTGATTTATAATATTAGTACCTATGATATTAAAAGTTTTTTGTTCATTCACACATGTTTACGAAAACCATGTTAAAAATAAAATTATAACAATCTTCAAAAACTATCATAAGAGTCAATCGGTATGAATGTAAAAGGCGGGTTTCATTTTGTACACATATAATAACTATATAATTACCTAAGTGAATATGAATAAGAAAACTACACGAATTTTCCCACATTTTGGGGTAATCATTTTGCGCTGGTATTAGAAAACGTCACGCACACAACTGCAGAAACGATAATAATACACTTGCGGTGGGCGGTACCAACGCACACGCGTATCACTAAATGCATTCAATAAGAACGGTGCGTTTTGTACGGAACACTCAATCTGGACGTTATTATAAATCTATGCTCAAAATAAAGTTCGGAAAAAATTGAAATTATTATTCCAGGTTTGACAGAAAGTTGAAGTTTACAAAGAAGGTTTAATAGAAATCAGATTTATTAATAAAACCATTGTTTCCTGTTTTTTATTTGTTAATAGTTACTCGATGCATAATCTATAGTTAATTAATTAAACACTCACTAAAAGTCATTTATGTATCACTTCAAATTTTCTACCACGAATATCTATTTACTACCATTTTGTAGCGTTCCCCGTATACACACCTATAGTCGGTTGGAAAAAAAACCCCTTCCACACGGATCTGTGAATAGCGTTTTGTCAGTCCTTCAGTTCAGAAATCAGGATATCGAACAAGTGTCAATGTCGATACGATAGTGAATCGTATGTTTGTGAATAGCTATGCAGTTTGTCACAAACATAGTCGACATGCTTTTTCCAGTCGCAATTTTGATCCAATTATATGCCCAGAAATGCAGCACTTACTACTTGTTCTATAGAAATGTCATTATATTTAATACTAGCTGCCCGGCGTGACTTCGTTCGCGTAGTGTCCTACTCCTACCTTACTCCTACCCTAATCCTACCCCTACCCTTCTCCTACCTTACTCGTACGCTATCCCTGCCCGACTCCTACCCTACTCCTACCGTACCCCTACTCTAATCTTACCCTACCCCTGCTACCCTACCCCAACCCTACTCCTACCCTCCTCCTACCGTACCCCTACCCTACTCCTACCCTACCCCGACCTTACTCCTACCCTACTCCTACCCTCCTCCTACCGTACCCCTACCCTACTCCTACCCTACCCCGACCTTACTCCTACCCTACTCCTACCCTACCCCTACCCTACACGATGAATAGTATAGTTTACGTCCTACTCTTAGACCTACTGAATATACACACAAAATTTCATAAGAATCGGTCAAGCCGTTTCAGAGGAGTTTTGTTACAAACACTGTGGACACGAGAATTTTATCGCTGCTGTGGCTGCGTGGAGCCACACGCACCGGCGCGGCGCGTCGTCGGCGTGTATTTTTTTTTTCTACTGACATTTTTAATTTCGTAATATCTTTTGAATGGAATGTCCGATTTCAATAATTCAAAAACTGATCAACAGGTATTGATATAGTCTTGAATACAAAATAATTTATTTGGATAAGAATTAATACAAAGGTATGGATAACATGGTCTGATTTTGATCGGCATTTCTATCAACTTTTAAAATGTAAAAAAGTAATTATAGTGACATAACTACAATAGTTGGACATATGGTCTCGCGAAGGTTTTTGTAGATATTGATATGTTCTATGATATTGTAGAACATTTTTTTGTTCTATCATCAATACTTTCCGCAGCGCATGCGATGAAAGAAATTTTATGGCTATTTTTTTTACACCTTGGGTTGGTTTTAGTAGGAATTTCTAAGGATCCCTAATTTTTTCTAGTAATAAATATAGCCTATGTTACTCAGTGATAATGTAGCTCTCACACATGTAGGTACTATAATACGAGCAGTACCGTGTAGGCGAATGAGATCGTTCACGTGCTAGTGGATTTATGGCCCCAGACTGTACCTACATACATTCACAGTGTGTACATCTGCTACCTACCAACAGTATAAAACAGGGTCGCCCCTTCGTTATTTAAAACGTATAAAAGCGGCGGCCCAGTTACCTACATTTCAGATTAAAAGATATGGGTCAGTGCTATCGAGGCGGGCTCGGCGAAGAGGCGGCTTAATGACTTGAATCCCGCGACGACTCTGCGCCTCCGCCACTTGCGACTAGGGTTACCATTTCTAGCTAAATTCGAAATGTCCTGACTAAAATCCTGAGTATTGCAAAAACAATCCTGCTTTTTTTTCTTTCTTTATTCAGCATTCGTTAAACTAAAGTAAAAAAAAAGCAAAAAGTTTTTTATTTGGAACAAAAACAAAATGATAGTAACAATGGAGAAATGACAGCTACTCAAGTTAAAAACTGTGTCGCCGCTTTCAACTCCTATCTTACATAAGAAACACATTGGTCCAGAGTTAAATATACCTACCTAAATAAATAAAATAAAATAGTTTATTTGCATCTTCAAGTAATAAAATATGGCTTACAATAAAAATAGACCAAAGGTAAGTGGAGTTGTATGTTAGAGTAACTATGACATGGGTACAATTCTTGGCGAATAGCGGGTGTAGGTACACTCTAGTCACACACTAACTATCTCTTGCACTCTTCTTATCCCTTCGGGGACTACAGATTAGTCTCTGGGATTAAAAAACGAACTATAAATTGCGGTGTTTAATTATTTATTTAAAAAATGTCTATTCTTCTTTTGTTTCTTCTCCATAAAGGTTTCATAACGTTTCTATTACCTCAATAGTTCAATATGCTTACGCAGAGGGAAAAAAAACAAAAAAATCCTTGTTGTTTTCGACTTATATTTTGGTGAATAACTCCGAAACCTGACGCTTTAGGATATTATGTTACATTACATTTTTTGTTTGTATAAGTGTCCTCTATCTAAATATATAACTTTTGTTGTGCACCGCGATTCTGAAAAAAAATCAAAATGGCGGCTGATTTTAGGGCCAAAACCTTCAAACCCCTTTATCTTCTGTCCTTTTCTTAACCCTTAGAAGCTTGATTTTCCAAATTAAATTTAAATAAACATCAATGTATTTACCTATTGCAGTAGCCAGATAAAGGGAAAAAAAAAACACGCAATACATATTTTATATACCTACCTAAGTAGATACTTATTTAGAAATAAAAACAGATATCAATTTTGATACTTTAAGCAATAATTATATCGCACAAACTAATTACAAGTGTACAATTCGATTTAATTTGAAACTTAGGGTATTTTAGGGTTAATGAAATAGAAAGAAAAAGATGCACAGAATTTAGTTTAGTTTGTGAGCAACAGAGCACCATTATGTTGTGCATTTGTTAAATCACCCTCAATCAAAAGACCGGACAAATGACAAGGCCGGGCAAGTCCGGATGGGGTTTAAAAAACCGGACATGTCGGACGGCTGGTAACCCTACTTGCGAGTCGTGTAGCTCATCCGCCGTTTGATAACCATTGACCTACTTGCTGGATCGTAGTTTTAGTAGGTACACACTTGTAAGATTTATTCGAGTAGTTCAAGGTTTTAATATTTGAGTCGGCTATTAGGTAGGTAGGTACCTTGTATCTATATAGTTTCAGTAACCATAGTAGGTACCGGGTACCTGTACTTACTTAGTTTACTTTGACTGTATTAATGCTAGTTAGGATTAAGTTCGGTCAAAATCAAGACGTACCAACCCACACAATATCTACTTACTTAAGTAGGTAGGTACCTACTTAATCCAATAATCTAAATGTGGTAACACTAACAATACCTTAGCAGGTTAATCACTATACAGCAAAAATAATGGAATATACCTACTTTACTTACTAAACTTTATCCAAAACTACAATAGATATCATTACCCTACCCACCTACAATTAGGTAGGTAGGTACCTACTTCGGAAATTAGGAGAATTTCTCGGTAGTACCTACCTACTTTCACAAAGATATCTGGTTTTCTCTGTTTGATAACTAAGCAAAAGCAATAGTAGATTGTTATACAAAGGGCTAAAATGACCCATTAAACGAGGTAGTTTTACTCCCAAGCATTAGCGAGAGGGAGTAAATATAATATATAGAAACCGAGTAATAATGAGTATTTAGTATTACCCTCTACTTTTCACTACGATTGCAAGAAAATAAAGTAATCCAATACAATATTAATACTAATACTTAGAACTTATTTGATTGAAAATTAAATGTACAATTCTGGATATTTAACGAGATGTTTTTTCCTGGCAACTTAATTTCAGTCCTCTGTGAAGATGAATGTTGAGTTGTCTGTGGGGTAAACGTGGAAGATACACGTAGTTCCAGGTTTGATGATCCCTCGTTCGATTGTACTGAATAGAGAATCAGCTGAGTTGACTCATTCCTTGATGTCGATGGTCGTGGGCTAGTTGGGAGAATATTGATGCGTTCCATGATACGCGGGTGAAATCAAATTTGTTTCTTTTCCTTTCTCTTCCATTTGCAAATTAGGGTCTCCATTCTCACTAGATGATGACATTTACACTGTTGTAAAATAAATTAGGGTCACCAATTCAATTAGTAATTAGAGAAAAATTCTAAAGATTTCACTCCAATGTCTTTTTTTAATTTCTTCTGTAGCCGCAACGCAATACACGTATTCTGCCGAAGAGATCGCCGCTTTTACTTCCATTTTCAAAAATAAAAGGTTCTTCTGTTTTTATGAAACACTATGAAGTCGAGTCTTTATTCATGATCATTCTACTTATGAATAAAGACTTTTTCGTTTTCGCTCGTCGTTAACAGTCAAAAATAAAAATAAAACTTTCCCCTAGAGGTAGAATAGAATATTACTGCAACGGCCAGCAAAAGAGGCATTGATGGACGAAAGTGTAAATGTGGGCCGAGGCGAAGCCGAGGCACACATACGTAAGTCCATCAATACCTAGTTGTGGCCAAGGATTGTATAGTCCTTTCCTAACTAAAGCGCGGAAATTAAAACTAAGTAGTACCTAGGCAGACCTTTTTTGTCAAATACAATTACTTTTCAAAATCAATGACGAACAACGAACAACAATAATTATTCCTGCGTTAAAAAGTGGTTATTTTTTTTTTTCAATAAACAGCTTTCTATTTGCTTGCCAGTTCGAAATTTAAATAAAAGCTTTGATAAGTTACCTCCTTAGTTGCCATGTTTCGGAGTAAAAGATCGTTCCATTTTTAAATTACACGACAGATATGAGTTTACTATGTAATTTATTTGGCCGCTAAACCACGACAGATACCTATGGATTTTCATACAACTTTTGCCAGCCGCTGCTAGCATGCAGTTGGCCAGTACCTACAGCAATTTCAATTTACCTCGAAGACGTTTGTCAAAATAATGCTCTTTGAGAAAATTTTTCCTCGCTCTGGTACGGTACAATGACGGTCTTTTTGAGCAAGTGGAGTGAAAAAACATTAATAGGTACTGTTTAGTTTTGGCTGTCATTGCAAATAGGTAGGAAGCATAGAATCATCATCACCCAAATAATTGGATCTGTAAAAGCAGATCTCTTAATATAATAATGGTTATAGCCAGGGTCTGCTTAGGTAAAAGAAAGCTTTATGATCAGCTGACCCGGCGAACTTCGTACCGCCTCAGAATTAAATAATGTGACTAAGTTCAATAGACACGTGGCGCCATCTATTAGCATAATAAAGTTATTGTTGTTTTCCTCGGGAACAGCACTTTTTTTCGGAATAAAAGGTATGTCCGTTTCTGTACACCTGACAACGTATATGCAAAATTTCAGGATGTTCAGTGGTTTAGGCGTGAAAAAAGGTAATAAACAAACTTATTTTCGCATTTATAATAATATAATAGCGACCGTTTTCGGGGGCCCATTATTGAGTGTGCAAGTCACCTCCTGCCATTTTATCCGTGTATATATTATAAACATTGATCAGGCAGGAGTCATAGTTCTTCCATAGTTCTTGCCTCATTGGTAACCAGGCCACTTTAGCCACCCAAACCCATAGTCCAACTTTTTATTTTTCTATATCCTGCAATAGTCCTAATCCAACCGGGGGTTGTCCTCGGGTGCACTTGCATAGTGCATACAGGGATAATCATTGGTTGGTACCACATTTCATTAAAATTTTGCAAGGGGCCTCTGCGAGTTGGCTTCGGCCCCTCGTACGCCTTCCAAAGGACCGGGACCCCAAGGTCCCGAGATAGTTAAAATCAAAAATAAATAGCACAAATAATAGTTAGGATAGGGTAATTGAAAACCGTAGATTTCGACCTACGTCAGTAAGATAGGTAAGTAGGTGCTTGCATATTTAAAAAAAAAACGATATTTGTTTCTCATACACCAAAATCAATAAGTACAGTCTGTTATAGCAATTAACTGACCCCTTAAAAATTAAACGAATTTGAACCTTCTGCTTGTTAGCAGTAAGCTTATCGAACTAGAACAGTTCAACGTCTACGATTAATAAAACAGTTATTCGAATTTGATATTTAACATGCAGTGTTAAGGTAGGTATGATCTTGAATATTGTTCTAACTTGTAATATATTATTGCTAATTTCAACGACAATTATCATGTTCGTGTGGTCTAGTGGTAGCTGCAGTGAGCTGACAAGAGCGTGGTTGCGAGTTCGAAACCAACATATTTTCTGCTGCGCATTTTGTTTTATAATAATTTTTTTTAAGTTATTATTTATATAATAAATTATAACTTTAGCAACAAAAAAAAAAGCTGAACGAAAATAAAAAAACGATAATGATGGTAAAAACGATTTTATTTTATAAAAAAAATTATTATAAGAATAACGTAAATGATATAACAGTTACTAATAACGTTGTTACATACTTCACAGAGTTTAATGTAGTGAATCAACATGTTATAATATTTAGAAATATATAGGTATGTATTTCTATTTCATAACAATAACATCACCACATTAAATATCGTTGAACTAAATAAAATAGCATTATACGTTGATGTTTTACCTACCAGGTATACTATATTATATCAATTTGTTTTGTAAGTATGTAGTTATGTTTAGTTATAAATAAGGTTTTGACAAAGACTTCTCGTCGGTAAATATGACAACATAATTGTAGGGGATCTTCAATGAAAACACGTTGACCGAGGAATACTTTCTTCTTTATTGGAGATGTTGATAGTTCACAAGATGGCCGCTGACTGACTGACAGCCTCACAATGGTGCTTATTTTATACCCTACTGGCTACTTACAAATCGACATGTGCTGCCCTCTGGTGGTCACGCCCACACGGCATAGTTTGCTTAATTGACCAATCAGAGGGCAGCACGAAAAATAAACAGTCACTATCTATCATCAAAACGTTACCGTAACGAGGCCCGTTTCACTATTTTCTTATTTACTTTTGGCACCTCGTTACGGCAACTCACATTACATAACTTATTATGTACATATTCTTATAAGTTATAAATTACACAAACAAACAATCTTATCAGCTAGACATTGACACCAATTGGACACATATAGCTCTTATACGAATTACTCTACTAAGATATAAACACAGGACACTTTATAACGTTCTAATAAGTTAGTCTACTTACGTTTGTCACTGCTACACTTTTATAACTATATACACTTAACAATGAGTAATTGTTCTAAGTCTTTCTTGTAACACTTTTTATCACTGTTTATCACTGTCCATTCACAACACTTGACGGAGCTTCGCAGACGGCGTCGCCAACAGTCTCCCCCTCGGTGCCTTGCACCTCATCTCGCAGGGGTGACGCCGCTGGTACTATCACGACCAGCCGGGATGCTGGCCGGCGCAGCACGCCCGCCGAGGTGCGGACGTCGACGATCCGAGTTCTTCCATCTGGCCCGGGGTAGGTCGCGCTGATCTCGCCGCGTGGCCACGAGCAGCGTGGCAGGGTGTGGTCCACCAGCAGGACGAGGTCGCTGACGGTGGGATCCCGATAGTGGGGACCCTGGAAGTAACGGGGCGAGAGCGTAGGGAGGTACTCTCGCACCCATCTGGCCCAGAAGTGGTCGGCCAGGCGCTGGGATGTCCTCCACGATGGAGAACCGATGAGCTCGGTGTCGTCGAATGAGCCGAACATATGGGCTCCGCTGGACCTCCCAAGAAGGAAGTGGTTGGGGGTCAATGCTTCTTCTTCGTTGGGGTCAATGTCCACGGCGAATAGTGGCCGCGAATTGACCACATGCTCCGCCTCGAGCAGCAGAGTGTGTAAGACCTCTTCTTTCGGTCTTCTTTCATGGAGCGTTGCTGCTAGTGCGGTCTTCACGGTGCGCACCAGTCGTTCCCAAGAGCCGCCCATGTTTGGGGCTCCCGGGGGGATGAACCTCCACACTATGCCGATCTCGTTGGTGGCCGCTTGAATGGCCTCTTGAAGCTCGCGACTTGCACCTATGAAGTTGGTGCCATTGTCGCTCATGATGACTCGGGGGGTGCCTCTTCTGGCGATCATTCGCCTCAATGCTAATATCATGGAGTCGGTCGTTAATGATGCGGCCAACTCCAGATGTACAGCGCGCGTCGTCATGCACGTAAATAGGGCGCCCCATCTCTTCTCGACGCGTCGTCCCACGGTGACCAGCAGTGGGCCGAAGTAGTCCACGCCCACGCATGTGAAGGGAGGGCTTGTTTTCGACAACCTTTCTTGAGGTAGGTCGCCCTGCGGTGCCAGTTGCGGTGCTTTCTTCCTTAACTTGCACCACCCGCAGTCTCTTGCCGTCGCTTTGACGATGTTTCTTAGTCCTGGAATCCAGTATCGTTGCCGCAGCTCGTTCATAACTGTTTGATGGTTTCCGTGATTCAGACGCTCGTGTACGTGTTGTACTAATAGTCGAGTGATTCTGTGGCGTCCGTCCAACACGATGGGACTTTTGTAGGCGGCCGTTAGGTACTTGGCCGCGCCTACGCGGGTCGACAACCTCAGCATGCCGTCTTCAAACTTGATGGCGAAGTTCTTAAGCTTGTGGGCTTGGTCGCTCTGTTTCTTTACAGCGGCCAGCTCTTCTGGATAACTATCTTCTTGGACTCGTTGAATTAAGAGTCGCTCGGCCTTTTCCACGTACAATGCGGACTTTTGTCGAAGGTTCAATTCTTCGTTTCTTTTCTTCCTGACGAGCGGCTCCTTATCTTTCTTCTGTGCCTTCTTCCAGGCGGGGTCACCTTCTTTTCTGGTGATTCTTCTGGTGCTGAGTGTCTTGTGGGCGATGCTTCGTTTGAAGGCGTCCACAACTTGTAGGAACCTTGCCGTCGCGTGTAGCAGCCTAGTCCAACGTGAGAACCTTCCCGGCTCTGGAACGATGACGGGCGCGACTCTTCTCACGCTCAGTGTGACGGCGTTCGGCTTCTCTTCTCCGGTGTTCTTGAGGGGTTCTTTATCTTCCTGTGGCCACTCTTCTGGGTTCTTGTAAAGGAATGACGGCCCCGTGAACCACCGGTGTTCTTTACTGAAGTCCTTGGGTGCGTCTCGCGTGGCGTCGTCCGCGACGTTATGCTTGGTAGGTACCCATCGCCACTCTTTATGTCTGGACAACTCTTCTATCTCGGCGAGTCGATGCGCGACGAATGGCTTGTATCTTCTGGGGTCGGACTTGATCCATGCTAACGCCGTCCTTGAGTCTGACCAGAAGTATCTTCTTGTGACGTGCAGGTCCATTTCTTGTTGCGCGTTCGTGGCGAGACGGCCACCCAGGAGACAGGCTTGCAGCTCGAGTCTGGGGATCGAAGTGGGCTTCAATGGTGTCACTCTTGCTTTTGCTGCCAGGAGTTTCACTTCCACTTGACCGTCGGGACGTTGCGTGCGCCAATACACCGCGCACGCGTACGCTTTTTCACTAGCGTCGCAGAACGTGTGGAGCTCTCCTTCGTCGTTGTTTCTTGTTAAACAGCGCGGGATACCCAGGTTCACTAATTTCTTGAGGTCTTGTAGCCACCTGGACCATTCTTCTTCTCTTGCAGGTGGTACTTTCTCGTCCCATTCCACGCCGCTTCTCCAGAGGTTTTGCAGCATGATCTTGCCTTGGATTGTGATGGGTGCGGCCAGACCGAGTGGATCGAATACGGTCATGACCGCGCTCGTCGCTTCCCTCTTCGTGGGAGCGCGCCTGCCGTCGATGGTTTCTTCTGGAGTGTTTCTTAGCGTCAGCGTGAAGTGTAGGCTGTCTTCTTTCACGTTCCAGTTCAGCCCGAGGGTCTTCTCCACCTGGTCCTTTTGCTCACCCAGTCGAATTGTGCCTGTGGTATCACCGGATAGGAGTCCTTCTGTAACTTCTGGATGGTTGCTCGCCCAGCCTCGTAGGACGAATCCTCCTTTCTTGTGTACCGAGTCGACTTCACTGGCGATTCTTTTTGCTGTCGCCACGTCTGGGTAGCTCGCCAAGTAGTCATCCATGTAATGGTTGCGTGTGATTGCTCTTGCCGCCTCTGGATGCGGTTTCTCGAACTCGCTGGCGTTTTTGTTCTTGACGTATATCGCTGTACACGGAGATGACGCCGCCCCGAATATCAACGACGTCATCCTGTATTCCTTGTCTTGCCACAGGAATCGAAGACTGTCTCTGTCTTCCTCGTTGATTTTCACACGCAGAAACATTTCCTTAATGTCTGCCACCACCGCTACTGCACTTTGACGAAACCGTAGCAACACTCCGAATAATGATTGCAGCAAGTCGGGTCCGGCTAGTAGCGCGTCGTTGAGTGATTTTCCATTCGACTTAGCCGCGGCGTCGAAAACCAATCTCATTTTCCTCTTCTGTGGGTGGACGACTGCGAAGTGTGGCAAGTACCAAGTTCTTGCGGAGGTGGGCTCTTCTCTGGCTTCCTCTGCATACTCGCTGACGATCAAGTTGTTGATCTGTTCTTCATATTTCTTCTGAAATTCTTCATCTTTAGCGAATCTCTTTTGTATTCCTTTCAGGCGTCGCGTAGCCGCTATCTTACTTTCCGGCAGTTGCTCGTCTTCGGTTTTCCATATGAGCCCGGTGCTGAATCTCCCGTCGGTCAATCTCTTCGTGGTGGCGTCCAGGACTTGTAGCGCTCGTTGGTCTATGTCGTTCGTCGGCTTCTTGTTGGCGATTCCCAGCGCTTCGATGTCGAAGTGATCCCTTATAAGCTTCTCTAGGTGATCATCTTTGGCGCCTCGTTGTGCGACGAGATGATTCACGATTCTGACGGGAGTGTTGCTGCTGAACCGCGCCCCGTGTAGCACCCAACCCAGCTGCGTTCTTGAGGCGACTGGCTTGCTGCGGTGACCATGCTTGACTTCTTGCGAGACGATTAAACTCCAGTTATCTTGACCGATGAGTACTGTCGGCTTGGCATTGGGGTACTTCAGTTGGTCTTGTATCTCTTCTAGATGCTCGCAGCCTTCCAGGTCCTTTTCGTTGATCTCTTGAGGCGACAGGTGCAGGCTCTTCACAGTGTAGCCGGTCAACTTCTCGATGTTACGACCGAACATACCGCGAATCTTGATGTCAATCTTCTTAGATTTTTGATCCATACGGTGCCCGCCTATGCCTTCTATTCGCAGCTCGTGTTCTGGTCCCTGTGCCCCGATCTGTTCGATGACGGAGTCTTCAATCAATGTGACCGTAGAGCCTTCGTCCATGAGAGCGTAGACGCAGGCGTTTCCCTCTGGCCCCATCAATTCCACAGGAATAATCTTCAAGTAGGCTCTTGACACTGTGTTCGCTGCGTTGACTGCGGAGCTTATCTGAGCAGGCGTTTCTTGCGGCTGCGGCTTCGCTGTTTCTTCGTAGTGCAGCATCGTATGATGACCCTTCTTGCATTCGCCGCACGGTTTTGCTTTGCAGTTGAAGCCTCGATGTCCTCCTTTTAGACACTTGTAACACACGCCGGCTTTCTTTACTTGTTCCCATTTTTCTTTGACCGACGCGTCGTTGAACGTTTTGCACTTCTGTAGAGCGTGTTCGCGTTTGCACAGCGGGCAGGTACTCTTCTCACGTCCCTTCTTGCTATCTTCTTTGCAGGAACACACCGTGGCCGTCTTCGTCCTGCATTCGCGCTCGCTTTCAGAGTCGTCTTCAGATGTGTAGCCTTCTTGTTTCTTTGCAGCTCGAGTGGTGTGTACGCCGCGAGAGCCCCCGGTCCGCGTTCGGAACTTCGTGCCTTCTTTCTTCACTCTGGATCCCGCATACTCGTACATCTCGAATTGATCCACCATGTTGTTGAAGAAATGCATGAGGCTCAGGAGTATGGGCTCATCTTCTTCTTCTTTCTTCGCTCGGTACTCGTACCACTTGAAACGCACCAATGTACACATCTTCTCTATGATTCTGTTTGAGATGTCGCTGGAATGCAGGTAACTTTGTCTCTTCATTAGACTCACGACACTGACGGTGTTGGCCACTGCCCCGGCGTAGCGCACCAACTCTCTTGCGTCTTCTGACATTGGGGGTAGCTTCTCTATGTTTTCTATCTCGCTTCTGATGAGATAAGTCGGGCGTCCGAAGCGGCGTTCCAATGCTGTCACAACTTCTTGTGGGTTAGTTTGCGTGAACAATAGCGATTTCACGGCTTCTTTTGCTTTGCCCTTGATGGCTCTTCTCAATCTTCCCATGTTCTCTATGTCTGAGAAGAGCGCACTGGTATCTTCGTACGTTGCTTTGAAGGCCATCCAGTCGCAGGCGTCGCCTTCAAACTGATGTAACTCGCTGACATACTTCGGCGCGTGTTGCACGAACGATGACGGCTTATTCTCTGACGCGGACTTGACTGCTTGAAGAATTGCTTCGGCCAGCTGGTTGGTGGGACTCGGTGCGGCGATCGCTGTCTCTGGGGCGGGCGGCTTGCTTGACTGCTCCCCCTCGTTGCGCTCCACACTCTTCGTCGTCGACACCCATGCCGCAGTCGCTTCAGCTGCGGCGGCTTCGACTTTAGCTTCTTCTTCATCTTCCGGTTCACTCAGGTCCGTGTCGTCCTCTGCGCGTGCCAGTTCCAGCTTGGTGCTAGCGAGTTTGGACTTGATTTTTATTTCTTCTAGCCGCAGCTTTTCGAGCTCCAAGCGTGCTTCTAACTCCTTTTTCTTATTGGAATTCTTCTTAGAAGCCGGCTTGGGCTTTCTTCGTTTCTCCACCATGGTGGCGTCAGCGTCCTCGACCATGGTTGTGTCTTCGGTCGTCGTGTCTTCGGTCGTCGTGGCGCTGTCGGTCACTGTCTCCGACGTGGCCCCCGACGTAGTTTCTGTCGCCGTTGTATCGCCGCCGCTGGTTTCTTCCTCCGTTGTTGACTTCGTGCTGTTTGCTTTACGGCTTCGCGTCATCATTCCTAGCTTCGAGAAGTAACTTCTTATATCTTCCCAGCAATTCCCGACGAATCTTCAATAGGAAAATCTTCCTGCTTCCAAGTCGCGACACCCTTAAGGTACTTTTTCTTCTTAGCGCAAGTAGTGGCGGGCCCGCTACTTCAGTTGACGCAAAGTGCCTTCTATGTCGCGCTCGAGCGTAGATTCGACGCGGGTTCCGAAGAAATGACGTACGCAGCGATGCTTCTTGGTCGTGTGCGGTCGTGGTCCGTAATGCGAGCTAACGAGTGTGGCTGTTTTGAACGTTTTGACTTTCTGTTAGAAATGATACGTTTTGACGACCCTTAAACGTTTTGACGACGCTCTGTTACGTTTTTGACAACTCTGATAAAGAACAGACCACACGTATCGCGAAACTGCTACCTAACTGTAGACCACACGCTTCGACCAGACTTGCAGCACTATTCTTGAGGATTCAGCGGCAGGATTCTTCTTAATTAGCGACGTATATCTTCTGGTTTCATTCTTGAATCCGGCTCTCGAAGGACCATAATGTAGGGGATCTTCAATGAAAACACGTTGACCGAGGAATACTTTCTTCTTTATTGGAGATGTTGATAGTTCACAAGATGGCCGCTGACTGACTGACAGCCTCACAATGGTGCTTATTTTATACCCTACTGGCTACTTACAAATCGACATGTGCTGCCCTCTGGTGGTCACGCCCACACGGCATAGTTTGCTTAATTGACCAATCAGAGGGCAGCACGAAAAATAAACAGTCACTATCTATCATCAAAACGTTACCGTAACGAGGCCCGTTTCACTATTTTCTTATTTACTTTTGGCACCTCGTTACGGCAACTCACATTACATAACTTATTATGTACATATTCTTATAAGTTATAAATTACACAAACAAACAATCTTATCAGCTAGACATTGACACCAATTGGACACATATAGCTCTTATACGAATTACTCTACTAAGATATAAACACAGGACACTTTATAACGTTCTAATAAGTTAGTCTACTTACGTTTGTCACTGCTACACTTTTATAACTATATACACTTAACAATGAGTAATTGTTCTAAGTCTTTCTTGTAACACTTTTTATCACTGTTTATCACTGTCCATTCACAACACTTGACGGAGCTTCGCAGACGGCGTCGCCAACAATAATCTTCCCAATTAAAATTGAGATATTCTTGGGCAAAGCGGACCCTTGCTTGGCGATGTGCAGCAGTCAGTTAAATTTTACGTGCTGGCTTGTATTGTTTCAGTCCAGCAACATGCAAATGTTTTCTGACCGTCTGAACAGAAACATTATACTGCATTGAGTAGGCAAAAATGGGTGTTCAGTATGCCTTCTAACAATTGCTTGATGATGTTTTGACACAGGAGTAACATTGCAGGTTTTGGTTCAGGACGATCCTTTTGAATATTCCCTGTCTCTTCAAAACGTCTTAGCCACAGTCTGACTGTATTTCTCTGAAACAACACAATAAGCATAATTTTAATAACCCGGTAATCATAATTTTTCGAATAAGTTTGCAAAAATACCTTTAGATAAACCACATTAGACCTATGAATGATCTCATAATGAAACAGTTAATTTTCTATTATTCTATACTCACGTTTTTAAGCCAACTAACGAATTAAGGAAGTATAAAAAAGAATACACTTACCGCTATATTAAGTTTCCTAGCAATCGCTTTAATACCAACATTCTCCTTATGCAAATACAATATTTTGTATTTTAAATAATCACTCAACTGAGACATGACGATTAAACTATTAAAACCGATAATAATAATTAATAAAAAGGCGTGGATTTTCGCAACTTAGTAAGGCAATATAAAAATGTTCGTGCGTATTCACTGCTATTTGTGCATAGAATGTCTTGTTCAATTTATTCTTCTACCCCATATTCCTAAAATCATTTCAATAGCAGTTTTTGTTGAATACGCATATTGAAGTCGAACTACCCACTTATTGAAAAAGGTGAAACGTTTATCGTTTATCAACTTAATTGATATGCTTGTTCTTTACAATAATGCAAGAAATACTTAACGAACAATTTGTATATTGAAAACAAAATTAAACATGAGACTAGATTTGAACTCGCATCTTGCACGTCTCAGCCTTACGCATGAACCACGACACCAGATTAACTTGAGTAAGATAGATGAAATAAGGTATTAGTAGCAATGACACAAATTATCACAACATTAACCTAACCTTTAAGTCTTGCTGATTAAAAATGAAAATTGCGTAACAAATACCCATACATAGTAAATGACCTAATACCAACATCTTAAAGCTCAAATTTGCGTATCAAAATTATTTATTGTTTCTGTTCATCGAGTAGTGTTAGTCCGATTAACTCATACATATTGAATAACCTTTAATGTTATGAGAGGAGGGTGCAAAATCGAGTAATTTTTAGGGGGGTCAGCTAATTGCTATAACCCCTTGTACATTGTGTTATCTTCCGCCGTAAATCTAATTTGTTAGCGAACATGACTGTACCAAAGAAGATTATTACTTACATACATCACCCGAATTCCATCCAAGCACTCATGCGAATTCAATTCAGTCAGTTAAAAGTAGGACCTAGGTAAGGTTACTTACCTAGTACATTAGGTACCGCTCCTGTGCATGTGAATACTTCCTACATAATTCAGTTTGAACCGAAAAGTTAGAACAAAAGATTTTAAATACCCTACAGAAATAGTCACAATACATAATACGGTATATATAAGAAGGTATATCGAAGCTCCATAGCACGTCGGGGTCACTAATTTGGAGCATATGAGACGCAAGGAATTGGGTCAGTGGAAGTGGATCGTAGGCCGGAGAGCCCGGCGCGCGGCGGGCGCACCCGCTCCTCACGCCATCCTCGTTAGGGTCTCGTTCCGAGCATTAGAACGTCACACCCCACGGGAAAAGTTTTATTAAACGCTGGAAAAAACGTAGAGGACACGGTGGAGAAATTTTCAGTATGTTTTTTTTCTTTTTAATCTGGTATCAATGATAAAATTGCAAACTACATCCATACTTACAACTAGCTTCTGCCCGCGACTTCGTCCGCGTGAAATTCGTACTTTCCTCTAAAAGTTTCGAAAATGTATGTTGGTATGATCTTTATAATTAATTTAGATAAATAAGTATTCGGGCCAATTTTTAAGTTTATAGAACAAAGGAATCAGATTTTTCAAATAAAATGTATCCCCGCTTTTCACCCCCACAGAGGTGGAATTTTGAAAAATCGTTTAAGATTTGTGTTCATAACTTGACTCAAAGTTTATTTATACCAATTTTCGAGCTAATCAAGCCACGCAGTAAAATCCTCCCCTTTAAAATTAACTACCTCTTTTCACACAGTTAGGGGTAGATTTTCGAAAAACCCTGACTCACGTTATTAATTGTTTTTAGTCCTTAGTATAAGTACTGAGTTTCAAGTTAATCGGACAGGGCGTTAAAATTCTTCCATACAAATTTTGACACCCCCCAATACCTCTTTAGGGGGTATTTTAGAAAAACGAAAAACGAAAAATTCCAGACTTCATAATTTACTTAGATAAGTAGATATTCGTGCCAAGTTTCAAGGTTATTAACTAAAGAAATAAGATTTTTTATAGAAACAAAATCCCCCTTTTTCACCCCCTTAAAGGTTGAATTTCCAAAAACCCCATCTTATTCGATTTCTACTCTTCACAAAGAACACACCCTACAAAACTCATGTCCCTAGGACCAGCGGCTTAGACTGTGCGTTGATATTTCAGTCAGGTCGTTCATCTCCCTTTGGGGGTGAAATTATCAAAAACACTAAGACACGTATAAATTAATTTTCAATCGTTGGCCTAAATACAAAATTTGAAGATCCTAACTTTTAAACTGACGGACTTTCAAACACAACTTCATCCCCCTTTTTAACCCTTTGGGGGTGGAATTATCAAAAACGCTGAGACACGTATAAATTAATTTTCAATTTTCAGCCTAAACACAAAATTTGAAGATCCTTATATATTAAAACTGAGGGACTTTCATACAAACTTTCATCCCCTATTTGACTCCCTTAGGGGTTGAATTTCGAAGATCCTTCCTTATTCCTTGTCTACATTACAAAGGGAACCACTGGGTAAAATTTCAGCTTTCAAGGTCCAAGGGTTTGCTCTGGGCGTTGATGAGTCAGTCAGTCAGTCAGGCCTTTTGTTTTTATTTATATAGATAGAAGATACTTTTCCGGGATAAAAAGTACCCAGTGTGGTGCCCAGGATATTAAACAATAATTATACTAAGTTTCATCGTAATCGAACCGGTATTTTTTGCGTGATGCCTGAACAAACAGACAGACAGACAAAAAATTTTTAAATCACATTTTTGGGTTCGTTGTCGGTCTAGTAACATCCCCTGCCATTTATTTTTTGATATTTTCAATGTACAGAATTTTCACTTCTACAGATTTATTATAAGTATAGATTCGAAAGTAACTCTGTCTGTCTGTCTGTATGTTACTTTTTCACGCCTAAACCACTGAACAGATTTAGATGAAATTTGTTATAGAGATAGTTTGAGTCTCGGGAAAGGACATAGGATAGTTTTTATCCCAATATTCCTACGGGATCGAAACTTATGCGGGTGAAACCGCGGGGCGCAGCTAGTACGAAATAAATTGAAAGTTCAAAGCAAATAACTTGAAAATAATTCAGGTAAGTAAGTAGGTATCGATCCGTAGATATAATTATCATTGTGGCGTTGCTTGGAGAGTCTAATGTCCAGCAGAGCAGTGAACGTCTTTTTACCCGACTACGGCGAAGCAAAAAGGAGGGTTATGATTTTGATCAGTATGTATGTACATAAATGTATGTATGTACACACATCAACAGAATCTAGGGATATTTTATATTTCATCAAATATCTAAAAATCTATGAAGAATTTTCTGTTATTGTAAATGGAAGAATGATAGGTTATTTTGAGGTCTTTAATAAAAAATAAAAATCCTTCCGTGATTTTTTGTTTTAAATAAGAATGTTATTCTTTTTTAATCGTCGTAGAAAATTAGTATGATAAAAAACTTCATTTCTTCCTATAAAACTATTAATTATATCTATTTAAAATGGAAAAAATCTTATAAAATCTAATTATTAATAATCAGTGTCTCTCTTACATTAATTACACATCGACATCGATTGTTCATACTTAAAATTAAATTGTCAATGTCTTGCTGCGGTATGAGGTCCCATGTTCTTTGCAAGTGTTCGTAAAGTTGTTGTTCCGTCGTCAAATTTGGCGGGAAATCTCTCAAAGCTTTTCGTTGTAATATGTTCCAGGCATGCTCGATAGGATTTAAGTCGGGCGACTGTGCAGGCCAATCCAAAACTTGAATATCGTGGTCTCGGAGAGCGGCCGACACCAGCCGCGCCGTATGGGAAGGAGCATTATCGTGCATGAGTAGAAATTCCTGGTCCATTTGGATTCTGTGTGGGACAATAACAGGCTCTACTACCTCCTCGTGGTATTTTTGTGCAGTCATGCTGCCTTGGATCCAAACGAGCAACGAGCGAATTCCTGCCTACACCATGATTGTTCCGCCTTGGTATGAGTGGACTTCCTGAGGGTGCCGTAGACGGCTAACTCTCCCTGGAGTTCTCCAAACGCGTGTTCTTCGCGAATCCGGATGAAACCCAAACCGGGACTCATCGGTGAACAGCACCAAAGACCATTGTTCGTCACTCCATGGTAAATGCTCCCGAGCCCACGAAAGCCGCCGACTGCGATTGCCACGTCGCAATGCTGGAACACGTAGCGGTCTTCGAGCATGAAAACCAACTTCATGCAACCTCCTTCGCACAGTTTGGTTGCTTACCAGCAGCTGGTGGTCCTCCTGGAGCCTTTGTACTAGTTGCATCACTGTGATATTGGGTTGTCTTCTGGCGGTCATTTGGAGTAATCGATCCTGTCTCTGCGTAGTAACACGATATCTTCCGGTGTGCCGTTCAGTCACATCCCCAGTACTGCGATAACGTGACCACAACCTTGATATCACGTTTTGGCTGGTGTGTAGGGCCTCAGCAACGACGCGTTGAATAGCAACATTTTCTAACATGCCCACGGCTCGTAACATTTCATCTCGACTCAAATGACGACGTGACATGACTTTTAAAGCTCTCACGGCACGTTAAATTAAAAAAGAAAAACAATCTAATCCCTTTTCATTAATTAATATTAATAAAACAATTTTAAAGGAGAATGGGCGTTATTATATGAGTTGCGTCCCAACCCTTGTAACAAGTTGCGACTAGTATAAACATGTTCATTTAGGCTTTTTTATGAACAATAATCCAAGTTGTTATTACAATTGCGTGCAGGTCAAAAGTATTGGGCTTCAAGTGAAAAAAAGGTTTTTGTATTAAATAATGCTTTGGGTAATAGGTAATACAGGCTGGTGTCCGCAACTCCATGTCAATGCGCGTATTTTGCGTACTAAATAATGCTTTAATCATAATATCAATCAATACTTTTTTACATTTTGTGTTACATATCCACATAATTATTACATTTATAATAATTGTACATTAATCACATACAGTAACAGTTACTTTAAGTCAGTTATTAATAAACGCACATTTGAAAATACATAAACAAAAAAAAAGATACAATTATCACTGAATAATTCCCTTATGTAGGAGTATGCCTCAAACAAATGCACATTATACACATATTGGTACTTGTGATATAATAATAGATTAATTAAGTAGTCTCTATATTCTATCGAAAATAAAAAAAGTTAAAACCTGACTTAACTAAAACTATACACAAACTAAAATATAGCGTCGAAAAATTCATCCGAATCGCTGTCGACTGGTAATGTACCCAAGAGACTGGCGGCATTACTTATTATTTGACGGTGATTTACTTTTAATAATGGTTATTATCTATAATAATGTCGTCCAAAAATATCGCGGTTAACAATATGCTTGGCTGGTGTCTTGCCTAGCCAAGGTACCAAATGATACTCATTATGTGAGCGCAAGTACCCACTGTTCTTTTTCCAGTCAAACATGAGCAATAATAATGTGCAATTGCATCTCTCGCCGTGTCTGCTCTACTTTTTATATATACGAATAATAAATCCTACCAGATACATGTCGCGATTTTTTCCGCCCCTTCAAAAGAATATCTTCTGAAATATTTATATTATATCACACAAGGTTAGAAATAGCTCTTATGCATATTTCGATTGTGTACATGCCATTTCTTACGTGTTCGCTCAAATAACACCGGGCAAGCTTTATTTCGTAACTACCTAGAGAAATTAATAAAAGGTCTTCTGTTAACACTGGAAACTGCAATAATTGATTGTCATCCGCAGTTATAGCGCGAAAAGAAGCTCGCTGTCGATTTATATTATTTTTGATGGCATAGTCACTCAGGCTGTTGGCCATATGCATCCTCCCATATAAAACTGCTGCTGCTTTTTCGCTGCTCCTGCGCTTACAACAAAAAAAAACAATGGCAGTGCGCGGCGCAGGGTAGTAGAGGGAGTGCTGGGGGGTGTTGGGTCAGAGTAGGAGAAGGTAGTTATAAATAGCTTTAGTCCTTTTGTCATTAAAAGACTAATTAATTAAGTTGTATTAAATAAATGAAACTACTATAACACTTTCCCTGCACGAGATACAGAGTTATGCCCATACAAAAAAAAATAACACTCACTGAGATCTTCCATATGATATAGGTAGAAACATGTGTAGTGTAGGTAAGATTGTTATAAATAAATAAATAAATGTTACAACACTTGGGACGAAACCGCCCATTCTTCTTTCCTTAACGTAACGAATTACTAACAATTTTGCCGCCGTATTTTGTTTTTTCTTTTGTTTTTTATTTACATTTTCAAATTTTGGAAATAGAATAAAAGAGGTTTCAATCTGTATATAAACTTTTTATGGAAACTTAAAAGATTTTAAACTATAAATACGTAAATAATTTAGGACTAGTTTCTGCCCGCGACTTCGTCCGCGTGAAATTCGTACTTTCCTCTAAAAATTTCGAAAATGTATGTAGGTATGAGATTTATCATTTATTTAGATAAATAAGCATTCGGGCCAATTTTTAAGTTTATTGAATAAAGGATACAGAGTTTTCAAGTAAACTGTATTCCCGCTTTTCACCCCCTCAGGGCTGGAATTTTGAAAAATCGTTCGTGATTTGTTCATAACTTGACTCAAAGACGCATAAGTATACCCATTTTCGAGTTAATGGAAGCAAGCAGTAATATCCACCCCTTCCACCTTGGTAGAAGCCGATTTTTGAAAAACCCTATAACACATATACTTGTTTTATTGTTTGTTTTAGTAGTACCGAGTTTTGAGTTAATCCGACAGCGGGTTACATATTTTTCTAACCTAACAACTTTGTCACCCCCTAAATCCTCTGTAAGGGTTTTTTTTTTTTAACTAAAAGTGACAATCTTTATTTTTACTGACCCAAATATTGCCAAGTTTCATGTTTATTAACCAAGTAAATAAGATTTTTCATATAAACTTTATCCCCGCTTTGCACCCCTACAGGGGTAGAATTTCGTAAAATCGTTTGGGATGTGTTCATTACTTGACTCAAAGATTATTTATACAAATTTTTGAGTTAATCAGGCCACGCATTAAAATCCTTCAATATATAATTAACTACCCCTTTTCACCCCGTTAGGGGTAGATTTTCGGGAAACCATGATACACCTTATTCTTTGTTTTCGGTCTTAAGTATAAATACTAAGTTTCGAGGTAATCGGACCACGCGTTAAAATTCTTCCATACAAATTTTGACGCCCCCAATTTAGGGGGTAGTTTATAAAAACAAAAAATGACAAACTTCATAATTTACTTAGATAAATATTCGTGTCAATTTTCAAGTTTATTAACCAAATGAATAAGATTTTTCATATAAACTGTATTCCCGCTTTTCACCCCTACATGGGTGAAATTATGAAAAATCCTTTAAGATGTGTTCATAAGTTGACTCAAAAATTAGTTATGCCAATTTTCGAGCTGATCAAGTCACGCAGTAAAATCCTCCCCTGTCAAATTAACTACCCCTTTTCACACAGTTAGGGGTAAATTTTCGAAAAACCCTGATACACGTTATTCTTTATTTTTAGTTTTTAGTATAATAATGAGTTTCGAGTTAATCGGACAGCGCGTTAAAATTCTTCCATACAAATTTTGACACCCCCCAATACCTCTTTAGGATGTAGTTTAGAAAAACGAAAAATGCCAAACTTTGTGATTTACTTAGATAAGTATTATGTGCCAAGTTTCAAGGTTATTAACTCAAAGAATAAGATTTTTCATACAAACAAAATCCCGCCTTTTCAACCCCTTAAAGGTAGAATTTTCAAAAACCCCTTCTTACTGGATACCTACTCTTCACAAAGAATACACCCTCCGAAATTCATGTCCCTAGGACCAGCGGTTTAGGCTGTGCGTTGATATCTCAGTCAGGCCGTTCATACCCCTTTGGGGGTGAAATTATCAAAAACGCTGAGACACGTATAAATTAATTTTCAATCGTCAGCCTAAATACAAAATTTGAAGATCCTAACTTTTAAACTGACTGACTTTCATACACAACTTCATCTCCCTTTTTAGCCCTTTGGGGGTGGAGTTATCAAAAACGCTAAGACACGTATAAATTAATTTTCAATTTTCAGCCTAAACACAAAATTTGAAGATCCTTATATTAAAACTGAGGGACTTTCATACAAACTTTCATCCCCTATTTGACTCCCTTAGGGGATGAATTTCGAAAAATCCTTCCTTATTCCTTGTCTACATTACAAAGGGAACCACTGGGTAAAATTTCAGCTTTCTAGGTCTAAGGGTTTGAGCTGGGCGTTGATGAGTCAGTCAGTCAGTCAGGCCTTATGTTTTTATTTATATAGATTTCAAATTTGAAAGCTTTGATTGTTCGGTTCCAAACTTCCAAGTACCTAGTCAAGCAATACTGAAAATACAGCTTACCAAAATTGCGTCGAGAATTCGAGATTAATATTTACAATTCTAGGTTTACCTAACAGGAGTATTTTCATTGAAATCTTTCTTAAGAACCTGCTGACAACATCGATCATTCGTATTGACAGCGCAAATATGTTCGGAGACAGAACATCGCTCGAAGACTTAATACAGATAATAATGCTTGCTGCCGTTGCTTCAAGCTCGACTTAAACATTGGCCTATCTTGGGCTTCTTTCTAGGGGGGCCTGGCCCCTAACCTTTTTTTTTACCCTCTGTCCGGGAAGAACGGAGGGTTATGATGTCGGACTCCTATTGACTAAAACCCCATTATTGCGTGCCACTTCTTTGACCCCAACTGCTCGAGCGACGACACGGCCCCAATTTCGCCACCCGCAGGCCCCTTTTTATGGTGGTCGGAAATCGGTAAGCACCCTTCGACGCCCGGCTGCTCTTCTGGTGCGGATGGAATGAGAGGTATGCTCTCTCTCCGTCTCCGCCGCCTCCTTTGCATGTATCAACTCCTCGCAAAAAGAGGCCACAGCATCCCACGCGTTATCGCTTCCGAGCATGGACTGAACCACCGCCGAAAATGACAGATCACCCGCACCAAGTGTCGCGATGAGGGCACAGCGCTGTTGGGCCCAAGCTGTACTTCTCCAACGTATGTTGAGGCGTGTCGTCATGGCAGTTCACACAGTGATGACAAGCAGGCGTCTGCTTCCAACCTATGCGCGACGCAGGTATTTCCCGAAACACCCGTGTCTAGTAAGCACCTGTGTCAGCCGGAAACTCAGGGCGCCATGCTGCCTCTGCAGCCATTCTTCCATAACAGGTCTTATCGCCACTGTTGTGGCGAGTCCCCACCTGGGTTGCGCAAGTCGCTCCCTCCTTTCAGCCACTAGGATCTGACGGAGCTCAGTCCTTCGTGGATCGAATTCCCGAGAAACCGGAGGCTGGCAACGAATTTTCGCTTCCAGATCTCAGGGTGTTGATGCGACCAGAGGAGTTGCTGCCTCGTAGGAGATCGTACGGTATCCTCTTATCACCCTAACAGCCATCGCTCTTTGCGGCCGCATACAGGGCCATGGACCGCACAATCTTCACGTATAGTCTCCGGCAGGAGGCGTTGGGCCCCCCAAATTGGGTAGCAGTCGCGCAAGAGCAGCTACAACGCTCATCAACCTGGGGACCAGCCGCTGAATGTGCGGCCTGAAGTCCCACGTTTTCACGCCCAATATATACGCCAATGGACTTAAAACCTTTGATTGGGGATTTGGGAATTATTATTTATTTCCTTTCCATATAAGTACTTATTTTTTGAAGGTGTAGAGTCTTTGGATAAATATCAACCTTTTTTCAATTAAGTCCGTCTTGACGATAGATCTATAAAGTATTTCTTGTAAGTAGTACCTATGTGCCATACGAATCTACACTAGTAGGTACCATATTAAACGGCTTTAACTGACGGCTCTACCTTTATTTTGTCTCCATTGCTGAAGAAAGGTTTCCCTGAAAAACCCCTACATAGGTAGGTAACTACCTATGTTTTGTGTTTTTCGGTATTATATGGATATACTAGTTGTTTGGGGCCTGTGGCAAAATGGGGCCCTCCCTCAATGTAAAGAAGCTCAACCAACGTTAGTTTCTTTTTAGCTCTTCTCCCGCGACTTCTTCCGCGTACATTTCATACTTTTCCCTACAAAAACTTTAACACCTGACTGCTTCTGTCATTATGTTAGGATTCTCCTGTGCTCATGGCCCTCTCGGGCCGGGGGTCCCCTCTAGCTGGGGGCCCGTGGCAGTTTGCCCCAATGCCACCCTATACTTACGCCACTGGCTGTTACCCGCGACTTCATCGGCGATCCAGGATGAAAAGTAGCCTATGTCCTTCTCCGGGTCATGGTCTACCCATGTGCCAAATTTCATCCAAATCTGTTCAGCCGTTTTAGCATAAAAGCGTAACAAACAAACTTACTTTTGTTTTGCATTTATCTATAATCTAAATAATAATAAATCGATCGATCACGTTAAGCTACGCTTTCCGCGGTTGGCCTGTGGATGGGTGATCATCTTTACATACCGAGACCCCTCCGTGCCTCGGAAAGCACGTTAAGCCGTTGGTCCCGGCTGTCATTCGTGGATCTTTGACAGTCGTTACGGGAAGTCAGAAGCCCGAAAGTCTGACAACCAGTCTTACCAAGGGGCATCGTATTACCCAGTAACTGGGTTGCGAAGGTCAGACAGGCAGTCGCTCCATGTAAAATACTGGTATTCAGCGGTATCCGGTTAGAATGGAAGCCGACCCCAACATAGTTGGGAAAAGGTTCACCAGATGATGATGACTCAGAATTAATAATGTGTCAAAGTTCAATAGATAAGTGGTGCCATCTATTATCATAATAACGTTAGTGTTGTTTCCTTGGGAATAGCACTTTTTTTTTCGGGATGAAAGGTACCCTATACCCGAATCTCTTCTCAAATCGAATTTTTGAATCTTTTGTAGGTACCCGTTTCTGTATACCTGACAATGTATAAGCAAAATTTCAGGATGATCGGTTCAGTGGTTTAGGTGTGAAAAGATAACAAACGAACAAACTTACTTTAGCTTTTATGATATTAGTTAGTTTTAATAAATACCTATACAAGATTTCCCTTGTACCTAAGTACAATTTTTTAACACAATGTACCACATAATGAAAATCACAATGCTTTCAGCAATACGTACTGAGAGTTCGCAGCTCGTGGCTCGTGTACTGAAACCACGGCTTAACTTATCTGGGTCAACGCTGAAAATCCTCTACTCAATCCGTTTAAGTGGGTTTGACGCTATAACGGTGCTTATACAGGAACTTTTGTTTTAAATACTGCCGTTTTCCGTTTATAGGTACACATAGGTACCCAAGTACACAGCACTTTTAATCGTTATACCTAGGTACTCCTAGCTTACCGACTTTAACATTTTTTATTTCGCCTACACTGTCCCACTGCTGGGCAAAGGCCCCTAAATCCTTCCAGGCAGGTTTAATTCTGATTCTTACCTAGATATATCTGCTTAGGTATCTGTATTTAGAAATATAAAATGCGATAGGTATTTCATTACCTACAGGTACAGACGCCAGCACATCAACCTACCCGAAACTGTCAGATTTTCCCAATCAACTTTGAACCTTATGTTTTAGTGATAAAGTTGAAAATCTATTAAAGAAATTTGACAGATTGTAGTAGGTTGATGTGCTGGCGTCTGTACGTAGCTGATTATATAACCTACACACATAGGTAGGTAGGTCTCGTTTAACGCAAGAAGAGGAAGATTGAAATGTTGGAATATTGTTAGGTGTCGGTACATAGGTACCTGTTTTTCTTATAGCATTGGGTACGTAACAGAAGGGATTTCTGTTTCTGAGCTTACCTATTTCTGTTAGGTACGGACGCCAGCACATCAAGCTACTAACTTTATCGCTAAAGCATAAGGTTCAAGGTTGATTGGGAAAATTTGACAGTTTCGGGTAGCTTGATGTGCTGGCGTCTGTACATATTTATTTAGATTTTTTACCTAGCAGGAAATACATAGTAGGTCCGCAAGTTTATCTAAAGAGTAAAAATTTCATAACACGTGACTGTATCTACGTGACTGTAACACGTGACAGGCCTGATGGTCTAGTGGTTAGTGACCCTGACTGCTATGCCGGAGGTCGTGGGTTCGATTCCCACCCAGGACAAATGTTTGTGTGATGAGCACGATCATTTGTTCTGTGTCTGGGTGTAATTTATCTATAATATGTATTTAGAAATATACATATAAGTATGTTTATCAGTTGTCTAGTACCCATAACACAAGCTCTGCTTAGCTTGGGACTAGATGGCGTTGTGTGATAGTTGTGGAATATTAATATATTATTATTATCTAGGTACTCAAAGGCAATTCCTATAACCCCACAGATGGTGTTTCACTTTCAATCCGAAGACGTGGTACACACGGCAACACATCAAGGTATACATTTCCGGTTTTAGCTGACCTCGCATTGTATAGGTTTTTCACACAATCAGAAGTCAGCTTATAGGTACTGGTTATGTATAGCTTGATGTGTAGCCGTGTGTACCTACATAGATACGTGTTAACCTTTTCGTAGGTGACGCAACCTGCTGGTCATGTCGTAATGTGGAAAGCGCTGTTGCGAATCAAAAACAAACAAAACTAACCTACAGAATGGGAGCGTAGAAAGTACAGTACCTACCGTAGATACACAATCTTTAACTGAGGTACACCATTGCCCATAGGACTACATAACTTAAATAAAAAGTAGTAATTTTTGAAACAAGGAAAACCTGTTCAGTAGAGAGGAGATTCATAGATGACGCCCTGGAGTGTAGGTAACATGTGGTATTGTTGCATCGTGTTTTACGTGTCCTGTTGTCTGGACGTTACAGGAACTGATTGCGCCAAACTCGTAGCCTAATTCAGTTCCGATTCCATTTAGATTTTCATCGAAACGCTAAGAAAAGAAGATTTTTGATATTGTTGTGAACTACTAGGTAAATAACAACCGTGAGTAAAGTTATGTCTGGATGCAGGCAGCACCGCAGCGCGGGACAAGTCGTTGTGGCGAAGCTAGGTTCCTAAGTATATGTTACGGCTGAGATGACGATGATGAGCGTTTTTAGGTTCCGCCGAAACGGAGATCCACAAATTACGTCACACGAATTTCATGAATTTTTTAGGCCGGATCCCGTCATTAACATACCTATTCGTGAAAAACGCTTGTTGTGACGCCACATAAACTAAACCTTAAACTTTGAAATTAAACCTTAACCCCCTTACTAATAAACGTATTATATCAGATGAATACCGATTTCTCTCTTTCAGTCGTCAATAATTTGACTTTCGAAAGAAGAAGACAAAGCGTTTTGTAACTATACAGACGCTATACTTACAACGTTTATTAGTTCTTACTAATAAACGTAAAAAAGACCGTAACTTATATGTAGGTATGGTTTATTCATAGAGCACCACGTCGAACCAGCCGTCGCAGTGTCCGTCCGGCACCCTAATTGCGAAACACACTTTCAATCATAATCTATATCATTTTGAATTTGTCTGCTCAGCAACGTAAATAACGCAATTAATATTGTTGAACTGTCAAAATGAACGCCATTGCTACTGTAATTACCCCGCTGGTTATTTCTCATTATGATTAGTGCCTTTTCACACGTCCGCGTCCCGGCAACCGGGTAGCCGATGCCGACTATCCGGAAACTCTTGCCAGGCAAACTACGCCGATACGGGTGAAAGCTAACGTCCCTAAATGGCTATACACTTCGCCGTCGGGTACCCGGCACCGGCAACCCGGTTGCCGGGACGTGTGAAAAGGCACTAAGGGTTGGGGTAGTAAAATAAAAGACCGTAATTTGTATGTATTGTTTATTATGAAAAACTTATACATTACACATAAACATGTAAAATAGAGATACATACCTATTATAATACTTAGTTACATATTCTAAATAGTTAGTTTACAAATTAAAAGTGCGGAAATTCGGTTTAATTACCATGTCTTCAATTTAATATCTACATAATTCTCTTTTAGAGAATGACCCTAGGCACAGGGTACCTTTTAAAATTTTTCCGCCTTAATCTGCAATTTACTTTAGGCTTTTAAAATATGTTTTCAGTCAAAAGAAACTTTTTAAAAGTACCGAGTGTAAAAGGTATATAATAATATTACAAATAATAATTTGCATTTATTATACCACTTTTAAGTTGTTACATAAGCCATGTCATGGCGATATGTTAAAGTTTTTTATTACAATTTGGCCTGATGAGTAATTTACAATTTTGGCGTAATGACAAATGCCAATTTTGGCCTAATGAGAAATGCTAATTTTGGCCTAATGAGAAATGCCAAAGTTTGTTCCCTCAGATCTCAATCCCTGACTAGTCCATCCTTATTACTCACTACTTAATACATTAGCCAGATTTTTGTTGGCGGTCCAGAACTTCACTTGAACTAAAGGAAGAAAAAGAGAAAGTAGAGAAAGAGAAAGTTTTTAGACATCGCATTTTTATTAAAAAACCTATAATCATTTTAATGCAAGATTTTGTGTCCTCATTTAGCTGGCATGTTTAGTTATTTATGCTTCATACATTATTTTTGCGTATTACAAAGCGTAGGCTTTGTAATGGGCAACTAACTTCATATTTTCTGACTGACCGACTTCTTGACAATTCAAAAGTTATTGAAATACCCGTAAATGGTTTAATTGAAATGCTTTGAGTTTGAGTTTGAATTATTTTTCTCGAAAAGTCCCGTATTGGGATAAGTTATTTTAACCGAAGTTATGCTATTCAATTCCCCTATACACCACAAAAATGTCTCATTTGAAATCTATGGAATCTCTAAAATATGCATCGTATGAGACGCCATCGATAAGTATCGATGGCTACTTCTTACGTAATTTTTGCTTATCATGCTTACTTTAAAGGTCATTTCTATGTTCTACATATCCGGATATTATTTGACGATTAAAAAAAAACCTAGCTAAATGGGGTTACAAAATCGTGCATTTAAATGATAATCTATTATATCTTTAAATAATAAAGCGACGTCCGAAAAATGGGCTTCTTAAAACACTGCAGATTTATGGTTTTTTTTTCATTGTAATGTGCACAGAAATAAAGTACCTTACTAATAAAGTTCGGTAATACCTACTGTTTTGACAGTATTGTGGATACTTATGTATCGTATACAATTTATATCAAAATGTGAGTGTTTTTATTAAATAATACAATTAGTGACAGGCAGTAAATTAATTTTTTATTTAAATACTAATTTAATTTTAAAGGGATTGTGTAAGACACAGTCCATTTGTGGACGTAATTAAATGGACAAACCTGAACCTTCTACTTAGTTAAAAAACAGTCTTACATTTTTTAACGTTTATTTTAATTTGGTAAATCTTTTGCTAAGTACAGAAATGTGAAAATGTTTCTTAGACCGTATATAATATTTAAAAAAGTATTACCTTTTTAAAAGCAACAATGGGTAAACGAAGCCTATGGCCAGAAAGAATCTCATCCTACGAAATAAATTGTCAAAATTTTTCTTTACATAATTTTTAAATAAAACATTTCGATTTAGGTAATTAGGAAACTGCTAATATTATAATAGTCAATAAGATAACGTATACTTATTAAATAAGATAAGTGTATAAGTAAACGGTTAAGTTGGCTTAGATGTGGAAGCCGATACATCCTTAGAATTAATACCGGATCCAATCTAGCACAATTACATAAACACGTATATCTGAATATATTATAAGATATTAGACACCAAATGTTCCACATAAATTTTAAAAGTTTTATACTTAATCATATATATTATTGACGCCCGAATGGGGTCTCCCTTAACTCTATGTCACCTAGGCGAAGCAGGTCCTACATACCCAATCCCATAGATGCATGCTGGTTCGCGCCAGCCTGGTGACTTTCTACCTTAATAATACAATGATCCTTATGTACTAAGTACGATATCATTAATCGTGTAGGTACAACGTAATAGTTATTGTGATGGTGCGTGCGTCAAGCCATAGAGGATAGGAAAATTCAAAAGTAAGTAAGTTCCTTTATCGGTTCAGTTCTCAAAGTAGTGTAAATATGCTATATCTAATGCAAAAAATTTATATTTCAAAATTTTTGTCAAATGAAAAAATAAAAATATTAATCTTATATGATTAAAAGTACCTACATCATAAATGCATAGTGACTAGAGATTTTGTCTAAGGGGGGCAATCTTCCACCTGAACTAACCAGTCATTTAATGAGAGTCCATATAAGACGCCTAATAATAAATAATCCCACCATAAACAAGTTTTATAAAATATAAAAGCAGAAGCGGTTAAACAGTTAGTAACTCTTCAATACTGCCGATTTTTCTAGGGTTTTTTAGGATTTTTCAGGATTTTTCGATTTTGCTAGGGTGGGTAAAGAAGATTCTAGAGTGGGCATTGCCCATCCTTGCCCCCGCCTATTTACGCCTATGCATACCTACATACATTAAGGGATATTATAATAGGGTAGTTTCCTGGGTAAAAAAATAATAATTCTAATTAGTCCGTCAGTTAGATTATCGAAAAATAATGGACCCATATTTTTTCTTTTGTCAATCAAACAAAAAATGACAAAGATAAAGCGCGTCAAAATTTGGGAGTTGGGGGTCGTGACGTCACGCCGTGCTAAAAATTGTCGCACGGCGTGACGTCACGACCCCCAACTCCACTCCCAAATTTTGACGCGCTTTATCTTTGTCATTTTTTGTTTGATTGACAAAAGAAAAAGTATGGGTCCATTATTTTTCGATAATCTAACTGACGGACTAATTAGATTTTTTTAGGAAACTAGCCTATTGTATCCATCTACTACAACATCAAGATATTTAAAAAAATAACATTTTTTTTTATTTGATTAGATATAAGTATTGTAAGTGTTTACCACACAGAGAAAATACATAAAACAGTTAGCTATCTAGATATTATTATTATAAGCTAGGCATTGCAGTTGTATGGAATGTTTCAAAATCGGCGTTCAGCGTTGTATTTGAGTAGGTACCTATAAGTATGTGGTTGTGAGCGCATGCGCGAGTTTTTCGGCCTAGTTAGTGACGAGCGGGGCCGAGGCGACGCGGACGGGTGCGGTGTTGTTGCTGTGTGCGTTGTGCGTGCCGTTACGATCGCGCCTGTGTGCGTTTGGCAGTGGGACGCGCTGCGCGACCCAGATCACGCTAGAAACACCCGGACACACCGGACTGGCATCCCGAATGACCAACCATTATTTGATTGGACGTGTACTGTAGGTACTGTACCTACTAGATTATCTCCATCTGTGCGCAGTATTTAGGGAAAATCCCGTAAATCTTGCTATATGGTTTTTTGATAAAATAAATACGTATTTAAAAAAAAAATTCTCGTTCGTGTGTAGTCGTTTTTGCAGTCCATTTGGAAACGAATATAGCCTTTGTCACTATACAGGGTGTCCCTGGAAGTATGGATCAAATCGAATAGGGGCGTGGGCAAGGTCATTTCCAAACTTTTTAACCCTGAGAATGTCAGTGAATTTTTTTACGGTTAGTAGTTATGACTGATTTTAATTTTTTTTTTTTCAGTGACTTCGCTTAGTGTTCAAAGAAAATAATCATAAAAAAATACTATCAGGGCTATCTAAAAAAATTAAATTGATAGCCCTGATAGTTTTCACGAATTCGATCTTTCTTCTCTTTTTTTAGTATTTATTTTTTTAGTAAGTATTTTTTTTTCGTTTTTTTTCAGTATTTATTTTTATTTTTTTTTTTGTATTTTTTTTAGTTTTCTTTTTAGTATTTCTTTTTTAGATTTTTTTAAATATATTTTTTTAGTTTTAATTTTATATTTTTTTTTTGCTAAAACCTTTGGAAATGACCTTGCCCACATCCCTATTCGATTTGATCCATACTTCCAGGGACACCCTGTATATCCTTATAGGTACGTAAGTATCGGTCTTTCGTAACGATCGGTTCAGTGGTTAGGGGTGAAAAGGTAACAAACAGACAGACAAACGACTTACGCATTTATAATAAGAAAGTAATTGGGTTGAATATTAGGCCAATAGGTACCTACTTCATAAGTGCCTAGGTAAATTATTATTTAAATTATTATTATTATTATGAGCCTATTATGTCCCACTGCAGGGCAAAGGCCTCCCTTCCGTCTTTCCACATTCTCCTGTCTCTTGCTACATCTGGCCAATCCTTTAGGTAGGCGTCCAATTCGTCACGCCATCTCTTTCTGGGCCTACCGCATCGCCGATTCCTGTTCGGAACCCAGTCAGTGGCTTCCATGCTGATCTGGGAGCAAAAGAAAAACATATAATGTATCAGCTGCTTATCATCCCGCGCAGGTCGTAAAAGTCGACTAAGGGAAGCGTTTACCTCAACATCTGGTGAACCGGGCCCTTGATCGTCTTGTGCGACACCCGTGGCCCCCCACGGGTGTCGTGAGACGATTAGGGGAAAATTCAGACGAACATCATTGTCTGCTCACTTGGGTTACATTTCGTAACCCAACATTAAGGTATCCGAGGACTTGGGAAATAAATATTTCCTGGAGGCCCGGATATAACAGTCGACATCAGGGCAGGATGTTGACTTAGGGTGGCGGCGGAGGAACGTCTAGCACGTCAACGGCGGCACCTATGGACCCAGTCAGGAGGTCTACTGCTTACCCATCAACCCGCATTAGACAAGCGTGATGGGTTTAATTGTCTAAACCCCTTCCTAGTATGATCAAGCCATTATTTAAATAATTAATGTTAATTTACTAACCTAAATTTAAAGCTGGCCCTCCATCTCTACTTTGTTAAACAAATCCTTCGGAATAATAGAACTTAGTATTATTGATGAATTTAGTAGTAGTAGCTTTAGCAAAATCAGTCTTTACTTTAAAATAGACATTTATAAATATGTGCAAGTAAGTAATTCTTCATAAGTTCAAAAGCATAATGCATTAGTTAAATTATTGTCCCGATTACCGACAGTACCCCATCTTAGGAACCTTTGCTAGTTTCTATAATAGGAACTTCATTTTTAGGGATCCGTATCCAAAGGGTGCTGACAGGATCCTTATACTAGGCCTATGCCCGGCCGTCTGTCTGTCTGATGGACTGTCTTTTCTTCTGCCTGTACTGTACCTACAGTAAAACGGGGCTACTTTGACCAGGCCGATCACAACGCTATGACGCGTTCCCCACACCCCGCGCCTCGCGCAATATTACTCGAGGTCACCCACACTTGCTGAGCACACGTGAAAACCGATTTTGGCGCTCTGTCAAAGTAGCTCCAACATCTATAAAAGTAACCCTGGAAGTCAAAGTAGCCCCGTTTTGCGGTATATCTTGTAAATCGTAACAGCTAACCGGTTGAAAATTTTACAGAATACGTCTATGAATGGCTGTCATAAAAATAATATACAAATAATACTTATATCATGGTAGGTACTGAGGTACCTACTTCTTATTTTAAAATGGTTTTTATGGTACGGAACCCGCGAGACTATCTCGCACTTGTACGGCGCTCACAACTTTTAAAATCTATAGGCAATTCTGAAATTTCGAAAAATGTGCAATAGGTACCTAGCTGATAGAATTGTATGAGACTGCAGTTTATTTTGCCAGCAAGCGCTTCCAGTTCGCCCAGATTTTATCCCGGTGTATTTGACTGCACTCCGCGATATACGCGTTAAGCCCTAGGCATTGTACAATGAATGTTTCATCAGACATTATATCTGTTAATCGGTATATCATAGAAAGCAGTTTTCCTGCGGGAAAGTTTAATTGTGCATTACAGATCGCTATTGTTTTTAAAATTATGTCATCAATGTCTTTTTTAAACGTTTTGAAAGCATATTTTATTTTTATTTTTTCATTTGTTTGTGGGTGGAAGTAAATTATAGTGAATTTTGCCTGCTCAAATAAGGGAGTTAAACAAAATACAATCCCCGCCTTCACAAGTCCCGTATGGGAACGCCGTATTATACTTTTTAATTTATAAACTAGGTTCCTTTTTTCCGTGACGCAAATCCCATCACAAAAGGGCCTAGAAACATAAATAAGAGAATTTGAGCATTTTTTTTCCTTATCACGTATGTCTTCTTCGCGCCAGATTACATAATTTGTATTATAATCGCAGACACGATAACAAACGTCTTTGCGATGTAAGTTTTCTATAATCTGACTAAACCATCCAGTATGTGGTATTGCTCCGTCTGTCATTATAGTAATGATTCTGGACACGTGGTACCCCGGATCAGCAATCAATATTCCAGGTCTCCCGTTGAGTGAGATGTGAATGCCTACCATGACGTGTTCCTTGTCGGGCGCTAACAACTCGGAGGGCGCATACGTCATGATGGTATCGCGCAGCACGCCCTGGGCAGACTCCTCGCATGACACCAGTCCCGTAGCAAACTGCAGGCCCGGGAACCTACCCTCTAGGTATACCCAGCGTCGTATTAGCTCGAGCGCTAAGCCAACGCACGTGTAGGCGTGTGGACGCACCACCGGCACGAAGTTCCGGTACACTTCACCCAGCGAGGTTCCCGGGCGTGCCTTTTCAAAGGCTTCATATAAAGCAACAAAATTACTTACGGAATTATAGTTATCAGTTACGAGGAGACGCCTCAAAATATTTTCAGTGCAGCCTACCAGTCGTGTGTAGGCGGAGTAGTCCACAAACAGTGGGCGGAAGGTTTCGCCCCAGTGGCACCGGGGCAGCGGCGCCCATTTGGGGACACTGGCCCCCAACCCGGAACCGTTAGGCCCGGCAATGGCCGCTGAAGCGGCAGCCGCCTCTCTTGCTTGGGACAGTCATTGGGGTTTCTTGTCCTAGTAACAAAAATATTAGGTTAAACCTTTGAAGTAAAGATTTTCTTTCATTAATAATTCGCTTTTTTGCTTTGCACAGGCATTTGTGATGTGAAACTCAAGGCGGGATTGCAGCCCGAGCCGTAATCGAGTGATGTATCCGAACGTGAAATTAATGACAAATGCTCACGCGTAGGTACTTATCTAACGACGATTTACAACACACTTGCGGGGATCAGATGTTCGTGTAACGCGGTGTCATAAGCCGCGTACGCACGAACGAACAAAAACATGGTGAACACGAACATCGAACACTTTGTTCGCACATGCGTACCACTAGCGAACATAACACTGTGTTCGTCAAAAATGTTCGTGGCGATCCAATATGTTCATGTTCACCATGTTTTGTTCGTTCGTGCGTACGCGGCTCTACGTGAGCGACGAATACGACGCGACGCGACGCTGCGAACGCGACGAACGCGATCAACTCAACGGCATGCCCTGCTTGCGGCCTATGTGACAGTCTGCGGCGAGATGCGATGTAACGCGCACTTGTTTTGAGAGCGACCAGACCCGACACCACGAACTACATATGAACTTTCCAGCTGTTACCGTTGTCCCCATTCGGAACTCAATTAAAATAATTAAAATGTATTCCCGTTGTCCCCATTGACGCTTTCCTGTTTAAATTGTATTGTACTTCTCCATGATTCGAGAAGTAATGACCAAAATCACGTAGGACATTTGTCGCGTGTAGCATCGCGTCGCATTACGTCGCATCGTGTTGCGTCGCATCGCGTCGTATTCGTCGCTCACGCAGGACACCGCCTTAAAGACTCGAGGATGTTTTTTCGTGCGCCTTCGCCATCTTGGTATTTAAAAGAAGAGGCTCTAAGCCCCATAGAGATCTATGTTATTTTTATGTATTATCCATACTAATATTATAAATTCGAAAGTAACTCTGTCTGTATGTTACCTTTTCACGCCTAAACCACTGAACCGATTTCGATGAAATTTGGTATAGAGATAGTTTGAGTCCCGGGAAAGGACATAGGATAGTTTTTAACCCGATATTCCCACGGGATCAAAACTTACGCGGGTGAAACCGCGGGGCGCTGATAGTGTAGGTATAAAACACAAATTAAAATGCTAATTTTTTGACCAAACTAGATTAAGTATTTGATGAAATGTGTATTTCTTTAATATAATAGGTAATTATTATTCATAAATTTTCGGGCACAAAAAATGCAAGAAGGCTTTTCGTTGGGATTTAAAAAAGCGCTCCTATCGGATTAGATAGTTGTCTGTCACTTTTCCGCACTGAAGTCCGGGAATGCAAATTAAAAAGCACGCCTGATAAAAACACATCATTTTCAACGCGATGCAATAAGAGCCATTTTTGGAGCAAGTGCACTGAAAATAATTAAATTATGGCGATGTATTTCACCGATTAATATTTTAACTACGTACGTAATGTATATTCTGGTCTTTTTGTAGGCAATGTTTCATGTTTTTAACTCAGTCAACTTCTCTTGTTTTGATTGCCAGTAGGGAACTAGCCTTTGTTCTAAACGTGAAAATTGATGCTACCGATTGAAATGTCTGTATTAATATCGATAATCATAGCACACTATAAGAAATGAAGCACTGCAAAAACATCAGGTACGTACCTACAGCTTTCTTTTTATATTTGTTTTTTTTTTTAGAATCTTTGGCCCAACTTAAGCGAATTCCGCGCGAGACGTTACTCTATTAACTTTTATGTGGCGCAAATAGTCGCCATGCAGTTGCGTCCCGCGTCTCGGGTGGATTTTACCTCTGTGCTGCCATAGCTTAACTCCTTTAAAATTGTATTACCTAAGCTGCTAGAAAAATAAGAAAACTTTTTGTCCCTAATGGATAAAATAAATAAAATTTAGCTATGACTCGTTTTCTCGTTTTTTTTTTAATTTTAATAATCCTATCATTATCCTAAAAAGGTGTATGCTTATGTAGCCTTCTAGAAACAAAGTGTGGTTCGCAAGCTATGTATACCTACGTATGTAAGTACATAATATATACACAAACTAGTTAAAGATAATTAAGTAAAAGAATATGTATCCAAATAAAATGATAGATATATATAGATTTCCCAGCAAAAGTATGCGCTTCGGCAATCATCGTCTACCTCTGAAAATACGAACGCCCGATTATGAGATCTTTAAATATTTACCTACTTATAAAGCTGCTACAACCATATAAGTACCTATTTAAGTATCTATTTTATATTACCATGGAACTACAAAATATTCAAGAAAACAATTGCGTGACATATACATATTATGACAATGTCCGACCAGAGTGTAGCTGTACAAAAATCTATTGGCGCACGGCCAAAATCGGAACTAATGAACAGCTGAATGAGCTTCTTGTCAATGTAATTCAAGTACCAAAAGATCCTTGTTGTAGCATTGTAGGTAACCTAAGACAAAACTCCACATAAACGCGGAATCATTGCACTACGAAAAAGCGAAGTACAGAAGCTTTACCTCTGTGGGAAGTTACTCTATGGCGCGTCGTACAGTCCCACCTTTGCATAAATGGTTGAATTTTTTTTGAAGACTAATCGATAGAATTTTATAATTATTTTATAAGTATTTTGTTTACTTTGCTCAAATAAATAAAATATAAAAGAATTATAAAATTCTATCAATTCCTATTCTATAAAATCTCAACCTATTATGGAAAGGTGCATAATTGCTATGATAATAACTGACTGTACCTACTTCGTACTATATACATTGAAGGGTAGGTATCATGTTCACTGTCTGTAGCCTTTTAATCCTCGGGAACTAAGTATATGATCTAGGTGATCTAGGTACTTCAACTTTTCTTTAATCTTGAGGCCCGCCACATCCAAAACAATCTCGACGCACTGATTCTGAACATGTATTCTGAGAGGGTTGATCGAAGGAGCCGGCAGCATTATGATATAAGAATCCGGGACGAGTGCTGCTCTATCTCTTGTTCAAGACAGTCAAGCAGATTTAACAGGACGGAGGACTTGAGTCTACCATGCCGCATCCACCCCGCAGTCGCGTCAAACAAGTGTGCCACATCTCATAACGCTTGTCTCTCTAACCTTTCTTCAGAATGGGCATTTATGCGGCAGAGCGCTGAAACCGAAAGCTTTTGTGAAGCTTTGGAAACATGCATATAATGCAGTTTTCCTCTCTTAGTACAGAATTATATCGAGCATTGTGGTTAGCTTTTCGTTCAGTTCGGCTCTTAGTCATAAGTTTCGGTTGAAAACCTGAATATGCAACGTGCATATTCTATAATTCTAAGACTCCCAGATCCCTAGTCTTGTTCTCCAGTGAGGTAACAAACACTTCAGTTTCGTATCTTAGAGCTAAAGACACAGAGTAATCAAAATAGACAATGCAAGCGGCAGATGAACGCCAGCAATAATAGGGTAGTTTCCTGGGTAAAAAAAATAATAATTCTAATTAGTCCGTCAGTTAGATTATCGAAAAATAATGGACCCATATTTTTTCTTTTGTCAATCAAACAAAAAATGACAAAGATAAAGCGCGTCAAAATTTGGGAGTTGGGGGTCGTGACGTCACGCCGTGCGACAATTTTTAGCACGGCGTGACGTCACATATATCAACCTATGGAACAAAAAAAACTATATAAAATTCGCCAAAGTTTATACATTGTGCGTAGGCAATAGTCGCCAGCTTGATTGAAGCGCTATATTGTACCTGATCGTTACGAAAGGTAAAGGGCCGCTTGTGAAGACTCTCCTGTTACTGCCCAGTCTGACTGTCAAGAGTGACTCCCACGCTTCGGAGACCGCTTCTGGGCCCTCGTGATAATCTCTCTACAGAGTTGGTTGTCAGTACCGCGAACCATGGTGATGACGTGCCTTTCCAACGCCTTTGTCTTTACGATTCATCTCGGTTTTGCCATTCTGTAGAGAGTTCTATGTCCAAATGTACTCCACACTGCAGGTAACCTGTTCAAAGGCTTGCTCTTGTATCTGGATATTTATAATTAATTTTTTAATTGCTTCTACTTGTTCGGGCGGAATAACATAGAATGCTGTGCTCCACATACATATCTTCACGATTATGAAACAATGCTATTAATGTTTAATATTAATCAAAGTGATCTTGAATAGAAATATCATTTCCATAAGTGGCAAATTCTTCAAAATGATTGACTCGTCAGGTATGGCGAGCATTGTCTACCTGAAAACTGATAACTTCATACGGCAAGTAAGTCAGTAAGTCAATAATATGTTGGTCAAGTGTGGTCACTATTACACATGATGATGATAATGATAATTATAAGGAAAACCCTTTGACATAATTAACTGTCCATCAATCATTCGATGATGATGGTCATCATCTTAAGAGAGTTCCAAAAAATGATCATGCGGTCATCAATTCTGGTCTGGATTACTCTCGCTTATTGGAGGTCGTTCAGATAATTCTGTATTAAATTAGTTAGTAAATACTTAAACATATTATTATTGTATGAAAAAGGTATATAGGTATATTTATTGTTGAATGATGAAAACGAATTGATGACGTTAGCATTCTGACTGTTTTATAAAGGTGAAACCTCTACCGTCTTATTACAAAACGAGTTCTAACTAGCTAGGTCTACTCTAGCGTAAACCTTCAAGCCAGTTACTGTAGGTAGGTACCTATTTTGAACTTTATTTCGAGAAAAGTAAAGTTCTTAATGCAAAACTGACAACTTAGAGTCGGGTTTAATGTCAGTTTTTGTAATTCGAACTTTAACTATGTCGGTTATAGTTCGAAATTAAAAAACGGCTCGATGTTTTAAACCTGTGTCTAAAGATAAACCTTGTTTTGTAACAGCCTTGCTTAGTTATATTCGTATTATTTAAACTCTAGCGGTCTTAGCGTTTAAATAATACGAATTTATCTAAGCAGTAGTAGGTGGTAGGTTATATTTAACTTATCTTGCAATACCTATTGCCTTGAACTTTAGTAATATGGATAGGAAGGCATAGGTACTATAAACAGTTACATTAATTTATTTATATAAAATATACGATGTGATAAATTGTAGTTACTTATCTAAAATATGTGTGTCTCTGGTAGCATTTTATTGTAAACGTGCTTGTACATAAATAAAGATGAACAAAATAAAACAGTATTTTACTTAATAATAAGTTGTAGGACCTACATACATATTATACAACTTAGTAAATGAGAAATCTATACAAATTTCATAATTAAATACCTAGGTACTAGGTACCTATCATTAAACAAACAAAGATGTTAAATACCTACTTGAATAATATTACATTTCCAAAAATAGTAGATTGTACAACTAAGGCATAAAAGAAGCTATTTTACCCCGAGACGTTTATATCCACGCGAGCCGCAGGCGAGGGTGGATAGTTAAGTCGAGGGGTAAAATGGCTCGTTTATGCCTGAGTTATACACCCTGCTTTTCACTTCGATTGCGAGAAAATGAAACAGGCATAAAGTATACAGTACATAATTAATCAAAAATGTTGCAAAGCATAGCTAATTCCCGCCACCACAGATAATACCGCCACGAAACTTTAAAAAGTTTTTTTTTTAATTTCAACATTTGTCATTCGTCTCGGGTAGGTACTTCATACTGCCAAGTCATAAAAACGTTTCTTTGCGTTTTTAAATAATAAATGACAACTATTTTACCTGATTTTATTAAATTAACGATAGAAAACACGGAAATGGTATAAATTAAAGAAAATGAAATAAATCACGACTTTAATCTGCGAAGTTTTATTGTGCGTGTGGCTGTTGAGCCTGATTACCTTAGTCTCAGAAAAAAAAATTACTTTATGCACTAGAACATAAAAAGCGATTTTATGTCGCCTAAGCACAACATAAAGACGAACTTTTAGAGCATGAGAAGTGAAAATAAACATGCTGGCAACAAACTAACACAATATAAGCTTCATGTCGATACGATAAGGTTTTTTTTATTTTCAGCCCAAAGTTATATAGGTAAAATGTGTTTTTAATATTGTGCTATATTCAGCTCTGATAAAATTTCTATTCACTAATTCAGGGCACTATATTTCAAGGAGTTTTAGCAATGATTACAATGAAACTAAATAAATCTCACTTCCTGTACAGACAAAGTTACCTGACACCCTGACCATCGATTTCGTGCACCTTTGTTAGTAGATAAGGGGGCGTCCGTTAATTACGTGAGGTGATTTTGGCGATTTTTGGACCCCCCTCGCCCCTTACTGAGATATCATGAGATTTGGTTCGACCCCCTCCCCCCTTCCTCTAATCTCACGTGAGATTGTTCAAAATGCGTATTTTCAGTGTAAATACGTTAATCTATTATGCTTCACTGCGTAGAATTTATTAAAAAAAAAACAATTTGTTTAATTATTTTTATTTTTTATTACTACAGTCATGTGTACTAGTGGCGCGGTGGTGGGACCAACCTAGCGACATCGGGTTCTGACTTCTGATACATTTTCAACTACCGGTCATAGCTCCTTTTTTCATATATTATATCTATAACCGCGATAAATATTATCGTGTAGAATTTAGTCATATTTTAATAGAGAATCACGTTTTGCTCAGTTCAACCCAGTTTTCACGCAATTTTACACTGTTTCTTGCGGAAAAAAAAATACGTGATACTTGCCAGGACCCCCCCTCTCCCCCACGTGAGATTGGGTGAGAATCGGCTTGACCCCCTCCTCCACCCTAAACGCACCACGTAATTAATGGATGCCCCCTAACCTGAACCGATGTTTTCAGGGGACAATCCTAAGCGACCAGTTATACTGGTATCTCATTCCTTTTCAGTTACTGATCGCAAATGTATCCGGTAATTCCTGTATTGACTGAAAGGCACATATTATTTGCGAGGAAGGCGAAATGGGGCGGGCATTCATAGCGCACTAGATTCGCGAACGTGTCAACGGGCCCGTTGTGCCCGGACCAGACACTTATCTATAGAAACACGTGTGCGACTCACCTATTTTTAATTCAAAGAGGTCTTTCTGTTACGATTAAAGTAGAATTTTTATGTAGGCATACTGTCATGAATATATTTGAGGGGATAATTTTAAATAAAAGCGTTTTCTCATTGTACCTACTTTTATTATTAGGTAGGTATAACTATAAGTTCCCGCGTAGTATATGCGACTGGTGGACGTATTACCTATACACAAATCAAAACTTAAAAACAGTGTTCCCAGAAGACCCTAAAGTTCTGTGGATACCTACTGCAGTAATTAGGTACAATATCTAAATATAGCTTGATAGGTACGACATTTCTAAATAAAAAATAATCGGCAATCTTTCTATTCCACAAAGTTTACGTATATACTCGTAGCTGACTACGTTCGAGTTGTAACTGAGGCGCACTCCTTCGGATATATGGCTTGCGAAGAGAACTCGCAAACCTGATAAAAGTTACTAACTTCAGTTCCAGTCAACCGAAAGTCATAGGATCTAAGCTATCTTATCGTAATTGCGTCTGTTAATGATTCCGACAGCGACATCAGTCGTGACGTAGGACAGGAATGTGCAAATCATAAAACGGTACGTGTGAACTGACTGAATACCGCATTGGTAGTACGACTGCTCGAAACGGTATGCGGCAAGACAGACAAACCAATTCAAGATCGTCTTAAATCTGAAGAGATTGATAGACTGCCTAGTAAAATATTTATTTGTACTTACAGAAAATCCTAGTAACGATTTTACATTGGCATAATTTGGCATTTTATTTTAACAAAACGTTAGGGTCAATGGGCGTCCCTAAACTTTTATATAGAACAACAAGATGATGGCCGCAGTTACTACGTGTGCCGCGGGCGGGATACTCAAATAATTAATTTGTGTGCCCTCGATGAAAAAGCGCTGTGCAGCGAAGCGGGCTCTGTGAACATGTAGGCCACCTAGTTCGGCAGCCTCCCCCCCCGCTCCCCCGCTCAGAGCATCACGTCGCCCATCCCAGGGACCCCGTGCCCCCGCGACCTATTTAAGTATTTCGTACTTTACGTGCTCAGGATCGCCGTCCTTCGGAAGTCCACATTTGTTCAATATCTTTAGGTACCTGCTCTGTTTCGGATCACAACACATAAATTGACTACGTATTTTATAGTTTACAAAAACTATGTATGTAAGTACCTACCTACGTTACGTCGATGCTGAAAATGAGCCTTGAACTATATACTGGGCTGAGGAGTCCCGCGCGGCTTGTCGAAATTATATTATGGTTGCGGCAAAAAGAATCGAGAGCAGGGGAAAGTGAAGTAGATAAACGTTGGAATTCCGTCCGCAACAACATAGGACTTTCTCTTTCATACGTTCGTGAGATTATAAGTAGGTATTGACCTCCTTGATATTAGCATGAGCTGGTGCCTATGAACCTGTGTGCTCAGAAACAATTTCGCTTGCTCCGTCCTCTACTCCGGAATAGACATTACAAAAGAACTGCATCAAAAGTATTATGTACGTAAGCGATTTTGACCCACGGAGCAATTTCTGAGAATACTCCTTTAGGTGCGCCACATGATACACACGGCTCGCCCATGCGGTAAGTAAATAGTGAGATTTGAGATACCTAGTTCCCCCAGGGTATTGCCCATTTTCTTGAATTTGATTATAAGGAAGAAGATTTGATTTTATAGAAGCTTTTAGACGGATAATTGTTGAAAATTGAATGTTTCAGGTTCAAAAAATTGTATGAAAATTTATAAATCGCCATCCCTAGAAAGGGAAGCCTACATTAAAAAAAATATACTAATGCCAACCAAAGTCGAACTGAAGTATCAAAATAATTAATTAAGCATTTTGGAGTCGATATGTACTTGTGTATGCAACGTCTGAAATACTAACCTCAAAGTCCTGACTTTTGGCAGAGGTCGTTGCCAATTTCGAAAGCTTCTTTGCTTCTTCCGCACGTCTGGCATCTTCGGCAGCCTCATCAGCGGCATCTGCAGCTCGCTTGGCGAATTTTTCAGCTTCAAAGGAGCGCTGGGTCGCGCTGTCGGCCATTTCGGCGAGCTGGGAGGCATTAGGCAAATTTGCCTCTCGGGCGGCGTTTGCGTCGCGCTGAGCCTCCTCGGCAGCACTAAGAGCCGATTTGGCCTTATCGGCGGCATCTTCAGCCCGCCTGGCGGCCATAAAGGCCGACCATTCATCTTTTAGCTGAATAAAATACATGGTTATTATTGAAACATTTTCTATTATGGACTATTTCCATCAGCTTGATAAGCAATAGCATTAAAATATGGTAGCAGGAGGGGCAAATGTAAGGGATTAAGGATTAAGGGATGGGGCCCGCCCTCAATGTATAGAAGCTCAACCAATGTTAAATTTTTTTTTACTAGCACTTCTCCCGCGACTTCTTCCGCGTAGATTTCATATTTTCCCGTACTAAATTTAACACCTGACTGCTTCGTTGGCCTAGTGGTCGCAAGCGCTACTGCTGAGTATGATGTCCTGTCCAAAAAATTAGACAAACAATAGGAACACATTAACGTTGTGATAATACTGCCAGTTTCTTACTAATTTGCTCGTGAACTTTTACGGCTCTATTGGTTGCCATCTTGATTTCATTGAAGAAGGCGAGTATTTGATGAACGGAGAATTTAATTATTGTGGTTGGCACAAATGTACTGAAAGTAGCTTGGTAGGGCTAGATAGCTAAAAGAATTATGGTTGCGTGAATAAAAAAGTGAATTAAAAATAACTTTAATTTCGGAAGTCGGTGTCAACGAAAATGCGGAACCAACGCCACTGACTTCCGAAATTAAAGTTATTTTTCACTTTGTAGTGTTTTTTTGAAGTCAGTTGGTTTTTTTTTTTAAGTTTTTATTTTAACATGAATCGTCCAACCAAGCAACAAACTCTGTCTCTAATTTCTGGTTTATCGCGTCCTCATATTAAGTCTTCCAGTTCCGCCCCAGTCGAAACGGGAGAGAAAAATGAGGCCTGCGTCTTCCAATTTTTTTCATCGTAACTTATTAGCCCTCTTCAATCTGGGTTCAGGCCCGGGCACAGTACTGTTTCCGCTTAAACTTACTGGCGATATAAGGGCAGGACTGGAAGACATCAAAGTTACTGCATTAGTGTTGGTCGATTTCTCGAATGCCATTAATACTGTCAGTCACGACATTCTGTTGACATACTGTTCTATGTTATGATTTTTGACGAGGCACTGGAATGGGTCTCCTCTTATCTTCAGAAACGTTAGTACCAGCAGTCCGTTCATGTTGGGGATTCTTCGTTATGCTGGTGTCATTTGGAAACTGGCGTTCCTCAAGGCGGTATGCTTTCTCCTAAAGTTCGGAAGTTATAAGATTAATAAGAATTGAAAACAGAAGGTTTTTAATTCGGTTCATATCATCTGTATACAGATGACTTGCAATTATACTATCAAGGGAGGGTTGAAAAATATCTGAAGCTGTCGACAAATTTAATAGGGACTTGATAGTCATAAAAAGCTGGTGTGATAGATTTGGGGTAGCAGTACCTAAAACCTTATAAGTGACAGGCAATCATCATCGGTAATTCTCGGAGTATGAGTAAGGTAGATGGTACAACTTGCCACCATATTATCGTTTCAATTAATACTGATGTGAAGGACCTAGGCGTGCACATTGATAGTAGGTACCTTGAACTGGCGTGATCAGCCAGAAGGTTACTGGAACGCTGCAGGCTCTGTACGGACTGAAAAATTTATTACCAATGAGAACGAAGAAAAAGCTTGTGCAATCCTTAATTTTCCCCATCATCGATTAGAGTGATGTGTGTTACTATGAACAGAATCCAGATCTCCTCGACAAACTTGACCCTTCTGAATTACAGCGGTGCTATTCTGTAAAAAGATCACCGTGATAACTTAGGTGAAGTGAGCTGTCATTCCACCTGATGCTAGGGATTGACACTATTGACAGCTCACTTTAAGCTCACTTCATCTAAGTTTTCACGGTGAGATTTTTACAGAATAGCATTTCTGAATACGATTTGTTTTAAATCTGCGTAAGTATAATCATGCCTCTGCGCATCGGTCGCTTCGAAAGTGTTTACCACACGCCAGCGCAGAGAGCAAAGGGTGTTGACCACCTTTTTTTAATTTCTTGACTCTCTAATTTGTTTTAGTTATCTATGTAATTTCAGTACATTTGCGCCAGTCACAATATGAATCTCCGTTTATCAAATAATCGTCTTCTTCAATGTCCCACTCACTGACTCACCGCACAGACTTTATTCACTCTTCCTTCTTCGTTAAGTCAATATCTCTGTGGAATGCGCTCTCTCTGGAAATCAGGATGGCAACCAAACGATCATCCTTTAAAATAAAAGTTCGCGAGCACATTCGATAATAAATCATCATAACGTTAATGTTTTCCCATTGTTTGTCTAATTTGTCGGACAGGACCTCATGCGCAGCAGTAGCGCTTGCGACCATAGGCCAACGAAGCAGTCATGTGTTATATGTTGTAGGGGAAAATACGTAATCTACGCGGACGAAGTCGCGGGAAAAGTGCTAGTAAAATAAAACTATAACGTTGGTTAAGCTTCTTTACATTAAGGTAGGGCCCTATCCCATGAATTTGCCACGGGCCTCAAACGGTATTGGTGTAGGTGAAATATCTGAAATACTAACCGGATCGACTGGAAGGTCATCCTGGATGCTTTCGGCAGCGGCGCCCTGCGCCTGGGGACCTTGAGTCGTTTCCTCCTCGTCAGCTTCAGCCTCATCCTGCGGGTCAATCACATCAGCATAGCGAGTGGGCGAACAATAACCAAGTAAACTGCTACTTGTTATATTCACCTACTCGACATGCTAAGTACATTCCTATAATTATATTCCTTCTTCAATGTCCCACTCACTGACTCACCGCACAGACTTTATTCGCTCTTCCTTCTTCGTTAAATCTATTCTCTATAAAAGTTCGTGAGCATATTTATTATTCGAAAGCAAATCATCATAAAGTTAATGTTTTCCCATTGTTTGTCTAATTTGTTGGACAGGAACTCATGAGCAGCAGTAGCGCTTGCGACCATAGGCCAACGAAGCAGTCATGTGTTATATGTTGTAGGGGAAAATACGAAATCTACGCAGACGAAGTCGCAGGAAAAGTGCTAGTAAAATAAAACTATAACGTTGGTTGAGCTTCTTCCTATCCCATGAATTTGCCACGGGCCTCAAACGGTATAGTTACACAACTGTTGCTGTTGCTATACTTGGTGTAGGTAAAATATCTGAAATACTAACTAAATCAGAGTGTCCCTCTTCCTCGCTGCTTTCAGCAGCGGCGCTCTGCGCCTGGGGATCTTGAGCCGTATCCTCCTCGTCAGCTTCAGCCGCATCCTGCGGGTCAATCAGATCAGCATAGCGAGTGGGCGAACAATAACCAAGTAAACTGCTACTTGTTGTGTTCACCTACTCGACATGCTAAGTACATTCCTATAAGAAGCAGTCATGTGTTATATGTTGTAAGGGAAAATACGAAATCTACGCGGACGAAGTCGAGGGCGAAGTGCTAGTAACAAAAAACTATAACGTTGGTTGAGCTTCTTTACATTAAGGTAGGGCCCTATCCCATGAATTTGCCGGGTGTGTATCAGTTGATATAATAACAAAAAATGTAACGTTTACTTGACCTAATTTTAGTTAATATACTTTTGTTTAATATAATGATTAGTTGGGCTAATGAATTGTTGATATAATTTCATTTTACCTAATTTCTTATAATATAATGAACTTTTCCTATAATGCTCATTTGACATAATATTAATTTAGTATATTATTCATTTACTATAATATTCATAATCTCTAAGCAACTTTTAATATAATTTAAGTCTTATTTTTCTTCGCTTTATACCCTATACACCTGCCACCCTCAACTATTGTTACCAGGAGAAACTGGTTGCAATCTGGACTTTAGGGACCCCGACTCGGATAGGTTAGAAGGGGATGGCGGGGTCGTGTGAGCGTGCGAAGCGAGCGAATAGACCCCGCCATCCCCTTCGTGGTTATTTTTTTATGAACCACCCAGAAGTAGGAGCCCGGCGAAGCGGGGCTCCGTCGACTAAGCCCACCCTCGACCATGCATAGAATATTTTAAGGTTTGGTTTTGGTGCCATTTGAGTTAGGTTAGAACTGTGACCATTAAACATGAAAATTAGGTCTAAAGAACATTAGGTCAAATGAACGTTAAATATAAAAAGAATATTATATATATTGAAAATTAAATAAAATTAACGTTATACTAAATGTTATTATATTAAAGGAAAACTATATGATATAAAACATTAGGTCATATGAGTTTGGGTTATTTGATATTATAGCATATGAAAATTATATTATATGAACGTTATTTCAAGTGAAATTAGTGCATTTGTTATTATACCAAACACTAGCTTCTGCCCGCGACTTCGTCCGCGTGAAATTTTACCTTCCCCCATTCACCCTCTTAGGGGTGGAATTTCGAAAAACCCTTTCTCAGTGGATACCTACTCTTCACAAAGAACACACCCTCCAAATTTCATATCTCTAGGACCAGCGGTTTAGGCTGTGCGTTGATATATCAATCAGTCAGTCAGGACTTTGAATTTTATATTTTATTATCATAAACAACTGGCTTCTGCCCGCGACTCGTCCGCGTCAAGTTTCTTTTTCTAGTCGCCCTAACCACCCCGTCGCATGCCCCCGCTATCACTTCGTTTTCACTTTCGTTTTGACCTTTTTCTTTTTGCTCGGCTCCTAAGGGTGCTAGCGTGATGCCATGTCCTATAACCTATAGCCTCAAGAATTGGGCTATCAAAAGCAAAAAGAATTTATCAAATCCGACCAGAAGTTCCAGAGATTAGCGCGTTCAAACATACAAACACAAAAAGAAACAAACTCTTCAGCTCTATTATTAGTATAGATCAATCAACAATCAATCAGCTTATTAGCCTATCGTAGTCCACTGCTGGACAAAGGCCTCTCCCAGACTGCGCCACAGCACCCTGTCCTCCGCCTTCCGCATCCAGTCTACCCCAACCACCTTCTTTAGGCCGTCCGCCCATCTAGCTGGGGGCCGTCCCACACTACGCTTGCCGATACGTGGTCTCCACTCCAGGACTCGTCTGCTCCACCGGCCACCGGTCCTTCGACAGACATGGCCAGGCCACTGCCACTTCAGTTTGCTTACTCTGCAAGCTATGTCGGTAACTCCGATTCCTTTCCGGATAATTTGTGTGTTCCTCTGTGGCCGGACCACAGTTTAGTACTCAGATGCTATAGTTCGAAATAATACCTACCTAAAGTCTAATTTCATCGGGATATATGTATGAATATTTTTAGTACCTCAAGAGATATCTTTTTAATTAACAATTTATGTGGTCCGGCCGCCAAGCAGGCGTAGCAGGCCGCGCCACCTTAAAATTAAATAGGTTATAATGAACTATTAATAAATCAATATCCCGAAAAAAAACTACCTAAAGAGTACCTTGCATACGACAAATATGGTCCAATAAACCCCTTTAGTTAAGGAGTTATTGGTCATAGGGTGTGGTCCGGCTGGAAGGTATACTCTGCAGCAAGTCAATTTTGCAATATTTGATACATCTATGGGCAAATAGGTAAAACAATGAACGTTATGCTAGGGGCATTTTGCGTTTTAGTAATTTTATATTATCTCCGAAACTGTATGACCAATTGATATACTGTAAATGGCAAATCTTATCTGTATGATGTTCTTGTGATACTGAAATAATTTATTGTCATAAGAATTCATATTTTGTTGCTCAAATAATCAACCAAACGTAAGTATGCCGAAAAAAAATTTGTTTAATGCAATAAAAGAAGTATAAAAGATAAAATATAAAAGATAGAGATATGGTATCGCGGACTTTTTTGTAGAAATAATGAAGACGAACCAGGTAGCCATACATTGTTTTTAATTTTAAGCAACTGTTTAGGCAGCGCACGCAAATAATTCTGTTTTATGTGGTATTTTTTTCCGACTTGCTAGACAAAAGTTGTGATAGCTCGGTTAATATACATGCTATGGAAACAATTTATAGCCTATAGCACTCAGGAATAATGTAGCTTTCTGCCAGTTAAAAAAATGTTAGAATTGGATTATGAGTTCCAGAGATTACCCACTACATACAAACTTACAAACTTACAATTTTTACCTCTTTATAATATTAGTATAGATTACACACCCGAATTTGCCACGGGCCTCAAACGGTATAGTTACACACACCACTGTTGCTGTGCCTATACTTGGGACATTGGTGTAGGTGAAATATCTGAAATACTAACCGGATCGACTGGAAGGTCATCCTGGATGCTTTCAGCAGCGGCGCTCTGCGCCTGGGGATCTTGAGTCGTATCCTCCTCGTCAGCCTCAGCCGCATCCTGCGGGTCAATCACATCAGCATAGCGAGTGGGCGAACAATAACCAAGTAAACTGCTACTTGTTATGTTCACCTACTCGACATGCTAAGTACATTCCTACGAGTATAAGAAGCAGTCATGTGTTATATGTTGTAAGGGAAAATACGAAATCTACGCGGACGAAGTCGCGGGCGAAGAGATAGTAAAAAAATATATATATCGTTGGTTGAGCTTCTTTACATTAAGGTAGGGCCCTATCCCATGAATTTGCTACGTGCCTCAAACGGTATAGTTACGCCACTTTATTGGTGTAGGTGAAATATCTGAAATACTAACCGGATCGACTGGAAGGTCATCCTGGCTGCTTTCGGCAGCGGCGCCCTGCGCCTGGGGATCTTGAGTCGTATCCTCCTCGTCAGCTTCAGCCGCATCCTGCGGGTCAATCACATCAGCATAGCGAGTGGGCGAACAATAACCAAGTAAACTGCTACTTGTTACGTTCACCTACTCGATATGCTAAGTACATTCCTTTACTTACGATGTTAACTGGCGGCGATTCATCTTCCTCTAAAACTGGCGCACTTGGGGCAGCTTCGGCAGATGAGCCATATAGTCTTTTGGCTTCAGCAATCATTAGCTCGGCAGCCATTTGTTTTTGCGCTACGTCGGCCTCGGCGTGGCGGGCAGCCTCGTCGAAAATCCTTACATCTACGTCACCGGTGTAGGTAACCTGAGTCAAAATCAAAATGATTGTTTTTACATAAACCTACATGGGCAATTATCAAACGTCAGAAGCTAGGTGCACGTTTCCAATTGGTCGCTTCCTATGGAGAAGAGCCGGCAAGAAACTCCACGGTACTGTATTAAAAATAATGGGCTTTTATAATGTTTTTAAATTACAGTATTAATAGGTATGGGAGGAAAAGTAGGCCAGTCAACAAGTACCAGGTACTTAATCTATACTAATATTATAAAGAGGTAAAATTTGTAAGTTTGTATGTAGTGGGTAATCTCTGGAACTCATAATCCAATTACATACATTACAACATACAACATTTTTTTAACTGGCAGAAAGCTACATTATTCCTGAGTGCTATAGGCTATAAATTGTTTCTATAGCATGTATATTAACCGAGCTATCACAACTTTTGTCTAGCAAGTCGGAAAAAAATACCACATAAAACAGAATTATTTGCGTGCGCTGCCTAAACAGTTGCTTAAAATTAAAAACAATGTATGGCTACCTGGTTCGTCTTCATTATTTCTACAAAAAAGTCCGCGATACCATATCTCTATCATTTATATTTTATCTTTTATACTTCTTTTATTGCATTAAAAAAAGACGGGTTGCACTCCGGGAGTGCCGGCAGAAGTGAAAACTTGAACATTAACGTTGAAATAAATCAATTATTAATTGAATTAATATAACAAATTTTTTTTTCACTATTTCTGCGTCATTTTTTTATTAATCGATGCACTTTGTTCAATTTCCATATTTTAAACACTTTATATACACGAATTTGACGAATACACAGCAGTGTGGCTACTACACAGACGGTCGAGCCATCAGCTGTCCATCCACGTCCGCGTCCGCGTCTGCGTCCGCGTCCGCGTCCACCATCACCATCACATCATATCACATCACATCACCATCACCATCGCCATCGCCATCGCCATCATCATCGCCATCGCCATCACCATCGCCATCACCATCACCATCGCCATCGCCATCACCATCACCATCAATCCATCCATCCATTATCGTGTCTCACTTGGTTCACTTCGGTTGGCGCCGCCGTAGAAAGAGATGGGGGGGGAATCTCTCCTGACGGTCACGTGTCCTGGCGCGATGCCCTGACGCGAGTTTAACATTTTTTACCCATTATCAAAAGTGTTCAACGCCGCTAAAGAAGTTTTCACTTCAAAAATTTTTTTCGGCATACTTACGTTTGGTTGATTATTTGAGCAACAAAATATTAATTCTTATGACAATAAATTATTTCAGTATCACAAGAACATCATACAGATAAGATTTGCCATTTACAGTATATCAATTGGTCATACAGTTTCGGAGATAATATAAAATTACTAAAACGCAAAATGCCCCTAGCATAACGTTCATTGTTTTACCTATTTGCCCATAGATGTATCAAATATTGCAAAATTGACTTGCTGCAGAGTATACCTTCCAGCCGGACCACACCCTATGACCAATAACTCCTTAACTAAAGGGGTTTATTGGACCATATTTGTCGTATGCAAGGTACTCTTTAGGTAGTTTTTTTCGGGATATTGATTTATTAATAGTTCATTATAACCTATTTAATTTTAAGGTGGCGCGGCCAGAGAGCACTGCTTGGCGGCCGGACCACATAAATTGTTAATTAAAAAGATATCTCTTGAGGTACTAAAAATATTCATACATATATCCCGATGAAATTAGACTTTAGGTAGGTATTATTTCGAACTATAGCATCTGAGTACTAAACTGTGGTCCGGCCACAGAGGAACACACAAATTATCCGGAAAGGAATCGGAGTTACCGACATAGCTTGCAGAGTAAGCAAACTGAAGTGGCAGTGACCTGGCCATGTCTGTCGAAGGACCGGTGGCCGGTGGAGCAGACGAGTCCTGGAGTGGAGACCACGTATCGGCAAGCGTAGTGTGGGACGGCCCCCAGCTAGATGGGCGGACGGCCTAAAGAAGGTGGTTGGGGTAGACTGGATGCGGAAGGCGGAGGACAGGGTGCTGTGGCGCAGTCTGGGAGAGGCCTTTGTCCAGCAGTGGACTACGATAGGCTAATAAGCTGATTGATTGTTGATTGATCTATAATAATAATAGAGCTGAAGAGTTTGTTTCTTTTTGTGTTTGTATGTTTGAACGCGCTAATCTCTGGAACTTCTGGTCGGATTTGATAAATTCTTTTTGCTTTTGATAGCCCAATTCTTGAGGTTATAGGACATGGCATCACGCTAGCACCCTTAGGAGCCGAGCAAAAAGAAAAAGGTCAAAACGAAAGTGAAAACGAAGTGATAGCGCGGGCATGCGATGCGATGCGACGGGGTGGTTAGGGCGACTAGAAAAAGAAACTTGACGCGGATGAGTCGCGGGCAGAAGCCAGTTGTTTATGATAATAAAATATAAAATTCAAAGTCCTGACTGACTGATTCATATATCAACGCACAGCCTAAACCGCTGGTCCTAGAGATATGAAATTTGGAGGGTGTGTTCTTTGTGAAGAGTAGGTATCCACTGAGAAAGGGTTTTTCGAAATTCCACCCCTAAGAGGGTGAATGGGGGAAGGTAAAATTTCACGCGGACGAAGTCGCGGGCAGAAGCTAGTTAAATAGAAAATGGTCTACAAATGTACAGTCTACAAGACTTTAAAGAAGAGGTAGGATTATCAGAAATAAAATGTCCTGGACTTTGGACTCTATTCTCCTTATTAATAAACGCATATTAAACTTATGGCAACAGGCAAATGTATGGTTCATCTGAAGGTTATACTGGTTTGTACCTTTACTCAGCGTGTATTAAAATCTGACCTGGGTAGGTATACCTACGTTTATATCGCTCCATTACGGGAAAACTCCCATCGGTTTACCTAGTAGTAGGACTCTACCAACTCTTTTGACAGGATATTTGGTTAGTAGGATATTGGGTTGTTAAGGTCATAGCACACGTAGCAAACCGGAAAGGGATCGGCACCGTATCAACTCGAGCCTTTCAGTATTCTTTGTATGAAACTCCCTACTGCAACGCACGCTAATCGGAATCGCAACGTAATCGCCTCGCCTCGGGACAAGCTCACGAACCGCGGTGCGGTGCGTTACGGCTCGTTGTCCTTGCGCTTACGGCTCGTCGTCCCCGCGCTTATATCTCTCCGTACCCGAGCTTACGTCTCTTTTTCTACGCTTGCCCCTCTCTCTCACCCCTCCGGCCTGTCTGCTGCACCATCAACCAGCGATCGGCGAACCGTAAGCACGGCGTCGCCTTAGCCGTATCTGAGTCGACGTATCGGAGCTTCTGATCCGCTTTGGTTACATGCTTACGTTAGGTTGACGCCTGTTTGACGGCGAGATGAAAGGCGATACGGTGCCGAGCCCTTTCCGATTTGATATGTGAGCTATGACCATTAGTGTGTTACGCAATTCCTAGGATATTAAGAACTCTGGGAACTAGCCGCACGTCTACAAAACAGCAAATAATAGTACCTATAGTAAACAGTGCTGCACACCCCCACCCTATTTCAAGTTAAACAAATATCAACTTAATTCAATGACAATTAATTGATTGAATAGTTGATTTCAGAATGACTAGCACTATTGAAAAAGTTATAAAAATGTTTGAAGTTGTAGCGTAAACTGAACTTTATTATGTAGGAATTTAAAGTTATTTTTCCATTCATTCATATTTGTTTACATTTTTGGCAAATAAATTGCAAACGCAGATTAGGTACTAGCAACATTTTAGTGCTCCTCATCAATACTGGCTAACTAAGCATGACGGTATTTCAGTTTGAAGAAGCTAGGAATTTAGTTGACAGAGTAGAATTGAAAGCAAGTACAAACATACATCCGTAATTGTTTTATAAACACGAGGACAGTAATATAAATGGATTGCAAGTAATATAACAATTTCACAATACAATTCATACTTATCACACTAATATTATAAAGGCGAAAGTTTGTGAGTGTGTGTGTGGTGGGTGTGTTTATATATGTTTGTTACTTCTTCACGCCCAAACGGCTGAACTGATTTAGATGAAAGGTATAGAGATAGTTTGAGTCCCGGGGAAGGACATAGGATAGTTTTATCCCGATATTCCCACGAGATCGACATTTACGCGGGTAAAACCGCGGGGCGCAGCTAGTAATATTATAAATTCGAAAGTGTGTCTGTCTGTTACCTCTTCACGCTTAAACTGCTGAACCGATTTAGAGGAAATTTGGTATAGAGATAATTTGAGTCCCGGGAAAGGACATAGGAGTTTTTATCCTGATATTCCCACGGGATCGAAACTTATGTGGGTGAAACAGCGAGGCGCTGCTAGTTGTAAATATTATGTTTTTAATGGAATTAAAAATATCATGTTTCCAATAGTCCTTAGCAGCATTGAATAGAGAGAAGTGGAAAGAGAGTAGGGAGGCCTTTGCCCTGCAGTGGGACATCACAGGCTAATAATATACAGGGTGAAATTTTAATTACCGTTATCCTCTTAAGGGGTCATCGTACTCATCATTATAAACAACTTTTACTATAGGAATAAACCTGAAATCGTGAAAAAAAAACCAGCTGTTCCCTACATTTATACTCGCATAACTCGTCAAAATGTAGGGCTAGGGCTTTCGTGGATAAAATAATATATGCTCTGAATAAAATTGATTGTATCCAATTGTTTGTGCTACAATGAACAAATGGGATTTCATGGCTCGGAAGCAGTGAGTAGTCAATCGCTTGGAAAATTCAGTTTCAGCCGTAATTCATATTCCTTCCATCGTGAAAGCTACCAGTTTATTCAATAATTTTCATGATGCCTAGGTACAGGTGTTCAACGAAAAATTTTTATTTTCAATGCCTTTTAAAAAAAGATGTTTGAGAAAGGCTTAAGAAAGAACTTACTTTAAATCTTCTCACTTTTCTAAATCTCGATTGTTCTTGATGTTAATTTATTTCTAACACACAATCTATTTTACAATTTAACACTAAGATATATATAGATATTATATACAAGTGTATATTAAAAAGAAAGGAAAAAAAAACAAAAAGAAAGGGGCTCATTGGGCATCAAAAAATTCGTCCGCATCGCAAATATAAACGATGTATGACACATAGGTTTACAGACTTACAGACCCCATCGTCAGTAAATACGAAGGAAATGAATGCATGTTATTTTATCGCATTCTGTAGATACTAAGAGAAAATACACGAAAAGAAATCTGTAATCCATCTATTTATACCTACCTATATGCAAAAAAAAATGAATCACCGAAACGTACCTACTTATGTACGCGCATAACTTCCGAACGACTACACCAAATTGCATAATTCATTTTTTGTTGTGTTGCAGGTTTGCAGGTTTTCGTTATAACAAGGTTTGTATGAAAGAAAATTTCAGAAATTCAAAAAAAAATTGCACCTGCGATGCGGGGGCCGGCCCCTAGTAAGATATAAAAATGAAGACTCAATTTTGGATAATAGTGCACAGCTTCACCATGGAATATAAATTGTTGTAAAAAGTAAGTACCATTTTCATAACATTGTGTAATATAAGTGATAAATGATAATAAACTATAAGTTATTTATTATATCTTATTACCGATTTATTTTCATTTACCTACAGAATATAATAAAACAACATGTCTAGACTTTATTTGTTTCGGTTTTAATGACGATTGGATCTAGTCTGACAACATCCTGAAATATATTTATATGCCATACATCGTTTATATTTAATCAAGAAAAATCGACTCAGACAATTTAAAGTTAGTTCTTTCCCATTGTTTATTAAAAGTAAAAACAAAATGAAATTAATTAACTGTACGCTCCTACAGAACTGCATTCCTTGGAGAAAATTCAATCAATGGCGACCTGGATTCATGCTAAGCTGTTAATCCTCTTTTTCCAGTTTAATTAATTTAACTTGGTCTTCTTCTTTAGTTTGTATTGTAATGATTTCTTAGCTCGTTTCAGTCCACTGCCTTGGGATAGCTTGATTAAGTTGAATAAATTATGAAAACAAAAGCGCATTACCTAAGTTTACGCTACCTCACGTTAGGCAGGTGAAAACGAATGTGTTGATAAAGGGCGAAGAATTGAATCCTGAAGGTAGCACAATATCCTAGGGCTTAACTTTGGGTTCTAAGCTTTGGTGGGGCCCACATATTAATTAAATTATCAAAAAAGGTAAACCCCGCATCATATGCTGTTAGAAAAAATCGTAATTTAACTGATATAGAGGCAGCCCGTTTACTGTACTCTCGCTATTTTCATAGTGTAATGTCGTACGGTATTCTGTTGCGCGGAAATGCCGCCGACATTCTGACTACCTTCGTTTTGCAGAAAAGAGCTGTTCGATCAATATATAAATTAAGTTCGAGACACTCTCTCATAGAGAAATTTAAGGAGATTGACTGTGCCTTCTAATTACGTTTTTTAAATTTTTTTATGTGCCCTTAGGTTGTTTAAAAAATACATTGATATTCCATAATATATATCTAGGAACACACACAAAGGACATCATTCATTTCGTACCCAAAAATATTAAAGTATGTTTAGTACTTTCAACTCAAATAGCAGCCAGGGGTTAATTATAGATCTATGTTGTAATAGTTAAATCAAGTTCGGGATGTAAAAGTTGGTATTTTTTAAATGTTATGTTTAAAATACTTGTTATAAAAATATGCTTTCTGGCATTTTCAATCTCAAATAGCAGCCGGGGGTTAATTGTAGACTTTCGTTGTATGTAATAGTAAAAAAATACTCATGATGTTATTTCCCATAAGAAAATTGTACTTTCATTTTTGAGTATAAATTGTTCGACACTTGGATGATGTCCTTCGTTGTACCTACAACAATAAGGCTCATGAAGAAAAACTATTTAAAAAAAAAAAAAAAAAACCGACTTCTAAAAAAACATACTAGGTACAAAGTAAAAAAAATAACTTTAATTTCGGAATTCGTTGTCGTTGGTACCGCATTTTCGTTATTTGACACCGACATCCGAAATGAAAGTTATTTTTCACTTTGTAGTGTTTTTTTTTTTTCAAATTTAAACATCCAAGTTAATTTCCGGATTTTTATATACGCATTGAAACATTGAAATTGATACATTTTTTATATTAATATTTACTTTGTAAATTATTTTAATTATTGTGATTGTGAAGATTATGTATGGTCATTGTATTTTTTTTCCTCAGTTGGTTTTAATCATGGTCTGGCAGTTTGAGTACCTAATTTATGCGGCCTACACTAGTATCGTTTCTTTGGTATTATTCGTCGGAACGTTGAGCTTCTTAGGTTCTGAGTTAAGCTGCATGGTTACTGGCAAATGCGTGCACTGACTGGACGGTCCACATAATCTCTGTGGTTCCTTCCTCAAAAGGCCATTTCAGACACCAATCTGCATGGTCTTCACATGATCGGACCAAGATCTGGACTTCAAAAGAGACTGTGACCTTCGAGTTTGTTTCTGCCTTTCTTCTCAGAGTAGTCAGATAGACGCCACCCTCATCTAGCTTATATAGTATGATTGACGTACAAAAGTGTTTGAACAATACAAACCTATTTACAGAAACAAAATCATTTATCATTTAATTTATTTAATCCGTTTAATGTTAAATACAAAGTATGGTAAAGGGTGGGGGTGGGGGAGGTTTCATAGATAGGTAGCTACATAAAATGTTGTTTGACCCAGCAGGTGCTTACGACATTAAAAGGCTGGAAGAAACCAGTCTATATCTAATAGTTTCTAGATAAAACGTAAGAAAATATAAATTGCTGAAAATTATTATGAGGTAGAAGATATTTACCCATTCACCGGAGGTCTCGTATTCGGATTGAGGTTCAGCCTCCTCTAACTCGCAAGGGCAGACTGGGTCCTATAACACGAGAAGTGATGTTAATCTTCCCAATATTTAAGAATATAAATCATTAGTATGTTATTCTGAATTAGTCGATTATTAGTTTTACTAAAATATAATAATATTAAATATGTTTTATTTAAATAAGTATAAATAAATAATTAATAACTTGTTATTCTATTAGTACCTACATAATGTTAGTATATTGTTACATAATTATTTAATTAAATAATCATAAATATAAAAATAATAGATACCTAAAAAAATATTTAAAAAAATATATAAAATAAATAATAATTAATATTATTTAAAATGATAATAATAAAATTAATTAATTAATTAATAAAACATTGCCTATACTGAGGCAGCCATGACTGCAGGAGCGCTTCCACCGGAGACCCAGGGGTAGTGGAAGAAACTCCGGATGAATTTTGTCATGTTGATTACAAAACTAAAAAAATAAATAAACAACACTAAAAACAAAAGGATAAAATTACGTAAGTTTATGCAGTTTTTTATTAGAAATATACCAACAGAATGCGTTACAGAAAATGGAAAACTTCTACATCACGCTTTAGTTGAGCTCGATTCAATATCTTAATTCATTTTTTATTTCTATTACCTGTCATTATTTTAGTTTTAGTACTTTGGTATAAAGTTTTATTAGAGCTCAACTTCAATGCGTTCAGTGTCCGTTTCCAACCAATGCTTGAAAAACTTGGTAGAAAGTTATGTAACTGAAAACACTTGAAGTCTTTTTCAACATAATGTTTGTTCAGATGTATGTTATGTATGAAAGTTGCAATGATCTTTTCCAGGAATTTAACCTACTTATATTTATTAATTATCTTAGAAGGCGTCAAGCAATTACCTACCTACTGAAAGACAATTCCTCATCATAAAGATAAATCAGTAGTTGCATAGACAAATCAATAGTGACTTTATGAGTCATTTGACAAAGGAACGTTAATTCGATAAAACTAGAATACGCTGTTAATTAGGTCTGCTTTGTATGCTATAAAGTGTGTCGCATGATAACATGACCCCACTGAAGCCCCCGCTAGGCCAAATGCGAGCGAATTCTGCGCGCTGAGCGTTCGGTACGAAGTGTACGAACCGAGTTATCGACAACTTCTCCTAACGGAGCGGACAAATGCCGCATAAACCATTGTAGAGGTGCCATAGAGATACAAACCTAGGTGCCATAGAGATACGAACCTACCATTTCTTTCAGGCCCATTGGGGCTGGAAGAGTCTATTTTCCACGTGACGCGTTCAGTTGCGGTTACGTCGATTTACTGTCAAGCACGAGGGGCGGAGAAGTTCTGGGTAAGGGAGGGGGGGTCTCCTGGGCGCGCATACGTATACAGTATAGAACACAATGCGGCATCGGTCTGCGTCGACGTGGTCTGCGCGCCAGCGTACCAGCCGCCGCGGCTGTCATAAATATACTTAACATGCTAGCCGTTGCTGGCATAACACTGCCGACCGAAGCACGAGAAGCCGCGTGCCGTCCTCAGGTAAGTCCCGCTGCGCGCTCGCACTTCAAATTTATTTTTTATAGGCGATTTTTTTAATTTTGGCGTACTTTTTTTTGCTTGCGAAATTTCAGTTACTAACCTACATGTTATCGGGCTCTTATCAAAAGCCGCGTGTAAACCCGGGTTTTTTTTAATTTCCTTATTTTGTACTGAACACGGCTGTTTAACAATTACTTCGTATGATTTGGGTGACTCAAAATTAGTCAAGATTCGGGTTGTTATCTTTTCATATTGAGTGCGGGCATTTGATATTTGACAAAATAATAAACTACGTTCTCTTTCTAACCTTCTGTATACTATCATGTTACGAGTAGTGCCGAGCGGCGGAGTACTAAGTGGAACGTTTCGGCGCTGGATCATGTCGCGGCGTCATGTGTGTGCGGCTCTATTCCACTATGCTCTTATCAGTGAGTTCCGCGTATCGTTACACCGTTATCACTGGTGGCTCGTGGTGGCGTGTTCAAGGCATTTTCAGTACCTATTTTGTCGCCTATCCAATGTTTAGTTAACACGATTTAGGTATTAATACTGTGCCCGACAAATGTATACGACGTATAAACTCTAGCGCGACTTGAACGTAACGGCAGTTATCCCTACAAAACAAAGAATAGAAAAGAAAATTGTGTAACGAATGATATTGTTAGAGCTACTCGTAGAGTGTGGAATGTATTGTTTGAAAATAACATGAATGGAACACGTTCTAGTATGTATCTCATTGGTTCTCAATTGTAAATAATACTTAATGTTAGTTCAACAAAGTTGCTGAATGCAAATTGATATTCGTTTGTCTGTAATTTGATAGGAAGTTTTGAAGACACAAAATTGGAACATAGTCTCTTATCTGAAAAAAGTAAATAGGTACCTATTTCTGACTAGAATTTTTAAAAACCACTTTCACACTGTCTCATTGCAAAGCAATAGGCCTTCTGTCATACAGAGAACATACGAACATATATGGTGATTTCAATTGTTTAATAACATTAAGAACAGATGGAGAGATGAGTTAGAGAAATTCTAATTAAGTAAACCAAAACATCTACATGTTGGGTTAGAACTAGACAGTCAATAAAACCGAATCTTGGTTACTATAAGATAGATAACCTACCGAGGAGATTACCATTATCTAAATAGACAAAATTAATTTATATATTTAAAAAAAATTGTACTTGATTTAACTACCTACTGAGCATCGCACTACTTATGTAGTTTAAGATGGTAGCTGTTAGCAGTAAGTATAGTTAACTATCACGTTTGTCGATTGTACAGTAGAAAATAATATTTAATTGATATCCTTTGTCAATTTGCTGTTTTAGAACAATTTCATACAACTGTCAAAGAATGACAATTGTGATTGTAATACTTATACGGACGATTTAAGATAGTCGTCAATTTGCTAAGTAACAAACCCTGACTTGACTTGAAGCTGTTGAAAAATGATGTTTCCATGAGGCTCCACTTGGGGACCACATAAGGGTCAACTTGAATTATTTTTGTACTTGCCACTAACTCAACTTGTATTGTTTGAGTGACCTTATATTTTCAATGCTTAAATATTTTATGAAATGAAAAACTGTGTTACATTTTGGCCAAAATCGAGCACACAAGCATTTATTTCAATTAGACAGGGAGTAATATCATGATGTTAGTCACGGTTATCAGAAAGATAATTGCCCAAATGAAAATATTAATTAGTTCAATATCAGAAGTGAATAAATTAAACTGAAGAGCATTCAAAGTGTTTATTTAGTAGGTATTTGCTTTCTAAGATCTATATTTTCATAACACACAATCATGACATAGGTACATAGTGGGACATCCCATGAAAAACTTCATTTCTATTTTTAAAGAAAATTGGGCCTATAAAATACTGAAATATATGTACCGTTAATATATATATGTTTACCGGACTGTAGGTATAATTAATTATTGGAGAAGGTATACTTGTACCTATGTATACAAGAGTAACATAAAAATGTTAAAGTTGAATAAGGAAGCTTAGAGCTTCATTCAGAAATTGCTGTTCTTATTTCTCTACGTTTTTCGTGGATATTAAATTTTAAAGATAAGTAGTAGTTATTTTTTGAGTAATATAGGGATTTTAGGTAAGAGGTAGAGTAGCATAATTATACCTATCTAGATTATAATTTTGAGGATTTTACAACTGCATAATATGTAAAAAAAAACTTTCAAAATATTTACAATAAATATAAAGGTAATGGGGTATAGATGGATTAGGGGGCAACTCGTCCACTTCGAAACTGAGACCAGGGAACAATTCCACCTTTCTAATTTGATAAGGGGGGCAACTCGTCCAACTTCGAAACTGGGGTAGGGGTATAGATAGGGTAGGGGTATAGATAGGGTAGGGGTATAGATAGGGTAGGGGTATAGGCTGAGGATATAAGTTTACATCCTGATTGGAGATAGACTGTCGGTTTAATTTAGATAATTATTGCAAAATTAGGAGTTGCTAAACACAATTGACACACTTTAAACCAAGTTTAGGAAACATTTAGTAAACCTAAAATCATATTATAAATCTGAATCTGAAATTAATTAATAAGTAGTTATTAGTAGTGCTTACATCGTAAAAGGTGTCAGTATCATCCTGGACGCGCCGATGGCTCAAGCGATCACAGCCACGGCCTCCTCGTCTGCAGTGTCGGTCGCCCATTTCTTCGAAGTCAGCAACAGTTAGATAATTACTTTATGAACGAACACAGCAGCGACCGCTTCTAATTACTCTTCAAGGTTTCGAAGCGTGGAATTGCGTCCGTGTAAGCGTCCTAGGGGCAAAGTGACCGGAAGCTTGTGTTAATGGCGCTCAAATATCGATCGTCGTTTTTACGACTATATTCCGCTCAAACCTAAACAAAGAACACAAAACGAAAACCGTCAATGTGTGACTGCCGGTACAGTGCGGGGAATACCTTTTAGACTTTCCAATTACTATCGCCGCCGCGTTACCAATTAACATACATTTTGGCGTTTTTAGGACGGAAAGTACCAAGGACAGGTCGATTTCGGAAACTGAACTTACCACTGCGTCGGGCTCCCCCACGCTTGCGCGCGCCGCTCGGGACACGCCTCCCTTGCAAAGCGACGTAACTTTTCGCGGATCTTAAAGTTTGAGACGCCTCGTAACGCTATGAGTTGCGTTAGCTGCTGCGCAGTTTTACGGTGCCCTAGTTATTTCGGGTGCCGTCCTAGTTACAACGAGGCCACAGTGCTGTTTTAATCATCAGCAGCGATTTTTATTCGAGAGGCCGCGACGGGTGGCACGAGCTCGTAGAGACTGATTTCGATCGTTAAATTTGCGTCATTTTCGCTGCGCAGCTTTCGTCATGCGCACTACGGCGTTGAGCCCACCAATCATTCCATCTGACAATTATCCATCATAAATTGGCGATCGTTTTTTCATTAATTATGATGATATAAGTGTTCAAATCACTTGAAGGGCCATCGCTAGTTCTTAACGAATATATGAAAGCCCAAAATTATTCCTATTAGAAAAAAATATGTGGCATTCATTAGAAAGGATAGCATATGCCACGCCCTTTGCAGACCCATTGTCATTGTTATATTGTTAGAAAACTGTTAAATCCATTTGAATTATTTAATATTGTCGTCTAATATCCGTAATAGCGTTACAACTAAGTACAAAATCGTTTATAGGGCAATAACGATACTATGAAATAGGATAAAGAATGATAAGATGTTTTATCAATTTATAGAATAGAATAGAATACTCTTTATTATGTGTCTCTTTATTGTGTGTATGTTTATCATCAATACCTAGTCGAAGAATAATAGAATAGAATAGAATACTCTTTATTATGTGTCTCTTTATTGTGTGTATGTTTATCATCAATACCTAGTCGAAGAATAAAAAAATTACAGGGGCAGGTGCGAAGGGTATATGGGTGGGTGTAGTTGGTGGCTATAGGTATGTAGCTTGGGCTGTGGTTCTCGCAGTACTCAAGAAGAAGGGGAGGTGATATGCCATTTAGTTCAAGTAAGCCAAGGCCGGTCTGGTGGGAATAACGCTTACACGTGTGACCTACATAGCTGCCGAGGGGCTACGAAAACGCACGACGGAGCACGACGAGCGCGCGCCCCGTCAGTCGTCATCAAGTACCAAGCCAACTGATCGATATCTAACTGGTACCACATTTACGGTACAAAATTATGCAGCGTATGACGAGTTTTCTTTGTTCGGTAGGTACTACACATGAAATAGAGCACGTGTGTATACTACGGTCACTGACCTCGTAATTTATTTGCAAGCCGCCGATCCAGTACTCCCACAGCTCCAGATCAGCAATCTTCCACTTTATCACTATTTAATACGTCACAAGGTGTTTTTACCGATGGTACTAAACTAACACTTTAGTGTGTTACGTACGCGTCCCCCTGTCGCAGGTATGAGGTTGCTCCAAGCTGATCAAAGGTGGCGCACGGTACGACTCTACGGAGTGCATCGATCGCGATTACATCACCACTTGCGTCCTTTCTCTGCGCGCGCAGCACGCCCCGTGGCCCCCTCCCCGGGCCCACCGCCGCGTCCCTCTCACAGCAAACGCCATGGCTCGCGCTACGTGCCGCCATTCGCACTTTGGTCTTCGTCCGCTTCGGTCGTGCTCTCGGAACTCTTAGTAACCTAGTGCAAGTTTAACTTTAGTTGAATATTTTCAAACTTAGTTTTTTTTCGTGCGATGTGAGGCGCGTTAAAGTTAACTGGAAATAGGGACTAGTAGTGATCATAAATCAACTTAAAAGTGAACAAAAATAACTTTACTTTGGATTTAAAAATTTGTGAGATGTTCGCGACCTACTTTTACAACTTCCGTATAAGTAGTTGAATTTCCATTTCGCGTTTTTTTATCATTCGTTCTGAAAGTTATACCATTAGCAAATTCGGTTCGCGTTCGGTTGTGCGCTGTTACAGAACAATTAGTAATATTTTTCTTTGTCATGTGACTCACGTCTTGCTGTAGCAGTTCGCGCACGTGTCGCGTTTAAGTTTAATATTTTAATTACAGTTGGAGCTGAACATAGCTGAACTATGAAGACTAGAAGGAAGAAAATTAAAATGTCAGTCGTGTCGGGGGGAGGAATCGACTCGACTTTAATATAAATACTAGTCAGTCTTTTTCTCTCTCCTATATGGTTGGCATGTAACCGTCGTTATCATCCACATGCTGTGTCGCAGTCGTCCGCTCATCAACTCCCAGCATGGCTAAGTCCGCAGTGACGTCAGAGATTACGCAAGCTGTTATTTGAGTCGGCTGCGAAATCACTGAATTTTCTGCTTAAGACAAGGCCTTTGTTGTTACTTATAATTGTTCCTGTGTCACTATTTCTGTGTGTTGTCTTTCGCTTTAAATATCTGTGTCGTAACAGTTGGGTTTGAATAATTATTACACCGAATGACGAAATGGAAATAATCGTCGGCGCGGCAAGCTCGTGGCGGGAATTGGGCAATATGCAAGCGAGCGGATGTCTTGCCCGCAGCCCCGCGCACCGCGTCCTTCCCCGCTGCCTAAATTTTAAACTTGGTCGAAGAACGCGAACTCAACGGACAGACTACGATTTCAAACTTGTTCAATTTTCTTTTTTGTTCCAGCCAGCATCATTGTGCAACGTCACGCGGTGGCCTCTATTTGTATAACGTGCACGCCAATTGCGATTGATGTTTATCATAATTATTACTGCGCCTTCTATGTACTAAGCAAAGCGATTTAATAATAAAACTGATTTTTATTGGACATCTACTTATTTTTACTGTAACTTATTGTTTATTTTGCATGTATTTACTATTTTTTTAAACCCCTAATACACTGAACATGGTTAAAATTGTATTTACCACAGAGTTACTCTATTATACACAACACATAAAGTTACACTAGGTACACTAAACAATTTCAGAGTTTGTGGGTGGACCCGGGTCCCGCCCTCAGCGGAGGGGCCCAATAGCAAGCCACATCCTTGTCCTTGATAACCTTCGAGGCTACCGTGAAACCTCACGCCGACACTTAGAAAAAAAACACAATGGCTTAGCGAATGAATAGTTTCATAAATAATGCTTCTATTATCGCTAGAGAACAATACACTATTTACAATGGAAATATCAAAATAACAATTACTGATGAAATGCTCTAAGCGAATTTAACTTGCCATTGGTTTCAAAGCTGTAAAGAATTTTAAAGAAGCTACCAAAATGTTTGACTTATACACCTCTAGGCGGACTAAATTAAAACACTTAGACGAAAGGAGACTTTATTAATGATGAAATAAATAAATCTTAACAAAGTAGGAACCAAGTTGATGACAGCATATAAATAATCATTTAAAAGTTGCTATAAAAGTCATAACTACATAAAAATGAATCGATCATTGAACCAAGGCACTACGTTCAGTGATAACGGCAATGCCGTACTTTTATACTTCGGTACCTACTGATGATAACATAAAACGATTTATTCAAAAGAAATGGAAATTACTACTAATAGGGTGGAATACATTAATACCTAAACCCGCTTATTATATTGCAAGGAAGTAGGGAAATAGGAAAAACAAATTTAATTAGGTAATAATAGTAATGAACATATACGAGTATGTATATTATACTACAACTAGGTAATTAAATTTTCCGTATATTCAAATCGCAACTGTCATTCTTTGACAATGAAATGGCTACAATACGGCAAATTGTCGTAGAGTGTCAATTAGGTCTACAATTAATTTCACCGACTGTACCTACCAGGAACCATATTATTAATGTATAGAATCCATATAGGTACATAATTCTAAATTAAAGATAGATACCGGAAGTAATAATAATAAAAAACATTAATGAGAAATTCCACTCAAAGAGGAATTTTAATTCCAAATTGATATGTTAAGTACCTATGTAATTTTTCTAAAATGTATTAAATATATCGAATAAATTAAAACTGTTAAACTGCATGCTGCAGATGCATAAAGAAGAAGATATAAATTCTACGGACCGAACCGGTTCAAACTACAAAACAAATGCGGCGGCACGGTTGGCGCAGTGGTTAAGCGAGTGACTGCTGCGCTGCGTGTCGCGGGTTCGATTCCCGCACGGAACAAATATTTGTATGACCTACAAGTAGTTGTTCCGGGTCTGGCTGTTTGTGTATGTGAGTTTAAATGTTTGTAAACGCACCCACAATACAGGAGAAATTCCTGTGGGGCAACGTTTTTAAAAAAAAAAAAGAAAAAAAAAACATCGGAAGCAGAGGTTTGAGCGGAAGAGCAATAAACCACAAAAAAAAACTTTTTCGAAAAAATTAGAAACTTCACGGACAGATGCAGAGATTAGGGAATTACATATCATTTAAATTTTTAATCTTAGCAAAGCATTAAATATGGTAGAGTAATTATATTACCGAGGTAGTCTCAATCTTGTACAAAAACCTGAAGATTTTTTCTAATAAGTCTACGTATTTTCATAAACTGAGTTTAAATCGTCCAAGATTTTCTTTTCATTAATATGAATGCAATGAATAATCACAGAAGTAGAGAACTCCAAAAAATGCACATCAACGAAAATAGCAAAAAAAAAAAATAGAAATGCTTAGCTTACCTTACGTACTTTGATTACCTAATGAGTAAGACAGAGTCTGAAATTAATTAGCGTCAGTACACATCTAGACAAAGGAATCATAAATTCAAACTGTTCAGCATCACGGTAAGTAGGTAGTACCTAAGTTTCGGTATCTCGGAAATTCAAATGGATAAATATTTCTAGCAATGGATAGACTTCGGTACTTTTGTTTTCACAATACGAATAATTTTTAATTCTGTTTAAAACAGTGTTTACTTAAATAATTGAAAGCTGCACTGCGGAACTGCAAGATTAATATATCAGGACCAGTGCCTTGTTAGGATTAAATCACTTATCAATCAACATCGGGAATTCAGCTAATTACCATTTACATCGGCAATTCAGCACTACATTATCACTTATAAAATAAAACGAAAACAAAGGAATTGCTTCCAACTCTTCCAATACTTATGGTTCGCAAAAATTGGCTCTACCCTAGTACATCCGCAATACATACAAAATCACACACATGTCCAATGACACCGATAGGTACCAATTTTTTTTGTTTCTTTTTCAGTTTTTTCTATTGTTTTTAGATTTATCTGTGCCTTTAGTATATTACCTAATTCTGTTGTGCCTTTTTCCTTCCGTTTCGTGGAACATAGGTGAAGTGAAGTGAAATGGTGATCTCTTTATTTTTTGTGCGGTTTTAAGCTAAATTTTTGGTTTTCAGCTAAATAACCTACATATTTTTTAAGATAATCCCAATGAACAACTGCAGTTATATGTCTGTGAAAAAAAAAGAAAATTCCTAGAGGAGGAAAGAAAGCAGCAAAAAGAACGCAAGGAATTAAAAGTGAAGTTATAAAAAGTTTAAAAAAATCTTAATCCGCCTTCAAGAAAATAATCAATTTTGTTTCACCCATCAGTCACGTCTATCAAAATAATCATATAAAAAGTATAACTACTAAAATAAATGAAACGTTTGGTTCTCGATGGCTTCGTGTTGTGTTTAATTCAGTGATTTTTCCGTAGCAGAAGAAATAATTAAAAGTTAGATAAGTCGATTAAATGCAAAGACTGATGTGACTGTGTAGTTGGAATGTTACAAATTAAAATGTTGGTATAAGTATTAACTATTTCAGTCTTAGAAACATTTACCTTCGGTAAATTACGGAATGTAATTATACCATTGTGCTGTATCGTAGATTTCCCTGTTATCTTTCTAATATTTTTGAAGTTTTCAGGCAATTGAAAGGAAATTAAGCTCTTGAGTTAGACTAGTGCTTAAACAAAAGCTGCTCGTAATAAAATAAGGTAACTCTTTGTTTTTTTGTTTGTACCGCATTTAAATCGTAACAAACAGACGCCTTCTTTCACAATCGTTCAAAAATTCGCCTGATCGACAACGTAATTAATGGTCTCGAATTTTATAACTTCTAATATTTGCCAAAAAAAAAACTTTGTCGCAGACAAATATTTTATCAAAGCTGCTGACAAAGATCTTACGTCAAAGGGTTACTGGTGGTTCCAAAATACAGGACTGTTCTAGAACATAAACTTCACAAAGATTCGGTTTTCCAGGTATAATACAATTTATTTTACATCCCCGGCTCAAAAATTAACTTTAATATGTGGAAAATGTTGAAGTTATTAAATTGATTTTATTTTATATATGTACCTTACTGATAAGTGTTATATTTATTGTAATATCATTTTATTTCCCAAATAAAAATAAAATAAAAACTAACCTCTGTCATTACGCAGTGGGTAATGACCCTCTTCTTGAACATTTGACCTATTATTAATGTGTTTATGAATTTATTTAAAGTGTAGTGTATTGTGTAGGTATATCTTTTCTTGAGGATAATAAATAAATAAAGAAACAAAGGAAACCTGCACTCTGTTACGCAATTACCCCGCGGATTTAAAGGTTCAAAGACGATCCTTACAAATGATTGCAGTGAGGACGATTCAACGACGCTATTGTGATTGTCACTATTGTCAGTGTAAAGAGGATGGAGCTTCATACATATCTACTTAGTATATTCTTGGTAGTCTACTGTTCTGATTACAATCTGACCTGCCAACTGTAGTAATCTCACTCATGAGATTGAAGTGACCTGTCGTTCCACCTGATGCTACGGATTGTCCGTCTGTTCCCATTGTCCCCATTTCCACCGACAGTTCACTTCAACCAAGTTTTACGGTGAGACTTTTACAAGAGTAGACTATATATAATTAGCTGCTCATACAAACTCTGTGCCACTTTTTAATTTATCTGGTAAGTATTATATACTTTTACTATGGGACCAAACATGAAATCCCGAAAAAAAATCAGCTGTTCCCTACATTTTGACGAGTTATGCGAACATAAATGGTGTATTGTGTCGCTGCAGAAACAGAAACAGGTCAAAATCAAAATATTTTATTTCATATAAACCTACATGGGCACTTATGAAACGTCAGAAGCTAGGTGCACTGTTCCATTTGATCGTTTCCTATGGAGATGAGCCAGCAAGAAACTCCACGGTTAGCGGTTACTCTATTAAAAATAATTGTCTTTTACAATGTTTTCAAATTACAGTAGGTATGGGAGGACAGCGTAGGCCTGTCAACAAGTACCAAGTACATGATAAAATAACAAATGATCTACAGATCTAAGGTCTACAAGGCCTACAAGATCGATTACGTTGTAAAAGATTTAATAAAAATAACTTGGTAGGTACATTTCTATTGGTAAAAATTTGCACACTAAGTATAGTTTTTTAACGGACTTCAAAAAGGTAAAAGGTTCTCAATTCGGATGTTTATATATGTATATTTTTTTATGTATGTTCGGGCATAATTCCGTCATATATAAATGTACTTATTTTCTCATTTTTTAATGGATAAGGTATGCCTCAGGGGTGTATAAATTTTATTAGGTTTGCTTGGGTAATTTTTGAGTTAGCTTCAATAATAGGAATTTTTTTCCACTTACTTTTTAATGACGATGTTTTAATAGTTTCCTGTCACTGATATTTACATAGCAAGTAGAAGAAGGAGGACGTGGAGGAAGGGGTAGGAGTATATGAATTTGTGTGAGGTAGGTACAACTAAAAGGTAAAAAAAAAACAACAGACTTCCAAAAAAAAAAACACTACAACGTGAAAAATAACTTTAATTACGGAAGTCGGTGTCAAAAAACGAAAATGCGGAACCACCGACACCGACTTCCGAAATTAAAGTAATTTTAACTTTGTAGTGCTTTTTTCGTCGTGTTTTATTTTTGTAAAAAAGGTTTTTTTAAGTTATATGATTGACAAACACTGCCTATTATATACCTCAGCACAGAATAAATAGTAACCTCGGGTCATAATATGGAATTGAGCATCAGTGGTATCTGCAGTTATAAATCCCGCCTCTCGCTTTACCAATGCACAATTTTATCTCGAAATTGCATTTGATTCTCGAGTGGCTAGCGCACTCAGAATTCGTACGGTTCTGCGCTCTGTTCCGACTGTTAGAAAAGAAGGGTATTACTGTTAGACAAATCCCGAAAGGATTTACTTACCTAATAACTTTTAAAGAGGAATCAAGGGCCTGATGCTATGATAAGTGTGTCAAGGTATGATTCCGAATCATACCTTAACTATTTTAAATCAACAATATCGGTATGAACCTACAATTTTTTATAAAAAAAAACGATTCCGATGACTATAATCTTATTATACTTAATTGCGCTTTAATAATTAGGTGTTGAAAACAATGATATTGATTTAAAAAATAAACTTATCATGACAGTCATCAATTAATTCTAATTAAAGAAAATAAACGAATAAAAACACGAATTGAACCGCGAACAGTAAGAAATCCCTAATTCATCACTGGTGCAGAGGTTATGTAATCAAATAATGTTAATAACTAGGTACCTACAAAGATAAATCGGTTACAGCCAACTTTTTAGTAAGTAGGTACCAAAACGTTGGCTGTATACAACCTGTAAAAAAAAACATAAGTTTCCATTGTTTTTTTTTTTACGGTAACACTTCTAGTGTAAAATGAATGTGTTACTCCATCAACGGCTGAACGGATTTGAATGAAATTTGGAGCGCAGGAGGAGCATAAACTGTATTTCCATTATAGGATTCATTTTATCCGGGACTCCGGATACATGAAGTAGTTCCCCATGGCAGCGAGCAAAATTGCGGACATCCACTAGTGGAGAATATTTTCACGAAAATAACACGGCTGCCCCATTTCAAAACCTAGTAAGGGACACTTTTTACAAAAATCGTTTTTTTTACATACCTAAATACTTTTTAAAGGCTGACCTTATTACGTTTATGCGCTCTCCTGTAAAATTTCGTTTTAGGTCCTTACTAGGTTTTGAAATGGGGCAGCCGAACAGATGTTGCTGATAGGCGAAGTAGCCAGAAATAATTAGCCTATAACGTTCCTGCTGCTGGACACAGGCCTCCTGTCTATGACCCACTCGTCATAACCCACCACGCGGAGCCAGTGCATGCACTGGGCATGATACATGGCTCATGTTTTTTGGTCCTAGGACCTATAAGAGCGCTGGAAGTCATGGGGAGAGTGCTGGGCAGTGGGATGATGCAGGCTAACAGTAAGCAGGACCTATGCCAGTTTCCCCACGATGTTTTCCTTCACCGTTTTGAGAGCAGAGTAGTCAAAAAACTTCCCCATTGTTGTATTTTCCCCAATTTACTAAGTTGGAGTCGGCTTCCAGTCTAGCCTATTTGACCTCCACAACCCTGTTACTGGGTAACACGATAATCATATCAGGACGATATCAGCAACATCTGTTACTTTTATGAATATAACATACATATGTTGCTGACAGGATCATTTCCGGGAAATAAGAGGATGTTTTTAATTAGTGATTGACCTGTGAACGTTAACAAGCTTGCGGTGGCTGAGTTTCTTTATCAGAGGTATGTGATGTGGCTCGTGGAATGCATACCTACAACGCTGTTTAATCACACGCATTGCAGAATCGGCTTTTTAGCTGTGATTATGTTGCAGATGATAGTTGTGTTTTTGTCTATAGCTGTACATGGATCTTAATTAAGGCGTTTAAATTTGGAACTAACGCCGCTATCTTGTTTTTTCAATACGTGTCAATAAATTATTGCATTAACCCCTTACTAATAAACGTATTATATCAGATGAATAGTTACACACCGATTTCTCTCAGTCGTCAGTAATTTGACTTTCGAAAGAAGAAGACAAAGCATTGTGTATACAGACGCTATACAACATGTATTAGTAAGGAGGTTAATGTTTACAAGCAGTCAACGTCATTCAAGCGCCAAAATGCCATAAAATCAAAATCAAAAGTCATTTATTCAAATTAGGCTGAGAATCAGCACTTTTCGAACGTATTACATAAGACAGTCTCCCAAAACGCCCGCGCTTCACCACTTCCTAGTGCTTTCGCTGGAAAGAAGAGGCGCAATAAACTGGGACACCAGCACAGCTGTCTGTTCAATAAAAAAAAAAAATTGGCAATCCGGGAGTTCCGACAGAAGTGAAAACTTGAACAACTACGTGTGTATTTTTTTCATCGTCATAAAACAAAACACAAACAGAATACTTTGTCATCACTCGCTGACATATCGGAAATACATTAAAACCGAGTACATCCCGAGGACAGCCGAACACATCCGAAGCGTTTTTGGTTCTAGGACATACCAGTTTCCTCACGATGTTTTCCTTCACCGTTTTGAGACCTGTGGTAATGAATTATTTGCACCAAGTAAAGCGCTTGCCTGGGTTCGAACCCACGGCCCCACTTGTAAGTCGGAGCCGTTACGACTGGGCCACCACTGCTCTTAAAACATGTAAATATCACTTCGAAATTCGAACTTCGTCAGTTCTTTAGAAACAAGTGAGTTCGAATTGTGTAGGTACGGCCACTTGTGTGAGGTTTGAAATGAACTTCACAGAATAGCATACAAGATTTGGTAGTTCATTTCTAACTTCTAATGACAACATTATTTGTTCAGAAAAGCAGCAAATTACAGACTTCAATACCTATTTATTTTGATTTATTACCGTTGGATCCCGTTTTTGAATCCCATTTTAATATTTTTGGCGTTGGATCCCGCAAAACATTATTATGTATTTCCGTTGGATCCCGAATTTAAAAAATGCAAGATAATTACGTTTTATTGTCGTTGAATCCCGAAAAGTATTTCCGTTGGATCCCGAATGCTTAAAAAAATATGAATGCGGGTACTTTCAACAACAAAATTGTTTATAATAAAATGAGGGGTTCACTAATGTTTCACCAAAACTCCATTGACAAATTTTTAGTTTACAACCAACTTTTCGTATACTATTTATTTCACAAACAACTCATTTTCTATATAATCTAGTCGTTTCTGGCACTCGCCGGCCGCTGCCGCGGCACCGCTCGCTTCGCTCGCTCGGCTCGTGCGTAGGGGTCACAGTTTTAACCTAACCTAACCTAAGATTGTTTTTTTTTTTTAATAATTAACCTAATCTAACTAGTTCGGTTCCAGGTAACCCACTAAAAATAATCTGTTTTTAGTGTTTGATAAAGGTAAATCACTTTTCTTCTGAAATGTACACATGTTGTTATAATATGGGATTCAACGGAAATAGCAAACGGGATCCATCGGTAATACCTAAAAAACGGGATCCAACGGTAATAAACGTTTATTTTTACAGCCGTTAGGTATACCTTGTACCTACCAACAAAGTTTGAAAATTCATGACCATTTTTGTTTTTCGTAAGTATTCAAACCTAAGTGAGCATAATCCTATTTATAAAATTTAGAAATTGTTTATTTCAACATTAAAAATTACAATATGGAGGTACCGTTGGTCTCAAACTAGGCACAGCCTGTATCTTAGGAACCTAATTTTTTCCAAAGCAATTACAAGAAAATCATCACGCGAGCATTTCGTAGGCCACCACCTTAAGATAGCTGGGTTAGAAAAGGCAAAAAGAGAGCAAGAAAGACGATAAAACTAGAAAAAAGAATTGCATTCAAACTAAAATCGAAGATGATATTCACCGTCCTACAACTATGAGTCTCATACGCAACTATGAACACAATACACACATGCAGTCTACTGCGCATATACTATATTATCACCTCAAGTAATCTTTCAATTTGCCTGCAAACAGCTTCGTCCGTCATCGTAACGAGCCAACAGTTACTTCGTCCGATCTTCTGCTAGACTAACAACACTACATTGGTTTACATTTCCTAAGAATATTTAGGAGACTTGACGATTCATTTCGTTAAGCCGTTGGTCCCGGTTGGTTTCATCACCACTGCTCTCAAAACGGTGAACAAAAAAAAACAAACGGTGGCATGTTGGAGAACCAAAAAATCGAAGACATGTAATATCTATCATCCCGCACAGGGCCCGCACGGTAGATATATTATGGCCCACTCCGAGGAGGCCTGTGTCCCAGCAGTGGGAACATTATAGGCTGATTATGTGTTGTACAATATTGGTTACATCATTCATGTTGAAATTATACATACAAATTATGTAAGAAAGATTGTATTTATTTTTATTTCTTTATAATTAACAAAAATAACAAAATTAAAACCTAACTTAACTAAAACTATACAAAAACTAAAATATAGCGTCGAAAAATTCATCCGCATCGCTGTCGACTGGTAATGTACCCAAGAGACTGGCGGCATTGCCACGTTGTATGGCAATGCTTAGCCTTTGGCCAAGTTAAAAGCCAGCCCTTGGGTCACGGGAAGTGTCAACCAGACGTTTTGAAATTTCTTTAAAAAGACCATGAGCACTCGGACCCCACGGCCCGAGGGTTTCAACCCCAAACGGCTCGAAAATATAATTTCCGATAAGGTTATTATATTTTCGCCGCTTGAGGTTTTCCGCAGCCGCAGCAGCAGCGCCAGCACACCATGCCGATCCAGGAAGGTGGGATGGCGCAAGAGTATCGACACAAGTTGCGTCCCACACTAAAGGCCTACCCACCTTCCAAGGAAATAGAGACATACCGTCCGGTCTCTTGCCATCGTCGCGTACCAAGCCATTGGGTTCTAATACAGCTGGAACGCCGACGGTAACAAGAACTCGTCGGATGATGTCATTAATGTTCGCGTGGCGCGCTAAGCGACTCGCACTTCGGCTGCAAGACAGGCCGTGGTGTCCGAGGCTGTTGACATCTTCGCCACAGTGACAGCGATGAGGGGAACAGCAGATGTAGAAAGACTTGTCAGTAGAAAGTTTTGCCAAGGTATATTGTGTTATCCAGCTAGTGGGTTGTGGAGGTCTACCTATCTGACCTCCACAGTTCACTGGTGCCACTTACAGATTACTTACCTCTTATTCTATGCATTCGCGTAAAGGTTTTCTCGATAAAATCGCTAATACCTAAGTACCTACATTCTTCTTAAAAGCTTTTATTAGTCTTGTTTTTAGATGTAAGAGAAATGACTTTTAATGATAAGAATCTAATCAATAATCACAAGAAACTGTCCAAGTGCGTGTCGTGTACGTAATTAATTTTTTCAACAGCAGAAATAAGTTTGTTTGTATTTCTCAAAGGAAATGTGTACAACAAACAAAGTTTTGCGCCGGTTGCTGAACTCAAAACCGTTATAACCGAAAATATCCCATATACTCGTATATCTCAAGACTGCACAACACAAACCAATTTTCTTTGAAAGCGTGTTTTTAGTTCATCTCCTTAATTTTGTTTTTCCACGCTACACTTTTGTTTTAGAGCGCAGCACATACATAGGTATTTTTACGTCTTTCTAAGTGCATGCCTCACTCACCAACTATTGACTTAAACAAAATGTTTTATTGAAATCCCTTTTTATTTTTTTAAATACATTTTTCAACACGTATATCGTATATATTTTTCAATAAGTATCCAACGATACCCCACACGCTTATGTACACTGAATTTATCTTCTTCATATATCTCAGTGTGTGGATCCCCTTTTTTTTTTTTTTGTAATGTCAGTACCCCCTTAGCAGTTCATAAAATGCGTACCTTTCTTACTTTCTTTTCATAAATATGGGTCAATAGTCTCCGAGTAAAACTATTGCGACAATGTAGGGACAGACAGATGGACTGGACGAAATTATACTTAATCCTCCACTCTTCTTAATCCTAACAAAATTATTATCTGTTGTTATCGTTATAAGTAAAACATTACAAATGTGAATAAAGTTTGTATTAGTAATACCGAACTATCACGGACGAAGTTTCGGCTATTTATTAGATACATACAATATACATACAGTTGTATCTATTTTTATCTAAGATAGTCATTATAAAGCTCGCTAATAATAAATTAGACGAGCTTGTCCAAAAACTACGTATATGAAAATTCGTGACATGAAAGAGAGAGCTCCCATTTATCTGATCATTATTCGGGTCTGCTTATATGGATTCGATGGTAACGAAACCATAGCGCGATCTAGGAAAACGACATGAAAGTACAACGCCATCTATCGAGTTGGAAAGAGCTATACACACGACGGCTATATTAAGCAGCTAGACCTCGCATTGTATAGGCTTTTCGTACAATGAGAAGTCAGCATAAACTAGAAATGTCGATACAACAGCTTTTGTTATTCAGAACAAATAACTGCTTAAACTAATGCAGATTTTTCAAATCGTCTGTTTTGCAATTAATTAAAAGCTTTTGTTTAGATAAACGGGTGTTTACGACTTACGATTATGTATTACGGGTACACACGCTTTCGGGTGGATTCTTCTAGGATACATGACTCTATAACATCCTTTTTATTGATCCTTTCAATCACCTACATGGCTACATGGACATTCGTATAGAGATGGCCTGATGTTGCAGCCAGTCCCCTCATAAATAAGACGGAACTCTTTAACGCTTGCTGTTGTTGTCTTGATTTTTCTTAGGAACGGTTAGACTTTCTGTCAGATAGTCTTGATTTTTCTAATAAAGTACCTAATCATTGTGTGTGAATTTATTATGAAAGTTTAGTTTTAAGTGTCATAATCATCTTTCAGCCATGCCCATGCCAAGCCCATGTTACTCGGGGTCAGCGCAATTTTGTGTAGGTTAAAGTTTTTTTTTTTAATTCTGTTGGTTATTCTTACTGGAAGCTGTCCCAGCTCTACATAATAGACTAACAACTACAGAATAGTTGTTGATGCAGTGAATGATCAACTTTGTCTTTTGACAATCAATAGTTTATTATTACTACATGATCAGCCTATAACGTTTCCACGTTCTAGGACATGCCAATCTAAAACAGAGTGTGTACTCTGTACACACACTAAGGTACATTTTTTCTTGAAGGACCGTGTGGTCCTTCAAGAAAAAATGTACCTTAGTCGGTTGTCCATAGTTTATTGATTATTTAACTACGAGTGTTTTCTTTGAAACTGAAGGGTAGCTAATTGTTTCAAGCACCGTTTTTCATACCACGTTTATTAATATTTGATGACCACGATCGATATTATACGTTTAACAAGACGTAGTAGACGTTGCCTATCTATCTAGTGGCAACGAATCAATTGGTCAATTACATACGTTTTTGTTAATATCTTATTTAATTTTCGTTATGAGATGATACTGTTAACAGCGTCTTAGAAAGAAGAAAAATACGTTTATTTGATATTTAATAAAACTCAAATAAAAAGTGAAAAGTTAGGTCTAAGAAATAAACATTTTCGTGTCCAAGTAACGTCGTAAGTGTTTCAGTTATTTACTCTGGCCCTGATAAAACGACTTTCGGTACTTATGTCATGCTCTTATTCTATGCTAGCTGTGCCCCGCGGTTTCACCCGCGATAAAAGTATTATAGTCCTTTTTTATTGATTCCCTTGACTTATTTCCACCCCCCTTAAGCCTTAGTAGGGTGTAAACCCTTAAGGGATACTTTCGGGGATAAAAACTATTCTATATCCTTCCCTACAATTCAAACTATCTCCATACCAAATTGCATCTAAATCAGTTCAGCGATTATTGATTCCCCATACAAACTTCCACCCCCCTTTTCACCCCCTTAAATAATGATTTATGGGATTAAAACTATCCTATGTCCTTCCCCGGGATGCAATCTATCTCTCTGCTAAATTTCATCTAAATCCGTTCAGTTGTTTAGGCGTGAAAAGGTAACATTAAAAAGGTAAGGTAAAGGTGACAGAGTTACTTTCGAATTTATAATATTAGTATGGATACTTTTACTTTGTTTATCAGGATGCGAGACAGTAAAACTTTCTTGTTGGAAGAACTTATGAAAGAAGGGCAGAGGACTGTATCTAAGCAGATACAGTGATATTCTATCAGCGATACCGATTATGGTTACGGGTATTATGGTATAGTCAAAAACGTATTGGACTTAAATCATCATCATCATCATCTGCCGAGCCTTTTCCCAACTATGTTAGAGTCGGCGCCCAGTCTAACGGGATGCAGCTGAATACCAGTATTTTACATAGAGCGACTGCTATCTGATCTCCACAACCTAGTAACTGGGTAATACGATACCCCTTGGTAAGACTGGTTGTCAGAATTGCGGGCTTCTGACGACCCTTCTTCTTGTATTGGACTAAAATATATTACTGAAAAGCTTATGTCAATCCTGCCAAATATAAGATTGTCACTTTTCTAGGCCCTTATGTTTAGACTGTTTCTTGATCCTAGATGCAGCATTAATGTACATACCTCGTTTTGAGTTCCGCAGCGACTTCCTTTATTTGTATAATTTCTTATCTTCTTACAAATCGATCGTGGACTAAACGTGAATAAGTAGGTACCCAACAAACAAATTGGTTATATAAAACATATCTTACGCGACTTTCGGTTATATAACTGTTGAATAGACGTTATTAGACAACTACGACGTTGTGTAACCGTTATTTCTACAACGATTCAGTCCCTGTAACTAAAAGGTCCTATTAAATAGTTGAGTGAACGTTTTAACGACCACTTTATACAACGTTGTATAATGGTACAAAAAATAGGTTAGGTAAACGTTATTACAACTATATAATGCAACGTCGTATAGTGGTACAAGTGTATAGGTTAGGTAAACGTTTTGATGACTTCTTTATATAACGTCGTATAATTTTGCCAGTGAATAAGTTACGTAAACGTTTTTACGACTGCTTTATACAACGTCGTATACTGTAGGTTGGGTAAACGTTTACCCAACTAAATAATACGATGTTATATAACAGTTAGATAAAAGGGTTCATTTTACCAGCGTTGTAGTCTACGTAACCTTAATACGACTTTTATGTAATCAAACCGTCGCCAAAAGTTTATTTTTAGACCTGAATATAACGAAGTATTTTAGTGGTGAATTACGAATCATTATACGACTTAAGCGTTATTTTGTAACCGTTACAGAACTTTAAGCAGACCTTAAAATTATATAAAGGTCCAAAAGGGCCTTTTTTAAAACTAACTTCTATTTTGTCAGCTAAACAATCGTTGTTACAATATTTACAAAAATATGAATTTAGATCAATGGAAAAAGCTTAAACAAAGTGGGGCTTTCAAGCGGAAAGTAAGAAAAACTTTTGAATCACTGAAAACTGGCCCGTCATCTGCGAATTTTGTACCTAATCAAAGCCTCAACAACAAAAATGGTTCCGTATAAATTTTATTTCTATTAGAAGTATTTCTATTGCTTGTTTTTTTATTTATTATTATAATTCTATTATAAATTCCTTTTTTTAAATATTCCAGATGTAACTTATGAAGCAAGATCAAAAATTAAAAGTTCATCTGGTGGCATTGACATACAACAAAAGAATATTATACCAGAAATAAACAGTACGTTTATACTTTAAGATAATCACCATATATTATAACTATTTACAATGTCTCAAGTTGATTTAATTATTTTAGGTGACTCCGTTGATGATTATTTGGAGTATTTAGAGCCCTCTGAAGGACTATCTTCCGATACTTCAAGCTTATCTGCTGACAAAGATGTCGAATTTCAGGAAGATATATTACTACTTGGCAAGTATTTAGATGATTGCATCGATGCATTTGAAAAGCCCATGAAATCTTCTCTACTCAACATATTTATATGTAATATCAATAATGTGACCAAAAGAGAGATAACATGTACAGTTTTAGATATTAAATGCAAATTGGTGTGTACAGTGCTTAACGAGCACATGCATTTTGTACATTTAGTGCATACATTGTTGTAAGTGGTAGCTGAAAAATAAAAATACTGAAAAAACTGTTTATATCTTTTTATTTACTAAGTTTTGTCATGCAAAATCACAGTACTTAAGTACAATGTCACAACTGTGACAGTTATAGCAATTGCTTGACAATATAAAATGAGTTCTTCTCCAAGGCCACTTGCGCCTTTTGAGGTTTTTTAAATCATTCCGTGTTATAAATTTATCAACATCCAAAAACACTACAATAATTTATTGATGTCCACTGTCCACACACACAACTTCACCTGAAAAATGATAAAAAATGTTAATTTTCGGTCATTTTATGGAACGTGGGTCCGGAAGTAATAATTATAATAAAAAAGTCACATTTGTATAATGAATGTGTCATTGATGACTTGTTTATATTATGTATGACCCATGTTCTTTAGTGAATTTTATTTGATGTATTGTTAACTATTCATTTAAGATGTAGGTATATGTTGGTATTATATTAGAACTACGAATTATTATGGCCGTGTGAGCCCGCGCGCCCCGGTCGTATCCACGCTCGTCACGTGCAGCGTGTGGTGTCAAAAAATTGCGTGCCATATTGGTGCCATATCTCAGGGGTGAATTCAGTATCAATAAAGGAACTCAAGAAATTAAACAAATAATCACAAGATGCACCTATTTAGTATGTTATGGTCGAACAGAAAAAGTACAGGACACTGCGCTCAATAATACGTAGGTAATTAATTAGATAACGCGTTTTTTATAAAATATTACACCGTGTATTATTTTGCAAAGTAGGTAAATACAACACAAGCATAGTAATATAATTTTAAATGAGTCATTAAAATCAAGTACATTCAATAAAATTAATGTCATTTGTAATGTGATCATCATTCTGTGTTCATAATGTTTATTATCTCACAGAACTCTAAAATCATTCATAATGGCCGGCTATCTTGGTCGCAAGAAACCGCATTATTGACCTTTTCATTCTATAATTGTTGTATAGAAGTCACGTTTTAACTTTGACAAGATGGCTGGTATTTAATATAAAAAAAATAAATTAAATAATAATCAACAATAGTTAATTTTTAACGAATTCGAGGGGGGCGTAAAAAAATTCCCAACAACACACCTATATTTCATCATAAAACTAAAGGTCCCATAAGAATTAGGTGCACTCTGTTCGCGTATATCATAAACCTTGTAAAGTAAATGTAAATTTAGTTATGATAATTTATAACTTACCTTTTATATTCCGGCAAATATCAGAAACGAATGAGAATGATTGGAATGGACTGAATCTATACTATAAACGTCGATGTTAAACACTTGTGCGACATTTCAGTCATCTTCTAATGTCTATATAACCTTTATGGGACTTCAGTGGTTCCATAACAGTCGAGATATAACCATTATCTAACCAAAAAGTCGGTCGGAAACTTTTATTTAACATTTAAGAAACGTTAAAATAGTTCTCCACTAACTTTTATGTAACTTTTATAACAATAATGTTGTATAATTTGGGCCTATTTCGCGTTGTATAAACGTCTACTACTACGTTTATATAACTTACCTCATAGAACCAACAGTAAATGAAAAACGTTTGCTCAACTATTATACAACGTAAATTTGTTACTTGGGTAGGTATCTTAGTTCTTTTAAAAAATGCTTAAATAAACCATCGTAACGAAACATAAAACTACTATTATAGCATGTATAATATAACTACGAGTATGTTAACTGTATATGAGTACCTAAATATAGCTACTTAGGTATGTACTTGAAATTCCTTTCTAAATATATGTATTATGTAGATACCCGTTTAGAAAACAATCATATAAAGTAGGGAGGATGCTAAGTATCTGCATAATCTATGAATATGATAACAAAGTACATTTTCAATCCAAAGGTACCTAACTACCTGCCAGTACTTTGCAAACACAAGTAGGTAAATTGAATTCAAACATTCATACATGATTCATAATGGAATTTCATAGTGTTTTAATGAAAACGTCGCTCTCGTTGGGAGGTAAATGGAATTTGCAAAAGCATTTTCCAATTAGACCATGCTGATGCTTTCCATCTAACGAAGCAAAGCGACACAGTGTACGATGTCCCAAAGAAAATTGGTTCTGTGCCAGACATATATTGTGTTCCTACAGTGTTTGAACCAAGTCCCATGTGTAAACTTTTGTAAACCTTATTGTGTCCACTCCTGCGTTATCCGCAAGGGAAATAACCGTTTTTAAAGAACTATTAGATTAAGGACTTAACTGCAGCATGAACTTTGGTCAGACATCCAAACTAATATTATAAATGCGAAAGTAACTCTGTCTGTCTGTCTGTCTTTTCTTCACGCCTAAACTACTGAACCGATTTGTGTGAAATTTGGTAAAGACATAGTTTGGTACTTGAGAAAGGACATAGGATACTTTCTATCCCGATATTCCTACGAGATCGAGACTTATGCGGGTGAAACCGCGGGGCGCAGCTAGTCGTCTATATTAATAAAAAAAAATGCTGTTAGTCGGTAAGCGCATCACTGGAGATCGGCTGGACCGATTTGACTATTTTTTGTTTTAATAGTCCGAATTAAAAAAGCAAGATTGAATAGGCATATTCTGAGCTTGCTCGTTCCATCACAGACCTCAACCATCGCGTTCCACCAGGCGAGATCGAGGTCAAGAGCTGGCCAATATTGCAATAAAAAAATGGAAAGTTTCCCGGACTCAGATTCGGGAAAACGTCATTTTTTAATGGCATTTTCTTTATGAAATTGTTGAAAGGACTTGACAAAGTCTCTCCGGATATATAGCTAGTTGTAGTATAAAACAATAAGCAATATTGTTCTCCGAACAATAGTTGTATGATGAAATTACTAACAGTAATCGTAAAAACTGATACTGTTTTACGTCTCTTATCACTGTTACTAACACTATACTTTATCTTGAAAGAATAACATCGAGCTTGTGATAAGTGCGTGCCTATTTGTGTTTTTTATAGGCAACGGAGTTTTACTTTATAGAAATACAAAAATTTAAGCCAAAATTACAATGTCATATTTGTCAGATTGCTCAAAAGGAACTTAGGGCGCATTTCACCAAACTTCTATACCTAGAATAAGTCTTTTCCTGAGAATAAATGTCGAATTTTTGACAGATTTTCCATACTGGAACTATCAGACGTCAATTTCATTCCACGGATAAAAGATATCTGAATTTGGTAAAATCAGCCCTTAGTCGAACACTTTGTAAATGTGGTCATTTTAAAGACTCCGCTTAAATGGTCACTGATTCTTCACTTTGTGCATAATGTTACTTTGCGGGTGTTTGCGGGTTTGTCTGTACATTAATTTCTTCTCATGCGTACGCGTAGGGCTTCCAATACCGGTATCCCAATATTGGCTAATACCGGTATTTACCGGTAAATACCGGTATTAGTCAATATTGGGATACCGGTATTGGAAGCCCTACGTACGCGGAAACTACAGCCCGCCACCTGCTACGATCCTTACATAGGGGAGACCGAGGAGGATTGTGACAAAGTAGAGTTGTGACAAAGACGATTTCTCGGAACTTATGACCGCTAGCGAGCTGGCAACAGTGCAGGACTGTTTGTTTAGAGACGCGATACTTGACTCAGTAACAGGGTTACCAGATTGGGTATTTTTTTCGCAATTTTGGGTAAAAATTTGGCTCTTGGAGAAATTTTGGAGAATTGAAATATTTGGAGAAATGTTTGGAGAGAGGAAAAAAGTCATGGAGAATTTTGGGTATTTTTAATAGTTAGTCAGAAAGACATTGTGGTAGTAATTAGCCTATGAGAGTACACACGACGACATATCAAGCTATATTTTTCCAGTATAATCCAACTTCTCATTGTACGAAAAACCTATACAATGCGAGGTCAGCTAAAACTGAAAATGTATAGCTTGGGCTTATTAATTGAATCGACTAGCTTGATAATAATATGCCGTCGTGTGTACCTCTATAGACACCAAAAAAACGATGTGCATCATGATACGCTACTTTAGTAAGTAGAAGCTTAAACCCAAACTAATTTTTATAGGTTATTGGAAATAATTAGCTTGATAGCTAATTAATAAAATCTGCTTACTACAGTACTAATTTAATTGTCCATTTAGTTTCAATCAAAGAGCATGCAATGCCCTTTTATAATTATGTCGATGTTGAGTTCAGTTTGGTTAGTCTACTTTATTTAAAAAATTTCACCAAAAACTGTTCCGTAATAGTTAAAATTGCTTAATAATACAAAATTTTTGCTTTTGGGTAAAACTTTGAAAAATTGTATCATTTTGGAGAAAAATAATTTCAAATCTGGAGAGAAATAAAAAATGACATCTGGCAACCGTGCTCAGTAAGTCAGTACGCGCCAGAAGCTCACGACAAGCAGTTGCGTGTGTGCGACGTCCGCATAAAAAAAGAAACGATAAGTAAGTTTTTTATTAAAACAATTATTGTATTTATATCTTCGGAAATTAGCTATTTTTTCTTATGTTGTGTGTTATTTAGACTTTGAAATCGTGGCATTGTTTTGTTGTGTTTGCATCTCGTTTCCAAATAAAACAAATGTTTTTTGACCAAATCGCGATTTTTGTTACCTAGGAGAGTTGTGACACGCTGTCACAACTCTTCTATTTACTTTTATTATGTGGGTAGCTCATTTTACACGCTTTTTGCAATGTTTTTTTGTTGTGTTTACATGCATGTTTGTATGCTTTGATCATTTCTTACTGTCTAATTTTAATATTAAAAGTATTCGGCAATTAAAGTCGTCTTAAAAATATATTTTTTTGTCAGGGATTTACTTAGGCATGTGGTTTGGTATTGTATGCTGATTTCCTGTTTTTCTATTTCAGAATGGAAAATAAGTATACACGAAAGACTGATAGGGGTATGGCTAGTATCGACATTTACGAACTAGCCTTTGAAGAAGTTACGTTGAGGGGTCAAAGTCTCCGAAATGCCGCATCCTCTTACAATCTCAACTACTACTAGCAGGAAGATAAAAAGCGTGAAAAAACGCGTTTTAAGCGAAGGAAAGAATATACCTAAAAAAGCCAAAAAGACTAACAAGAAGAGTGCAAATGATGCTGAAGAAGATGAAGAAAATGATTATTTTTGCTTGTGCTGCCTCGAACCTTATGATAATAGCAGATCGAATGAGAAGTGGGTTCAATGCTTGGAGTGTAAAGGCTGGTCTCACGAAGAATGCACTGGGGGCGAGCTGCAATACGTCTGCCATAATTGTTTGTCTGATTAGGTTAAGACTATTGACTGATTTTGAAAGTATTGATCTCATAATAATACCATAATTGTTCAAAAAATAATTTAATACTTTTATATTCATATTTGTTGTTATTATAATTCCTGCAATTATTCTAAATAATAATTAAAGTTCCTTTATGCAAAAAAAAGTGTGTTTTGTTTATAATTAAAGTAAAAGTAATTTTATTTATAAAATTAAATGTAAATACACAGCTGTCACAACTTACCTTGGTACTTGTCACAACTTTCCTCGGTGTTAGGAGAGTTGTGACAAAGGGAGTAGTTACAGTTTTGAAGGTTTTTTTTCAGAATCTTTATATTATATGTTGGCTTTGATGATTAAATCTAAAAGGGTAAGGATTGAGCTATATCGTGACTAAAGTTCATAACGGTGGTATGTTTCTTTACTGAGATATGTTCTTTTAAGTAAAAAAATTGTCACAACCTTCCTCGGTCTCCCCTACTCCTTTTACCTCGTTTACGTTGGTCATAAACGCACGCCGCTTGCGAGTACCTATTACACACGTGACCTTTCTGAAGAACACGGTTATAATTCTGCAACTTGCTCGTTTTTCTTGTTTCCGTTTCTACGATAGAAGTGTTAAGTAGGTATTCAAAAATACCACCTTACTATTATACATTTTCCTTTTTTTGGACAATAACATTGATCAAAATACCTACATCAAAGCTAGAGATGTTGTAATCAGTTTGACTCGATGTTCTAATTGGAGTACCTACCTACTAGGTATGGATTATAGATGTTCTAATTGGAACATGTAGTAGGTAAGTAGCTAGATCTTTCACTTGACCTGTTCTTCTTGTATAGTGTAACTATTATGAGGATTGCTTCTAGTCACTAATGTAAATTATAAAGCGTTTGCATCTTGAAGTTTCGAATAAACATACTTTTCTCCGTCGCGACGTCGGAACCCTTCGATTAGACTTTTATCGCTTACGGTACCTGTGTGTTTCCTATGAATTAAATATGAGGAGCCCTGCAACTTGTAAGGAGTGGCTTCATCTATTTTTCAGGACCTGGTTGTCCCGAATTTTCGTTGCCTTTTTTTCAGCGGATTAATGTATCTACGTAGGTCTTTGTACTTTCGTATTCTTGTGTAGCGTCGAGTCAGAGAGGTCTTTACTTTGCTTTCAGTTAAGTTTTTGTGTTTCAGGAGTTGGGACGTTTCATCACGGTGTATTTTCATAAATATCGTATTAATGTTATAATTTAAACTTGCCTCAGTTTGCGATAACAACTGCAATGGATTACAGATCATTGTCATCATGAATGAAATACTTATATTCTGCCAATATATATCGAAATTAGCCCGTGCTTATAAGTATTTATTTTTATTATATTTATGCAAATTGATAGCTATGAGCAATTGTGAAATAAAGTAGGATGAAGCCAACATCAAATCAGTTACCGTGAGTTTACGAGTCAGGGCGGGACGCGAGCCGACAACCCGCTTGCTAGAATTTAAACCATTGTTTCCTACTTTCAATTCATATTTCTCCAATATTTTCTACGACGACGGTTGGGTCGCGTTAGCCAATAGTATCAAGTATACCCTCGTTATTAGAATGCGTGACATTTCAGACAAGCGGCCGGAATGTGGCAGCGATGGTCAGCACGGGCGGTATGCAGAACTTCGGGAATGTATGCTTAAATGCAATGCAGTCTCAGAGCGGCTGGGCAGGCAGCCGGGATATGGCAGCCGGGATATGGCAGACGCGATTAGAGACACTTCAGTGAACCGACGCATATGATAGCGATTAGATTCAGATATTATTTTACTATTAATTGTATTATTTTACTATTTTTTTTCTGTTCTGTCAACATCGGTTTGTTGTTTTTCTGATTAATTTCGTTGCGTGTTCCAAGAAAGCGGAATCATTTCTGGGACTGTGAATTTTGACAGTTGAGAAAAAGAAAAGAAAAAGAAGAAAAGTTTTAATTTTCTTTTTATATTTATTTTTTTATTGTTCATGATTTTGTTAGATTGAATGTTCTTTTTTATTATTATTTGTATTTCCTCTGCGTATCCCAAATACAACGTTTTCTGTCTTTATTATTGGTAATATACTAATTGAAAGATATCGATTTTATATTGACGCCGATAAATTTTTTTTTTTCGTGTTTGGTAATCTCGTGCATAATGATAAATCGTACCGATTCGTCGTAGTCGTTTAGGAGATTACGCACTTTTAGCACAATGGTAATGGCGCTGCCTTGGTATCGTTGTCATAATGACCAATCATTGAAAGTAACAGACTTGGCGCCATAGATGTGTAAAAAAAAACATATCTATGCTTGGCTCCTTGGACTCGTTGATGTTTAATGTCTCGATCTTTTTCTGGTGGCCTCTGTGGAGTCTAACCAACAGGATTTGTAGTGGTTGGAAATAACAGGGGTCTTCTTCTTCTTTATAGACAGTAGATACATCTACACTGCTTATACTAAGCAGTATAGATGTATAGGGCCCTAACTGGGCCCACCTACAGGGGCCCAGTAGTTAGCCCTGTTTATTGGAGTGCCAGAGGCGTCGCGTTGTTCAGATTGTCAAGGGTGCATGGGTTTGATAATACTTTCAAAATATTTAACAAAATTACACCGCACAACAAAAAATGAAAATAAATAAAAAGAAAACAATGGATTGCGCGGTAGACAAACAAGAAAACTGTTTGTCAAAATTTATGTGAAGTGAAAATTTAGGTACTTAAAAAATACCGTAACGTAACGAATGTCATAGATGACAGCCAGGAACAACGGCTTAACGCGCTTTCTGACGTCTCAATCTCAATATGTAATGGATGGTCACCAATCCTGTACTTATTTTTGTTGCTGACGATCCTTCAGGAATAAAAACAAAAGAAAAACCGGATCAGACCGGAATGAGAAAGTTTAAGTATAGTGGACAAGACAAAGATTAAAACAGAAGAAGAACTTGAAGGGGTCGAGGAGGGGGGCGGAGGGGGGGGGGGTTCAGGGGATCAGACCGCAATAACTCAAAATTAAAATGTAACAATCACTGAATTACCAAATGTTCACTCGTGGATTTAAATGAAATCGGCTGAAATAAAATTAGGTAATTTTACCTGAAGTTCGGACTCTCCTAAATATTGGATGACGCTGTTCGGCCCGACCGAGTTTTAGGTACAGCGTAGGTAGTACAGCTGAATCTCCGGTGAATTCTTAATTAGCCATTACTCGTGAACCTAAATGTTAGACGACTGCTTACCTGATAACTGTCGACACTATTCGACTTCTAAAAGGGTTTTAAGTTGAGGTAATTTCATTATTCACAATTATTTTGATATATTATATCTAAAGGTTTGTTTTAAATATCAACGACAGACGTCCACTTTATAAAACTCAGATTAGCTTCAAAACCATAATAACTAACCTACCGTAATAAACAACCGTAATAAAAACCTACACTCGAAGACTAAACTCTTCAATTATTAAAATAAATATTTCAACGGCATGGTACAATAGGTACCTACAACTAAAACAATTTATTAACTTAATTGTCTACAATCCGTGTTCCATAATATTGTATCAAAATAATCAAAGTGAAGCCAAAAAACTAAATTGTAGCTAAACATTGATACACTATTATAAAACACAAATTGTACACAATCAAATGAATTCTTGTCGATGTATAGGGAAAATCTTTTTGAGGCTAACAGTGCCTTGTTTATTGATCTCCTCTAAGTAAAATCGCACAGTTCTACCGGCCAGCACTCGCCACTTGACTTCGCTAGAGAAAGGGACAGCGCATATATCAAATTCAGTGGTGGCCCAGTGGTAACGGCCGCGACTTACGAGTTGTATAGGTTCGTACCCATCTATCTCAAAACAGTGAAGGAAAACATCGTGAGGAAACCGGCATGTCCTAGAACCAATAATTCGAAGACATGATACACCTGCCAATCCGCCCTGGGTCCGCGTAGTGCATTACGGCGCACTGCCTCTCACTGAGAGGAGGCCTGTCTCCCAACATCATCATCATCATTTCAGCCGAAAGACGTCCACTGCTGGACATAGGCCTCCCCCAAGCACCTGCACTTCCACTGGTTCTGTGCTTCTCGCATCCAACGGGTTCCTGCGGCCTTCACAAGGTCGTCGGTTCACCTTGTGGGAGGCATTCCAACGCTACGTCTTCCGGTACGGTCGCCACTCAGAACCCTTCGGCCCCATCGGCCATCTGTTCTGTGAGCAATGTGCCCTGCCCACGGCCACTTAAGTTTGGCAATTTTTCGGGCTATGTCGGTTACCTTGATTCTCCTGCGGAGTTCCTCATTTCTGATTCGATCACGCAGGGAAACTCCAAGCATAGCCCTGTCCATTGCCCTTTGGGTGGCTTTTAGCCTTCTAATAAGGCCTATTATGAGCGACCACCTTTTAGTGCCATATGTCATCACTGGCAACACGCACTAGTTTTCGTCTTGAGACACTGCGATATGTAGGACGAGAAGATATTGCGTAGCTTCCCGAACGCGTGTCCCAACAGTGGGAAAAATATAGGCTGATTATTAACGACCTCCACTATAACACTGTACTATTTCACTTCCCAGTAGAGGCTCATATTGTTAACAATTCCAAGTTCCGACAACTAGTTAAAGGTTTGATACTTTCTGCATATCAACGGGCCTAATTGATTTAATCTCGTGTGGACTAGAAACAGTTGAACGGCACTGTCTGCCAGATACTCTGAATTTTGTAGTTCTCTAATCCTGTCTGCGGCCCAATTCAGTTCGTACGCGGTAACCATTTAAAAAGTCTGGCCCAAATGAGAATTATGACCACATCGAGATGAAACGTTTTATCCAGATTGAAATTTCATAAACCCTGGATCGTAGAATGCATGTGACGATTTTCAATAATTTAGCATATTCTAACAGTTGACATCACGCAATTAGTGCAATAGAATTATTTTCATTGTTACATAAGTTTAACAATCTGAGCCATATTTTAAAAGAAAGTATGTAGAGAGATATTAAATAAATAAAGCGGAAACTAAATTACGCATTAAATCATTCCATGAAACGTATTCAAAAATACCTTAGATACAGTGTAAGTGTAACAAGTTCAGCAATGAAAAGGAAAAGTGAATAAATTCACTTTGTGGTTGTTACTGGATCTCAATAACAGATTGACAGCATTAGCCATTGAATAGCATTAGCGCGAACGTGCTCATGTCTACTTTTCGGACGTCAACGGCTGAAACCAAGCCTATTTCTTTTATTCAATTTTGAATATGTTACCATCTATTTTGAATATCTACATCTCATGAATTATATCTGTTTTTCTGATGAGTGGAGAAGCATGCGTTGCTTTTATCTATGTACACACGCCAGCACATCAACCTACCCGAAACTGTCAGATTTTCCCAATCAACTTTGAACCTTATGTTTTAGTGATAAAGTTGAAAATCTATTAAAGAAATTTGACAGTTTGTAGTAGGTTGATGTGCTGGCGTCTGTACCCACAAATTCGCAATGTCTTCAAGTGATAATATGTTAGTGTGTCATTGTGGGCATTGTGTTCCGTAGGTATCGCGCTCGCAAGTGCGACTGCTGAGCGCGGGGTCCTAGGTTCGGATCCCGGGTCAGGCTCAAAAGTGTTATTGGGTTTTTCCATTGGTAATTTCTTAGTGACAGCCTGGAGTTAGGAAGTTGGCAGTGCGATATCCCCGTGTCACGGAAAGCACGTTAAGCCGTTGGCCCTGCACCTGATTTCTCTCCGGCCGTATCGGATTGCCGTCCCAGCGGACAAGAGAGTCAGGGAAGAGCGAGTGCACCTGTTTCAGCGCACACACTTGTGCACTATAATATCTCCCTCGCCGACATTCGTCATACATCTGCATTGAACTGTTACTGAAATATTCGAACAAACTGTTGGAGCTATAATTATTCATCGATAGCGAGAATTGGTTCTAATGGATTGGGAAGTAGAAGTGGCAAGCTGTCACAACGATAGTGTCGACAGTCGCCCTAAATAGCTGCAGTAAGTACTTGACTGACATTTCTGTAATGGAGATCTCGACTTTCGATGATTTGTGATTGCACTTTGTTCTCACAGCTTTTAGGGACATGTCTGACATGTTTGACTGCCAGCTATCCCATACATGTTCCAGCCATACCAATCGCTTCTTACAATAGAGATAGAGGACATCCATCACGCCGAAAAATCAAATCATTGTACCTAGTTGCGTTAAGACCGCAATGTCTGTTAAAGGTGAACGCACACTTATCCGAGCCGAACGCGTTGAACGAAACGAATTTTAGAATTCTCTAAGTATATGAAATCTTATGAAACCTCGCACACTTGCACTTCGGAGGATTCGACGCGGGCGCGAGGTTTCATAATAGGTATAAGATTTCATATACAGAAAACTAAAATTCGTTTCGTTCGATGCGTTCGACGCGTTTGGCTCGGACTCGGACAAAAGTGTGCGTTCACCTTTAGTGTCGGTGAGGAAATGTTTGGTAGGCTCAATGAAATAATTTCAGCGAAACTGAAAGACTAAACAGTAGGTAAATGATAAATGTATTTATTACATAATCTATTTCTTCGTGTCGCTGGTACGACAGTTGGCCCAATAGTTCGCCAATTCCACGGCGTAGTCCGTGGCAGCGCAGAGGTCACTTTGGCTGCATGTTTATGGGCACAAAGGGCAGGATAGGAGGTGGAGCCTAGTTTGTGACACAGCTCCAGAGTCCACACCCTGCTGCCGTTATGTCGAGGTAGCCCCACTTTACGACTTACGCCCCACGTTCGACTTACATCATTAGTACATAATACGACAGACTAACGTCGATAGATAAGAAGGAGAAGTGCTGCGCCGACCCCAAATAAATTGGGATAAGGGCTTTATTCTGGATGTACACTACTCAAATCTTCAGAAATTACTCTTAACGACCAGAAAATATTAAACGTTTAAAATGACAAATTAAAAGGAACACGTTTCAAAACGCTGCTGCATGCCCCGTGAGACCGTTTTATATCGTGGTGACGCCATTATCGGTTCAACACATTAATAAATAGTAATTTAATGAGACATTTGATTGCATATTTACATTCATATTAATAATATTGTACCTAATGATGAATTTGACAGGCCTGATGGTCTAGTGGTAAGTGACCCTGACTGCTATGCCGGAGGTCGTGGGTTCGATTCCCACCTAGGACAAAATGTTTGTGTGATGAGCACGATCATTTGTTCTGTGTCTGGGTGTAATTTATCTATAATATGTATGTATTTAGAAATATATAAGTATGTTTATCAGTCGTCTAGTACCCATAACACAAGCTCTGCTTAGCTTGGGACTAGATGGCGTTGTGTGATAGTTGTGGAATATTATTACGAATTATTAAGTTTATTAACTCATTGAGCTCCACTAAAGAGACACAATTGATTTTCTATTGTATCGTACTACATAGGTTACACCTGTGACGGTTGCAAGTACCTACGCTGACTGCGCGACTAATGGTGTTAGGTGATGAAACGCGCTGACTCGACAATGTTCGACGGTACAGGGGTCTATCTCTACGTCTGTCAACGAATATACGGGCCCGTCCGAAAGTAGTTGGTCCATCAAAACAAGCTTCAATTTAAATTTTTGGATGGGTTAAGAAATATCAGGATTCTGTCAAATCATGTTGTCAAGTTGTCATTCATTCCTAGTTCAGGTCTCGAACTAATCTAATGTCCGTAAATGATACGTAGTAGGAAGCGCCTGAGACTGGCCGAAACTACGGATTCCGTGCTTAGGGAGTAGGTAGATGTACCCCCTACACAAATCAACAATTTGACTATGACAGTAGCAGCGCCATTTTATGTCGTAGCAGTAAACCGTTTTCGTAGTTCAAGTCCACTGACATGCGGTTTAGGTACCTTATAGTTAAGGGAATAAATATGTCCTCACTTATCAGTACCTATTCAAATGTTGAATAGATTCAAATTAAAAAGTTTACTTCCCTAGTTCGTAGGTAGGTACTTAGTTTACTCCTACGTGCGAATATGCTGTAGGTAGTAACTGCAGAGAAAATCGTTGCTGAGTTTCATGATGTGCGCATATTTTTATCCTTGACTGTACCTACGTAGCGTTTTTATAAACAAACAATGTTATGTCTATTCAGCATCCGTCCACATCAACATTCGGATCAGACTGCGCCGTCAGCATTTTACTGAAAAATGCAGACTGGATAGAAAACAATTTTTCGCTTAATTAAAGTTCGGGGTGTGACTGGCAGATTGGTTGGGTTGTCTATTCAAATTCAGCGTCATCTGAATTTCGAAATCTCTCTCGCCACAGGGGGTCTACTCCCTAAGTCCGTCAACGAAGTAACGAGCCCGTCCGACAGTAGTCCGATACGTCGGACTGAACCCTACTCCCTAACGATTTCGGATTCATCAGTTTCAAACGGAATCATAGACAATATTCGTGAACGAAAGACGCATAGCAATAGAGTTGCGCTATTTTACCGGTCGATTACCGATTTACTTATTTTGTAGTTTTCTAGCTTATTAAACAAAAATTAATACTTTTGTCGTTAGAAAATTACCACATTTTTTAAAATATAATTTTTATTATGTCTTTAAATATAGATTTTAATTATTTTTGCCATTTTTGTCCGGAAACCAGTATCATCCTGTTGATACCTTTGCCTGTTTACTTTTTGAAGGAAATTTTCAAATGAAACGTCAAAGTATAGCACGGATTTTTCTATGGCTATAGTAAGTACGATGTTGTTGCTACCACGGAATATAAAAACACAGGCTGCTACGCAGTGCCATTCCGCCGCCCGTGCACCTAGCTCCTAGCGAGTAGCGAAACTAGCTGCTAGCGAGTAGCGCAGCAAAAGCGACGCGGGCGACAGAGAGAGAGAACCCCGATCGCGAACGTATACGGACGTACAACGGCGATCCTCCGCGACTCTCAGTCGCAAAGCCATTTATATATTTTGTACACAGTGTGCTTTATTTATTGTATGTTAAAAAGCCCATTAAATAATTATTTAAAGAAGTGACTTTTAAAAAGTTCATAAACTTCGTTAGCGTGGAAGTTTTCTGTATTCTAATTAGCTTTTCATTCCATGGTTAATTGTGTAAAATGGCCCCAACCGCTGCAGCAACTCACGAGCAAATTGAGGCCCTTCTTGATTTTATGGGTGAGAACCAAGAATTGGCTCGCGGGTTATTGAAGGGTGCCGACGGGAGATTTCGCTCAAAACCTGTGCAACTCCCTAATTCAATGGGAACTTTCACTAAGTCCGTCGAGCAGCGGTAAAGGGTGAGGATCTAAAAGTAAACAAAAAATGGGTGAGGCAAATTGGTAATACAGCTCGATAAGTTGCAGAATCTTTAATATGTCCTTACCTTCATTCTTGGATCAACACCACTTCGGGGTATGTGTTGAGGCAAAAGAGGTATTAAATCCGCACGTAAGTCCCCGAATAATTCCCGAGTGAGCCTAGTTCCCGAGACAGTAGTTCCCTATGAATTCAAAGTCGGGAATACTCGCAAACCTAAAGTTTTGGCGTAAATAAAATCAACGTTGCCTATGCTCCTCCTGTAAAGCTTCTTCAATAATTAAAAGAGTAGTCATAGTTTGCAATTCTTTTATTTTAGTAACTTTCGTCGATAGCACGAGAACTATTTTGATGTCGTGTCAACTGACATAACTATCCGTCAAAACCAGTGTCATGGTCAACTGTTCGGACGGACAAAAACACATCGGGAGTAGGGACAACAGTCAAATCGCGTTGTCATTCATTCTTCGCTCGGGCCCCGAACAAATCATCCGTCCGTAGGTCATAGGGAGTAGGAAACGCCCGTAACGAAGGCCGAAACGACGGACTTCGTGCTTAGGGAGTAGACCCCATGCGTTGTCATGTGGCGACATGTCAAAACTTCGAGATTTCTGTCCTATATGTACACGTACAGTGCCCTCCAAAAGTTTGTTGACATATTTCCATTTCAACTGTGATCCGACATTATATTTAAAATTGATTTAAAATTCTGGTTTCAAAAGTACAGGAATACGTTACCTATAGTGTACCTTTGAAGCTAGAATTACTCGAATGTGGCTATTGACATTGAGTTACGATAGGACTGAAGATTTGCTACATGTATCAATCGCTTAACCTAATGTAACATAATAACATATTTGTGTCATGAACGTAGGTCCTATGTAGGTTGTATATTTATACAGGAAAACATTAACTCAAGTTTTCACCACATTTATCTCTTTCTTAATACATATACATATGTAGGTACTTAAATAGGCCACGTCTATGCATTTAATAGTAAGTAGTTATCATGATAATAATACCTATACTGTGCTCGTCATACAACTACTGTTATATTTACTATGTTGCAAAATATAGGCGAGGACGCTGGCACTAGGGAATGCAATCTCGCGAGATTGAGGATCGGACGAGTTCTCGCGAGATTATGAAAATCAATCTCGCGAGATCTCGGCAATTTCGAGATCTCGCGAGATTGGTAGTTAAGAGTATCAATTTTTGCAAATAATTTCACTAATAAAATAGATATAGAACTCCCGGGACATTGAAAGAAAAAGAACCATAGGTATTTTGAAATCAACATTTATTTTTACGAAGTCAAAAAGATTAATTAACAAAAATAATAGAATTTGAGTTGAGATCAATCAAATCAATGGCTCATTTCGCCAAACTAAAAAGAGAAATAGAATATAAAGTGGAAACCAAATAAAAACAATCAAATTAGGAACATTAGCAACATCTCGCTATACAATTATTTACAAACTATTTTGGAAGTAGCTTCTTAGAAAGCACAACGTATTTAAGGTGCTGCTGTGCGTCAAATAGGACGTTTTCATGCTCGAGTTCAATCTCGCTAATCTCGCGAGATCTCGCCCATTTTTAGGCCGAGATTAATCTCGCAGAAAAGGGCCGAGATCTCGCGAGATCGAGATCTCGCGAGAACGAGATTGCATTCCCTAGCTGGCACCCTAAACACAAGTTAAATCTTACATTGGGTGCCAGAGTTCGTCGAAATCACTCTTTTCTTTTGTTGTAACGCTGCATAGTGTTGAGACAAGTGTTCTTCTGGCAGATTTTTTTTTTTAACAGATTATTTATATGTGTGGAGTAAAATTGACGTCTGATAGATTCTGTATGGAAGAACAGCCAAAAGTTCAAAATTATTTCTCGGATAAAATTATCGGCAATGGAAAAATCAGCCCTAATTCAACTACCTATGAGCGCTAAGTTTGTTTGCTACAATAGATAATGTTTTGACGAAGTTTAATAAATACTTGTACCTCAGTTCCAGGCATGCATAGAAGAGCAAAATACTTACTTGGTAAACAACTCCTGCGCAGGTTATTATCTTATAGTATTTGGTATAGGTATTAGCGACCCGCTTTTGCTTCTCAGCTTCACACAGTTCTTACGGCTTGCCAAACATTGTCATTTTCTTATTAAATGTAAGTTTAATGTTACTGTATTATACACTTATACCTTCCAGAATAAGTTCTCTAAATGATGGTGGAAACCGCATCAAAACCATTGTGTAGTTTGGAAGAAATAAGCGGTCACACGAAAACTTTGTCTCACACACAGATTATTATTTACTTACCCCCTTAGTAATAAACGTTGTATAGCGTCTGTATAGTTACACAACGCTTTGTCTTCTTCTTTCGAAAGTCGAATTACTGACGACTGAAAGAGAGAAATTGGTGTGTAACTATTCATCTGATATAATAATAACCTACGTTTATTAGCAAGGGGTTATTGTTACAAAAGATTGTAGAATATGATATATTTTGCTAGTAGTAGGTATTTCTAAATTAAGTAGATGAGTACATAGTTCAAATACACTTTAAGAATCCATGGAAACATGTTTTTTTTTTCACGAAAGCACATTCACTTCTGTAAATCCCTGTATATTGTTTGAAACTTTAAAATAACTATGACGTTATAATAATAGTTCTTAAAACATAGCAAAATGTTACCATGAATTTAGCACATGATTCTTGACCCCCCGCATATCATTTTTTTGTTGGGATAAAGAAAAAATCTGCTGTTCCATACATTTTAATCGTGTAGGCAACGCATTTTGTATACATATAAAACGTTTTAGAAATATTAGTTACCAAGTTAAAACTAAATAATTATTTTTCTCCACAAACACACAATGTTCTCAACGAGATCTAATCTCCTCTAGCCATAACAACGGATCTGCTCGTATGTTTGTCTTAGTATGCAACAGTGCCAAACTACCTCGCAAGCCATGACATCACCACCCTGACGCCAGAGAGCCGCGACAACGCGTCGAAAACTACTAATCGATCAATTCATAAAAAAGACTTTGTAGGTACACCCTTTCGAGTATGAATTTTCTTTTTAACTCTTTATATAATAACTAGCTTTTGCCTGCGGCTTCGCCCGCGTGAAAGTCGATAATCATTACATGGGAATGTATTACTACCGGGATAAAAAGTATGTCCTAACTCTCATCGACATCCGTTCAGAAGTAAAAGGGAGAAAACGTAAGAGGCACAGTTACTTTTGCATTTAAAACGTTAGTAGGTAGGTATATAATCGACAAGTATATAATATACCAGCGTATTACTGTCCCACTGCAGGCCAAAGACCTCTTTTCATACAGATAAGGCATGAGTATAGATCACCACGCTAGCCCAAGACGGGCTAGCGATTTCAGACTTATATTAACTATAAATCCAGGTTTCCTTACGATGTTCCTCAACGATGTCAGTCATGAACATTATTACTCTTGACCATTCATCCAGAGTCCAATTCATGTGTTCTCTAGCGTAACTCAGCCTTGCATTTCGATGCTGCCTTTCGAGTTTTGGAACATTTGCAGGCCTAAATGGCTTCAATTTTGCTTCATCTAGATGCCACCTTACTGTATACCTGCTTGGATTCCTCCCTCCAGCACTTAGGAATTGAAAAAGTCACATAGGTACTTGCCCGGATTGATTTGAACCCACAACCGAGCTCGTGCATGCTCGCATGGCCATCACGGCCAGAAATCTTATTGCAAAACAATAAATTCTTCTCCGATAAGTCCTTCTTCCGTCTGACAAGACATTTACCCCCCATAATATAAGTTAATTACAAATCTTGTGGTAAAAAGGCTACATTTACGTTCGTGTTTAAATACTAACATAAAGCTACGTAGATACATATTTGTCTGAGTTATGGCTGATTCCTATAATTTACGGCCCGTTATTGGTTAAAATTAGGAATCCCGCGTCTTTACTAATAATAATAAAGCAAAGACCTCATAGCTTTGCATAGTTAACCCTCTCATATAGAAGTAAGTAGCTATGTCACGTAAAATTAGCTTACGAATCTATTTATATGCCCCGTTTGGCATTAAAAAATGCTGCCATTGGTAAGCAAAACGATTCGTTTTATTTAAAGAAACCAAGAATAAATTAATAACTCTCTTTGGTGCCTAATCAAAACAACGCTAATACGTACCTAAATCCTTTGATGAGTGATTACAAATGAACGCTAATTAATATTTGCGTCCTGTCCTTTGACGATTTTAATTTTGTCTCATTTCCCAACATCCACATTTATGAGGTCTTCTCCTTTTCCCCCTCGAATAAGCCTTCATTCGCTAATACAGCGGAAATCGAATATCTGTCTGTCAGCTTTTCTTTTTACGGACGTCGATGAGACATCTTGTTTTTATCCCTACGTTTATTCAGTGGTAGACAGTACTTTTTTATTTCCTTTTAATCTCTTGCGAAATATGATAGAAGAAAATATTTAATGAAAATTGAAATTACTTGCCTAATCACCGTATAATGTATCTACAGGCGCCAGCACATCGAGGTACCCGAAACTGTCCAATTTTCCCAATCAACTTTGAACCTGATGCTTTAGCGATAAAGTTGAGAATCTACTAAAGAAATTTGATAGATTGTAGTAGCTTGATGTGCTGGCGTCTGTACCCACTGCTGGGATATAGGCCTCCTCTCGGTAATAGGGAGTGGGCTGTTACACACCACACGTGCCCAGTGCGTTTTGGTAGATGACACATGTCTTTGAAGTTTTGGTTCTAGGACATGCCAGTTTCCTCGCGATGTTTTCCTTCAGCGTTTTAAGAGCAGTGGAGATGAAATAAATTGCATAAAGTAAAGCACCTGGCTGGGTCCGAACTTACGACCTACAACACAATGCAATGGTGCAATGGAGCAATGGGGCCACCATTGCTCTATTATATTATTTAGATACTACATGAGTACATTTTAATTGAGTTCAGGTAATACGTATATGGAGTGTTATCAACGTATACCGTGAACCAAGACTAACAAATACTGCATGCGTAACTAGCTGCACAATTCGCCTTACCTACGCCAATACCTTTTTTATACTACTCAGTGCTACTACCTAACTACCTTATTAGAAAGTAATTTTATTGGCATAGACGTACTTTATCATGTAATCAAAATTAATAATTTTTTTTTTCAACGTGGGCCGGAAATAATTTCATTTGTAATTAGTGTCGTTTCATGGGGCTTTTTAACCGACGAAAAAACGGAGGAGGTTATACACCATATTTTCTATTTATATTTTATTATCTATGATGACCATACATCTATGAATCATAGATACAGGGTGTTACGGAAAGGGTATATCAATACAAACGGGTTGAAGAGTAAATCTGGTCTAGAATCTCTGTACAAAATTTCAGCTCAAAAGCAGTAACTTTGAAAATGCTTAATATTTTTTCATTTCGATAGTTTATTAAATTGAAATCATAACAAACGTGTCACCGCACGACGAGGGTCATTATCCATTATCTGTAGTGTGTCTGTGCGCCTACTACACGCACATCACGCCGCCGCGCGCCAGTGCAGCGCCGTGATGTCGAAATAAAAAAATATTAAGCATTTTCAAAGTTAATGCTTTTGAGCTGAAATTTTGTACAGAGATTCTAGACCAGATACACTCTTCAACCCGTTTGTATTGATATACCCTTTCTGTAACATCCTGTATATGACAATGTCATATAGGTACAGGTTGACTGTACTTAATTGAAGTATTCCTTCCAGGACTTGATAGTGTGACCCATTTGCAACAATTAAGCACACCATTAAGTATAGGCGAAAATTCATGGGATTCGAGAAAACCCAATTATCATGTATTTTTGAATATTTCCAAAAATTCGTTACTAAATACTTATCACTTTTCTCTAAACTCTCAAATTGAATGGCCATCATTGCCAATCCATTGGGTTCCTAATACTTTAACAAACCATTCGATGTAACCAAATTTTCAAAAATATCAAACAGTTAAACGTTAAGGAAGAAGTTTACTAACCATTTTCAAAAATCATCTACTTACACGTACTTTGTGACAGTTATCTCAAAATTTTACTATGGTATTAGGCATATAAATTATGGGGAAGACATCTTCATTAGATAGCTGATATCTAAGGTCGGAAATAATTATGTTAAAAAAATTAGAGTTGGCAATGAAGTAGTCGATAATACTGGCAAAGGAAGAATTTGCAAATAGTTAATATATTTATAAAAATTGAATGATAATCGAATATGATTTATGATATATTTTTCCTTCTCACCACCCAGCAACTCTTCCTAAGTTATGTAGCCAGGTCGTGGCAACCAGTGTGCATAAAGACCTGCCACTTTTGAGTAGTTTTAATTACACAAATTACTACTTATAACATGATTGTTTCGTTTTGTGACGATTGAGTAATGAATGTAAATAAAGTATGTTATTGTAATTTTTTCTCAATTAATCTTTATAATGTATGTTAAATGTTCCACGCTCTATTTTTGTAAATGTTATGACTAATTTTTATTGACATGTAATTTTAATAATTATGAATAAATGAACTGAAGTAAAAATTAATAAAGTTATTTGATTGGACCGTTGTATTTAAAATGAGTAACCAGTTGTGCAAATCAATGAAAATACTGTTTTAATGAATGACATAATGAAACAGATTTGTATGGTTTTAATTCTGTTCCATTACATACCTAAGTCGCACATAGGCTTTTCATTATAACAGCTTCAACAGCATAAGGACAGTAATCGATCGTTTTAATAGGACTCTATTCTGAACCAAACTGTCATTTACAGACAAAGCGTCTTGTCAAGCCGATTCATACTTCAAAACGGTCTCATTGTAGATGACGTAAAGAAAACAAGAGCAAAACTGTTCGAATCTCAATCAAAATGCATCAAAGGGTTTGGAAATGTTCTGTAGCACTGCAAGTAAAGTGGTTTCAATTAATTAACACGACGACACTTTACACTCGACATTCGGTATCGAAACTCAGTGTGGCTGTTACATCGAGTTAAATTCTCAGTGCTGTGTTTATTGCATTGTAGACAAGAAATGTAATGTCATTTTATTTATTTAAAATATTTATGCCTACAGCAACATTGTTCTTTAATTAATAAAAGTTCCTATACCTAAGTTCTTTTGTATTATCTAATTCCAGGTGTACACGACATTCACATACAAAAAAGTAACATCTTCGTAAATTATATAAATTTTATCGTTTAATGTAGCCAAAATGAAAGGATGTGCATGTGTGGATAAACCAAGATACTGCAGTACTCCTACACTCTATCATCAACTGCCGAAAGACGTCAACTAAACATAATACGCCTCCCAAAAGCTCGCAACATCTCGAAGTGTCGAAAAGTCAGTGTCGCATTTGTAGACTTAGCGTTATCCCTTCGACACCGGCGTCTGACCGGCTGTCGGGGTAGCCGTCGACCCGGTCCCCGGCACTCGGCAGCGAACGGGTTTACTACTGACACTGCAAATTGACGACTGCACACGTACGGAGTAATTTACGCTAACGTCAAAGAATATACATATAAAGCAAAGATTACCGTCTCTTGGTTTACTCTGCTGATAACGGAAGACGTGTCTTATCTTATTGTGCTTATGTCGTGTGATAATAGGAATTAATCTATTTCTGTTTTATAGGTAACCTAATTCTGTTTATCCATTTTCTCTGATAAACGCAGATTTATCCTTTTGTAGCGGTATCTACAACGCAACATGCGAACAACGCGTCATACTGACGTCACGCAAATCCTGCATCGCGCAAGCAGAGTTTACCACGCAACTATCATATATACAACGGCCCGACATGACTAATTGGGCAGTAGCCCGCCAGACACAACACCCGTCTGGTCGGAGGATCCTCCCTTTTCTATAGAGTATGAGTGAACTTTACACCCTGTTCCTCATACCTCTATACTTTCATCGTCATCATCATAATCAATTCACTGCCAGACATAGATAGGGTTTTCAACTAGCTTTTCCCTCTCTAGTAGAGATCCTCGGTCAGTGTCATCCAGCTGCTACCAGCCACCCTGCAAATATTGTCGCTCCACCTTGCCTCAGGTGCCACCAGTTCTTCTACCTTCAGAAAAAAAAGAATCAAAATCATACAATTATTCAACACTAGCATCTGCCCGCGGCTTCACTTATCCTATACGAACTATATATATAACTTTTTTTTTATTTATTTATTAAATCCATAATATTACAGTTTTGTTTTAACATAACACCTGCCAAATTGCAAAGCAATTTGTCGGCAGTATAGGTTCTTGTGGATTTTGCACGACTTTTTGCTTGACTAAATACTAAAATTAAATCTAAGTTACGACTAAGACTAACCATGGTTCTGTAGGCCAAGATTCCGTATCTGAATACAGAGTATAATAATTACCCACAAAACCATAGATTCTACAACCACAGTTAGTACACTCAGCGGCATCAGCCAACTGTATGCATACATACTTACATATTTAGGTAGGTATATTTGCCTAAATACATCTAAATCCGTTCAGCCGTTATTGTGTGAAATGATAACATAGACAAGCATACATAGTTACTTTCGCATTTATAATAGTAAGTACTACCTTCTGCTCTCAAAATCGTCGGCGTGAAATCTCTTCTTACCCCGACCCAACCCCGTCGCATCACATCACCTACCCACGCTATCATATCGTTTACGTTTAGCGTTCTTTCTGAATTATTTTCTTTTTGCTCGGCTCCTGAGGGACATAGCATGAGGTTAAACAGCCTATAGCCTTCCTCAGGAATTGGGGTATCAAATGCAAAAATAAAATTTCAAATCCGACGGGTAGCTCCAAAGGTAAACCCTACATATAAACTCACAAACAAACAAATTTTACCTCTTGATAATATTAATAATTAGTATAGATGTATAGCGTAAATGTCTCTACATGATTGAATATCAATTCGTCAACGAAGTGCACATCTAGGACAGCCGGTGTATCAATCATGAGCCAATCAAATCATCAATTTGACGCGACCTAGCGTGATTTCGATAAATTGAACTCGTGTTTCGGGACTGATTGCCGTTGGCAAATGCTAGCCCGACGCTGTTCACATGAACAGGGCAGCATTTTAATTCCTATGATTAAAAAAAACAGTACTCATGAAAACCTGTTCAGGTGGAGATTTATAGACGACTCCGCCTTGGAGTGTAAATGTGGTGCTGTTCCACAAACGATGGGACACTTAATATCGTGCCTGTCAGCTGCACGTTACAGGAACTAATGGAAGCTAGTGATGGCGCCAAACAAGTGGCCGAATTCTGGGCCGAGTACATTTAGATTGCTATCGACACGCTAAGAAGAATCAAATATAGGAAAACATAGTGTTCTTATTTGTGATGTTTCTCAGAAAAGTCAGGTGCGTAGTACTCACGTAACGGAGTACGTATGGGTCGTGCAGTTGGCGTTCTGTAGTTTTTGCATACCCGATGAAAAAGGCGTGAGTTTCTGTACGTCGTATAATTATGTTATTTATTTATTCAATTTATGTTATTAAAACTCACACAATTTTTAGCTTACCTATGTCTATTTTTCAGCCTTTTTCATTCAATGTCTGGATGTGTTCAGTACCAAACAGATCAAGATTAATTTTTTTTTCCTCATCATCGTTATCATTGACAGTCTTTATGAACCCACGGCTAATAATTGTAGGCCTCCTCCTTTGTGCCTCCTTCCCTGGTAGAAACGTGCTGGACCACTCGCAGACTGACTTAAATCACAAAATCTCAGTATCAAAAGCTTACTTGCTTACATGAAATTAGTCAGGTAGGCTCCTTATAAGATAGAGGTCGCTAAGAAAGGACTTTACGAAAATCCACCTAGAAAGCGACTGCAATTTACCGGTGAATGACGACACTAAAACGTTATTTATGAAAAAACTGGTGTGTTCTCTTTGAGAGCGTTTTTTCGCACCGTAAAGTCAATCTTCGCTGCCATAATGTAGGTACTTAGTCTACATAAATGACCTGTGCAATTTAACACTCCAAAATGGTGTAATTATCTTATATGCGGATGACATAGCTCTACTGTTCGCAACTAAATCGAAGGCCGAAGTCTATGAGGTAGTACAGAATGTTTTTAATACTGTGTCTAATTGGCTTCTCAAAAATCTCTTAAAATTAAATACAGATAAAACCTAGTACCTATTATTTACAGTGAGAAACACTAATCCAACGCTTACTAACCTAATAATTCAAGCGCATAACAATTGCAATTTACGTTATGCTGACATTGCGTGCACTTGCCCCACTTTAGCTAAAACTGACCATATTAAATATCTAGGCGTCACGATTTACACAAACCTGAACTTCCGCAAACACATCGATTTATTATGCACCAGAGTGCGCAAACTAATATACATTTCTAAAAATTTACGTAACAATGCCGACTTTAAATTAATTAGACATGTTTATTTAGCTTTGTGTCAATCTATTATTACCTACCTACTGTACAACGTCCTGGGGAGGTGCCGCTAATGGTTATTTATGCAAATGTTGTATAATAAGGGGTATTAAAACACGAATGATAATAGTATCACATGAGTGTTTTAATACCTAATTAAGTACACACAAAAAAATAGTATGCGCCATACAAGACCTAACCTAATTATGACGCAAAGCCTGACCCTGACCCTGTCCTGACCTAATTATGTGCATACAAGACTTTATCTACACCCATGATATAAATCCTCTATTTAAAGGTTCTGAAGCAGTTTTTTGCAATACTAATTAATATCGAACAAATGTGGCGGCCCGCGGGATATGACGTGAATTCAAATAACCTATAAGTTCTTTTTCTAAATTACGGCAATAGTGAAACGCGCGTGCGTATCGAATGTTCTTTTTTTGAAAAGGAGTTGCATAATGAAATTTAGTACAACATTATAACACTCGTTTGGATGATATTATGGTTACTATGACAATGGTGGTTTTAATGTTGGCAATAAGCTAACTGTTTCAGAAACTTTTATACAGGATTTATAGCATAGGTGTAGATAAATAAATTTTACTGCACCTAGAACGCGCCCAAAGAGCAGTTTTAAAGGTTGCTACTTTCCGCCCATTTAGATTTCCTACACACCAGCTTTATAAGGCATGTAAGATGCTAAAAGTACGTCAATTATGTAATTTTATTCCAACACACTGAACTTTATTAAATTTTAACTCAGTACCTTCAGATAGGAGAAGAAAAGACTTGGTTTGTGCCAACTCTCAGACTAAACATGCTTTTGCTAATCGATTTTATTTATTTTAGGACCGTACTTGTATACCTAACCGGTTTACAGAGTGCTAAAGATTAGTTTAAGTTATAATAGGTGTAATTTACTAGTAGAAATATTTGGCAAAACTCAATTATGCAGACACGGAAAAACTACTAGAAATTTTAAAATAAAATCTATCTACATACCTACTCTAAATCCAACCTATAAATCTATGTAACTTTATTAAGTCTCTTCCTTTACCTAATTAATAATAGTCTCCACTTTATCTATTTTAATATTATTTGTTAATTTATATAAATATTATATCTTACAAAATCTAGTTTTAAAATAATATATCCATTGAAAATATTATACCTTCTTTTCAATTTAGCTTCCAATACATTTATTGTTGTCTTCTTTTTAAATGTTTGATTTAAATAGATGGCCTGAAACACAGGTTTTTCATAAACCTAGATCAGCCAGATCTAAATTCTAACTGTTATCTGTTAACAGTTAAGTCTTGTGTTAACTGTTAGCTAATTAAAACTTGGGCCTTACTATTGGCTGCTATAGAAAACTAGTTTAAACCCAGGACATCCAACTTTATGTCGGTATACTATTGAAAGCCAGCGTGAAACTTGCGGACGGGAAGCGGACGCCGCAGACGCCACCCTGATTAACATAATTATAGTTAACATGGCAACAACTATACCGTCGAAGCCTTTATTGAGGCCGGTGTTGCTAGCTGGAAATAAAACTTGGTTTATTTGGTTTGAATTTTAAGCGTCCTTTTATGACAGATTCGCTAATTTATTTAGATAGAGAGAACAATTTATGTTAACGTCGTATGAAATACGATTTTTAATTAATTCATTAACTTTTAAAAGTAATTTTTATTTCGTAAATTCAAAGAGCCTAAATACTCGTATATTAGACAAAATCGACAATCGTAAAAAAATTAAGGTGGTAAAAACATTTACTTTTCTTTGGGAACAGCCTATACCTAACGGTTGTTCCCAAAAAAAGACAGTGGCCCTCCGGCAGTGCCGACAGAAGTGAAAACAAAACACAAACAGAATACTTAGCCATCACTATTGGACATATCGGATATACATTAAAACCAAGTACATCCTGAAGACAGCCGAACACATCCGAAGCGGTGTCGGTTAAGGTAACAGTGACGCGAATTCAATGGTTTTTTCCCATTAAAAAAAATGCCCAACGCACCTAAAGAAGTTTTCACTTCAATAACATTTACTAATTCGTAGTTCGATAAAATGTCAATCACGAATGCAGTGGCAAACCAGAGCACTATCTGTTCACAGCGAATGAGCAACAAGGGAAATCAGACCATTGGTCCGGAACACCGGGACACGAGTATCTGGCAATAAAACAGCAATGTCTAAATGTCTATTTTTTACAAATAATAAAGGCTCTATAAAAGCACGACTTTGCGAGGTGACTTCAAAGGAGAATTTCTATAAAGTCGTGTGCGACTGTCAGTCAGACAGGACACGATTCGAAAAAAGAATCGCGGTGTCTCTGATGTAACGCGACATACGACTTGGCAGAGCGACTTTAAGACATTGCGATTCCCCTTCTGACATAAGTCACAGAAGACCTAAGCAAGCTTAAGTGGCAATGGGCCGACCGTATTAGCCGTAGAACCGATGATCGTTAGGGTAGACGTGTTCTCGAGTGGAGACCGCAAACGTAATGTAGGACGCCCTCAGGTTACATCTTTGCAGGGTAGCTGATAGCAGCTGGATGAGAGTTGCTGTGAATCAAGTTGAATGGCGTGGAATTGGAGAGGTCTATGTCCAGCAGTGGGCTACTGATGATTCTACTGCAGTAGAGTTCAACTTCACAGAAAATGTACTAGAGATAGGCTAGTCGTGTCGGTTCTCGTCGCCCTTGTGTGGTCCTAGCCTTAAAGCAAATAGACCGTAGAGGGGAGACAGGCTTTATTAATAATCTAAGAAGCAAATACAGCCTTTTTTCTTGAAGTTGACGATTTTTATTGAAAAATTACTCTATAACATTTACTATTAATTAAGAAGTTTGATTCATTTACAGTTGCATTGAAAACCAGAAGAAATGAACGCCATTTTATAAACATGGACGCAAAAAGTCTTAGGTACCGATTGGTTAATAAAGTTTTGGTGATTGATACACTACAGATCTCGCTTTCAGCGCTCTAATTGGGCAACCCACTTTCAATCATAATCTGGATCATTAATAAGGATATTACTTCCATTGCTTCATATTTTCGAAAAATGTATCGGCTTAACAACGTAAATAACACAATGAATGTTGTTGACCTGTCAAAATGAAAGCCATTGCTACGGTTAGTGTGCTACGCAATTGCTTCGCTCATACAATATTGTTGCTCGAATTGCCTCCTATTGCAAAAGAAATTGAATACTTTTTGCACGTAAAAATGGGTATTTGTATAAAACATTTTTATTACAAGTCTTCGCCTATTTATTGTAAGTATATACTTACATACCTGATAATTATAATGCTTTATTCTTACCTACGTGATTTTCGATGAACAAACTCAAGACGCGTGTCTTATGTAGTCGAACAGTATAGTAAGATAATGACGGGGCAAAAAAAAGGAAAAAGGGGAATAAAAAGCTTGGTATTACTACTATTACTTGATTGTATTAAAATTAAACTTGCCGAACCCAAGACAAGAAATAAATGAATGCGTACCATGAAGCTAATTCAATTTTATGGGGCATATTAGGTACCGTATGATGATAACATCTAAGATAATAAATAGATTTATGATCATAAGGTAGATTTAGTATGATAGTATAATAGTCAAGACGTAATTGTGTATGTATAGGTACACAACAAAGTTATTGATATTATTGCCATACAACCTGGCAATGCCGCCTTTTTCGTTGGTACATTACCAGTCGACAGCGATGTGGAGGAATTTCGACGCCATCTTTTTGTTTAGTTCGGTTAGGATATTATATATTTTTATTTTAATAGTTTGTTATTTTATTTAGTATGTATTATAAGTTCATCCAGTGTATATATTTTTAACCTTTTAAATAAATATTATATTTGAAAATGGAATTAATATTGCGGCACACAGTAGTATTTCCATAACCCAGGTACAAAGGTACCGATCGTGCCTGCTGCAGTTTCCCAAAAGGTAATTCTTTTAACAGTACAATTACTCAATCAACTGTGAGTTCTGTCTACATTTTGATAGCAAGTTCTTCAGGGCTCCACACTAGCATAATCAGCCTATACCTAATATTCCCACTACTGGGACACAAGCCTCCTCTCAGTGAGAGGGAGTGGGCCGTAATCCACCACGCGGGCCCAGTACGGGTTGGTAGATATCACGATGTCACATGTCTTCGATTTTCTGGTTCTAGGACATGCCGGTTTCCTCACGATGTTTTCCTTCACTGGGCAACCACTGCTGAGATCGATTACACTATTGAGATCAATGTTACCTTAACAGACACCGCTTCGGATGTGTTCGGCTGTCTTCAGGATGTACTTGGTTTTAACCATCACATATCGTATACTTAATACAAAATAAATGTTCAGTCATTACACTCATTGCTACTCTTACAACCGAAAATACGAGATTTTTTACCTTGAATTGCACTGTAATCAACCATACCTACATTGGTTGACCGAACAAAACGGTTACCTTCTGTTATCGAATTAGCTGTTGCTAGCAGGAAATTAAAAAATAATTAGGTATAACAATCATTGAATAACAACGCCACATATCTACACAGTACTCCATTGAAAATATTTTTTCCGAAACGCCAAGACATCAACAGCCCTTGTGTTGTACCGTCAAACTTTATTAGATAAAGAATATCGCGAACAAAAGTGAACAAGCGGTTAACTTAGACACGCCGGCGTGGACCTTAGGCTATTCTCAAAAAATCGGCCATTTCCGCTATTTTTAGAAACCTGTCCAACAAGTTCGGCCCTGTCTGGAGCCGAATAGCATTTTAGAGGTGAAACGTGTCAGAACGAGATGACCGTAGGTTTTTAATAAGCCGAAATAGGACGGGAGATCCGCGAAATTCTTTCGTGCTTATATTCTCCGCAGGCCGGTGGCACCCAAGCGTTCCAACTTCCCAACAGTAACAGGTACATAACGAACTATTGATGATATCTACGTCATCGGCGTCGTTTTTGTGAGGTGTACTTGGCGCGAATCACGAGTCCACGACCGTTGGTACATACAATCAGTGAAACCCTATGGTACCAATTGCTAATGAATATGCGCAGATAACAAACTATTCAAGTTCATACAAATCAACTGAATCAAACTGACGGATATAGGTATTTCTAGTTTTAAATACCGGGGCCATGTTGCATATAACAATGCGACATATGTATTTGTAAAAATAATATCATAACCGTCACATTTTCACGAAAGGTATCTACTGTTTAATAACGCATAAAAGGAAACTGGACGAATTTGTATGGGAAGTGGTACCAATAGTATAACTTACTTACTTTTAATTTGTCGAATTGACAGAATGTTGTCTGTCACCTGTCAGTTTATTAAATAGGCCCTGTAAAATATTTTGTTTCCATGTCAGCAATTTTTTTAACATCATAATAATTATACATTAACCAAAACACTTCAAAATGAGCCTATTTAAGTCTAAATTAACTCCAAACCATTCAAGTCACAATAGTAATCAGATACTGGAAAAAGAAACACAACATAACTCCGGCAACTGTTACTAAGAGGCCGCCATTCTAAACCATGTTATTTGGCAATGCCAAAAAAGGCCCGCTCACTGACTTTCACTCCATAGTCACTTGTGAAAAAATGTGCCGACCTTTCTAGAGACGTAGGCTATAGATCAGTTTATAACAGAGATACGTATCTTCGTTTATAACTTAATGATCTTAAGTTTGATGGAATGTGTGCTACTTTATCTCTTGTCGTAGCCACATTTGTAGTGTCTGATATCAGTCATGACTTTGACTAATCTGCGTTCGCGGTGCATTTGCCAAAAATGTAAACAAATATGAATTAATGGAAAAATAGGTAACTTTAATTCCTACACAATAAAGTCGTCATCGAATGCCCTCAGACCAAATAAAAACCAAGACAGAGGGCTGTCAACAGTAAAGTGAGGCCGGTTTCGTAAACATGTGTGCACTTAGTGAGGTGTAGTTTGATTGTAAATGGTTATAAATGTGTGCGCGTGTGTGTACAGAGCGGAGGTGTAGTTTTTCACCTGTATTGTTAGCAGCACTATGTCTTGACTTTTTTATTTGGTCTGAGCGTATATATGCCAATTAGGCCCAGTCAGCAAATAAAATAACATCTTTTTATAATGGAGCAACAGAATGCGGAAGAATAGTTTATTACAAGAAACAGTCCTACTACATTATTCTGGTCCATGGTAATTAGTACGAGTAACATGAAATCTGCGTTCGAGATTTATTTGTCAAAAATGTAAACAAATATGAATTAATGGAAAAATAACTTTAATTCCTACATAATAAAGTTCAGTTTACGCTACAACTTCAAACCTTCTTATAACTTTTTCAATAGTCGCTCTGAAATCATTGAAATAAAGTTGTAATTTGTTTAACTTGAAATAGGGTGTGCAGCACTGCGCACTTTTACTATAGGTCGAACGATGTGCGGTCATCATCAACATCTGCCTAGCCTTTTCACAACGGTGTTGGTTTCGGCTTCCAGTCTAACCGAATGTAGCTGAATACCAGTATTTTAAATGGAGCTAACATAACCCCATTCTGGGTCACGTGATACCCATAGATATCCGAGTAATACCCCTTGCTAAGACTGGTTGTCAGACTTTCGGGCTTCTAACTACTCGTAACGACTGTCAAAGATGATCTACGAATTACAGCCGGGGCAAACGGCTTAGGCCGGCCGCAAACGTCCGGTTTCCTGATTGGGAATTCAGTTTCGGAATTCAGATTCGGAAACCCGAATGCACGCATTTCATACAAAATGTTCTCTTCAGCGCACACGTTCTTATATTTTCCGTCAGGGTTTCCGAACGGAAAATATAAGAACGTGTGCGTGCATTCGGGGTCTCCGAATCTGAATTCCGAATCAGGAAACCGGACGTATGCGGCCCGCCTTAGGCTGGGCGCAAACGTCCGGTTTCCTGATTCGGAATTCAGTTTCGGAATTCAGATTCGGAAACCTGAATGCAAGCATTTCATACAAAATGTTCTCACTAGCGCACACGTGCTTAAATTTTCCATTCTGAAACCCTGACGGAAAATTTAAGCACGTGTGCGCTAGTGAGAACATTTTGTATGAAATGCTTGCATTCAGGTTTCCGAATCTGGATTCCGAAACTGAATTCCGAATCAGGAAACCGGACGTTTGCGCCCAGCCTTAGGGTGTTTTCCGAGCCACAGTTTCGACAAGTAATGGATTGTCACTGGTCACCCATCCCCGGACTGACCTCGGCAAGTGTAGCATAACCTTCGACTGACCCGTGCGATTTTTGTTAGAAACAACGTTACCTTTCAAATAGTTGCATCTAGCGGAAAATATAAGAACGTGTGCGCTGAAGAGAACATTTTGTATGAAATGCGTGTATTCGGGGTCTCCGAATCTGAATTCCGAAACTGAATTCCGAATCAGGAAACCGGACGTTTGCGGCCGGCCTTACTCAACATGGAAAACCCCAATAACCGTAACAATGAACGGATAAATCGGAATTTGCCGTAATCACTAGGTACTTTTGGCAGACAGGCCGGGATTCGTCATTGCAAAGTATTTAGTAGACTGTAGAGAGAACTGCTAATAATTATAGTTAGTGACTCGAGACAAACCCGTAAAAACCCTGATAATTTCAAAAATGTATTTTTTTAAAGTTTTAAGCCCAATTTTATTTTAAAACCCGGCTCTTAAATGTTCACGCCAAGATTTACTTTTTTAAATTAATTACATAGTCATTTAAAAGTACCAGTTGCTCTATTAATTTACACAGGTAATGAAATCCAATAACAGTTTTCTCTATTGTAATTTACAATTCTAATTAGTTTTTAGGAAAATATTACAACTGCAAAGTCAAGGACCGCATTCGGAACAGTATACTTCGTTCCAAAACACAAATCGCAGACGTGGGCAACACAGCCGCCAAACTCAAGTGGAATTGGGCAGGCCACATCTGCCGCATGTCGCAAAAGAATTGGGCAAAAGTAGCCACCTGACTGGATTCCGAATAACAGGAATTGGCGACGCGGTAGAGCTGGTTCACATTAGGTCGGACCGACAGTTTTACCGGCCCGACAAACGTGTCGGATCCATATTGGCGTATGTATGTCAATAGCGCCGTTCACATTAGGGCGACCCGACCAAACTGTCGGAGCCGACCCTTTTACCGTACGTCCAGCCACGATTTCTGTCAGATCGGACATAATATTGGAGTACTAGCAAGTATGGCGCTGTTCACATTTGTCGGCGCGAAGCGGCGGCGACACCCGCCTGCCACCCTCCCACCCGCCCTTACCCCGCTCTCGGCACTCGCGCAAGCAGTTTCGTCGACGTGTATGCAGAGAAGACACGTTTCAATATGGAGGGCAAAATTAATGTAGAAGTTTTGATTTCTCTTGTGGAAGACAGGAGTTTACTGTGGGATAAAACATGTGAACAGTACAAAAATAAAAGTTTAAAACAATTAGGCAATTATTGGATGCACCCAATATTTCCTTTTTCTTTTTTTCTGCCTTTTATTTAAATACCACATTACAATGAAAACGTCGTCGCCGTCCATCCTATATGAAAGCCAACTCACAACTGTTTAGTGACGACCTAGGCCGGGCAGTAAAACGACCGTACCGACAGTTATATTCACATTAGGTCGGGTCGGCGGCGTCTAGTGTGAACAGCAACACCCGGCAGTCGGTGAACGGCAAACTGTCGGTCCGACCTAATGTGAACCAGCTCTTAGTAATTCTTAGTAATAACAGCCGCACGGGCTTGAACACGCAGAATTGCATAACCATTTTGCATTTATCAACGCGGGTTAACGATTAGCGGTTTTTTAGAACAGCGTGAAATAAAACATCAGATTGTAGATTTTAGTTATGTCGCTAGAAGCTCTGTGTGTCGTAACAACAATAATGGCGTCCGAAACCGAAATCAATAAAATGAGTAATACGAGTAAAAAAATCCCTAACTCAAATGAAAACATCCACTTTAAGGACATTCATCTTTAACCGGTCAAGCGGCGCGGTTCGCCGATCGGCGACGAAACAATAGAAAATCAATTGTGTGTCATTAGCGGAGCTTGACAGATTAAAAGTTATCAGAGTTTTATGAAAGACGCTCATTGTGACTGCAAATAAGCCATTCTGCATTACGTCTAAACGTCGGTAGCAGTTTTGTAAAACGTAACGCAATGACAATCCAGCTGAACGTTGTTCAGTTGTTTTACATAACGGAGCTGTTTTTTAAAACAACTAGCGGTTTTGTAAAACAGCGAATTCTACAGTCCATCTGCGACATCAACACAAGGTATACCACCTGACGTTAATTTTCAGCGGCAGCACACTTCCAAGCCACTTTCCAGTACAAAATCAACTTCCAAGTGGTGGAGTCTGAAGTCCGCAGTTTCTATAAATCCGCAAAAATGACAGAAATATGTTAAATAAACGACTGTCCCATCTGCCGTATATATAAATGTAATCTATGCGTATCTGTGCTGTGCGACTATTGTGTCGCAAGCGCAGCTCAAGCGGGTTTCTAATGACGCGCGGTGGTTCCGCTGCTTATGAATAACGGGTCGTTAAGGCGCTAGGTAACTCTAATTGCGTATTTTTGATCCGTTGTTCTCTATAATAGACTGCGCAGACGACGGATTTTTGTCCGCGGACTTCTTTGTCCGCGGCGATAGAACGTATGGAAATCTAGGTTTGCAATAACGCACACGAAGGACAAGTAGACTGCTGGGATTTCCATACATTCTATCTTTGCGGACAAAAAAGTCCGCGGACAAAAATCCGTCGTCTGCGCAGGCTATAACCGTTACAGTTGAAAATTCGAAAAAAATATTTATGTTGTAGTTAAAGATAATTATAGTTATCTGTGCTCTGTTTTTTATGCTGGGTAAACCATCAAATCAATCGAATAAATTCATGTTTAATTTGTCATTTTTATTAGACGCCAAGCCACGAAATTCCGCCCGAAACGTATGGGATTTGCTCGTCAAGATCATGGCGTTACCAGTGCCTTAAGGCTCGAAGGTAAACATCTCTCGTAGGTACCACATACTTGGCGAGTACTTGCTACGTCATGTCATTGAGTGCAATGTTTAGTAGGAACCTACTTAGTTTGTACCTATGAAGATTTATGGAAAGGTTAACAATGATATGAACATAAAAACCAAACGATACCTTAATCGGTGTGGTTTTTTGTTAGGTAAGCCTTCTACCTACTCGGTAACAGTTGGAAACAATGGTATTACAATATTAATGATGTAAAATCATGAAGTATATAAAGATAACCTTTTAATAAACAGGCATAATGTTATAAGTAATGTCTGTCTTTTGTTTACAAAAATCTGCCTATATCGTTCACTCTGCTGGGACACACGCCTCCTCTCAGTGAGAGGGAGTGGGCCGTAATCCACCCCGCGGGTCCAGTGCGGGTTGGTAGATGTCACATGTCTTGGAATTTTTGGTTTCCTCACGATGATATCCTGCACCGTTTTAACAGTTGTGGTGATGAACTAAAATTTACACAAAGAAAAGCGCCAGACTGGGTTCGGAACCTACGACCTACAACTCGTAAATCGCGGCCGTTACCACTGGGCCACCACTGCTCGTCTGCTCCATTTTTTTGTGTGCCCCGTTTGTTTATATTCAAAAATTAAATGCTAACAACACGCAGACTGGCCCAGAATCTGTCTACGAAACTATTTAAGTTAGGTTTACCAACCGCAGAGATATGTATAATCTGTCCGAATATCAAAGTGTCAATTACTTACGTCAACAATCCCATGGTGCATGGTAGGCGACATTTCCATTTGAGATAGGATGTCTGGAGACGCATTGGCTGATGTGTGGGAGGCGCGACAATTATCACTAGTAGCGACGTTGCCATTCTTCGATTGAAGCAATTTAGTTCCCGAAACTATGTAGGTACATAGGTAGATTGTAGGAACACTTACCCAGGCTCAAAAAGATGTAGGCATCGACAAGAATTCATTTGACTGTCTACAATTAGTGTTCTATATTACTGTATCAATGTTTAGCATAATCAGCCTATAATATTCCCACTGCTGGGACACAGGCCTCATCTCTATGAGAGGAAGTGGGCCATAATCTACCAGGCGGGCCAATTGCGGGTTGGATCACGTCTTCGAAGTTTTGGTTCTAAGACATGCCGGTTTCCTCCGCGGTGCAATGTTTTCCTTCACCGTTTTGAAAGCACACATCAAGTGGTAGGTAGAAAGCACTTTATGGTTTATACACAGAGTAAAGGGCTTGCTTGAGTTCGAACCCTAGAACTCGTAAGTTGGGACCTATTCTACTAGACCTCTGCTCTCTGTTTCATTGTTTAGCTACAATTAATTACCCAATTTGTACTATGTTTTGTGACTTCAGATTAATTGATGAATTAAATGAATTCTTGTCGATGTTGTATGTCTTTTTAAGTCTCGACTTTAGGTACCTATTGTTCTGCAAGCCAAGATCATTATAAGTGTAGCGGTATCTCCAACGCCACATGCGAAAAACGCGTTATACTGACGTCACCCAACATCCTGCATCTCGCAAGCAGAGTTTACCACGCAACTAGCATAAATATACAACGGCCCGACATGACTCATCGGACAGTTACCCGCCTGGCACAAAACCCGTCTGGTCCGAGGATCCTCCCTTTTCTATGGAGGATGAGTGAACTTTACACCCTGTTCCCCATACCTCTATATAAGTTTGTATTTTAGATTCATCACATTCCGTAAGACACGTGCTTCGAGACAAATGGGAGAAAACTTTTAATTTGTTCTTATAAGTTTAGTTTTTGATAGCTATCATTGGTGGCTTGTTTCGGTGAACAATCTCACGTACCTTTTCTTTGGAGAATACTTTTTGGAGGGGTTGAATAATCTTATGAAGTATATAGCTGCGTTTTCATCTCCTTTGTGTATGCCCATATTGCCGATAGACTGTTTACTTCAAAAGTATATTTCGTGTTGACAACAAACAAGTACCTACGTAGGTAAGTACATATATGCTATTTAACTTTAATCTCATTATGCCCGAAAATGTTTACCTGTTCAAAAATAATGGTAAACAGCTTAAAAGCATTTCCATAATCCAATTACATAGAAAGGAAAACACAATGTTCCATCAATTAGTATACATTACCCTTAAAAGCATTTAAGCGATCGGGTTTTAATGCGTTTCCATTATAAAATATTTTCTGCCAACCATGCATGGCAACACACGAGTTTGCTGCGGTTTGGCCACTTAACGAAAAACCGGACCGGCTATCCGGCAAGCTTTGTCGCCGACTAAATACATCACCCTCCGTAATCAAATTAAAAACCGTTTACGCATTTTATTAAAAAAAAAATCCACGCGTGTTCGGCAGGCGACAAGGAATCCATATGCGGAGGCTCGGTGGCAGAAACTCGTGCACCCGTGGTAACCACTTGAAACCACTTTAGAAAGAAAAAAATAAATGTTGTCAGTAATTAAAACCACAAGAAACTTCAATTATAAAAGTTTTTAATAAAAAAATTACTAATAAATTAAAAATATAGGAACGTCAAATAAACGTATTTTCTTTCTTTTTTGTGTTTAGTAGCTCAAAAGGAAAAACTTTTTTACAAAAAAAACAACCGACTTCAAAAAAAAAACACTACAAAGTGAAAAATAACTTTAATTTCGGAAGTCGGTGTCGTTGGTTCCGGGTTTTTCGTTTTTTTTTGACACCGACTTCCGAAATTAAAGTTATTTTTCACTTTGTAGTGTTTTTTTTTGAAGTCGGTTGTTTTTTTTGTAAAAAAGTTTTTATTTTTCACTTTTTAGTTGTACCTACCCCACACAAATTCAATTAACACTAGTGCATTGAAGAATTGAAGACACGACTCGAAGAATCATCAAAATTCCCATAGAAATGCCGGAGATGCAGTACATTTATGCATATAACTTCGTACATAAGAATATATACCTAATGTATTATATACTAAAACCTTCCTGAAAGTATGTAGATCACACTAATGAAAGAATTATCAAAATCGGTTCAGTAGTTTTTGAGATAATCGCGGACATACAAACATACATACATACATACGGGTCGAATACAGAACCTCCTTTTTTAAAGTCGGTTAAAAACGGAACGCTTATAAATACACTTCGTTGTCCGTCTCTCAATACCGGGACCGGCTTATAGTCTAACCGGATGGAGCTGAATACCAGTATTTTACATGGAGCGACTGCCTATCTGACCTGCACAACCCAGTTACTGGGTAATACCCCTTGGTAAGACTGGTTGTCAGACTTTCGGGCTTCTGACGACCCGTAGCGAATGTAATTATTAATGTCTCACTAATACCTATTGACTCTATAAATAACCTCCTCTGCCTGATTTCAAAATCAAGATACCACCAGCTTAAATTATTACCATAGTTACGAAAATAATACCTATTGCGTCATTTATTGAGTACCTCCAACAAGAAAATTAATTCTCTAGTAGAATTTGTATAGGAATAATTGGCATTCATTTATATGAACGTTTGGAAAATCATATTTCATTAAAGGGGAAAATATTTTGTAACAAGATTACCTAATTGAGCAGGTAGTCAGGTAGCCTGATCCGCACTTGTGTCAATTTAGTTGTACGTTCACCTGTAGAGTGTAGATTACACTTGTATAGTACTTTAAAACGAGTTATATATTCTAGTATTTAGGACAAAAATCCACACCGAGCAGTTGTTAGCTGCGCTCAATACGAGTTTTCAAAGTGTTACGATTATGCATAGAACAGAGTCCATGCCATGAGGAGTGACGACACATACCTACAGCACATTGTTTATTAATAAGTGATTCTTATCTGCCGTAATTACTACATCGATATTAACATGAAGCCACCGCATATTCATACAACGACGCACTCATCTGCGCAGATACCTCAGTTGCATAACCAGCCTACGAATGCACAGTTGCACAGTAAAAACTCGAAATGCAACTAAGCCATTATGCCTAGGGCACAATTCGAAATGTTTCAAAATCTCCTTCATAAAATGTCAGTGGCTACTAGTTCGTTTAAATATAAAACTGGAGTTTAGCCAACCAGCGGAGCACACGCGACGTCCCTGTTCCCGTGAAAATTATAATTAGGAAATTTATATTTACCGTCTTACTCAATTCGGGTATGGTATCATTATGCTGTATTACGCCCCCGCCGCGATGTCAGCTGGAGACTGTCAACATGAATAGTTCGTTTCTATCCGACAATTTACTCTTTTCATTCGCATCAAATATAATTTCACTTTCCTGAGTGAGGGTGCTGCTCCATATTGCTTGTGCGTAGGTACCTACCTATAGCTCACAAATAGATCTATATTTCTTTTGCACTGACCACGAGTACCAGGTCCTACATACGGTACTATATATATTCATACTAGTCAGACAAACTACGGAAGTCAATCGGACTTCCTGCTCAAACTTTGTCCTACCAACACGACAGGAAGAAGCCTGGTATAATTTCACGAGTATCAAAACTGTCTCGTTAGTACCATCACAGTAACAAAAGGTTTCCTCGCTCGGACACTTCCCGTCTAATGAGAGGGACACTGAGGACACAATAATGGCACAGCTGTAATGCGCCCCTCGTGTGCATCGTCAGTAATTGGTCACCACTTACGCATCATTGTCATATTCGCAAATTCTCGATTCACAATAGTCGCTTCCAGTTAATTCAATTCTCTCTTTGATTTCAAATACTTCCCGCCGAAACTGACAGGAAAATACAATGCAAATTCACGGACTTACAGTATATTTTTCTTTACTTCACTTACTTATTTGGTAAACAAATAGGCGTACTTACGTTGAGGGTTTTGATTTTTAAAAAAATATTATTTACTAGCTGCGCCCCGCGGTTTCACCCGCATAAGTCTCGATCCCGTGGGAATATCGGGATAAAAAGTATCCTATGTCCTTTTCCGGGACTCAAGCTATCTCTATACCAAATTTCATCAAAATTGGTCCAGCCGTTTGAGCGTGAAGATGTAACAAACATATAAACACACACACACACTCACAAACTTTCGCCTTTATAATATTAGTGTGATTCTAAGCTCGTTCCATATAAAATACTGGCATTCAGCTGCATCAGGTTAGACTGGAAGCCGACTCCAACATAGTCGGGAAAAGTCTAGGCAGATGATGATGATGATATTATTCATTTTAAGCTTATCTCGATGTAATTCATACAGTGGGTCCAGTCGACCAATTCAAAATTTGATTTGGTCGACTGGGACCCGCGGGTCGAGTTGACCAAAGACTCGTATGCGTTTCTTACTAAGATCAAGACTTTCATACCTAACCTTTTAAATAAACTTTTAAAAACCTTTTCATTAAAATTATGCAATAACTCCTCATTTTCGTAGCTTGTTTGTTTACCAAATAAGGTAAGGTAAACCAAACTGTACCTAGTTAAAATGTAGTAGGAAGAGAGCTCACGTACTCGACCTTGAGGAATGAATCAGTAACTGCGTTATTAATGAGCTAAGACTTAAACCTGTTGCGGAGCACATACCAACCCACGCTAGCTGCTACTATTGTGCTATTGTAAATACTAGTCGGTAGTAGAGGTGCCGTGTCTGAAAATGGACGCTGTTTACGAAAAGCGCATTAAATTGAATCGCAGCCAAAACATTCGCGGAGATTGCTCCATTTTGATTTTCTACGTGGAATTAGAAAAAAACTGATTATTAAGGCATACTGAGAGATATTCGCCAAGATTATTTTTCCTTAAACTTTCTTTTGAAAAATGTTTTTTTTTATCCCGCTCTAGTATCATAATAATTTGTTCCGGTCATAAAATAACAGCTCTTCGCCATATTTAATATAGCCCAACCCAGACTACGTCACCATATGAATACCTGGAGGCAAGCTGGGATGCACGTAGGCTAGGCCTTACCTTGCGCAAATTCAATAATGTCGGCAAGACATTGCGCCGGGCAATTTAGTAGCTCCTCCATTATCTCATTACTGCACCGAAGCAAATGGGTTACATGTCCTCAAATGTACAGGAAATGAGACTTGCAACGCACTGGTCATGTCACATGTGATATGACCGAGCGTTGCAAATGACATTCTTATATTTCTTTATTTTCAGAGATTGTGTTGACAATAGGACAGTAAGTAGTTACGATCCTGTCAGTTATTTTACCTCTGATTTTGCGACACTGTCAAAATCACTGTGAACTGTATTCTCGTCGCTGCTGTTGGGTAGCTGCTATCAGAGGTAAAATAACTAAGGACTGTTGTTGGGATTTCTTTGCGTTATTTACAACTTGAATGGCCCCTCGCAGTTTTCAGATTTAAAAATAAAAAAAATCTATATTTATGTCCAAAAATTTAATGGATTGGTAAAGCCAATTTTTATATAGAATACAGTTTCGGGTACAAAACTGAGTAATAAAATGTTTTATTCAGTGTAATATACTACTGTTGCGCGCCACAATTGATGGCGACATTAGCTACCACTAGCGCCATCTAGTATCGAGTAGCAGAACTTATAATTATTCGGGTCCCTTCTAGAAACTTCGATGATAGAACTTTCCAGAACTATCGACGTCTGGTCCGTCGGGTTCGGTATGTACTCGAACATTCTAGATGTTTCTACGGTAGAAGGTTCTGGAACTATCCGAGGCCTATATAAGGCCGGTGTGCCTGCGAGCCGGCATTCAGTGTTGGATAAGCGATACAAGCGAAAACATCAAAGCGATCTTCAAGTGCGACTTTCAAGTGATCTTGTAGTGCGATTGTGTTTTATTGTTAGTGTGTTAAAGTTGTAATTGCTGTTTTTAATTAAAGTGTCTATTTTTGGTTTTTAAATCGGCAGTTTTTATTGTCACGAACCCCAAGCTCGTAACAATTGGTGTCAGAAGCAAGGATTAAAATCATGCCGATTCTACCGAAGGACGACACGGAGGGTATCCGTACCCGGAGTCAACGCCAGCAAGAGACGGACCAGAGGCGATTCGGTGGAGCAACGCCACAGACGTCGGAGGGCCAACTACCGATCACGGAAGCCGGACCATCCACAGCTGCTCCAGCATCATCAGCACCAGATTTTGCTGCTCTAATGATGATGCTGCAGGAACAGTCTCGCCGTCAGGAGGAACAGGCCCGCCGACAGGAGGAACAGGCTCGTCGGTTGGAAGAACAGCTCCAGCGGGATAAGGAGGAGCAGGCGCGCCGCCAGGAAGAGCAGATGCTCCTTATGAAGGAACTTCACGCTACCTTCGGGATAGACATGAAGGAGGTGAAGGATAAGGTTGCTCAACACGACAACCGCCTGTTGGAAGCTGAAACCCGAATCGACCAAGTGAATAATCGGGTTGACACCGTGATGGCTGACGTGAAGAAAACCGTAATGGCTGACGTGAAGAAAACGCTGGATTACCTTAAACTTGAGGATGGAATCGCAGCCCCCGTAGCTACAACACCTTCGCTACGGGGATTCAAAGTGCCACCGTTCGACGGAACTTCTTCCTGGTCGGCCTACAAGATTCAGTTTGAGGCTGTCATGAAGGCGAACGGGTGGAATAAAAATCAGGCCATGACTGCCCTCACTCTAGGCCTGCGCGACCAGGCCTTAACTGTGCTGGAAGCTCTTGGAAAAGAAGTGACTTACGAGCAGCTCCTTGAGGCATTGGAGGCTCGGTATGGCGACGCTCACCTGGAACACGTGTATCGTGCGCAGCTCAAGGATCGTGTGCAACGCAGTAATGAAACCCTGCAGCAGTGGGCCCTGGAAGTGGAAAAGCTGGTTCGTAAAGCTTACCAGTCCTTACCTGCGCTTATTGATGGGAACCTGGTGCAGGTATTTATCGACGGCATCCGTGACCTTGAAGTTAGAGCTGCTGTGAGGCTCGGTCACCACGGGACGCTTAAGGACGCCTTGGCCCATGCACTGGAGGTGGAAACTGTGCGGCAGGATCATCGTTCCCATCGCGTCAGGGAGGTTGCAACGGCTACAGTTCGCGACCGCAATAGAAGATACAGCCCTAGGTGCTACGGCTGTGGGGAAAGGGGCCACCTTCGATCCAGTTGCCCGAAGCGAACTGCAGAAAGGGAAGATGGCTGGTCTCCAGAGGGTAGTGCGGCTAACAGCACCGCCCAGCAGCAGCAGGGAAAACGAGTAATAGCCAGGACTGCGGGACGGGTGCTGGCTGATGTTCAAAGAGCCCCGAGGATTTCGATCACACAAACCTATGACGGGAAATCTCATGGTAACGCAGATGCATTGTCTAGAAGACCTGGTCCTGAAGATTGCAAGTATGGTACTAGGCAAGAGGGTAAGGAAGTGGTACCTGTGAGGATGCTCAGGAAAGACCTCAGCAACGAGTGGAAGGAAAGCGTACAGCGTGCACAGCAGGAAGATTCAGACCTCAAGCCGATTCTCGGGTGGATGAAGGCCAGTGCACCTAAGCCCACGTGGAGCGACGTCTCAGCGATGAGTTCGACCACAAAAAGCTATTGGGCTCAATGGGACAGCTTGGTGATTCAGGATGGAGTCCTGTGCCGTAAATGGGAAAATGCTCGGGGGGACAGCTGTCATTTGCAAATGGTTGTCCCTAAAGCTCAAGTACCGGATGTTCTACAGCTGTACCATAATGGTTGTTCAGGAGGTCATCTGGGAGTAAAACGGACTCTACTGAAGATACGAGAACGGTTTTACTGGGTCCACTGTCGGGACGATGTCGAGGACTGGTGTCGGAAATGTACAAGTTGTGCAGCTGTAAAGGGACCTCAGACTCGTAGTAGAGGTGCATTGAAATTGTACAATGTTGGTGCACCATGGGAGAGGATAGACCTAGATGTTGCGGGACCGTTTCCGGAAAGTGAGAGTGGTAACAAGTATTTCATGGTTGTAATGGATTACTTCACTAAGTGGCCGGAAGTCTTCGCCATTCCGAATCAAGAAGCTTCGACAGTTGCAGATAAATTAGTCCATGAAGTCTTTTGCCGTTTTGGAGTACCTTTAGAAATTCACAGTGATCAGGGAAGGAATTTTGAGTCCCAAATATTCCAGGAAACTTGCCGAGTAATGGGTACACATAAAACGAGAACAACTTCTTACCACCCACAATCGGATGGAATGGTAGAACGATTTAATCAGACATTGGAGAGATACCTGGCAAAAGTTGTGGAAAATCGGCAACGAGATTGGGACAAGCACATACAACCGTTTTTGTTGTCATATCGAAGTGCTGTTCACGAAAGTACATCGGTGACACCAGCTTTCGCAAACTTTGGAAGAGAATTACGGCTGCCTGCAGACCTGATCACCGGAATACCACCTGACGCCCCACGCAGTATAACCGATTATGCGAATGACTTGCGGAACAAAATGAATGACATCTATGAGCACGTCAGACAATCGGGCCAGCAAATGTCTCAGAAGATGAAAACCCGTTATGACCGCAAAATGAACAATAAAGGGTTCGACGAAGGATCACTAGTGTGGTTGCACAATCCAGTCCGCAGCAAAGGGAAATCTCCTAAGCTTCAAGCTAAATGGGACGGACCGTACCGGATTGTGACAAAGATCAATGACGTAACCTACCGGATACAGAAAGGTGCAAGAGGTACTCCTAAGATCGTCCATGTGGATCGACTGGCGCGTCATTATGGGGCCAATAATGCTCGGGACGAGCATGTCTTAGGAGGGGGCAGTGTTGCGCGCCACAATTGATGGCGACATTAGCTACCACTAGCGCCATCTAGTATCGAGTAGCAGAACTTATAATTATTCGGGTCCCTTCTAGAAACTTCGATGATAGAACTTTCCAGAACTATCGACGTCTGGTCCGTCGGGTTCGGTATGTACTCGAACATTCTAGATGTTTCTACGGTAGAAGGTTCTGGAACTATCCGAGGCCTATATAAGGCCGGTGTGCCTGCGAGCCGGCATTCAGTGTTGGATAAGCGATACAAGCGAAAACATCAAAGCGATCTTCAAGTGCGACTTTCAAGTGATCTTGTAGTGCAATTGTGTTTTATTGTTAGTGTGTTAAAGTTGTAATTGCTGTTTTTAATTAAAGTGTCTATTTTTGGTTTTTAAATCGGCAGTTTTTATTGTCACGAACCCCAAGCTCGTAACACTACTATACTTCATATAGTCTTAGCAGGAAACGTAGTCAGTGGACTTTAACAATGCTCGTTCCATCTCTGTACGAGATGATCTTTTGTCAAGCAATAGGTCAACTAAACACTGTGTAACTGGCCACTTACTTCAAAGAAGAGTGACATTCTTGAAGGACAAGGACACTTTCCGCAAGTTGTCAAAAGAGGCTGGACGAAGAAATTGACAAAAAACGTTCTGTATTTGGACATTACGGCCGCATGTTGAGGCCACCGCTCATACTAGGAATCCATAGCTTTAGGTAAGTAGGTACGTAAGTCAAAGTCAAAACTTTGTTTGTAACTTCGAAAGAAACCAACACAAATTGGTAGAACATTGAAAGAACAATAAAACATGCAACGAGGAACACAATTATCCTGTTATTTACAAGTATCTTACAAAGTTAACACTTATTTAAATAAAACCCAGAAGTTTCCTCCTATTCGAGATCGAGGAAAATGAATTGTAAACTATGTATTTCAAACCGTTATTAGATAAGAATATAAGTAATGTACGTAAGTACCTACCTACAACTACATCCCTTTTCGATAAGAAAATGTCAAATGTCCAATGGTCACCATACAATTAATTGCGATAGAAAAACAACAAGAATCCGAAATAAGTTATCCGAATACTTATAGGATGCTGGTAGGTATAAAGTAGTACCTGCCGGGGTCGTGGTTCCTGCCGGGGTCGTGGGTCCTGCCGGGGTCGTGGGTCCTGCCGGGGTCGTGGGTTGTTCGAAAGAGATACCGTGGCCCCTGGCACAGGCAACTGAAGGAACACGGGTGGGTTTTAGTCAGTAAAAGTCTGACACGCCCTCTCGCTCCGCCCAGAGCGGGAGAAGTTATTTGATGATTTCCCACCCAAAAAAAAAAAAAAAAAAAAGGTATAAAGTAGTAAGTAATCAACATGTCGTTAAAATAACCTGTTATTATTGTCTACTGGCGACCTGCAAAGCTTAACCGATAGGTACCTATGTACGATGTCTTCTTTACATTTTCATAATGCTGAGAAAACATACATATTATAAACACACGTGTTTGATGGTCCCAATGAAAAAAATCCTTCAATTTGGAGTATTTCTGCTAGACCACCAAATAAAGAAGCCTGGCTTGTTCCTTTCGTGGTCAATGGTCATCAACTTCTTGCAGTTGACTGCAAGATGTTGAGTAACAACATCACAGATAATATAATACTCTACGTACCACAGATAATACTACTCTACGGTAATAAGGACTCTGATGGAGAGGAATTTTTGTTGCTCTTGGTTTTAGAAGACTTTCTGGAGAATATAACTGAAAACTAACAATTTTTTTTTTTTAACTTATTTTATAATGTCAAGAGGAACATTATTTTGAACAGTTGCATGATATGCACAATCGCAGCTTGTACGTCACATTTCTGTAATATAATATTTATTTTAAAATTCATTATTATACCTAAACATCTATTTGTCCGAACCCATCGTTTGTATCCACTTTTAGGTTGTAAAAATTAGAACTGTCTACACACAGTTGTATTTTACATAGACGCGCCGCCCCGTGCTGCTCCCGGTGTGATGAGTAAATATGGCGGCCATACTGACACGAAGCCGCCTAGCCGCGCCCGCGCTGCTCTGCTCCTGCCCTGCGCCTGCCCCGCGCTGCGCCCGCTCTGGGCGGCCGCAGGGTCCAAAGCAGGGCAGACCCCGGCGTAGTTTGGTGGCGGACCCGCACTCGTATTTCATGTGCCGTGATTCATATGACATCAACCCGCGCTGCTACTGAACTGCTTTTTGTCTGCCGAGGCCTTTAAGTTGCTAGTAAATTTGAAAAACAGTGAATTTCCCTGACTTTACATTACCTATGTGAGATTGTTTTATAGCCTTGTGAAGCCTCGTACACATAAATCAATTTGAAATGATGCGTCATTGCAATTGTTGTAATCCCGACTGTGTTTTCGCTAAATAGCGTCACGGAAAATTCAAAATGACGGACGCTAGACGTCATAGTTTAATTTCAAACATGCGTTTCTAGTAGGTTGGAGCCATGAGTCTTCGAAACTGCTAACACATGCAATTCCTAGGGAACTCACATCAAAATAATTATGTTTTTGCCCACTCTACATATATACAGTATCATGACTGACGTAAGCAATGAGAGGAAGATTACGCCTTAAGGTCCTTGATGCAGTCATCCCACGACTTAATACTTGATATCTATGCCTCCCTGAAATATCTTCAACTGACCATAAGCGAAGCTGTAATCTTTGTACTTGATACCTACGCCTCTATGAAATATTAAATCTTCAACCCACTTATTTGGCCCATCTTATTTCTAGAAATATATTTATGTATATTTCACCACCCACTTCATTTATATAATGATGAAGTGCGTTATTAGATATAATCGCCCACATATCTAAGTTCCCCTATGAATTTAAGTAGTTTTAAGCATTCTGTTCACATTTGTCATTTTTCCTTCGAAGTTGTTATTATTAGAAATCATTTTAATATCGACGACTAAATAGGGGCAAATAAAACCAAACCAATTGGCCAGTCTGTAACAGTCTAACAATAGCGAATTCATCCTGAAATATTAACTAGTCTGCAATGTTGTAGAAAGTTTGACTGCCGATGCCGATGTGCCAGACATCCCGAAGCACTAAAATATCGCAGTTTGTTGAGGCTATTTTTATGCTTCCCAAACGTTTTTCGCAGTCGCTAGTATACGAGAATAGCCAGTATCAATAAGGTTTTAGCCCACTAGACTATCCGAAGCCCTTAAAATAATAATATACGACATATCCGCGAAATATGGAAAACCCTTCAGAAAAATATTATAAACACTAAGGGAGACAGAAGTCTGCAGCCTAATCCAACAAGCAAAAGTATTAAGCAAAAAGCAAAGGTCAGAATTGACATTAACGGACTGGCGACGAGGTTAAGTCCGCCCTTTGTCGCGGCTTAAGGACCTATGTAGAAGCTTCTGTGTTATTCATAAAATAAATATTATGTTTATCATGACAGCAAGACTGGTCATCGTACCTACTTACGTTATATTTGGAAAGAGTAGACATGAATTTTTTTGAGACAGGTTTTCTTTGTTTGACATTTAGGCAACGTCAAATCATGTAAGCATACTTAAGCCCGGTTGGCTTAAAAATATATAAGCAATGAGCTGTCTTGAGGGATTTTTCCATAATCATGAAACATGCATATTATTCAGGCAGTATGTATGACGCGAAGATTCCATGTAGGTATAAAACTTCAGGGTGAATAAGTTTAGTAAGGCCAACATAGAACCAAAAAAATTGTTTCGACCAGAAGTAGGTAATGTCAAATACACAACAGAAAACGAAACAAAACCTTATTCCCATCGTACTCATTTTTGTTTGTTGGTGCTAGGTAAGTAGGTAAGTATACAACAGCAAATAATATTCAATAATCCTCGTGTTTCGACTAACTACGTCAACGTTAACGTAATCGCTTTGTGCTCCCGACGGAACCTTTGGGACTTCGAGTCTGGAAAGCATATATTCTTGACATAAGGGCCTTTGAGGAAGCTTTAATTGAATGTTGTTCTTTCAGGCCAATTATCGAAACACATAAGCGGCTCGCGGACGAAATACGAAGTTTGAGTGTCCTTCAAACTGTGGAGGGTATCTACGTCCCAGACAAAGCCTTCGTTGCTGTTTTGTCTAGTGGTTTCTGTATGAAGGTACGGTCTGTAATAGAAATTCGGTTCAAACTGTTACTTCTTCGTAATTAACACAGCCTTCTACAGTCTGGTATTGCTTGAAATAAATAAGAGATTGAGTTCTTTCAATTTAACATATTTTTCCTCGATTTCTTTTTTTTTTTACTTACCATTACATAGTATATATGTTACCGGCAATCTGTATAATCCGGTATTCTATAGAATACCTAGGCAATGTATAGAATACCTAAAACGTTTAGGTAATGTATGAAATATTATTTATTTTATACTTTGCCTAGGCCTTCTATACAGTACCGAATACGCAGCCGGCAATGTGTGAAAAAGACGAAAGCGGGGAAGGGGAAGACGTGCGAGCAGGCAGTAAACTCCACGCGATAATTAATAAATATATTTGAGTGTAATAATTCTTATTCTACTGCAAAAAAAAATGTATTATATTACTTACCTTTTTATAAAGATTATTTTTAATGAGTAATTGTTCATTTTAATAAAGTTAATTTTGAGCAAAGATGAGCTGTTTTATTTGTCCGTCATTTTATAGGTGAGTACTATAGAGGAAACTTACATCTGACCAATTTGAAAACAAAATATTTGTGTCGAATTGAGAACCTCCCCTTTATTTTCGTCGGTTAAAAATCACGTGCACACGATCAACACATCTGTTAGCAAGTATTACTATAGCGGCCTTGTGCTGCAAGCGAGATAGTCCTTACGGTGTAGTAACTATTTAGTAACCTGTGTTATGGTGTAGGTATAGATGTTCGTTTCTCCCATGGTACTTACATAACATTGATAAATCATAATATCCAAATCTATTTACTTTACACATTACCGGTGAACCTGCAGGGATTCTATACAATCCCTGGGAAATGTATACATTACCTAGGCAAAGCATGTAACGGACAATAATATTCGTAATATTTCATACATTGCTTGGACGCCTCAGGTATTCTATACATTGCCTAGGTATTGTATAGAATACCTGAATTATACAGATTACCGGTAACATATATATATCATTTAAAACAATCTGAGTTCTTGTCTTCCTCTTGTTATCTTTTTTAAGGTACTTAATATTATGTTTTCAAATCAAGAATATGTATGATATAAACAAAAGACTAAAAAATCCAATATTCGTGAGGTTAATTTGAGCATATGAGATTTTCAACAACATACTCGTAGGGCAAAATGTTTATGTTACAGATTTTCCGATATTTCAATCATATTTTAATGACAATGCTCATCAGACGAATTTAAGCCTACTTCAGAAAACGGGGAGAATGGGGGAAAATAGGTATACTTTAGAGTGAGTGGGGACTACAACTACTGTGAAGGGATAAGAGCTTGATATTGCAATGCAATTATTTCAAGTTTTATTTAGTTATTATACTTCGTGAATGGGTTGTAGAGGTCAGATAGGCAGTCGATTCAAGTAACATACTGGTATTCAGCTGCATCCGGTTAGACTGGAAGCTGACCCCAACATAGTTGGGAAAAGGCTCGGCAGATGATGATGATGACTTCTGCAAGTATGTATTGTAGATATAGTCTACCTACCTTACGGTAGGTATATAGACTACATACTAAGTAGCTATTATAAAAGCAATTATCAAAACATAATAGTAATGAATTAATTACATAGTTGCTTCTTTATTTACATTGAGTACAAAAATATACACCACAGATGACCTGCAACAAAAAACACGTGAAGAAGATAATTACGATAAGTATTTCGTAAGATTATTTTATTGAAGTATTTTTTATTCATGAGTAATTTTAATTCATAATAAATAAACGTTATTTACGCAACTATGTAATATGTCAGAGGTGCATTTTAACACTTCCTAACGTGTTCACATATTTACAAAGATCGACGCAAGACACTGCATTCTGCAACGTATACAGCATCTCACAATGGAATCATTTGCATAAATTACAATTATTTGTCCTCGTTAGCGTATGCAGATCAGAATTGCACATCTCAACACTTCGATGCTATATTCTTGTCTATCATCATCGTCATCATTCAGCCCGGAATCCCCCACTGCTGCGTGTAGACCTCCCCTTTCATCGGCCATATTTCCCGGTACCGTGCGTCCTTGATCCAGGTGTTTCCCGCGACTTTGACGATATCGTCAAACTAGCGCGCTTTTGGACGGCCCTGGTTTCTTTGGCCTAATCTTGGCCACCATTCGGTCATAGCTTTACTCCATCGGCCATCTCCTCGTCTAGCTATAATACCCGTTAAAGCTTCTTGAGATTTACAACCACCCCAGAAAACGACCTCGTCATACGATAGATGCGAGCTGTGGTGGAACAACGTCTCGCGTCTCGACACTTCATCTCTCCGGCAGGACGTCTGCTGCCTGAACACGAGCTGCAGTGGCTAATCTGGAAATCTCTTAACTGATTGCGGTCCAGATTTGCCGTTGTAGAAATAACCTGGCCAAATGGGCAATCCCCGACTCATCCCAGACAGAGTGTCAGTGGAGTCCTTTCTCAGGATATGCCTCGCCTCCTACTCCGCCTATCCTAAAAGGATTTACATGATGCCAATGATAGAGCCATCCAGGTGGATACTTTGTGGTCGGATATTTGAGTCTAGAGCAGTAGTGGCCCAGTGGTAACGGCCGTGACTTACGAGTTGGTGTCTTGGTTTGACGAAGATTTAAGAGATATGCTTTGCCTCTCTTTAAAATATGATACAATACTTTAAGTAAAATTTTTCAGCGAAAGATTATAAATCCTTTTAACAATGCTCTTTAACAATGAGGACATGTCATGTCATTTCATACCATGTCGCAATATGTCTTGGTCTATGAGTGCTTGACTTTCGAAAACCACTGATCCGATTTCCATTATCTATTTTCAGTGTACAGGTGCATTGTCTGTCGGCTTCAACTGCATAGTCCATAACAATGGGAATGAATTTGCTGCAAGCCTAAATGCGGAGTACCTGCTACGTAGATAGGTTGGTACAGCGTAGACAGACAAAGGAGATGAAAACTGTAAACGAGCGATAGTTGGGAACGGTTTAAAAATAAATCGGATTTGGAGTTTTGAATATGGTGGTATCGTGGAGGTATACCTTTTTTTTGTTATCTGGGGGAAATCTTCTAAAGGCCCCCGACCTCCGGGGTCGAGGAGTGTGGGATTTTTACCTCACTAAAACCACCCCGGTGATCACCACCAGCACATAGGGGTGGTCCCGGTTCCTCTACACCTACATTTTACTAGCTATGTCTAACCTTTGGGGATTGCATGTGCGATGTTATGTTATTTACCTGGTTGTTTCTATTTTCTGAAAGAGGATAGTTTTATTTAAATTCGCAACATTTTGAAATGCCTAACAGGTAGGTAGTTCGACTAGTTTCTAAGCAGGTATTTGATAAAACTCTATCTACATGTAGTTTTAGCTATAATAATATGGTTTTTAAGAAAGAGGGTGTTTCTTTAAACTAAGATATTGGTGACATACAATGTGTTAGTTACTTATAACTTTAGGTTCGGTAGGAATCTTTATCGTGAATTAGGTAAGTGTGATACTTATATCTTAAATCATTTTTAAACATCACACTGAAAAGCGCAGAGTGACATTAAAGCGAAGACTTTATTCTAAAATTGAAAGAAATCGTTCGAAGTTTTCTTCACTTGTTCATGTTGTAAGGCCATCGAAGCTTAAGCTCTGGCATTTGCATTCTCCTCATCCTAGACTAGACTTTCCCGAGTACCTTAGAGTACCCACAAGAATGCTGGAATGGCCATTCAGCCTCTGGACGCTGCAGACAACAAGTATTTCTAATAGCTACGTAGACATTTTATAAGTATTGAATCTTTTGCTTGGCCTGCTTGATACTATTTATTTTGTTATTTTACTTTTCAGGGAAAATAAAACTTTGTATTTTATAAAATACAAAGTTTTATTCTTGCTTGCAAGGCAACTCTCTTTCTTAGGCTTTCACTTCCAATGATTTTTTTTGGAATTTCCAATTGCAAGCTTAAGAGCGACATAGTTGTAAAAAGAAAATAAAAACTGCCTTCCAAAAGATCTCCGTATTATGTGGGAAATAGTTTCAAAAACGATTTTTGTTGAAGGTACTTTAATGTTTCATCCTTTTCAGTAGCCGGCTACTGAAAAGGATGAAACAAGTTTTAGTTTTTAAACGTTTTTTACTTAATTATTTTGGGGTTTATTTCAGTTATATTTATATTTTTGAAATGTGCTAATTAAGCCCTTTCATTTGATACCCCACAAGGCATCATCCCAAAATATTTATTTTTAAATTCATTACATGTCCTCTAGATTAAATTTAGTGTAACGTCACATAGCCTATAACTAGCAGACGGTCAAGACGCTTCTAACGATACCTCATTTGTCAAATTATTATAAGTACTTTTGAAGTTATGAGGGAACAGATGGAACATACATACATACCGGTTAAAATCATAACCCTCCTTTTTGCTTCACCGAAGTGGGGTAAAAATGAAGTAACAATGCGGGATTTACCATCTATGTAAAAGTATGCAGTTTTGTGAAGAGTAGGTAGGTAAGTGAAAAACTGAATAAGTAATTATATTTTTATTATTGTATTGCTATTTTTAACCTTCGTGGTATTAGATCTTGAGCGACGCTATGATTATGAATATTACAGTTGTTTTATGTAATTCCAAGTTACGTAAATGTACACCAACGTACCTACCCGTATGATTAGTGTTCTCAAGCAGATGCAGTAATCAACAGACCTATTCAATGCCTAACCTGATGAGGTGCCTTCGCCATGCAGGGAGACAATAAAATCGATTACGGCGACGGCAACGGCCTAGAGGGGACGTGGCTGTTCACTAATGAACATTCAAATACAGCCTGCATGTATGTCATATACCAGTACATATACGTGATGATCCGAGTCAATAGCATGGTTTGCCTACTTTTCCGATCCATATAGTTAATTTTCCATGTTGGCTAACAAACTGCCGAGTTTCATGTTTCAATAATTAAGGTATATTATTTTAGACAATCGGATAAATAAAGAACCAAACTAAATGGCGTGTACCTAATTGACGTGGGCTATGTCCAGCAATGGAGTTTTAGGTTTACGAAATTAAATGGAATAAAAACATAGGTACATATTATATTATGCATGCATAATATTGCATAAGCAAGAGCGCTCACTAGCAACTTTGGTATCGGCAACTAATTGGTCTCTTACATGTCTATGGAAGTGCAGTCTTTGCATTTGTCGCGTCGTAACGTGCGCGCACTTTCATAATGTACATACCCGTAGACTTGACGTGAGAGACAAATTAGTTGCGGAGGAGACAAAAGTTGCTCGTGGGCGCCCTCCCTTACACAAACTGTTTAATTAGACCTTGTAGATATTTGTTAGTTCGAAAAAACAATAGAAGGTTCAGAGCCATTGTATTTTATCCCTAAAAATATCCACAAATTATGTGTAGGTAGCCCAACAAAGAATTAAACTATTTTCTAATAATGTTTACTGTATGACAATTAGTATTTATAATAAATCACCTAATGTATTTAAAAATCTTAACTTCATGACATTTAACAATTAATTATTTAACTTTCTATTGCATAGGGCGCTTTCAATTTAGACGTTGTCGGACCGCTGCGGTGCCGAAGCAGTGCGTTTGTCGTATTGCGCACGGACGGTCGTTTGTTTTCTTACAAAGCGCGCGGTGCGGCATCATTGCGGCGTCGGTACCGCTAACGCTCGACAACCCGCACCGCGCGCTTTGTATGAAAACAAACGACCGTCCGTGAGCAATACGACAAACGCACCGCTTCGGCAACGCAGCGGTGCGACACGAAACGTCTAAATTGAACGCGCCCTAAGGATCATAGTAAGCAGCATAAGTGTTACTACCACGTTACTACTCAACAAATGAGTTCTTAAATGAAAAATTTGATTCAAAATTTAAATTAGACGACGACTCACCTATGTGCTAATAATTGAATGGAATTTCATTTCTATGACATTGTATTGAATAGTTTTTTACATTGTATTTAATAATTCTTGACATTATAATTAATAACACTTGACATTGTATTTGATAGTAGTTAACGTTTTCCTTATCCTCGACATTGTATGGTTTAATTTCGACATTGTTTTAATACTCTTTTGTTTTAATTCTTTGAAACATTTGTATGCTAGAAACAGCAGAATATTATGGCCATCATATTACTTGTAACTCCTTTGTACAACAATATTCTAACAAATGAATACATTTTTTATGATTTATTATAAAATGGCCACGTAACTGCGGGAAATAGTAGGTAAAAAAATTGTACGTAAAGAATGAAAAATAAACCAAAACCTTTCACTAATATGGATAGTTACCTACACCAAGCAAAATTCATAAGCGAATAAAAATTGTTGTTACGAACATAATAGTTTCGAACATACAGGAATGTAGTAGGTCAGTGCAATGGTTACAACCAATCAAAAAGGCTGAATTCACTAAATAAGAACTAAATATGATACGGTACGTATCATCACACCCCGGACACTCCATACAACGCTCGCAAAATAATTACCTACTACTACTACATTAACAAATGACGTTTGTATACGTATAAATGTGTGCGTGAAATCTAGTAGGGCTGGCACGCTGGCAGTCGTGCGTAGGCGGCGGCGCGCGGCGCTGCCCGAACGTGTGCATTACAAACAATGGGCCGCCGCGCGCCGCGACAAAGTTAGTGCGCACTACTCACAGAAATCTAATTAATTACATTTCTATTGTACTACTTTTCAAGTCGAAGAACGAATAGAACGTGAAAGAAAGAGACATAACTAAGACAATAAAGAGAGAGAGCAATAATTTAATAGTTGGTATGTTAATATTACGGAAGTTTTAATTGTTCTAAAACGTTATTTGTTAATTGTTAAAAAACAAATTATCACAACACTGGCTTAACTTGTTTGTCTGTAATATAGGTACTAGCTTTTATTTTTTATGGGTTTAAACGATATTTGAGTTGCTGTTCTTTACCTGCTTTCATGTTTCGGGAACCGAAAGAAACTCCTGTCTTTATCGTTCCTCGATGAAGATAAGCATCCAAATAATGCACAATATACAACCATCGTGATTAACACAAAATATAGAACTTTAAAAAAATAATGTGTTCGTGTCAGCAGTAGATAGGTAGCGCTGCGGTTCTTGTGTTTGCGAGCGCCATTGTTAAAGAATCGGCGACGAATATGCCGAAGTGCGGGGTGAGGTGCGGTAACTGATGTTAGTGCGGGGAAGGGAGTGTCCTTTCTGTACGTAGTACTATTAAGTATTCTGTGGTATCATACGATATACATCATATGGTGTACGGTACAATATTACTAAACCCGTTATTTCCTTATGTACCTATACATAGGTACTTATTACGGTATTTCCGTGTATACACCTTCTCAAGTTGAAAAGGGAGGCCCTTTATAGTAGTAATATACTTTGTACTATAAGTGAAGTCTTTGTAGTCGGCGTCACGTTCGTGTTAGTTCGGCACTGACCTCGTATCGAACCCATGAACTCAAGGTTCCCAATTGTCCTCGCCTCCATTCGACCAACAAGGCGATTTCTATCGTGAAGTTCTAAAAAGAACGCGATGTGAAAGTGTGCTAGCAGTCCCACGCTAGAGGCTCCGTTCACAAAGAACGTTAGAATTTTTGTAATTTAAGAACTCAATGACACACAAAATTCCTAAGCCCATTTATAATTTGCAACGTCTTATGATTTCTTACACTTTTCGTTTCGCTAACCTTGTGAACGGATCAATTTGGTTTTGGATAGGTACTTACTGCTCTAGTAAGAAAGTCTTATCTATCACTAGTTCAATTTACTCTTTTTTTAACAAGTTACGGTCCCATGCTTCGTACAGATACAGTCTATAAGCAACACATTGGCGACATGTCAAAATATGAGGATTTCTGAGCTATAACTGAGTTAAACATATCGTATTGAGATGATAAAAATACATACACTGGATAAACTTCTTGTACAAAATTTATGAAAAAGAAAAATATAATAACGTAACCTAACTGAAACTATTAACTAATTAAAATATGGCATCGAAAAATTCCTCCGCATCGCTGTCATACTGGTAATGTACCCAAGAGACTGGTGGTATTGCCACGTTGGTTGTTTGGAATCGCTTAGCCTCTGACCAAGGTAAAAGACAGCCCTTGGGTCAAAGGGAAATTTATATAATATATAAAAAAATATATTTATACACCGTGTTCCGGACGATATACATAAACTTCGACCAGATGTTCAGACCATGGAAATAAGCAATTTTCATTATGGACACATTAATAATGAATTCTTATTTTTAATTTTCTTTCAAACTAAATAAGTACCTTGACGTAAATCACCCGATATGCATGCCTCTTTATCCGAATTGGCAACAACGTATTTTCATTCATAAGATTTTTCGGGCTGAAACTTATCAAAGTAAGTTAAGACCCTTTCTTACCGCATAGCACAATTAAATTTCAATAAATGAAATTACAAATATCTTTGTAACGAAGCCTTTTAAAGTACTTCCTTTGTTAGATTTAATTTGTAAAAGATAGAGAAGCGTTTGACAAAGTTTATGGATATCGTGAAGAACACGGTGAATATGTTTAGTAACCACTATAATATCCTCACTAATAATAAGTACAACAAAAACAAGGATTTTCATTCGACCAGCTTACGACAAACAATGCGAGAATTAATTATTTATCCGGCTTGCTAATGACAGCAAACGCAGTGGCCTGGCAAAATTAATAGGTACCTAATGTAACGAGAAATAAATAATACCTCCCCGTCAAAACTCGGAACTACAAAACTGAAGCTATTCTACTCAATCGTGGGGTGACAATAAGGGCACTAAATTTTCCCGATATTGATCATGAACGCATTTGATTTGGAAGATACTAAAATGGCGATCAAGTGGAACGAATAGGCTACTGATTTCTAATAATGGATACAAACGAAAATCTTTACAAAAAAGTATGAAGTCTACAACATCAGTATGCAGCGCCTTTTCATAAAAAAGAAATTATTAGTACAACGAAAAGCAGATCAGCATCAATTACCTACACAGCATCAGTAGGGAGCGCGGCGCTCTTTATAATAGAAGGGTAATTACAAGGAAAAGAACATCTCAAAGTAGTTCAAAGTCTATAACATCAGATCTCTAATTGCTGCAGAGCAATGGGCCTATGTATGTATGCGAAAGTTCAAAAGTTCGCAATGATGAAGCACGGAAAATATGGCGTTCATGAATTTGTCGCCCGAGCCCCGCCTGCACCATAACAGCAATCAGGTTCAATTAGTGCATCACTCAACGTGGTACAAACGCCAGCACATCAAGCTACTACAATCTGTCAAATTTCTTTGATAGATTTTCAACTTTATCGCTAAAGCATAACGTTCAAAGTTGATTGGGAAAATTTTACAGTTTCGGGTAGCTGGATGTGCTGGCGTCTGTACCTACTCTATGATAAGTACCTAGTTTAGACTGCCCACTATTATACTTCACTTCTACTGAATTACAAATAAAACTTGTAAGCAAGATGCTCACAAGTTCACAATGTTGTACTTTTGAGCATTTTCTATTCAAGATTGCAACGAGTTAGGAAGTTTACCGAAAAAAAACACAATTATGCATTTTTTTTTTTTTGCGTAACTGGTAGGTAATGGGGATTGAGCGTGTGTGAGTTTTCCGCCTCGGAATCAATAAATGTTGTGTTTCAAACTTTTTTTTTATTTTGGTGAATTTTTCCCATGTTTTAATAGTTAGTCTGCTATTCGGGGCGGAGACAAATCCAACAAATCGAAGATCATAAAAATCGGTCCAACCATTCTTGAGTTATAAATGGTGTAACTAATACAACATTGTTTTATATAAAGATAGATAGATTATATATGGATAGGTAACCAGAGAGACTGTCAATTTAAGAAAAGTAAAAACACTACATTCTACCCACCGTTAACCGTTTTATGACAGCTGCCTTAGAACGTAACTATTCCAGATTACGTAAAAGTTAACTTTAAATTGCTTAATAAAATAAACATATAAACTGCCTTGTCTTCTTGAATTATCTTATTAATGGCTTCTTACAGACATTAGAAAACCATACGTAATATCAGTTTCGACAAAAAAAAAAGATCATGCGTATTTACATTCTATCGTAGTAGGTAAGTGATGGAATCGAATGTATTCGCTTCAAATGAATAAATAAATCGAAAATAATCATTTTATATTATAGGTAAATTCAGTATAGAAAAACCTTACATCCACTACATAATTATCAATAAAATATATAAATAATTTGCCAGGATACGGATTTGCCACCACAATAGTTTATTTCGATTTTAAATTTTCATCACTTTCACTTTTTTGTTAAACATAAAAAACTTTGTTTTAATATGTATTTACACTACAACACAATTGATACGGCAAATCAGTGCATACTTTACTTTTACGCTGATTTCCGCTATAAAAAAAAATGCAAAATTGAAATTAAAGTAAACAAAGCGGCTTATTTATATTGGTTTGTATTTAATCATAATAAAAACAGGCATAGAAACCGCACCATTTATTATTCGACAAGAAAAATCGATAATTGATGCTAGTTACATACAAATTAAAGTGAAATTATGGAAATGTATGTTAAAAGGTTGCTGCAATCACTAGTTACATGTGTCAAAAACCGGTCAAGTGCGAGTTGAACTCGCGTGGAGAGGGTTCCGTACGATGAATATTTTATCTACTTATCTACCATGTTCTTTTTTTAATCTGACCCAAATTTGTTTGTGGTAACTAAAAAAAACTTATCATTGTAATTGAATAACATGTTCTCCCATCCATTCCAACTGAAAATAAAAGTTTGTACGCAATATATTGAGAGATTTACCATGTTGCTTTAAGACCACAGACTTCTTATAGGTTTTTCTATAATCTATAGGTATAGAACTATTTTCTGTATTTTTTTAAAAAAAATAGGCTCAGTAGTTTCGGAGATAAGGGTGGAATGGTGGAATGCTCAATTTTCGTCTATTTTCTTAAATAACTTTAACACAATTTACTTTAAAATTATGAAACAAATATATTTGAGATCCTCACACTAAGCTCTTTCATTTGATATGTCGCACGGTACAAATTGCGAAAATTATTTTTTTAATTTTCTATTTGCCCCCTAAAAATGACCCCCATATTCAAAATTCATTTACGTTACACGTCTGTGTTTGGGTCACAGAGATTCATATGTGTACCAAATTTCAACTTAATTGGTCCATCAGATTCGAAGCTAATTGAATGTGACAGACGGACGGACAGACAGACACACGAGTGATCCTAAGTATGAGTTTTCCGTTTTTTTCCTTTTGAAGTACGGAACCCTAAAAACGGTTATGCTACACGGTACTTGCTATTTTGCTAATAAGAACTTAGTTGTTTAGTCACAATGTTTTGTAAATATTACTAACATAGTCAGTACCTAAGTAAATTGTTATTAACGTTATGAGGCCATAAAAAAAATGTCATACTTGAAAATAAATGTTCTATTATTATTAGTTGGAAGAAGCTAAAGAATCTTAGAAAAACTAAAACTGAAAATTACTTTAGAAGCTCAACTTTTATATCCTATTTTTACTTTTATATCATTGGTAAAAGTTATTTCAGTAGTTATAAATGTCTGAGCAATTTTTGCCGAACTGCAAATGGGACGGTTATAAATTAAAAAATATTTTTTCCAAAGGTTTACGTAGATTTCACAATAAAACTTTTCAGCCGAGGAAATGGAAAAGTCAAAGTTGTCATTTTCTGCAACTACCTAAATATAAATATTTGACTGGCCTCGGTCGGCTATTCGCTCCCACTTCGAAAGGCCGAACTCTGCCAAGTTATTATTGAATTTAAGGCACACTATATTTGGAAGATGAATTCAGTTCGTGTTGTGTAATAGAATGTTCGAATGTTCGTTCAATGAAGTAACTCATATAAGGTAAGGTCATCTGTCGAATGATTTCAGACTAACGGGAGGACAAAAGTCGCCAGCCTCGACCCGAGATAACAAATCGAGACCCAAATACAAGTTCTTTTTAAATACACCATACATAGCACACCTGAGATTTTGAGTATTGTATTTTACCCTTCAAAATATTACCATAACCAAGGGCGTCGAACAATGAACTATCTATTCAAAAAATCAAAATGCTAACATGAAGGTAAACAACATCCTTTATAAAGCGATTACAAAGCCAACTCTTGCTATGACTACAGAACCAGTTGACGTGCAAACGGTACCACACGATAATAAAATTATTTTAAAATGTATAATACGTATTCGTAATACCTAACTGTCCAAATTCGCGTTGGCAGTGGGAGGAAACGTTGGTGGCCACTTCTATCGAAATATCGTCGTAACTAGGCTACTCCAGTGCGATGACACCGACGAATTTCGACGCAAGCGCTGCGCCAGCGCACGACGCCGCGCGATAACGCTCACTATGCTACGGCTAGCCCCGTGATGCCACGCCATCAGCGATCGAATACGGTGTCGAAACAATGGTAAATTGAACACAATGGCAAATGGTTACATGTTCGTGTTTGACAACGGAAACTGCTTAAACATTGAATTTTAAGCTGTGAAATAACAAAATATTGAAAGTCACACTTACATACTCAAATCTTAACATCATTAGTTAATTAACAGTTAATGTTATCAGAGAACCATTCACGGCGTTGTTGCTGACCCATCTTGGCTTGTGAAAGGTGAATTTGGCTAAATGTAGAGAGATCAGTAATCATGGAATCTCGCCGTGGACGGTACCTATTGCTTATGCACACTGCATACGAAATACTCACGAAACAGGATAAAGAAAGGTTTCTAAGTACTGACCTGACTATGCCGTACTGAGTCGAGACGAAGAGAATCATGATGAGATAAAAGTTCAATAAATAACAATTTATCTACTCATCGTGCCCATATAGGTTTTAGGTACAGAAATTCGGCGTTTAACGCTTAAAATATAGCTTTTAGAAGTTCCAGCTACATGAGATTAATTTTGGCATATCAAGTCCATCTTTCTTAGCGGAGGAGAGGCATTTCAAGTTCAAGCATGCAGGTTGACTACATACATAGGTGTACCCATAAAACAGTACCTAACACGTTTTGGCCGGTGTCATCGAATTGCAAATTAATTTTTTGTCGTTTTAATAATATTGTAGCTACTTATTCAGCCCGTATTACCTATTACCTACTTATTCATATCTTCGTCTGTTTATTGGAAGCAAGGAATGCGACAAAGGCGGAATTTCGAATCAAAGAATTTGTGTAGCATTTATTCTTTTTGGTCCGCCATGATAAAATTGCCATAGATAAAAAACAAACGAGGTCTCAAAAACCAATGCCGTTTCATTGAATACCTAATTAGAAAATTGGAACTAAACATTTATACCTATTATCGGTAAGCCCTACCTACTTACCCATTAATTATTAAACTGAACGCTTATTGGATTAGCTATGTTCCGATTAATTATGATTATCGCGTTAACTGATGCCTCAGAACATGCTTAGGCATCACAGGCCGGGCCGCTACCGAGCGAGACCAAGTTTTTTTAATGTATGTTTTTGTGAGAAATCTAACATTATTTTATCAAACTGGTACGTTGCGTAGCAATTAACTCAAAATACAGTCCTAATTAGACGTACTAACAATCTTTTTAAACATGTTTGAAAAGGAAATCTTATAACTCAATGTAGGTACTTATAGTTAGACTCTGGGTCTAGAATCGACAACTAACCGTCAAGAAATCACAAAAATTAATAACTCAAAGATTGAAGAGTGTCGTTGCTGGAGCATCCGTCAAAGAGATTTTTCGAAGAGGAACACATGCTAGCAGCTGTGCTATAACTAAAACATGTTACAATACATTTAGGTATACTACACTTCGTCACAATTGACATCATCTCTAAATAAACTAAACGGCTCCAGTCCGCTAGGTAATTTTCCTGGCGGTTATATAGCAATGTTTTAACGTTGCTATACAACCGCAAAGGTCATACAAAAATAATAGGTAACATCTATTCGGCTTTGGCATCTCGATTCGTTAAATAAGAATGAGACATTGCTCCCAAAACTACATTTGAAAGTTCTTGGCTATCATTCTTATAACGTCTCCCTACTACAAGTTTTCGGGTCTCGTGAAGCCACTTTACCATGCGGATCAATACGCACCTTAGCACAACAAGTACCAAACTATATACCCGAGATCCAAACAACTATGGTCGTTATAACAACAAGGATAACGGTCACAATAGCATACGGCAGTTTGGCCGAATTTGTGCGCCATTGCGTGTACAGTCGCATTGTTTCATTCGTTTAGGTTCTAGTTAAAATGATAAGTGCGTTATCAAATGAGGAACGAAGCAGGTATAAGCATAACTGAAACACCTTTCCACACAATGCAAAGTTTATACAAAAAAAAAAAACTCTAATTTCGGAAATCGGTGTTTTGCGAATTCCGAAATTAAAGTTATTTTACTTTGCAGGGTCTTTTTTTTTTTTTAATCGTATGCTCTTCTTTTTGTAGGTACTACACACAAGCAAAGATTTTCTTTTTCTTTTTGTACTACCCAAACAAAGATAAGACCATATCTAAATTAAATTTTCTACATACAGACGAATTAATAACCTCTTTCATTTACGAATGCCCGTAGCTACTAGTATTTAGAATATTACATAGTAGGTAACTAGCGTGCTGTTGGGTCGATTTCCTCAACGACAAGCCCTCATTTCCTTTCCATTGTTAATTCAAAGTTTCAATGGTCAAGAATTTCCAAATATGCGCGAGAGAGTGTCAAATCCAGACATATTACAACCGTTTGACTAAGAACAGGCCTTGACCAAGTTTTTACTCCTCCACAAGTCGCCAACCTTGAGCAACTTCTAACTACTTATCAACCAACCAACATTGTTTGTAGATACGTAAGTACATATGTACAACATTATTCAGCTAAATGATTAAAGACCTTATTATTTGAACCGCAGTGTCTAATTTTGTTAGATGAAATCAGATAAATAGTGGCATAGCAAATGTGTTCGAACTCGGGCTGGTATCTATCTACCTATATATGAATGAGCGTGTACAATATATACTTATTGATAACTAACTTAAGAGTTTCCGTTACAAATTGTTGTAAAGATATCCTTAACACCGGTTTGTAGGTTTTATTTGTGTAAAATATAAACTAGTGACTTTTTCGATGTAGTATTTTCGTTCAAGCACTGATGTTGTACCTGCTGCAACAAGTTATATTTTTTCTAACACATTGATACACGTGACCATGATTTATAATTATAATTTCCTTCTCGCCAATCAATATCTAATTATTGTTGGCATTTATATATAGTAAGTACATAAACACATATTTTTATTATTGCTTTATATTTTCATACTAATTGCTTTGTTCCCAGAGTAAAATAATTAATAATTTCACTGCACTATAATTGCTAGACTAAAATTAATTACAGGTTGTTTATTGTCCAAACCAACCACTTGTTCAATGAGCTGCAGCATGAAGGATAAAACTGTAGAGGGAAATATAGAGACATTTTAAAACCAACATGGGATTCTTTGATGTTATGCTATAGAAAACCTACCTAAACCGAAAATAATTGCCCAAATGTTATAACATCACGCCTTGTGTTCCCGAAAGGTTAGGCAGAGGTGTATCTATATACCCGCATTTCGCCAGTTCTGTCTACGGCCTATGTAATAGAAGGCGAACCTATTGCCATCAACAGGGCACGAATCCAGCTCCGGGCAATCCAAATCGGGAGATGTATAAACCCAATAACACTGCCCGGCCTGGGAATCGAACCCAAGACCTTCTGCTCAGCAGTATCGCTTGCGATTACTAAAAGAACGAGGCAATCCAGCCAATCTGAGTTCGCAGTTAAATCACCTGGAGTCAGGATGTGGATGTAGAACGTTGATAATAATCGCACGAGCAGGAATACATAAGTATGTACATAAGGTACGGCGTTTCTAAATTTGCCAAAGATGTAAACAACAATGGCCGCTCGAATGTAGGTAATGTTTGTTTTCGTCTAAATTCCCGAGCTAACTAGATGAAAACAAACATTACTTAAAATAAATTTTCTTGTACTTATACCGATATTATTCAATTTCGAGCGGCCATCTTTGGCAAATTTAAAAACGCCGGACCTAAAGTAACTATGAACATTATCTTCCGAACATCAGAACTTATCCAACCCAATTTTTCTGGTAAATACGTTTTCGTAAATGGCGTCGTTATCATATAATTTAATCCTAATCTAAGGTTTATGAACTATTAACTCAAAGTCAATATTTTATACAAAAAAAAACTTTCGTTCACTTTGATTCAACATTTTCGTGGAAATAGGAAAATGCCCCGAGAGAGAAAAGTTTTTATTTGAAACAAAAACTGTCATAAATCGTCCCGGGACTACAAAACATTGGATCGTTTTATATAAATGTTTGAATCTTTCATACATATGATTTGGCGAGACCTAGTCCTACTCACACGCATAGAAACGATTCCATTGATTGTATGATTGGTCTGCAACATGTGACGGTAGCTGAGCACAACACGCACAGTGTACTACTTACGACACAAGTACTTACATACGAACATTATACTCACGAATGTTTAGAGGACGAATTGCTGGCGGTTGGCGACCTAGCCTGTGCAAGTACCTACCGACTACCAACATCGTGGACTAAACCAATTTTCGTCAAGGTTATCTTAAAAGGAAACCTGTCAAAATGAAACAGTTTTTCAATAACTGGTGGTTTAGTCTTCTATCTAAGTGCGTGAACGAATATACGGGCCCTTCCAATAGTAGTAGGTCTGTCAAAAAAGTGTCAAATTATTTTTTTCGGACAGGCAAAACGACACCTGGAGTAGGGACAACTAAATTGTGTTGTCATCATTCATTCTGAGTTCGAGCCCGGAACTAATCTTTATGTCCGTAAGTGATACAGAGTAGGCAGTGGCCGTAACTTCAGCCAAAACTACGGACTCTGTGGTTAGGGCTCTCTGGTCTAGAAATAAATTCATAACAGACGCAACACAACTTTACACTTATATAATCATCCAGCAACTTGTCTATGTAGTTTTAATAAGCATGTTCTGCAACAGCCTGTTATTAGCGGTGATGACAAATCGCTATTGTAGACTTAACTAATCATTAGTGATAATTATTCTGATCCAATGAGGACGGCGTTGTGGAGACAAGGTTATTGATGATTAAATTATCCGTATTTATCAGTAAACATAGTAATTCTTCTATGAACGGTGAAGATAAACGTTATGAGGAAACCAACATGGCCTAATACTAAAAGATCTAAGACCCATAAGGGCCAAAGCAGACACGCTACTTTTAGCATCGGCGATCGGCGATTTTGCGGCTGTATCGATGCTGCATCGCGTTTTGGCGACTCTCTGCGTTCGGACGCGGTATCGGAATCGCGCGTTTTAGCGACTGCTCCGATGCTGGCGAAAGTGCCAAATCGCTGCGACCGGCATCCGAATGCGTGCGGAGTGTAGCGTTCAGCCGCTGTGTCTAGCTTCCGTAAAGCAACTGAATCGCCGTGTTTGGCGTTTTTAAGTGTGCGGTGTGGAATGCTTGGTCGCTGAATTTAGCTTCTAATAAAAAGCGGCTAAATCGCCGATCGCCGATGTTAAAAGTAGCGTGTGTGCTTTGGCCTTAACTTCACGCCTGTATTCCCCGAAGGGTAAGACAGAGGTGTACCTATAGTACACCCACATTTCGCCAGTTATGTTTAAGCCCTGTAATATGATGCGGGCCTATTGTCATCAACCGCCACCGGGCACAAATCCAGACTCTCCGGGCTGCTACTAAAAAAATTCCAGGTGGAAAGAAACGGGATAATGTAAGTACACCAACCCTCACTGGACCCGCGTAGCGGTTTCGACCGACTACCTCTCAAAGAGTTGGCCAGATTATCCAGAGTCAAATTAAATTAGCTAGCGAAACTTCAGAGATTATACACGACAAAACAAAGAAAAAACTAATCTCTATTGTTCTAGCAACGACAGCTGATTACGGAGTCAACGCCCGGGGTAGTGTAGTTACTTGAAGTTATGAGTTTAGAAAATCAGTTTTTTTTTTGTTGTGCTTATATGTATAATGATACCCGAAGATCCCCGAGACCCCACGATTACCCGCGATCTGTGAAGGTTCGCCAGCTAATTTAATTTGACCCTGTAGTATATTATTATGGTTGGCTGGTTATTTTAGGGAACTATATTTTCTATCACCAAAATTTATATTTGTCATCAAGTTGTATCACCTAATAAATAGATCTATCGCCACGAAATATTTGTATCACCTAATAAATAGATCTATCGCCACGAAATATTTTCGTTCTCAGATAGCGGGGCTCCGTCGACATAGGATGCAAGAACGAGCGAAGGGCACCCCGAGGTTCGGTTTGGTTAGGTTACTTTAAACCCTTTACACAGAAATAGGGGCCCCGCGAAGCGGGGCTACGTCGACATAGGATGCAAGAGAGAGCGAAGGGCACCCCGAGGTTCGGTTTGGTTAGGTCACTTGCATTGTTTGGTGACTACATTTTGGTGACAGATCTACTATTTGGAGGACAAACCCTATTATTTAAGAAACACAAAACTAATTAAATTGGTGATAGCTTAAATGATACCCGTTATTTTATGGTAACAAAAACTAACATCATATTTTATATTTACGGTTCAATGACAAAACATATTTGAATCATCATTAAATTCACAATTCCAGCTTCCCTGGATAAAGTCCATGTTTAAATATCTAATTTAAATTTTAAATGTTGTATAAGGTCAAATTCCTTATTTCCACGCGTTTTTAAAACAAATTGAGGACTATTTTGTTCAGGTTTCATACATTTTGAAAAGCTGTTTCCCGCTTTCTAATTACATTTTTCAGTGATAATAAATAAGTAATATGTTTCTGAATTAAGTGTGTTTGCGGAATTACGAAATACCCAAGCGACATGATTTTTACAAAAAAAGTGTTTTTTATTTAGGTTCCTACGTGTGGTTCCTATAAGTGTGTCGGATGCAGCAAACGTATATATGTTACTGTCTCTCAAAAATTCAGTAAAACATATTTTTTTATCCAAGCTAAAGACTACAAAAGTTACTAAATAGGACCTGAAAACACAACAGAATTTTTGAAATACTTAAATCCATAAAATAGAAATTACAAAAGTTTTTAATCGGATTGGGAGTGTTCCCACAATCTAATAACAGGTACCCTTATATTATGTTGTCTATGACATCAATCATCAGGCCCCAACCCCATGACTAGTGTTAATTTTACCACATACATAATAAATTAACTTTTTTTACGAGTAGCTACTAATAAGTGTAGTAGCTACGAGTACCTACTAATAGCTATAAATAAGTGCAAGTGTTCCTACACACCAATTAGAATATTGAGTTATTCAATATATTGCGTATCAACACACTATCAGTAGCAATGGTGTTTATTTTGACAGTTCAACAACATTCATTGCGTTACTTACGTTGTTGAGCAGACAATTTTTTAGAACATATAAAGCAATGGATTAGCAATATCCTACAAAATGATTATTGAGATTGATAGCGTGTTACGCAATTAGGCTGCCGGTCGTTTAAATAACTCATCGAGACTTAGAAAGAGACTGTCACACTGCAGCACTGGTATAAGTAACAAAAACGACGCTCTACAAAGCCGACTTTTTTTCTGAAACTCGATGTAAATTATATTTACGCCCGCAGTAATTTGTTTTAGTCCACACTAAAAGTGGTTACCCTAGCGACCTCGTATACAGTCGCGCATAGCTAAACGCTGTCAAGTCAACCAGCCTCACTTGTACCAATTCAATATCATTTTAATACAAGTGTTCCTATTAAATCATTTAGAAGTACGTACAAGGTATAACCGATAACAAAGAAAAATTTTACAAAACTACGATAGGAATGGATCTGGATTTGTTATTGATTTTTTTTTTAATGATTTTGGTACCTACTTGAAGGTGTATTATACCTGAAAAACATAAATATAATTTCAACTTTAAAACCATAAACGAAAAAGAAATGAATGACAATGAGAAGGACCAAGAGTATCCGGCTCGAAGGACTAAAAATTAAAATAGCGAAAGAAACAAACGGTTACAATTCCCATAACTTTATTCAAAATTCCTGTCAAAACATACAACATAATGTATAATGTACAGAATAAATGCTAATTAAAAAAGAGAAAGCAAAAAGTGTACTGCATTCATTAAAAAAGTCCGTTTTATTTAGTAGGTCAGTATCCTAGTGTCCATTTACATGCAACGGTTATGTGAGGAGTGTACAATTGATTATCTAATCTCGTATTTAAATTAATACCTAGGACATGTATACCTACCTCTGCATTAAGTAGGTAGATAAGTAGTAAGTATACATACTCGTATTTATATTATGGTTTTAATAATGTTCAGGGTTTCTATTATTTCACATAGGAGTATTGCAAGTGTCTGAACAGTGCTAGTAATAATAATCGTTTTTATAATTTTTTCACTCTATAATGTTCCCACTGCTGGGACACAGGCTTCCTCTCTGTGAGAGGGAGTGGGCTGTAATCCACAGATATCATATGCTTCGAATTTTTGGTTTCCACACGAAGTTTTCCTTCACCGTTATGAGAGCAGTGGTGATGAAATTATTTACGCAAAGTAAACCGCCTGCCTGAGTTCGAACCCACGACCTATAAATTTTAAGTCGGGGCCGTTACCACTGGGCCACCACAGTACTAATAAATATTAATGACTATTTTGTTATTCATGCATTATGAAGGAGTTAAATGCTTTGTACCCCTTCTGTAGTCTTTTGAAGTATTCAACGTCTAAGTCTCCTCAAAAAAAAAAAAAACACTTCAACAATATTGATTAAGTTGTACCTAAGTTGATTTAAGTTGTGGTGTGTTGTTGTTGAAAAGAGTGTCCTTGGAGTTTCTTGCCCGTTCTTCTCCATAGAGATCTACGTTTTGGAATGGGCAACTAGCTTCAACTTTCTGACTAACTGACCGACTATTTAATTTTAACAATTCAAAAGTGCCTGTAAATGGTTTAATTTAAGTAAATGCTTTGAGTTTGAGTTGTTGTGTTTTGTTGTAGTTGTATCCTTTAATTACGCACCAAGGAATTACGTATCAAGAAGTTAAATTATTCATTTCAACACTGTTCGACCTTTACCTACACTTTGTCAACGTAATGTGTAGCATTAAGAGCTATTAAATAAGTTTATAAGGCAGGCTAGAGTCTGACTAGACCTTGCTTCATAAGGTTTTAACAACTTGACAAAACATAGAGATTTCTTTATTACATGTCAGGTATTATATACAAAATTGACTACCGCTCCCTCTCGAAGAGAGGTGGCCTTTGTCACGCCTTTGTCCCAGCTGTGGGATCATTATAGGCTGATTATGAATAAGTATACAAAACCTTTCTGGAAAAAATCTTTAAATGATGGTGTGAAAACGCATCAGAATCCGTTGTTTAGCTTAGAAGAACAACGCAGTCCCACAAACAAACACGAAAAGCGATTTTAATTTATATTAGGCATAAGTAGATACAAGTACTTATAGATTATGTGATGCATAATCTATAAGTTCCCTTAGCCTTGATTCGATATGTCAGTTTCAAGAAACTACGCCATACGAGTTTAATTAAAACAAATCGATAGAGACTCCACCATTATTAACATTGATCGAGTTATTTCAACCCCAGTGGTAGCTGTGGTAGAACCATACACATATTGTTTTAACGCAGTATTTCCAAATATTACCCCTTTTTAGAATCATGTAGCACGTGGAAGCAAGGACCATTATTTTGTAATTTATTGCCATGTTATCCAACCTTATCAACACTGCTTAATAGAGATAGAGACCCTGCTGCGTACTTATTAGCGTGTAGATGACGTCACGCATTTATGATCAAAACGGTCACTGATAGAGTGAAGTAAAACAAATGAAAATCAACCCTTGCATTACACTGATACTCTGAAACATTCTTTAGGTGAAAAAATAAAACTGTCGGGCGCGGATAAAGCTGTCAAAAACGGACATTTTCCGCTAGAATAAATCGAGTGTCACTCGGGCAAAAGCAAACAAGAGCAGATATTCAGCATTTGTTCCAGCTCAAAAGACAACTAACGATTCTGTCACTCTCAGAGTTTTCCCTAACATTCTGCAAACATCTATCTCTAATTTCGTTTGGCTTTTTCGAAGCACAGTCGAATTAAACATCAAAGGATTAAAATCCGGAATGTTCAGTTACCTGAGTTTCGTGACCTTTTAATTAAAGTCGGATTCGCATGTAAACGTGCCAAATGTAGGTAATGTTATGTACAACTGATTTCTTCGTAAAACAGAGTCTCAGGTCATTTTTTTCTTAAAATGTGTCTAAAGAAAAAAAATGGTTAAATGGCATTAAAACACATCGTAGAAATTTTTCGTTGGTTATCAAAAAAAAATCTATTTCATAGAAAAGTGCAATACCTACGCGGTCTAAATGTAATGAATCCATGGTAACAGGTTGTGCGTCGATGTATGCCAACCCAGTATAATAACTGCGAAAATTATAGCATACCTAAACCAATAATGGTTTCCGATTTAGTAAACAAAAACAACCAGCAATCAGGCATTTAGGTTGGGATAAACAACATTTTCCCGTCAGTACGCGGTGAAGCCAAGAGTTCGGTGGAGCGTGAATCGCTCAAGAGTTCCTTCAAGACGGAGCGTTCTACCTCAGAAAAGCACTCTGCAACCCCTCGTTATAAATGCACGGCATTGCTCAGCAGTTAGAATTCAGTTTATAGCTGCCTTACACGAGCAATAGAGCTTTTCATATTTTATAATGCACTCGGAAATTCAATTCAATTCGAAATGCTGTGTTGCTCAGTTCAATGCTTCGCGAATGCATGAATTGAAAAGGCTCCATCGTCGGTTCGGCCCCGTTGTTAACGAAAGAATTTAACCAATAAAAATAACTGTAAGTGTCTAATATTTAGCTACTGTTTTATAACTGCCACGTCTAGTCGGCTTTCTAAAAAACTGTTTCAATATAAAATGCCTTGGCAACAGCTGTGGGACTGTGTCGCTTCAAACGCGAATTTAATGACAAAATGTAATGTAGCTCGTCAAGTCTAATATCGTTGACTTAAGCTTTAATATGGCGTGTTTCGGCGGTAAAATAATGTTTGCCTTTGTTTAACGTAACCAGCGAATTATTAATCTTCCCTGCCCCTCCCCGCCCCTCTGGAATTGGGCGGTAGAGGGTGGTGGGAGTATGTTTTCGGGGGTCTGAAACTCTGTTCGTATTCACGACGACGAGCATCTCAGTATTTCGCTTCGGAATAAATGATACACGAAATTATGTTTTATGTCGAACATATTGCGTTGAATTTAAATAGACGATTTTTCACTGAGCTGTGTGACTCAGTTATAAGATGTGCTCTAACAGTAGTTTATTAATTTTCTGTTTAAATATTAATTAAAAGGCTCATTACCAATTAATTATTACACATGTACAAGTATAATTATTAATTTTCTTGGTATAATTAACACAACAAAATAGGTTCCTGAATAAGATTCAAAATATATTGATCAAAAAACCTTATCCCAATTATATAATATGTTAACGTTAAAGAAATGGATGTCATCGAGCTTTGCTTGGCCCCAACATCGTTGCAAGTAAAACTCTGAAACATTTGACTTGCAGATTCAGAACGATAAAGTTTCCATAACAACCTTAAACTTTGTAACTATCAAGTCAAAGACAATAAGTAAGTTTATATAAGGTTTATTTTATGTAATTTTAGAGATAATTCTTCTCATAGTGGGCCTCAGTCCGAAAATTGGATACATCATAGGATGATTTTGATATAATACGCCTAATAATAATTAAAAGTGCATGCAAATAACGCATTCATTATTGAAAATTTTATCTCGTAGGTATATCCCTGGACTGATTTAGCTCACAACTAAATAACTTATTTTCTGGTGGATTCGAAACTAAGAAGTTACCTGCGAATCTACGAAAATGCTAGGAGCTACGTGGCTAGGTAGTACTTTAAAAATTCGAAAGACTGCTTTCGAAAATTTCGAACCGATTCGAATTTAGTAAAATATTCTTGAGTTTTAGAAGTAATTTTTTTTTTACTTTTATTATTAAAAGATGGTACAGACGCCAGCACATCAACCTACCCGAAACTGTCACATTTTCCCAATCAACTTTGAACCTTATGCTTTAGTGATAAAGTTGAAAATCGATTAAAGAAATTTGACAGATTGTAGTAGGTTGATGTGCTGGCGTCTGTACCTATTATGATTCTTTGAGAAAATTGTTCACGTTTTGGAAAATCAATAAAGAGAGCCTTTACTGATTTTCCTAAACGTGAACGATTTGGACCCGGAAACGCGCAGATAGGTGCGACGCGACTGTGCGACGCGATTCTAGTAGATCCGATTTCTATGAACTTTTCACAGTAATTGTGCTACCTACTAGAAATAAAGAAAAGAAAGAAAATAAGTTTATTTGGCCCAGGTTAAGTAAGGCACTGGCGTCGCGTCGTGCCTGTCAACGGCAGCCTTTAAGACGCTGACAAGAGCCAAATAGGCTTGTTTCGAACAATTTTTTAGCCAAATCTATACAGTTTGACACGGCGGAAAAAATATATGTTAATCTTGAACATATTTCTGAGAACCCTGTTGTATTCAAAACACGTTTTTGAAAAGTTTTCTCGATACAAAAAAAATGTAAACTAACCTCTTAAAATGACCTTCCAACAAAAATATCTGTATTACTGATCAACGTACGTTGGTAAAATTTATAACAATAACGTATCATATTTAAATACAAAATTTGGTTGTTTTTTATTTTTGATTACTCAACTTATTTTTAAGAAATTAATTATTTTATGGTTTGTAACAACTTATGAGTCATCGCGCTTCTCTTTCTTATGTATGCAATCCGACAGTGATCGCTTAGGCGCGCTGCTAGACGGACGTATGTCGCTTTGCCCCGCTAACCGCTATCCGTTCATTTTATTTTTTGTTGATTGACAACTTCAAACATACTTATATGTACATATTTTATTTTTTCCCTAAAACTACAATAAGTTGTAAAAATATTAACACGTAAAGACATTAGTAAATATAGTTCTAAGTTATGAAAATATTTGCTGTGCAAAATGGGAAACAAACAAAAATGTCGGAGGCCAGCAAAAATGTATTATTATTCTATACTAACAAAAACATCTAATGGAAGTAGTAAAGTATTTTTTTATATTGTAATATTGACAAAACAGGTACACGAACAGAAATGAAATTATAAATAAAAGTACTTATAGGCTTTGTACAATGCGTAGCGTAAATTCGGCTGTGATAAGAATGCCCAATTGGTCTAGTGATATTTACGTAATATCTGAAATTACAAGATTCGAGTTCGAAACCGTGCTGATTTTTATTCTTTTAATTTACATAACTATATTTTTTCTTTATTTATTTAGTTTTTGGAAATTTTCATTGTTTTTTATTCATTTATTTTGTATATTTTTAGAATAATTATTAATTTTCTTTACAAAAAAAAAGATGTTTGGCGGAAAGTTCAGAAGCAGGCGAAGCTTCGTTTTTCGCATAGATTCTGAATAGCGAGTTTTGAGTTCGAAACCAAGTTGATTCTTATTAGGAATTTTTTTTTTTTGTTTTTAATTAATTTTAGCAAATATTCATTGTTTTTTTTTTTAATTTATTTTGCATATTTTTAGAATAATTATTAATTTTCTTTACTGGAAAGTAATAATTGACTACAAAAAAAAATATTTACAGTTAAAATAAACGTTTGGCGAACAATTCAGAAGTAGGTGAAGCTTCGAAAATTGTTTTTCACCAGTAAGTTTGTAATACGCGCATACTAACTAAATATAGATAACAATTTTATTACTTAGATCATAGAAAGTCACAATAAGTCCAGTGATAAACACTATCGAATTTACATAGACCTATGACTATCTTAGAACTGGACTTATAGGAAAATATTCGTAGCTTTGTCCATTGTTTCTTGCCCACTCTATATAAATCATCGTGTGAGACTTGGTATTTTTTTAAAGACGTAATTGGTAAGTTTAGTGCTGAAGAAAGTTCTTGCAAGTTTGAATGTTTTATTTTTTACCCGACTGCGCGACGCAAAGGAGTGGTAATGTGTTTATCAGCCTATGTATGTATGTTCCTTTGAAGCACTATACAGACCAAACGCCTGGGCCGATTTTTATGATTCACACGTCAATCGATTCCTCTTAATCCGGCGAGTGTCAATAAAGACATGACGTTAGTAAACATTCAATATGGCGACTACTGGACGCCATATTGTGAAAATGAAAAAAATGAAAGTCAACAAACTATGTCAATATGGGGTATCGTTGTTGAATAGATATTAATAAATAAAAATCATTTTTAGTTTTTACCCGACTGCGGCGAAGCAGGGTTATGCGTTTGACCTGTATGTATGTATGTATGTCCGTTTCTTTGTTACCTCGTAACTCTTATACGAATGAACGGATTTGGATAAATTATCTGTCTTTAGATTTGTCTTTGTGGCACGAGTGTCACTGACTACATGAAAATAAAAAACAAAGTAAAATGGCGGATTTGGGGTGCCATATTGTGGAGTTCGAAATTTTTCTTTCTTCTAATACCATCGAGTGGGATATAAAAATAAAGGGTATTTAAAAGATGATTTCAAAATTATACAGGGTGTTACAGAAAGGGTATATCAATACAAACGGGTTGAAGAGTGTATCTGGTCTAGAATCTCTGTACAAAATTTCAGCTCAAAAGCATTAACTTTGAAAATGCTTAATATTTTTTTTATTTCGACATCACGGCGCTGCACTGGCGCGCGGCGGCGTGATGTGCCTGTACTAGGCGCACAGACACACTACAGATAATGGATAATGACCCTCGTAGTGCGGTGACACGTTTGTTTTGATTTCAATTTAATAAACTATCGAAATAAAAAAATATTAAGCAATTTCAAAGTTACTGCTTTTGAGCTGAAATTTTGTACAGAGATTCTAGACCAGATACACTATTCAACCCGTTTGTATTGATATACCCTTTCCGTAACACCCTGTATACAACTTATATGGTTAAAAGTAATTCGAAGTGACAATATGTAAAAAACGAAATAAAAAAATTAACTTCTTTCACATTTGTAAACTAAAAATCTGGAAATAAAAAAAAGTAATTAAACCCGACTGCGGTAAAAAAAAACTGAAAAGCTATAAACAAACCCATTTTAAATAAAATAAAATTTGGAAGCAGGCGGGACCCATACCATTTTTATATTTTCAAACTCAAATGGGTCTCACCTGCTTCCAACTTTTATTTAATTAAAAATAAGCTTGTTTATAGCTTTTCAGTTTTTTTTTAACTTAAGCTTTTTTTACCGTAGTCGGGTTTTTTAGTTTTTTTAATTACTTGATGGTATTTGTGGCGAAGAGTGCACAATTGTAGCCGTAGGTATATTACGTAACTTTGTGAGTCACCGCTTCGTCGATATTCTTATTATATTCAATCATAGGCCTTATGACCTACCGAGAAATAATGACAAGTTCTTGATTTTACCTACCTACTACCATTCCTAGTTGCCTGACTATCCAGCTAGTAATTAGTGTAGCTATTTTAATATGTGCATTTCATTATCATACTAAATTAAAGTTGTCTTTAAGCCAGAAGAAAACACTGCAACAAAGTTTTCTTATTGGATTTCCTATGAAAAGTATCAATAAAATGGAATGTGGGGTATATTTTGTGAGACAGCTCATCATCTGCCTAGCCTTTCCCCAACTATGTTGGGGTCGGCTTCCAGTCTAACCGGATGCAGCTGAATACCAGTATTCAAGTAAAAACAAGCAAACAAACAAAACACAGACAGTTGAACGTCGGAAACTCGAAATAACCCTTTTTTTTTATTCCACAACTATCACACAACGCCATCTAGTCCCTATCTAAGCAGAGCTTGTGTTATGGGTACTAGACAACTGATAAACATACTTATATATTTCTAAATACATACATATTATAGATAAATTACACCCAGACACAGAACAAAATGATCGTGCTCATCACACAAACATTTGTCCTGGGTGGGAATCGAACCCACGACCTCCGGCATAGCAGTCAGGGTCACTAACCACTAGACCATCAGGCCTGTACTTGTACGCACGGCGACATATCAAGCGTTACATTTCCAGTATATGCTGACTTGTCATTGTACCTACTAAAAGCCTATACAATGCGAGGTCTGCTAAAACTGGAAATGAGGTTATTGGAGTTCTATCGCTTCGATACGATTGCTCGATTTCCTCCAAGCGCTATACCGTATTGCTTCGAGGTGTGGTGTGCGGTGTACAATCATCTACAGTTAGTAGTATCACCGGTGTTGTAACAAAGAAACGATATTTTTTTCTTTATACTGTTCATTTTATGCTTAGATATTGGTATAACACGTACCGTTTTTACTTCAAGTAGGTACAATTTTCAAGCGATATCGATATCGATTTAGTAATTTCACATCTCTAAAATGAGCATTTAGCATATGTCATGTCGATCAACATAAAATAAACAGTATAGCCACCGATTGGTGGCGCGCCACACAAATCTGTTGCCAAACTATCACTCGTAGTTAGCAAATAGTTTATGACATGTCGTGGGTTGTAACTACGTACCTACCCACCTGCTTTACCTACTGTGTATTTGCTCACGGCGCGGCGTCTCCTCGCTTCCGTAAAGGCGAACGTGACTGCGTGAGAGGTAGATCAAGGTAATACGCTATTTTCCTGGCAGACCAAGCCGTATGGTACGAATAATATGAATACATCAGGTGTGAAATCGATCCGCACACACAGGGCGAGAAAATGGAAAAATATGTGCAGCGCTGCACAGCGCTTTAAATCGAAATTGAAAATTAGGTACCTAGTTCCAATTTCAAAAAGTACGTTTATGTATGTACAATTTTCTTTTCAGGTTATGCCGATGAAATTCGGCCGCTAGATTGTAATGGAAATAAAAATATGACACAGACAAAACCTTTCATAATCTCGCGTCACGACCAACATGACGCGACGCTCACGCCATAAAAATAGAGTTAGGATCAATAGAAATGTGTCACGAAGTCAGTTTTCGGATCAACTCCAGCAGTTTAGTGTTGTTGGCACGGAGCCACGCGAGTAGGGAGACGCTACGATCGGCTGTGCGAGTTACACGCACCATTCCTGGGTTATTGCTTCATCAATAATTATAATGTACTTATTCAAATGACTTCATGGCTGTTGCAGCAAATCGATTTCTGGAGAGCAGCAAGAATGACTTCCATCGAACACTATGACATAAACAGTCCAGGATTTAGAATAAAATATGGCTGGCAGTTTAGGAAGGAAAATTACGTCTGATACGTCTTTTAAGAACACACATGTTTACATTTACGTACGAAGAGGAGTTTTTATTTTCTGAAATGTTTCCGAAAATATGAAAAATACTTAAACAATGAAGCTGCAGCTGTTTTGTGTTGAAAATTGTATCTGAAAATATCTGTAGTAAAACTCCAAGGCTATCACCGAAACACACGCACACGAAAAACTACTGACCTACTATGCAAGGCCATAGGGCGCCGTAGTTATTTACGTAATTCACAATGCTCGGCCACTGTCGACCATACCTACTCATTACAAAATGGACCACAAGCAATTAATTTTGTTTTGACCAATTAGCAAGGCTATGACGATACTAACAAGGCCCTTAATTGCTAAAGCATAGCCCATGGAGTGCCTCTACACTTTGTTAATTTTAAATACTTGAGTTTTCCCAGACTACGAAAAATTCGAGGAAATTGACAAAGGAATTGTCAGAATATGTGTGTAGGTACAAATATGTCAAGTACAAGTGGGACAGTGGATGTATTCGTGTTTTCATTGATACTCAATTATTACTGTCCTACTTTGTTATGCGAACTAAGGTCATATTTGGTAGGTTGAAAATAACTGAATTTTTTATCGTTATTAACCCTTTGAACGCCAAGCGCAGCTCATAGGAAGTATGCTCTCTACGCCGAGCCATTTATTTACTATTAAATACCTACAAAATGCTAATGATGGGGTAGTCAGAAATATCGATAAACCTTTATCACTGCTACTAAAATAGATTTTCCATATACGAGTGTTAAAGGAGAAGACGAATAAATTTAAAAAAAAAACAATCCTTTTACCTATTTTCTATAATATTAGATTATAAAGTGGCATATCTATTTGTCGCCTAAACTCGTCGTTGGCGTTCTAGCGGCCGATTACGTTTGTCGCTTGTAAGCGTCGTTGGCGTTCAAAGGGTTAAAATACATAGGTTAACGGTTCAACCCTAAAACACCCTAAGTTTCAAATTTGATACCGGACTTTTAAATCGAATTGTAGGCTTGTAATTAGTTTTCTTTTTTTCGTTTTAGTTTCATGCCTAATTACATTAACAGTTTGTGCGACATAATTTATGGCCTAAAGTATCAAAATTGATACCGGTTTTTTTTTCGAAATATATAAAATATGTATTGTGACTTTTTTTCCCTTTATCTGGCTACTGCAATAAATACAATGATGTTTATTTTATTTTAGTTTAGAAAATCAGGCTTCTAAAGGTAAAGTTTTTTTCTCTGAATACGCCGAGGAAAAATATTATCTGAATATGTATATTAATAAAAATCGTACATAACACCTATAATAATATCAAGCCACACCTACAGGTAAAGTCGGTTTTCACTGGCAATGAAACCTTCCGTGTGACCGTGTCTTAAGATAGATAATATGGCTGGCACTAGCACACGCATATATCTTCCTTCTTATTAGAGTTTTCTACATCAAACCCTATACAAAGCTAATCAGTCTTCAGTCTCCCAAAATCACCCAGAAACTGCAGACGCTGCAGACGGTGTATTCCATAAAAAAAAATAACCGTGAAAACTTAGGTGTCATACCACATGATACGACACTGTTCACAGCTCACTTCAAGCCCTTCAAGATCCCGCTGAGATTTTTACAAAATATTCAGATCGGCAGTAGTATATTAGGCGAAGTACACGCTCATGAAGTACTCATGACTTCATTGTCGGCTGCTCGCCAGTGTTCTCCAATGACGGCTACTAAAACGTCAAATAAAATTCGTATAGTGCGTCGTGGGCTAAGCAAGGAAGCAGGCCAAGGCTATCCGCGATAAGCGTCGAGTCACATTTATTTATCAAGCGATTACAAGTACACTGTGTTGCCACAAACTGCGAGCGAACTTAATATGCCCTAAATACTCGTATGTACCTATAATGAAACATTATCTGTTCAGGATGGGACTTTAATTTTTGTTGAAGTTAGAAGGTCATCAAATTGTATTAAATTATAATTAAATTATTATTACGTTACGTTTGTCCGGAAAATAAGTTATATTAACATTTTTATTTCCAGAATAATAAAAAAAATACGTACGTATTGTGTTGTCACTTTGGACTATAATTCCCAGTAAATTGAAATTTTACTAAGGTTGACCGTTGAAACTATCTAAGTGTCTCATAGACAAATAGACCTTGACGCTTTACGCCGTGCAAGTGAAATTCAACCTTAGACTGATAGAGCCGTTACGAGGTCGCAGTACCTACCTACATACCTTTATGAAAGTTTTAAAATCAACGTGAACAGTCATCATTTCAGTCAAACATCAAAACCATCGGGATAATTGCGTAAAACACTTACAATGGCAATGTAAGTGTGTTAGATTTTGACAATTCAACAACATTAATTTTATAATTTACGTTAAAAAAACCGGCCAAGAGCGTGTCGGGTCACGCTCAGTGTAGGGTTCCGTAGTTTCCCGTCCGTCACAATAAGTGTTCCCACGTACAATTCGATAATACCCGACCCAATGTAATAAGTACCTACAGCGCCATCTCTCGGGGAATTTGGTTACTAATTAATACATAGACGTGCCAGAAGTTTTCGGTGGTAATTTTGGATTGCGAGAACCGATTTTAAGATTTCTTTTTTTGTTTGAAAAAAGATACGTTCAGGATAATAAAATATGTAAACGAAGTTAAAAAAAATGCTTGCATATACGTTATACTACGAACTTAGTCCAGAAATGATTTTGTACAACGTTTTGTCTTTTTTGTACAAAAACTGTTGTTTCCATAAAGTTCAAAATAATTTTCCTAGAAAGTCCTTATAAAGTTCTACTTTTCAGATTTTTTCATATTTTCTAAACTTATTGGAGCGATTATTTCCGAAATTATTGACATTATCAAAAAATGAATTTTGTAAACCCCTATTCATTTTTAAATACCTTTCCAAAAATATATCACACGATAGGGTTGAAATTAAAAAAAAAAACACTTCCCACTTTACATATAGGGGGGCTACCCTAATAAAACATTTTTTTTCCAATTTTTATTTTACCACTTTGTCGGCGTGATTGATATACATATTGGTACCAAATTTCAGCTTTCTAGTGCTAACGGTCACAGAGATTAAGCGAGGACGGACAGACGGACGGACGGACAGACAGACATGGCGAAACTATAAGGGTTCCTAGTTGACTACGGAACCCTAAAAAGCAGAGGAATTTTTCTAACTAATGAAGCAATGGATTAGCAATTTTTTTTCCTTCAAACTCTTCGGATTGCGAATGCATTGTGTGACGCAATGAGGATCAGATCTCTCCTACAACTGCAGGAAGATAATGGTGATTTATATCCTACTATTTATTTCAATAATTTACCGAATTCCACTACGTAGTCATGAGAATAAGTTTTCAATTTTTGACAGTTTTTCCATACTAGAAGTATCTGACGTCAATTTTATTCCACGAACTTGGGTCAAATTTGCCCTTAGTCTATTTTTCTACTTGAGTATACTTAGTCCATTGTTTCTATTCATTAGGAGACTTTTATGTAAATAATCTTGTATCTATCCGTTCGTACGAAATAGGTACCTTACCTTATAGTGGCACCAACAACGTGACTGATAGAAAAGCTGGCACAGTCCCCTTGGAGGCGACCTTCGACAAATCAATAATTCTAACTACTTACTCTTGAATAGTAGAAATTATTGATTCCAAAGACCTTGTTAAGCAACCTTCAGTTTCTTAGAAGGTCACAGCGAACCATATGAATAATTAACCAAGGATTTCATCGGTTGAATACAGATACATATTGTCCAAACAAAACCCTGTATTTACTGAACTGTGGCTCGAAGAATATGATGTTATGTCAAAGGCTTGTTTCCATACGCGATGTTCATGTTTCGCATTTTCAATATTAGCTCATATAAAACGTTGGTATTCGAAAGGTCTTAATTGCCTTAATACTTAAATACAACCTCAACAAAAAAGGGCATTTTCAAATCTGTTTGTTCCATTGATGTCACATTTTATAAAAATTACTGTTTTTTTATGAGATGAAATATCGTCAATCCTACTTCAATACAAGTACCTACTGACAAATACAAGGTACGTTTGGTACTTAATTAAAAAGATTCATTCCCGCCATGCTCTACTGTCGAGTAACAAACGTGTCATGCATTTGACTAACCCTTCTTTCAAAGCAATAAGGTTTAATATCCTTACATTAAAAATGTGCTCGGATTGTAGCTCGTTTAGTGGCGATTGGGTAGCAAATTGTGCCTGATTGAAATGGTCCAGATTTCAACAGATAGGTACATGGCAATAGCCGTAGAGTGTGTCTAGAACGATCTACCTCTGAGGGCTGCTACTTGCTTGTTCGGGTCGGCATAATTCGGCACAGCCGGGTAGCAGAATATAAATATATAGACAATATTATGTTCGGGTAAAGCCGCTCAGCCTAGCTCGATCCGAACATTATTCAGCGAGGGTAAATGCTGAACAGGGTTTGCAAATCGGCATGAGCAGAATGGTATAGCAAGTAATTGTTTCGGGTCGGCTTTGTTATTCAACAAACTCTGCCGACACGAATCGAACCGAAAATGTGTGTAGCACCCCTAAAGCCGGGTGATGCGTCCCGTTGATTAGAGGACCTAGTCACGTGGATGGAGGACACTTCAATGAGGAGCGATTGTGACTCCACTCCCGACTGTAGGTACTTATTGTGTCAGGTCGGCGGAAATTGTCGTCTCCTACCTCCTTTTACACCAGCTGTAGGTCAGGACGAGATATTAAATTAAGTCGCAGGCATAGGTGTTAGAATGTAATATATAGGTGCCTACATAATTATTATTTATTCGGTTAACCTAATGGTAAAATGCTCCTGGAATAACAATAGGGAAATGAAAGTTATTCCCGAATAAAGAAAACAGTCTAATAATGTCAGATTAGGCTCTCTAAGGAAATGGGTAAGTAAATGGTTAAATAAATAAAAAATAAATGTTAATAAAATATATTATTTGACTGCTGAAGCAGCACCAAAATGGTTTTGCTAATGTTTAGCGAAATAATTGTTTTTTGGATGCTCGCTTAAGACTTTGTCTTCTAATGATCCAATAGAAAAAAAAAAAAACTTAAATTTTCGCGCTTTTATAATTTCTAACGTGACGATATTATCGTGGACGTCCACGGCATCACGACAACACAGGGAAGTGAAATGTATCGAAAATTCCCGTCTGCGATAGCGATATAACGTGTACCTACGTATTTCCATACAATATTATGCCATATATTACACACCCAAAGGACAGATACTAGTGTAGTTATGCTGAAATACATTGGAATCCTGAGTTTCCTAATCACAAAACATTAAAATAGGTAGATATTGTTCATCATTGAAATTATTAATAAAACCTAGTCTGAGACACTGAGTAGTCTCGTCCGCCTGTGCACACAAGGACAAAATGATCTAATAGTGTAATAACTTCAGCTAGCCATTAGCAAGCATTACACAATGAAAAACTTCATATACCTACAAATCGTTTATAAACCGCTAACGGAAAATAAAAGCAATTTAGATGTAATCGCACGTTTAGGCTTTATCTACGCGATCGTATCGTCATTCGGTATCTAAGTAGATACGATGGTATGTACCGTTTAAGTAGGTCAAGATGGTTATAGAATCAATACCAAGTGCCGCTCTACGTAAACAACGTAGGTAATAAGGTTGCCAGAAAATCAGCCTCTTGTCTAACAGGATTAAGGTAGATAACAGCACTTATACAGCTTCCTGTATGTTCGGTGCTCGATTCATGTTATCGGCAGTTTAACTGTGTTTGTGACCTACCCAATGAGGGTCATCTAATCTATGTAAATACCTAAGTGTCGCGTAGATAATCTGGGGCGACTTTGTTGGTCGTCTTACTAAGTGCGTTTTTTTTAAATTGCTGAATGGGCCCGCTCTTGACCTCGATCACGCCTGATGGAAAGCGATGGATGAGGTCTATGATGGAACGAGCGTGCCTAGAATATGCCTAAGGCACTGGAACTCCCACGCATCTACGAAACACAGCAGGCTGCTTGACGCCGGACTCCGGTGGGAAGGTGGTCGCAAACTTGGTGGGCGTCAGCCCTACCACCGCAAGGGAAGAATTGGCCAGTCAAATAAGGTGTTGGGATTTGGGTGTGACTGTCTTGGATGCGCCGAGCGCTCGGTTCAGTTGAGTAACTGGCAGAACAAACTGCGCTACACGAGGAGGCTTCTTCATGCATTCCAAAAATTTGGCATGCGACTTTATTAACCTATAAATAAAAATCGTCATAGAATTTTTCAAACCACGTCACTTGTTGTAACCGTGTCCGTGAGTCATACAATTATATTTATCTAGCTCACTACATGAATTGAAATCATTTCGTTCTAAAAAACACTAACAGAGCTGAATGAGTAAAAAAGTGGTATCTACCTATAAGTACCTATTTCAGAGGCTTTCTTGCTCATTTCGACATAGCACTCTTCTAACTAGGTACAAATACAGCAATGTATAGTTTGGTGTCTTCTATTTTAAGTAACAACCGGTTTCACCTAGCAACACATTTCGCAATCCCAAGCAACTTGCTCACGAATCTATAATCATCTATGAAATGCTGCTAAGAGCGCTCCCAAATGTGGAGTGTGGAATCTACGTTGCAAAAAAACTGTTAAAAAATGGACAAGTGCGAAGTAAACACTTATTGAGCGTTCCGTATGTAATTGTTTTATGCTGTTGTGCAGTAGTCCTCTAGGAAATGGCCGCCGCCACTAATGCCGATAAAGTAGGTAAAGTACTTCCTCGGACAACTCCATCACAAAGAGCTCACTACTCCCCAGTCTTCAATAAATAGATTTACGAGCAGGAAATTATTTACCTCCCCAATTAAAAAGCAGTTTACTCATGTTAAAAATAATTAAAAGAACTGGCATGTTTAAAAGAACTGGCGGTTCATTAAATAAAGGAATATTTTCTGCTAACATCGTTCGGAGCTAGCTCAAGGGATTTATTCACCGCAATGAAAAAGAAAGAACAAAATAAAAATAAATAAATAAAGATAAAATTGAAAATCTACTAAAGAACAGATTGCAGTAGCTTGATGTGCTGGCGTATGTACTTGCCTTTACAATAATAATTATGTCCCTTGGTTTAATGTTTATTTTTTATTAAGTACTAGCTTTTACCCGCGGCTTCGCTCGCCTTAATTTAGAATTTAACAAACTCTAAAGTTTCACCAAGTTTCAGGAACTCGTTGGATGCGAGAAGCACAAAACCGGTCGAAGTGGAGGTACTTGGGGGAGGCCTATGTCCAGCAGTGGACGTCTTTCGGCTGAAATGATGATGATGATGAAAGTTTCACCTAACAACGTATATGCAAAATTTCAGGATGATCGGTTCAATGGTTTAGATGTGAAAAGGTAACAAACAAACTCACTTTCGCATTTATAATATTAGTTAGGATAATTAGGATTTTATTTATCTTTTATTAAATACAGATTCTCCTCTATTTTGTGAATGTGAGAACGATGTAGGCCTTGTAAACCCTCAGATGTTTTTTTATTGTTATTATTTGTTTAGACACACTAGCAGCTAGTCAGCTGATGCGTGTGTATCAAATATCAAACGGCCGCGACTTGCGAGTTGTAGGTCGTAGGTTCGAACCCAGTCAGGCGCTTTATTTTGTGTAAATTATTTCATCACCACTGCTCTCAAAACAGTGAAGGAAAACATCGTGAGGAAACCGGCATGTCCTGGAACCAGAAATTCGAAGACGTGTGACATCTGCCAACCCGCACTAGGCCCGCGTGGTGGATTACGGCCCACTCCCTCTCAACGAAAGGAGGCCTGTGTCCCAGCAGTGGGAACATTATAGGCTGATTATGATTTTACAGGAAGATTTTTTGATCACCATCCATATTTTTACAGGGTGTTCTACCCATGAATATGAACAACTTTCACTATGAGACCAACTCTGAAATCACGAAAAGAAAATCGGCTGTTTCATACATTTTGGTCAAGCAGGTATTGAACTTTTGTATGAAGCAGCTGATTTTTTTTCGTTTTTTCAGAGTTGGTCCCATAGTGAAAGTTGTTCATATTTATGGGTAGAACATCCTGTAAAAATTTGGATGGTGATAAAAAAATCTTCCTGTATATATAATCGATTTTTGAAGCAGTTCAGTTCAGAATATGATCCCATTTGATGACTATTTTATATTTTTCAAGTGCTTGGCGTGTAGGCCTGTCAACAAGTACAAGTAGTGTTCAGAGCTATGGGAGGACACTCCCATACCTCTTAACAGTGTAATTTATAAACATTAAAAAGCCAATTATTTTTGAAGCAGTAACTGTGGCATTTCTTGCCGGCCCTTCTCCATGGGACACGAGCAATTGGAACCTTGCACCTAGCTTCTGACGTTTCATAAGTACCCATGGGGTTTATGTGAAACAAAATATTTTGATATAGATTTTTGATTGACCGTTGATTAAAGCGGTTCAATAAAATCACTACGTAACCCTAAGCGGCAGCGTGCTAGTTGGAGTGCTGATAGAATGCGCGGGCTTGGCCCAATGACATCAGCCTATTACGTCATCGCGCACATGTGCTCGCCGCTCGCGAGTCGCGACTCCATCTAGTATAATTAACCACAGGGTTATACTCAGTAACTCGGATAAATTATGGACAACACGCCGCTACAACGAAGGTCTTTGTGTGACGTCCGCTTTTTTAACTTCCTGCTTTGTTATAATGTTGAATTGTTTCTAAACATCTTGCCTTTATTTGAATTTGATAACTGTACTTCGTTGCTCAATGGCAGCTGTGCTGTTATGAAATCAGCGTCACAGAGGTTGCGTAAGAGTTGGAAAATTGGTGGAAATTTTGGTTTTTCCGATAATGTTTGCTTGATTAGCAGAAAGAGAGGTTTCAGGAACATCAATGAACTCAACTATGCCATGCATATGAAAGTGCGGTCTCTTTGACTTTAAAATTCAAAAAGGGAATTGACCGGTTGGAAATGAAGTACGACTGCCCACTAGATGTTACGCCCAATACGCCTACCTTTCTGAAAAAAGGAAATCGGATAAAAAATAGAATTAAAAAAGTAGGTACGTCCTCTTCTGTGACGGATTATTTACCGGTGTTCTGGTACCAGTCTGCTCGTTCCTTTTGCACTGTCTCAACAGAAACGAGTAAAAGATTTCTTCACTGGTTGTTCTTTATTTCTGACCGTGCCGGAGATTTCATAGACATTTAAAATTAGAAAAGAAATCAGTTTAAAAAAGGCGGTAAAAGCGAATGATTCTTTCGAGAAAAGTAAAGGTTTTTGCAAAAAATAGTGGTACATTAGTCAGTTTCGCGCGTTTTTATGTAGGATAGTATAGTGCGACCATTAGACAGCATATGGCGCTCGGGTGGCGCAATCTAGCAGCGAGAAGTGGCGACGAGCCCAAGGTTGTTCAACATTACAAGACTGGCCCGCGGCCCCGCTTGTCCTCTTTTTGCAATTAACACACTCTATTCAGATATCAACGAAATGCGTTGCTACGCCGGCCGCCGCGCCGCACATCGTCGCTAGTTATAATAACCTATTATGTTACGGACGTTATTTTAAAAGTTTGAAGCTAATGAAACCGTTTTCTGCTGCAGTAGTAATTAATGCCTTGTTTTCATTAACGAGCAGCGCACTCAACGCAGTCATTTGTTTCCAGACAGATTCGAGACACAAGCTAGGTACAAATATACTTATAACCTATCATGTCTGTGTTTAACGTTGTGTTGTAATCTCCAGTTTATAAGGTTATCTCACTGAATTCTTAGTAAACCGCGGGGTAATTGGGTAAGACTCAATCAGTAGCAATGGCTTTTATTTTGACAGTTCAACAACATTCATTGCGTTATTTACGTTGTTGAGCAGACACATTTTTGAGAAAGATTTTTAAGAATGAATCAATCGATTTGCGATATCCTTCAAAATCATTCTGATTGTGATTGATCGTTTCTTGCGCAATTAGGGTGCAGATATGACTGCAGATATCTTCTTTTACCTTATTCCTATATTTGAAATTAAATAGGCTCAGTTATTTTAGGTCTAAGAAGAGTCTCTGTGAGTCTAGGAATAACTCCTATCCTAACAAAATCAAAGTACTTAGTCGAAGCACTTACTATTTCGACTCATTCTTCAATGTAGCTAGGTACCCCCGGTACATAAGGTCGATTCTGCTCTAGCTATGAGGGTAAAAAATAACTGAAAAGTTAAAAAGTTTCCTTGCAATGGACGTTTTTAAGACTTAAAACGACTTGTCGCTAAGAAAGTTTTATGCTACGAGATTTTGTATCTTCTCTAAATAAAGAATATGGTTTTATCTTCTCTAGATAAAGTCTGTTTTTCTATATTGTTATTATCCTGTGACGGCTAAATTACGAAGCTAACCGGTGGGTAGTTTGGTACAGACGCCAGCACATCAAACTACCCGAAACTGTCACATTTTCCCAATCAACTTTGAACCTTAGGTTTTCGTGATAAAGTTGAAAATCTATTAAAGAAATTTGACAGATTGTAGTAGGTTGATGTGCTGGCGTCTGTACATAGCATAATCAATTAATCAGCTTATAATGTTCCCACTGTTGGGGCACAAGCCTTCTCTCAGTCAGAGGGAGTAGGTTGTAATCTACCACGAGGACCCAGTGCGGGTTACGTTAAGCACACACGGCTATATACATATAAAAAATATATATAAATTTATATTTCAAGATTTAGCTGACCTCGCATTGTATAGGTTTTTCGTACAATCTGAAGTCAGTTTATACTGGTTGTGTATAGCTTTATATGTAGCCGTGCGTACCTACCTACTACTATAAGGTAAATTACATAGTTACATTACATTCTAGGTACGTTTTTAAATATTATACTGGGTGCTTTGCTCGGAAGTACCTAGTAGTGTACAGTCTGTTATAGCAATTAGCTGACCCCTTAAAAATTAAACGAATTTGAACCTTCTGCTTGTTAGCAGTAAGCTTATCGAACTAGAACAGTTCAACGTCTACGATTAATAAAACAGTTATTCGAATTTGATATTTAACACGCAGTGTTAAGGTAGGTATGATCTTGAATATTGTTCTAGCTTGTAATATATTATTGCTAATTTCAACGACAATCACCATGTTCGTGTGGTCTAGTGGTAGCTGCAGTGAGCTGACAAGAGCGTGGTTGCGAGTTCGAAACCAACATGTTTTCTGCTGCGCATTTTGTTTTATAATATTTTTTTTAAGTTATAAATAATAAATTATAACTTTAGCAACAAAAAAAAAGCTGAAAGAAAATAAAAAAACGATAATGATGGTAAAAACGATTTTATTTTATAAAAAAAATAATATTTTTTTTTATAAAATAAAATCGTTTTTAAGAATAACGTAAATGATATAACAGTTACTAATAACGTTGTTACATACTTCACAGAGTTTAATGTAGTGAATCAACATGTTATAATATTTAGAAATATATAGGTATGTATTTCTATTTCATAACAATAACATCACCACATTAAATATCGTTGAACTAAATAAAATAGCATTATACGTTGATGTTTTACCTACTAGGTATACTATATATCAATTTGTTTTGTAAGTATGTAGTTATGTTTAGTTATAAATAAGGTTTTGACAAAAACTTCTCGTCGGTAAATATGACAACATAATGTTCCCAATTAAAATTGAGATATTCTTGGGCAAAGCGGACCCTTGCTTGGCGATGTGCAGCAGTCAGTTAAATTTTACGTGCTGGCTTGTATTGTTTCAGTCCAGCAACATGCAAATGTTTTCTGACCGTCTGAACAGAAACATTATACTGCATTGAGTAGGCAAAAATGGGTCAGGGCATGCAATTATCGAAATATTCCGATAATCGATAAAATGAAAGATATCGATTTTTTTTTCGATAAAAACCGGTAATTACCGATAATTATCGTTTTTTATAAAAAAAATACCTAAACTCGTTTTTTACTTGTAAATAAAAGGATAAAGTGATGCAATTACTTACCTAAAATAAAGGACAATATAATATACTGAAAAATAAATAAAACAAGGCGTTTTTTTTTAAATCAACGTTTGTATTTCTTTATAATATTTAAATTATATAACATAACATTTTGGATTGTCTCACTAAACTCTTCTTTCTTAATAGATCTTTTAAATAAAATCTTAGAAACCTCTAGCTAAATTTAAAAAAAGTTACTCTTTAAAATAATTATAATAATTATGAGTTAAATATTGCAACTTTTGGACGTTTAGTATAATTAAATTAACATTAAATAATTTCGTAGTACAGTGTTCAGTATGCCTTCTAACAATTGCTTGATGATGTTTTGACACAGGAGTAACATTGCAGGTTTTGGTTCAGGACGATCCTTTTGAATATTCCCTGTCTCTTCAAAACGTCTTAGCCACAGTCTGACTGTATTTCTCTGAAACAACACAATAAGCATAATTTTTTTTGCATGCCGTAAGGTAAAATGTATCGGGACACTTATCAAATATTCCAACTTATATGTATACCTACATTATCAGCAAATAAATGACTTATTTCTTTCTTTCTTTCTTTAATAACCCGGTAATCATAATTTTTCGAATAAGTTTGCAAAAATACCTTTAGATAAACCACATTCGACCTATAAATGATCTCATAATGAAACAGTTAATTTTCTATTATTCTATACTCACGTTTTTAAGCCAACTAACGAATTAAGGAAGTATAAAAAAGAATACACTTACCGCTATATTAAGTTTCCTAGCAATCGCTTTAATACCAACATTCTCCTTATGCAAATACAATATTTTGTATTTTAAATAATCACTCAACTGAGACATGACGATTAAACTATCAAAACCGATAATAATAATTAATAAAAAGGCGTGGATTTTCGCAACTTAGGCAATATAAAAATGTTCGTGCGTATTCACTGCTATTTGTGCATAGAATGTCTTGTTCAATTTATTCTTCTACCCCATATTCCTAAAATCATTTCAATAGCAGTTTTTGTTGAATACTCATATTGACGTCGAACTACCCACTTATTGAAAAAGGTGAAACGTTTATCGTTTATCAACTTAATTGATATGCTTGTTCTTTACAATAATGCAAGAAATACTTACGAACAATTTATATATTGAAAACAAAATTAAACATGAGACTAGATTTGAACTCGCTTCTTGCACGTCTCAGCCTTACGCATGAACCACGACACCAGATTAACTTGAGTAAGATAGATGAAATAAGGTATTAGTAGCAATGACACAAATTATCACAACATTAACCTAACCTTTAAGTCTTGCTGATTAAAAATGAAAATTGCGTAACAAATACCCATACATAGTAAATGACCTAACACCAACATCTTAAAGCTCAAATTTGCGTATCAAAATTATTTATTGTTTCTGTTCATCGAGTAGTGTTAGTCTGATTAACTCATACATATTGAATAACCTTTAATGTTATGAGAGGAGGGTGCAAAATCGAGTAATTTTTAGGGGGGTCAGCTAATTGCTATAACAGACTGTACCTGCTAATAATTACAGAATAATAATAGTATTATTATGAAATATTTCTTGACTGCCTCGTTTGTCTATAGTAGTCGCAAGCTTTACTGCTGAGCCTGAGGTCCTGATTTCGATTCCCGAGTCGGGCAAACAGGTTTTTAACCGACTTCAAAAACGGAGGTTCTGTATTCGACCCGTATGTATGTATGTATGTTTGTATATCCACGATTTTCTCAAAAACTAATAAAGCAATTTTGATAATTCTTTCATATTTAATAATAATAATATTCCACAACTATCACACAACGCCATCTAGTCCCAAGCTAAGCAGAGCTTGTGTTATAGGTACTAGACAACTGATAAACATACTTATATATTTCTAAATACATACATATTATAGATAAATTACACCTAGACACGGAACAAATGATCGTGCTCATCACACAAACATTTGTCCTGGGTGGGAATCGAACCCACGACCTCCTCATTATTGTGATCTACTCGTATATACTTTCAGGAAGGTTTTAGTATATAATACATTAGGTAATTATTCTTATGTACGAAGTTATATGCATAAATGTACTGCATCTCCGGCATTTTTATGCGATTTTAATTATTCTTCTAGTCGGTGTCTTCAATTCTTCAATGCACTAGTGTTAACTGAATTTGTGTGGGGAAGGTACAACTAAAAAGTGAAAAATAAAAACCGACTTCCGAAATTTAAAGTTATTTATCACTTTGTAGTGTTTTTTTTTTTTTAAGTCGGTTGTTTTTTTTGTAAAAAACTTTTTCCATTTGGAATTTCTCAGTAGCACTGCGGAGCTTGGATGGTTGTTTAAGTCCTATGGAACAAAATGGGACTTAAGCACAACTGTCGAAATGTGGGTGTACTTGAAATATGTGGTCTTCAGTCATTACAAACCTACGCTAAATGTCCAAGTATAGGTAGGTACTGAAGACCGAAAAGGAAAAGAAAAACCATTCCTTGGAGTGATGCATATAACTTACCTAACATTTCCTATAAATTCTTTAAAAGTTTCACAAATGATAAATAGGTACTGTAGTCTTCCATTTAGTTATTATTACTTTACTCGTATTATGTTTAGATACCTACATTTAAACAAAAGACAAATTAGTTAATAATAACCATAATCGTTACAAAAATCCATTTCTAACGGAAAAGAGATCCAAATGAATTATAGATTAAGGCGGGCAAAAATTTTGGGCAAATATACCGGGACAGCGATCGATGACCTAATTCCTGCGCGGCGTAATATTAAGGGGTGCAAATTACACGCGGACTTTTATACCCTACTTGACGGTTCCGAGGCGGGACGGGGGGGGGGAGGTGATACGGCCTGGCACAAGCACCGGTACCATCGCCCGGAATACTTAAAGAGATGGAATGGCATGCCGCAGCCGCAATACACGGCATGGTGAAATTGTGATGTGATCATTGGACCCTTCGTTTTTGACGTAGAAACCACTTGTAATTAAAGATAAACTTGAAGCTTTAAACTAAGAAAGTACTAACAAAAGAATAAAACATAGGTATAATATACAGACGCATGCACAGTGCCTGAGGATGGGTGGCGCCGCGCCGCCGAGGCCGGCCTAGAAAGTGCCGAGGCGGAGTAGACGCGTACCGCAAGGGTTGGATCAGGGTGGCTCTAGATGCCTGGAAGAATTTCGGGGACGCTTTTGCTCAGCATTGGGACAGGGTAACCCAAGTAAAAAAATATAGGTATAATTGGTACAGCTAGTGGTCAGCACGAACTAGGAGCCATATAACCAACTCAAGTTTACTCATAGTTCCACTTGTTAATTTATAACATAGAAAACGGTCCAAAGAGTTTTGTTGCGGGATAAAGTATAGTAGGAATATGATACTCCATAGGATTCTTATGAGGTACACTGAAGCCCACTCTGTCTATAAGTATACCTTTTTATCCTCCTTGGGGTTATGCCCGTTTCTCTCACATTTCGAGAAGGGGACACTTTTTCGAGTGTACATAATATTGATCAGAAAGACTCTATTCCGACACTTCTGCCACCAATTTCATTTACAGTTTTCAAAACACCGTTTGGAGAATACTGAAACAGCGTTTTCATTCTTGTAGGTAACCCTAATAACAAGATGAAATTCCAGGATTTCGTCTAAAATAATCCATAGGTACTTCTTTTTTTCTTTATGGATGGGAAATCATCAAATGACCCCTCCCGCTCTGGGTGATCCATACTTAATATTATTAATTCGAAAGTAACTCTGTCTGTCTGTCTGTATGTTACCTTTTCACGCCTATACCACTGAACGGATTTAGATGAAATTTGGTAAGTATAGAGATAGTTTGAGTGCCGGGAAAGGACATAGGATAGTTTTTATCCTGATATTCCACGGGATCGAAACTTACGCGGGTGAAACCGCGGCGCTGCTAGTATTATAATAAAGAGAAGAGATTTGATTATTTGTTGTTTTTTTTTGTTATGTTTTCACGCAAAAACGTCTGAACGGATTTGGATGCAATTTAGCACATGGGTAGACCATGACCTGTATTAAGACATAGGATACTTTTATCCCGATATTCCCACGGGATTGAGACTTATGCGGGTGAAACCGCATGCCACCTAGTTACTTATACACACTAACTTTAGAGTCTCACGAGGAAATCAAAGTGATACGAGAAGGTACAATTTATATTTCAATTGAAATAATAAAAAAATTGTAGCCGTCTTTTCTTGAAGCCTACTCCATTAGCTATTTGAAAAACACGACATCGATGTTATAGTTTTGTTTGACACGAGTGTTTTGTTTCCTCGAAAATAATAAAAAATCATCGTCGATTTACAACGAATTCGATGACGTCATAAGATTTCTGAAAACGGCACATCTGATGGTATCAGTATGTATTCAGAGTAGGGAGTCTTTATCCAGCAGCCTAATTGCGGAACGCCAAATCGTCAAATGATTCTGATCAGTTGGCTTCATTTCTATCACAATTGGCTTCATTTTACGATTTTCGAATTGCGAAACTCTAGTTTCTGCGCAGGGCCTTAACGTTCATAATTGGTTTCATAATAAACTAGAGTTTCGCAATTCGAAAATCGTAAAATGAAGCCAATTGTGATAGAAATGAAGCCAACTGATCAGAATCATTTGACGATTTGGCGTTCCGCAATTAGGCTGGGTTTAAGGCGTTCTATTTAGGTAAGTGGTGGTGTTGGTTGGTTTTTCCATCAGGAATTTCTTGGTAGCAGCCTGGAGTCTGGGTTTGTGGCTATAGGCTCGGCCCCAAAGACTATAATTATACATATTCTCTATGCTGGGCCCCTATTACATGGGACTTAAACATAACTGGCGAAATGTGGATGTAGGTAGGAACTATAGGTACTGCATAACCCTTCGGGGGTTACAGACGTGATGTTCTGTTAAGTAATTAAGTACGTCATTCATACATAAGTAACTGTTCTTTTATTTACCCAGAGAATAAAGCCACTTTTTTTTTGTAGATCGGTTTAAATTATTTTAATCGGCTTTCAAAAAAGCAATGGAACCGTTTATCAATTCGCACCTATGTATTGTCAACGATATCTTCAAACGTTAAAAATTCTGAACCAATGTAAAAGGTTCTTTTTTTCATCAACAGGGAAACCTCATTCGTTTCTACTTTTTCTTCATAAATTCATGTCGAGCGTCAAAACCGCTCGATTTTCATCTTTTTTATCATCGGTAAAATATGGAATAGAAATTAAGTGCACACGATAACGATAATAGTATTTTATTATATGTTTGTTTAAAGTTCATGTATGCGCATGCGCAAGATATTGTATACTTACATACCTATATTTCTGTTCGCTGGCACTTAACCAGGGTATTTGACCACCTGCCTACGCGCACACCTTACGAAACTAATGAAATACAATAATTTAGTACCTAATAGCAATTAAAAATGCCTTGTGTTTACAGACAGGTGGCAATAAACAGATTTTATAAGCTTACGATGTTAAAAGATAGTATTTTATGTTTACTTTTAAGGATGATTTCCACCAAACGACTCTCATCGCATCGGAGCGGAAAGGATCCCGGAATGGATCCGGCAGCATGTCGACGCATACGATCGGCTCCGTACCGTCGCTTGCGAACGTATCCGTTTCTGCGCCTAGTCAAATAAATAGTTTCATTCCTACCTGTTGACGTGTTCTAATTTTTTTAAATGGTTGAAGTTGAGTTGTACCTATTGTTGGCTATTGCATTAGAAGAAGAAGAAAATAATCATAAAACACAGAAGAGGAAAAGAAAAATTTGGACGACAGTCGAAAGGATTCGATCGGATACGGCGACAGGCGAACGGAGCCGTTCGCGCGTCGCAGCGTAGGTACTTTCGGCTACGATCGCGTGTCGCGGAAGACGCCCGTGATCAAGCTGTTGTGCGCGGCTTGGTAAATACTGACTTTAACTACGTGTGTACACGAATTATTAATGTTTAAAGATTGTAAAATCCGTTTCGATACATTGCAATGCGAGCCGTTTGGTGGAAATCATCCTTATAACTTCATAAGACCATTTTAAGAACTTTGAACAAGAGTTTGTTCCCTTTTACAAAGTTTTAAAAGCCTCTTTTGTTGCCACAAATACGAAAATTATGAAGTAAGTAGGTAGGTAAAAGTTATGCCCGCGTCTTCGCCCGCGTGGATGTCCGAAATTATCCGACAGGAAAGTACTTTCTACTAGGATTCAAAAATAACCTATTGTACTGTTTATTATATAATCTGTTCTGCCATTAAGGCGGGTAAATGTAACAGACAGCGTTACGAGTACTTTAGCATTTATAATATTAGTATGGTTTCATTCATTCATTTAATGCACAGATTTAATGCTTTTATGAACATGTTGTTGTACAAAATACGCCATGAAAATAAGGAAAAGTTGGTTTAAAAAATACATTACTTGTTTTGTTCGAAAGAGATACCTATTACAATTTTTGTAATTTTTCCGACATTTTGACAAGGATAGAGTAGAGTGGAAAAAAGACAAGGAAGTCTGACCCCTTTTCCATGATGGGATTAACAGTCGGGACGTAGAAGAGAGTACACCAAGGCTTTGTTTTTGGTCCCTTTTTTATTTAGCTTAGTGATGAACTCATAAAACACATGATGCCAGCACGCGTATAGCTTCTAGTCTAACCGAACGCAGTTGAACATCAGTATTTTACATGGAGCGACTGCGTATCTGAACTCCACAACCCAGTTACTGTGTAACACGATACCCCTTGGTAAGACTTTAAGAGCCAGTAGGAGAACTCATGTAAGTATTTTATTCTTAAATAACGTAACGTTGCGGTGACACCTGAATGCCTTACTCCGGCACGTTAGCACATTAATCCGGCACATGCCGAGATAGCTCCTCACGTGTCCCGGCTGCTTTCACGTCCCCCTATTCATCCACCTGCATGCGTCGTCGTCCAGTGCAGTGTGGTGGTCATTATTGTACAGCCTTACAGAGTAACGGTTTATTGGCTTATATTTGAATCGTTCCATTTCCAATTGCCTGCACGATGTCTGTCTTTTGTGCATATAAATCTAAAGTTCCTTTACCTATTTCGGTAAATTATCTTTAAGTACTTAGGTATATTTGTAGAATAAGGTAACGTGCATTACGACAATACACAGAAGCTGCAGTACGGTATTACTAAACAATAATATAAACTAACTAAAACTGATATATGTGATCGGAACAGCACATCGAATGATCAAAACAGTAGGTACTGTGAAACAGTAGCAAAAGGTCATCATCATCATCTGCCTAGCCTTTTCCAAACTATGTTGAGGTCGGCTTACAATCTAACCGGATGCAGCTGAATACCAGTAAACAGTAGCAAACGGTAAAAACGAAAAAAGAAAAGTGAGCAAGTAAAATGATTGTGACAGGAATAATGAAAGTTAGATTGTACACAATCCGCCATTAGTACCCCTACCCACACAATTCATGCTAACTCATCGAGCTATCAGTGCAATACAGCTCAAATGACAGCTCAAGCTGATTTGAGCTGATCGCATCATTTATTTATCGTCTACCACGCGATAGCTTGTATGCATGATGGCACACTAATAATGTATGAGCTTGAACAACTGTAATTGAATGTCTTTGAAATATGTATGTAGGCATGAAAACTGAAACTTTCGCTATGCCGTTGGTCCCGGCTGTCATTCGCAGATATCAGTCAGTCTTACCAAGGGGTATCGTGTTACAAAGTTACTGGGTTGTGGAAGACAGACAAACAGTCGCTCCATGTATAAAAATACTGGTATTCATGGAAAAGGGAAGGCAGATGATGATGATGATGAAGACTGAAACTGAAATAATTTAAGTACTTTAAAATCCGTGTCCTATTCTAGTTTGAAACTTGCTTGTTCGAATTGAATTATTTCGATCACGTTGCCCCGAGACTACCTTACTTCTTTTTAAATGGAGCAAAAATTGTTACGTTTTATTATGCTGTGTCTACACTAGGTATTCATTCTTTATCTTAGTGCTTTAACTTTTAAAGACACAAATCTACACATAAAGCTATACCTACATATTATAAAAGTCAATTTTCGTCTCTGTCGGTGTCATCGCGTTGTTACTACGCAACGGATTTTGATGCAGTTTTCACCGGCATTTAGAGAATAATTTATTCCAGATAGTTTATGTGTACAATACATTTATGTTAAACTTACTTCAAATAAAGAAATCTCGATGTTTTGTCAAGTAAAAACGGGTCGCTAGTATTTACGTAATAAATATTTTTAAGTTTGTAAAGAAAGAATAAACTAACATCGTACATCTAAGTCTAACAGACAAATACCTACCCAACCGTTCTACGTTTGCACACTTGAATTATTTCTGAAAGAGAGTCTTTCATCAGGCACGTTTGTTTAAGCTCAAAGGAAGATTACTCAGGTAATTTGTTTACGGAATATCGAACAAGATAACTTATAAAGGGTGGCAGGAGTTCAGAATCATAATATGATTGATTCAGTATACTCGTATTATACTGGATCCATGGCAGCAGGTTGGGCGTCGATGCCCTGCCACCCCGCGAATATTTGTTCAAAACTGAAGAGGTTCCTAGAAGAGGTTAACAATTCCGTATGTTTTTTATGTACAGACGCCAGCACATCAAGCTACTACAATCTGACAAAATTTAATAAATTTTCAACGTTATCGCTAAAATATAAGGTTCAAAGTTGAATGGGAAAATTTGACAGTCTCGGATAGCTTGATGTGCTGCCGTCTTTACTTATGATAAATCATATCTCCGGCATTTCTCAACCGAATTGCTCGTGTGTATTTTATGTCTTTAATATGCGTTTAGGTTGTGCAGAATAAACAGTGTTCCTTTCTTTCTTTTTCTAATTGGACGACTTTTCGGGTATGGTACAACTGTAATTACAGGCACATGAGACATTTTAGCACACTGTTTGTGATAACAAAGATCTAGCGATGCCTCTAGATGTAGATATGACATTTAGACGTGGCGGTGACCCATCAAGTAGGCGGCCTCATTGCCAACCATAAATAATATTTGAATGAGCTGGGTTGATGATGCAAAGAAGAATTGTAGAACTCCATGTATACTGACACCTAGATTGCATTTAGACTTCCCGTACATTCGTAAAAATACTCTCAAAGATAGATCTCGGCCAAATTCGCTGAAAAAAAAAAATATGCTGTGATTACATTTTGTCTTAACAAAATGTATCTAATCACAGCATATTTTTTTAACCGACTTCAAAAAAGGAGGTTCTGTATTCGACCTGTATGTATGTATGTATGTACTTATGTATGTTTGTACTAATGAACCAATTTTGATAATTCTTTCACTAATGTGATCTGCATACACATAGGTCGGCTCCCCGATTTTCTTTCAGAGTTTCAACTAATAAATGTTTGAAAAACAAACGCGCATTGAAATCGCATTGAAAACAATAGTGTTGCCATCCGATACGGCAGCCACAATGCTATCTTTGCTACAACATAGCGTAGTTGCAACATTTCTATCAACCCATTCACATATTGCTATTTTATTCATGCAAACACAGTTTTAAAAGTAAACTAAGACAGCGACTGCCCCTATGGTCTAGTGGTCGCAAGCGCTATTTTTGAGCACGAGGACCTGGGTTCCATTCCCAGGTCGGCCAAAGCGTTAATGAAGAATTCTTCAATAGCAAGCCGGAGTCTGGATTTCTGCCCGGTTCTTGGTAATAGGCTCGCCTCCTATTTCATTGGACTTAAACATAACTGGCGAAATGTGGGTGTTCTTTATATAGGTACACACGGCTACACATCAAGCTATACATAACCAGTATAAGCTGACTTCTGATTGTACGAAAAACCTATACAATTCGAGGTCAGCTAAAACTGGAAATGTATACCTTGATGTGTAGCCGTGTGTACATCTCTGTCTTACCCTTCGGGGAATACCGGCGTGATATCATGTTACGTTAAGATTTACTTTTCTTGCAAAAAACTTTAATATCTTCGTGTGCGTGTCTGTCTGGGCGTTGACGGTCGGAGAGACTTTTGAAAAAGCCTAAAAAGTCATAATTCGAGGTATGGCTTTCCCCTACTTCCTCCTCCAATATTGGACCAATTTAAAAGATAGTTCATAAACTGTATAAGAAGGATATATACTGTGTCCCTATGTTTTCTTTTTTTATTAATAGTTGTCTTTGTACACTAGGCCTCTGTTGACAGCGGTTTGGCAATTTTTGAGGGTTCTAGTGCTTATAAAAATAATGTATCATCATAAAGGAAAAAATAGGGACATAAAAGTAGTTAATATTATTTATTATTCTGTAAAAAAATCATTGCTTTATGGTCTGTAATCAGAATTTCATGTAAAATCAGGGAAATTAATTGGTAGGCAATCTGCCTACGTCAATTCGCCGTGCTAAAGCCATTTCATACAACTATCATTATTTGACAGTTGTATGAAATATAAAACATGAATCATGATTTGAATATACGGACAATTTAAGTTGCTTGTCAATTTGCTTATCAATTAGATTGAACGGCGCTCTGGCAAGTTTAAGTGAACGAGCTCGTCCGATGTAGGACCTACTTATATTCTAGTGTGACTAGATCGCGTGCACGGGTTTTGCTCTTCATATTCATCAGGCACGAAGACGACTGTTACCTAAGAAGTTTTGCTTTTTTATTTTTCATTGACAGATTATCACTTTATTATTTTATATTATTATTTGATTGCGCTCTTTGATCTAGTTGTCCCAAAAATGCATCAACTTAATTAAAAAATAAATTCATTCTTTCACGGACAAAAGATGAAGTCGCTGGATCTAGAAGCATGAGCACCAGAGTTTCTTTTATAACGAAGGTCAAAGGTGAGTGTAGTGAAGATGATTACTAAGAAAAGATTTTTGAAAATTCTTCCCCTAAAGGAAATAGGAGATGAAAGATTCTATGGAAGTTCGTCATCGGGCGTATAGCTTGTTTTTTTATAAAATAATCAGTTAGTAGCTAAACATAATATATTTTTTATCTGGAACAATAAAACTTAATTTAAATAATTTCTAAGAAATTAACATTATGAGTAACAGTTAGGAATAATAATGGTAATGGACAAAATCCCTCCATTTTCATTAGATTAGCCGCCGTCGTATTCGGTGGAACCTCTTAACTCATTAACGTCTGTGTCCTCGGTGAAATCCGAGGTTGGAAACTGTTATCGACGATAGAATTAGTATGTACGAGTACCTACTATATAGTTTAGAACTGACAACTCACATATTGGAAACTGAAGTTACAGAATAACCTACCATGTGTACCATGTGTATTTAAAAAACAAATCATAGTCTAAGCTGGCCAGCTTAGCGTGATATTATGTGACAACGAGTAAAGTTCTTCTTCTCTGTGTCGCTGGCACTCCTTTCCTCAGATCTTTTTTAGCCCAAAACTTCACCAATTCCACTGTGTTATCGGTGGCAGCGCAGAGGTCACTTTGACTGCAAGTTTTGGGACACAAAGGGCAGGTTAGGAGGTGGAGCATAGATTGCGACATAACACCACATCCAAACCCTGCTACCATTCCGTGGAGGTAGCCACACTTTACTAGGTCGGAGTTACATCTTCGCACTTGTGTCAGGAGACGGTTCAGGTTCCACATTTTAAATCTTTATGTCACAAATCATGTTTAAATATGTTTATCAACAGTTGAAATCATGTCAATTTAGACTGATGAACCTAGTGCTGATTCCTAAGTACCTAAATCTTCTTTTTATGAATTCCAGAATGCATTAGAAAGGTAACCTAATGAGCTCTTGCAATCAGACATATAAAGCCTGATATCGTTCATTCCATCTGATATTATTCTATTACGATGTTTGCCATCTCGTTAGAAGACTGGCAGTGGGAGCAGATATAACCACATTAACGTCCAGTGTAGTCGGGATTAACGTTGTTAGGGATTAGGTTAGTTCTAGGTCGAGTGGTAACTTGACAATTAAGACCTGATGCAGCTAGATGAGAAATGCCTAGGTCTTGATTGGAAACTGATTGAGTTAAATTTTAACTTTGATCTAATTGTAATAGCTATTAACTGAAACTAAACCACTAACCAAAGGTATTTCAACGTCAAAACTGGCGGCACTTTAATGGCCAAAAAAGTTATTCCAGTCACGAGGGCGTTAATAGCAACGTTTTTGATCGACACCAAATTACCAAAGCGCCGGTTAAAGCTGTCTTGCTGATGTCCTTTGCCCCTCTTCCTTGTTTACTCTCCCATTGGAGAGAATGAGACGAACAATCTGTAAGACTCACACGTAACGTTGCCAAAGCCGTAGCTGTGAAGGGAGCATTAGAAAGTAATTGACAAAAGCCACAAATCATGTCGGCGTCAGTAATTAAGTATTTCTTCATCAGGAGAAATGCCCTCGACTTAAAATAAGAAGACTTGCAGCAGCTTGTGCAGAGTAAGTATATTAATATAGACAGGAGTCTTGCCTGGCCATAGATTTAGTACATACTACTAAATCAATGCAGAGCTGAAAGCTGAAACTACTAAATTTACAAACACATAGGACAGAGGTTCCTTTTGCTACATAGACACATAGGTAGAAGCAAGATATGCCAGATATTGGGATCCACTAACCTAGAGAAAAGTTTATTGTTTTCTTTTCTGTAACAGTTTTGAAAGAATATTTGATTTCCCACCTTTTCTTTGTTGTTCTTATCCAGGCTTGAAAACTATTCTGGGAAATTTAAGATAACCCTACGTAATTTTCGACAAGAAAATACTTCTTAAGGCCTAGCACGAACGCGCGGAATAAACTTACCGTAAATTCCAACGATTTTAAATTTTTAAAACACTCGTTTCGACCATAATATTTGGTTAGTTTTAATACTTTATTCGTATTTGTATTCTATACTCATTCAGCAGTTCAACTCTCAACCATTTAAGAACATTGGAATTTGGAAGACTTTGGTCAAGGCAGTTTTCAATTATGTGTTTGGATAGCCGAGATTTAAAACTGCTGAGAGAGCTAATACTTTTTATGTAAGTAGGTAGATTATTAAATAGTTGATTGATGAAATTTTGGTAAGTTAAAGGTATTTTTGGCACACTGAGACCGATATTGGATACGAACGTTCATAAAAATTCGGAATTACGCCTCAGATTGTGTCCCTGGTTTTGTATTTTCGTTTTTTGGTACCAACCGCCGTAGTTATTTTTCACTTCGTAGTGTATTTTTTTTAAGTCGTTTGTTTATTTTTGTAATAAATGAAGTTTTTCTTTTTAAGTAAATAACAGTGACAGGAAGTTATGATAACATCATCAACATACACTAAGTGTTAAAAATACGTATTATTGAAGCTAACTCAAAAAGCACTCAACAGAACTGGAGCAGATTTATATGGGACCACCCATATACCCTAGAAAACAAAAGAGAATTTTAAAATCGGTTTATAAATGATGGAGTTCTGAGGTAAAAACATAAAAAAACAACCGAATTGTGAACCTCCTTCTTTTCTTCTCACCTTCTTCTTCAAGTCGGTTAAAGTACTAATTAGTGATTGAAGCAGATGCAGGTTTTGTATAAGATTGTATATCGTTAATCTAGTAATTGAGCCACTCCAAACGTTTTTACTTTTTCACAATCAACACCAAAATAATAAAGAGATTAAGGTTTTTTTGACGCTCATATTTTTCTCTCTAATAGTATTATGAAGTAAACCTTTTATTTGCTTATTTATTATATTTCTTCAAGAAATAAAATAGATAATAAGGAAAATAAGAGGCTTACAGAGGTATCCAGAATTCATATCAATATAAATAAGTACAATCCCCTTGACAAGTAACAATAACAAAGCCTACAATAAACTGATTAAGTTTAGAATCTCTGGTAAAATTCTCGGAAATAAGTATTTGATACAGAGCGGCGGGTGCGAACAACAAAAATTTGGGGGAAACAAAGGCACAGCGATGTGGGCCACCGTCCCTCAGGCCTCGGCACGGAGACAACTTGGGGATCGATACCATCGTGGACTGGTTACCATGGTGATAACGCCTTCGTGGCCCACTTTTGGGAAGTCGTAGATCTATATAACCTCATGCAGCACGCTACCTACAGTGACCACATCTTCACTTATCTCGTGTCTCGTTTCGGACCCATATTCTAAGTGAACCATGCTTTGAAGTTTCAGATAAGCCTGTTTTTCTTTAGTTCAAGTTTTTCGTTTTGATGTAAATAAAGGACTTTTCGGTTAAGAGATTCATTTCTTAACTTTGGGGACGCGTCCTTTCCTTAATATTTTACTAAAACTTTATTCACACGTTTTGTTGTTATTTTTTAAATCAAGACAAGAAAATATTTACAGTACTTGTATTATTTTAATAGATATTATTTTAAAGAACAATTTTATTACTATCTACTATTAGGTATTCGTTTTCGTGGTTCTTCGTGGAAGTCTTTACAACAATAGATTTATTTATCAGACAGGAATTGAATACTAAGAGCAGGATTGCACTTTCAGTTTGTTTAATTAAACTGCTTTTAATTAATTATCAACTTATTTGGAAATGTTTCTCATGAATTGATCATCTTACCTTTCAGTAGGTCGAGTGCTTCACCTATAAAAGAGAGAGAGATAGCAGTGAAAAGAGAATGAGAGGGAAGAAAATTTCGGTTAGTAGGTTTATTGATTCCTTGCAAGCTGATCTGAAAATGTGAAAATGAATGGAAGTAAGAAGTAGGTACAGTCAACAAAAGAGATAAATATCCGACGTATGCAGGATCGTCGGATATAGTTGATGTTTAGCAAGAAACCGATGGATGTTGTCGAGTGAAATTTAATTTGATAAATGAGCTGTTTGTTTTCTTTTAATAAAATTAAAGTTTATTCGAGAACATTCATCGGTTTCTTACTAAACTTCAACTGTATCCGACAATCCTGCATACTTATCTCTTTTGTTGACTGTACATTTCAGATGGTAAAGAAATGAGAGGGTCTAAAAAAATGAAGTGCATTATTTATTGCCAAACGAATTTATTTTTATGTGTAAAATCTTAAAAAATATAATATATTTTTTAAGATTTTACACATATTGTTATTATGAGACTACTGACAGATATTTTTTATACATATTTAATTTTGCCAACGTTTGTATACAGAAATTACAGGAAACAACAAATAAGGAACTAAATGTAACAAACAATTAATGGTAAATACAGCATAATTGTCTTTTTCATTAAAATACGGAAATATTTGTAAAGTTATTTAAAACTAAATACAACAGACAAAGTTCCTTTTACTACTTATTTTGCTTCCTTCTAAAGCACTATTACTTCGCTATACACTGTTATAAACTGAGCCTCGGAGCACAGTTTGCGTGTGAAATCACAAGGAATGAGCATTCATTAACACGCTACTAACGACAGCTTTAAAACTTAGTTCTAAAGTAAGTGTCATGCGACTTGTCTTAAATCTATTATTGCATAATATAAAACAAAGTCGCTTTTCGTGTCTGTCCGTGTGTTCGTGTAGTTATTGGAATGCTTGAAACAAATCTATGCGGAAAAACGCAGCATGTAAAATAATCCGTAGCTGCTCTACGCGTTGATTCCGCGTAGCAAACGCCTAGTCTGCAGCATTGTAGCAAAAGCGTAGCCGACTCGTAGCAGACGCGTAGCAGACGCACAGCAGGCGCGTAGCAGTCGCGTAGCAAACGACGTGTAGGAGCACGTAGACGTAGCGTAGGCTGCTCCTACGCAGCCTACGCTACGTCAACAAACGCCTGCGCTGGGTCAACGCGCAAAGTGAAGGAATCGCTCATTTTAAGAACAGTACTAATTTATGTCTTATATTACCAGTAGTTTAATAATATTGAAACCAACCAATTTTTTTTTGTATTGGTTAAGTTTTCCAGAATAGCAGTAAAGCCCACAAAATATTGAATAAAACAGTTTTTAATCGACGTGTAATTTTTATTAGCCAATTAATAATAGATACCTATTACACACAATTTATACATTTACCTATATAAGTTCAACTGTCACACAACATATTTATATCGTGTACATGAATAAAGAGTATTATAGTCTAGTATATAGTTTCCTTGACCAGACATAGCCAAGCTCGTGTAAGTGCCAACTTCACGGCGTTTTCAAGGTTCCCATTAATTATTTAATTAGAAACCTATGTACTTGATTATATTGTAGTAACTATATTATGCAGTTATTAATAATTTAATTACACCATATTTTAAAACTATGTCAAGGGTAAGTAAATACCTACCTACGCACTGTTATTAGAACTAAGTTCCAGATCATGGTACCTAAGCGAAAATAGACTCAAATTCTTAAATAGAGTAGGTATTTAACGTCAATTTTACGTTAACAACCGATGTTGTGTTTCACTTAGATTTTTGAAGACAATGTTGTCTGGCTGGCACGCTTGTTCTCGATTCCCTTAGACACCAGAGTGGCCAACCTTGATTCTAGTTGATTACCACGTAAGTTTATAGGTAGGTACTCTATATCTCTAGAAAGAACAATCCACAACCATCCAAACTTATTCTTATAATCAACGTCAACGTTTATTAATTCTTTAAAAACGAAATATCCAATTATATATTTATATTATATATATTTCGTTTTTAAAGAATTAATAAACGTTGCGTTGATTATAAAAATACTTATAAAAAAAAGTTTATTTATAGTTAAGCAAAATTATAATAAAAGGTTTTTTTTTAAGTAAGTATTGTTTTGTTTGATGGTTTTCTTCTATTTCTGACGAGGGAAGGTAAAAGGTAGTTCGCGCCTGCAGACGTGTAGGTAAAAGGTTAAAAACTATATTAAAAAATTGTGTTCCATATTAAAAAATAAAAAAATATGTTCATCCTTGGGTTCTCCATCAAATGAATATATTTTTTATCGGAAAGGAACGAGGCTATGTCCTCGTTAGTCGCCTAGCCAGTAGCAAAAGTAACTTTCTAGTATATCTCTAATCGAATATTACAAGTATTTAAAACTATTTTAAAATGATTGTAGATCACGAAATTAATCTTAATCAATTTATTAATTCGTTATTGCAACTATATCACTCCATCTTAGCGTGTCTAAACAATCGGTTATCGTAATTCCGATCGCGAATCAGAAAAAGTTTTACCAAAGCTCTCGTCTCATAAACTTTATTGAAACTTCTACATCAACGCTGCTAGCTCCATCTATTAGAGAGCTTTCACGTTAAATGTTCTGACTTAATGAAATAGATGGCTTTAGAGAGCGACCAAGCCTTCACCCCTCCCTCCCTCCGTAAACTGCAGAGAAAGCGAGAATGGCTATCTCTCTCATGCGCCCTCGTTGCCCTGTTTTACCGACTTAAACACCCAATGCAGAAAAGGGGAGTTGGGTGGTTTGGGGCACCTTATGGAAGGGGGTTACGTTTCGTTCCTCTCAGCTAGAAAATTTATTCATGATATTATCAGATCAGTAAAAACGTATACTTTTTTATGTTTATGTAAACCTATTAAAAAATAATAGTTACAAAGTAAATAATAAAATAGGTACCTACACGCTGCTTCCGATTAAAAAGTAGACGTTCCACGATGTGGACTTTATCGTCTTTTGTGTGTGTATGTTATAAGCGGTTTACTACCTAAGACTTTTCATCCCCATTTTAGTAACCTCTTTAGGGGACGAACATTCAATAATTCTTCCAAAAGGCCACAACACACACACGATCTGACGTCGTATCGTGTGTAGGTAAGTCTTAATGCTCAGTTTCGTTGTACGAGGGCGACACTGAAAGTTTTTAGAACTGGCCACTTGTTAACGAAATAATAAAAAAATATGTTTAAATTTCGAAAATGGACATCTTTGCCAATGTTATTGCGTATGTATTTTATTAATTTGTCATTTGTTTACGATTTGGCGGCAAATTGAAAATTGTCTTTGTCACGGTCAGCCTGAATTTAATGCGAGAAAGGGGTTTGAAGATTTTTGTATGGAGGGTGGCCCTAAGGGCGGCCGCCATTTTGTTTTTTTTTTCAGAATCGCGGTGCACAACAAAAGTTATATATTTAGATAGAGGACACTTATACAAACAAGAAATGTTAAGTAACATAATATCCTAAAACGTCAGGTTTCGGAGTTATTCACCGAAATATAAGTAGAAAACAACAAGGATTTTTTTGTTTTTTTCCCCTACATGTAACCATATTGAACTATTGAGGTAATAGAAACGTTATAAAACCTTTATGGAGAAGAAACAAATGAAGAATAGATATTTTTTTAATAAATAATTAAACACGGCAATTTATTGATCCTTTTTTTAATCCCAGAGACTAATCTGACATTTAAGTCTTTTGTGTTTTCGTTTTTTTTAGTATAGAAGTTTGACATTACACTTGTCAGATTAGTCTCTGGGATTAAAAAAAACTAACTATAAATTGCCGTGTTTAATTATTTATTTAAAAAATGTCTATTCTTCATTTGTTTCTTCTCCATAAAGGTTTCATAACGTTTCTATTACCTCAATAGTTCAATATGCTTACCTGGAAGGAAAAATAACAAAAAAATGTTAGTTGTTTTCGACTTATATTTCGGTGAATAACTCCGAAACCTGACGCTTTAGGATATTATGTTAATTACATTTTTTGTTTGTATAATATAAGTGTCCTCTATCTGAATATATAATTTTTGTTGTGCACCGCGATTCTGAAAAAAAATCGAAATGGCGGCTGATTTTAGGGCCAAAACCTTCAAACCCCTTTTCGTACAGAGGCCAGCACATCAAGCTACCATAATCTGTCAAATTTTCCCAATTGAATATGAACCTTATTACTTTGTGGTAAAGTTGAAAATCTATCAAAGAAATTTGACAGATTGGGGTAGCTTGATGTGCTGGCGTCTGTACAACGATTTTTTATGACTTTCGATGTCATTTAACGGCCGAAATTAATAACCAATCTAATCCAATATCTCTAGATTAAAGATCGAAAATTCAATCCAGATTTGTAGTAAAGTGTAGCAAAAAACGATCCGCGGATTGCAATTGCAATCTGTTCAACCAATCTATCTTTGAGAGGACGGATCATAGATTACAGATTGACCTCTGTTCGAAAATGACAGTTTGAGTGTGTCAATAACCTATCCGTTGAATTTGACGTTTGTTTTGATCGGTGTAAACAATCCAAATCTTAATCTTAGAATTTCCTTGGATATAAGATTGACTTCACGGATTTCATTTGAAAAATGGCACTGTCAATATTCTCCAGTGATAGTGATATGGAAATTCTGGCTCAATTATCGGATTGGGATAATACCGATAGTGACGCTGGTGAAGAAATGAGACGTCAACGTGCTTCTGCGCGGAGAATTAAAAGGGTGAACTACATGCAAAGTCTGGATGATGAGGAGTTTACCTTTAGGTTTAGGCTATCAAAATTAGCTGTAAATTTACTGCTGACTGAAATTACGCCTCTCGTCCGTGTAAATAATTAAAAAAAAAAAAATTCATTCTATACCAAAAATGAACAATATTATTACCTATCAAATATTCACATGTATGTTATGATCTCCCCACAAAATACCTAATGGTGTTGAGTTTTCTCGCAGTTTGGGAAAATTCTTATAAATTGGCAACGCTGCTACTCGGGCACCACGCCATAGACAATAAAACGCGTCCTGGCTTTAGCCGTGTCGTGACATTCCTTTTTACCTAATACGTATTGAATTTATTACAATTTTTTTCGTATTAATAGAATTGTTACGTTGTTCGGTAAATATATGTATTAAACATCCATAAAATAAAATTATAAAACCTGTTTATGCTTAGCTTTTTTTATTACAAACAAACGAACCATGTCTATTTTTATAATTTTTTCTTAAAACGGAATGACGAAGAGGGAAAGGATTTCAAGATATCTGCGGATTGAGCGACAGCAGGATCGTCATTTTTCGATATTAGGACGCGGGTTGGAGATCGATCCATAGATTGGTATATATCGACGATCGATCTATATCTTGGCTCATGGATTCGATATTAATTTCGGCCGTAAGTCAACAAGAAAGTTATGATAGACTTCGATTGGCCTTTCACGATGAAGCCCTATCTTGTGCCACTGTTTACAACTGGTTTAATGAGTTTAAACGTGGTCGCACTAATCTCACCGATGATCTGCGTGAGGGACGGCCTTCTACAGCGACGACTCAAGATAACATCAGTGTTGTGCGGCGTATGATAGAGACTGACAAAGGAGTGACTTATCAGCAGATTCGGACAAGCCTAGGCATCGGTATGAGTCAAGTGCATAAAATCCTCCATGAACCGTCGTGTTGATTGTTGTCGTAAAATGGTTCAAAGATTTAACGGAGGTGACTCAAATGCTGTGCTTGACATACTTACGGGTGACGAAAGCTGGATTTATTGTTATGATCCTGAAACTAAGAGACAGTCTGATGTCTGGGTGTTTCCTTTCCTTCCGAGGAGTTGCCAACTAAAGTGAAGAGAGGTCGCAACGTGGGAAAAAAGATGGTGGCCTCGTTCTTCGGAAGGACAGGTCATTACGCAACAATGGTTTTAGAGGATCGAAAAACAGTTACTGCAGAGTGGTACACTAACAATTGTTTGCCACTTGCCTTGGAAAAAGTTCGGGAGAAACGACCTCGCAGTAGGATCCTCCTTCACAACGACAAAGCCTCGTCGCACACCGCCAAGCAAACAATCGATTACTTGGCGACGTCAGACGTGGAATTACTGGGTCACCCACCCTATAACCCCGACCTCGCACTTTGCCATAATTATTTATTTCCGAAAATAAAAGAAAAACTTCGAGGAAAAAGTTTTATGGACGCCGAGGAAGCAGTGGCTGCGTTTCATAATACCGTCGAAGAGACCCCTAAGGACGTGTGGGCAAAGTGCTTTTCTCAGTGGTTCCATCGGATGCAGTGATGTATTGATGTAAATGCACACAATTTTGAAAAGATATAATAAAACTAATAACTTGCTAGTTTGTTCAGTTTTTGATTTTCTAAGAATTTTCAGTGTCACCCTCGTATAAGGAACCCTGGTGCTAAATTCCATGCCTTGTTCTAGACCCAGGGGTTTAGGCTGAGCGCTATCTGTCAGTGGATGTATGAATTTAACATTTTTATTAAGTAGCCTTGCGGCATTATTGGCTTATTATTTCCATGAGCAGACCATCGTAAGAAGTGCTTTCAACGCTTAGACGCGACACTGCGCTGTGAAGTGTCTTCCTGACCACATAATCTCGAAAGCATCGGTAATTCGTCGTTACTTCTTGCATCAGCAAATTGTAGGGTCTAGGCTCTCCAGGGTCTTAAATACTGAAAGCATAGTGGTGACTAAGAAGTAAGTACGAATAAGTAAGATCAATTACCGAATTTTGTTTTGCAAGATACTATGTACCTAGCAATGGCATGCACATACTTAGGTGATGTGGGTCATCGCATTGCGGTGAATATCGATTTTGCTCGCTTTAATGATAATGAAGTCTAGGCAGCTAAACTCCTACCTATTCTTACTAATTAAATCCAGCTGTCCTAAACTATTTCTTTGCATGTGCTGGATTTAGGTCGTTTTTCGACTTTGTTGGGCACAAGTAGGCATCAATAGGCTAGTTTCCTAAAAAATTCTAATTAGTCCGTCAGTTAGATTATCAAAAAATATTGGACCCTTATTTTTTCTTTTGTCAATTATATAAAAAATGATGAAGATATCGCCCGTTAAGGTTCCGCGTAACGTCACGCCGTGCGACACGTTTTAGCACGGCGTGACGTCACGACCCCCCACTCCCAAATTTTGACGCGCTTTATCTTTGTCATTTTTTGTTTGATTGTCAAAAGAAAAAATAAGGGTCCATTACTTTTCGATAATCTAACTGACGGACTAGGTAAATCTAATTATTATTTTTTTACCCAGGAAACTCCCCTATTGTGGGCGTCCAAGCAAAAAGGGTGTATCCTTCACCACACAATCCTCACTTTTGAAAACTTCACGAAAATCAATTTTGAGAACGCCAAAAAATTGTCAAGAAATAGTCATAAATAGTCACCAAGGTCAAAAAAATAGTCCCATTATGATTCCGAAGTTATAGCTATAGGTTGGTCAGGATTATTGTTATTAAAAAAAAAGACGGGTTGCACTCCGGGAGTGCCGGCAGAAGTGAAAACTTGAATATTAACGTTGAAATAAATCAATTATTAATTTAATTAATATTACTCATTTTTTTTCAATATTTCTGCGTCACTTTTTTCATCAATAGATGCACTTTGTTCAATTTCCATATTTTAAACACTTTCGGTCTTATTCATAAAAAAGCCTATTGAAGGTTTAAACCATTCATTAGTTAAAATGCTCAATAGGCCTTTAAAACATTCGATAAAATTTTGTATTCATAAACGCTTCATAAACGTTCTATAACTAGAATGTCCTACAACTTCTAAATGTTGCCATTATAATGAAGTCATCCAACAAATTGGCCAACACATTAAATCGGCATACGAGAATATCTGTCTACGAACCGAATATTTGTGTCCATAGACATTATTACGTATGAAAAACTAATTTATTGTCTACAGTTTCAACAGTTTTGACGCGACAACGTCATGGTCGTCATGGAAACAATATGAATATGTCAATCAATGAATTTGATATTGTATGTGTCAAACTAAAAAACTTTTGAATATTTTTTTTGTATTTAAAATAAATGAAATTAAGACCGGAGACTAGTTGCAATAAAGGGCAAAGAATTGATTATTGGTTGGAGGAAGGATAAGGTGTGTACCTACTGTTACAGCTAAAATGTGTTCAAAGTAAGTTATGTTTTGTAAACATTCTCAATTTCTTATACTTATGCTTGCTTTTGCTTCTAATCCTTAGATTTTTTGGAAGAATTGGTCAGGGAGAGGTCCCCATAATAGAAAACAAAAACACTGACACAAGCACTAACGCTAAACAGGGGCAGCCTGGCATGATTTACGAATTAGGTGCCTATCCAATTTACAATTTTACGAAGAACTTCGTTTGCCTGTACAAAACTCATTGTGACAAAAAAAACCCGCCATAAGAATAATAATGACTGTTATTTTGATGCCGCTACTGATTAATTAAACTGATTTAATTAATCAGTAGCGGCATCAAAATAACAGTCTATAAATAAGATAATGAAGAGAAAGAATTTATAACATTAGTTTTGTATTTCAGGACAATAGGACTAGTAAAGATGGTGCTTCACTACGAATAGCAGAAAATGAAACGGCCTACAGAAGAGATGGCACAGATGGCAAATGAAAAGCAAACATTTTAAAAATGTTGTTCTGCTTGCACAAGTTTTAGAAGCCAAATTAGAGTTTAGAGTATTGTTCAGCCGTGAACAGGCAAGAGTTACATACGCCAGCGTCAGCATCAAGAGCGACATACATTCGTTCCACATAAATTAGTAAATGAATAAATTAGTCATCAAGCTGGAGTAGAGTTTGATTCATCTTCCATAATTCCTCTCACTATGGCCAAGACACCTTTAGCCATCACCAGTTCTATGAGTCTGTGGGACTGGCAATGACAAAACTATTTCCTGTGTACACATTGCACGACGTACACAAACCCCTATTCCTACCCAAATTCTGTGTTCCCGTAGGTCTCCCGTAGGCTTGTATGATAGGTTAGGGTGTTAGGATAACTAGGGTGTTAAGTAGTTACTGTAGGTTTATAATCAGTAGGGTGAGGTAACCATAGATACCAGGCTCAATTGTTACAAACTTAGCCACACTGTATGCATTTGGAATAACAGCCGTACTAAGCTGTAAGTCCCGGTGCGTACAAGTATTATAAAAATAAACTGATATTTGTATACAAGCTTTTTATTAATGAACTACTCCCTAAATTTCTTCTCTTTTACTTTAGATCTTGTTGGCTCAAAATATTGCCACTTCCACGTTGTCGTCGGTGGCAGCGTAGAGGTCACTTTGACTGCATGTATTGGGTAGGACAAATAAGGCAGGATAGGACGTGGAGCATGTTTTGCAACATAGCTTCACAGCCACACCCTACTGGAGCATCTCCCTGCAGGGTGTAAACTTCCGTGGTCGACACGGAAGCATTGTTTTCACACAAAAGCAGCAATGTCCCACAGTATTTCTTGTTGCTATAATGTGCTTCGTTATATTTTTCGTCGCTTCTATTTTGTATTGTAGGTAGGTATATAATAATAAACTAAATTGGTTAAACAGAAGTTCAAAATAAATTAAATACAACTGCGGCTCCTCGAAGTACTATTGTTTACGAAACTGACTTTTCAAACATTTGTACGTCAAATGTCATTTTCTTCGGCCATCTTTGTCGTGTCTCACTTGGTTCACTTCGGTTGGCGCCGCCGTAGAAAGAGATGGGGGGGGGGGGGAAATCTCTCCTGACGGTCACGTGTCCTGACGCGATGCCCTGACGCGAGTTTAACATTTTTTACCCATTACAAAAAGTGTTCAACGCCGCTAAAGAAGTTTTCACTTCAAAAATATTAAAAAATCAACCACAAATGGTGTTATTTGCTGATGACACTTCCTTAATTTTTAAGATAAATAGACGTGCTACAAATTTTGACGACGTAAATATCGCCCTACTGCAGGTCCAAAATTGGTTCACTGCTAATAATTTAGTATTAAATGGGAAAAAAACTAAGTGCATAAGATTTTCTTTACCAAATGTCAAAGGTAGTGATTGTGAGATAATATTGAATCAAGAGAAACTTGAATTCGTCGATAGAACTGTTTTCCTAGGGATCACGCTCGACTCAAGGCTACAATGGGGTCCGCATTTAACGTCTCTTGCAGGACGGCTAAGTTCAGCAGCTTATGCTGTGAGAAAAATCCGTCAATTTACTGATGTAGATACCGCGAGACTGGTCTATTTTAGTTACTTCCATAGTATCATGTCTTACTGTATTTTGCTTTGGGGACGGGCTGCAGACATCGATTCTATTTTTATTCTGCACAAAAGAGCTATCAGAGCCATTTATAATCTCCGCAGGCGCGATTCTCTAAGGAAACTGTTTAAAGAAAATAACATCATGACGGTACCTTGTCAATATATCTACGAAAATATCATGTATGTAAGGAAAAATTTACATCTTTTTAGTAAAAGAGGTGAAAGACATAATTATAGTACTAGAAATAGGGACCTATTAGTTCAACCAGGATTTAGACTAGCTAAAGTAGACTCATCTTTTATGGGGTACTGTTTAAAATGTTATAATAAAATACCTCCCCACATTCTTCAACTGAATGAGACAAAATTCAAGTCTTGTATTAAACGTTTATGCTCGCTAGTTCCTTCGCGTAGTTCCTTTGTAAAAGCTGAAGGAACTACTGAGACTAGATAGTTCCTTTGAAGGAAATAAACATATACTACTCAAAACAAAATAAGAGCCACTTGTTAATTTTAACATCCGGTCTGATTAAATTATTTTAAAGCGTTCTTAAAATATATAATCTTTTGTCTGGTATATCCTGAAGTATTAACAAACATAATGTGACGATACCACTTGCATAATTTTTAAAGTGGGTGCTTTGATACTTTTTTTTGTAACCACTTGAATTTACCCTATTCTAAGACGAATACTTAAGTCATTTAAATTGTGGATTCTTTTAGGAACAGTCTTACATTTGCTAAGTTACAACGTGGATAAACATTTTGAAAGCGCTATGCCTAGGATCCGAAGACATATGGACCTGCAAACCGCAACTGAACCATCACATTGATCCAAGAGGGACATTCGCAGCGTTCTGTAGCTTTACAGCTTGACTTTTCAACGCGAGCGATACAGAATGCTTGGAATCGATTTCAAGAGACTGGGAGTGTAACCAGAAGACGGGTATCTGGCAGGAATCGAGCAACCACCTCGCAGGAAAACCGCTACATACACTTGACTGCGCGAAGAGAGCGCGTCGTCACCGCCCGCGCCTTACAAAATCGCTTACGCCAGGCGACCGGTACCCGCGTGAGTGACCAAATGATTAGAAATCGGTTACATGAAGACCAGCAGTTTTCTAGGAGACGCGTAGTGTGGATTCCATTGACTAGTGTACACCGTGCAAACCGATTATCATTCGCAAGGCTGCACCTGGACAGGGACATAAGTGAATGGAGCTCAGTATTGTTCACTGATGAGTGTAAAATGATTTTTTTAGTGATGATCGTCGTATTAGAGTATGGAGACGAGAAGGTGAGCGATTTTCGGATGTTTGTGTCCATGAAAGTGACAGATTTGGGGGTCCCAATGTCATGGTATGGGGAGGAATCTCTCTATCAGGTCGAACCGAACTCGCATTACTCAGCGGAGGCACGGTAACGGCTGTGCGATAAATTGAGGTGATAATAAGACCTCATGTGATGCCATTTGCACAAAGAATTGGTGCAAGATTCACATTAATGCAAGACAATGCCCGCGCTCATACAGCTAGAGCCACTAGGGAAGCCCTAGACGATGCTGGTATACGTGTCTTGCCGTGGCCTACCAACAGTCCGGATCTTAACCCCATCGAACACATGTGGGATTTGTTTAAAAGAAGTGTCCGGGACACAAATCAACCCTTACATAATGAACGACAGCTCATTAACGTGCTAAAGTCAAGCTGGGAACAAATTTCAGAAGAGACAGTGCGACATCTGGTGAAGAGTGTGGATTCCAGGCTTCAAAAATGTGTTCGAAAAAGAGGAGGACACACACGATACTAAAGAAGTGCAAAAAAGAAAAAAGCTTTTGACATTTTTGTTTTAATCTCTTTTTACGTTAAATGTCTTTTTTTGCTGAAATTGCATTTTTTACAAAAAACCTAATCAGATGTTCTTTTATCTATCAATAAATTTAATTTTAAAGTTTTTGCATTAAAAATTAGCTAGCTAATTCAATTTAATTATTTATCTATCCTCAAACCCAATACATTTATTAGAATACACAAAATACACGGTGGCTCTTATTTTGTTTTGAGTAGTATAGGTATATGTTGCTGCTCGCTGCTGCCGCATGCAGGACCGTAGGTTCGCTCGATGTACTAAGTAAGTAAATATAACTCTTTTATTATTAATATTGCATATTAAATACATTTTCTAATTTCGCTTCTTCCGAACAGAATATTAAAATTTTTATGTCCCCATCATAATAGTCGGCAACCAAGAATTTATCAAACTTTTTGATCAGTATAGTTCCTTTGCAAAAACTGAAGGAACATTAACAATTTTAATTATAATTAAAAATATACCATTAAATTTCTAATGCCAAACTGCATTCAGTGATGGATTATTTTTTATTAAATAGTTTTTGTAAATAGATAATAGCTTCATATTTGCAATAAATTACCACCGTTGTGTCATCGCGTTTCTTTTCCTACCGAACCTACGGTCCTGCATGCAGTAGCAGCGGGCAGCATTATATATGTTTATTTCCTTCAAAGGAACTATCTAGTCTCAGTAGTTCCTTCAGCTTTTGCAAAGGGACTACTGATCAAAAAGTTCTCAGTAGTTCCTTCAAAGGAACTGCTAAAGGAACTATCTAGACTCAGTAGTTCCTTCAGGTTTTGCAAAGGGACTACTGATCAAAAAGTTCTCAGTAGTTCCTTCAAAGGAACTGCTAACGGAAATATCTAGTCTCAGTAGTTCCTTCAGCTTTTGCAAAGGAACTACTGATCCAAAAATTCTCAGTAGTTCCTTCAAAGGAACTGCACAACGCACACTATGCAAACAGGCATATTATAAGTTAGGGGATTACATCGCTGATAAAAATGCCTGGCTCAATGCTGGTCCTGCTCCACAACCACAACTATTTGATTAACACTTAAAAATACTGTTGGAGCTGCTGAAGATTGTAAGTCTATCTTTGCATTGTATAAATTGTATAATTGCATAGCACATGTGTGAGTACTATGTACATACTATAAAGCTACCATTTACTGGGTACGTCTTTCATTGACTGAATGTGCCCTGGCGGCTGAGAGTATGTCATGCTCACTCAAATGTCTCGCTGATGGTGGCGCATGTGTTGGATCATTTAGCTCCCTACAAAATGGTTGAGCTGAATGGTGCTAATACATGCGTCATGTTCGTAAACGGGCGCCGTCAGTAGGGACTAGTCATCTCTTTGCTGCCATGGCTTATTTTATTTTAATTTAGTATTTGAATTGTTGTTTTTTCTCATCTTTTCATTATGGACGCTTTTAACGTTCTGCATCGTTCTCACATGTATAATTTTTAACATGAATGATGTAACCAAGACTTTGTAACCATATTATTTTGATTTAAAAGAGTGTCCATGGAGTTTCTTGCCCGTTCTTCTCCATAGGTACCTACCTACGCTTTGGAATGGGCAACTAGCTTCATCTTTCTGACTGACCGACCCCAGTGACGGATTAAAACTACTGGATGCCCTAAGCAATCCACGCCTGTGGGCCCCCCTATCCGTATGTCAACTAGAATCGGTCTTTAAACCTTTAACGCCTAAAAACATTAGTTTTTTGTAAAATAAGATAATATATATAATAATATAATATAATATCGTTTATTCATAAAAATGGTGCAGATTTACAATAATATAACTTAACAATTATATGTAGAGGACATAGTTGCTCATTTGCCTGAACTAGGTAGAACCTGTGTTTCAGGCTAGAAAGGTGCCTAGAATTTTATAATATAAAAATAAAAAATACAAAATTAAAACTAAGAAGTCTAATTAAAAACTAATATTATCTTAAAAGACTAACATGTTTTATTTACAAACAACGAGTAAATCCTCTGTCTCATTGTATGTTATGCTAAGTAAAAATTGCTGAATAATCTTTTTACAGTCGTAATTATTTAAATTATAGATACTTAATTTCCTATTTAATTTATTGTATAGAAATGGGCCTAAAAATGTATAGAATCTGTTTACAAAAACGTATTTAGAGGACGCATTTGACTCACATACAATATCAAAGATGATGAGATGTACCGTTTATTTTCGTTGGATCCCACTTTTGAATCCCATTTTTTAGGTATTAACGATGGATCCCATTTGCTATTTCCGTTGAATCCCATGTTATAACAACATGTGTACATTTCAGAAGAAAAGTGATTTACCTTTATCAAACACTAGCTTCTGCCCGCGACTTCGTTCGCGTTGAAGTCGTAAGATACTACAATATTGTAAAGTAACAGCCACATTTTATAAAACATCCCTGTACACTTGTACGTTTGTAGTTTTGGTCTCAGCAGCCAAAATATAATAGAGAGTTAGGACTGGTGACGCGGTAGCAAGCCACATATACTTAAACTTATAAACTAAACTGATAAATTTTTGTTTAATAACGTGTTATTTAACAAGCAATTCATTTTTTATTCATTTTATCTCATAAAACAACGTTTGGAATAAAAACGTTTTACATATTGACTTATCATTACGCAATTTCCTAAAAATGAAACTCATTCTTTCAACGACTTGCGCTAATAGAAAAAAAGAGATTATTTTTAGTGGGTTACCCGGAACCGAACTAGTTAGATTAGGTTAATTATTAAAAAAAAAACAATGTTAGGTTAGGTTAAAACAGTGACCCCTACGCACGAGCCGAGCGAGCGAAGCGAGCGGTGCCGCGGCAGCGGCCGGCGAGTGCCAGAAACGACTAGATTATATAGAAAATGAGTTGTTTGTGAAATAAATAGTATACGAAACGTTGGTTGTAAACTAAAAATTTGTCAACGGAGTTTTGGTGAAACATTAGTGAACCCCTCATTTTATTATAAACAATTTTGTTGTTGAAAGTACCCACATTCAGATTTTTTTAAGCATTCGGGATCCAACGGAAATACATAATAATGTTTTGCGGGATCCAACGCCAAAAATATTAAACTGGGATTCAAAAGCGGGATCCAACGAATATAAATCGCCAGGTGGGGGGCCCGCGGGAAGGGGTGGTTTGTGATTGGCTGATCGCAATTCCGGTACATTCGAATTGCCGAATGCACTAGCGGGCAGCAAGTGGGCAAGCGGGAGCGGGGTTATGACTAGGTCGGACTCTATGTCAACTTAAAACGCGCGAATTTTCAAATTAGTCCTAGAAACTTTTTTTGGTGTGGTTTTTGGTGACGTGGAAGTGAGACGTGATACCCTAAGGACGGATTTTTTTTTGTGCTTCTTCTGGTGCCCCCCCAGACGTGATGCCCTAGGCAATTGCTTAATTTGATTAAGGGTTAATCCGTCACTGACCGACCCCTTGACAATTCAAAAGTGCCTGTAATTGGTTTAATTGAAATAAATGCTTTGAGTTTGAGTTTGAGTTTTGTGTGGTGAAGGTCTCTACACAATCCTCACCTCTAGTGCAACCAAACGACTGGGAGTATCGACTTGGTTTCAATTCCAAAAAATAGTCAAGAAATTGTCGTAACGCTATGCCAAATCTCGAAGTCATTAAGTGATTCCAGAGATATAAAGGTGCCTTGGTGAGGATTACGTAATGAGCCTTTCTCGCCACAATCCTCACCTGATTACCGCGGAACGCTTACGTTTTTTAATTTGAATTTGGTAGTAAAAAATAGTTTTCGTCGATTTACCGTAAGCCTTCTGTAACATTTTCAGTGACTTCGAACACGACATTCCATTGGCGATGCAAAATTTAAGACAAACTCTTTCTTCAATGTTTTTGTCCGTTATGAAATTCGCAATACACACTAGATCTAACTAAAAACAGCACTGAATTTAGGTAATCTAAATGACAGATGCAAGTTGGTTTTGTAATGTTTCTAATGACTATAATTCTGTAAATACGTATCTATTATAGTCGCGAATCATATTTTGATCAAGATACAACCTGATACTGACTTGCGAATTGCAAAAAAAACGTAAGAAAATTTGAATTTCGCGGTCTACCACTGCGGCGCATTCACCTTAAATAATTGTCTGTGGAATCAAACGAAAAATACCACTGGCTTTCTATTATTGGGGATTCTCAGTGAACTAATGTATATTTCTCTATGCCAATAGTACTTTCTAATTCCATACTAACTAAACTAAAATTTGACATATAATGTACGACAACTCTACGATCAGTCTAAACATTTTTTTTTTGTTTTTTTTTTTAATATATTTTTCTACATGCTGTATAGCGGTTTTGTCAGTGCTTTTATGTAAATATAAGTACCATGATGTAAATAAAAGCGCCGCGCTAGCGATGCTCGCGCAGTTTAGCCAGGGCGGGATTATTTCATTGCCAACATTAAAATTATTATGACCGAATTATTTTTTATTTTTTTTAAGTTGTAACACAGGGTCATTGTGTGTGACTAGTTTATTTTTTTCCCTCTAAATGGTAGTTTTTAATCTGTCGAGCTCCGCGAATGAGACACAATAATTGATTTTCTGCTTCATCGCCAATAGGCGACGAAACAATATTATATAATTATATTATACACAATTTAAATATTAATATAATATATTTATTAGTAAAATTATTTTTGATGTATTGCAGTTATGCTGATTTTTAAATTATCCAAAATAGCTTAAATACTGTCTAAAATAAAATTAAATCGAAAATATAGTAGTTATTGATAACTCGAATTATGGCACTATATTTATAATGTCATGTCATGGCGGATTTTCAATTTCATTCTGTTTTCGAGCAAAGACTTTTTCGAGTTTCATGCGAGTGCGAAATATTTCGTTTTCATGCAGTTTTTCTGTGCTTTGTGTTGCCTATTAACGTCGAGTTGAGCCTTCGTTCCTCTGTTAAGTCATTAAGTGTCTGTAAAGTGCAGTTAATCGTGTTTCATGTTTCACGAGCTCTGAGACAGTGACTCTATTTTGTTAACTTTAACTTTGTAGAACTTTGTTTTAGAACTTTGATGAAAATAGGAGGAAATGTTTCAAGTATGGCTGTTCACCAGCCGAACATAACGTGAAACTGTTCCTCTTTCCTAAACCCAGTGTTCGAAACCTTATTCGGTAAGTACCAACACATACATTTTACTTGAAAAAGAAATAACATTTAACGGCAGTTTTGAACGTCAACATTTACAGTAAAACAATAAAGTGACTCGTATTATCCATTCGGAAGGCATTAGATTTAATTTACACGTACATTAAACCTTAATCTTTTATGTTGAACTTTGCCGCCTCTAAGACGACCCACTAATCCTTCGCTATAGTTAAAATTAAGTTTTAAACCTAGCAAAACTGACAAATTCAGACCAAATAGTCATAGTTCTAGGGATTTTGAGACAAACTAATGTTCCCTAATTGGAATGACTGCTCGGACCATCCTGTGGTGATATTAACTGACTTAACAGCAGTGATACACTACTTTCTTCGTCTAGGGTTAATTTTTATTGAGTGTTTAGTGCAAGAATAGTGAAAAAGGGCTTTATTTTTTCATTGATTTTCTTGGAGTAGTCATCTTTATTCTTATGAAAAAATATTTGAGCAGTATGCAAGAACTATTGATGACCATGTAATTTTTTTCACTTTCAGTTGTCTACTGTGGGCGAAGTACATTTTCCCAGAAGGGCAGTATAGTTCTTTGGAAATTCAGACAAGATTGCACAATGATCATAGAATGCTGTGTGTAAAGCATTTTAAAGATGCAGACTTTAATGACAACACAAAGAAGCAGCTACTTCATACTGCTGTTCCATGTGATGTAAGTAAATATTTTAATAACTGATTGTCTACAATGGCAATCAACAACAAACAACAATTCTTTGTTTCTTTTGTGTGTCTTTTTTTGTATTTAATTACTGTAATTTGTTTTAAACCGTTTTAATTAAACAAATAAATGGCAATAACTGCCACTAAAATTTTGTTTTGTTGTATATTGGTGCATCAAATCAAAATTCAATAAATGTAATAATTTTTTTTCAGTCTGAAAATGTACTTTATGATATGGCAGAACCACAAACTCCGTCTCAAAGAATATCTTTAGGGGACATAACAAATGTCCAAACTGTGGCCACTATGCCTGAAACATTCACAGCAAAACAAAGTCAAACCACCAACACCGATGTAAGTGAATATTTAGATAATCATCTACAGTAATAATACCACTAAAACTATGTTGTTAATCTATATTATATATTTAAACGCATTTTAAAAATTGCTAGGATTTTATCTATTTTTCTGCGTAACCCATTGGAGATTACAGTTGTGATGTTATGTTATGTGTTTATAATTTCCATTTGTTACAGTTAAAACTAATCTATAAAACCTGATGCAATGATCAACATAATCAGTGATGAAGTGGCTGTAAAAAAATTATCTGAAAAGATTACTTCAACATTTGCCCAATTATTGCAAGGTCAGTTAAGCAACTTTAAGAATAAGTACACTGGTTGAAGATGGTCAAAGCAGGTCAAAATAACGGCGTTGCGGATATTTAAGAGGTCACCTACCTGTTATTGTTTACTACGAAGACTTTTTCATTTGCCATCTCCAAGCACTTTAAGAAATTTGCTTAATAAAGTACCTTTTGGTGTTGGGGTTTGTCAGCCAGTTCTTAATGTTGTTAAGAAGTTTGTACAAACACAAAAGCCTTCTGACAATCAATACATATCAATGTCTGACGAAATGTCTTTAAAAAAAGCATTTGAATTACTACTCGAAGGAAGACAATATTGAAGGCTATCAAGACCATGCATCGCAGGGAAGATGACCACTAATTGCTGCATATGCCTTGGTCTTCATGATATCAGGCATTAGGAAGAGGGTGAAACAACTACAGACAGGCTTGCTATTCTTATTAAAGAGCTATTATTTTTGGTTTATTTTTAAACTTTCATTGATATATGTCATGAAATCTTAATTTTATGCATAAACTAATCATAAATTACTAAGCTATTATATCATTTTAATTTCAGGTGTTAAATCAATATTTCATTGCTGACATAAATATAGCTGCCATTGTCTGTGACATGGACTGAATTAATTGCAGAGCTCTAAGAAACTTAGGAGCTAGCACTCAACATCCGTTCATAAAGATTAATAATGAAGAAGCGATAACCATTTTCTATACGCCACATTTATTGAATATAACATTTAGTGTCCGACAAATATTTCATCTGATGGCAAGACAGGGAGAGGTAAGCGTAAGTTTCATAATTAAAAATCCTCATCTTTTTAACAAATCATGGCAGTTATTAACCATTTTTATATGTGGTTACAGGTGTTGCAAAATGGTCCTACATAAAGGAGTTCTATGAGTTGGACAACAAAAATCCAAATTTTGTGTTTGCTCCTGCTCTAAAAAAGGAACATTTAGAGCCTAACTCTAAACAAAAAATGAGAGTGAAACTAGCTGCACAAGTTTTAAGCCAGTCTGTTGCAGCAGGAATGTATGTCAAAATATCAGCAGGTGAATTGAATGATGCTTATCCAAACTAATATTATAAATGCGAAAGTAACTCTGTCTGTCTGTCTGTCTTTTTTTCACGCCTAAGCTACTGAACCGATTTCGATGAAATTTGGTATAGAGATAGTTTGAGTCCCGGGAAAGGACATAGGATAGTTTTTATCCCGATATTCCCACGGGATCGAAACTTACGCGGGTGAAACCGCGGGGCGCAGCTAGTACACAATAATTCAATCATTCCCAGAAGTTAAGGCCATATTCATTTACTTCCATAGATTATTTATGGGTATCATTTAAGCTATCACCAATTTAATTAGTTTTGTGTTTCTTAAATAATAGGGTTTGTCCTCCAAATAGTAGATCTGTCACCTTTTGGTGACAGATCTACTATGGTTTGGTTAGGTCACTTGCATTGTTTGGTGACTACATTTTTGTAGTCACCAAACAATGCAAGTGACCTAACCAAACCGAACCTCGGGGTGCCCTTCGCTCGCTCTTGCATCCTGTCGACGGAGCCCCGCTTCGCGGGGCCCCTATTTCTGTGTAAAGGGTTTAAAGTAACCTAACCAAACCGAACCTCGGGGTGCCCTTCGCTCGTTCTTGCATCCTATGTCGACGGAGCCCCGCTATCTGAGAACGAAAATATTTATTAGGTGATACAAATATTTCGTGGCGATAGATCTATTTATTAGGTGATACAACTTGATGACAAATATAAATTTTGGTGATAGAAAATATAGTTCCCATTATTTATTTCCATAAAAAAGAACTGAATCTTTATGAAATATGCACATGTTAAACACATAATAATTTTATTTTCAGGAGATCTTTCTGCAGATGCCGTAGTGACTGCAGAAGTAATTAGCACTATGGACAAATTATTTGACAGCGTCAACAGCGATTGTGCAGATCTGCGCAGAGGAAAGCTATATGCCACAAAGCGCTCAAGCAGTCAACACCTAGAATTTTACAACAATGTAATATATTTTTTTCAAAAATCGATACCTTAATCCGCAAACCAGCCAACTCCATTTTTGTCAAAAAAAATATTATGATGTCGTTTTTTAGTCAAAATAAAAACTAGAAAGTTTTAAGTGTCTCCTGTAAACTATAGCAAAATGGAGTTGGCTGGTTTGCGGATTAAGGTATCGAAATATGAAACATGTCGGAAGTGCACGAACTCCACCATCAATAGAAGGATGGATATGGACCATTAATGGTATAGTCCAGTTGTGGAGAAAGTTGTCGGCAACTCATAATATAAAAAGGCTTGCTACACGTAGGCTGCAGCAAGACCCTCTAGAAAATCTTTTTGGGTGCATTAGGGGTAACTGCGGTTCCAATATTAACCCAACGTGTGGGCAATTTGTGGCAGATTTAAAAACTGCCATTATCTCTAATTTAGCACATATTGGAACTGGGGGAAATTGTGAAGCAGACAAAAATGAAATAATTATTAACAGCTTCAATACATTGTTGTCTGTGTCACAACCCAAACCCATATGCATAGGCACAGTCTGGAAATGAAATTGTATCAGAAACAATTCAATTACCTCAGAACATTGATGAATTTTAAAACGATGCAGACAGTGCCGAGATACAGGCATGTGCCTATGTGTCTGGGTTTTTACTTAACCGATTAAAAAATAATAATTGCGACAATTGTAAACACATATTCATGTCAGAAAACATTGATAAACATCATCAGTTTGTAGAAAATCGGGAGTATTCAGAAGTAAAAAAAATCACTGAATTATGCCTCGAAAGAGATGGTTACATGCGTAGAATGTTGCGCTACATTAATTAATCAATGCTTGAATGAAAAAAGTCATGTTACTGATCTCACGAGAGACATTTTAGAAAAAATAAGAAACATTACCAATTTTACTTTCCTTGAAAAATGCTTAAATCAAAAGGAACAAAACATTAATAATATGATAGAAAATGTTTTTATTATATGTATTAATTCTGCGTTTTAAAATATAGATTGTTCGCTGAGGAAGTGTCAGCTGCAGCCCTGAAACGCAAAATGAATATTATTTTACATAAATAAAAGATGTAGTCAGACCAGATCACATCTTTTATAAATGTAATAAAATAATATTCATTTTGTGTTTCAGTTCTGCAGCTGACGCTTCCTCAGCGAACCATCAATTTTTTTTTTTTACCTCAGTATCGTTTAATACATATAAGTAATAAAAACCTTTAGTCACCACCTTGGTAGTGCGAAGGAGGTGATCTGTCCTACTTAGCTTCATATAAAATTATAATTTGTAGTAATATAGAAGGATGACATTAAAATTGCTTAGTAATTGTGTTAGACTCACTATTATTGCTTAGTAATTGTATACATTAAACTTCATTATTATTGAGCTGTTTTTGGATATAAATAACTACCTATTATTTCTACTAAAAGAAAAGATAATAATAATGTTCAATGCTATTTTAGGATGATAAAGGTAGGCGAATGATAATAATTGCAATGTTTGTAAAAGGCTGCTAAGTCTTAAGGATATTCGATACATGATCTCCCAGCCACTTTATCGCTAGATGGCGGCACATTCGCACTTCGAACATTTTCAATTTTTACGCCTAACTCAGAAAGCTTTGAGAAACAACTTTATTATATGCGTCAACTAACGCATTAACATAATCTTTTTAGATATTCACTTTGCTTGTTAACTCGTCTCATACAAAGATTTGTACCCCTAAACATTTAGCCGTTTCACTTTATATCTTTACTATGTCTTTACACACACATGTACAGCTACACACTACGTGTATAGTTTTACTTGCGATAGAACTAGATGGCGTTGTATTCATAAACTTGGTTTGTGAACTTGTTTTCCAGAGGTGGCGTTAATTAAAATAAAATATTTTTACGACAATATTTTTATGACTGTCCTTCATTCTCTAAAGAAAAGCGTACTTTTTATAGTAAAAACCGAAGAAAAGAATACTTGATTGCTACAAGGGTTGTCAGTTGCTTATTCAATTATTCTAAGGGTGCTTTTGTAGTGTGTTAGGGTAGGTTTAGGTTTAAAAATAATAAAATAATAATAAATCCCCTGACCGATTTCGGTCACGGTGGCCAATTTCAAAGAAGATTAGCCAGGTTTGCAGGAGATATTATAGTGCACAAGTGTGTGCGCAAATACAGGTGCACTCTCTGTTCCTTTACTCTCATAGTTCGATGGGACGGCAATCCGACACGACCGGAGAGAGAACAGGCGCAGGACCAACGGCTTTACGTGCTTTCCGAGGCACGGGGGTATTACGCCACCAATTTCCAAACTCCGGGCAAAAAAAAAAAGAAAAAGAGTAATGAAACTCCTAACGGGAAAAACCCAATTTAAATAACACTGTCCGACCTGAGAATCGAACCCAGGACCCCTTGATCGGCAGATGCACTTGTGACCACGAAACCAACGGGACAGTTAAGATTTGTTGTATAATTAAACGCTACTATAAAACAAAATATATAAAATGTTTATTTGAGTCGTGCGCGAGAGATGCAGCGGCGCGACGGAATTCCGCGAATTTCGGTCGTAGGCATAATAATAATGTATCATTCAACCGCAGCCCAGCGTGCCCGCCGTCGCAGGCAGTAAGGCAGTGTACAGACGCGTGAAATTATTAGGCCGTGTACACACGGTTGTGGGTATTTAATTATTAGTGTAATTTTATTACTGTTGTGTGTATGTGTATGTATATGTATATAAGTGTTATGTGTAATATGTATTATGTGTTTACTATTTACGTGTGTTTGTATGTTTAGCCTAAAAACCAACAAATTCACATACACCAGCGTCCACTCGAACCAACAATTCCAATTTCAAATGAGAAAATGAAAAAAAATCAGCTGTTCCCTACATTTTGACGAGTTACCTATATGAACATAAATGTAGGGAACAGCTGATTTTTTTCGCGATTTCAGGTTTGGTCCCATAGTAAAAAAAATTGTTCATAATGATGAGTACAATGACCATGTTAGTGTTGTTCCAATAACCCTGTATATACTTATACTATATTATATCCATACTAAAATATTATAAATTCGAAAGTAACTCTGCCTGTCTGTCTGTATGTTACCTATTTACGCCTAAACCACTGAACCGATTTAGAAGAAATTTGGTAGGTATAGAGATAGTTTGAGTCCCGGGGAAGGACATAGGATAGTTTTTATCCCGATATTCCCACGGGATCGAAACTTATGCGGGTGAAACCGCTGGGCGCAGCTAGTTGCAAATAAAGTTTATTGAACTCTTCTCTCTCTTCGATAATTGAGCTTTGTTGGTACCGACTTTGTTTTGAAGATTCTATACATCTTTTATTACTTATTTACACCCTAAGTTACATTAAAATTAGCAAGGAAAAACCGGCCAAGTCCATGTCGGACCACAATGAAGAGTTCCGTAGTTAAAATGAATTTATCCCAAGAACAAGCTTAACATTGTAGTTGAAAATCATGTCCTCCCATACATTGCAACTAAAAGTTGGTCGACTATTACTCGTAAAGTCTACTCAGCTGTGATTTTGATTTCGTGACATACATATACTACTGCCGTGAATTTTAGTATTTCTTCTAGTATTTCACAAACGGATCCCTGAATCGAAAAATGATTATCACAAACCCGCAATATTTTTGAAAGACCTATCCAGTGATACCCCACACCATGGGGTAGACGAAAGAAAAAAAAAACGTTCCCACTTTACGTGTACAGGAGGTACCCTAAAAATAATTGTTTTTCAAGATTGTATTTTACCACTTTGTCGGCGTGATTAATATGTATATCCTTGCCAAATTATAGCTTTCTAGTACTAAGAGTCTCTGAGCTAAGCTGCGGGCGGACGGACGGATTGTCTGACGGTCATGGCGAAACTATAAGGGTTCCATGTTGACTACGGAACCCTAAAAAAACGAATCTTTCTTAGCTCATAACTTTTTAATGCTTTTCATTTTACTATTTTGCTTCCTCGCATACAAAATGAATAAAACTAAATAAGAAAAAACGATATAAAGTTTAACTTTGGATGTACAGACGCCAGCAAATCAAACTAGGTACTTAGGTACTACAATCTGTCAAATTTCATTAATGGATTTTCAACTTTATCGCTATAATATTAGGTTCAAGGTTGATTGGGAAAATTTTACAGTTTCGGGTAGCTTGATGTGCTGGCGTCTGTGATATGTCAAACGGTGGAGTACCTAATAAATTCCTGAAATTTGTAAGTATGGAAATATTTCGGCTAGTGTGCTCATAAACTTTATAGATGATAAGTACGTTCATTATTACAGTAATATCGAACCCAGGGTAGATCACAGATAATTCTATCACAAAGTAAAGCATTTTTTCTCACTTCATGATTAAATTGATAAAATCTAACTGCACGGGCAGAACCACCGCGCCAGCCTTGTAAGAAAAAAAAAAGACGGGTTGCACTCCGGGAGTGCCGGCAGAAGTGAAAACTTGAATATTAACGAAAAAATGAGTATGTATGTTATTCAATTAACCGGTTGAATGCCGTAATTACAGACACAATTAAAAAGCCATTGTGTCTCGCGTGGATCTACGTTCCGGCATACGAAAGGTTAAAAAATGAGTTAAAAAACTCATTTTTTTTTCACTATTTCTGCGTCCCTGTTTTCATTAATAGATGCACTTTGTTCAATTTCCATATTTTAAACACTTTATATACACGAATGTTACGAATACACAGCAGTGTGTCCACGTCCACTTCCACTTCCACTTCGACTTCGACTTCGACTTTGACTTTGACTTCGACTTTGACTTTGATTTCGACTTCAACTTTGACTTCGACTTCGACTTTGACTTCGATTTTGACTTTGACTTCGACTTCGACTTTGACTTCGGCTTCGACTTTGACTTCGAGTTTGACTTTGACTTCGACTTCGACTTCGACTCCGACTCCGACTTCGACTTCCACTTCCGGTTCCACTTCCACTACCACTTCCACTTCCACTCCATCCATCCATCCATACATCCATTGTCGTGTGTCACTAAACTTGGTTCACTTCGGTTGGCGCCGCCGTAGAAAGAGGGGGGGGGAAATCTCTCCTGACGGTCACGTGTCCTGACGCGATGCCCTGACGCGAGTTTAACATTTTTTACCCATTACAAAAAGTGTTCAACGCCGCTAAAGAAGTTTTCACTTCAAAAATTAACAAAAAAAAAAACCGCCTTCCAAAAAAAAAACTACTAAGTCGAAAATAACTTCGATGTCTTTAGTACCTACTTTAGTTTTTGCCTCCGACTTCCGAAAATAAAGGTTTTTTCGCCTAGTACCTATTGTTTTTTTTCAGTCGGTATTTTTTTTAAATAAATTTTAATTAAATAAATCGCGCTTTTTAGTGGGTCTGTTTATAATTTATCTAAGTTTCAATAGCCTAATGTCAACTTGCTTATCGCCTTTTACAAAATATTGCTTTTCCCGATGCAGGGACGTTAACTGTTGAGGAGTTCTCCTGGTATTTCACCATCAGCTCCATTTCACCATTCGCATTGTGACGAGCCTGATTAATTGCTTAGCAACCATATTAAAGTAGGTAATCGAATCGCAACCCGTGAAATACTTATTATTGAGTAGTTTCAGTGGCCATCAGTCATGTGGTCTTCATCATCAGTTCCACATCACCAAATGGCGCTTTCCGAAAGCAAATACACGAGTTACTATAAAAAATAGGTACCCAAATCGCTATAGGTGTGCTTATAATATTTTAAGAGTTCCTTCGATTTCTCCAGGATCCCATTATCAGATCGTGACTTGATGACAATGGGACCACCTGGAAAGTATACCCTTTCAAACAAAAAAATAATTTTTCAAATCGGTCTAGCCGTCTTCGAGTAATCGGGTAACATGCATAAAAAAATAAAAAAAAGATTCCGACAAACTGAGAACCTCCTCCTTTTTTTGAAGTCGGTTCAAAATTGCATACCTACGCTTCGCAACCATCGATCAAGTGATCGATGTTCGCAAAAACTAAACTTGTCAACAAAATCACGCATAATAATGCCAGTGCGACGGTTGACTACAACGCCATCTAACGATCAAGATCAACTGTTGTTGATAACCATAGCAAAAATGTATGTTCTGCTTCTCGATGGTTCTTTGAAATATCCTGCAGAGGGCGTGTTCCGGCCGCGCACACATAGAAAAATTTATCGATTTTATCAGGCCTAGATATCCTGCAAATAATGTTTTTTTTATAGGTTTTTGTCGATATGCGTCAATAATAAGTTATAACAACTTAATATACGTGCTTTTATTCTGCAAAAATCGTTTATGTTTTGAGATTTGTACCCCGAAAGAATGTATGAAAAAGTGTCAGTATCCAATCACCTTAAGTACTAACATAACATAACACCAATATTGTACTTATTTCGCAATAAACATTTTGACTTTTGAATAATGTAAGTGTGGATGGATTTTGTGTGAGGATAAAAGATAAGGCAGTTAATAATAAAAATAATTCGGGATCAGTAACATGTACATATGTAGTATTTTCATAACTGACATGAACATGTCTTTATAAGAGCAAAAAATATCTCACTGCTTCACCTGCACGCGAGTCATGAACCAAATCTTTAAAAAACACTACAAAATGATAAATAACTGTTACGCGCCACACTTGATGGCGACATTAGCTACTACTAGCGCCATCTAGTATCGAGTAGCAGAACTAATAATTATTCCGGTCCCTTCTAGAAACTTCGATGCTAGAACTTTCCAGAACTATCGACGCCTGGTCGGTCGGGATCGGTATGTACTCGAACATTCTAGATGTTTCTACGGTAGAAGGTTCTGGAACTATCCGAGGCCTATATAAGGCCGGTGTGCCTGCGAGCAAAAAACAGTATTGGATAAGCGATACAAGCGAAAACATCGAAGCGATCTTCAAGTGCGAAAGAGTGATCTGTAGTGCGATTGTGTTTTGTAATTATTAGCGTGTTTACAGTTGTAATTGGTGTTTATAAATAAAGTGTCTATTTTTGGTTGTTAAATCGGCAGTTTTTATTGTCACGAACCCCAAGGCTCGTAACATAACATTAATTTCGGAAGTCGGTGTTTGGTTCCACATTTTCGTTTTTGACACCGACTTCCGAAATTAAAGTTATTTATCATTTTGTAGTGCTTTTTTTTTTGAAGTTGCTTGTTTTTTTTTTGTAAAAAAGTTTTTATTTTTCACTTTTTAGTTGTAACCTACCCCACACAAATTCAATTAACACTTGTGCATTGAAGAATAATTATCAAAATTGGTTCATTAGATTTTGAGAAATCGCGGACATACATACATACGGGTCGAATACAGAACCACTTTTTTGAAGTCGGTTAAAAAACGTTTTATGTTTTAACCCTTCGTATGAACGTAGATCTACGCGAGACACAATGGCTTTTTAATTGTGTCTGTAATTACGACATTCAATGGGTTAATAGAATAATACATTATTAGAGTCTATAGGGAAAGAAAACCATTGTGGATTACAAGCGATCTAACGATTTTACGAGCTTTATTATCAATAAAACAGTAAATCTGACTGCTTCTCACCATTTTTATTTTGAATTATAAATTGAAATAATTGCTACCTTATCAAAAGCGGTAATTAAGCACAGCAGCTCCTTCAATCCTACGACGGTTCTCTTTCTTCACAGACTCTACCAAAATCTATTCTATCATGTATCTTGATGACTCGACAGTAAAATAAATGTAGGTTTATTATATATAATAAAAATGACATGAAGGTTTATTAATAGGCAACTGCAAACAGTTTGTAATTATAGAATTTCAATCTAATAACATGAACACAATAATGAATTGGAATGATATTTTAAATAAATAAATAATTTAATAATATTATTTATCGTTTTATTTTACCATATTCACTCTTGTAAGTTTTTTGGTAGGTACATTCATTGTAAGAAACTCAAATTTGAGTTTCTAACAAGACAATGTACCTACCAAAATATATGGTTTTTAAATATGGTGCTAGGCATTGATATATATGTTACACTAGATCAGTAATTACCGCGCCAAGGCGTTGCCACTTGTCATAAGGCAAAGTACTCTGTGCATAAGGCCACAGCCTTATGCGTAGCTAACGTCTCTTCAGTGCTCTGTGTGGCGCCAACTGAAGTGAACCAAGTGACACACGACAAAAATATCGCCAAAATGGGTAAATTGGTAGTGAAAGAGTGCGATTCAAGATCACAAACACATAATATATTAACCAGAATTACTTTCCACACGTAATTTTATTGTTTCTGTGTTTATATCAACGTAAAATAAATAAAATGCAGTATTTTGTAAATTAGGTTCAGTGTTACCACTAAAAACTTAGTTTTAGTTTCCCACATTTATGAGAGTTTTTAATTTATTGGAATAAGTTATTTTAAATATTTTTTAAATAATAACAACGTTGCAGGGTGCCTAAAGATGAAGCACGCCGTGATAAATGGGTGGAAATAATCAGATTGCTGAGAAAAGAGACTAACTGAATAAATAAAAAATATTTAAAAAGAAAATGTCTTAATTATTGTTATTAGTTATAAACTTCTAATACACATCGAATAAGAAATACATAATTCAATTATTTCATAAATAATTTGACCTAACGTTTTTTTTTAACGTCATTTATGGCTTAAAAAGTTGGGTAAAATTTTGCATGGGTAGGCAACCCCATCCCGCCATTGCATGTTTATATTGCGGTCTTTGTCTAATCTAAGTGACGGTATTATTCTTGCGACTTGTGTAACTGAGACAGATATACAGGGTGTTACGGAAAGGGTATATCAATACAAACGGGTTGAAGAGTGTATCTGGTCTAGAATCTCTGTACAAAATTTCAGCTCAAAAGCATTAACTTTGAAAATGCTTAATATTTTTTTATACCTAGACCTTTCATTTGACACCAACATCGTTAAGATATCTCGATAAACAAAAAATCACATTTTCAAGTTGCTCTCGTAATAATTCCTACTTCTTCTTCCTCTTCTGCAAGAAGTCCGATTATAACAAGATCCCAGTCTATCATTATAATATCACTCGATTACTCGACCGTACTGCATCAATTCTGCACGAAGTCTGGACGGAAATAGTAGAGACAAGTCGCCACGGGCAGCCTCGGCTGCGCCTCGCGGCGTCGTGCTGCGCCTCGCGACGTCGCGCTGCGCCTCGCGGCGCACTGTGGGCTGTAAATCGAGCTTCATAGGCATTTAAAATCTTTTCGCTTTTTGTTTTTTTTTTTTTGCTTGTGATGAGCTTCTAATGCCTTCAGCAGTCATGAATATAATATAAGGAATATATCATTTCATAAGTAAACTAAATAATAAAAAAGAAAATTTTGTATGGCGCTAAAGTAATAAATCCAAATATCTTCAAAACTGCTGTCTTAACCGATATATCCTTACAGATGGCTGTTCTACAAATTATTTGACATTTTTTGGTGTATTTTATATAACGCTGACAGCTGCGGTTTTTTTTATAAAAATAGATACGTTATAATTATAATAAAATGGTTGAACAATGTTGATCAATGGGTTTATGAACTTGAAATTTTGCAGACAGTATATTTTAGAGAAACACTACTACATTAGCAAAATTAAGAAATATATTGATTGACATCGAGAAAAAAAATATTAAGTGATAATTTAATTACGCATTCTAAGAACTCGTTTTTTTAACATTGTATTGTATGGTTGTTAATCTATTAGGAATTATCTAATTACCCAAATTACGTAATTACCTTAATTTTTATGATATAAGTTACTGTAATTAGTACCTAATTATTAGTATTATGACATTAATAAGGGGTAGTTAAGCTAAATATTATAACATTAATGAGGGTAGTTAAGCTCAATATTGCATATAATTAGAACTGCAGTATATTCTATTAAGAAATATTAAAACAAATTACCTATTACTGTTATGTTTTCTTATTAATAATAATAGTACAAGTTAGGTAACTAATTAAAATATATATGGGTAAGTATGCATTTATATAATAAGATACATTTAAATTAGTTTTCATAACCGTTTTCAGAATCAGAATCTGACTCAGAGTCAGAATCTAAATGAGAAACATCAAAAAATTCGAAATCGCTCTCCTGAAGTTTCAACAAATCCAGGGTCTCGTTGAAAAGCTCTTGCTTTATTTTAGAACTCATCTTGGGTCTTGTTGCAGCAATACTGGATCTGACGAAAGAAGTAACATGTTGAGGATATCTTCATTCGAATTTCGTCTGCTTTTCTTTCGCGAATTGTGTTCCCTAAATCTACGAAAGTCTTTGTTGCGTGACTCAGACGCTTCCTCTGATAGGCTTCCAATTGGCATAATTGCGTTACTGGCAATGATATCTCCCCGTGTATTAGCAATTTGTGCACTGTAGCAGGCATATGGTACCAATTGTATAGTTCCACATACCTAGCAGCTGTCTGGTACGCATATTCTTTAAATTTTATAGCGTCAATATCTTGTCCTGAGGTAACTGCCTGTAAAATCACTGCAAGTCTACGAACTAACTGTTCGTCTAGCCCAGTGATCGCTGCAATTTTTTCAGGAAACTCGAAAAATCTTCTGGCTTTATTGCCATCATTCGTTGTTCCGGATCCTTGTTTGACAATGTCTATCAAAAGGTTTAGCTCAGCTTTGAAACGATCTTGTATAACTTTTTTTCTTGTTTGAAACACAACTTTGTCATCATCTCCTCGCACTGCCCATTTCTTGAGGTCAAGCCTATAAGCTATATGCAAAAGGCATTCCATGGTATTGATACGAGCGTGTAATATTGACAGTCCAAATTTATACAGGTCGACAGACACTGGTCTTTCCTTCACAGAATGCAATTTATTCATGTCTGAAGGTTTTGCTAAACAAAGGTAGCAGCTAGTACTTGATTTTGCATCTGATAGGTAGGTGCAAATCTTTCCATAGTCATCATTAATTTATAGTTGACCACATTAGTTCGCGCGTATCTGAGGGGCGAAGTGCCCTTATCTCGTCTTCCATCTGCTTGTGATGTTCAGTAACAACAAAATTGCTTTCTTTCATAAATATAAATTGCACTGGGCGGCAATATGACGATGAGCATGACCTTGGATTTATCCAAATAGTATCTTCTTCACATGTGATTTTAAGTGGTACCAAGGAAGTCATGAAAACATTTGAATCGTCTTGGTCACCGCTCATACTCTGTTTGTATCTACTTTGATTAAAAGCACCATCGAATCCCCACTTGCATAACATAGTCAAACACTTGTCATTTAAACCTTCAGGCAAACTTTCTAAGATTCTTCTGTTTTGTCAAGCAAACCTTGCAATGTGATCTTGGCTGAATAATCTGTCACGGTGATTGTTTCCTGTGGGGGGTAGCACTGTAATTTTGAACTTTGTAATAAGAAGGATATACATCCTTTGCACCTTCTCGCATGGCTGTTTCCCTCAAAGTTACATATTGCCATTTCGAAAGCTTTAAAGAAAGAAGTAGACCCAGCGCTTTTTCGGGCGAAAACACAGGTTTAGATGGTTTTCTAAAAATTTCCATAAATTTGACGGCTGCTTTGGGGTTCTTCAGCATATACTCAATTACAGTTGCAATACTTCCCTGACCTTGTTCTCTCAGTTGAACTGCAGTTGCATATGCTAATTCGGTGCCTTTCTGGGCCACTGTTCTTCTCTTTTTCTGCTGAGTACTTAGTTCTTCAAAAGGTTTTCGAGGTGTTGATTTTCTCTTTGTCATCGTTCCAACCGATGATGTTGTTTATGTCGAAGGTTCAGGTTCAGGACGGCTTGTTTCAGAACTTTCAATTGTTGGTTGTATACAACTGGGCCAGTCAATGTTTGCTTCAAGCCATGTTCCGTAGTTTTTTTTTAAATCCGTAAAGTTCCTTTGGGATTTTTTCCCTCTCATCATTGCAGCTCTCGTGAATCTTTGACAAAAGATTTTCAAAGTCAAGCTGTCTTCATCAGAAAGACTGACCTAGGCGAGATACCACTATATCAAACAATTTATCACTATCATTCTACTCAGTTTTTTTTTAAAATCACAAATAAATCTAGGTTCGTAATAAGGCCCTCCATACTTTGCACTTAAATATCAACGTGAATGACTGAAATGCTCAAAAAGAACTAAGTAATAGAATAAGTTCTATTTATATGCAATTTAGTGCTTAACTAACCTCATTAATTTATGAACTACCCCTTATAATGTTAATAATTAGGTACTAAAAACAGTAACTTATCATCAAAATTAAGGTAATTATATAATTTGGGTGATTAGATAATTCCTAATAGATTAACAACCATACAATACAGTGTTAAAAACGAGTTCTTAGAATGCGTAATTAAATTATCACTTAATATTTTTTTCTCGATGTCAGTGAATATATTTCTTAATTTTGCTAATGTAGTAGTGTTTCTCTAAAATACAGACATCTATCTGCAAAATTTCAAGTTTATAAACCCATTGATCCGGATGCAAGTACAAATTTTAGTTCAACTATTTTATTATATAACGTACCTATCTATTTTTATAAAAAAAAACCGCAGCTGTCAGCGTTATATGAAATACACCAAAAAATGTCAAATAATTTGTAGAACAGCCATCTGTAAGGATATATCGGTTAAGACAGCAGTTTTGAAGATATTTGGATTTATTACTTTAGCGCCATACAAAATTTTCTTTTTTATTATTTAGTTTACCTATGAAATGATATTCCTTCTATATATTCATGACTGCTGAAGGCATTAGAAGCTAAACAAAAGCAAAAAAAAAAAATAGAGCGAAAAGAATTTAAATGCCTCTGAAGCTCGATTTACAGCCCACAGTGCGGCGGCGTCGTGAGGCGCAGCGCCGCTCTCGCACGCCGCGCGTACCGGCGAAGTACCGCTGCGTCGCTCTACGCCGCGAGGCGCAGCGCGACGCCGCGAGGCGCAGCGCAACGTATTCTGAACTCTCATAATGTAATGTGTACCTTTTCGTATAGAAAATAAAGTATATTTTGAGTCACTCTAAAAAAGTGTGCGCGCAGCATCGCGTCTCGGTGTGAACTGACCCTTAGGAGTAGGTATATGTGTTCTGTGTAGGTAAACCTGCGCGCGCACGCTAGCGCGGCGCGTGGAAAACAAAACCAGCGCGCCATTTTCCATACAAAAACTTACTTGTATTGTTAAATATTTTAAAAATACAGCCCGAATCAAACTTTATGACGGCTCTGAAGTGCGCTATTCGCTGCGCAGTACCTCACCCCTCACCCCCGCTGACACGTGAATTTGTTACTGCGCAGCGACCCGCCTCATGTTCCGAGCAGCCAAGAAGCTTGAATCGGGCTGTACAAGTCTGTTTTTTTCCTCGCAAGTGTGTTGAAAAACGTCGTATGAAACGCGTGTGCATTAATCATTATACTCTTGGCTTCCTTATCGTAATAATACCGCCTCGGGCATAATGATCAACATAGCACACATGTATCATAATGTACAGACACCAGCACGTCAACCTATCCGAAACTGTCACATTTTCCCAATCAACTTTGAACCTTAGGCTTTAGTAATAAAGTTGAAAATCTATTAAAGAAATTTGACAGATTGTAGTACATACTTTAGTTTCATACTGTTTGACAGTTTTGTACGGAGATTCGTAAAATGGTCCACAAAATATGAATTGCTTTAACCTTTTGAACGCCAGAGTATAAACGTATCGCCGTACCCCTGCAGGCCACTTTAACAAAACAACACACACACACATTTAAAACAACAAATTTCTCGATATTGGTGGATTATTTATATTAGTTTCATGCAATACAATATAGACGGAAGCTTAAACTTTTAAATTATATAAATAAAAACACACAAAAGTAATGATTAAATTGTTTATTTCATAATATGGTGCGACCCGTGCGACGTGTATTTTGTCATATACAACATTATTTTTAGTATATGCGAAACCTGAATATAGTTTGTTCAGAATAAGTAACTGAATCGATTCCAATAATTTTTACCCCATGTTATATTTTGGCCCAAAAATATTTAAAAAAGGTTAAAGCTTGGACACCACGAGAGCGACGCGTTCGAGGAGGTATATTATAGTGTACTCTGTGTTCGAGGAGCGACACTAAGTAGGTACAACAATAGCGGCGCGGGTGCACAGCGAGCGGGGCGACCGGGGCGGGGGTGCAGCAACCCCTTCAGTCGCCCGGGTACCACAGGTAGGCGCGCACGTGTTCGCGTTCCCGTCCAACTGCATAATCGCGAGCGCGCGGCCGCCGCGGGCCTTACAAGTTGTGTTTCGGTTGGTCGTGTACCTATCGTATGTAAAAAGTGTCGTGTAACATTTTTAAACACGCCAAGATGGTTAATTGTAGAAAGTTATTATTTGTACCTACAGCCTGCTGTGGTTAAGTAATACGATGTTTAACACTTTTCATCCACTTTGAACTTTAAGTGGTTAACATAAGGTGCAACAAATCGCATTGACTACATTGTATCACTTACGAATAAGTAATTACTTATTCGTAGCTTACGGCTGCATTTATTTACGAATAAAGTACATTATAATAACTACCTACACTTGACCATTACGACAGTCCAAAGCCTGCAAGTGTGATGGAAAATGTTATCACCAGTTAATTACAATACAATCGCCCGAACGCACGCGGCGGCGGCGTGTCGATGACCATGTTTTTGTAAGGACAAACAGGTAACATAACAAGCTTATAACTTTGTGATTATTCATGATACAGTTTTGAAATTTTGTACATAGATTCTTTACATAAAAATACTAGACACGTGTTTCGGGTTTCGCATATACTAAAAATAATGTTGTATTTGTGACGTTGGCGTTCAGGGTAAGATTTCGTTTGTCACGTATATGTGACAAATGGCGTTCAAAAGGTTAATGTCAAATAATATCATGAATTGTCAGTTTGTGACCATTTTACGACTTTTATTATGATTCATAATGTTATCCTTTTATGATTCTGCCAAAGTGGCCTTTTTAGCCCCCCTGTGCCTACGAAATGTATCTACCTATGAGATTTTTATTGCGATTTCTGATGGTAGCCCAGAGGGTTTTTGAGCAAGCATATTCAGGGCGAGAAGTTGATAGCTGAGTAGGTCTGGCATGAAGAGTGAACACCGAAACTATATTTAAAAAGTTTCTGATAGGAGATCCCTGGTCAGGAGACCACTTTCAGATTTCAAAAAAGGTCCGAAATTAAAGTGATCTTCAGAGGCGTTGGTTTTGGCATGATCGGGTCTGGCCTAACCCATAATGACTTAAATAGGCAAATCTGACGGAGAAATTGTGGGCTTTCCCCAAATCTGACGACTTTGAAAACTCAGATTTGGGCCATTTCTAAAAGGATATTCAGGGCGAATGAAAGTTATTCTATGCAATAGTGTTACGTGTCCTGATAGTGAATATATAAATATCTGACGGGATGATGGAGCCTTTTGGCAAATATGAGGAAATTTCATCAATTCAGAAAATTACCCAAAAGTGGCCATAATTTTGCATTAATCCCTAAATCAAGGAATCTAGTAGCTTCGATTGCTATTTGCATTGGAAGGTGACACGTTTGTGAAGATTTCTCCATTTTCAGAAGTTTGAAAATACTAAACACTTGAACGTAATGATTAAAAGTTAAGTAGCAAAATTAAAACATCGACGGAGTACACCATAAACAAAGTTGATTATTTCAATATTTTACTATGACACCAAGAAAACCAATTATTTCAACAACATCCTCATCTTATGGGCTATCTAACGAACTAGCAACGTTCTAAAAAATATTGAGAGATGCCCGTCAATTGTTTGTTAAAGCTGGCAAAGGTGGAAAGCCATACTTACTAAAATTAACGAAAATATTAAAGTAACGACTTGTTTACGTCGTAATACTTTTCTATTCGAGGTTTTATTGTAACTACGAACCTCTGCGCTCGATATCGTTACTGATATCGCCTCCAATTCTCAGTGATAGTTCGTTATGAGAGTTTTGTTAAATAAGTCCCAACACTTCTGCTTAGGCCGCCAGCTGCTAGTTAACTAGATTAAATGACAGATCATGAGATACAAATTTATTTCTAACCGATTTCTAAAAGAGAGAGGTTATTAGTTCGTCTGTATATACAGGATGAATGTTTCAAGTCATCATGTGGGTGACCAAATCCGAAACTATAGGTAATACCAAAAAATTCTTAAAGGAGTCACGGGGTGGATTTTGACGAATACTAAAACTGCATCATTAAATTTTTGAAAAATCAATTGCTCTAGCCAGGAATCGAACTCGTACATTTTGAAAAAAAAACACTGCCTGTTTTATTGCACCCTCCGACGGTGTCGTTAGTAAGGATCAAATTCTGGAAAGAAATGATACACGCCAAAGTAAAGGAAAGTGGACATTTTTAAGATTAACTAAAATCAGATAAACAAATTGATTCATTGTGGTTTAACAATGAATTCAAAATATGATTTATTATATTAAAAACATAAGTTAACGGCCTAATAACTACTGCTACAGTGCAAACGAACAAATCACTTACATTCTAGATACTTAAAAACTGTTACTATCTTAAAATAATTGTTTCCTGTTAAAAATGCGCCCTTTACTTTACTTTGTCGTATACCCCCCGATGGTGTCGCTAATAAGGATCAAATTCTGGAAAGAAATGATATACGACAAAGTACAGTAAAGGGCGCATTTTTAACATAAAGCAATTATTTAAAGATAGTAACAGTTTTTAAGTATCTAGAATGTAAGTGATTTGTTCGTTTGCACTGTAGCAGTAGTTATTAGGCCGTTAACTTATGTTTTTAATATAATAAATCATATTTTGAATTCATTGTTAAACCACAATGAATCAATTTGTTTATCTGATTTTAGTTAATCTTAAAAATGTCCACTTTCCTTTACTTTGGCGTGTATCATTTCTTTCCAGAATTTGATCCTTACTAACGACACCGTCGGAGGGTGCAATAAAACAGGCAGTGTTTTTTTTTCAAAATGTACGAGTTCGATTCCTGGCTAGAGCAATTGATTTTTCAAAAATTTAATGATGCAGTTTTAGTATTCGTCAAAATCCACCCCGTGACTCCTTTAAGAATTTTTCGGTATTACCTATAGTTTCGGATTTGGTCACCCACATGATGACTTGAAACATTCATCCTGTATATACAGACGAACTAATAACCTCTCTCTTTTAGAAATCGGTTAGAAATAAATTTGTATCTCATGATCTGTCATTTAATCTAGTTAACTAGCAGCTGGCGGCCTAAGCAGAAGTGTTGGGACTTATTTAACAAAACTCTCATAACGAACTATCACTGAGAATTGGAGGCGATATCAGTAACGATATCGAGCGCAGAGGTTCGTAGTTACAATAAAACCTCGAATAGAAAAGTATTACGACGTAAACAAGTCGTTACTTTAATATTTTCGTTAATTTTAGTAAGTATGGCTTTCCACCTTTGCCAGCTTTAACAAACAATTGACGGGCATCTCTCAATATTTTTTAGAACGTTGCTAGTTCGTTAGATAGCCCATAAGATGAGGATGTTTTTGAAATAATTGGTTTTCTTGGTGTCATAGTAAAATATTGAAATAATCAACTTTGTTTATGGTGTAGGTACTCCGTCGATGTTTTAATTTTGCTACTTTTTTTTTTTTTGTTTTTTTTTTTTTGGGTGGGAAATCATCAAATAACTTCTCCCGCTCTGGGCGGAGCGAGAGGGCGTGTCAGACTTTTACTGACTAAAACCCACCCGTGTTCCTTCAGTTGCCTGTGCCAGGGGCCACGGTATCTCTTTCGAACAACCCGCGACCCCGGCAGGCTTCGGTCCTGGTTGACCCCGTCAGTTAGTGCTGACATCTCTTTGAGGCGCGCGTGGAACACGACGCGCCGTCGACCCGGGCCTGGTCCTTACCGGACGGCGAGCTGCCCATTGCTTGCCGTCCGCAAGCCCGCGCCTACGGTGGCCGGGAATCGGCTATTGATTCCCGACGCCCGGGGCGTCTCCTGCGGCGACTAGGGGCGCGAGGGCACCAAGATTGCCTCTCCCTCACGCGCTCCGCCTCCTCCTTCGCTAGCATTACTGCTTCGCAGAAGGAGGCAACGGCTTCCCATGTACTCTCGCTCCTTACCATGGCCTGGATCAGGGCTGGACGCGAGAGATCGCCGCCGCCGATCGCCGCCGTGAGGACGCGGCGGTGCTCTGCCCAAGCTGGACAGACCTCCACCGTATGCTCCACCGTGTCCTCCGGGCGATCCACACAATGGTGACACCCGGGCGTTTCCTCCCGCCTTTAATTTTGCTACTTAACTTTTAATCATTACGTTCAAGTGTTTAGTATTTTCAAACTTCTGAATATGGAGAAATCTTCACAAACGTGTCACCTTCCAATGCAAACAGCAATCGAAGCTACTAGATCCCTTGATTTAGGGATAAATGCAAAATTATGGCCACTTTTGGGTAATTTTCTGAATTGATGAAATTTCCTCATATTTGCCAAAAGGCTCCATCATCCCGTCAGATATTTATATATTCACTATCAGGACACGTAACACTATTGCATAGAATAACTTTCATTCGCCCTGAATATCCTTTTAGAAATGGCCCAAATCTGAGTTTTCAAAGTCGTCAGATTTGGGGAAAGCCCACAATTTCTCCGTCAGATTTGCCTATTTAAGTCATTATGGGTTAGGCCAGACCCGATCATGCCAAAACCAACGCCTCTGAAGATCACTTTTATTTCGGCCCTTTTTTGAAATCTGAAAGTGGTCTCCTGACCAGGGGTCTCCTATCAGAAACTTTTTAAATATATTTTCGGTGTTCTCTCCTCATGCCAGACCTACTCAGCTATCAACTTCTCGCCCTGAATATGCTTGCTCAAAAACCCTCTGGGCTCCCCTACCATGACTTTTCTAGTAAGTACTCAAACCTCAGTTGGTCCAATAGATTTATTTTTATCCATAAAAGAAACAAGATTGGCATCAAACATACTTTTTGCCAAAATTGCCCATTTTATTGATGACTAGGTACCTATACCACGCTTTTTTCAAAATCTGTGAATTATGCAAAACAAAATGGTTTCAAAAAGATAAGACAGATAAGAAGATCGTTTCCTTGTAGAGACGATTATTATACACAAAGACATAAATCTCTTTGATTATACATGACATGCCCCATCTCAAAAATCCACTCTGTATAGTATGTCATGATTGACTGCTTCGCTCCATAAAGGTATAGCGTGATGATAATCATTTAAAGATTTCATCTGTGTAACTCGGCTGCCCCATTTCAAAACCTAGTAAGGGACACTTTTTACAAAAATCGTTTTTTTTACATAAATACTTTTTAAAGGCTGACCTTATTACGTTTATCCGCTCTCCTGTAAAATTTCGTTTTAGGTCCTTACTAGGTTTTGAAATGGGGCAGCCGAACTATTTGCAAAGATTTGTCTCGTCTTTTTAAAAATTGCGGTAAACTATAGAAGAATAGGTACGAACAATTTCAATATTGCTCTTCCCCCATAGCAAATAGCGTGGTAATTTGTAGCCTACAGACTGATCAGTTTTTGCGTGATGCTGGACTATAGGTACATTCAGATTTGTCAAAAAATTCCAAAAAAATATATTTTCGGGATTATAAATTGTTTCCAGACATAGAAAATTTACATTAAAAAAAATTCTATGTACCTACCAATTTTGAGTCCGCTACGATTTTATTATCATTATTATGTACCTACTTATAGCAGATTTTTTTTTGCGATTTCCAATTAGGTATACGAAGGGTAGGTACTAGGTAGGTAATAAGAATGTCAAAGCAAAAATATACATTTAAACTAATTTATTTCGAAAATAATACTATAATTAAAGTAAGTAACTATTTCTTAAACAATATCTCCTGCCATTGCATGTCCAGTAGTTTCTTTATCTATACATAAGTATAAAATTCAAAGTCCTGACTGACTGACTGATATATCAACGCACAGCTTCAACCGCTGGTCCAAGAGACATGAAATTTGGAGGGTGTGTTCTTTGTGAAGAGTAGGTATCCACTAAATGGTTTATCGAAATTCTACCCCTAGGAGGGTGAAATTTTACGCGGACGAAGTCAAGGGCAGAAGCTAGTTTTATTCATAAAATAATATTTGAATCGTGCATTCAATCTGCCCGTTAGTCTCTGGGTGATAGGGCGGTGTTACAAATGTTTAATTCCATACTTTTTAAGAAAATTATTAAATTCATCCGAGGTGACCGCACATCCATTATCCGACACTAAAACGTCGGGCAGCCCTTGTGAAGTGATTTTTTTTCTCATAACAGCTATCACCGTACCACTGTTCATCGCTGGTATGATTTCAGCCTCAAACCATTTGCTGTAGCTGTCTACTAGGACTAAAAACGTATTTCCCTGAAGGGACCCGCAAAATCCACACGGCTCTACGGTATCTCTGGAACAATCCAAGTCTGCGGGTCCTTTGGTGGGTTATTTCTCACTAGCTGTCATTGCAGGCTGACACGCGGCCACCACACTCTTAATCTGCCGATCCATGTCGACCCACCACACGTAGCCTCTTGCATACGCTTTTGTCTGGACAATGCCCGCATGAGCAGTTTTTGAACTTATTTTTTCTGTCGATATAGTCAGAAGTCCGGGAACAATCCCTATTGCCGTGGAACCACGGGTAATTCAAATTACCCATGGACCCGGCAATGAATTGACCCACCGGGACCACGGGTAACGAGTGGATCTGTCACAATACAAATTTACGACCCGCCAAAAATTCGTAAAACTTTGTCAATCCAAATATCATAGCCAGGGCATTTTTATCAATCTGGCCATATCGTTTGTCGTGCACCTTTACAGTCCGTGAGGATGGCCTCACCGGCCGCTCTGACCCGTCCTTCATGACGTGTGCAATAATCGCTCCGAGACCGTATTCCGATGAATCACAAATGAAAAGTAGTTCGTTTTGCATGTCATAGCCCACTAACGCTCGAGCTGATGACAGTCATCGCTTCGCCTCCACAAACGCTTCCTGTTCCTTCTCACCCCAGCTGCAAGATCTTTTTGATTCTAAAAGTCGATACAGTGTTTCCAACACAGTGCTCTTGTCAGGCAAGAATCTATCTATCTCCTATAGATATAAAAAACCCGGTCAAGAGCGAGTCGGACTCGCGCACCGAGGGTTCCGTACCATCATGTTTTTAAATTTTTATCGGCGAGTCCTATTTTCGTCAGAGAACTTTAACACTGCGTGCTGCGGTGTAGAATATTGCAGATTTAGATAAAACTAGTTAGCATAGAGAAAAAACTGAAATTAATCTAATTATTAATTATCAACAAATAATGTTGAGGATAAAATAAAATAATGTTGAAATGTTGAGGATTTCTGAAAAAGTGTGCTATTTAGAGGCATCGTTTATTTTTCCTGTAATCTTTACATAAACTTCTATCACATAGATTAATTTCAGATTTTTCTGTACGCAAACTTCGGAGATAAGGGAGGGAGCGGTATTTTTTTCACATTTTTCATCAAAAGTCGCAAACTGTGCGGCCTAAAAAACAAGAAAAAAAATGAGAATGTGCAAACTGCGCTCTTTCATATGATACCCCACATGCCCTAGTAGCTCCACCATTTAAGACCCATTTCAGTCCCTGTTGCAAAAAAAAAAACATTTTTATTTTTTTCTGATTTTCAAAATAGTTAGGCAAACGTCATCTAAAGCTATTCCAAATTTCATGTTGACAGCATTACTAGTTCTAGAGATATTCAGCTGTGACTGAGTCGCACCATTCCTTCAAAATAAAGAGGAGGTTCTCAATTCGGTTGTAGTTTTTTTATGTCTTTACCTCAGTACGCCGTCATTTATAAACCGATTTCGAAAATTCTTTTTTATTTAAAAGGAGACTTCCAGATTGGTTTCATTGTCATCAGGTCAGGATCCGATGATGGGATCCTGGAGAAATCGAAGGAACTCTTCAAATAATGTAGGCACACATAGCGATTTGGGTATTTTTTATAGTAACTCGTGCATTTGCTCTCGGAAAGCACCATTTGGTGAAGTGGAACTGATGATGAAGACCACAGATGGGCACCGGAACTACTCAATAATATTTCTCGGGTTATGATTCGATTACTTTAATATGGTTGCTAACCAATTTATGCTTGACGCAATGCGAATGGTGTAATGGAGGTGATGGTGAAATACCAGAACTTCTAAACAATTAACGCCCCTGCATCGGGAAAAGCAATATTTTGTAAAAAGGCGATGGGCAAGTTGACATTAGGCTATTGTAACTTAAATAAATTATTAGTAGAACCATTAACCTTTTAACCGCTCGACTCGACGATATCAGGTGTCGTGCCCCAAGCGCCCGAACATAAAAAAAAAAAAAAACGAAAAATAAATACCGATGAAACGAGCTGTGATGATATAATAATAATACAGATTAAACGAGCTGTGTTATTTGGTCGTATATATACGACTCTGGCGGAATGGACACGAAAATATTTGTCGCGTAAGCGGTTAAAAGGTTAAAAAGCGAGAAATTTAAAAATATTTTAACAAAAAAAAAAACGACTTCCGAAAAATCACTACAACGTGAAAATAACTTTAATTTCGGAAGTCGGTGGCAAAAGACTAAAATACAGATCTAAAGACACAGACAGTTGTTTTTCACTTTGTAGTTTTTTTGGAAGTCATTTTTTTTTTGTTATTACCATTTTAGTGCGGAACCCTAATAAAAATGATTCGCCGAAATATATCTACGCGCATAAATTCCGAACGACTGCACCAAATTGGATCATTCTTTTTTTGTTGTTCGGTATTGACAAGGTTTGTATGAAAGAAAATTTCGGAAATTCGAAAATAAATTGCACCCGTGCGAAGCTGGGGCGGGCCGCTAGTTTTTCATAAAAATTATTTAAGCCCAGGAAAGCACGCAAGGACTCCTGTTGGTTGGGGCCGACTTTTCCTGAATCTCTTTGACTTTCGCAGGTGCTGGGTGAAGTTCCTCTGCATTAATCATGTGCCGTTCTGTTTAGGCGGAGTCCCATCTGTTGCAGTTTGCTCGTGGCTCCAGTGACAGCGACATCATCTAATAGACGACCCGCTCCGTCCATCCCACTAACGCCGTCGACATTTGACGTTATTTTCACCGCAATCCAAATTATTTTCCGCAGTTGCCAATAAAATATACCTACAACCAAGTCGAGATCAGGTAGGTATGGTTATAGGTAGGTACTCCAAAATAACTATTATTAAATATTAATCGGTAAAATCATCTGTGAAAGCATTCAACAATATCCTCTCAGTCCATCGTAAACCTGTATGAGTTTGATTATCATCTAGGTTTTCTAATACTTCCTTGGCTTTTGTTCTTAAAACCCACAAGAATATATCTGCCATCCTTTGTATAAAAGAACTTGATGGTGACTTAACCTCTTTTATGGATACTCTTTGCAGCACATCTAATACTGTAGTATATAAAATTGACTGTCGGGTGGCTGGTTTGCATATAGACAGATGATCTAGAGGTAGCTGATAATATTCACCGTGGCCCAAGTCCGCCGAAAATGACTCAACAAAGTGTATGGGAACTTTGAATGCAGTTACTAATGTTGGCAAGGTTTCTACAAAACTAATAGTTTCCCAGCCGTATGCGTCTGCAAACGTTATGAATGATTTATGTATATCTAACAAAACTGGTGAGTTCTCCTGTAATTGTCTCACATCATTGGAAGGCCACAGAACAGCAGCAGCTGCTCGAGGCATAGCTGCCACAGCACTACCTTTGTGTGGAGTACTAAAGAACAAAACAGCTTTAGTGTTATTAGCAATGTTTTTCAAAGCCTGCTTGTCGGTTTGTGAGGCTTCAACTAGTACTTGCTTGACAATTAGTCCACCCATGGAATGGGCCAGCCAAACAACTGGAGTGGCCTTACTGCCAACACCGGCATCTACGAGGGCAGGAACCAGTTCAGAGGCTCGGGTTGCAATATCTGCAGATTGCATTGGGCAGCGTTCAAGCCACTCTGACAGTGAACTCCAATAATTAACACCAAGTATTCTTAAGTTACTAACATCTTGTGGCAGCCAGTCTTTAGGCCAACACACTGTGTAATTACATTTATCTTCTTCTTCTTGCCTTAGTGCATGGCGTTTATTAATAGCAGTCAATGTGGAGGATACTTTTGGTTCTCTCTTGGCTTCAATAGGAATATCATGAAGAACTACCTCTAGTTCTGATAAAAACACCTCTTCTCCTATTTCTATCAAATCATTCATTACCTGTGTTATTTCAGGGTCAAGATATGTTTTTGGTTCTTCTTTTACAGGATCACAAGGTTCACAATCATTGTCTGCTACAGTAACTTCTATGATTCCAACGGGCTTCGCACATTTTCTGTCACGTTGTCTCCATGTGACAAAAACTCCTCCTCTAAGTCCATGCACAAGCAAGGTATCGCAAGAAGTAGGAGCAGTGGTTCTATACAGAGGATGTAACAGAAATAAACCAGGTCTGTAACAGTACTCTCCAGACAAATTTGCAAGACATACTGCTGCTGAACTAGACAAGCGTATATCTGTGGACCGCATAAGTCTTGACAATTCACCAATGAGACCATTTTGAAAAAACTCTGATAGTAAACAACAATGTACACTCAAAACTGTAAGGATTTTGATTACTGCTAGGTCACAGTCTGGATCATTAGGATGTCGTAACAACGCTTCAGCTAATAATGATAGACCACCCATGTTAATAAATGTTTTCACAGAGTGATCCTTGTCATATTCTGCTACATTAAAAAGACTTACATGGTGGTACAGAGCATCCATACACAATATACATAGATCTCTTTCACTAATATCGTCAGGTTTGGGAGGGATACTATCTGACTCCACTGCCTCGTCTTGTACATTTGCAAAGTATTTAGAGAGGAAGTGTTCAATGCAACAATGGGGATTTATGTTTTGTACCGCTATTATAAGGTCTCGAAATTTGAATGAGATGAGTTCCGATGACAGTGCTGCACGTCTAACGTGAATTGGAGGTGGAAGGAAATATCGGAGGTCGACACCACGAGTCCGCGCCAGTAGAACTGCTGTGTTTCTATCTATAGCTTGAGCAAGTTTACAGCAATCCCAAATTTTATTATTTTTAAAAGCGGCAAGTTGTTCCAAGGCAATATTCCGCTGATCTTTATTTCCATGACGGCATAACCACAACAGTCTCCAAGCTAACGAATGCTTTAAACTTTTCCAAATGCGACCGAAACCCACCGGCTGCATTGTCGCTTTATCGAATTCAAGTTGGAAAGTTCGATCGTAGGAAGGGTCATCGACGTAAATATATTCGGCTGCATGTTTCTTTTCGCTTTCAAATACACGTGGATTTACTATACTTGCTATTGTTTTGCACGTTTGCACAATATTGTAATAAATTGTAAAACCGCCAGTGCCTGCTGCTGCCACAAATTTCAAACATGTTATTGCGATCTTAAGTTTGTCCTGAATACTCATTATAAATAGATTTTCTTTGATTCATTGCTGATGGATGCGGAGATTAAGTTGGAGCTGTTCTACTTATGTTTTCATAGTAATTATGATTATATTTTTTTTGTTTTGACAGGACATACCTACGTGACAGATGATAGGGGACCACAGAACATAAATACCCTAAGGCAGGTTTCCGAACGGAAAATATAAGAACGTGTGCGCTGAAGAGAACATTTTGTATGAAATGCTTGCATTCGGCGGGGTCTCGTTTGTGGCCGGCCTAAAGCAGGAGCCCGGACAGTACAGGGAGGGCCAAAGACTACAATAGTGGGAGGAGTAATAAAAGGAGGAGTATAAGTAGTAGTAACAGTACTCATATCATACAAAGAGAGATGAGACAATTGTTCATCATGCAATTATCTACAAAAATTGTTCTTACATTTTTTTCCTAAGACTCACCATTTCGGAGATATAGCGATGCAAAAAGTAGAAAAAGTTGTTCTTCATAATATGTAGGTATGTCAATTACCTTTATATAAGGTACAGAGTCGTAATACAAGTAAAAATATTAGTTTTCGTGGCGTATACAGGGTGAATTTTTCAAGTGGGCGTGGATGGCCAAATCCGAAACTATGAGGACTAGCGAAAAGTACTCAAAGGTGTCGCGGGCTCGATTTTGATGAAAACTAAAACTGCATCATTGGATTTTTGAAAAATCAATATTTCTAGCCAGGAATCGAACCTGTTGATTTTGAAAAAAAAAAACACACGCTGTATTATTCCACCATTCGATAGTGTCGCTGATAAGGATCGAATTCTGGGAAGTAATGACATACGGCAAACTAAAGGAAAGAGCTCATTTTCAACAAAATAGGTACTTTTTTATTTTTCTTATGTTACCTACCTCATCATCATCTGCCTAGCATTTTCCCAACTATGTTGGGGTCGGCTTCCAATCTAACCGGATGCAGCTGAATACCAGTATTTTACATGGAGCGACTGCCTATCTGACCTCCACAACCCAGTTACTGGGTAATACGATACCCCTACCCCTTGGTAAGACTGGTTGTCAGACCTTCGAGCTTCTGACTACCCGTAACGACTGTCAAAGATCCAGGAATGACCGCCGGGACCAACGGCGTAACGTGCTTTCCGAGGCATGGAGGGGTCTCGGTATGTAAAGATGGTCACCCATCCACAGACCAACCGCGGCAAGCGTGCGGCAACCTGATGGATTGAACCTGTGCGGCTGTTATTATTTAGCCGGGCCCGGGTTATGTTACCTACCTACTAAACCTTAACTGATTAATTGTTCAAAATTATGACCATTGTTTTCAATACATAGCTGGATTCGACGTCTCAAGGATTGTACTGCATTCAGCATTAAAATATGATTGATTCCATTAGAATATTTTCCAAAGATCGTAATAGAAATTTAAATTAAAAACATTATGTTGTGAGGGTTACTGCACGGCGGGTGTGTTCATAAAAATATTGAGTATCATTTCGAACAAGGTACGTAATGTAGGTACGAATACTTTAAAATAAGAAGTTTATTAAAATTCAACATTTTCCTTAAGTTTGCCGTATGTCATTACTTTCCAGAATTTGATCCTTATTAGGGACACTATCAAATGGTGTAATAATACAGCGTGTTTTTTTTTTTCAAAATCAACAGGTTCGATTCCTGGCTAGAAATATAGATTTTTCAAAAATCCAATGATGCAGCTTTAGTTTTCATCAAAATCGAGCCCTCGACTCCTTTGAGTACTTTTCGCTATTCCTTATAGTTTAGAATTTGGCCATCCACGCCCACTTGGAAAATTCAACCTGTATACATATTCTACAATTCTAAGAATATAAACTTTCTTTGAATATAAACTTTACTTTGAACAATTTACTTGTACCCAGCAGGAAGAAGGAAGAAGAAGAAGACAGTATGCCTGAAGTTCCATTAGATGATTATCAATCAGACTCTCCAAAATTAATTTACATTCGGCATTCACCCTAATTAGATACTGTTGTTTTGGCCCAAACCGTATGTATTTTCTACGCTCTTCCCCTTTATGGAAGCAGCCACACCTCTTGGACAAAATTGACCAAATTATTCGCAGCACATTAACATCAATTCTAAATGTGGCCTTGGACGACCGAGCGTGGCTACAAGCCACACTACCCATCCGCTTTGGTGGCCTCGGCGTCCGCAAAATTACCAGTATTAGCTTACCGACGTTCCTGTCCTCTGTCCACAGCACCGAAAAGTTGACCGTGAAGATTTTAGCCCCCTCCCTGGTTGACTCTGAAGTGCCGTGCTTGGCTGACGCGGAGAACGCCTGGAAAATGGCTTGCCCGGATACAGATCGGCCGGTGAACCTATCTTCCCAGAGGCAGTGGGATGAGCCGCTGTGCAGGTTGGTACGGAATAATCTTATTAATCTTCTTTCTTCTTAACGTCTTCTTAACGTCGTCTTCTTAACGTCGTCTTCTTAACGTTTCTAATTAACGTCCTCCAATACTGCTGAGCGTGGCCGCCTACTGGCTGTGAGTGAGTGGGAGTCAGGCCTCTGGCTTCAGGCACTACCGTCATGCGTCACCCAACATAGGCACTTTTGCTGGGTGACACCACCTTCCGGCTCGCTACTTGTTTGCGTCTGGGCCCTCCTTGCGTGGCTCCGCATCGCTGCCAATGCGGTGAAGGTGTCGACTGCCTCGACACCATGGCTTATCCTGCAGTAAAAGCGCAGGCCGGATAGCACGGCATGCCAGCATCAATGACATCATCCGTCGTGCTCTTGTCACCGCTGGGGTGCCAGCTGTTTTAGAACCCAATGGTTTGGCACGCGACGATGATAAGAGACCAGACGGGATGACCATCTGTGCTGGGGCGGCTGCTGCAGGTGCGGAAACCTCAAACGGCGCAAACACTCCAATCTTTTTGGAACTTACGAGTACATATTTGAGCCGTTTGGGGTTGAAACACTAGGGCCATAGGGCCCGAGTGCCCACTTAGTATTTCGAGACATCGCCAAGCGGTTGGTCGACACATCACGTGACCAGAGGGCTGGCCTATTTTTTGGCCAAAGGATCAGCATTGCCATACAACGTGGCAATGCTGCCAGCCTTTTGGGCCCGTTTCCCGTTGACAGTGATGCGGACGAATTTTTTGATGCCCTTTGCTTATTTTCCCTCCCCTTTTTATTTACTTGTACAGACGCCAGCACATCAACCTACCCGAAACTGTCACATTTTCCCAATCAACTTTGAACCTTATGTTTTAGTGATAAAGTTGAAAATCGATTAAAGAAATTTGACAGATTGTAGTAGGTTGATGTGCTGGCGTCTGTACATATGATTGTAAACTTTTTAAATTATGTAAATATGTAAAGAAGACTGAATAAAAATGATATCTGACGAATATTTTTTTCAAAGAACTCGTAACTTACAGTGCGACATAAAAGAGTAGAAAATAAATGAGGGCGCCACAATTGCGCAGGTAGCAACTCAGTTAGTACGACCCAGATGATCTTGATACTTGAATAGTATTATTTATTTATTACTTTTAAATAATGAGTCAATATTTTAAACTACCTTCTGCCCGCGATTTCGTTCGCGTGGAAGTCGTAAGACAACACAATATACTAAAACAACAGCCACATTTTTATAAAACTACCCTTTAGAGGTAAGTTCCGCATAGATAGATAGATAAAAGATTAGGTATGAAGTAGTAATAAATCAACAACTCCACTCAAATATAAATTATGTATAATCAAAAAAGTACACTAATCTAATAAATCAAAATCTAAATATTCTACACCTTCCATGGGATAGTTCGTGTCGTCTATTTTCAGCTCTGGCATTGACTCGTCACTGCTTTCTGAACCAATCTCATCGTCACTGCTGTCTGCACCAACCTGAATAACTAAACGGTCTATATCCTGGTACAATGTTCTTCCACGATCGTAGTATTTCTTCTCAATTTTCTTAACATGCTCACAGCAATTCTTCCAATCCTGAGCTGTTATCAAATTGAATGCCTCTTCGGTTAGCTCCTTAATGTTTTTTGCACCCACATTCTGTGAAGTGACCTTTCGCTTTGCCAGTGCCCAAATTAACTCTATAGGGTTAAGATCACAATGGTACGCGTTCAGGCTCAGAATGTCCCTTTCCCAAAATGTCCCTCGGTTTCAAAAAGTCCCTTTCCCGAAATGTCCCCTTCCCATAATGTCCATTTCCCAGAAGGTCCTTTTCCCGAAACGTCCATTTCCCAAAATGCCCCCTTCCCTAAATGTCCCTTTCCCAAAATGTCCCTTTCCCGAAATGGTCCTTTCTCAAAATGTCCCTTTCCTACGACAGCTACGCGTTTAGACTAGGAATATTTATACTAATAAAAAACAATAATAAAATGAATATACATATTATTATAATATTATATACGCAAAATACGCGCATTGACGTGGAGTTGCGGACACCAGCCCGTATTACCTATTACCTTAATATTTATATGTATTATTTTTATTTATTTATAAGTATGTAATATTTAAATACCCAAGTAGTCAATCAACTTTTAATCACATAAAATATAAAACCAAAACAAACAGCCAAAAGCCTTTTAATTACATACTTATTAAATCAAAACGTCAAAAAGCCCATAATTATCCACGTGATATCTGACTGTTAACAAAATTATATAAACTGGGAATACACAATCACACATAATATAAAACGAAAAAAAAAACAGTCAAAAGCATTTTAATTACAACCTGATAAATAAAAAAAAAATAAAATAATAAAAAATATATATATACAAGATGAATTTTCCAAGTGGGCGTGGATGGCCAAATTCTAAACCATGAGAAATAGCGAAAAATACTCTAAGGAGTCGCGGGCTTGATTTTGATGAAAACTAAAACTGCATCATTGGATTTTTGAAAAATCAATATTTCTAGCCAGGAATCGAACCTGTTGATTTTGAAAAAAAAAAACACACTGTATTATTACATCATTCGATAGTGCCCCTAATAAGGATCAAATTCTGGGAAGTAATGACATTCGGCAAACTTAAGGAAAATGTTGAATTATAATAAACTTCTTCCTATTTTAAAGTATTCATACCTACATTACGCACCTTGTTCGAAATGATGCTCAATATTTTTATTAACACACCCGCAGCGCAGTCACCCTCACAACATTATGTTCTAAATTCAAATTTATATTACGATCTTTGGAAAATATTCTAATGGAATTAATAATATTGTAATGCTGAATACAGTACAATCCGTGAGACGTCGAATCCAGCTATGTATTGAAAACAATAGTCATCATTTTGAACAATTAATCAGTTAAGGTTTAGTAGGTAAGTAACATAACCCGGGCCCGGCTAAATAATAACAGCTGCACAGGTCAATCCATCAGGTTAAGCTACGCTTGCCGCGGTTGGTCTGTGGATGGGTGACCATCTTTACATACCAAGACCCCTTCAAGCCTCGGAAAGCACGTTAAGCCGTTGTTCCTGGCTGTCATTCCTGGATCTTTGACAGTCGCCACGGATAGTCAGAAGCTCGAAGGTCTGACAACCAGTCTTACCAAGGGGAAGGGGTATCGTATTACCCAGTAACTGGTTTGTGGAGGTCAGATAGGCAGTCGCTCCATGTAAAATACTGGTATTCAGCTGCATCTGGTTAGACTGGATGCCGAACCCAACATACCTAGTTGGAAAAAAGCTAGGCAGATGATGATAAGGTAGATAACATAAGAAATATAAAAAAAATATTTTGTTAAAAATGAGCTCTTTCCTTTAGTTTGCCGTATGTCATTACTTCCAATTAGATCCTTATTAGCGACATTATCGAATGATGTAATAATACAGTGTTTTTTTTTTTTCAAAAACAACGGGTTCGATTCCTGGCTAGAAATATTGATTTTTCAAAAATCCAATGATGCAGTTAAAGTTTTCATCAAAATCGAGCCCGCGACTCCTTTGAGTACTTTTGGCTAGTCCTCATAGTTTCGGATTTGGCCATCCATGCCATTTGAAAAATTCATCCTGTACCTATATAAGTATAATAATATGTATATTAATTTTATTATTGTTTTTTATTAGTTTAAATATTCCTAGTTTAAACGCGTAGCTGTCGTAGGAAATGGACATTATGGGAAGGGGACATTTCGGGAAAGGGACTTTTTGAAACCGAGGGACATTTTGGGAAAGGGACATTCTGAGCCTAAACGATGGTACGGTGGCAGTCTTACCACTGTATGACCGTGATGCCCTATAATGTCATCAATTTCGTATTCTGGTTCAGGCTTATGTTTCTTTACCAGTGCCAGAAGACGCCAGCACATCAACCTACTACAATCTGTCAAATTTCTTTAATAGATTTTCAACTTTATCACTGAAACATAAGGTTCAAAGTTGATTGGGAAAATGTGACAGTTAGGTGTAGGTTGATGTGCTGGCGTCTGTACTTTCCTAAGTTGCATGGAATTAGTATGTACTATATTTTTGCTAGACTGTCGAGAGTGTTTCTAGATTAAAATAATCAACGAATTCCGAACGAAACCGGAGATCTGTGAGTCGGTCTAAATAAATATAATAACTTATTTTCCTTTTCACCTAAAATGTAAGGATAACAGAATTAAACATTGTATTTAAAATATTTCCTTAATTTTATGTGCAATTCTTGAGGTATAAGTGGTTATAAATAATAAATAATATAGTAAACTCAGTGAATGCTATCTTTAAGAGACTTTATCTAATTGTAGTCGGATAAATTGTTATTAAAAGACAATTATATTACAGTAGGCCACAGACAAGCATTAAGGTGCGTCCTCACTAGGGCTGCAAGGCTTTTAAAGGACGCGAGGCCCAGCGCGGCCTCGTTAATTATAATATTATTGCTTTTGCAAAATGTACGTTTTTTACTAAATGTACGAAAAAGAGGAGGTGCTTTTAGCTTCAGAAGCATTATAGTAATAAGCATGTAGCAATCTCCACCAGGGCATCATTCCTTTTGACTTTATTTTAATAAAAATAACTCCGACTGTCCCATAAAACCGATACAAATCCATTCATTTTGAGTTTGATCGTCCGCTTCATTTTGGCGCGAATACAAACATAGCTAGGCGGGTGGTTAGGCTGTTTACACATTATGCCGTAGCTGCAGCGGCACCGGCATCATGTGCCGCCGCAGTTACGGCATAATGTATATACGGCCACAAAACAGAAAGGTACAGAAGTCAATCACAAGGTACACTTTTCATACCTACGCTCGGCGGTCGCGCTGGGGTTGTCAACTTTGGCTTATGCACAAAAAACTATCGTGGTAGTGGCATTCGTATCTAGTAGTGACTACCCTATTCACATAATTTATTTTGTCCAGTCCGTTTTAGACCTAAACCTATCAAATGACACTAAAAACCACACAACATCTACACATACAAAAAATCATGTTTGTATCAATGTTTTCAAGTTACGTAATATTTGGTGGCGTAAAACCTTACAAAAAAGTTACTTCGTGTAAACTGATTCAAAATAGGTATATAAATCGGGCTTAGATAGCCACCTTACAACATATTCTTGCCATGATCGCAACGCGGGCGGCCGGCTCGCCGAGCATCTATCTTAACTGTTTATAATGAGGAAGATGACCGTATTTTTTAGCTTATAGGTACTACAATAAATACCTAATATAAATTGTAATATTACAAGGCCACAGTCATGTTTGATTTTACAGCGCGGGGCCGGGGGCCGGGGCGCTTACATACCTACCTAACTATTCTGTGTTACTTTAAAATGAACTATCGAGATACAAGCAAATACCTACTTACCTCTCTGAAACAACTGGTAGCTTAAAAAACGACAATTCACTTGTAGTGACACAGTACCTGTCACACAGTCACAGTCAGTTACCACATACCATCGAGCCAGTTACCACATACCACCGAGTCAGTTACCACACCACCGATCCAGTTACCTTACCACGTTTTTGACAATCTGCAAGAAACAGTGAAGCAATCGTCTTGAAAAAGACATACCACCGCTTACCACGTTTTTGACAGTCTGCAAGAAACAGCGAAGCAATCGTCTTGAAAAAGACATACCACCGTTTATCACGTTTTGACAAGTCCGCAAGAAACATTGAAGCAAGCATCTTGAAAAAGACGAGTACGTAAAAGCTCTTGTTAAAGAAACAACGATGCGGCACGAGCGTCATCACAACACCGTGCCGCATAAGTTCGCTTCGAAGGAAGCGGTTTGTAAGCGCAAGCAGAGCAAGCAGAAGCACCAGCACCCTCCGTATCATCATCTGCACTTGACGACGGCGTCCGGCGAAAAGGACCGCGCTCGGCGCGCGACTCCTCGTAGAGATCGCAACGCCCCCGTAAGGGGGCCTGGCGAGCGGTACCAGGGCTGAGCCCCCCGGCCGCGAAAGGCAACACGGTGGCCTGTAAAAACAGGCCCCTCGTTGGATCGGTGACAGTGACCTGAAGAATGTTTGAACGCACGTAAGTTTTTACGTGCGTCCATATGATTGATTGCATGTTGTGTCTCTGCAGGCCCGCCGCGACGCTGTTATAGAGCGCCGCTTTCTTCACGACACCTCGGCGGTCTGTCCCCGCCAGGTGAGACCCCCAGTTGCCTGGGGGAGGCCCGGCGGAGGACGACCAGCGACAGGGGTGCCGACTCGACGCTCCTGCAGAGTTGGGTGATATTTGCCCCCGCCCGCCCCGCTTCCAGAGCTAGCCGGTCACGGTCCGAGCTAAGAGGCAGGCGTGTGTGTGTGAGCGGTATTGTACTGTGTAACACCGCTCAGTGTCTACGTGTATCGCGGCCCGCGCTACGCATACACGTGTGAGTTTAGGCGTCGGTTGAGTGGTGAATGACTGCGTTCGCTACGTAACGTGCCTATGTAACCTGGGTGCGGCTCACTCGAGGCGTCAGTCCGGTGCGATGGGGTCGTCGTCCGCTAACAGGTCATGGGGCAGGGGTCTCTCGTCGGGGGGGCGCGCGTGGCAGGGCGCAATGTCCTGGACATGGGGCCAGGCAGATGCGTCGGCACGCGCGAACATTCCCTTCACGAGCGGCGCGCGACTCCTATTTATGCCTTCGCGGCGAATAGTGCCGTGTGCAACACAGCGTCCCGCGCCCCACGCGTGGCTCGCCCAACGGCGCGTCGCTATTGGTCAGAATGAATTGAAACAGTAACATGCTAAGCCTAAGTGTACGATTATAATGTATATATAAGTACGGTGTTTTCGAAAATAAACCAGTCTCGACGAGCTACAGTCGTATCATCATCCTGTGCTCGTCGTCCTATCGGGATATGCCGACCCGACTGAAGCCCCTAGTGCCACGTCGATCCATGGATTGGACCATTTTTACGGACAGAGTGGAGACTACCACGCCGACTCGACCTATCACTAGTTCCGCAGACGTAGACCAGATGGCGGACATCATTGCTTGCATCCAAAGCGCCTTGGATACGGCGACGAGCACGCAACCGCAGGAGAGAGTGCTATTGCCGCCCCTGCCGGCGCGTATCTACTCGTTGATCGCCGAGAAGAGGCGCGCAAGCAGTGGCAACAGTTAAGATGAAGACGCAGCTCAACCGTCTCGCGGAAAAGGTGAAGGCCGAGTTGCAGGCGCTCACCAACGCGGGCTGGGAGGATCGAATAGATGCAGCCGCAGACAGCTGGCCATCTTTGCGTTGCTGGCATCGTTGTGCCGCCAGCTGACGAACACCCCAGCCCCGGTACGACCGCTGCTAAATAGCGACGGGGCGCTGAAATATGTAGTGGAGGACCGGGCGGAGGTCTTCACCGAGCACCTGGAGCGTCAGTTCCACCCCAACCCGACCGGTGACACCGACCATGTCGCAGTAGTCGAGAAACACCTGGGAGACTACTTCGCAACACCGATAGCTCCCGATGAGGACCCCGTCTTCTTCTCGCCTGGTGCAATTAGACGCGCCATCCTTAAGACGAAGCCCAGGAAGCCCCCGGTGCTGACGGTATCACCAACGCAGTGCTGCGCCGCCTGCCCTACCGTATGGTAGCAGCGCTGGCGCGCCTGTTTACGGCGATACTGCGCACGGGGGTCTTTCCCGCCTCGTGGAAGGAAGGGCGCGTCATAATGCTGCCCAAGGCGGGGAAGGATATCCTGAAGCCGGAGAGCTATCGGCCAATCACGCTGCTGCCCACAGTCTCCAAGGTGTTCGAAGCACTCCTGCTGCGACACCTCCAGCCGCACATCACACCGCGTCCGGAACAGTTTGGTTTTCGGGCAAAACATAGCACGACGCTCCAGCTGTCGAGGGTACTGCACCACCTCACAGCTGCTCACAATAAGAAGGAGTACGCAGTAGCAGTATTCCTCGATATGGAAAAGGCCTTCGACCATGTATGGCACGAGGGCCTGATTTACAAACTGGCCACGTCAGGCGCGCCCCGTCGCGTCGTACAGGTGATCTCCTCTTTTCTGTCCCACAGGTCCTTCAGGGTGGTGGTCGACGGAGCGCTGTCAAGCGCACATCCCGTTTTGGCGGGTGTGCCGCAGGGCAGCTGCGTGTCGCCGGCGTGTTACTCACGATACACGGACGACATCCCCACTACGCAGGAAGCGATGCTCGCGCTGTATGCTGACGACGCCGCGTGCATCACTACTTCGCTTAGCGCGAATTATGCGGCGGTTAAAATGCAGCGCGCCCTGGAGCTCTTTCCCGACTGGTTGTCTAAGTGGCGGCTGTCGGTGAACGTGGGTAAGACGCAGGCGATGATCACCGGATCAGCGCCCCTCCTGCCACACGTCCGCTCGGTCGCCGCACGGGGTAGGGTAGCCCGCCACCTGCACAAACCAGTGCTCTCGTCCCGCATCCCGGCGCGCGTCAAGTTGGGCGTGTACAAGTTGTACGTGCGCCCAATCTTGACGTACACCGCGCCGCTCCGGCATGGTTCGCCCGCACAAGCGAGACGAACTGCAAGCTGCTCCGCGCAACAGACTCTTGCGCTGCGGACTATAGTCGAAGCCCCTCGCTTTGTGAGGAACGACGTCATCCAGAGGGACCTCGGGATTGGGAGCCTGGATGAGTTTGTGCGGCACCTCGCGAAAGGAATGTTCGCGCGTGCCGACGCATCTGCTTGGCCCCAGGTCAAGGATATTGCGCCCTGGCACGCGCGCCCGCCTGACGCGAGACCCCTGCCCCGCGACCTGGTAGCGGACGATGACCCCATCGCACCGGATTGACCCCTCAAGTGAGCCGCACCCAGGTTACACGCGGCTCACTCGAAACAATTGAACTCCACACTGTACAGACGCCAGCACATCAACCTACCCGAAACTGTCAAATTTTCCCAATCAACTTTGAACCTTATGTTTCAGTGATAAAGTTGAAAATCTATTAAAGAAATTTGACAGATTGTAGTAGGTTGATGTGCTGGCGTCTGTACATACATTCGTTGCGTAGCGTGTGCTAGGTATAGGCACGTTACGCAGCGAGCGCAGCCACTCACCACTATACAGACGCCCAAACTCACACGTGACCGCGCAGTGCGGGCTGCGGGCACGAAGACACTGAGCGGTGTTACGCAACACAATACCACTCACACACACACGACTGCTCCTTAGCCCGGACCGTGAGCGGCTAGCTCTGGAAGCGGGGCGGGCGGGAGCATCACAGCTATATTCTGTAGGAGCGTCAAGTCAGCACCTTTGTCGCTGGTCGTCTCTCGCCGGGCCTCCCCCAAGCAACTGTGGGTCTCACCTGGCGGGGACAGACCGCCAAGGTGTCGTAAAGAAAGCGGCGCTGTATAACAGCGTCGCGGCGTGCCTACAGAAAAACAACATGCAATCACTCACATGGGCGCGCGTAACTTACGCATGCCCAAAATCCCATAGGCCATGTAGCCAACAAAGTGAGAGGCCTGTATTGGCGGGCCGCCGTAAAGCTATCTGCGGCCGGGGGGCGAAGCCCTGGAGTCGCTCGCCACGCCCCCTAACGGGAGTCGCGACTTCCAAGCTGACGGAATGAACCAGTCTCAATTACCAGTCTGCGACGTTATTATTTACGAGTACCTCCTATCGACACACTACATTGTGCCACAACGCTTACACATTGTTTAATGTTGAATTTAAACAACCGTCCACTGAACAGTTTTAATAACTTTTTTTTATTGCTCCATTTTTGCACTTCACAGACGCATGTCTCAAGCGGATGGCATTCGCGCTCGCACTGATCCCAACCGATCGGAGATATCGTGTCCGTGAGCGTTGTCTATGTGTGCGATGTTCGAGCGCACTTTGTATGTAGATTGACTTCTGTACTCTCTGAATTTTGTGGCGCGGCCGCGCGGCCTTAGTGGTGATGCGCCTTTACCTTTCAACTCCGTTCAATAGTCGTTCACCTTTATTAGGTATTGTTATAGTACGATTAGAATTCTATGAGCAATTCAGAAGCGGGCCTGCTTTCGAACCGACTAGAAAATAATGGTTTTTGTGGTGCTTTAGAAATTAGTATGTACATACTAATATCATGGCTTTGCCTTGAGCCATCAAGACAAAATTTTATAGCACTCTGTGATAAAACTGTCAGTGTCAGATTGTAGTTTACCCGGTTTTCCGTTACAGTAGTCACTATCAAAAAGTACTCTGTTTACTTACATTATACGCGAGTTTGCCGGTACTGGTAATGGCGATAATAGTATAATTATTCACAGTAATATCCAGTTACATTTGAACAAATCTTAAAAAAAGTTGCCTGCAGATTACCATTAGCGTTGCTTTTCTTATTAATTTTTCGCGCTCCGGTTTTCTCACACGTTTTGCTGAATATAAAATGTCTTCATACCTAGACATGAGTTTGGACGATATAATCAAAATGAAAAGAAAAGAAACCAGGTAATAAATCTTGTATATTTTAGTTGTCTCTCATCTATGTAAACAAAATAGGTACGTTTAATTGCGGAAACCAAGGATACTCACTGACCAAACAATCACAAAAAAAACAAGTTTCTCACATCACCCCATCGGAATATTATCGATCTATGAACTACTAATAAATGTGCAGAGTTTGTTTGTTTGGTCAGTGGGTCGTCTTAGGGAACGGGCTAATCTCTGGAAATACGAGTCGGATTTAAAAAATTCTTGGTCAGTGGGCCGTCTTAGGGGTCGTATTTGATAGCCCAATTCTTTAGGAAGTTAATTATTATGTCTATTACGATATAAAGGGTGAAATTATCGTATTTCGTTTCTTCAATGATAACATACTTTTGAAGATTACTTGCTTTAAAAAAAAAATCCAAAATATTTCGACCGCTCAATATGGTATTAAATACACGCTACGCTACTAAGGGTTTACGAGCTGAGAAAAACAAAAAATGTCAGAAAGCTAAATAAAATGAAGTAAAGACCCTGGCGGCAGCACCGGATTAACCAAGTCGGGGCCCATAGGCAATACAATTCTCGGGGCCCCTTTTCAGCCGCTTGAAGATCATCAGCTCTTATAAAGTTGATGAAGGGATGTGAGTAATAGAATCAGCAGCATCACCGGACTGCGGACTGATGCTTAACTCCTCAGGAACTTACAGTATTTATAGATTTGTCATTGGGCTCATCGAAATGGTCTTAATGAATAGGTTGATGGGACTGTCTCATGGTCTCATTAGTCTTGTTAAATGCAATAAAATATAATAAACGAAAGAAAATAGTTTTGACGCGGGTTTTTTGATTTTATCATTGTTAAATGCAATAAAAAACTATAAACCAAGAATTTCATCATCACCACGAAATGCTAAATTACTTTTTTGCGCGCACGGGGCCCTTGGCCGATGCGGGGCCCTAGGCAGTTGCTTTCTCTGCCTAATGGTAAATCCGGCCCTGCCTGGCGGGGAAGGGGGACATGAAATTTCACACGGGCAAAGTCGCGAGAAGCAGTAATGTTGTTATAAGTAACTCTTTTGTGTTACAGAGCGAAAAGGAGTAAAGTAAGACCACAGCGTTTCAAATCAGTACCTAAAATGGCGCCAATAATGGATGCTAGATATAAAATTATCTCAAAAAATAGAACTCGCATTACTGATGCTAGAGAAAGAATAACACAACTTGCTAAACAGAGGGATGCACCTTTTAAATTAGACCAGTTCCGCCAAGAAAGAGTGAGTTCTGATTAAATACTCCTTTATCTAATCATTCAGAAATACATAGTTAGACATATCTGTCGATTGGTATCAAAATTGGTCACATTCCATTAATTTATCATGGATTTGACCAATTTTGATACCAATCGACTCATATATTGGTCTATCAATGTTAGGTAGCACAATAGGTGTCCTGTTTGAATGTTATATGCAGCACCTAATTTATTTATTGGATTCATTCATATCCAATTGGTTACCTAGTAAGAATAATGTTGTTGCTATCAATTTGTTTGTCATTCTCTTATCCCAACTTATTAGGGGTCAGTGCAATATCTATTTTTCTTCCATACTTCTCTATTAGTTGTCATCTTGGTATTCATCCCTTTTCCGCCATAAATTTGTTGAAATGTTGAATTTATTTTGTACTAGCTGCACCCCGCGGTCACCCGCATACGTGTCGATCTCGTGGGAATATCGGGATATAAAGTATCCTATGTGTTATTCTGATGTATAAGCTATATTACTGTAAAGTTTCACCAAAATCCGTTCATTAGTTTTTGCATGAAAGAGTAACAAACATCCACCCATCCTCACAAACTTTCGTCTTTATAATATTAGTGTGATTAGTGTGATGTGATGTGAAGTGTGATAATTCTAGATAAAGATTAACTTAATTTTTAGGCAACAGTTTCTGGACCAGTTAGAAACACATTTCCAAACAGAAGTGTTTTTACAAGGGCACCACCAGCTACAGAATTTGGTAAGTGAAATTTTATTAAGTAGATAAAATTCATCATCATCTACAGGACTTCACTCATTGCTGAGCATAGGCATCTCTTCTATGGTGCCAATCTCCACGCTTCTAGGTCTAGGTTCTACCAGCGATGGCAACAATATTGTCCGCCCATCTAGCCGCCGGATGCCTGATGCCACTTGGTCACTGCCTTACTCCACCTGCATCACTGCACCTTGCCAAGTGTCCTGCCCAACTCCATTTGAGTTCTATTACTCATTTTAATTATTGATACTTATTATCATATCAAACTTTACTCTTTAATACTAATCAAACTTTAATCATATCTACTAATACACATTATAATGCTAAACTGGCTCCTCCCAACAACTGCTTCATCAATGACAGCAATGTGCCATTCTCTATCATAAGCAGTCATCAGGTTTTAGGTTGCAACTCCGTGGAAATGGCAAAGTTTTGGGCCAACAAGATATATAATACAGTTGTGCCAGTGACATGAAGAAGAAGGTTGCAATGACTGGGATTTAATGACATTACCAGAATATGAATAAGTCTTATAACCCAGGTGTGCCAGGAAATGTGATTTTTCATGTACTGGATTAAGTTGTAATATTGATTAAAAATAATTTTTTAGCAACTGACATTCTGAATTCTAGTTTGGATTTTCTTAAAAATGCGTCATGAGGCTACCCATGGCGCAGTCAAAACTTGTTCTTTTTCCTGCAAGAAGTTAGTTAAGAGTGTTAAACAAGTCAATGTGAAAAAGAAGTGTCAGACTGTTCTTTTGTACAGTGGCACATAGCAATTATAGCTAAATTGGTTAATTAATACACGCCAATAAAAATATCCGGTTAAACTGGAAGCCGACCCCAACATAGTTGGGAAAAGGCTAGGCAGATGATGATGAATACACTACAATAAAAGCTTGTACAAACACTTTATTTATACACTAGCTATGCCCGCGACTTCGTTCGCGTGCATGACGGAAAACGTTTTAATTTTTTTGCGTGGAACCCTATTTTTTATAAAATTAAAGTACTTACCGGTAAACCGGGGTTACTTTGATCAATTTTGAACTTTAATTTACTGTTTTTTTTGAATGTGTGGTTCTAAAAAAATTATAAAAAAATGTAAGAATCGGTTTTTATAGTTCTCTCTGTAAAATTAAAAAAAAATCAAAAAAATCGATTAGTTTTTCAGAAAAAAAAATAAAACAAAGTGATAAAAGCTAAAATGATTCTGGGGTTACTTTGGAACCCCCCGTTTTTAACATAGAATCTGAAAGTAGCCCCAATAAATCATTTTATCTGGTAAAAATCGGTATTGATAAAAAACTTACCTTTTTTTGCATGAAACAACGTGTCATCACCAGCGCACCCGCAAAAAGGATTGTGACAGTTTACCAGTGTAGTCATCTGAAAAAAAAAACTACCAAAAATTGTTCCGTTTTACGCAATTTGCAATTTTATGTCGATAAGAAGTTTCTATCAAATTAACCCCGTGATTCAAAGTAACCCCGGTTTACGGTAGCATAAGTTATTCCTTATTACATCAGCTATCTGCCAGTGAAAGTCCCGTCAAAATCGGTCCAGCCGCTTCAGAGATGATCCGGAACAAACAGACAAACAAAAATTGTAAAAAATGTTAGTTTGGTATATGTACCGTGTATACAACCATATACATTTAGTAAAAAGCGGTTATTTACAAACAGATACTCCAATTTTATTTATTTGTTTAGATGTATAGATTCAGGAAATAAATATTCTTCAAGTGATCTGTGGGTTTATTCATACTATAGTACATTACTGCAATGGCCAGCAAAAGAGGCATTGATGGACGAACGTGTAGGCCGAGGCGAAACCGAGGCACACATACGTAAGTTCATCAATGCCTAGTTGTGGCCAAGGCTTGTATAGTAATTTTCTCAAATAATGCGCGGAAATTAAAACTAAGTACTTAGGTAGTACCAAGGCAGAACTTTTTTGTCAAATACAATTACTTTTCAAAATCAATGACGAACAACAATATTTTTTCCCGCGTTAGGCTGGCCGGCCGCATACGTCCGGTTTCCTGATTCGGAATTCTGATTCGGAGACCGTGAATATAAGATCGTGTGCGCTAAAGAGAAGATTTTGTATGAAATGCGTGGATTCAGGGTCTCCGAATCTGAATTCCTGATTCGGAAACCGAATCAGGAAACCGGACGTATGCGGCCAGCCTTAAAGTATTAATTTGTTTTTTGTTTTTCAATAAACAGCTTTCTATTTGCAAGCCAGTTCGAAATTTAAATAAAACCTTTAATAAGTTACATCCTTGGTTGCCATGTTTCGGAGTAAAAGATCGTTCCATTTTTAAATAACACGACAGATATGAGTTTACTATTTAATTTATTTGGCCGCAAAACACGACAGATATGGATTTTCAACTTTTGCCGGCGGCTGCTCGCATGTATTTGGCCAGTACAGCAATTTCGATTTATCTCGAAGAAGGTTGTCATACTAATGCTCAAATTTCTAAGCATGTTTGAGAAAATGATATTTTTCGGTAGTTGACCTTAAATTGCACTACCTAATCCGATCACTGATCATTGTAGAATTGGTTTCACTCAACGGCGACACGCGTCGTCCTCTGTCGTTGACGCGTGCAGCTCGTGTGTATGAGCACTAAGTAAATAGATCTACTGATTCAATTTAATTCAATTAATCTTTATTGCAATCCATAATTTACACATACAGGTGGTAAGTATTAATCAATGGAAACAATTATGGACTCTGTTGGGCACAGCAAAATTATAAATAAGTAGGATAGAGGTAGAGCGCTTTTATGATTCTCGTTATTATTAAATACTTATATCTTTTATTTCCGTTCTATCTTTTTTTTAAAATAGTATTAGTTATTCATTTATTATATATTACTTATCACTTATTTATTTATTCTCTGAATATAATATGTGTAGGTAAGTATTGTTATTATTTACTATTTATTTATTTTTTGTTTTAAATTATATATTAAAACTAGTTGCGCCCCGCGGTTTCACCCGCGTAAATGTCGATCCCGTGGGAATATCGGGATAAAAACTATCCTATGCCCTTTCCCGGGACTCAAACTATCTCTATACCAAATTTCATCGAAATCGGCCCAGCCGTTTTCATGTTATGTCGTGACAACGGAAAACGGGTTTCATTTTTATATATATATATTGCTCATTTAACTATTCGCTTAAATATTTTATATTGCATTTAGTGTATTTAATATATTATTCTTCCATTAAACACAGAAAAAGCATCAAAATGTCTGATACATTATCAGTATCACACATTTTGGTGTTTTAATCGTTAATTTTATGTTTATTTCAAAAGTATCTGATGATAATGTACACAACATTGTTCACCCCCAAAAAAGTCATCATCATCATATTTATTTATATCACCATGTTTAGATATTGGTACCCATAATCCTGTATGTACTGTGGTTAATTTAAACACTCAGAAAAAAAGCCACATATTTTGACTAAGGTGTAGAGTTTGTGAAGTTGGCCTTGTAGAGTTAGAAGCTTGGCTCTACATGAGATCTGATTACTTTTTGGCAGTGCGAGCTACATGGTCTCGTTTTGGCAACATTTAACATGAAATGTTTTTGTGGGATTGATCTATCTTTTTTTATTGGAAAGGGTATACCCCGAAGTTGGTCCCATATAAAATTTGGAAAAAAAAATCCTACCCTAAGGGTCTCCCCACATTTATCCACGCGGAATCGGCTAACACCGGTCAAAAAAGCCTTTATGTCTACGTAATAAGGGTGTTACTAATACCATTCGCATCGGCTCGGCTCGGACGACGCGTCGCGACGCCGACCGACGGCGAAACGAGCCGTTTGCCTATTAGCTCGGCGATAAGTCGAGTAGTTTAGTGATACGCACTCGGCTTAAGCCGATTCCGCGTCGATAAATGTGGGGAGACCCTAAGGGTGGGAAAATAGGGGTGGTTTATTGTTCATGCACAGATTTTAATGCTGAGTTGTGTATTACAATTAAATAAAAAGGCCTATCCATGTTGGTATATAAAGCCTGTTTTTTTTGAAGTATTTTATTATACAACAAATAATAGTTAGATAAAAAAGTAGGATTATATATAACAGTTAATAGCTGTACCTAGTAAGGTAGGTAGCTATTTTAAAAGTAATCAAAAATTAAGCATGTAGTAATTAGTAAATTATAGCCTATAATTAAAACTTTTTAACAAAAAAATTAATCCTCCGAAAAAACTGAAAAGCAAAAAATAATAAACTTTTTTATACTTAACCTTAATAAATAAGTTCTTAAACTAAATGTTAGTATAGGTACCTAAGTAATTTTGAGTCGGCGCCATACAATCAATGAACAAAGATCACTAAATTACTTTAAAAAAAATAACCAAATCAAATTAACAATGCAACGTGAAATCTCCAGTGATAAATATTAACACTCCAAACAAAAAATGCGCTCTCCGCACGACCACTCGCAACAATATTAATTTGCTTGTTTGGCGCCAACTCAAAATTACTTAGGTATACTTACATTAGTTTAAGAACTTATTTATTAAGGTTAAGTAAAAAAGGTTTATTATTTAAAAACAAGCTTTCACTTAAATGCGCTAAAAAGAATAAAATAAACTTTCCTTTAAAACTTTTACTATCAACTTATAACGTCAATACACAATTTATATGATATAAAAGCTTGTCACGAGATATACCTGTGTACATAAACAAGTAAATTAAATAACTTGACTGTTGATTTTAATTATTAAATTTTCATACTAAGTGAATATGACCACTTACTTAAATCTCGCGACAAGCTTTTTACACGGTACAAAATAACATTTTTTACAATTTTTGTCTCTCGATCTGTCTGTCTGTTTGTTCCGGCTAATCTCTGAAACGGCTGGAGCAATTTTGACGGGACTTTCACTGGCAGATAGCTGATGTAATAAGGAGTAACTTAGGCTACTTTTATTTTAGAAAAAAAATACGGTCCCACGAATGATCCCGTTGTTTGCAAATATCAGATTTTTTCAATTATCTTGCGACATACACATGTTAGCTACTTAGCTATTTATATAAATCTTTAGGTATTTTTATGATATTTAAAAATACCGCAGGGCAATTGCGTAACACTATCAATCGGAATCGGTTTCATTTTGACAGTTCAACAACATTTATTGCGTTTTTACGTGTTGAGCAGACAAATTTTTCGAACTTGTGAAGCAATGGATTAGCAATTTGCTTCAAAATGATTCAGATTCCGATGGATAGTGTGTTACGCAATTAGGGCGCAACATACTATCCATCGGAATAACACAATAATGTATTTGGTCATAATTTGAAAGTTATTTGACTTGTTTAAAATGCTAAAATGGCGCCACCGGATATTAACGGTCAACTATTTGAGTCTGATCTGATAAAGTGGTGGGATTCAAAATTTACATGGTAGCGCCATTTTAGCAAGACAGTACCTAGTGGTTGAACTGCGAGGAATCTTGTAATACCCATGTAAGTACTGAGAATTGTAATAAATATAACTATAAATGTATTGCCGTAATATTTGTGCTTTTATTTTTACCCTGTGTTTGAACCAAAGACTATACGACTTCTTGACCGCTCATACGGGCGACTCAGGCTCACGACACATAAATGAAATTGCACTGATGTTAGATGAAACTATGAGTGGCCATTTTAGTTTTGACCAGTTATTGGATCTCTGCACACGCGGTTATTTTGATACTTTTTAAAATATTGTCTGCATAAATAATAGTTATTTGTGCAACTGTTTTATAATAAGGGGTATTACGACACGAAAGTATCACATGAGTGTTTTAATACCTAACTATGTACAGTTGCATACAAGACTTTATCTACACCTATGATATGAATCCTCTAAAAAAAGGTTCTGCAACAGTTTTTTGCAATACTAATATCGAACAAAAATAGCGGCCGGCAGGATACGACGTGAATTCGAATAACCTGTAAGGCGGTGTCGTACGTGAGCGACGAATACGACGCGACGCGACGCTGCAAACGCGACGAACGCGATCAACTCAACGGCATACCCTGCTTGCGGCCTATGTGACAGTCTGCGGCGAGACGCGACGTCACGCGTACTTGTTTTGAGAGCGACCAGACGCGACACCACGAACTACATATGAACTTTCCGTCTGTTCCCGTTGTCCCCATTCGGAACTCAATAAAAATAATTAAAATGTATTCCCGTTGTCCCCATTGACGGTTTTCTGTTAAAATTGTACTGTACTTCTCCATGATTCAAGAAGTAATGACCAAAATCACGTAGGACATTTGTCACGTGTAGCATCGCGTCGCATTACGTCGCGTCGTGTTGCGTCGAATCGCGTCGTACCTATTCGTCGCTCACGTAGGACACCGCGTAAGTTCTTTTTTTAATTACGGCGCTGTGGTAGTGAAGCGCCCGTGGATGACAATGTTCTTTTTTTTTTTAAAACGAGTTGCATAATGAAATTTAGTACCTACAACTTAATAAATAACACTTGTTTGGATGATATTATGGTTACTATGACACTGGTTGTTTTATTGTTGGCAATAAGCTAACTGTTTCAGAAAATTTTATAGAGGATTTATAGCATGGGTGTAGATAAAAACAATTATAAGTTCCTGTTCTATTAAATGGTGTGGGAAATCGTCTAGAACATCCAGCTCTAAAAAAGATGGCGTAACTTTTCATCGGTAAGTAAAATATGAATAATCGCAGGGCTCAAGCTAAACTGGTTGTTTACGTAAAATGGCACAAAAATGTATCCCGCGTTAATGTCTTTTTGAAAAGTCTCTTTCTCTCACTAGGGTATTGTCAATACTTCTGCCCCTTTCTATCTGAAGTAATGCTGTAGTGTTGTGACAATTTCAAGACCACCAAAACAAAGTCTATACTATTGACGATAAAAATTACGATGATAATGGTAAAAAATTTAACATTACTTAATGTTTACTATTTGGATTTCCAAATATTCCGGAACTGAAAGAAAAGTGGATTAACCGGCCAAGTTTCGCGTAGAAAATCAATTGTGTCTCATTAGCGGAGCTTGACAGATTAATGTAGTTCACAGGGAAAATGATTTCCAAAAACCAGTTAACATCCTATCAGTACCTATAAGTAAAAAAAAAATGTACAATTAATAGACGTCGATTTTATCGATATCGATATTATTGTTGCAAAATTGTCTTGGGCATCACTATATTTGGAATATTCGTCTTGACATTTTTGCATCGGCCAATCACAACCGCTGTATTTTCTTCGTTCCCGGCCCGCAGTGGTGAGTCGTGTGCCTAGACGAAATCGGTCTATCAGCTCTCAAGTAGTTTAATTCTCTTTGGTTTGAACCCAGTAAATAAAATCATGCTTATTTGTTCAAGTGAATACTTTTATTTCCCCTGCGCTCTGGCCATCCCTCAGAACTGTATTCTGAGACTAGAACATTTCAGAAGTGGGGTTGTTTGTACCTAACTTCTATTACTGTTATTTTTTTCTAAACAGCTTTTTTTGTTTCTATTTTTTTTTGTCTATTGCTCGATATATTTGAATACCTACGCTACAAAATCCTTTGAAGTTATCCAAGTCCGTGGTCGTTATCGAGATTTGATCCAGTTTTTGTTTTAATTTGTTTTTAGTCCGCTTCTAAGCCATGCGTAGCGTTTAATGTACTTTAAATGCAACTTTTTATCCGTTGATATCTTGTTTCAGTTTGATAATGGAAAACTTACACCAATTGTCGCCTTGTGAGCAATCTCACGCCGTAGAACGTGACAAGAGTGTGTGAAGATCGCGGAGTCGGGTGTCAGAGAGGCGCTCATGCAGTCGGGAAAGGGGTCATGGTTCAGCCGTCCGCCCCGCTCCCGGAGTCGTGCGGATGCCAGAATAGTTCATAGAAGACAGCGGTACAGGAGTCAGAGCTGTCGCCACTCACATCGGCGCACCAGCCGGTCGCTGTCACCGTTGTACAGCCGTCGCTGTGTTCCGTGGTACTGGGAAGGCGCGACTCGCGGCGGTGCTGCGATAGGCGCCGCGGTGCTTGCCGCCGGCTCAGGAGCCGATCCTGCATCCGGCCCAGGAATAGAACACGCAGCTCGAGACCGAATGCAGCCACGCCCGGTGCGTGAAAAGGTAACATACAGAAACAGGTACTTTCGATATGGCTCACTATTTTGGGCTTTCACATAAATATGCTGTCGCGCACATTTGTTTAGAACTGTTTAAGACAAACAGTCCCGCGATACATTATATTCGTGTGAAAACAGCGCGTCTGCGAGATTCAGCCGTTGTAAAGGTTTCTGTGGCTCTTTGGGACGCCATGTAAGTCGCCTGCTGCTGATGTCGAGCTTATGACTGTTCTGGTGTCTCCGCATCCCCTTGAGACACCACTATACTCAGCATGTTGTTGACGCCGATCTTGGGACTATTCCGGTGTTTCTGCAGCCCGTTGAGACACCACTATACTCAGCATGTTGTTGACGCCGATCTTGGGACTATTCCGGTGTTTTTGCAGCCTTTGAGACACCACTATACTCAGCATGTTGTTGACGCCGATCTTGGGACTATTCCGGTGTTTCTGCAGCCCGTTGAGACACCACTATACTCAGCATGTTGTTGACGCCGATCTTGGGACTATTCCGGTGTTTTTGCAGCCTTTGAGACACCACTATACTCAGCATGTTGTTGACGCCGATCTTGGGACTGTTCCGGTGTTTCTGCAGCCCGTTGAGACACCACTATACTCAGCATGTTGTTGACGCCGATCTTGGGACTATTCCGGTGTTTTTGCAGCCTTTGAGACACCACTATACTCAGCATGTTGTTGACGCCGATCTTGGGACTATTCCGGTGTTTCTGCAGCCCGTTGAGACACCACTATACTCAGCATGTTGTTGACGCCGATCTTGGGACTGTTCTGGTGTTTCTGCAGCCTTTGAGACACCACTATACTCAGCATGTTGTTGACTCCGATCTTGGGACTGTTCTGGTGTCTCAGTAGCTCTGTGTGCTCACGCACCGCCTGCTCAAACCTTGGCAGCTCAGTTTGTTGAGACGTCTCGTTAAGTTTAGCAATTTTTACAGCTCGAGCTTTATTAGAGCTTTGTGAAATATTAGACACTTTCGAGTTATTATCATAAGTACTATTTAAAAAATCACCAAATCGGTAGTAATTTTCAAACTAACTAAAACAATTCCAACAGCTAATTAAGAGGAAAACAAATCTATCTTCTTACTAAGTACTTACAACACAACCTAAACCTAAAACTATAAGTAAGTACGTTAATAAAAAAACAATTGTAATAATCTAAGCAATGAAATGAAAGCAATAACGAATCTAGAATCTAGTTAATACTTACAAATACAACCTATACCTAACCCGTGACCTAACTAACTAAAAATACAATCCTATAAATAAACATACAATGAAAACAATTCTAATATTACTGTAATAATTAAATTAAATAAAAACGAATAAATATTTCTACTTAAAATATACTACCTAAAAATTATAATTATGCCTACTTTTAGTTAGTAATAAATCGCTTCGAATCGAATAAGCTGTAAAAAAATGCAAAATGAACACAGCCGTCAACGATGTCTGCCAGGTCTGCCCTCACACCCAGTAAGTATTATAAAAGTGCTCTGTCTGTGCCTCACGCGTCTGCCTGCCCGCGTTCGGGACTTCATTGCCTGGACCGCCCCTCTATCCCGCTCTGGGCGCGGCCGACTCATGTAGGCACTCAGATCAATCTTATCGTAATAACCAGAGGTCGGAGTAGGTAGATTGATTTTATATACTTGCGTCAAGATATTATAATATGGACATGCCATTTTATCCATAATGTGCGGGAAGTACCGGAAAAAGTTCCGGGATTGGAATTATGGAATAAAATAAAATAAAAAACATACAGATAGGCTAACAAAGTCGTTTATTATATGAACACCCAATGAGTCATACAGGATACTTACTTCTGATTGGTCGTTGCGTGCGGTCAATGCGTTGTGAACATAGATGAACATGAGATAAAGAAACAAAAGGCCCTGTCTAAATTTTGTCTCATACTGTCAAGCGTCATTTCTAATTCAACAGTAAGGGACAAAATACGGTGTAACTATTCCAAGGTATTTTTGTATAAAATAAAATACTGATTTCGTTCACCATTAGCTAACACTGGCAGCGAAGATTGATATTATTAATACGTTTTTCACCTTAAACACAAATTCGTGCTAATTTTGAAATTCCGGAACAAATATCACAATAAATATGAAGTTCCGGTATTTTGGAGACATATCCATATTATCCTCTACGTTTGACGTCAACGACCTTAAATCAATCTACCTACTCCGACCTCTGGTGATAACTTTTAAAGTATTCGTCCAAATTGCTTAGTGTAAAAGACTAGTTTATCTACATTAAATACTGAAAGCGGTAAATGTATATTTTGATAAGAATTAACTAAGTACTCTAAAATTTGCATTGTAAAAAAAGTATCCAATTTAAATGTATTTATGGCTCACTATTTTGGATATAATGACTTCCACATAAAAGGTAGATATATGCTGTCGCGGCCTTTTATTTAGAACTTTTAAAGACAAACAGTCCCACGATACATTATCTTCGTGTAACTCTTACGGTTTAGGCAGCGCACGCCAAGATAACTCTCAGAGGGCAGGAATTTTTCCGACTTACTTGATACTTTATCTTTATATTATGGCCAAATCACACAAAATCTTTATAAATTGTAGCCTATGTGTTATCCTTATGTATAAGCTATATTACTGTGAAGTTTTATCGAAATCCGTTCAGTAGTTTTTGCGTGAAAGAGTAACAAACATCCATCCATCCATCCTCACAAACTTTCATCTTAATAATATTAGTGTGATATATATATTAGGTCCTTACATATGAAATTGGCGTTTTGTATGGAAGGAACAAAAAGTCGAATATTTTTTAATATAATATATTTAATTAATCAAAGTATGAACCATTGTTTTCAATGCACTTTTGCCATCTTATAGGTAGTTCATTGATCCCTTTACTAAAAAAACCAGTCGGACGGGAATCAATAAAATCTTTGAAGGCGATTTGGACTGCCCCATCGGAGTAGAATTTTTTCCCTTGCAAAAAGTTATAATCCAAATTGCGAAAAAAATGGTAATCTGTTGGAGCAAGGTCCGGGGAGTACGGAGGATGTCTAAGACATTCCAATTCAAGCTCTTCTAATTTGGTAGCCGTCTGTTGCGCAGTGTGTGGTCTGGCGTTGTCGTGCTTTCAAGCTTTTTAATCTTCCCAATTTGCTTCAAGTGAATTAAAACAGTTTTATCACTAACATCGAAGCCTGCAGCTAACTCGGACGTGGTTTGCGATGGGTCCGCTTCCACAATAGCCTTCAATTCTCCATTATCAACTTGGGTCTCAGGCCGTCCACGGGGCTTGTTCTGCAGGTCGAAATTTCCAGAACGAAAACGTTGGAACCAAAAACGAACTGTGTTTTCTTTTGCAACATGACCGCCATACACATCATTCACCCTTCGAGTCGTTTCCGCAGCACTAGTGCCACGGCGGAACTCGTACTCGTAAATAATGCGATATTTTAAATTTTCCATTTTGTAAAATGAGTGACGCAAACAGAAAAAACAGAAGAAAAAAAACAAATGAATGACGGTCATCGAAGCACAAATACATGAGTAAATAGCTGTACAAATTTGAATTTGGAATTCCTTACCAAAGAGGAGAAATTCGTGATTAAGGTGGCCAGTACGAAAAACGCCAATTTCATATGTAAGGACCTAATATATATTATAGTAGGATTAGTAATTCATTATATAATGTTAACAGGTTGATATTATTATTTTTATAGAAGATAAAACTATTGAGGATATACGAAAGCATTGTATAGTGTGTACACACGCCTACACATCAAGCTATACATAACCAGTATAAGCTGATTGCTGATTGTACGAAAAACCTATACAATGCGAGGTCAGCTAAAACTAGAAATGTAAGTATAGCTGATGTGTAGCCGTGTGTACAAGAAATAATTCATTATTACCTACCTAACCTACTGTCACTTTTAATAGTATTTTTTTACCGTACGAGGACGTACGAGATTTTGGATGACCGAATGTTAGCAATTTATATAACATTATTTTTATTATTATATATCTTTAGGTATTTTTATGATAGATATTTACAGTATTTTTGAAATAACACAATATTGTATTTGGTCACACAAAATTGCATCGTTCAAAAAAAAAAAAAATTGCATTCCTTATATGGGGAACTACAGCTTTGAGCCGTTTGGGGTCGAAATGCTCGGGTCATGGGGCCCGAGCGCGCGTCTCCTTTTTAAGGAAATTTCTCGCCGGCTGGTCGATACTTCACGTGACCAGAGGGCTGGGTCGTTCTTTGGCCAAAGAATTAGCATTACCATTCAACGGGGCAATGCTGCCAGTCTTCTGGGTACGTTTCCGGATGACAGCGATGCGGACGAATACTACGACGCCTAAGTGTCCTTTGTTTTATTTTTATATATTTGTATTGTAAGTTAGTTAGTCATTTATTTTAGTATCTAGTGTATATAGTTAGTTACTTATTATGAAGCAATAAAATTTGGTCACAATTTGACAGTTATTTGATTTGTGTAAAATGATAAAATGGCGCCACTGGATATTAACTGTCAACTGACTGTTTGAGTCTGATCTGATAATGTGGAGAGATTTACGTGGTAGCGCCATTTTAGCAAGACAGTAGAGGTTGAACTGCGAAAGTGTAAGGATCTTGTAATACCCATGTAAGTACTGAGAATTGTAATAATATACTTAACTATAAATGTATTGCCGTAATATTTGTGCTTTTATTTTTACCCTGTGTTTGAACCCAGTAAATAAATAATGCTTATTTGTTCAAGTCAATACTTTTATTTCCCTTGTGCTCTGGCTATACACACATGATGAAATTTTTCGTTTAGTTTTTGCAGATTCTTCAAGGCAAGTTACTTCACAGCCATTAGCTACAGCTACGTCTAAAATTGACTTAAAACGTCAGATAAGAACTCAAACATTCAATGCGGCCAGGTCAATTGAGAAGCCAAGATTATTTGGTAATTCGATAACTATAAATGTATTGCCGTAATATTTGTTCTTTTATTTTTACCCTGTGTTGTTTGAACCCAATAAATAAATAATGCTTATTTGTTCAAGTCAATACTTTTATTTCCCTTGTGCTCTGGCTACACACATGATGAAATTTTTTGTTTAGTTTTTGCAGATTCTTCAAGGCAAGTTACTTCACAGCCTTTAGCTACAGCTACGTCTAAAATTGACTTGAAACGTCAAATAAGAACTCAAACATTCAATGCGGCCAGGTCAATTGAGAAGCCAAGATTATTTGGTAATTCGATAATTATCTTTTTTAACTAAAATATTTTTTCTCGTAATTACTTGGAATGATACTATTGATCCTTCAAGCTTTATTAATAGTAATAAGTTTATTCTTATAGTATTTCAACATAAACTAAAACCTAAACCATTCCTTCAAACAGCTTTTAGGAGTGATTTACAAATGATTGATGACGCCCCCATGGAAGAGGAATACATCCCACAACCGTTAGCGATGATAAATCGCAAACCTAGCGAGCACGTCAGGATCATAGTCGCTGCTAATCACAGGTAATTACTGGTGCTATCTGTCTCTATTCTTTCATATGGGATGCTGATAGTATCGAAAAAAACGTCGCGTGGACGCGACGTCACCGACGCGTGACGCCGCGTCAGCGCACCGTACACATTCGACAAACGCATAAGCTAGATAAAAATGGTTCCTCATTATGATGATTATTTTTAGAACCGTTGTAGCAAAGAAGAAGACTCCACAAATACCACCACAACTAATACCAATTCCGAATAAACTCCATATGGCTACCCTAAGAGGTGCCATAATAGCTCAAAAAACTGAGAAGCCACGCATGGAATACAGGGTAATAGTGAGCAATTTAAGTCACACTGTTACTGAAGCGGATATTAAGGTTGGTATATTCAAATAGTTGTAGCAGACTTTAAGTATTCTGTGGTTGTAGGGTTGTGTAGCATCACCGTTGCTGTTCAACTTGTAAAAGGATAGTTGTTTCATAGATTTGACAGGGTGAGTGCAGATTAAGGATGAATGAGTTGCCTGTCAAATGCTTTCTCTATACAGAGAATCAAGTTTTACTTGCATCGCCAGCAGAACAGTTTCAAGACTTGGTGACTGTGATGGATGAGCTATACAGGTTGTTACGGAAAGGGTATATCAATACAAACGGGTTGAAGAGTGTATCTGGTCTAGAATCTCTGTACAAAATTTCAGCTCAAAAGCATTACCTTTGAAAATGCTTACTATTTTTTATTTCGACATCACGGCGCTGCACTGGCGCGCGGCGGCGTGATGTGCGTGTACTAGGCGCACAGACACACTACAGATAATGGATAATGACCCTCGTAGTGCGGTGATACGTGTGTTATGATTTCAATTTAATAAACTATCGAAATAAAAAAATATTAAGCATTTTCAAAGTTACTGCTTTTGAGCTGAAATTTTGTACAGAGATTCTAGACCAAAATTAAATGTTATCCTAACTAATATTATAAATGCGAAAGTAAGTTTGTTTGTTACCTTTTCACGCCTAAACCACTAAACCGATCGTCCTGAAATTTTGCATATACGTTGTTAGGTGTACAGAAACGGAAATAGGGTACCTTTCATCCCGAAAAAAAGTGCTGTTCCCGAGAAAAACAACAATACACGTGGCGCCATCTATTATCATACCTAATAACGTTGTTGTTGTTTTCCTCGGGAACAGTACTTTTTTTCGGGATGAGAGTTATGTCCGTTTCTGTACGCCTGGGCTGATGTGATTCGACTCACGATTTCTTGCCATCTACTCAACATAGCCTTTATTTATTAAACTTTATACTTCACAATTGCAATCAAACATTATTAGACCTCTTAACAAATACTGTTTTTTTTTTCTAGATTCTATTTATTTATTTTTTGTGAACATTCTTAATGCCGTTATTTATTATGTTTTAGGGATTATTTGGGAATGTAGGTCCCATGCTGCAATCAAAATTGATGTGCCCTGGCATAGCAGAAGTTATATATCAAACACAAAATGATGCGCAGGCAGCAGCTGATTTATATCACAACAAACATCTAAATGGTCAGCCTATGAATTGCCTTGTTATTGCCCCAACGGCACCTTCTAGGACTGACAGGTAATAATTATGAAATTAATTTATATTTTTAAAGGGTCTCAACGGGACCCTATCACTAAGCCGCCCTTATCTTTAGAGCCATAATAGATAGCTAGCTCAACTATACTCAAAATTACTTCTTATTGCTTTTTTCGTTTTACCCAATCGGAAAATAATAATTAAATTATTATTTAAAATTTTCAAATTATTTACAAAAAAGGCAAAACTATCTAACTTTTGTTGGTATGAAACGCTTGGACCGCGCGCACTACGCCATCACGATAGTCGTAACCTTGGTCGCAGAATGTCTAACCAAGATGTGGATGTGGACGTTCATTGTAAAGTATACAAAGTTCGCAACTAGACGGAAGATTCGTCACTCGACCAGTTGGTCTTTGCGGGAAAGTGCGCGATGTACAATTTGGGTTACGATACTTTACTTGGCTCGCTGCGGCCACTAGCCGAGATCATCATAGTGCACGAACCCGACTTCCACTTGGCCGGTTTTTCTGTCGAGTCCTGATAACTACTAAGTTAATATTTATTTTTTGTGTGGTCTTTCAGATGCAGTTTCCGCAACAAAACTGAATTATGTCGCACACATGTAAATGTAGAACTTGATCTTGCTACTTTACATAAAGTGCTGTTCAGAAAGTAACTCATTACACACTTTTGAATCAACATTACTTATTAATAATTACCTTAGTCTATTTTCTATTGATAAAATATTCATTGTCTAAGCATTCTTCATATAATGTAAAGTGATTGTATGATAATCACATTTGCATTGTCGTAAGTATTATTCATACGTGTATCATGGAGGTTAATCTATCTCTCTCTCTATTTTTAATTAATAGATATAGGTAGGTAGTTATTTTAAGCAACTATTTTTAATATTTTGGTTTTCCAAGCAGTCATTAATTTTAAATAAATTTTCTAAATTTTGCTTTAAGTACTTTAATCTGATAATCAATTATGAAATTAGCAACTCGATTGCAGCCAATCGATTATAGTCTCTAATTTTGTATTACTTATCTGTCCTTACTAGTCATTTGAAATGCGAGTTTAGTAGTATTGTCGAGTGAAAACGGATATTATCTAGCTATCTACTATCTGTGGGGAATGCAGAACCGGGATTTTTGGGACCTTCTGGCTAAAGAAGCGGGATTCCCGGTACTTTCGATACTTTCGGGAAATGATACTTCGCGTTTAGAATATTTCTAATTTGGCGTGGAATACACTTGCTACGTAGTAGTAGAGTTGAAAGTGTTGAAACGGACAAAGTAAGAGAAAGACGAAATGACAGGGCAAGATAAAAACATTTCGCGATTTCCCGGTACTTTCGGTTCCCGGATTTCCCGGGACTATTCACTAACTATCTGCCATGTGGTGCACGACTGTGAATGACTTTTTTCTAAAATATTATCAAATCAATCAATAAGTAGCAGTTATTTTTGCAAGTTTCCAACACCATTAATAGTTACAAAATAGTAACTACAACTAGTAAATAGAATGATTTTATAGTGTTTTTTGTTGATAAAGAATGAATTTTGTTTAAGCTATCGTTATATTGATTAAGTACTTACCTATAAACGATCATTCAGGCTTCTGGAAATAGATTTTTTGTATGAATTGATTTGCAACATTTGATCTGAATCGATTCAAAGACCGAATTTTTGCATTACTGCATTATAATTAGGATCATCCCTTAAGTTGACATTATATGTCTTGATTTTTTCATCACGGGAGGCACTGACAGTAGTCCCAAGGCGCCTACTTTTGGACGCCATTTGGAGGTCAAGTGGTTTCATGCGTTTATGTTAAAATGAACTCGCATTTTATAATTTTAAGCACTAAAAATAGTACCTAAAAGCTCGAAATGGTTTTTAAATTAGAGTAGGGCATTTTAACTTTATATACCGAATTATATGACAGCAAAATTGTAATTTTCATACATTGATTCATGAATAAATGTGTATGTAATGAGGTCATAACACTTATAACACAGCTTAATCTTATCCTAAATGTTTCACCTTCCAGCTAAAGGTGACAGCGCAGCTGAGATGATTTTGATGGTTATTATTCAGTAAACAAATTATCATTCCTACAGTCGCGAATCGCATTTTGATCAACATACCTACGACGTAAAACGAGCTGCAATTTGCAAAAAGCAACCAAAGAAAAAAATAATTTGGCGGGCTCAGCTGCGCATTCACAATAATGTACCGGTAAACTGAGGTTACTTTGATCAATTTTGAACTTTAATTGACTGTAATTTTTGAATGTGTGGTTCTAAAAAAAATGTAATAATCGGTTTTTATAGTTCTCTCTGTAAAAGTAAAAAACAATCAAAAAAATCGATTAGTTTTTCAGAAAAAAAAATAAAACAAAGTGATAAAAGTTAAAATGATTCTGGGGTTACTTTGGAACCCCCCGTTTTTAACATAGAATCTGAAAGTAGCCCCAATAAATAATTTTATCTGGTAAAAATCGGTATTGATAAAAAACTTACCTTTTTTTGCATGAAACAACGTGTCATCACCAGCGCACCCGCAAAAAGGATTGTGACAGTTTACCAGTGTAGTCATCCGAAAAAAAAATTCTACCAAAATTTGCTCCGTTTTACGCAATTTGCAATTTTATGTCGATAAGAAGTTTCTATCAAATTAACCCCGTGATTCAAAGTAACCCCGGTTTACGGTACCTAGTCCGTAATAATGTAATCCGTAATACATATAAGTAATAAAGGGGAAATAATAAGTACAGCAACAAAAGTTTTATTTAGCACCTGCAATCCAACGTCTTCTTTTCGTATGTAGGCAACCAGTTAATAGAACAGTTTCTATTATATTAATTCATCATCTTTACCTACTATTCCAACAGAATATCAAAAACCCAGCGTCAATTTACGAACGTAAATTAATATGACTGAGTTACCGATAAATATATTTACTTCTGAATTTATCACTCTGCGACTAATGTTGTAAGTGGGCTACTTTATTTAGGTATTTTATCTACACCCATGCTATAAATACTCTCTAAAAATTTCTGAAACGGCTTATTGCTAACATTAAAACAGCCAGTGTCATAGTAACCATAATATCATCCAAACGAGTGTTATAATGTTGTACTAAATTTCATTATGCAACTCGTTTAAAAAAAAAAAAAGAACATTGTCATCCACGGGCGCTTCACTACCACAGCGCCGTAATTAAAAAAAATAACTTATACCTAGGTTATTCGAATTCATGTCGTATCCCGCCGGCCGCCATTTTTGTTCCACATTAGTATTGCGAAAACTGTTTCAGAACCTTTTATAGAGGATTCATATCATAGATATATGAAAGGAGATATGCCCAGTAGTTGAAAAAGTATCAGAACCCGATGTCGCTAGGTTGGCCCCACCACCGCGCCAGTACTACACATGTAGTTCAGTAAAAGCAATAGATACAAAGTCGCGCAAAAACTTGCAATTCATAAATCAGAACGTACCACACAATCAATTATAAACCTTAACTCATCAAACACAGCGTGCATTTACCATGCACCGTACAACTTACTCACACAAAAACATCTGTCGCTATCGTTGTGAACGAAACTTTATATAGGTAGAGGCTAGTGGAGAGTACTTTGAAAAGATTTAATAAAAAAATATTTACCTATAGAATTTATTTTTTATTCTTACCTACTTCTAAACTCCTTGAGTTTACTAGTAGCCCCTAATCGCCGTAACTTCGTTGATTTTATACTTGCCTAAGTATTACCTAACTTAATGAAGAATATACTAAACGTACCTAAAGGTTAAAAATAAAAATATTAGATTAAAAAAACACTTTTATCACGCACTATAAATTAAAAAATAATTATAATATCAAATACGCAAGTCTAAGTTCCCTTGGAACTCTAAAAAAATCAGTCTTCTGTCAACACAATTTAAATTAATTTCAACTTGGTACCTCCACGCGTTTATAAGAAAAGGGGTCATGGTAGACTGACAGACAGACAACGAAGTGATCCTATAAGGGTTCCGTTTTTTCCTTTTGAGGTGCGGAACCCTAAAAACACGTCGCTCTTTTAGTAAAACTACGGTTTCGTACGACAGCGGTGGCTGCCACGGCCACATAACGGCTGCAGTGACGGCTGTCATGAAAATGATGGCAGCGGGGTTTGACTTCACGGTGTCATAAAACGCTCTGGGGGCCTACCACCATCTTTAACAAAACAATCTTATTTCAAGAGAGTTTTGTTTCAACCTTATAATAACAATGTTCATATTCGTACGGTCAGCATCAAAAGTTGATTAACACTTCAGTTTTTTTAATCTTAGTTATTGAGCAAAATATTTGTTCAAAATTGCAGCAGAAGATTTTTTTTAGAATATATACTCTTGTCTCTAATGTGAAAAGCTAAAAATCAGTTTATTGAAAAAAGTTGTTGTCAATTTAATAACATGTATAAATGATAGTGTTAATCGACTTTTGATGCTGACTGTACCATGACCCTAACCGTTCCATATTGTTTCATTCCTGCTTAGTGCTGCTGTAGGTAAGGTCCAGCGCACACCTGGCAAGACGCGGGGAAGAGGCTGAGAAGATAACAAATTAAACTAAAGAATTTCTATGACATACGGTTGAAAATGTCATGCCATGCATGCCAAACAAATTACCTATAGCGAGCGGCGCGCTGTCAAGCTGCCACGAGAGCTGGCGCGTTCGCGCTGCGCCGCCTCCCGCCGCCCGCTGCCGCGCGCCTCTCATGGTCCTGGCACCGGTGGCGGGCGGCGCTGGTTTTCAAGATGCCCGGAGAGTTGACTAATGAAAATGTCAATTATGCATAGTCGCATAGGACCTCTGGGAGTTGCCGCGCGCTGTTCCACACGGGGTCTCTTGACGGCTCTTGGCGGCGCTTGGAGTAAATATTTGTGTTATTTCTCTTTTATGACGAGACCACAAGCACCGTTCTAGCGGAAAAGGGTGATAACACAACATCATAGAAGATCGCACCTTGCCGTCAGCGGAAATGGCAACTTTAAATTTGGTTAGGTAGAGCTCAGAACGGTATAGCGAATCACTCTTCGCCGATGGTACGGTTCGCCGAAATCACTCTTAGTCGATGGTTGGTTCCACGAACAAATCCATCGCCGATAGAACTATTCGCCGAAAACACCTTTCATCGATGGTCGCTTCAGCTACAACACCTTTTACCGATGGAACGGGTCGCCGAAATACTTCACACACAAATCATTTCACATCAGCTTCCTGAAAGTAAAGTAAAGTAAAAGTGGCTTGATTTTTTTAAATACGCGGCCACTTGTGAAAAGTGTTTCGATATAATTAAAAGTGAAATTGTTTTTTTTTTATTTGTACCGTTTCGATCTGACGGTCAATCCGAATAAATATTTGTAAAAACCATAGTGTTTAATTTATTAGAAATTTACATAAATATTTCGGCGACCCGTTCCATCGGTAAAAGGTGTTGTAGCTGAAGCGACCATCGGTGAACGGTGTTTTCGGCGAATAGTTCTATCGGCGATGGATTTGTTCGTGGAACCAACCGTCGACTAAGAGTGATTTCGGCGAACCGTACCATCGGCGAAGAGTGATTCGCTATACCGTTCTGAGCTCGGTTAGGTACCTACAAAATGTTCGAAACCTGAATGATGTCCTTTGTTGCACATTTTCAAAAAAAGTTTGCCTTTCTACTTATACTTATGTTGGGATTCTCCTTTCCTCATTGCTCATGGCCCTCTAGGGTTGGCTCTGGCTGGGGTCCCGTGGCATTTTGCCCTAATGCCACCCTACAGTTACGCCACTGCCCAATCGGCCAGATTATTTCTACATTAGCCAACATGAGCCCGCCATCGGTCAAGAGGTTTTCTACCTACTTACGCGATTTAGCTTGTACGAGTCATGCATCTATAGGTAGGTACTCATTCACACAACATTCATATAGCATTTACTTAGTCCGTGGTAGTTAAAACTGTTCAATAAACCATCATCTTTGGCTATCCGTGACTTAACAGTTCAAGGTCACATCTAAGGAGTGTGCGACCCATTCAGCTGATTCAGCAGCGCATACTTACATAGCTAGCTCGCGATTATTGAGCTACCTCACTAACTAATCAACTTTCATAAATCAATAATTAAGTATCTAAAATTGCATCAATTATTATTATCATACATTATCCTTACTTTATAATTGACATTCTTTTAGCGCCAATAATCAACCATCAATGGAAAGCGGTTTTCATAAGACTACTAGCTGCTGCCCGCGACTTTGTCCGCGTGAAATCCTATCCTAACTAAAAGTTTTTATTTTTAATAAAAGTAGCCCAAGTTACTCCTTATTACATCAGCTATCTGCCAGTGAAAGTCCCGTCAAAATCGACCTAGCCGTTTCAGAGATTAGCCGGAACAAACAGACAGACAGACAAAACTTTAAAAAAATGTTATTTTTACCGACTTCAAAAAAAGGAGGTTATCAATTCGACACGTATCTATGTAATATTATTGGGACTGCAATATATTCACATATGACAATCTATTAGGGCTTCCATACAAAATTTTATAGATGTATAGATTATTATGTATGTTTGTCCACGCATTTCTCCGCAATTATTAATCGGATCGTGACCATTTTTTTTATTGGCTTACATTTTTTTCAACTTAGGGAACAGTGCAAGTTTCATCAAAATCGATTTAGTAATTTTCAAGATATGGACTAATACGTGTAAGTGTGACGGCATGGCTTATTGATACGAGCTACGGGTGTCGTGTCAAAGGGAAAACATCTCAAAACCTTGGTCAAATTCTACTGCAATATTTACAAACTATTAGGTACCTACTTATTACAAACATATATTCCAGTTTTTACTTAAAACTAAAAATTACGAAAGAAAGACGAAAGAAGTACCAAATTTAAAAAAATTAAATTGACTTCATAAAGAAATTAACACAAAATTATGAAATAACGGGCAGAAGCTAGTATAAAAAAATACACCCTGCCGGATTCAGAAACAGCTCTACGACATTCGCCTCTCCGATGAACTGTTCACCGACATAACGATAAATATACCTAACAAGAATGTTTCGCCGATAGAACTTTTCAACGGCAAGCAAATCGTCGACACAACCGCTTATAAGAGTTTCTGTGTAAATCGTACCTTAGGGTACAGACTTCCCGGGTCCATCACCCGGGAAGTCTGTAGTCTGACAGGCAGACACGGGCTCTTGACTGCGGCGGTGTTCCCGCCTCCTGGCCAGATGTACCTACATAGTTGGAAGGACACCTTTTTGTTTAAGTCAGTAGGAAAACATCAATGAGGATTTCATCAATTCCGTGAAAAATAGTACATTATGATACGTGTGTGCTATGATCAATGCACACGCGTCTCATACGACGTTTTTCAACACACTTGCGAGGAAAAAAACACGACTTGTATTGTTAGGAAAATGGCGCGCTGGGTTTGTTTTTCCGCGCGCCGCGCTAGTATGCGCGCGCAGGTTTACCTACACCTGCGCGCGCATTGCTAGCGCGGCGCGCGTTTATTTACTTAAAAGCACAGACAAAACCGATAAACAGCCTATAGAAAAAATATAATAAACACAAAATAATGTTTAGACTGATCGTAGTGTTGTCGTACTTATGTCAAATTGTAGTTTAGTTAGTATGGAATTAGAAAATACTATTGGCATAGAGACATATGCATTAATTCAGTGAGAATCCGCAATAATAGAACGCCAGTGATCTTTTCCGTTTAGTTCCGGGAAGGGCGACGGACAATTTAAGGTGAACGCGCAGTGATAGACCGCGAAATTCAAATTTTCTTACGTTTTTTGCAATTCGCAGGTCAGTATCAGGTTGTATCTTGACCAAAATGTGATTCGCGACTATAATACATATGTATTTACAGAATTATAGTCATTACAATCATTAATATATACATATACTTTACTTAGATTTGTTCCCTAAGAACTTTTCCATAAGAGATTTGTTCTTATGGAACAAATCTAACTTAGAAAGATGTATTAATGATTCTAATAATTATAATTCTGTAAATACGTACCTACCTGTTATAGTCGCGAATCATATTTTGATCAAGATACAACCTGACACTAACCTGCAAATTGCAAAAAACGTAAATAATTTAATTTCGCGGGCTACAACTGCGCATTCATCTTAAGGTAAATAAATTTTAGTTCATTTTGGCACCAAGGACAATTCAGACTATTAAAAAAAAATATGCCTCGCAGATTCCTTTTGTCATGATGTTCTCTTTGAAGAGATTAAAAAAAAAACGCACATCTCCGACCTCCAACTAGTAAATTAAATAGTTATCTGTTGCATTATAGGACTAGTGCCGTATCGTAAAGAAAAAGCACGCGTTTTTAATACACTGCATTATGGACCTAAAAGCGGTTCATTAAGAGCCATTTTACGAGCAAGTGTGTTGAAAAAGTTTTTTGCCCATAACTTCCTACGCACCAGCATTTTAGCAGCACTTACCGAGGGTCCTGGCCATGTTTTTCACGATGTGCATGAGTCACTCATACTTACCACATGACTTAATGAAAACCATCGTAGTGCCTATTGTGAAGAACAGGACTTAGTGTTGCAAAGAACTCGAGTCATCGAGTCCTATATAAACGGACTCGGATGAAGAATTACAAGACTCGACTCATTACAATAGGACTCCAAGACTAAACTACTAACTTACTAACTAAATTTTCTACGAGTTCTTGAATGTTAGGTACATGAGAGCTCGAGTCTCTTTGTGGGCTCGAGTCCTTTTTATGCGGCGAGTCGTACTCAAGTCCTCTTCGTATATGAGTCTAGCAATAAAATTGTTACATTTAAAGGACCGGGAGAAAGGCTCGGATAAAAAAATAACAGTATTGAATAAGGATATTTTTAATCATTTATAAATATAAAATTCAAAGTCCTGACTAACTGACTGATATATCAACGCACAGCCTAAACCGCTGAGACATGAAATTTGGAGAATGTGTTCTTTGTGAAGAGTAGGTATCCACTAAGAAAGAGTTTTTCGAAATTCCACCCCTAAGGGGGTGAATGGGAGGAGGGTGAAAGTTCACGTGGACGAAGTCGCGGGCAGAAGCTAGTCATTTATAAACATAATATATTTTTTTAAATGGTTAGATATGAGTTACACCATAACCACTAATTTAAACTTATCACCAATTCCGAGTCTTTTCGAATGATGAGCTTCAAGTCTCATCTTCATGCTCCGAGTTTTTCTTGAAGACTCGAGTTCATTTTAAGAATCGAGTCCTTTGTTAGATTCAAATGGTTGTTAAATGACTCGGGCTCGGCTTGACTCTAGACTCCGAGCCTTGTTAGCACACTGAGTCTTGCATAATTGAGTCGAGTCTCTAAAATTACGACTCGAGGACTCGAGTCCTTTGCAACACTAACAAGACTGGGGATATCGCGGACAGGGGGAACTACCGGCCCATATCTCTAGCAACGATAATTGCTAAATTGTTGGACGGAATGCTTGATTCCTGCCTAGATAAATACATTAACTTACATGACGCGCAGTTCGGGTTTAGACCCGGGCTATCCACGGAAGCTGCTATTGTAGGTCTCAAGCATACTGTTCAATAATACCTATACGGATCGCAGGACACCGGTATATGCGTGATTCCTTGACCTCTCCAGAGCATTTGATCTTGTCTCATACGATGTGCTCTGGAGAAAGTTGGGGAACGTGGGTGTACCGGTGCAGGTGCTCGATATGTTTAAATATTGGTATTCTCACCAAACAAATTTTGTGAGGTGGAATAATACCTACACTCTCTGATTCATATACGTTGGAAAGCGGGGTGAGAAAGAGAGGTTTGACGTCGCCCAAGCTTTTCAACCTATATATGAATGACCTCATCTTCGAGCTCAGTAGCAAGCGTGTCGGTTGCTCGATAGATGGCGTCTGCGTCAACAACATCAGCTACGCGGACGACATGGTGCTCCTGAGCCCGACTGTAAGGGGCCTCAGAGGGTTGTTAAGAGTGTGTGAGGCCTATGTTGGTGCACATGGTCTTGTATACAATGTCCAAAAAACGGAATTTATGATCTTCAGGGCCGCCGGTGGAGGCCCAGAGTATTCACATACCTAATATATCCCTAAATGGCTTGTGCATAAATCGTGTCAAAAAATTCAAATACTTGGGGCATTTAATTACCGAAGGTCTAGAGGACGACAGCGCAGGGCTTTAGCGGTCAGAGATAACATGCTGGCCCGCAGATTCTCCCGCTGCTCTGAGCAAGTAAAAAGAACTTTGTTCAAGGCATATTGTCAAAGCTTTTATACGGGAAATCTGTGGGTGAGGCACACCAAAAGATCACGGGATGTCCTGCGCATCCAGTATAACAACATCTTCAGGATGATGTTGGGGCTGCCTCGCTTCTGCAGTGCATCAGGGATGTTTGCGCTGTATCGTACTGATGGCTTTCATGCAGTCATCCTCAAGAAAACTGTATCCCTGATCTGCAGAATGCGTGGCAGCTGCAACGGAATTCAGAAGACTGTAGCTGATAGAATCTCTTCTCCGATATGGAGATTCTTTATTAAGCGGGTAATTTTAATTTTTTTTTTTTTTTTTTGTTCTTTCTGCTTCACAGCAATCTGTCGTTAACGACAATAAGCTGCTTTTTTGTCCGATATTTCTGGGTTTTATTGGGTATTAGAGCTTGGTGAGAACTTCGTAGTTAAGTTTCTCATTCCTGTTAGGAGCAATAAAATAGTTTATAATAAGTTGGCAACCCCGTTGTTGCGAACCCCTAACATCCGGTGTGACATGGCGGTCTGACTTACCTGTGTAACCGTTGTAACGTTGTTGTAAAACTCCCGTAATCATACATATAATAAAAGGTGTATCATTCTTCACCTGGGTTTATTTTCAAGTCCTCATAATAGGTTATGGGCCCAGGCGTTCTATAATCCTGTTTTAGGTGAAGAACTTGAGATTGGTGTTGTTAGTAAAAACGACGCCGGCTGGTGAGCGCGTGTGGAAGCACGTGGGCATCTTTTATTTCGCTCAAAGTCGAAGTCGGGCTGAGGTCAACGGCGTCTGGTGTATTTGCGGTGCAAGGGAGCACACGCAGTAGACGACAATTGAAACCTATTCGACGGCGGAGCAGTTTTTGAGCAGATCGAGGTTATGGATCAGCTTGGGGCGATGACTACGGGAGGCGGAGCTAAGTTGGAGGGTCCAACAAATTGGAATACGTGGAAATTCCAAACCACTGTACTATTGAGAGCTCAAGAGGTGCTTTCAGTTGTAAATGGCGGAGATGTGAAATCTGCAGCAGATCTAAAGACTGCAGATGTTGCGTGGGTCAAGAAAGATGGCAAGGCTCAAGGAATAATTATGTCAAGGTTGAATGACAGTGTCATGACACATATTTTAACATGCGAAACTGCTGCACAGATGTGGGAGAAACTATCAAACGTCTACGAGCAGAAATCGAGCACTGCGATTCACTTGTTACAGCAAAAGTTTTTAAATTTTAAATTTGAGGGAAACATGGAGGTTTCAATGTTTCTATCCAAACTAGAGGAGCTGCAACTTCAGTTGAAGCAGGCAGGTGAGGAGATATCAGAAAATTTATTGATAACTAAAGTCCTGATGACATTGCCAGAAAAATATTCTCATTTTATATCAGCATGGGAGTCAGTGGACGCAGCTAAGCAGAGCTATGACAATCTAGTTGCAAGACTTCTTGTGGAGGAGGACAGAATGAAGGCAAAGTCAAGTGAAGGTGAAAATGTGGCTTTAGTTGCAAAAACTTCTGAGAAGGTGAAAAAGTGTTATAAGTGTGGCCGGGTTGGACACTTTATCCAGGACTGTAAGAGCAAGAAAGATGTCAGAAAATGCTTCAATTGCCATAAGGTTGGACATTTAAAGAACCAGTGTAAAAACACAAGTAATGATAAGAAAACTGAAGGGCAAAGTAACGCCTTTTCAACAATAACAAAACAAAGTGAGAGGTTATCTTGTGCATCTGACAGCAAGTGGATTGTTGACAGCGGGGCTAGTGAGCACATGACTTCTGAACGCAACTTGTTTACATCTATGTGTCAAGTGAGGAACCGGTTTGTTGTTGTTGGTGATGGGCGACGTTTACCAGTTTTGGGCATTGGTGAAATTGACTTTGTAAACAATAAACTGAGTGAGGTGTTATTCGTGCCAGAACTGAAGCTGAATCTGTTTTCTGTTACAAGGGCTACTATCAAAGGATATAGTGTGGACTTAACAGTGGACAAATGTGTAATAAAGAAAAACAATCAAGTACGTGTTTCAGGGTTGAAAGAAAACAATGTTTATGTTGTATATTTCGAGAAACATGATGTTCAGTGTGCAGTAACTCTCAGTGAATGGCATGAGCGATTTTGTCATCAGAGTGTGGACTATGTGAAGCAGGTGCTTAACAAAAATAATATTGATTACACAGGGGACCACGTCAAATGTATTTCATGTCTAGAGGGGAAAATACATAAACTTCCATTCAAAAGAGTTGAACAGCATACCAAACAGTGTCTGGAGTTGGTGCATGCCGACGTGTGTGGGCCCATGGAGGTTGAAAGTATTGGGGGTTCGAGATATTTCCTGCTTATCAAGGATGACTATAGCAATTACCGTGTTGTGTATTTTTTAAAGAATAAAAGTGAAGCAGCTACTAAAATGAAGCAGTTCGTCAACTGGGCTGAGAGACAAACAGGAAACATGGTAAAAGTCATTCGTACTGATAATGGTGGAGAGTTCATAAACAAAGAATTAGAAGAATTTGTCAATGAAAAGGGAATACACCACCAAACAACAGTACCATATACTCCCCAACAAAATGGGAAAGCAGAAAGGGACATGCGCACATTAGTGGAGGCAGCAAGGTCCATGCTTAAAGGTAAAGAGCTATCGAAAGACTTGTGGGCAGAGGCAGTCAACACCAGTGTGTATGTTTTGAATAGGACGTCAAAGAGCCGAGTGGAAAACCAGACACCTTATGAAACATTTTATACACGTAGTTTTGATATACACAGCTTGAGTGGAGTGTTTGGTGAATACGTATATGTCCATATTCCTAAAGTAAAGAGACTAAAATGGGATGCTAAAGGTGAGAGAGGACGGTTTGTTGGATATGAGGACACTAAGGGATTCCGAGTATACTTTGAGGGCAAAAGAGAAGTTCACACGAAGAGAGATATAGTGTTTTTAGATAGAAAGAAACAAGAAAGTGAACAAGTAATCTCACTAGATGTACCTGTGGAGAGCAATCTACAAAAGGAACATTTACAAGTTGAAGAGGTACAAGAACAGGTGGAGCAGTTACAGGGAGAGGCTGAGCAGGACCAAGGACAGTTTGAGCAGCAACAAGGACAGGAAGAGAGCGAAGGTGAAGGTGAGTCAGAGCAAGAGGACCTGAGTGACGTCAGTCAACATGAAAGCTCTGATTATTGCGATGCTACTGAAAACGTAAGATATACCCGGAGTGGAAGACAAGTGAAGAAGCCTTCGAGGTTCCTGGACGACTTGGGACTAATTGCAACAGAGGGAGAAGCGGCTAGCTACAAAGAAGCTATGGAAAGAGAGGATGCTAATAGCTGGAGAAAAGCTGTGAAAAAGGAATTGAACCAGCTACAGGAAAATAATACATGGACACTAATAGAAAAGATACCCGAAGGAGCAGAAATAATAAGTACCAAATGGGTGTTGAAGAAAAAGGAAGGTCAGAATGGAGAAATTATTTATAAGGCTAGGTTGGTAGCTAGAGGCTTTCAGCAAAACTGTAATGATGATCTTTATTCGCCTGTTGCTAAATTAAATACTTTTAGAATATTTATAGCTATAGCTACTAAGTTAGGGTTAGAGATAAGTCAAATGGATGTGTGTGGAGCATTTTTAAATGCACAACTTAATGAGGAGTTGTATTTAATCTTACCAGAGGGAACTGATTCTAAGTATGTAAAACTTAACAAATCTATTTATGGTCTGAAGGGGTCTCCAAAGTGTTGGAATAATACTTTTAATAATGTTATGTTGTCTTTGGGTTATAAACAATCTGATAAGGATTATTGTTTATACTCTAAATGTGAAGGAGAAAAGAAAACATTTCTGTTATTGTATGTTGATGACATATTGTATTTTGGGAATAACAAAGAACAATTGTGTAAACTTAGAGAAGTATTGTGTAAAACGTTTAAGATAAAAGAAATGGGAAGAATTAGTAAATTTCTGGGGATTGATGTTAAACAAGATTTAAATAAGGGAATTACTGTTATATCACAAAAAGATTACTTGAGAAAATTGTTGTTACAGTACAATATGTTGAATTGTAAAACATTGAAGTTACCTATTGATAAAAATTTTAATTTTCATATCTTAAAGAGAGATGGTTCAGAGAGTACTGAAATAGAGAGTAAATGTAGAAAGCTAATAGGAAGCTTAATGTATGCAGCTATGGGCACTAGGCCAGATATTTGTGCTGTGGTTAATATCCTGAGTCGCTATCAGAGTTGTGCATCTGAACTTTTGTACAAACTTTTGTTAAATGTTTTGAGATATGTAAAAGGAACTACTGATTTGTGTCTAGTATACTATAAAGAGTGTAACGAGTTGTATGCTATGTTGATAGTGACTGGGGTGGCTCTGATGACCGAAAATCGACATCAGGGTGCATTTTTAAAGTGTTTGGTTGTTCAGTGATTTGGTATTCAAGGAAACAGCCAACGGTTACATTGTCTTCAACCGAAGCTGAATATATTGCTTTATGTTTGGCCACTAGTGAGGCCTGTTGGTTAAAAGGTATTATGTTAACATTTGGGTTTGAAGTAAACATAATTGTATATGAAGACAACCAGTCTACCATCAAGATGGCGCAAATGGCTACTGGTAACTCTAGAGTTAAACATTTGGAGATTAAACAGTCATTTATTAAAGAAAAGTTGGAAAAGAAAGTTATAATTTTGAAATATGTGAATACCAGTGACCAAGTTGCAGACATAGGTACTTACCAAAGCATTGGGTGGGGTAATTTTTGAAAGATTAAGGGATAGATTGTTTAATACTTAATTAAGGGGAGGTTTGTTGTTAAGGGGGAGTCATTGTGTTAAGGGTTCGTTGGGTTACCTTTAGAAGTGAAACAATTGTGAGACTTGTTTAAATATTTTATTGAGGGGAGGTGTTAGGAGCAATAAAATAGTTTATAATAAGTTGGCAACCCCGTTGTTGCGAACCCCTAACATCCGGTGTGACATGGCGGTCTGACTTACCTGTGTAACCGTTGTAACGTTGTTGTAAAACTCCCGTAATCATACATATAATAAAAGGTGTATCATTCTTCACCTGGGTTTATTTTCAAGTCCTCATAATAATTCCAATTAGATAAATCTGTCCAGGAGAGTTGGGACGCTATGTCTTTTCAATCTCTTAAATTGCAGGCCACCATCACCACTTAGTTTCAGAGCAAGTTCATTTTGATGTTTTGATATTCTCTTCTGGTATTTGTTGCTGTATTGTGTTATCTCTTGTTTGACTGTAGGTATTTTCAAGTCTTGATATATGTATTAGCTTGTTACTAATATATTGTGGTATGCTAAAGATAACTCTTAATATCTTCGACTGAAACCTTTCTAAAATCTCAATATTACTTTGGCTGGCCGTGCCCCAAAGCTGGATACCGTACGTCCAGATTGGTTTGAGAATTGCTTTGTAGACTGTCAGCTTGCTTTGTGTGTTCATTTGTGAGTGGTAATTTGAACTGAATATATTTTTATTTGTAATTTAACTTAATTTTATTTATTGTAATTTTTTATCATTAATTTTTATTTTATTTCCTTTTTATTTAATTTTTTGTATTTTATTGTAAATTGGACTGTATGGAATTATGGATCAATTAGTTATCTGAAATAAATGAATTTTATTTATTTATTTATTATTTTGATAGGTGATGAACGTGGAGTTGTGCAATTGCATACATACCTACCTATAGTGTGTAGGAGCTACGACAACAGCGTGTACCTACGGCATAATTTTAATTATTAAAAATTAATTAATATAGCACGTAGCTATGCCTAGAATACATCGAGTCCACGCAAACAAAGTATGCAGGTGTGAATTCTAAACCACTAAGTATTAATATTAGTTTCAAACGCATAAGTCATTTTTAAAATTAATTTTGCCGTAGCTAGGTAAGTATACGCTCTTGTCGTACATTATGTATATAATTTAAACACGATATTTTATAAAAACATTTATTTCATATCTAATAGTGGGGGTTTGCTAACAATTCAAAAGTAGGTAATAATTGCTAAAACAACATAATAACAACAGTAATTATATACTGTAAGATTTCTATTATATAAAATTAACTTGCAGCGTAATGAATAATTGATTCAAAATTAACAATAGGTACATATTAAAACAGCATAGCTATTCACAACCGCTCGACAGGGTTCCGAGTTGAAACTGATTTGCCTAGTCTATAAGAATAGCGGTCGTTTATTTGGAAGTAAACAGTCAAAATTTTCGAGTTTTGGATTTGAAACCAGCGTTAAGAGGACTCCTTCGATAACATTGATTGATGTTCGATTCGGCTCGGAACCGTATCGAATGGTTGTGAATAGCTATGCTGGTCAGAAATTCATGAAATTTAATCATACATAAGTACCACTTTCCGACTCTAAATTACTAGAGGACTCTAGGCTAATTCGCATAGTCTGTTTCAAATTACTTTACCTAGGTACCCTGACCATTATTATAATATTCTGACCAATATATGGTACTCTAAAAAGTACCTATCTAAAAAAATCACAGACATTTTATAATAACTAATAAGGCAAGCATATTTATACTAATTCATTAAAAATTTAAATACATATATTAATATAATATAGATATATTAATAATAAGTATAAAAATATTATAAGACGTAATCATTAGGTAAACGGTAGATACAATAGGATACGGTTTAAATAAAAATTTGAAATAGCTAAAATTTTAAACTATAGATACATAGGTACTTAAATTCCAGTCAGGATTGTCCCTAGGGGATGTAGAACTAACGTGTATAAGTAGGTATAGATTATCGTAACACGGTAGGTAACAGTAACATGTATTCTTATTACTAATTAAAACACACAGATAAATGCTACTTGGACTGGAAAGCTCAGTAGAATAGGAATGAAAGTGCGCTTGCCTTTCACCCTTCATAAACCCTATTCTGTAATAAACTGACTTGCTCGAAGGAGCACAACACTGCACGAGTGGGAGAACAATAACACTACTCGGGCGGGGGGACAATACACAGACTAATCACGTTATGGACACTTCACTACCTAGCACCTAGTGCTATTGGAATTTCTGATCGGCCAGTCAAGGCAAACCAGAGACGAGGGGAACTGACTAAGCATACAATTAAGCTAAATAGGCCTTCTGAAACAAAGGAACACAACACTGCTCGAGTTGGGGAACAATGACGCGGTGTGGGAACTTTACTACCAAGCACCTAGTGCTGTCGGAATCTCTGATCGGCCAATCAAGGCAAACCAGAGGGGAACTGACTAAGTATGCAATTTAGCTAAATGGGCCTTCTGAATAGAAGGAACAACACTGCATGGGTGGGGGGAACAATAACAATGCTTGGGCGGGGGAACTATAACATGGACATAACACGGTGTGGACATCTAACTACCAAGCACCTAGTGCTTTCAGAATCTCTGACCGGACAATCAAGGCGAGCCCGAGACAAGAGGAAGTAACTAAGTCTACAATTGAGCATAGAATAGGCCTTCTGAATTGAAGGAGCACGACACTGCACGGCTAAGGGAACAATAACAGCGACATAACACGGTGTGGAAACTTCACTACCAAGCACCTAGTGCTTTCGGAATCTGATCAGCCATTCAAGGCAAATCAGAGACGAGGGTAACCGACTAAATATACATTTGAGCTTAAAATATACCTTCTGAATTGAAGGATCACAACACTGCACGGGTAAGTGAACAATAACAGGGACGTAACACCGTGTGGACACTTCACTACCAAGCACCTAGTGCTGTCGGAATCTCTGATCGGCCAATCAAGGCAAACCAGAGGGGAACTGACTAAGTATGCAATTTAGCTAAATAGGCCTTCTGAATCGAAGGAACAACACTGCACGGGTGGGGGGAACAATAACAATGCTTCGGCGGGGGAACTATAACATGGACATAACACGGTGTGGACATCTAACTACCAAGCACCTAGTGCTTTCAGAATCTCTGACCGGCCAATCAAGGCGAGCCCGAGACAAGAGGAAGTAACTAAGTCTACAATTGAGCATAGAATAGGCCTTCTGAATTGAAGGAGCACGACAATGCACGGCTAAGGGAACAATAACAGCGACATAACACGGTGTGGAAACTTCACTACCAAGCACCTAGTGCTTTCGGAATCTGATCAGCCATTCAAGGCAAATCAGAGACGAGGGTAACCGACTAAATATACATTTGAGCTTAAAATATACCTTCTGAATTGAAGGATCACAACACTGCACGGGTAAGTGAACAATAACAGGGACGTAACACCGTGTGGACACTTCACTACCAAGCACCTAGTGCTGTCGGAATCTCTGATCGGCCAATCAAGGCAAACCAGAGGGGAACTGACTAAGTATGCAATTTAGCTAAATAGGCCTTCTGAATCGAAGGAACAACACTGCACGGGTGGGGGGAACAATAACAATGCTTGGGCGGGGGAACTATAACATGGACATAACACGATGTGGACATCTAACTACCAAGCACCTATTGCTTTCAAAATCTCTGATCGGCCAATCAAGGCGAGCCCGAGACAAGAGGAAGTAACTAAGTCTATAATTGAGCTTAGAATAGGCCTTCTGAATTGAAGGAGCACAACACTGCACGGGTAGGGGAACAATAACAGGGAAGTAACACGGCGTGGACACTACACTACCAAGCACCTAGTGCTGTCGGAATCTCTGATCGGCCAATAAAGGCAAACCAGAGACGAGAGGAGCTGACTAAGCATATAAATTATATAATATACATATATATTTCCGGTATTTCCATTATTTTGGCAAGAGAGTATTATTTCGCGTAGATAATATATCTACTTTTGTGATCACAATAATATAAGAAACAGAAAAAGCTCTATTTAATTTATCATTTTCTGTAAATCCATCGTTCCAATCGTTTATGTTTTCAATTTATGAGATGCAAAGTAGATCTTATAAAAGTTATAGTATTCATAAATGATAAGTAAAAATATTTGATACCTAATCTATTTTCTTATTAAGAGTTCCCAAATTGAATTTAGGCAATTTTTTTGTCCTATCTAATGTTATAAATTTACAGTAAATTCTTTTTTTTATTTTCCGAAAGAACACTACGATAATTGTTTGCAACAAAAGTTCTGTACTTTTTAAGTACGTTTGCCAAAATATGTTGATATTGGCGTGATATACCTTCGCATATAATATAGACATACAATAACTGGAAGGTTCGACTGCTACAACAGGAAGTCTTATCAAATATATACCTACAAGACTTATTAAGTAGCAATCCTATGATTATTTAAAAGACATCGAATAATAACATATAATAATACTGACAACATTTAAATATATACAGGGTTATTTTAAATTGGCTATCTAAACTCCGCAGACGCGATGGGTATCGATTTCTAGACACGATAGATATAAAAAATAAAAAGACTTGATGTTTTTTTTTTGTGAGGTCTACGACCGCTGTTGTTATTACTGTTTTATTATGTTTTATCGTGTAGATATCGATACTCATTGCGTCTGCGGAGTTTAGCTAGCCAATTTAAAATAACCCTGTATATTCACAAAAATAAACTTTTTTTTTAATTTTATTTCCGTAAATGGCTGTTCAAAAGCTGTTCCGATTGGTTGGTTAGGTGTTTCGATATTCCCCGTACCTACCCCTAGGGATAGATATTACCTACCAATGATTACAGATTTTTAATTTATGATATTATGATTTGGAACAACAGTCCGTGGTAAGATTATTGACCTAATTCTGATTAAAATGAACGCTAGAGGCATTCGTGTAAGTAGCTTCAAAAATATTACAAAAAATACTACATAAAATTCAAGTATAATATCGATGTTCAGTAAATCTAAATTATTAATTAAAAAAATCAAGGCTGAGCTTCTCGATCATTTCACCAAAAACAAAACTTTAAAAGACAATCGCTTCGGAATTTCGCTAAGTGATATTATTGTTAAAAGTGTGTGACGTCACACTGCAGGGCAAAGACCTCCTTTCTACGTACTCTCTTTCTACGTTTCTCTGTTTATAGCTGCTTAGGTGTACCTAAGGACCAAAATACACACGCTACTTTTTGCATCAGCGATCGGCGATTTTGCGGCTGTATCGATGCTGCATCGCGTTTTGGCGACTCTCTGCGTACGGACGCGGTATCGGAATCGCGCGCTTTAGCGACTGCTCCGATGCTGCATCGCGTTTTGGCGACTCTGCGTTCGGACGCGGTATCGGAATCACGCGTTTTAGCGACTGCTGGCGCCAATGCCAAATCGCTGCGACCGGCATCCGAATGTGTGCGGAGTGTAGCGTTCAGCCGCTGTATCGAGCTTCCGAAAAGCGGCTAAATCGCCGCGTTTGGCGTTTTTAAGTGTGCGGTGTGGAATGCTTGGTCGCTGCATTTAGCTTCTAAAAAGCAGCTAAATCGCCGATCGCCGATGCAAAAAGTAGCGTGTGTGCTTTGGCCCTAAGCAGTTCTTGTTATGTGATAGGGAAGAATTAATAGATAGCTATGCAACGCACCCACGCACAAAAATTTGGCTTGTGTCAGATCAACAATGTTGCAGCGTATGCATTGCTAGCCTTATGAAAATTTTAATAGATTACCACCGCACAGGCAAAAATAATAAGATAAGTGAAATTGTGGTGCAATATGGGTGAAATTATAATCATTAACAAGTTCGCGAAGCAGAGAAGCACAGCCTTAAACTGTGGGGTTTTAAACAAACGAATATACAATCAGAAGAAGAAGAGCATCTTGATATTATTGACAGTTTAGTATGGATTGAACAACGAAAGAATGTTTAAACAAAGATAATTTGGTTTTAGGTCGTTTCGTCTAAACCGACCTTTATACGCTTAAAAAAAGGTTTTAAACTAAACAACTGAAGTTCTGTTGTTCATGTAGGTACCTACAGTCAGGGAAAATAACTGTTAAGCAGATTGACAATCTACATCAATTTGGCGTATTAAAATCATATAATACAACTGTCAAAAATGACAGTTGTCATTTACAATTTAAGTTTGTAGTCAATTTGATTAATAATTAAATTACCTGACTTTACATCCAGATACCACCAGGGAATAAATAGAACTTAGGTAGGTATTTACTCTTCCGTCTATTGCTTTTTAATAAGATGCCGATCCTGACTCCCGGAAGTTCCCGCAGCCTCCGGGTCACGCTCTTCTGGGAGCTCTCTAATCTCAGCGAGCATTGGTCGTGAGTTTTTTCGAAAAGCTTTATTTCCTAATCTGTGCTTCAATTTCAGTACAGCAATCTTTTGGGGCATTGCCACAAATACTGTGTGGCCATCATTCCTCTCAATAACATCAACATTCAATATTGGGCACCAGATGGCGGCAGCATTATTATGTTCAATCAAGTTGAACTGTCGTAACGGTTTTCTGTTAAAAATATCTAATCCTCCTTGTGCATACGGAGCATAATAAATGCGTAATATTCCAGAGTGAGAGCCGACAAAGAATATGTCACCATATTGTTTGATCACAAAGACATCTCTCAAGAGGCCTACTGGAATCGATTGATTCCACATATACATCCATTGGAAGTAGATTCGCCAATCGATATTTTCCAATAACTGGTACTTCTGCAGCTGTTGAAGTAAGTTAAAGCCTGTGTTCAGGGTTCCTCTGTTGACGTAGTAATTCTCCTTTTCTATCGTGTATATTTCACGTTGAGCAGTGAGGACGTGGAGATTTCCATCACTGTAACCGATGGTCATGATCCCTCGAAGTCTACTGGACAAAATATTTGCGTGTAATGTTTGGCAGCGCCAGTACATAACAAAGATCTCATCATTCAAGTTCACAAAGTACAGTTGTTCTCCAGCCAATGTGAACAATTTAACATTGTAGAATGTGACAGTAGAGCTCTCCATTTCGTGCCTCATTAATTTTCGTATGACGAATAAATGTAGACTGCTGTTCAACACAACGATGACATTTTCAGTTTCTATGTATTTCGAATAGTCTCCCAACATACGGGGTCGATGCGACAGATCCAATGTTTGAGTGTCGTAATAAACAATGCATCCCTTCTTAAGAACTCCTATGATTCCATCGTCGAGTATCTTGAAGTTTCGGATTTCTTGATTGGCGTGTGTAGCAGAACACAGCTCCGCATGCATTCCTCTGGCCTCCTTTAACAGCCTCCAGAAAGATATAGACCGGTACAAATTAAACCAGCCAAGTCCAGGCTGCGCTTTTTTGCGAGCGACCTCATAAACATGGGCAAAGTCCTTTTTACAATGCCGACGCCACATCTTTTCGTTTATAGACATGCTGTCTATCACGGTTCTCCACTTCGTATTTACCTGGCGGTAGCGAATCAGATCTTTGGCGGGTAAATACTCAAAAATGATTTCTAAAATTTCTGGTGGTAGGTAGTTCATGAGGCCGGCAGGATCGTAGCCCTCTGCCATTTTTAAAGTTGTTTTCACTCGTATTTATGTGACTAGTACTCACTTAGATCGTATTTATTCACCATAAACTTATTTGTTTTAGCACTTGTTTTGTTGAGCACTTGTGACAATACGTCAACACGGCTACACCGCGGCGCGGACCACCAACTTATACTTTGTGGCAGTGTTGCCAGGTAAAAGTAGAAAGTTTCAGCAGAAATTAGTTGACCAGAAACTTACAGAAGAAAACAGCAAACGTACAAAAATCTACTGTTTAACATTTTCATTGTATGTTTTAATGCCAGAATAATATCAAAACTAAAATAAAACCATATTTTCGCCACGAATAAACAAAAAATGAAGTGAAGTGGAAGAACATCGTGCATAAAGCCACGAAGGCTTTTCAGGGACACGACCTTCAGTAATGAAGTACGTGACCAAGAAGAGAAAAAAATAAAAAACAAAACAAATCATTTAATTAATTTTAAGTAACCATTTAGGCACAAGTATTGTGATGTGATGGCCCAGATGATGGTTAAGGGTTCAAACCTGGGCAAGTACCAATGTGACTTTCCCAATTCATAATGTACTACTTAGTTTCTAAGTTTATTTTGGACATCACAGGCACCGGCGAAAAAATGAGATCGTGAGGAAACCTGGACGTAAAACCTAAATATAAGTCAAGCGTGGTGATCAATGGTCATGCCTTTTTTGTATGGGAAGTGGCCTTTGTCCTGCAGTGGGACAGTAAATGACTGGTATTATTATTTAAATCTTGTACTTATTTACTTTTGATATTATGCTCTAAGGTGCGATTAGCGAACCGATATCAACAGCCACAGATATGAAGGTCAGTTCGCAATTAAAGAAAAAAAGGTAATTCGGTAAGCAGAGCTTTCTCAAATTTAGTAGATCTACTAGTATATCTCCTGGCAACACCGATATTGATAGAAAGAGATAGAGGATCGGGATATTGATCCAAATTGCGAAAGCCCGGGGACGGGAGCTCAGGGGTCGTCAACCCACGCCCCCGTTTTATTTCTCGGAATTGACAGAACACTGTACCTGCGTACATCCCGTTTCACGGTAAGAAGATTATGCCTATTTTTGTAAAATAGGGCAATGTTTTTTTTGGGATTCACCTCCATAAAACTAGTTTTAATGGTAGGTACGAATGTGATATTGAGGTGGTTTCCAAGGCAAAAATATAATCAAGTATGTACAGTCAACAAAAGATACATAAGTATGCAGGACCGTCGGATATAGTTCAAGTTTGGTAAGAAACCGATGGATGTTGTCGACTGAAATTTAATTTCAGAAATGAGCTGTTGAACATCCATCGGTTTCTTCTACTATATCCGAAGATCCTGCATACTTATTTCTTTTGTTGACTGTACATAGTTGTGTGTCAGCCGCTCTACGCATGCCGGTTAGGTAGCTGTCTTCCCCTCAAGATTTCGTCTAACCCAGCGGTCATCGCATACCATAATCAGCCTATAACGTTCCCACTGCTGGGACACAAGCCTCCTATCTGTGGGAGAGAATAGGCCGTAACCCACGACGCGGGCCAAGTGCGGGTTGGTATTGTTGGTAGATGTCACATGCCTTTGAATTATTGGTCCTAAGACATGCCGGTTTCCTCACGATGTTTTCTTTTACCGTTTTTGAGAGCAATGATGATGAAATAAATCACACAAAGTGCCTGCCTGGGTTCGAACCCACGACCTACAACTCGTAAGTCGGGGCCGTTGCCACTGGGCCACCACGCAGCGGTCATCGGTTCTATTGTAGACGAAAGTACGCCGAACTTCCATTGAGTAATTTTGGAAGCTGTGTTATACCCGTAGACCGGCTAATACTTCAAATTCCATTGCGTCAATTATCTACAGATGGAATGCCTCCCTCTGACTTAGCGCAACAAGTTCCAAGCTTCTAACATTGTCACACTTATAGCACGGCAGTGGCGCCAGAACAAGTTCAGTTGTTGTCTTGTTCAAGTCAAGTTTGAACAAGTTATTTCGTACCGGCTGAAAATAATAACAATAATAGTTTGAAACCCTTAGTGCATAAGAGATATCCAATCGTCAGCTGATCCAATAGGTGCTAGGGGAGTCCAAAGTTATACATGTCAGAGTTGTAAAATCCCCAAAAACTTTAGAGACGATTTTAGGGACCAACTACAACAAGAAATAGTCAGCTGCGTGATTTTAGATTAAACAATGTTTTTGAGAAATAATTGCGTTAAAATAAAGCTACCTCAAGTCACGTGACATTGAGTGCGAATCAGAGCGCGACACGTCACATCTTCCAGACGACAGTTTGACCCCTCAAGTGTCAACAGTGGGTGCGCCAAAGTTCACCTAAATTTTCAACTCCGATAATTGGAAATCCGAAAATGTTCTTCCTAACATTTTTCATCCGAACAATCACAATTCCTAACTACTCTGTCTCTAATGTTCATAATTCCGAATCATTCAACTTCATAATGTCAGTAGCAATAAACATCTATTATACTTTTATTTGTTTTCCTATATTTTCTCAACGTAACCATCTTTTACACTATTATTCAAAGTCATATCTTTTTTGTTTAGATCGTCAACATAGGATGCAAAAGCGAGTAAAGGGCACCCCGAGGTTCGGTTTGGTTAGGTTACTTTAAACCCTTTACACAGAAATAGGGGCCCCGCGAAGCGGGGCTCCGTCGACATAGGATGCAAGGGCGAGCGAAGGGCACCCCGAGGTTCGGTTTGGTTAGGTTACTTTAAACCCTTTACACAGAAATAGGGGCCCCGCGAAGCGGGGCTCCGTCGACATAGGATGACATAGGATGAAAAAGAAAGTTTTTATCATATTAGACTAAATAAGTTTTATGTCTATTGAGTGGTATATCAAACGATTTTATATTGTCTGTTATTCTTATAGAAATTAGTTACATTAAAATTATATCAATCGTTTATTATATTAACTGATCATTATATCAAATAAAATATAGGTTCAGTTGTTATATCTTGTAAATATTAGAGGTTTTGTAATTATATCATCTATTACTTACCCGTATAAACTCCCAGGCAATGAAAATATTATGGTAGTTATGTTTAGGGATAAAAGCGTTATGATAAAAAACAGTAGGAGTTTAAAATATTTACATTAATGATATTATTAATTACAATTTTCGGAAACATGAGTGTTATGAATATCGCCGGTAGCACTACAAATAGTATGAATGAAAACTTTAGGATGAAAAATTTTAGGAAGAGTGATCATTCGGATTACAAATCGTTAGGAAGAACAATTTCGGGTAAAGAACTTTAGTTGAGCCCCGTCAACGGTACACCATATGTACAATTGTTCATAAGAAAAAGTGCTCGATATGTCAACGGTACACCGTGTGTACACAACAGTGTCATGGTTCTATTGTCATTGTCATTGTTAAAATAATGTCTTTACTGCGCCCATTCAACTACTCCGACGCGTGGGGTGTTTCGACAGGTAGGCGGGCAAACGTGTGAGAGGAAAAACTTTTAACATCAGACGTAAACGACTTTACACGAGAATAATATGCAATCTTAAATGGGATTAAGCATTGTGTGAACCTGCTGAGTGCTGCACCGTCATTTATTGCCCGACTGTGCCAGAAGGAGGATGTTTTTCGGATTTGGTTACCACCTCGAAAAGTATGAAGGCCCAAAACAATAATTCTCTTTGAAATGAATATATGAATGGTCCATGATACACGGAAATGGATTGTCAAAGTCAAACGAATGTTTGTACGGGTTGCGTTTGCCTTTGAGGAATTAGCGCTTTGACATATTCATCCAATTTAGCGATGCAACGTATCATTTGTAGCAAGCTAGCTAATATTATAAAGGCGAAAGTTTGTGTGTGTGTGTGTTTATATATGTTTGTCACTTCTTCACGCTCAAACGGCTGGACCAATTTTGATAAAATTTTGTATGGGGGGGTATCTGACACCCTGGATTAACATATAGGCTACTTTTTAATCCCAATATTCCTACGGGATCGACACATATGCGGGTGACAGCGCGGGGCGCAGCTATAGTTGATGTATAATTAAATGAAATTCGAAATTAATATAAATCTGATTGATTTTATACCTAATGAATATAACCTGTCTTTTTAAAACAGCGATTTGCTAGTAGTTAGATTTGATAGGGGTTCTTGGATAAATTATAACAGCCGCACGGGTCGATCGAAAGTTAAGCTACGCTTGCCGAGGTCGGTCCCTGGATGGGTGATCATCCATTACATATCGAGATACCTCCGAGTCTCGGAAAGCACGTTAAGCCGTTGGTCTCGGCTGTCATTTGTACATCTTTGACAGTCGTTATAGGTAGTCTGTAGCCCGAACGTCTCCCCGAATGTCAGTCTTACCAAGACCAATAAGGGGTATCCTACTCCGTTGCCAAAATAAGCCGTCGCTTCATGTAAAATACTGATATTCAGCTGCATCGGATTAAACTGGAAGCCGACACCAACATAGTTGGGAAAAGATATGTATATGATATGGATCATCATCCGGGAGCCGGAGGCCTATGTCCAGCAGTGGACGTCTTTTGGCTGAAATGATGATAAATGGATGCAGATAAGGATTTGCTAGTAGTTTCTTTAATATTTTGGGATGCATGAAGAAGCCTCTTCGTGTAGCTCAGTTTGTTCCGCCAGTTACTCAACTGAACAGGGCGCTCGGCGCATCCTGGACAGTCACACCCTGTGGTCACACCCAACACCTTATTTGACTGGCCAATTCCTCTGTTCTTCTTGTTTGGTTTTTTTATGGACGGAAGTTTGTTTTCTTAGCTTTAAGTATGAACACAGACATTTATATACTTATTTGAAATCTTTTAAATAGCCAAAGTAGTAGCGAGACGACTATTTTATAATCGACTCCATTTGCATTTTATAATGTTTATATTTCAACCAATCAAACAATCAATCTAATCATCCATTCATTTGGGAATTCAATACTGTAGTCAATCAATCATTGATTTTGGATACCCGTGTACACTTTCACAGATTTTCTTGAAGTCCCATATAATGGGAGGCGAGCTTATCGCTTTTTACTAGCACAAATCCAGACTTTGTCTTGTTATTAGACCGATATCACATTGCTTGACAGCACAGTGGCGTGCATTGGTTTTCAGAATAGGTAGGCACTAGGCCGGGTCTAGTCAGGCAAAGGCGGTCACTAATCAGAAAAAAAAGTGAGGTCAAAAGTTATTTGAGGTAGGTTATTTGAGTAGGCATGCCTACTTAAGGGTGATAAATTGCGAAGGTCGAACGTCATGGTATTACGCGTGAGACGTACGTATTTTTAATTTTGTCGTATTAATTTGAACGAGCAAAGACCAATGACAATGTGCGAATAGTACGGCAGCCGAGTAGGCCGTCCGGCGACTGCCTACAGCCGCGCGTGTTTGTATGAAGATTTTGTTTTTTGTTAGGTATGATAATTTAGTGAGTTTCTTAACTGTGGGGTACACACAGTAAAATGTAATTGACAGGTTTATGTTGATATATCGAGGTAGGCACTGCTTATATGCCTATATGCATTGCACGCCACTGGACAGGGTTCGATCCTAGGAACCCCGCTTAGGAATCGCGCTTTTGACCACTGCCAACGAAGCAGACACACACACGCAGACACACAGAGAGAGAGGCGAGAGTACAGTTTGCAGTCGTTCATTAGGTTTACTGTAAACATTCATAACAGAGTACCTACATGAGCATGACACTGTCTCAGGTATAATATATGTCGCAAATGGAGTGTCGAATCCGCTGTTTTACATAACCGCTAGCCGTTTTACAAAACAGCTCCTTGCTGATGACGGCTGAATGACGTTTAGCGATATTATACATAATTACTGAACTTTAACTTGCAGAATTACATAAAAGTTTTGCATTTATCACTGCAGTATGTTAACGATTAGAGGTTATGTAAAACAGCTTGAAATAAAACATGTAGATTTTAGTTCTAAATTATGACGCTCGTGGCTCTGTGTGTCATAACAACAATAATGGCGTCCAGAACAGAAATAAATAAAACGAGTGATGAGTGAAAATTACCCTAAATCAAGAGGAAACAGTGGTTTTAAGAACAATTTTAATATTAAGATTTATAGTTTTATGAAAAATGGTCCAAAAAATACTAAATCAACTAGTAACTACGACCAACTTGGAAGTAGGACGGTTGCGGTTGGTCACAGCATGCACACAAGCGACACCCGTCAACGGCAAAGGCAACTGCAGCCGTCGACGAGTGTTAACTGCAGACGTCGACGGCAGTCGCCGACGCGTCGACGGCTGATTGTTACTGCAGATAAGGCATTTTGCATTACGTCTAAACGTGGGTACCAGTTTTGTTAAACGTAACACTAACATAATCATTACATAACGGAGCCTTTTTGTAAAACGGCTAGCGGTTATGTAAAACAGCGGATTCGACAATTCATCTGCGGCATACAGCGTGTACCAAATGTGTACAAAACTTTAATACTTACTCAACCCAAATGCTTAGGACATCTGATAGTTTTTCGCGATTACGATGTTGGTCTCATAGAACAAGTTGTTGAGTTTGATGGTCTCTACTGCACCTTTAAATATGACCACTCATCTCTGATACACGCTGGTAGAGAAGAAGATGGTCGAAGAAGGATAGTCCAAACACCAGTCAAAAAGAAGAACATACCTGTTGTTGTTTTTCTTTTATTCTGAAATGAGGTTAATTGGTAAAATAATCGTTGTCTTTTCGGCCGTCAATGATTACAGTTCCCATATTATTATTATACTCTTTGGATCACAGTGTAACTTATGACTGCTCGAGACCATGTCACAAAGACAAAGATGGAAAATATTATTATTTTACTATAAAGTATTAATTTTTCAGTATTTTTACCTGTTAAGCAACTTGTTTCTCTCTTGTGCTGTAGTGAATAAAGCACGAGAACAATGCACTCGGTATTTAAGAAGCATTATTACGATGTGATGAAGAGCGGCCAAGAAGATACGATACTAGAATCTGACACATCTAATGAGGATTGTGTACGAGAAGTTACTCCAAATTCAGACGTGGGTTGCTACGCTAGGGCGCATCGGAAATCGAACTCAGTTCAAACATATTTTACTCCGAACAACAAAAACTTTCGAAATGAATATACAGTCACCAGTCATGAAGACAGTGGTTCGGTAGCTCCGGACATCCCTATCAACGTAGGGGGGTACTCCTTTCAGCACAGCCGGAGTTATGAAGATCTCGCTACCATCCGCAGCCGCAGTTCTCAAGTTACACGTACAAGTCATCAGCAGCATCCATGGGTAAAAACTTGGAAAACAGCTGTCGTCGCTGAACCGAGTGCTGTCGATTTTTTCCAACAGAAAAAAGGACTGGAGTCCGAGAAAACAGTAAAATGTGATGATGAATCTACTCAGTGCGAATGTGTGCCGTCTAAAATGAGAATTAGTGATTGTAATGATTACCAGTGTATACCGAGCAACAGAGGCCTGGCTGCTTGTCGTAATTTCTCGCTAGGACCGCCGGAGTCCCGTCGCTTGCAGAACGAACATTGTAAGACCAAGCTCATCGGAGGCTGTCGTGTGCCAGTGTGCAGGAATTATAAGAGCAGATTTTGATTGTTTATTTGTTGTTGATCTTGGCTTTTTTTTTGTAATCGTTTAGCTTTTATATTTAATAAATTTTACTGCGAAATGTTGCGTTTTAACAAGAGGGTTGGTAAAGGTTGAATAAGTTTGTTATGACTTTACCTGCACTGTGCACAACGCCGGACAAACGGCTTCTGTAATACAATACCTCATACTTTCAATCAATACTTAAAGATAAGGAGAACTTATTTATAGGTTACAGGTATAGAGACAGTTCGGACCTTGACTGTCCAAAACAAAATTAAACATCTCAATGATCGTTTACGTGCAAATCAACAAAAACAAGTTCTGGTTTATATCTATTTTAAACGTAAAAAATTTGTAATTTGAAAAAAAAAAAACTACTGTTTTGAACCTGCACTTATTGCGAGGTGTCTGCTTAGTTTTTGTGTCGATTATTTACGACAGACCCGTCAGTGCAACAGCACTTATCGAGGTTAAGCTTGTCGAGTAGCTGTCATCAGCAGCCACTGTGCAACGCCAGATAAGCTTAATGTGCTGTGTTCCCTTTTTTGTGAACTTCGTAGTTCGTAGTACTCATTTAATAAATAGCTTTTGTTCACAACTTTGCGTTCGAAGTTCAATACATTGTAGCATTATTTTGGTAGTTTATCGTCCGTGTTAATGTAGATATTATTTACTCTTTCAATAATAAAAAAGTATTCATTGAAAATATAAAAACATTATCTTCATGTAGTTTCTGTTTACCTTTTAAAGTCGGCACCATCAGGAACGGGGTCCAAGCTACACAAGCAGCTGCAAATTGCTGTTTGGATGCAGTTGACATAACTTCATGGGAACTGCCAACCGACTGCGCAGTCTATCGGCAGTTATAAGGCAGTCGGTTAGCAATTTGGGTGTAGCTCAAATGTAGTCCGTCTATTTACATTTGATTTAGATACACTATAACCTTTTGAGTTGGAGCTCGTCCGGGAAAGTTCTACCGCAATAAAAGATCCGCTGAGCAGCATCGCTATGAAGGGTACAGGCGCCAACGTTATTATTACAGACAGATTAATTCCATATTTCAGCTTTTTGTCTGGGATGGCAGTGCATGCAAAGCATCTCTTATTGCCCCAGTTGTTTAAAAGCCTCATTGATTTAATCTGGGTGGCAGGGACAATGACGCGCAACCTGCTAGCATGGATTCAGAACATGAGTCTCAAACACCCTGCGTTGAAACATTTCGTTGCTTATTTTAAAAAAAATGTTGTTCCATGCAGGGGGTCCAGGATCATGTGTTGAATTCAAGCGGTTTACGGTTTTGTCCCTGTTCCTGTTTTGTAATGAGGTTTAAAAGCAGTATTTTTTACCGATTGGTCTTCAGCAGCAGTGAGCAGTGGTGTCCCAGTGGTAACGGCCGCGACTTACGAGTTGTAGGTCGTAGGTTCAAACCCAGGCAGACGCTTTACTTTGTGTAAATTATTTCATCACCATTGCTCTCAAAACGGTGAAGGAAAACATCGTGAGGAAACCGGCATGTCCTAGAACTAAAAATTCGAAGACATCTACCATAGAAATGATCTATGACATCTACCAACCCGCACTGGTCCCGCGTGGTAGAAGCTCACTCTCTCTCGAAGAGAGGAGGCCTGTGTCCCAGCAGTGGGAACAATATACCTAGGCTGATTATGATGATGAAAAAAGAGGTGTTGAGATAGTCGAATTTAAACAATCAAAAAATTATAAAGTGTTTATTTAAAAAAAAGAAACAGCTTATGACTAATAAAATAAATCTTGTCCGTTTAGAGACACAAGTTTCTAAATAATACATAAAACAATGTGAATATGAAAATATTAACATAATACTTTTGTGTCGCTTATGATTACTTTATTCTAGCAATTCACTAATGACTTTGATAAATATCCTACTGGTTTACATTTACTATATTATAAGTATCTTATAATGATTACTGCGATTATATTTAAGTTAAGTAATTAAGACTTTTAGCAATTGAATCTAGGTAGGTACTCCATGCATTTTGCGTCAATCATAAAACGACTTTATAAAACTTAAGTTGAAGTTATAGGCCAGTCACAGTAGACACAAAAATCGCGTTATTTAGGTCGCAAAAAATTGCACTAACTGCTTTTTTGAGATGTTGTTAGGATAGATACCAATAGCGTAAAACCAAGTTTGCAGCTTACAAAGACCTGTGCTAACTGCGTGGTGCTCGAAAAACCTTCGAAACTTTCGGACTTCCTTCAGTTTTTGACTTTAACTTCTAAAAAGGTGCATCCTACGAAAAAAGCTACAATTTAAATAAAATTTTAAATTATAATTAAAAAGTAATTATTAAGTACCAGTGGCGAAGGGTGAATTTTTGACAGAGGTAAGCCGGAGCAAAAAAAAAATTCCAAATTTCAATGATTTTGACTATAGAGTGACTATGTATTGAATTTTCGAAGGGAAGCCGGTGGAAATCGAGTTGTATGGTACCTTCGCCACTGTTAAGTACCTATTTATAATTATTATTTATTTTAAAATTTATATTTATTTAAATTTAAATTTGAGCGCAGCCGCTGCTCTGAAACTTTAAACATTGGGTAATTTTCCAAAAAAAAAAAAAATTGTAGTTTTAGCCATCTTCAAAGCAGGATATCGGTTAAAATACTCTTTTTACCATTGCCACTCGAAAAAGGGCATTTTATTCATCGATAACAGTGAATAAAACTCTCTTTTAGTCACTGAGTGAATAAAAACAATTTGAATTTGGAGCAAGCACGAATATACGAATTATGTACAAAAATAAATAAAACGAGCTGATAGTACGTACTGGCAGGCTATATGGAGAGCTGTTCCATAGAGCTATAAAATTCAATAAAATAAAAAACAACCCGCCAATTTAGGTTCTTTTTTCTATCTGTTATCGTGGTTGTTTTAAGTCATTGGAAAATCTAATAACATTAATTATAATAAAATGAGTTCTTCCATTGACGAAAATGAGACACTGACTCCGAAATCATTGCGAAATAAAGCAGCAATTATAATAGATAATTTGTTGCCGCCAATATCTCGGGAGTTGTACCTGAAAACACAATTTGTTCTGCGACTAGAAAACCACGAATGGCGCCAATTCCTTCTCAGAGTCCGTAATTCCGTATTTCTTAACTATTTCAACGAATTAACCAAGATTGAGAAGCCGTCGACACTATGGAGCATATATTCTATGCTAAAAGCCGAAGTGAGAATCAAACACGACATTGATATTTCAAACTACTCAAAGTTAGTGATATACTTAAAGCGACTATCCGAGGGTGATAAACCAAAGAAATCTAAAGTGCTAACCTCCCAAAACATACTATTAATTTTTAATGTTTATAAATTAATCCTTTGTTCTCTTATTACCGATCATAAAATAAAATGTGATAAATACTATACTACTATTTATTTTCTCGCAGTCAATGGTAAAAAGTAGAGTACACAACTCGTGAAAAAAATAATTCATCTCGGTCCTTGTATCCCTCGCTCCGCTCAGGATTCTAATCTAGAATACCTCGCTACGCTCGGAATTCCATTCTAGAATCCTTCGCTGCTCTCGGGATCCAACTTAGTCCCTCGAATTAAATTCCCTTTTTTTCACTTGTTGTATAATCTACTATTTTACGAGGAACGTCATGACAGATGAAGATGTAGTTAGCTAAAACTATAGTTTTGAACTTATTGCGAAAAATATAGCCAATGTTTGAAGTGTTGTATCTCAGATTATATTGGACCTACAGAGCTATACTTGAAAATATATATGATGGCTTTTTTTGTATCATTTCAGCCTAAGAAGGCTGTAAATTACTAGCACCACGAAGTTAGCACAGGTCTTTCGAAGATGCAAACTTGGTTTTACACTTTTGGTATCTATCCTAACCACATATCCAAAAATCAGTACAGTGCAATTTTTGTGATCAAGATGTTTTAAAAGACATAATTGTGTGGAAAAGAGAGAGGGTGGCCTTTGCCCTGCAGTGGGACAATACAGGCTAGTTAGATTAGATTATATTTTAAATAACTGACCTATTAATGTTTAAGCTTGTTTTGTACAGGCACATAGATATTAATAATTGTACAAGCATATAAAGTAATATAAAAAATAAGAGTAACCTGATCACTTAAGAATTGAGAAGCGATTTCACGAACTCGAAATGATCCGAGCTCTAAGATCCGTGGAGTTAAATTCGTTTCACACTTTATAATTGAAATAATCTTCTTCGTGTAAACGCTTCTTTCGTATCCTCGGAAACTAACAAGCATCAGTAAAATGTTATGTGTACATTTGATTAAATATTACAACAAGTGAAACAGTTTTAATTTAAATTGTAAGTATCCTCAGATTTTTTTTTTTTTTTCAAAATCAAAAGTCATTTATTCAAACTAGGCTGAGAATCAGCACTTTTCGAACGTCAAAATTACAAAAGACAGTCCCCCAAAACGCCCGCCCTTCGCATTTGAATGAGTCGATGTACTATGATAAATATGTATTTTTCTTCTACACTACAATTATAGCTATAATAATTCTAAGCACACAAATTACGTATCCATCTAAGTACATGAAAAGATCACTAAAGTAGGGTTTACACTGTGAAAAATGTTTAGCTTCAACGTGAAACTGCCTGTGGCCTTAAACTTAAAACCCAATAACTATAAGTAATCATGAGGGCTATGACACTTTTCTCGTAGTGTAAACCCCGCTTAAAACAAGGCTGATTTTTTCTCACATCTAACTTAAACTAAATCTTTGGGACAATAGTTCACATTTCTTTACAATTAAGCACTGGGCCAGGGTCCTACGTGGTTTATCAGATATTATAATAATATGACATAACAATCACACAAGGAATAAACTCTACACATATGTACAACATATTATTTGTACGAAAAATCTATGGCAAATTTTTAAGTACATTTTGTAATTTATCCTCTACCGGATGAGTGATTTTATGAAACAGTGAAAATAAACCCACAAAGTTCCGATTAGGTACCTTAAAATATATTTTGGTCTTAACTTTGGTATTTTTATTGGGCATAAGTACTATTCGTGGATTCTGTTGTTCTGTAAAATTGACTGTAAAGTGTAGAACACAACTTCAAGATACCGCATTCAATTCGAAAGTAAATAATTTTTTCACACCACGACACCGCTCGAATTTTTAGTGATATTTAGAGAATTTGAATGAAATGGCTCCCTTTAAAATCGATTACTTAAATGGCATCGACGCTTAGAAACACTGTCTAATAATATAATAATTGTAGGCAGCTATTATTAATTCATTTCTTCATATGTTCGAAAAATGACATCGTGAGGTGATGTCTTAGAACCAAAAATTGTGGTGAATCAGCGTGGTGGATTATGGCCCACTCCCTCTCACTGAGAGGAGGCCCGTGTCACAGCATCGACGCTTAGAAACACTTGTCTAATAATATAATTCTATTAACCACTAAAGGTGGCTCCGACTTTTACCAGTGTAACAATATTAAATCAACGTTGTATTTTAGTGCGCCAAATAATTGGTGTGCCAATGCCAACATTTTAGAATATTGTAAACTCAATGACTAAAATGACATTGACCATTGGTGGCGGCTACTGGCGCCTGCGTTACGTGTATCATCTGGATTTAAAACCAACTGTAATCTAATGACATCATAGGTACTATCGCGGACACTCCCGCCTGACCACCACTAAGTTCATTTTGGCTTGCACTCCAAAAATAGAAGCGCTCTCTAGTAAGCGCGGCGAGGTCAAATAGTTCGTCCGTAAAATTCACAAAAGAAGTACACATGATGCGTCACTAAGCTGCGCAGTGCAGGTTGCAACTAATTGAGTTATCGCTTTCCTAATAGACGAAAAATTTAAGAGGGCGTGGTTTGGCACCACCGCAGGAATTAGGCGAAAAATTTATTAAGTGATCAGGCGGAAAAGGCCGCGTTGGTACGTATTTTGCGCAGAGATGCTGTGAGTAACATTGTACCTGTAATGCAAAATAGATATCGTGTCGGGTTGTTAAAAACCTGAATTACCTTTACTTTAAATGTAAGTGAGCTTCAATTTTTTTCTTCCAGCCGGCTGAATGTGCAGTTTCAGTTTTATTGTTCGGAAAAAAAAACGCATTACTACTCGTACATTTTGGACTAAAACACGTTTTTTTTTATTTATAAAAGGCTATTTTAACAAAAATGTGATTGCGCGGCTACGGCGTAGCAAAGTGCTACGAACTAACAATAATAAAGTTTAAAAAAAAAAGTGTAAAATATTCCATGAGTAGGTAGGTACTCACTTCCTGCTTAAAATTCTTATAATTTTAAGACGTTCATTTAGAGCCAATCCCTTAGCGATTGTTTTAAACATAGTGTTGGTGGAAGCAGGCCCTAAAATAGCGGTCGACAGTTTTAACTCTTCATTGGTAGTAAGTGTGTACGGAGCTGGATGATGATGGCAGTGGGCCGGGAGTGGGGACCGAGGCCGGCGACGGCAGGGTCGGGAGCGGCGTGGGCGGCGGTGATGAGTACACCTTGCGGTCGGGGGGCAGAGCCGGCAGCGGGGAAGAGAGCCCGAAGCCCCCGAGCCCGGTGATCGAGGACCCGCCCGACAGCATCTGGCCGTGCACACCCCTCATCCCGGCGAACATCGGCGCTGAGCCTGCACACAACAATATTATCGTATGAGCATATGGAAGTCATTGTTATTTCACGCAGTGCATGATGTCATGGGTATTTTTAAATGATATGATTTCATATTATATTATAGCTTATAGCACGTCTTGCCAACTTATGTTCTAAAGAGTAAATTTATTAAAAATTAAGAGTTTATGATGTTACTTGCGTATAATAAAATAGCATTGATTCTACTAGCCCTTTCCAATTAATAGTTTCGTATGGAGAAGAATGGGCAAGAAACTCCACCGTTACTCTTTTAAAATGTTTTACAATATTTTGTATTTTTATTACTGAAGTGAAAGTTCGAAATATAAGTGCTAACCTCTTAAACTCTTAAGCCCTATTAACCTAACTTAAAACTCAAGCGGTCATTAAACTTTTCATCCCTTCTACTATGGGAACGAACGTGCAATCGGGGGAAAAATAAATCAGCCGTTCATGTAATTATGTTCACATAACTCGAATGAAAAGTATGGAAAAGCGGATTTTATTTTACTGTCGTTGGTCACTTGTTAAAAGTTAAGGCAAAAAGTTTTCGTCGATTATCAAAAAACAAAAAAAATCTGCTGTTTCATAAAAAATAAACATTACCTACGCGGTCAAAATGTAAGCACAATACTCGAAAGTAGCAAACAGCATTTTTTTTTTAAATAACCTACATAAAATTTCAACGAAAGGACCTGAGCCCTGATTCACAACCATACGACAGGCTATCGTATCGAAAACCTGACATTTCGATAACCTGATTTGACTTCCCCTCAACAGCAAATAGCTGTTGGAAGAATAGCGGGCGTCTATTTGATTTAAACTGACAACATTTTCGGGTTTTGGACTTGTGAACAGCGTTTAGAAGACTCCTACGATAACAATGATTAATGTTCGATACGATACGGAAGCGTATCGAGTGTTTGTGAATAGCTATGCTGGGTTCAGAAACATGTTTCTGAATCCATGGTGACAGATTGCGCATTCAGTAAGTAAGTATATTTCCATGTTTTTCAGCTCATTCTGCGGTCAATAGTCGCCGAGTAAGCCGACAAACTGGTAAATTCGCAGAGCGAGCAATCCGAAAATCTGGAGTAAGACTAAGATTGATTTTCATACATCAATGGGCTAAGGATGAAAGTTCACGCATGCGATCAGGAAAAAGGCTCATAGGTACTGTAGTTCAATTTGACTAAACTATAAGATTGAATTATGGAGGTGACAAGAAATTTCACAAAACTCCTAAAAAGTTACAGGACGGTTAAGGTGGTAATCGAAAACCATAACTTTTTAGGGTTCCGTACCCAAAGGGTAAAAACGGAACCCTATTACTAAGACTCCACTGTCCGTCTGTCTGTCACCAGGCTGTATCCCATGAACCGTGACCGCCAGACAGTTAAAATTTTCACAGATGATGTATTTCTGTTGCCGCTGAGGGGGGGGGGGGGGCTCCCATACAACAAACGTGATTTTTTTATATGTGTATTGTGTAGTGTTAAATATTGTACGGTGGTACGGAACCCTTCGTGTGCGAGTCAGATTCGCACTTGGCCGGCTTTTTATTTTTATACCACAAATTAGAATATCCTAAAAGATACTAAAAATGTTTTTTGATTACTTTCCTAAAAACAGCGCGATGCAATTTTATGAAAAAAACAATGTAGGTATCGTAGCTATCTCAAATTCAGCCGTACAAAAAAAAAACCCTTGGCTAGTTTGCGAGTACTAAGGCGGCTCTAAGGTGGCTCACAAATCCTGTAAAATTTAAGGGTTTTACTACAAATTCCAAGACCAGCCCCCTAATTGCCTAACACACTTCCATACTCAATCTGAATCATTTTGTATTATATTGTATTGATATTACTAATCCATTACTTCCTATGTTCGAAAAAAGCGTCTGCTCAACAATGTAAATAACGCAATGAATGTTGCTGAACTGTCAAAATGAAAGCCATTGCTACTGATACTGTGTTACGCAATATCCCGGGCCTATAAACACTGCTAATTTTCTAATAAATATTGGGAGTAACTGTGAAGAAACTGGCATGTCTTTTACCAAAAATTGTGGTGAATCAGCGTGGTGGATTACGGCCCACTCCCTCTCACCGAGAGGAGGCCTGTGTCCCAGCAGTGGAAAAATTACAGGTTGATTATGTAAGTTATGTATTGGTAGAAGATACCCATATTTGAATACGGACACAAATAAAATACTCGTCGGTTAAGAAACATGGGATTTATGAAAAATATATTGCAATATCTTCCACTTCAAACCGACGTTTTCTTTGCTGATGTTATTATCTTAAACTTATAGAAGATAGTTTTGTATTTCATCGCTGCAAGATGGAATATCAATATCGGATGCAAATTTCTCGTCGACTGACGATTTATATTAAGGGGGAAGCGCCAGGGTAGGTAATTCAAGATTTCTTACGTCTTGCGACCGTAAAAAGTATGTTATTACAGAATTATAATCATTAAAGTCATATACAGGTTGTATTGATGAGTATTAGTGATTATTTTCATAATTATAATTTTCTCTCAAAGTTCATATTAAGCATAGGTAACATGACCTATTGAATGACTTCAATGCAATCATGACCAATGAGGCCAATTCTAACTCAAGGAGTTGTATGCTCACAATCACATAAACCTACATGGGCACCTATGAAACGTCAGAATGCTGATTCTAATGGTTATAATTCTGTAAACACATATTTGTTACGGTCGGGAAACATATTTTAATCAACATACCTACAACCAGTCACTGAACTGCAAATTTAAAAAAAAGTTAGAAATTTTTAATATCGCGGTCTATCTTATCGCATCCCCCTTAAGGATTGAAATTTAATATTACCGACACAATTTGTGTAGATATTCTCTTTGCTTTTGAAATGCAATATCTAATATTGTAGATCGAAATATAATATTGTTATCTTCGTTATCTTCCTAACAAGCCCGTTCTATGGCCTGAAGGTAAGGCATTTTAACAAACGTATTGAAACAACTCGAATACTGAGCTCGTATAATACACATAACACATAACATCACGCCTGTAATCCCCAAAAGGGTTAGGTAAAGGTGTACCTACAGTAATGAACATTTCGCAAGTTCGAATAATTAAAACCAAAAAAACTTTTTAACAAAAAAATTAAACCTCCGAAAAAACTGAAAAGCAAAAAATAAAAACATTTTTTATTTTACCTTAATAAATAAGTTCTTAAACTAATGCAAGTATACCTAAGAAATTTTGAGTCGGCGCCAAACAAGCAACTTAATATCGTTGCAAGTGGTCGTGCGGAGAGCGCATTTTTTGTTTGGAATGTTATATTTATCGCTGGAGATTTCACGTTGCATTATTAATTTGATTTGGTTATTTCTTTAAATTTAAGGTAATTTAGTGATCTTTGTTCATTGATTGTTTGGCGCCGACTCAAAATTTCTTAGGTATACTTGCATTAGTTTAAGAACTTATTTATTAAGGTAAAATAAAAAATGTTTTTATTTTTTGCTTTTCAGTTTTTTCGGAGGTTTAATTTTTTTGTTAAAAAGTTTTTATTTTATAAGTTTTTGAGGCTATAATTTACTAATTACTACATGCTTAATTTTTTATTACTTTTAAATTAGCTACCTACCCTACTTTAAATATTAACTGTTATATAATCTTAATTTAATTATTATTTTTTGTATAATAAAATACTTAAAAAACAGGCTTTATAAGGCTCAGCATTAAAATCTGTGAATGAACAAGAAATCACCCCTATTTTCCCACCCTTAGGGTAGGATTTTTTTTTCCAAATTTACATGGGACCAACTTCGAGGTATGTCCTATCCAATAAAAAAAGAATTATCAAAATCGGACTACTCTGTAAAAAGTTATGCGTGCTCATACATTACAATCAGTGAGTGAACAATCAATCATCCCCTGTTTTCCTACCCTTAGGGTTGGATTTTCTTTTCCAAATTTATATGGGACCAACTTCGGGGTATATCCTTTCCAACAGAAAATGAATTATCAAAATCGGACTGCTCTGTAAAAAGTTATGCGTGATCATACATAAAAAAAAAAAAAAAAAAAATATACGCGTCGAATTGATAACCTCCTCCGTTTTTTCGTCGGTTAAAAATCATAGGTATTGTTGAAGAACATAAAATTATTTTAATTTATGAATGAAACTGATCACTTTTACTGGGATACCTACCTACTGATTTATTTATGGATGTTATATCTATAAAAAATACACTTAAGTAATAAATAAATAAAACCTAATATCGAAAAGGTTTCTGAAATTATAAATGTGTAGGCACCAATGTCCAGATAACTCGAATTACGCGAATGCAGTCTATGTAAGTTTATAAAAATACTACTACTACACTACTACTATAATACTTTTACTGCAGTGTATGTACGTCATAGTTGGCTAACTAATTTTAATATTTGTCTAGAAAGCATTGATTTTGCCACGGAATAGATAAATAAGGTGCCTTATTTATCTATTCCGTCGATTTTCAGCCAGCTTGTATTAAACAACTATAGGTACGTACCTATGTATGTTGTGTCTGACAGAATCAATCATCAATTTTGTTCAAACACTCTAATTTATTACAAAATAATTCAGTAAAAGAATATTCATGAGACAACTCCACGGTTTTCGGAAACCACAAACTCTGTGGGAAAAAATAAGCAGTGCACCGCTGACAACGCGTTGATATAATAAATGTGAAGACGGCGTAAAACCTCACGTACACCAGCGTACTCACATAAAATATGTGGATGTGAGGCTATAATTGCACACTACAGAAGTTCCCATCGATCGCGGCCGCCTGCTGCTCGTCTGTCGACGGCCACGTGCACGCCTCGGTACCTAATCGCCATAATTTAAACAAACCTAGCAACAGCTACCAATTGGGCGCTTTTAGGAATAAAATTTTACTTCGACTTAAAGTTTTCCGAGTACTTTGCTCATACTATATGATCTAGTTATATTTGTACATTACAAGTGTATCCCAATTCCTCGATGCAAACGATTCCCAGAACTACATGGCGAGCTGAATATAAATACCGAAATGAAATTGTTTGATTACGACATTCATCATTTCACTTTGTTGAGTGAGACAGCAGAAGATTATCGATATTTTTCATAAGTTTGCTTTGATAATACATTGCAGGCACTGTTTCGATTTCTTAGAACGCTAAAACTAGTTTCTTCTTTAATTATTTATAATGAAAAATAAAAGTGTTGGTTACTCTGCGGCTGCGGCTGTTTCATAAGCTAACATTCCGGTACTTGTCATCGCTTTTTAAAGGCCATAGATCACGCCAGGGAGAGGGCCCCGCCGATAGGATAAATTGCTCTCAAGTTGGCAGGCGACGAGAGACGTGCGCCGGCGCAGCGTCCGCGCCGACCCGTTACCGAATTACATTACTTTAACAGTTTAACTATAGATTTATTGGAATTTAAGTGGCACACACAGGTACGTGGGGCAAACGCCTGAAATACATTCCTGGAGCAGATGTAAAAAGAATTCGCATAAGTCGCACAGCTATTGCACAAAAAATTAAATTTAATAAATGTAATATCATCGCCAGCGAATTATGTGAATCCTGAATGCCGGAAATTTATGATAGTAATCAAAATATTTTTTATGTCATTGAAGCAATAAAACTGGATAATTCGTTTTATAATTAGTCCATGCATGTTTCCCTAATTACATTCATTTACGACGCGTTGGATGTGTGAATGTGAGGATATCTGAACGATTAGTGATGAATTCAGTTTCGTGAGTTTCGCAGGCATTAAGGATTCACGAAGACGCAATATTCCAGAAAACATGAAGAGCAAAGTAATCCGTGTTTTGACACGACAACAGTTTCGTTGCGTTATTAGAATCGCAGTGCTGTATCGTCATAAAGAATTAAGGAGATTACAGAAAAGTAAGAAATTAATGATACTATTTACGACGATACACACAATACCGTGTTTCTCGCGATGTCTCATTATTGTATTAACTGTTTCAGTGCCTTAACATCGGATCACTTTGTACACATAAGACGCAATTCGCGATGACACTGCAGCAACTTGTAACTTTCATAATACCTGATTAACAATCATCGATGAGCGTATAATCTTTCAAGTCACAAACGTTGAAAGGTATTCTGGTATTGCGCCAACGATCCTCCCTAAATCAAGGAAAATATTTTTCTCATTATTATTATCCCTTTGAAAATAATGACCAAGTTAACATGCGATTCGAGAATTACATGAAATTAAAAATTAATATTGAACGAAGTCTGTTAGTAGTTCTGTTTTCATTACTGTAATAAAAAACTGGGTATATGAATGTGATACCTTTTTTATTAACTAACAAAATTATTGCCTTTGAAAAAAATGTAGCAAGTAATAAAAAAAAACTGAACAAGAACCGTAGAAATTATATCTTCGGAACTGTGAAGGATCTGTGCTACGTTCGGAAGAAATCTGCAAAGCTTTTTTGCCTCAAAAATATCTGGCAGTTGTAAAAAGTCACCCATTTTTTATGTAAGTAAGGGTCAAGGTTGCCATATGAAAGGGTTAACTTTTTTTATTCATTCGGGCAACTGAAGGGAAGATCTGTTTTTTACTTTTTTTGTATTGCGTGTTTATGGTAGAAGCAAGCTAAATCTGTTTGTATCGGGTGAGAGACCACCCATAAACCATGTGAAGACAAAATATTCCTATAGGTACGGTATGGTAGTGCGGCTATCGCGGGGGACTGTCTGTAATTTTGACGTTCGAAAAGCTGATTCTAGCTTTGAAAATTCAAATAAGACTTTTGATTTTTTTTTTATATCAGGACTTCAATGTTTTTGTTTCATATCTGTATTGTTGGGATAAACTACCCAGATAAAACATAATTTCGAAAAAAAGTTTTCAAAGTTAAAATTACAAAATGCGTACCAGCTTTGAATCGTAGGAGATTGTAGGGAACACTGACTGTGAGAAAGAAATAACGCGCTCAGAATAAAATACTTACAAAACATGTTTTACTTTCCATACACTGTAATATCCTACTCATCACGTGGTTTCTGAATGCATCTTCTTTCGTCAAGACGTCGGGAGATCGATTTCGTTTCGGACCGCACACATCGAGTCAAATGCATCGAACTGTGTCAATTACTCGAGTTATTTATATCGAACGCAAATAGAACAATACAGAAGATGTGTTATTTAGAGATATAACTGTTAACAGTCACCGGAAAACGATTGTACTTAATTGGGATTTATGAACAAAGAAATTCAATATTTCATACGCGGTTTTAAACATGTGCCTTTTTCTTGGGTTGGCAGAATCTACAGAACGCTTACATACCTACTACTTACCTACATGTGTTTCGTTGACAATAATATGTAAGTTCCGACTTGTATGTCAGATTATAAGTATTCTTCTTCTTCTTAGCGTGTCGATAGCAATCTAAATGTACTCGGCCCAGAATTCGGCCACTTGTTTGGCGCCATCACTAGCGTCCATCAGTTCCAGTCCTCCATAGATTATAAGTCGTATTAACTACTTATTAGCTACACCCGCGACTTCGTTCCCGTGCATGGCCGGAAAACAAATTGGATTAATTCTTTTTCTAAGTAGGTAAGTTACTGCCTATAATATCAGTTGTTTGCCAATAAAAAATGAGCCGGAACAAACAGGCAGACAAAATATTATTTTTTTGTTATAAGTTCCGTATACATTTTCAAATGCATTTAGTAAAAACCTGTTATTTTGACATTGCAAACAGACACTTCAATTTTATTTATTTGTAAGTCCATTTAATATTCTTATATTACCGGAACTTCTAGTTAATACCTACCTATAGGTAAGTCTGGTAAATCAACAACCCGTCTTGAGCAAGCGTGGTGATCAATACTCATGCCATTCCTTTGTGTGAACAGGCTTTTAAGTACTCTGCAGCGGGGCAGTAATAGGTTGATCATACATATATGTATTATTAGGTAGGTTTTACTATTATTTTTGGTGGCCCAGTGGTAACGGCCGCGATTTACGAGTTGTAGGTCGTAGACTCGAAATCGTAAATTATTTCATCACCACGGCTCTCTTTACAGTACATCGCGAGGAAACCGGCATGGACTCGTAGGTAATAGAACCAAAAATTCGAAAACATGTGACATCTAGATACCAACGCGCACTGGGGCCCGTGTGGTGTTTTACGGCCCACTCCCTCTCACTAAAAGGAGGACTGTGTCCCAGCAGTGGGAAAATTATAGGTTGATAATATATAAGGTACTAGCTGCGCCCCGCGGTTTCACCCGCGTAAATGTCGATCCCGTGGGAATATCGGGATAAAAACTATCCTATGTCCTTTCCCGGGACTCAAACTATCTCTATACCAAATTTCATCGAAATCGGTCCAGCCGTTTTCATGTTATGTCGTGACAACGGAAAACGGGTTTCATTTTTATATATATAGATAAGGTCTATTATTAATTTTTCATGTGGCAAGCAAACAGGCGAGCCGACTGATGGTCAGTGGTCACCACTAGGTACAGGACATCTGCAGTACCAGAGGCTTTCCCGAGGTTTGAAACCAGAGTTTATTGTAACTGCTAGATGTCACTTTGACTTTGTCTCAAGCAACTAAGGTACAGTCGCACGTAACTTGGCAAGATTTTGGCGTAAGTAGGTAGTGGGTATTATAAGTTTGTGCATGTACACTTAGTGCAACAAAAGAAATGGTTACTTTTTGTGCTTGTCACTATTCTATGGTTATTGCCATAATTTGTTTTTACATGTCTGTTTAGAAGAAAGTTAAAGAAAAGAAAAACGCATCTAACGACTCTTGCCAAGTTATGGCGCCTGTGTTTAAATATTTACAGTGCAGGCCGTGAACCTTACGACACAAAACAGTTGTGCTTACGATGTAGTACCTACTTGCAAACGAGTCCGTCATGAAATATTGGTTACATACTTAGTTGATAACATGCTTACCTAATCGCTCCGTCCCGGCGCGGGCCTCTGGTAGCCCATTACAATAGAAAATCAATTGTGTCTCATTAGCGGGGATGAAGCGATTAATTTACAAAAAATAACCTTGTTTACGGTGCTCAGAATTGGTCACTTACTGAACAACAGAAGTCCAAACTCAAGATTTGCCAACGGGCAATGGAGCGCAGCATGTTAGGTGTTAAGCGTACAGACGGAGTTAGAAACACCACGCTGCGCTCCATAACCCAAGTAGCGGATGTTGGAGAAAAAACAGCCAGGCTGAAGTGGGAATGGGCCGGACACGTCTCACGAATGCACCCGGAGAGATGGGCAAAGATCGTCACTCACTGGACGCCTGAGGCAGGACATCGCCGTCGAGGTAGACCAAGACGAAGGTGGCGTGACGATCTAATATCATTTGCAGGGCCAACATGGCCAGAGATCGCACAAGACAGAGAGGTTTGGAAGAAAAAAGGGGAGGCCTTTGCCCAGCAGTGGGACACAAAAATAGGCTAACAAAAAAAAAACCTTGTTTAAAATACCTAGATAAAGATAAAAAATACAAAAAGCAAATTCGTAGCTCCATCTATTATTAGAGAATTAAATGCCTGAAGTAATTTTGCGTTTCTCAAGTTTTTATAAATAATTTCCAATTTGTAGCAATCAAAATTCAGTTTATCATCACCATTCAGTCAGTATAATGGTTCAAGTAGATAGATGTAATAGAGCTTCAAATACGAAACAACGTTTAATTAAACACCGGAAATCGAGTCCATCATTACAATCCGAAGTGACTAATGCAAAGTTAGTTACTTCGCAGAATAACAAAAGTAATCGTACAAATAAACCGCTGCCTCAGCCGTCAGTCGTAATCGTAAATTAAAATACACCTCATCTTTTGTGAAATTTGAGGCTTACTCACGCCCTGGAAGGCCGATAACATGCCGATCGATGGGACGGTACACCGTACACGGCACACGGTGCGTAGGTACCTACGCTGCATACTCGGTATCCGTGCTACATACTGAAATACAATTTTCAAACAGACGTCAGTTATGTTAAATCAAAAAATGCTCATAAACTGAGCACCCATAGTCGAGCATAAACATAGTATCAAGGTTGTCGTTCTTAAAAATCATTCTCGATTTTTTTATTAAAGCGAGCGTTAAAGTTCCGTCGACGGCGATATTTTTGAAATACCTATTGCATTTATAAAGATCAAACGGTTCGAACAAACGGGCGTTCATGTAAACACATCATACTCGCAGCGCTGACTACGGGCAGCGTCGGCGCGTACGCCGCCTAACACGCCATTATCCACACGTAAACTAAAATACATCACACCACGCTCTCTCAGTCAACTTTTATGTTTTTATGATCGTCTTGTATTCAAGTAAATTGTATTCAGCGGCCTAGTATCTGGTTAGAGTACCTACGTATGCTATGAGAACTTCTTTTTGAGATTCTACGAAAAAAACCTAGGTATTACATAAAAAGTTATAATTACATACATACATACATACCGGTAAAAATCATAACTCTCCTTTTTGCTTCGCCGTAGTCGGGTAAAAATAAAACAGTTGACTGTTTCGAATTTCGCAATCGTAACGACTTTTGTTGATTTGACCTTTGTATGCCTTGTATTGTATTGTTATCAGTTAGAAGTAGAACTTACGGTAGGTAGGTATTGGTTTTTTTGAAAGTATAGAAAGGTTGGAAGCTTCAGTATAATGTTAATAGGAAAATTGCAAATTTAGGGTATCTTTTAAGATAAAATTTTGTAACGAATTTCACTAACTATCCACTCGATTGCAATCGGTTTTTAGGCTCGTTAGAACTAATTTGCATATATTTTAAAAGATATCAATATAAAATACATTAGCTAAGTTGTCCATTGTCCTGAGATAAAAAAAGGTAAAAGATTTTTATTATTTATTTAAATATGTAAAGTTTTTATTTATTTTTCACTTTTTAGTTGTACCTACCCCACATAAATTCAATTAACACTAATGCATTGAAGAATTGAAGACACCGAGCGACTAGAAGAATCATCAAACTCCGCATAGAAATGCTGGAGATGCAATAGGTACCTACATTTATGCATGGCATATAACGTCGTACATAAGAATAATTACCTAATGTACCTATTATATGTATACTAAAACCTTCCTGAAAGACGTACTTTCGATCGATAGATCACATTAATTAAAGAATTATCAAAACTGCTTCATTAGTTTTTGAGAAAATTGCGGACATCTATATAGGTTATATATAAAAGGAGAAACTGACTGACTGACTGACATATCAACGCACAGCCGAAACTACTGGTAGTTTCGGCTGTGCGTTGATATGTCAGTCAGTTGTGTGTCAGTTGGTAAATTATAGATAGATATGTAAATTTCAAATTCCTAGTCCCAGGACTAGGAAAGTGAAATTTTGCACACGGCTTCCTTTTATAATGTCGGGGAGCACTAAGAAAGGGTTATTGGAAATTCAACCTTAAAGGGGGTGAAAACGGGGGATTTTATTCGTATGAAAAATCTTATCTTGAGTTAATAAACTTGATACTTGGCACGAATACTTATGTAAGTAAATTATGAAGTTTGGCATTTTTTTGTTTTTCTAAACTACCCCCTAAAGGGGGATTGGGGGTTGCCAAAATTTGTATGAAAGAATTTTAACGCGCGGTCCGATTAACTCGAAACTCAGTAGGTATTTATACTTAAGACCAAAAACATAGAATAACGTGTATCAGGTTTTTTCGAAAATCTACCCCTAAAGCGTGAAAAGGGATAGTTAATTTTACAGAGGAGGATTTTACTGCGTGGCTTGATTAACACAAAAATTGGTATAAATCATCTTTGAGTCAATTAATGAATAGATTCTAAACGATTTTTCAAAATTCCACCCCTATGGGGGTGAAAAGCGGGGATACAGTTTATTATGAAAAATCTTATTCTTTTGGTTGATAAACTTGAAACTTGGCACGAATACTTATTTATCTAAAGACATGATAAAGATCATAAACATATATTTTCGAAATTTTTAGAGGAAAGTACGAAATGCACGCGGACGAAGTCGCGGGCAAAGTTCTAGGACATACATACGGGTCGAATACAGAACCTCCTTTTTGAAGTCGGTTAAAAGGTTTTAACCTAAGAGGTGAGGTTTTAACCGCAGAGGTAACGCTGCAGCTTCTACGGTTTTAATTAAATGTTTCAAAAAGGCATGAATGAAAATCAATTTCAGGTAGCTGTGTTGAGAGTGTTAAGCGAGACGTGTGGAGTACACAAGAGGAAGTCTGAAAATGAAACCGGTGACTGAAAACTGGTGTGGAAATCGGTTGTCATGGTATGGGCGTGTGATGAGGAGGAATGAGGAAAATGTCGTGATAAGGTTTGTGTATGAAAGTAGATGTGTTACTCTTAAGGGCTTGTAATAGTTCAGCTCAAATTCAGATTTTGCCCCCACTTCCCCGCGCTATGTATCATTCTATCCCACTCGCACTGACATACTGATTCAGTTAGGGTGAACTGTACTATTGTTGGAAGGATGTCAAGAAATAAAATGATTAAACTTAACATTCATTTATTACATTTACATAAAAATTAGCTTTCACATTGTATGTGCAGTATATATAAAATTCTTTTAAATGGACAGGTAAATAATAATATAATAACAAAAAAACATGGGACGCTCATCATTCGCATAGCAAATACAAAGCAAAGACAAAGTTATTTATACATAATATTTGAGTAGCGACGTCTACAAACGAACTACACCAATCTTTTGTTTGATATCACAACCTACATCACGCAAGCAAAGTTTACCGCGAAATCCGCAATATACCTACTGCATTAGTGTTCTATGACCGACCAAAGACCATTGCTCACTCACTGACGGCGTGGCACGGCAGGTTGTGCTGCGGCATCCCGCGGCGTTCCGTGGAATCCTGCTGAAAGCCCGCCCTGACTGGACTGCGCCCCATTAACCGAAATGACCGCTGCACAAGTTTCAACCTTATTTCAACCAGCTTAGCAATCATAATTCCTCGACACAAAGTGACCCACACGTCCCGCGGGATGCAATGGCGCGCCGCGGCATTACGTGGAATGAAACGGCATAACACGTCATGCCGCAGCATCCCTCGGCGCGTCGCGTCATGCCGTAGCGTCCCGCGGCACGTAGCGTCATTTCCCGGCATCGTGGTATCGAAATAAAGTAACATGAATTCTAAACTCATTGAAATAAGATTTAAAATAACTTGATTAGTAATAAAATCCTCTGCCATGACACGCCGTGCCATGCCGTCAGTGAGCGCCGGCCTTAAAATTACTTTCTTTTTGCTGATTCTTTGGCCAAAAAATAGGCTAGTCCTCTGGTCACGTGAAGAGTCGACCAATCGCTTGGCGATTTCTCTAAAAATTAAGTGGGCACTCGGACCCTGTGGCCGTAGTGTTTCAGCCCCAAACGGCTGGTACATATAAGTCGGCTTATTAAGATTAGAGTATCTATTTGCGCTGTTTGAGGTTTTCTGCACCCGCAGTAATTGCACTAGCACAGCCCACCGCAATAGGAAGATGGGGTGGCGCAAGGTAGTCGATACATGTTGCATCACACACCAAAGGCCGACCTAACTTCCAAGGCATTATGGTCAATATGTCTGGTCTTTTCCTATCGTCGCGAGCCAAGCCATTGGGTTCTAAAACAGCTGGCAACCCAGCACTGACAAGAGCACGCAATGGTTATAACGCATACGTCATCGGAATGACTGATGTCAATTATAAAGTTTCATACATTTTGGCTTTAACGATGGTTTAGAATAGAACGCAATAACCTCGAACAACTGATGGTTACCGGCAAGGTGGATGGTAAACGACCAAGAGGTCGCAGCCCATTGCGATGGTCTGACCAGATAAGCTCTTCTCTTGACACGAAATTTCATGATGCGCTTCACTTGGCCAAGGATAGACAGAGATGGCGAAACATCGTCAGGGAAAAGTTGTTTTCAAGGGAGGATCACGACCCTCAGTAATGAGGAGTACGACTTGAGGAGGAGGAGAATAGAACGAATTTTAAAATAAGTTGTTATTAATGAAAACATTTAAATTAAAAAAAAAAGGAATCAAGAGGAGGAGAATGACGAAAGCAAGAACATTTATGTGAATTCCCTTAAATCCCTAATTTCCATATTCCGTGTATGTCTGGGATCACATAACTCTGGTAACATGTATGATAAGTAAAAATTTGTTAATTTAGGTTCCATGAATTGTGCCCAATAATGATCGTCTTTCTGTATAATTTCAGTTTTGATATGATTTTTGCATCCCGACCATACGCCAAAAATACATGTTTTTCTCCCAGTTATGTGTAGTTGTCCCTGCACCTGAATGTACCAAGGATGTTTCAAATTTATGGAAAGTCCATCTTTCGTTTTCCTCCAAAACCTTATTTTTTTTTTATCTATTGCATCGTCCAACGAAGTCCTGAATGCAGAAATTGGACACTTTATTTCTACTATTGTGTCTTCTCCCTGCACAACTCCGTCCGGAGTTGCACCTAAGTTAAGTTAGATAAGTTATAAGCAGACCCACTAAAAAGCGAGAAATAAAAACGTTTTAACAAAAAAAAAACGACTTCCAAAAAATCCACAGTGTAAAATAACTTTAATTTCGGAAGGCGGTGGCAAAAAACTTTTTAGTAACGTGTCTATAAATTGTTTTCAAGCATCGTCACGAATCTTCTAGCGCGAAGAACTGTACTCTACCGAGTTTTAGCCACCGGATCAGACGGCTTTCGAGGAAGATACAGCACAATAGACCACATCCATACAGTGCCAAAAATTATACAGAAATCCGAAGAGTATAACCGGCCCCTTTGTCTTACGTTTGTGGTCTATGAGCAAGCTTCTGACTTTATCGAGACCTGCCCCCTTATTCACAAACACTCGATATGCTTCCGTATCGTATCGAACATTAATCATTGTTATCGTACGAGTCTTCTCAACACTGTTAACAATTCCAAAACCCGAAAATTTTGTCAGTTTAAATCAAATAGACGCCCGCTATTCTTCCAACAGCTATTTGCTGTTGAGGGGAAGTCAAATTAGGTTATCGAAATGTCAGGTTTTCGATACGATAGCCTCTCGTATGGTTGTGAATCAGGGCTCTGGTCTGTTTTGGAGTTGCGAGTGACATTAGTTATCTTTATGATGTAACGGATGGTCGTATTCCTTATCCGATCCGTTAGTTTGATACCCAGAATACTCCGTTCCATAGCCCTCTGGCAAACGTCGAGCGTGGACCTCTGCTGATTTGTCAAAGACCATGTTTGACCACCGTATGTGAGGATGGGAAGTATGCACACGTCAATGAGTCTTCTCTTAAGGGACAAAGGAAGATCACCCTTCATTATATCTTTCATGGCCCATTAGCTCATCCAGGCATTTTCGGTGCGTCTTGCAAATTCTTTGTTTTGTCTTGCCTGGAAAGAGACTATTTGCCCGAGATAGAGATACTTATCAACGTATTCGACCTCCACACCCGTCACAGTGATCCTGCGATGCGCACTGTTCGTCATCAACTTGGTCTTTGACATATTCATCTGAAGTCCAACCTCTAGGCTTGCCGTGCCAAGATCGTTTAGCATCTGCGTCAACTCGGAGGCTGAAGACGAAAAGAGGCACAACTCAGCCCGGGGCTGAATATTGATCAAAAATGTATTAACTTAAACCAAAAAAAATTACATGTATCAAGCACAGCCAACACATCAAGCTAGCCGAAACTTTTAAATTTTCCCAATCAATTTTGAACAATATGTTTTAGCGATAAAGCTGAAAATCTATTAAAGAAATATGACAGGTTGTAGTAGCTTGATGTGCTGGCGTCTGTACATAATTAATTCTCAAAATCTGTCAGTGGTAATTTGTGATTACTTGCGATGAATGAAAACCGTAGAGAATATAAAGGTTTTGTGTAAATTGGCTAATTTTATGCCGACTGTATTTTTTTTCAAAATTAGTTAATGCAGATCATAGTTTCTGGTCTCCTATTACAACATAACGGGTTTAAAAAGACACAACGAGCCGAGAGTCACTTGTACTCCCCATTATTGTAATCATTTCTTTGTACTAGAAACTTTCTGGTTACGGAGATATTATTATTAAGGTCAAAATTACAACTTTCACTGATATTTTTTACGAAAACAAGTTTTGATATTATAACACAACTTTAAATACCTCCAGGACCCCTGTATAGTTACATGCCGGTGCAAAATTTACTGTTTGTGGTAGTGCGCATACAGCAAATGTTTACACCAAAAATTAAAGTCGATTTCCAGCAATTACTTTTGTCACAGATCTTTTGTGCAATGTTACTTAGTTTGATGTACGACGGCTAAAGTCTTTTTACACCCTGTATCAATAAATAGATAAAATTATTTATAAAAATAGTTTTGCTGAATATATTGAAAACACCATTACACATTGGGAACTGTCTAAAATAGGTACGTTTACCTCCCTAAATTTTTGACAATGTTTTGACATTGACATGAGATTACGATTTTAAACCATTTCAAAAATTATTTTATGAATGAAAACTACAAAATTTGGAAAAAATAAAAATACTAGGCCTTATATTTTACATCTATATTTCATTTTACTTTATTACATAATTTCTTCAGAACATAAAACGTTGTCAATCGGGTCTTTTGAGCGCAAGCAAAGTGACACGGGTTCCCCGTCTGATAGCCGAAGCGGTACTGACAAGTACTGAATCGGGGTCCTGTCGGGGGCCGGGCGGCAGAGCGGTTCAAGGTATGAGTGGTTATAAAGCTGGATATTTCGGATCTCATCTTTTTACGTTAAATTTAACGATTAAAAAAATAAAAACGAACCTATGACACCTGCTTTATGCATAGTTTGATTAGCTTGCAAATTTTCATGGCCTAATTTGAAAATTTTCATTGAATATTCTCCTTTTATTTTGCGGTTTAGAGGTAACTTTGAGACTTCTTTGTATCGAGAAAATTGTATGCAATCGTGTTTTCGCAACCGATGACACCTCGCAGTAGTCCTCATCTTTATCGTATATTAATTTCAAAGTGAAAACTGCAGAACTGTTGGAACTACAGCCGTTAATGCTAAGGCAATTTTCGCAATCTGAACTAGTATCGGTCCTTAAGAAGACCAAAGAAACAGTGGATGGACTGTGTTAAAGATGCTTTTGCTAGAAAAGGAGTAACTACCGAGGTGACGACTAATAGAACTTAATGGAAGAAAAATACATGTTTCGCCGACCACAAAAATACATGTTGCGCCGACCACAACTATACATGTTGCGCCGACCACAAAAATACATGTTGCGCCGACCACAAAAATACATGTTGCGCCGACCAAAAAATGCATGTTGCGCCGACTACAAAAATAGGTACATGTTGCGCCGACCACAAAAATACATGTTGCGCCGATCACAAAAAAAATAGTACCTAAAACGGCAAGAGAACGATGATTCAGTTACAATAATTTATGAAATCTTGTAATCGATTTTTTATAAAATGCGCATAATCCGATTGATTTAATTTTTTTTTAATTGAAAATTGTTCAATTTTATTTGGCATCAAAAACTTGTTTAAATGATTTGATGTCAGAGAAGGCTAGTTAGTTAGGATTTTTCTATTAAATAAGTTGAGTATTAAAGAGCCAGCAGGCATGGACATAGATCGGACACGTTAAAATTGTTCTTGTTCTATCTTGCCAGGTATAGGTACTTCAATATTTCATTTCTTCTAATTTTGATACCATTTCAAATACGTAGCCTAGCCATATGCTTAAATTAACGGTTGTTACCGCTTTTGGAACTATTTATCAGCAATATCTGCTTCAGGCGATGAGTCATAAATCATCATCTGCCTAGCCTTTTCCCAACTATGTTGGGGTTGGCTTTCCAGACTAATCGGATGCAGCTGAATACCAGTATTTTACATGAAGCGACTGCCCATCTGACCTCCACAACCCAGTTACTGGGTAATACCATACCCCTTGATAAGACTGGTTGTCAGACTTTCGGGCTTCTGACTACCCGTAACGACTACGCACGACGACGAGTCATAAATATAATTTTTAATTAATGTCCGTAAACATGTAGTAGGTACCATGTTCTTTTTTGTGATGCAGAAAAGTACACATTACCTGCCTATTGGGCAACTCGACATCAAGGTGTTGATTTATTATTTAGTAATCTTGAACATGGCAGCGTTCTCTATATTGTTAAAAGAGACTAACACACTATGTAAGTAATTCATAAAAGTTCTAAGGTATTTGTAGTTGTTATTTGTTGTAACAAAGAGTGTTCTGTCTAATCTATATGTTTGCCTGTTTTATTCAAAGCACATTGTGTATTATTTCTTTTTTTCTACAATGTTTTGAAAAGACGCAATATCCACAAAAACAATAGGAGTAACGCTGATCCGAAGTACCGAAGCCACAATCATACCTATAATTTAGCGAGAATTTTTACACAAACACACGCGATAGAATCACATATGTAATCCTAATAAACGCATATATCTGGTACTAAATCCCGACCTTAAAATCATCAGAACCAGAGCAGAGTCCGTCAGATGCAGGCGCTGGCATTGCACATGTTATACCGCATCTTTACGACCGTCGTAAGGGAGCTGTATCTTCTCAGAAACGGGCCGCCGTGCACATGGGATGCCATAAACCGGCGATTATCCGGCCCTGTTCCGAGTTCAGTATTTATTGGCTATCTATGTACACTGCCCCTTAATCTTTAGGTGTTATATTTGCAGTTTAGCGCTGTTTTGTTTGTGTATTTTAATTTGGCGCTGTTTTAAGATTGTGTGTAGGTTTTGTGTGCACGAAGTTCGCTCATCCGAGAGTGAACTTTGTGTTCGATTTGGTTACTATTATTTAAACTTTATGCACAAGTAAAAAAATACTGTACAAAGGCGGACTTAATGCCTGAGGCATTTTCTACCAGTCAACCTTACGGTGATGCAGAGACAAAACTTGGCAGGTGCGATATAAGGGACAAATAACTCGAAAAAGAGATAAAAAGAAAAAAGCGATTTGCAACATCCTTAACAAAATCACAATAATATCTGTGCTAATATTATAAAGGCGAAAGTTTGTGAGTGTGTGTGTATGTGTGTTTATATGTTCGTTATTTCTTCACGCTCAAATGGCTGTACCAATTTTGAGAAAATTTTGTATGGAGGTAGCTGTCACCCTGGATTAACATAATTATAGGTTACTTTTTATCCCGTAATAACCACGGGATCGAAACTTATGCGGGTGAAACCGCGGGGCACAGCTAGTAACAAATAAACAAATAACTTTTATCTCTGCAAACATGCAAAACATCGGCAAATGTTTACCTGTTTCAACAAGCTAATAAAATACTCACCTACCACCTACATATAAGGAAAACATCGCTGATTATTTTGTTGAGCCGTTACGTTACGCCCTCTGCCATAGTTGCTAAGGAAAAGGAAATCGATTTCCCCTTCAAGGTAATTTTCCAATACGAAAACATTTCAGTAAGAGAGAGAATCGAAAAGAAAGTGAGAAAAAATATTTATGCAGGAAATTAATTTTCATTGCTGTAACATGCGAGATAAAATTACTCGTTTGACATTCAACAGGTTTCACCTTTATTGGATAGGCTTTGAAAACCATGCGCTACTAGGATCGCAGAAACATGAAGCGCGTTGCTTTATACATTGCATTGGCGGTTTGAAGGAAATTTCAACCTGTTTCACAAGCTCGGGTCGGGGTAGGCAGTATCTATTAGGTGAATTGAATAATAAAACAGCAATAGCCTGAAATTATCCACTAGACAAGTTACCCGGTGGTTATTGAACTAGGTACACCACTTTACAAGCTGTACATTATTTTGATTGGCAGATTATGCAATAAATCCGTCGTTAATTCGGGTTGAACGACATTGGTCAAGTCTGAAATTCGGCAAATCGGCAATTCGTCAAATTTGAAATTGGTCAAAGCTGTAGTACGTCAAATCGTCTGTTTGTCCAATTATGAAATTTGCCAAATACGCTCAATTAATACTGATTTTCTTATATGATTAATATCATTTATGTTTGAAAACGCGAGCCTAAAGGTGAAAATTGTACCAGGGACACATAAACGGGAAGAGAAATGTCGACGCTGTGAAACTGCACGTTGAATGTGGTACTGACGTCCATTTGCGTGTGTACACACTTTGCACACAACGCAACACAAAATATAGCCCCTCACTATTACATGCCCATTTTTTCGATCATATCGCTTGAATTCGGATTCAGTAAGACTCAAAGATAAACTGATACATTTTCAAACAACGTATTATTTAAGTATTTATTGCCTATATAGTCTTAAATAATAACAATGAGATTTACATGATATAAAAAAAGAGGGGAATCAATATTATTTGTCACTTGCAAAAACGTAAAAAAAGGCGTCTGCTCGTCTATGTTTTTCAAAACCTTTGTTTTGTGCATTAATTATTATTTTTAAATAAACATTGTTTAAAGGATAATCTGGCTTATGAAAATTACGAGAGTCGATGATTACCTAATTTAAGCCACTGTAAATGGTCGGCTGGACTAGGCTACCATGCCATGTTGCTAGCAAAACACACTGAATTATGAACTGTGTAGTGTGTGAGACTGTAGGTAACCGAGATACAGGTTGTGTCTACTGCCTAGTTTGGGATCCGCTGTTAAAATAATCTGAACATGCCTTGTTGCGTGTATGTTTGACAACTATGTATTGTGTAAGTTAAATAAATGTTTGGAATATGAATCTAACTTTATGGGATGGAATTGAAAAGATTGAATTTAACTCTTTATTTTCGGAACCTAATGTAGTTAAAAAGGTTACAGTATCAAATATCATAACGTACAATTAAAACAATATTAGGTAAGTACGTATTTCAATAAAAAACATAAATATTTAGTTATTTGAGCAGGGTCAGTAAAAAACTACACTAGAAAGTATTTGAAACTTGAGCTTTCAATCCGCTGAAGAATATAATTTCCGGCAAGCGAGTTAGGTGTCAATTACTCGAGAATGATAAGTGATGGTGTTATGGTGTGGACTGTATGATGTTGGTTTCACTTATTCAAATAATACATTTGTTCTTAATATCCTTGTTTATTCTTCTTGTTAATAACTTATTCAGGTAAACTTATTGATTACTGCAGAGTGCTGACGAACTATTGGCGAACTACAGACGAACCACGTCTGTTGACGAACTAAGGCGAACTCTGACTTACTGGGCATGGCACCCCCTGATATTGGGTATATCAATGGTTTTTCTAGAAAGTTCACAGATTTTTACATCATAATAAACAATTATTACATAATCAAGGGTTTTTTCTAGAAAGTTCTAGAAAGTACCTACTTCATATTCTTACATCATACTAAACAATGTTACAAAATCAATGACTAATTCTATTTGGAGGGCTTGGCGTCCGCTACAGATAGGTAAGTGGATTTATCTTCAAAGTTGCTAGAATCTCTCAACGATGTTAGTCGGGAAAAGCTATTAATATGATAGCAGGTTGCGTAAAATGGAAGGTTTATCGAGAGAACTCGGCTAAAGACCGTTTGACCCCTGACCTATTTGTTTATAATACCAGCCTTTTATTTTCTCACTGCTGGGCAAGGGCTTTTTCTCATAAGTACAGAGAATGCACGAGAATTGACCACCATGCTTGCTCGAGACAGGTTAGGGATTTTAGACTTAGGTATATTTAGTGTAAGTCCAGATTTCGTCACGATGTTTTTCATTCACTGATGTCAGTAATTTCCAAGATAAACGCAGAAAGGACATTGTATGATTTAAAAAGTCAATCTGTGTTTCTTACTAAACTTCAACTAGGTATATCCAACGATCCTACATACTTATCTCTTTTGTTGACCGTACATAATAAAGAGTATTCTATTCTATTCTACATTTTCTGTGAATTAATCAATCATCATCATTTCAGCCAAAAGGCGGACTACACCACCATCACCACCACCGGCACTGCCACTGCTGGAGAATTGGACACTAGCCTCCCCCAAGCACCGCTACTTCGACCTTCAATGAATGTATAATTTTAGGGTTTTCATTGAGTAGACTATAATTATCTGTCTACAATTAGCACTAATAGGAACATGTAAGAAATTAAAATACTTTTACTATTTTCATAACAAAGGATATTCTTGTCTTGTAGAAACAATTATTTACCAAGCGTAGCATTTTTATCGGAAAACTAAGGGATATCGGATGTATCTATTTTAATCTATCTTATTAATAGAGGATATCCGGGATTAGACGACATAAGCCGGATGTGTCTTACTGGCGGATAATATCTGAAAATACTTTAGACTGAGAAAAAAAGCCTTCAATAACTTGTAGGTAGGTTTTTAGTTTGAAGTTAGATTATAAATACTAAACGGTCCTATTATTATCTAAGAACTAGCAGGGGATAGAGGAGGGGGGGGGGGGTAGAGGATCTGCTCAGGGGATCAGACCGGCATAAATCGTAAAATATATCAGGTACAGTCAGCATCAAAAGTCGATTAACACTATCATTTTTACATGTTATTAAATTGACAACAACTTTTTTCAATAAACTGATTTTTAGCTTTTCACATAATAGACAAGAGTATATATTCTAAAAAAATTTCTTCTGCTGCAATTTTGAACAAATATTTTGCTCAATAACTAAGATTAAAAAAACTGAAGTGTTAATCAACTTTTGATGCTGACCGTACATACGCTGCATATGACAAAGAGTGGAGGGGCTTGTAAGTAATAACAGCCGCACGAGTCGATCGATCAGGTTATGTTACGCTTGCCGCGGTTGGTCAATCGTTACGGGTCGCCAGAACCCCGAAAGTCTGATAACTAGTATTACCCAGTAACTGTATTGTGGAGGCCAGATAGGCAGTCGCTTTATTTAAAATACTGGTATTCAGCTACACCCGGTGAGACTTTAAGCCGATAGTAACATAGTTGGGAAAAGGCTAGGCAGGTGACACAGTATACATCTTCGATCAACAATACCAACTGTTGGTCAAAGGTATACATAGGTATTTTCGCATTACATAACTGTATGTATGTATATAGAAATAATATAATTGCTTTTCAATTCATTATTAAGCTTCAGGTAAATGCTAAACAAAGAAGATTTCCTACATTAAGGAAAAATTGCGGGATAGTAGTATTGCAGTACAACAAAAAACATTTTTTTCTCAACCAACATAACAAAAGGTTAGGTTTTAATTTTGTTATTTTTGTTAGTTAAGGATATATTATTATGTTAAAATAAAATGTAGGTACTTAACAAATAAGAATGGGGACTTTCACTATTTCGAAGACCTGGCCTTGTCTTAAAGTTTTTCCGAAAAAAAATAGTTATTTAGATACTTGAAGGAAGTTTGCAACTGACGTTATTAATTATCAGACAAGTAGGTAGGTATCTATATTACCAACATTCAAATCAAATAGCTTCAGTACAAACTCAATAACAAAGGAAAAAAATTACACAACCATGTTGAAAGCTCCTGCAAGGGGTTACAGTCCTAGTAGCCTCATTCGGTTTCCACGAATAGTGATCAATACATTGCACCGGGCAATGCGGGCGGGGCCCCTCCCTCATACCGGCGACACAGCAGCGCGCAGCTCCACCATCATTTATTTGCTTGCAGTTATTGATTCGAAGTTTATATTTGGAATCAAGTTACTAGGAGGCTAGCGAAACATGAGATGGATATTCTGCAAATGTGTGCGCGCTCGACCCGCCCATCATCATGTCGTACAGGGCGGTTGCGCTTATGTGTAGAAAAGGGGGATGCAGCTTTCACACACGTGCATTTCATAACGCACACTTAAGCATAGGGAAATGAGAAGCCTAGCTAATACTTATTGATTGACGCTATTTTGAGTTTACAGTAAGCTCCACTTTAAGCTATTTTGGTGGTTTTGGATCGCCAACTGTCAATATGAGTTTTTAGAACTATGGGAAGTCTGCCATACACCCATTATTTTATATTTAGGGACTGAAAGTCTGGAACGAACTTTGTGCAATAAAATATTTCCCTTTGAGTATATTATGTAATTGTCTCCTAAGCTATAATTAAAATATTAGAACTAAAATATTAGCTATATAGTTAGTCCATGGTAAGATTCGTTCCTTTTTCGTAATTTTTTCTTTAGCACTCTGTGGACATCAAGAAAGTTAAGTATGTTTTCGTAAATAAAAGTATCTACTATCTCCCAATTGGCTATTTGGCACTTCCTGTGACCCAAGGGCTGGCTTTTACCTTGACCAGAACTGGCCAGAAGCTAAGCATTGCCGTACAACATGGCAATGGTGCCATCTCTTGGGTACATTATCAGTCGGGAGCAATGAGGAGGAATTTCTCGACGCCATATTTTAGTTTGTTAATAGGTACTTTTACTTTGGCTAGGTTATTATATTTTTATTTTAATAGTCTGTTAGGTATATATATGTATTTTTATGTATTTTTATCCACTTTATTAAATAAAAACATTCTACACATCTTGAAGCAAACCATACTTTCATTACAAAAGTGTAACAGGTTGCAGGCCCGGGAGCCCTGTTGAATGTGGACATAAATAATCACTGAACATACACGGGGGTGTTATGGACAGTCCTTGGCGCAAGGCTTCTAAAAAGAAGCCTTGCGCCAAGGACTGTGTCGTGTGACTGTGTGTGTGGACTTGTTTTGGCCTACTGTAAACGGGAAACCCTGTATAAATAATTTTGAATCTTTTTAAATAAAGATAATGCAACATGGCCACAGATAAAGCTAACTGGGTCTTTAAAAAAGAGAATATGCTTGAGACAATTGATAAATTAGTGCCTGATCCTTACAATACTTTATCATATTTTAGTGTTGACACAAAACAATGCTGTTGTTGGTTGAATAATGTTTTTATTGGATATGACGTGTCAGTGTTTTGCGTATTTACGTAATTTTTATTATACTTAATTTATTAAATTGTAAGTACAGATTATTTTCTTTTATTATGTAAATAAAGAATCAGGGAGAGTTTTGTGAAACTAAACATGTTTGGCAGGGGGCCCTGGCTAACCTGTTTAGTTTTACAAAACTGGTATTTTTGTAATTTAGTCTCAGCCTAAGCATAAGAATGCCTTCATTCTTTCATGCCTTCTTGAGCCTAAATTTTTTGTGAATATGGTTGTTTATAAGGAAGGGTTCACAGAGGAAATCAATTAGGGGCTGTTCATTTATTACATAAGACGAATTGAAGGGGAGGGGGTCCAATCGAGTCTTATTGTTTCTTACGTGGGTCTAGATTGTTCTTACGTAAGATCACAAAAGAAGGTAACCAAAAATTATAAGTTTAGATTTTTTTTTGCCTGTAGGTACCTATAGCACACACGTGTCGAGACACGGAAGGATGTAGGATACAAGATTATCAACAATTGTGAAAAATCATCTACACATGCATTTTGTCACCATTTATATCAAAACTATCGCATTAACCGTTCAAATTTCAGAGAAAACGTTTTTGTTTAGTGTGCTATAGGTACACCTCTACCTAACCTGTGCGGGAAAAGAGGCGTGATGTTATGTTATGTGTTATGACTATCTAACTAAGTATATACATACACACAGCCTGTGTTCAAACATGGTGAATTTAAGACTGCAAGACAAATGGATAACAAAATAACATCATCGAGGTTATAACATGTTACAATCGAGGGGTTCAGCTCACCTGACTTGAACCCTATAAGTTCACAGCAATTCACAAAGCATTGAAATTATAATGACCTTACTGTAAGGTCATTATAATCTTAAACTGAATGTAAAGTCCTTACATTCAGTTTAAGATTATTATAGAGAAAGTAGGTACCTAGGTCTAGTTCTAAATATCACACTAATATTATAAAGGCAAAAGTTTGTGAGTTTGTGTGTGTGTGTGTTTATATGTTTGTTACTTCTTCACGCTCAAACGGCTGGATCAATTTTGATGAAATTTGGTGTGGAGGTAGCTGACACCCTGGATTAACATATAGGCTACTTTTTATCTCGATATTTCCACGGGATCGACATTAAAGCGGGTGAAGCCGCGTGGTGCAGCTATTTTATAATAAAATCTACATTACCATACCAAGAGTATTGGTGACCCAGGGCTAACGACCCCAACTTATGAATTACGAAATTATCATACAAAGTAAAGCGCCTGTCTGGGTTCGAACCTGCGACCTACAACTCGTAAGTTACCACTGGGCAACCATTGCTCCTCCTCCCCCATCAAAACTCAACACCACGGAAAAGGGCTAAGAGTTTATCGAATACGCATATTTCTCTAAACTCAAACGACAATCAACCACTTTATGAATGAGTTAGCTTCGCATTGTTTTCAAGCACTCGAAGCCACTTGAGACCCTGACGTGGCCCTGGACCGGTGCTGTCAACACCTTCCCCTCAAGTGGGCCGAAACTCCGAACGTTCCGAAGGAAGCCTGTTGTGTGATAAAAGACTGCCACGCGTGTGGGATACATCTCCGGTACTAGGTCATTTTTGCACTGTGTATTTAACCTCCTTTGATTGGTTCATTATAAACGGAGCTAAAGGAGTATGTAAGGATAGTTCGAGCATTCTATAGTTTCTGCGTACCCCATGGGATGAAGCCGTGCTTTTAGATAAGTAGGTACGGTTCATTATAATGACCTTAGCATTATTCTGACTAAAGTCTGTCGGTTAGGCTTCAAAGTCTGTGAAGACTGCGCAAACAGAAATCTTATTATGTACTTATAAGATAATATCACATTAACCTTTCCGAGCTGGTACAAAATGTGTGCCGGTGCTCTCTCAGGAACGAGCTGGTACACATTTGTACCAGTCGGAAAGGTATTTAGTCTCTTGAAAATAATAGATCAAGCAATTAGGCACTTACATTGGGGCCGTTCAACTATTACGTAAGCAGATTTCTTGCAATTATTAACCCCCCAAAAGTAAGTAAACATTAGTACATGCGTTTTTCAATGTGTTCTGGTTTCTTTATTGATTCATGAGCAGCAGTTATAATTCCCAGTAGAATCCCTGAAAATGCGTTTCGTTTTCAAGCATAGACCAGTAGGGTTGCCATAACTATGTGTTCAAACCAAAATCGACAAAATTTTGTAGAAAATCAAAAATAAATAAATACTGCTGACTTAGTCATCATCCAGACCCCCCATCCCCCATGTCATCAAAAATAAGCAAAGCAAAGACCCCCGCTCCCCTGAAGTGCTTACGTAATACTTGAATGGCCCCATTATACTTAATACGGTTCAATAGCCTTTGAGCGAACTGGTCTAAATATTATCAGAGCAAAAACAATTTATAATTATACTTGTCGAAATTATGCCTAAGGTTTTGTGTAAATTTAAAAAAAATCACGTACGAACAATCTCTTCTTAGGTTGGTAGGTCTGTACTCAATATTTTTGACCGAACGAAAACAATTATCTATTGGAAACATTCAGCCGAAAGACGTCCTCTGACGGGAATATATTCCATACATAACCATTATTAACAGTTAGGCTTATCCGACTATTAGCAGACCCGGCGAACTCCGTACCGCTCCGCCACGCCAGCAGCTCTGCCCCCGCTTTTTAAATTTCTCATATCTTCTAAGATATATTTATTCTTTTAGAAACTAACTATATACACTAGATATTAATTTTAATGATATGCTGTACAGGGCAATTTTGATCTACATGAAATGTACAACGTATCTAATGTATTTAATTGGATAAGGAATAATATTGTATTGTTTAAAATAGCTTGGTAAAATATATACTGATGCCAACAATACTCCTGCACGATGGTTGTCCTTGAATCTATAATATTGAACATAAGAAAATATTTAAAAAAAATCTTGATTTATGGCCTCAACAGAATTTTCATACATGTAGGTTTAAGTTACAGTGGATGTGTAAAATATGTGTCACAGAATAAAAAAAAATACCTTCTCTTCATCAGTCTCATTGTCTCGAAGATTGTTAACTCGACTTGCGTTTCGCGTACGCCGACCGTTGTTTTGACGCCTCACTGGTGGCATTTTCTTATCAATAACAATAAATAACACAACGATAAACCTCTAAACACACGAAACACCGTTTTGCTGTTTCGAAAGAAGCGGTACTACTTAGTCAAGATTGACAGTATGGATAGAATATTATTATTATCTATGGTCTGTTTGAAGTTGTTGTTAACCTTGTCGTGGTAATACCGAACACAACCAAAAAATAATTATCCAATTTGGTGCAGTTATTCGGAAGTTATGCACGTACATAGATTTCGGCGATTCATTTATATTATAGACTAGCTGCCCGGCGCGACTTCGTTCGCGTGGTGTCCTACTTCTACCTTACTCCTACCCTAATCCTACCCCTACCCTTCTCCTACCTTACTCGTACGCTACCCCTTCCCGACTCCTACCCTACTCCTACCGTACCCCTACCCTACTCTTACCCTACCCCAACCCTACTCCTACCCTACTCCTACCGTACCCCTACCCTACTCCTACCCTACCCCGACCTTACTCCTACCCCTACCCTACACGAACAATAGTAGTAGTTAAAATAAAATAAAAAATAGTTTACGTCCTATTCTTGGACCTACTGAATATACACACATTTCATAAGAATCGGTCAAGCCGTTTTAGAGGAGTTTTGTTACAAACACTGTGGACACGAGAATTTTATCGCTGCGCTACGTCGTATTCTGTGGCTGCATGGAGCAACACGCACCGGCGCGGCGCGGGATGAATTTATCCCAAGAACAAACTTAACATTGTAGTTGAAAACATAATCTCCCATACACTCCAACTGAAAATGTTAGTTTGTAAGCACAAAATTGAGAGATTTAGTATGTTATTTTAAGACCACAGACTTCTTATAGGTTTTCCTGTAATCTATAGGTATGGAACCATTTTCTTAATTTTTTTTTCAGAATTTTAGGCTCAGTAGTTTCGGAGATTAAGGGTCAATTTTCGTCTATTTTCTTAAATAACTAATACAATTTACTGTAAAATTATGAAAAAAATATATTTGAGATCCTCAAAGTAAGCCCTTCATTTTTGTCACATATACGGATTGCGAAACTTTTTTTTAATTTTCTATTTGGCCCCCAAAAATGACCCCTATATTTAAAATTAATTTAGGTATTTACGTTACACGTCTGTGTTTGGGTCACAGAGATTCATATGTGTACCAAATTTAAATTTAATCGGTCCATTAGATTCGGAACAAATTGGATGTGACAGACGGATGGAAAGACAGACACACGAGTGATTCTATAAGAGTTCCGTTTTTTCCTTTTGAGGTACGGAACCCTAAAAAGGAAAGATGTGGGTTAATTTCTACATTATTCTACCTTACATCCTAAGCATAAAAGTACAAAAATATGTCTGAAAACTGGAGGTTTCACGGAGCCAGGTTATACGTTTGCGATAACCTAACCATTGCGAATGCTAAATCGATCCCAACTAAAGGAAAGCTAAAGGAAAATGTAGTGCACTAGATTGCATTACAATTATTAGATACCAGTTTAACTAGTAATTCGGTGAAACTAAGAACTGTACTGAATTTAAGACATTGCATCTCTGTACCGTTGCAAGTGATGGCGCCGCCGCCGTGCACTGCTTAAATTATATTGGGGATAGTAAACTAAAACTTATTTTCTCATTTAAATTAGACGATTTAGATATGAGCTGGATTTCTTCTTAAAGGATTGACCCACAATCGCAGTAGACCAGGAAAAGTGGAAAGAGAGGAGGGAGGCCTTTGCCCTGCAGTGGGACAACATAGGCTTATAATAATTTAAAAAATTAGACAAGAAATAATTATCCATCTAATGCAGTTAAAATTAAGATATTTCTTTGATGAGTCTATTTTATGTAAAAAAAGTCAATCAAGCGGTTATTTTCACGAAGTAATTAATGTTTTTCGAACGCTCTCGCTTTTCTGACTTGCAAAATGCTTAATTTGTTGTATTTGTGCAAGGCAGGGTCCTGAAATGACAAATTAGGCCTGGCCTAACATTTATAAAAAACTTAATAATGTAAAACAGTGGTTAATTTGATTCGAAACGGATCCATTCTTGTATTTAAAGCCACGGCCGTGCATGCCCACAGTGGAACATGGCCCTATAATAAAGTTTTTTTTACAAATACTGTAAAGTGAAAAATAACTTTAATTTCAGAAGGCTGTGCCAAAAAACTAAAATTCAGATCTAAAGACGCCGATTTCCGAAATTAAAGTTATTTTTTACCTTTGTAGTGTCTTTTTTTGGAGTCGGTTGTGTTTTGTTTAAGTATGTAACTTTTTTACTTTTTTTTTACCTATCGATTCATATAGGTACCTCTACTTGCTATATAAACTGTTACTTCCTGTCACATGTTGTGACAGGAAGTATTATAACATCATCAAGATACACAAAGTCGATTAAATACGTATTATCGATGCTAACTGAAAAACGACCCAAGCAAAGTTAATAAAATTTATATATACTTATGTAACCACCGAGTAACCTTCCTCTACCAAATACAAAAAAAAAAAAAAAATCGATTCACAACTTGATGAAAATATTGATGAACATACTATAGCTATAACGAGGCTGCGAAGGCAGAAAAGGGCAGTTTTTATAGCCTAGGTACTAGGTTAATACGGTTTTGAGTACTCTTATAATAACTTTAAGCTGTCTGTAATACCTATTATTTAAAGAAGAAAACATAGAGCTTCAACTGTCGCGTTATCAATGAAAAATCTCCTTAAAAATGAATTACTTAGAAACCGTCCAAAATTCTAAATACCGCCCGAATTTCTTTTTTTTTTAAACAATGAAAAATGTTTGTCCACGTTAAAATATATTTTTTCGTAGGTACAGATCCCGAAAACTTACAAAATTAGCATTAGAGACCATTGAAATAGAAATATAAACCGCAAAAATATTGTTCTTTAAGAAACAACGATGTTTGCACTTTTTTAACAAAATGGACTTTAGTTTTCTTTTATATACTGTAAAATCAACATTGTTTTAATATTTCATAGATACCTAATCAAAAATTCAAAATTAATTTCAATAGAGTTAGGCCTTGTAGAGTTAATAGCTTGACTCTACATAAGATCTCATTAACAGTGAAAGCGTTATGTGAGTCTTGGCAACCTAGGTACTTTACATGAAATTCCGTAAAAACCTTATGATCCCCAACTAGGTATTCATAAAATTTGATCACGTTTATTGCAGTCGTCTTACGTATAATAATTACCTACACCTAAATTAAACTGAGCATCTATTATTTATTTATTAAGTAAGTAAATCTGATGTTGTATTTTCTTTTATATTGTCTTCCTATGGTAAAGTAGCTCATATTTATCTTGCATTGTAACAGAAAATAAGTTAGTTTATTATAAATAATTCGGTCAGTGGGTCGTCTTAGGGAAATTGGTCTTTTAATTTCGTACTTCTTTAAGTGACAAATCACCATACTAATAGATAAATATTATGTAAGTTCTTTTATATAATATGTTATTAGTGAATAAATCCGCAAATCGTTAGAGTACCTATATATAAATTAATATTTTTGGTGGGATTCCAAATGGAATCCCTTGAAATGTAGGATTTATATAGACCTGCACGCGGTGGTTGGCGGGCGAAAGTTACTGATTTCTTAGTATTTATTTTGTTATGTGCAAATCCTAGTCTACATTTCAGCTTTTTAGGACTTGAAGTGACTAGGACAGGAACTGCCCTAGAGGTTTTGATGAGTGAGTGAGTCAGTGAATCAGTGACGAAATCGACGTATTTTAGGTACCTACTAATAAAATGCAAAGTATGAAAGCTAGACAATGAAACTTGGTGTGTTTTATAGGTTCTGCTAACTACATCTTATCCTGAAAATTTGAGCTATCTAGCATAATCCAGGTTGAAGCTATGAGGGTTTAAAAACACGATGAAACGTTTTGAGAAGTAGGCAGCCTGAACTGGGGATTGAACCGAGGACCTTTCTCTCTCACTGTAGGGTTTAAGAAAACAGTAGTTAAACTCACCATGTTCATTGGCCACAGCATACTGGTAGTTGGGGATGAGGTCGGGCAGGTCGTGGTGCGGCGGCGGCGAGGAGGGCGGCGGCCGGTAGCCGGCGTCCACGCCGCCGTACGCCAGCGGCCACTCGCGCTCGTTGATGGCGCCGTACGCGCAGTACTCGCCGCCGTACGCCAGCTGCTGCCCCGAACTCGCATGCGAGTACGCGCACGCCCCGTAGTCTATCGAGCCACCGCCGCCGGCTCCGGCGCCGCTCCCACCTGCCAGCTCGTAGCCCGTCGGCTGCGACGGCGGCAGCGACGGCACTCCACCCCCGCAAAGATAACTCCCGCTCCCGAACTGAGGCTTCAAAGCTTGACACTTCCGACGGAAACCGCGCGGTCTTCTTCTAAACGAACCCTCTTCAAACATGAACTCTGATGACGGATCAATCGTCCAGTAGTGACCCTTCCCCGGGCGGCCCAGCCCTTTCGGCAACTTCACGAAACATTCGTTTAAACTTAAATTATGGCGAACAGAGTTCTTCCAGCCTTGATAGGAGCTGCGGAAGAACGGGAACTGTTGTTGGAGGAACGCATATATTTCGCTGAGCGTCAGCCTTTTGTTTGGCGAGTGTCGTATGGCCATCACTATGAGGGCGATGTACGAGAAGGGTGGTTTTTCTTGTCTTCGGGTGGCGGGCGCACGGCGCGCCGCCTCCTCCGTGGTTTGGTCCTCGGTCTTCATGCGTGCACGTGCGTGTGCGCAGGGTCGCGTGCGAGTTCGCAGTGTGCGCGCGCCGCCTCACACCGCGCGCGCGCCGCCCACCACCCCCACCACACCACTCCCACGCACGTCCGCCTCTATACTAAAGCTTATTGGCAAACAGATACTCGCTGTAGCGCTGTACCTTCTCACGCAAACACTGAACACTGACTGACTGAATAACTGAAAACTAAAACGCATTTAATTAGAAATTTCCCTCAACAATTATCCAGCGATGAGAGATGCCTGCTAAAGTTCAACTTGTAATTATTCTTAGCGTGGATTATTTTCAAAAGTACTTATCTACAGTATAAGTTTACAGTGTTGTAAGTTAAACAACGTAGGTACCTAATCGTTGGTATGCCAGATTAGGTGACTGGAGTGACTAGAGGATCAAGGTTCAGAGAGGTCCCAGGCTGCGTGGTCATGTACATGAGTGCGGTCATTGCACTGGCGGATCCCCGTCTGTATCATCCAGAAACTCATACAAACACCCAAACAGCGGAAAACCCGCTTAGACAATAATATTTACCCGTCGCAAGGACGCCTGTCGAACGCCCGCTCTTGACCTAGCACAATTAAACCAAACATTTTACTAGAACTATAAAACAGTTATACGACGTACACCAAATATTTACCATAAAGCGTAAACCAAAAGTTTTGCATTAAACTTGCCGGATTTATTTACTCGCACACGTGTAAACTAAAGAGCGCAATCGAAAACAAACTTTATTTGAACACCATACGACTTAGTTTGTAAACCAGAAAGTGAAGAATCAATGGCGTTTGGCAGTTCTTCCCACCATTGAAGAGAATGAAGAGGAAGACATTGTAACGAGCTTTATTAAACAAACTTCAGCTTTATTGCTGTACATTAAGATTAGAAGTCACTTTTTATTGATTAAAAATATTTATTGCATCAGAAGTCACAATAACTAGGTAACTATCACGATTAGGATACCTACATTATAATTAGGTATTATTACGCAGAAGTGGCAATGTGACGTCATGTCCTGTCCTTAAGATCCAGAAGATTGCCTCTTCAAATCTTGGTATTGTGGACAAAGTGAAGTGAAGCAATGAAGAAAAACACAAAATGTGGGTACCAGAGATAAATAGTTCAAAAATCACTTGAGCAGGTACGCTACATACCTACCTTCTAAACAAATTAAATTCACAATACACGGAATTTACGATTTACCGACCAAAGATAAGGCAATATGAAATCTTTCAGCGACTCAGTGTGTTACCTTTTTGCCGCCAAATGTATACAAAAGTGACGTAACAGGAATGTCGTGATAAATAAATAAATCATTATTATCGAATGGTGCTATAAATACGTGGACCGACACGGATGCGCCGCGGGTTGCTGATCTTTCCCATAAACAATCACTGCCACTGTAGACTGTAGTAAACATTAATGCTACTATTGTAATTTTTATTTTTGTTTTATTTACGACTACTAAAATAAATTCTGCAGAGGTAAAAGTACACTGTAGATACTTACTTACCTAAAGTAATACCTATATGAACAAAATATGAACAACAAAGCTATTCATACAAAAATTACCTTGACATCATTCTTAGAACTTAGGCATGTAACCTTTTTGTAGACATCGTAGAATACCTACCTACCAACTGATTTAAAAAATAGACCATCAGGTACGGCGGAGATGACAACGTACCGTGCACACAAAGTTGTTCAGTATTTCAAAGCTACTTTTCTCTTTCCAACGCAGTGTTTCCAGGGAATACGAAGTTAAAAGGAAGATGCGCTCTGACACGACCGGCCAAGCCCCGCCCACAAGATGGCGCGGGCGGCCAGAACGGCGCGCGCGCAGCCGGCGGAGCATTGCCTGATCTTGAACCCTCCATTCATCACCTTTTACGATCTAGTGATGTTTGCTTTGAGGTTTTTACGGTTTCGCCTTAATTTTTGGTGCGCAATTAGACATTTTATTGCTGAAGTTTAATTGATTTTCCAACCATTATTACAAACCGAAAAATTCGAGAAATCACATTCGGTGCGACATGTAACGATTTATTAGACATGTTACACATGTTGGTTTGGTATAGTAAACGTCGGCGTTTATTAGATTACTATGTAACGTAAGCCCGGCGCATACGCAATATGCTATTGAGATAAGAACATCCTCGGCTAAGCGCGAGTGACCGTGGCCTCTGAGAATTTATACTTTAGTCTTTGTCAGCGGCTTTGTGACTCATAATGTGAACCAAGTGCGAACTAAGATAAAGCCGTTCATTCAGGTAATATAACGACACTAACATTCTGAATATACCTAGGTAGGTGAACTTACTTACATAATACATATTTAACAGTAGATAACGAACTACTTTTGAATTATTCTAAAATATTTAAGATAGCTCGAAAAACGAAACACTTCTAATCTATGACTCGCTTTGTTATTACCTAGCAAACAGTACCTACAGTAGATTTAAATATGTGTTTTACTGCATAGTACTTTCTTCGTAGCAACGTGTAGCCTGTGCTACGAAAACCGTAGCAGCGTAGACCTTCCGTAACCTTGCATTTTTTATTACAGGTACCCCTTAATTCATTGTTTAACGTTAGTTTACTTCATATGGAAGGTGAACATTTAATACGTACAAGCTTTTGTTCAACATCGTATGTATGTTACGATGGATTCTTGTAAGCTAATTTAGGACATATTGGTTCTGACCTCTTAAGTTGGGACATTGTATTTTCGTGTTAAGATGGAGAAGGTAGTTGTCCATAATTAGCCTACAAGAGTAGGCTGGGCCTTAATGTAACTGAAAATACGACATATTAAAAAATTATAAAATTAACACATTTTCACGACACAGTGTTGTTTAATAAAGCTAACTATGAAAGAAGTTGCAAGATTGTCGACCTGTCTTACCTACCTGTTCAATCAACCAATCAACTCAGCCTAGTGCAGTCCTATTCTCCTATTTCAGTCTTCTTCTCCCAGGCTGCGCCACAACACCCTGTCTTCTGCCTTCCGCACCCAGTCTGTCCCACTCCCAGCCACCTTCTTTAGGTCGTCCGACCATCTAACTGGGGGGCGTCCCAAACTACGCTTGCCGATACGCTGCCCACCTGTTGGTTTTTAAGGTTCCGTAGTCAACAAGGAACCCTTATAGTTTCTCCATGTCCGTCTGTCCGTCTGTCCGCGGTTTAGCTCAAAAACTATTGGTACTAGAAAGTTGTAATTTGGCATGAGTATACACGTTAATGAAGCCGAAAAAGTGGTAAAATAAAATTTTGAAAAAAAAAAAATATTTAGGGTACTTACTTCCCCTACATGCAAAGTGGGGACATTAATATTTTTTTTCGTCCTTCCCATAGTGCTGGATATCGTTGAATAGGTCTTTCAAAAATATTAGGGGTTTGGGAAGACCGTTTTTTGATTAAGTAAACCGTTCGTGACTTATCAAGCTTTAAAGTACAAATTTTCGTTAGAGTCAAGTGTCTCCCCCCTCTACCAACTAAACGGTTGTAGTTAGAAATTCAAATGTCACGGCAATAGTATTTATATATAACGAAGTTTAAAGGAAAACTATCACACTCAAGTGGGCTTTACAAGTTTACAAGTAATAGTCGACCAACTTAAATTTGCAGTTGCAATGTATGAGAGAACATGATTTTCAACTACAATGTCAATTTTGTTCTTGGCATAAATTTGTTCCAACTACGGAACCCTACATTGTGCGTGGTCCGACACGCACTTGGCCGTTTTTTTTTTAATAGGCCCGAGGTCAAAGTCAAAGTCAAAGCATTTATTTCAAATAGGCACATAAAAGGCACTTTTGAACGTCAAAAATTATCTTAAAATAGCATTGATTCTAATCGTCCATTCCAAAATGTAGTTTTCGTATGGAGAAGAATGGGCAAGAAACTCCACCGTTACTCTTTTAAAATGTTTTAGGTACAATATTTTGCATGGGTACATTAATTATATAATAACATGTGAGGACGATGCACCTACAATAAAATTACTATACCACAATAGGTAATTATAGAATTAAAAACGAAACCATGACATATAAATTAATTATCTGGTAGATACATGGTGCTCACATATTTACAAACATGGTACAAGCAAAACAATTTTAATAAAAAAAATACAAGTAAGAAGTCAGGGTGTGAGTAATGAATGTAAAAAAAGAATAAAAAAAATTACAATTAAATTAGCAACCAGTGTGATTTTGTCTAGACTCTAGATTGTCCTATGGAGCAGGACCCGCATGTTTCCAAGCGTTCTTATCTTGGATATAATCTTCTAATTTATAGTATGCCTGTTTAAAAAGTGTACATTTAATGTAAGTTTTAAATTTTCTTTCATTTAATTGCAATATATCACAAGGTATTTTATTGTAACATTTTACACAATAAAAGATGTATGTACTTTGGCTAATCTGAAAAATGGTTGATGTATTTTATCTTTATTTCTTGTATTAAAGTTATGTCTATCGCTTATTTTATTAAAAATATGTAGATATTTTCTTACATACATAATGTGGCTTATGATGAAGCATAATCAGCCAATAATGTTCCCACTGCTGGGACACAGGCCTCCTCTCTATGAGAGGGAGTGGGCTCTAATCCACCACTCGGGCCCAGTGCGGGTAGGTAGATGTCACATGTCTTTGAATTTTTGGTTCTAGGACATGCCGGTTACCTCAAGATGTTTTCCTTCACCGTTTTTGAGAGCAGTGGTGATGAAATTATTTACACAAAGTAAAACCCCTGTCTAGGTTCGAACCTACGACATACAACTCATAAGTCGCGGCTGTTACCACTGGGCCACCATTGCTCTCGCTTATGAAGATAAAACCCTATTCACAATTTAGGTCCGTTCAGATTACAACACCACCTCGTTGGTCTATTGGTAGCAAGCAATACTGCTGAGTGAGGTCCTGGGTTCGATTCCCAGATCGGGCAAAGAATTATTTACCACTAGCTGCGCCCCGCGGTTTCACCCGCATAAGACTCGATCCCGTGGGAATATCGGCATAAAAAGTAGCGTATGTGTTAATCCAGGGTGTCAGCTACCTCCATACCAAATTTTATCAAAATTGGTCCAGCCGTTTGTGAGTTAAGAAGTAACAAACATATAAACACACTCACAAACTTTCGTTTTTGTAATATTAGTGATGTGATTAGGAATTTCTCAATGGTAGCCCTTTTTTTATGGATGTGAAATCATCAAATGGCCCCTCCCGCTCTGGGTGGAGCGGAAGGGAGTGTCAGACTCTTACTGACTAGGTAAAACCCATCCGTGTTCCTTCCTTAGCTCTTTATGTTCCGGGGTAGCGGTCACCCTTTCGGACAATCCCGCACCCCCGGCAGGCTTCGGCCCTAGCAGGCCCCTTCCTTTTTGCTGACATCTCTTTGAGGCGCGTGGAACACGTACGCGCCGTCCGGCACGGGCCTGGTCCTGAACGGACGGTGAGCTACCCATTACTCTCCGTCCGCAGGCCCACGCCTACGGTGGCCGGGAGTCGTCACGCGGCTCCCGACGCCCGGAGCGTCTCCCGCGGCGGCTGGGACGTGAGGCTCTCTCCCTCAGCCATTCCGCCACCTCCTTCGCTGGCATGACTGCTTCGCAGAAGGAGGTGACTGCCTCTCACTCCCTCTCGCCCCGGACCATGGCTTGAACCAGGGCCGGACGCGAGAGGTCGCCGCCGCTGCCTGGAATGGCAGCCCGGAGTCTGGATTTGTGCTGGTCGATGGCAACTCAGACCAAATAAAAAACCAAGACAGAGGGCTGTCAACAGTAAAGTGAAGCCGGTTTCGTAAACATGTGTGCACTTAGTGAGGTGTAGTTTGATCGTAAATGTGTGCGTTTGAGCGTGTGTGTCGTGGCCAGATCATAGAATTGATCATTTCATTAAGTTTTCGGTCATTTCATGAAATGGTTGTGTATCATGAAATGCCAAGCTAAGATTGATCATATCGTTTAAAAGTCAACGTTTAATGATATATCATTCGACGTTTGGCCATATCATGAATTTAGGGTTCGCATAATACTAATCGACGGCAGGGGCACCCCGAGGTTCGGTTTGGTTAGGTTCCTTTAAACCTTGCAGACAGAAATAGGAGTCCCGCACAGAAACAAAAGTATGCCAAATTATATTAGGTCTTAAAAAATTGTGCAAATGGATAGGGAACCCACAGAGGAAACCGACATCAACGCCTCTACCGGCGGATATTCTAATTATTTTACGATATGATCACTATTGTTTGGCCACATCATAAAGTAGTCGTGTTTTTAACTGTTCATCGTCAAACGTTGAGTAATCCTTGATCTGGCCAGACCACATCATGATGTGGCCAATAGACACTGAAACATTTCATGAAATGCGACCATTTCACTAAATTCTCGAGCATTTCAGGAAGTGAGCAAATCTACGATATGGCCACGACATATGCACAGAGCAGAGGTGTAGTTTTGGCATGCTTCACTGTATTGTTCGCAGCGCTATGTCTTGACATTTTATTTGGTCTGAAGGTGGCAATAGGCTCGTCCGTTATGATATGAGAGTGGGACTTAATCGTAACTAGTGAAATGTGGGTGTTTCACAGTTGCACCTCTGCCTAACCCCCTAGGGTTTGCAAGCTTGGTGTTCGCGTTATTTTTATGAAAGGCGTCGTTTTGTTTTCTTTCTATAATTTTCGTGTATTGTATTGTGATTTATTTTTTTAATGTGTTCGTCCTTGTCAAACTTAATGTACTACCTACTTAGATGTTAAGTGAATGATGGTCGCCTATACTTAATTGGAAGCGCTCACTTTTATTTGTCCCTGTTCATGTTAACATGCATGCATTGTGTAACATATACATCAATGCATGCATGTAACTATGTAGCCTCCGTTGGCGATCCAATAAATAATTATGGTTTTCCGACGTCGCGTCGTGCCTACTTATTGAAATAAAAACTTTTTAAGAAAAAAAAAAACCGACTTCCAAAAAAACACTACAAAGTGAAAAATAACTTTAATTTCGGAAGTCAGTGTCTTTGGATCTGTATTTTAGTTTTTTGCCACCGACTTCCGAAATTAAAGTTATTTTTCACTTTGTAGTGTTTTTTTGGAAGTCGGTTTTTTTTTTCTTAAAAAGTTTTTATTTCACGCTTTTTAGTGGGTCTGCTTATAATTTATCTAAGTTACAATAGCCTAGTGATCATCGCCTTTTACAAACAAAATATTGCTTTTCCCGATGCAGGGAAGTTAATCGTTGAGGAGTTCCCCAGGTCCACCATCAGCTCCATATCACCATTCACATTGTGACGAGCCAATTGCTTAGCAACCATATTAATGTAATCGAATCGCAACCCGTGAAATACTTAGATATTATTGAGTAGTTCCGGTGGCCATCTGTGGTCTTCATCATCAGTTCCACTTCACCAAATGGTGCTTTCCGAGAGCAAGTGCACGAGTTACTATAAAAAATACCCAAATCGCAATAGGTGTGCCTATAATATTTGAAGAGTTCCTTCGATTTCTCCAGGATCTCGTCATCAAATCCTGACCTGATGTTTTTAGACTAGAAGCTGATAATCCTGGCTGCAGCATCAGGCCAGACTTATGTCAACATTGCATTGAACTTAAAATTTAGTCCTGTTTAAAATGAGCCCAAACACGACTACGGTGCTGTTATTTCAAAGTTTGTACTTTTTCTGATGCTCCTGGCTTCAGCATCAGGTCTCTATGTACTTCGGTGTTCCTCATTAACAGTACGTTTATCCACACATCGAGCCCTTTTCAATGAGCCTAAACACGATATATCTGCTGTTAGTTGTCGAGGAGTTAGGTACTCTGCAGACTATCCTGACTGCAGCATCAGGTCATGACTTGATGATCATGAGACCAAATGTGACAAATGCCCTATCAAACATCAAAACAATTTACTAAAACAGTCCTTGCCTGTTTGAGTAACTTCTTACTGTTAAGGAGTTGTACCTTCCATCATCAGCCCAGCTACCTGAGATGGTGACAACCATACGCAAATAAACAAGATACTTCATAAAATATGCGAAAAACAATAAGTGAGCCTATAAAATTTGAGGGTTGCCCTCGATTTCTCTAAGATCCCATCATCAGATCCTAACTTGGCGACAATGGGACCACCTCAGAACTATCTACTTTCGAACAAAAAAAGAATTTTGAAAATCCATCGACAATTGGCGGAGTATTCGATGAACAAACATACAAAATAAAAATAATAATGATAAAAAACATACAAACAGCCGAACATAGTACCTCCTCCTTTTTGTGAAGTCGGTAAAGACGTAATCTTCTAACATTTTGACATTTCTTTCGATCACTGACACGCCTTTATTATTTAGAAGATAACGAACCTTTAGCACAACGGTAATGGCGTTGCCTTGGTGTAGTTGCCACGACTAACATAGTATTAAAATAATTGAATAGGTACTAACAAAATATGGCCAAAAATTGTCTGAAATAAAGGAATTTTGTTTTTATCTTAGGTAGTGGGTAATATGATACACCTTGGTAAGAGTGGTTGTCAGACTTTCGTGTTTCTGACGACCCGTGACAACTGTCAACTAAGAGGCACGATTGTCTTGGTAAGTAAAGATGGTCACCCATCCACGGACCAGCCGCGGCAACCGTAGCTTAACCTGATCGATCGACCCGTGCGGCTGTTGTTTACTTAGCCACTTTGCCCTTGTATAATGACCAATAAAAAAAGTTGAAAATTTTAGGTAAAGAAATTTGACAGATTGCAGTAGCTTGATGTGCTGGTCGCGTCTTCTGGTACGTACAATGAATATTATGATAGGTACCTACTTGACGCGTACCAGAATAATAAGTAGGTACCTTTATCCCTACAGATGTTGTTCGCAACCTCGCTATCTTTGCTGACATACTATCAGTAATGACCGGATAATAAACTTTGTAGCGACCACAGCCAGACACGTCGCACGCTACGGCATTGTTTGAAACCCGAGCTGCGCTGTTCTTTGAAACCCGACTGCGATCACATAACGATGTTAATCTAGTGTAAACAGTTGAAGCAACTAGAAAGATATATTTTTTAGGCATGAAAAATTCAACATTAATGATTAAATAACATTAATTTGAAACTTAAAACAACGGTTTAGCTTACTTAGGTCAGTGAGTGAGCGAGTGGGGACTTGCAAGTGACCTAAGTTTGACTTTAAAGATTAAAAAGCTTATTAGGATAAGCTTAAACAATATTGTACTTAGTAAATACCTAATTTCCTTTCACTTCTAGAAGAAATCTGTTAAAAAAAACACACTTTTGTGTTTCTAGATGTTACTGTATTGCGGTATGCATTGATGAAAAACGTTAGTAGATTACTTTTTACGAGAAAAATTAGGTTATCTATCTCCAAATCGTATCGTATCGAGTTCGCGTCGCACTAGTCAGTTGTTTTTTTACCCGACTGCGTAGGGTACGGGAACTGGTATGTACCTATGTATGTTCATCCTACAGATTTACGTGGTTTTCGAGGCACACTCCACCAACCAAACTCTGGGCTGCTACTGAGAAAGTCCTAATGGGAAAAACCCAATAACACTTTGCCCGACCTGGGAATCGAATCCAGGACCCAATGCACAGCAGTCGCGCTTGTGACCACGAGACCAGTTGAAGAAACAATAAAGTTGTAACGTGTAAACAGTGTTTAAAATAGCCCAGTTCATAAGAGGTGTAGGTACTCAGTTTCAGCTCCTCTAGATTTCTATTCTATGACAGACCTTGAGTCAGGTAAGTCTGTTTAATCACTAATTACTTATAGGTACTCTAGCCTCGTGACCTCGTCCTGGAGATTAGTATTGTACAGTTTGTAGATCTTGTGAAATCAAATTAAAGTATACTAAGTACTTACTCTTCGTACTTGAATCTATTCTTATTTTTCATTTCAATGAAAGAATAATACTACTTCACATTATTGTTCCAGTAGCATTTTTTTTTATAGTACCTATCTATAATTCCACTTTACGCTAACAATATGTTTTAAATCCAACTGAATGATTTAGAAAATACCGCAGCATAAGTTTCAGTTTTTTTATTGTATGCCAAGACAAGAAACTTGTATCGTTAAGTTCTATTAGGTAATTGTAATATAAATTATTCTATTCTTTCTACAACGGCTAGTTATTTACTTATTTAAGTAAGTAAATCTCAAATCAGAACTCAACCCTGAATATCAACGCCGCATAAAAACTACCAGTTTGGCTTACCCTTCGTTCGTTTACAATTCAACTTGTTGCATGCCACCTTGTTCATCGAGCGACACTGTGCATACGAGTTGACCACGACTTACGTGTGTCAGGACACAGTGTTGCAGTTTTTCGAAAATATTCAAAAACATACAACAAGTCCATTTGAATGCCATTTTAACAACGCTAGACGTTGGAAATCGATGTCGATTTTGAATGATGACTAGGAGTGCATATTGGTGTAGGAGACTTCAAATAGGTTGACTAGAGATAAAATATTGCTCCAAGGCTTGCTTACGTCCTGGTACACGAGTCTAGGTAGGGCACGTTATTGACGTCAGGATGCTATGCGCATGGCGCACCGGGCGGCGGCCCCCCCTAATTATTTGTTGTTTCATGTTTTCATCCCTCTCGCTAATTGGGGCTGCACTTGAATGTGTGGAGTGTCTGTTTGTATTTGAACTGCATGTGTATGTATCCGTTATTGATTTTGGATTCGTCTCACTAAGCCTTGATAGCGCGCGATGTGATACACCGGCATGACCTTTTTGAAGTTATAAAACGAGATGAATTGTCTTATTGAGATAAAGCATTTGAGATAAAATGATAATTATTTTTATAATAACATAAATATATTGTTTCTTTCACAAATTATACTTTCAGATAATTTTGTTAAACTTCAAATCAGTTAGTCGTAAGATGCTGCTACTTTGCCATCTACTTTGATAGAAAGTTATAAAATAGTTCACATGAACAAAGTTTTAGCATAGTAAGTAGGTGTCCAGGTGCAAGAACTTAATGATACCGTCTTTCTAACTAATCTAATAATGAATCTTCTTAGGAATGTCTAAGCTCAATAAATCTTGTAGGTAAAACAAACAGAAAATCATAGATATTTAATTAAAAAAAAAACTGTTTTGAATTCGGGGAAGAACTAAGTTATGATGTAAGTACCAGTAAGTTGACAAACTTTTGCTGCAAATGCAATAATTTTTTTAAACTGTAAATGTAAGTAGTTCCTAAAATCAATATTAAGTACCTATGACTAAATGCAAAATTTTACGCAGTTATATGTTTTTATAATAATAATTGAAAATGTAATTATTATTATACTAGCTTCTGCCCGCGACTTCGTCCGCGTGAAATTCGTACTTTGTAAAAGGTTCGAAAATGTATGTTGGTATGATCTTTATAATTAATTTAGATAAATAAGTATTCGGGCCAATTTTTAAGTTTATAGAACAAAGGAATCAGATTTTTCAAATAAACTGTATCCCCGCTTTTCACCCCCACAGGGGTGGAATTTTGAAAAATCGTTTAAGATGTGTTCATAACTTGACTCAAAGTTTATTTATACCAATTTTCGAGCTAATCAAGCCACGCAGTAAAATCCTCCCCTTTAAAATTAACTACCTCTTTTCACACAGTTAGGGGTAGGTTTTCGAAAAACTCTGATACACGTTATTAATTATTTTTAGTGCTTAGTATACATACTGAGTTTCAAGTTAATCGGACAGGGCGTTAAAAATCTTCCATACAAATTTTGACACCCCGATACCACTCTTTAGGGGGTATTTTAGAAAAACGAAAAATTCCAAACTTCATAATTTACATAGATAAGTATTCGTGCCAAGTTTCAAGGTTATTAACTCAAGAAATAAGATTTTTCATACAAACAAAATCCCCCTTTTCACCCCCTTAAAGGTTGAATTTCCAAAAACCCCTTCTTATTCGATACCTACTCTTCACAAAGAACATACCCTCCAAAATTCATGTTCCTAGGACCAGCGGTTTAGACTGTCCAACTGACTGACTGACTGTCTGTCTGTGATATTTCAGTCAGGTTGTTCATTCCCCTTTAGGGGAGAAATTATCAAAAACACTGAGATACGTATAAATTAATTTTCAATCGTTAGCCTAAATACAAAATTTGAAGATCCTAACTTTTAAACTGACGGACTTTCATACACAACTTCATCCCCCTTTTTAACCCTTTGGGGGTGGAATTATCAAAAGCGCTGAGACACGTATAAATTAATTTTTAGTCGTCAGCCTAAACACAAAATTTGAAGATCCTAACTTTAAAACTGACGGACTTTCATACAAACTTTCATCCCCTATTTAACTCCCTTAGGGGTTGAATTTCAAAAAATCCTTCCTTATTCCTTGTCTACGTTATAAAGGGAACCATTGTGTAAAATTTCAGCTTTCTAGGTCCAAGGGTTTGGGCTGGGCGTTGATGAGTCAGTCAGTCAGGCCTTTTGTTTTTATTTATATAGATAGATAGATATTTCCTATCATAAATTATAAATTTTCAGTTAATTTAATGTTTTATTACTTCAAATACCTAGATGAAAATGTTGCTAAGGACGATAGTAAGTAGCGTCCCCAAAATTGAAACTTAGTCAACAGACTTGAGACGTATCTCGTTTAAAAGGTCTTGATTTACTGATAATTCTTTATTATGGTGACGACCGTCAAAAGCATGGGGATTTCAGGGATAAGAAGGAAATGTGAATGTTCCACACACTTCTACCCGCTCCTTCGTAGAATATAGGCGTGATGTTTTGTTTTTTTTTATGTTCTATATTATATAATATAAATCGTCGGCAATTATTTTGTTTTATCTCTTTTATTGTAACTCAAACTCAAACCATTTATTTCAATTAAACCCTGTAGGCACTTTTGAATTGTCAAAATTAAAAAGTCGGTCCGTTAGTCAGAAAGTTGGAGCTAGTTGCCCATTCCAAATCGTAGATCTCTATGGAGAAGAACGGGCAAGAAACTCCATGGACATTGTTTTAAATCAAGAATATTACAAAATCCTGGGTACATTATTCTTGTTGCTTCTATATGTGAGAGCAATATAAAAAAAAACACAAATGAAGAAACAATTAAAAAAATAAGATTAAAAATAAGCCTTGGCAATTAAGAGATGACCAGTCTCAACCGACGGCATGTATATCAGAACGTTCGGCCAGTCGAGAATCGAGATAGGGAGCTGGCTGCTACTCCAGTTTTTAGTGACGATTATGTGACGCTTAAAGATGCCAGTCAAAGAATTTGTGACGGAACAATTCGAAAGTTAGAAGCATTTATTTATGGCCGAACGGCCTGATATCAGGTCGTTCGGCCAACCTGAATCTCCATAACTGAGGACCTTAGAGAAACTGTTACTGAATAAAGATTTAGTGACGATTTGGTGACAAACAACCAATGCTTTACTTTTACTCGTAATGCCACCGGTTAAAAGTAAAATGAATTTTGCTTCCTGGAACATCAGGACGTTCGGCCAACGTAATCTCCATAACTGAGGACCTGAGAGAAACCGTTAATGAATAAAGATTTAGTGACGAGACTGAAACGAATTTTTATTGCTTTATTTTTTTTTGTGACGGCCCCTTTAAATAGTAAATTGAAAATTTAACATATATAACCTCAAAACATTGGGATTATCGATTCCTTCACAACGAAGAAGCCCAGAGAAACCGTTAATCAATAAAGATTTAGTGACGGCACTGAAACGAACTTTTAGTGTTTTATTTTTTTTTGTGACGGCCCCTTTATATAGTAAATTGAAAATTTAACATAATATTATATAACCTCAAAACATTGGGATTATCGATTCCTCCAAAACGAATAAGCCTAGAAGACTCGTAAAACCCCTGATGTGTTATAGGTTTTCAGTGCAATGGTTTCAGTATTTTTGTTGATTCACTATTCCGCAATATGGCGGATGGCGACTGAAATAGGGTGACCATGTATTCCAACGAAACAAGTATTTATCAAGTAGGTACTTAATTACCTACCCTACCTAAATAATGAAGCAACACACGTCGTAATATTAAATTATATAAGTACAAGCAACGTTGAGCTGATGCCTGCATACCAGTGTCCACTTGTGAGGTTTTGTTATATTACTTGAGTCTATTTTGGCTAAAAGCAAACGAAAGTGGAAAGGTGACTGACATTGGAGATTGGGAAATTTTACTAAGTACAAGAATACTTAAATAAATAGGTACACAAATTAAAAAATGCTTTATTTGTAATCAATCATCCAAAAATAGCGGTAGGTTGTTAGGTACATAATAATTTGTACTTTTTAGAATTACAGTTAAATTGGTTCACCACGAGAGAAAAGAGATGGCTAAAAAAATACCCAGAATCGCCAGAAGTTTCATATATGCCATTTTTATAGGCATAATATGTATAACAAAAATATATAATAATATACTGCAAAAACGACGTGGTATACTAGATATACAGGGTGAATTTTTCAAGTGGGCGAGGATGCCCAAATCCGAAACTATGAGGAGTTGAGGACTAGCGAAAAGTACTCAAAGGAGTCGCGGGCTCGATTTTGATGAAAACTAAAACTGCATCATTGGATTTTTGAATAATCAATATTTCTAGCCAGGAATCGAACCTGTTGATTTTGAAAAAAAAACACACTGTATTATTACACCATTCGATAGTGTCGCTAGTAAGGATCGAATTCTGGGAAGTAATGACATACGGCAAACTAAAATAAAGAGCTCATTTTTAACAAAGTAAAAAAAAAAAGAAAAAAAAAAAAAGAAAAATTCACCCTGTACAAAGATTATTAATAAAAAAACAATTAAAATATGTATTGAAGGGTATATTTTTTACATTATTTTAATATATTATCATAATTATACTAAAGAGATTGTGATAAAATAAAAGTCGAGTAATCAATGTATACTCGTAAGTATGAATAACATAAACACACAAAGTATAATAACTTTTATACTATATGGTTTAGGAGGCTGATTTTTTGAAACCGTACAGGGTTTACTATAGTGAACCCATTTTTATACATTTCGTTGCTGGCGATTCTGGGTTTTTTGTCTATGAACTTTTAGCCATGTCCTTTGACAGCTTCTTGTGTTTACTGCTAGGTGATTGACTTGAAACTTGTCAAATCGGATTTCTTTCGGTGGTGGCCCGACAATCATTTTACAATTAAATAACAGTTCTATAGATAAATCACAGTAAGATAACTACACCGATTCTATTTTTATTCTGCAGAAAAGAGCCATATACCTATATTATAATCTCCGCAGGCGCGATTCTCTAAAGGAACGGTTTAAGGAAATTAATATAGTATTTTTCAGCGCTATTTAAAAGGTCCATTAACCTTTTAAATAGCGCTGAAAAATACTATATTAATTTCCTTAAACCGTAAAATGATTGTCGGGCCACCACCGAAAGAAATCCGATTTGACAAGTTTCAAGTCTATCACCTAGCAGTAAACACAAGAAGCTGTCAAATTTCTCTCGTGGTGAACCAATTAAACTGTAATTCTAAAAAGTACAAATTATTATGTACCTCACAACCTACCGCTATTTTTGGATGATTGATTACAAATAAAGCATTTTTTAATTTGTGTACCTATTTATTTAAGTATTCTTGTACTTAGTCAAATTTCCCAATCTCCAATGTCAGTCACCTTTCCACTTTCGTTTGCTTTTAGCCAAAATAGACTCAAGTAATATAACAAAACCTCACAAGTGGACACTGGTATGCAGGCATCAGCTCAACGTTGCTTGTACAGACGCCAGCACATCAACCTACACCTAACTGTCACATTTTCCCAATCAACTTTGAACCTTATGCTTCAGTGATAAACTTGAAAATCTATTAAAGAAATTTGACAGATTGTAGTAGGTTGATGTGCTGGCGTCTGTACTTATATAATTTAATATTACGACGTGTATTGCTTCATTATTTAGGTAGGGTAGGTAATTAAGTACTTGATAAATACTTGTTTCGTTGGAATACATGGTCACCCTATTTCAGTCGCCATCCGCCATATTACGGAATAGTGAATCAACAAAAATACTGACACCATTGCACTGAAAACCTATAACACATCAGGGGTTTTACGAGTCTTCTAGGCTTATTCGTTTTGGAGGAATCGATAATCCCAATGGTTTGAGGTTATATAATATTATGTTAAATTTTCAATTTACTATATAAAGGGGCCGTCACAAAAAAAAATAAAACACTAAAAGTTCGTTTCAGTGCCGTCACTAAATCTTTATTGATTAACGGTTTCTCTGGGCTTCTTCGTTGTGGAGGAATCGATAATCCCAATGTTTTGAGGTTATATATGTTAAATTTTCAATTTACTATATAAAGGGGCCGTCACAAAAAAAAAAAAAACACTGAAAGTTCGTTTCAGTGCCGTCACTAAATCTTTATTCATTAACGGTTTCTCTGGGCTTCTTCGTTGTGGAGGAATCAGAGAGTAACAGTTTCTCTAAGGTCCTCAGTTATGGAGATTCAGGTTGGCCGAACGACCTGATATCAGGCCGTTCGGCCATAAATAAATGCTTCTAACTTTCGAACTGTTCCGTCACAAATTCTTTGACTGGCATCTTAATGCGTCACATAATCGTCACTAAAAACTGGAGTAGCAGCCAGCTCCCTATCTCGACTGGCCGAACGTTCTGATATACATCCGACGGCGCCCGTTCACGAACATGACGCGTGGATCAGCAGTCAGCACCATCCAGCTTAACCATTTTGCAGGGAATTGAATGATCAAACACACGCTCCACCATCAGTGAGACATTTAAGTGAGCATGACACATTCTCAACTGCTATGCTCTTTCAAGTCAACATCAAAAAATCATAATAAACGGATCCGTGGTCTTACGTTTACAAAACTGAAAAAATGCTTCTAAATTATACAAATCTATAGATTGCAATTTAAGAGATCAGAAAAAAAAAATACTGCCAAACAGGAAAAGACGTTTAGTATTGCAGTAGGTATTAAACAATTAAAACTTGATTGAATAAAATAAAAATAAACATTAGATCGTAATGTCAGAAACACTAAAAAAGAAAAAGGGAAGCACCTCTTCCAAATATTGAAATTTTAACTTGTAACGAAAAATAGAAAACAAACATCCATATTTTCGTTATAATAATAATTATAAATGAAACTGAAAAATGTTTTTTTCAGGAAACCAGTATAACCAGTATCAGTATTGGAGACATGAAACAAACGGTTTGTCATTTTGTTGTCCGTAAAGAAAAATATGAGAAAATAATGAAGTCTTTTGGATTAAAAAAAAATTGGGGACGGTGTCTATAGTACTGTTGCGCGTCACAATTGATGGCGACATTAGCTACCACTAGCGCCATCTAGTAACAAGTAGCATAACTAATAGTCGCGAACCTTCTAGAAACTTCGATGCTAGAACTTTCCAGAACTATCGACGTCTGGTCGGTCGGGACCGGTATGTACTCGGTCATTCTAGATGTTTCTACGGTAGAAGGTTCTGGAACTATCCGAGGCCTGTATAAGGCCGGTGTGGCTGCGACCCGGGATTGGATAAGCGATACAAGCGAAAACATCGAAGCGATCTTCAAGTGCGACTATCTGTAGTGCGATCACACCCCGGACACTCCATACAACGCTCGCAAAATAATTCCCTACTACTACATTAAAAAATGACGTTTGTATACGTATGAATGTGTGCGTGAGGTACTTGTGTTTGCGAGCGCTCTTGTTAAAGAACGGGCGACGAACATGCCGAAGTGCGGGGTGAGGTGCGGTAACTGATGTCAGTGCGGGGAAGGGAGTGTCCTTTCTGTACGTAGTACTTTAAGTATTCTGTGGTGCGATTGTGTTTTATAATTAGTGTGTTTACAGTTGTAATTGGTGTTTTTAAATAAAATGTCTATTTTTGGTTATTAAATCGGCAGTTTTTATTGTCACGAACCCCAAGCTCGTAACAGTATACTTTGCCCATCGTCCTTTGTATATTTCTTTGTTAACTTAATTCACAAACAAAGTGTTTAGGATAGTACCTAGGTGTCAGGTTTGAGGATCGTGCATCTTAATGATACCGTCTTCCTAACTAACCTAATAATGAATCTACTCAGGAATGTCTAAGCTCAATAATAAGTATCTCCATCATCATATTCAGCCTATAATGTTCCCACAGCTGGGACACAGGCCTCCTCTCGGTGAGAGGGAGTGGGCCGTAATCCACCACGCGAGCCCAGTGCGGGTTGGTAGATGTCACATGTCTTCGAACTTTTGTTTCTAGGACATGCCGGTTTACTCACGATGTTTTCCTTCACCGTTTTGAGAGCAGTGATGATGAAATTATTTACCTACACAAAGTAAAGCGCCGGTCTAGGTTCGAACCTACGACCTACAATTCGTAAGTCGCGGCCGATACCACTTGGCCACCACTGATCAATAAGTATCTACCTCAATGATATTCTAATAAAATTAGAATATCACCACCTACCTACACGGATAGAATAGAAATCACCAAACTGTTTTGTATTTGGGAAAAATCTAAGTTATGGTGTACGTTAAGAAACAAACTTTGATTGAACGTGAACGTAAAAAATAAATATAAAAAATAATTAAATGGCATGCAATATTTTTACATTAACATTGTAATTTTTATTATTTCCTTTCACAAATTAATTCAAATATATATAAATGTTGTTAAGTTGCACATTTCTTTGTTAGAAGTTAAGTTAGTTCAGGAACAAAGTTTTTAGGATAGTTAGTGTCAAGGCAGGTACAAGGATTGTACATCCTCCTCACCTAATAATATTAATCTTCTTAGGTACTTATGCCTCAGTAGAAATAAGAATAACCTGTTTTGTATTGGGCGAAAAAACTAAGTTATAGTGTAAATAAAAAAACTTTTGCTGCATTTGTAATTGTTGTTATTATTTACTAACAGTCTTGTTTTGATAAAAGTAATTCTCAAAAATCAAACCTTGTCAATACAAAATATTTTACACTTCAATATTTTTTGCAAATAACAGTACTTAGTTAAATATTGTTAAAGTTTTGTAAATTCTCCAAAACATACTTTGTTTTTCTAAGAAAACTTTTCAGCGTTTCCAAGTTATTAATATAGTTACTTAATGCAAAATGTTTAATGTGTTATATAATTTATTATTAAGTACTTATATACTAAAGCTTTTAAAAAAATCTATTAAAAATATTTCTTCCTCAAATAACTCTTAAGTCAATAACTAACTAACCTCACCCTAATGAACTTCAAATAAGTATATAAAAATTTTACTAATTTGCACATTTGCACATTTCTTTGTTAGAGATTAAGTTAGTTCAGGAACAGTTTTAAAAAAGTCAAGCCAGGTAAGTTTACAAGGATAAACATATACATCTTAATGATACCTACCGTTCTTCTAACCTAAAAATGAATCTTCTTAGGAATGTCTAAACTCAATAATATTAAAAAAAATCTTTGTATAAGTACCTGGATTGTAACTTAAGAGAGAGATATTTTTTATATTATTAGGTCCTTACATATGAAATTGGCGTTTTGTATGGAAGGAACAAAAAGTCGAATATTTTTTAATATAATATATTTAATTAATCAAAGTATGAACCATTGTTTTCAATGCACTTTTGCCATCTTATAGGTAGTTCATTGATCCCTTTACTAAAAAAACCAGTCGGACGGGAATCAATAAAATCTTTGAAGGCGATTTGGACTGCCCCATCGGAGTTGAATTTTTTCCCTTGCAAAAAGTTATCCAAATTGCGAAAAAAATGGTAATCTGTTGGAGCAAGGTCCGGGGAGTACGGAGGATGTCTAAGACATTCCAATTCAAGCTCTTCTAATTTGGTAGCCGTCTGTTGCGCAGTGTGTGGTCTGGCGTTGTCGTGAAGCAGCAGTGGCGTGGAGCGATTGACCAGCCTTGGTTGTTTAGCCGCTAGCTTTTCCATCATGGTTTGTAATTGCTGACAATAGACATCAGCTGTAATAGTCTGGCCAGATTTGAGAAAACTGTAATGAACAATACCGGCACTAGTCCACCAAACGCTTACAAGTAACTTTTTTGGGGTTAATTTTCGCTTGGGGCAGGATTTGGCTGGCTGGCCAGGATCCAACCATTGCGCTGAGCGCTTCCGATTATCGTAAAGAATCCATTTTTCATCACAGGTAATGATTCGGTTTAAAATACCTTCATTGTTGTGCCGGTTCAGTAATGTAACGCAGCAGTCGACGCGCGTTTGCCGGTTTGCTTCAGTCAATTCGTGAGGTACCCACCTTTCAAGCTTTTTAATCTTCCCAATTTGCTTCAAGTGAATTAAAACAGTTTTATCACTAACATCGAAGCCTGCAGCTAACTCGGACGTGGTTTGCGATGGGTCCGCTTCCACAATAGCCTTCAATTCTCCATTATCAACTTGGGTCTCAGGCCGTCCACGGGGCTTGTTCTGCAGGTCGAAATTTCCAGAACGAAAACGTTGGAACCAAAAACGAACTGTGTTTTCTTTTGCAACATGACCGCCATACACATCATTCACCCTTCGAGTCGTTTCCGCAGCACTAGTGCCACGGCGGAACTCGTACTCGTAAATAATGCGATATTTTAAATTTTCCATTTTGTAAAATGAGTGACGCAAACAGAAAAAACAGAAGAAAAAAAACAAATGAATGACGGTCATCGAAGCACAAATACATGAGTAAATAGCTGTACAAATTTGAATTTGGAATTCCTTACCAAAGAGGAGAAATTCGTGATTAAAGTGGCCAGTACGAAAAACGCCAATTTCATATGTAAGGACCTAATATTATTATTAGCCTGTGACGTCCCACTGCAGGGCAAAAGGCCTCCCTACGCTCTTTCCACCTCTCTCTGTTCAAAGCTGCTAAGGACCAGTTCTTGTATTTTTTATATACTTGTACAGAGGCCAGCATATCAAGCTACCCCAATCTGTCAAATTTTCCCAATTGAATGTGAACCTTACTACTTTGTAGTAAAGTTGAAAATCTATCAAAGAAATCTGACGGATTGGGGTAGCTTGATGTGCTGGCGTCTGTACATAATCTAAACTATAATAATTATATAAAAAGAAAAGATTTGATTTTTTGTTTATTACTATACTACTACTGAACGGATTTGGATACAGACAACATTGACAGGTAGGTAAAACATTGGTGTTTATACTTTTCATCCTGAATCACAGACAGAGTCGCTGGCAACAGCTAGTGTAATATATTTTAGTGTTGGCTTGTTTATTGTATTTAAGACTTCAAAATGTAGAGTATTGGCTTTTCATTAAACAATCAAGGCAGATTTTAAGGAGCTTAGGTCTCTAGTTTTACACAAAAAATAAATATGTCTCCCAATGTCCGGCAATGGAACAAAAACGGGTAAACTGGTCTACTGACTGATTAAATGGCGTGAAGGAGAAGGCTGATGAATTATTTACACTTTGATATAGTTTTACTTACTTTTAAAGCAGTGGTAGTCCAGTGGTAATGGCCGCGACTTATGAGTTGTAGGTCGTAGGTTCGAACCAGGACAGGCCCTTTACTTTGTGTAAATTTTTTCATCACAACTGCTCTCAAAAACGGTGAAAGAAAACATCGAGAGGATCGGCATTTCCAGGACCAACAATTCAAGACATGTGACATCCACCAACCCGCACTGGCGCCGCGTGGTGGATTACAGCCTCCCGAAAAGGAGAGGCATGTGGCCCAGAAGTCGGAACACAATGGGCTGATTATTTATAAGGTTACTTGTGTATAAACCCGTGTTATCTTAATAATAGCACGGTTATTCGAAAGCAAGTATTCAAGACATTAAAACTTTGTACCTACCTACACACATTCACTTATAAGTATATAGCGTATGATGACCACACGAAGGAATCTAATTAAGAGGGTACCGATATCGTCTTGAAAAGTTGAGGGTGGAAAGTTAAACTGCAGCATATTGATAACAAATTGTTTTGAAAGTTTCTATTTCCAGTAACATAAACTCTATTGTTCTCTACTGGCAATTTATACACAGTTCAATTATTCAGTGAAACGAGAAAGGTACTTCTACATAATTTATTTAAAAGTTTATTTTATACAAACCGTGCCCCCAATAGATTTCCCATTGGCACTGACTGATTTTGTACAGAAATGATGTCGGACTGTCATAATTATGTATTCTTCAGATTTAAGTTATCTGACTATTGAAAAATCAGTTCTTAGACGAATTTTAAAACTTACACCTTTGTTATTAAGGAACTTTTGTATCAGTGACAGACTGTGTTTTGTATGAGTAAGTGTGAATGAATTTAAGATTTGTTAATACTATTAAATATTTTTGAATTGTAATCATGCTGCAATTGGCTGTATTTGATTAGTTCGTAGATGAATGAATGTGGGTAAAAGAAACAACTTTTTGCCGTTTAACAACTATTATTTAAACTATAGTAAGGGCAAGCACATTACAACATCATCTACTCTACAAGGGTAAATTCGGTTTATACAGTACAGATAGTTATAAACTAAAGAACATTACTTTTGAATTTCATAAAATATGATGGTGATACACAGATAGAAGCATATAAAATAATCACGGCTGACTAAAATACTACAATCTACACACTTAATTTAGATACAATCACAATAGGCCAAAATAGTTTTATTGGTCACATTTAACACTTATATTTTCAAACATGAAACATTTTGAATTTTTACAACTTAGGTATATAAGACATTACATAACATGAAGGAGTAGTTAATTTTTATTGGTTACTTTATCGAGGTACAATTTTTTTTTTGTTGATCTAGACGACAAAGAACGTTGAACCTTTTTTGATCCAAAAATAAGTAGGATAGGTACAGTACCTACACATAAAAATACATCTTTCAGTTTTCATGGGGTTTACTTTGGCGGTTAATGGCGATAAAGTGGGTCAGTAGATTGAATAGCAATAAAAACACTCAAATGTTTCAATCACTCAATTGTTGATCAATCACATACAGCTTAAAATCACGATGAGACACATACTCGACACTTACATTGATAACAAAGAAAAATTGCGCAATTAATTTTGCAAGAATCATAAAATTAAAGCACTTCCAAATCGTACACAAAAACTTGTTAAAATCCGATATTTGTACTGCTTTCATGAGTATAAAGTATATATATTTTTTTAACACAACCACTGTTAATTTTCCAAAGCTCGATATTTTTTCTTCAAAATTAATAACTGCAACATAAATTTTCGTAGCGACAACATTTCATTTCAAAGTAAAGGTTTTGACTTGATTGTTGATTTAGTCAGTTTTCATGTAATACAGGAAGGGGAGCACATAGTCCAGCATGAGCATCAGTTCTCCGTCTCCGTCAAATATCCTTTTCAGCGTGAGGAAGATACCGTCAACAATGTCCCGAATCAGGGAACAAAGAATCTTGCAGAACAGCATCGCAATCTGAACGAACATTATTATGAGTTGAATGAGCACGGAGTCTTCGAGCATTTCCTTGATGCTCTTCTCTTCGTAGTCTCTGTAATCGATCACGGACGTCATTTTCGATTCGTTTAGGTCGCTCTCGATTGTTTATACTCGTTTTCCAAGCTTGATTTCCCAATTAATTTTAATAAATCTCGAGACGTGCACTACAGCAACGACGCCATATGCAGCTGCAGCTCAATTAATATACGCATGCGTCAACTCTCTGTACCTAGATTCAGATTTCTTGCTGCTCCTGTTAGCCTTTTATGACGCCCTGGTACATGATATTGGTATCCGAATCGGTGAATGGTCTTGATATTACTTCATTATTTTTTTCATTTATTTATTGCCTTTCATTTAAACTATTATTATAACACCTTTACAGAATCATCCAAGGCGATTTTATAACTCACATAAAACCGGCCAAGTGCGTGTCGGACCACGCACAATGAAGGGTTTCGTAGTTGGAATGAATTTATCTCAAGAATAAACTTAACATTGTAGTTGAAAATCATGTTCTCCCATACATTGCAACTGCAAATTTAATTTTTCCGACTATTACTTGTAAACTTGTAAAGCCTACTTAGCTGTGATAGTTTTCTATATACAGGGTGAATTTTCCAAGTGGGCGTGGATGGCCCAATTCTAACCTATGAGAAATAGCGAAAAGTACTCAAAGGAGTCTCGTACTCGATTTAGATCAAAACTAAAACTGCATCATTGGATTTTGAAAAATCAATATTTCTAGCCAGGAATCGAACCTGATGATTTTGAAAAAAAAAAAAACACGTACTATATTATAGGCCGATTATGTTATCTACCCACGATTAAACAAGTAGCATCATATAACTAAGTGATGTAGTGAAATAACCCAAACGGGAATGAGGGTGGCACTCGTAGGTAACTGAAAGATAAAGAAAAAAAATCAGCGCGCAGCGTGTATCGTTGGTACGTTGCCGCGTTGGCCTGGTCTTGAAATATAAAAAAAATATAAACATCCGAATTGAGAACATCCTCCTTTTTTGAAGTCGGTTAAGAATAGGTTCCAAATTACTTTGTTTATGTAATTCCAGAGTTGAGTGAGCTAGATATGCGCCTACGAAATCGTAAAAATGTATGGAACCGTGACCTAGGCTACTCTTTGACGAGCAAATTGCCAAGTCAAGTTTTCTTAAAAATCGTGATATTTTCCGTCGAATGTAAGTTTAAGAAATGAATGTCTTGATGCTTACTATGATTATTTAATTAGTTCTTAGGTAGGTACCTACATTATATCTAAAACAAATTACCCATTGGATATCTTAAGTAACTTCGGGACATTCAGCTTACTTAGATTGCTTATTAATGTGAGACTTGGTAACAATTAATTACAAGTCCGTAAAAAAAACTCAACCCCACGGTCAACGGGAAAAAGTCCCCAAGTGTCTGGCAACAATTCAAATCACGTGGGAAAATTCAAACTTCGCGGGCTTTCTTAGAGTTCCTCCTTCAAATCATAGATGTCACTACTGTATTTCCGTAGATTCGAGCCGAAACAGGCGAAAAATGTTACTAGGGTTGCAGTAACGCAAGGAGCAAACCGATCGATAACGGTATTGCCAGGTGTGGTTTTATCGTAGTCCCATTAATTAGGGATGATTTTAAATAATTTATTTTCGACATTTACAAAGTCATAAATCACTATTCTTGTAAAAAAAAATTTGCCATAAATATTTGTACAGTTGCAAAAAAAAAATATATATATTTTCCGTCTGCAATAACAACAGCCAGGTAAAATATTATCAAGATTATTGTTTAAATATAATTATTCGCGCCTTTTTTGACAAAGGCGCGAAATGCCCAGATGCACTGTACAGCACACATACAGAAAGCAGAAGGGGTTTAGCGTTGTATGTACCAAAGTGACGAAAATATACTGAGTCCATCAAGCAACAAAGTCAAAACTAGGTTAAAATGAAACAGCACCATATTTATCAGTTCCTCTTACCTGTGTGACCCTAAGTTATATCTAGACTTACAGTACTAGCCTCATCCCCTAGCTAGTCAGTTGGCGCATGCGTAAATGCAGTCTTGCAGCAACCATGGCTCGGTATAAACGCCAGATGTTCTGTTAGTTTTCATAATAATAAATGAAAGAAATACTATCAAGGAAAGCTCCCACCTCTTTCTTGCGTATATTGGCCGGCTTGAGTGGAGATTCGCAAGAGCAAACCAGGGGTTGTCCTTGGGTGCACTTGCATAGTACATACAGAGATAATCATCGGTTGGTGCTTCAACACTTAAAATTGCCTAAGGGGCATAGATATCCGCGCTAAGGGGACTTTGCGAGTTGGCTTTGGCCCCACGTACGTCTTCCCAAGGGCTGGAACCCAAAGGTCCCGAGATGTGACAAAGATAATGAAAGAAAGCACTTTACCCGCCGAACCTTTAATTCAATATGTCAAAAGAATTGGTCAAGAGCAAATTGGTCTCGCACAATTAGGGTTTCGAACCAAAATACAAACAAATTGCTGGCCTACCCTAATTACTTACTGTATGATGCATTTAATAAACCTGCGGGGTGATTGCGTAACACGCTAACAGTCAGTAGCAATGGCTTTCATTTTGAAAGTTCAACATTATTCATTGCGTTATTGACATGGTTGAACAGACAAAGAACGATGACCATATTTGTATGAGACCCCCCCCCCCTTCAACAGAATTTTTGTATATGTTAGTAGGTTCACAAAGATCTATAGAAAGACTAGCAACCGGTTTTAACTTCAAAATCCATGGGATTTAGAAATAAAATAAAAATTAAAAAAATCGTTTTATTAATTTTTTCTAATTCGCTAGGCCCGTCCCCCACCCTGCAACAGATCTTTTGTTTGTGTTATCAGGTTCATAAAGATCTATAAAAAGACTAGCAACTAGTTTTAACTCTAAAATCCATGGGGTTTAGAAATAAAATAAAAAAATGTTTTATTTATTTTTTCAAATTCTACAAACATCTTATATAGTAGATTAACCAGAAATGGGATAAAGTAGTGTCTTGCTGCCGCGGGCGCTATTTTGAATCCTAAACGCAACGAAGGATTCTAGGTTTGAGTTAACTCCTGAGCGAAACGAGGGATTTAAAACTTGAATCCTTGAGTGCAGAGGGATTCAAGCTCGCCCAAGACGAAGACACCTTTATCCAAGAGGAGAATACCTACTCTACTTTTCGCACGTACTGCGAAGTAATAAAAACCAATTCGATTATTTATTTATTTAATGCACAATCTACACAACCATAGTTACACGCTAGGCTTAAATTAGTGAGTATAATATGACCCTGTTAGGGCGCAGCAAGATAAAACAAAGTCCTTTAACGTGGCAGGGTCAAACGAGAAGCCATCAATCAAGTCCAATAAACATGCGGGGGTTAGTAAGAGATCTAGGTAAAGCAATCCGATATTGAAAATAACAAAGTCGCGTCTCCTTCGTAGACGAGCATATAGGAGAAAAAAATTGGACGAGTAATGAATGACGTTTATTGTTTTATTTGTTTTATAAATGGCGTCTCGTAGTTGATCTTGAAAGGTTTAAAAATCAAAGAATGTGGTGTACAAACTGTTATTTTGTGCCGAAAATAGTAACATGAAAACATGATTTTTCTCGGAATATCCCGCACTTTTGAGAGATGTCGTCATAGTAAAAATTGATCAGCTTGCTAAGGCGGTTCGAATGAGATACATTTTAAGTCTGTTGGTCAATGTAAGGTTGGGGGGACGTTGTGACGAAATTAACACTAAAACATGATTTTCTCGGAATATCCCGCACCTTTGAGAGATGTCGTCATAGTAAAAATTGATCAGCTTGCTAAGGCGGTTCGAATGAGATACATTTTAAGTCTGTTGGTCAATGTAAGGGTTGGGGGACGTTGTGACGAAATTAATACTAAAACATGATTTTCTCGGAATATCCCGCACTTTTGAGAGATGTCGCCATAGTAAAAATTGATCAGCTTGCTAAGGCGGTTCGAATGAGATACATTTTAAGTCTGTTGGTCAATGAAAGGTTGGGGGGACGTTGTGACGAAATTAATACTAAAACATGATTTTCTCGGAATATCCCGCACTTTTGAGAGATGTCGTCATAGTAAAAATTGATCAGCTGGCTAAGGCGGTTCGAATGAGATACATTTTAAGTCTGTTGGTCAATGTAAGGTTGGGGGCACGTTCTGACTCATCGTCCTTTTTCTAAAAAATAAAGTAATGGATTAGCGATATCCTTCAAAATGATTCAGATTGTGATTGGATATGTGCTACGTAATAAGGGCTGTTTCGGATGGGCGCGGGAAAAGCGTTACTGGAAGGATTTGGGGGAGGCCTTTGGCCAGTATCTAGTGGTAAAGTAATAAAAAAAAATTTCTTCAAAGTAACGAGGCGACGAGCGATTTACTCCCAAGAAAGCATCGCTGTGCGAGTTTTGCCTTTGGTAGCTGCGACAATCTACTAGAAAGATAGTTCGAGAGCGCTTTTAAGTGACTGTTACCTTATCCTAACACGCAGAACGGTTGCTATCCAACTGTCTATTGTGTGTCGATCTAGGTTCGCTCTCTAGGTATATATAGCCTATTTGGTGCTTAACCTCCGCGAGTCAGTTATAAGTTATTGGCAAGAAGTACGAGACAAACATTAACTTAGTTTAAAAATTATAGATTTGGCTGACAAGCCAAAAGAAAAAAGATGTAAAATGCGTAGAACTATTTCTGGGAATAATTATTGAACATACTTATGTGATAAACCATGGTTTCATTGATTCCTCCCGGTACCCTGAAGCTCGTAGAGAACTTCACAGTACTCATGTATTTGTAATATCATTTCGAAACTTGTCTTTGATTTACTTAATCAAGATATTCTATTTTATAAAATATATTTAATGTATAAAATAACACTTATTTATAATTACTTACATATGTACACACAAACTACAAAATATACTATATACAAATGATAATAATAATAAAAAAAAAAAAAAAAAAGACTGGAGTTCATTGGGCATCGAAAAATTCGTCCGCATCGCTGTCAATGGGATAAGTGCCCAAAAGGCTGGCAGCATTGCCACGTTGGATGGCAATGCTTATTCTTTGGGCTAAAAATAGGCCAGCCCTCTGGTCACGCGAAGAGTCAACCAAACGCTTGGCGATATCGCGAAATATGCGATGAGCACTCGGACCCCAAGGCCCTAGAGTTTCAACCCCAAACGGCTCAAACATATAGCTCCCAATAAGGTTGTTATATTTGCGCCGTTTGAGGTTTTCTGCTCCTGCAGCAGCCGCCCCAGCACCGCCCGCCGTGCTAGGAAGATGGGATGGCGCGAGGGTGTCGACACAGGTTGCATCCCACACCAAAGGCCTACCCAACTTCCAAGGCATTATGGTCATTCCATCTGGCCTCTTCCCATCGTCACGTGCCAAGCCATTGGGTTCTAAAACAGCTGGCACTCCGGCGGTGACAAGAGCCCGACGGATGATGTCGTTAATGCTGGCGTGCCGTGCCATCCGACCAGCGCTCTTGCTGCAGGATAGGCCATGGTGTCCGAGGCAGTCGACTGCTTCACCGCATTGACAGCGATGTGGAGCTCCGCAAGGAGCGCCCAGACGCAAACATGTAACGAGCCGGAATGTGGTGTCACCCAGCATAGTGCCTAAATTAAAATATTAGTTAAAATCAAAGAAATTTAAGATAGGTACATGTCTTTGGTTAAAATATAGTTCATTTCGGCTTCGATTTACCTACTGAAGCACGAAAAATTAATAAAATCCAATATCTTCGTTGATATTGTATTTTATTAATTTTTCGTTTTTATTCGAACCATACGCTGAATATTAATGTATAATTTATAAGTTTCTTGAAAATTGAAAGCTGATAAAATCTAATATTTATGATTTCACAAGGCTTTTAAAAAAAAATAGTATGATTTAAAAAAAATCTGCTATATTTTGTATCCAAGTGGGAAGAAGTGGTCGGTCAAACCATCAGCAAATACCTAGGCCTGATATATAATGATGTTAATTTTTAATGTTCAAAATCAATATTTTAACTACATATATTTTCTTATAAGTAAAACGATGATCAAACGTCAATCTCATGTCATTTGTTGCAATTATTACTTAAGTTATTTTAAAAATCCATTACAGCTATGTACCGCAGCTGTAAGACTAAGAACTCGTCTTCACAAAAAACTATGTTTAATTATTTTTCCCCTTCTCAGTAACAGAAAACTAAATTGACTAAAATGAGTCGATTTCGTCCACGGCCCCTTAAAATAGACCAAAATATTCGGAATATTACATTATTTTTGGCTAATACTTAAACTGAATCTTCCTTTTCGTTAAGCCGTTTGTCCCGGTCCCGGTTGTAATTAGTAAATCTTTGACCGTTATTACGGGTTGTCAGAAGCCCGCAAGTCTGACAACCAGTCTTAGCAAGGGTTATCATTTTACCTAGTAACTGGGTTGTGGAGGTCAGATAGGCAGTCGCTCAAGTAAAATAACCCCAACATAGTTGAGAAAAGGTAGATGACAAAGATGACATTCTTGTTAGCTGCTATAAACGTATTTTGTTGGATTATATACCTACCACTAGCCCGCGACTTCGCCTGTGATCCGGGATGAAAAGTAGCCTATATCCTTACCCAGGCCGTGGCCTATTTGTGTGCTAGAATTCATCCAAATCCGTTCAACCGTATTATCGTGAAAGCGTAAGAAACAAACTCACTTTCGCATTACACGAAAGTAACATTCAGCTACAATCGGTTTTGCGGAAACGTTTTAAAACTTCATTATTAGCTTCTTAAACTTTTATACTAAGTTCATAGTAAGCTAAACTTTCCGATTAAGTTAGTTAATTCTTATAAAATGAAGTTAAAACATCATGAACATGAGTCAAAGTTTTACCGATACTTGTTATAGTTTTATCACCTATCTATGATATTAAACTTATAATTTTTAATGCAGTTGTTTTTACGATGATGTTAATTATATACCTACCGACTCATAAGAATGACGATGAGTTGAGACCACCACCTAGATACTTAGCTAACTAAAACATTTGAAACATTCGCATCGTTTTGGTTTCGCCATGTTGCCGCAAAAAAAAAAAAAACTTTTAACTAATACCTAATACGCATGCGTCAACCTAGAATGCCTGAAGTTGGTCCTAAATTCTCTTTAGCAATCATGTTTTCCTAGTCAGCCGTTGCTAGTGAGATCAATAAAGTGCACAAAGGGTGTGGTCGGTATGGCTTTTCTATTTTTAGGGCTGGTCACACAACATACTATTTTACTTAATGCCAGACTTATGAGTAAGCATACTTTCTTCATAAATATTTTAATATAGGATACCAAAGGCCTTACCGCATGTTAAAATAACAATTTAGACGTAGATTTCTTGTATTAATCTGATCTTTTGCAGCGGCATCATTTTTTTACTGGCAACATTATTAGGTACTAAAGCGAAAGATGGTTTTTATTCTAGTGGCAACATTATAGGTATTCACGCATGCGCACAGGTACCCACTGTGCCCAACATAACTTGACTGGTGGCGAACTATGAAATTATACATGAATGAAGTGAATTTGCGCCAACATAGAGGTCAGAATATAGTGGGCACTTTAAACTAGACAGCTTGTATAATGGCGTACCTACACCGAATTCTCCTTAAATCATAAACTTACCTAAACCTGTACCTATGCTCGGAATAAGTAAACTATCCCTATGACCTATTTGTGTAAATATTTAAGTAAGAAAACAGCTCAGCCCGGCTCAGCTCACTCGCTCACTGCCTAGGTACTTCCTTAAAGGCTCTGTATTTACTTACTGTGTATTTCTTTCAGGACTAATACCTATTTCTACCGGGTTTGTGGAAGATAAGAATGAGATAAACACAAAAATAAAACACTCAATGTAAAAGTAAATATGTATTCAGTTCACAATAACTCAATAACTAACTTAACTTTTCACGCCATTGAAAAAGAAATCGCATAGGTTAACATTATAACATTTTTCGCAGAGCTGGGTAGCAGATGAGCATAGCACAAAATAAAAATAGTACCACAGAATAGCTCCATTTTCTATTTATCTTCATCACGGCGCGGCAGTGTTTTGTTTCGCAAACGTACGTAAGCTTTGACATGAGCATTCGAGTACGAAGATATAGGTAAAAGTACTCTGTTTATACGGTTCTCATCGTGGGGTTAACATAGCGATCGATAATTTTAGACTTCGCAATTTCAGAACTGGCAATGCATTGGATAACCCTGAGCATTTGCCAGTGCAAAAATAACAGCTTGTGAATGAAAGATTTCTTTGAGAATATTATTACAAGTTTAACTCCGGTTGTGAAGAAAAAATTATTTGATTCTTTCAGTAACTAAGGCCTGATTTTGCAAAAACCTGATAACTTTTATCTGAAGAATAGATATGACAGTTTGACATATGTATTTTCTAGACAAAAGCTGTCAAAACGCAACTATTGTTTCTCAAATACAAGTTATCTGAATAATGATAAATCGGCCCTAATTGTTATTGGTGCGTATTGCGGCTTTTGATAACCTTATGCGTTTTTTTTATACTGTAAGTGTAGACTTTTAAATCTGTAAAAAAGAAAAATTGGCAATAGGCTTGCCACCATTTTATGGGACTTAAATATACTTAACTGGCAAAATGTAGGCGTACTATAAGTAAACCTTTGCCTAACCCTTCGGCAAATAGATAAGTGACGATAAAATGTAAAAAAAGATAATCAGTAATGTAGTCTTTAAAATAATCAGATTTCTCGTCTTTTTTGCAAAGTTTCATCAGCTAGAAAAGTTTGTTGTATGGATTTCAATCTCTTGCTGAATTTTTATTATGTAACACTTAACGAGGTGTAACGAGGCTTGTTTACCTAAAAGAAAAACTTTTAGTCTAAGGCAGCCATGACTTGAGGTCGCGGAGAAAGCTCTCTCAGCTTTGGAAGGCGAAAAGGGAGGCTATTGCCCAGCCATGGAACAAACTACAGGGTAATTACCTATAATAAAAAAAATTGTCTGTTTTGGCTAGTTCTCGTTATAAAAACTAAAGTAACAAAAGTTTTTTAACACGTTGACTGCCAGACACAGAGACAATAGAAAATATTGTTGGCGGACACCGTGTGACCGCGGTGGCAGTCAATGAATTAAGGGTCATTATTTTTAAAAGAGGCACCTGCATCTAAAGGAAGAAGCAGAAAAGCCTGCGTTTGGCCGAAATCGGAAACAATCGTTTGCCGCTATGTCACAGAATAGAAGTTGACGTTTATGTAGGTGTCAAGAGAGTGTGCTGTGTTCCGTGTTTTCCAAAGTAAACACACACGTCACAGTCCTCACTTGGCGTAGTTAATTCTTTGATCCTTTAGCTATCCAATGGTGTAATTGAATTTAGGATGGGGACGATAGATTCATACTTATCTATCTAGCTCTAACACCAACCTGTATCCCCCGATTTTGTTATCTTTGTTTTTCTAACCGACTTCACAAAAGGGGGTTTTGTATTCGACCCGTATGTATGTATGTATTTATCATGTAAAACTATCATCATCTGCCTAGCCCTTTCCCAACTATGTTGGGGTCAAAAACGAAAATGCGGAACCAACGACACCGACTTCCGAAATTAAAATTATTTATCACTTTGTATTAGATATTTTTTTGCAGTCGGTTGGTTTTTTATGTAAAAATTTTTTTGACTTGCCTCCCACTATGGACGCTATTTTAAACACGTATTCACATAAAAAAAATAGAGACAGGAGGCCTTTGTCCCAGCATTGGGAATTTGGGAGCAATATACTCGTAGATTGATTATGTAGTACGAAGCCTATACAAACCTCTCACGTTGATAAAATGTACCAACCTTTTTTAACCATTTATACATAAAATAAAAAAAATATAATCCTGGCTGTTTATGCGGAGACATCATAATGCATATTAGAAAAAAAAAGTTTAGCAGGCGACGATGACATGACTGTATTGACAGTCAATAGCTGTGGTCAATAGGGTAAAGGGTCCAACTATTGATATACCTGCAGCAATGTATTAAACATATAAATTAAAGTACTCCTCATTGCTATAAGTGGGTACATACAATTTTAATATAGTAATTTAATAGCAGAAATCCGATGGATGCGAGAAGCACAGAACCGGACGAAGTGGCACGGGCGGTAGTTCGAGGAGTCCTATGTCTGGCAGTAGACGTTTTTCGGCTGAAATGCTGATGATGATGGTGAATAGTTGGTGCTACTATTTTATGTTTTAGCGTCTGAAATGCACAACGGCTGAAGCAAAAAAGTTTTATTTTTAATTATGTAGCTTTTAATTACATTAGGGTGTCATCATAAATTAAAAATTACAACCTACGCAGAAACTGCGGAATTGTGTTTTATTGAAAGTCGGTTGCAGCGGTTAAAATATTAATTTGGCTTTTTATCCAATTTAAGGCCTATTATACTCGTAATCTTGTCAAATAGCTAATGAAACTAGTCACTGTTAACTTTATTTCCAACCTTTGCCCAGCAGTGGGACAATATAGGATACAGGAAAAAAACTACCTCCCTTAACCGTACCTATCTTAACAACATCGGTGTTGGTAATTGGCAAAATGAGCATTGGTCAATACGGGCAAGTCTGCCCATTTACATAAAGTTGCGAGGAAATTTAACTGGTAACAGAATATCTTCTGTAGGTAGGTACCTGTTCACCAAAACAACACTAACATAATATTTATATGAAATCTATAGGAACAATATTTTTTAACTATTTTACAAAGTCTTACATGCTAATAATTGGGTATTTTACCCTAATTGGTTTTCGGCTTCATCAATGTATTGGTCACATTCACAGTCACTTACTTCACAGTAGAATACTCTTCCCAAAAGTCAGTATTATTCAAGAGTTGAAGTTGAGTTGAACACACGTACAGCATGAACTTTTTAGATCCACGAAGTGTGAGTTTTCGTTTGAAGTATTATGTTTATTGTATTATTGGTTTGTAACGGAAAAATAATTTAGATTTGTATTGTTTTTCAAACTAAAGATGGTGGGCGTGGACCAAATAATAGCCATTCTCGACTACATGAAGGATAACCCACAGCTGGCGCACAGCCGCTTCACTAGGACCAAGGAAGGGCGCAGTCTGTTGAAACGGCATTGGGCTGCGTGTGCCGATTTGACGAATAACGTTTCGGCAAACTGCACCCAAAAAACCCCAGACCAATGGAGATCGGCAAGAACAAATTATTATTTAGAAATTACATGTCACTTACACTACTTAGTACTTACAATTTAATAGCCTTTCGTGCTTCTTACGGGTGCAATTATGATACAATAAATCAAAGAAATTGAAGATAAGTACTATAATATTTAAAATTTTAACGTCTTTGGCTGCAATATTTTACTGATATGGCAACATAATGTCGAAACATCGAGATCTCTGCGTATTATCTGAGTTAAGCGGTCTACACACCAAAGCCGCTGACCCGGCGGCACGGATCGCCGGCCCAACCCGCCGGCCCAACCCGCCGGCCTTATTTTGCACAATCATGCCGCCGGCTTGCGCCCGCGCGGGCAAGCCGGCGGATCTCCGTTCGGCAGCATGCCGATGCCGACGGCAACACTTTCGTGTGTTGAGGGATCCACCGATAATAACTCCACAAACTGCTATTATTAAATCACTGTTATCGTCCTCCTCCGTGTCAATTAGGTACTGAAAATACTACTTCTGAATTATTCGAAACACACACGTCCAATCTCTACGAGTATTTGGCAATTACTAGAACACCACATGCCGCGGCTGTCGTGCCGCCGGCAAAGTCGTTCGGCTTGGACATTCTGAAGCCGCCGGGTTAACCCGCCGGCACTAAGCCGCCGGCTGTGCCGCCGGGTCAGCGGCTTTGGTGTGTAGACCGCTTTAGGTAGCACATAATTCTCTAAATGATATTGAAACCCCCATCAAAATCCATTGTATTGTTTGGAAGAACTAAGGACACATATACACAGACACAAAAAGTGACCTTGTTTTAGAATTTAGATTTATTCATCCAAAATTACCGTAGTTAATAGTTTAGCTCTATAAATAAAATTCTCTTTTTCCAGTACTACAATGCGTACAAAAGCAAAGTAAAAAAAAAAGTAAAAGATATGAAGGCCGAAATGGCGGCAACAGGTACCTACCCTTTGTTTACATATTTTTTCTTAAAGTAACATTAAACTAGTAGTAGGTACAGTCAAGGAATAAATAAAATATGTAAGCACCTTAAAGTTAATTTTTACATTACTTTATGTACAGACGCCAGCACATCAACCTACTACAATCTGTCAAATTTCTTTAATAGATTTTCAACTTTATTACTAAAGCATAAGGTTCAAAGTTGATTGGGAAAATCTGACAGTTTCGGGTAGGTTGATGTGCTGGCGTCTGTACCTTATTTTTCCCAATATGTCATTGCCAACATTTTGAATGAAAATGGCCGTTCAAAAATGTGACATGCGCACGCTATGTGGGAAAGGAAATTGCTTTAAAACTGCTTGTCATTATCTGTCATTGACCGTACGTAGCATTAAATATCAATATTTAGACCGTACGTAGTATTAAAATATTAATACTATGATAATTGATTTAAAGGGGCTCCTGTCAAAAATAGGCTGACGGATTTGGAGAACAGGCTATATTTAATTTTAGGGCCCGACCTTGGGGAACAGTTGCCAAGAGTTTGCAACACTCCAGTTTCGGTAAGCGAACCTTTTTTAATAGAATAAATAGTACATAGGGTATTTATATTTAAGTTTGATGGCAACTAAAGCCTGCGAGGTAGCAGCGTAACACACTATCATTGGCAATGACTTTCAATTTGATAGTTGAACAACATTCATTGCGTTATTTATGTTGTTCAGCAGATAAATATTCGAACATACGAAGCAATGTATTAGCAATATCCTTCAAAATGATTGCAATTAGGGTGCTGATTTACACGGTACAATTTTCTGGAACGTTCAAGAGCACTAATTGCATGCCATCATAAAACACGTTCAATTATAGCCATTCAAGAATCGCATGCAGTTGTTTCCACACGTGTAATTTCCATAAAATGGCAATTTACAGTAATTGAACGCAAGTTTTGCCATTCAATAATTAAATGCAGCTTCTGTTGACATCAAGGCTGACCGCAAGGCAATTATTGCATTCAAGATTTGCCTCGTCTAAACACAGAGTTGCACGTGCCTGTACCATTTTTAGCTCGCTAATTCAATAGTAGTATTAGAATTGCCAGTGATTCAATAGGTATACCAACCAACGGCCCAACGGGGCAGTTGTCAAGGCAACTGCCCCGTTGGGCTCGTGGTCGTAAGCGCGACTACTGAGCGTGGGGTCCTGGGTTCGACTCCCGGGTCGGGCAAAGTGTTATTGGGTTTCTTCATTAGGAATTTCTTAGTAATAGCCCGGAGTTTGGAAGTTGGCTGCGTGATGTCCCCGTGCCTCGAAAAGCACGTTAAGCCGTTGGTCCTGCGCCTGATCTCTCTCCGGTCGTGTGGGATTGCCGCCCCATCAAACTATGAAAGTGAGGGAAGAGAGAGTGCACATGTGTCTGCGCACACACTTGTGCTCTAAAATGTCTCCCGCGCCGAAGGCTAGTCTTCTAAGATATTGGTCACCATTGCCGAAATATGGTCTGAAGGACTGGGGTATTTGCCAGTGCAGTAAACTTGCACCGTGTTAATGGGCCTTATTCTTGCAGACATTTAGTTGATTGTTTGTTGTTGGTTTCCGTTGCTTAAATACACTACAATCATGTTAACAGCTGCAGCGCCTTGAACCTGAACATCAGCCGTCGTCGAGCACAGCGGAAGTTTTAGTGCAGGATGACACTAATTTCACCGTAGGGTAAATTATACCTATACTATATAAAATTAAAGAGGTTGATTGTCCGTTTTAACGTGCTATTCTCTGGAACTAACAGTCGGGTTTCAAAAATTATTTTGCCTTTGGTAGCTCAATTCTTAATGAAGGCTATAGTCTACTTAACAGCACGCTAGTACCATTAGGAGCCGAGCAAAATTAAAAAAAGTCGGAAAGAACGCTAAGCCAAAACGAAGAAATAGCGCGGGCAAGCGATGCGATGCGACACCCCGTCGCATCGCATCGCTTGCCCGCGCAAATCAGGGGCACAAGAAAAAAACTAGCTTCTTAGCTAGTTTTTTTTTTAATTATAAACATCACTGTTTAAAATAAAGGGATATTTAAGTAATAAAATTAATGTGTTTCAGATCAGATTCTTCTGACGTCGAGTTGTACTATCCTGAGGAGGACAGTGGACATCTAGCTGCTGACCCAGTGGGCAACATGGGTCAGCTGGCTTCTGAATCTGTGGTCCATAATATCCAGCAGCTGGGGTCTGTGGTCCATAATGTCGAGCCGCTGGGGTCTGTGGTCCATAATGTCGAGTCGCTGGGGTCTGTGGTCCATAATGTCCAGTCGCTGGGGTCTGTGGTCCATAATGTCCAGTCGCTGGGGTCTGTGGTCCATAATGTCCAGCCGCTGGGGTCTGTGGTCCATAATGTCCAGCCGCTGGGGTCTGTGGTCCATAATGTCCAGCCGCTGGGGTCTGTGGTCCATAATGTCCAGCCGCTGGGGTCTGTGGTCCATAATGTCCAGCCGCTGGGGTCTGTGGTCCATAATGTCCAGCCGCTGGGGTCTGTGGTCCATAATGTCCAGCCGCTGGGGTCTGTGGTCCATAATGTCCAGCCGCTGGGGGATGTGGTCCATAATGTACAGCAGCCAGAACGTATAGTCCAAATTGACCAGCAGCTCGAGCCTACGGTGCATACCGGCCAGCAACCAGAGCGTATGGTGCGCAGTGGCCAAATCAAAACGGAGAACGTCGAAGGGTCGCCACGGCGACTACGCTGCAGAGCTAGCTCCGAGCTAGACGGCGGTAGGTACATGTTGTAGATTATGTAATTAGCATGTTAGCTTGTCAGTAGGCTAGTTAAGGGCCGAGATGGGAAGGTTGGATTCGCGATCGTAACAAAGAGTTGTATTGATTATTATAATTCTGTAAATACATGTTAAGCTCGCAAATTTTGTTCAACATACAACTTGAGACTGACCTGCAAATTGCAATAATCGTAGGAATTTCGCGGGCTACCCTTAACTTCTATGATGTACAATTTAATCAATTTAACGTAAATTTTTATTAAGATTCTGCCATCCGTGAGGCTACGGATGCTCTGCTCAATGTGGAGCGAATGAAGACCGAAACCAAGCGGCATTTCACTGCAGCCCTCCACCGACTGGCCGGGGCCATGGAGGCCGTCGCAGAGAAACTTGGGGGGCAAGTTACTAGTCCACCACGAGCTAGAGTATGTAAATCTTCTAAAATAATAAAATTAATACTAGTATATTAGGTATTGTCTCTCTGCAGGGCAACGGTGTGATATGAGCAATGATCACCATGCTTGCTCAAAGGCAATTTTCCGATTTTAGACTTAGGCCGTTTACATATTATGCCGTAGCTGCAGCGACACCGATGTGCGTTTGGATTGAGTGATCTTTTTCTTATTTCGTGACAAAATCTGATTGTACATTTAATCAAAAATAGTCAAAACTCATAGCCTAAAGCGTGGATCACTCAATTTAGACATTTAGCAAAATCGGCTATGAGCTAAATCTCAACAAAAACTTCTGACAAAATTACAATTGTACAATAATACGCTGGGATTACGAGCGTTTACACATGGCACCGCAACGGCAGCGTTTTTCGCCGCCGCGTATCACGACTTATCAAGCCTCGCCGCCGCCGCCGCCGCCGCGGTGCCGCTGTATAAGTTACCCTTGGATTTGTAGTGAGCATCAAGATGGAGGGACCAAACCTCCAATGTCTGTCCTACATATCTGAAAAATTAATACCATTAATCTACTATTTGCTACCTTTGCTATAATTTTAGCTACCTCATCATATACATAATATTTTAACAAAATGCTTGGTCCCTCCATCATGATATCAAGATGGAGGGACCAAACTGATAGACTACTCCCTGGAATATTCTACCTACTTAGTGTTATAGTACCTTAATTCTACCTTAATATTATTGATTTTGGCTGGCCGAAATATATATCGTTTTAAAGATATCGATTATATAAGTTGGTCCCTCCAAATTGACGATTCAATTGTTTAGTGCAACTGGTAAATGGTCGGTTTATTTTCGATCTTCGAAGGATACATATTTAATACCTATTTACTACCTTCTAATCGTGCAAAATTTCTTACGATAAAGTTTATTTTAAACTAGCCAAACAAAAATAAAAAAATAAGTAGGTACAACGTACAAATTTTGACAAAATTTTGACATATGACCATTGATATATATGCATGGAATTATTATGTACTACGGTTGTACGTAGTACATAATAATTCCATGTATATATGTCAATGCATATGACACACCAGCTGACTCGACGGGGTGTTGCGAATTACGTCATGATAATCAGGAATAGCTAATATAAAATGTATCTTTAGTTTTTAATTATTACTATTTATTGGTTTATTTTATTTTATTCTCGTAATACTGGTAAACAAAGAAAAATATTGAAAGCGGTCTACACACCGAAGCTGCTGACCCGGCGGCACGGATCGCCGGCCCAACCCGCCGGCCTTATTTTGTACAATCATGCCGCCGGCTTGGGGCAGCATGCCGATGCCGACGGCATCCCTCTCCACTCACTCAGTCAGTTGCCCGCCGGCTTTCATAGAGTAGTGACAATTACTAGAACATCACATGCCGCGGCTCTCGTGCCGCCGGCATTGCCGCCGGCAAAGTCGTTCGGCTTGGACATTCTGAAGCCTCCGGGTTAACCCGCCGGCACTAAGCCACCGGGCTGTGCCGCCGGGTCAGCGGCTTTGGTGTGTAGACCGCTTATGGAATATAATTATTTTAAATGTGGCTAAAGTTTCTGTTTCTAAAGGGTCTTTCAAATAGGGCGGGTCGATGTTGACAGTTTGCGGCGGCCGTATTGTTTTGGCGGCATCTGTCAAATGCGTTGTTATTTCTTCAGTTACTGATGCCAAATCACCATGGCAAGTTACACGATTGAGCAGCACGTCCAAATGATAAAACTTTATTATCAAAATGTGTGTTCGTTAGTGAAAACGTTAAGCGGTCTACACACCAAAGCCGCTGACCCGGCGGCTTAGTGCCGGCGGGTTAACCCGGCGGCTTCAGAATGTCCAAGCCGAACGACTTTGTCGGCGGCAATGCCGGCGGCACGACAGCCGCGGCATGTGGTGTTCTAGTAATTGTCACTACTCTATGAAAGCCGGCGGGCAACTGACTGAGTGAGTGGAGAGGGATGCCGTCGGCATCGGCATGCTGCCCCGCCGGCTTGCCCGCGCGGGCGCAAGCCGGCGGCATGATTGTACAAAATAAGGCCGGCGGGTTGGGCCGGCGATCCGTGCCGCCGGGTCAGCGGCTTCGGTGTGTAGACCGCTTTCAATATTTTTCTTTGTTTACCAGTATTACGAGAATAAAATAAAATAAACCAATAAATAGTAATAATTAAAAACTAAAGATACATTTTATATTAGCTATTCCTGATTATCATGACGTAATTCGCAACACCCCGTCGAGTCAGCTGGTGTGTCATATGCATTGACATATATACATGGAATTATTATGTACTACGTACAACCGTAGTACATAATAATTCCATGCATATATATCAATGGTCATATGTCAAAATTTTGTCAAAATTTGTACGTTGTACCTACTTATTTTTTTATTTTTGTTTGGCTAGTTTAAAATAAACTTTATCGTAAGAAATTTTGCACGATTAGAAGGTAGTAAATAGGTATTAAATATGTATCCTTCGAAGATCGAAAATAAACCGACCATTTACCAGTTGCACTAAACAATTGAATCGTCAATTTGGAGGGACCAACTTATATAATCGATATCTTTAAAACGATATATATTTCGGCCAGCCAAAATCAATAATATTAAGGTAGAATTAAGGTACTATAACACTAAGTAGGTAGAATATTCCAGGGAGTAGTCTATCAGTTTGGTCCCTCCATCTTGATATCATGATGGAGGGACCAAGCATTTTGTTAAAATATTATGTATATGATGAGGTAGCTAAAATTATAGCAAAGGTAGCAAATAGTAGATTAATGGTATTAATTTTTCAGATATGTAGGACAGACATTGGAGGTTTGGTCCCTCCATCTTGATGCTCACGATTTGTATGAACCCTTACACATGGTGCGGGCGAAAATCGCTGCCGTTGCAGCGCCATTTGCAAACGCTCGTAATCCCAGCGTATTATAATGGCCTCTTCTCATACAGAGTAGACAAGCATTGACCACTACGCTTACTCAAGGCGAACTGGCGATTTCAAATAAAGGCCAGGTAAATTAGCACTAATTCCTGGCAAAGTTTCATCAAATATTATGAGGTGGCCGCGCGGTTGAAACGGAGACGGTTTCCTCACAATGTTTTCCATCACATCATCAATGGCAAATGTCCAAGATGAACTCGAGAAAGTAAATTTTGATTTTGAAATGTTGGTTAAAACCCGGCCAAGTGCCGGGTTTTAACCCACAACCTCCCCGCTTGTGAGGCGAAGCCGTCATGACTAGGCCATCACGACACATAAATCTTCTACCGGTCATTTACATTTATTTTCATATTTCTGTCACTTCTTTTCAGAGAAGATACGCAAGAATCTCCAGCTCGGAAAGTGACTAAGGGACTGCATAGGTGTAACATACGGCTATATTATATCAATAAAAAAGTTTGTTTAATAAAATAATGAATATCTTGTTACTGTACACCCGAACTACTATATCCTAAGGATTTCCAGTATCTTCAGTTCCGAGATGATTAGAAAATAAACCATCTTAACTTCATCATCTAGGTATCATTTTCTCAACTATAAAGCCCGGTTTCCACCGCGAGCGGAGCGGACCCATTAGGCCGCGTTTCCACTGACGCGGAGCTGGGCGGAGAGGAGCTTAGCGGTGCACAAATTGACCAATGACTATGCTTGAAATCTCCGCTCCGCTTCAATGGAAACAGTACGAGCGGGGTGGAGCAGAGCTGAGTGGATATTCATACATCGAGGCGGTGCAGTGCGGAGGACAGCGAGCGGAAGCTGAAGCGGAGCTGTGCGAAGCGGAGCTGTGCGGAGCGGAGACGTGCAGGAATCGTGCAATCACAGACGAGACGAGTGACGCGATGAGAATTTAAACCATTTTGATTGGTCGATTCCTGCACGTCTCCGCTCCTCTCCGCCCAGCTCCGCTCCTCTCCGCCCAGCTCCGCTTCAGTGGAAACACTGTACCACTTTTCACCGCTCTTCTCCGCTCCTCTCCGCCCAGCTCCGCGTCAGTGGAAACGCGGCCTTAATGACTTCTTTTACCTCTCAAGAGAAAACTGCTTACATGTGTTTCCACCAACAAAGAGTCGAGCGGAAATGACCGGGCGGGCAAAAAGAGTAAAAATGAGCTCGCTCATTTCTAGAGAGAATCAGACGCCTAAACTCTTTCTTGGTGGAAACGCAAACCTATTTCATGGAAACGAAGTCCGCTCCGCTTAGCCATTTCCGGCTCATTACTCTTTCGCGGTGGAAACCGGGCTTATTGAGGTAGGCTTCCAGTCTAACCGGATGCAGCAAAATACCATAGTATTTTACATAGAGTGACTGCCCATCTGAACTCCACAACCCATGGATAATACGATACCCCCTTGGTAAGACTGGTTGTCAGACTTTCGGGCTTCTGACGACCCGTAACGACTGTCAAAGATCCACGAATGACAGCCGGGACCAACGGCTTAACGTGCTTTCAGAGGCACGGAAGGGTCTTAGAGGTTATGTGAAGATGGTCACCAATCCACGGACCAACCGTGGCAAGCGTAGCTTAAGCTGATCGATCGACCCGTGCATCTGTTATTACTTAACCATTCCTGATAAAAAGCAGTGAACATCTGAATGTACGGTACCACCCCCGTTTCCCCCGCAGGAACCATAATACACACCCAAATTTCGCCAGTTGTGTTCAAATTCCCATATTATAGGGAGAAGAACTTGGAACGAATCCAGACTCCGTGCTGCGTAGAAATACATTTTGACCGCGTAGATTTTGCTCTATGAAACACTTGTTTTCTTTTTAATAATTTACCAAAAATTTCAACACCCCCAGTTTCTAATGGGTCAACCCTAAAGTACTTCGCCCACCTGAGAGCAGACCGGCAGCCTAATTGCGTAACACACTATCTATCGGAATCTAATCATTTTGAAGCAAATAGCTAATCCATTGCTTCATAAGTTCGAAAAATGTGTCTGCTCAACACATAAATAACGCAATGAGTGCTTTTGAACTGTCAAAATGAAACCGATTCCGACTGATAAAGTGTTACGCAATTGCCCCGCTGTTCAGAAGTAGCGCTTGCGATCAGTAGATCAACGAGTCAATAAAAACGACGAGAAAAAAAAAAACTAATAAGTACTTACATACATACATACATAATACATAATCAGCCTATAATGTTCCCACTGCTGGGACACAGGCCTCCTCTCTGTGAGAGGGAGTAATAAGTACTTAATTTAAAAAAAAGTATAATTAATTACGTTCTAATTATTACTTAAAGCGATTGTTCTCATAATTATTAAATGAATTAAGTAAAGAATATAGTTTATATATCATTAGCTAAATATTTGAAGAAGTATGCAACTTCCGTTTCTCCATCTTCAGGCAAATCTGTGCAATGCACAGCATTGTGCAGTGTTGTTTTCCCATACAAGGCTCTTATGGAATCGGGGTATAATTGGCGGCATAAATCCTGTAAATAAAATATATTAGTAGGTATGTAGGTAAACGTGTTTCTATCCAGCGGGGCCCCGCGAGATAGGCCCATAAAACTAGTGGCAATGCTTTGTTTGTTCAATGTACCTCATCAATTTATCAACAAGGTCCAATGTACTTCGTACATTTTGATATAAATCACGATATCGCCTCATCTATCCAGCGGGGCCCTCGGCTGTATTGCGCTCGTAATAAATAAAAAAAATATTGATCGCATCTACTCCCAATGTACCTGTATATTTTTTTTTATGTTGATAAATTCATGAAGCACATTGAACAAACAAAGCATTACCACTAGTTGTATGAGCCTAGCTCGCGGGGCCCCGCTGGATAGAAACAGGAAACAGCTTTTAATATTAATTATTGCTTGGGCACTTGGCTATGTGATGATGGAAAATCGGCCCTATCTATACTCCATTTATTATAACATTAGAAAAAAGAGGCTCGCAGCAGCAGGAGTACGAAACCTTTTATTTTCAAGTTAAGTTCAAACAATTGAAGACGTGAGTGGATGAAGGGGATATGTCACAAAATTTTAATTTCGAGAAAATTGAGTTCAAAGTTTCACATAAACTTTATGTGTTACTTTGAACTAAATTTTCTCGAAATTAGAATTTTGTGACATATCCCCTTCATCCACTCACGTCTTCAATTTTAATAAATAATGTATGTGCTTTTTTGTAAGTAACAATTTATGGTATACAATAAAAGCATATTCTATCTATCTAATCGTCACGATGCTTGGATAGTGCAGCATTGGTAGATACTGCATGATGATTATTTTCGCCATTCGTCCTTCTTCAATATTATAATCAACCTCTTTTTGTACTGGCCCTATCAAAAACCTTTATTTTTATAATAATTTTGAAATAATTTCTTTTACGTCAGATGAAATTTTTTCCTGGTGACATACTTGACTTTCTCAATTTTCTCTCATACGACGTCCGGAATTTTTATTTATTGTGAAAGAAACATCAACATTTATTGAATAAAACAACATATTATAATTTATTGGATCGTGCATGTTCATCGTGCTATTAATTATTTGATTCGGGGTTTCCCCACATCATCGACGGAAGACTACCTACATTTCACGTTTTGATTGAATCATTTTGTCTGATAGAAGTCCGAATTTTCTGCGAGCCGATTTATTCGGCTCCATCTACCCACCCAGACATCTTATATTTGGACTCCTGACCAATGATGTATAAAACTATAGATACGTTGTCCGCACTCTAAAATGGCAACATGAAATGAAGCCAATTGGCCACATTGCGTTCAGTCACGCACCAACCTGTCGCGCGACGCGCTAGTGTTTGTTTTTAATTTATATCGTGTGTGAAAAGTGTGAAAACCTGTGCAAAACATAAAGAAAACATGCCGTCGTGTGTTTTCAGAGGATGTACAAATTATACCCCAAAAGTTAAAGACAAAAATGTGTCATTTCACGCGTAAGTTTACAAAACTACATTATTTTATTGAAGTGAAACTTCTTTAGGCGCGCTTGACTTGGGGAGTAAACTGGCGAATGCGTTACGAAAACGTGTGATCGCGAGTAGGGAAGGTACGTAAAAAATAGCTGGAAATACCTGGTGTAAAAACCCGGTCCCGGTCGCATAAATATGCGACCGGGTTTTTACACCAGGTGTTTGCTTCCAAGTACGCACACCGGGTACCGACTCAAAATACTTGCAAGACTACTCGCTACTCGCTCAAATACGTAGGTACTCAACCGCGTCAGTTTTCGCAAATGCGATCATGCTCCTTTTGGAACAATTTCGTATGCAAGTATTTTTTACCGACTTCACAAAAAGGAGGAGGTACTATGTTCGGCTGTTTGTATGTTTTTTTTGAAGTGAAACTTCTTTAGGCGCGCTTGACTTGGGGAGTAAACTGGCGAATGCGTTACGAAAACGTGTGATCGGGCGAGTAGGGAAGGTACGTATTTATGCGACCGGGTTTTTACACCAGGTATTTGCTTCCAAGTACGCACACCAGGTACCGACTCAAAATACTTGCAAGACTATAAAGTATCTTATACGGCTACTTGCTCAAATACGTAGGTACTCAACCAAAAATTTTGATTGTCTAACTAAATCTGACTATTTTTAATCGTGATTAAAAAGGTGTGGAATAAAATTAGTAGTCATGAATAGAAATTCACACCAACACCTTGACTTCAGTTGCAAAAACAGTACTGTCTGTATCTTTTTTTTCTTTTGTTTATATCTCGAAAATGGTGCGTCCTATCGCAAAAATAATGAAAATTTCGACCCCCTTTATAAAACCTATAAACTCCTAAAACTCAACATGTAGGTAATTATTTTTCATATTTTCCATACAAAAAGTGAAAAATTCCTTAAAAAACACGCCAAGGCCGCCCCCTCCGCGCCTGCGGCTCTAAAAAACAATTCACGGGGTAGGGCAAATAAGTACCACGTGTCGACGAGTCGCGATTGTCAAATTCGATTTTTGTTGTGTCAAAATTATTGAAGTGAAACTTCTTTACGCACACTTGACTTGGAGAGTAAGCTGGCGAACGCGTGACGTAAATGTATCTTATACGGCTACTCGCTCAAATACGTAAGTACTCAACCGCGTTAGTTTTCCCAAATGCGATCATTCTCCTTATCAGTAAGTCTACGGAACAATTTCGTATGCAAGTATTTTTTACTTTAATGGTTTGCAAGTATTTATTTGTAAACGCGATTTTGCTCCTTATTTATAGAAAGTCATTGATCAATTTCCTATGCAAGTAGTTCTACTTCCAACGGGGCTTTTGAATACGCGATTGTACTTCTTATCTGTATGAAGTTATGGATCAATTTTCTATGCAGATAGAAAATACTTGAAAGTATCTCGCTCCGTCGTGCCTCGACGCTCGTGTACGTAGGTACTCAAATAGTTCAACAACCGCGTTTGTTTTCGCAAATGCGATCATGCTCCTTATCAGTAAGAGCACAGAATACTTAATAGTACTACGTACAGAAAGGACACTCCCTTCTTCGCCCTCATATCAGATACCGCACCTCACCCCGCACTTCGAGGTATTCGTCGCCGACTCTTTAGCAAGGGCGCTCGCGAACCGCAGCGCTGTATTGCTGACACGAAAAGTTTTATTTGAGTTTTAATCACGATGGTTGGATATTGTGATGCTTTTCCGAATTCGTATTTACATAAACTGTTTGTAAGATTTCGCATTTTTAATAACATGCGATTTAATAACCGATTATTTACAGACAAGTCATTTAAACTAAACTATTTTAGTGTTTTTATTTCATTACGAACCCGACTATATAAATAAACAATTGAACTACATGGTCACTTCATAATAATGCACACGTTCGGGCAGCGCCGCCGCCGTCGTCGTTCGGTTCCTCGACACAAATTGCTTACCGCGCCATTTTTTTTACGCTACTAGATTTCACGCACACATTTGCACGTATACAAACGTCATTTGTTTATGTAGTAGTACTAGGTAATTATTTTGCGAGCGTTGTATGGAGTGTCCGAGGTGTGGTAAGAGTCGACGGAACAATTTCGTATGCAAGTATTTTTACTTTAATGGTTTGTAAAAGTATTTATTTGTAAACGCGATTGTGCTCCTTATTTATAGAAAGTCATTGATCAATTTCCTATGCAAGTAGTTTTACTTCCAACGGGGCTTTTGAATACGCGATTGTACTTCTTATCTGTATGAAGTTATGGATCAATTTTCTATGCAGATAAAAAATACTTAAAAGTATCTCGAGCCCTGGTTTTAGGGCCTGGTTTCTTAAGGTGGACGTACTTGGAAGCCCTGGTACTCGATTTTGCAAGTACGACCCATGTCTACGGGCTACGGGCGAGGCGAAGGGGAGTTGAGTGGGGGATATAAGCAAGAGAAATCTCTCATAGTCAAATACGTTTGAAGTTTCACTTCAGTCGTGTGGTCATAAGCACACTCGTTTTTTTTTTTATTTTGTACGACGCTGCGTCTAATGGCGGCCGGCGCATGAAGTTAGTAGTCAAGTGACGTTAGGGGAGGTTGGGACACTATTATACAAGTTTTTTTTGGTTGTTAGAATTTATAATATTGTTTGAATATAATATGCACTTGTTATGTTATGAATATACATTATTGTTTTCCGTTTCATTTTAGATTGCCTACAGATGGGCTGATAAAAGAAAAGTGGCTTAACATAATAAGGGTTTAAAGACGTGAAAACGATTGGCTACCAACTCCCTATACTAAAATACTACCTACATTTAAAAGATATAATATTGGTATTACTTTATTGGTAAAGTAGGTAACACGGTACAATTATCAATTATTTTATTAACTCTAGAAAATCGAGTGTCCTTTTTTCCCCATATGCCTCTGATAGCTACGTCACTCATGCGCTCGACCAATGAGCATGTAATTTGACAATTACTTATCCTGTGACGTAACTGAAGATGTTTATTTATCTCCCTCTAGCATCAGGCATCCCGCCGTACGGTGTCATATTTTCTTTCCCTTTCTTTACGCGTATAAGTAGTTATCTAGTATTTTCGCCGTTTTTAAGCGCCGAGAGTATTCCAGGACCAAGAGCGATTCCCCAATTACCTTTTTTTTACCCTGTAGCTATAGACCTTATTTTTTTTTTCCTTTAACGCTGTAGCAGGTTGGTATCCTTTTGAGGACTTATTTTCAACCACGTTGGCGTGGATCGGTATTGATTGCAATCGATATTAGATTCGTCGCGTTGTATTGAAAACCAAAATTTTTTTTTTTGATACTAACCACTAAATGTAAAATGTAATGCAATAGTTTCTTATTATTTAAAACCCATGTGACAAGTTTTCATATTTAGTTCGTCTTTTTTGTATTTTTATATTTTCTTTCTATTTGTGTTTTCGATTTTTTATACAAAAATTAAACGTGTTTGTCGGTGAAGTGTCTTTCCATTACATTTCGCTACAATAGGTACATAAATTGAAACAATTTTTAGTAACAATCAGTTTATTAAAAACAACTATATCACAATGGCATGCATTTATTTCAAATAGGCACATTAGAGGCACTTTTGAACGTCAAAAATTACATTAGAATAGAATCATTAACCGAAAAAATAAAAAATCACGTGTTGCCACAACTTATGAAGGGAATAGGTAACATTTTAGATTTGAAAAACGTTCCCGGTACTGTCCACCCCCGCTTCTTTTAGATTTTAAACATTGACACGACAATATTTTATGTAAAAACTAACTATATTAAATGATAGCCTTGTAATTGCAGAACGTAGATCTAGGTTAAGTAAGTACAATTAAGTGTGACTGCTGTTATTTAAATTGATTATATTTAACTCCACATCAATCTTGACTGTAATAATGTTTGTTGTATACTTTTATTACAAAGTGTGCCCCTAAAAGAGCCTTTTTTAACTTCTGTCTATACTCCGTTTACTATAGCATTAGACAGAAGTTAAGAAAGACTCTTTTAGGGGTGTCAATGTTTAAACATTAAAAGAAGCAGGGGCGGACAGTTCCGGGAACATTTTTACCGACTTCACAAAAAGGAGGAGGTACTATGTTCGGCTGTTTTTATGTTTTTTTGTATGTTTGTTCATCGAATACTCCGCCAATTGTCGACGGATTTTCAAAATTCTTTTTTGTTCGAAAGTAGATAGTTCTGAGGTGGTCACAATGTCACCAAGTTAGGATCTGATGATGGGATCTTAGAGAAATCGAGGGCAACCCTCAAATTTTATAGGCTCACTTATTGTTTTTCGCATATTTTATGAAGTATCTTGTTTGTTTGCGTATGGTTGTCACCATCTCAGGTAGCTGGGCTGATGATGGAAGGTACAACTCCTTAACAGTAAGAAGTTACTCAAACAGGCAAGGACTGTTTTAGTAAATTGTTTTGATGTTTGATAGGGCATTTGCCACATTTGGTCTCATGATCATCAAGTCATGACCTGATGCTGGCGTCAGGATAGTCTGCAGAGTACCTAACTCCTCGACAACTAACAGCAGATATATCGTGTTTAGGCTCATTGAAAAGGGCTCGGTGTGTGGATAAACGTACTGTTAATGAGGAACACCGAAGTACATAGAGACCTGATGCTGAAGCCAGGAGCATCAGAAAAAGTACAAACCTTGAAATAACAGCACCGTAGTCGTGTTTGGGCTCATTTTAAACAGGACTAAATTTTAAGTTCAATGCAATGTTGACATAAGTCTGGCCTGATGCTGCAGCCAGGATTATCAGCATCTAGTCTAAAAACATCAGGTCAGGATTTGATGATGGGATCCTGGAGAAATCGAAGGAACTCTTCAAATATTATAGGCACACCTATAGCGATTTGGGTATTTTTTATAGTAACTCGTGCACTTGCTCTCGGAAAGCACCATTTGGTGAAGTGGAACTGATAATGAAGACCACAGAATGCCACAGATGGACACCGGAACTACTCAATAATATCTAAGTATTTCACGGGTTGCGATTCGATTACTTTAATATGGTTGCTAAGCAATTTATGCTCGTCACTATGTGAATGGTGATATGGAGCTGATGGTGGACCTGGAGAACTCCTCAACAATTAACTTCCCTGCATCGAGAAAAGCAATAATTTGTTTGTAAAAGTCGATGAGCACTAAGCTATTTTAACTTAGATAAATTATAAGCAGGCCCACTAAAAAGCGTGAAATAAAAACTTTTTAAGAAAAAAAAAACCGACTTCCAAAAAAACACTACAAAGTGAAAAATAACTTTAATTTCGGAAGTCGGTGGCAAAAAACTAAAATACAGATCCAAAGACACCGACTTCCGAAATTAAAGTTATTTTTCACTTTGTAGTGTTTTTTTGGAAGTCGGTCTTTTTTCATGTCACTATAGCTCTAGCAAATCTAAAATGTTATCTATTCCCTTCATAAGTTGTGGCAGCATGTGTTTTATTATTTTGTAGGTTTATATAAAATTGTTTTTCATAAAATGATTGTTACTAAAAATTGTTTCATTTCATGTACCTATCCAAGCATCGTGACGAGTAGATAGATAGAATATGCTTTATTGCGAATATGCCATACATTGTTACTTACAAAAAAAACATACATTATTTATTAAAATTGTTTGAACTTAACTTGAAAATAAAAGGTTTCGTACCTACTCCTGATTCTGCGAGTCTCTTTTTTCTAATGTTATAATAAATGAAGTATAATGCTATAGTAATATAAGTATATTATATGCTATAGTAATATTAGTATAAGTAGAAATAATAATAAGACGAATTTACCGGATCTCGAGGACCGCACAGTTTTCTGAATTCACAAACAACATTCACACTAGGATCCGTACATTTAACTTCCAATGCTATACATTTTCCTTCAGCCAGCTGTATACACATTGCCTGAAAATATACCGTTTTATTGACAGATATCGAAACTTAATATCACTCTACTCGAATGATTTCAGCATCGTAAACAAATCGTGATTTAGGGGGGCGTTCTCGTGCTAGTCATGTTAGACCTCCAGGGTTCGTAATCGATGGTACAAGAAGGTTACGAATATTACAGGACGCAGGGCCATTGTGTTTTACCATAGCGGCTTCATATGATTGATACTTTATGTACCTAATATATGATTGATACACATTCTTTCAAAGATTTTACTTTTAACGGTAGGGCGGTAGGGAAGAGCCCAGAGGGTTTATGAGCAAGCATATGCAGGGCGAAAAGTTGATAGCTGAGTAGGTGCGGCATGATGAGAGAACACTGAAAATATATTTGAAAAGTTTCTGATAGGAGCCCCGTGGTCGGGAGTCTACTTTCAGATTTCAAAATAGGGCCTAAAAAGTGATCTTCAGAGCCGTTGATTTTGGTATGATCGTGTGCGTCCTAACCTACAATGACTTAAATACGCAAATCTGATGGAAAAATTGTATGCTTTACAAAAAATATTAACCTTATAGGTAGGCAGAACTCCATCATAAACTTCATAGAACTCTTTAGCGTTGGCTATGTTCAAGGAGAACATAGCCATGGCAGATAAGTAGAACTTATCCGAAGTAACAATATGTTCGATAATGGAGCCTACGGTGCCGTCTATAATCGCATGCGGTTTGATCACACAACAAGTGCAGTTCTGGAGTGTTGCACTAAATGGTATTCGTGCCTTGCCATTTACGTTTCCAAAAAATGCTTCCAACATCTGTAAAGTTGTTGGAAAGTGATAAGTACTTAAGGAGGGGAGTTAAGGATTACCTACCTACTACACTCAGAGACGTCACTTGAAAATAATCATTAATTACTGTACAAGAATCATTTGGCGCGTGGCGAGAATCAGAACTAAAGCCACGGTTTATTCCCGGTCGTCCCCGCCCCGCCCCGTCGTCCCCACTGGGCACGAGTGAGAAAAAAAGTTTTTATTTCCCACTCGTTCCGCTATAGACGGAGAGTTAAAATGCAATAATGGGGATGAGATTTCACTCGTGCCCAGTGGGGACGATGGGGCGGGGACGACCGGGAATAAACCAAAGCCACCATCTTGTTTTCCAATACAATCAATTCGGTGACAATTCCACCATTTTTTTAATTTTTAATTATAAAACCCGCCTCCTCATTGCCATTCAGCAGGCGCCAAATAATTATTGTAGAACTATAAATAATTGACAAGTATATATTATTGGAACGGTGTCAGTCAAAAATACAATTTAGGGGTCCCTTAATACCTTTAATTATTATTAGAATATTTTTTTGGTTTTTCGTCTCAAGTGGGCCATATCTAGTATTATCTAGATAGAAACTGACGCTATTCTGGCGCAGCGTTTTGCACGATGCATTGTTCATTTTCACGCCGTCGTGACGTCAACAACGCGACGTCCCATAATCGGCCGTTTCCACAGCTCACCGTCACGTCGGAGAAATGTGGCCGGGCCCTTAACCTAGAGTACGCAACCGTTCATAAGGCACATTGAGTTTAAAAGTTCGGCTAACTAGTGTAGTCCTGTTATTTATACGTAGGTACTTCTGTGACCGTCTCTTTCCAAGACTCATGGTGCTATATAAGAGTTAGGTACCTATTACGTACTTTGATAGCATCTCTCCTCGTGTTTACTCCATGGGCGACGTTTCTTAGTATATCTATTCCGTACATTTTCCGGAGGGTGCCAGGAGCCGCGTCGGCCGGGTTTGTTGCGCCCAAAGCACGTCTCCATTCTTTAACTGCGTCAGGACCTACCAGTTCCAGGCCGATAACTTCACCACTAGTTATGTAATCGATTATGAAACTGCATAAAGAAGTAAGTTTTATGCTTATGGGCTTATACACAACTACTTAGTATTAGATCGAAATACGCGATACTAGAAAATTTTAAAATATATGGAAATACGGAGAAACAAGCTCTATACAACTCTTTGGGCATAATTTCCTTCATTTTTGGGTTGTCGGCGTTAAGGTACAGACGCCAGCACATCAAGCTACCCGAAACTGTTAAATTTTCTCAATCAACTTCGAAAATCTTATGTAACAAACGTTATTACGTGTGGCAACACCTGACAGGGATTCACTTACGGGAGCATCTTGCTTTCACCCAAATTTCTGTAAAGATCCATTGCAAATTCTTTGTTAATGTTTCCGTTCATCATACGAACGATGCGGAACCCCCTCTTCAGAATAAATGTTAGTATTTTGCCGTATTGACTTGATGAACCAGGCTTAATCATAGCAAAAGTACTGAAAACAAGTAAGCGGAGTTTTAATCGTTTTAGTCAGTGAGTCCGATATTACCATGACGACCCATAGGATCTTCGTCCAAAATTCCAGATCCCTTAAAAAGTGTTGGCAAATATTCTTCTTTTGTTCGTGTCGCTGGCACGTCAGTTAGGTATTCAAATTTTGTTGGCCCCAAGTTGGCAAACCTACCAGCATGCTACAACTGTAGTGGCAGTAGGTAAGGCCCGCTATGAAGAACTGGCTGGAGATGGACTCAACTTCTAATTGGGTAACGCCTGAAAGTTTCTGTGCCACATAAATGCATGGAAACCGCCTAGTCCAGCCGTGAGAGACCGTGGCACAGCTTGGACAGTGCAGCGTTCTGCGGGGAGCGTAGACGCCAAAGAGGCGGTGGAAATTAGAAAGGATCAAGAAAAACCCGGAAAAATCACTGAGCCTATTAAATAATCCAAATTTTTATGTTACCTTTCACTATGAGTAAACAAAGTCTTCATGGTGGCTGGGGCGCAGTCTTTTATAAGAAGTAGTTTTGAAAATACATTGACAATATTGCCAAATTGTAGCATTTTTAGTTTAAGGTATGGCGCATGTATACGTCTAAGTAGGTTTTTCCCTTTTTTTGTATTTATTACTTGACATGAATTATCGAATGGAAAAAAATTAAGCACTAATTCCACAGTACTGTCGGAGTCTTCATCATACATGTCGCACAAAAATGTGTATTTATCAAAGTAATCGTACACCTGAAACAAGGTAGTATATATGTTATTGATCTGTGTGGACAACGGAACCATTAATCGATTGTAAAAACCGAATAAAAGAAGCCTGCCGAGGCCTCAGGTAAGTATAAGGCCGTTTTCAGTGCTCTCCTGACGGTCGGGACTGACGGTCAGTACGTACGCACGCACTGACCGTCAGTCGGCTTTTTTGCATTCAGTGCTCCACTGACCACCATACGGAACCGCAGGGTATAGTTACGTCCGTTGGAGTCCCGCTTCCGCAACGCACTGAATGGTCCGAAGCATTGCATAGCTCTTCAGTCACCTGACGTACGCAGTACCGACGCGCTCGACTGACTTTCTCTGTCAGTAAGAATTGCGTTTGCGGACGCGGTCAGTGCTGCTCTGAACGCACGCCATGGCCGTATTCAGTGCTCTCCTGACGGTCAGGACTGACGTCGGTCTGCCGTAGCTATCGCCATAGAAACCATGCGTGCATTCAGAGTAACACTGACCGCGTTCGCATACGCAATACTGACAGAGACGGTCAGTCGAGCGCGTCAGTACTATGTACGTCAGGTGACTGACGCGCTATGCAAGGCTTAGGAGCATTCAGTGCGTTGCGGAAGCGGGACTCGAACGGACGTAACTACACCCTGCGGTTCCGTATGGTGGTCAGTGGAGCACTGAATGCAAAAAGCCGACTGACGGTCAGTGCGTGCGTACGCACTGACGTCAGGAGAGCACTGAATACGGCCTATATAAGCAATCAAGCGAAATATATTACCATTTTTGTTTAATTTCAACCGAGGGCGAAGCGAGGGAGTGTGTCAGTTTGAGGTGAGACTGAAGTAGAATTTCAACTTAATGTAGGTAAAGATATCTTAATACGCAAAATACAAGCTTAGATATATCACTTATAAAATAGCTTCAATATTTAAATTAACGGGATCATTATACTTTAAAATATACTATGTTATAGATATTCCAATATGCTCAAACTTCAATCTTCAACTCTATTTTTTCCCCTTTTGACACTGACAGCAAAACAGTTGAAGAAAGAAAAGGCTCAGATGCATGACCCAGACTATGTTTCCGCCAGAGATGAGCGAGGATGCGTAGCGAGGAATGTGTGTGAAACAAACCAATAAAATCGCTTCATTATCATAGCTTGATCTAAGTTAGCGTTGTTATTGGTTAGTTTTACACACATCCCTCGCTACGCATCCTCGCTCATCTCTGGTGAAACCTAGCCTTAATGTAGGTTATTCACCTAACAGTACCATGTTCCACCATACATTACACACCACGGTGAATGGTAATCTAGAGATCGTAAGCAACAAATCATCATGAACGGTTTGAATCGATATTATACCGGCTTTTTAATTTCCAGACACAACCATTTTTCTGCGATTCTCAACATGGCTTTCGATCTAACCGCTCTGGTAATACGATCCTTCTAACGCTGGTGGATCTTATTTTACAGAACTTAGACAAAGACATCATATTGGTTGATGTTCTTTACTTCGATAGAAAGCATTTGAACGCATTAATAACGACATATTGCTCGCTAAACTTAAGTAGAGGGTTTTTGAGCAAGCATATTCAGGGCAAAAGTTGATATAAATGAGAAGGTGTGGCATGAGGAGAGAATACCGAAAACATATTTAAAAAGTTTCAGATAGGAGCCTCTTGGTCAGGACTCCACTTTCAGATTTCAAAAAAGGGCCAAAAATAAAGTGATCTTTATGATCGTGTGCGGCCTCCGCGGCCTTTGCCTAACCCATAATGACTTAAATAGGTAAATCTGACGACTTTAAAAATTGGCGGCGATATCCGTAACGATATCAAGCGCAAAGGTTCGTAGTTACCTACAATAAAACCTTGAATAGAAAAGTGTTACAACTTAAACAAGTCGTTAGCCGTAGTCGTAGCCGCACTTCGGCTAGTAGCCGTAACATATAAGTCTCACTAAGCCTATCTCGCTATTGAACTAAAACTCAATGAACCTTAGTCTCACAAAGCCTATCTCGCTATTGAACTAAAACTCAATGAACCTTAGTCTCACTAAGCCTATCTCACTATTGAACTAAAACGGAATTGACCTAAGTCACAATACGCCCACGTCTCGTTTGGTCTAGGCATAACGCGACTTAGGCACACTGCGTTATAGGTATACAGAGAGCAAAGGATTAAGTAGAAACCCCTACACTAAAAAAAAACTTAACTTTTAATTTTTTAATAAAGGAGTTTTACACACATTCCTCGCTACGCATTCTCGCTCATCTCTGGTGGACACGCAGCCTAAAACCACGCTTGTTTTCCCCCGAAGGAGTAGGCATATAAATATAGATGGTGTATCATCCCACATTTCGCCAGATGTAAGGAGCGGAACTAGGCACAAATCCAGACTCCGTGATGCTTCCGAGAAAAATGCTAATGGGATAACCCTATAGTACTTCGCCCGACCTAGGAATCTAACCCAGGGCCTCATGATTAGCAGTAGCGCTTGCGACCAGTAGACCAACGTGTCAGTAAAGTAAAAACGACGAGAAAAAAAAACGAATAATTAAAAATAAAGTATCTATAATTACGTTCTAAATATTCTAATATTAGGTAAAACAATAGTTCTAATAATTATTTATATACTAAAAGAGTCTAGTTTATCCATTGAAGTTTAACAATTTGAAGAAGTATGTAACTTCCATTTCTCCATCTTCAGGCAAATCTGTGCAATGCACAGCATTGTCCACTATTGTTTTCCCATATAAGGCTCTTATGGTATCTGGGTATAATTGCCGGCATATGTCCTGTAATTAGAAATTACTTGTTATGAATTTTATTATACAGAGTCAAATTAAATCAGCTAGCGAAACTTCGCAGGAGTGATGGGTATCAAAATCTAAACATGATAAAACAAAAATAAATTAAAGGAGACTGTTAAAAAGTGGTCTATGAACCAATAGCGATAGTGCTACGATATTTCTGTGGGGATACCTCACTCAACTATACCCTTGTGCAATGTGGCATCAAAATCTGACCCAGCAGTTTTGAGAAATATAATATTTTAGAATAAATAATTTCATGATAACATTAAAAAGTGGTCTATGAACCAATAGCGATACTGCTACGATATTTCTGTGGGGATACCTCAACTATACCCTTGTGCAGAGTAGCATCAAAATCTGACCCGGCAGTTTTGAGAAATATAATATTTTAGAATACATCATTTTATGATAACATTAAAAAGTGGTGTATGAACCAATAGCGATACTGCTACGATATTTCTTTGGGGATACCTCAACTATACCCTTGTGCAAAGTAGCATCAAAATCTGACCCGGCAGTTTTGAGAAATATAATATTTTAGAATACATCATTTTATGATAACATTAAAAAGTGGTCTATGAACCAATAGCGATACTGCTACGATATTTCTGTGGGGATACCTCAACTATACCCTTGTGCAAAGTGGCATCAAAATCTGACCCGGCAGTTTTGAGAAATACAATATTTTAGAATACATAATTTTATGATAACATTAAAAAGTGGTCTATGAACCAATAGCGATACTGCTACGATATTTCTGTGGGGATACCTCAACTATACCCCTTGTGCAAAGTGATATCAAAATCTGACCCGGCAGTTTTGAGAAATATAATATTTTATAATAAATAATTTCATGATAACATTAAAAAGTGGTCTATGAACCAATAGCGATACTGTTACGATATTTTTGTGGGGATACCTCAACTATACCCTTGTGCAAAGTGGCATCAAAATCTGACCCGGTAGTTTTGAGAAAATATACGGGTAAGTAATATTTTAGAATAAATAATTTCATGATAACATTTTTATTTTAAAAACGTTTTAAAGGGTATTTCTGACTATATAATACTTAATTAATGTGTTTCTTTCCTAGATTTTAGTATTTGTTTCGATTTTAACCGACTTCAAAAAAGGAGGAGGTTCTCAGTTTATAGGAATTACATTTTTTAAATATTTTTATGTTCACCGATTACACGAAGACGGCTAGACCGATTTAAAAAACAATTTTTTTGGATGAAAGGGTATACTTCCCAAATGTTCCCATTGTCACCAGGTCAGGATCTGGTGATTGGATCCTGGAGAAATCTAGGGAACTCTTCAAACATTATAGGCACAGCTAGCTATAACAATTTGGGTATTCTTTAAAGTAACTCGTGCAGTTGCTCGGAAAGCACCATTTGGTGAAGTGGTACTAATGATGAAGACCTCAGATGCCCACAGGAACAACTCATTAATAAGTATTTCACGGGTTGCGATTCGATATGGTTACTAAGCAATTTATGCTATAAATAAATCGACAAAATAAAATGAAAAAATATTGAATCATTAAATCATGTTTCGACCCAGAGGTGATGTGATTTGTTTGATCTGCAACCATTCTGTGCTATTTTTTCGAAAAAAATAAAACCTGAAATTCAGCACCGTCGAGGTGGTAAGTGTCTTTGTTTAGCAGAAAGCCACATTAAATAAGTAGTATAAAGTCAGAAATACCCGTTAAAACGTTTTTAAAATACAAAAATGTAGCAAATAAAGTGAATTTTAAAGTATTATTTTTCTCAAAACTGCCGGGTTAGATTTTGATGCCCCTTTGCACAAGGGTATAGTTGAGGTATTCCCACAGAAATACCTCTAAAGTATCGCTATTGGATCATAGACCACTTCCCATACAAATTTTAACAGTCTCCTTTAAGTTTTATTTTTTGGGTCATCGACCGCTGTTAACAATATTTTGTGTAAGCTTTACACATACGATTGATGTCCATACGTAATTACGATATAACAAAAGGAAATAGATTTTCTCAGCTGCTTCAAATATCAATACTACCAGCGGTTTTTGACCCTCAAAAGAATACCTCAATATTTTTTTCATTTTTATTTTATCTTGTTTAGATATCGATAACCATCACCTCTGTGAAGAGTTTCGCTAGCTAATTTAATTTGACACTGTATTATTAGGTTCTAGATACCTAGAAAGTACTATAGCCCCCTTATTCATAAAAATTATCAAACCTATTTTAGTTAAAATGGGGTTTGTCTCTTTCTTACACACAGAAATGACAACGTGACAGATAAAGACAAACGTTCTATACACCTATTTTAGCTAAAATAGAGATAAAATAGGATTATGAATAAGGGGGAAAAACTATAGTTTTATTATAACATCATTAAATACTAATTATAGCTTGGGCACTTGGCTTGGTTATATGAAAATTTAGAAGGCCATAGGTAGTCTAGTAAAAGATAAAATAATAATGAGTCAAATTTACCGGATCTCGAGGACCGCATAATTTTCTGAATTCACAAACAACATTCACACTAGGATCCGTACATTTAATTTCCAATGCTATACATTTTCCTTCAGCCAGCTGTATACACATTGCCTGAAATATAATGGTTTATTGATAGATATTCAAACGAAACTTCAATATCACGCTCTACTCGAATATGCATGATGTCAGAATCGTAGACGAGTTTCAACAAATAGGGATAGAGGGGTTCTCGAGCTTTGTCATGTTAGCCCTGCAGAGTTCGTAATCGATGGAAAAAGAAAGATATGAATATTGCAGGACGCAGGGCCATTGTGTTTTACCACAGCGTCTTCATAATATGATTAATAATACTTCGCGCCCGTCATCGCACGAGTCGCAACAGGGCTAGACTCGCACTGTGGACCTAGCCTAATTGTTCACAGCCCTACGGAAAGCCCCGGACGACAACGGAGCGGCGGCGGTTCAACTGCGCCAGGTTCTCATTGTGAACCCAGCTTAAGGCTGCGTTTCCACCAGAGATGTGCGAGGATGCGTAGCGAGGGATGTGTGTGAAACAAACCAATAACATCGCTTGAACTAAGTTAGCGTTGTTATTGGTTAGTTTTACACACATTCCTCGCTATGCATCCTCGCCCATCTCTGGTGGAAACGCAGCCTTAGAGTAGAAGTTACTCGGTAACTAAGAAATATTAACCTCATAGGTAGGCAGAACACCATCATAAACTTCATAGAACTCTTTAGCGTTGGCTATGTTCAAGGAAAACATAGCTATGGCAGATACGTGGAACTTGTCCGAAGTGACAATATGTTCGATAATGGAGCCTACGTTTCCGTCTATAATCGCATGCGGTTTGATCACACAACAAGTGCAGTTCTGGAGTGTTGCACTAAATGGTATTCGTGCCTCGCCATTTACGTTTCCAAAAAATGCTTCCAACATCTGTAAAGTTGTTGGAAAGTGATAAGTACTTAAGGAGGAGAGTTAAGGATTACCTACCTATTACACTCAGAGACATCACTTGAAAATAATCATTAATTACTGTACAAGATTCATTTGGCGCGTGGCGACAATCAGAACTAAAGCCACGGTTTATTCCCGGTCGTCCCCGCCCCGTCGCGTCGTCTCCACTGGGCACGGGTGAGAAAAAAAGTTTTCGTTCCTCCCCAGTGGTGACGATTGAAACTTTTTATTTCCCACTCGTTCCGCTATAGACCGAGAGTTAAAATGCAATAATGGGGATGAGATTTCACTCGTGCCCAGTGGGGACGACGGGGCGGGGACGACCGGGAATAGACCAAAGCCACCATGTTGTTTTCCAATACAATCAATTCGGTGACAATTCCACCATTTTCTAAATTTTTTACTAACAAAACCCGCCAGCAGCAGGCGCCAAAAAAATATTGTAGAACTATTAATAATTGACAAGTATACATATATTATTGGAACGGTGTCAGTCAAAAATACAATTTAGGGGTCCCTTATACCTTTAATTATTATTAGAATATTTTTTGGTTTTTCGTCTCAAGTGGTATTATCTAGATAGAAACTGACGCTGTTCGGGCGCAGCGTTTCGCACGATGCATTATTCATTTTCAAGCCGTCGTGACGTCAACAACGCGACGTCCCATCGGCCATTTCCACAGCTCACCGTCGCGTCGGAGAAATGTGGCCGGGCCCTTAACCTAGAGTACGCAACCGTTCATAAGGCACATTGAGTTTAAAAGTTCGGCTAACTAGTGTAGTCCTGTTATTTATACGTAGGTACTTCTGTGACCATCTCTTTCCAAGACTCATGGTGCTATATAAGGGTTAGGTACCTATTACGTACTTTGATAGCTTCTCTCCTCGTGTTTACTCCATGGGCGACGTTTCTTAGTATATCTATTCCGTACATTTTCCGGAGGGTGCCAGGAGCCGCGTCGGCCGGGTTTGTTGCGCCCAAAGCACGTCTCCATTCTTTAACTGCGTCAGGACCCACCAGTTCCAGGCCGATAACTTCTCCACTAGTTATGTAATCGACTATGCAACTGCATAAAGAAGTAAGTTTTATGCTTATGGGCTTAGACATATCTACTTAGTATTAGATCGAAATATGCGATACCTAATAGAAAAATTTAAAATATATGTAAATATGGAGAAACAAGCTCTATACAACTCTTTGAGCATAATTTCCTTCATTTTTCGGTTGTCGGCGTTAAGGTACAGACGCCAGCACATCAAGCTACCCGAAACTGTTAAATTTTCTCAATCAACTTCGAATCTAATGCTTTAACGATAAAGTTGAAAATCTATTAAAGAAATGTTTGTAGTAGCTTGATGTGCTGGCGTCTGTACGATGGTTACCGACAGGTACCGTGTCGTGATGTAACCGCTTGCTTTAAAATCTTATGTAACAAACGTTATTACGTGTGGCAACACCTGACAGGGATTCACTTACGGGAGCATCTTGCTTTCACCCAAATTTCTGTAAAGATCCATTGCAAAGTCTTTGTTCATTTTTCCGTTCTTCATACGACGGATGCGGAACCCCCTCTTCAGAATAAACGTTATTACTTTTCCGTGTAAAAGTGGTGAAACAGGTTTAATCATAGCAAAAGTACTGAAAACAGGTAAGCGGAGTTTTAATCGTTGTAGTCAGTGAGTCCAACATAAGATCTTCATCCAGATCCCTTAAAAGTGTTGGCAAATATTCTTCTTTTGTTCGTGTCGCTGGCACGTCAGTTATTCAAATTTTGTTGGCCCTAAGTTGGCATACCTACAAGCATGCCACAGCTGTAGTGGCAGTAGGTAAGGCCCGCTATGAAGAACTGGTTGGAGATGGACTCAACTTCTAATTGGGTAACGCCAGAAAGTTCCTGTACCACATAAATGCATGGCAACCGCCTAGTCCAGCCGTGAGAGACCGTGGCACAGCTTGGACAGTGCAGCGTTCTGCGGGTAGCGTAGACGCCAAAGAGGCGGTGGAAATTAGAAAGGATTAAGAAAAACCCGGAAAAATCGTTTGCTTACCACTGAGCCTATTAAATAATCCAAATTTTTATGTTACCTTTCACTATGAGTAAACAAAGTCTTCATGGTGGCCGGGGCGCAGTCTTTTATAAGAAGTAGTTTTGAAAATACATTGACAATATTGCCAATTTGTAGCATTTTTAGTTTAAGGTATGGCGCATGTACACGTCTAAGTAGGTTTTTCCCTTTTTTTGTATTTATTACTTGACATGAATTATCAAATGGAAAAAAATTAAGCATTAATTCCACAGTACTGTCAGTGTCTTCATCATACATTTCGCACAAAAATGTGTATTTATCAAAGTAATCGTACACCTGAAACAAGGTAAATGAATATGAATTTTGTATTACGTAATATTTAATATTTACTGATCTGTGTGGACACCGGAACCATTAATCGATGTAAAAACCAAATAAAATGAGTCAGCCGACCCCTCGGGTATATATGTACCTTATAGACCTACCCAGGCATCCAGGCCTATACAATGTTCTAAAGACATGAGGGTTGACCAGTCTGTGATCTCGATTTCAAAATATAACTAAGTTTTACAAAATAGATGTTTAATTTCATTCTTGAGTAGGTGAGGTCAAGTTTTCCTTTTTAGCTGTTGATGTTTATAAATAAGTAAATCAAGCGAACTATGTTACCATTTTTGTTTAATTTCAGCCGAGAGCGTCTGAGGCCAGCACAAAGATAAAAGTAGATTATCTAGGTATTTAATATAAAGTAATGATTTTTTAATACGAATAATACAATCTTATGTACGTTGCTTATAAAATAACTTCAATATCTAAATTAAAGGGATAATTGTATACTAAGTAAGTACTATGTTTGACTTTGATCTTCCAATTCAACCTTCAAATTGTATTATATGCTCTGTGGCTTCAACTATTTTTCCCTTTTGACACTGAGAGCCACAGAGTACCTACTTTTTGATAGACTCTGAGAGCAAAACAATTGAGGAAAGAAAAAAATATCTGGTTCTGATGTAGGTTTTGTGGACTGAATGAAGGTTATACTTACCTAACAGTACCATGACCATGGACTTATAAATTATACAGGATGTTTGGTGCATCGTGTGCCAAATTGAAATGGTCGACTGGGGAGGTCATCTGCTCTCCTTTCAGACCCCTAAACACTTCTCATGCCCTGTGGACTTTTTTTCATCGACTTTTTATTGTTTTATTAAAAAAATACCCAAATACATTCAAAAAAGACATGGACGAAAAAGTACATTCCAAGTACACATACATAGTAAATAATATTGTATATTAAAAATAGAAAAATGAATTAATACGTAGTTTTTAACCTCTCTGAACTCGTAAGTTTTTATTTCAAAATATTTAGTAATCCAAGATGAATTCAAAGTACCGTTTGTCAACGTCCGCCATAGGCCATAGTGGACCATAGAGAAAGTACTTGTAGACATGTGATGTGGACGACAAAATGCTCATATTAGGAACATTTTATTCTTACGAAACTATTTTCATTGGTATTTGTTGCATTTAATATAATTATATTTTCATAATACCTATTGATGCGTAAGATAGTTTTTTTTTTATATTTCACACAAAAATATCATAAGACGGAACGCGTTTCCTTTTTTGACAATGTGCGTTGTCTATCTCAGTCTATCAAAAAGTACTCTGTGGTCTATGTCGAATGTCAATGTAATGAAATAATGTTATTGCATATTCTTCATTGCGTGCCTACTGTGTTTGTGGGGTGCGCCAAAGTTCACCTAAATTTTCAACTCCGATAATTGGAAATCCGAAAATGTTCTTCCTAACATTTTTCATCCTAACAATCACAATTCCTAACTACTCTGTCTCTAATGTTCATAATTCCGAATCATTCAACTTTAGGTATATTGTCAGTAGCAATAAACATCTATTATACTTTTGTTTGTTTTCCTATATTTTCTCAACATAACCATCTTTTACACTATTATTAAAAGTCATATCTTTTTTGTTTAGATCGTCAACATAGGATGCAAAAGCGAGCAAAGGGCACCCCGAGGTTCGGTTTGGTTAGGTTACTTTAAACCCTTTACACAGAAATAGGGGCCCCGCGAAGCGGGGCTCCGTCGACATAGGATGACATAGGATGAAAAAAAAAGTAAATACCGTGAAATAAGCCAACATTGCCCCTAAGGGAAACTTTGCCCAAAGAACAATTTATAAGCATTTCTTTGTTGTGCAAAAATATCTTAATATTCTGGCAACATTGATTGACTTTAGTGGAAAATAGGTTATATGTATGGCAACACTAACTATCGTGTTTGTCGCTAACTTTGTTTAGTAACTTGTTGGAACTCGTCGAGTGAGGTGCGTGTTTTTGCGGGCAAATTTTAGTGTACATTTCGAAGTAAATTCTGCGGAATGGCGAAAACACAGGTTAGTTGACTTTGTATCATGTCCTTTAAAATTATTTGTAGAGTATATTAATGTAAGGTTCATTGCTCAGAGTCTTTTATAAATAAAGTTATGATGATGGGTAAAGTTATCTAGTAATGTTCCAACCTACGATTGACAACATTGCCCGCCATCAAAAAAGGCTTAGGGTTGGCACATTACGAAACCTTGTATTTTTTCCGTTTTTAATTTATGGCTACTGCTGAGGTTATTTAATTTACAACATACTTATATTAGATATTTAATTAATAAAATTCAAAGATTACTTTAGGTACCTGCTCCACACTACATTATAATTTGTTTTTTTTTTGTTATTCTTATACTTGTCGATCCCGTAGCCTTGTTGGTAGTATGCCTGCCTCCGAAACACAGGATCGCGGGTTCCAATCCCGCCCAGCGCAAACATCCATAATATGTGAATCAGTGAGACGTTAATAGTAATGAACAATAAAATTGTGATATAAAAAATATGTGATAAATGTTGTTATTGCGGGGTGGATTCAAAAACCTTGATTTCTGATATAACTTTATCTGAGGATAAACATTAAGAGTAAGAAACTCCTACTGATTTTTTATAGATGTCTACATAATTATGGTTAGGGTAAGTGTACCTATGTGTTTAAATTTAGAAATAATAGACATGATATGATATGATTGGAGTCATAATCATCATTATAAACCAATTTTATGTCTTCTCCAGTTATTTAAGTTCAAACTTTATTTGTGAATCAGTAAATTGTTAAAAAACAATAATTAAAACATAACAATTATTGGCCACTAATAAAAATATCCATAAAATATTTCATTATTTTATAACTTTATGCAAATGAAACTAAATAAATATATAATTTTTTATATAATTACTAAACAAAATGTCTGTTCAAGTCTATTTAATTTACCTACCACATACGAGTTACTTGAATTGATCTCTATTAGTAGTACCTTCTTATTTTATCCATAAAAGTGTTAATTGTATTTTCAGTTTTTATTAAATACTAATAAGTGGGAAACGTTTTTCTTTTTATTTACCTGAACACATATTCTTTGTAGAAAGGAAAAAAACAGAATATTTTTCACCATGTGCCAACCCTAGCACTTTTAAAAGGCGAAATGTGAATTGTATGAAAAAGGTAAAAAATGCCAGGGTAACATTGCCCCGTCATTTTAATAAGAAACTTTTCATAGTGTCGTTTACTTTCCTAAAGTAAGCGCCATCTTTACCAAAATTCTTGTACTGGTTTTTATGTCATCTGCTTAGAGGTCGTATTTGCGTCAAAAATCAATGTGGGCAAAGTTGGCTAAAGGTCCAGATAACTTTGCCCGCCAGCAAAATCGAACAAATATTGAATTAAATGTTAAATAATAGTAAATTTAGCAATACTCACACATGCGCATGATCTTAAAGTTGTAGCTGATAAAGGAAAATACTTACGCCTCCATAGAAAAATCGTATTAAAATTGTAATTATTCTAAAAAAGGGGGCAAAGTTGGCATGTTTCACGGTAAGTTTTATGTCTATTGAGTGGTATATCAAACGATTTTATATTAATTGTCTGTTATTCTTATATAAATTAGTTACCTACATTAAAATTATATCAATCGTTTATTATTATTAACTGATCATTATATCAAATAAAATTATAGGTTCAGTTGTTATATCTTGTAAATATTAGAGGTTTTGTAATTATATCATATATTACTTACCCGTATAAACTCCCAGGTCATGAAAATATTATGGTAATTATGTTTAGGGATAAAAGCGTTATGATAAAAAACAGTAGGAGTTTAAAATATTTACATTAATTAAATTATTAATTACAATTTTCGTATACATGAGTGTTATGAACATCGCCGGTAGCACTATAAATAGTATGAATGAAAACTTTAGGATGAAAAATTTTAGGAAGAGTGATCATTCGGATTAAAAATCGTTAGGAAGAACAATTTCGGGTAAAGAACTTTAGTTGAACCAATATGGACCCGTGTTTGTGTTTTTGCGAATATTCCTATTTGGACACCTGCTTATTCCTACGGACTGATACCTTCTACCACTCAATTACCTTGCTATTAACACTGGACTCTGATTTGCATTGCGTTTCGGATTTGTTTTGTGGATCAATATGAGGTGCATCAACTGCGGAATAGCCATGCAAAGGTTGCAGAGGCATCTCATAGCCTCGCTTTCTGCACACCATCAAACAAGGCTTGTTTGAAATGTGGTTGTACTATTGGTACACTGACCAACCCTTCGGGGAATATAAAGGCGCGATGTTATGTTATGTTTGTTATTATTGTCACATTTTTTGAGACTATCACCCAGTCAATATGCAGTTTAAAATCCTTCATTTAGGTGGTCATTACTTTGTTTAAATGTTAAAACGATATCAGTTAAATACGTAATAATATAATTCACAACTGTTCGCTATTTTAAAGCGCCTTTAAGTGTTTTAATAGCGAAATTATAATCTATACACCTTATTGCTAGCGATCTGATTAAAAGGTTTAATGAAACTGTTTTTTGTCTAGTCTGTTGTAATGACAAGTTCTCTGAGTTTTTTATTTATAGCAATTTAATGAGCAAATATTCACGAATATAAAACACCAAAGATCATAGGTGCACACTAAAGTCGATAACTATGCCGAAGTCCTTACAAAAATAGGCCATGTCCTTTAAAAAAAGTATAAGTCGTAGACTCTTAATTTTAATTTTATTTAAATGTGTATTGTACCTATAACAGTACTTTTAAATTGAAAATTAGTGACATTAGCTATCTAGTTTTTTTTTATTCGGAAAGTTTCGGACTTCAATTAAAGATGTCCATGTTACAGCTATTTAAATGGCTATAAAAAAAAACCAAAAGCGAACGGGATCTTCCAACACTCAAAAATTCTCTAGCTGGGTGAATCCGCGGAAATCCACTAACGGCGAATATATGCTAATAATAAATTAAATATCATAGCTGCATTCTTTTTTTACTTTATATGACATTTCTTACATGTTTTTACGTATGGCGCCGCTATCTAAAAAAGTATAACACCTTTATTTAATTTATTATTGCAATCAACACGCACCAAATGTCATCACCATTTGCAAATAAAAGTCGGCCTAATTGAGCAGAATGGCCCGTATATCCTCTTGCTAGTGATGTGCAACATGCCATAAAAATCTTTTTACAACTTTGTGAATGCGCTAGAATCGATCGAAATCGAGTCACAAAATACTAAATTCCGAATTAAGATTTAAAAAAATATTTTTGCTTAAATGATACATGAAAAACTTATTAAATCTGTTATCTCACTCTTATAAGGTAAAATCTGTGTCGTAAATACACTTTTACATAATTCGAATTCTTTGTTATGTCAGTTTTTTTTTCTGTTTGATTCTCATTTTTTACTGATATATAGGAGAAGATAGCTTTGTTCTTCTATTAATTATCACAGTTTTGCGATCCATACCACAGTATAATATACAGTAAGTTATCTAAGGCCGCCCGCCGAGTTATTAGCCTACTCTTGCGTTGATCCCCAGGGTTGTCACTTTTACTTTTAGTTAATATTTTCGAACAAGCAGCACTTGATCTAAATTTATGAAATAAAAAGCATATTATGATTGAATATTTTACCAATTTATAAATTTAGTAAAAATAAAAAGCCTTTATTCACATAACATTTATTATACTAAGTTACAAATTTGATACCGAGAAAATTTTTCTCCTGTTTCTGCACGTCCGGAACGCTTTATTATTATTTGTTAATGTAAAGTAAATTCTCATTCTTACGTAAAGTTTTTGTAAAAAGCTTTTGGGAAAGCATGGACAGGGCATCTTAAATTCTATATCATTCAGTTGATCGTAAATTGACCGGCCAATTTTAATGTTGATGTGGTCCTTTTCAAACGCTTTGCGAAACACCTGCTCCATCCTTTCTACATTACCGACAAAATCGTCAGGTGGGATCATGAGTAAATTTCGATCTTTGCCGTAATTCCTGTAATGGGTGTATCTAGATTCTACACTTAAATTACACGCTCGTTGATTAACGTCGACGTAATTATTTAAAAAATCGCAGTTCTTATGGTAATCAACACATTTTTTTAACAAAGCGCCACAAACATAAAAAAATGCATTTTTTTCCGGTAGCTCATGTTGTATTGGTACATAGTCAGAACGTAAGATTTCCGACAAAATATTTTCATTTCCTTGTGTTTGATTGCTACTGGTCAGATGTTTGTCGATTACCTGAGACACTTGTTTCGAAATGTTTGTGATTTTTCAAACTAATCAAAAATTCTGTGATATCTTCAGAACAATTACCATCTATTGGAGGTTTTGTAATATTTGTAAAATAAATCTTTCTGTATGCAGATATGTACAAAAAAGTAAACAAAAAGATCGTTAATGTAGACAATGTAGATACATTTTTAGATTGTTGTTGATTTTTCAAAAACCGCTTGTCCGATTTCGATAAAATTTTCATGGGACCATTTGGGAAGTAGGTATACCCTTTCCAACAAAAAAAAGAATTTTTCAAATCGGTTGGCAAGCAACGGAGTTATGCGGGAACAAACATAAAAAAAAAATACAAACATTCGAATTGAGAACCTCCTCCTTTTTTAGAAGTCGGTTAAAAAACTAGACTTCTTAAAATAAACTTTAGCTCTAAACATAGTATTCAGAAAGTAAATTTGGGAATACATTTATATGGAAAAATGCTACTCGGCTACGCTCTTAATAAAGCAAATAAACTGTGAAATAAACAATACAATACCACATTTTCTAATAATATTTAAGTATAAGTAGGTACTTACATTTCTGGTTGAGTAGGAACTATGAAGAATGATAAGTCCGGGTTTGCGAAATCATTATTGAGGCACCCGAAAACACTACAATATTTTTTTCCCCTTTTTGAAGTCATGATACTCGTAATTTAAGTGGCCGCCGCCGGCGAGAGTTGACGAACGCAAGCGGTCATGTAGCGTACGCGCGTGCTCACAGTCGCGCTGCACAGCCCGCACTGCCGCCACCTTATTCCCTCATATATTAGGTCCTTACATATGAAATTGGCGTTTTGTATGGAAGGAACAAAAAGTCGAATATTTTTTAATATAATATATTTAATTAATCAAAGTATGAACCATTGTTTTCAATGCACTTTTGCCATCTTGTAGGTAGTTCATTGATCCCTTTACTAAAAAAACCAGTCGGACGGGAATCAATAAAATCTTTGAAGGCGATTTGGACTGCCCCATCGGAGTTGAATTTTTTCCCTTGCAAAAAGTTATCCAAATTGCGAAAAAAATGGTAATCTGTTGGAGCAAGGTCCGGGGAGTACGGAGGATGTCTAAGACATTCCAATTCAAGCTCTTCTAATTTGGTAGCCGTCTGTTGCGCAGTGTGTGGTCTGGCGTTGTCGTGCTTTCAAGCTTTTTAATCTTCCCAATTTGCTTCAAGTGAATTAAAACAGTTTTATCACTAACATCGAAGCCTGCAGCTAACTCGGACGTGGTTTGCGATGGGTCCGCTTCCACAATAGCCTTCAATTCTCCATTATCAACTTGGGTCTCAGGCCGTCCACGGGGCTTGTTCTGCAGGTCGAAATTTCCAGAACGAAAACGTTGGAACCAAAAACGAACTGTGTTTTCTTTTGCAACATGACCGCCATACACATCATTCACCCTTCGAGTCGTTTCCGCAGCACTAGTGCCACGGCGGAACTCGTACTCGTAAATAATGCGATATTTTAAATTTTCCATTTTGTAAAATGAGTGACGCAAACAGAAAAAACAGAAGAAAAAAAACAAATGAATGACGGTCATCGAAGCACAAATACATGAGTAAATAGCTGTACAAATTTGAATTTGGAATTCCTTACCAAAGAGGAGAAATTCGTGATTAAAGTGGCCAGTACGAAAAACGCCAATTTCATATGTAAGGACCTAATATTATGCTAGCGTGTGCGTGAAATCGCGTGCCGACATGGCGCGCGGCGCGCACGCACACATTCAAACCGAGAGCGGCACGTTTGTATGAAGATGTTTTACTGTATATTATACTGTGTCCATACGCACTCCTGTAAAATCATGATTTTGTAGATAATCGTACCTATATACCTACTTTGTGGCCGTCAAGTAGAAAGTTTTCTACTGTCTTTAGCATGGCGATGGCGATTACAAAATGTCAGTTGTCAATGTAATTTTGACAGTTTGGGATAGAAAACTTTCTTCTGTCTACATAAAATTAGACAAAGATCGTTAGAAACGAAAGACAAAATGACAGATTGTAGAAAAATTTCTACGGTGCGATGTCAAAAATAGAGAAACGAAATGTCACTTTATATAGAAAGAGCTGTGTCTCAGTCTCAGTCACAGAGTACTTTTTGATAGACTGTCTAGGCCTGCAGGCCACTGCAGGCTTAGCACACTAGCATGACGCTTTCTATTTCTACGAAGAATAGACACAGCTCTTTCTATACAAAATAATTTTGCACAAATTGCTTTAATTATCAGTATAAGAGTACTATCATTTATGTGGTAGAATAAAATATTTATTTATTGCACGATCGTACACAAACATGAAAATTTATAATACATTAAAAAGATTAACACCAGAACATAAACAAGAACTGATTATCACCATTGATATTTGTATAAGTCGTTGCCACTATGGCCATAGTGGCAACGACTTATACAAATATCACCGATATCAGAAACAGTAGCATTAAACATGCTATTGTATTCAACCGCTGTAAAACACACACGAACATTCGCGCAAGCGCCCTGCGCCGCCTAAACGAAACAGCAGGCATACATTTTCGCCGCGCCGTAGAAAGAGAGGGGGATACTTCCTCTCCTACGCCGCGCCCGCTGTCTACTCTCCATCCGTCTTACGAATTTTCGATCAGGGGGTCTACTCCCTAAGTCCGTCAACGAAGTAACGAGCCCGTCCGATAGTGGTCCGATACGTCGGACTGAACCCTACTCCCTAACGATTTCGGATTCATCAGTTTCAAACGGAATCATAGACAATATTCGTGAACGAAAGACGCATAGCAATAGAGTTGCGCTATTTTACCGGTCGATTACCGATTTACTTATTTTGTAGTTTTCTAGCTTATTAAACAAAAATTAATACTTTTGTCGTTAGAAAATTACCACATTTTTTAAATATAATTTTTATTATGTCTTTAAATATAGATTTTAATTATTTTTGCCATTTTTGTCCGGAAACCAGCATCATCCCGTTGATACCTTTGCCTGTTTACTTTTTGAAGGAAATTTTCAAATGAAACGTCAAAGTATAGCACGGATTTTTCTATGGCTATAGTAAGTACGATGTTGTTGCTACCACGGAATATAAAAAAACAGGCTGCTACGCAGTGCCATTCCGCCGCCCGTGCACCTAGCTCCTAGCGAGTAGCGCACCTAGCTGCTAGCGAGTAGCGCAGCAAAAGCGACGCGGGCGACAGAGAGAGAGAACAGAGAGAACTCCGATCGCAAACGGATACGGACGTACAACGGTGATCCTCCGTGACTCTCAGTTGCAAAGCCATTTTTATATTTTGTACACAGTGTGTTTTACTCATTGTATGAAAAAAAAACCCATTGAATGATTATTTAAAGAAGTGATTTTAAAAAAGTTTATAAACTTCGTTAGCGTGGAAGTTTTCTGTATTCTAATTAGCTTTTCATTCCATGGTTAATTGTGTAAAATGGCCCCAACCGCTGCAGCAACTCACGAGCAAATTGAGGCCCTTCTTGATTTTATGGGTGAGAACCAAGAATTGGCTCGCGGATTATTGAAGGGTGCCGACGGGAGAGTTCGCCCAAAACGGCTATGGGAAAACCTGTGCAACTCCCTTAACTCAATTGCACTAAGTCCGCGTCGAGCAGCAGTAAAGGGTGAGGATCTAAAAGTAAACAAAAAATGGGTGGGACAAATTGGTAATACAGCTCAATAAGTTGCAGAATCTTTAATATGTCCTTACCTTCATTCTTGGATCAACACCACTTCGGGGTACCTATGTGTTGAGGCAAAAGAGGTATTAATCCGCACATAAGTCCCCGAATAATTCCCGAGTGAGCCTAGTTCCCGAGAGAGTAGTTCCCTATGAAGTCGGGAATACTCGCCAACCTAAAGTTTTGGCGTAAATAAAATCAACGTTGCCTCCGCTCTTCCTATAAAGCTTCTTCAATTATTAAAAAAGCAACCATAGTTTGAAATTCTTTTATTTTAGTAACTTTCGTCGATAGCACGAGAACTATTTTGATGTCGTGTCAACTGACATAACTATCCGTCAAAACCAGTGTCATGGTCAACTGTTCGGACGGGCAAAAACACATCGGGAGTAGGGACAACAGCATGGAATTATTATGTACGTTGTACGTAGTACATAATAATTCCATGGACAACAGTCAAATCGTGTTGTCATTCATTCTTCGCTCGGGCCCCGAACGAATCATCCGTCCGTAGGTCATAGGGAGTAGGAAACGCCCGTAACGAAGGCCGAAACGACGGACTTCGTGCTTAGGGAGTAGACCCCGTGACGACGTGTCCTGACGCGAGTTTAACATTTTTTACCCATTACAAAAAAAGTGTACAACGCCGCTAAAGAAGTTTTCACTTCAAAAATTGTGAGTGAAGCTTTTTAGTTTCCCTTTCGAAACTAGATAGCATTTAAACTAAGTAACTACCAACTAGTAACTACCAGAGTAGCATAACCCCGAAGCGCTTGTTAGGCGGGTCGCACGGGTTAGGCGGGATGGGTAGGGTACCGTTTTAGTTTCTCACTTACAACTAGATGGCGTTTTATGACCGCACTGGCTAGTAACGCAACTAGTGGTAGTGGCTGGTGGTACCAGGGCAGCATAATACCGAAGCGTTTGTTAGACGGTTAGGGTGTCCTAGGCAAAGGGAAGGCGGTGGGGTCGGCTACACGGTAGTGTACTGAATGGAGGCAAGAGGAGGCAGGGGGTGGGTGGTTTTGTGAAAACATATTTCTATAAGGTGGGAGTAATAATGGCGATCATCGATCCTTGCACTGACGAAAGTGCACAGTAATGGAAAATTCTTTGTATTGGTGGAATTACTGCAATATTTAACATATCTGCGATAGGTGAGTAAAAAAACAACGAAATACCTACATAAAAAACACAAAATATGAACATACAATAATAAATATACAGTATACTTATACTTACATACATACTTACTTCTAAAGTAAATATATCACTAAAAATTCTATGTAATTTAAAATAATAATAAAAACCGGCCAAGTGCGAGTCGGACTCGCCCATGAAGGGTTCCGTAGCAGCAAGTAACATAAATTATAAAAGTTCTTGTAGTTCGTTGTAACTTTGTGTAAGGTAAATTGCGGTTTTCGATTTATGACGTATTAAAAAAAAAACTACTTACTAAGTAGATCTCGTTCAAACCAATTTTCGGCGGAAGTTTACATGGTAATGTACATTATATATATTTTTTTAATTTTATCATTCTCTTATTTTAGAAGTTAGAGGGGGGGGGACACACATTTTACCACTTTGGAAGTGTCTCTCGCGCAAACTATTCAGTTCAGAAAAAAATGATATTAGAAACCTCAATATCATTTTTGAAGACCTATCCATAGATACCCCACACGTACAGGTTTGATGAAAAAAAATTTTTGGAGTTTCAGTTGTAAGTATGGGGAACCCCAAAATTTATTGTTTTTTTTTTCTATTTTTGTGTGAAAATCTTACTGCGGTTCACAGAATACATCTACTTACCAAGTTTCAACAGTATAGTTCTTATAGTTTCGGAAAAAAAAGGCTGTGACATACGGACGGACGGACAGACAGACAGACAGATAGACATGACGAATCCATAAGGGTTCCGTTTTTTGCCATTTGGCTACGGAACCCTAAAAACACATGCAACTCTGACGAAGTGAATAAGTATATAGTGTTCTTTAACGTTCAATAGTTTGGCAGTGCCTATTGTCAGGCGGAAGTGAAAATCACACAGTAAAGGAGTAGGAGTAGAAGTCGGTTGAGTGGTGAGGGGATGCCTGCTGATGACCTGCCAAGTGCAACAAAAGGACGGGCGTAGGGTAAGCGTTCCCGCAGATAGCATGGCGTTTTAAGGTTGTGAAGGATGTTAAATAGCAAACACAATATCCGAGAGTTCCTGCAAAGTCAAATATGGAGCCATCACCATCTTGCAAACATACTTTTTAAGGTTAAAACCAAAACGATTACAGATTTTGGGATGCATGAAGAAGCCTCCTCGTATATCGCAGTTTGTTCCACCAGTTACTCTACTAAACCGTGCGCTCGGCGCATCCTGGACATTCACACCTAACACCTTATTTAACTGGCCAATTCTTCCCTTGCGGTGGTAGGGCAAGCGCCTGGCTTGTTAGCGAACACCCTCCCACCGGAGTCCGGCGTCAAATAGCCTGCTATGTTTCATCGATGCGTGGGAGTTCCAGTGCCTTAGGCATCTTCTGGGCACGCATCCATCGCTTTCCATCAGGCGTGATCGAGGTCAAGAGCGGGCCCATTCAGCAATAAAAAATAAAAAAAACAGTTACCTATTTTGCCAACGCTCAAATTTAATTTGTTAGGTATTTGTCTAAACATAAATAAGTACTTATCTACCTAATAAATGGTCATAAAAACACCATTACAACATCCACGTTCAAATGCGTAGGTACCTTTTCGGTATTTTGCGAAGGTACTAAGTTCAATTGTTATTTTTTTATTGCAATACCAATGTTTAAATTTGGATAGTAATAAAAGCTCCGACAAAAAAATAAGAATTGTCCTTACTCAAAATATTAAATCTACTGCCTAAAATACTAACTTTCCGACTACTTTTGTCCGAATAAAAATGACGAAACGACCGAATGATATACTGAAATATTCGAAAAATAAACATGACTGTTTATTGCTATACTTAATACTTTTCTACCAGCTTAAATTACGTTTTAATATATACCTAGGTAATGGTATTTGTATTCTCATTCGCCCGCTCTTGCATCCTATGTCAACGGAGCCCCGCTTCGCGGGGCTTCTTTTTCTATGTAAAGGGTTTAAAGTAACCTAACCATTTTTTTTTTTTTTAACGTGGAGGAATGCTCATGCATTCTGCACTACCACGGGGAGATAGTGCAGTTATGTGGGACTCCAACCCACTAAAACTCCACGGGGTCCTCCTCTGCCGCCTACGGCGGGAACACGGGCACGCGTTAGCACTCATCCGTGAACCCGCCGCGGCTGTCCATCACCGGACCCTCCTCTGGGGAGTATTCCCCATCACCGGCGCACCAGAACACATAGCACGCCGTGACCACCCCAGGGACCAAACCAGCACATGGGCGCCAGACGACCCCGTGTCTGGGCACCCTTGGTCCCCCTGCGACGGGTCAGGTCATTGGCCCCGCCGCCTGCCAATTTTCGGCCGCAGAGGATAGGGAGAGCGACCAACGTCATACCAACACTCCTCTTCCTCTGCGGCCCCACCGCGTCCGCCATCAGACGGTGGCGACCCCGTCAAGGCCGCGGAAGGTAGGGAGAGCGGCGCACCATAATACCGGCACTCCTCTCCCGCCGCGGCCTCCAACCCTCAGCCGCGATGCCTCCGATACGACATCGCGGCCCGCCTCAGCTGCGATGTCGCTCAAGCGGCACCGCAACCTACTTCTTGGCCGCTACGTCGTCGGCTTACCGGCAAAAGCCCTGACGAGCGGCCGCTCCTCGGGTTCCTCTTCGCTTCACCGTGGGTGTCCAAGCCACGGCTACTGAGCCCCCCCCACCTCGACAATGCGGGAACCCACCGGGGGGGGAAAGTAACCTAACCAAAACCGAACCTCGGGGTGCCCTTCGCTCACTCTTGCATCCTAAGTCGACGTAGCCCCGCGTATATGTATATTTATTAATATGATACAAAATCTCTGTTGTCGGTAACTTAGTAATTTTGTCGGAGGTTCAGTATTTTATTCGGAAGTTTAGTTTTGTTATTCGAAGATCCATTTTTTTTAGTCGGCCATAGATCGCTGGAGATTAATTTGTTTTTCGGAACCATTATTATTTACCGTTCTTTAAACCAACGTGTTGTTGATATGGTACACTCACTTATTTATTTTTTATATAAAGATTGCCTACCGTTGTCCCAATGGTATGTAATCTAATGCTCAAATGATTAAATTTACAGCAACAAATAAAAAAAACAAAACGAAGATTACATCAAACACCAACGGTAATGAGCTATAAGAATGCAACGAAATCCAACAATACCTACATGAAAGTTGTTTGAAATTCGAACTAAAGCGTGTGCGCATGAAACATGGTTGTAAATTACATTTTATGACGCGCAGGCCATCTGCGCACTGTCTGTCATCAACGGAAAGCTTCAGGCAGACAAATTCGCGCGACGAAGGCGCCTCTGTGAACGCTCCGTGCAGACGTACGTGGAATGAGAAACAGACTCTCGAAGCTGCAACATTTCCATCATGTTTTATGATAGGTAACTACAGAGTTTTAGGAAGTACCTATGCGGGTTGTTTGTAAATGTCGGGTTGACGGAATCCCTGTTGAATGACTTAGAAAATTGGTTACGCAATGTTTGTAGCCATTTTGTAGCTTACAGCGCGACAGAAAAGGCAGGGTGATTTTAGGTACTTTAATATAATTTAATATAATATTCCACAACTATCACACAACGCCATCTAGTCCCAAGCTAAGCAGAGCTTGTGTTATGGGTACTAGACAACTGATAAACATACTTATAATTACTAAATACATACATATTATAGATAAATTACACCCAGACACAGAACAAATGATCGTGCTCATCACACAAACATTTGTCCTGGGTGGGAATCGAACCCACGACCTCCGGCATAGCAGTCAGGGTCACTAACCACTAGACCATCAGGCCTGTCAAGGTAGATACTATTCAACATCTTAATTGCGTCACACACTATCTATCACAATCTGAATCATTTTGAAAGATATTGCTAATCCAATGCTTCATCCACAATTATGTTCGAAAAAATTTCTTAAAACTACGTAAATACCTAACGCAATAAATGTTGTTGAACTGTTTGAATGAAAGCCATTGCTACTGTTACTCAAAACGGCGATTTTGAGAACAGCGGTGATGTAGTTATTTACACAAAGTACCTGTCTGAGTTCAAACCTACGACCTTACGGACTCGTAAGTTATTTACCACTGGGCCACTGAAAAACCTACTTACTGGGCGCAGCACTGGGCGCAGGCAGTCACAGAGGCCAGAGAGAAAGTTTTTTCAGTTGTTTTACTGTCAGTGTCAAACAGGAAACATATTTTTTATCGTGATAAGCACGGCAAGGCTAATAGCGATTTACCCAAGTTTGTATTAAGAAATATTTACATAAGTTTAGGAGAATTTATTTTTAAAATAGTTTTTGTGCTGACCTGACGACCTTCGTATATTATATTCATAAAAATGGTAATTATTTAAGGTGATTTATTTACATAGGATGGAATTTTAAAGCTATTGGTAAACTAGCGTAAACAGCCAAGGTTCTCTCCATAACGAGGCTTGGACCTCAACTCGGCCATGAATCTTGAATTTAATAATATCAAAATCATATAATGTCACCGGAAGTTTCTTCAGGAAATCTTTAAATCCGCCATAAGTAACATAATGAATTAAAATAGAAGTAACAATATAAAATAAGCGTCGTTGCATGGTCTAGTGGTCGTCAACTCTGCTGTTGAGTATGAGGTCCTGAGTTCGATTCCCGGGTCGGGCCAATCATTGAATTTATCCATTAGAATTTCTTAGGGGCCATCTCCACGAGCGAGAGAATCGCGACGGATCCGCGCTTCTATCGTCGGGTCGTCTCCACGAACGAGCGATTATTCCGCCAGCGTATCGTCGCGACTGGTAACGGAATCGCCGCGTGCCCGCGACGACTCGTAACGGAATCGCCATGTTTCCGCGACGAGGCGTTGTGCATGCGTTGTGCAATAGTTTTGTTGAAAGAGTTCAGTTAGGTGCCAGACGAGAGCGAAATAAGTAGTGTCTCAATGTTAACACTTTCACTGTCCTAAGACAATTATCAATACAATTATTGCACGTCCAATAGTGCGTTATATACAATGCATGGACGTATGAACTTCAACCGCCGACCAATAGTGTTGTCCAAGTACGTCGAAACACGATCGGTGTATTGTATGGCATAGTGTACAATATTGTGTGGCACTTAATGCAGTATATTGTATCGACTGTGGAGGTGACTTATTATGTCTCAAGAAAAGTTTATTAGCGTAGACCCCCCAAAGAAATAAAAATATAGTTTTATTTAAGTAGAATTTTAGTAAGAAAAACTATTTTTATTTTTGTTTGATTTAAATTTATTATATAGGTTTACCAAGTTTTACTCTTTTATTTTTTTACATATTAGATATGGCAACCTAGGGAGCTAGATTACGTACTTGGCAGGTTGAAAAATTATGTGTTTTTTTTTTTATTTGATTGATTTTTCAAGTTTCTCGTGAACAACACTATTCTTGGTGGTTAATAGTGTATTGTATGTCATGCACGGACGTACGGAGCTAACTCATCAGTGCATTACATGTAATGCATGGACAGTGAAAGTGTTAAACATTGTACTTATATTGTTTAAAAAGCTTGTCGATACTTAACGTCCTTGCTTGGCGAGAGGCAACGCTGAAATGACGCTGCGTTTGACAGCGCGCCAGCCGCGCGCTCGCTGCGAGAGCGCCACGTTCTGCGGCGAGCGCGCGGCGTGCGCGCCACCAGTAGCAACGATACCGCGGCGATACGACGACGTTACGCGCGCACATTGCCACTCGTCGCATCGCCGCCGCCGCCGCGCCGCGATAACATCGCCGTGTGGAGACGCGTTCATAGAGAGTGTATAGAAATACGTGGCACGACGATATTATCGCCGCGATTCTCTCGCTCGTGGAGACAGCCCCTTATTAGTAGCAGCCCGGCAATAGGCTCAAAGTCAAAGCATTTATTTCAAATAAGCACATAAAAGGCACTTTTGAACGTCAAAAATTACCTTGAAATAGAATTGATTCTAGTCGCCCCTTCCAAAAGGTATGGACAAACAGACGATTTGATGAACTACAGCGTTGACCAATATCAAATTTGACGAATTGCCGATTTGCCCAATATCAGACTTGACCAATGTCGTTCAACCCTAGTTTTCGTGTGGAGAAGAATGGGCAAGAAACTCCACCGCTTGCCCTCTTTTACCGTTATTTCGTTTATCCACCCCAGTAAATCCACTGTAAGGTGGATACGCTTTAACGCATGTCCGAGAATCCACCCTAAGCTTTTAAATTCCGTTCATCCAACTAGGCCTAGGGTGGATTCGCGGAGATGCGTTTCCGCGTATCCACCATAGGGTGGGCGGTCTTATCGCTAAGAGCGATCTTTTAAAGACAACCTTTGTATGGATTAAAAACGGGATCAAGGACAGACAAATACTGTATACTGGTAGTCTGTGGTGTAGGTACTATTTACACAATACAATAAATACATACATAAAGTGTATTATACTAATCTAAATAAATATATACATATATATAATAATAAACATGAAACAGGAGCAAAGAAAATGTAATGATGATGTTTAAGGAGAGAGGAAGTGCTTTTTTATAATAATTTTAAAAGTGGACAAAGTTTGAGCACGCCTTTCCGACACGGGCAAGTCATTCCATAACCGTACTGCTTGAACAATAAAAGATTTGTCATAGAAACTGGTGGAATGCATCGGCATCTCTAGTCTCGGGTTTTCCGATGACCTCAATCTATTGTGTGTAATGAAGGTGTGAATCTACGTAAAGCTTCTTTTTAGGGTCGATTCGATCAAATGCCTTACTGAAACTACATAATACCTTCTGTTAATCGTGCATGTGTACCTTGTTTCAGGTATACGATTATTTTGATAAATATACATTTTTGTGCGACATGTATGATGAAGAGGCCGACGTTACTGTGGAATTAGTGCTTTATTTTTATCCATTCGATAATTCATGTCAAGTAATAAATTCAAAATTAGGCAAAAACCTACTTCGACGTGTACATACGCCATTCCTTAAACCAGAAATGCTACAAATTGGCAATATTGTCAATATATTTTCAAAACTACTTCTTATAAGAGACTGCGCCCCAGCCACCATGAGGACTTTGTTTAAACATAGTGAAAGGTAATATAAAAAAATTGGATTATTTAATAGGCTCAGTGGTATGCAAGGGATTCTTCCAGGTTTTCCATCATCCTTTGTAATTTCCACCGTCGCTTTAGCGTCTACTCTACATCATCCTCCGCAGAACGCTGCACCGTCCAAGCTGTTCTACGGCGCAGTAATAAGTACTGCGCCGTGTCGTCTAGACGGTTGCCATGCCTATGTGGCACAGGAACTTTCAGGCGTACCTAATTGGTAGTTGAGAGCGCCACGCCATCTCCAGCCAGCTTTTCATAGCAGACTTTACCCATTGCCGCAACTGCGGCGTGTTTGTAGGTGTGCCATCACTTGTCATGTAGTCTGGAGAAAGATCCTATGGGTCATGGTAATGTCGGACTCACTGGCTAAAACTACTAAAACTCTGCTTTCTTATTTCAGTACTTTTGCTTTGATTAAACCTATTTTACCAAGTAAACACGGCAAAATAATAACATTTATTATGAAGAGGGGGTTCCGCATCGTTCGTATGAGAAATGCAAAAATTACGAAAGAATTTGCAATGGATCTTTACAGGCATTTGGGTGGAAGCGCTTTGATGCCGTAAGTGAATCCATGTGGCATGACATGTAATAATATTTTTTACTTGTTATTTTAAAGCAAGCGGTTACGTCGCGGCTCATAACAGTAGTAACCATTTCTTCACACCACCGACATCCCAAAAATTACGGAAACTATGCCCAAAAACTTTTATAGCGTGTGTTGGTTCTCCATATTTTCATCGATTTTACATTTTTCGTTTATCACATATTTCGATCTACTATGTCTCCCTGAAAATATAATATTTCGTCGTTGATAGTCCAATTCCGCGTAACTAGCGTTGTTAAATACCGCGTAATGTACACTTCCGCTAGTTTTACATGAGGGTCAATTTACTAATAGCCCGAATTTTGAATTAAGGAGAACAAAAAGAAGGACCGTTTCGTTCCCCTTAATTCGAAATTCGGCTTATTTGTTTTTTAGAAACTTAGTTTTTTACCCTCATGTAAAACTAGCGAAATTGTACATACGCGGTATTTAACAACGTTAGTTACGCGGAATTGGACTATCAACAACGATTTGTTTGAAAATGTTTAATAAGAGTTAACATCTTACTTATTCTTAGGTTAAAATATCTTTTTGTAGGTTACTATTTTTTTTTATGGATGGGAAATTATCCGGCGCTGGCTTGGTTCTGACTAGTTTTTTTTTGCCTGCCTGGGTTCGACTCGCGACCTAAAAATTTTATAAGTAAGGGCCGATACCACTGGGCCACCACTGCTCTTCTCACGGCATCCGCAATATTTTAATATTGCTGAATTTACATGATGGAAAGTTTGGCGTGGTTACGCCAATCATGCATTTTAATTGCCTACGCGCTCATAGGCCTGAAATTATGTCGTATAATTTTCATAGAAAACATACGCTCTTGTTTTCGATATGTCTGCCGCAATGCTAAAATTACTGCACGGGAATGTAATTAAATATTACATTTTATTATACATTATGCATAAGCCCATGAAAATAATTGACTTACTCATTTGTGCAGTACTATCATCGACTACGTAACTAGTGGTGAAGTTATCGGCTTGGAGCTGGTAGCTCCAAACGCAGTTAAAGAATGGAGGCGCGCTTTGGGCGCAACAGACCCGGCCGAAGCGGCTACTGGCACCCTGCGGAAAATGTACGGAGAAAGTATACTCAAAAACATAGCGCATGGAGTTAACACGAAGAAAGAAGCTATCGATGTATGTAATAGGTACATTTGCATTATCGAGTTTTAAAAATAAAACCGCACAGGTATGAGAGAGACGAATGACGATGCACTTTAACCCTTTTACCGATAACGGCAATATACGTGCCACCATCTAATAGGCATATTAATTAAAGCTTAATTTTGGTAAACCATACCCCAAATTTTATTTTGCTGCTACACTTGAATCCTTCTGCTGGTAAAAGGGTTAAGACCTTTTGCCATACCTACTCCTCTGAGTACGGCAATAAAGTTCATAATTGATTAATTTTAAGTAACGTCTCTTCTTCGCTTAACATTTATCGATTATTAACGTTAAAATGTCAACCCAATTGAAATATTCTCAATCTGCCATATTTTGGAGAACAACATTCCAAATCATATACTTACTTTGTCAATTAAACTTCTCCACGACGCTACTAGCATTCCATGTTGCAAGCGACATTCCATGTTGCAAGCGGCATTCGTCTCTAAACGTAGGTATGGTAATAAAGCTGTTAGTGGTATCAGAGCGATTGCACGAATCGGGAGATGGCCGAAGGTCTTGGGCAGCTAATGATTATTTCAAGTGACCTCTCTGAGTGCGGCAGGTAAGCCTTAACTCCAATACCGTCTTCAACAACTTTATTGAGTATTTTCTCTTATCTATTACAGACATTGGATGCATTTTTTGGAATAGAAGATGGCAAGCTGCGAATACCATTCATAGCAACACTCCAGAACTGCACTTGTTGTGTGATCAAACCGCATGCGACTATAGACGGCACCGTAGGCTCCATTATCGAACATATTGTCACTTCGGATAAGTTCTACGTATCTGCCATGGCTATGTTCTCCTTGGACATAGCCAACGCTAAAGAGTTCTATGAAATCTATCGTGGAGTCCTGCCTACCTATGAGGTTATTACTTCATTGTGACGAGTATCTTAGCTGAATTCATAATGAGAACCTAGCGCGGTTGGTTGGAAACCGCGGTACCGTTTGCGTCCGGGGCGGGGCTAACAATTAGATTGAGTCCACGAGTCTAGCCCGGTTGCGACGACGGGCGAGAAGCATCAATAATATGAAGCCGCTATACTAAAACACAATGGCCCTCCGTCCTGCAATATTCATATATTTCTTTTCCGTCGATTACGAACCCTGTAGTTCGAGCGTGACTTAAAAATTTCGCTCAAATATCTATAAATAAACCGTTATATTTCAGGCAATGTGTATACAAATAGCTGAAGGAAAATGTACAGTATTGGAAGTTAAATGTAAGGATCCTAGTGTTAACGTTGTTTGTGAATTCAGGAAATTATGCGGTCCGCGAGATCCGGTAAATTCGACTAATTATTATTTTATTTAAGTATTATTAGCTGCCCGGCGCAACTTCGTTCGCGTGGTATCCTACCCCGTACCCTACCCTAGTCCTACCCTACCCATACCCTACCCTACTCCAACCCCTACCCTTCTCCTACCTTATTCCTACTCTACCCCTACCCTACTCCTACCCTAATCTTACCCTAATTCTACCATGCCCCTACCCCTACTCCTACCCTGCCCCTACACTATTCCTACCCTACTCGTACTCTACTCTTACTCTTCCCCTACCTTACTCCTACCCTACCCTACCCACTCCTACTCTACCCCTACCCTACTACTACCCTACCCTACCCACTCCTACTCTACCCCTACCCTACTACTACCCTACCCCTACACTACTTCTATCCTACTCCACGCCATCCCTACCCCTACCCTACACGAAAAATAGGAAAAAATATACAGGGTGAATTTTCCAAGTGGGCGTGGATGGCCAAATTCTAAACTATGAGGAATAGCGAAAAGTACTCAAAGGAGTCGCGGGCTCGATTTAGATGAAAACTAAAACTGCATCATTGGATTTTTGAAAAATCAATATTTCTAGCCAGGAATCGAACCAGTTGATTTAAAAAAAAACCGGCCAAGTGCGAGTCGGACTCGCCCATGAAGGGTTCCGTAGCAGCAAGTAATATAATATAAAAGTTCTTGTAGTTCGTTGTAACTTTGTGAAAGGTAAATTGCGGTTTTCGATTTATGACGTATTAAAAAAAACTACTTATTAGATCTCGTTCAAACCAATTTTCGGTGGAAGTTTACATGGTAATGTACATTTTATTTATTTTTTTAATTTTATCATTCTCTTATTTTAGAAGTTAGAGGGGGGGGGGACACACATTTTACCACTTTGGAAGTGTCTCTTGCGCAAACTATTCAGTTCAGAAAAAAATTATATTAGAAACCTCAATATCATTTTTGAAGACCTATCCATAGATACCCCACACGTACAGGTTTGATGAAAAAAAATTTTTGGAGTTTCAGTTATAAGTATGGGGAACCCCAAAATTTATTGTTTTTTTTCTATTTTTGTGTGAAAATCTTACTGCGGTTCACAGAATACATCTACTTACCAAGTTTCAACAGTATAGTTCTTATAGTTTCGGAAAAAAGTGGCTGTGACATACGGACGGACAGACAGACAGACAGACAGACATGACGAATCCATAAGGGTTCCGTTTTTTGCCATTTGGCTACGGAACCCTAAAAACACACACACACACTGTATTATTACACCATTCGATAGTGTCGCTAATAAGGATCAAATTCTGGGAAGTAATGTATGAAGTTATGTTACCTACCTCATCATCTGCCTAGCCTTTTCCCAACTATGTTGTTGGGGTCGGCTTCCAATCTATGTTGTTGGGGTCGGCTTCTAATCTAACCGGATGCAGCTGAATACCAGTATTTTACATGGAGCGACTGCCGATCTGACCTTCACAACCCAGTTACTGGGTAATACGATACCCCTTCCCCTTGGTAAGACTGGTTGTCAGACCTTCGAGCTTCTGACTACCCGTAACGATTGTCAAAGATCCAGGAATGAAAGCTGGTACCAACGGCTTAACGTGCTTTCCGAGACATGGAGGGGTCTCGGTATGTAAAGATGGTCAGTGGTCACCCATCCATAGACCAACCGCGGCAAGCGTAGCTTAAAGTGATGGATTGACCTGCGCGGCTGTTATTATTTAGCTGGGCCCAGAATATGTTACCTACCTACTAAACCTTAACTGATTAATTGTTCAAAATAATGACCTTTGGTTTCAATACATAGCTGGATTCGACGTCTCAAGGATTGTACTGCATTCAGCATTACAATATTATATTGAGATCGTAATAGAATTTTGAATTTAGAACATAATGTTGTGAAGGTGACTGCGCTGCGGGTGTGTTAATAAAAATATTGAGCATCATTTCGAACAAGGTACGTAATGTAGGTCTAGGTATGAATACTTTAAAATAAGAAGAAGTTTATTAAAATTCAACATTTTCCTCAAGTTTGCCGTATGTCATTACTTCCCAGAATTTGATCCTTATTAGGGACACTATCGAATGGTGTAATAATACAGTGTTTTTTTTTTTTAAATCAACAGGTTTGATTCCTGGCTAGAAATATTGATTTTACAAAAATCCAATGATGCAGTTTTAGTTTTCATCAAAATCGAGCCCGCAACTCCTTTGAGTACTTTTCGCTATTCCTCATAGTTTAGAATTTGGCCATCCACGCCCAATTGGAAATTTCACCCTGTATATGTATGTATAGAGGGTGGAATTTTCGAAGAGTGGAAAGAAAGGAGAATAGGAGGGAAAGTACTCTAAATATTGAAGACAGCAAATTTTACTCAAGTTTTTCTTCTTTTTAAAAATTAAGGAATGTTTATTCCTTAAATTTTAAAAAGACGCAAAACTGTATTTAAAGGTTTGAAAATACGCTTGCCACACCCGAGAATCGAACCGATTAACATCCGAAAAAATAGCATACTATACTTTTACGGCACTAATCGATAGGGTCAATCATAAGGATGTTATTAATGTCCCTAGCAAAAAAATCCAAACTTATTTGAAGATAAGATAGGTTATGTAAAAAATAAAATTTACCAAAAATACTATAAAACTGTAAATGAGCTAAAAACTGAGGTTCACAATACAATTTTCAATGTTCACCATAACACGCTACTAAAAGTTACTCAAAATGAATTCCTTAAAAGAATAAAGTGTATCCAAGAAAATGGAGCTCATTTCGAGCAATTATTTAATACTCGTTTTTTTCGTTCGAATAAAATAAGTTTAAATTTCATGGTTTTTGTTTAATTTAATTTACCATGTTTGCTAGAGAGATTTAATCCTTATGATTATTTTTTCGGATTTTAGTCGGTTCGGTTCCCGGGTGTGGCAAGCTTATTATCAAGAAACTTTAAATGCAGTTTTGTTTTAACAAACATACTCGTACGTAAGTCCATCAATGCCTAGTTGTGGCCAAGGCTTGTATAGTACTTTTCTAGTACAGGCTAGGCTTGTATAGTTCTTTTCTTTTTTCTTTTCTTTTTCTTTTCTACCCTGAATGCACGCACTTCATACAAAATCTTCTCTTTAGCGCACACGGAAACCCTGACGGAAAAATTCAGGGACAGTACAAACCCGAATATAAGTTAATTCTTTCGAAAGTGTTACAGACTGTGCGCCTACAGTAATGGAAAATGTTACCTCTTGGTAGTGGTAGCCCTTTCATAACACTAACGTTAGGGTAACCCTATCAATAAGTTAACTAGTACAAGATGTTACCAGCTCTTGTATAAAGAAGATAACCCTTTGAAAGGGTTTGTCGGGGTAATCGAAGGGTTTTAAATCAAATCATTTTAAATTACGTACTATAATCGTATGTGTATCGAGTCGCTAGGGCCTCGACTGCGTGTTTCGACTTGACGCATACCTGCCGAATGCATGCAGTTTAGTACTTTACAAGTACAGGCCCGAGAGATAAAATTACAATACTTGTAGTCCGAATGGGTAACTCTGTTACAGTCGTTGAAGGGGTAACCCGTTCAAAACGTCTTACCATTAAAAAGAGTAACCCACGAAGAATGGGTTTTGAATACCTATACAGGTAATCATATCTAAAGGGTTTGGAAGAGGTTATCCATTGATGAGGGTTTTCGTAAAAGAGTGTAATAAATATGAAATTGGTTTTAAAACAACACTTTGTCAAAACCCTATCAAAAACCCTTTCAATGGGTAACCAAAATGGTCCCTGCGGAAAATACAAGAACGTTTGCGCTAAAGAGAAGATTTTGTATGAAATGCGTGCATTCAGGCTCTCCGAATCTGAATTCCGAATCAGGAAACCGGACGTATGCGGCCAGCCTAACGCGGGACAAAATAATGTTGTTCGTTGTTCGTCATTGATTTTGAAAAGTAATTGTAATTAAAAAAATGTTCTGCCTAAATATGTACTAAGTACTTAGTTTTAATTTCCGCGCATTATTTGAGAAAAGTACTATACAAGCCATGGCCACAACTAGTCATTGACTAGTATGTGTGCCTCGGCTTCGCCTCGGCTCACATTTACACGTTCGTCCATCAATGCCTCTTTTGCTGGCCGCTGCAGTAATGTACTATAATAACAAGATGTTTCTTTACAGGATATATGCCGCCAATTATACCCCGATTCCATAAGAGCCTTGTATGGAAAAACAATAGTGTATAATGCTGTGCATTGTACAGATTTGCCTGAAGATGGAGAAACGGAAGTTGAATACTTCTTCAAACTTTTAGGCATTGTTAAAACTTAAATTTATCTTTTATTTGTAATTATAAAATTATATAAGTATCATTGATTAAGTTTGTATAATTTTTTATAGGAATTCCTCAGTAGTTCCGAAGAAGTTGCTCAGATATAATTTTCCTTTATAAGACCCTCCACAATTTGGCGAATTTACCGGAGTTAGTTTCGGAGATCAGTTTAAATGTGCCTCGCCGTACCTCATATAGATCCAATTTTAAAACAGAAACATTTCGAATGCCTAAAAATAGAACTAATCTTGGTCGTTCAGCTCCTTTATACCGGTTTTTGTCTACCTACAATAAGCTGAGCACGCGTACCTACTAACAACTTGTACATATTTTCGAACAGTCTGAATGAATTCAAGCGATACGTCCTCAGTTCTTGATCGATTTGTTTGTGTATTTCTTTTACAAAATGTCAATTTGTGTATTTGTGTGATTCAATGTATTTAAATATTGACTTGCGTTCCCATTGAGGGACCACATTTGAATTTTGAGTTTTTGAATGCGTCAGCCTTTAGTAAAAGTTCTCAAACAATTGTAAATTCAGCCTTTAATTTGTAAAAGTAGCCACTCAAAAGTTACAATCGATTAAAGGTGGTCCCTCAGTCGTGACTGACAGGCATCCCTATCTCAAAACCTAGTGAAAATTTGCAACTGCTATAAATTACTACTCTTAGTAAAAGATTTGTAAAACTAATTTATTTGAATATCAACCCTTCCTGTTCAAGGAATAAAAAGAACTAGCATGCGGAAGGTGGTCCCTCAACCGATCACCATATGTTCACCTTGAGTGGAGACCACAATGGAACTTGAAATTTACATATGGGTCTAGCGTTAGTAAAAGTACTTGAACGATTGTATATTTAACCTTTAGTTTGTATAAGAAGCCGTTCAAAAGTTACAATCGAATTAAGGTGGTCCCTCAATTGAAACGTTTATCATAAGAAAAATCTATTTACGTAGCATTCGGAAGTTAAATAGACAAATGCTACAGTCTATCCTTTAGTAGTATTTTTTTACTAAGGATTACTTTTCTAAACAGTATTAAAAAATGTACCGTTTTATTTCAAATAATAATCAAATTCCTGGGAAGAAATACCAAGATAGAGGTGACCACACAGCAGGATTGTTTATTAAGTAAAAACTAGTGAGTGTTTGTTGATATTAATTTTTATTAATATTTGACATCATGTGACGTTGCAAAACTAATACTAGCGACACCTGTCGTGGAATAGCGATTGACATGGTGGTTTACGTTACGCAAAGACGGTTTTTTGTGTTTAGTAAATTAATTGCAGTTTAACAGTTAATTAAAACAAATAAACAAACATACATAATTCACCATATTTTTAATTAAAAACATAGTCGATTGTATTAAGGATAAAAATCGATAATAATCTTATATAGTCTGTGGAAGATTATTCGAGAAACTGTCAGATTGGTTTGGAAAAAAAACGGTGTTCCGTGTCCGGTCTTTTACGACCAAGAACACGAGCCTGGGGGCTGTTTGAGAGGGACTTTATATCCTGAGAGGAACGGGATGTGCCCAAATAACCCGATGGGGTTTTAATATAATCCAGTAAGAGCAGAATCCTGTGAGTATTAAACCATTTGCTTTATTCTTGCTGGACAGCCTATAGCCCAGGTCTCTTGCATGTATGTTCTGACACGAGGACGTTGTTACAGGTCTGGCTTGTTATGCTAGCCTTCATTTTGATTGGTGCTATGCGCAGCTAAATTGATGCCTGGATGTTGCGCCGTTGTGTGATGATTTGGAATTCATCAGAGCGCAGGCGGCTTTAAGGTTATCCCTTGCGGTGTGGTCATCCGACGTTCAGGAAGGCCTTACTTAGCCGGTTCCCGGTTATGAGGGAAGTACGCCACTCCAGGTAACGAAAGTGTCACCATCTCGTCCGTAGGCCGCGTTCGCGTGTGCTCACAGGAACCTCCTGTGAGCGAAGCCAAGGACCGACGATCCGTCAACTGACTGAGATCAAAACTGAGAGGTTATTGTGTAAGAGTATAATTTAACCTATGAGAGAGTTAGGCCTTTTGTAAAAAGGCTAGGTGTTAAGACCAGTTGTCGTAAGATATTGTGTCTCGGGTTTGCTTAGCATATTAGTTATTTTCCCCATATGAGCGTCGTACCAAGAGGTCGACCCAATTGACGTTAAGTTAGGATACAGTTGGCGCCCAACGGTATATAATTATTTAATTGTATAAGGTGAACAGATTGATAACGGTATCTCTCTCTCTCTCTCTCAGTTCTCTCAGTCCTTTCAGTTGGCGGATTCTCGTTTTAGTTTAAGGCTAGTTTATAAGTTTTAAATATAAAGTGGTCAACGCACCACATTCTAACCATTTCTTTGTTGGACCGGTAAGGTGCAGAGTGTTGATAAAGGTCATTACCTTATTTGTATGTATGCCCAACTCACAAGTTAAACAAGTTGCATTCTGTTAATTATTTTGGGACTATTCTATGTACCAAATGTTTGTTTAGTGTTTGATGACTTAATATTGCCTATATTTTGGAAGTTTTTGTATCATACTAGTTTGCATTTGTGGAAAAGTTTATTTATTGCAACACACTGGTACAAGTAATAATTATTATAACTGGAAGATAATTAGTTTACAATATAAAACATAACAGTTCTTGTTTATGTTCATGTGTTTGTTTCAGTTCATGTTCAGATAAACTGTATTGCATTTATATAGTGAAACATTGTATTATAACTCAATAAACCCAATATAAATTTCTGTGACAGTACTAAGATAATTTGGGGGTAAACTTAAAAATTATAAAGTTTCTATGACGCAGTTCTCAGTAGTGTTCTAGCGGTCTCTTCTTTGTTATAGAGGATTTCAGTAGTAGATAATAACACTACAGGCGAGTTTTACTATTATTAATTGGATTGTGCGATACAGGGAGCTGAAATTAGTGTCGAAATTATTGAACAATAACAGTCAACTTTCTTTGAAACGAAACACTTATAATTTTTATGACAACTGGTCGGTCTCTTATACGTTTAACGTTAAAACACTCATCCTTAAACCCAGATTTATAATACAACCGGCATTCCATAAAACAGCATTATTATTATCGACGTTCGTTTTCATACATTGGAACTTAACCTATAAAACACATTGACATTGGTGACATTTGACGTTTGACGTTTTGAAATATTACGGTGCGTTCGGAAACGAGATTGAAGTTATACACGTTTTGCGTTTAGTTTCTTGTTATTTATTTTGCGTAGCATAGCATTGATTATATCGAAATAATAACGTTACAAATTAAAAATAATAATTATAATAATATTGGATTTAGAGACAGTATATTGACATTCCCATCTTCAGGGCGAAGTGACGTATGAGGTTGCGGTTTATGCATTACTTGCGTGCGACTCGTACATTTACTTGTAGTTATTATTTGCTGTTATATAAAAAAAAAAAATGTTACTGACACCATTACACAACTAGTGATTTTGGTAGCCGGAACTTTGAGAATTATGTATGTTCTTCTTGCTCACGGGATTCCTGAAACCGTAATTACCATTAATGAGGTTCAATTTACGGGATCAGAGTTTCACAGGCAACTATAGAAGTTTTAACGTACCTCAAGTTCACTATGGGCGCACCACACACTAACATGGTGGAAAGGGACATTTAAACGGCAAAGTCAGTTGTATCGTCTTAAGAAAGGAAAAATAGATTATTTATTTAGAATTTTTTTTTTGCTAATTATTTATTTAACAATTGATTCCAGAACATTAAATTGTACTAAATATTCTAAAAAACTAGTTTCAACAGTCAGTCACCAACCACCAGAACCGGTCGAAATGGATAAATAGATTTTTTTTTTAAGTGTTTCTGATTATAACAAACTTAACACATCAGACTCAACACTATTCAAGCCAGACAGGGATATATTCACCCATAATAGATATAAATATATATATATATATATATATATTTTTTTTTTTTTTATATAATTAAATGGCTTAGTTTGCTTTTTGCCATGTCAATTTATATGATGTAGCAGTTTACAATATATTAGCCGCAGTCCGTGTTTTCACGTGTTGCTTTGAGGTCTATTCGAACAACGACGACGAGGCGTAACGTAACTATAATGCTGCACATGGTATTTACATTGTTTTGTTTATTATATTAAATTATGAACGCGAGTTTAGGGTTTTGTTTAAAATTTATACGGGAACTATGCCGTTTTGCATGCATACGTTTTGCATGCCATGCGTTTAGTAACAAACTTATTTTTATGGCTCGGTCCATAACTTTTGTAATCAAGTTTGGTTGGTTTTTCATATGGAGCGGGTAGTAACTCCTAAAATAGGCCTTGACTGAAGCGGATAGTGACTTCTAAAATAAGCCTTCACGATATTTATAATCAATCTGCGTGGTTGGTTTTTCTTATGGAGCGGGTAGTAACTCCTAAAATAGGCCTTGACTGAAGCGGATAGTGACTTCTAAAATAAGCCTTCACGATATTTATAATCAATCTGCTTGGTTGGTTTCTCTTATGGAGCGGGTAGTAACTCCTAAAATAGGCCTTGACTGAAGCGGATAGTGACTTCTAAAATAAGCCTACACGTTGTTTATAGCCAAGTTTGCTTGGTTGTATTTTTTATGAAGCGGATTGTGACTTCTAAAATAGGCCTTCACTAATGTTTGTTTTGCCGAGATAGCATTGTTGCTTCGGTGAGACTTTAGATAGCACTAGTGCTTATCTAGTTACGAGCGGCCGGTGACTCTTAAAATAAGCCAAACCACCATTATGTTTTCAGAAGTTTTATTTCTGGGAACGCTGTATACGTCTTGCCTGGTGAGTTATGCACATTGTTTGCCCTATATATGTATCAGCTCGCTGAACATATTCACCAGGAGGATCGTTTAGATTTGTATTAAACAATGCAGAGTTCCACTGGTATACAGACGGAATTCGGGAGTATGCAAGAGGTGGCTTCCTGCGATATGAATGCAGGTTGCTACAGGATTGAAAGAGAGGAAAATTTAGGGATGTATGAAAGAATGGGGGGGGTTATGCCCGGAATGTAGGAAGATTTGTAAGAAGAATAAGTTTCCTGGCAGTTTGGATTTTATAAGGTTGGTCATTTACTTACAGTAGGAGAAATTAAGGAAATTATTTATATTTCATCTTAAAAATTATTATATCTGTCGTTTCAGAATCATCTGATTGTAAAGATTTGTACTCTTCCACTGAGCTTTCTATGAGAATTTGTTTACCCACTCCAGTGTTGTAACACCGAGGGCGGTGTTGGTTTTTGCGTACGCAAAAACCTTATTGTGGGAAGAGGGGCATTGTGACGTTGCAAAACTAATACTAGCGACACCTGTCGTGGAATAGCGATTGACATGGTGGTTTACGTTACGCAAAGACGGTTTTTTGTGTTTAGTAAATTAATTGCAGTTTAACAGTTAATTAAAACAAATAAACAAACATACATAATTCACCATATTTTTAATTAAAAACATAGTCGATTGTATTAAGGATAAAAATCGATAATAATCTTATATAGTCTGTGGAAGATTATTCGAGAAACTGTCAGATTGGTTTGGAAAAAAAACGGTGTTCCGTGTCCGGTCTTTTACGACCAAGAACACGAGCCTGGGGGCTGTTTGAGAGGGACTTTATATCCTGAGAGGAACGGGATGTGCCCAAATAACCCGATGGGGTTTTAATATAATCCAGTAAGAGCAGAATCCTGTGAGTATTAAACCATTTGCTTTATTCTTGCTGGACAGCCTATAGCCCAGGTCTCTTGCATGTATGTTCTGACACGAGGACGTTGTTACAGGTCTGGCTTGTTATGCTAGCCTTCATTTTGATTGGTGCTATGCGCAGCTAAATTGATGCCTGGATGTTGCGCCGTTGTGTGATGATTTGGAATTCATCAGAGCGCAGGCGGCTTTAAGGTTATCCCTTGCGGTGTGGTCATCCGACGTTCAGGAAGGCCTTACTTAGCCGGTTCCCGGTTATGAGGGAAGTACGCCACTCCAGGTAACGAAAGTGTCACCATCTCGTCCGTAGGCCGCGTTCGCGTGTGCTCACAGGAACCTCCTGTGAGCGAAGCCAAGGACCGACGATCCGTCAACTGACTGAGATCAAAACTGAGAGGTTATTGTGTAAGAGTATAATTTAACCTATGAGAGAGTTAGGCCTTTTGTAAAAAGGCTAGGTGTTAAGACCAGTTGTCGTAAGATATTGTGTCTCGGGTTTGCTTAGCATATTAGTTATTTTCCCCATATGAGCACAGTCCAAATAGGTCGACACATGTACGTGAGCTAGTAAGGTTATTGATCTATTCCCTCGCGGACTCGCATAGCGACTCTGAGAAACTGCTATTTGTCTCATGCAGGTTTTCACCCATACCACTAGGTACGGAGACTAGTTGTGTGGGTGAATGCCATAGTAGCAGGGAAAGAGGCATTATTTTAGTGGCTCGCCACTTTGTTTGTATGTGTGCCTTCATTTTGTATTAATTCCAATAAACTTGTATTGTGTAAGAAGGTACTTGTTTAATTGAATCTTTCCCTAGCAGAATATACCCTATAAATTTACTTTAGCACGGTGGTGAGTAGTATAGTTCAAATAGAAACCATCATCAGCTTGTTTCCAATTAATTTCTGTAAACTACGCACGGGCCAGTGTTACAATCACTTAGCTAAATAAAAACACAAAGAAAATAATGTTTATGATAATAAAAAAAAGAAACACAATTTTACCCTGCACTGAAAATGTAACTCTAAACTTTTTAACCGAATTCAAAAAAGGAGGTTCTGTATTCGACCCGTATGTATGTATTTATGTTTGTATGTCCGCGATTTTCTCAAAAACTAAAACCGATTTTGATAATTCTTTCACTAAAGTGATCTATATACTTTCAGGAAGGTTTTAGTATATAATACATTAGGTAATTATTCTTATGTACGAAGTTATATGCATAAATGCAGCATTTCTATGCGAATTTTGATTATTCTTCTAGTCGGTGTCTTCAATTCTGCAGTGCACTAGTGCTTATTGAATTTATGTGGGGTAGGTACAACTAAAAAGTGAAAAATAAAAACATTTTTACAAAAAAAAACAACCGACTTCAGAAAAAAACACTACAAAGTGATAAATAACTTTAATTTCGGAAGTCGGTGTCGTTGGTTCTGCATTTACATTTTTTTGGTGGTTTTTTTTTTGAAGTCGCGGTTGTTTTTTTTGTAAAAAGGTTTTTACATCAAACATTACTACTAATGAGACAGTAACAAAGTGTATGTATAAAAATTTGTTCGTTTAGAGGACTGTCATCAAATTTAAAGCGTAAGTCGTCGTAAGAACGTACTCGTATGCTCTCATTAAAGATGTAGAGACATCTGTAATGGCCGAGCTCACTGGCGCTAGTTCCGGGAATAAATTCAATAGCCCAACTAATTTATAGAAATTTTGTTTGACTTTGATCGTTCGAGGTATTTCGCTAATCGGTCCTTTAGGTGTGTCGTTTAAATCGAAAGATATAAAATCTGTAAGCTCATATTCGTACGTCACTTGATTATTACACAATGTACATTCTTTAATTTCGTCACGAATTAAAATGGCTTCTTCCAAAATTCTAATGCCAAATATTTTAATAAGCTGAATGTTCAAACTGTTAAATGTATATCTTTTTATAATGTTTTCTGTTTGACACCATGCATTGCAACACAGTTTGAAGAATTTGACACTAAAAAAAATCTTATTAATAACTTCTTCGAAAACTGTAGATACATTACATTCGCAACTGTAAGTAACGACGTCTCTGATTTTATTCTTTTTATTTCAAGCTTGGGAAGTTATTTGTGCTCTCAGGGTGTAAATATCATCTATCTTGTAATTATTGTCATTCAAGCCTTTAATATACATTAAAATTATATCATCATCAACATTAGCCTCATTAAAGCAGTCATGTAGCACAAATAAAGGAAAATATCCGGAAACCGTATATTTGTATATAAAAAAAACTGTGATAAACTATTTACATACCTACAAATTTGTACGGAATACTCGTTGCACGAGTCGGACTTATCCGGATTTTTTTAATTATTTGCGGCTTGAGTTACTAGTCATTGAACCAATGTTTTTTTTAAGTATGTTCACGTAGGTACGCGACGTGCAGATTTTATTTTTATTAAAAAATATTATCAACAGTCTCTAGAAAAACCCTGCTGTGTGGTCACCTCTATCTTAGTATTTCTTCCCAGCAATTTGATTATTATTTAAAATAAAACGGTACATTTTTTGATACTGTTTAGTAAAGTAATCGTTAGTAAAAAAAATTTACTAAAGGATAGACTGTAGCATTCGTCTATTTAACCTCCGAATGCTACATAAATTGATTTTTCTTATGATTAACGTTTCAAATGAGGGACCACCTTAATTCGATTGTAACTTTTGAATGGCTTCTTTTACAAACTAAAGGTTGAATATACAATCGTTCAAGTACTTTTACTAACGCTAGACCCATTTGTAAATTTCAAGTTCCATTGTGGTCTCCACTCAAGGTGAACATATGGTGATCGGTTGAGGGACCACCTTCCGCATGCTAGTTCTTTTTATTCCTTGAACAGGAAGGGTTGATATTCAAATAAATTAGTTTTACAAATCTTTTACTAAGGGTAGTAATTTATAGCAGTTGCAAATTTTCACTAGGTTAGAGATAGGGATGCCTGTCAGTCACGACTGAGGGACCACCTTTAATCGATTGTAACTTTTGAGTGGCTACTTTTACAAATTAAAGGCTGAATTTACAATTGTTTGAGAACTTTTACTAAAGGCTGACGCATTCAAAAGCTAAAAATTCAAATGTGGTCCCTCAATGGGAACGCAAGTTAAATATTGTACAATTTAACTCAATTTTTGAACTCAAATTTTAATCTATTCTATTCTTTTAATTTATTATAAATAATGTAATAATCAATTCCTAATTTATTTGTTATTTTTATAGTTTTAATTTTTAATTGTTTTTATATTCCAATTTCATTGTTTTTTTTTCTGTTTTATAATGTATTTTAATTTAACTACTTGACATTTTAGATTCAATGTAAACTTTGTAAATTTTAATTTTGTTAGTATCATATATTTCCATTTGAATTTTTATTATTGACTAGCTGCGCCCCGCGGTTTTACCCGCATAAGTTTCGATCCCGTGGGAATATCGGGATAAAAAGTAGCGTGAGCATCAAGATGGAGGGACCAAACCTCCAATGTCTGTCCTACATATCTGAAAAATTAATACCATTAATCTACTATTTGCTACCTTTGCTATAATTTTAGCTACCTCATCATATACATAATATTTTAACAAAATGCTTGGTCCCTCCATCATGATATCAAGATGGAGGGACCAAACTGATAGACTACTCCCTGGAATATTCTACCTACTTAGTGTTATAGTACCTTAATTCTACCTTATTATTATTGATTTTGGCTGCCCGAAATATATATCGTTTTAAAGATATCGATTATATAAGTTGGTCCCTCCAAATTGACGATTCAATTGTTTAGTGCAACTGGTAAATGGTCGGTTTATTTTTGATCTTCGAAGGATACATATTTAATACCTATTTACTACCTTCTAATCGTGCAAAATTTCTTACGATAAAGTTTATTTTAAACTAGCCAAACAAAAATAAAGAAATAAGTAGGTACAACGTACAAATTTTGACAAAATTGACATATGACCATTGATATATATGCATGGAATTATTATGTACTACGGTTGTACGTAGTACATAATAATTCCATGTATATATGTCAATGCATATGACACACCAGCTGACTCGACGGGGTGTTGTGAATTACGTCATCATAATCAGGAATAGCTAATATAAAATGTATCTTTAGTTTTTAATTATTACTATTTATTGGTTTATTTTATTTTATTCTCGTAATACTTAATGTAGGTAAACAAAGAAAAATATTGAAGGTACTATTTACTACCTTCTAATCGTGCAAAGGAGTGGTACTAAATTCCGAAGATTTTTAAACGCTAATGTGACAGTCACTGACACACTGTGACAGAGCGGGGCTGGCGAACGAGATGTCCACTACGGACTCACCCCGCATCCGCACACACGTAGGGACAGAACCCCGATTCCGATCCTATAAGGGTTCCGTTTTTCATTCGGACGTAGGGAACCATAAAAAGTTACACCCCTATCCACACTGTACGTGTATAGACTTATTAAAATGATTATATTTAAAAAAAAATTCATGATAAAATATACCAAAGAGTTTTTATTCAGTCTCTACACTTTTTTTATTTTTTTTAAAATACCGATTATCGATTAGGCTTTATGACATTTTTTAATCGGAATAAGAAAATTGGGTGGATGGTCAGCACTAAGAAGTGTCACGTCGCAACACAATTTTTAGTAATTTTTATCAAGATTTGATCATGTAGTTTATGTATGAAAAATGGTAAAAGTAAGAATACAGAGAGAATGACAATATCTTTATTTTTCCCTTTTGCATATTTTCATCAAGAGATTAGGTGGTTCATGTACAGACGCCAGCACATCAAGCTACCCCAAACTGTCAAATTTTCTCAATCAACTTTAAACCTTATGCTCTGGCGATAAAGTTGAAAATCTATTAAAGAAATTTAACAAATTGTAGTAACTTGATGTGCTGGCGTCTGTACATAATTATATTCAGCGATTTTAAGGTGTCTACCTTTTGCATAAGGTGTAGTAATATCTATTTTATACAACTTTCGCAGTAGAATGACGCGGTTTTACCGACCTCAGCATATAGTTAAAGATATTTGCCACAAACTTATTTTACAAAATAGGCGCGGTAACACATTTTTCTTAATAAATTCGAATGCTGAAAGTTAAAGTAAATTCCTGATTATCATGACGTAATTCGCAACACCCCGTCGAGTCAGCTGGTGTGTCATATGCATTGACATATATACATGGAATTATTATGTACTACGTACAACCGTAGTACATAATAATTCCATGCATATATATCAATGGTCATATGTCAATTTTGTCAAAATTTGTACGTTGTACCTACTTATTTCTTTATTTTTGTTTGGCTAGTTTAAAATAAACTTTATCGTAAGAAATTTTGCACGATTAGAAGGTAGTAAATAGGTATTAAATATGTATCCTTCGAAGATCAAAAATAAACCGACCATTTACAAGTTGCACTAAACAATTAAATCGTCAATTTGGAGGGACCAACTTATATAATCGATATCTTTAAAACGATATATATTTCGGGCAGCCAAAATCAATAATATTAAGGTAGAATTAAGGTACTATAACACTAAGTAGGTAGAATATTCCAGGGAGTAGTCTATCAGTTTGGTCCCTCCATCTTGATATCATGATGGAGGCACCAAGCATTTTGTTAAAATATTATGTATATGATGAGGTAGCTAAAATTATAGCAAAGGTAGCAAATAGTAGATTAATGGTATTAATTTTTCAGATATGTAGGACAGACATTGGAGGTTTGGTCCCTCCATCTTGATGCTCACTTGAGGTAGACGTGTTCTTGAGTGGAGACCGCGAATCGGTAAACGTAAGGTGGGACGCCCTTAGGCTAGTTGGAGCGACGATCTTCGCAGGATGGCTGGTAGCAGCTGAATGAGAGTTGCCGAGAATCGATGGCGTGCAATAGGAGAGGCCAGAGGCCTATGTCCAGCAGTAGACTGCTATAGGCTGATGATGATGATGAGGCTAAGAAGAACTTTAGAAGATCGTTTACGGTCTTGCGTAAGTTAAGGTATTTATGCTCGTTACTCTGTACTTTTATCTATTTATAGCAGGGGTGGCCAACTTGGTTAGACCCAAGATCTACTTTTCACTGACGACACCTTATGCGATCTACCAATTACATACTTCTTGAAATCTTGAATGAAACAGCACCAGTTCAGTATTTTTTATTTTATTAAGAGGGAAAATACAAGATGATGCGTGCAGCAGTTAGTGATTAGGTACGTTGCGCAGTCTGTTCCCTTCCTTCCTCGTTGTTAATTACTGTACAAGTACAAGTATATTTACAAAGGGTGGATATTTTTCGTTAAACTAAGTAGTTTGTCTATCCGGAACAGAATTCCTGTGAGCATCAAGATGGAGGGACCAAACCTCCAATGTCTGTCCTACATATCTGAAAAATTAATACCATTAATCTACTATTTGCTACCTTTGCTATAATTTTAGCTACCTCATCATATACATAATATTTTAACAAAATGCTTGGTCCCTCCATCATGATATCAAGATGGAGGGACCAAACTGATAGACTACTCCCTGGAATATTCTACCTACTTAGTGTTATAGTACCTTAATTCTACCTTAATATTATTGATTTTGGCTGCCCGAAATATATATCGTTTTAAAGATATCGATTATATAAGTTGGTCCCTCCAAATTGACGATTCAATTGTTTAGTGCAACTGGTAAATGGTCGGTTTATTTTCGATCTTCGAATATTTAATACCTATTTACTACCTTCTAATCGTGCAAAATTTCTTACGATAAAGTTTATTTTAAACTAGCCAAACAAAAATAAAGAAATAAGTAGGTACAACGTACAAATTTTGACATATGACCATTGATATATATGCATGGAATTATTATGTACTACGGTTGTACGTAGTACATAATAATTCCATGTAAGTATATATGTCAATGCATATGACACACCAGCTGACTCGACGGGGTGTTGTGAATTACGTCATGATAATCAGGAATAGCTAATATAAAATGTATCTTTAGTTTTTAATTATTACTATTTATTGGTTTATTTTATTTTATTCTCGTAATACTGGTAAACAAAGAAAAATATTGAAAGCGGTCTACACACCAAAGCCGCTGACCCGGCGGCACGGATCGCCAGCCCAACCCGCCGGCCTTATTTGGTACAATCATGCCGCCGGCTTGCGCCCGCGCGGGCAATCCGGCGGGGCAGCATGCCGATGCCAACGGCATCCCTCTCCACTCACTCAGTCAGTTGCCCGCCGGCTTTCATAGAGTAGTGACAATTACTAGAACACCACATGCCGCGGCTGTCGTGCCGGGGCATTGCCGCCGGCAAAGTCGTTCGGCTTGGACATTCTGAAGCCGCCGGGTTAACCCGCCGGCACTAAGCCGCCGGGCTGTGCCGCCGGGTCAGCGGCTTTGGTGTGTAGACCGCTTATGGAATATAATTATTTTAAATGTGGCTATAGTTTCTGTTTCTAAAGGGTCTTTCAAATAGGGCGGGTCGATGTTGACAGTTTGCGGCGGCCGTATTGTTTTGGCGGCATCTGTCAAATGCGTTGTTATTTCTTCAGTTACTGATGCCAAATCACCATGGCAAGTTACACGATTGAGCAGCACGTCCAAATGATAAAACTTTATTATCAAAATGTGTGTTCGTTAGTGAAATCGTTAAGCGGTCTACACACCAAAGCCGCTGACCCGGCGGCTTAGTGCCGGCGGGTTAACCCGGCGGCTTCAGAATGTCCAAGCCGAACGACTTTGCCGGCGGCAATGCCGGCGGCACGACAGCCGCGGCATGTGGTGTTCTAGTAATTGTCACTACTCTATGAAAGCCGGCGGGCAACTGACTGAGTGAGTGGAGAGGGATGCCGTCGGCATCGGCATGCTGCCCCGCCGGCTTGCCCGCGCGGGCGCAAGCCGGCGGCATGATTGTACAAAATAAGGCCGGCGGGTTGGGCCGGCGAATATAGTTGCAAAACTTCTGAAAAATTCTGAATAATTCCGGAATACTTCTAGGAAAGTTTCTTTAAATCAGAATTATTCAAAATGAATTTAATTAAAATTTTTATTTTTTTTTGCTGAAAAATCGTATTTTGCATCGATCGTCGATCGCCGCCGCGCTGTCCCTCTGTGCGCGCCCGACTGCACGAGTCGTGCGTGCCGCGCGCGCCCGGCTGCACGAGTCGTGCGTGCAGGCGGTGGCGGTGCGGGGTGCGGTAAGAGGGGAGATGTTCCCTGGAGAAGTTTTCCCCCCCGCGCCCCGCGAGAAACATTCGTACCCCGCAATCGAATGTTTCCGCCGAATATTTCGCCCGAATAATTCAATGGGAAATATTCCCAAAGTTTCGGAATATTTCGGAATACTTCCGAAGTATTCGACGGGAATGATTCGGAATTTTTCCCGCCAGCATCTATACCGGCGATCCGTGCCGCCGGGTCAGCGGCTTTGGTGTGTAGACCGCTTTCAATATTTTTCTTTGTTTACCAGTATTACGAGAATAAAATAAAATAAACCAATAAATAGTAATGATTAAAAACTAAAGATACATTTTATATTAGCTATTCCTGATTATCATGACGTAATTCACAACACCCCGTCGAGTCAGCTGGTGTGTCATATGCATTGACATATACAGGGTGTTACAGAAAGGGTATATCAATACAAACGGGTTGAAGAGTGTATCTGGTCTAGAATCTCTGTACAAAATTTCAGCTCAAAAGCATTAACTTTGAAAATGCTTAATATTTTTTTATTTCGACATCACGGCGCTGCACTGGCGCGCGGCGGCGTGATGTGCGTGTACTAGGCGCACAGACACACTACAGATAATCGATAATGACCCTCGTAGTGCGGTGACACGTTTTTCATGACTTCAATTTAATAAACTATCGAAATAAAAAAATATTAAGCATTTTCAAAGTTACTACTTTTGAGCTGAAATTTTGTACAGAGATTCTAGACCAGATACACTCTTCAACCTGTTTGTATTGATATACCCTTTCTGTAACACCCTGTATACATGGAATTATTATGTACTACGTACAACCGTAGTACATAATAATTCCATGCATATATATCAATGGTCATATGTCAAAATTTGTACGTTGTACCTACTTATTTCTTTATTTTTGTTTGGCTAGTTTAAAATAAACTTTATCGTAAGAAATTTTGCACGATTAGAAGGTAGTAAATAGGTATTAAATATTCGAAGATCGAAAATAAACCGACCATTTACCAGTTGCACTAAACAATTGAATCGTCAATTTGGAGGGACCAACTTATATAATCGATATCTTTAAAACGATATATATTTCGGGCAGCCAAAATCAATAATATTAAGGTAGAATTAAGGTACTATAACACTAAGTAGGTATGAAGGTAGGAATATTCTACCTACTTAGTGTTATAGTACCTTAATTCTACCTTAATATTATTGATTTTGGCTGCCCGAAATATATATCGTTTTAAAGATATCGATTATATAAGTTGGTCCCTCCAAATTGACGATTCAATTGTTTAGTGCAACTGGTAAATAGTCGGTTTATTTTCGATCTTCGAAGGATACATATTTAATACCTATTTACTACCGTCTAATCGTGCAAAATTTCTTACGATAAAGTTTATTTTAACTAGCCAAACAAAAATAAAGAAATAAGTAGGTACAACGTACAAATTTTGACAAAATTTTGACATATGACACACCAGCTGACTCGACGGGGTGTTGCGAATTACGTCATGATAATCAGGAATAGCTAATATAAAATGTATCTTTAGTTTTTAATTATTACTATTTATTGGTTTATTTTATTTTATTCTCGTAATACTTAATGTAGGTAAACACAAAGAAAAATATTGAAGGTACTATTTACTACCTTCTAATCGTGCAAAGGAGTGGTACTAAATTCCGAAGATTTTTAAACACTAATGTGATGTACCTTATTAGAAAGCTTATTTATTAAGCTACTCGGTTATAGTTAAATATGATTTTTTCAGGCGCCTGTTTTTGTAAAAAAGTGAAAATTGTTTCAGTACAACGAAACGCACGTAGCCTTTATTTATTCATGTCTATGGAATATAATTATTTTAAATGTGGCTACAGTTTCTGTTTCTAAAGGGTCTTTCAAATAGGGCGGGTCGATGTTGACAAAATCAAAATCAAAAGTCATTTATTCAAACTAGGCTGAGAATCAGCACTTTTCGAACGTCAAAATTACAAAAGACAGTCCCCCAAAACGCCCGCCCTTCGCCACTTCCTAGTGCTTTCGCTGGGGAGAAGAAGTGGCGGAACAAACTCCCCAGCAGCACAGCTGTCTGTTCAGTTAGAAAATAATTAATTTTATACAATACTAAGTATGCAAAGTAATTAACATTACAGGACACAGAACCTTAAATTAAATTATTTGCCATAGGTTAACTAGCCACGCCAATATACCAACAAATACAATAAACACTATAAGTACTCAAGCAAAAAAAAATTAAAAATATAACCAAAAAAAAAAAACTGGCGGCATCTGTCAAATGCGTTGTTATTTCTTCAGTTACTGATGCTAAATCACCATAGCAAGTTACACGATTGACCAGCACGTCCAAATGATAAAACTTTATTATCAAAATGAGTGTTCGTTAGTGAAAACGTTACGCGCATTATGTCCATTTTACGGCAGAGGCGGTGGGCGTGCGATTTGACCCCGCTAGACTTTTTCTTGTGGGGTTTTCTCAAGTCGCAGGTCTATGCCAATAATCCGCAATCAACCGATGCCCTGAAAGTCAACATAACGCAGGCCATCGCTCAGATTCAGCCGGATCTATGCAGTAGAGTAATTGAAAATTGGACCTCTCGGATCCGTGCCACCGTTCCAAGCCGCGGTGGAAATTTAAACGATGTCATATTTCATAAATAATGGCATAAATGGGCCTTTACAATAAAAAAATAATTTATTTAATATCTCACATACAGCTTGTTTTATTTAATTTCAACATCGACCCGTCCTTGTTGAAAGACCCTTTATTAATGTCATATTTCATAAATAATGGCATAAATGGGCCTTTACAATAAAAAAATAATTTATTTAATATCTCACATACAGCTTGTTTTATTTAATTTCAACATCGACCCGTCCTTGTTGAAAGACCCTTTATTAAATACTTTGAGATTTTATTATAATTTTAGCTGTAGCTCCATAAAATTGAGACAGAAAATATTGATTATCATGACAATGCAATATCAAAACGTGTCGAAAAAAGGTCAAATCTGTAAATGTCAGAATGACGTTAAAATAAAAAAAAACATAACCACTGGTACAAGTCCGCGAGGCGGAGTGTTTTTATAAGTAGAAAAATACGTCAACAAATGTATGAATGTTCTTAATTATAAAGTATAAGTATGTACATAGCCACTTATTTCTATGATAATAGACAATTATTTTTTTTTAAATACCGATTATCGATTACGCTTTATGAAATTTTTTAATCGGAATAAGAAAATTGGGTGGATGGTCAGCACTAAGAAGTGTCACGTCGCAACACAATTTTTAGTAATTTTTATCAAGATTTGATCATGTAGTTTATGTATGAAAAATGGTAAAAGTAAGAATACAGAGAGAATGACAATATCTTTATTTTTCCCTTTTGCATATTTTCATCAAGAGATTAGGTGGTTCATGTACATATATTCAGCGATTTTAAGGTGTCTACCTTTTGCATAAGGTGTAGTAATATCTATTTTATACAACTTTCGCAGTAGAATGACGCGGTTTTACCGACCTCAGCATATAGTTAAAGATATTTGCCACAAACTTATTTTACAAAATAGGCGCGGTAACACATTTTTCTTAATAAATTCGAATGCTGAAAGTTAAAGTAAATTCCTGATTATCATGACGTAATTCGCAACACCCCGTCGAGTCAGCTGGTGTGTCATATGCATTGACATATATATCAATGGTCATGTCAAAATTTTGACAAAATTTGTACGTTGTACCTACTTATTTCTTTATTTTTGTTTGGCTAGTTAAAATAAACTTTATCGTAAGAAATTTTGCACGATTAGACGGTAGTAAATAGGTATTAAATATGTATCCTTCGAAGATCGAAAATAAACCGACTATTTACCAGTTGCACTAAACAATTGAATCGTCAATTTGGAGGGACCAACTTATATAATCGATATCTTTAAAACGATATATGTTTCGGGCAGCCAAAATCAATAATATTAAGGTATAATTAAGGTACTATAACACTAAGTAGGTAGAATATTCCAGGGAGTAGTCTATCAGTTTGGTCCCTCCATCTTGATATCATGATGGAGGGACCAAGCATTTTGTTAAAATATTATGTACATGATGAGGTAGCTAAAATTATAGCAAAGGTATCAAATAGTAGATTAATGGTATTAAGTTTTCAGATATGTATGACAGACATTGGAGGTTTGGTCCCTTCATTTTGATGCTCACCAGTTTCAACGCTGACTATACGTTGTACATATCCATCGGACGAGTTGGGAATGAGTCGAAATACAGCATGAAACGAGTTATGAAACTGACCAGAAGCACAAGGTGACGTATTAGTGAATGTGACCTATTAGGGATAGCGACGAAATGGCCAATGTGACGAATGGTCATCAGATCCGTGTTAATTGGATTTGTGTGGGGTAGTACAGCTAAAAAGTTTAAAATAAAACCTTTTTTACAAAAAAACAACCAACTTCAAAAAAAACACAACAAAGTGATAAATAACTTTAATTGCGGAAGTCGGTGTCTAATAACGAAAATGCGGAACCAACGACACCGACCTCCGAAAGAAATTAAAGTTATTCACTTTGTAGTGTTTTTTTTTTTTGAAGTCGGTTTTTATTTTTTGTTATTTTCTAAATTCTATCAAAGGGTATAATAAATATAAATATTATATTTTATGACGATTTTTGGCTTTCTCTTTACCGGACTTAATTATTTGCTTTGTGAGTGGTTCGTTGTTATGGCTGACGATAATTGTGCTGCGTGTGAACGTTTGATGAAAGTATCTACAAAGGAATAAATGCAATAACAGAATATTACTGCACGTGCTACCAGGCGCGGTCGCAGCCCAAGATTTTGGGGGGGGTCATCATGGGTGCCAAGGAATATTTTAAGGAGGTACATTTCCTCGTTGGTCTAGTGGTCGCAAGCGTTACTGCTGAGAATGAGGTGCTAGCTGGGTTCGATTCCTAGGTCGGGTAAAGTTTAAAGGGTTTTTCCATCAGAAATTTCTCAGAAGCAGCTTGGAGTCTGGATTTGTGCCCGGTTGGCGGCAGTAGGCTCGCCCTCTATGACATTTCACTTAATAACTGGCGAAATGTGGGTGTAAGTACTACTATATGAAGGTACACCCCTGCCCAACCCTTTGGGGATTAAAGGCGTTATGATATGTTAAGGTTCATGTACATCTCCAGCTCCACATTACTTATGCTATTCATGTTACTTAAATGCTGCCAAATTGGTCGTATGTATTAGAACGGTAGATGATGTAGGGTGGGGAGAGCGAGTGAAGCGAGCTCGAAAATTTTGGCAATCCGCCTCTGTTGATTAGGTTTTGTTTTGATATTTTCAAGTAGAAATAGGAGTTACATTGTCGACTTATGCAGGCAAGCCCAAGCAGCTATCAGAACCTAAAACGCAAGAGCGAGCGAAGCGAGCTCGAAAATTTTGCACACTCTCGGATAGGTTCGATTTTCTTTCGATCATTCCAAAAGGACTAGGAATTACTTGCTTTGTCGACTTTTGAAGGAAAGCTCAAGAACCAATGGAAATTGCAAGAACGAGCGTAGCGAGCCTGAAAATTTTAGCACACCACCTTGAATAGTCTCTATTTTCTTTTACGCATCATACAAAAAGAGAACTTACTTTATCGAATTATGACGAAAAGCTTAAACTCGTTTTACAGCAGTTTAGGTTTTGGAATCTGGCCTTACCTAAGCCTTTCAACCTTATGTACGAGTGGGGTGCCCAATATCCCGCGTTTGCTTCGTTCGCTCTTGAATCCTGATTCTATATTTTTATAACAGGCTTTTTAAAGGACAATATTTATTAGGCGCATTAAAAAAACCATTGTCATCTATGTTCTATGTTATGGGTTTGGTTTCTGTACTTAGTCCTTCAAATGGACCATTGTGCTTGAACCCACTGTCATTTCATGGTTTTAAGTTTTTACTTCAGTCGGCAGTCCCCATGTCTGCCGATGTTCTTAATGTTTTTGAATATGCCAATCGGGGTTTTCGTGGCTCAAGTACAGGTTTAAGTTAGTAAGGCAAGTAAATCATTCAGACTCTCGACTGCTTGAATGATTTTGGGGGGGTCATGACCCCCACGACCCCCCCCCCCCGCCCTCGGACCGCGCATGCGTGCTACCACGGTAAAAGGACGCTCGGAAGTTGCGCACACGACGTTAGTGTCGTGTATTACTTGGCGTGGGCTAGACATCAGGATCACTTTGACCATCCCGCAGTAGGTATGAATTATGTTTTAAGAGACTTTGACATTGAATAAAACAAACCATGATTTCCAAATATTGGTTTTATTTTTATTTCACAAACGGCACTGATAAAGCTCAAACTCAGTGTGTTTAGTATATACCTAACTACCAACTATCCAGCTTCTTCATGATACCATAATCTCTAATCTGCATTAAATCACCGATTAAGACGATTTTAATGAACCCTAACTCGATTGTTATACTAGAACTTTATAAAATACATACTTAATCCAGTTCCATCACCAAGTCACCTCGATAATTCCATTATTATTGTATCGTCATTGAATTACATACAATTACGAATTTTGTAGGTAAATAGGTATTAAAAGAAAATTGTATATCGCCTGAACAAAAACATAAGACAATATTTTGGTGTTAGCCATTGATTTCGAATATAAAAAAAAAATATGTTTTAGCTATATTTAAAATAACAAAAAAACTGAGGTATGTCTCTTTCGTGTCGGGTCTGGGTCACAAATGACCGTTCTTCTTTGTAACAATTATGAACCGATTCAAAAACAATATGAGCAAGTAGGTAGTGTGTGAACTTAAGGATAGCGGTGCACACATTTCGAATGCCCACATTCGGCAGTATTAAGTTAAGAGCGGTTTGTATAATGCTCGCAACAAACATTATTGAATGTGGCCAAACTATAGGTACTATCAACGGCCAAAAGATGTAGGAATACCCAAAATATTTGAGAACTTTTTATTGGCTGACTACATAGATGATAAATTAGAATATTATTTTTCTGCCATCCTGAGATGTTACTAAGTAATTTTGTAATTTTTTTACTAGATGGTACGTTTAAGGTATGTCCACCTCCATTCAATCAATTATACCTAAGTGTAGCATTCACGGCTACAATATAATTACCAAAACAATACCAGTATTTTACATGGAGCGAGTGCTACCAGACCAGAGCTCCACAACCCAGTTATTGGGTAACACACAGAACAGATAAAAGAGGACCTTTTTTAACCTTCCCTCTAACCTAACCTCCCTAACCTCCCCTCTTACGAAGGTGGTTAGGAGTCCGGACACACTTCATTTAATAACAGGTGTGTTAAATTTAAGTAATACCTACTAACATTAGGCTAAGTTATACTAACACTATATGGATTTATACGAAATAAAATATTTGAATTGAATTGAATTTAACACAGGTAAGTACCCTTGGTAAGACTGGCTGTCAGACTTTTAACTAAGTAGGTATATATCCCATAACGACGGTCAAAGATCTACAAATGATCTGTAAGTATCATCAATTCATCTCGATCTCTAACAAATAAATGAATGTATTTTAATTTGAACGGACGAGTTTATAATGTTTCAACATGATCTAGACCAATCCAAAACTAGCTTGCAACAACCCATCTTAACACAAGTTGCAACTATTATAGTTTAAAAAAATCCCCGCGCTGGTATAATGGACCCAGAGTAATATTAGACGTACTTCTATCAATACGCCTACATTTGCATGGCACTGGATCCATTAACAGGCCGTGAATGTAAACAACAGCATCGGCTGACGGCAACTTAAAAGGTGTTAGGGAGAATTTAAATCTCCCGAATGCTTTTTGTTCACGCCGCACAAGAACACAATGTACCTACTCACATTAGTCGTTCGCGTTACTGTCATCATTTAATATCAAGTTTATTAGTTAAAGGAACTTGAGGAGTTATTCTAATCTATCTAAGTTATCTAATCTAATCTTGGACCTAAACCCAAAAAACGCAAGTTTTAGAAACAAGAAACGTACCTATATGATCGACTACAGTAAACAAAATCAAAAAAAATATATGATATTCTTCAGGATATATGCTAGGTAATAGTGTGTTGAAAACATAATACTTACAACTAATTTGATACGATAGAAAAAAAATCATGAAGATACCTCCAATAAAAACCATACTAACATACATACAATAATTACGATTTTTGTCAGATTATTCTACAAGCAACAAAACTGATTTAATTTTTTTAGTCCAAACAATAGATTTATTGTAAATAGATAATTGCTTCATATAATTTTGCAATAAATTACCAGCTTTGTGTCATCGTGCTTCTCTTTCTTTTCTATGCCGTCCGACAAAGACCGCGCTTTAGGTCATGTAGTCGCCTTAAGTCTTATGATATTTGCTTCAACGATACCTTGTTGTGTGTTATCTATAATAATAATACTCTTGGGTTGGGGCATAGAATAGGTACCAAGTTATGGACGATGTTTAGAGACCCAGATTATTTCATTGGACCTAATTCAGATCATTATATTTTTCAAAAAATCAGCTTCAACGACGGTTTGAGACGCATACAGCGCACCCTGATTGCGTAACACACTATCAATCGTAATCTGAATTATTATGAAGCAAATTGCTAATCTATTTCTTCATAAGTTCGAAAATTTGTCTGCTCAACACGTAAGTAACGCAATGAATGTTGTTGACTGTCAAAATGAAACCGATTCCGGTAGATAAGTATCTAATGTTACGCAATTTCCCCGCACGGTGACGCGACATCGACGCGCAACCTGTTACCATGGATGAATACAAAATTCTGAACAAAAAAAGAAATAAAGTCGGTTAAAAAAATCAGGTGTTTCATAGAAGTGCAATATCTAATACGCGGTCAAGGTGTCATCATCATGTGCCTAGCCTTTTCCCATCTATAGTCTAACCGGATGCAGCTGAATACCAGTATTTTTCATGGAGCGGTTGCCTATCTGACCTCCACAACCCTGTTACTGGGTAATACGATACAACTTGGTAAGACTGGTTGTCAGACTTTCGGGCTTCTGACTACTCGTAACGACTGTCAAAGATCCAGGAATGACAGCCGGGACTTATTGACTTAACGTGCTTAAGAACAGAAAAAAAAAAATTGTGCGTCCATGTCCCTGTGGAGGAAGATAGGAAGATCAGATGCTACCCTATATTTTCTATTTATATTTTTTATATATTTTGGCGGATTACTTCGTACAGCCGTGGTTTTTTTACAATGTAACACACACATGGAGTCAACCCTTACAGCATAGCATAGGTAACGTTCAACCCTCGGACAGCGGATGTAAACAAATGTAAACCACGGCTGGCGTTACCGCCACATGTGCGCTGTTTGAGGTTAAAACCCTTACTAATTGGTATCTGATTCTGACACATAAAAAAATCAACGTTTTACAGCATGTCTGGTACAAGATAAGATCGAGAGAACATCGGGTGCGAAAACAAAAAAAAGCGTTTTAGGGCGAACAAAAACTTAAATAAGTAGGTAAGTAAGTATGTCTAAGATATTACAGCAATCAAGTAAAGTTATTGCACCAGTTGTGAATACCATAAATATAATTTAGACGTAGGTATAGTACTTAGATAATACTATTATCTACGGTCTGAAACAAAAGAAATGCGTTTTTAAAATTACCTTACAGAAGTTTGTTTTACTTGACTAACACCCGGTTTCTGATTTGAGCAAAGAAGCAAAACTCAACTGATTATTCTCAAAAAATCGAATTTCGTCAAACCATAATCAACTGATCATTTACTTAAGTATTCTTGATCAAAGCTAACACGTTCCAATTTACATTAAAAAACCGGTACTTTTCAAAAACTCATAATATTAAATAATTTTATTCTTATAAATTTAAAAACAGATTTAAAACGTTAGTTAATTTTAAATAACGGCATTAATTTAAAAAATAAATGCTATTAGATTTGCTAAAGCATATTTTAGCAATTTAATATTTGACGTCATAGATTTATAATAACGTCCAGATTGAGTGTTCCGTACAAAACGCACCGTTCGCGCGTTCTTATTGAATGCATTTAGTGATACGCGTGTGCGTTGGTACCGCCCACCGCAAGTGTATTATTATCGTTTCTGCAGTTGTGTGCGTGACGTTTTCTAATACCAGCGCAAAATGATTACCCCAAAATGTGGGAAAATTCGTGTGGTTTTCTTATTCATATTCACTTAGGTAATTATATAGTTATTATATGTGTACAAAATGAAACCCGCCTTTTACATTCATACCGATGGACTCTTATGATAGTTTTTGAAGATTGTTATAATTTTATTTTTAACATGGTTTTCGTCATGTGTGAATGAACAAAAAACTTTTAATATCATACTAATATTTAATTTTATCATAAAATAATGTTTCGGTCCAAATCCGTTTGTTGACTCAATAATATCGTAGTATTAAAAAAGATGGTAAAAGTATTTCATACCCTTGGCAACCATTGATATCATTTTGTTGATAATAATAATGTTGATTTCGTAACATTATACAATATTAAAATATCGCAGCATAAAAAAAGGGTAAAAATATTTCATGCCTTACCTTGGCAATACTCAAATATTATGGCGTCGTTTTGTTTTTATTTTGTGTTCGTAATAATTTCAAAGAAATACGTAGAAATTCATCATAAAATTGCAAACTTACCAGTGAAATGTGATGTTCGTATCCTTGTCTTTTTTTGGAGTGTAGTTTTTACACGATTTCACTGCACAAACCGTCATTTTTTCAATTATATTTAACAGCGTTTTCTGACGTACACGCGTTGAACGTCTGTCGCGTAATGGCGGCCTGTGGGCGGGGCTAACGAACGAAGACACTATTTTGGTGTCTTTGAATTCGAAGCATTTTGACAGCGCGTACTAGGCATCTGGACGTTATTATAAATCTATGTTTGACGTGTTTGTATGAACCGAATCGTGACGTGAATGTCAATCAAACTGTAAGTAAATAAACACAAATTTTATTGGAATTCTGTATTTTTATATAAACTACCAATTTATTGTACCAATTAAAATGAATAAAGATAAGAAAAAGAGATCGCCTAACTATACTCTAGAGGAGAAAGAACATCTTCTTTCAATAATAACAAAGTAAGTACATAAAAACCTATAATGTTTCATCATTCATCATCATCATTTCAGCCGAAAGACGTCCACTGCTGGACATAGGCCTCCCCCAAGCACCTCCACTTACTATAATGTTTACCATAATATAATTTTACGTTTTACCAAGTTTGTTATTTAGATGTTTGTGATTATTTCAGTGTAATAGAGTGCAAAAGGACAGGGGCTTACTATATTCAAAAGAAACAGGAAGCCTGGAAGCGCATTACTAAAGAATACAATAGCCTATGCACGACTGGGCCTAGGGATGAATTAATGCTAAAACATTTTTATAATAAATCTTCTTTTGAGAACACCAAAACACCTTTCAATTGTGTTTCGTGATGATATGTGGGCTTTGTTATAGACTTCTTGGGATGGAGAGGCAGGGTTTAAAAAGGTTGTCATGAGATACCTAAGGCATGGGTAACCACTATCACCAAGAATAAGGTATGACCCAAATCTGCCAGCTTCAAATTGAGCTGCAAGTTTTGAGTCATTCCAAATAGTAGTGTCGTGTACGGAACCTGGCCAACGTGCAATGACACTAATTATTTGTAAATTGGCATCAAAGATGGCTTGAACATTTATAGAATAAACCTTTTCTGTTCCTATAATAATAATAATTCATTTATTTATCAAGTAACAAGGATTCATATAGCACAAATCTTACACTAGAACACACTGAATACATTATACATTACATTACAATAGGTACAACACAAAACAATAACCACACAAAACATTTTCATATTGACAGCCGATGACTGTAGGTGACGTGCAAGTCACTGCAGCATCTGATATATGGACAGTCAAGCCTGCCGGCTATCATCACCAGCATGCTGTTGGAGCTGCCGCGAACTCTACGTACCAGAGACGCGCTTCGCTTACGCATCGTTGCATAGAAGCAGTCGACGCTAGCGACGGTAAACATGCCCGAGGCACTACAATGTCGCGGCAGCCCCATCAGCGCTCTGAATGCGTTGTTATATTGGATGCGGAAGGCTTCGTATGCTTTTTGAGTGTGATTTACCCACAGGCTGCACGTGTACAGAGAGGTACAATAAGCCCTGAAAAGGGTCTGCTTGACCGACCCTGAACAACGCGCAAACCTGTGAGCTATCATGTTACCGGCCCACTTAACACTATTTACCTGGCCTCCATACCAACATTTAAATAAGTTTATAAGTTCTTTGGGAAAGTTAATCTCCTTCAACTTCTTCCAAAGAATGTCGTAAGAGACCAGATCAAAACATATACAGCTCAGCTCTGCTCCCTCCTGGTGAATTTATTTTTATATGTGTGCAGTCTACAGCACCTATGACGCTAGGGAATCCAGCTATATCAAAAAATCGTGCCGCCACTGATGGTCTCTCCTGTGCAGTGGGCATATGAACATATATTGCCGTCGCAATAATGCTATCGCACCAGTCACCTTCTCTACCACGCGGCACACCGTCGCCTCGCTCACATTCACAGTATCCGCCACAACAGCTTGAAAGCTACCAGTCACGTAAAACCTAAGAGCTATTAGTAGCTGCAACATGGGAGAAATGCAGTCCCGCCGTTGAATACGACAGGTCAGTTTAGGCTTTATTTTGTTAAAAATAAACCTAACCGACTCCTTCGTAAAGCGGAACCGACTCTTAAATTGTTCATCGCTTAGCGTGATAAATAAGTTAGGCCGATGTCCTGCTATTCTTCTGCGTGGTTGTCTGCGTTGAGGCATCTCTAAAGACGACAGGGAAGTATCGGCGTCCCCCATTATGAAGAATTGAAGAAAAACCACTTACAAAATCACTAGTTACGATGCTAGTTACTATACTGATTACAGTTTGAGTAGCCGATATTGGTGTGTCAACTTTCATCTGCTTAACTTGACGTTGATAATGCTTTGAGTATTGTCAAACACGTTTTTCTTAGTTCTGAAACGCAACAGACGACCTTAAGCATGAGTTAAGCATACTTTCTGTAATTTGAGTAAATGATGTTAAATTACTCAAATCTTGATTAGAGTTTAAAAAAACTTAATTCAGAAACGAAAAAATGTTTAAGTTATACTTAAGTACTGATTAAGACGTTCTCAACTTCAAATTCTCAAATCAGAAACCGGCAGTAAGAGCTGATTTTTCCACCGCCAGATAATTTTATCTGAGGAATAATTTTGAATTTTTGACAGTTGTTCCATAAAAAATCTGTCAGACGTTAATTTTATTCGTGTGCGTACGCGCAGCGGAATGTTGTTGAATTTAAAGATTTTAATTATGCAGATATTTAGTGTATGACGTCGTATAATTGTGTATGGTAAAAAAAAAATTGTGCACGCAACCATTGTGGAGAAATTCACCAAAAACTGATTCCGCTGGGCGAACGTTGTCCTGGCGGAACTTTTTTTAATCCATAGACTTTAGAAGAAAAGAGATGTGTCCAAAAATTAGTGTGTATTTGTGTGTAATTGTGTATGTATGAATAAAACTAGTGCATGCATAAACTTCGGAGAAATTCAAGTTTCCGCTACGCGAACGTTTGGCCATTAGCTAGTTTTCATATAAAGCGCTTACATAGAGAGCTGTAGATTTTTACATACGTTGTTTTGAATTTGTTTATATTTGTTTAAAAAAAAGATTTAGAAAAAATCGTAGGGCTTAAAAGATAAAAATATAAACGTAAAATACGCTTATTAGGTCTTAGTTCTTAAAGTATGCACTTTGGGGTCTAGATTTTCACGTTTATACAAACCTTGTAAGTGTCTGCAACATGTTGCCAAGTATCAATGATGTTCCGTTAGTAATTAAAGAGTTATAGGACAAATTTACAATGAATAGATCACTGTTTACAAAGCAGTCAAATATCACGACGTTCTAAATGAATTGCATGGTAAAATGTATGCCAATAATTAGTGTATTCATTCAACTATTCACATGCAAAATTTCATGTCATTAAATTCAGTAATTAAAGAAAAACAATTATAATACTGACGAAGCATCGAAAACCTACATAACCCGACCAAGTTCGGATGGCTACCAAAAAGCGGCCGTGCCATATATCTAAGAAACGTTCTTAACCTTCCAATATAGTATTTATTAATATGGTACAGTTGCGTACACAAGCGTTAGGAAAAAATAAAACAAGTGCATTTCTTGAATGAAAAATATTTTTTTAATAATAACACCACTATCTACGATAAAAACAAATCTTCAATTAACAAGTACTTCTCTATTTAAATATCCGCGTACAAAAATATTTTTAATTACATATAATACTTAATTATGTAATTATAATAACGTTAACAAACGCTTGCAATGACAGCAATAGACTTAAATGTGTTTTAAATAAAATAGATTATGAACTAGCTTTTGCCCGCGACTTCGTTCGCGTGGATGACGAAACTTAGGGTAAGTATAATATTTCGAGCTTCAATAAAAATTAAAATCACATCACATAACTAACCTATTCAGTTGATCCGTGATCCTGATTCCTGATCCGTGAAATCTTCAATAGAAATTAGCTGTATGAATTTTATTTGTCTTAAATAATATATTTAGATTATATCTCAAGCAGGAGAACCAAGGTAACCGACATAGCCCGAAGAATTGCCAAACTTAAGTGGCAGTGGGCAGGGCACATTGCTCGCAGAACAGATGGCCGATGGGGCCGAAAGGTTCTGGAGTGGCGACCGCGTACCGGAAGGCGTAGCGTTGGAAGGCCTCCCACAAGGTGGACCGACGACCTTGTGAAGGCCGCAGGAACTCGTTGGATGCGAGAAGCACAAAACCGGTCGAAGTGGAGGTGCTTGGGGGAGGACTATGTCCAGCAGTGGACGTCTTTCGGCTGAAATCATGATGATGATATCTCAAGTCTCAAGCGCATACTTAAATAAAGTACCTACGTAAATAGTACCTACTTTCTGTCATAGTCAAATACATTTAAAAAAGTAGGTGTACAAAAATAAATGACCTATAAATTATATCGAAACAACAATTGTGTTATCACCTATACCAATTCAATACCGGTATTATACTGTAAATTTTGGGATGTTACCTAAATATATTGCACGGCCGCTTTTTTGTAGCCATCCGAACTTGGTCGAGTTATGTAGGTTTTCGATGCTTCGTCAGTATTATAATTGTTTTTCTTTAATTACTGAATTTAATGACATGAAATTTTGCATAAGAATAGTTGAATGAATACACTAATTATTGACATACATATTACCATGCAATTCCTTCAGAACGTCGTGATATTTGACTGCTTTGTAAACAGTGATCTGTTCATGGTAAATTTGTCCTATAACTCTTTAGTTACTAATGGAACATCATTGATACTTGGCAACATGTTGCAGACACTTACAAGGTTTGTATAAACGTGAAAATCTAGACCCCAAAGTGCATACTTTAAGAACTAAGACCTAATAAGCGTATTTTACGTTTATATTTTTATCTTTTAAGCCCTACGATTTTTTCTAAATCTGTTTTTTAAACAAATATAAACAAATTCAAAACAACGTATGTAAAAATCTACAGCTCTCTATGTAAGCGCTTTATATGAAAACTAGCTAATGGCCAAACGTTCGCGTAGCGGAAACTTGAATTTCTCCGAAGTTTATGCATGCACTAGTTTTATTCATACATACACAATTACACACAAATACACACTAATTTTTGGACACATCTCTTTTCTTCTAAAGTCTATGGATTAAAAAAAGTTCCGCCAGGACAACGTTCGCCCAGCGGAATCAGTTTTTGGTGAATTTCTCCACAATGGTTGCGTGCACAAATTTTTTTTTACCATACACAATTATACGACGTCATACACTAAATATCTGCATAATTAAAATCTTTAAATTCAACAACATTCCGCTGCGCGTACGCACACATTTTATTCCCCGTATAAAAATTATCTGTCGATTGTAAAATCAGCCCTAAGTACGTAATCCTAATATTAGGTAAGTGTATATAGGTACACATATATAATGAGATATATCTGTACATAACAGGTACGTTTGCGGTAACTATTTATGCAAGCTCTTCTCTAGTTCATCAGAATTAGGCATAGGTACAATAATTATTTTTTCTTTATCTAAAAACCTTTAGCCTTCAGGATGGCCGATAAATAAATAAATGTGTTTTAAGTAGGTACTTCGAGCTCAGTCTTCTGTTTAGATATAAAAAGCAGGCATTTGGGTATGCCTGTTTATTCTACAAACATTAAGCATAAGGTGCAGACTTACAATGCCCTCCAAAAGTTAATTGACATTTTGCCACTTCAGTTGTGATTCAAAATTCATTATGATTCAAACTAAAAATATTATTAAGATCATGATTATTTTTATGATTGAGATGAGTACTTAGTTAAATTATCTGTTATTCAATAAAAACGTCATCATTGTCTAAAGTTCAAACATTTGAAACTCGAATTTTAAATCATAATGTGGCATCATAACTAACTTTTGGAGGGCACTGTAAGTACGTGTACACCATAGAAATGTTCATATATCTATGGTGTACACAGTCCTTTGGACGTAGAGTATTATATACTGTGTTTGGGCGCATTATGTCCAATTCGCAAAATGTCCAGTGGGCTCAAAATGTCCAATTCTCACAAAGTCCAATTCGCAATTTGTTCAATTCGCAAATTGTCTAATTAGCAAATGGTCCAGCCAGTTCGCAAATTGACAAATTCAAATTAACTGTCGTTAATTGAGATAATTATAGGTGTAGTGTCTGTGAGTGAAAGAGAAGGAAGCATTATGTTATCTCTAGCGCACGTGCGGTCGTAAAGCAGCCAGTCAGCTGTGAGCGGCGGGAGCATAGATAAGGGTAAGTACTGAGTACACGGGAGTGAGAGGGCACGCGTGTCTAAGAGCCGACAATATAGAGGGATATACCACATTTTGGCGACGAGGATTAACAGTACTGTGAGTTAACTTATTATTACTAAATTACAAAAAAAAAAAAATAGCGTTGTTTTGAGATTTGAGACTAAGATTGCTCAAACTAATTAAACTCACAGTACAAATGACGGTGAGGCCACGTGAAGTAAACATTATATTCGTGTAGTTATCATATTCATCTAGTTACCTACGAGGCGAAACGACAGCGTTGTTTTGCTGGGTAGGTTATTGTTATCATGCGGGACGGTTGTTTACATTTCTCATTGCTAACTAAAACAAAAATAAGTACCCACTTATGGTGTCGCATATGCATGATTTCATTATAGAAGGAATATGTCATACCATCAATGAATACATTTAAAAGTCATGTTTACAATTCCTGCCTGTGAACTACGGGGGCCGGGTTCGATTCCCCTCCCGGTCGGCTCAGAATTGAGTATATTTTTCAGATTATAAATATATATCTACAAAATGCGTACATACTGTTGAGTTGCATGATTGACTTCGTTATCTAGTACTAGACCAATATTAGATTATTATATCAAGTAATGATGCTCGTATAAGAGAGAACATCCCCTCCTGTATGGACTAAATTACAGGTGACGCCTGTTACATAATTTTTAATGTAATGATGCACAATATCAGCGTGATGTTACCAGATGATGCCTGGTAGTCCGATAACAGGTGACGCCTGTAAGGACTTCGTAATGTAAGTTATTACAGGTGATGCCTGTAAGTACATGATGCGATGGTTAAGCGGTAATGTTACCAGATGATGCCTGGTAGTCCGGTAACAGATGATGCGATGCGACGTAGGTATGTCACACATACATACATAGAAGTTTTATACGGGTGATGCCCGTAATATGAAGTTTTGTGTATGGATAGCTCCCGTTACTGAAGTTTGAAGACAATTCAAGCAACATTGTTAGTTTAATTTGGACTATGGTGTAAATGAATGCTGTATGAAATAAATAATGAATGTGTCAGGTCGTTAAAAGGATGATGCCCATTTGGTGACCTAAATTAGTAATTCTTTATTTATTTCATTGTCCACAGATTACAATATGATGTCAAGTCGAAGTAACTATTTAGTAATCTGTGGTCAAGTCTTATCTTAGAAAAATTTGAGTGCGATGGTGAAGCAGGATCTGTTGGAGCTAGATGGGAACGTTGGAAAAGGAGTTTATATATGTACAGTCTGTTATAGCAATTAGCTGACCCTTTAAAAATTAAACGAATTTGAACCTTCTGCTTGTTAGCAGTAAGCTTATCGAACTAGAACAGTTCAACGTCTACGATTAATAAAACAGTTATTCGAATTTGATATTTAACACGCAGTGTTAAGGTAGGTATGATCTTGAATATTGTTCTAACTTGTAATATATTATTGCTAATTTCAACGACAATCACCATGTTCGTGTGGTCTAGTGGTAGCTGCAGTGAGCTGACAAGAGCGTGGTTGCGAGTTCGAAACCAACATATTTTCTGCTGCGCATTTTGTTTTATAATATTTTTTTTAAGTTATAAATAATAAATTATAACTTTAGCAACAAAAAAAAAGGTGAACGAAAATAAAAAAACGATAATGATGGTAAAAACGATTTTATTTTATAAAAAAAAATATTATAAGAATAACGTAAATGATATAACAGTTACTAATAACGTTGTTACATACTTCACAGAGTTTAATGTAGTGAATCAACATGTTATAATATTTAGAAATATATAGGTATGTATTTCTATTTCATAACAATAACATCACCACATTAAATATTGTTGAACTAAATAAAATAGCATTATACGTTGATGTTTTACCTACTAGGTATACTATATATCAATTTGTTTTGTAAGTATGTAGTTATGTTTAGTTATAAATAAGGTTTTGACAAAGACTTCTCGTCGGTAAATATGACAACATAATCTTCCCAATTAAAATTGAGATATTCTTGGGCAAAGCGGACCCTTGCTTGGCGATGTGCAGCAGTCAGTTAAATTTTACGTGCTGGCTTGTATTGTTTCAGTCCAGCAACATGCAAATGTTTTCTGACCGTCTGAACAGAAACATTATACTGCATTGAGTAGGCAAAAATGGGTGTTCAGTATGCCTTCTAACAATTGCTTGATGATGTTCTGACACAGGAGTAACATTGCAGGTTTTGGTTCAGGACGATCCTTTTGAATATTCCCTGTCTCTTCAAAACGTCTTAGCCACAGTCTGACTGTATTTCTCTGAAACAACACAATAAGCATAATTTTAATAACCCGGTAATCATAATTTTTCGAATAAGTTTGCAAAAATACCTTTAGATAAACCACATTAGACCTATAAATGATCTCATAATGAAACAGTTAATTTTCTATTATTCTATACAGACGTTTTTAAGCCAACTAACGAATTAAGGAAGTATAAAAAAGAATACACTTACCGCTATATTAAGTTTCCTAGCAATCGCTTTAATACCAACATTCTCCTTATGCAAATACAATATTTTGTATTTTAAATAATCACTCAACTGAGACATGACGATTAAACTATCAAAACCGATAATAATAATTAATAAAAAGGCGTGAATTTTCGCAACTTAGTAAGGCAATATAAAAATGTTCGTGCGTATTCACTGCTATTTGTGCATAGAATGTCTTGTTCAATTTATTCTTCTACCCCATATTCCTAAAATCATTTCAATAGCAGTTTTTGTTGAATACGCATATTGACGTCGAACTACCCACTTATTGAAAAAGGTGAAACGTTTATCGTTTATCAACTTAATTGATATGCTTGTTCTTTACAATAATGCAAGAAATACTTAACGAACAATTTATATATTGAAAACAAAATTAAACATGAGACTAGATTTGAACTCGCATCTTGCACGTCTCAGCCTTACGCATGAACCACGACACCAGATTAACTTGACTAAGATAGATGAAATAAGGTATTAGTAGCAATGACACAAATTATCACAACATTAACCTAACCTTTAAGTCTTGCTGATTAAAAATGAAAATTGCGTAACAAATACCCATACATAGTAAATGATCTAACACCAACATCTTAAAGCTCAAATTTGCGTATCAAAATTATTTATTGTTTCTGTTCATCGAGTAGTGTTAGTCCGATTAACTCATACATATTGAATAACCTTTAATGTTATGAGAGGAGGGTGCAAAATCGAGTAATTTTTAGGGGGGTCAGCTAATTGATATAACAGCGTGTACCTTGAAGCTGCCGATGTCAATAGTAGTTCTAAAAAACGCGCAAGTTTGTTACATTGGGGAGGACAAGAACTCCAAGAAATACTGTTTAATATACCGGGTGGCTACGTCAAGGCGACTGAAGGAGATGATCGTGACATAGACGTATTTGAGGCAGCAATAAAGAAGTTAGATGAATATTTTGCACCTAAGCAAAATAAACGGTATGAGAGACACATATTCAGACAACTAAAACAAGAAGAAAACGAGAAGTTTGAAAAATATTTAGTTCGACTAAGACAACAAGCTTTGAAATGCCAATTTACCGATGTGGATGACAGTTTGATTGACCAGATAATTAAAAAGTGTTCGTCAGAAGAACTCAGGAAGAAATTACTTCGCGCAGGTGAAAAAATTACCTTAACTGAAGTAATAACCGAAGCAAATACTCTAGAGGTGGTGGAACGTCAATTAGGTGATTTCCGTCAGAAAGGAAAAGATCAAACTGTTAATAAAATCAATACACAAGTGAAGGAAAAGACATCCATAAATAATAGTAAAAAGGCATGTTTTCGATGTGGTAGCTGGAATCATCTATCTTATGATGAGAAGTGCCCAGCTAAAGGAAAAATATGTAACAAATGCAAGAAGGTGGGGCATTTTCAAGCTCAGTGCAGAGGAACAAGCCTAAAACGAAGCAATGAAGATAACAAAGCGGAAAGAGGCGGAGACGCGAAACGATCTAAGAAGTCGAGCCAAAGAGTTGAAAATTTAAAGCAAGCAAACGCAATAGAAATGTTCTCCATAATGATACACTCACTTGTTTAGTAGCTGGAACTCAAGTAGAGATGCTGATTCATTCGGAATGTCAACACAACTTAATAACAGATAAGACATGGTTAGAAACTAGAGAAAAAATTTTGAAGACAGGAAAAGAAGTAAAAAATCCAGGAAAAACATTTGTTGCCTATGGAAGTGAATCCCTCTCAAGATATTAACGTCTTTTAATGCAGATATCCGTGTGGGATCAAAAACGCAAAATGCCACCTTTTACGTAATACACAAAGGGACCCGTAATTTATTAGGCAAAACAACGGCAATAGCATTGGGCGTACTAAAACTTGGATTATACATAAATCAAGTTGAGATGACACCTTTCCCTAAATTCAGAAACATTCAAATACAAATACCAATTGATGCTGAGGTAAAACCGGTCGCACAACCTTACAGACGAATACCGATTCCACTGGAAGAAAAAATCAATTCAAAAATAGACGAGCTACTGCAAAAAGATATAATAGAAAAAGTAGAAGGACCGTCTGAATGGATATCGCCGATAGTACCGATTCTGAAAGCAGACGGGATGTTCGTCTCTGTATTGATATGAGGCGTGCAAATTTGGCCATCAAGCGAGAAAATCACCCGCTCCCAACGATGGAACAGCTACTACCAAAGATCCAAAATGCTAAAATGTTTAGTAAATTAAATATAAAAGACGCATTCCATCAATTAGAGCTTGTACAAGACTCAAGACATATTACAACATTCATATCTGGTAAAGGATTATATCGTTTTAAGAGGTTAATGTTTGGAATCACCTGTGCGCCGAAAATTTTTCAAAAAACATTCGAAAGGGTGTTAATTGAATGTGAAGGGGTAGTAAATTTTATCGACGACATTTTAGTATATGGAAAGGACAAGCAAGAACATGACAAACGGTTACAAAAAGTAATAGAAACATTGAGGACGAATGACATCATGTTAAGAGAAGATAATTGTATCTACGGAACAACCAAAGTTCAATTTCTAGGACATGAGTTGTCAGACCAAGGAATTCGACCACTAGACAAATATGTATCGGCTATAAAAGATTTTAGGACCCCGATTAACATTTCGGAACTACAAAGCTTTTTAGGGCTTATTAACTATATTGGGAAATGGATTTCTAATATGGCCACCCTTACAGAACCATTGAAGCAATTGCTTCGTCAAAAAATCAGCCAGAAATGCTGATATTAGGGATTCTTGGGGGAAGAGTCAACAAACAGCCTTTTGTGCTTTAAAGGCCGCATTGAGTGACTTACAAAATTTGGGGTACTACAATGTGGATGGTATTTGCAGACGCAAGCCCGGTCGGACTCGGAGCAATCTTAGTACAGATAAATGAAAGTGGTCCACGCAGTATTCGGTTCGGAAACAAAACTCTCAGTGAATGTGAACGTCGGTATTGCCAAACTGAAAAGGAGGCTTTGGCACTGGTGTGGGCTGTGGAGCGCTTTCACATGTTTCTGTACGGCAAGGAACTCGACTTAATTACCGACCATAAGCCTCTTGAAGTCATATTCGGTCCGAAGTCCAAACCCTGTGCACGGATTGAGCGCTGGATACTGAGACTTCAATCTTATAAATATAATGTCATTTATCGTCCTGGAAAAAATAATATAGCCGATCCCTTGTCTAGATTATGTACCAGTACGTTAAGACTCAGTACAGAGATTACGTTTAGGATATTATTGACCATGCTAGACCAATAGCCGTATCAGTAAAAGATATTGAAGAACATTCAAAGACTGACATTGGCATACAAAAAGTAAAAGAGGGTGTATTTAACAAAAAGTGGGATGACGCAGTAAAGGGTTATAAGCTGTTTGAAAATGAGCTATGTTTCTTTGGTGACATATTGTTAAGAGGAACCAAAATAGTTATCCCGACACAATTACGACGACTTGTTTTAGATGCTGCTCACGAGGGCCATCCAGGAATGGTCGCGATGAAGTTGAGACTTAGAGCGAAGGTTTGGTGGCCTAACTATGATAAGGACGTGGAAAATTTAGTACGGTCCTGTAAAGGATGCACACTGGTATCGGCACCAAATCTACCACATCCACTCAAGAGGAGGGAATTACCTACCCAAGCCTGGGTTGATATCGCCATAGACCTTCTAGGTCCGTTACCAAGTGGTGATTACCTTTTGGTTGTGATCGATTACTATTCTAGATACAAAGAGGTCAAAGCGTGTCGAGACATAAGCAGTAAGGAAATGATTCGGTTACTTAAAGAGATTTTTAGCCGTTTAGGACATCCGGTTTCCATAACTTCCGATAATGGCAAACAATTCATAAGTACAGAGTTCAAGACTTATTACCATGAAAATGATATCAAACTATTTAATTCAATACCTTACTGGCCGCAACAGAATGGAGAGGTGGAGCGACAGAATAGGGATATCATTAAACGCCTCAAAATATGCCAAGTAGAGAGAAAAAGCTGGAAAGAAGCATTGACGGAGTATTTGACAATGTACAATAGTACCCCACATAGTGTGACTGGGAAAACACCGGCAGAGCTATTCTTTTAAAGGAAATTTAGGGACAAGATTCCGATGATAGATATTGCAGAACAAAGTTTTGGAGACATGGATGTAAGAAATAAAGACAAAGAACAAAAAGAAAAAGGGAGAGAATATACTGATAAAAGACGAAGAGCACGTGAAGTTGACTTACAAGTGGGAGATAAAGTGTATGTGAAGAATGCCAATAAAACGAATAAACTTAGTCTTAATTTTGATACAGCCACGCATACGGTTAAGTCAAGAAACGGGGGAGATGTGGAGGTACAGAACGACGAAACAGGACAGCAGTTGAGACGCACCATATTGCATTTAAAAAAATTGGAGGGAGAATGGAAACCCATGAACAAAGAAATCGATGGACATAATCTAGAAATGGCAGTAGAAGAAAGTTCAGAAGACGAGATTGAAGATAATCAGGATTTAGAAAACCAGAATTAAGAAATATATACAATTATAGTTCTTTTCCAATCATGTACCTAATCTGAAGTTATGGTGATAATAAATTGATTAAGTAAGAATCTTAAAAATTGTATCATTAAACAAAAATAATAAAATCAGGAAGGGATGTAGTGTCTGTGAGTGAAAGAGAAGGAAGCATTATGTCATCTCTAGCGCACGTGCGGTCGTAAAGCAGCCAGTCAGCTGTGAGCGGCGGGAGTGAGAGGGCACGCGTGTCTAAGAGCCGACAATATAGAGGGATATACCACAATAGGTAGATATCCTTTTATGGTATTTTTCTCTTAAATGTCTTTCATACACAGAAATAATTGTGCTGAACCTCATCGCAGTACTTAAGGCAATTCAAGGCATTAAGAGGGAAGCGCTAAGATAACTCGCGAAATTCAAATTTTCTTACGTTTTTTGCAATTTTCTGGTCAGTATTAAGTTGTACGTTGATTAAAATGTGATTCGCGACCGTAAGAAATGTGTATTTACAGAATTATAATCATTAGAATCAGTAATACTTTTTAAGTTAGTATACAGGTAATCCTAAAATGTCAAGATTTCATGAAATAGTCATTCATTAGGATTACTTGGTCTCAGAGAGTTTTGTTGATGACTTTAATGATTATAATTCTGTAAATACATATTTGTTACGGTCGGGAATCATATTTTAATCAACTTACAACTTAAAACTGACCAGCAAATTGAAAAAAAAAACGTAAAAAAATTTAATTTCGCAGGCTACCCTGGCGCTTTCGCCTTAAAAAAAAAGTCGTTTACGAAGTTTAGTAGATAGATAATACGCTACGTTTCCTTTACGTTTTTTCGTTTTCTGATTGGTACACCGTACACCGTATGCTTAAATTCAAGCTTCAGTTAAGTAACTACTTACTTATCATTTTAGGTACGCCTGCAATCTATAGGTATTTATATGAATAGTTATAATATAAGTAGGTAATAAATATTCGCTTATGATATTCAATTCATTTCAGATTACCTTAATTTGAGCTAAGACACTAAGACAGTGATAGAGCTCCTAAAGCACAATCATAGAATCTATGAGCACAATGTCGTCCAATGACGTGGTGTCGTCGCCGCATAATACAAAAAATACCGACATCATAAAACGACTTAGTCATAACAAAATAAATATTGAATACAAACTAGATTATGCCATTACAAAGGTCAGTTGAACTTCAAAACACAAGGGTTGCACATCGTGGTCGGTCAGGATGCAGCCATCAGTTGGATCCCTTTGTTTTCTCGGCGTGCCATACGCGGCTTTACGAAAATATACAAGAGACCGAAATGTAACCAACATGCCGCGCCCACACGCCGGCAATACACATGTTTTGACGACGCGTCATCGCACCAATACCTTTGTAACGGATAGTGTGCATATATCATAACAAACAACGCTACAACATACCTATATACGCTTCCGCAATTTATATTCTGCAGGTTTGCAGTTTGACTGTTCAGACTATCTTATTAATTTTGTCGGAGGAAGCTTGTTACCTATAATATCTATTATCAAAACCTATTTGCGAACAGTGCGGTTAATGTTCGTGGTTTCATTTTCACCTATCTTCCTAGCTATGTAACTTTAATCGTCGGGGAATTTGTGCATATTGTCATTTATTATTTATTAGTTGTAGGTAACCTTGTGTGACCCAGTTGTTCTACTAAACTTCGCAACGATTCTGATTCTGATTCTGAACGAATTTTTATGTAGTTTTCACCGTACCTAATAAATAATTATTATTCCAGAAGATTTATGTGTATCCTAATACATTAATATTACCTATAATAAAGAAATCTCGAAATTTTGTCAAGTCAAACCATGGGCAGGGCCGTAATTCTCTATGACACAAACATCGTCTATGGAGTTATGGACACCATAGATATATTTTTACATTTCTATGATGGACACAATGAATGAAACCGCGCGAAATCAACGCCAGATTGGCGGGATTAGCTGACTAAGGAATTGACGCGAGTTCAGTAGGTAAGGAATGTGAATTAGGGCCCAGGATTGGGTCGCTAGTACACTAAAATTGTTGAAAACTAACCATCATGATTGATTTCATTTTTACCATGTTTGATTTTAATGTACACAACATCCCTATTAACTTTAGGTACAGACGCCAGCACATCAAACTACCCCAATCTGTCAAATTTCTTTGATAGATTTTCAACTTTACTGCAAAGTAATAAAGTTCATATTCAATTAGGAATATTTGACAGATTGGGGTAGCTTGATGTGCTGGCCTCTGTACAATAAGCATTTATTTTCATTTTGTGCGGCCGCGTCCAATGTTTCGTTGATTAGTTTAATTATATACCTATTTAAATAAGTAGGCAAGTAGGTACCTAACCCAAGTAGCACAACTGGGTGGTAACTGGTAAAATAGCTCTATAGGTATCATATTTATTAGTAAACTTGGGTGAAAATTACAGCCATGATTAAGTTCTATAAAGGTGCAGAGAACCCTTATGCAAACATTTATATAACCACGGGGCGAAAAATTGCAGCCTAATTTTGGTACCAAATGGAATCCATAGGAGTTCTCGCGATCACCTTTAAGTGGCATTTGAACTATGGGTGTAAGTTGTGCGCAGTGATTGGACGATAAGGCGTTTCAGTTCGGTCATGAGTGGTAAATGAAACGCCAGAGTTGTTTTAAGTGGCGATAAGTCAAGTTCTTTGAATTTGTATTGTGATCGGCCATTTTAATTTTGGATTGCATCTATTACTATAGGTACACCTCTGCCTAACCCCTTGGAGAATAGCAGCACGATGTTACATTTCACAGAATTTTTTTTTAGGTGTATTAGTATAAAACTTCACGTGCACTTCACATAATGCAAGCATTGATTTTAGCACAAACTCCTTGTGAATGTTTTTTTACTGTGAAACTATAGTACGGTTTCTTTGTAAATTTCGAAGCGCCTTCGATTTGATCAAGAACAATTAAACAAAGTGTGCTAAGTCATTTGACGAAATAATACTATAAAAAAATAAAACTGTTAAAAACGTAAGATAATGGTTTTACACTACATATGTATAATGACAAAGTACATCAGCTATAATTAGCAAAACTCAGTGATTATGCGACAGGGTGATAAAACACTGTTCGAAACAAAACATTTCCAAGGACTCCATTTTCTAAACATGGCGATGTTTAAGGGATCTCATAGTGATTATTTTCACTTATTTGTTCTCTATTTGGAACTGTAAGGTCTAAAAATCACTTATTTGTAGATAACAATTATGTATTTCTGGAACTGTTAGATCGTTTGTAGTTTTAAAAAAAGTGGAAATAGTTGCTTTTGGTTTTCAAGAACTCCCTATTGAAACTTAATTACGCGTTGGAGTGGCATACAGTAGGCCTTAAAAGTGCAATCAAGTTAGGTTCCAAAAAGGCTGCAAAGTGATCTCTTTAATCACTGCAGGTGATATACTACTTTATACTACTCATTTGGAAATAGAAGTGCGAAATAAGGGTATGTTACCGTTTATATGTTACCTACAGTTGCTTATAAGTGATGTTAAGGCCACTGTTGCTTCTTAAGAAATAAAGTAGAAAAAAAATGCATTCTTAAGCAACAACGAGTGATATGATGTACCTACTCATATACAAATATGAGTAGTGTTTGAATCTATAAGTTTTATCAAACACTGTTAAACCACTCATTTGCAACTTAAAGCTATAAGTTGCAAAATTCACTAATGTGCTACTTGGGAATGTACTAAAGTACAAAGACTTCAATTATCGCTTTCACTGTCCACAAAGTAGACGTAATAAACGACGTAATGTGGTTCATGGGACAGTGCATGGGTTAGGGCAGCCCATTGTATGTTTTATAGTGTTAATTGTATATTTTGTTACATATTTTCTGGTAAACAATAATGTATATACCTATAAATAAATAAGGCAGGTACCGTATATTAGATATCCCTTCCACTAGATAAGTTAGTAGGTAGATTGGTATTAAATTATTTAAGACGAACCGAATTTTGTCAATTTATTTAAGAGAGGCACGAGACGACGATTTAAGTACTTATAATATTTCTTTTTCTTTATTTTCACATCCCTATCTGAAATCAGCGACATTTTAGAGCATGAACACAGAACAATAACTAATTATTGGACAGTTTAGAGGGTTATGACTGAATTTCACATGCAGATACTTCATGTCTTAAAATAATGTTTTACCCGTAATTAATTAAAACCTTGCATCACTAAATACAGCTAGAATATGTATTATAGACACAACAACAATAAAATAAAATGTACCTATCTATCTAAGATTTTGCGATTCCTTACAGAACATTCCTATAACATTCGTTTCGAACAACTCTCATATTCAGGGTATGGAAACACACTGCAATCACTGAAACGACCTGCCTTATGTGCCAAATTGAGACTAAAACTTTCTACTGCGCATCCTCCGAAGTACAATGCACTAACGGCTACGTGGAAACAAGAAGGTAGCAAACTGAAACAAGCTATCCCCCACGCACGAGTAGGAATTAGCATTCTACGTTTCAGTATTCAAAATTCTAGAGCACTACCTACGGCTGTAGGCATAATCTCTTGGATTATCATGGTCGCCTAGTACTTCCAATGCATTAAAACTGCACTTTTCTGGTAACGAAAGTGTTTCTTAAATGCTGTTTGGCTAGTTGTTGCTTATTCATCGGAGTTGCATTTTTTTATTTTTAAACTTCCCATCCACTCAGACAAAGTTGCCCAGATACGATTTATTGCAATTAACTCTAACTTATGTTATTATTAACATACAGGACAAATATTAAAAAAAAAATAAGGCTATCAATTTAATTTTTTTAGTAACCCTGATAGTTCTTTTTTTAATGATTTTTTACTTTGCGCACTATACGAAGTGATTGAAAAAAAAACCGAGTGTGCTTATGACCACACGACTGAAGTGAAACTTCAAACGTATTTGGCTATGAGAGGAAGAGAGAAAGAAAATGTGCGCGCGCACTGCTTTCTCTTGCTTATATCCCCCACTCAACTCCCGTTCGCCTCGCCGTTCGTTCGTCGTTCGTAGACATGGGTCGTACTTGCAAAATCGAGTACCTACCAGGGCTTCCAAGTACGTCCACCTTAAGAAACCAGGGCCTAAAACCAGGGCTCGAGATACTTTCAAGTATTTTCTATCTGCATCGAAAACTGATACAACCTGACACTGACCTACAAATTGCAAAAAACGTAAGAAAATTTAAATTTCGCGGTCTACCACTGCGCATTCACCTTAATCAGTGTTACCTAAGACTAAAATTGTGAATATTAGAAAAACATTATATTATCCATCGTCATATCGCTCATTTGGAGAAACATCGACGTAAATGCTACTTTTTTTTTACTTCTTTGATTTCTTAACCTAAATAGGTACGCTTTCTAAGTGCTTTGTGTAATTTATCTCGGTTAGGCCAGCTTTTTAAGTTCGGTACTTAACAATAGAAAAAGTAATTGTGTCTCATTAGTGACACTTGAGCTCTTGATGACAATAAATAAAAATAAAATAAGTTTTGGGTGTGAATTGTTATGGGTGCATTATTTGAATTGTTGTTTTTGAAGTGAAACTTCTTTAGGCGCGCTTGACTTGGGGAGTAAACTGGCGAATGCGTTACGAAAACGTGTGACCGGGCGAGTAGGAAAGGTACGTAGGTATTTATGCGACCGGGTTTTTACACCAGGTATTTGCTTCCAAGTACGCACACCAGGTAACGACTCAAAATACTTGCAAGACTATAAAGTATCTTATACGGCTACTCGCTCAAATACGTAGGTACTCAACCGCGTTAGTTTTCGCAAATGCGATCATGCTCCTTATCAGTAAGAGTCTACGGAACAATTTCGTATGCAAGTATTTTTTACTTTAATGGTTTGCAAGTATTTATTTGTAAACGCGATTTTGCTCCTTATTTATAGGAAGTCATTGAACAATTTCCTATGCAAGTAGTTTTACTTCCAACGGGGCTTTTGAATACGCGTTTGTATTTCTTATCTGTATGAAGTTATGGATCAGTTTTCTATGCAGATAGAAAATACTTGAAAGTATCTCGCTCCGTCGTGCCTCGACGCTCGAGTACGTAGGTACTCAAATAGTTCAACAACCGCGTTTGTTTTCGCAAATGCGATCATACTCCTTATCAGTAAGAGCACAGAATACTTAATAGTACTACGTACAGAAAGGACACTCCCTTCCTCGCCCTCATATCAGATACCGCACCTCACCCCGCACTTCGAGGTATTCGTCGCCGACTCTTTAGCAAGGGCGCTCGCGAACCGCAGCGCTGTATTGCTGACACGAATACACAATTATGCGATTTAAAAGTTTTATTTGAGTTTTAATCACGATGGTTGGATATTGTGATGCTTTTCCGAATTCGTATTTACATAAACTGTTTGTAAGATTTCGCATTTTTAACCGACTTTAAAAAAGGAGGTTCTGTATTCGACCCGTATGTATGTATGTATGTATGTATGTATGTATGTATGTATGTTTGTATGTCCGCGATTATCTCAAAAACTTCTGAACCGATTTTGATAATTCTTTCATTAGTGTGATCTACATACTTTCAGGAAGGTTTTAGTATATAAAACATTAGGTAATTATTCTTATGTACGAAGTTATATGCATAAATGTACTGCATCTCCGACATTTCTATGCGAATTTTGATGATTCTTCGAATCGTCTTCAATTCTTCAATGCACTAGTGTTTATTGAATTTGTGTGGGGTAGGTACAACTAAAAAGTGAAAAATAAAAACTTTTTTACAAAAAAAAAACCGACTTCAAAAAAAAAACACTACAAAGTGAAAAATAACTTTAATTTCGGAAGTCGGTGTCAAAAAACGAAAATGCGGAACCAACGACACCGACTTCCGAAATTAAAGTTATTTTTCACTTTGTAGTGTTTTTTTTTTGAAGTCGGTTTTTTTTTGTAAAAAAGTTTTTTTAATAACATGCGATTTAATAACCGATTATTTACAGATAAGTCGTTTAAACTAAACTATTTTAGTGTTTTTATTTCGTTACGAACCCGACTATATAAATAAACAATTGAACTACATGGTCACTTCATAATAATGCACACGTACGGGTAGCGCCTCCGCCGACGTCGTCGTTCGGTTCCCCGACACAAATTGCTTACCGCGCCATTTTTTTTACGCTACTAGATTTCACGCACACTTTTGCACGTATACAAACGTCATTTGTTTATGTAGTAGTACTAGGTAATTATTTTGCGAGCGTTGTATCACAGTAAATTATTTACTGTGGATGTATGGAGTGTCCGAGGTGTGGTAAGAGTCTACGGAACAATTTCGTATGCAAGTATTTTTACTATAATGGTGTGTAAAAGTATTTATTTGTAAACGCGATTGTGCTCCTTATTTATAGGAATTCACGGGTCAATTTCCTATGCAAGTACTTTTTACTTCCAACAGGGCTTTTGTTTGATTACGCGATTGTACTTCTTATTTGTATGAAATTATGGATCAATTTTCGATGCAGATTGAAAATACTTGAAAGTATCTCGAGCCCTGGTTTTAGGTCCTGGTTTCTTAAGGTGGACGTACTTGGAAGCCCTGGTACTCGATTTTGCAAGTACGACCCATGTCTACGGACTACGGGCGAGGCGAACGGGAGTTGAGTGGGGGATATAAGCAAGAGAAAGCAGTGCGCGCGCACATTTTCTTTCTCTCTCCTCTCATAGCCAAATACGTTTGAAGTTTCACTTCAGTCGTGTGGTCATAAGCACACTCGTTTTTTTTTTTAAATTTGAAATGGGCTTTCTCTTGACTCTAGCCTAGGTCAAAGGTGACAGAGACAAAGTCGACGATGGAGCGAGCTTACCCAGAAGAAGCCTGTTCACTCTCACTTTGAAGAGATTCGGGTTGTATGCGCTCGGAAAAACAGACGCAGGTAGAGAGTTCCACTCTTTTGCTGTGCGCATTATAAAGGACATTTGCAAACGCTTAGTGCGAATTGGTGGAATAGCAACCAGGTAGGGATGGTAACTCGCAGTGCGTCTGGATGTCCGAAGGTAGAAGGGGGCCGGTGGAATGAAGTCGTGGTGGTGATCTGGTTGCGGTTAGCGCGTATGTTTTCTCTACAATAGGAATGAGATAGGGGCTGTTCATTTATTACGTAAGACCATTTTTGACCACTTTCTGACCCTCTCCTTCTACCTACGTAAGAAAAAATAAGCCTTGGATGAACCCCCTTCCTCCCCTTTCAATCTTACGTAAGATCAGTATCTACCAAAATTTCAAAGAAAAAGTAGCAAAACAATTTTGTTAATTTTGTTTTTTTGTGATCTTACGTAAGAACAATCTAGGCCCCTCCCACTTCCCACCCCCACGTAAGAAAAAATAAGACTTGTTTGGACCCCCTCCCCCTCAAATCGTCTTATGTAATAAATGAACAGCCTCTATGAAAATAAAATGCAATTTATTCTTACAATATAGTTTAATTATAATATCATGAAATCTTTAATAAAAAAGTGAATCGAACCAATAATTGACATTTTTACGGACTAAGTGTAAAGATTAGTAGGTACATTTATTAACTGCTTACACCGCACGTCTGCTCTCAATACATACGAGTAGGTATAGTGATGTTTTTAAAACATTTTTAAATTAGTAAATAATCGAATCCTTATTATTATGTCGACTTTTGTTCTACATAGTTTTCCGGCGAGAATTTATTACAATGAAAGAACGTTATCAGGCATAACTTGGGGTTGATAGGAAAATGTGTCTTGATTGGAAGCTGCTGGGCCTACTGCCAGCTCTGTCGTATAATATAAAGTTTCTCCGTCTTGTATGGGCTGCAAATTGGCCAAGTTAAGAAATTCCATCTGATTGTCCTGCCCCTCCCCTTGCACGTAATTTTCCACAACTAGGGAACTGTCACCACCATGCGAGCGCATATGGAAGTTCAAATGACTGCTTTGCTTGAATCTTCGGTTACACACGGAACACTCAAACGGCTGTATATTGGTGTGGGTACGCATGTGTTGCCGAAGGTGCACCGACTGCGAGAAACACTTGCTACATATCACGCATTTGAATGGTTTCACTTTGGTGTGAGTCCGGAGATGTTGGTCCAGCCCAGCCTTCTGTGTAAACGCTTTAGGGCAAAAAGTGCAAACAAAGGGTCGATCGCCCGTATGCATCCGCATGTGCTGCTGTAAGCCGCCTTGTTGAGTGAATCGTTTAGCACAGATCGAGCATTGGTGCGGTTTCATCTTGGCGTGTACGATACGATTGTGTTCGTCGTACTCGGTGCTATCCAGGAATATTTGACTGCAAATGCGACAAGAGAAGGTAAACCGATTTGTGGCATGACGTTGAGCGGCGATCGTCTCAGTGGGGTAGAAGTCCCGGTCGAGCCGTTTCTCGCACACCTGACAGCGCAGCGCGGCTTTGCGTCTTTTAGTATGCTCTTCCCGGTAGTGTAATGAATAATCACAGCAGTTGAAGAAAATCTGATGACACTGCAGGTCCGGACGCAGGGTCGATGGAAAAGTGCAAGTAAAGGGCCCCCTGGTTGAAACAAATTAAAAATAAGACCCCAGGTTCGTTTAATTAACGTCTGCTGAAAAATGCTGATGTTTAAAGTTCAAAGTTATTGTGTGGAATATTATTGTGGAAATCAAATACAAATTCTCATTGTTCCAAAATACGTAGCCTGCTGTGTAAGTAGATACTTATGTGTATGTCGTGGCCAGATCATAGAATTGATCATTTCTTGAAATGTTCGGTCATTTCATGAAATTGTTGTGTATCATGAAATGGCCAGCTAAGATTGACCATATCGTTTAAAAGTCAACGTTTAATGATATATCATTCGACGTTTGGCCATATCATGAATTTAGGGTTCAAACGACGTCAGGAGCACCCCGAAGTTCGGTTTGGTTAGGTTCCTTTAAACCCTGAAGACAGAAATAGGAGCCCCGCGCAGCGGGGCTCCGTCGACCTGACGTCGTTAGAAATAAAACGAGCATGCTAAATTTATGCTTTAGAATATTATGCTTAATCATTATTATGATTAGAGAAATTATGCGTAAGCTGTTATGCGAAAATATAATTAGGAGAAACAAAAGTATGTCAAGTTATAAGTATTAGGTCTTAAAATTTTATGCAAATGGATAGGGAACCCACAGAGGAAACCGACATCTACGCCTCTACCGGCGGATATTCTAATTATTTTACGATATTATCACTAATGTTTGGCCACATCATGATTCATGAAATAGTCGTGCGTTCAACTGTTCACATCGCCAAACGTTGAGTTATCATTGATCTGGCCAGACCACATCATGATGTGGCCAATAGACAGTGAAACATTTCATGAAATGCGACCATTTCATGAAATTCTCGAGCATTTCAGGAAGTGAGCAAATCTACGATATAGCCACGACATGTTCACCACTTTTCGGTATTTTATTACATTAACTTTCCATACAAACACAAAAAATCTAAAATCTACTGCGAATTGACTAGGACTACACACGGGTTGGGCACGGTCGGGTGTGATGTTATGAGTACAGACGATGTATATTATGTGCATTTGGGTTAAGTGACCTTTTTAGGGTTCCGTACCCAAAGGGTAAAAACGGGACCCTATTACTAAGACTCCACTGTCCGTCTGTCTGTCACCAGGCTGTATCTCATGAACCGTGATAGCTAGACAGTTGAAATTTTCACAGATGATGTATTTCTGTTGCCGCTATAAGTAATCGATACCGGAAATATGAAATAACGTAAGGGACAAAACTAAGGTTTACAGGAGAGCAAAAATAAGATATTTTTTTACAAAAACTCACTATAACTTTTTAACTATATGTTTTATGTAAAAAGTGTCTAGGACAAAGTTTCTTAGATTTCTTCATTCTTTTAAACTAAAATAGCAAACATTGATTAAAACCTATAGTTGTAATGATAGCATGCCCCTTACGTTAAATAATAATGAATACGGGTTACATACGTTCACAAAATTTGAGATGTAAATGAACAGCATTGATGTAAGGGACATTATAGGAAATAAACAAATATTTTTTTTTGGTGTAAGGGACATTATAGGAAATAAACATTAACCCCCTTATTCATAATCCTATTTTATCTCTATTTTAGCTAAAATAGGTTTATAGAACGTTTGTCTTTATCTGTCACGTTGTCATTTCTGTGTGTAAGAAAGAGACAAACCCCATTTTAACTAAAATAGGTTTGATAAGTTTTATGAATAAGGGGGTTAGTGTTTTTCAAAGTAAAGGTCTCTTAATGGTGTACTCTTTATTGCTTATGCTGTAAATAAATTTAAAAAATAGAATTTAATACATTCATGACCTACTGCGCCTATCAATATAGTTTAAACCTACTTGCTGACATAAAAGGATAAAAAATAAACGAATAAAATAGATTAAAACTTTTATTTGTACTCACTAATCCTCATTTATAAACGCAAATAACTCGCATAAATTATGCTAAGTACCTACAACAAAATTGCTCGATAAGCAAGAGGACTTTTTCTGGCTGATTCCATAAATGATGGCCACTGGAAAGGTCCCCAAACCATCAGTTTTTTAATCTCCCTTTGAATGATAACATGCATGCTGTCTATTCATCCTGCGTTAACTGCTTAATAAGTTGTAATTTTTACATGACCTAATTACTGCACACAATTATATGTATATCATACTTACCAATATTTTACCTAATGGAAGGTATGTTTTTATTAGGATTCGAATTATTCTATCTCAATCAATCACCTCAGCCTATTACAGTCCACTGCTGAACATAGACCTCTCCCAGGCTGCGCCACAACACCCTGTCCTCCGCCTTCGGCATCCAGTCCGTTCCAGCCACCTTTTTTAGGTCGTCCGTCCATCTAGCTGGGGGGCGTCCCACACTACGCTTGCCGATAGGCGGTCTCCACTCAGGACTCGTCTGCTCCACCGGCCATCGGTCCTTCGATAAACATGGCCAGCCTACTGCCACTTCAACTGAAGTGCTTTAACTACTTAAATAAAGATGTGTAATGTCACAAACAGTGTTACGAAATACTAAGTAAGGGTCACGACCGCGCAGGTAAAATCAAACACAAAATCCGTATTGCTATCTAGCTCAGACATGTTGCACCGTTTTGCGTGTGACAGACGTATAATTATATTCGTTTAGATAAGTTTTAGATGTAAAGGACAGGTCAATTATTTTCGATGCTGACAAATTAACGTATGGGTCAATATGATTATGATAATTCGAGCCACAATTTAACGTAAGGGACATGGTATTTGCACCTACTCAGGGAACACTAATGTATAAGACCTGTTGTAAAAAGTTCTCGATTTTTTTAAAATGTAAATACCAAATACTGTGAGCAAAGAGGCGGGACCCATACCATTTTTATATTTTCAAACTCAAATGGGTCCCGCCTGCTTCCAACTTTTATTTAATTTAAAATGGGCTTGTTTTGGCCGGTCGAAGTGGAGGTGCTTGGGGGAGGCCTATGTCCAGCAGTGGACGTCTTTCGGCTGAAATGATGATGATGATGATGGGCTTGTTTTTAGCTTTTCAGTTTTTTTTTAACTTAAGTTTTTACCGCAGTCGGGTTTTTTGATTTTTTAATTTTTTTTTTTTTTTTAAATTATACCAATCGATAGAGCAAGAAATTTCGAATCCAATGATATAATATAACTCATTTTCGACAAAATGTCCCTTACGTTATTTCATATTTCCGGTATCGTAATAACAAATACTAAAAATAGAATAAATATATAAGGGGGGCTGGCTCCCATACAACAGACGTGATTTTTTTGCAGATTTTTCAGCGTGTTTTGTCTTGTGGTACGGAACCCCTTGTGTACGAGTCCAACTCGCACTAGGACCTAGGACCTTATTACAACGATCTCTCAGACATAATAGTGTCCGTACTGAGTGATATCACGATACTGTCATAGATACCTGGAAGAAGCTTTAAATGCCTTGATGGTTTTAAAAAATGTTGTGACAATTTGTTAACAAATTTTGAAATAAAAATTTTGTCAGTAGAGTAAGTTTTTATTGAGATTTAGCTCATAGCCGTTCTTGCAAAATGTCTGAATTGAGTGATCCACATTTTGGGCAATAACTGAAGACCCTTGAGAGTTGAGAGTGACAATTTTTTTACTTTGGGCTATGAGTTTTGACTATTTTTGATTAAAATGTGCAATCAGATTTTGTCACGAAATAAAAAGGTCACTCAATCCAAATGCACATGATGTCTGTATATACCTCAGATCAATAGGCAGCTTAGGTTTCATTTGTGACCTTTTGACGACACCGTCGAGTCGTGATCGCTTCATGACATCAGAGTCCATCTCATTCCTCTCAATTTTAATGATCAAATAAGTAGTGTCTTCAGAAAAGGTGCGTGTAATAAAACCATCGCGTCCAATGACTTGTTCATCGGCTTTACTTTTCTGTAGCGGTTTAAACTTGAAACCACAGAGGCCATTAACATTCTGCGCAAAAGAAATGTCATTAGAATTTTAAGATTTTAATGTTCTTCAGATATTTTTCGTGCATATTAAGCTAGTTAGAAGGTGAGATGGCCGATGGAGTAAAGCTGTGACCAAATGGTAGCCAAGATTAGGCCAAAAAAAAAAAACGAGGGCAGTCCAAAAGCGCGTTGGGTTGACTACCGCAAAACGGGGCTACTTTGACTTCCAGGGTTACTTTGACAGATTATGTAGCTACTTTGACAAAGCGCCAAAATCGGTTTTCACGTGTGCTCAGCAAGTGTGCGTGACCTCGAGTAATATTGCGCGAGGCGCGGGGTGTGGGGAACGCGTCATAGCGTTGTGATCGGCCTGGTTAAAGTAGCCCCGCCTGTCAAAGTAGCCCCATTTTACAGTATATCGTCAAAGTCGCGGGTAACACCTGAATGAGGGACGCACGGAACCGGGAAATATGGCTGAAGAAAGGCGAGGTCTATAGGTACTCAGCAGTGGGGGATTCCAGGCTGAAATGATGATGATATTAAGCTCAATAACTTATCTCTAATCTAGGAAGAGAGTAGGTAACGTGTAATATGCCTGCCTCTACTTAATTTATATCCTCCTATCCAAGTTTCCGAAAGTCCGTCAGTTTTAAAGTTAGGATCTTCAAATTTTGTGTTTAGGCTGACGATTGAAAATTAATTTATACGTGTCTCAGCGTTTTTGATGATTCCACCCCCAAAGGGTTAAAAAGGGGGATGAAGTTTTGTATGAAAGTCCGCCAGTTTAAAAGTAAGGATCTTCAAATTTTGTATTTAGGCTAACAATTGAAAATTAATTTATACGTGTCTCAGCGTTTTTGATAATTTTACCCCTAAAGGGGGATGAACGACCTAACTGAGATATCGACGCACAGCCTAAACCGCTGGTCCTAGGGACATGAAGTTTGGAGAGTGTGTTCTTTGTGAAGAGTAAATATCCAGTAAGAAGGGGTTTTTGGAAATTCAGCCTTTAAGAGGGTGAAAAGGGGGATTTTGTTTGTATGAAAAATCTTATTCCTTGAGTTAATAACCTTGAAACTTGGCACGAATACTTACCTAAGTAAATTATGAAGTTTGGCATTTTTCGTTTTTCTAATCTACCCCCTAAAGAGGTATTGGGGGGTGTCAAAATTTGTATGGAAGAATTTTAACGCGATGTCCTATTAACTCAAAACTCAGTATTTATACTAAGGACTAAAAATAAAGAATAACGTGTATCAGGGTTTTTCGAAAATCTACCCCTAACTGTGTGAAAAGGGGTAATTAATTTTATAGGGGAGGATTTCACTGCGTGGCTTGATTAGTTCGAAAATTGGCATATATAATCTTAGTTATGAACACATCTTAAACGATTTTTCATAATTCTACCCATGTAGGGGTGAAAAGCGGGATAACAGTTTATATGAATAATCTTAATCATTTGGTTAATAAACTTGAAACTTGGCACGAATATTTATCTAAGTAAATTATGAAGGTTGGCATTTTTTGTTTTCACAAACTACCCCCTAAAGGAGGATTGAGGCGGGGTGTGTCAAAATTTGTATGGAAGAATTTTAACGCATGGTCCGATTACCTCGAAACTCAGCATTTATACTTAAGACCAAAAATAAAGAATAACGTCTATCAGGGTTTTCCGAAAATCTACCCCTAACGGTGTGAAAAGGGGTAGTTAATTATACAGGTGAGGATTTTAATGCGTGGCTTGATTAATTCAACAATTCGTATAAATAATCTTTGAGTCAAGTAATAAACACATCTCAAACAATTTTTTGAAATTCCACCCCTATGGGGGTGAAAAACGGGAATACAGTGTATATGAAAAATCTAACTCATTTGGTTAATAAACATGAAACTTGCCACGAATACTTAAGTAAATTATGAAGTTTGGCATTTTTTGGTTTTCTAAACTACCTCCTAGACTCCTCCTATTGGGGGCGTCAAAATTTGTATGGAAGAATTTTAACGCGAAGTCCGATTAACTCGAAACTCGGTATTTATACTTAAGACCATAAATAAAGAATAACGTGTATCAGGGGGTTTCGAAAATCTACCCTTAACGGGGTGAAAAGGGGTAGTTAATTTTACAGGGTAGGATTTTACTGTGTGGTTTGATTAACTCGAAAATTGCCGATGTAGGTCACACGGCTGCCAAGCTAAAATGGAACTGGGCTGGTCACATCTGTCGCATGCCGGAGGAGCTATGGGCTAAAATAACCACACAATGGGTCCCAAACAGCAGCAAACGGCAACGCGGCAGGCCCAGAAGAGATGGCGGGACGAACTCGACTCTTTAGACAAAGATTGGCGTGTAACAGCACTGGATAGGGACAAAACAAAAAATAAAACAAGTACTTATCTGTTTTAGGGTTTTTCAAAAATCGACTCCTACCAAGGTGGAAAAGGGCAAGTAAAGTTTAAGGGGTGGATATTACTGCTTGCTTCAATTAACTCGAAAATGGGTATGGGCCTTTGAGTCAAGTTATGATCACGAACGATTTTTCAAAATTCCACCCATGTGGGGGTGGAAAGTGGGGCTACAGTTTATTTGAAAAATCTGATTCCTTTGATCTATAAAAATTGGCCCGAATACTTATTTATCTAAATAAATGATAAAGATCATACCTACATACATTTTCGAAATTTTTTGAGGTAAGTACGAATTTCACGCGGACGAAGTCGCGAGCAGAAGCTAGTTGCTAATATTTAGCAAGCCCTGGGAATCGAAACAAGAGGGGCAATTCTCGTAATTTTAACCGGTCAAGCGGCGTGCGTCGCCGATCGACGACGAAACAATAGAAAATCAATTGTGTCTCATTAGCGGAGCTTGACAGATTAAGAACGTTCACAGTCTGAGGGGCAATTCTACTAATTTTAAGAACGTTCACAGTCTGATCTCAGTCTCAATCTGTCAAAAAAACCTCTAATTTCCATACATTTTGACAAGTTTTTGACATTTGTTTGTCGCTGAGATGAGACTGCGACTAGATTTTGAACGTTTTAAATTACGAGAATTGGCCTTCTGATCTCAGTCTCAATCTGTCAAAATATCTCTAATTTCCCTACATTTTGATAAGTTTTTGACATTAGTTTGTCGCCGAGACGAGACTGAGACTAGATTTTGAACGGTTTAAATTACGAGAATTGGCCTTCAGGTATCCTGGGTACGCCGGTTATTTTAATACCGCGCGTTGTATTGCCATTTCAACGATATTCTTTAGTACAATATAATTTCGGAAGATTCCTTATAACCGGGGAGCAATTTATTTATTTATTTAAACTTTTTGCACAAAATGGTACCTACAAAGGCGGACTTAATGCCTTAGGCATTCTCTACCAGTCAACCAAGGGTGGTCCGTGGTGTATTTGCTCCGTATAAAAATAATACACCTAAACAAGTAAAAGAACGTTGACTTACTTGCTCATTTAATGGTGTAGGTTTCTGCTGAAATTCTCCATCACTGCCGTCGTCGTCGTGTTGTGTCTTTTTATGATTTTGTAAAGCCTTTTTGTTGTAAAACGTTTTCATACACAATCGACACTTAAAGTTCGCCGGTGATTCGCGCCATGTTATGGGATATTGTAACTGAAACTAATTTATGAAAATAACTTTCATGTCCTTCTCCAGGTCATGGTCTACCCATGTGCCAAATTTCATCCAAATCGGTTAAGCCGTTTTAGCGTGAAAGTGTAACAAACAAACCAACTTACTTTTGCATTTATAATAATACTACCTGCGTCCCGCGGTTTCACCCGCATAAGTCTCGATCACGTAGGAATATCGGATTAAAAAGTATCCTATGTGCTAATCCAGGGTGTCAGCTACCTCCATACCAAATTTTATCAAAATTAGTCCAGTCGTTTGTGCGCGAAGAAATAACAAACACACTCACAAACTTTCGCACTTATAATATTAGTGTCACTAGCTGCGCCCCGCGGTTTCACCCGCGTAAGTGTCGATCCCGTGGGAATGTCGGGATAAAAAGTAGCCTTTATGTTAATCCAGGGTGTCAGCTACCTCCATACAAAATTTTATCAAAATTGTTCCAGTCGTTTGAGCGTGAAGAAGTAACAAACATATAAGCACACACACAAACTTTCGCCATTATAATATTAGTGTGATTAACTGTTGCTCGTGACTTCGTCTGCGTGTATTTGTTTTATAGTATTACTAGCTGTGCCCCACGATTCCAGCCGCGATAAAAGTATTATAGTCCTTTTTTATTGATTCACTTTACAAATCTCCACCCCCCTTTTTACATCATTTTTTTTAAACCCTTAATCCGATAATTTCCGTGATAAAAGCTATTCTATATCCTTCCCCACAACTCAACACAACTATCTCCATACCAAATTTCATATAAATCGGTTCAGTGGTTATTGATTCCCCATACAAACTTCCACCCCCCTTGTATTTCTCCAGGTCCTAAGCTATCTGCTTATCCGTCAAATTTCTTAACGACTCAGTGCTTTTGGCGTGAAAATATGACAGAAAGAGTTACTTTATTAGCGTTTATATTATGTCGCAGCCAACTGGTTTAATTAGCCGTTTAGTTAACCGCCTAGCCTTTTAACTAAACGGCGGCCGTTCAACTAACGGCCTGAATGATATTCAATTATAGTTTAGGTTGGAAGTCTGTATCCAATCACGCACGAGCCGAATTGGTCGCAGTAACTAAGCCAGGGCACCCCGACTAAATGGGTTAGGTTAGAACTGTGATCAGGCTTTCACGCCCTACCGCCGGCCTCGTCACTATCGAGGCGGTTCGGCCGATACTCGAGCGCTGGCTCGGAATGAGGCACGGCTCTCTGTCGTTTCGGGTGACGCAGGTGCTCTCGGGGCATGGTTGCTTCGGGAAGTACCTGTGTCGCATAAACAGGGAGCCGGACGCCCGGTGTCAGTACTGCTTCAACTGCCGAGAGGACACGGCGTGGCATATGCTGGCAGAGTGTGCCGCTTGGGACGAGCCGCGCCGTGCCCTCATCTCAGAAGTAGGCAGTAACCTGTCGCTGCCGGCCGTGGTCGGGTCGATGGTCGGCAGCCAATGACTATACAACCTGGTTTTAATTCACTTTGTCGGCAGCGAAGAGTCCTGGGACGCGGTGGTTTCCTTCTGCGACACAGTCGTCTCGCAGAAGGTGGCTGCGGAAAGGGAGAGGGAGATCTTGTCCACTCACCCTTCCCGCGGCAGGCGCACCGGGCGTTGGCGGAGGGCGGACAACGCCCTCTTCCGGCCCCCCTAAATGGGTCCAGGGGCGACGGACTCGAGGACGTCGGACTCGGGGACTTCCTTCGCCCCCCACACATCAGCACCCGAGGTGGCGGCGCGTAGTGTTCCACGCGCGCCCCTCTTAAGGTGCGCTTTCATGGGCAACTAAAATTGCTCAATCCTGGTCAATTCTCGTCAACTATGACGCCACGACTACATCCAGCAATTTAGGGCGATAGCAACATGTAGCATCTTGGTGCCAGAGATACGGCCACACCGTTCATTCTCAGAAGATCCATTGGCCAGATCCATGATGGATCTAGTGACGATTGTTTTCTCATTAGATCAATTTATATAAAAAAATAAGTAAAATGGATCTAATGAGAATTTTTGATGTGAAAAAAAGTAATGCTACAAAAACAATTAAATATCACTAAAAGAAGTGAATATCACTAATATTAACAAATTAGTATCCTGACACCTGTCCTGGTGAAAAAGATTCTTTGAGAAAAGGGAAGATGAGGCAATGAATGAGGAGATGAGGGAAGGGCAGTAAGGAAAAATCGAAAACATTTAATCACAAGCCAAAATAGGTTTATTTTATAGAGAAATTATCACTTAATAAGATATAGATAGATCTTATAGATCCACATCTTGAAATCAGGATCCAATGAGAAAACAATCATGGATCTGGCCAATGGATCTTCTGAGAAAAAAAATCTCAGTAGATCCACATCTTGAAATCAGGATCTAATGAGAAAACAATCGTCACTAGATCCATCATGGATCTGGCCAATGGATCTTCTGAGAATGAACGGGCCACACAATACCATGCAATACGGAGCAACTTAAAAAACAATAAGTTCATACACTAGCAATTCTGCTGAACAATCTCTGACCATGCACAAAGTTTTGCTTTCAGCGGCGGCTTGTAGTGCTTTTGTGATCATAAGCTGTTTAAAACGAAAAAGAAGAAAAGAAATAGACGGATTTCGGTGCTAACATAATATGTAGCAAGACGAAAACTATCTTTATTGTGTGATGATATGGACAATTATTTATTGCACCGCACGTTGAAAGGAAAAAAATGTCGGCGAGGGCGGCGCGAGCGCACCCCCCCCCCCCCAACCCCCCAAAAAATTCCCCGTGTAAGAGCACCTTAAGGCCTCATTTACGGAGACGCGGGGCGTCGCGCGTTGCGTTGAGCGGCGCGGCCCGCACTGAATTCAAATATATGGCGTTGTATGAGTGCGTTTACGGAGAAGCGATTTTAGACGCGTTTGTTTGAATTAGGGCGTTTTTTGCGGCCGAGCCCGCGGATGGCACCGACGCGTCCCACGCGGCGTTTATCGCGGCGGCGCACGCAGCGGCAATTCTCGATGAAGCTATGTCCGAGGCTTCGTCGCGGGCGCCGCGGCGGGCACCGCCACGCTTCCCGTCTCGCTTCTCTATGAACATGGTCGTATATTGCTATAAGTTTGTGTTTACGCGTGCGATGATGCGTGCCGCTTCACGCGCCGCCCCACCGTAAACAGAAAAAACGTCCGACGCGCCGCGAGACGCCACGCCACACGCGACGCGAGACGCCCCGCGTCTCCGTAAATGAGGCCTAAGACTTCGCGGGGGTAGTCACATACCTCACTCCCCCCACCCCCCGACCCGAGGAGGCCCGCACCAGTCGGGGGTTGCGCAAGGATCGTACGTTCCGCGACTCCCAGCGTAGGTGTGAGATGGAACACCGGGGTGGTTTTTAATCAGTAAGAGACTGACAGACCGCGCCGTCCGCCCCAGGGCGGCGGACATCCACGAGGATTTTCCACACCGGAAACAATAAAAAAAAAAGCTAGAACTGTGATCCCCCCGGTGGGTTCCCGCATTGTCGAGGCGGAGGAGCTCAGTAGCCGTGGCTTGGTCACCGACGGTGAAGTGAAGAGGAACCCGAGAAGGGGCCGCTCGTCAGGGCTTGTGCCAGTAAGCCGACGACGTAGCGGCCAACAAGTAGATTGCGGTGCCGCTTGGGCGACATCGCAACTGAAGCGGGCCGCGATGTCGTATGGGAGGCATCGCGGCTGAGGGTCGGAGCCGCGGCGAGAGAGGAGTGTTGGAATTGCGGTGCGCCGCTCTCCCTACTTTCCGCGGCCTTGACGGGGTCGCCACCGTCTCAGGTGAAGAAGAATGTTGGTATGACGTTGGCTGCTCTCCCTATTCTCTGCGGCCGGCGGCGAGGGCCAATGACCTGACCCGTCGCAGGGGGACCAAGTGTGCCCAGACACGGGGTCGTCTGGCGCCCATGTGCTGGTTTGGTCCCTGGGGTGGTCACGGCGTGCTATGTGTTCTGGTGCGCCGGTGATGGGGAATACTCCCCAGAGGAGGGTCCGGTGACGGACAGCCGCGGCGGGTTCACGGATGAGTGCTAACGCGTGCCCGTGTTCCCGCCGTGAGCGGCAGAGGAGGACACCGTGGAGTTAAAAGTGGGTTAGAGTCCCACATAACTGCACTATCTCCCCGTGGTATTGCAGAATGCATGAGCATTTCTACACGTTAAAAAAAGGTTAGAACTGTGATCAACCGCTTGCGAGCCGAGAGAGCGATGCGAGGCGAGCACTACTTCCAAAGGCCATGCGGTTAACTAAACGACTAATTTAACCAGTAGCCTGCGACTATATAAATAGGTTTTATGACAGGCGACTCTGGCAAGGCGGTCATATATCTCAAAACCCGATAGACGTAGATAGGTAGGTATGTCCCATAATGACCGCCGGTCGGTTTCTTTCGAACAATCGATTCGATAAAATTCAACCATACAGGCTGTTGTGTTATTGTTATTTTGGTATGCAGGCACTTACAGGATTTATGGGCAGAAGCAGCAATGGCTCTGATGGTGATGGTGAAACATTTTCTTCGACTTTCTCCATACTTAGGAACTCCAGGTATCGCTTCACTTAGGCTAAATTTCTGTCTTTGCGACATAGAACTTAATTAGGTACCTGCCTAATCCTTGGAGTCAATCTAAACTTTCCACCTTATACGTAAAAGCTAGAAAGAAAAATTATTTTTTTATTAATAACCAACTTATACTGACAGTTTGCACCACACATACAAGTTTAATGTGAACAACGTATTGGAGGTGAAAGATAAATTGTTATAACCAATTGATTATAGAAAGAAAAGCAGCGTTTCCTTTCTCTCTGTAGCATAATCAGCCAATAATGTTCCCAGAGACACAGGCCACCTTTTTAAGATAGGGAGTAAGGCATAAACCACCACGCGGGCCCAGTGCGGGTTGGTAGACATCACCTTGTCGTCGATTTTTTTATTCTAGAACATGCCGGTTTCCTCATGATGTTTTCCTTCACCGTTTCCCTCTATGCTCGCATTATATCGTATCAACTGAGGCAAAATATACTTTGAACTCTGATCTGAGACGTTTAGGTACAGTCTGAGGCTGTCTGTACTCTAAGTACTCAACCATTAAAATTATTATAAGTAGGTACTGGATTGAGAAGGAAGGTTATACCCACAGCATTGTATTGACTAATAAACATGTTTTGGTGAACAACGCATTGATAGAAAATAGTCTCGAGGAACTGGGATGATTCGAACTAACCGTGGCTCCTTGGGAATAGTGATTCAGAAGGAAACGATGCTACGATGCTACTCGACACCACAACAACAACCACCACGACGACAATCAAAAAGTACTCTGTGCAACTAGAGAGCCAAATACAACAGCAAATAAAATAAAAATCATAGAATTTTTAAAAAGTCCGCTTTTCTTTTTGCTAACCACAGATGATAGATAATATTGTCAGGTGGATAATATTGAAGATGCCATAGATAATCATGAGCTTTTTAAGCTAGTACCTTTAAATATAGTTATGTGTGTGTGTTTATATTATGTTTGTTACTTCTTCACGCTCTAACGGCTGGACCAATTTTGATAAAATTGTGTATGGAGGTAGCTGACACCCTGAATTAACGAGGCTAATTTTTTATACCGATATTCCCACGGGATCGACATTTACGCGGGTGAAACCGCGGGGCGCAGCTAATATTAGGTACATAAATATTATGTAAGCGGCTTGCGAGTATAGCACTTTAAAAGATGAGCTATGGAAAACAGACGCGTCTAGCACGGGTAAAAAAGCAGCTGTAGTGGAAAAGTAAATAAAATATGAACATTTTATAATTTAAACGTTATTTTATGCTTACGTATGTTTCTTTTCTTTTTTTTTTTTTGAATACTGGAGGCGAACAACAGGAATAACCTGATTGTAGTTGAACCCTAACTCGAGAATGATCTTCCATACAGAAAAACTTCAAAGAAGTTAATTCTAGCATGGATCTAATATGATAATTTTTAAACATACACGTGTGTGTCTTTACCTTTAACTACTATAATTTATAATTTGCATTAATTGTCATCACACAACAAGAGTGCCTAGCTAGACTTAGTGCTCTTGGGAGCATCACCTGTATACGAATTTCCTCCCACACAAGTCTTCAGGTTTAAAACAGATAAAACATACTCGACGAAATATCGGTTTTAGGTACGTCATACCTAATTAACCCGATATTTCGTCGAGTATGTTTTATCTGTTTTTACATACCTACAGACGCCAGCACATCAAGCTACCCGAAACTGTCTTCCCAATCAACTTTGAACCATATAATTTAGCGATAAAGTTTCAAGATTGTAGTAGCTTGATGTGCTGTCGTCTATACCTACCTGTTATTCATTGCAAAACAATATGGAGCCCAATGGTGATAGCCTGTGAGACCACTGCAAACGTAGGTCTGACATATTGTTTAAATTTTTGCGCGAATAATTAGTAAAAGTACCTAAACGTAAAGTTGGTCGTCGCCGAGGTTTACTTTTCGGTTTACATTTACATTTACGATTGATGGATGACCCATTTTACAAGCTTTTATTATTAAAATATTTTTGTTGGCACACAACGTTGGTCACACTCATGCCACAGATAATTAATACCAATACGTCACTCTTGATTGGACAACAAATCGTGAAATCAATGCACGTCAATTCAATAGATGTCATTTCAATTTCAAGTTTCATCTTTATCTAACCAGTGATAAATAAACGAGAGTGCGTAATCAAACTGAAACTGTCGTGCTATATACTGTAAATTCGCCAATAACTGCAACGCATCCATTTTCTGCAGTCTGTGCTGCAGTCAATACCACTTGTCTGTCACAGAACAGCTAAGAATTTTTGCGAAATTTTAGATTCAATGAAAATAATTAATTTGGCTGTAGCTACTGCTTAAAAATCATGGCTGGGTCAGCACTAAGGCGGCTTATGGCTGAATATAAACGTAAGTACAACTAGTGTTCTCAATATTTAATTTTTAATGTAACTTTCACAATAATTGTCCAACTCATTACTTTGCTAATTAGTAAGTATAATCAGAATCATCAGTCTTGAATAATAATTTCTATAGATGTTTTTCGCTCAGACTATATTTTCATTTTTTGCATCCTGTCAACAACATTATCCTGCAAGAAATTCAGTGCTTAGGCCAATAACTTTTTTTTATTAACAGAATATCCAAATGTGCTTATGCGGTATTATATCATTGCCAATATACATAATCTGTACAATAGGTACTTATTTAAATTGAACTGTTAATTCTATAATCACGGACATACAAGCCAGATCATAGGTTCTCTTGCTGCTTCTCCATTACATTTTGCTGAGGACAGTTACGAGTTCACATCAAAAATAAATATTTGTTGTTTTTAGTTAAAGACTTTGTCATCCAATACATGTCATCGACTGACACAAATCTGCAAAAAGCAGTAACAAGTTCTCCATAATTGTAATTTACTGTTCTTTTCTTAAAATAATTTTGCTTAGGGCTAATTTTTCCAATGCCAGATAATTTTATTCCACAAATAAAAATAATGAAAAATCAGCCCTTAAAGTAACAAAAGCAGAGAGAAAGATATGGAAGTTCCTTGCGTACTAATGAGGTAGTAAAACAATTTTAAGATTACTTAATAAATTATGTTTTTCTATTTACAGAGCTAACTCTCAACCCTCCTGAAGGAATCATTGCAGGGCCAATTAATGAAGAGAACTTCTTTGAATGGGAGGCACTTATAACGTAAGATTTGTTTTTTTGTTGCTGGCTTATGCTGTCCGATTAATGGCAGACATAGCGTTGGAAGGCCTCCCACAAGGTGGACTGACGACCTTGTGAAGGAGCACAGAACTGGTTGAAGTGGAGGTGCTTGGGAGAGGCCTATGTCCAGCACTGAATGTCTTACGGCTGAAATGAGAATGATTACGCTGACTCACTGAGAATGATTACCTGGGCAAAGGATTCCCTCCACTCCTTCTAGATTTGATTTAGAGTAATATATTAACCAACAGCTCAACCTCATCTAGTGAGACAGGCCTATTCTGTTGTTCTCTGGATGAATTCACGAGAAATGCATGCTACTATCCTACTAATATTATAAATTTGAAAGTTTGTATGTTTGTCACTCAGTCACACCAAATCGGCTGAACGGATATGGATGAAATTTGACATACATATAGTTTCTAACCTGGATTTACACATCAAATATTTTCTATCCCGATATTCAGAAGGGATCGTGTCTTATGCGGGTGAAACAGCAGGCGCTGCTTGTTATTTATAAATTTGCAAATGTTATTGGGTGAAAAAAAAACCTGTAAAGATCGATGTAAGAAAGATGAAATGCAAATTGCACTAAACTACTTTCTACCCGTCCTGGACAAAGGGTAGAGCTGCACTATAATTTCGTAACTCATCATGCATAATCACAACTGCTTTCATTTTCACAATAGTAGTATAATGTCCATAAATTTATCAATCTGGGAAGCATTGAACTGTGTAGAGTTCATCGCTTTATAGATTGAAAAATTAACCTGCTCGGGAACTTGATAAACGGGATGTGTATTGTAGAAGAGATAAAATGAAAGTGATTTTCGTTGTGATTGTGTTACGCTATTTGGCTTCAGGTTTAGCAGAGCTTCCCAACTAGAAATAAATGATACAAACATTGGGCATCAATCAAAGACTTTTTTTTTTAACCTGCATGCCCTTTAGAGTTATGAATAGCTATCTAGCATGAACTTAGAATTTTAACCGACGACAATTTTTTTTAACATCACCAGAAACTCGAAATCAAAATTACAATGGGTATTTTTTATTAATAGCTTATCAGAAGGCCAATTCCCGTTATTAAAAACGTTAAAAATCATATAGTCCAATCTCAATCAATGTGAAAACAAGTCAAAAATGTAGGAAAATTAGAGGTATTTTTGACAGATTGAGACTGATATCAGACTGTGAACATTCTTATAATTACAAGAGTTGCCCTTCTGATACAGCCTTATTAATTACTTTGGCGTTAAATCACTGAAAATCTTGAACCTTAAAATTGTAATCAACTTTAACAATAAGTAATAGAAGTTTAATTGTCTTTTCAGTGGTCCAGAAGGTACATGCTTTGAAGGTGGCATCTTTCCAACAAAATTAGTCTTTCCTCCGGACTATCCACTGAGCCCGCCTAAAATGCAGTTCATTTGTGAAATGTTTCATCCAAACAGTAAGTACTATATCAATTATACTAAGTAAACCAGCTGCACTGAATGATGGCGCCTGACAGCTTCATCATTTCAGCCGAAAACGTCCACTGCTGGATACAGGCCTCCCTCAAGCACCGCTATTTCGACCTGCATCTCACGCCAAAACAGGTCGAAGTAGATATTGTAAAATTTGTAAGCTGTCAGGCATTCGTTGGATGCCCAGTGAATGCTTACAAATTCTAAAAATATAGCTTATCCATTCTACATACTAATAATATTAAAAAAAAGGAGGGGAAATACCCATAGCTAATATAGCTTATCCAATTGATAAAGTTTCAACGGTAGGTACGTCATTATTGAGGCACTTACAACAATGTAGTGGCATCTGTTTTCACATTTAGGGGTCACTATTAAGGAAATCCATAAAATCTTGCAAATGTCACAAGCCATTATATGGTGCCACCATTGTAGTCGTTTTTTAACCGACTTTAAAAAGGCGGTTCTGTATTCGACCCGTATGTATGTATGTATGTTTGTATGTCCGCGATTATCTCAAAAACTACTGAACCGATTTTGATAATTCTTTCATTAGTGTGATCTACATACTTCCAGGAAGGTTTTAGTAATACATTAGGTAATTATTCTTATGTACGAAGTTATATGCATAAATGTACTGCATCTCCGGCATTTCTATGGGAATTTTGATGATTCTTCGAGTCGTGTCTTCAATTCTTCAATGCACTAGTGTTAATTGAATTTGTGTGGGGTACAACTAAAAAGTGAAAAACTTTTTAACAAAAAAATTAAACCTCCGAAAAAACTGAAAAGCAAAAAATAAAAACCTTTTTTATTTTACCTTAATAAATAAGTTCTTAAACTAATGCAAGTATACCTAAGTAATTTTGAGTCGGCGCCAAACAAGCAACTTAATATCGTTGCGAGTGGTCGTGCGGAGAGCGCATTTTTTGTTTGGAATGTTATATTTATCGCTGGAGATTTCACGTTGCATTATTAATTTGATTTGGTTATTTCTTTAAATTTAAGGTAATTTAGTGATCTTTGTTCATTGATTGTTTGGCGCCGACTCAAAATTTCTTAGGTATACTTGCATTAGTTTAAGAACTTATTTATTAAGGTAAAATAAAAAAGGTTTTTATTTTTTGCTTTTCAGTTTTTTCGGAGGTTTAATTTTTTTGTTAAAAAGTTTTTATTTTATAATTTTTTGAGGCTATAATTTACCAATTACTACATGCTTAATTTTTGATTACTTTTAAAATAGCTCCCTACCTTACTTTAGATATTAACTGTTATATAATCCTTTAATTATTATTTTTTGTATAATAAAATACTTAAAAAAACAGGCTTTATATACCAACATGGATAGGCCTTTTATTTTAATTGTAATACACAACTCAGCATTAAAATATGTGAATGAACAATAAATCACCCCTATTTTCCCACCCTTAGGGTAGGATTTTTTTTTCCAAATTTACATGGGACCAACTTCGAGGTATGTCCTATCCAATAAAAAAAGAATTATTAAAATCGGACTACTCTGTAAAAAGTTATACGTGGTCATACATTACAATCAGTGAGTGAACAATCAATCATCCCCTGTTTTCCTACCCTTAGGGTTGGATTTTTTTTTCTAAATTTATATGGGACCAACTTCGAGGTATGTCCTATCCAATAAAAAAAGAATTATTAAAATCGGACTACTCTGTAAAAAGTTATGCGTGGTCATACATTACAATCAGTGAGTGAACAATCAATCATCCCCTGTTTTCCTACCCTTAGGGTTGGATAACCTCCTCCGTTTTTTCGTCGGTTAAAAAATAAAAACTTTTTTACAAAAAAAAACAACCGACTTCAAAAAAGAACACTACAAAGTGATAAATAACTTTAATTTCCGAAGTCGGTGTCAAAAAACGAAAGTGCGGAACCAACGACACCGACTTCCGAAATTAAAGTTATTTTACACTTTGTACTGTTCTTTTTTGAAGTCGGTTGTTTTTACAATGCACTTATTGATATGGAGGGTGTTAGACTATTATGTAAGCAGTCTTAGAGGCAAATGAAGAAGGGGTAACTGAATAATTTGAAAGAAAGAAAGAAAAATGTTTTGTTCTGCACAAATAAGATGCACGTTATAACGAACACATGTTGTTATATTACCTACTTGTATATTATAGGTAATTTTGTTGTCAACCATAAAAATGTCTTAGTTTTCACGAACAAAATGAAGCAATCAGCCTCGCTACAACCCTGTAAACTAGCAAATATTTACCAGCTACCATTAGTATCATCTTATTTACTTGACATAGCTTGTGCGCGCCATTTGCAGGCTGTTCAAACTCAAACTCAAAGCATTTATTTCAATTAAATCATGTAAAGGCACTTTTGAATTGTCAAAATTTAATAGTGAGTGTGAAGCTAGTTACCCATTCCAAAACGTAGATCTCTATGGAGAAGAACGGCAAGAAACTCCATTGACACTCTTTTAAATCAAGATATTACAAAATCCTGGGTACATTATTCTTGTCACTTCTATATACAGGGTGTTACGGAAAGGGTATATCAATACAAACGGGTTGAAGAGTGTATCTGGTCTAGAATCTCTGTACAAAATTTCAGCTCAAAAGCATTAACTTTGAAAATGCTTAATATTTTTTTATTTCGACATCACGGCGCTGCACTGGCGCGCGGCGGCGTGATGTGCGTGTACTAGGCGCACAGACACACTACAGATAAAGGATAATGACCCTCGTAGTGCGGTGACACGTTTGTTATGATTTCAATTTAATAAACTATCGAAATAAAAAAATATTAAGCATTTTCAAAGTTACTACTTTTGAGCTGAAATTTTGTACAGAGATTCTAGACCAGATACACTCTTCAACCCGTTTGTATTGATATACCCTTTCCGTAACACCCTGTATATGAGAGAACAATGTAAAAAAAACAAATGAAGAAACAATTAAAAACATAATATTAAAAATAAGCCTTGGCAGTTAAGAGATGGCCAGTCTCAGCCGACGGCGCCCGTACACGAACATGACGCGTGGATCAGCACCATCCAGCTCAACCATTTTGTACGTTCTGTTTGTTCATTTCTTACATGTGACCTGCCCTTGCTTCGTACCAGAGCAATCTAAATGTGGTGACATGTCAAAACATCGAGATTTCTTGGCTATATCCAAGTCAAATAGTTATGCGTAATGCACATCTATATAATCTATATACCAGTAGCGCCCCGCGGTTTGACCCTCATAAGTTTCCCGTGGGAATATCGGGATAAAAACTTTCCTAGGTCCTTTCCCGGGACTCAAACTATCTCTATACCAATTTTCATCTAAATCGGTTCAGCGGCTTAAGCGTGAAGAGGTAACAAACAGACAGACACACTTTCGCATTTCTAATATTAATATGGATTATTAAAAAGACTGATGTAAAATTTGTGAGTTTGTAGGTAGGTGGTAATCTTTGGAACTACTGATCTGATTCCGAAAATTCTTTCCCTAATGGGAGCTACAGTTTTGCGTGTCGAATGATATATGTTACAATAAAACAAGAAATTTCACGCCGTTGAAGTAGCGGGCAGTATCTAGGAATACATAAGGGTATTTCTTCAGGGGCAAAATTTTCGATGTCTGTGGGTATATTTCTGTAACCAACTAACAAAACGGCATGTAAATTTTTTTTTGGACAGTTTAGCTTTATGCCTTACTAGGACAAATGATATTTTTTAAATAATTGCTGTCTAGATACAAAATAAAAATATTTGAAGTTTGTTCTTCTGATTCATATAACGCGTCCGTTTGCCATTTTCCGGAACAAAATGGTCGATGTCGCATTTTCCCTTTGATACATCAATATAAATTATAATTATATCGAAAGGAAATGAGTTGTCCTCTTACAAAAAAAATGTGTATTGGTTATAACTACGTTACTTTCTTTATAAATAAGTAAATAAGGAGTGTCCGGGGTATAATACTGATTAATGTGGCGTAAGCTTCACTTGACCGTACTTGGTCGGGTAATAATAATGAGAGTCTGGCTTCCCGCGCGGGGGAAAGCCAGTCGTGCAACGGACGAGCTAGAAGGTGGACCTGCGGCTGGTTGGCTTAGATCCCGGTGTTACGAAGGAAAATATCTGATTCACCTGTGTTTGGTTCAGGTGGCATTATGATTACAATGCCTACTTTATAAAATTTATTTTATTGTTTTAAAACTTCAATCTGTGTTTCGTGTGATGCTTTTAGGTTATGGAATCGTGTAGAAAAATGACAATAATGAAGTCTGTATGTATGATGAGTTATGCATGATTGTAGGCAAAATTCTGATTCAACTGTGCCTGATTCGTATGGTCAAAACCCCCATATGACTAATGAAATAAATTAGATTTCCCCTCTCCAGCACGAAAGGAGTGGTTTTGTTGCATTATAATGTCCAATGTTTAACCGTGTACAAGTCAGTAGTTCTAGTCTTATTTATTATTATTTATTTACCTATAACCTTTTGAGTAATTAAAAAGTGACAGGAGTATAAAACTGTTCTAAATATGACACTTTTGATATGTCTTAGTCTTAGTTAAGAATTAATAATTATTGTTTAGAATTATCAGTCAAAAATAACGGTGTATTTATTACTTTTTATTTGTGTTTCATCTGGGCACAAAATATTCAAACGTCAATATCTTGAAAACTACTTTATAAAAACGAGTCCCTCATACAAACATATGTTATTTGATATGTCTATTTTCATATGAACATGTGTTACAGAGCTGAAAGTGAACTTAAATTTTGGCCATATGGATCAGTCGAAGAATCAAATTTCGAAGAACTACCCATAAACCTTCCGTTCCGGAATAAATCCATTGTTTAGTTTAGAACTAAGCTGTCACACAGACAGACTTAAAAAGCGAATTTATTTTATACTATTTACATTTTACCTTATATAGATCATATATTAAATAAAGCAACAGCGATGTTATTACATGATGATTGTTTCATTTTTTGTTTTGTTTTTTAGTATCTGATGTTTTCTTTGCTTTTGCGAATATCTTCCTCGTTTAAATGTTCATTTGCAAGGGCACAATCGCTTTTTCCATGGATGCCTTGGCAAGATTATTGATTTACCCCGTCGCATCGCATCGCCTGCCCACGCTATTACTACGTTTTCGCTCAGCGTTCTCTTCGACTTTTTTTTTTTGTTTTCGGCTCCTAAGGGTCCTAGCGTAAAGTAGCCTTTTTTATGGATGGGAAATCATCAAATGACCCCTCCCGCTCTGGGTGGAGCGGAAGGGAGTGTCAGACTCTTACTGACTAAAACCCATCCGTGTTCCTTCCTTAGCCCTTTATGTTCCGGGGTAGCGGTAACCCTTTCGGACAATTCCGCACCCCCGGAGCGTAAAGTAGCCTTAAAAGTATGCCTTTCGCAGGAATTGAGCTATAAAATTCAAAACATATTTTTTCAAATCCGACTGGTAGTTTAAAAAATTACCGCGTTCAAAATAACAAACAAACTCTTCAGCGTGATTATTAGTATAGATAGATAGATTATTGATTATTTGTCCTTTACTTTGTTTTAGTGACGTACCTACTGATAGTTTTTCTGCTATTTATTAGGGACTAGTTTTGCCAGCGGTTTTGCTTGCGTGGATGTCGGATATCAAAAAGTATCCTATCTGCTAATACGAGTTATAAACTATCTGTGTGGCAAATTTCAACCAAATGAGCTCAGCCGTTTTTGCGTGATTAGTAATCACGCAAAAACATCTAAACATCATACAAATACTATAAATGTGAAAGTTTGTATAACTTTTACATCCTACTTCCTACTAATATTATTGTTGCGCGCCACAATTGATGGCGAGATTAGCTACCACTAGCGCCATCTAGTATCGAGTAGCAGAACTAATAATTATTCGGGTCCCTTCTAGAAACTTCGATGCTAGAACTTTCCAGAACTATCGATGTCTGATCGGTCGGGCCCGATATGTACTCGAACATTCTAGATGTTTCTACGGTAGAAGGTTCTGGAACTATCCGAGGCCTATATAAGACCGGTGTGCCTGCGAGCTGGGATCAGTGTTGGATAAGCGATACAAGCGAAAACATCGAAGCGATCTTCAAGTGCGACTTTCAAGTGATCTTGTAGTGCGATTGTGTTTTATAATTAGTGTGTTAAAGTTGTAATTGCTGTTTTTAATTAAAGTGTCTATTTTTGGTTATTAAATCGGCAGTTTTTATTGTCACGAACCCCAAGCTCGTAACAATTGGTGTCAGAAGCAAGGATTAAAATCATGCCGATTCTACCGAAGGACGACACGGAGGGTATCCGTACCCGGAGTCAACGCCAGCAAGAGACGGACCAGAGGCGATTCGGTGGAGCAACGCCACAAACGTCGGAGGGCCAACTACCGATCACGGAAGCCGGACCGTCCACAGCTGCTCCAGCATCATCAGCACCAGATTTTGCTGCTCTAATGATGATGCTGCAGGAACAGTCTCGCCGTCAGGAGGAACAGGCCCGCCGACAGGAGGAACAGGCCCGCCGTCAGGAGGAACAGGCTCGTCGGCTGGAGGAACAGCTCCAGCGAGATAAGGAGGAACAGGCCCGCTGTCAGCAGGAGCAGTCCCGCCGACAGGAGGAACAGGCCCGCCGCCAGGAAGAGCAGATGCTTCTTCTGAAGGACCTTCACGCTACCTTCGGGAAAGACATGAAGGAGGTGAAGGATAAGGTTGCTCAACATGACAACCGCCTGTTGGAAGCTGAAACCCGAATTGACCAAGTGAATAATCGGGTTGACAACGTGATGGCTGATGTGAAGGAAACCGTGATGGCTGATGTGAAGGAAACCGTGATGGCTGACGTGAAGAAAACCGTAATGGCTGATGTGAAGAAAACGCTGGATTACCTTAAACTTGAGGACGGAATCGCAGCCCCCGTAGCTACAACACCTTCGCTACGTGGATTTAAAGTGCCACCATTCGACGGAACTTCTTCCTGGTCGGCCTACAAAATTCAGTTTGAGGCTGTCATGAAGGCGAACGGGTGGAATAAAAATCAGGCCATGACTGCCCTCACCCTAGGCCTGCGCGACCAGGCTATAGTTGCAAAACTTCTGAAAAATTCTGAATAATTCCGGAATACTTCTGGGAAAGTTTCTTTAAATCAGAATTATTCAAAATGAATTTAATTAAGATTTTTATTTTTTTTTTCCTGAAAATCGTATTTTGCATCGCACGTCGATCGCCGCCGCGCTACCCATAGACTAATATATATAATATGAGACGCTACCCCTCTGTGCGCGCCCGACTGCACGAGGCACGAGTCGTGCGTGCAGGCGATGGCGGTGCGAGGTGCGGTAAGAGGGGAGATGCTCCCTGGAGAAGTTTTCCCCCCGCGAAAAAGATTCGTACCCCGCAATCGAATGTTTCCGCCGAATATTTCGCCCGAATAATTCAATGGGAAATATTCCCAAAGTTTCGGAATATTTCGGAATACTTCCGAAGTATTCGACGGGAATGATTCGGAATTTTTCCCGCCAGCATCTATAGACCAGGCCTTAACTGTGCTGGAAGCTCTTGGAAAAGAAGTGACTTACGAGCAGCTCCTTGAGGCATTAGAGGCTCGGTATGGCGACGCTCACCTGGAACACGTGTTTCGTGCGCAGCTCAAGGATCGTGTGCAACGCAATAACGAAAACCTGCAGCAGTGGGCCCTTGAAGTGGAGAAGCTGGTTCGGAAAGCATACCAGTCTGTACCAGCGCTTATTGATGGGAACCTGGTGCAGGTATTTATCGACGGCATCCGCGACCTTGAAGTTAGAGCTGCTGTGAGGCTCGGTCACCACGGGACGCTTAAAAACGCCTTGGCCCATGCACTGGAGGTGGAAGCTGTGCGGCAGGATCATCGTTCCCATCGCGTCAGGGAGGTTGCAGCGGCTGCAGTTCGCGACCGTAATAAAGGATACAGCCCTAGGTGCTACGGCTGTGGGGAAAGGGGCCACCTTCGATCCAGTTGCCCTAAGCGAACTGCAGAAAGAGAAGACCGAGCTCCAGAGGGTAGTGCGGCTAACAGCACCGCCCAGCAACAGCAGCAGGGAAACGAGTAATAGCCAGGACTGCGGGGCGGGTGCTGGCTGATGCTCAAAGAGCCCCAAGGATTTCGATCACACAAACCCTTGACGGGAACAGCTTAATCATCAAGGGCGAGGTCAACGGAACGCCGTGTAAGCTGACCATAGATACTGGAGCCTCTCGTACGGTCATCAGTTCCCAACTTATAAGTCGGTTCCTTGGGGACTCCGCATACAACCGAGAACGCATTAATTTGGTAACAGCCACCGGTCAGCGCATACCCGTCCATGGAGAGAAGAAGATGGAGTTGAAGCTAGGTAACAGAATGTACCTGCATAATGTCATCGTGGCTGATATAATGGACGATTGCATCTTGGGCCTTGACTTTATGAGGAAGAATTATTGCGAGATTGACGTCAAGCAAGGGGTTTTGAAATGTGGACAAGAGGAACTTTTTATGGAAGGGGCATTACCAGGGAATGTGTACAGCCTTAAAAAGATTGTTCTTCCGCCGAGATCAGAAACGATTGTGCCGGTTAGTCTTCCTTGGAATCCTGGGCAAACTAATCGTTGTGTACTCGTGGAAAGGGTAGACAATGACCTTCCATGGAAAGTGGCACGAACTTTGGTCAGAGCCACCGACATCTCAGGGGTACGTGTGCTGAACCTTTGTGATCAGGAACAGATTATAGAAAAAGGCACACTAGTTGGTACTTGCGAGGAAGTGGATTGGTTGCGTCGATGCCAATATCTATCGACTGGGACCCTCAGCAAGGATGCACAAACGAAAGTGTCCACACTTTTAGAAGACTGCCGCAGCGCTCTGTCCCAAAATGAAATGGTCAAGGCGAAGAAGATGTTACTCAAGTACGCCGGTGTTTTCTCGTCAAACGATGCTGACATTGGGAAGACTGGCTTAGTTCAACACAAAATAAACACAGGAGAAGAATTGCCTATCCGTCAGCGGCCAAGGAGATTGCCGGTAGCACGTGAAAAGGAAGTGGAAACCATGATTGAAGGAATGGTGAAGGATGGTGTTATTGAACCTTCATCTAGTCCATGGTGTTCACCTGTAGTGCTGGTAAGGAAGAAGGACGGCAGCATGCGGTTTTGTGTTGACTATCGTCGTCTGAACGACGTTACGAAGAAGGACAGCTATCCTTTGCCAAGAATTGATGACACGTTGGACATGCTTACTGGAGTAAAGTGGTTTAGCACGCTGGACCTGAAAAGTGGCTACTGGCAAGTTGAAATTGATCCCAAGGACAAGGAGAAAACTGCATTCTGGACAGGAAAGGGTCTTTGGCAATTTAAAGTTATGCCGTTTGGATTGTGCAATGCTCCGGCAACGTTTGAAAGGTTGATGGAACTTGTACTTACCGGGCTAATTGGCGATGCCTGTCTGGTCTACTTGGATGACATCATCATCGTAGGCCGTACGTTTGAAGAACATCTTCAAAACCTGGAACGCGTGCTCATGAAGATCCAGAGTGCCAACCTCAAGTTAACTCCGAAGAAGTGTTCACTATTCAAACGACAAGTTAGCTTTTTGGGGTATGTAGTGTCGGAAGAAGGTATCCGCACGGATCCAGAGAAAATCGCCGCTGTCAAGGATTGGCCAGTTCCAAAAGATAAGACGCAGGTCAGAGCATTTTTGGGTTTGTGCTCTTATTATCGGCGATTTGTTAAGAACTTTGCGGATATAGCCAAACCCCTGCACAAGCTAACCGAGGAGAAGCGACATTTCTGCTGGGATGAAATCGGTGTAATCAGATGATACGCAACGCTAAACGCCGCCATATTCTCGAGAACATATCTTCTTCTTCACCTGCTGATATCTGGAAGTTCCTTGGTACTCTTGGTATCGGCAGACCACGGCATGTGGATTTTCCTAATACAATTGGCCTTGATGATATCAACCGTCACTTCACAACCACTGGTCATTTGGATTCCCAAATGTTGTCCCAGACGGTCGATTTCATTACGGGCCTAGCGAGTCCCATCATAGAACCATTTCACTTCTCTCCGGTGACCTTGGACGAAATTAATAAGATCATCCTGTCCATAAAATCCAAGGCTGTGGGCCATGACGGCATTAGTCGTAGTATGGTCGTTTGGATCCTTGATAGCCTACTCCCTCCGATTACCCATATCATTAACTTTTCTCTTGAATCCGGACAATTCCCATCCCTGTGGCGTATGGCCTATGTCCGCAGCCTCCGCTCTCCTTAAAGTGACTGGTGACATTAGAGAAGCGATGGAGGATACCAAAGTTACCGTTTTGGTTTTAATTGATTTCTCTAATGCCTTTAACGCCGTCAGCCACGATATTCTCCTTTCTATCCTCTCTCACCTTATGGTTTCGTCCGAGGCTCTGGAATGGTTCTCTTCTTATCTTCGGGGACGTCAGCAGTCGGTTCGCGTTGATGAGAGTTCGTCGAGTTGGCGTGACCTGGATGCTGGTGTTCCACAAGGCGGTATTATTTCTCTATTGTTATTTTCCATCTTCATTAATTTTATAACTCACTGTCTTCGATGTTCGTATCATCTATATGCTGATGATCTTCAATTGTACACTGCTGAGCGGGTGGAAGGTTTGTCGGGCGCTATAGCAGATGTAAACCGAGACTTAGATGCTATCAAAAAGTGGTCTGATAGTTTCGGGGTGTCAGTAAACCCCTCGAAGTGTCAGGCCATTATAATTGGAAGCTCACGCATGATGGGTAGGGTGACGCTAAGCTCTCTTCCTCCTCTTATTTTCAATGGTACCGTCATACCTATTACCCCCACTGTGAAAGATCTCGGTTTGCATCTTGACTCTACACTTAGCTGGCAACGCCAGGTCTCTAGTGTTAGTCAAAGGGTCAATGGTACTCTGCGATCCCTGTATCGTCTGAGAAACTTTTTGCCAGCTAAGACGAAAACTATGCTTGTGCAGACTTTGATTTTCCCTATAATCGACTATGGTGACGTGTGCTACTTTGACTTGAATGCGGTTTTGCTGGATAAGCTCGACAGATTGCTCAACTATGGTATCCGGTTCATATTCAACCTTAGGAAATATGACCATGTATCGAGCTATAGGTCTGAGCTCAAATGGATGTCCATTCGCCAAAGAAGAAGATTGCGCGCTTTGACCACGCTTTTCTCCCTTCTCAACTCTCCCACTCCTCCTTCTTATCTCGTGTCTCACTTCCAATATCTATGTTCTTCTCACACTAAGAATCTGCGTTCCTCTAACAATCTTCTCCTACTCTGTCCTTCTCATACTTCTGACTTTGTTCATTCTTCCTTTCATATTCAGTCCATTCTTCTTTGGAATGCACTTCCTCTTGATATCAGGACGGCCACCAGTCGGTATGCATTTAAGCGGAAATTGCAGAGTTATTTTCAAAACAAATAGTGTAGAGTCATCTCAACATCTCTCTCCCTTGAATTTGTATGTATATATATATATGTATGACGGAGAGGGTATGTTTTTCTCTTTGTCATCAGGCACATTTCAACTATTGTGGGCGCACCATTATGGGTACTTGGGTAGTGCTGGTTATTGCGCAATAGAAAAACTGTTACAGTTCAAATCAGATTATAATTTTACGAACAAATTAATCATACTAGCGAATCACACACTGTAGGTACACAACTCAACTACTATTAGACAATAACAGACTGGTATGGTGATGATAGTTTCAACAAAACGTAGGACAGTTCCGAAGCGTCTGCCCGCTCGATCACCGGGGTAAGGAATGTGCCACTTGAGGCGTTCTCTTATTCTCTTCAACCTCGTAACCAAGCGGAAGCGTCCCGACTCTGTCAAAGCACGCCAACTCTCGTCTTGATAGTTGCCACTAGGTGGCGTGCTTTGTTTTGTTGTAAACGTCAATTGCCGGATGCGACACGGCCATCCTGCGAGGACACACGTCCTCGTGTGTTAATCTGTAAACAAACATATCCGCAAAGTATCACATAGCTCGGTCACTCCTGACCTAACCCATCAACATTAGTTTGCGGACATCTGATTTACCAGAATTTAATTAAGTCAAAATTTGACAGAACCCTTTATTTCATTTGAACTAAACTGGGAACCTTATTACTAACCGTCAATGACAAATTAGAAGAAAATTGACATCTTATCAATAATCAGGAAATTCAAAGTACAACTGACTACACATTTATCGCGCTATCTCACACAAGACACAATTAAACCAAATCAATCAACACGCTTAAGCTCTACATGTGATTCCTGGCTACGCATAGCCCAGTAACCTCCAGTTACGCATCTTTCCTTTATGCGAACCCCCACGGTAGCGCCGAGTCTCTCCTGGACTCTATGGTTTTCATTAAAACCCAACCTCCGCCAGAGTTGACTGCTTACCGCGTACTCACGGACTACTAAAATAGTAGACGCCGATTTCTATTGAGCTACGGCTACACGACAACCTCTGGTACGGTCATATTATCATGTAAACTTAAATACTCTCCTCCTTGTTACTACTACTACTACTTTGCTCAACCTCAATTTCGTCAGTTATACTCGGTTTTTCTGGCATTTTTCGCAACCTCCCATATGAAGACTGATGAGATAATTAAAAGGGACTCGACTCTTGAAAATCTGTCTTATTTCTCAATCAATTTGCAATACACATTCAAATTAGAAACCAAAAATTAGGCCAATCTAAGAATTTGAACTATCTAGTTTCGAGATTACCGAGACCAAGTACAACGTTATAATAACGTTTCCACATTACTTTAATCAAAGAAAACAAAACCTCAGGTATCCCATTCACGGTCCCACACATTTGTCATATACGCACTTCCCGCAGGAATGCCGAGTCGTCCCTGATTCTACGGTCTTGGCTTCAAGGCTAGACCCGACCATACTACCCAGAGCTACCGCGTACCACGTACCTACGATACTCTGGTACGGTCTCCGAGTCATCTTTGACTCTACGGTCTTGGCTTCAAGGCTAGACCCGACCATACTACCCAGAGCTACCGCGCACCACGTACCCACGGTCTACCAAGTAGATGCCGATTTCTAACGGGCTATGGCTACGATACTCTGGTACGGTCTCCGACCCAATGAACCGAGAACCTGATTACACAAACCAAAGTGATGGCAACTCATCATCAATATTGTCTACAATCTCAATTGGTACTTGGCCCTCGGGCATCTTCCGAACACAGTCATGGAGCGTATTTGTAAGTACGCTTGTTAACTTAAGTTTTTAAAACATTCCGATCGCCATCTATCTAACGCTTCAACTTATTTGAAATGACCCTCTATACTTCACGTCAACCTTGGTTTGATTACGCTCATAGTTTCCTAACGTCATCAATGTCTTTAATGTCGTCATTGTCGTTACCCATTAATCTGTCAAGCTCTGCCAATGAGACACAATCAACCCTCCATTGCTCCGTCGCCGATCGGCGACGCGCGCCGCTTGACCGGTTAAAGCAAGTGGACGTGCTACCTTACTTATCAAAAGTTCTAATGCACGACCCTTTTTTTTTTTAGAGCTAGCTGTACATCGCCTAAGCGAGTCTTATGTCTCTATCACAATTAAAATTGACTTGAGCACACTCGTTATCCTTTCCACTTGACCATTCGCACGAGATGAACTAGTCGCAATAAGATGTAAATTGGTACTTTAACCTTGGCAGAAGTCACGAAACTGCTTGCTCGAAAAGCACCGTCCTTGATCAGCGCTTATTCGTACAGCCAAAGAGTGCAGCGCTGTCCGACACTGCCATCCTTCTTGCACACGTTCTTGTGTAAACACCTGTAACCGAAAAATTCAACAGCAGTGCATGTTCCACTTGGCCAATTCTGACCATTTAAGGCTTAACTTAAAATCCGAAAACTTTAATCCTCTTCTCATTGTTTTTTCAAAACAACACTTCTACATTAACTAAACAAACTTTGATTAATAATAGCAAAAACACCCAATGACCCGAGTCATGTAAACAAACTTTGATTATCTGATCATAGCGAAAATCATCAACCAGAGCCATGTACCATCGTTATTCACATTAACAACCATCTTTTTCAGTAAGAGCTTTAGACACCTGGGAAACCACACACGAGTAAACCACTCTAACGCCACGGCTCTCCGGCCGACCAGCAATCGCATTGCTTTCACACATCCAGCGCATGTGGATCCGTATGCATCACCCCGTGACTACACACAACTTTACTAAGGCCGATAGAGAACCCCTACTCGCGTGCTTCCCATAACCACTCATCACCACAGTGATAGCTATCTACTTCGACTGGTATACAACCTACTGGCATCATTCTTAACTTATCGTGAGCGTATTTAGAAGTACGGTTAGATTTTAACGTATAGGGATCACCATACAAAACTTCCGCTACCCCTAATGGTTCTCTGAACTTCCGTCTAGATTAATCTGATAATCTGATTCTGCTCTTTGTTTTCTAACCCATAACATGTTCCGTTACCTGCGTGACGTCGCATGGACGCATGGCAACCGACCATTTTTTTGTCGACGCGCGACGGGGCCACTCAAACCCGGCTTGTGCACAAAATATTATTTCTATGAACTGAAACTAAGTATAGAGAAGAAATACTTTAAGACTGTGTTCTCAAGTGGACGGACCACGGTACATTGCACATCTTGTAACCCGACTACGGGAAAGCAAAAAGGAGTGTTATTGTAACTGAATTTATTACAAGAGCTTTAAGCAACAAAAAGTCTGTCGCATTTAGGTTCAATATTTCACGTACCTACTATCATAATGTTACTTTGCAAGTAAATGTCGGGCAGAAATGTAATAAAATCTCAAGTAGTTGCTCGCTAATCGCAACGCTACTTATGATTTGTTCTATGCTGAATACACGTGTTTGGCCAATACAAGTCAACGCAACAACGTTATTGACTCGTTTGCCACTTAACCTCTCCTTTACTATCAAGTATTCAGCACCACAATCGTAAACAAAACAATACAGCTCACCTTTATGCTCTAACGTGTCTGAGGGTAGTTGTATGACGTCCACTCGCCCTTCTCTACGTCCAGCACGTTGTCCACTATCCGCTTGGCTGCCACTGCTAGTGCAGGGCCGTGATATATCCTGGTTTCCCTCACTCAGCACATGAAGGTGACGGTGACGGCTGCGGGCTGCTTGGCTCGATTCTTGAAGTCACTCCACGTCATTTCTTGGTATGATATTTGCGTTAGCCACGTTGATGCTGCTCCTTTGTGTGCCTTACTGACGGCCACAACAAGTTGATCATCTTGCAGTGAATTTTCAGCAAAACTCATATCAGCTGTCGTGCACGGTTATCTTTGTACATGCCTCCTATCACGTGTTCTAACGGGAACGGGATACGACGAACCTAAACTCCGGTTAGAGACGCCGTTTTTTTTTTTTTCAAACATGGCGGTAGGTGCCACTGCATTATCTGGGTCCAACTCGAACAGATTCACACGATTATTTAATAAGCGTTCGCATGTTTGCACTTTGTTTTTCAAAAAATGTCAATGGTCACTTTCACTTTAAGCGTTCTCATTTTGTGCTTGAACCAACACGAATCCCACTTCTGATGACGGAGAGGGTATGTTTTTCTCTTTGTCATCAGGCACATTTCAACTATTGTGGGCGCACCATTATGGGTACTTGGGTAGTGCTGGTTATTGCGCAATAGAAAAACTGTTACAGTTCAAATCAGATTATAATTTTACGAACAAATTAATCATACTAGCGAATCACACACTGTAGGTACACAACTCAACTACTATTAGACAATAACAGACTGGTATGGTGATGATAGTTTCAACAAAACGTAGGACAGTTCCGAAGCGTCTGCCCGCTCGATCACCGGGGTAAGGAATGTGCCACTTGAGGCGTTCTCTTATTCTCTTCAACCTCGTAACCAAGCGGAAGCGTCCCGACTCTGTCAAAGCACGCCAACTCTCGTCTTGATAGTTGCCACTAGGTGGCGTGCCTTGTTTTGTTGTAAACGTCAATTGCCGGATGCGACATATATATATTACAAGTATTTATTTTAGTAAATAGTATGTGTGTGTATATAACTTATTTATGTATTTGTGTACCTAATTTTAAGTTTTTTTATTTTTTATCATTGTTCCTCTCAACCAAAGCACCTGCCATCTAATCTCTTCACCACCCTTGGTTGACTGGTAGAGAATGCCTAAGGCATTAAGTCCGCCTTTGTACCTTTTTGTGCGAAAAGTTTAAATAAATAAATAAATAAATAAATGAAAGTTGCGACATCGCATTCCAGGAGTTAAAGGACCGACTGTGCAAAACACCTATTTTAGGGTACCCTGATGCAGGCAAAGAATTTATAGTTGACACAGACGCAAGTGACATAGGACTTGGCGGTGTGTTGTCTCAACGAAAGGGTGATCAAGAGGTTGTGATAGCGTACTTCAGCAAGTCGTTGTCAAAGCCGGAGAGGAACTATTGTGTCACGAGACGGGAATTGCTTGCTGTGGTAAAGTCATTGCAGCATTTTAGCAAATATCTTCTGGGGCGGAAATTCCACTTACGAACTGACCATGCTGCACTGAAATGGCTATTGCAGTTCAAAAATCCAGAAGGTCAAGTTGCGAGATGGATTGAACTACTGCAGGAATACGACTTCGTGGTCGAGCATCGCAGCGGAAAATCTCATGGCAACGCGGATGCATTGTCAAGAAGACCTTGTCCTGAAGACTGCAAGCATTGTACTAGGCAAGAAAGTAAAGAAGTCGTACCTGTGAGGATGCTCAAGACAGACCTCAGCAACGAGTGGAAGGAAACCCTACAACGTGCCCAGCAGGAAGATTCAGACCTCAAGCCGATTCTCGAGTGGATAAATGCCGGTGCACCTAAGCCCACGTGGAGCGACGTCTCAGCAATGAGTTCGATCACAAAAAGCTATTGGGCCCAATGGGACAGCTTGGTGATTCAGGAAGGAGTCCTGTGCCGTAAATGGGAAAATGCTCGAGGAGACAGCTGTCATTTTCAAATGGTTGTCCCTAAAGCTAAAGTACCGGATGTTCTACAGCTCTACCATAATGGTTGTTCAGGAGGCCATTTGGGAGTTAAACGGACCCTACTGAAGATACTAGAACGGTTTTACTGGGTCCACTGTCGTGACGATGTCGAGGACTGGTGTCGCAAATGTACAAGTTGTGCGGCTGTAAAGGGACCTCAGACGCGTAGTAGAGGTGCATTGAAATTATACAATGTTGGTGCACCATGGGAGAGGATAGCCCTGGATGTTGCAGGACCATTTCCGGAAAGTGAAAGTGGTAACAAGTATTTCATGGTTGTAATGGATTACTTCACTAAGTGGCCGGAAGTCTTCGCCATTCCAAACCAAGAAGCTTCAACAGTTGCAGATAAATTGGTTCATGAAGTCTTCTGCCGTTTTGGAGTACCTTTAGAGATTCACAGTGATCAAGGAAGGAATTTTGAGTCCCAAATATTCCAGGAAACTTGTCGAGTTATGGGTACTCATAAAACGAGAACAACTTCTTACCACCCACAATCGGATGGAATGGTGGAACGATTTAATCAGACATTGGAGAGATACCTGGCAAAAGTTGTGGAAAATCGGCAACGAGATTGGGACAAGCACATACAACCGTTTTTGTTGTCATATCGAAGTGCTGTTCACGAAAGTACATCGGTGACACCAGCTTTCGCAAACTTTGGAAGGGAATTACGGCTGCCTGCAGACCTGATCACCGGAATACCACCTGACGCCCCAAGCAGTATAACCGATTATGCGAATGACTTGCGGAACAAAATGAATGACATCTATGAGCACGTCAGACAATCGGGCCAGCAAATGTCTGAGAAGATGAAAACCCGTTATGACCGCAAAATGAACAATAAAGGGTTCGACGAAGGTTCACTAGTGTGGTTGCACAATCCAATCCGCAGCAAAGGGAAATCTCCTAAGCTTCAAGCTAAATGGGACGGACCGTACCGGATTGTGACAAAGATCAATGATGTAACCTACCGGATACAGAAAGGTGCAAGAGGTACTCCTAAGATCGTCCATGTGGATCGACTGGCGCGTTATTATGGGGCCAATAATGCTCGGGACGAGCATGTCTTAGGAGGGGGCAGTGTTGCGCACCACAATTGATGGCGAGATTAGCTACCACTAGCGCCATCTAGTATCGAGTAGCAGAACTAATAATTATTCGGGTCCCTTCTAGAAACTTCGATGCTAGAACTTTCCAGAACTATCGATGTCTGATCGGTCGGGCCCGATATGTACTCGAACATTCTAGATGTTTCTACGGTAGAAGGTTCTGGAACTATCCGAGGCCTATATAAGACCGGTGTGCCTGCGAGCTGGGATCAGTGTTGGATAAGCGATACAAGCGAAAACATCGAAGCGATCTTCAAGTGCGACTTTCAAGTGATCTTGTAGTGCGATTGTGTTTTATAATTAGTGTGTTAAAGTTGTAATTGCTGTTTTTAATTAAAGTGTCTATTTTTGGTTATTAAATCGGCAGTTTTTATTGTCACGAACCCCAAGCTCGTAACATTATAAACGCGAAAGTTTGTGAGGATGGATGAATGGATGTTTGTTACTCTTTCACGCATAAACTACTGAACGGATTTTAATGAAATATGACGGTAATACTAGCTTCTGCCCGCCACTTCGCTCGCGTGATATTTCACCCTCCCGCATTCACCCTCTTAGGGGTGGAATTTTGCAAAACCCTTTCTTAGTCGATACCTACTCTTCACAAAGAACATCATGTCAGCGGTTTATGCTGTGCGTTGATATGTCAGTCAGTCAGGCATTGAATTTTATGTATATAGATATCAGAATAACACATAGGATACTTGTTTATCCCGATAATACCACGGGATCGACACATACGGTTGAAATCGCGGGACGCTTTTAGTTTATAATATTTGTATGATGCCGGGTTATAAATACCTACCTACTAATAATATAACTGCTGAATTATGCGAATCACATGATTCTTTAAAATTAATATGTAATCGGTTTGCCAGGCTATATAAATTAAATTAACCAGTGAGCGCATCTGTGAACATAGCTATTGCAATTAATGCTTGACCGATTTTTGCTCAACCCTAAAAACGTGTAATGACGCAACTTTATTTTCCAATTCCCAGTTTATGCTGATGGCCGAGTGTGCATATCAATCCTGCACGCACCTGGTGATGACCCCATGGGCTACGAGAGCAGTGCTGAGCGGTGGTCGCCCGTGCAGAGCGTAGAGAAAATATTACTTTCCGTTGTCAGCATGCTGGCTGGTAAGTCACAAAAGACAGAATACTCAAATGCAACTAAAGTAAAAGTGCGCAGTGTTGCACACGCCTAACCCTGTTTCAAGTTAACCAAATATCAACTTTATCTCAATGAAAATTAAGTTGATTTCTGAGTGACTAGCACTATTGACAAAGTTATAAAAATGTTTGAAGTTGCAGCGTAAACTGAACTTTATTGTGTAGGAATTAAAGTTATTTTTCCATTAATTCATATTTGTTTACATTTTTGGCAAATAAATCGCGGATGCACGGTATACAGGTTGGCAGGGACATCGACGCGACCTGTTACCATGGATTCTGCACATTATTCTGAACCCCTCTGCATTGAAAATTATGGATACAAATTTAAAAAAAATTGCTTTCCTATTTCCTATAGGTACATTTTGTCCGCGTAGGTATTATACTTTTCCATGAAAATTTTTTTTTTATATCCTACGAAAAATTTGTATCCTAGGGGGTCTTTTAATTTAATTTGATTTTGAGAACCCACTTATTTAATGTAAAGGGAACTAAGTCTACCCTAATGTACTTGTATGTCAGACTGTAAGCGCTGCCATGCGTATCAATTTCATAGGTATATTTTTTGCGGTCTTTCTAGTCTTCTGGTCTAGAATCCTGCATTGTGCTGAATTCATGATTGCGTACAGTTTGCGCGTCGGCATCTTTGCCACCCAGTATTTAATTCGCTGTTAGTCTCTTTTTTGTTCCTACTACGGAACACGATATCGCCCCGCCGGCAGCGTATAGACACCTTTATGAAAAATATTGGCGTCCGGATTTGGCGCAAATGAGCGCAAGTTAGCTGTCTTACGGCCGATTTCTATAATTTGCGGATTATAGTTATTGGTTAAAATTAATACTTGAAATTACCTTACGAATCTACTTATATGTCCAGTTTGACAATAAAAAGTGCTTTTATTAGGAAGGAAAACGATTCGTTTTTGTTTATAGGAACCGAACCTTAGGGAATTGTTAGAATTGTTACGGGCCGCCCTTTTCTATGGGTAAAAGGTGACGTGCTCTGGTGGTTTGTATGGAAAGTGTATTGCTGTGCCAATACTTGAGTTTGTCTTAAAGTTTAGTGTTGTTTGAGTATTCATTATAAGCTGTTCGTGGCGTGTGTTGGACCTTTAAGTTTCCTTCAAAATGGTTGAGCTGATTGGTGCTGATCCATACGCCATGTTCATGACGGGCGCCGTCAGAAGGGACTGGTCATCTCTTAGCTGCCACTGCTTATTTTAATTTAAAATTTTCTGAATTGTATTTTTTGTTTTTATTTCTTTTATTACGGACGCTTTTAACGTGCACGTCTTTCTACATCGTTCTCACGTGTATAATTTCAACATGAATGATGTAACCAATATTTTGTTACAATTTAATGATTTAAAAAAGGGGCCGTGGAGTTTCTTGCCCGTTCTCCTTCATAGGTACCTACGCTTTGGATTGGGTATCAAGCTTCATCTTTCTGACTGACGACCCCTTGAAAATTCAAAAGTGCCTGAAATTAGTTTCTCTGTCCCTCCATAATATAATACTGTATGTTTCCTCATTGTCAAAATTGTACAATTTCAGAACCAAACGACGAAAGCGGCGCTAATGTCGACGCCGCCAAAATGTGGAGGGAAGACCGCGAACAGTTCAATAAAATTGCTGAGCGACTTGTCAGAAAAACCCTGGGTTTGCCTCCGCCGTAAAATCATAGCCATAAGGTCGAAGTTTTACTGTTTGTTTTCAGGGAGATGGCGTTTTTACCTCATTCATTATACTTACTCTCTACAATTGTAGCTACAATGTATACTCATATATACTTTCTCCTAGAACGGTTTTGATATAAAATTGTCAAGGTAGCTGCGGCGGACCCCGTGATTATCATGTAACTATGTGTAGTTCGCTACTATGACTGTTTTATGGAAAATAATATGTGATCTATGTATTATCATTTTATGTCTAAGAATTTATTGTTGCCTGGGTTCTGAAAGACTATTAAGGGGGCGTATCAAGCCAGAAAAAAATCAAGTTTCACCCGCGCCTCCTTGCCTACCCCTCTCATCAAAAACGACGAAAACAAAACACAATCCCTTCCCGCCAGCAGAAACTTTTCGCCCGGCCTATATATTGGTTCAGGGACAACAAATTGCTTAGCACTATTTAAAAAAAAATTGTAAGAGCGGGTTCGTACTAGGTACATCCGATCCGAATCCAAATTAAAGATCCGACTTCAATCAGAATTGGGAATGTTCTAAATTCGGAAGGATAGAGTTCGGATCTAGTGCGCAACCACTCATACAAATAGGACTAGGGTCACTTCGGACTGGTATTTCTCGGATTCGAATCGGATGTAGTGCGAAACCGCTCTAAGGGCAAACGTGCAATATCTAACAGATGACGTGTAACAGATATCGCAAAAACTTATATTATTATTATATTTAATTTTATCTTGTTACCTACAATGTTCTAGGACTAATATCTTTCGATGTAAATAAAAAGCTAAATTATATCAGATATACAGGATGAACTGAAATTCGCGGTATTCCTTAGTGTGATCCCTTTGCAACATTTAAGCACCCCATAAAGCCTAGACGAAAATCAATGGGAAATAAAAACCGTTAAAAATAAGTAGTATTTAATAAAAAAGAGGAAAGGAGTACCAAAAGGTAGCAAAACATTTTTTTTATGTATTCAAACAAAACTACATATTAAATATTTACACTAATAACATTATGAAAGGTCCGGCGTTTCTAAATTTGCCAATTATGTAAACAACAATGGTCGCTCGAAATTGAATAAAATAGATATACTTAAGTACAAGAACATTTATTTTAAGTAATGTTTGTTTTCGTCTAAATCTTCAAGCTAACTAGATCAGTGTCCCTCTGACATGATCAGAGATCTTATTAGGCAATTCGTTCTAATTATCGTTCTTTTTTATTTATCTTTGGTTAGTCCTGTTTTAGGAAGTAGAGAATTCCTGGGAGCAGTCGCCTCACTTCGCTTATTATTACAAATATTGATATAATATAGCTAGTTCTCACAAAAGTAAAAGTCTGCCTTTTCTAGTATGCTCTAATACAATTTAATGCAGGTGCAGTGTGGGTGTAGATCAAGAAGTCTTCCATAAATAAATACGGGTATAAAATAATGGGCTTGTTCCTTAATCAAAGCTTTACGTAACTTTCGCTGCCTACCATGAACCGCCGAAATGGACCTCGTACACTCAGAGAACTTGATTGTTGATCAGATAGTAGATTGGCATAATACTGCCGTGTTATTGCCATCTACGCCATTTTCACAAAGGAATTTCGTAAATTTCATTTTTGTCGATTTATATTTACCTAGAGCTTACCGAAATTAAATATCTAGTTATAATAAGTAGAGCATCACCTTATATTTTTCCATAAAACAGAATGTCTTTTATAACATTATCGGTATTTAATAAACTTGTATTTTAACGAAATGGTGTTTTATCGGGATTTTAATAAACATGTATTTTAAACGTTTATAAACTTTTCCTTACTGTGACTTGGGCTTATATAATGCTTTAGTACCTATAGCCACAGTCTTATTCCATACAGTAGTCCATCCCGATCGCTTTGCAATTGTTCGCTAATTGCACGACGGTTTATTTATTTTTTATTTATCCATTTATTTCAGGCATCAAGGCCCATAAAACACATGCAATACAATATTAATATAACTTAGAAATATTATAAATACATACAACATTATATTTACACTAAAAACTAACTAACGCACACGAAGTGCATCGAGTTTCGCTGACTAGTGTCATGTAGCTGGCCACGAAACTGGCGGTACACAACACCCTTCGGCCAGAACTCTTCCCTGAGGAACTTCTCGAGATAATGTGTCGGAACACGCATCACGAACGACTTGAAGTTCGTGTTATGACGCGACTCCAACTTCTCGACCCTCAAAGTCCAGTTGGTCTTCACACGCATGTACTCCACGATCTCCTCAACCTCCGTGGAGTGGTGCAGTCTGGATACGTACAGCTGCGTCGTCGGGATTGCTGTACGCAACAGCATGTTGGGTCCTACCTGCGCGGTGCCGCACCGGTTCCGACAAGGAGGCTTCTTCTTCACCACCTTGATGACACCATCCTTGTCGCACGTGTCCTTCTCTGGACCCTGCCTTTTCAAAACCTTGTTGGGTTTCGAAGGGCTCCGTTTACCCCCTTTTGGTTTTTCCGCTAGTTTACCCTGCGAGTTTTGCGACTCAGCAGGTTTGTTAGCGGCTACTATTGCTGCGTAGGCTCGTTTGGGGGCCGACCAACCTACACACGTCGTTGTCTCCACCTGTGTCGAGGCAGGGACGGCCACAGCACGCATTGCAACATGCATTCTCGACAGTTGGTGACGCATTCGAGCCCGCCGACTCGAAACTGCAGATGGAGGCGTTTTTTGCCCCGCGACGCGAGTTCACATTTGAGGCGTCGGTAGGTGACCTACTTATAGAAGTTGCATTGCGCAAGATTACTACTTCTGCCCGTAGATCACAGATAGTGTTTTCGGACACCTCCAGCTTATGCTGCATCTCGGCCTGGCTTTGCTTCTGGAATGTAATGTCATTCAGCAATCTGGTGACGTCTACGTGGTCGAACGTGACAGGAGGCAGCTTGTGCAGATCCTTCGCCACGAATTCAGGCACGTCGTCCGGGTCGGTCTCCTTTATCAGCGTTATGATGTCCTGGAGACGACGCTACCGACGATATCTCTCGATATCGTACCTGTTTCACCGCCAACAACGTTATAGGATTTCCATGGAGAATCCAGCTTGCACTTTATCGTTTTCCCATAAACGCACAGGTAACACTTCGCTAACTCTCTGTTGATACCTTCTGTTTCCAGGCGTCTTATCCATGCCCGATGCATTTCCAATAAAGTCATTTCCCCATACTGTTTGACAACCACTGCCAGTTTTCTTCCCGGGTTCGCAGCAAACCATGCATGCGGATACTGGACGAAGAGCTTCTGTGTTACTGCAATCACATGAGCAGGTTCTCCGGTTGTTACTCGTTTAAAGGCTACGGAACTCATGATGTCGTTGGTGATAGCGCTGTTGTTTTGGACTTGCCCTAAAAATTGCCTGCTGGGTGTTCGACGTATAATTGGAACCTATTGTATTGTGGATGGCCCTGCGATTCTTTCATAATGCCCTAAACTCTAAAGCTTTTCAGTATAAAGAGCTAAGGACTGCTGTATAGACTTTAAAGTAGTATTACTGTGGAACATTACCCTAATGGCTCATTTGATTATCTCTTTTCGTAGCAATATAACTAATAATATAAGGGCCTTAGACGCCAATTCTTCCATCTTACATTAGTTGTAAAGTAACGTACGAATACAATATGTGTAAAATTGTATTTAATATTTCAAACTGAATCGACTTTCCTGTACCTATAAGACAAGTATAAATGAGCAAAAATCTATATAAAAATGATTTTCAATTAAATGTTTAATTGAATACTATTGTTTTATTTTATAACCCTTAAGAAGGAAAGAAAGAAAGAAAATACGTTTGTTTGCGGTAAACATGATGTACCTAGAGAAAGAACACACATAAAAAGAAATAAATTGGGGAAAAATATGCATTATCTAAGACTGATTACGTGACACGAAAAACCTTAACTCGATTTACACAACAATTGCGAGCTTGCGAGACAAAATCTTCAAATTTCAGAATAAAAAGCAGATGAACCTTACAGAAGAAAAAAATTGAGGCAAGTTAGCGTCACCGTAACTTCGCATCGGCTAGTTTAGCGAAAGGTTTGTAAATAGAGTGGGCAACAAGAAAAATGTCGCGATTCGATTACAGTGATCGTGGAATCGCAGTAGCAGGAGGACCTACAACTAATTTTGCGAAGCTGCAGCTAAAAGGTACTAAGGTATTATTCAAACGGACAACGCAAGGCAGCTTATAAACCCCAGCAAAAAACTCAACCTTATCTTAGCACATGTTTATATGCCTAACCGGGTCTAAACCCTACACGCACACCTTTCTGCTGGGATTGTACTAATAATTTGTTGCATATTTTTAACTAGCAGCGCCCCGCGGTTTCCCGCATAAGTTTCGATCCATCCCGTGGGAATATCGGGATAAAAACTATCGTATGTCTTTTCCCGGGACTAAAACTATCTCTATAAGTACCTACCAAATTTCATCTAAATCGGTTCAGCGATTTAAACGTGAAGCGGTAACAGACAGATATACTTTTGCATTTATAATATTAGTATGGATTTGGTAACATTATTTATTTTTTTTAACATATTTTTTGTAATACATTGTAAAACAAAAAAAAAAGTCAAAACATTTTTTTTTTTTTTTTTTCAACTTTGGTACCGGTACACGAGGAGTGCGTATAACACTCTTCGTGTACAATATAATAATGCCTACCGGGCTATGATGAACTTGCCCTGGCGGTGCAGTGCGACTGACATGTTCGCCGTGAGCAACGTTGCCGGCTTTTCCACCTAAGTAGGCTCAGAGTGTCATTCTACACAAGGGTTACCCTGAGTAGGAATGATATTGTAAAAGCTGTGTACCGTGTCGTCCATCTTGCAAGAGAGGTAAAAGACTTAATATTATATTTTTAGTTATTGTATTTATGTATTTTAATATTTTATATGTGTTATTATATTCTATCTGTGTTATTGTGTTGTTATTATGTTATGTTATGTGATTTTTATAATGTTAATTGCCTATAGTAGTATTTAAGTATGTGTCTGTATGGTATGGGTTTAATAATTGCCTGAAATAAATGATATTTAATTTAATTTCAAATAGCCACCATACAATAAAAAAATATTAAGCATTTTCAAAGTTACTGCTTTTGAGCTGAAATTTTGTACAGAGATTCTAGACCAGATACACTCTTCAACCCGTTTGTATTGATATACCCTTTCCGTAACACCCTGTATAAATAAACCAAAAAGCAATCGCTACGAAAATTAATTCTGACTCGAGCAACACCTGAGGACGTAATACGTACGAAGAACGTATACTAATTGTTCATAAATCAATTAGCTTGGCAAACCTGGAACATGAAGCAAGACTCATTAACAGATTAAATAGAAATGTGTCAAAATTAACCAGAGTCCACAGTTAAGTACCAAAATGTATTTTGAAGTTAGGGATTAGAAATTAACCACAAATCTGCAAAAATAATTTATAATAAATATTTCTCATCACAATTTTTTTGTGCATAGGACGTGCTTAACCTAAATTCTGCTTTTATTAACAACGTATTCGCTGTTAACTATTGAGAAAGCCTTTCTTTAAAGATGTTCCAGTCGTTGAGCTCAAAAGTAGGAACTGATCTGATAAAATAAGTACGCCATGATATTTTTCTGAGCGTGCGAAGATAAGGCCTTCGGTAACAATCTGTTCAATTGCACTGAGCTTAGAGGCGTATGCGTGTGAGTCTTCTGGCAGGCCCCAACGAGATTTATCAACAGGTGCGTTTATTGCCCGTGGTTCGACCGCGTAGTTCTACTAGTAGGACCACGGGCATTTTTCTTTTCGGTGGTTCTATCAATCGGACCATCGTTATAAAATTATCATATTTTATTGGCACTGGTTCTACTGGTCGAGTAGAACTAAGATAAATATTTTTGCCCATGGTACTACTTACGTAGTACTTATTACCGTCTACGTACCAAAGTCAAATCATTTATTTCAAATAGGCACATAAAAAACACTTTTGAACGTCAAACACTACAATAAAAAAACAACCGACTTCCAAAAAAAAACACTACAAAGTGAAAAATAACTTTAATTTCGGAAGTCGGTGTCTTTGGTTTTGTATTTAGGTACGTTTTTTGCCACTGACTTCCGAAATTAAAGTGATTTTTCACTTTGTAGTGTTTTTTTGGAAGTCGGTTGTTTTTTTGTTAAAAAGTTTTTTATTTCACGCTTTTTAGTGGGTCTGCTTATAATTTATCTAAGTTACAATAGCCTAGTGTCAACTTGCGCATCGCCTTTTACAAAATATTGCTTTTCCCGATGCAGGGAAGTTAATTGTTGAGGAGTTCTCCTGGTCCACCATCAGCTCCATTCACATTCACATCGTGGCGAGCATAAATTGCTTAGCAACCATATTAAAGTAATCGAATCGCAACCCGTGAAATACTTAGATATTATTGAGTAGTTCCGGTGGCCATCTGTGGTCTTCATCATCAGTTCCACTTCACCAAATGGTGCTTTCCGAGAGCAAATGCACAAGTTACTATAAAAAATACCCAAATCGCTATAGGTGTGCCTAGAATATTTGAAGAGGTCCTTCAATTTCTCCAGGATCCAATCATTAGATCCTGACTTGGTGAGTATGGGACCATTTCAGAAGTAGGTATCTCCTTTCGAACAAAACAATAATTTTGAAAATCGGTCCACAATTGGCGGAGTAATCGCGTAACAAACACAAAAAAAAAACATACCGTCGAATTGAGAAGTCCTTTTTTGAAGTCGGTTAAAAACTCGCAAAAGTATTTCACTTTAAGAAGTATTTTTTCGTTTTTAGACTAGATGCTGATAATCCTGGCTGCAGCATCAGGCCAGACTTATGTCAACATTGCATTAAACTTAAAATTTAGTCCTGTTTAAAATGAGCCCAAACACGACTACGGTGCTGTAATTTCAAGGTTTGTACTTTTTCTGAAACTCCTGGCTTCAACATCAAGTCTCTATGTACTTCGGTGTTCCTCATTAACAGTACGTTTATCCAAACATCGAGCCCTTTTCAATGAGCCTAAACACGATATATCTGCTGTTAGTTGTCGAGGAGTTAGGTACTCTGCAGACTATCCTGACTGCAGCATCAGGTCATGACTTGATGATCATGAGACCAAATGTGGCAAATGCCCTATCAAACATCAAAACAATTTACTAAAACAGTCCTTGTCTGTTCGAGTAACTTCTTACTGTTAAGGAGTTGTACCTTCCATCATCAGCCCAGCTACCTGAGATGGTGACAACCATACGCAAATACACTACATACCTACTTCATAAAATATGCGAAAAACAATAAGTGAGCCTATAAAATTTGAGGGTTGCACTCGATTTCTCTAAGATCCCATCATCAGATCCTAACTTGGTGACAGAGGGACCACCTCAGAACTATCTACTTTCGAACAAAAAAAGAATTTTGAAAATCCGTCGACAATTAGCGGAGTATTCGATGATTACGTTTAAAAAGTTACAGCTATGTAACAGAGAGACATACACACAGACAGACTATTGGCACAGTAATTATACCCGTATTGGCATGAAACACTAACCCAAGGGAAAAAGTGAAAAAAACAATTTAAAATCCCGAACACAACTAAAAAGTTCAAAACAACTCAATTTTCAAGCTCTTCGTGGAACATTTAGGTTTAATCCCATTTTTGATGCCATTTTGATTTTTTTTTAAAACTACCTACGAGTATAACCAGCGCACGATCTAAATAAACCTCATCCTCATGTGGTAAAATCCATCCACATATCTACATGGTCTTTCACAAGATCTGACCAAAACTATGTCTGGACTTTAAAAGAGACGACCTCTGAGTTTGTTTCGGATTATTCCACTTTGCCCCACCGGCCGCTCCACTGGTGAGAAAACTTTAGGCATTCCACTTTTGGAACGCCTAAAATTTTCTTTTCTTTTCGGCCTTTCTTCTCAGAGTAAGTAGTCAAATAGGAAACGCCTACCTCATCTAGTTTTTAGAATATGATTGACGTGTAAGAGTGTTTGTACAGACCTACTTACAGAAGTAAAATCATTTCTCATATTTAATACATGTGAAAAAGATAACCCCGTCGCGCAATCGGGAAAAAACAAAGAGATTTAAGATTTAATGTCTTTGGGAAAAAATAACAAGCATCGGTCAACCGAAAGTTGTCTCCTAGCGCGATAGATGGCGTTATTGGAAAAATTAAAACTCGCTGTGGTTTCGTTACCGCGAGGAGTATACATTCTCTATCAAGATCCTTATTTTTTTAATCAGTTCGTACCGGATAACATTTTTCTTGAACGAGCGCTGGCTGTCAAATGACTGGTCCAGCGCTTACATAAAAACTATAAAAAACATGGGACTGTGTAATGCATGGTGTAATGTAAATTACCCCATTTTTGTCACATTCCCGTGCCGGACTCAGGACCAAAAAAGCTTCAGAAAGCCAATCTCGTATTTAAAAACGTTCAAAATCTGGGCGCAACCTGAGACAACGAATGTTAAAAACTTGTCAAAAATGTAGGGAAATTACTTAGAGGTATTTTTGACAGATTGAGACTGAATTTGCATTCCGGATTTCCAATTTTCGGTGGAAGTTTACATGGTAATGTACTTACATCATATATTTTTTTTAAGTTGTATCATTCTCTTATTTTAGAAGTTACAGGGGGGGGGGGACACATTTTACCACTTTGAAGTGACTCTCGCGCAAACCATTCAGTTTAGAAAAAAAATGATATTAGAAACCTCAATATCATTTTTGAGACCTATATATAGACACGGGTTTGATGAAAAAAAAATTTGAGATTCAGTTCTAAGTATGGGGAACCCCCAAAATTTATAGTGTTTTTTCTATTTTTGTGTGAAAATCTTAATGCGGTTCACAGAATACATCTACATACCAAGTCTCAACAGTATAGTTCTTATAGTTTCGGAAGAAAGTGGCTGTGACATACGGACGGACAGACTGACAGACAGACTTGACGAATCCATAAGGGTTCCGTGTTTTGCCATTTGGCTACGGAACCCTAAAAAGTAGCCTATATGTTAATCCAGGGTGTCAGCTACATCCATACAAAATTTTATCAAAATTGTTCCAGCCGTTTGAGCGTGAAGAAGTAACAAACATATAAATACATACACACACACACACTCACAAACTTTCGCCTTTATAATTAGCACGCTGCCTCGAAAAAGGTCTTTAGAACATTTAGGTACCTATACAGAAATAGGAACTTTATCAACCTATAGGTACAGAAAAGTCAGAAAATTTTAGCATCCCGCCACGAACAGGTAATTAGGTAGGTACGGTTTTCTTTTGACAATAATTCGTACATTTTAGGAGTTACTCAGGTACTTTATCGATGTACGTAGTAAGTATTCTGTGGTAGAAGTCTAAGAAAAAAGAGAATGTAGGTAGCAAAAGCGAGCAAAGCAAGCTCAAAAATTTTAGCATAAAAGCACGTTTACTGATAAATGATTTTTTTTATTTCTGTAAGTGGGTTTGTACGAACACTTTTACACGTCAATCATATTTGAAAACTAGATGAGCCCCCTTATTCACAAACACTCGATATGCTTCCGTATCGTATCGAACATTAATCATTGTTATCGTAGGAGTCTTCTCAATGCTGTTCACAAGTCCAAAACCCGAAAATTTTGTCAGTTTAAATCAAATAGACGCCCGCTATTCTTCCAACAGCTATTTGCTGTTGAGGGGAAGTCAAATCAGGTTATCGAAATGTCAGGTTTTCGATACGATAGCCTGTCGTATGGTTGTGAATCAGGGCTGAGACACACTCACAGTCAGTCGGCCACTATCTTTGTTTCTTTTTTTATACCTGAAATGGTCTTTCGAGGAAAAGAACCACAACCAATGTGTATATTAAAAAAAAAAACGGAAATAGGTAATATTGATCAGAGGGGCAATTCTCGTAATTTTAAAAACGTTGTCTGATCTCAGTCTCAATCTGTCAAAAATACCTGTAATTTCCCTACATTTTGATAAGATTTTGACATTTGATTGTCGCCGAGATGAGACTGCGACTAGATTTTGAATGTTTTAAATTACGAGAATTGGCCTTCTGATCACTTGAAGACCATGTAGATTCAGTTAGCAAAAATAAAAACATTCAGTATGTAAATATTGGAGCAGCTCAATCCCAATTCTTTTTTGTCCTCAATATAATCTTTTACGGTATAAAAGGCTTTCTGGCACAGCTTATGTTTAATAAATGAATTGTATTATGAAGGTTTAGATCTTGAACTGTGCTTGGAAGTTTATTATAAAAGCGTATACATATTTTCTTGAGTCTTATTGTAGGTTCAACAAATTTGTGTTTGTTCTTAGTATTTATACTACTGATATCACTGTATTTTTTAAACAATTTTATATTTTTATGGGCATTTATAAGACTTTCACAGTCTCCCGTTTTGAGAGCAGTGAGGATGAAATAATTTACCTACCAAAGTGCCTGCCGGAGGTCGAAAAAGAGAGCGAAGCTCGTTTCTGCAAATCAAAGATATTATGATATCGAATATCGGTGGCATTTCCTCACTATAAAAAACCGTAAGACATTACAATATGAAAATAGCTAAAGTACACTAAACGGGCTGTTTCTCCGTCAGGTAAATTACGAATTTTTCTATCAGCGTATGCTGCGGAACTTAGGTTTTTGGAAAATTTATCTATATGTGGGCCCCACTGAAGCTTAGCATCCATAGTTAATTAAAGCCCAAGAATACAGTCCTATTTACAGAATTCAATTTTTCGCCCTTTATCAACACATTAGTTTTCAGTTGCCTTGCCTAACGTCTGGTAGCGTAAACTCAATGCATTTGGTTTTTTTCTCGTTTAGAAGTAAATTCTTTTTTTTTCAATTTTCAAGCGGTTTTATTGTAATGGTGATATTAACAAATATAAGAAAATTAAAACCTAACTTAACTAAAACTATACAAAAACTAAAATATAGCGTCGAAAAATTCATCCGCATCGCTGTCGACTGGTCTATGTGGTAATCTGCCCAAGAGACTGGCGGCATTGCCACGTTGTACCTATGGCAATGCTTAGCCTTTGGCCAAGGTAAAAGCCAGCCCTTGGGTCACGGGAAGTGTCAACCAGCCGTTTTGAAATTTCCTTAAAAAGACCATAAGCACTCGGACCCCACGGCCCGAGGGTTTCAACCCCAAACGGCTCGAAAATATAATTTCCGATAAGGTTATAATATTTCCGCCGCTTGAGGTTTTCCGCAGCCGCAGTAGCAGCGCCAGCACAGCATGCCGATCCAGGAAGGTGGGATGACGCAAGAGTATCGACACAAGTTGCGTCCCACACTAAAGGCCTACCCACCTTCCAAGGAAATAAAGACATACCGTCCGGTCTCTTGCCATCGTCGCGTGCCAAGCCATTGGGTTCTAATACAGCTGGGACGCCGACGGTAACAAGAGCTCGTCGGATGATGTCATTAATGTTCGCGTGGCGCGCTAAGCGACCCGCACTTCGGCTGCAAGACAGGCCGTGGTGTCCGAGGCTGTTGACATCTTCGCCACAGTGACAGCGATGAGGGGAATAGCAAGGAGTACCTAGTCGCAGGGAAGCAGCGAGGCGAAAAGTAGTGTCGTCGAACAAAGTGCCTATGTTCGACGAAGGTAGTGAATGAAGCCAAAGACCCGACTCCCATCTACCCACAACCAGCAGGCGCGCACGTTCCGCAGGAGTAGCAGACGAGTCAAGTAAATTGTTCTGTACTACTCTGCAGAGCGGCTCATCCCACCGTCTCTGGGAAGATGGATTGTCGGGTGGATCTGTATTCGGGCAAGTGAGTCTCCAGGCATCCATAGCCTCGGTGAAACACGGCACATCAGAATTAATCAGTGTGGAGGCTAGGATTTTCCTGATTAATTTATCAGTGCCGTGGACCGAGGATATGAAAGCCGGTAAACTAATACTAGAAATTTTGCGGACGCCGAGGCCCCCCATACGAATGGGAAGAGTAGCTTGTGCCCAAGCTCGGTCGTCCATGGCTATATTTAAAATAGATGTTAATGTATGCCTGATAATTTGGTCCATTTGGTCTAAAAGGTGAGTGTGCTTCCATAGATGTGAAGCGCGAAGGAAGTATGTTAATTTAGGGCCGAAACAGCAGTAGCGGATTAATGTTATGGCCGAATGCATATTAATTTGGAACAATCTTTCCGAAACGTCATTGAAGTTTTGAATTTTTTCCTGAATAAAAACGGGAAAGGAATTGTCAAAGATTGGAGACCCAAGGCGAAGAGAGCTTTTTTCAATAATTTTGATTTCTGGAGCTATTACGTTAAATTTGGGAACTGTCAGGTGTCTGTCAGTACTGTCCGCTAGGTATGTATCGTTTACATTTCGAAAGATTGAGATCAAGGCCAATGGCATGAAGTTCATTTTTAAAAAATTGAAGGTCATCTAGTACAGTTTCTGCATCGCCTCCCAAGGTTCCATCATCGAGATACCAAACGTTAAATTTGGAATTTAGCTGTCGAATAATTGGGTGAATGGCTAAACTAAAAATCACTGGCCCGAGGGGGTCACCTTGTTGACAGCCAACAGCAGATTCCAAAAGGTTGTCCCGATACAGTAATTTAGAAGGGTGTCTGTAACATTGCCAAATGAAACTATAAATTTGGGGTATTTCTTTTCTAGTTTCTGCCAGCAAGGTGTCCCTATTAACAGAATTGAAGGCATTCTTTATGTCAACCTTCAGGATGACCTCTCCTTTTCCAGAATTTAGGTAGGTTGACAAGGCGTGTACGGCAGCCTCACAGCCCCCTTTGGAGCCGTAACCTAGCTGCAGGGGCTGAAATTTTTCCTAAACAACCTCAACATAAAATTTACAACAAATTTTGGCTGCCATACGGCGGTAAGTAGTGCCCACGGCAATGGGCCGAATATATTATATATAAATATAGTAAATTATTAAGATTGAACCAGTGAAATACTTTCAAGATCGCCATTTACCTACATCGTCGTTAACCAGCTGCTGACGTTTCAGTTTAAACAAAAGTGAAGGGTCATCTGCAAACAACACTATTTCATGGTTATCCTTTATGAGGTAAGGCAAGTCATTAATATAAATAAGAAACAAGAATGGACCAAGAAATGAGCCCTGTGGGACTCTCATTGTTACTATAGATCCGGGAGATCTTTATCCATAAACTTCAACGCTCTGAATACTTTTACTCGAGTATGAAGTAAGAAGATCCAAAGCAGTGTTGCGGATCCCGTAGTGGCGGAGTTCCTTGATTAACGTTTCTTGAAAAAGGTAATCGAATGCCTTGGGTAAATCACAAAGATGCCCAAGGCATCGCATTTATCTTCCCATGCATTATAAATATGTCCTAAAAGTTCAAAAAACAAAGTAGTTAAACGACCCCTTATAAAACCGAACTGTTTGCTATATAATAATTTAGGTTTATTAAAAAATCTTTGCATTTGGTCTAAAATTTATATTTAAAAATTTTTGCTAAAGGTAGGTAGTACAGAAATAAGTCTATAATTTGTGGGATCTGATGTACTACCTGATTTTAACAATGGTATTGTTTTACTATTTTTCATAAGGTCAGGAAACTCCCCATAGTCAGATAAGAGCTAGAGTGCTTAGCTGCAAAGTCAGTAATACACAGCAACTTCTACATAATTACCTACCCCACATATCTGCAGTCTTTTTTACCTTTAAAGTGTTAATTAATTCACATTTTCCTTACGCAAAGACTCGGCAATAGAAGGTGATGAGTTTAGGGATTTAGTAGTTGAAACGGAAATACCTGAACAGAAATTTACGAAGGCCTCGGCGACTTGCGAGTCTGATTTTATTATGTTTACTCAGTATTTCGGTTACTAGACCTTCCCGTTTCACTATTAATAATATTCCAAACCGTTTTAATTACATTAGGTACTACTGTGTTTCAACATCGAACCCAAATAACGTGACTTGGCCATAGGTACAAACTTTTTAAATCATTTCTAACATAAAAATTAAATTCAGCAGTGTTAACATAATGTAAGTCCTTTCATTGTACAGTTCATAAAGTCGTGTAATCGTGTTCTACTTTTATGAATACCAATGGTAGCCCAATCATTGACTGATGCGTTACTATAGCCCGAGATAGTCTTAGGAATAAAGGTGGATTTAATTGTTGCCTGTACCTATATGTTAAAAAAATCATATAAGTATAGTGTAGGTATGTAGCGTGTGTAGGGGGCCTCCAACTATAAACTGCTTTTACTTATTGAACATATTTTTTTCTTATTTGGGATTTGATTAAAATGTATTTCTCTAGTTTAGGGGGCCCTCTAGGACCGGGGGGCTCGGGGCAGACAGCAACTGAAACCCCCCTTACACGGTCAGTGCTCAAGACTCGTACAATGTACATAGATGTACTTACCTTTTACACAAAACCTATACCTAGTAATGAAGTACTTACCTAAATTAAAATTAATAGACCATGCAATTGCATTATGAAAGCTCTCCCTATCTCGGGTATGGAAATCTAGATTGGCATTTCATTTTTAGACACGCCTGTCTTTTACAGGTAAACTCTCTAGGCAATGAGCGGAATGGGGAACAGTATGACGTAGCTTGTAGACTTGTATTAAGTACCTACATTTATTTATGATGAACCTATTGTAAGTCTGCGTAGGTAGTTGGAACAGCCCCATTGCGCAAGTCGCAATATGTTCGATTACTTGCAGTCTCTGTTACTAGGAGAACAAGCTTCACTAGGAGGAGCACGGGGCAGTGCCTAGTAGTTTTTTGACGAAGTAGGTACCTACCTATTATTATACCCAAGTCAGCCAACTTCGGCAACGGCATGTGTAAGTTTGTTTGCGGATTAGTTAAAACAATTATTTAATTTAAAATTGTTTTAATTCGAATATATTGAAGTGTGAGAATGAAAGATGCCTGAAACCAGTGAGATACCTAAAAAGAAATTCCACGAAAAGGGTGTTTGCAAACAAAGTTCGCGCGCCAAACTCAAGGGCGTTGGTTGGTCTAAACTGAAGCTAGTTATTTTATATGGGAAGACCGTAAACGGAAGTGGAAAGTTCAAATTGCAGCGCAGTAGAAAAACTTACAAAGATGTGATTTTGTTATAAAAGATTCTATTAATTTACAAGCCGGCTAATAAATATTAGATTATTGCGCAAAAAGAAGCGTAATCTAAAATAAAGTGACAGGCATTCAACCAATAAAAACATCGTCAAAATGTTTTCGGCCAATAAGAAAATAGAGATTAATCCCATGTGACGAATAGAACGAGGGGATCTCAACAAAGTTTCTGTGATAATATGTGATTTTTTAATTTTTTATAGTCTGTCTGTCGTTTTCGTAGCCTCGTAGGTATCTACTTTGCGTTTCAGAGTTTCATCTGCTCTTGATACATTTATTATTATAAAAATTTAGATTAAACTGGGATAAAAAATACTTTTTAATAAAATTGGTGTTTTAAGTTTAAAATCAGTGACATATACAGAGTGCAGTTTTGTTAGGGCGATATTATTTTACGATCGAGTTACTTTTTTAACGCTGCGTAAATGATTGAAATAACATGAAATTGTTGCTTTAGCTGTCTTATATGATAAGAAAATGGCATCTTCTGACGCCGAGTTGCAAGAAAGATGCAAACTGTATTACAAGTTCACGAAGGTTTTGACCCTGAAGGTGGCGCAAATAGTGGTTCAGAGCAGGCAAGGGAAAAAAATAACACACGACTGTAACGACAAGTTTCCGGACAACGGAGTAGAATCCTCGCCGCAATGGGTAAGCTATATTTTTGTATTTATACGAAGAAAAACGCATGCTTACTATAATATGGTCTCTAGCTTTAATTTCTGTCTGAGCTATTTAGATACACATGGACCATGCAAATTCATTGTAAATACATTATAATAATATTTATTTACTCATTATACTTGTTGCATACGACTGTTTGTCTCTAAATTATGTCATATTATTACTGCATAGAGTCATGCATGACGCTTTGCTGCTTTTCAAGTCGGTGTAAATTATCTCCCAAGTCCATAGACTGTGTGAATTGTGTCCCATACACTTAATACAAGCCGAGTACACAAGTTAATTGTTTGACTAACAGTACTCCAGTATTATAAAACCAATACTAATTGTATCACTTTGCTTTGATAAAACAATGATACTACCTAGTATTTTTTTATTTATTTAATTGCATATTGTTAATATCACAAACACTGCTTGGATTTGTAAAGATGTTGTTTTGTTGTCACTGTGCAATATTACACAACATAGGATTTGGAGTTGCAGACACCAGCCCATATTACCTACTACCTACTGTGCAATATGATAAAAAAATGTATTTAATAATGCATGTGATACTCAAGGCTAGTTTTTCAAACTACAGTCGGGCTCCGGCCATCTAAATAATGCATTCTTGACACCCCTCAGTTTCATTATAATGAATATGTGTATTGCGAATTTGATCTTTACTAGTACTAGAATTGTCACACTGTCAGTAACGCATTCTCTCGATGGCTGTAGGATAGCAAGATAGCACTACGATACCTTAATCCGCAAACCAGCCAACTCCATTTTGCTATAGTTTACAGGAGACACTTAAAACTTTCTAGTTTTTATTTAGACTAAAAAACGACATCATAATATTTTTTTTGACAAAAATGGAGTTGGCTGGTTTGCGGATTAAGGTATCGACTAGTAAGCTTGGCCTCGTGTAGGATGTCAGGATAGTTGTGTATACAAAAATTCAGGTTTGGCAACTTACTAGCACCATAAAACCTTCCCCTAGGGTAGGCAGTAATTACAGAATGCCTGCTTAATGCTAGCCTAATGCAAACTTTTTATTTATTATTCTTTTACTTACTTAATATTTAAATGAATTTTTGCTGAGCTGACCCTAAAAACTTTGGAATAAAGGTGAGACAATTTATCACTATGCAATCTTAAATAAAAATACAGTACTAAAGTATTTACTTTAGTTAGTTTTGTATTTTATTAATTTATTATTGTTGCTATGTAAAGAAGGGTTTAATCCCCAAGGCTAATTCACATTTATTTATTGCTACCTATTATGGAAAGAAGGGTTTAATCCTAAAAGCTAATTCACATTTATTGATTGCTACCTATTATGGAAAGAAGGGTTTAGGTTGGCTTCACAGCTATCCGGGAGACCCGTACGGGCTGTCAGTACGGGCGCCCGGAGCGGGAGCACATGTGAGGCGCAAGAACATCGTTTCACAGCGACGCGGCTTGATCCGTACAAGACGTACAGCGCATTTGTCTCCTACTAGCAACCGTATCGTACTGAATCATCGTTTCAGAGCACTGCGGGTACTACCCGTACGGGTCTCCCGTGTACGGTCGGCCCGTACGGGTCTCCCGGATAGCTGTGAAGCCAGCCTTAATTCCCAAGGCTAATTCACAGCACAGAAGATAGCTTTATAATAAAAACTAGTGTGACCCGCCCTTGCTGGCACAGATGCAATGGCGACATTTCAAATCAAAACATCAAGGTATCTGAGCTGACACATTCATAACATCATGCCTGTATTGCCCAAAGGGTTAGGCAGAGTTGCACCTATAGTACACCCACATTTCACTAGTTATGTTTAACTCCCATCTAATAAGGGCAAGCCTATTGCCATGACCCGGGCACTAATCCAGACTCCAGGCTGCTATTGAGAAATTCCAGTTGTAAAAACTCAATAACACTGCCGGCCCCGAGAATCAAAACCAGGATAGTCAGCCTAGGTTTCTGTGCTATATTTAAGTTAAATATTAATGTAAAATAACATATTCCCATATAAATTCTCTAAATATAGGTGAAAACTGCATCAAAATCCATTGTGTAGTGAAGATCTAAGCGGCTGCACCAACAGGCATGAAAAGCGACTTTATTTTATAGATATAGATAATGATAAGCCCGCCATTGTCCCACTGCAGAGCAAAGGTCTTCTAAATTATCAACTATTGATCACTGCGTGCTAGCGTTTCAAATATTTAAGACCAGAATTTCTATTGAAGGACAAAGAAAAAGTCACCTTAACCACTTCAATTATAGTTCTTAGTGTTATAACTGTACTAGCTTTCGCGCGCGACTTCGTCCGGGTGAAATTTTCTTGTTTTAACAGAATTTATATATTATAGCAGCGCCCCATTACTTTGTTTTCGCATAGCATTCTTTCTGACTGTTTTTGTTTGCTGAGCTCCTAAATGTCGTAATGTGATGTTAAATAGCCTTAATAAATAACCTAGATGTTAGATAACCTTCCTCAAAAATTGTGTTATCAAATTCAAATTATTTTTTTAAATCCGAGGGGTAGTTCCAGAGATTAGCCTGTTCAAACAAACAAAAAAAACTTCAAACTCTTCAATGTTATTATTAGACGTATGTTGTTGAGTCTGAATAACGAAAACTAAATTTCAGTCACCTAAACCTAACAAACTAAATGACAGATTTAGATTTTCTGACCTTTTGCCTAAGCATCTGAGACTTCATAGGGTTGCACAGTGTTTTATGAAGACCATTTTTCGGACATTCCTTTTTTATGTAAAAATCTGATAGTTTAAGTTATTTAAAAGCAATATTTTGTATCCCCATTTCACTAGAATGTTTATTTTTTGAGATTGAAGTTTTTGAAAATCGTCTTTTTTTCATCCGGGTATTTAGAAAAAAAAATAATTTCTCTGAAACTAAATATGATACGCAATTATGACCTGAGAAACATCGACGGCGTTTTTTATGCTGCATATTTTAGAGTACAAATAAACTTAGGAACTTCGATAGATCCAGACTTATGCGAGGTTTTCAGTTTTTAATTTTTTTCTCGGTAATTCCGTCGTTTTTGGAAAAGTTATACTGAAATTATGCCCTTTATCTTCTCTACATACCACAAAAATAGCACATCCTAATTGCGTGGAATCTAAAAACCACAACATTTTTAAGTTTCATCCGTATTTTACGTCATTAGGGTTGTCACGCGATCATATATTAGTTCATATCCGGATCTGACATTGTTTACAAAAATTAAATGCAGGAATTTCGTGGACGTACTCGTTATCAAAAACTAGATATATTCCATAATATTTTTTCTTTTAAGTTAAAAAAAAAACATTTTTTTTTCAAGCATTTTTGGCCATTTTAATGAATTACTGTTTTCAAAAACAGTAATTCATTAATATGACCAATAAAATGAGTTATTTGTAAGTATTTCGTGGAATCTAGAAGTTATTCCATATCAGTTGATAAATTAATATGATTCCACGCAATTAGGATGTGCTATTTTTGCGGTATGTAGAGAAGATAAAGGGCATAATTTTAGTATAAATAACTTTTCCAAAAACGACGGAATTACCGAAAAAAAAATTAAAAACTAAAAACTGAAAACCTCGTATAAGTCTGGATCTATCGAAGTTCCTAAGTTTATTTTTACTCTAAAATATGCAGCATTAAAAACGCCGTCCATGTTTCTAAGGTCATAATTGCGTATCATATTTATTTTCAGAGAAATGATTTTCTTTCTAAATACCCGGATGAAAAAAAAACGATTTAAAACAAATTCAATCTCAAAAACTAAACATGCTAGTGAAATGGGGATTCAAAATATTGCTTTTAAATAACTTAAACTATCAGATTTTTACATAAAAAAGCAATATCCGAAAAATGGTCTTCATAAAACACTGTGGGTTGATGAAACTTCCTTATTTGAAAGAAAAAAATAAAGAATATTATTTGAAACAGATACAGCAGTAATTCTTACCGCTATCTGCTGCTATTACATCTAGGAAACCATCATCAGCCTACATTTCTAAAAAAAAAAGACGGGTTGTACTCCGGGAGTGCCGGCAGAAGTGAAAACTTGAATATTAACGTTAAAATAAATCAATTATTAATTTAATTAATATAACTCATTTTTTTTTTTCACTATTTCTGCGTCACTTTTTTCATTAATAGATGCACTTTGTTCAATTTCCATATTTTAAACACTTTATATACACGAATTTTACGAATATACAGCAGTGTGGCTACTACACAGACGGCCGAGCCATTAGCTGTCCATCCATCCATCCATCCACATCCACGTCCACGTCCACGTCCATCCATCCATCCATCCATTGTCGGGTGTCACTTGGTTCACTTCGGTTGGCGCCGCCGTAGAAAGAGGGGGGGGGGGTATCTCTCCTGACGGTCACCTGTCCTGACGCGAGTTTAACATTTTTTACCCATTACAAAAAGTGTGCATCGCCGCTAAAGAAGTTTTCACTTCAAAAACATTATTTTACCTAGAGCGGCTTTCTCACATAAAATACAATATCTTGAGGTTAGATCTGTCAATCTCCGAACAAACTAGTGTTATTTCTGATACTTACATCTTCAAACAACCATATTGTTGGCTAGTTGTTGGTTATTAGCAGTGATCGGAATAGGCTGAGTATATTGTTGGAGGCGCGTCACAACACGAACTTCAAGTCGTTCGTGGTGCGTGTTCCGACACACCATCTCGAGAAGTTCCTCAAAGAGGAGTTCTGGCCGAAGGGTGTTGTGTACCGCCGGTTTCGTGGCCGGCTACATGACACCAGTCAGCGAAACACGACACCGTCACTTCGTGTTTAGTTAGTTTGTAATTATAATGATGTATTTATTTATAGTATTTTTAAGTTATATTAATATTGTATTTTATGTGTTTCCTATGGGCCTTGATGCCTGAAATAAATGGATAAATAAATAAATAAATATTTACCTAAAGTTTAATAAAGAACAGAGACGGAAATCGGAGACTTCCTTATGACAAATTTTTTTTACCGGTAAATTTACCGGAACTTTAATTATGTAACTTTCAATATCTTATTTTATCATTAACATTTTAAATACTTTATTATTATTAGCCTGTGACGTCCCACTGCAGGGCAAAGTCTTCCCTACTCTCTCTAAATGCTTTAATAAACCGTAAATTGATTACGGTTTATTAAAGCATTTAAAATGTTGTAATTTGTATTGATTGTATTGTTTGTACATTATGTGTAACTTTAAAATAAATATATAAAAAGGATTTCAAAGTCATTAATAAATTCATGTTATGTTATATTTTCAACATACAAACCCCCAGGCTGTTATAAAAGCTAAAGATCTTAAAATTAAATCAACAGAAGATCTCTGGGGAATGTCTGTAAAAGTTTGTAGATCTATCATTGAAACGATTGCGCCCTATTTAGCTTTCATATTTAACATCAGTATAGACCAAGGAGTCTTTCCGGATCTCATGAAACACAGTAAAGTACTACCTTTATTCAAAGCCGGTGATAGTAAAGAACCCAACAATTATAGGCCTGTGTCAATTCTGCCAGTTCTCAGTAAGGTGTTTGAAAAGTTGATGCTCAATCAAATGTTACGCCACTTTAATAAAAATTCCATCTTTCATGAACAACAGTACGGTTTCACGAAAGGGCGTTGTACCACTGACGCCGGTGTCACCCTAATAAAGAACATTTTTAACGCCTGGGAAGAAGCACAAGATGCCATTGGAATCTTTTGCGACCTCTCAAAGGCGTTCGATTGCGTCAACCATGAGACACTTCTGCTGAAACTTGAGCACTATGGGATTAGGAATTTAGCTCTTGATTTACTAAAGTCGTATCTAAAAGATAGAAATCTGAAACTTCAAGTAAACGGCGTAAACTCATTGGGGTCTGAAATGGCAATGGGCGTTCCTCAAGGTTCGATATTGGGTCCATTCCTCTTTTTAGTTTACATTAATGATTTACCACAATTACTTCAAAATCAACCGAAGATGGTGTTATTTGCAGATGACACATCATTGATCTTTAAGATAGACAGACGGGCACAAAATCTTGACGACGTGAATATCTCTATTCTTCAGACTGGTTAACGGTAAATAATTTAGTACTAAATGAAAAGAAAACCAAATGCATTAGATTTAAATTACCTAATGTTAGAAGTAGCGAATGTGACATCATACTAAATGGAGAAAAACTAGAATTTGTTGATCAAAGGGTTTTTCTGGGAATCACGCTAGACGAGAAATTACGATGGGGACCTCACATAACATCTCTTGCGGGGCGGCTAAGCTCGGCTGCTTATGCTGTTAGGAAGATAAGACAGTTAACAGATGTAGAAACCGCGCGTTTAGTCTATTTTAGCTACTTTCACAGCATTATGTCGTACGGCATTTTACTATGGGGTCGAGCTGCTGACATTGAATCCATCTTTATTTTGCAAAAGAGAGCTGTCAGAGCCATTTATAATCTACGTCGCCGCGAATCTCTCAGGGAACTATTTAAAAGGATTAATATTATGACAGTACCTTGCCAATTCATTTATGAAAATATTTTGTATGTAAGAAAAAATCTACATCTTTTTAATAAAACAAGCGATAGACATAACTTTAATACAAGAAATAAAGATAAAATACATTAACCATTTTTCAGATTAGCCAAAGTACATACATCTTTTATGGGGTACTGTGTCAAATGTTACAATAAAATACCTTGTGATATATTGCAATTAAATGAAAGAAAATTTAAAACTCACATTGAACGTACACTTTGTAAACAAGCATACTATAAATTAGAAGATTATATCCAAGATAAGAACGCTTGGAAACATGCTGGTCCTGCTCCATAGGACAATCTAGAGTCTAGACAAAATCAAACTGGTTGCTAATTTAATTGTAATTTTTTTTTATTCGTTTTTACATTCATTACTCACACCCTGACTTATTAATTGTATTTTTTTTTTTAATTAAAATCGTTTTGCTTGTGCCATGTTTGTAAATATGTGAGCACCATGTATCTATCAGATAATTAATTTATATGTCATGGTTTCATTTTTAATTCTTTTACCTATTGTGGTATAGTAATTTTATTTTAGGTGCATCGTCCTCACATGTTACGTTCGCATAACTCGCCAAAATGTAGGGAACAGCTGATTTTTTTTTCGCGATTTCAGGTTTGGTCCCATAGTAAAAGTTGTTCATAATGACGAGTACAGTCTCCCATTTCGATTTGTCGCATATGTTCAATTTCATCCTGTATAATTAATGTACCCATGCAAAATATTGTACATACCTAAAACATTTTAAAAGAGTAACGGTGGAGTTTCTTGCCCAATCTTCTCCATACGAAAACTACCTTTTGGAATGGGCGACTAGAATCAATTCTATTTTATAAGATAATTTTTGACGTTCAAAAGTGCCTTTTATGTGCCTATTTGAAATAAATGCTTTGACTTTGACTTTGGCTTCATAATATTTTAACATAATATGTTGGTAAACAGTACTAGATAATGTTGAACCACAACTTGCCATAGATCCCACTAGCCCAGTGTCATAGTAAGCACTTTATCAACATTATTACGACGCAGAACATATATAAGGAGGGATTTTTTATTATATAATTTTAAATTTTGTTCGGTTATTTCTTTAAGTAATGATTTTGTAGATGTATTAAATGATTCACATGAAAAAAGCACATCTAGTCATAGTCATACCTAATTACCTACTTTCCAACGTTTACCTTGTTTCTAAGGTAAACCCGATTTTCTGAATCAAGTCATGGAGAGCCGGAATGAAAAACTACTGCAGAAAATATCTGATTTAACCTCTGTCTTCGTTGGCAAATCTAATACTTCACTGGAACATCTTAGGAAGCTGCTAGACGTGTTAAAGAAAATTTTGAATGTGTGGTTGACTGGGCGTAAAGCAGAGCAAATATTTATTGAATTACGTTTTTCAATTTCAATAGGTTGTACTCGCTCAGGTTACGAGCAAAGAATTTTCCAGGATCTAATGACCTTAGGTAGTTGATTGCCAGAAAGAAATACTTCTGCTTCTACTACTGTAGATTGATTTTTGATGGTGATGATGATGATGATTTTTGGTACTTGTATCATAAATGCCCACAGAAAGAATAACATGGATAAGCCATTTTCCCGGAAAGTAATTCCGGTATATCCGAATCCAATAATCTAATTATTATTATTGTTAGTAATAATGTTATTACTACTCAATTCAAAATTTAAAGAAAGTTATCAAAACTAAATTAATTTATTATTTATCTGTAGAATAATAAAAACAATCGAATTCCGATCGAAGCATTCATGTCCATATTAATATATACGTGTCGGATCAATGACCCCAATTAAATCTACCTATTCCGATCACTGATTATAACACCATTCGATAGTGTCGCTAATAAGGATCGAATTCTCTAGGAAGTAATGACATACGGCAAACTAAAGAAAAGAGCTCATCTTTAACAAAATACATTTTTTATTTTTCTTCTGTTACCTACCTATTAAACCTTAACTGATTAATTGTTCAAAATGATGACCATTGTTTTCAATACATAGCTAGATTCGACGTCTCAAGTGTTGTACTGCATTCAGCATTACAATATTATTGATTCCATTTAGAATATTTTCCAAAGATTGTAATAAAAGTTTGTATTTAGAACATAATGTTGTGAATGTGAATGCGCTGCGGGTGTGTTAATAAAAATATTGAGCATCATTTCGAACAAGGCACAGGTAATGAAGCATGAATATGCATGAATACTTTAAAATAAGAAGCAGTTTATTCATTACAGCCCAGAATTATCCTTATTACGGTCACTATCGCATGGTGTAATAATACAGTGTGTGTTTTTTTATCAAACATCAACGGGTTCGATTCCTGGCTAGAAATATTGATTTTTCAAAAATCCAATGATGCAGTTTCAGTTTTCATCAAAATCGAGTACGAGACTCCTTTGAGTACTTTTCGCTATTCCTCATAGTTTTGAATTTGGCCATCCACGCCCACTTGGAAAATTCTAGCGGGCGTGGATGTAGTTGGAGTAGTTGTAGTTAAGGGAAAACTTATACAATCAAAAAATGTCAAGTAATATGGTACCCACGTCACCCAGTCACGTTTCCGATATATTTGGATGTAAACATCGCCATATAAGGACTATGAAAATCTTTAAAAATGCAGTAATTACTTGTACGCATTTATCCTTTGTATTCAAATAGTACTTTCATCAAGCGTGGAAAGCGAAAACATCAAAATGGCGGCGGGTGGATATGCCAGCTTCCATAGAGAAATGTTCGATCACCTTTGTGGTTGATTTTTTACTAAAGAGAGGAAAGGACCTAATATCGAGCGCAAGTTTTCCAAGTCCGTAACGCACAGGTTTCAAGAGTATCTAAGACTTCGTACCTAATCAAATGCCTTGGAAAGGTCACAAAGGATTCCTATGGCGTCTTGGACCCACGCGATAAAAATGTGTTTTAATAAGGTTACACAACAAAGGTCTGTTATACAACATTTGATGAAACTATACTGTTGGTCGTGAAGGATTTTATTCGTGTTAAAATGAAGTTGATTAAAATCGCATCACCCGCCCCCGCTGTTACTTGGTTTCGCTTAGCGTTTTTTCTGACTTTTTATCTATTTGCTCGGCTCCTAAGGGTCCTAACGTAATGTTAAATAGCTTATAGCCTTCCTCCCGACTGGTAGTTGCAGAGATTAGCGCGCTCAAACAAACAAACTCTTCAGCTTCATTCCTTATTAGTATAGATCCTGATATACGTGCTATACTTATGTGTTTCATATATCTATGGTTCTTCCAATGTTCAATCTCTTGTTCCAGTTCAACTTATCGATTCCCGACGAACCTGGGGTGACGGAGGACACGAAGCGAGTGTTGAACGGAGAAGTAGTAGATGCGCTTGCAAAGGTTCTCTGTATCGAGATATCCCTACACACGGTGGATGGAGACGATATGGTCTTAGAATTGTGGACCGTCAAGCTGTCGCCAGGGTCCGAAGTCTGCTCCCCTTCGACGGTATATTACCGCATGAGCGTGATGCTGAAGTCCACACTGAGCATCTCCAGGATAACGCCAGCGTACAAGCTGTCCCGGTCACAACACAACGAGTCTTACAAGATCTCGCATAAGATTTATGGTGGTGAACCAAATTATGATAAATTAGGTAAGAATATCATCTTCGGTGCAGTAACACAATATTATTATTTGGTTAGACACACTAGCAGCTAATTAGTTGATGCGTGTGTATCAAATAGCTTGGAGATATTTAATCTGTCCAGTCGATCCTTGAAGCAGTTCAGCGTAGGAGCCGTCACAACATTTTCCGGGAGCCTGCTGTTATAACTCGGTTCCATGAGAATTGCTTCAAAGGCTTTTTCTTTGGTGAATTTTCTATAACTTTAGGCAGTGCCCACGTAAATGTTTGTTGGCATTCAGAGTGTAAAGGACTTGAAGGCTGGGCACTTCGTGGTGTTCTGTAAGTATTTTGTACGTCTTATTCAAATAATTAATTATTATTAACTTAGATGCAAGTCATAAGATGAACCATCAGATAAATCAGAATAGGTAGGTATCACTAGGCCGTTGCATATAATTAAGCTTATAATTTAAATACCAAAACCTAATGAACCTAATGATATCCTGCATACAGGTAATAATTAACTGAGCCTCATTTTGCTGACAACGATACTGTATATTAACATATCCGTCTATGTTAAATATCTTCAACTGCATTCATTAATCAAGCATGCGGACTTCATTATGTTAAGTCATAGACTGCCAACCTACTTCGCCGCTTCCTGTATCGGTGGACAGACGAACGATTCAATATAACAACGCTACTCTATCGAGGACTGTGTGCCTTATCGCGACCGGCTTGTGCACATCTACGAGACTTCTCCATGGGCATATAAATGCGCCCTTTAATGACCGAGGGAAATCAGGCAGGTCTTTCTCTGAGCAATAAAGTATAGACTTTCAAAGAAATGGTCCACCCAAATGCCTCTATTTGAGAGACGACATTTCAAAAATGTTGATGTATATATATTTTAATTACTAGTAGTGCCACGCAGTTTCACCCTCATAAGTGTCGATCCCGTGGGAATATCGGGATAAAAACTATCCTATGTCCTTTCCCGGGACTCAAACTAACTCTATTCAATAATTAATAATAAAGACGTAAGGATAGTTAGGAGGATGAAAAACCGGTCTATCAACATTCTAGACTCCCAAAATTTAGCCTTAAATTAATAAAAAAGCTCTAAAGTTTCTAATATAATTCAATCATGATTCGAAAGATACGTGCCGCCATCTATTATCATAATAACGTTATTCTTGTTTTACTCGGGAACAGCACTTTTTTTCGGGATAAAAGGTACCCTATGTCCGTTTCTGTACACCTGACAACGTATATGAAAAAATTCAGGATGGTCGGTTCAGTGGTTTAGGCGTGAAAAGGTAACAAACAAACTTAATTTCGCATTTATAACATTATTAAGGGAGTTAGGATAATAGGATATAGTATTATTAGGATGGATTTTTTTTAATTTTATTTATTAACGATAGAAAACACGGAAGTGATATATAATTAAAGCAAATTAAATAAAATAACGACTTTAATCTGCGACGTTCTAGTGGCTGTTGGGCCTGATTATCTTAGTCATAGGAAAAAAAATACTTATGCACTAGACTCTAGTGCATAAGTATTTTTTAAGTCTAAGTCTAAAGTCACTTTTTATGCTCTAGTGACTAGAGCATAAAAAGTGACTTTATGTCGCCTACGCACAACATAAAGTCGAATTTTTAGAGCATGAGAAGTGAAAAGTTTATTTTCTCAAACATGCTTGGAAGTTTGAGCATTATTTTGACAACTTTCTTCGAGATAAATCGGAATTGCTGTACTGGCCAAATACATGCGAGCAGCGGCCGGCAAAAGTTGTATGAAAATCCATATCTGTCGAGGTTTCGCGGCCAAATAAATTACATAGTAAACTCATATCTGTCGTGTAATTTAAATTGGAACGATCTTTTACTTCGAAACGTGGCTGCATGGTAACCAAGGAGGTAGCTTATCAAAGGTTTTATTTAAATTTCGAACTGGCATGCAAATAGAAAACCGTTTATTGTAAAAAAAAACAAATGAACACTTTAACGCGGGAACAATTATTGTTGTTCGTTGTTGTTCAGATATTAATGGTAACTTGTAGTGTATGGAACTTATTGACATTTTAAATTGTTCAGAAGTACTTGGTCACCTTGTCTGCTACAATATATCTGACGGCGACTGTACTACTTAGTTTTAATTTCCGCGCATTATTTGAGAAAAGTACTATACATGCCTTGGCCATAACTAGGCATTGATGGACTTACGTACGTGTGCCTCGGCTTCGCCTCGGCCCACATTTACACGATCGTCCATCGATGCCTTTTTTGCTGGCCGCTGCAGTAATGTATTATTACAAATACCGTATACATTGATAAAAACCATAATTTTTATAGGGGTTATGTTTTTCGAGTGTACAAGTATGTATACTATGTACCTATGTATATTTCTTTGGCACGCTCTGTAGCCTAAACGGCTTGATCGATTTCAGCTTGAGAGGTGCCGTCAGATTCGTCTTAATTGTGAGAGTGACACTGGGTATATCAAAATTGAAAAAAAATGGCCGATTTATGGCGCCATATTATGTCTTAAAAAAAATGTTTTTTTTTTCAAAATCTTTTGGAATGTGGTATCAAAATAAAGGGTGATTACAAAAATATATATAATTCGAAGTGACAAATCGTAAAAAAACACATACCAAGAACTAAATCGTCTGCGAAATCTTTCACATTTGTACACTAAAAAGCTGGAACTAAAAAAAGCAATAAAAAAAAACTAAAAAACCCGACTGAAACCTTAAACTAAAACTAACTGAAAAGCTAAAAACAAGCCCAAAAAAAATTAAAAAATAAAAATTAAATAAAAGTTGTAGCAGGCGGGACCCAGACCATTATCATATTTTCAAACTCAAATGGGTCCCGCCTGCTTTCAACTTTTGTTTAATTTAAAATGGGCTTGTTCTTAGCTTTTCAGTTAGTTTTAGTTTAAGGTTGCAGTCGAATTTTTTATCTGAAAAAAATATTATTATGTATAGAAGCACTAATCACATCCTCATTCTGGTATTGTCTTGTTTTCCATAAAATGATTTGTACTATTATTGTTTTCCATAATAGTCCCCCCTCATAATTAAACATTATTGCAATCCCGAAAATTTGGTAATTGCAAGTTTAGTTAAAAAAATAGCCTTTACCCATTTTAAATAAAGCTTATTTTCAACTTACTTAAGGTTTTTCCCGAATTCCTGAAAAAAAAATGTCGTAAGGAAGTCTCCACTTTCTGTCTCTGTGCTTCGATGTTTAGGTAAATATAGTCAGCCTATTCCAATCAATGAAAATCACTATAATTTTCCAACTGCTGGGACACAGGCCTCTTTCTTCGAGAGGAACTGGGCTGTAATCTACCACGCAGGCCCAGAGCGGGTTGGTAGAATATATGGTCACATATCTTCGAATTATTGGTTTTAGGACATACCGTTTTCCTTCGCCGATTTGAGAGCAGTGGTGATGAAATAATTTACACAAAGTAAAGCGCCTGCCTAGGTTCGGAGCCGTTACCACTGCACCACTACTGCTCTACATCTCATCTCATACCTCTATACTACAATACAATTCTGTCGATTCTTCCAGGAGAAAAACGCAAGACTGTGAAAGTAAGCGAGCTGCACACACCAATCGGGACGTTGATGATAGAGGTGGTGTACAGGACCAAAATGACGATCATGCCGGAAGCCAGGCAGAAGACTGAGTATGAAGCCTCCCCGGCCACTACAGGCATTATGGTCAAGAGCGACCATTTCTACACGGAGAGTCCCAAGTAAGTTTTTATAACCTAACAACATGCCTGACTTGCCCGAAAGGTTAGATAGAGGTGTACCTACAGTACACACATTTGGCCAGTTTATGTTCAAGTCCCATGTAATAGGAGCGAGCCTGTTGCCATCAATCGGACACAACTCCAGACTCCGGGCTGCTACTACTAAGAAATTTCTGATGGAGAAATCCAACAGTAAAGTCGTTATATGAAGGGTGGTGTGGCGTTGGTGCAGCGAAGGCGTGAATCGAACGTCTACATGAAGGAAACGCTGCGCACACACACATGATCTGCCTATAATGTGCCCACTGCTGGGATACAGACCTCTCAGTGAGAGGGCCGTAATCCATCGCGCGGGCCCAGTAAACACTTAACAAAATTCAAAAGTGATTTTCTCGTGACGATTGCTACTTTAAGATAAGACCTCTTTCATAATAAGATATATCCCGTGGATATTATATGGGTTCCAAAATACTATATTCATAACAAAATACAATTACAATGAACACAGTAGCGCGAAATCACTTTTAAAAGATACCAATATTAAAGCTCGTGACTTATACACAGCGTTTACGAAACGTAAAAGCCAATGCTGGCACAACACACAAAATACCACTCCCCTAAAAATGACAAAGAAAGTCTGTTCTAAAAATCAGATGTAGGCCGTGTTATGCAATGGATTTAATGATCGACATCATTGATTATTATGATTGTGCCATTAAAGACGATGCTGAGTATCATCCGTATCATCAGCCAGTTAGTATTAGCACTTTGGATAAGAGCGTGTGTGTTTATTTATAACTCTTAATCAATCACCACTCCAGGACTCGTCTGCTCCACCGGCCATCGGTTCTCCGACAAACATGGCCAGCCCACTGCCACTTCAGCTTGCTTACTCTGCAAGCTATGTCGATAACTCCAGTTTTCACGGATAACTTCATTCCTAGTTTTATCCTTCAAAGAAACTCCAAGCATTGCCCGCTCCATGAGAGCGCTGAGCGACCTGACTCAGTGTTCAGTGTCCACGTTTCGGCACCTTATGTCATAACGGGCAGAACGCACTGGTTGAAAATCTTAGTCTTCAAACATTGCGGAATAGGCGACGAGATGACTTGACGAAGTTTTCCAAACGCTTCCCAACCCAACTAGATTCTTCTGTCGCCTTCTTACTACTAACTCATACTCTCCGTCTTATTACATATGTAATTCTAAACTTTTGCCCGAGCTTACAGCCAGTTTTTGTATTTCAAACTTTATTCCGACTTCCGTAAAGAACTGTATCTCGATCACAGTTAGGTTTTTATTACTCAACTGGCTCGATGGTTTAAAACAAGTCTAAAGAAAAACTTTGTTTTCTAATAAGACCGTTTATTGACTATTATTATTTTATTTATTTTAGAAAAAATCGCAACGAGAAGAAAGAATTGGACCTGTCCAAACCCTTGACGGCTGGAGCATTTGTTGACCAGAAGAAAATCCAGGAGTTACACAGGACGCTCAGTGAGCAACTGCCCCCAGAGCCTCCCATGACTTGGCTGCTTGCTGAGAAGGAGAAAATGGAAACAGTAAGTGGATCTTCTTTTATTTTATTTTGTGACAAACGCAGCAGCAGACGGCCCTTCTGATGGTAAGTTCTTGCTGTGGCCTATGCACTCAAATTAAAAACATTTATGTCAAATAAACTAATTTACAGTCACTTTTGAATTGTGAAGAAGTCGGTTAGTCGAAAGCTGAAGCTAATTGCCCATTCTTAACCATAGTAGGTACCTATGGAACAGAATGGGCAAGAAACTCCACGGACACTATTAAATCGAAAATATGGTTACAAAATATCATTCGTGTTGAAATTATGCATGTGAGAACGAAGCAGATCTTTAACAGCGTAGGCCATTGATGATTGATTTGATTTTTAAAGGTTTTCTCATTAACAGAAAGGTAAACACAAAGATCTTATTGTAAATGAAAACTTGTAATCCGAGCAGTGTTAAATAGTCACCTCTTTTAACATACAACATGTATGGTTATTAGTGTGACTATTAATTGAATAGATACATATAAGACTGTATTGTTAGGTAGGGTTTGCAGACCTACATTTTTAACTGGCCTCCCATTTTTAATTAGTTTGGAATTATTATGTACTAGCGACCGGTCTGACTTCGCATGGTTTTTAAGATTTTATTTATTTATTTTATGTACCTAAGTTTATTAAACTAATGCACACACACACATAAACCTTGTCTAAATGATGGTGAAAACCGCATCAGCATGGCTATTCACAACCACTCGATACGCTTTCGTACCGTATCGAACATCAATCAATGTTATCGTAGGACTCCTCTAAACGCTGTTCACAAGTCTAAAACCCGAATCAGGTTATCGAAATGTGTTATTTTCGATACGATAGCCTATTGGATGGTTGTGAATAGCTATGCAGAATCAGTTGCGGAGTTTAGAAGAACAATGTGGTCAAAATCGACTTTAATCCATACTAATATTATAAATGCGAAAGTGTGTCTGTCTGTTACCTCTTCACGCTTAAACCGCTGAACACATTTAGATGAAATTTGGTGTAGAGATAGAGTCCCGGGAAAGGACATAGATAGGATAGTTTTTATCCCGATATTCCTACGGGAAACTTATGCGGGTGAAACCGCGGGGCGCAGCTTGTTTATAATATGTATAGAATGTGCAGTGATGCAGTGCAATCAGCAATGGTGACCCAGTGGTATCGGCCCCGACTTACTAGTTGTAGTTTATGAGTTCGAACCCAGGCGGACACTTAACTCTTGTGTATTTTATTTCATCACCACTGCTCTTAAAACGATGAAGGAAAACATCGTGAGGAAACCGGCATGTCCTAGAACCTAAAATTCGAAGACGTATGACATCCACCAGCCCGTACTGGGCCCGTGTGGCGGATTATGGCCCACTCCCTCTCACAGAGAGGAGGCCTGTGTCCCAGCAGTGGGAACATTATATAAATGCTAGAATGTATACAGTACAGTTGTACATGTAAAGAAAATGTAAGTACTTGGAATAAAATTACATACTACAATAGGTACCTACAAGAATTAAAAATTAAGCAATGACAGATATATTTTTTGGTAGATAAGTACATTGTGTTCACATATTTACAAATATTGTAACCATAGACGATTTTACCTGACATTTTAACAAATAACTGTGTGCGAGTTCATGTAGAATATATCATAAAAATAACAAATTATGTAATTCAATTTGAATCCACATTGATTTTGCCTTGATTTGCCGCAATAGGTCTGGGATAGCAACGCACCTGCAATGCCTCTGGTATTGCAGAAGTCCATATGCAGTGACCACTTACCTTCAGGAGGGACAATCAAAGTGATCTTTATTCTTGCGACAATAAGGTTGTTCAGCAGTCAGAGGTAAAAATAACTATGAAAGGACTGTACAAGGATATTTTGGCGACTGAATGACATTGATCGTGAACATTTGTGAAATTGTATTGACAAAACAAGTTGGCGATGTTAGTTCCGAATTTGGCTTGTTTTGTTGTATTGGCTTGGTTTGTTTTATTTCTTGCATTCAGATTTTGTGTTAAACTTAGGCTGGCAAGTGTTACGTCGACGTCGGTCGCTGACGTTATATGGACTCGCGCTTGCTCGCGCTGCTGACCGTCAGTACTACACTATACACGTCAATTTATCGTCAGTTTAATGGCACGCATGACTCACGTCCGCATAACACAATTTCCAGCCTTAACCGTTTGCATCCTTAATGTGTAGTAGAAATTGATCATGATTTAAAATAGTTACAGAAAATGAAGGCACTGACGACATCAGACCACGAGAATGCAAACAAGCCGAGTTGCAGCACCAGTGTGCCAAAGTCATCACACACCGTCAGCCGGGCTATCGAAGTACCTAAGCCCAAGAACGGAGACAAATACTCGGGACTGATGGTAAACTTAACATTTTACCTACTGTTTGCTTCAATTTAATACATAGGATCATTAGTTCGAGCGAACAAAAGATTCCTAGAATGGCAAACTACAGTATCATCACCTGTCTAGCCTTTTCCGAAATATTTTTGGGGTCGGCTTCCAGTCTAAGCGGATGCAGGTGAATACCAGTATTTTGCGTGGAGCGACTGCTTATCTGAGCTCCACAACCCAGTTCCTGCATAATTAGCCTATAATGTTCCCACTGCTGGGACTCAGGCCACCTTTCTTTGAGAGAGCCCAACCCAGTTACTGGGTTACACGGTACCCCTTGGTAAGACTGGATGTCAAACTTTCGGGTTTCTGTCCACCCGTAACGACTGTCAAAGATCTACGAATGACAGGAACCAACAACTTACAGTACCCGGCGATAAATATTGCACATCGACCTTTGGAAAGAGACAATCGGCTAATTTCGGCTTCGTAGAGCGTTATCTCTGTCGCACACTACCTATGTGACGTTTTGTCAGTCGTTGTTCAAGTGCGATAGAGTACGGTCGCGTCCAGTTCAAAATATACACACATCAAAAGTGTCTAGGGATCAACATATATTTAATTTTTTGCAATAACTTTTCTCCTGATTGATATTAATTAAAATTTTCTTTAAGGATTCATCAAATAAAGTGTTTTCGTTTGTCACAGTAACGATAAACCAAGTCACCTTTGCATTAATAAAGAAATTTGCCATTTTCCTAATAAAGGGATTTTTGACATTTGAACCACTAACACAAAAGTTCGAAAAAAAGACTGAAATAACAGTTTTCTTTAAAATTTTATTGGGTAACTTAAACAATTAATAATCCGTGTTTCTACCGCGAACACTAACAACACAAGAACATCGGTTTGGCATACTCAAAATGAGTTCATCCAAATCACGCTGTGGAATGGCCGCCCATGTTCGTTGCAACAACAAAAAAAGGTCTTCTTGCGACTGGATACCCTCCATATTCGGCAGAGCTCTTCTCTGTAGCATATCCCATGCATGCTCAATCGGGTTCAAGTCTGGCGACTGAGCAGGCCAGGGCAGGACATTGATGTTAGCTGCGGCGAGAGTCTGTCTTACAACTCTTGCGGTGTGCGGTCGTGCATTATCATGCATTCACTGAAATAAGGGACCGATTTGCACTTGTAGAGGAACGATGACGTCTGATACAATCGTCTCAGCATAAATTTGAGCGTTGAGGTTGCCTCTGATCCAAATCAACTCAGTTCTTCCGCCGATCTAAATACCCGCCCATACCATGATGGTTCCACCACTATAAGGATGGACTTCCTGGCAGGATTTTAATCGCTGTTGGCGTCCAGGGGTTCTCCAGTGTCGTATACGTCTTGTATCCGGTCTCATACCAAAACGAGACTCATCAGAAAAGCACACGAAACGCCATTGTTCTTCTGCCCAATTTCTGTGTTCAAGAGCCCATTGATATCGAATCCTACGATTGTGCATTGCTATAGGTGGTACCCGTAGCGGTCTTCGGGAATGAAGGTTCACTTCATGCAAGCGGTTTCTGACTGTTTGGTCGCTAATTAAGTTCCCTGAAGAGTGATGAAGCCTCACGGCTAACATCATGGCGGTTATTGTTGGAGCTCTTCGAGTTAAGATTTGAATGTATCGGTCTTGTCTCCGTGTGGTGCAGCGATACCGTCCTCCATGGCGCTCAGCCACGGTACCAGTGCTTCGGTAACGTGTCCAAAGTCGACTGATAACACTCTGACTTGTATTCAGAGCTAAAGCCACAGTACGTTGCCGGGAACCAGCTTCTATCATTCCCACGGCTCTGAGCATTTCTTCCCTGCTTAAATGACGTCGCCGCTCCATAATAACGTTGGTTTTAATCAGTAGTAGGGAAACAGTAGCACTAATAATGTCTTCAATGCGTTGTATGTTTTTATAGGGAAAATATTGACAGCTGATTTTCATCTTTTACTCGAATTTGATTCACAGTTCCTGATTCAAATTATGAAATGCACCAAAAAGGATCCATATAAATTTATAAAATCATAAATTTATTACAAAGCCACATCTCAATCTCAAGAAATCCGCATAAAAATGCTTGATCCCTAGACACTTTTGATGTGTGTATATTTAGAGTTGTTAACACCCCCAAATTTAAATAATTTAAAGTTGTACTATGGCATCTTTAGGAAAAAGAGGAAAACCTTTACGAGGTCAGTCACGCGAAGTTATCATTTATAGAAAAATTGGTGTATTTTATACAAAGAATTATCAAAAGAAGCAAATCATAATTGTTTTAGCAGCTCCTAATAGATACCGGACTGTTTGTATTTCGTGCGACAGAGATAACGCTCTACGAAGCCGAAATTAGCCGATTGTCTCTTTCCAAAGGTCGATGTGCAATATTTATCGCCGGGTACTGTAACATGCTTTCCGAGGAGGGGTCTTGGTATGTAAAGATGGTCACCTATCCACGGGCTATCTACATCTATTAACCAGAGGCGCAATTCTCGTAACTTTAAGAACGTTCACAGTCTGAAGGCCAATTCTCGTAATTTAAAACGTTCAAAATCTAGTCTCAGTCTCATCTCAGCGACAAACAAATGACATAATACGTTTATTAGTAAGGGGATTAGGTTATAGCTATCATGAAATACAGAGTAGCAGAGATTTATTTAGCTGTACGCAAAACGAACGTGTGGAGTGTAAATGTGGTTCTGTTCCACAAACGATGGAACACTTAATACCGTGTCCTGCGTGTCCTGTCAGCTGCACGTTACAAGAACTGATGGACGCTGGTGATGGCGCCAAATAAGTAGCCGAATCCTGGGCCGAGTCCATTTAGATTGCTATCGACACGCTAAGAAGAAGAAGAACGAACGTGTAAAGGCGGATTGGGGCTGGGCGCGCTGCAACGCAACGCATTGCAAAATCCTCCTTCATCACTATTGCACATTTTCTATGAACCAATGTACACCACAGGCGGGCCGCACCACACTTTTTAGGGTTCCGTACCCAAAGGTGCCAACGGGACTAAGTCTTCGCTGTACGACCGTCTGCTCGGTCGTCCGTCCGTCCGTCCGTCCGTCCGTCTGTCTGTCAGCGGGCTGTATCTTATGAACCGTAATAGGAAAACAGTTGAAATTTTCACAGTGTGTATTTAATTTGCCGCTATAACAACAAGTAATAAAAATAAATTAAAGGAGGTCTCCATACAAGAAACGTGGTTTTTTCGGCGTTTTTTGCGTTGTGGTACTGAACCCTTAGTATGCGAGTTCAAATCGCACTTGGCCAGTAAAAATGCGTTGCGGCCCGTTGCTGGCAGAACGAATTCCTAAACTATTCGTCATCATTTCCAGGAGTTCCCATTCGCTGACGGCAGCCCTATAGCAGAACTGGCAAATTTCTACCAAGAATGTTTGCAAGCGCGGTCCACCAGCGACGAATGGACAGACATCGTGATCGATGCCTCGGGATCGACGGACTCCGAGTCAATGTCGAAACAGCTCAAGATGTTCGAAGACGCTGTCCCTGAGTTCGACAACATGGTCGCCTCAATGTTCAGCAACTCAGAAGGCTCCGACCGCTCCTAAACTGGACTGGATGTAAGACTGTATGATTGTTATTAGAGTAAGGTTTCTAGCTATGGCGCAGTGCGAATAAATTACTCAAATATATCAGAGATTTTATCTTTAGACTCGTAGAAGGTTACAATGATATCCGATTTTGTTGCCAATACCGGTAAGGATTATAGATTTTTCGTGTGGCCAAGAGCGTACTTTGACAATATTAATTATGACTAAAAGTTTTCATAAACGCTCAGGCTTAATCAACTGATGTACTTTTTACATCTTCTACAACAGCCATTAAATAATGATATTTTTTATTTCTTCAGGCCAATTTCAAACGATGCTCATTACATTCGCACTGCTTTATTTGAAAACGCGAAAGTCTTGGAGGGTTTGTAGATTATCTATGTAGATAGATTTATATTTTATTCATGTTAATAACAATTTAATAGCCCTATAAAGTGTAAAGCGACATCGTCTTGTCTGACCTGAAACAAAGCATTGTTATGTATTCTCTTATTCTATCCAAATCTATACATGGTTGAGTGTTATTCAACTGTTTCTGACTGCGTCTGTTAACAATCACTGTTAATGTGCGTTTAAACGGCACGCAAACACGCGAGCCGAGCGAGACTCGGCTCGCGTGATGCAACGCGCCACGCGCCGTTTAAACAGTTACGCTCGCCGCGGCTCGGCATGGCTCGGCAAAGTTCGTGCGATCCATCGCTCGTCGGTTTTTTGACACGAATCAAAGGCGCGCGTGGTACGGCTTGTGATAATACGCGCCGTGTATACGAGTAGGCTCGCGTTCGGATTTAGCCGAGCCGCATCTACACGGATAGCGCGGCTCGCGTGGGATCGTGCTACCCCGCGCCGTTTAAACGCACCTTTAGCAAGCATTAGTTCTTCATTTTACACAAGCTGTAAGAAAGAAAACACACTTTACATATTTAAGGGGGATGCGCAGAGGTAGCTCGCGAAATTCAAATTTTATTACGGTTTTTTTTACCTGCAAATTGTAAGAAACGTAAGAAAATTTGAACCCTGGCGCTTCTGCTTTAAATAACAAAATAAAGAACTTTAGTGCGCAGTTGACAATTAATTCGAGCATTATCAACAAGTTCGACCGAGATAAAACATCGGATGTAATGATTCAAGGAAGTTTAGCTACACTACCATTTTTGGGTCATTTGAAGTAGTAAACCGCCTTCAATTCTATGACACATCCATAGTGAAAATTCCCTCTACAATGCTCATACTATAAAAATAAAGTCAAAATAAATAAATAAACAACATTTTTCGTAGTGCAAGTTTAAATAATAAAATTCCAACAACCTAATTCAAAAAGATTTTGTAAACGTATTAAGAATAGTATATTATGTTCTTACCGCTTTTTAAATGTATATCGTAATGTGTATCGTATATAGGTACACGTCTATTTACTGGAAGATATTGAAGAAAGAGTAAGAGATATAATCGATATTCGTGGATTTAAATGTTTAGGAATGTAAGACGACTTACGAGGCAAGACTTTGGATGACGTATGACTGACCTGATAAGGTAGCCTCTATTAGGTGATAACGCCGCGGCGCGGCGGCTCCCGATATCATCACTCATTAAAAGTTTCACTCAGTAGTAGCTCAATTGTGACTAATGAGCAGTGATCGGAATAGGCTGAGTATATTTACCTAAAGTTTAAAGAACAGAGACGAAAATCGGAGACTTCCTTATGACTACATTTTTTTTTTAATATCTTATTTTATCATTAAGATTATAAATGCTTTAATCAATCGTAATCTAATCAATGTTTTGAGAAATAAAATATCCAATATTAAAAATATATATTTTTAAAAGAGTCTAATATATTCATGTTAGGTAATAAATAATAATAATATTCCACAACTATCACACAACGCCATCTAGTCCCAAGCTAAGCAGAGTTTGTGTTATGGGTACTAGACAACTGATAAACATACTTATACAGGGTGACTGGAAATTAGTGGCGGAGCCGTTAAGGGGAGGTAGTCTAGGGTTATTCCGACAGATATCACTATGAGACCTACCGTCCTTACTTAACCCTTTCCAAGATATTCCTACTTTTTGTTTAGCAGTTTTTGCATAAAATAATGACAGTAGCGGAAATTTTACAATTAATATTACTTATTTAGAATATCTTTGTTGCAAAACAAAAAAAAGTAGGCCAAAATCACTTTTTTTTAGGATTTATTACTATCTCTTTAAGTAGGAATATCTTGGAAAGGGTTAAGTAAGGACGGTAGGTCTCATAGTGATATCTGTCGGAAAAACCCTAGACTACCTCCCCTTAACGGCTCCGCCACTAATTTCCAGTCACCCTGTATATTTCTAAATACATACATATTATATATAAATTACACCCAGACACAGAACAAATGATCGTGCTCATCACACAAACATTTGACCTGGGTGGGAATCGAACCCACGACCTCCGGCATAGCAGTCAGAGTCACTAACCACTAGACCATCAGGCCTGAAATGTTAAAAAAAAAAAAAAAAAAAAAAATGTAGTCCTAAGGAAGTCTCCGATTTCCGTCTCTGTTCTTTAAACTTTAGGTAAATATACTCAGCCTATTCCGATCACTGCTAATGAGACACAATTGTATTTCTATAGTTATAAATCAAATGTTGATTTTTCTGATCGTTCCCGATAAGTGTCATAGTTTATAACGAGTTCGTAGTTTAATTAAAATTTTATTCGATTTATGTAAAAATTCTAATATTATATCTTGCTTTTGAATGTAAAATTATATGTATAAATACTTATATTTCCTATATATTTAATTTAGGGGAAACTTTTTATAGGTATTTTATGTACAATAATACATTTCAATGATCAATGTAAATATTATAATTATGAAAGATAAGAATATAATTTATTCAATGGTTAAGGTCACTGTAGACTTCGACATGATTACTCGTGGCTTATAAGTAAAAACTTTTGTAGTATTTGTGTCTGGTAGTTTTTAAGGAAATTAACTTAGATTTTACACACTGCGGTTATCTTGAACTCAACTTGCCCTTATACCTTGTGTACCATAATTATATAGATGTTAGATCTTTCCAATACATTTTATTAACAGAATTACCTGCTAATTAATCAAGTACCAAACTCAACATTTCTAACTGATGGACATACATAACCGAAAGGACAACATTCACATCGTAATCAAAAATTAAAGTGGCCGGCCAGGATAAAAAAAAATACTATTTTCTTATGGGAAATTACCTCTTGAGCATTTTTTACTATTACAACTAAAGTCTACAGTTAACCCCCCGGCTGCTATTTGAGATTGAAAATGCCAAAAATCATATTTTACTTTAATTTTTGGGTATAAAATGTTCGACACTTGAATGATGTCCTTTAGCTATATGAAGTTTCTATAATCATAATATTACATACGATATTTTAATTTATTATAACAGTATGGCATCAGCAGCGACCTTTTGCAACTGTAAAAATAAAGTAGTTCAGATATAAATAAATAGATGGTCGTTATGTAAGTGGAGTGCCTTCGAAGCAACGACTGAGACAACGTCTCACGTAACGTGCCAACCCTCGTTTTGATACACTTTACTACTTTTGAACTAATTCGATCGCTTCTGAGGCTGTCTTCGTACTGAGCTTACGTCTGAGGTAGGCGTTGACGCTGCTTACACGCTGCGTAAATATCTTTACTAGCGTCGTGTAGACGTAAGTGCGGTTACGCTGCGTATACGTTTGACAAACGCCTACGCTGGACCTACGCCAAATGCAAAGACACCTTTATACAGGGATGGTCCAAAAGTCGTGGATCAACCGAAATAGGGAGATGAAGGAGGTCATTTCCAACAAAAAATCTTTCTACAGTATGGTCATAATTCAATTGCCCTAAAAGTTATGAATATTTGTGTATACCGAGTTCTTTTACAATTAGACAAATTAAAAAAAAAATGTGATATAAAACAATAAAACAAACGGTGTTGTATTACTACTAGATAATGTATCAGCACTACAAAGTTCTATTAGGGCTCTGAGTATCAAATTTCAAGAGCAATTTATTTTTTTCCAAAAATTTTGTAACGTTACCAAAAATTATTTCTCACTTTAAAAGCGTTGGAAATGACCTCCTTTATCCCCCTACTTCGTTTGATCCACGACTTTTGAACCACCCTGTAATATATGTTTAAATCATTTTTATGGTGTCCTATTGTAATTTATTGGCAAAATCATGCCCAGTGTATCGTTTTCATGTTAGTTGTAAGCATTCGTTTTGCTAGTCTCTCGTTAATGGTTAAAAATATTAGTGTAACTCGATTTTTTTTCAGGAACATCAAAATTATCTTTTAATATTGCGCCTAGTCCTCGATCCACCTAACTAAAATAACAGTTGATTTGGTTCAGTTGGTTTTTTTTTTATTGTATTTCACTCACGCCAGTAAAGTGAACAATGGGATAAACGTATACGCGGAGTATAAGTTTGGTTCTTGCAAAGCATGGCTCAAAAAATAAAAACACTGCCTGTCGATTTGAAAAACTTCTCCCTTTAAAGTTCGTTTAGTAATGCCATCGTAGGACACTCGTATTTGGCGGGCGAGGCGCATTTAGCTATTAAGATTGCATTTCGTTGATTTTTAGGTAGGTATTACTTAGTTTTAATCACACATTATATTAGCATCCAAATTAGTTCAAGCATCGACTTTAGTTTAATTATTTTCGGTTTATTCCCGGTCGTCCCCGCCCCGTCGTCCCCACTGGGCACGAGTGGGAAAAAATGTTTCGTTCCTTCCCAGTGATGACGATTGGAGCTTTTTATTTCCCACTCGTTCCGCTATAGACCGAGTTAAAATGCAATAAGGGGTTTTCAATAAGAGATTTCACGAATTTTTCCCACTCGTGCCCAGTGGGGACGACGGGGCGGGGACGACCGGGTTTAAACCATATTTTCTAAATTAAATTTATCCTATGTAATCAAGAGAGGTTATGTCATGTAAAGATTTCATTATATCAGCCGAAAGAGACGTCATGCTCCCTGGCGGAAACACCTTTGCTTTAACAAGTATAAGTTACATAAAAAAGTCTATGGAATGTCTATAAAATTCACCGCTGGACTAGGCCTTCCCCTAAGCACCGCCACTTTGACCGGTACTATGCTTCTTTCATCCAAGATTACCATACATTATTTCCTGGGTGTAATAATTAGAGAAATATTGCAAAACTCTTATAGAAGCTACGCTTTACTAGCAATTGTCTAGCGAAAACGTCTGTAAAACGTAGACGCTACGCTGACACCGTGGCAATCACGTTTACGCTGCGTAAATGCATAAAGGTGCTCTTCCGAAAACGACAGCAACCGCAAACTGCAACCGCAACGTCGCCCGATCGCAACGACAGACCGCAGCGACACGACCTGTTGCTATGTAACTCTATGAAAACGGTGACAGGTCTGTCGCCATCTACGTTGATGCATTTTTTTGTATCTACATCACAACTATATACTATTGAGACTTTCTGGTCCGTCCTCAGGTTTTCAGTGTACTCTCTCACAGTGTTTAGCTCATATTTATCTTTATCTTACTTTCTTCATAAATCCATTATTTTTATTTTAGTAATATTTTATGAGTACCGGTTACTCATGTCAAACCACCACAAATAAAGTTTCTGGAAGCAACCTTTCTTGGTCTCCTGTCTGCTCAAGAATACTCCACATGTTACGGCAGAAGAAATAATATCACAAATATACCCAGTTCATAGGGATTATTGGGGTAAATAGGGAAATTTACTGTTGTATCGTCACATCGTGTTGGTTTCTATATTCTTATTCTTCAACTTGTAACTCGTTAAGTTCTTTGCTCATATATTTTAAGTTTTTCCATCATCTTAACCGTTAAGACTCCGATGACCGTGTTCAATACTTTTAAATTAAAGTATTAAGTAGTTGTCGCAGCCAACTGATTTAATTAGCCGTTTAGTTAACCGCCCAGCCTTTTAACTAAAAGGCGGCCGTTCGACTAACGACCTGAATGATATTCAATTATAGTTAAGGTTGAAAGTCTGTATCCAATCACGCGCGAGCCGAATTGGTCGCAGTAACTAAGCCAGGGCACCCCGACTCCCGAAATGGGTTAGGTTAGAACTGTGATCAACCGCGTGCGAGCCGAGAGAGCGAAGCGAGGCGAGCACTATTTCCAACGGCCAGGCGGTTAACTAAACGGCTAATTTAACCAGTTAGCTGCGACATATACATACGTTTTGCCACAGTAGGCTAAATATTTCTATCCATATCTTTTTAGTACTAGTTTTAAATATTTAATCATCAGAATAATGTAGTATAGACATGAAGATGTTAAGTCAAATCTGGGTTTAAGTAATCGCCATATAAGTAAGGGATATACGTTAAGGAAAACTTATCAGTAATGTAAAACACAAAAAAGTGCATGTGTGTATCATCCAGTATATTATGTACCTATGTATTATATGACCGTACTATTATATGCAAAGGCGCCGATTTGGTTGTGCTCCAACTAAACTAAAAGTAGAGTATTGCCATCTTTTACCACCATATAGCTTGAGAATAGAACAGCGACACTTTCGAACTGTCAAACTGTTATTGCGACAAGACAGTCCGTTCGCAGTTATTTTACCTCTGACAGCAGCAAGCCTAACATCAACCTTATTGTAACGAGAATAAATATCAAAATGATATTGACAGACTTGTCTGTGGCAGCAACCTTATTGGAATGAGAATAAAGATCACTGTGATTTGGACAGTGATGCATAATCTGAGGTCAAATAACTGTGAACGGACTCTAAGGCGCGTCGCCTACACGAGCTAGAGTCGAGGCGCGGGCGCACGTTTTCTATAGGAATAAATACATACCTATATTTACCTATATTTATTCCTATAGAAAACGTGCGCCCGCGCCTCGACGCCGCCTCGACTCTAGCTCGTGTGGGCGACGCACCTAAGGCTATTTTGATATATTTCCGTACTTTATTGTCAATAGTGACGTACTACAGCTATAATCGAATCGATTTTTAGGACAATAAAGTCTTACCTCTCGTCTTTATCATGTTTTATCAGAGCAAAAGAGATAATTTAGTAGCAATAGCCTAAATTACGTTTGTTGGTTGATGTACCAGAATTAGCACCAATATGGACCTCCGGCCGTTAATGCGTCTTTATAAGTTTCTGAACTCTAAAATAATAGTCATTAATAAATCCTACCATAACCATAAAGCAGAGTATGCGATGTGTGGACATTACCCAATCATAATTAATAATAATAATTACATAAAAACAATAGGAACTACGACTCTGTATTGAATAAGTAAGTTATAGACAGGTAGTCACTATTGCATTTAATAATAACAGACACACCATAAAAATAAATAATCTCATTTTAAGTGGAAAGATAAATAATAATAATAATAATCTGGTTCGGTACCCCAGTTCCTAACGACAGGAATTACCCACCTGCTCCATAAATCAGGTAGCACCGCGGAACCCAAAAATTATAGGCCGATCACGTGTTTACCGACGGTCTATAAAGTCCTTACATCCATTTTGAGAGCTAAAATTAACAAACATATAGACACCAACTCCATCATGTCTACCTCTCAGAATGGATGTAGGAATGGGTCCCGCGGTACTAAGGAGCTACTCCTCATTGATATGGCCATTAGCCAACAGGTTCGTCGCTTCCGTAAGGATCTGTCGACATGTTGGATAGATTATAAGAAGGCCTATGACTCGGTGCCACATACATGGCTCATGAGGGTGTTGGAGTTGTATAAAGTAGATACAACTCTGCGCACCTTCCTGATGTCGTGTATGGGGCAATGGAGGACGGTCCTTCGCTATCCAGGATGTCGAAATATTCAGAGGAATAGCGAACCGATAAGGATCGAGCGAGGCATATTTCAGGGTGATAGTTTGAGCCCGCTTTGGTTCTGCTTAGCCTTGAATCCTCTAAGCACACTGCTGGAGGATTCAGGTCTAGGCTATCGGCTGAGGAGAGGTGGTCAGGTTATATCCCACCTCCTTTACATGGATGACCTAAAACTCTTTGCCCCCAACAATTTGCAACTGATGGAGCTACTGAAAGTAACTCAAACTTTCAGTAACGCCATTAGGATGGAATTTGGTGTGGACAAATGTGCGGTCATGCATGTAAAACGAGGGGAGATTGTGGAATCCGTGGGAACTCAACTCTTGGATTCCACAAACCTTAGAGCCCTCTCCGCATCCGAAACCTATAAGTATTTGGGTATGTCGGAAGCGTTAGGCGTCAATGTTACTGACATGAAGCAATCGTTGAAGGAGCGCTTCTTTGGCCGCCTGAAAAAAGTACTTAATAGTCTTCTATCAGGCGGAAACAAGGTGCGCGCCTTCAACGGCTGGGTCATGCCGGTTTTGATGTACTCTTTTGGCATACTCAAATGGACTCAAACCGAACTCGACGCCCTGGATAGGAGGGTCCGTACACTGTTGACTGCAAATCGAATGCATCACCCACGGTCATCGGTAATGAGGTTGTATATCCCGCGAAAGTGTGGAGGTCGAGGGTTTTTAAACGCTAAGACCCTCCACAATCGCGAGATATGCAATCTCAGGGAATACTTCCAAGAAACCGACGTGGGGATGCATCGAGATGTAGTCATAGTGGACAAGGGCCTCACCCCGCTCTCCTTGGCTAAAGAGAACTGGCGCAAACCAGTAGTGCTTGACACTAATGATCGCATGGAGGTATGGCAGAGTAAGGAGCTTCACGGACGCTTTCTTCGGGCCCTTCATGGACCCGATGTAGACCTACTAGCGTCCGTAGCCTGGCTACGTTGCGGTGATCTCTTTGGAGAAACCGAAGGTTTTGTCTGTGCAATTATGGACGAAGTTGTGATGACGAACAATTACCGGAGATTTATTGTGAAAGACGGCACGGTTGACATCTGTCGGGCATGCCACCGGCCGGGAGAATCAATCAGGCATATTATCTCCGGGTGTTCTCGTCTAGCTAACGGAGAGTACTTGCATAGACACAACCTTGTAGCCAGGATAATCCATCAGCAACTTGCTCTGAAATACAACCTTGTGGAATCGGAGGTGCCGTACTACAGGTATGTGCCTGACCCAGTTCTCGAAAATGGAAATATCACATTGTACTGGGATCGATCCATCATCACTGACAGGACTATTGTTGCCAATAAGCCTGATATAGTGGTGATGGATCGATTAGAGCGGCGCGCAATGATTGTTGACATAACCGTCCCGCATGATGAGAACCTCGTGAAAGCCGAGAAAGATAAACAAATAAAGTATCTTGACTTGGCTCGCGAGGTTGTCGACATGTGGGATGTTGACTCAGCAATCATTGTGCCGATAGTCGTCACAGCCAATGGATTGATTGCCAAGAGCCTCGACCAACACCTGAGGAGGCTCACGTTGGGCAGCTGGATCAAGGGCTTGATTCAGAAAGCGGTACTTCTGGACACGGCTCGCATTGTCAGGAGGTTCCTCTCTCTGGAGCCCTGACCGCCGGTAGCTTGGACCCTGTTCCCGATACCGGTGGGCTACTATTTTTTATATTTTTAAATGTTTTTATATATTTTTTATACTAATATTTAAAAATATAATTTATATGTATATAGTTAAATAAAGGAGATAATAATAACACATTTATCTCAGATTAAAAATCCATATGCTGTTAGTAAAAGTCTTAACCTAATGTTAGTAAATTAAAAACACAAAAACCACAAAATTGAGAAATGCAAATTGAAACGACTGACACCTAAGTGTGCAGCCGTATCCAGTGAGCCAGCATGGGACTGTCCTTCGTAAATCATTACCCTTTTTTTCCTGCACCGAAGTCGGGTAAAAAGTGTAATTTTACAACCATAGTCCAACTTTTCCTAGTTTTCAAATATTTAAATTGCCGGTAGCTCAGTTGTCTAATCTGTTCGTGGTAAATTCGGAAATTACCAATTCCTGGAGATATTTTATACATTTTTTTCACATCCCTAGTAAAGTTGTCCTGAAGATCCCAACGCTTAAGCGCTCCCTGGGAAACCTTCATGGAAATTGTTCTACTAGTATCGTGACGCACCATCGCGCAGCACATGCAAGTGGTTTTGCTTTGCATTCATGACAAAAATACTGGGCTGGTTTTATCAATATGATCCTAGATTCTTACCAGGTGTTATTTGGCCCTTTTCCTTCGCCAGATATTTCTTATACCTACATTTTTCTAAACGGTCACGCAAGCTCGCCTGAGGGTCCTCGCATTGAAACTATTACACTAAATTTACCTCTGATTTTGTATCACTGTCAAAATCACAGTGATCTTTATTCTTGTTACAATAAGGTCGCTGTTGGGATGCTGCTGCCAGAGGTAAAATAACTATAAAAGGACTATAATTCTGTGGGCATTTGATCGTCTAGTCGAGACCGCCAGGTTCATTCAAATCCAGTCAATCGATTGGTCGCTTAAACTAGATGTAACTTGCGTTATAAGAGGCCATCCACAAACTATGTTAAGAGAATTTCATGATTTTTAAATTCTCCTATGTGGTCACTGGTAGTCACTTTTAGTGTGACCCCGCCGTTGTGTGACGTACCTAATATTTTCTGCCATTTTAAATTACACCTTGTAAGATTAATTGCGTTAAAGTTATTCGTTAGAGTTGAAGTTTAGAGTTTTAATACGACATGTGACGTCACAAAGCTTATGGAAGTCATAAGCTGGCGTGGGTACCCCCCCCCCCCCCCCGCGTGTCTCTTGACCCCCTCCCTCTCCGTTAAAGTGCGACGTAATTTATAGATGGCCATACGGATCTAATAATTGATCGGCCTCCAGTCATAGTCCATAATTAGTCTTGGGATTAGTTGTAGTTATTCCAGACTCTTTCTTCTAATATTGTGCGAGGACCCTTAAGTTGTTGTTTTCGGTTCATTGACAATATTTATATACAGACATCGAAATAACATACAATAAAAGCATCCAATCGTAATTAACTAATAAAAATGTTAAATTACTCTCATTATGTATAGATGCTTGTTAATTTGGAAGTATAATCAAACTCCGTGGGCTCAATGCGATTGGGCGAAATTGTGTACATATCTTACAACTGCGCGAGCACTAGGCCCTTTATACACACACGTTTTCCATGCCGTGTAAGCTACGGTTTGCTCGCCGTGTGTAGGCACGGTCGTCAGTGTTGTACGAGTTTGTTGACGAACAAGTTTTTTCTACGGCGCGGGTTATACGCCGTACTATAAAGAAACCGTGCCGTGTACAAAGGGCCCTGGGGATTATCATACAGATGCAAATTGAGCTGCACCTTTTATACTTACCAAGATATTTGCCAGCAGTTTCTTCGTTCAAATCGCTTTCCTAAGTACTAGTTTGATTAAAATGAACATTTAGGACTTATTACATTATTTATAAATTGTAACCCTAAATTGTTGTGATCATGATGGTAAAAATATGTTAGTTGACATATTTTTACCATCATGATCACAAGAATGTAACGTTATTTATTGCATTTGTATATTATCATCATTTAACTACAAAATTATTACTCATCTTACTTTTATTGTACTAAGCGAATGATTTTAGAGGTTCGGATTCGGTTTATCCAACCTAAAAAATCCACGCTAAGCCTCTTAATTTCGTTTATCGAACTAGCCCTAGGGTGGATTTTTTGGGTTGCATAAATTGAATGGCCCAATTTTAGACGCTAATTACATACATGGGTGTATATTTCATATTTTTTTAGATAATTTAGACGTAGTTAAGCATTTAAATTAATGTAAAAACAAATCTTAAACGTGTATTCTATATTTGGGGCCGTATAGTGTAGTGTTGAAGCCACCATTGTTCTAGTGCAAGAAAAAGACGAAGCTATATGGCGCCTTCCTTTTTTCGCAACAGCACATTAATGGCCTTATTTATATACCTACCTATTAGATAAGTTGTGTCATTATCATTGTATTCTTATAATAAGTGTCGCGGACAACATGTTTTGTTGTGTTGCATGAAACAAGCTTCATTATGTTTGTAACAAGTTTACACATTGTCATTAACGGCTTCTGAAATAAAATACAGATCTTTTATATACAAGTTTTATTTCGTTTCCATTTCGACCAAAATTTTAGCAAGTGATTAATCAACTTTCTAATCTAAACTAAACACATTCTACTACAGATAGGATGATTGCACAATCTACATGACAGATTTCTGCCGCTTCTTGCGGGTTTCGTTTTTAATTCGCAAATAGGTGCATGAAAATAAATTAATGTTAAAAGACCTGTAGACTAACTGGCCGCACATTGAGCGCCATTTTAACATACAATTATGTACTGTAAGTGCTTTATTTTCAGTTACATAAATATGTATCAAAATAATAGGCTTCGGGGCGAAGATAAAGTTTCGTAAATTGTATAACAGAGAATCCCTTTTCGGTGCGCAGCCTAGTCACACGTCATACAGCTAATGTCAATAAGAAGGGTGCGCATTGTCTGTGTCACAGGCGGCTTCTAGAACTTTCTAGAAGGACGAGCGGATTGTGGCGGGAGCGCTTCGAAATTGGTTCGCGTTAAAATAATCTAGATTATAATTAAATAATACCTTAACTAACCCCCTCCTAGACATAGTTAGGAACCCTGGAAACAGAATTAAATCAGCTGGTCTTATAATAGACAATGCATTTTTGTAATAGCATGTCATCATTATCATCTGCCTAACCTTTTCCCTACTGTGTTAGGGTCGGCTTCCAGTCTAACCGGATGCAGCTGAATACCAGTATTTTACATGGAGCGACTGCCTATCTGACCTCCACAACCCAGTTACTGGGTAATACCTAATACGATACCCCTTGGTAAGACTGGTTGGCAGACTCGGGCTTCTGACGACCCGTAACGACTGTCAAAGATCCACGAATGAAAACTGGGACCAACGGCTTAACGTGCTTTCCGAGCCACGGAGGGGTCTTGATATGAGAAGTTGGTCACCCATCCACAGACCAACCGCGGCAAGCGTAGCTTAACCTGATCGATGAACCAGTGCAGCTGCTATTACTTAGCCACAAGCGCCTAATAGCGTGTAGATATTCCAATTGAAGCCATTCTCACGAGAATAATTTTTAAAATTTATTTCGCTGTCCCCTAGTGGTGGACATCGAGAATAAACCATTCCACTGCATGGCTTAACAAACAATATAAACATAACTTCACGCCTGTATTCAGCTAAAGGAAAGGCAGAGGTGTACCATAGTACTTCCACGTTTCGCCAATTTTAAGTCCTATGTAATAGCCCGAGCCTGTTGCCATCAACCTGGAACAAATCTAGAATCCTTGCTGTTAATGGGGCTTTCTAATGGAAAAACCCAATTACACTTTTACGTAGAAATCGAACGAACCCGGAACTCATGCTCAACAGTACAGTCCTGTAGTCGACAGTGGCCCAGTAGTCCTTGTGACTACAAGAGCAACATGACCGCTATCCTCAGTGCGGGTATACAGGGTACCAGGGACATTGACGCGCAACCCTTTTTACCTGTTACCCTGGATTCAGTACATAATTCTGAACCCAACTGCGTCGAAATATATAGCCGATAATTAAAAAAAATTTTGTTGTTCCATACATTGTAGCCGCGTGGGTATAGCACTTTTCTATGAAACAGCAGATTTTTTTTATAACTGACAAAAATGTCTACGCTGGTCTAGAAACATGCTGAATTCATGGTTTCAGTTTCCCTGCTCCCACCCTGTATGAAAGATGAAGAATAGAGGTACCTACCTCGAGTCACCGTGTCAAAAGCCGAAGCAGAATCAAGGGGGCAACCACCACCTCTTATAGCAGATGAAGAGATGGAGCTATACTTCCTATACACGGTCAAATTAAATTAGCTAGACGTGACGGGTATCCGGGGGATCGATATCTAAAAAAAAAAAAACAAAATAAAAAAGATTTGTTGACATTTTTTTTTTTGAGTGTGTTACGTGACGTCATCGAATACGTAACACGTCCCTGTAAGTTGACTAATACGAAACACTTAACAACAAATGCATGATGCTACCACGAAAAACTCAACGCCGCAGCCATGCGATCTCGAATAACCAAATCTCTGTATCCTATTGGGCAGAAAGAAATGGAATTTATATAAGACCATTGAAGAATTAAATAAGGAACAAAAACACACAGAATTGATGGTAGAAAAATTAAATTCACAGTCTCAAGAAACCAAAAAACAAAGAAAAAAGAAAACCGAAGAAAAAATTAAAAACATTTGGAAAAAGGAAACAATGGACTTAACCACATTTTTAGATGGATACTTGTGCTATTTTAAACGATAACTTTTTTAGTTTTGGTTTCTTTTTCGTTAGAGGTTTGGTTATTCGAGATCGCATGGCTACGGCGTTAAGTTTTTCGTGATAGCGTGCGTTCGTTGTTAAGTGTTTCGTATTAGTAAACTTACAAGGAACGTGTTATTCGATGTTACACTTTTGTAAGTCACGTAACACACTCATTTTTTTTTTGGGGTTAACGACAGTAGGTAGTGTACTTAAAACTTCAGTTTAAATGACAGTTTTTTTGTGAAGATTTCACAGAGGGGATGGGCATCGATATCAAATCAGGATAAAACAAAACAAAAAACTGTTTTTCTAAACTCATATGTTTAAAAGTTAAATAAACTACCAGAGGTCGTGGTCGTGTTAAGATATCGATACCATCGCGTCCTCGGAGTTTCGCTAGCTAATTTAATTTCCCCTGTATAGCTTCATCTCTTTCTCACACTGAAGTACCTAATATTAAAATAATACCACAGAATACTTAAAGTACTACGTACAGAAAGGACACTCCCTTCCCCGCACTAACATCAGTTACCGCACCTCACCCCGCACTTCGGCGTATTCGTCGCAGTTCTTTAACAAGAGCGCTCGCAAACACAAGTACCTCACGCACACATTCATACGTATACAAACGTCATTTTTTAATGTAGTAGTAGTAGGTAATTATTTTGCGAGCGTTGTATGGAGTGTCCGGGGTGTGATAATACTGCTCTATGAGGTGGTGGTACAGTCACAGTTAATTAATCGGTCGCAGGATATCGCGTGATTTCTTATTGTTAATACTATTGTTTAAATTATGTCTCAACTCTCTGCAGCCCATATCTGAATCATCTTTTTCTGAAATATACGGTTTGTGGGCGACCGCCCGGCTTTGGATGCTGTTCACCTTCACGTTTTGTCCCGTTATGTTCTGCAATAAAGAGGGTGGGTAACAGGGTAAGGACCTTATAAGCCTAAGTGTCCAAACACACGATGCAGAAGGTACGCGACCGAATTTCCGCGGCTGATTTTACTGTACGCTATAACGCAACGTAATTTCCGCATAATGAGTCGTCAGTAATTCAAATAGCGTTGCAGGCGTAATTATGCCGAACTTCGGTCGCGTACCTTCGGCATAGTGAGTTTAGACACTAATAGGTTTGCAGGGGTTTTTTCCGCGGCGATTTATTTTTCGCGCATTGGATTTTCAACGCTCTGCTTAGCGCCGAGAGTTTAAAATGCATTGAGCGACAAAATTCCGCCGCGATATTTTTACATCCATGCAAATGTGGGCTAACACTGTTGTTTTACGAGCGTGTTTCCAGCGAGGTGATTGTTCAACAAACTGGTTGCGTGTGCGTAGCGGGGAAACTACGTGTGTGCAACGCGTTCGCCGTGTTTGCGTAACGACAGCGATTGACATGCGTATACAAGAGAGAGTGAGACAAGTGAGCGTACAATTTTGTGAAAACGCTGAGAACACGTCGCGTAGTCGTGGCTAGCTCGCTTAGCATCCGCATTCAGCACGCTCACAAATCGCCTTGCAAGAAACACGCTGGCAAATCGCCAGAGTAAAACGCTTTAAGGCGATTAGACAATAATTACGTCATTAGTTATCTGTGCCTATTTTTCAGTTAATGTATTGTTCAGTCGGAGGACAGACCAATGCCGATGTGTCTGAACAACGTATAAGGCCGCGGTCCTGACAAAGAGTTGCTGTTGCAATCGTCGCGCTCGTTTACGCGACAACGTACTCGATGACGTGCGCGATCAATCAAAACGCGTTTGTACGTCATCGCGTAATCGCCTATTCGCGCGACAATCGCTTTCAGCTAGGTCACAGGGTTAAGCAAGTCCACACTGCGTGCGTTCCCGTGATATGAAAATTTCACTATCAAACAGTATCGTTCGAGCCACGAAAGAAGAAATAAAATACCTGATCATCCAAAGGAGGCTTATAAGTGCGCAACAGTGTCGCATTACTCTTGTCCGCGAATACGGTGCGGCGGTGATGCGCGAACACAGCATCGTGCAGCAGCGAGTGGCAGATACGGTTATGGTCCGTCGACCGCGCCACGCAACGCACCGACCGCAACGCATCAAGCGCAATGTTCAGACGAATACGACCCAGGAAGGCGTAAAGCGATGATTCTTCTTCACATTCCTGTAACATCATAAAAGGAACTTTGGTTAGTTTATGACTGTTTGTTTGGTTGATGTTTATGTCAACATGTCTGGACGGCATGAAACTTGATGGTGAAAGAAACCGTAATATTAACTGAATTAATGAATGAAGAGATAGGGAAATAAAAAGGACAAAGTATTATTGGGTTTTTCTAATCTAATATCATAGCCCGGTTAATGACAATTCGCCTCCTACTACATGGGACCTAAACATAACTTTCGAAATGTGGATGTACTACAGGTACAGCTCTGCCTAACCCTGCGGGGAGATACAAGCGTGATGTTCTGTAATTACTTACCCTTTTCCGATGAACAGCAATGACAACTTCTTGCTGGCGTTTCACTTCTTTAGCCCAGCCCCTGAAATAAGGATGGAGAAGCAGCAGCCATGAAAAAGATGTATATATCCTTCCACAATCTATGTTTCATGCAAGCATCAGCCTATAATGTCTCACAGGCCTCCTCTCGGTGAGAGGGAGTGGGCCGTAATCCACCACGGGCGCCCAGTGTGGGTTGGTAGATGTCACATGTCTTCGAATTTTTGGTTCTAAGACATGCCGGTTTCGTCACGATATTTTCCTTCACCGTTTTGAGAGCAATGGTGTTGAAATAATTTACACAAAGTGCCTGTCTGGGTCTGGACCACCACTGCTCCATGACATTGTATCAATATATAGCCAAAAAACAAAATATATTACACATTGAGTACATTATCTACTACCTACTTAATTGTAGCTACACATTGATACAGTATCTATTATTGAACACAGATTGTAGACAATGAAATGAATTCGTGTGGATGGTTGGTTTTTTTTAGGCTGATTGTACAGACGCCAGCACATCAACCTACCCGAAACTGTCACATTTTCCCAATCAACTTTGAACCTTATGTTTTAGCAATAAAGTTGAAAATCTATTAAAGAAATTTGACAGACTGTAGCAGGTTGATATGCTGAGTCTGTACATACTCTAAGCTCCGATTTTTAATTTGCTACACTAAAATGACAGCTGCGTTCGACCTTTTTTTTTTCAACATGATATTATTCAGTAGGTATTAGCTGTCATTTTGGTCTAGCAAATTAAAATCAGAGTTTAAATAAATGGTTTTAGAGAAATGGGACCAAAGTCAAGTCCAGAACTCACTTGCCAATAGTAATGAAGTCTTCAAGAATACTATTGTCCCTCACGAACATTGGAACGTTCTGGACCTCGGTTTCCTTCCAAACTTCGTTCAACTTTAAAGTCAGGTAATGGGAGCAGAGAACCAAAATCACCTAAACAGAACTTTTTATTTAGGTAGGTACACTACATACTGAGAGGGGATGCCCTATGAGGACATAATTATAGTGACCTCATTGCTAATATTCTTCAGAAGGGTCAGGTGCATAGTACTAGCAACCAGCGTGTGTTTATGACCAGATGTATGTACGTAAACGAGGCAATAGGTGTGTGTTACGATCGTAGTAGGTGGGGTTCTGCGCGAGTTTGTATGTTTGTGTACTACGATCCCATAATAATATATCTGGTGCAGTTGATAGGTACCTACCGATGGCATTTATCTTGGAACCGAAGAACGACTCCAACGATGATGAAAACATAATTAAAACGGAGAGAGAGAGAATGGAAGTGATAATTTAGCCGGGTTCCAAGATGACTGGCTTTTTGAGGCTACCGGTAGGTAGGTAGGCACTATACTGGTAACGAACCCTATCTTCGGTAAACCTTATGTGCATCATTGCCATACAGCATAATCTTGGTTTCATCCGTAAAAAGAAGCTGGCCCCATTGACGTTGAGTCCAAATGCAAATCTTCGCGTGCAAACTGTAAGCACGCCGTAAGCTCGTGTCAGTTTGGGACAATTGGCTGGCTTATGATGTTTCAGTCCACGTTCTTCAAGTCTCCTTCTAACAGTTCGAGTGCAGTCAGTCCATAATAGTCTCGACAGTGATCAGGTGACGATTACGCAGGCTGGCATTTTTTTTTATGGTAGGAAGGGCGAAAAACAAAATTTTCATGACGCTATTCTTTACGTCCGGCTCCACACGGACGTATACGGATGTAATATTAATCTCTAACAATTCAAAACGTTAGTATAAGCTTAATTACATTGCAAATCATTATTTTCTTTTAGGTACTCTAAGAGTCCTTTTTTGATTAGAGAATAATAAGATCACTTGGCAAATGGTTGTTGTTCAAGGTTTTAAATCTCAGAAAGACGTTATACCACAGGAGTGCTACAGGGCTCGTACATGGGGCCTTTATTATTCTTAATTTTTATAAATGGTTTGGCAAGTAAGTCTAACCTCAATCTGTTTAGCCTTTTTTCAACCAAGAATGTTGGGGTCGGTTTCGAATCTAACATGATGCAGGTGAATACCAGTATTTTACATGGAGTGACTGCCTATCTGACCACAACCCAGTTACTGGGTAAAACGAGGCGCCGTGGTAAGACTTTCTGTCAGACTTGGGCTTCTGACTATCTATCCGTAACGACTGTCAAAGATCTACAAATAACAGCCAGGGTAAAGGCTAACGTGGATTTTTAGGCACGGAGGGGTCTCAGTATGCAATAGATGGTTACCCATCCACGAACTGACATGTGTAACTGAACCTTCGATCGAAAAGTGCGGCTGTTATTAATTAGCTAACGCGCCCTCCCTTGTCAAACTCTACCTAAACATTACTCAAAACATATTTTTGTTGGTTGGTATTCGACGCATCGGGCAATTGATCTACTTACTCAAAATTAGCTGACGGGTTTTCATTATTTAAAAAATAAACTTTTAACAAGTGAATACCTAAAATGGACTACTCCAACCAGAAACAAATGTACAAATACTCTACCAAGTATTGTAAGTTGATGATTATTTAATTAGTTCTTAGTTACCTAAGTACATTGTATTCAGAAATTCCATTTTAAACTAGATTACACACACACACTTATATTCCTACGGATTAGTCGATAATGATTGACTTTACGTGTCGCTGTGTTAACAGCGATCCATAAAATAATTCATTACCTTTGCGAATAACATTTTGATCAACGTATTATGCACCAAACAAAGTAGAATAAGTTTATAATGCATCAAAAATCTCAACACCAGTGTCGACGGGAAAAAGTACCCAAAAGTCTGGCAACTTTGGAAAACACATGGAAAAATTCGAACTTCGCGGGTTTCCCTAGAGTTCCCCCTTCAAATCATAGATGTCACTACTGTATTTCCGTAGATTCGAGCCGAAACAGGCGAAAAATGTTACTAGGGCTGCAGTAACGCAAGAAGCAAACCGATCGATAACGGTATTGCCAGGTGTGGTTTTATCGTAGTCCCTTAATGGACGACTTTAAATAATTAATTTTTGACATTTACAAAGTCGTAAATCAATATCCTTGTAAAAACAGTTTTGCCAAAAATCAATATCCTTGTAAAAACAGTTTTGCCAAAAATATTTGACTCATTACAAAAAAAAAAATAACTTCGTGTGCAACAGCAACAGCCAGGTAAAATAGGTATTATCAAGATATTTTTTTTATAATAACGTTATGTTTTATATAAAATATAATTATTCGCGCCTTTTTTGATAAGGGCGCGAAATGCCTAGACTTTATTGGATGCACTGTACAGCACACATACAGAATGCAAAAGGTGCGTAGCGTTGTAGGAACCTAAGTGACGAAAATATACTGAGTACATCATACAACAAAGTCAAAACTAGGTTAAAATGAAACAGCACCATGTTTATCAGTTCCTCTTACCTCTGTGAACTTACGTTACGTCTAGACTTAAAGTCACCCCCTAGCACCTCATCCCCTAGTACCTCAGTTGGCGCTTGCGTAAAAGCAGTATTCCAGCGACCATGACTCGATATGAACGCCATGTGCGTTGTTCGTTAAGTGAAAGAAAATGCTCTACTCGCCGGACCTTTAATTTATAAGAACTAATCAAGAGCCAATTGGGCTCGCATAATAAGGGTTTCGACCAAACTGCACTGGAGCAGTATATGGGCCAGTTTCCCGAACGAAAATTATCGCAAAATGAATGTGTCAAATTGCTGGTCTAATTACTGTATGGTGTGTTATTAATAACCCTGCGCTAGCTCCTCAACTACAGGACATGTAAATGACATAACGCGGGTTTCTGATTGAAGAAATGTAGCAAGTTGTACGCTTCCAGTGGGATGTCATATTATTTCGCAATATGTGCAATATGAGCGGCACTGATTGCGTTATAGAAGAAGCTAAAGAGACGCGTGTCGACGGCTGCAGTTGGCTCTGCTGTTGACGCGTGCCGCTAGTTTGTATGAACACTAGTGTACCTACAACAAAAATATTTGAGCGCGATATCCAAACAAAAATATTTGAGCGCGATATCCAAATTCAGTGGCGGATTTACCAATAGGCAGAGTAGGCTGGAGCCTAGGGCGGCAGATTTTAGGGGCGGCTTTGGGGCTAACATTTTTTAAAAATGCCTTAATGAAATTAAAAAGATTAATATTTATATACCTACCAAGTTTTTTTGGGAAAGTATAAACAAAGTGAATGCTCAAATTCAGGCTTCTATTGTAGATTTTATCACAGTTGCCGATCTTTACAAATCTCTTTGCAAGTTTTTCGTAGCTGAGGAACGACATTTTAAGTATTTTGATGAAAAGCAGAAGCAGTATACAAAAGACATGGGACATTATTGTAGAGGTCGGTACGGGCGGCAAAATTTGAATAGCCTACTGGCGGCAAATGTGTAAATCCGCCACTGTCCAAATTGCTCGTTTTAGCTCATAAATCGTTGATTTCTGATGCTAGAAATCTCAGTTCAGAAAGCTTAGTCTTTGTTTGTGGAGTTTCTGTAATGCAAGTAAATTACTGGTAAGGGTACGCTCACTACATACATACGCTGACGACTGCGACCACGACTTTCACATGACCGACTGCAATCTTGGCCGCAGAAGCTCCGACCAAGAAGAAAGTTTGGCCTATTTAACAAAATCGACAGGTGACAGGATTGTCGAATTATCCGGCAATCGTACAATTTTTTCATAGTTAGTGCTTTATTAAACAGCATCTATCGTGAAAAAGTAAGTAAGTACATAAAAAGTGAGTAGTACATTGTCAGTTAAATTAAAAAGGACCAAACTGTCTTCTTGGTAGTCAGTCGAGGTCATGGCCAAGTACTTATATAGTGCCCGAGGACTATTAGCCCCAAGAAACATTATACCTCGTCTTCCATTGCCAACTTTATGTTCTTGTATAAGTTATATGCTTCTACAGCTAGGGAAACTTTGAATTCTAGGTCTTCAGACAGCATATGTAATATTGCAAAGGCCTGTAACAATTTTAAAGTATAGGTACACTATGATGGTATTGCGATGCACTCTTTGAAACGAGTTGTTCTGGGGCTGAATTGCAATCCCGACAACTTGGGTTGTTTTTTAGTTTAACGTCAAATACCAATTCGCAGATGTTGGTCGAAAGATGAAAAATTCTTAAAAAACGCTAGGTCTATTTTAAGATGTGTTTTGCCTTTGAAATAAAATCTGCTAATTGGTCTTTCACGGCCGGCATACGCCTTATAGGTACTTTGACCTTAGGGAGCTCTGATATAAAATTAACAATAGGTTGTATATTTCTTACTGTAAAACGTTCGTTTACAGATACCTATACAGATTTCATTTAGTCCTAAGTGCTAAGGGAAAATCCGAGAGCAGTGGAGGCCCGGTGGTAACGGCAGCGACTTAAAAGTTGTAGGTCTTAGGTTCGAACCCAGGCAAGCGCTTTACTTTGTGTAAATCATTTCACCGCCACTGCTCTCAAAACGGTGAAGGAAAACACATCGTGACGAACTATATCCTAGAATGAAAAATTCAAAGACATGTGACATTTACCAACCCGCACTGAGACCGTGTGGTGGATTACCGCCCAATTCCTCTAACCGAGAGGAGGCCTGTGTCCCAACAGTGGGAACGTTATAGGCTGGCATAAGGGAAGAACCATTATAAATTATCATCAGAAATTCGTACCTTAGACATACATGACCCTGCCATGTCTGCGGCGGCCAAACAGATCGGCGTTCTATGACTTGAGCCATGGGCCGTAACAGTAGTGTTGTACAACTCTTTCTGGGCATCCACCGACATGATGGGAAAGTCCAAGTCTGTGAAAAAAATTAAAGCTCTTGCCATCAACTCAGCCTATCGCAATCCACTGCTGAACATAGGCCTCTTCCCTGCACCACAACACCCCGTCCTCTGCCTTCCGCATCCAGTCCGTCCCTGCCACCTTCTTAAAAGATCGTCGGTCCATCTAGCTCGGGGGCGCTACACGCTACGCTTGCCGAAGCGTGGTCTCCACTCCAGGACTCGTTTACTCCACCGGCCATCGGTCCTTCAACAAACATGGCCAGCCCACTATCACTTCAGCTTGCTCACTCTGCAAGCTATGTGGTAACTCCGCTTCTTTTCCGGAAAACTTAATTTCTGAAGCTCCAGCCATATTGTAGCAAATCTTGCACGGGATTCGAGACAAGATGCGTTCGCGCCGATTGTGTCAATTAACTTGTATGGTAGGTATTGAAACTGGCGTGAGTAGTCGCGTAACTTCCTAATCGTTAAAATAATCTACACGCGCTATCGCATCCCGCATCCCAGGCGGGATCAGCCTTAATGTGGCTAAAGCTATGGTGATCTGATGGTTTCGTTCAGGTGAGTCGAGATATAGGAAATATCCAAATAAATCATAATGTGTAGCATTCCGGAGTCTGGATTTGTGAACGATTAATGGTAACAGGCAATATTATACTGGCGAATCGTGGGTATACCTAAGTACCTTACCTACTTCACCAACTCTTCTTCCTAGCACTTTCTGGACAGGCCTCATAATGCTAAGAAATAGACAGTAGCGTCTTTCAAACAAAATAAATAATCCGAAATATTTTCAACCTTGCAGCACTCCGTCTTGGCTTAGCGGAATTCCGGCGGTTTGGCATCCTTCACGAAAGACCGCTGCCAGCAGGGTTGCTATTGTAGCACCACGGTTCACCAATTTTGGGTTCTAAAATTGAAGACATGACTTGTCTGATTCATCGTCACCTACGGGAGATTTCGCGGCATTTTTTTTTTGGGGCACTGTATAATCAATGCACTGCTTCGCCGAGAGTTGTAGATCCAACAGTATGTTTTTATGACGTGCTGGGATGCGCTCTGTTGGATTGTCAACGCTCGGTTCAATAATAAGAATAAAAAATCCAGTGCGCCATAAAAAATCGCCATCGTATCATCTCACAAATAAAAACTATCAGGTAGGTCTGAAACTCCGGACAGTGCTGGACGGCGGACATAGACATCTAATACTGTTTTTTTATGTAGCGTGGATATTGGATAAGTCATTTCTTTTGAGGGATATTCCCTTCACATCTCAACTAGAGATACTCCTGTAGAAGTTGGAGTCTACTTAAGCCGTCCAAACACATGTATGATAGTCATGATAAAATTAACAATTCACTTCACTCCCTGCCCCAAATGTGATTCTGGCCCGGGAACCAAAACGGCATTCAAGCAATACTAGCCTTTCTAACCCGATAAAATTTATCAACAAAAACATCAAGTAAACATTTACCTACCATACCTACTCCCAAATCTAACAACACTATGCTAAACTAATTGCCACAAACCCTTCACTGCTCGTACCCTACACTTAGTTCCTGATCAGATTCGAGGGTAAGGTACCTACGTAGGTTCCACAGAGCGCAGAGCCGCCTCGCCGGCCGCTGCTAGAGATGGGACTGTAAGCACTTTCCATACACACCGAGCGTGTCGGTGAGCGTCACCATCAGGTAATAATAGAAACTAACGCCTTGTGACAATTCTAACAATGTCTGTGCCAGGCGAAACTTGCTTAGCGATTATTGCCCGGACGGAACTGAGCGTTTAGTGCTTAGGTGACGGCAAACTGAATAGATACTCACATAGGTATTCACAATCTCTCGTGACGACCGATAGGTAGCGCGGTCGGTCAGCGCTAATTCTTGTCAACTGATGAAAGTCGATTTATTTACTATAGCATAGCATAGGCCGCGCGCACCTCCTGGCTGCAATCAAGACGCCGTTTTTGACTCGCTGGATAGGTTTTCAACGCTCGGCGCAGTACCGAGAGGTGAAAATAAAGCGCACGATTAAAAATCTTCGCGTTAAAAATCGCCCGTGCGTACTTGGGCTAAATATTGGCGTCTTGATCACAGCCGGCGCGGCGCGGCGGCGCACGCGGCTGTTCCATGCTCTGTGGAAGTACGACGTACCGCATTGGAGGCTCCGACATTGGCTCGCCAAGATACTAGGTGGCCGACCGCATCGCCTGCGCGGGCGATGTCACAGACCAGCGCTAGTGCGATGCAACGCACTGGTAGCTTCGTCATCTAAAACGAAAATGGATAAATAACTAGGTAATAGATGGAAATGATAAAAGAATTGGTGGATTTCGTGAAGGCATACTATTTTTTTTATCGGTAGGTATGTAATAAATTAGTCTTAGTGCAGAGGCTCTTAGAAGAGAACCTACTTGGTCGACCGCACCTGCATTATTTAATGTGTAAGAAGGATAAGTACCTAAATTACATTTGAATCGGGTCGTTCCCGCTCGTTAATAAATACCCCGTCGTTAACACTATTAACGACTGGGAATGTTTTGTTCCACTCGTTAACATCAGTGTTGAAGAACGCGACATTTTTTCCTAATTGTTCGCCCCTCGTTCCGCATCTAATAACTTTATACCTAACATTTATTTTGATTATCTATGATTCATTTGAATTCATAAACATGTAAGGTTTTATGCATTTTAAATGTAAACGTTGAACATTAAACGATATCGTTATTAATTTGTTGCCTCAAACATCGTGATCATTAAAGCACTTTCAATAACCGTTATAACATATTTTGTTTCATTTCACTTTTCCAACTAGACGAAAGGTATTGATTGATTTTTATGTAAAAACTACAGGCATTCTTGGATTTTTAAGGGTTGTGGTGGATAGCAACCTTACTAAGGTTGCCGATACAAAAAAAAACAGAATCATGGTAGTTAAAAATATCTTAAGGGGTGACAATTTTCGAAGGATTTCAATGTATTTTTTGGAATTTCCAGAAAAATAGATTTTTTTTTCTTTTTTCTCGCGTAGTCATGGTGCCCGCTAATCGTTGAATTTTGAGACACGTTGTATATGACTGAGTTACGCCCGTGCCCAAACATACATCTATGTACATACGTGCAAACGTTGAGAGTTACCTAAATTAATACACGAACATATCACGCAGTCGTCCGTTCCAACGGTTTTCTTACATCCTTTCTGTATCTACCCGACCCATATACAGCCGTCAAACACAGCGAATGTCAAACTGATTCGTCTAATAGCCCAGAAAATATTCAATTAGGAACCGACCTTTTCAAACTGTGATTATAACAAAAAAACAAAGTTGCACGAATTTTATAATGATTGCAGCGTAACACTGGGTTAATGCGTTTCTAGTAACAACAAAACATTGAGAACCACGTCCCTAGATAGTAAAAGAAACAGTCGCTAACTACCAGCGTTTACTTCAATTGAATAGTCCAAGTAGGAAGTCACGACTCCCCTTGCGAATGCACGCGACTCACACAGCAATATTAATAGCACTGTCCGTCGGTATGAGCTAAAGGAATTACCACAAGTGCTACGAGTGCCCCTCGTCCAGGCCAAACGTGATTACATCCCGTAATTACAAGATATTGAGAATTGATATTAGTCTATGCATAAATCAACGACGTTGTGAAAGTGGTGTCTCGAACACTTGAACCTATCGAATGTGCAATGAATATGCTTGTGAAATCCATTCACTAAGTATTTCAGATTAAGTGGTCAAACAGCCGGCGATTGTGGGAAAAATTAAAAGATGTTTTCGGGGCTTACCCCTCGAGTTTTAATTATAGTTTGGACTAGCTGAGCCCGTGGCTTATTCTCGTGCATGTCGGGTTTTAATTTTTTTGTGCAGTCTTAATTCTTTTTCTAAAATAAAGCCAAATATAGCCTAAGTTACTCCTATAACATCAGCTAGCTGCCAGTCAAAGTCCTGTCACAATCGGTGCAGCCGTTTCGTAGATTAGCCGGAATTTCAGACAGACCAAAACGTAAAAAAAAATTATAAGTAAGTAGGTACCGTAATCTTTTATAAGCATTTAGTAAAAATCTGTTATTTTAACATTACAAACAGTTGTATAGATTTGAACATGCTAGACACCCTGTTCACAAGATGACAACACTAGCGAAAGAACATCAGCTCAGTACGTAGTGACATACGACCTAAATGAGAATAGCTAATAGCATGGTTGGTATAACTATCACGAATCAAACGTATGATATACTGATAACGAACCATAAGAGCTAAACTCTCAAGGAAATATAAATTAATCGTAAGAAGGTCGTAAAATTGCACTTCTGTGGCTCTGTCAGTAGTTACATAATAATTTCTCCGACTTACCGTAATCATATCCAACAGTTTATACATGCCATCTTCGGACACAAAGTGTTCTCTATAGTCTAGATTCCATATAATCGCTTCCCATATGAAATTTAATAGCGATATTAACCATCTATAATGATAATGTTTGATTATATCAATAAATTGAAAATTAAAATGAACGTCACAGCAACAATAATTCTTCCATTTTATTATAATGTCTTTATGTCCAGTTTATATCGAGAAAGTAACTCATAATTACTATAAAGAGAAACGTCGAAGATTTAATGTAGGTACCCAAAGGGTCTCAACACCTTTGCCCCTCTATAGGACACTAGGACAACATGAGTTAAATTTGTGTACCTTAGAATGACGTCTTAGCTACTGAACTGTAGATACGAGTAACTATTTCTAAACAAGATAAGGTACCTGATTAACGTTTCATGTAATTTCAAAATAATCACATCTAATACATTTTAAATAACACAAACCCTGTTGTCAAAACACGTTACAAATCCAAGAATTTGGCTAGATCCAGAGAAAGAGACATACCTAAGTACGTCAGACTGCTTGAAAAATGAGTTTGTTTTGAACGTTTTTGTCGTTGTCGGGTCAACTCACCTGTCACTGATAATAAAGTGCTTATCAAGTGAATACAGAACCACATCCATCATCCTTTTGGCCAGCCCGTTTACAGAATATGGCCAATTGATGGTCGGGTAGACGATGCAGGTCAAGCGCTGGTTTTTTATCATAGCGCTCGTCAGCAAGCGAAGACTCAATGCTATGATCGCCTGGCTCTTCTCCACAGGCGGCAATTTTTGTTCCATGATGGTGTAACAGAGATCTGAGCAACAGTAAGGACTATGGAATCATAATGTCAGGATGTCGGCTGCAAGTTGTTGGTTAGTATTTATTTATTATTTATTAAAACTTTATGCACAAGTAAAAACTGTAGAAAGGCGGACTTAATGCCTTGGGCATTTTCTACCAGTCTACCTTAGGTTAAATATTTCTAGTGTAGCGGTATCTACAACGCCACATGCGAACTACGCGTCATTCTGACGTCACGCAAAATCCTGCATCTCACAAGCAGAATTTACTGCGCAACTAGCATATATATTAAAACGGCCTGACATGAATCATCGAGCAGTTGCCCACCAGATACAACACCAGTCTGGTCGGAGGATCCTCCCTTTTGATCAGTGAACTTTACACCCCGTTCCTCATACCTCTATATTAGGTTACCTGCATAGCTATTCACAAACACTCGATACGCTTCCGCATCGTATCGAACATTAATCATTGTTATCGTAGGAGTCTTCTAAACGCTGTTCACAAGTCCAAGACCCGAAAATTTTGTTAGTTTAAATCAAATAGACGCCCGCTATTCTTCCAACAGCATTTGCTGTTGAGGGCAAGTCAAATCAGGTTATCGAAATGTCAGGTTTTCGATACGATAGCCTGTCGTATGGTTGTGAATCAGAGCTCTGCACAGTTCTGGGTCAAGGCAATCTCGGTCAGTGTTTTGACGTGACATAATAAATCCGAAAGGATCGGAGCCCGGAAGGCCCTGTCCCTGATATATTTCAATATTTAGATGTAAGTACCTATTTGGTTGGATGTAATCTTTTCTCAAGACCAACCGATTCAATGGTAGTTAAACACCCCACACTGGTTTGAAACGTTTGGCGTGGAGCTCCACTATTTTATTTGTGGAAAATACTTGACCATGTTGAAATCAATCACCCAGTAAAATGGGTAAGTATAGCGCAGCAATAGATTTCATGATCGGACATTGTCAATTCTGAATTTAAGGGATAACAATATAAGTAAATCCTAAGTATTAGTACCTAGTAAATAACTGCCATTAGCTTACTCATAATTATAATAATGCCGTGTGTATCAAACAGGTCTTGTATGACCATTCCGCGTTCAGGGGTGTGGCTGTGATGAGTAGCGACCTGCAATAGTCTTACGCACCAATACAGTATCGGGATTTCGAATGGGCTCTCTGAGTACCACTCAATGTACCACATTATTCTGAAAACAGATGATAATTTTTAAACTGATGATTTATTCGAACTCGGTGAGTGCCGTACCAAACAGTGATGTCATACGAAACGGAAATGTTCCTACGATCACCGGCCTGTCTAACCGCACAGGCTTCATGATTGTAGCCGGATTTTTCCTCTATATGGTAACGTCGGCCACCGTGTATGTATAGACTGTTAGACGAAGCCTTTGCAGGTATATATATGTACTTTGATTATTCTATTCTCACTCTCCTTTTATACAAAGAAAAATATGACAGATATTCACCTTCTAATCAATCCATACTTCCTGACCAAAGTCGGTTCAGACAGAGGTATGGTGCAGACCAATGCTTGAAGAGCTGTTTTACGAATCTCAGCAAAGAGAGCCGGCGACCAACGTGACCTTAGGGTATAGAGACCTGGGTCCAGTAGGTACATCAAGCCCAGAAGCCAATGCCGAGACCTCATCATCTAAAATAGTAAGGTAAATAAGGGCCTGTTTTATGGTCCCCGGACACACTCGTAGTTATGGATTAAAAAGTCTGATATTACATTCAGGAAAATAAGATATATAATTTCAAAGATAATATTTGTTGTCACAGGACTTTCAAAGATCATCTCACACAGGGCAGGGGACAGGGTGTCAGTTTTTCAGATTTTTTTTAATACTTTTAATTTGAAAAGTACATGACCAAGATTTTTGTTTAGTACCGTCAAACGGGGCGAATAGGGATGCAGGGGTGAATAGGGACGAACCTTTTAAAAGCGATTTTAACATTGTCAATATAATATAGTTTGTTGCCAAAAAGGACTCTAATGTGTTTACTGTATTATAATCAACGATTAAGTGCCCTTGTCGACAAAAAACTATATTATTTCTACGCTAAAATCCATTTTAAAGTTTCGTCCCAATTCACCCCTGCATCCCTATTCACCCCGTTTGTAAGTATTCTTCTGATAACTGTCACGACTCGGCCTGTAACCCATTTCCTTTGCTTGACGTTTGATTTCTGAGACATCCTGTACAAAGAAGTGGTAGGTAATGAAGGACCTATTAAAGTGTTTGTAAGTATTTCATGATTAAAGCTAGTGCTTACGGATCTATTGTAAGGGAACACTTTAAGCAGATCAACAACAAAATAAATTAATGTCTTCTTGAATTGTACATCTTTTTGCGAAGAGCTAAAGTTCACAGTCGCAATCCAGTCCTTTCTCGGAGGCAGTTCAGTCAGAACTGATAGTGACATGATATCTGCGAACACAAAACAGCTGAATGATCATGATGCAACTCTGGATGAACCAGATTCATCAGTTTCGACGGGACACGGTTGAACGGCGACCATTCTTCGAGCAACGCAATTATGTTCGTCGGAAGTGAAAGTGCTCAAATTATGGTTGCTAGAACTCACTAATGGAACTGATTCCGAATTCAATATCCCCATTGATACAATAACGTTGTATTATCATTTTTGGGGAAAATCGTTTATTATTTGTGCATCTTTGAATCGGGGGCCCACATCATTGTTCTCCTGTGATTATATTTGTCTCGTAGACATAGGCTAACATGTTTGTAACCATTTCTTAGATTCCATAAAATTGAATGTCATTAAAGAATTCTGCATCATATAACTTATATTGAAAAAGGCATTGGAATCAAAACCCTACCTTATATTTCATTGGTTACTGAGATAGGTCTGATACCTGGCATCAGTATAGAAGAGAATAGACACAGGCGATCTCCAAAGCACTTGATCATGATTGCTGCTATCACAGTGAGGGTGATCCTCTCGTGGCAATGATGACGAGCACGGCACTCGTATCGGAATGCCCAGATGAAACATCTGGATCATATTAAGAGAGCATCATATTAAGAAAACTAAAAACCAGACTGCGGCAAAAAACTTAAGTTAAAAAAAAATGTAAAACTCGCGACAAGCTTTTATAAGTATCATACTAGCTTCTGCCCGCGACTTCATCCGCGTGAAATTTCACCCTCCCCCCATGCACCCTCTTAGGGGTGGAATTTCGAAAAACCCTTTCTTAGTGGACACCTACTCTTCACAAAGAACGCACCCTCCAAATTTCATGTCTCTATAAAGACCAGCGGTTTAGGCTGTGCGGTGATATATCAGTCAGTCAGTCAGGACTTTGTATTTTATATAGGTACATAGATAAATTGTGTAATGACGTTAAAAGTTGATAGTAAAAGTTTTAAAGGAAAAGTTTATTTTATCCTTTTTAGCTTTTTTTTTTTAACTAAAAGCTTGTTTTTAAAAAAGTTTTTTACTTTTTATTTATCGCTGGACAGGTTTTTTTTTGGAGGTTATCTCGCATTCGTATTCTCAGCATGTCCTTTCATTTCCCATATTGTAGGAAAGCATAAAAAACTTAGTCCACCTTTAGCCGACCTTGCCCACGCCCCTATTCGATTTGATCCATACTTCCAGGGACACCCTGTATCAAATCACACTAATATTATAAAGGCGAAAGTTTGTGAGTGTGTGTGTGTGTTTATACCTATGTTTGTTACTTCTTCACGCCTAAACCACTGAACCGATTTAAATGAAATTTGGTATAGAGATAGTTTGAGTCCCGGAAAAGGACATAGGATAGTTTTTATCCCGATATTCCCAAGGGATCTACATTTACGCGGGTGGAACCGCGGGGCGCAGTTAGTATCACACTAATATTATAAAGGCGAAAGTTTGTGAGTGTGTGTGTTTATATGTTTGTTACTTCTTCACGCTCAAACGGCTAGACCAATTTTGATGAAATTTGGTATAGAGATAGCTTGAGTCCTGGAAAAGGACATAGGGTACTTTTTATCCCGATATTCCCACGGGATCGACACTTATGTGGGTGAAACAGCGGGGCGCAGCTAGTAATATTATAAAGGCGAAAGTTTGTGAGTGTGTGTGTGTGTGTGTTTATATGTTTGTTACTTCTTCACGCTCAAACGGCTGGACCAATTTTGATGAAATTTGGTATAGAGATAGCTTGAGTCCCGGAAAAGGACATAGGATAGTTTTTATCCCGATATTCCCACGGGATCGAGACTTATGCGGGTAAAACCGCGGGGCGCAGCTAGTATTTTAATAAATATTTAAAAATGTAATAAAATAAGGTAACTAAATAAATACACGAAAGTAATGGAAGTAGGTATATGTATACTTATTATAGGATCTGTATATACCTATAGTTATTATACTTCTGATCTTAGTATGTTGAAAGTTTTATCAGCACCAAGAAAGTAAACTGCTCCACTGCCAATATTTTCAACATTGACCTTTTAGTCGCCTTTCACGACGTCCCGTCCATGGGCGAGAGTGGATACCTAAATAGTGCAGAATCGATAGCCTATTGGCGCCGATAGTGTTGACAGTTAAACACAACCTACTAAAATCAATTGATTTAAAAGATTTGATGTTATCCTAACTATAATACTGTAAATGCGAAAGTAAGTTTGTTTGTTTGATACCTTTTCACGCGAACCGATCATCCTGAAATTATGCATATACGTTGCTGACAACGTATATGCAAAATTTCAGGATGATCATATCGGTTCGGTCGGTACCTTTCATCCCGAAAAAAAGTGCTGTTTCCGAGGAAAACAACAATAAAGTTATTATGATAATAGATGGCGCCACGCGTCTATTTAACTTTGTCACCATATTTAATTCTGAGGCGGTACGAAGTTCGCCGGGTCAGATAATTAAAATATCATCACACAATGATTACATAAAGATACATAACATCACGCCTGTAATCCTCGAAGGGTTAGGCAAAGTACACCCACATATCGCCATTGAAGTCCCATGTAACAGTGGGCTTACGTATTGTAATCAACCGGACACAAATCCAAACACCGGGCTGCTACTGAGGAAACCTGATCGAAAATCCTAATAATATTTGACATGATGGCCATTGGCGCACGAACGACCTAGGTTCACTTAGTGCTCATACCTACACACGAGTGACACGCGTCGAGGGCAGAGGCAACTACAGCCACCGACACGCGTCGACGGCAGCCGTCGACCCGTCGACCACATGCCGCTCGTGTATTTGAGTACGAGTACTCTAATACATGAGCAGCACGTTGGCGACGGCGCGGCGGGCGTCGACGGGTGGCGACGTCTGCATTTTCCTCTCCTGTTGACGTGTGCCGCTCGTGTGTATGCAAACTTAGCAGGAAGATTTCTAAATCTCAAAACGATAGCTCACCTTTGTGCATAACAGTCCGGGGCAGGAATCAATTTTTTTAAACCCGGGTTTTCATCAAAATGTTTCGCAGTAGTCTTGAGAAGTACGAGCAACAGTGACAGGGTTATGTTCATGTTAATGCTGCTTTCTCCTACAATCACGTAATATTACAGTATTACAGTTGTTGAGCTCTCAACTCTAATTACTTCCAATGATCTACGGGCATTAACACTAATTGATTCGGAACTGGTTTGCATAACCGTCACTATTTTTCGTTTGGTTTAGGTATATTCTACTTAATAAAAAACTTAAGCTCATTTATTTTCTAAGAGATACAGCACAGCCTCGCTGGGTCTAGAAGCATGCAATTTTTCACTCGAGTTCTTTATACACTCGAGTCCTTTATACAGTCGAGTTCTTTATACAACGAAGGATGAAGAATTTTTCAAATTTCATGAACTGACGGGGATAAATAGGGGAATGAAAGTTTTTATGAAAGTTCTTCATTTTTGGCCAAGAGATCCCATAAAATCCCATCGAGCACACGTCTTGTTTATTACAAAATTAGCTTCTGCCCGAGTCTTCGCCCGCATGTATGTCGGAAAATATCCCACGGGAATGTGCTTCCGGGACAAAACGTAGCCTATTGTTACTCCTGACATCACCTGACAAGTGACAAATTTGTCATACAGCGTGGCTCCATGCGTCAGTGAGGTCATTGCAATAGCAACCTTGCGTTGATTCGCCAGAGCAAGTCACTTAGCTCGCAGCGTATTTCTAAGCAGCAAACTATGCGCTTGCCTGTGTGGCTTCGGTTTTAGCTTAGAAATTGTGATGCTTCAAGTGTTGTAGATGTCCACAGACAGGGATGTACAGGGTAGCCTACAGATATTAAAAGAGCGCTTCGGGGATCATCGTCTATTTTCAGAAATACGAACGCGCGATGTTGTAACAACCATGGAAGTACTTCGTCTATGCAATTACAAAAAACTTTTGAGTGGCAGATGAAGATCTGCAACCAAAATAGGTAATCCGAGGGAGAAAAAACTTCATTTACTCGCAATGACAGGTGCACTACCACGAAGTGTGGTAGTACACAGTAATGACAGGTGCACTATCACGAAGTGCGGCAGTACACAGAATTGACAGGTGCACTACCACGAAGTGCGGCAGTACACAGAATTGACAGGTGCAGTACCACGAAGTGCGGCAGTACACAGAATTGACAGGTGCACTATCACGAAGTGCGGCAGTACACAGAATTGACAGGTGCACTACCACGAAGTGCGGCAGTACACAGAATTGACAGGTGCACTACCGCGAAATGAGGCAGTACACAGTAATGACAGGTGCACTACCACAAAGTGCCGCACTACAAAATTAAGACACTGTGCTTGTTACGCTGTGGCGCATCGCTCGTGCTAATTCGAAAACGCGTTACTGAAGCGCATACCTTTTCTGCGGGGTAACTGCGTAACACACTAACAGTAGCAATGGCTTTCATTTTTTAACTGACGAAAAAACGGAGGAGGTTATCAATTCGACGCGTATATTTTTTTTTTATAAGTATATGATCGCATAACTTTTTACAGAGCAGTTCGATTTTGATAATTCTTTTTTAGGGTTCTGTAGTCAACTAGGAACCCTTATAGTTTCGCCACGTCTGTCTGTCCGTCCGTCTGTCCGTCCTCGCTTAATCTCTGTGACCGTTAGCACTAGAAAGCTGAAATGTATATCAATCACGCCGACAAAGTGGTAAAATAAAAATTTGAAAAAAATTTGATACCTAATTAATTTTGAGTCGGCGCCAAACAATCAATGACAAAGATCACTAAATTACCTTAACCTTAAAGAAAATAACCAAATCAAATTAACAATGCATCGTGAAATCTCCAGCAATAAACATAACATTCCAAACAAAAAATGCGTTCTCCGCACGGCTACGATATTAATTTGGTTGTTTGGCGCCGACTCAAAGTTACTTAGGTATACTTACATTAGTTTTAAGAACTTATATTATTATGGTTAAATAAAAAAGGTTTATTATTTTTTGCTTTTCAGTTTTTTCGGAAATTCAATTTTTTTGTTACAAAGTTTTGACAGTTCAACAACATTCATTGCGTTATTCACGTCGTTAAGCATACAATTTTTTTGAACAATGAAGCAATGGGTTTCTAATATGTATCCTTCAAAATGATTCAGATTGTGATTGACAGTGTTACGCAATTAGGGTGCTGGTTTAACTTAACCTACATTTAAAAAAATACAACACTGTCTTACCCAATTTAACGTGGATGTCCTGGCAATTCTGAGGGTTGATGTCATAATGCGGCAGTTGTCTTTGAGGAAAGTAAGGGTTAAAACGGTAGCAAATGTTCTCAACGATGTTTTCCTTCATCATTTCTATGCCTGCAAAATCAAAACCACTTGAAAATCAAACAATGGAAAGAAAGCAAATATGATGACGCTATTGTATAATAAGTCCAGTCATTTACTCACAAATTATATCTATATACAGGGTTATTGGTAAAACACTAACAACCACCTAAGAGGTCATTGTACTCATAATTATGAACAACGGTTAATATGGGACCAAATCTGAAATCGCGAAAAAAGAATCAGCTGTTCCCTATATTTATGTTCGTATAACTCGTCAAAATGTAGGGAACAGCTGATTTTATTTTTTTATTTTATCAAAACTACCCCTCAAAGGAGGTTTTGGGGTGTTAAAGTTTGTGTGGAAGAATTTTAAAGCGCGGTACGATTAACTCGAAACTCAGTATTAATACTTTTGACAGAAAAGAATCAATAATAAGTGTATGGGGCTTTCGACAATTGACTCCTGGACGGGACAAAAAGTAGTAACTAATTCGATTTTTGAGGGGAATTTAGTAAGTGGCTTGATTATCTAACTCAAAAAAAAAATTGTGTAAATTTTGAACCTGAAACTTGGCACAAATACTTATAAGTAAATTAAGTTCGTAATTTTTTGCTATTCTTAACTACCCTAAATGGAGATTGCGGGTGTCAAATTTAGTATGGAAGAATTTTAATGCGGGGTCCCATATAACTCGAAACTCAGTATATAAGACCAAAATAAATAATGAAGTGGTTCAGGGTTTTTAGAAAATCTACCCCTAACGGGGTGAAGGGGGTAGTCAATTTCACAGGGGAGTATTTTACTACGTTGGTAAGTATAAATAATTATAATCTTTAAGTTAAGTTATATAAAAATTCCAGACGATGTTTCAAAATTCCACCCCTATTATGGCACAGAATACTTAATAGTACTACGTACCTATGGATAAAAAGAGGGGATACAATTTATATGAAAAATCTTATTCATTTGGTTACTAAACTTGAAACTTGGCAATATTTGGCTCAGTAGGTAAATAATAAAGTTTGTCACTTTTAGTTAGAAAAATATGTATCCCGCTGTCGGATTAACTCGAAACTCGGTACTACTAAAACAAAAAAATTCACGCGGACGAAGTCGCAGGCTCTTTGCAGTTTTCCTATATTATTATGAAAAGACCCGTAACAAAAGTAGTTTCACAATTACTTCTTCATGTTACTTAGTTCTGTTGTTGTTGTTACTTAGTTCTACGAATATCTCATCATCATCATCATTTCTGCCGAAAGATGTCCACTGCTGGACATCAGCCCCCCCACAAGCACTTCCTCTTCGACCAGTTTTATGCTTCTCGCATCCAACGGGTTCCTGCTGCCTTCACAAGATCGTCGGTCCACCTTGTGGGAGGCCTTCTAATGCTACGTCTTCCGGTACGCGATCGCCACTCCAGAACCTTTTGGCCCCATCGCCCATCTGTTCTGCAAGCAATGTGCCCTGCTCACTGCCAATTAAGTTTGGCAATTCTTCGGGCTATGTCGCTTACCTTGATTCTCCTGCGGATCTCTTCATTTCTGATTCGATCACGCAGGCAAACTCCAAGCATAGCCCTCTCCGTTGCCCCTTGGGTGATTTTTAGCCTTCTAATAAGGCAATTGTGAGCGACTACATTTCAGTGCCATAGGTCATCACTGGCAACACGCACTGGTCAAGGACTATCGTCTTAAGACACTGCGGTATGTGGGACGAGATGATATTGCGGAGCTTCCCGAACGCTGCCCAACCGAGTCGGATTCGACGATTGATCTGTTTCTCAAAGTTGGACCTACCTAATTGGACAGTTTGTCCTAGGTAAACATACTCGTCCACGACTTCAAGTGTAGCGTTTCCGATCTTCATGAGAGTGGGTGTTACATGGGCATTTGACATGACCTTCGTTTTGTCCATGTTCATTTTAAGACTCACTCTTTCGGAGGCTCTACTGAGGTCAACGAGCATTGTACTGACGTCCTCCATAGTCTCAGCCTTGACTACGATATCGTCGGTAAACCGAAGGTGTGTTATGTACTCGCCATTGATGTTAATGCCAGCCCCTTTCCAGTCCAGAACCTTGAAGACATCCTCCAGTGCAGCGGTGAACAATTTTGGAGAGATAACGTCTCCCTGTCTCACACCTCGCTGCAGAAGGATAGGTTTCGAGGCCAGCCCCCTTATTCACAAACACTCGATATGCTTCCGTATCGTATCGAACATTAATCATTGTTATCGTAGGAGTCTACTCAATGCTGTTCACAAGTCCAAAACCCGAAAATTTTGTCAGTTTAAATCAAATAGACGCCCGCTATTCTTCCAACAGCTATTTGCTGTTGAGGGGAAGTCAAATCAGGTTATCGAAATGTCAGGTTTTCGATACGATAGCCTGTCGTATGTTTGTGAATCAGGGCTCTGATCCTGAAGTCGGACTAACATAGTGGCGTTTTCGTATAGACACTTCAGCACTTCGATGTACCCATAGTCGATCTGGCACCGTTGAAGAGACTGCAGTACAGCCCATTTCTCGATTGAATCAAAGGCTTTCTCGTAGTCCCCAAACGCTAAGCAGAAAAGCAGGTTATTATACTATTCGGTCTTCTGTATAACCTATTGCAGTGGCGTACGAATACCTACCTAAACAAACTCGATTCACCCCTGACGCGTGACGTTATTGCGTTCAGACACACAAACGGCATGCGTTAACGACAGAGCCAACTGCAGCCGTTGCAGCGCGTCGACGTATTTCGACGGTTGCCGTTACTTCTGCCGTTGACGCATGCCCCTCATGTTTAAGCACACTTATCACACTTTAACTCTGCAACATGACATAAAAGGAAGGATCATTATTCTCTGGATCAAATACACAACAACCAGTTCCAAACTTCAACCCAGAGTTCTGGTAGATATTGAATAGAAAGTTAACAATAAAGGAGGCGTCAGAGGCGATCAAAACAGGACGGTTCATTCATTTATCATCGTCTAAGCGCTTATTGTCAGCCGGTGAACCGGCAAACTAACAATAATTGGCTGTATATTTTCTAGTGCAAGAAGAAAATGGTACAGTTTATGGCATTGAGATGACAATATTATTAAGATAGTCAGTGTTGCCAAACATGTTTTATGAGTAGATCTGAAGCAAAAAAATCCAAAATGCTCGTTTCTTGCTTTCCGTGTCTAGCCTAGGTCTACCATCTACTGATTCGAGTGTTTAACCCAAAATTTATAAAAAAGTAAGCTGAAGGTATGCATTTTCAATTTTTTATTCTTTATCTTATGCTGACAGTAGAATTACTGTTCTAAAAACACTATTTTACTATTTTCTACAGTTTTTAATGGTTCACTTGATGTTTTTTAGTTTGTAGAATTGGCAACACAGCTCGTAGTAGTCGTTGACCGATTTACGCTTCAAGTTTGTGTTACGACCCCATTCGGTAATTCAGTATATTATTATCTAGACGACGTTATGCAAACCTTATAGACTCTATGTACAGTTCAGATCAATATTTCACAGCAAATTAAATATCTTAATTTCATTCACTGGCAGACAACGGACAGCCTAACAAAATCGCCGCTGGAAGACATGATCAACCTCCAATCTTGTGATAACACGGTGTTTAAGGACTCTTATTGGGTGAGTGATATTGAATACTCTCAGTCGGCATCATCCCACTGCAGGGCAAAGGCCGCCCCCCATCTATAAATTCATCCATTCATTCACAAACAGAAAATGCACAGCCTACACCGCTGGGTCTAGAAGCTTGAAATTTTGCACAAATGTACTCTAGCGCCAAGATACAACGAAATTGATCACTAAATAAAGATTTTTGAAAAACATTCCCCATGGTCATAGTTTGTATTGCGTTTAATTTAGTAAATACATAAACTTCTGTTTATAAGTAAAAAACTTTTTAAGAAAAAAAAAACCGACTTCCAAAAAACACCACAAAGTGAAAAATAACTTTAATTTCGGAAGTCGGAGTCTTTGGATCTGTATTTTAGTTATTTGCCACCGACTTCCGAAATTAAAGTTATTTTTCACTTTGTAGTGTTTTTCTGGAAGTCGGTTTTTTTTTTCTTAAAAAGTATTTATTTCACGCTTTTTAGTGGGTCTGCTTATAATTTATCTAAGTAACAATAGCCTAGTGATCATCGCCTTTTACAAACAAAATATTGCTTTTCCCGATGCAGGGAAGTTAATTGTTTAGGAGTTCTCCAGGTCCACCATCAGCTCCATATCACCATTCACATTGTGACGAGCATGAATTGCTTAGCAACCATATTTAAGTAATCGAATCGCAACCCGTGAAATACTTAGATATTATTGAGTAGTTCCGGTGGCCATCTGTGGTCTTCATCATCAGTTCCACTTCACCAAATGGTGCTTTCCGAGAGCAAGTGCACGAGTTACTATAAAAAATACCCAAATCGCTATAGGTGTGCCTATAATATTTGAAGAGTTCCTTCGATTTCTCCAGGATCTCATCATCAAATCCTGACCTGATGTTTTTAGACTAGAAGCTGATAATCCTGGCTGCAGCATCAGGCCAGACTTATGTCAACATTGCATTGAACTTAAAATTTAGTCCTGTTTAAAATGAGCCCAAACACGACTACGGTGCTGTTATTTCAAGGTTTGTACTTTTTCTGATGCTCCTGGCTTCAGCATCAGGTCTCTATGTACTTCGGTGTTCCTCATTAACAGTACGTTTATCCACACATCGAGCCCTTTTCAATGAGCCTAAACACGATATATCTGCTGTTAGTTGTCGAGGAGTTAGGTACTCTGCAGACTATCCTGACTGCAGCATCAGGTCATGACTTGATGATCATGAGACCAAATGTGACAAATGCCCTATCAAACATCAAAACAATTTACTAAAACAGTCCTTGCCTGTTTGAGTAACTTCTTACTGTTAAGGAGTTGTACCTTCCATCATCAGCCCAGCTACCTGAGATGGTGACAACCATACGCAAATAAACAAGATACTTCATAAAATATGCGAAAAACAATAAGTGAGCCTATAAAATTTGAGGGTTGCCCTCGATTTCTCTAAGATCCCATCATCAGATCCTAACTTGGTGACAATGGGACCACCTCAGAACTATCTACTTTCGAACAAAAAAGAATTTTGAAAATCCATCGACAATTGGCGGAGTATTCGATGAACAAACATAAAAAATAAAAATAATAATAATAAAAAACATACAAACAGCCGAACATAGTACCTCCTCCTTTTTGTGAAGTCGATAAAAAGATAGTTGGTATCAGCGTTTTTGACAAACTCATCCCATAGAAGATACTGTGCCCTAGAAGAGCGGTGGCCGCACTTAACGGCCGTACTGACAGCTGTCATGAAAATGATGACAGCGACAAAGATTTAGTTTTGACACCTCTGACACACAATGACGCAGTGACTTATAACTCGATTGTCATGGAAGCGCTACGTGAGCTCTCAGCTCACTCTTCTCAATATGGACACTTTTTTGCGTGACTATGTACGGCGGAGAGAGCAAGTCTAGCGATTTAAATCTTTGGGAAGCGGGGTTTAACTTACGGCCAGTTTCTTCATTAACAACTAAAGTAATCAGTCAAAATATTGACTTTTACATGACCTTTACTGATACTACGGCAAATGGTTTCTTCATTCAACTAACAGCTAAAATAGCGAAGAAACAAATTTAACTGTTACTTTGACTTTTGTGACGTGACTTTGGCTGTTACTATTGATGAAGAAACTGGCTGTTAATGTTGTAAAATTGTAGATTTTCGTGACGGACAAAAGCGGTTCCGCCAAAGCTTACGGCTCCTTAAGAAGTTACCGATGGAAAACCCCATCAGGCACACGGCTTGTTAATAGATAAATCTTCAATACCAGCTTCCATAAGTTCCATAACAATGATTAACGTACAATTCTCCGCTGTATCGCACGCCAGCAGAAACACGATCTCCAAGAATATTGAAAACCTATGGCCCTCGGCGACAGCAACCATTCTACCGATGGTATTTCTCAGGTTCGGGGCTGCCGCAGCCAGGGTGTGTCGCAGGCGTACCGTCCCTAGACCCCGAATATTGTCGGGAGCCGACAGGTGAAAGAGCATAGCTTTGGATACTATGAGGAACTGCTCATCTTCATCCAACCTTATCAGCAGGTACCCTGAAAAAAAGTTATTTGGTTTAGGTACGTCCAGATAAGAAGAGTTAAGAAAGCGCAGTAACCTAGAAAAAAATCAAGTTTCACCCGCCCGCGCCTCCTTGCCTAACCCTCTCATCGAACACGATGCAATACCTTCCCGCCTGCAGAAACGCCCGGCATATAACTAGGTTATATTTGAATTAGAATCTTCTGTAGTAATTATACGCAAAATAATCAAATGAAACGGTTCTTTTCAATATAGGTACCTACCTAAGTATGAACGCTGTGTGCAATTAGGTATATTATTCAAAATTATTACAATTTTGTCTGTGAATCTGTTACCGATGCCAGTATTATTTACCTGAACATAATCTGGGGGCACGGTAGTGCCTCCGCCAAGACGAGCCAAGCGAAGCGCAAAGGCACTAGCTACCTTTTCTCGAAGTCCCTATCCATTTGCATAAAATTTTAAGACCTAATATAACTTGTCATACTTTTAATTCTCCTAATTATATTTTCACATAACATTATTTACGCATAACAGCTTGTTTACGCATAATTTTTTTAAGCATAATTTCTTTAATCTTAATAATGATTAAGCATAACATTCTAAAGCATAAATTTAGCATGCTCGTTTTATTTCTAACGACGTCAGGTCGACGGGAGCCCCGCTGCGCGGGGCTCTTATTCCTGTCTGCAGGGTTTAAAGGAACCTAACCAAACCGAACCTCAGGGTGCCCCTGACGTCGTTTAGTATATGCGAATTAAATTTATGCCAAAACAAATTAGCCTTAAAAATAATTATGCCAACATAAACTGTATGCCAAAAAAACATGGTAAAGTATTATTATGCCAAAACAAGTTATGCCAAAATAGTTGTGCCACCAAAGTATATTAGGAAAAAGAACATTATGCGAAAAGAAGGGATCCCTTCTCGAAGCGCTTCGGCGTTTTTTTGAACCCTCATAACTTGGATTTGATTACACCAGATAAACAAAATTCTCGGGATTTGATGTCAACAGTGGACTTATTAAATATATAAAGTTTCAATTGCATAGATCTTATACATAGATTTTATTGATATCTAAAAAACCCGATTTCGTCACTGACTCACTGAAGATCATCAAAATTCTTAGGGTACTTCCTGAAGTCCTAGAAATCTGAACGGAGATGGCAGTTTTTGGCATTGCTAATTTTGGAAAGGTACAGAATTCAAAGCTATTTAAAAAATAAGCGCTTATTTTTATGTATTGATAGCCAGATTAACTTTATTATTGAGAATTGGGATTAAATCTCGTTAAATATGAGAAGTTGAGCAGCCGGAAACAAGGCTTTTTGGACTTGTTATACTATATGACAGTGTTGTCATGGCAAACAAACAAACATGACTCTTTAGAAGATGACCACAGAGTACTTTTTGATAAACTAAGATGACACACAAAACTTCACAAGTCACATTCGCTCGCTCGCTACTATTTTGTGCTGGTGTGAATGTTTTGTGCGCCCAAAGTTTTACGTGGATTTTTACAACGACCTGGCTTGCTTTTGGATTTCGAAGACTCCTACCTTTCTGAACGACTGTTGCTAGACTTGGACCTCGACGTTTCTTATATGCTCAGATTATTATTTTATTATTATTGATTATTATTATTCCTATTATATGCTTAGATTCCGATAAGTGAGTCTCTAGAGTCTCCTGAGTTTTCTGTGACTACTGAGTTTAATTAAAACAGACCGAGTAACTACACTTGAAACTGTCATTAGGTCTATGATCAGTGGGTAAATCATTGAACTAAACAAACTTCAACAAGTAGTTATTTATCATTTTTGAAGTCATTACAAAGCATAATTAGCAATATGTTATGCATACAACAAACATTTATGCGTTAAAATAGTAATAGAGGTAAAATAACCTGTTAAAGTACAAACATTAATGCACTTAACCTCACTTTTACAAAAGTTAAGATTTCTCTTTAACCCCATTGTAATTATATTTTATTTATTTTTTTAACAAAAGCTCATAATATTCCCTATCAAACCATGCCACTTTTATTTCTGTGGAAACTAAAAAAGTTTAATGCCAGCGTTCTATGAACTTCTGCCATTCTCCTTTGGTATGTAAGCTAGTATTAGTACCCAAACAACAAAACAATACTAAAACTTGGAAAAAAATATAATAAGCAACTTAAAAAAAGAAGTGAAATCCCAACAAAAACATTTTCATGTAAAATGTCGCCAAGACGAGACTATATAGCTCGCACTGTCAAAAAGTTATCAGATCTCATGTAGACCCAAGCTTCTGACTCTGCACACCCTAATTCTACAAGCCTTAATTTTAAAAACTCTACAAATTTGTCAAAATATCGATACCTTTATTGGCAAACCAGCCAACTCCATATGAGCAAATTTTTCAGGAGACACAAAACTGTATACTTATCTACTTAATATTTTTTGTAGACTAAAATCAAATCAAAAATTTTTTTGACGTGGAGTTGGTTGGTTTGCCAATTAAGGTATCGATATGTGGCTTGGCGGTTTCGCTACCGTCAAATGGGCGTAAGGTGAAAAATGTATTCAATGTTCATTACTCTTTTCTGTTATACATACAATAATTCTTGTACTCGTAGTAACGAAATGACCATGGCAAGCCTCAAGGTGTAGAGTTTGTGAAGTTAGGGCTTGCAGAGTTAGGGCGTGTAGAGTTAGAAGCTTGGCTCTCATATAGTCTCGTCTTGGCAACATTTCACATGAAAATGTTTTTGGTGGGATTATTTTATTGATGCTTATTTGTCAGTTATAGTCATTGATTAAAAAATCGCAAAGTGTGAGCAGAACTCGCACAATGAGGGTTCCGTCTCAAAGTTGTGCCCGGCTGTCCGCGGCTCAAACTTGATCAATTCGTTAAATAAATTATTTTTCCTTTGGGATTTTTGTATGAACTATTGACATTCGGACAGAATTAAGATATATATAAATAAAACAAGACTAATATAAAGAGGATATTGAGGTATTGGGATGCATGAAGAAGCCTCCTCGTGTAGCGCAGTTTATTCCGCCAGTTACCAATTTGAACCGAGAGCTCGGCGCATCCTGGACAGCAGACACCCAACATCTTATTTGACTGGCCAATTCTTCTCTTGCGGTGGTAGGCCTAACGCTCGCCTGGTTTGCGACCTCCCACTGGAGTCCGGCGTCAAGCAACCTGCTGTGTTTCGTCGATGCGTGGGAGTTCCAGTACCTTAGGCATCTTCTGGCACGCTCATTCCATCATAGACCTCATCCATCGCTTTCCATCAGGCGTGATCGAGGTCAAGAGCAGGCACAATTAGCAATAAAAAAATAAGAATTGAGTGTGATTCCGATCCTAAATGTTAAAGTTACAAACAAAAGCTGTAAACGCTTTGTAATTGCTAATTGGTAATCCAACTCATACATAACATTTTGGTTTAAAAGTGTGTCCTAAGAGTTTTATGCCCGTCCATAGGAACATATTATTACGCTTTGGAGAACACGCAACAACTTTCTGGCTGACCGACTTCTTAGCAATTCAAAAGTGCTAATGGTGTATTTACAAGAAATAATTGAATTTGATTTATAAGAAATAAAAGCTACTCTCCCTAGACATGAAACATTCTTGGCTATAAAAGGTAAGGTGGGTGAGTAATAAATTTAGTTATAAAGTAATTATAATAAATAAGAACAATACAATAAAATGTAACTGAATACACGGGTTTTAAAGGCTGAATATACAAAACCTAGCGTTTTGTATTAGACCCTGTTTCGTGGGTGCGGTGTCGCGTTTCAGATAAGCGTTGCGGCGAACCTACTTTGGTTAGAATCGCCTTTAGATAGCTGAGAGAAAGGGGGGCCAACACCATGAAGTTGTTTATGGTTTCATATTACGTGCTGTGCATTTCTGTAAGTGACAAATTCACAATTCATAAAACTTTGTGATTTTTGTTTGTGTATGTCTTAAGTAGGTAGTGAAGTCGTTGACTGCCTTACATGCAACCTCAGCCTATAATGTCCCCACTGCTGGGACACAGGCCTCCTCTCAGTGAGAGCGAGAGTGCCGAAATCCACCACGCGGGCCCAGTGCGGGTTGGCAGATGTCACATGTCTTCGAACTTTTGGTTCTAGGACATGCCGGTTTCCTCACGATGTTTTCCTTCACAGTTTTGAGAGCAGTGGTGATGAAATAATTTACAAACAGTAAAGCGCCTCTCTGGATTCGAACCTACGACCTACAACTCGTAAGTTGCGGGCGTTACCACTTGGCCACCACTGCTCTCTGTTGAAGTGCCTTATCAATAAATAATCACCATCATCCACAGTTCAACTGCAGAGCATAGACCTCCTTTTTATGTGCCAACAATTCCGACACTTCGTCTCCCTGTCTGCTTTACTCCACTTGCTATCACTGCGCCTTGCCAGGTGTCCTGACCAATGCCCAACTCCATTTGAGTTCCATAACTCGTTTTCCCATATCGAAAACCTTCGTAACGAACGCTCCATGGCTCTCTGTGCAACTCTCCCCATGTTCACAGCCTCCTGCGTAAGCGTCCGCCGCCCATTCACAGCACCGTACGTCATGGTGGGCAGAACTCACTGGTTATAGAAGCGGGACTTAATTTTGGCTGATTTCAGAATGCCGTCCAATTTGCTAAACGTGGCGCACCCAAGCGAATATTATGTAGGTACTCATTATGTATTAAAATGTGGATATTAGATTTTACAAAAAACATTTTATTGGCCGCATTATTATAGATTCGCTCCGAATAATTTAAGGAAATCCAGTGTCTGAAGCTATAGATTGGATGAAGCATGACATTATACCTAATGTTTGTGCGTCTCAATACTTTGGGATAAATCGGGTTATGAACTTTTACAAACTGAACGGTTTTGAAATCGAATTTTAGAGTATTTTTAACCGACTTCAAAAAAGGAGGTGCTGTATTCAACCCGTATGTATGAATGTTTGTATGTCCGCGATTTTCTCAAAAACGAATAAACCAATTTTGATAATTCATTCACTAATGTGATCTACATACTTTCAGAAAGGTTTTAGTATATAATACATTAGGTAATTATTCTTATGTACGAAGTTATATGCATAACTGTACTGCATCTCTGGCATTTCTATGCGAATTTTGATGATTCTTCTAGTTGGTGTCTTCAATTCATCAATGCACCAGTGTTAACTGAATTTGTGTGGTCCCCCACAGAAATTCAGGTATAGTTTCTGTGGGGGACCACAGAAATTCAGTTAACACTAAATAAAAACTATTACAAAGAAAACCGACCTAAAAAAAATACTACAAAGAGATAAATAACTTTTCACTTCTCATGCTCTAAAAGTTCGTCTTTATGTTGTGCTTAGGCGACATAAAATCGCTTTTTATGTTCTAGTGCATAAAGTAATATTTTTTTCTGAGACTAAGGTAATCAGGCCCAACAGCCACACGCACAATAAAACTTCGCAGATTAAAGTCGTGATTTATTTCATTTTCTTTAATTTATACCACTTCCGTGTTTTCTATCGTTAATTTAATAAAATCAGGTAAAATAGTTGTCATTTATTATTTAAAAACGCAAAGAAACGTTTTTATGACTTGGCAGTATGAAGTACCCAAGTCGAATGACAAATGTTAAAATTAAAAAAAAAAAAAAACTTTTAAAAAGTTTCGTGGCGGTATTATCTGTGGTGGCGGGAATTAGCTATGCTTTGCAACATTTTTGATTAATTATGTACTGTATACTTTATGCCTGTTTCATTTTCTCGCAATCGTAGTGAAAAGCAGAGTGTATAACTCAGGCATAAACGAGCCATTTTACCCCTCGACTACAACTATCCATCCTCGCCTGCGGCTCGCGTGGATATAAACGTCTCGGGGTAAAATAGCTTCTTTTATGCCTTAGTTGTACAATCTACTATTTTTCACTTCTCATGCTCTAAAAGTTCGTCTTTATGTTGTGCTTAGGCGACATAAAATCGCTTTTTATGTTCTAGTGCATAAAGTCATTTTTTTTTCTGAGACTAAGGTAATCAGGCCCAACAGCCACACGCGCAATAAAACTTCGCAGATTAAAGTCGTGATTTATTTCATTTTCTTTAATTTATACCACTTCCGTGTTTTCTATCGTTAATTTAATAAAATCAGGTAAAATAATTGTCATTTATTATTTAAAAACGCAAAGAAACGTTTTTATGACTTGGCAGTATGAAGTACCCAAGTCGAATGACTAGCCAGTATACTATTATAGTCTTTGCGAATGACAAATGTTGAGATAAAAAAAAAACTTTTAAAAAGTTTCGTGGCGGTATTATCTGTGGTGGCGGGAATTAGCTATGCTTTGCAACATTTTTGATTAATTATGTACTGTATACTTTATGCCTGTTTCATTTTCTCGCAATCGAAGTGAAAAGCAGAGTGTATAACTCAGGCATAAACGAGCCATTTTACCCCTCGACATAACTATCCACCCTCGCCTGCGGCTCGCGTGGATACAAACGTCTCGGGGTAAAATAGCTTCTTTTATGCCTTAGTTGTACAATCTACTATAATTTCGGAAGTCGGTGTCAAAAAACGAAAATGCGGAACTAACGACACCGACTTCCGAAATTAAAGTTTGTACCTAGTGTGTTTTTTTTTAAGTCGTTTGTTTTTTGATAGGCACAGACATTAAAAGATCGCAGTAATAATAAAATAAATGTCTACATTCAGAATGCTACATATTAGGGCTCATTCTCAGCCATTGTTCATTCAAAATAATCTTCATTTAAAGGGCTTTGAAGGTCCGTGACTTAAATACCTGTTCGCAATTTTGTTTTTTTTTTTTGTTTCAAAATGTCGGCCACTCATGATACCTATATAAATCAATAGCTGACATCCATCCAAACCGAAAACATACTAAGACCAAACCCCATAAAGTGTCACGTTTCCGAGATACTAACCTTCAAAGTTTATTTTCATCAACTTTGAACGTTATTATCTGGAAATGGAAACCTAGGTATTAAACCTATGGGTTAATGGGTTTCAAGAGTGGCCGCCATTTTGAAAAAAAAAAAATGGCGTGACAGTAGGTATGCCAGGCTCTGTAGAAAAACCTTCAATACCCTTTTTGTTAATAGCGAAAACAGCTGCTATTATTACATAATTATGTACAGACGCCAGCACATCAAGCTACCCGAAACTTGTCAAATTTTCCAATAGCGATAAAGTTGAAAATCTATTAAAGAAATTTGACAGATTGTAGTAGCTTGATGAGCTGTGGCGTCTGTACAAACATTTCTTTTGTCACCTCTTTTGTAACAACAAAAGAAATGATTCAATGAAACGCGATCATTAAAAAGTTATTCATTCCGTCTATTGATTCATCTCTTTCGCTTTCAGATATCTAGTAGTTGCATGTTTTGTTTTGCTTTCATCTTGAAGTAAGTAGATTGAAATGTTTATTGTCATTCCAAGAGAAAACAATGGTTATTTGTAAATAACTATTTAATTTATTTTGACATTCGTAGTATTCATCTTTTGATATTAATGGTAATGCAAATCGGTTCCTGCCAGCCTAGCTGACAGTCATCTGCTAGGCTGGCTGGCTTTATGTGATTGTCGTACCGTACTAGCATTATTTATGATATCATCGGATCAAAATAAAAATATTTTATTTCACATAAACCTACATGGGCACTTATGAAAAGTCAGGAGCTAAGTGCACTGTTCCAATTGGTGTTTAGCGCCGGCAAGAGACTCGATAAGAAACGGTTACTCTTTTAAAAATTTACAATGTTTCAGAAACAAGTAAAAACATCACGAAACTGCTTAGTGAAACATTAAAAAGTGTTTACCATTTAACCATAGATTTTTTTTAATCATTTGGTCTAACCAATTAGGAGGATTGATAACTACTTACGTTTCTTCAACGAACTCGAAGTCTGACCTACTTGACCGTTTTAAGACGTCAGAGTCGAAACAATTGATATGTGAAGCACGAGCATGCGCCATAAATCATATCACCTCAAAAGGAGTAAAATCCCCTCGAGTGACAACGACATTGTCCTCTTTAACAGCTACCACAAAATGGCGTGGCGATATTAACTTGGCCTCAATTATTCTAATATTATGAACACGAAAGTCTACGTAATACCAGTTCGGTTTTCAATTAATTCCCAAGATATTGTGCAGTATCTTTCATTCAGAAAAAGTGAATTGTTTTGTCTAAGTGTATCACAATAAGACAACACGCGAGGTTTATGAGTCCAGTTAAGGTTGTTGTTCTAACATGTGGAGTTTTCAGGATTATCAGGAGTTTGGATTGGTGTCAAATCTCGCAGATTCATTACAAGTACCTAGGAGCTCAACTATCACTAATGAGAGACAGTTACTTTTTCTATTGTTACCGAAATTAATATTACCGCTTGCCTAACAGACGAGGGACAGGCAAGGAATTCAATCGTAGCATAATCAGCCTATAATGTTCCTGCTGCTGGGACTCCTCTCAGTGAGAGGGAGTGGGCCGTAATCCACCACGCGGGCCCAGTGTGGGTTGGTAGATGTCACATGTCTTCGAATTTTTTGTAGGACATGCCGTTTTCCTCACGATGTTTTCCTTCACCGTTTTGAGAGTAAGTAGAGTCAGGTCTTACTTATTGCTTAACTTTAGAAAACCGTAAGGCCATTCTGTGGACTTTGGAATACGTTGTTCTGAAACAGGAGTTTAGGTCCACGCTTTCCAAGCATATATAAACTGTAACGGCATTGAGTATAAGGCTGCGTTTCCACCAGAGATGTGCGAGGATGCGTAGCGAGGGATGTGTGTGAAACCAATACTATCGCTTCATTTTCATGTCTTGAACTGCTTTGTTATTGGTTAGTTTTACACACATTCCTCGCTGCGCATCCTCGCTCTTCTCCGGTGAAAACGCAGCCTTAAGCTAGGGTTTGCTAAAACCGCGATGGCCGCCATACAACGTCCGCAATTAACCGTCGAATGACGCCTCTGAAACGTTAAAATGAAAGATTTTGCTCTGTTTTTCAGAGAGCTTTTTTTCGCCTTAAAGTCAAACACCCCGGGGTACCATAATTTTCATGACAGTCGTCACTGCGGCCGTTATGTAGCGGCCGCTGCTCTTCTAGCAAACTGTAGGTTAACGTGTAATCGATAAAACGTCTGGCAACTTACCCATAAACCCCATGAAATGCACGATCTCGTTGAAATATGTTATGAAGTCAGATGCTTGTATAAGCAGAATCGGTTGCTGCAAGTTTTTGAGCAGCAGCATAGTTCCTTCCCTTAGAACAGGAAGGCGGGGTACTGTCTCCAACAAGAAGTTCATTATCATGCAGAAACTCTCTAAAACATCCACTCGCTGCTTTTTTTTTAAGGAAGGTAATAATAGTACCAAGTAGTAGCAGGAGAACCAAGGTAACCGACATAGCCCGAAGAATTGCCAAACTTAAGTGGCAGTGGTCAGGGCACATTGCTCGCAGAACAGATGGCCGATGGGGCCGAAAGGTTCTGGAGTGGCGACCGCGTACCGGAAGGCGTAGCGTTGGAAGGCCTCCCACAAGGTGGACTGACGACCTTGTGAAGGCCGCAGGAACTCGTTGGATGCGAGAAGCACAAAACCGGTCGAAGTGGAGGTGCTTGGGGGAGGCCTAAGTCCAGCAGTCGACGTCTTTCGGCTGAAATGATGATGATGATGAATAATAGTACCTGACCTTTATTATTGGAATGACAAAGCAGGCAACCCAACGTTCACGTTAAACCATTAGTAAGTCATTACAATGTAACCCCTATCTCGGTAAGGTACGATACAAATTAAAATAATTGACGAGAGGTTTATCAAACTCACGGCAAACGTTCTAACTTATACCTACTTTATCACAATGAGATAAGAGTTTCATTGCAATGGCTTACTAATGGTTTTATTACGTCATTCGAATTTGATCGTGAAAGTGAAACTTAATCATATTTTGGAAATCTACAACAAGTGCGCTGCCATCCCAGAGACAAGGCTTATGCCTAATGTCCTTGTAAGAAACTCTTATAACTGAAACAGCACATTGCTTGGTGGCAATTAAAAGAATGGTGGTAATAATTCCCCGCACCAGCTTCTTCACAAATAACTCGACCACTATTATTACAATTTACACTCCCGCAGCCTAATTGCGGAACGCCAAATCGTCAAATGATTCTGATCAGTTGGCTTCATTTCTATCACAATTGGCTTCATTTTACGATTTTCGAATTGCGAAACTCTAGTTTATTATGAAACCAATTATGAACGTTAAGGCCCTGCGCAGAAACTAGAGTTTCGCAATTTGAAAATCGTAAAATGAAGCCAATTGTGATAGAAATGAAGCCAACTGATCAGAATCATTTGACGATTTGGCGTTCCGCAATTAGGCTGCTGGACTCCTAAATCAGAAAAAACTCCCAAACGCCTAATAAAAGTGACCATGGGCGCCGGCAACTTTTTTTTTTCTCAGGGGGGTGCATCTTCAGTTCAACGAAGCAGACTCGATCATTTTTGCACTTCACCTATGATGTAGTGGATATGTTAGTTATCGTTTGTCCATACATACAAGGAGTCACTTTGTCGACATAAGTCGATTAGATTTTCGGAAATAGGGAGTTCTGTACTATGTTGATTAGTCAACAAAGTTTTAGAAAAAAGGTTTACAAAAAAGGTTTAGGATCGAGAGATTGCAGAATACAATCGAACATTTAAGGATCTCGCTTCAAATGGGTTGAGTTCTCTATTAATCTATTAGGCGTATTCGGATATTTTTAGTTCTAAATGTGTTTACACCTACATTCTATTTTGAAGCCAAAATAAAATATAGGGAGGTGCAGTTTAAGTACACCCTTTTGCACCGCGCTCCCGGCGCGGCGCCCATGAGAGCGACCAAATTCTGATTTTGTTCTCTTTTTCAAGTTCTTGTATTCAGATTTGGAACAATAGTGATGGCAAAATTATGGTCAGCTTCAAAACTGCATAAAAACTTTTTCTTCGAGATAATTATCATTATTTTGATGTTTTCGCTCAATTTAAGAGTCCTAGAGTGTATTTGCTTCATGAATTCTATGGCTTTTATAATAAAAAAGGATACGTATCCATTGCGGCTGGTCTTTGCGAAGTCCCGTAGATGTGATTGTAAGCGATCTAACTGATGTTCCACCGTAGGGCTTCCAACCATACGCTCTATTATCTTGGCCATTTCCCAATTGAATTTCGAAGCACATTCGTCGGTCCATTGGCGTTCTGAAAGAAGATGAGAATAGTGGTTACAGAGGGATAAAAAAATATATTGTAGATAGGCGCAGTTCGAGTCCCCGTTGTTTGTTTTCGTGAAAACGTTTGCGATTGTGATTGAAAATGTGTTACGCAATTGGGATGCAGACCTAACCCTAGTGAGAGAAGTGCCCCAAGGCCCCAAACAATCTTTAGGCGGTGCTAGCGCTTTGCTATAGATCGCGCGGAACTAGTTAGCCGCTGAGGTGCGGACAGGAGTAAAGCGGCGCGCGGCGGTTCGCAATGCACGTACTGAGTAATGCATCCCGCCCCTCCGTCCCACCACTCACATACCTAAGGCACGGCCAACTATAGTCCGCGCGGAACTAGTTGGCCGCTGAGGTGGGGGCAGGGGTGCGGCGGCGGTTCGCAACGCACGTACAGAGTAATACAGGTCCGCCTCTCCGTCCCACCGCTCACATACCTAAGGCGCGGCCAACTAGTTCCGCGCGGACTATAGCCTAGCCACTAAGTATTTACTGAAGACCGGAGTGAGCTGGCTTACGAGCGTTGTAGCTGGCGCTTACTAGCGAAACTGTTATCGCTTCGTCCTCTCGTCGTTAAAGTAGTTAGGTAGGTTCGCTAAAATAGATTTTCTTGTGACGGGTGCTCGTTTTCGCTAAACAATATTTTACCCTATAAGAATTGGAATTTCGACACTTAGTGAAGAATGGAAGGTCGCGCGCATGCGCTTGCACTCTCGATGTGACTTCATGGAGAAATTATATCCGGCGTTAAAATTGGTACAAACATGACCTAACTTTTGAATGTTCAACTGTTACTCTAGCATACGTAGTTTTTATTAGCGGTTGAATTAAAAAAAAATCTGTAAAAAATATTGAACCACCAATAAACCGAACGAAAAGACGTTTTCAGTTCGATGAACGGACAAAGAGAGATGAAAATAATGATGACGATGATCTTGGTAAATAAAAAGGAGGCGAATACTGAGATGACAGCTAAAAACTTGTAATTATAGAAAGAGAAAAAATGCTGCGTCGACCTCAAATTAATTAGGTTAATGCAGGGGGAATGACGATGAGGACTGAGAGCAGCTAAAAAACGATATATGAATAAATTACTTTGTGTAACAAGATGGCGCACAAGATATAGGCCTCAATCAGACACAGATCTTTCAGAAATTGTCAAATAGTCCAAAATCTAACTCCAAAAACATAATATGCAAAATAATTTCATGCTTTCTTGTTAATTAAATGGTAATTCTGCATTCAATTAATCAAAATGAAATCTAAAGATGAACCACTAACGTTATTAAGTCAGTCACGATTTTATAGACAATAAACATGCAACAGTTATTCCGATTAGTTTTAACTACTGACTTAATTGTCGTGTCCTCAACTCGAGTCGAGTAGAAATCCATACTAATATTATAAATGCGAAAGTGTTTGTCTGTTCCCTCTTCATGCTTTAACCGCTGAACCGATTGAGATGAAATGACATGGCCGGATTCTGCCCTCAAATCAATTCAGAATACATACATGTACAGTAATTATTAATATATGAAAATTACTTCTTAAATATACTAAAATTAATCGCAACAATTACATTTCTCTAGAGCAGGCGACAAAAAATGGCAAAACAATATGTGTGTTAATTGATTTTTTGGTTTTTAGCAATGCAATACAAATTGCATGTGCGTTTGGATACATGCATAAGACAAACACCGTATCTGTAGCGCGCTTGAAGGTTACATTAAAATAAAAAACACCCACGACTGCCAGAATCGTATTGCTAAAGTAAATACCTGTAGAAGTCAACGTTTTCACGATTATCGCACACATTATTTTTCGAGCTGCCGTGGCCCGTGTGTCATGATGTTGATCACGTTACGCATTATGCATCGACAGTTATACTCAAGAGTGTGTATCCGAACGTCCTAGTTATTTTTTTCACGTCTGTCACCTGTCACTCAGTGCCCTGTATCACGGTAATGTTATCTAACAGTATTGTGACTAGGCCTTGTTCTTGAAATAATTACCTACACCCGCGCGGTACGTAAACACGTGATAGGGCTGCCCACCTACAGTATTTTAATTTCATCAACCTACTTGAGTTTCTTTCTAGTTTTGTGATTGTAAATTCGAAACAAAACCTCTAACTACCTACTACACAATCTTACTTAAAAAGTAAATCGACTAGAACCAATTCTATTTTAAGATAATTTTTGACGTTCAAAAGTGCCTTTTATGTGCCTATTTGAAATAAATGCTTTGACTTTGACTTTGAAATGATAATGTAAATCAGAAGGTAGGTACCGACCATTTATTACTCTCATAATCATTTTATTATGATATTTCGTCTAATTCAATAATATATGTAAGTAGCTAAGTACATAAGTAAGTAGATAGCCTTACTGCTTACAAAATCATCACACCGTCCGTTCGTCACAGTGGCGCATTCGCGTCTGTTTGTTTACCGATGGTATACCGAACTCGAGGTGCTTAGGTATGACTCGCGTTCCAACCGTTTGTATGAAGATAGAATACTGATATGATAACATTACCACGATAATAGATGATATTACCTACTGTGACATTACCGTGCCTGTGCTCTGTGTAGTTTTGCGTTGACCTTAGCACGCTGTATTCTGTTTATGTTACTCTGTTGGATATTTTAACTTGAACCCACGCTATCGTTTATCGGACTTTCGTTTTCGTTAATATTCTGCTGTGCTTACTGGTCTTTTTTGTTTACGATTTGGATTCTGACGCTCACGATGTCAAGGTGCCTGAATTGTAGTGTGGTCACTAATCGAATGCGAAGGCATATTGTAACCACTCTAACACCGCAGTTACAAAATACATGACATGACAGGGAGCCATCTAGAAGCAGTCATGCTAGCGAAGGAGGTGGCGGGATGGCTGAGAGAGCATCACATTCCAGCCGGCACGGGAGACACTCCGGGCGTCGGGAGCCGCGTGACGACTCCCGGCCACCGTAGGCGCGGGCCTGCGAACGGAGAGTAATGGGTAGCTCACCGTCCGATCAGGACCAGGCCCGTGCTGGACGGCGCGGACGGGTTCCACGCGCGCCTCGAAGAGATGTCGGCAAAAAGGAAGGGACCTGCCAGGGCCGAAGCCTGCCGGGGCTGCGGGATTGTCCGAAAGGGTTACCGCTACCCCGGAACATAAAGGGCTAAGGAAGGAACACGGATGGGTTTTAGTCAGTAAGAGTCTGACACTCTCTTCCGCTCCACCCAGAGCGGGAGGGGTCATTTGATGATTTCCCATACATAAAAAAAAAATGTAATGACGTTGTTATGGTATTTGGGCTGGGCCAGGCATCAAGCAAATATAACGGCACCAGCCTCATTCCTTGATAACATTTTGTTGATCTTTGAAAATGAATAGGCTTCAAACGCAAGAGTAGATAAAAACATTGAATGCCCATTCTTCGCCATACGAAAACTAGCTTTTGGAAGGGGCGACTAGAATCAATTTCGTTTTATTGTAATTTTTTACTTTAATGTGTCTATTTGAAATAAATGATTTGACTTTGACTTTGTATGTATCTTGTCTGAGTAATTGGAATGATGTTTTTCTAAAAATGTCTGTAAAACAAGTAGCTATACATTTTATAAGCAAGTGTCTATTCTAGCTACTTAATTAGATAGGTACTTAAATAAAAATTCAAGTGCTATTTTAGTGTTTTATTGCCAATCCAATTGTATATTTTTTGCCAAGTCGCTATGAGGAAGTCATAATATCCAGAAATATCTGTAGACGACGAGCTCTTCGCTATCGCTGCCTGCCTACAACGATTGAATGGTCTAGCCAGAGACTATTACCAATACATCAATAATATGATTTCTAATAAGTTTTACTTGGTATTTTGATTTTTGGCTCTTTCGTCACTAGGCTGACACGACGCGTTTAGATTTTCATACATTTTCATAGAATTAGATATTCACTGATATCGATGTGAATAAATGTCATGTCGGCTAGTGAAGAAACGGAATTTGTATCCATTAATAATATTGTATTTCTCGTATTGTTTTGTCTATAAAACTCGGAAAGATTGATCATTGCTATTCAAAATGTCTAGGCGCTTTTTTTGTATCCTATTTGTAGTGTCTCTCGCTTCTTCTCTGATCATAAAACTTAAACTATTATAAAGACATACCTGTAGGCTTTAATATGATGTACTTTAAGTCAGTGTACATGAATATATTTTGTTAGGGCACAGCTCTCTAAGGATTCCGGCCGTGTCCTTTGGTATAGACATAGTTTGAGTCCCGGGAAAGGATATAGAATAGTTTTTATCCCGATGTTCCCACGGGAAACTTATGCGGGTGAAACCGCGGGGCGCTGCAAGTCATGAATAATGATTAATTATTACACATCCTGGAGAATTATCACCCACAATACTAAATAGATGTATCGTTTGTACAACTATAAATAAATATTAAAGAGCTCTTAAAGGAATGGAATGGGAATGGGAAAAAGATATACAGGGTGAATTTTTCAAGTGGGCGTGGATGGCCCAATCCGAAACTATGAGGACTAGCGAAAAGTACTCAAAGGAGTCGCGGGCTCGATTTTGATGAAAACTAAAACTGCATAATTGGATTTTTGAAAAATCAATATTTCTAGCCAGGAATCGAATCTGTTGATTTTGAAAAAAAAACACACACTGTATTATTACACCATTCGATAGTGTCGCTAATAAGGATCGAATTCTGGGAAGTAATGACATACGGCAAACTAAAGGAAAGAGCTCATTTTTAACAAAATACTTTTTTTTTTCTTATGTTACCTACATCATCTTCATCTGCCTAGCCTTTTCCCAACTATGTTGGGGTCGGCTTCGATTCTAACTGGATGCAGCTGAATACCTCGTTATGTAAAGATCCACAGACCAACCGCGGCAAGCGTAGCTTAACCTGATGGATTGACCTGTGTGGCTGTTATTATTTAGCCGGGCCCGGGTTATGTTACCTACCTACTAAACCTTAACTGATTAATTGTTCAAAATGATGATTGTTTTCCATTGTTTTCAATACATAGCTGGATTCGACGTCTCAAGGATTGTACTGCATTCAGCATTACAATATTATTGTTTCCATTAGAATATTTTTTCCAAAGATCGTAATAGAAATTTGAATTTAGAACCTAATGTGTTGTGAAGGTGACTGCGCTGCAGGTGTGTTAATAAAAATATTGAGCATCATTTCGAACAAGGTACCTACGTAATATATGTATGAATACTCTAAAATAAGAAGCAGTTTATTAAAATTCAACATATTTTTCCTTAAGTTAACCGTATGTCATTACTTCCCAGAATTTGATCCTTATTAGAGACACTATCGAATGGTGTAATAATACAGTGTTTTTTTTTTTCAAAATCAACAGGTTCGATTCCTGGCTAGAAATATTGATTTTTCAAAAATTCAATGATGCAGTTTTAGTTTGCGTCAAAATCGAGCCCGCGACTCCTCTCAGTACTTTTCGATATTCCTCATAGTTTAGAATTTGGCCATCCACGCCCACTTGGAAAATTTACCCTGTATACAACGTGTTCCGGACGATATACATAAACTTCGACCAGATGTTCAGACCATGGAAATAAGCATTTTTCATTATGGACTCATTAGTGAATTCTTATTTTTTCTTAATTTTCATTTAAACTAAATACCTTGACGTAAATCGCCCGATATGCATGTCTCTTTATCCGAATTGGCAACGATGACGTATTTTTAACCGACTTCAAAAAAGGAGGAGGTTCTCAATTCGACGGTATGTTTTTTTTTGTGTGTTTGTTACGCGATTACTCCGCCAATTGTGGACCGATTTTCAAAATTATTTTTTGTTCGAATGGAGATACTTCTGAAGTGGTCCCATAGTCACCCAGTCAGGGTCTGATGATTGGATCCTGGAGAAATCGAAGGAACTCTTCAAATATTATAGGCACACCTATAGCGATTAGGGTATTTTTTATAGTAACTCGTGCATTTGCTCTCGGAAAGCACCATTTGGTGAAGTGGAACTGATGATGAAGACCACAGATGGCCACCGGAACTACTCAATAATATCTAAGTATTTCACGGGTTGCGATTCGATTACTTTAATATGGTTGATAAGCAATTTATGCCCGCCACGATGTGAATGGTGATATGGAGCTGATGGTATACCAGGAGAACTCCTCAACAATTAACTTCCCTGCATCGGGAAAAGCAATATTTTGTAACAGGCGATGAGCAAGTTGACACTAGGCTATTGTAACTTAGATAAATTATAAGCAGACCTACTAAAAAGCGTGAAATAAAAACTTTTTAACAACAAAAATACAACCGACTTCCAAAAGAAACACTACAAAGTGAAAAATACTTAACTTTAATTTCGGAAGTCGGTGGCAAAAAACGTAAATACAAAACCAAAGACACCGACTTCCGAAATTAAAGTTATTTTTCACTTTGTAGTGTTTCTTTTGGAAGCCGGTTGAAAGTTTTCATTCATAAGATTCGGCGGGCTGCAACTTGTCAAAACTGAGTTCAGACCCTTTCTTACTGCATAGCTCAATTAAATTTACTAAATGAAATTACAAATATCTTTGTGACGAAGCCTTTTTGAGTACTACTTCCTTTGTTAGATTTAATTTGTAAAAGCTATAGAAGCGTTTGACAAAGTTTATGGACATCGTGAAGAACACGGTGTATAAACTACTATTGGAAAAATGTTATTATACCATTGACGAATTCCTTAATGAGAAGTTGTAAATTATTTGACATTAATATTTATAAATTGACATTGTAAATTTTATTCTTTTTATATTCTATTATTGACATTGTATTATCTTTAATTCCATTCATTATTTGTTAATTGTTTAATGTTTTTGCTTGTTTTATCTGTCTTACTTAAGTTATTTTGGGTTTTATTGTAATTATTATTTTATTCTAATATGTTCACTATTCTTTTTTTATAATAATGACTGACTATGTGAAAGAGTGTACACCTTTAAAGTAGATTTTTGAGGCACTAATTATTTATTATTAAGATCTCATGTAAAATGTACCAAAAATCACACCAATAAATGAATTGAATTGAATTAAATAAGGTGCTATAAAAATATCTACCACGGCTTCAATGGGAGACAGTCATAGAAATTTAAAAAACTTCTTCCATATAACTATCTATGGAGACAGTCTTCCGTATACAGGTTGTTACGGAAAGGGTATATCAATACAAACGGGTTGAAGAGTGTATCTGGTCTGGAATCTCTGTACAAAATTTCAGCTCAAAAGCATTAACTTTGAAAATGCTTAATATTTTTTTTATTTCGACATCACGGCGCTGCACTGGCGCGCGGCGGCGTGATGTGCGTGTACTAGGCGCACAGACACACTACAGATAATGGATAATGACCCTCGTAGTGCGGTGACACGTTTGTTTTGATTTCAATTTAATAAACTATCGAAATAAAAAAATATTAAACATTTTCAAAGTTACTGCTTTTGAGCTGAAATTTTGTACAGAGATTCTAGACCTGATCAATAGGTACACTCTTCAACCCGTTTGTATTGATATACCCTTTCTATAGTTGCAAAACTTCTGAAAAATTCTGAATAATTCCGGAATACTTCTAGGAAAGTTTCTTTAAATCAGAATTATTCAAAATGAATTTAATTAAGATTTTTATTTTTTTTTGCTGAAAAATCGTATTTTGCATCGATCGTCGATCGCCGCCGCGCTGTCCCTTTGTGCGCGCCCGACTGCACGAGTCGTGCGTGCCGCGCGCGCCCGGCTGCACGAGTCGTGCGTGCAGGCGGTGGCGGTGCGGGGTGCGGTAAGAGGGGAGATGTTCCCTGGAGAAGTTTTCCCCCCCGCGCCCCGCGAGAAACATTCGTACCCCGCAATCGAATGTTTCCGCCGAATATTTCGCCCGAATAATTCAATGGGAAATATTCCCAAAGTTTCGGAATATTTCGGAATACTTCCGAAGTATTCGACGGGAATGATTCGGAATTTTTCCCGCCAGCATCTATAACCCTTTCCGTAACACCCTGTATAGAAGATTATGGTGGTATCCATGCGGACATGTTTATCGGTACGAAAAAAATATAAAAATTGATGAGTGCATCTCTAGTGTTCCAAGAACGATGGAAAAATAGTCCTTGTATTAGATTAGTAACATTACTACATAGTATACAACTTTAAAATAAATAGAACGATAAATAGCTTAGTTTGTTGCTTTACTCAAGACTAATGGTGCAGCGTACTTAGACCACAATGAATGACAGTTGAATATGCTCGCGATTAGTCGTGATCTGCATACTTTATTGCGTCGAAAAGACTGACGTTTTAAAGTAATTAACATTACCTTGTAGGACTCCAACCAATTGACATCATTTGATACACATTGGCAAACGTAGCCGTAGTTACAATAAAACTCAGTATTATCAGCCAGAAAAACAAATTACAAATAGGTAGTCAAAAAATAGAATTGTTTTCAGGTCAGGTCAACGTCGGTGCACGAGAAATTATTATGATAGCTGATTAAAAGGGTAAGTGGGTGAGGGAAAGCGCACTTTAATTTAATAAAAGGACAATCGTCCTATTTGTTGACGTGCACTTTCATAAATACTGTGTCGTTAGCTATTTGGAGTCAACAACGCGACAAAAATAGTTGAAATATAATGCGGGAACAACATACCTACATGGCTGATAGAAACGCAGAATTATAATGATTTTATAGTTACTTCGATGACCCTGATGATAAAATATCCTCTTTTACAAGCATTTATTTAACTTGCAATGTAGGTATGTAACTATGTTTGTTCGGGTGGACTCGTGCAACTCAATTTTGAAGCAGATATCTTCAACCGATCGAGCTGAAATTTTGTATCCACGTTTAGTTTGGATGACAATGCATGGTGAGCTGTGTGACTTCTTTCATTATCCAACATGACGGAACACCCAAGATGGCGGACTAGTTATTTTTAATGCACTCCTACAATATGGGTATAAAATGAAAGGGCTCGCTGAGAATAACTCGAAAAATAAAGTGACGTCACTCTAAACCCAATGTGGCGGACTTCTAAAGATGGCGGACTAAGTTTTTTATCCTTTCCTAGAATATGAGTATCAAATGAAAGGTCTTGCTGAGAGTGAAAATACGAATGCGATTAAACTCCAAAAAAAAAACCTGTCCAGCGATAACTAAAAAGTAAAAAACTTTTTTAAAACCAGCTTTTAGTTAAATGCGCTAAAAAAATAAAATAAACTTTTCCTTTAAAACTTTTACTATCAACTTAAAACGTTATTAACTACACAATTTATCAACTAATATTATAAAGGCGAAAGTTTGTGAGTGTCTGTGTGTTTATATGTTTGTTACTTCTTCACGCTCAAACGGCTGGACCAATTTTGATAAAATTTTGTATGGAGGTAGCTGACACCCTGGATTAACATATAGGCTACTTTTTACGGTTCCGTAGCCAAATGGCAAAACACGGAACCCTTATGGATTCGTCATGTCTGTCTGTCTGTCTGTCCGTCCGTATCTCACAGCCACTTTCTTCCGAAACCATAAGAACTAAGTATACTGTTGAACCTGGTAAGTAGATGTATCACAAAAATAGAAAAAAAAAAAACAATTTTTGGGGGTTCCCCATCTTAGAACTGAAACTCAAATTTTTTTTTTCATCAAACCCATATCTATGGATAGGTCTCTAAAAATGATACTGAGGTTTCTTTCTTTCTTTCTTTTTTTAAAATACAATTCTAGAAAATCAGAACGGATTGTGACAAGAGAATGGGCAGCGTAATATTATAGCTTTTTATCCTACACGGAACCAACCTTAAAATACACTGACAAGTGCTTTTATACCTTCTTACATGTAGAAACAATAATATGACAACAACGCATTCTCTCCTATTTCGGCCACATAGTAAGCAGAGGAAAACTGATTGTGGTTGGGAACACCGAAGGCAAACGATCGTGCGGTCGTTTTACCAACACGATGGACCGATCAGGTGAAAGAATCATCGTCCTCTAAATTCTACACGGTGGTAAGGGATGCGCTGGACAGAAACCGGTGGAGGCGGATCATCCGCTCCAGATGCACCAATCAACTTTCGGAATTATAATATTATTTTAATCCAATTTGCAATCGACTTTTGTTTACTTTCCGGTGGCTGTAATTTTAACATCGGAAGTTGGTTGCAGAAAGTCTCAAACAAACATTTACAAAATAATCTGCACCCAATTAACAAGATTTAGTTAGTTACATTAACACCAAAACAATTTGTTTGGCTATGTCATAAAAACAAGGAAACCGCAACTGGTGATTAACAAGATGGATTTGACCTATACCTACTCGATTTACTATAGCATTAGACAGAAGTAAAAAAAGCCTCTTTTAGGGGCACACTTTGTAATAAAAGTACAAAAAACATTATTACAGTCAAGATGATGTGGAGTTAAATATAATCAATTTAAATAATAGCAGTCACACTTGATTGTAGTTATTTAACCTATCTACCGTCTGAAATTACTTACAAGGCTTTCATCAGGGGCGTAGCTACCGCCGTATCTGCCGTATCAATTATACGGGGCCCCCGGGCCACGGGGGCCCCCAACGTGCGTAATTTTTTTTTCACATGACAAAAGTAAAAAAAAAGCAAATCAGCTATAAATGATTTAATAAATCAGTTTGCCGAAAAAAAGGCAAGGAGAGTGTATATTTGAATTATTTGTAAAAAAAAATTGGAAAAAGTGACAGCTAGATAATTATGATGAATAAATATGTCTTTTAATTTTATGCAAGCATTTTTTTTCTTTTGTGAGAAATCTTTACCTTTCTTAAGGGCCCCTAAACAAGTTTTTATACGGGGCCCCGCCAAGGCACGCTACGCCACTGGCTTTCATTTAATATTAGGTATTTAGTTTTTACATAAAATATTGTCTAGTCAATGTTTAAAATCTAAAAGAAGCAGGGGTGGATAGTACCGGGAACGTTTTTCATGTCAGTATAACTCTACCAAATCTAAAATGTTCCCTATTCCCTTCATAAGTTCAGCACGTGTTTTTTTATTTTGTCGGTTTATATAAAGTTGTTTTTAATAAACTGATTTTTACTAAAAATTGTTTCATTTCATGTACCTATCCAAGCATCGTGACGAGTAGATAGATAGAATATGTTTTATTGTATGCCATACATTGTTACTTACAAAAAAAAGGCACATACATTATTTATTAAAATTGTTTGAACTTAACATGACAATAAAAGGTTTCGTACTCCTGCTTCTGCAAGCCTCTTTTTTCTAATGTTATAGTAAATGGAGTATAGATTCTTGAAATAATTATTTATCTATTTATTTTTAATTATGTAGATACAAGTAACAATGGACTCAAAAATATGTTAGTAACAATATTTCTTAACAACTACGTTATGAGAAACCCTGCTCAACACCGATGTGAAAAGCTTGCAGCAGCGATTCATACACTAGCAGTCCAGTCTGCTCGCGATATACCGCAGCACCCGGCGGGCGCACTAGAGGCGCATCTTTTTACCGCATCGTAGCGTAAACACAATCGACACGAGCTTCAGCAAACATCCCTGATGCGCTACAGAAGAGTGTTTTCTAGGTTTATCAAATACGCACTGGCTATTCACGTACGAAAGTATAATTTAAAACTCCACGCAAACTGGGGGCCAGTGGGGACGATCAACTCGCAACGCCTTTTATGCTACGGCTACACTGTCGCGAGAAGGCGAACTACACTTCGCGCGCTCTCTCTCGCACTCCGCTCGACGTCTCGCTGTAAACAGCGAGCATCACTAAAACTCTCGATTGCTCTACGGCCGGCCGTCATGTGGCGGACGTGACGTCGTGAAGCCTTTTTCAATTAAATAAAATGCTGTAGAAACAAACAATTCCCATAATTTCAAGAATAGTCGGAATGCAAATTCAGTCTCAATCTGTCAAAAATACCTCTAATTTCCCTAAATTTTTGACAACTTTTTAACATTCGTTCTCAGGTTACGCTAAGATTTTGAACGTTTTTATTAAATACGAGATTGGCTTCCTGGTTTAATCAGTCCTGAGTCCGTCATGGGAATGTGACAAAATGGGGTAATTTACATTACAGTCATTACCAGTGATCGGAATAGGCTGAGTATATTTACCTAAAGTTTAAAGAACAGAGACGGAAATCGGAGACTTTCTTATGACTAATTTTTTTTAATATTGGTTATTTTATTTATCAAAACATTGATTACGATTTATTAAAGCATTTTTATAATGTTAATGATAAAATAAGATATTGAAAGTTACATAAGTTCCGGTAAAAAGGTAAAAAAAAAAATTGTCATAAGGAAGTCTCCGATTTCCGCCTCTGTTCTTTAAACTTTAGGCAAATATACTCAGCCTATTCCGGTCACTGGTCATTACACACTTTACACAGTCCCGTGTTTTTCATAGTTTTTATGTAAGCGCTGACTAGTCATATTGACAGCCAGCGCTCGTTCAAGAAAAATGAGCTGCAACTACTTTGCTGTCCTGGATCTGCTTTGATCTTGATAGGGACTATATACTCCTCGCGGTAACGAAACCATAGCGAGTTTTAATTTTTCCTATAACGCCATCTATCGCGCTAGGAGACAACTTTCGGTTGACCGATGCTTGTTATTTTTACCCGATTGCGCGACGGGGCTATCTTTTTCACATGTATTAAATATGATATATGATTTTATCTACTCTGAGAAGAAAGGCCGAAAAGAAAAGAAAATTTTAGGCATTCCAAAAGTGGAATGCCTAAAATTTTCTCAACAGTGGGGCGGCCGGTCGGGAAAAGTGGAATAATCCGAAACATACTCAGAGGTCGTCTCTTTTAAAGTCCAGACATAATCTTGGTCAGATCATGTGAAAGACCATGTAGATATGTGGATGGATTTTACCACATGAGGTTTATTTGTCGTAGGTAGTTTTTTTTGGCATCAAAATATGAGATTAAACTGAAATAACCACGAAGAGCTTGAAAAATGAGTTGTTTTGAACTTTTTAGTTGTATTCGGGATTTTAAATTGTGTTTTTCACTTTTTTCCCTTGGTTTAGTGTTTCATGCCAATACGGCAGCCTAATTGCGGAACGCCAAATCGTCAAATGATTCTGATCAGTTGGTTTCATTTCTATCACAATTGGCTTCATTTTACGATTTTCGAATTGCGAAACTCTAGTTTATTATGAAACCAATTATGAACGTTAAGGCCCTGCGCAGAAACTAGAGTTTCGCAATTCGAAAATCGTAAAATGAAGCCAATTGTGATAGAAATGAAGCCAACTGATCAGAATCATTTGACGATTTGGCGTTCCGCAATTAGGCTGCTGGTATAATTACTATGCCAATCGTCTGTCTGTGTGTCTGTGTGTATGTCTCTCTGTTACATAGCTGTAACTTTTTAACCGTAATAGGTAATGGCTAGGAGTATGTTAGACCACGACTATGGGCCACGATTTGTTTTTAGGGTTCCGTAACTGTTAATAAAAAATATGTACCTATATCAAGACCGGTAAAACCTTGTAAAACATTTAAAGTAACGGTAGAGTTTCTTGCCCATTCTTCTCCATACGAAAACTACCTTTCGGAAGGGGCATGGAGCACGGAAGGGGCGACTGAGTCAATTCTATTTTATTGTAATTTTTGACGTTCAAAAGTGTTTTTTATGTGCCTATTTAAAATAAATGATTTGACTTTGACTTTGGTACGTAGACAGTAATGTCCACCTGTTGATAAATGTCGTTGGGGCCTGCCAGAAGACTCACACGCGTACGCCTCTAAGCTCAGTGCAATTGAACAGCAGCCTAATTGCGGAACGCCAAATCGTCAAATGATTCTGATCAGTTGGCTTCATTTCTATCACAATTGGCTTCATTTTACGATTTTCGAATTGCGAAACTCTAGTTTCTGCGCAGGGCCTTAACGTTCATAATTGGTTTCATAATAAACTAGAGTTTCGCAATTCGAAAATCGTAAAATGAAGCCAATTGTGAATAGAAATGAAGCCAACTGATCAGAATCATTTGACGATTTGGCGTTCCGCAATTAGGCTGCAGATTGTTACCAAAGGCCTTATCTTATTTAACAGAAAAATATCATGGCGTATTTTATTTATTTATTATTTTTATTTATTAAAACTTTATGCACAAGTAAAAAAAAATACTGTACAAAGGCCGACTTAATGCCTTAGGCATTTTCTACCAGTCAACCTTAGGGTGATGCAGAAACAAAACATGGCAGGTGCAACATGCAGAATAACTAGCTTGGAAATGACTATAAAATACAAGAATATATACATAGATACATATATACATACATATAAACCAAATGAACTCTCAGGGGAGAAATGATCGGTAGAGGAGAAAACGAATCCAGCAAATCAGCGCTGGGATGTTAGGGCCAACTTCTGCCGAATATGTTCACGTGCCTTCACTTTAAAAGATAACCGACTGGTTGCCGTCCTGATGTTCAGAGAAGAGAGGAGTTTTATCAGATCAGTTCCTACTTTTGAGCTTAACCAGGACTGGAACATCTTTAAAGAAAGTCTTTCTCAATAGTTAAAAGCGAATACGTTGTTAATAAAAGCAGAATTTAGGTTAAGCACGTACTATGCACAAAAAAATTGTGATGAGAAATATTTATTATAAATTATTTGCAGATTTGTGGTTAATTTCTAATCCCGTTCAAATGATTTAACTCCAAAATATTTAAACTCTTCCTTCAGTACCTAACATTTTGGTACTTAACTGCGGTTAATTTTGACACATTTCTATTTAACCTGTTAATGAGTCTCGCTTCATGTTCCAGGTTTGCCAAGCTAATTGAAAATTTATGAACAATTAGTATACGTTCTTTGTACGTATTACGTCCTCAGGTGTTGCTCGAGTGTGGGCGCGTTCTCTGCGGCGGCAAGCCGTCCACTATCTGAACGCGCCCCAAAAGGTGGTAGCCGTAAGGCTGATCCGGGGGTACCGCACGATCTCGGGCGAGGTGGCAAGCCTCCTTGACGGACTGCCGCCATGGGATCTGGAGGCGATAGTCCTCGCGCGCCTGTTTGAGTGGCGCGCGGAGACACTACGCGCGCCGGGGGGAAACTCCGCTTCCGCGGCAAGTCGCGGCGGAGCGGATAGACCTCCGGCGCGATCTCATGGTGGCATGGAAGGAGCGACTTTCGTAACCCAGCGCAGCGCACGCCACGATAGCGGCGATAAGACCCCTCTTAGAGGAGTGGCTAGAGAGGCGTCACGGCGTCCTGACCTATCGCCTGACGCAGGTCCTCACCGGACACGGATGTTTTGGGAGGTTCCTGCACATCATCAGGCGGGATGAGACGCCCGGGTGTCACCATTGCGAGGATCGCCCAGAGGACACGGTGGAGCATACGGTGGAGGTCAGCCCCGCATGGGCGGAGCACCGCCGTGCCCTCGTAGAGGCGATCGGCAGCGGCGGCGACCTCTCGCGTCCGGCCCTGATTCAAGCCATGGTCCGGGGCAAGAGGGAGTGGGAGGCAGTCACCTCCTTCTGCGAAGCAGTCATGCTAGCAAAGGAGGTGGCGGAACGGCTGAGGGAGAGAGCCTCACGTCCCAGCCGCCGCGGAAGACGCTCCGGGCGTCGGGAGCCGCATGACGACTCCCGGCCACCGTAGGCGCGGGCCTGCGGACGGAGAGTAATGGGTAGCTCATCAGGACCAGGCCCGTGCCGGACGGCGCGTACGTGTTCCACGCGCGCCTCAAAGAGATGTCAGCAAAAAGGAAGGGGCCTGCCAGGGCCGAAGCCTGACGGGGCTGCGGGATTGTCCGAAAGGGTTACCGCTACCCCGGAACATAAAGGGCTAAGGAAGGAACACGGATGGGTTTTAGTCAGTAAGAGTCTGACACTCCCTTCCGCTCCACCCAGAGCGGGAGGGGTCATTTGATGATTTCCCATCCATAAAAAAAAAAGGTGTTGCTCGAGTCAGAATTAATTTTCGTAGCGATTGCTTTTTGGTTTATTTATAGTATGTATGATCCATACTTACTTTATATTATATACTATATATGTTACCGGCCAAACCCGATTTCAGGACAAACTAGTTTAGCCTAGGCTAAACTAGTTCCGTCGACATAGGATGCAAGGGCGAGCGAAGGGCACCCCGAGGTTCGGTTTGGTTAGGTTACTTTAAACCCTTTACATAGAAATAGGGGCTAGTTTAGCCTAGGCTAAACTAGTTTGTCCTGAAATCGGGTTTGGCCGGTAACATATATACTAACTGGCGAATTCAATAAACTGACGACTGAGGGAAACTGATCAGCGATACGCGGACTCATATACTATTACTATATATTACTATATCCATACTCATCATCATCTGCCTAGCCTTTTCCCAACTATGTTGGGGTCGGCTTCCAGTCTAACTGGATGCAGCTGAATACCAGTAGTTTACATGGAGCGACTGCCTATCTGACCTCCACAACCCAGTTACTGGGTAATACGATACCCCTTGGTAAGACTGGTTGTCAGACTTTCGGGCTTCTGACTACCCGTAACGACTGTCAAAGATCCACAAATGACAGCCGAGACCAATAGTTTAACGTGCTTTCCGAGGCACGGAGGGGTCTCGGTATGTTAAGATGGTCACCTATCCACAGACCAAACGCGGCAAGCGTAGCTTAACCTGTTCGATCGACCGCCCTTACTATTAATATTATAAATTCGAAAGTAGCTCTGTATGTCTGTCTGTCTGTATGTTACCTTTTCACGCCCAAGCCACCGAACGGATTTCGATAAAATTTGGCAGAGAGATAGATTGCATCCCGGGGAAGTACATAGGATTGTTTTTTTCCGATATTCCCACGGGATCGAAACTTATGCGAATGAAACCGCGGGACGCAGCTATGTTATAAAAGCTTGTCGCGAGATTTACCTGTGTAGATAAACAAGTAAATTAAATAACTTGCTCTAATTGATTTTAATTTTTAAAATTTTCAAACTAAGTAAATACGAGTACCTACTTAAATCTCGCGACTAGCTTCTATATCATATAAATTGTGTATTTAATGACGTTATAAGTTGATAGTAAAAGTTTTAAAGGAAAAGTTTATTTTATTCTTTTAAGCGCATTTAACTAAAAGCTTGTTTTGAAAAAAGTTTTTTACTTTTAATTTTTTAACAGGAAGAAAGAATATCCTGGATATAGCTTTTGTTTTAGCTCTGTATGTAAAACACATAAGAACATAATCGACGATTTCTGATTTCGAATTTTCCTATTCCTAATTCTTGTGTTGTGTGATTATTTCTCGTGGAAAAGTGTACACCAGCTTGATAACACATAATCAGCCTATAATGTTCCCACTGCTGGGCCACAGCCACACGAACCTCCTCTCTGTGAGAAGTGGTCTATGGTCAACCACGCGGACCTAGTGCGGGTTGGAGGATGTCACATGTCTTCGAATTTTTGGTTCTAGGACATGCCAGTTTCCTCACGATGTTTTCCTTCACCGTTTTAAGAGCAGTGGTAGTGAAATTAAATACATAAAGTAAAGCGCCAGGCTGGGTTCGAACTCACGTCAGTCACGACCTACAACTCGTAAGTCGGGACCGATACCATTGGACCACCACTGCTCAACCTGATAATATACATTAATATTTTTGTTTAGTGTATTTCCTCTTTCTATTTCTTCTTTCTAGGGTTAAAGGTACCTACTAAACACTATTGACCCCTGCCAGAGCAGAATCAGGGGAGCTATTCCCGTAAGTACATTTATTAACATTCACATTCTATTTTTAATCGACGAAAAAACGGAGGAGGTTATCAATTCGACGCGTATATTTTTTTTTTTGTTTTTTTTTTTATGTATGATCGTTGATCACGCATAACTTTTTACAGAGCAGTCCGATTTTGATACTTAATTCTTTTTGATTATGGGAATTAACCTTCAGATCCCTTGCCGCCTAAATCAATCAAAAGAATCGATTATTATGTTGTCCAAATATTCAGCTCCTTACTGTCTTCAGGTCAGATTACGGATGAATTGATTGATGATTTGATGATGTGTCCTGAAAGAATACATTAATCAGACTCGAACTTACCAAAAGGTATGGGATCCAAATTTTTCAAGATATTCCTTTTCAGTAAACCCTTCTGTGTGTATTGCTTGCCTTCGGGTCCATAGATGCAGCTGGAAGCATCCGCTGATCCAGACATCGACTCTGATATACTGAGATATTCATCCCTAGTAACATGTTTTAACTCAGCTAAACGTGTTGGCCGCTTAAAAAACTTGGTATGCGAAGATTCCACAGACACATCCTTCCAAATCTTCTTCGATCTCTTTTTCTTTGTTTCTGACTCCGGCAACGGCTCTAGCGACGGTTGCTCGAGCGAGTTGTTTGTCGGCAAAGGCTCCTCTACCGGGCGACTGCTGCTTTGCATAATATGCATTGAACTTTGTCTCGGATCGAGATTTGTCTGGGATGACATGGTTTTATTTCTCAAATCTCAGGTGGTAGATTTGAATTCCGAAAAAGTTCTCTGTGGGATAGTGATCAGAAACATCAAATTCCTAAATGCACTAAATGCGTTGGTTGACAGAGAATGGACGTCACACAAACTGTTGACATTTTATTTTTATTTAAAAACGTCTTTAAATGTGCTTTGAAGGTTTATTTTTTCTTGTGAACTATAAATAGGTTTTATTCTAATTAACTTCTCGTCAGTGTTGTTGCAATGAATATTGAAATTGGGTAAAATGTTCCGATTGAATGATGCAATGAATTTCAAAGTATTAGTGACATCTCGTAGTTTGAGTGGCCAGCAGCGGGCGAGGCATATCGGTCAGGTTCCCAGCGCCGCACAGTGGGTAGAAACTGCTACTTATATGAGGGACATAGGGATTTTTTTTTTACAAATTCCATTTAGAAAAAATACATATCGAAAGATCTGACATTCTGATGAATAATTGTTATGAAATGTTTTTCTCTATAACTGATAGTTTGCCCAGAAAAAAATATTTTCAATTTTTGTTTTATGGAATGAAATGGAAATTGCTATTTGGCCAACTCTTGACAGATCTTGCTTTAAAACTACTTTATTCTTCTTTTTTTTTTAAACAAATATTTTTCACTGTTTATAATTAATTTCCAACAAAAAGACAGTTTTGTTTAAATATATCATTTGCTTTAATTTTGAAAATATATTTTTTTGTACTTTTTTCGATAAATATATATGTTTTGAAATGATTAATATTTCTTAATTATGAATGTTTTAATGTAACACAATTTTATCTATAATATTATTACTAGAAAGCACCTTTTAATTGTTTTTTTTTTTTTATTCATTTTACTGAACCTCATAACTCTTGAACGGGCAACTATGGGTGCGCGCTGATAGCGTAGAATTATAGCCAACAAGCCAAAGAATAAGAATAAAGTAGTTTTAAAGCAAGACTGTCAAGACTTGGCCAAATTTTAGCAGTTTCTGTTTCATACCATACAACAAAAATTGAAAAAAAAAAATCGGGCGAGCTATAAGTTTTAGAGAAAAACATTTCATAACAATTATTCATCAGAATTTCAGATCTTTCGATAGGTATTTTTTTTATGGAATTTGTAAAAACAGCAACCAACTTCAAAAAAAAAATACTACAAAGTGATAAATAGGTAACTTTAATTACGGAAGTCCGTGTCGTTGGTTCTGCATTTTCGTTTTTTGACACCTACTTCCGAAATTAAAGTTATTTATCACTTTGTAGTGTTTTTTTTAGAAGTCGGTTGTTTTTTTTTGTAAAAAAGATTTTATTTTTCACTTTTTAGTTGTACCTACCCCACACAAATTCAATTAATACTAGTGCACTGAAGAATTGAAGACACCGACTAGAAGAATCATCAAAATTCTCATAGAGCCGGAGACGCAGTACATTTATGCATATAACTTCGTACATAAGAATAATTACCAATTATACTAAAACCTTCCTGAAAGTATGTAGATCACTTTAGTGAAAGAATTATCAAAAACGGTTAATTAGTTTTTGAGAAAATCGCGGACATAGAAACATACATACACACATACATACGGGTCGAATACAGAACCTCCTTTTTTGAAGTCGGTTAAAAAAATCAATCAAATCAAGATAATATTAGGTCCTTACATATGAAATTGGCGTTTTGTATGGAAGGAACAAAAAGTCGAATATTTTTTAATATAATATATTTAATTAATCAAAGTATGAACCATTGTTTTCAATGCACTTTTGCCATCTTATAGGTAGTTCATTGATCCCTTTACTAAAAAAACCAGTCGGACGGGAATCAATAAAATCTTTGAAGGCGATTTGGACTGCCCCATCGGAGTTGAATTTTTTCCCTTGCAAAAAGTTATCCAAATTGCGAAAAAAATGGTAATCTGTTGGAGCAAGCTCCGGGGAGTACGGAGGATGTCTAAGACATTCCAATTCAAGCTCTTCTAATTTGGTAGCCGTCTGTTGCGCAGTGTGTGGTCTGGCGTTGTCGTGCTTTCAAGCTTTTTAATCTTCCCAATTTGCTTCAAGTGAATTAAAACAGTTTTATCACTAACATCGAAGCCTGCAGCTAACTCGGACGTGGTTTGCGATGGGTCCGCTTCCACAATAGCCTTCAATTCTCCATTATCAACTTGGGTCTCAGGCCGTCCACGGGGCTTGTTCTGCAGGTCGAAATTTCCAGAACGAAAACGTTGGAACCAAAAACGAACTGTGTTTTCTTTTGCAACATGACCGCCATACACATCATTCACCCTTCGAGTCGTTTCCGCAGCACTAGTGCCACGGCGGAACTCGTACTCGTAAATAATGCGATATTTTAAATTTTCCATTTTGTAAAATGAGTGACGCAAACAGAAAAAACAGAATAAAAAAAACAAATGAATGACGGTCATCGAAGCACAAATACATGAGTAAATAGCTGTACAAATTTGAATTTGGAATTCCTTACCAAAGAGGAGAAATTCGTGATTAAAGTGGCCAGTACGAAAAACGCCAATTTCATATGTAAGGACCTAATATGTCTCTCATATAGCAGTCCCAACCCACTGTGCGCCGGCGCAACTTTGCGGCGCTAAATCCAAATGGTGGGACCAACGGACAGTCGAAGTCTGTCGGAGCGCACGCTCACTCAGTCGCACCTCCACGCCGGCAGTTGGCGGTTGTTTGCGCACGCACGCTCGCGCTAGTACGTACTCTTACGATACTTCATTAGTTTTCCCCTCGAGAAAACCAAGTGAAATAAAACAATTTAACCGCGTCAGTGGATGAGTAGGTAGTGAGTGGATTTGTCGCTAGTGTTTGTTTACAGCTGTATCTACATTTACACACGGTGAGTGTTGTCTGCTTATATGATTTTCCTTAAATCGCGGCCAAACGTTTGTTTGTTTTGTTGACATTGTTGTTACGTAGCTATGATAATGGAAATACTGCGAGCGGCAAATGCCAAAGCCTGCTTTATTATTAGATATAAGGTAATCGTGTTACATGGTTCATTACAGTAAGTACAGAAGGAATTGGTAAACAGCTGAACATAAAAAAACTATTTTACAATTCTTGGAATTGTTTACTTTCCACTTTTAATACGAGTAAACAAGAAACTAATCACATTTAAAATACAAGCTAGAATTCACTAGTCGTTAAAAAGACAAATAAATAATGAACTCTATTAGCAACGTTACAGCAATATTGCAGCTTGAATGTCAGGTGCATGAATAGGGGGACTGTGACGCAAGTGGGTACCTAATACCTACTCATTTCATGTTACCAAATGAACGAGACACCGTCATTGTAATTTCCTTAATTTGTCATAAAGACGAATATTGAAGCAATGTGTATTTTGCACACAGCATAGGTACATTACGCGGGTACAGCTGTAGCTACCAATGTGTCATCCAATTACATAGTTACAAATAACACAGTTTTATAGGTGGAAAACGATCACTCGCTGTGTGCAACACACCGCACCTGTGCCACTAGTCAGCCAATGGTAATACTATAACATATCATAGCAAAGTAATTAATAGGTACTGTAGCGTTACGTAAAACTCAAGGTATTTTTATCAGTGTTACTAATAAAATAAACAAACTGACAACCAGTCTCATCAGCTGACTGACTAATAAAGTTTTTGCGAATACCTAGTTAGGTACAAAAGTAAGATTCCACATTCATTTTTATCGAGGCTAGGCATTCGAATTACTAATTAATTAAAAAGTTATGTAATTTACATAACTTTTCAATTAATTAAATCTTAGACCACTGTTCGTACTATTTAAATAATAAAAAAACATGGTTTTGGTAAAGTTTCACACTAGTCTAGTTAGTAATAATCCTCAGTCCTACCAACTGTCGCTACCTACCTAATTTTATAGGTAGATTTATAAATGTCATAATTACTGTTATCCTCCACTAAAGCCGCCTAACCAATATTTACACCACACTCGTCTATTTTATTAGAGTAAGTAGGTACCTAATCAACATAAACATAACCAATAAAATTACTCAACATTTATGTTAATACAACTAGAGCTAAGAAATAAGAGCTTTGACTAGAATAATCAGGACATGACATTACTTAAGTTTTACAAAACTTTCTCGTTTGTTACTCAATGATTGAAGAAATCATCGCTTAGGTACTGCGACACGTGATTAAGAAGATAGATAAAATTGAGATGTTTGTAATGTCAAAATAACAGCGTTTTACTAAATGCTTAAACTGTACCATAACAAAAAAAAAATGTTGTCTGTCTGCAATTTCGGCTAATCTCGGAAACGGCTGGACCGATTTTGACAAGACTTGGGACTGGCAGATAGCTAATGTATATGGAGTAACTTAGTAAAGGTTACTTTTATTTTAGAAAATGAATAGGGTTCCCCACGCGGGCGAAACCGCGGGCAGAAACTGGTAATAAATAAGACATCATCTTCATACCCTTGTCCCATATTACTTGGGGTCGGCGCAACACGTTTTCTTCTTCCATTTTTCCCTGTCAACCATCATCATTATCATCATATTTCATTCATTTATAGGTACCTAATAATATGGAATAAACACTAATTGGGAAATTAACACGGCAAGCAAAATCCTGAGCTGTTCATACCTTTGCGATTTTACTTTTAAGCCCACACTCACCATCTGTTGCCCGCGAATCATTTGCGTGTATTTTTTTTAATATAATCTATCCAAGATGGAACATAGCAAAAGTCCTTTTCCAGGTCCCAGGCTACAATATCTGTAAAATTTCATCACAATCAGTTCAGTGGTTTAGGGCTTTAGGCGTGAAATGGTACCTAACAGATATACATACAGAGTAACTTTCGCATTTTTGAAATGTAAAATATATCATATGGTTTTCACGGTGAGATTTTTACAGAATAGCACTAAGTAGGTAGAACTGTTATTAAAAATTATCATCGCAAAGACGAGCTTTTTTTCATGTCTTATTACATAGTTGCCACAACAAATATCAAAAAATTCCAAGAATAAATAGTGCTTCGAAGCAGCAATTAAAACTTGCGACCTGTAGTCCAGAATTCCAGATAGCGAGCTGACATTAATGTTAGAAACAACTGTACCCCAGCTGTGATTCTACAAGATAATACTCATTATCTCACAGAATGTAGGACCCCATAGCGGTGCGTAACATATCTTGTACTCGTATCCCTAATGAGATAGAATACTGCTAATGACTCTGGTTTAACAGCTTCTGCATTATATGACTCATCATGACGTATAGCACAGTAAGTCAACAGTGCTGTACGTTCTTGTAATCTACTAATGCGTTAGTATCGCCATCATTTCAAGGATCAAGTCCTCCATGCCATCATTTCCCGGAACCACTCACTGCTGGGTATCTATAGGGATTGCTCTTTCTTCTGTCATATTTCCCTGAGTGCATCGCATAAACTTAGTCAGCCTATAACGTTTCCCCTGCTGAGATGCAGGCCTCCTCTCTGTGAGATGGAGTGGGTCATAAACTACCACGCTGACCCAGTGCGACCTGAGTTATCTACTTCGAAATCCAGATCTTTTGACTGTCACTTTTATAATTCTCTCTATTCTCTTCTCTTATATGTACATGTACTAGTAGAACGATAGCTTATGCCGTGAAGTAAATATTAGGCAGTCAGCAAGATGGTAGCGGGTCTGATTGCCAGGGGTGTACCGGACGTACATTGCACGAGTGGTTTCGCCACTTCTGGAAGCTTTAATAAATCTACCGCAAAATCTGCAAAGAGCAGTGGTGGCCCAGTGGTGACGGCCAGTGACTAACTTGAGTTTGGGAGGATCGAACCCAACATGCGCTTTACTTTGTGTAAATAATTTCATCACCACTGCTATCAAAACGGTGGAGGAAAACGTCGTGAAAAAACCGACATCCTAGAACCAAAAATTCGAATACATGTGATACCTACGAGTATTACCACCCGCACCGCAGGCTCTGTTTCAAAATTCTTATTTTCTTAATTGTTTTAGCGCCTCTGGTTTTCAGTGCAGTGGCTATCATGATATTTTTCAATGGTGTAAAATCAATGACACTTGAAAGTCATTCATTATTTGCTATCTTTAAGGCTGCTGTAGAGGAAAACTGAAACAGTAATAGCTATACTATGCATATTTCATTGAACAAACTGCGTCATAATTCAGTGCCCGTCATAATTTATGTCTACTTGTAACTGGGATGTTTCACTTTATAATTGATTTTTTAAATTCATCTGCTATTCTGCTACAACACTGACTCATTCATCATTCTCCTGCCCTTATCCCAATTTATTTGGAGTCGGCGCAACATGTCTTTTTCTTCCATACTTTTCTATTGGTCATCTCGCTAGTCACCCCCTATCCATCGTTTCTATGTTCCTCTTATAGCCATCGACATTCATATTCAAAACTTTCCTCACGTCATTTCTTCATTCCTCCGCAGTCCGCATCACACGTCCATACCATGTCAACCGATTGCCGCACAACTATTCAGTTACCGGTGCCACTTTCAGACTTCCTCTTATGCACTCATTTCTTATTCTATCCATTCGTGTAACGCCACACATCCCTCTTAGAATTCTCATCTCAGCTGCATGCAATTTCCTTTCATTCATCCGTTTTGTGGCCCAACATTCTGATCCTCTAACTGTGAAGGAAAAGTTCTTAAAATTTAATAATAAGTAATTCTTGAGAAAGCCTAGGCTATCTCACGAATTGCGTAACACACTATCAATCACTATCTGAATCATTTAAAAGGATATTGCTAATCCATTGCTTCATATGTTCCAAAAATTTCTCTGTTACGTAGGTAAATAACGCAGTGAATGTTGTTGTACTGTCAAAATGAAACCGACTACTACTGATAGTGTGTTACGCAATTACTGCGCTGCTGCAGGACATATTATAGGCTGGTATAGCCCGATTCAAACTTTATGGCGGCTCTGAAGTGCATTGAATGTGTTACTGCGCAGCGACTGGCCTCTTGTTCCGAGCCGCCATACAGTTTGAATTGGGCTGTACTATTCATAACCCACTACTATCGACTAAGGAATTAAAAACAAATCCAACTAGAGAACCTCCTATGCGCAGAGTACCTCCTATATGTGTAGTCGACGTAATCCGTTGTAATCGTAATGAAAAGACCGTTTATTATAAAGTTCCTGAATCTTGCAAAATCCTCATTTTCTAGAAATAATTTCATTTCTACGTAACAATGAAACGGACACATCTAGGTAGAAACTAATACTTGGCCTTCGCAGTCCACATCGATACATCATTATTAATTTATGAAGTGGAGTGAGTTGCATCGGGTGGGTGGAGTTAAATGTTTCTTTTCAGTGCGCAGGTCACAAATGCATTGTCGTAGCCACAATTAATGAAACAATTGTCATAAAAAGTGGCATTCATCAGTAAAAATGCACCTTATTGTCAAATTCGTGACCCTTAAATGCTTCTGGTGCACTTATTCGCAGAAGATTTCAAATGTGCAGCGCGTACTGATAGTATTCGATGTATTTTGAATTGCAGCGCCTTAAGACGTTTGTCCAATGCATCAATTTGATTGGTAGATTCTGCGCATGTCAAGAAGGGTCAACTCAGACTATTATAAAAGGCAGGACACGATGACTTTTCTTCAGTGGTGGGTACAGCCTCAGCCTTACCAGACGGGGCTGAGGTTATATCCACCTATTTAAATAACCAGATAGACTCAAAGCTTCACTTGGAAGTTTAACTCTTTTAAAAATAAATAAATAAAATGCGCCTCGTTTATTTGTCATATTATTTTCCATTCTTTGCCCTAAGGAACAATAAAGAATTAAATCCCTAATATTCATTGATGTCATTCGATAACATAACAATTATGCGCCGGCGCCGCCATAGGGAAAATGGAAAAAAATATTTTTATTTTATCAACAGGGAAGAACATAAAATATAATTCGTTAGGGATACTTAATATTATAAGTAGTTAAAAAAAATCTTACATTTGTTTTATTATAAACTCTGTTGACAGTGCTAGTTGGTTTAATCTGCGTAATTATAATATAAGTACCCATCACTCCTATTCTTTCTTCTTTTACGTTTCTGCACCGTTTCTTTCTTCACATTATTTTGGATTGGTCTTCTTATACTGTTCTTTCATGTCAATTTTCAACTCGTTCGCCTTCTTGCTTCTTTTCCACCTTCTCCTTTGTTCCGAATATTTGTTGTCAAGATTGCAGCTTCAATTTTCTTTGTTTGCTCTTCATGATAATTATGTTATTTCTCAATCGTAAATAAAAACTGGCCAAGGGTCGCCATGTAATAGGGTGACGTGCGTATTAAATAAAGAGAACTGTTTGGCTCTACTATCGATATAATAATGAATCATATTATGCGTGCAGTTACAGTTATATAGGGTTAGGCGTGCTGCACACTACACAGCTGCACAGTCGAAAAGTGAAAAAATCTTATTTTTATAATTATAGCCCTATTTGATCCCTGGTTTCCCTTTATGGTCCATGATTTGTACCCTGACATACATACCTATCTATACTAATAAGTATAATAAAGAGATAAATTATGATAATGAATCGGATTAGTATTGTGAGTTAGTATGTATTGTATATCCCTATTCCTACATAAATACAAACTCACAATACTAATCCGATTCCGAATATTCTTTCACTAATCGGATGCCATAGTATACCTACCCAGTTTCAATTCAAAGGATATATTTGAAGTTAAAACAAGAAAGGGCCTTGAAGATCTCTGGCATACCTACCTGTCCGCGCGGCATTTATAGGCTCCATATAAAAATCTTGAATCCCCTTTCACGAGGATGAAGTCGCGGGCAGGAGCTAGCATTTTCTAAAGTGGACCGCTGGAACCGCGCCAATAATATCTACAATTGTTTTTGTTACGTAAACTACAATAACTGCTAAGCGAATCGAATACACGTTTGTACTTGGTTTGAACTAACAAAGTGTACACGGTTTCTCGTTGTCTTTGTTTTTAAACGATTTTTATCTTTTTTCTTCTTATTCGAGTCCATTACCAAATGATTCTGAGTTTCAATGTATTCAACGTCGCGTTTGATTTTGTAGTTTTAATAATAAATAGTTATTAACAAAGATTGTTTGGTTTAACAAAGATTGATTGTTTGTATTCGCATTGAGAATGAAATAAACAAGGAATGTTTTTTTTTTATTGACAATGTTCTTACGCTCTTCTACAATCAATGTAATCAGGTACAGTCCAGCCTACACAGTCAGGTCAGAGGTTGATCATCATCTGCCTAGCCTTTTCCCAACTATGTTGGGGTCGGCTTCCTGTCTAACCGGATGCAGCTGAATACCTGTGTTTCATATGGAGCGACTGCCTATCTGACCTCCACAACCCAGTTACTGGGTAATACGATACCCCTTGGTAAGACTGGTTGACAGATTTTTGGGCTTCTGACGACCCGTAACGACTCAAAGATCCACGAATGACAGCCGGGACCAAGTGTTTTCCGAGGCACGGAGGGGTACTTGGTATGTAAAGATAGTCACCCATCCACGGACCACCCGGGGGAAGCGTTGCTTAACCTGATCGATCGACCCATGCCGCTGTTTTAGCCACAGGCCCCTCCGTCAGGTTGGGTTTCATTCTTGTCGATGTTACATACATATTTTTGAGACTGACTTTATTTAGAGTTTAGACTGACTCTACGTGGGGGTGCGGGATTGTCCGAAAGGGTTACCGCTACCCCGGAACATAAAGGGCTAAGGAAGGAACACGGATGGGTTTTAGTCATACGTAGGATATGTATTTACCTATACTAGCAAAAAAATGGATAGGAGGTAATTTGAAAATTTAACTCTTTTTGTCACACCCTGATAAAGACCCGATTTATAAACTAGTAGGTATAAAACGATAAGTGCACCTGGCAAGTATACCTACATTGAACCTTTGAACGTTTTTAACCGACTTCAAAATAGGAGGTTCTTTAAAACAAGCCATTGAGTTGCGTAACACACAATGGCTTTCATTTTGACATTTCAACAACATTCATTACGTTATTTACGTTGTCGAGCATACAAATTTTTCGAACGTTATAAAGTAATGGATTAGCAAAATCACTCGGATTGTGATTGAAAGTGGATCTTCAATGTCTTGGCGCCAAAGCATCCAATAGAATAATTTATATAAAGCTGGCGATTTATCGACGTACCCGTGGTCTGTTCTCTGCTCACCTAGTTCTAAGAGTATTTCAATATCTGCAGTCTACCTACTACCTATATTTAGAAATCTATCTAAACGAAGTCGTGGGCAGAAGCTAGTTTGAAAATTTTATGCTGAATATTTTTCGTAACCAAAAAAACAACTGAAGTAAAAAAAAAGAGTAGTAGTGTTTTTTTTTTTGAAGTCGGTTGTTTTTTTTGTAAAAACGTTTTTATTTTTCACTTTTTAGTTGTACCTACCCCTCACAAATTCAATCCCCCCAATCAATCCCAATTCAATTGCTTTGAAAAATTGAAGGCACGACTCGAAGATGCATTTTATGCATGTAACTTCGTACATAAGAATAATTACCTGATGTATTATATACTAAAACCTTTCTGAAAGTATGTAGATCACAGTAATGAAAGAATTATCAAAATTGGTCCAGTAGTTTTTGAGATAATCGCGAACATACAAACATAACATACATACATACGGGTCGAATACAGAACTTCCTTTTTTAAAGTCGGTTAATAAAAGCAGCATATTTGCAATATACTCTAATATTAAAAGTAGCTACTACAGTAAAATTACGTTCATAATCATCAAAACTGGAGTTAAATTATTGTAAGCATTGCATACTTTTATACGAATAACATTGCGCTGACCTTACTACGTTAGCGTCAGGGCCAGTCGAAGGTACCTTCAAGCAAAAAATGTCTTGGTTATTAGCTAGCTATTCAAAATATTAGGGAAAAAACTTTATTAATCACTTACAAGATAATTGAAATACATACTATCCTATCATTTGATTTGTATTATGTTTACTGACATGCACCCTAATTGCGTAACACACTATCAACCTCAATTTGAATCATTTTGAATGATATTGCTAATCCATTGCTTCATATGCTCGAAAAATCTGTCTGCTCAAGAACGTAAAAAACGCTATGAAAGTTGTTGAACTGCCAAAATGAAACCCATTGCTACTGATAGTGTGTTTTAACGCAATTACCCCGCTGTTTTCTACGTTGCGTTGTAATGTATGTAAAATCAAAAAACTGGGCCCGCGTGTTGGATTATGGCCCTCTAACTCTCACCGAGAGGAGGCCTGTGTCCCAGCAGTGGGAACATTATAGGCTGATTATACTTTGAGCAATTGAAAGACAACAGATACAATGAATAGGTTTTATTCCACGACGAGAGGCGAGACGCAACACATAACATAAGAACGTACAAAAATACTATTTATTACAACAGTTGAATTGACATAGTGAAAAAGGAACTAAAAGTTTTTATGACGTTACCATAAAAACTAAAAAAAAGGTAAATGGTAAATAAATAAACCTGAAAAAGTACTTGTCACATTACTTACCTATTAAAATCTTTTCTTCGCGTCCAAACAACGACCATACAGCCTATGGTCGTTGCGTCCCCAAACGTTTGCTGAAAATGACGAAAACTTTTCAGACGTTTTTTTTTTGTGTTGTGTCAAACCGAAAATCTAGACTAGATACAGGCAGGGTACTGAATTGATACCCTTCGTCGATTTGCTGTCTTCGTTGAGTTGCAGTATAGCCATTTCATACAACTTTCATGCTTCGGCTGCATTGTCGCAGTAAAGCAAACTACGGTTTCGCGTCTCTCTGTTTACACCGAGACGTCGAGCTTTGTGCGAGTAATGTGCGTTATCGCGAGAATGTGGCCGCGCAGCATCAAAGAATGTCAGTTGTGATTTGAATATACGGAGCATCTAAGTTAGTCTTCGATCAATAAGATCGAAGAAGTTAGTAGTCAATTTATCAATTAATTACTGTAGAAAAAAAGCATGTGCTCTAACCTTCTGCCTATTTCCTCCACGTTGTTCCATCAGAAGAGCACGAGATAAGTGGCATGACTGCATGATTGACATGTTGTTCCAAGATTATGAGCTGATAAACGTTGAGAATACCTCGATCTGTCATGATAACACCTTCTCTTAGATAAGCAGTGAGCTCCGGCAATGGACTGAGGACGGCGCGTGTGTGCTTAGTGCTAATTTTCTACAAATATTAAATGTTTGAAGTTTTTATTGCGAGTAGCCATGGCGAATTTGTTGAAAAGGTAATTTTTTGTGTTTAATTTTTTAGTTTAGTTTTGATTTTTTTTTTGGGTGTCAACGGGTTTAATTAAGTAGCTATGGCTTCATTTGACAGTTCAACAACATTCATTGCGTTATTTACGTTGTTGAGCAGACAAATTTTTCGAGCATATGAAGCAATGGATTAGCATATGAATATCCTTCAAAATGATTCAGATTGTGATTGAAATTTTGTTACGCAAGTGCTGGTAATGGTGCGACATTACACCTTTACATAATGCTAGGATAAAATATACTTAAGGGGATTATAGGACCTAAACGTTTCTCTTTCTTTTCTATGCAGTCCGACAGTGACAGCGCTTTAGGTCATGCAGTCTCCTTCAAGCAAGAGTTATATTCGTGTAAATAAGCTACATCAAAAATTTGGTCAATTTGCGCTCTACTTTTTAGGGCTCCGTACCCAAAGGGTGCTAACGGGACCCTATTACTAAGCCTCCGCAGTCCGTCCCTCCGTCACGCGTCGGTCTGTCTGTCAGCGGGCTGTATCTCATAAACCGTAATGGGTAAACAGTTGAAATTTTCACAAGAGTGTGTATTTCCATTGCCGCTATTACAACAAATAATAAAAATTAAATAACGTTAAAAATTAAAGGATGAAAAAATTTAATGGACACTCTCCATACAAGAATCGTCTCTTTTTCGGCGGCTTTTGCCTCGTGGTACGGAAACGGAACCCTTCTATTGGCTACTTCTTTTCTACTCGCACTTCGCCGCTTTTTAAGTACGGTCAGCATCAAAAGTTGATTAACACTTCAGTTTTTTTAATCTTAGTTATTGAGCAAAATATTTGTTCAAAATTGCAGCAGAAGATTGTTTTTAGAATAATACTCTTGTCTATTATGTGAAAAGCCAAAAATCAGTTTATTGAAAAAAGTTGTTTGTCAATTTAATAACATGTAAAAATGATAGTGTTAACTGACTTTTGATGCTGACTGTACCATAGATATACCTACAACGATCATTGATTATTCGGAGCAGAAAATTAAGCTATTTACAAGTGTAGTTAAAATAATTAAAACCCATAATCTAAAGTTTTATTGATTCTAAAAACTGGTTTGTTATGTACCTATGTTGCATGAGGAATTAACATCGCATGGTCTTTAAGTCTTTATGTTAAATCTAAATTAAAACAACTTGTTGAATATTATCTGCTCGCTTGAATTCCATTTGGCTTTCCTAGTATGTCCGTGTCACGTCACACGTGTCGCCTAATTATTAAATCCATTTATGTATGAGTAATATGGAAATTCTGTACAAATTGCGTGCATGTTTAAGGAAAAGCGTTAACACACCTTATTTTTAATGGAGTTCTTATAACTATGATCAATAAAAAAAAATGAGTCAAAGGTTATGTAGGTATATGAATATTAATGCATTTGCGCTTTTATAATGCGAATTTTCTAACCTGCCTTCTTATTCACAGACAGTAGACAAAAACCGAACATCTCAAAGCATTAGCACCTACCTACAAATCTTGAAAACTAAAATAAAACCGAGAGAATCTATCTGCCTAGCCTTTTCCCAACTATGTTGGGGTCGGCAGTCTAGCCGGATACAATTGAATACCAGTATTTCACATGGAGCGACTACCTAACTGACCTCCACGACCCAGTTACTGGGTACAGGATACCCCTTGGTAAGACTCACTCAACGACTGTCGAAGATCTACGAAAGACAGCAATGCTTTCCGAGGCACAGCGGGGTCTCGAACTCGCGATATTTTATGGATGGTCACCCATCCACGAATCGACCGCAACAAGCGTAGCTTAACCTTCGATCTTTTTGCGTCTTTTATTATTTTGCCACGAACCGAGAGAATTTTAAAACATTAGATTAATGAGCATCGGTGTCCGCACATCCAAAGCAGTGTTATTTTAACTCATCGGTCACACACGACCGCCACGCGTGGGCAAGCGGTGGGTATAAATATCTTGACTCTTGCCAAACAAATAACACGTACTAATTAATTACGAAATAACTGACTTGCCTTCACAAAGGTCGCTAATATGTAGGCAGGCATTGCACTGAGGGTTGCCAGGCCAATAAAAGCAATAAATTGCTATCAGAAGCTTAAATTGCATTTAGATTTATGAGAGACTAGTTACGACCTGCGGTTGGACCCAAATAAGTCTCGATTCCGTGGGAATATCAGGATAAAAAGGAATATCCAATGTGCTAATCCTGGTTTAACCAGGACAAACTACTGAACGGATTTGCACACACTTTATAATATAAAGTGTGTGCAAATCCGTTCAGTAGTTTTTGAGTGAAGGAGTAACAAACATCCATCCTTCCTTACAAACTTTCGCGTTTATAATAATATACTTACTAGTAGCTCACCGAGGTTTCACTCACATGCCTAAGTGTCGATCCCGTGTGAATATCGGGATAAAAAGTATCTTACGTGTTATTCTGATGTAATAAGCTATACCTATTACCTACTGTAAAGCTTTATCAAAATCCGTGCAGTAGTTTTTGCGTGAAAGAGTAACAAACATCCATCCATCCATCCTCATAAACATTCGCATTTATAATATTATTATCTGTAGGATAAATTATAAATATTAAGATAGGATTAGCTTCAGCCGGCGGCTTTGCCCGAGTGGTTGTCGGAAATTATCCCAAGGAACATGATACCGGGACGAAAGTTGCCTAAGTCCTTCCCCAGTAAATATGCCACCTAACTCCTTTACAAATATCGAAATCCGTTCAGTGGTTTAGGCGTGAAAAGGTAACATGCAGACAGAGTTACTTTCGAATTTGTAAGCATGGACAGAATAATGAAATATTCGCCCATCACCTCTGCCTAGGACTAATTTACATACATAATCAGGCTTTAATGCTCCGTTTCCACTGCTCCCAGCAGCGGGAACATTAAAGTTAAAGGCACAGGCCTCTGAAATCACGAAAAAATAAATCTGCTATTTCATGCATTTTGGTCAAGTAGATATTGAACCAGCTGTTTTTTTTTTTCGTGATTTCAGTGGTGGTCCCATAGTGAAAGTTGTTCATATTCATGGGTAGAACACCCTGTAAAAATTGGGAACCGGTAAAAAAATCATCCGGTATAAATATTGTACACTATAAGTGCATTTTTCCTATTATAATAAACATGCGAATAATAGGTACAGCTGTTGACAGCCACCTAGTAAGTTTCATTCATATCTTAGACATACTAATTAACTTTTTAATGTTGTGTGTAATAATTTTATTTGCTAAGTTTCTCCAAAGTGAAACTTGAAAGTAAACAAGGTTCAACTTACGCAATTGTTAATAAATCCTCTAAGATTATTCATTAAACGTTTTAATCACTTTCAATGTTAGGGCTCGTGACGTATGACGTTTTCTAGGGTTCCGTACCCACCAACGGTACCCTATTACTACGGCTCCGCTCTCAGTCCGTCGGTCGTCTGTCACTCACAGGGCTTTATATTTTTAACCGTAATAGGTCCGTAGATATACCTGAAATTTACAGTGTGTACTATTATGACCGCTATATAAACAATATAAAATAAATATAGTTTTAAAAAGGGGGTCCCCATACAATAAACGTGTTTTATCACATCTATTCAAAAAGAGCTAGTGTATTCTTCGTAAACAGGGACCAAAATAGCTCTTTAATCCCTAGGGACTAAAAGTAATTTTTAATTTGAAATGTGGATATTGTTAGTAAAAGTTCCAATCACAAAAGAGATCAATCACGGACATTGTATGAACAAGTAACAGGCAGGAGGCTGTATGATAAAGTAAAATGCTCCGTAAACGGCTCCGTACCACAAGGCAAAAAACGCCTATCCTATTTAAACACGTTTCCTGTATGAAAATAATAAAAAGTTGGTAAAAATTAAAGGGAGGCCCCCTTTAATTTTTACTAACTTTATTATATTTTTATTATTTTTTGTTATAGCGGCTATAACAATACACACTGAAAATTTTAAATTGTCTACCTACTACCACAGAATACTTAAAGTACTACGTACAGAAAGGCCACTCCCTTCCCCGCACTTACATCAGTTACCGCACCTCACCCCGCACTTCGGCGTATTCGTCGCAGTTCTTTAACAAGAGCGCTTGCAAACACAAGTACCTCACGCACACATTCATACGTATACAAACGTCATTTTTTAATGTAGTAGTAGTAGGTAATTATTTTGCCAGGGTTGTATGGAGTGTCCGGGGTGTGCTACTACGGTTCATGAGATACCTACAGCCCGCTTAAAGACGGACGGACCATAGATATCTGTTTTTACATTTCTATGCGGACGGACGGACGGACGGACAGCGGAGGCTTAGTAATAGGGTTCCGCTGGCACCATTTGTGTACGGAACCCTAAAAATATGTAGTGTTAATTATTGTACGGTGGTTTGAAACCCTTCGTGGCGAGTCCGACTCGGCCATTTTTTTCTCATAGATAAAATGTGTTATGTGACGTACTTATCTTGGTAACTTGTATCACTAATATTATCTTTATCTTAATATTTGGGTTTTCTGCTTTATCTCGCCTTTTGATAAAAACCGCACTTTCCAAAAGACTCATGTGGATTAAGCATTTTTTTAGTGTCATGTCATCATGATCATAACTAGCGTTGAAAATGCCGAAAATAACAATTTGTTTTTTTTTCCGTTTTTTTCGCATGTTACATAGAAAAATTAACGAAAGGTATCCTTTGGAAAGAAACAGGATTCTTTCAAATGTTTCGCTTGATGTTTTGAAAAGTTGAAAAAAACAAGTTTTATTGATATTTTTTTCATTCTACCCTCCATTTTTAGGGTTCCGTAGCCAAATGGCAAAAAACGGAACCCTTATGGATTCGTCATGTCTGTCTGTCTGTCTGTCTGTCCGTCCGTCCGTCCGTCCGTATGTCACAGCCACTTTTTTCCGAAACTATAAGAACTATACTGTTGAAACTTGGTATGTAGATGTATTCTGTGAACCGCAGTAAGATTTTCACACAAAAATAGAAAAAAAACAATAAATTTTGGGGTTCCCTTTTAATAAATAAAGGAGATTGTTCTAGACCGCCCTATAACCAACAAACATTTGACGTGTACGTTAATTTTAATTATATTTTAATATGCTTTTTAAAAATAATAAATTCAAGCGGACACTGTTTAATTCTTAATAGGTTTTTAAAAGTGACCTCATTGATTTTATTACCAACTAAACCCGCCATCTTTCATGGAATTGTCAATGTGAATGTCACAAAAGATTTGATAGTGTCGCTCTCGCTCATATTACATAAATATCGATATCGACGACGATGTCCATAATATCTAGTGATAAATAATGGATGTTCGATATTTATCACTTCCAAAACATTGAAAATGTGCAACATTAAAGTTTTTCATGCATATTTTTTTTCATGGAATTAGTTCCGTGAACATTTTAATGGAACTTATGATGAATATAGCCTAGCACGATTATGACGAAAATAAAATGAACAAAACAAACTCACAAAAAGTACTTACTAGTCGAATGAGGGATTTTCTGACATGTGAGAAAATATTAGTTCAAAAGAGGCGTTGGTAAAAAAAACTTTTTAACAAAAAAATTAAACCTCCGAAAAAACTGAAAAGCAAAAAATAAAAACCTTTTTATATTTTACCTTAATAAATAAGTTCTTAAACTAATGCAAGTATACCTAAGTAATTTTGAGTCGGCGCCAAACAAGCAACTTAATATCGTTGCGAGTGGTCGTGCGGAGAGCGCATTTTTTGTTTGGAATGTATATTTATCGCTGGAGATTTCACGTTGCATTATTAATTTGATTTGGTTATTTCTTTAAATTTAAGGTAATTTAGTGATCATTGTTCATTGATTGTTTGGCGCCGACTCAAAATTTCTTAGGTATACTTGCATTAGTTTAAGAACTTATTTATTAAGGTAAAATATAAAAAGGTTTTTATTTTTTGCTTTTCAGTTTTTTCGGAGGTTTAATTTTTTTGTTAAAAAGTTTTTATTTTATAATTTTTTGAGGCTATAATTTACTAATTACTACATGCTTAATTTTTGACTACTTTTAAAATAGCTACCTACCTTACTTTAGATATTAACTGTTATATAATCCTACTTTTACTTAAAAAAACAGGCTTTATATACCAACATAGATAGGCCTTTTATTTTAATTGTAATACACAGCTCAGCATTAAAATCTGTGAATGAACAATAAATCACCCCTATTTTCCCACCCTTAGGGTAGGATATTTTTTCCAAATTTACATGGGACCAACTTTGAGGTATGTCCTATCCAATAAAAAAAGAATTATCAAAATCGGACTATTCTGTAAAAAGTTATGCGTGCTCATACATTACAATCAGTGAGTGAACAATCAATCATCCCCTGTTTTCCTACCCTTAGGGTTGGATTTTTTTTTCCAAATTTATATGGGACCAACTTCGGGGTATATCCTTTCCAATAGAAAAAGAATTATCAAAATCGGACTGCTCTGTAAAAAGTTATGCGTGATCATACATAAAAAAAAAAAAAAACAAAAAATATACGCGTCGAATTGATAACCTCCTCCGTTTTTTCGTCGGTTAAAAATACGTCACTGTCTCTGGTTTTTGACATCAAATAAGCTTTCTTATTAACGGATCTTATTTTTGTTATCAGTAGCCAGTAAAACAAAGACGTATTTTTTACCCACGCCATCAATTGAACTATGTTTTTTCACTTGTCACAAAATCTCTCATTGAACGATTGAAATGTCATTTACGACGCAACTCTAGTGAATTGTTCTCATAACGATTCCACGACTTCAATAGCCATATTTTTACTTTTTAAGTACTTAAACTCTATTTTTAAATGTCGCGAACATTTTTCGTTGGGAACAAAATATTTTATTTTAGCATTAATTTAATGTGAAGTAGAATCATAGCAACAATGTGTTTATGTTTGAAACGGAACAAATTAATTTACATTTGACATATTGGTCTGTCATTTTTTTCTACTAAAATAAAACCACAGATTAAATAGGTGGTCATTGATAATCGATATACAATGATCGATCATCGAGAGAGCATCTCTACGTCACTACGTCAGTCGGTTCCTCTTGAGTATTAATGTTCTGTGGTCGGTTCGTCTCACGCGCTGGCTGTGGTTGTGTTGTTGTGACTACGTACCTATTTGGCGTTTTTTATTTTGTTCAATCAATAAATAATAACTGTACCTAAAAGGCATAATAAAACTGTTTTACTGTATTTGAAGTTTAATGCTTTGTAGAAACCAGAAATAGCGATTTTAGAAGGATTTACTCAAGTTTTCTTTTATTAAAAATAACCTCAAAATCTGTTCCTTTTTTTTAAATAAATCGGTTCTCTAAAGTGTCCGTCAAGAAACTTTGTTCTTATGGGCTACTAAGGGCAATTTACAAATAGAAAATGATTTTTTCTATGCTGTTGGCTCCAGGGCGAACAATGTATGGGCACAGTAGACAGATACGAACAGTACGGAAACTACGTACAAACGGTCGCAACGGCACACTCACACAGACGCGCGCATCTACGGTACTCCTAAGCGATGGTCGGGGTACTCTCAGTCACGGGTGCCGTGTTGGAACGAATAATCGTGTATTTAATTTATTCCTTGCGCCAGGGATCGTCCATCTTTTTAATAAAAACTGTTTGATCTCGACTTCTTCAAAACCGGAGCTTTCCTTTTTTAAACTCCCAGCTGATCTTGAAAGGTAAGAATGATTTATTGTTATAATCGAATTTATTTGTAAATCAAAGATGGCGGCTGCTAACATTTTTTTCGTCATGGGTGTCGTAGGTAGTTAAAGAGGTTGCCAAAATCGTTAGTGAGGTCAAAATCTAAATCCAAGATGGCGGCTGTGAAATTTTTCTATTTATTTGTCATGGGTGTCGTTTTCATAGTTTTCGAGGGTGCTAAAGCCGATAGTGAGGTCAAAATCTAAATCCAAGATGGCGGCTGTGAAATTTTTCCATTTATTTGTCATGGGTGTCGTTTTCATAGTTTTCGAGGGTGCTAAAGCCTATAGTGAGGTCAAAATCTAAATCCAAGATGGCGGCTGTGAAATTATTCCATTTATTTGTCATGGGTGTCGTTTTCATAGTTTTCGAGGGTGCTAAAGCCGATAGTGAGGTCAAAATCTAAATCCAAGATGGCGGCTGTGAAATTTTTCCATTTATTTGTCATGGGTGTCGTTTTCATAGTTTTCGAGGGTGCTAAAGCCGATAGTGAGGTCAAAATCTAAATCCAAGATGGCGGCTGTGAAATTTTTCCATTTATTTGTCATGGTTGTCGTTTTCATAGTTTTCGAGGGTGCTAAAGCCTATAGTGAGGTCAAAATCTAAATTCAAGATGGCGGCTGTGAAATTTTTCCATTTATTTGTCATGGGTGTCGTTTTCATAGTTTTCGAGGGTGCTAAAGCCGATAGTGAAGTCAAAATGCGCGTCGCTCGACCAATGCCTAGTTTAACCCTGCACCTTACCGTTTCAATTCGAGAATGGGTGTAATAGTAATTAAAGAAAACAATATTTAAAAAAATATACTTATCTCTATTATTCGTAATTCTAAATTATTTACTGAAAAATACTTTCGCCTGCTACATGTAAATTTTACAGTGTTCTCTTTTGTTCTCTTTTAAAACAAGAACGAAAAATTTCATCCAATACGCTCGACGCATTTTCAAAAAGTTGGACGATCCGTGGTCTCTGTTTTATTAGTACAACTTTTATTGCGTTTTATTTGGTCTATAAAAATATTATTAAAAAAGTCCGCAATGGTCTGCGGATCATCACCACATTGTTTACCATCTAAGTATATTAATTTGATTGATTTCGCTTTTTGGCACATTACACATTGTTTTACTAATAACGTTCCAAGTAGCCCTACATTTGTTATGAGCTGTATGGATAAAGTAATTATTCTGAGACTTTTTTGTCAGTTTTATAACACGTTGTAATCTTCTCGCAAAATTTTTTAAATTGTTTTTTTTTATGATATTTCGATTCTTACGATACTTCCATAATAATAAAATTGCTGTTTACGCATGCAGCATTTTTTTATTCCTTGTGTCTTCCACTTTGTTTTTGTTTAATACATTTATGAAGTCGCCACATAATATTATTTTCTTTTTACTGTAGCACTACTTCCCAAGTAGTCGGTTTAAAGTATCGAAAAATGTGATTTAACATAATTACGAAGAATAAAGATATTTTTTAAAAATATTGTTTTCTTTAATTACTATTACACCCATTCTCGAGTAGAAACGGTAAGGGGTGCAGGGTTAAACTAGGCATCGGTCGAGCGACGCGCATTTTGACTTCAATATCGGCTTTAGCACCCTCGAAAACTATGAAAAAGATATTCACGACGAAAATTTTGAATTTTTTCGCAGTCGCCATCTTGGATTTACGTTTTGACCAGATGGAGGGAAAGATAATCAGTCAACTTCTAACCGCACACCACGTTAAAAACTTCGTTACAGTAAAACACATCAATTTTACAGACATTAAGAGTGACAACCCTAACGCTCCAATGAGTCGTAGGTATTTATTTCAACAAATAGGCCTAGTTTCCATACTGTTCATATTTATACTGTGGTATGGGCGTAGAACAATCTCCTTTTGGGGTTGGGGGATACTTACAACTGAAACTCCAAAAATTTTTTTTTCATCAAACCTGTACGTGTGGGGTATCTATGGATAGGTCTTCAAAAATGATATTGAAGTTTCTAATATCATTTTTTTCTGAACTGAATAGTTTGCGCGAGAGACACTTCCAAAGTGGTAAAATGTGTGTCCCCCCCCTCTAACTTCTAAAATAAGAGAATGATAAAATTAAAAAAATATATATATTGTACATTACCATGTAAACTTCCACCGAAAATTGGTTTGAACGAGATCTAGTAAGTAGTTTTTTTTTTAATACGTCATAAATCGAAAACCGCAATTTACCTTTCACAAAGTTACAACGAACTACAAGAACTTTTATATTATGTTACTTGCTGCTACGGAACCCTTCATGGGCGAGTCCGACTCGCACTTGGCCGGTTTATAATATTTACATTTTATAATAGTAAGTACCTACGTATTATTATGGAAAGAGATAAAGCATAGTAAGAACGGATTTGAATAAAAAAAACATGAAAGTTTCCCGTTTCTTTCATATTTTTCGGTTTTTTTTTTCGGTTTTATTGAAAAAAAAAACATGAAATATATACTGACAAATTTTCTTGAAACTTTCGAATGAAACATTGAAACAAACAACGGAATTGGAAAGAAACGGGAATTTTCCTGCTTTTTTCAACGCTAATCATAACACAGTATTCTATTCTGTCATCTCCCTTTATGTACCGCAACATTCGCAACTGTTAAACTAAAATCCACATAGGCAATTCAAGATAATTTTAGGTAAGTATATTACAAATCACAAATCTGTACCAAAACCAATTTGTACCAAAATGCCTTTTAAACGTCTTGCAATTATTTCAACGATTACAAAATACACTGACAACATAGCTTAATAGTGTCGCATTTCGTCCGTAATATCAAGTTGCTTGTCCAAGTATAGAGTGACCAGTATGACTTGGTACTTGGTCCAAAAGCACTTAGCAGTATTACGTTGAAATTAGTACATGTTGACGTAGTGCAGTATGTCTCCGAGTATCAAGATGTAGTGGTCGCTCTGTAAACGAAGCTGCAAGGTGGTTGAGTGATATTTGGAACGTACGACAAACGGAGAATACGCATGTACCTACAATTTATAATGAATTTCCGATACTTAATCCTGACGTGATTGAGCCCTAACCTTGGTTTCGATTTACAAGGAAATTGCTTCACTTATTTATTATTCAAATTAAACACCGTATTGTCCGATGAGATATTTAAATTACCACCGCAGGTTAATAAATAAGTTGTACTTACTACCTCAGTCGCATAAAACACAGCAAAAAAAATTATTCATTAAAAAAATCTAATTAATTGTTCACTTCAAATGGCAATGAATTTTCTTGAAATTCGGTAAGTACCTACGCAATGGCCTTGTTACCATGGATCCAGCACCCTAATTGTGTAACACACTATCAGTAACAATCTGAATCATTTTATAGGATATTGTTAATCCATTGCTTCATATGTTCGAAAAATTTGTCTGCTCAGCAACGTAAATAACGCAATGAACGTTGTAGAACTGTCGAAAAGAAAGCCATTTCTACTGTTAGTGTGTTACACAATTATCCCGCATGTATCAAGATATTAGGTAGTCCTGTATGATGACTACCATCAAAGTCAAAATAATTTCAAAAATACATATCTTCTAGTTAGGCACGCGCACCGTGAAAGGATGTCCATTGCACAATACTTACTCAATTACGCTGAGTACTCTGAAATAGTTCACATAAAACGAAATGTTTGCATACAAATGGTGAATATTTCGATGAGAACTGACGAATCTTATGCAATTACACGAACATACTGTATATTGCTTTCACCAACAAAGTATGTTGTTACAAAAGATTGCGTTGAACTTTGTATAATTATTATTACTACTGCTGCCGTTAACTTTACTAATTTTTTAATTAAGCACCGGTTTGAAAAATGTAAGTGCATTTTTTTTCGTCTTAATGTTTTAATAACAGTTCGACAAAATTACAATTATTTTATTAATGGTCTCATTATTAACTAGTCCTATATTAATCGAAACCTTAATACTCGTAACACATAAAAAAGCACATAAGTGTACACAAAATCCGGCCACGTGCGTGTCGGACCACGCGTAACGAAGGGTTCCGTAGTTGGGATGAATTTATCCCAAGAAAAACTTAACATTGTAGTTGAAAAACATGTTTTCCCATACATCGACATACGTCACGGTCGATTCTCCAACTGCAAATGTAATCACATTTTTTTGTGATAAAACTACAAATGAACGATTTTCGGACTTTTACCTTTACTTGTGCTGTGAGACCTTGCTTTTTGCCAAACATGATTATAGATCAACGGAAAGTAAGTACGGTCAGCATCAAAAGTTGATTAACACTTCAGTTTTTTTAATCTTAGTTATTGAGCAAAATATTTGTTCAAAATTGCAGCAGCTGAATTTTTTTTAGAATATATGCTCTTGTATATTATGTGAAAAGCTAAAAATCAGTTTATTGAAAAAAGTTGTTGTCAATTTAATAACATGTAAAAATGATAGTGTTAATCGACTTTTGATGCTGACTGTACACTATAGGTTTTGATTTATTTGCGAGTATCAAAAAATGTTGCATAAATGGGCGTGTTTTTTTATTAGGTTGACTAAGAAGCTTGATTTTTTTAAAGCTCCCAAGGGACCGTAAACCAATCGGCGACGAAACAATAGAAAATCAATTGTGTTTCATTAACGGAGCTTGACAGATTAATTTCAACTTGATACGCGTTCGTTCCTGAGAAAAAAGGGTCTTGACAGACAGATAGACAGGCGGACAACGAAGTGATCCTATAAGGGTTCCGATTTTTCCTTTTGTTGTATGGAACTCTAAAAACAATTGACAATCAGTCATGAAAGCAGGAAACTATTTTATTTTTATTAAGTAAGAATTTGTTTCCAACAAAACAATATGACGTATACTAAATAATTTCCTAATAGAAATATACAAATAAGCCGGAGAATTCTAAAGCAAACGTTACGTAAAACTTGGTACCGGTAGTGTAAGACAATAGATATTATTTGAAAAGGGCACTTGTGTAAATTTCATTGACCCGATAGTACAGAGGTCTGAGGTATCAGCTATGCATACCGGGCCTGCTCTCCTTCTTAGGCATATTTAGGACAATATTCTTGGGATTAACTGTTTCTTTGCTTCCATTTTAATCTGTTGTGTACTTACAACGTTCTGTCTTCTTCACAGCAAGATCCTATTTAGAAAAAACTACTGTGCCATAAGTACTTAAGTTGACTACTTGAAGGTAGCCTGAGAAATCAAAAATTACTTAAGTTTTTTGCAAAGAAATTTTGACTTTTGTGGGCTTTTAACTTAAGTAGGCTAAAATAAGTTTTTCAAGTTCTCAACTTCAAATTGTATTTTTTTCTTGCGAATCCAAGCTTAAATTTGGAGAATTGACCGTAACGAATATCGCTGTATGGGAGAACATTTTTTCAACTGCAAAGTTAAGTTGGTTCTTGGGATAAATTCATCCTAACTACGGAACCCTTCATGGTGCGATGTCCGACACGTACTTTCTGGATAGTGAACTTTTAGTTTTTTCGGTACTGCTGGATAGTGCGTGACCTGACACCGAAACGAAGTCAACACAAAAGCCTAATATTAACTTAAAGTAATAGTATTTCGATGTGGACCATAACCACAAACCGAAAGTTACGAATATTTGCAAGTTTAACCAACAATCTTCCATCTCAATAAATATATCTCGACATGACTTGGAAATTATAATGCAATTTGAATAGAAATCGAGCGAATCTGTTGAGCCACTTATTGGCGCAGTGGTCCATGATGGGGCGCATACTTGGGAGCTGGTGGACCATGGAAGACGCCTGTTCACATGTAATGCTTTACTTACTGAGAGTTAGACGAGAATTGATGCTGTTTAGCTCACCACTATAATAATATGATGTTATTTTATAAGCAGACTAGATAGGTAAGATAGTTCCCAAAATCGCCCGCTCTGCTTTGTTTTAGGAGGTTCTTCTTCATAGAGCGTGTCGATGGCAAAAAGTTCAAACATCTTTGGCCCGAAATTTAGCTGCGCGAACTCCGCTCACTAGTGCGAAGGTGCAATCACAAAGAAATGTGATTTCAGAACTAGTTATAGGATGAATAGTCTATCTAAACTAATATTATAAAGATATTTTCTTTATGTTTGTTTGTTACGCTTTCACGCTAAAACGGCTCAACGGATTTGGATGAAATTTAGCACACGGGTAGACCATGACCTGGATTAGGACACAGGATGCTTTTTATCCCGATATTCCCACGGGATCGAGACAAAGCGCGCGAAACCGCGCGGTGCAGCTAGTGCTGTTATTAGCCAGTCAACAAGGTAGAATGACCAGTGTACCAGTATCGCTATTTTCATGCATCAAGATGATAATGTATAATACATAACATAAGACAGTTATAACTGAGAATAACTGACCAAAGCAGGGGCAATGGACAACGGCGCTTTATGCACTATTCAAATGTTTCAAAGAAATGTTATTGTTGTGTGGCTCCAGCTATGCATAGCTGAATAACTTACTAAGTAATATTCTTAGGGCAACATTCACAGATCGGACTTTGACTTTAGGTAAAACGCTAAGTAAAGGTCGGGTCTGGGGGTCTACTCTCTAAAGCAAGTAATCCATAGTTTCAGTCGATGTTCCGGGCGTCTCCTACTCGCGTGTCACCTACGGAAATAAGATTAGTTCGGAGCCCAGACTAAAAAGGACTGACAACAAAATTTGACAGTTGTTGCTACTCGCAATGTGTATTATGTGTATATGCCCCGCCCGAAAAAAGTAATTTGAAACTAGTTTTGACGGATCAACCACTTTGGGACGTGCCTAAAATCTTCGTCGACGGACTTAGAAGGTAGACCCCCATACAAATGATCAAGCCTTTTGTACGAATATCAACATTAACTTATTCAAATAAAGTCCTCATTCGTATGAGAGACTTACGTTACTTGACAAAGTACTCGTAAAGATAAAATGCGATCTACGCATCTTGCCCTTAGTCTAGAGGCATGATAATTTAGAATCAGTGAGAAGTTTGCCTGTGTGTGTAAATTCTGATGTTTTGTTTCCAATATTTAGCAAAACGCTAAGCAGATGATGGATAATTATCGAGTGTGTAGATTGAACTAGCTTCCGTGTGATGAAACCAACACTCGTTTTCCCACTGATTGTTCGCCAAATAAGGTCAGGACATTTCCATAGGGTAATCTGTGCGCTAATTAAATAATAATATGCACTTGAATGCCAGAGAGCAGTGGTGGCCCAGTGGAAACGTCCGAGACGCTTTACTAACGGCCGAAATTAACAACCAATCTAATCCAATATCTCTAGATTAAAGATCGAAAATTCAATCCAGATTTGTAGTAAAGTGTAGCAAAAAACGATCCGCGGATTGCAATTGCAATCTTTTCAACCAATCTATCTTTGAGAGGACGGATCACAGATTACAGATTGACCTCTGTTCGAAAATGACAGTTTGAGTGTGTCAATAACCTATCCGTTGAATTTGACGTTTGTTTTGATCGGTGTAAACAATCCAAATCTTAATCTTAGAATTTCCTTGGATATAAGATTGACTTCACGGATTTCATTTGAAAAATGGCACTGTCAATATTCTCCAGTGATAGTGATATGGAAATTCTGGCTCAATTATCGGATTGGGATAATACCGATAGTGACGCTGGTGAAGAAATGAGACGTCAACGTGCTTCTGCGCGGAGAATTAAAAGGGTGAACTACATGCAAAGTCTGGATGATGAGGAGTTTACCTTTAGGTTTAGGCTATCAAAATTAGCAGTAAATTTACTGCTGACTGAAATTACGCCTCTCGTCCGTGTAAATATGTAGTTAAAAAAAATTATTTCATTCTATACCAAAAATGAACAATATTATTACCTATCAAATATTCACATGTATGTTATGATCTCCCCACAAAATACCTAATGGTGTTGAGTTTTCCCGCAGTTTGGGAAAATTCTTACAAATTGGCAACGCTGCTACTCGGGCACCACGCCATAGACAATAAAACGCGTCCTGGCGTTAGCCGTGTCGTGACATTCCTTTTTACCTAATACGTATTGAATTTATTACATTTTTTTTCGTATTTATAGAATTGTTACGTCGTTCGGTAAATATATGTATTAAACATCCATAAAATAAAATTATAAAACCTGTTTATGCTTAGCTTTTTTTATTACAAACAAACGAACCATGTCTATTTTTATAAATTTTTCTTAAAACGGAATGACGAAGAGGAAGGATTTCAAGATATCTGCGGATTGAGCGACAGCAGGATCGTCATTTTTCGATATTAGGACGCGGGTTGGAGATCGATCCATAGATTGGTATATATCGACGATCGATTTATATCTTGGCTCATGGATTCGATATTAATTTCGGCCGTAACATTATTTTATCACCACTGCTCTCAAAACGGTAAAGGAAAACATCGTGAAGAGTGACCGTGAAGAGCATAATTACCTATCCTAGAACCAAAAAATCGAAGATATCTAAAAGCTACCAACCCGCACTGGGCCCGCGCGGTGCATTACGGCCCACTCCCTCTCACAGAGAGGAGGCCTGTGTCCCAGCAGTGAGATTTTATAGGCTGATTATGTTATGTCAATTTACCGTAGTAGGTATTGTGTAGCCAATGTGGCATCGTAACAGATCATAATGAAGTTCATGAACATGATCATATCTTGATACATAAAAACTAACTGACGTGATCAAAACAAACTTGAATACTCACGATCCTGCATATTCTTTAGTTTTACCCAGTAACGTAGCTTGCTTGACAGAGCTCGGCCCTTAGTCCAATTAGTTTCAAACTAGGTAAAGAAGTCAACGTGAATGTCCTATAATCCGGCCATAGAAAGGGTGACAATCAATTAGCAAGACGTCGGCCTGCACCACTGGCCTCAGATTACGTAAATTATATAACGTCCGAATAATATCGCTCTCACAAACCGCTAGATTATTGGAACATTAATGCAAAACGTTAAAATTATGGTTTGTGATCGATGTTGTGTAATAAATGCAAATATAGTGTTAAATCGTAACGACGTCGTGGCGGAATAAATCATTATTTGTGTTATTATCGGAGATTTGTGAGCTTCCTCCATATTTATTTGATTTGATTCAGTGTTTTGTGCCAATTATGGGTTTAATTTTGACTGAATATGTGATGGGTTTCCGAAAGAAATTACCATCTTATCTGCATTAATAAAGTCGGAAGTGGAATTCTAAGCGGTTTTATCTCAGACGAGATTTGTGCGTTTCATATGAGTAACTATTTATTCATGGTAATGAATTTCACGCACTATCTTTCGTTCACAATGTTTGTTATAATAAGTATGAGTGCATAATGGCCGCGTCTTCGTCGTCATGTGGTTACCGCCTCACGAATTGTTAGCTAGTATAATAAAGATGCACACAACATAGACGCTTGCATGACGTGACTTTTACAAGTTACAACGAATAAGTACTTTATTTGTATGTCTTTCCATACATTATTTATGCTGTATTTGTTGTAACTTGTTATTAGGTTACGTGATTATTATTTAATTTCTACAGTTATATCTGTTATTCTATCCATCTAAGCGCAATGTTATGGAAAATTTTGCGACTTTTATTACCATTGACGTTATAAACTCAAGGCTGAAATGAAAATAACGGGTAATATCCGGATACGGATATCTGAAAACGCACGGTTTGAGAAAAGATCCGCTCATAGTAAGAATCTTAAAAACCTGCGAAGTTTTTCTATGTCGTCAGTTTTTCCTATGTAAGCTTGTTGCAACGTACAGCGATACGCAATGTTTAAAATAACCTAAAATATTTAGAGCCAGACAGTATAAAAAAGTTCTATAAATACTCCTAGTGCTTCTGATACCTCTTACGTCTGGCCTAGACTAGATATTTGTTAGTATTCTGGATAATCTCAATAATCCAATTTATAAACCGCTGGTATTATGAATGGGCGTGTACCCAACGTCTGTCTGTCTGTTAGTGCACCTTCAGGTCCAGAACCACTTACCGAATCAGGTACCTAATATTGATTTTTGTTTGAATTGAAAGACATTCGTTTCATTCATATTCATGTATTATAAATGCGAAAGTAACTCAGTCTGTGACATTTACACGCGTAGGTAAACCACTAAACCAATCGTTATGAAGTTTTAGGGAAAGGTAGCCTGGGTTCTGGAGAAGGTCAGAGGCTCCTTTTCATCCTGGATTTTAGTATAGTACATCATGCATGCGTTATAAATGTTCATGCAAGCAGAACCGCGTGGTAAGTAACACACTATCAGTAGCAACTTTTATTTTGACAGTTCAACAACAAACATTGCGCAGACAAATTTTTGGGAACATATGAAGCAATGAATTAGCAATATCCTTCAAAATGATTCTGATTGAGATTGTTAGTGTGCTGGTCCATATCTTTTAAATTCGACTGACTCAAGGTCCGTAATCGCAATTCGTTACACTCACAAAAGAAAACTAAGTAATCCAAAGACGGACGCGAACTTTTCCTTGGGAAATTACTAACTCAGATGCATAAAACATTTTCTGTACCCAAGTAAAAAGATTATAAGTAACGTCGCGTCGCCACGTCGGACGAATATAGGCGTAATGTGTAGCGTTGGAAGTTATATAAGGATGTGTACACATAATTACTTTCCGCTCTGTAAAGCCGGTGGTAATGACGGCGGATGCTGTGGCAGCTTCCCGCATGTACAACACGCAGGTACCACGCCACTGGACAGTAGCTCACTACTTTTTGTGCTGAAATCAGAATATTGTTTTTTTTTTCAAAGGAGACTGCAGATAGGTCTGCTTTATGTTGATAGTAATCTAACGTCGCGCGTCGCGTCTCTTCTTATATATTATTTTCCTCCCCCAAGTTATCACTTCGTCTTATGTTTGTGTCGTTTCTTCGTATCGACAAACGTAGCTTCTTGTCATAAGTAATCTTCATTCGCTTTTGCTCTTATCCCAAGTTATTTGGGGTCAGCGCAACATGTCTTTTTCTTCCATACTCTCGTAGTCGTTATCTCGGTAGTTCTCGGTAGTCACCCCTTTCTTACCATATCATTATTCACACAGTCCATCTATCGATTCTTTGGTCTTTCCTTAATCTTAAGGCCATCGACATTCATACTTATTTTATTTAGGGAACTTAGTACTTAATAGGTATTATTTTAGATGTTATTATAAGTACTACTAGTTTTTTACGTATATCATAGTTTTAAAATTGTAAGTCCACGCTATCGCATTAGGTATAGCGTGGAACTTTAATGATAGTTGTAAGAGAGATTTTGATGAATATAAAAAAAAATAGGTACTCAAAACTTTCCTCACAACATTTTCCTCATTTTTTTCCTCCGTATCACGTGCCTAATTCATAAGCAACGATTAGTTTAATTCAATTCATCATCGGTAGTTCAGCTAACTTGATGTAAGTACATAAAGCTACGGTGCAGTGCCTAGAAGTGCGGTGGCCGTCACTAAGAGCTATTACGCACTGTCGACTGGTCGCCGGCGACTCGGTCGACGGCGACTGTGACTTACTGCAGTTTAAATAGGTGTTATCGCACTTGGTCGCCGGAATATGCCTATGTTTTGGTCGCCGAGGGACCAAGTCGCCGGCGACTGGTCGACAGTGCGTAACGGGCCTTAGAGCTATTACGCACTGTCGACTGGTCGCCGCACAGTGTGTTAGAAAGCCCGATTTTGTTGCATGCCCTTTTTATTACAGAAATCGATAGTATTTATCATTTTAAGCACTACAGTCAAAGTCCGGCATCGATACGACTTGTAGATGTTTTTTAAAAAAATCTCAAAGTTGCTGTATAACCGGGTCATGAAAATAATAAAAAAAATTATATAAAAAAAACCAGCCTACATATTTAAATTTCCATTATAATTACTAATCAAACTTATAATACCTAACTATCTGACAAGTTTTCGTGTCTGTATTACAAATAGATCGCGAAATATGAATATTTTTATGTTTTTTACTTTTTATTTAATTTCTTGGCAATAATGCGGTATTAGATGGAGATATTTGACCAGACGATTGTCAACATGTATGTCTATCGACATTATTAAAACCACAATCTAATTCAGCGTTATTTAGAAGTTATGAGAATTTTTCTATTTTAGCCAGGGTTGTCACATTCGAAAATGTCAAGTTTTATCCGGGTTGTAAAAACTAAAAATATTTACAAAAAACTGAAAAATTATAAATCTTGGTTTTCATTTTGAATTTTTAAAGTATCTTCATCATGTTCAGTGAATGACGAATGATCATCCACTAATGGAAAAAAAGACCTAAATAATGTTCGTTTGATGTTTAGTAAACATTTTCAACAAATCTTGACAAGATTTTAATTAGTATCACCGTCACATCTCCAACTTTTACCTTTTAGCATGAATGTGTTTTTTATTGCAAGGTCATAGTTTTATTTACAATAATTATATGGATAAACAAGTAGACGAGCCACCTGGTTATAAGCGGTCATCGTCGCCTATACCACCTATCGTCCCTCTAGACATGTCGCGCAAGTATAAATGAGACGGCAGTTACCCACCCTGAGACTTTAAGGTGTGTTCTGTCTCACGTGCCTATAATTTTGCTGGCTAACTGTCCTTCAAACCGAAACACAATAGTCCAACACTACTGCTTGGCGGCAGAAATAGACGAGTCGGTGGTACCCACCCAGGCGGACTAAGCGAAAGAATCAAAGAATAAGAGTGCCCATGGGTATAGTTTCAGTTATTGGTAAATGCACATATAAAGATAATTAATCGATAATATATACGACTTCTTTCAGCTAAACTCAAAATTATAAAAAATATTAAATTTAAAATTCTGGTTAAAGTGACAACCCTAGTACAAAAAAATCCGGATATAACTGAAAATTCTCATAACTTCTAAATAACGCTGAATTAGATTGTGGTTTTAATAATGTCGATAGACATACATGTTGACAATCGTCTGGTCAAATATCTCCATCTAATACCGTATTATTGCCAAGAAATTAAATAAAAAGTAAAAAACATAAAAATATTAATATTTCGCGATCTATTTGCAATACAGACACGAAAACTTGTCAGATAGTTAGGTATTATAAGTTTGATTAGTAATTATAATGGAAATTTAAATATGTAGGCTGGTTTTTTTTATATAATTTTTTTTATTATTTTCATGACCCGGTTATACAGCAACTTTGAGATTTTTTTAAAAAACATCTACAAGTCGTATCGATGCCGGACTTTGACTGTAGTGCTTAAAATGATAAATACTATCGATTTCTGTAATAAAAAGGGCATGCAACAAAATCGGGCTTTCTAACACACTGTGCGCCGGTGACTCGGCCGACGGCGACTGTGACTTATTATAGTTTAAATAGGTGTTTACGCAATTGGTCGCCGGAAGATGCCTATGTTTTGGTCGCCGAGGGACCGAGTCGCAAGCGACTAGTCGACAGTGCGTAATGGGCCTTAGGCTACGCACACGAAGTCAGCGCTCTAGCGCCGCGGCTTCGAGACTGGGTCGGCATTGCCGTGCCGCTCCCCGCGCCGCCGCCCGCCGCGCCGCGCGCCGCCGCCCTGCAATCGCTGCTTCGTGTCCGTGGCCTTAGCGTTAGCAACTTACAAGCGAATGACAAACGTTATTTATGAAAGTAAGTTAATGTGTTTCCTGGAAAGAATTTTTGTCATCGTAAAGTTAAACCCCGCTGCCATAATTTTCACGTCACTGGGGCCGTTAGGTGACGGCCACCGCTCTCTAGGAAACCGTATCTGTACGCACGTTATTTTAAATAACCATAATAATTATAACCGCAGCAAATATCCGTAGAGCCGGCGAATTAAATCCATATTACTCTTGAGTGTTTATCACTAATAAATATATCGCACTCGGTTTCACTCGACTTTCCATTCAATCGTACTGTGGGCGTGTCGCTTGAATTATCTCATTTCATTTATCTGTATTAAGATTCGTTTATCAGATATAACTAACAAGCTTAACGTGTTTATTTATGGTCGTTGTGTTTATTCTTCAAGATGTCCTAAAGCCCTTTAGATACTTAGACCTTCACCGTTAAATTATTGTCAGATTGTCTTCTATTGTTTGTGAATTTCAATGTTTTTGAATGCGCTAATTCACACGTATATTATTATAAGTACTTACTTAAACTGCGTATAAAAATATCTTGAAAATCTTCGCATGAAGACCTATAAAGGCATCATACAATGTGCCTTACCGTTACATCCTACCATTGAATGGACGCCGTATAAGATTCGGTGGCTGGCCTTGACATTCCAATACGTACTTACGTACCTACTTATGAGGCGTGACGTAACAGAATCAGTTTACTGATTGACCACAATGATGATCACCTTACTTAAGTACTTACTTACTGCATGTCCTACTCAGATGATCTGTAACCTGACCGTTCTCGATGAGGAAGATGGTGTTACTGTATCTTAACGTGATACGGGTGTAAAAGGAATAATGGCAAGAGAATGGGTGCCAATTCTTCTAGTTCTGAGTGCACAAACTTTCGACTCAGTGGGTTCCGCTAATGGCAAACGATATCGCGGCAGGCTCAGACGGAGACGGCGGGATGACCTGCAGTGCTATTCTCTAAAAGACAATTTCATGGCTGTACGCTGCGACGAGCTCGTCGACGAGACAGCCTTGAGATCGACCGAGCGCGCAGCGCTGATTCAAACCGTATTCACTAGCGTCATTGTGGTCGTCGTCGAACCCAAGGCTGTAACCTCCCGTCGCTGTTTCGCAGACGAACGTAGGGCTTGCAACAAATTCTATAAATTATAATCGATCAATCTCGACTGAGAGTTTTATGGGTTTAAAATATATATTAAAGGTCTATCTTTAAGTATTTAAAGGAATACAGTAAAACTATAACCAATATCATAATTTAAAATGGTTTATTGCATATTTCTTATTACATTTTAAGGCTGAATGACGATTCCTTTGCTCTTTTCGAGCAACGCGACGGCGATGAATAAAAAGTCAACTCACAACAATGTCAAATCATCAAATATCAACAAAACCCAAAGAGATTTAAGATAGGTACAATAGAGAGGCTATGCAAAGAAATGTCATACAAAAACTGTGATCCCATGTCTCACTGACGCCATCTAGCATAATATAGCAGAATTTGAGCGGCATAATGCAAACAAAAATAGCAAACATGAATTAAATTTGTCAAAATATATTCAGCTATCGCTCGGTAGGTGGCCAGTGTGGCTAGTGTTGCCAGATCCGATTTTCAATCCATGGATTAAGGTAAATAAAAAAATATCGAAAACTTGTCTCAGAAAACAAAAAATATTTTATTCGCTACTATTCATTGTCCGTGTCACCATCTATGATAGGGTATCAGTTTCAGTGTGTGTTTTTATGTAAGTAGATAATGTACATGTTAAAATAAAATAAATTTAAATTTGCCTGCTTTGCCGCCGAATTATTATGTTTTTTGTGTTTTATATTTGCTTTTTGTGTAAGTAGACCTATTATGTCACAATGGGCATAGTTGTTTGCAATTGTCGGTTGCGTTTCGTTTTTAGCAAATTTATTTTTATTACTCTTTTGTTTACAAGTTATTTATTATTTACCAATAAATATTATCGATAACAGAATCACATCTCTGTAAGGCAGTATAGTCCGACTTTTAAATAGCTGCAGTAAAATGACACTTCTTACTATAATTTTGTTAAAAAAATTTGCCACACTAAGGATCTGGACACATTGTTCGACGGCCTTTCGCACTTTGCCGCTTGAAAAGGAGCACACATGCTCTCTTTTTGTATGGACAAACCGTCGAACGCCGTCGATCAATGTGTCCCGACTCTCTCTACTAGTGATGATATTAAAATGCAATGAAACATCGTTTTAATTTAGACAGGCATTCGAAATTGAGCAGTGTTGATTTAACCGTAAACAAAAAAATATTCTTTGTATTGATCGGATAAAATATATGTTGTAGTTTCAAATCAGCGTAAATACATAGTCTACCAAAGATAATTTTGTTTCAATTTTTGCTCTAAAACTCCGATCTAAGAAATCAATTTTTTAAATAAATTAAAGGATTACTAACTTTATAGGATTATTTACAAAACACCAAAAACCTCAAAAATAAGAATATTTAGAAGATATGTTTGTGATTAGAATGAACGCTTTTTATAAATCTAACCCGATCACTGATGTGATGACAAAACAGTAATTAGTCATTGCTCAATGTTTTTGTTGTAAACTTATATTATCCTGTATTTCATTATAAATATCATTTTCTAATAATAATTATCCTCTTTTATAAAATCAATTTAACAATCATGATCGATTTTGAACTGAATGTTACTAAAATTAATCGATTATTTGGTTAAAAATTTCGTTGAAAAGTGGTAACACTTATACTTTCATTTTACTGCAGCAATAATAAGGCTATTCAGCAATAGATGGCGTTTATTACAAAATTAGGAATTTTTCTAGATCTATTATGAAAATTATTTGATTCAAATTACTCAGTAAATATAAATAATGCATACGAAAATAAACTGAAGCTAGATCCAGTCGTTCTACCATAGCGAGACTTGCAATAACGCAATGCGCAACTCGGCATATTTCTTTTTAAATAAATTTTTTTTGGTGGACACGATTGCGTCGATGCGACTTGACGCGCAGGCGTACGTCACTAGACTGAGAGACTTGAGACCACTAGGTGCAAAGTATCGGATCACGATTTTGTTCGCAATGTCCCGTCTATTGTACATATAAAATTTTAATGTCTTTGGGTACAATAGAGAGGCTATGCAAAGAAATGTCATACAAAAACTGTGATCCCATGTCTCACTGACGCCATCTAGCATAATATAGCAGAATTTGAGCGGCATAATGCAAACAAAAATAGCAAATATGAATTAAATTTGTCAAAATATATTCAGCTATCGCTCGGTAGGTGGCCAGTGTGGCTAGTGTTGCCAGATCCGATTTTCAATCCATGGATTAAGGTAAATAAAAAAATATCGAAAACTTGTCTCAGAAAACAAAAAATATTTTATTCGCTACTATTCATTGTCCGTGTCACCATCTATGATAGGGTATCAGTTTCAGTGTGTGTTTTTATGTAAGTAGATAATGTACATGTTAAAATAAAATAAATTTAAATTTTCCTGCTTTGCCGCCGAATTATTATGTTTTTTGTGTTTTATATTTGCTTTCTGTGTAAGTAGACCTATTATGTCACAATGGGCATAGTTGTTTGCAATTGTCGGTTGCGTTTCGTTTTTAGCAAAATTATTTTTATTACTCTTTTGTTTACAAGTTATTTATTATTTACCAATAAATATTATCGATAACAGAATCACATCTCTGTAAGGCAGTATAGTCCGACTTTTAAATAGCTGCAGTAAAATGACACTTCTTACTATAATTTTGTTAAAAAAATTTGCCACACTAAGGATCTGGACACATTGTTCGACGGCCTTTCGCACTTTGCCGCTTGAAAAGGAGCACACATGCTCTCTTTTTGTATGGACAAACCGTCGAACGCCGTCGATCAATGTGTCCCGACTCTCTCTACTAGTGATGATATTAAAATGCAATGAAACATCGTTTTAATTTAGACAGGCATTCGAAATTGAGCAGTGTTGATTTAACCGTAAACAAAAAAATATTCTTTGTATTGATCGGATAAAATATATGTTGTAGTTTCAAATCAGCGTAAATACATAGTCTACCAAAGATAATTTTGTTTCAATTTTTGCTCTAAAACTCCGATCTAAGAAATCAATTTTTTAAATAAATTAAAGGATTACTAACTTTATAGGATTATTTACAAAACACCAAAAACCTCAAAAATAAGAATATTTAGAAGATATGTTTGTGATTAGAATGAACGCTTTTTATAAATCTAACCCGATCACTGATGTGATGACAAAACAGTAATTAGTCATTGCTCAATGTTTTTGTTGTAAACTTATATTATCCTGTATTTCATTATAAATATCATTTTCTAATAATAATTATCCTCTTTTATAAAATCAATTTAACAATCATGATCGATTTTGAACTGAATGTTACTAAAATTAAACGATTATTTGGTTAAAAATTTCGTTGAAAAGTGGTAACACTTATACTTTCATTTTACTGCAGCAATAATAAGGCTATTCAGCAATAGATGGCGTTTATTACAAAATTAGGAATTTTTCTAGATCTATTATGAAAATTATTTGATTCAAATTACTCAGTAAATATAAATAATGCATACGAAAATAAACTGAAGCTAGATCCAGTCGTTCTACCATAGCGAGACTTGCAATAACGCAATGCGCAACTCGGCATATTTCTTTTTAAATAAATTTTTTTTGGTGGACACGATTGCGTCGATGCGACTTGACGCGCAGGCGTACGTCACTAGACTGAGAGACTTGAGACCACTAGGTGCAAAGTATCGGATCACGATTTTGTTCGCAATGTCCCGTCTATTGTACATATAAAATTTTAATGTCTTTGACAAAACCACTTGAATTTCTAGTTTTTAAACTTTTGGGTGCATTATGCATACGAATCATACGATATTTATTATTTGTATTACCTAGCGAGTGCTTTGAACATAGGTATTTCTGTGCCTAATGTGAGTATTATGATATTTTCACTGTTATTACATGGATAATAATACTAATGTTTCTCAATAATATTGTATGATATTACAAGAGTTATTACTAAAATTTAAGTTAATTACTTATTTAACTAATGTTTTACAATAATATGTACCTATAACTTTATTGTTATAACGTAACATTGTGTATTTTAAGCATGCCAAGAAGTGCTAACCCAAGTGCGCAAGTAGAGAGAGATGTTAATAGAGTTTGGAAGAGCGACGTTGGCTTGCCACAGGGCACTCTCGGACATCACATCGGCATGGCAAGAAGTAGCTGGCAAGCTAAACAGTGATGGATGTGGCTGCATTCAAAGTTGGAAGCAATAGCCAAAGGTTTGTTAACAACATGTACCTAGGTATTGCATTACTGGTGTGCTTCGTCAGCTTGCACACTTGGCATGCGTACTTTGACTGTTTCTTTAAAAACAAAGTTAAATAGCCAGTACCTATGTACATTGGGTCTAATATTATAACATAGGACATAATGGATATTCAGGTAACTTTTTTTTTGTTTTAAGATCACCACCTGCACTGCCTCATAGGAGTAATGCCCCAATTGCCTCCTAATGTATGGTTAATTTAATTATAATTTGGTTAATTATTGGTTAAGTGTAAAAAAAAACTACATATGTAGTAGACATGGTCTCACTTTTGACTCCCAGGTTCGGCTAATTGGTTGGGATTTTCTGTAGGTTTTTTCAACAGCAGCCCTTATTCAATCAACATGTATATAGAGTGCATCTAATATGTATACTACATTGTTATATCTATTCCTTCAGAGAGAGAGTCATGTGATGCTGTTATACTTACATAATGGTCTTTATATTTGTTTTACTTCTGTTTAGTAATTTGTTGCATTTTTTATGTTCACAGTACCTCGTAGGCGTCGGATGGCACGCCGCCGTCTGATCCAGCGCTCATCACCTTCTTAAAGTCAATCACAAATGGCGAGCCTCACTGAACGTTTTGTCGCAATTGAAGAGAAGCATTTGGAAAATGAGAGACTCGTTATGGACAACCAGCAGAGGATGTTAAAAACTTAAGGAAATAAGTGAGTCATGGTCAAGGCAGACCCAGGCACTGCAGGATTTATGTACATCCATCAGACGAGGGAGTCCCTGAAACATGGATCTACCACAGATTTTTAATATAATATGTTTAGATATTAAGTTTATGATAGATGTTAAGAAATTTAAATGTTTGAAGTGTAAAAACTGTTTTTTGTAGTAAATGTTTGTTAGTGGGCACACCCTTTATGCCTGCAGGCTTTTATTTAGGTATGTACTTACTTAATTTTGTTTACATTTTTTTGAAGTGTAAACTTCTTTAGCGGCGTTGCACACTTTTAGTAATGGGTAAAAAATGTTAAACTCGCGTCAGGACACGTGACCGTCAGGAGAGATCTCCCCCCCCCCCCCCCTCTTTCTACGGCGGCGCCAACCGAAGTGAAGTGACACACGGACACAATGGATGGATGGATGGATGGATGGAAGTGGAAGTGGAAGTGGAAGTCGAAGTGGAAGTCGAAGTGGAAGTCGAAGTGGAAGTCGAAGTGGAAGTCGAAGTCGAAGTCGAAGTGGAAGTGGAAGTGGATGGATGGATGGATGGACAGCTGATGGCTCGACAGTCTGTGTAGTAGCCACACTGCTGTGTATTCGTAAAATTCGTGTATATAAAGCGTTTAAAATATGGAAATTGAACAAAGTGCATCTATTAATGAAAAAAGTGACGCAGAAATAGTGAAAAAAAATGAGTTATATTAATTCAATTAATAATTGATTTATTTCAACGTTAATATTCAAGTTTTCACTTCTGCCGGCACTCCCGGAGTGCAACCCGTCTTTTTTTTTTTTTGCTGGAGTAGTTTTCATTGTATTTGTTAGGTATAATTGGCATCTGCTAGCTGACTAACAATTAAAAACAATTTAATTTAATGTTCTGTTCCTCATAATGTGAATTATTTTGCATTCCTACTATTGTAAGAATAGGTAATACTGGGCTGGTGTCCGCAACTCCACGTCAATGCGCGTATTTTGCGTGAATCAAGTTTTTCTAACTGAACCAACAGCTGTGCTGTTGGGGAGTTTGTTGCACCACCTCTTCCCAGCTAAATGAAGGGCGGGCGTTTTGTGGGACTGTTTTATGTAATTTTGACGTTCAAAAAGTGCTGATTGTCAGCCTAATTTGAATACATAAATTTTGATTTGATTGATTGTTTTGAATTGTAAATAAAAAAATAAAATATTATTATGCAGATATTTATTTAATTTCTCATGCCCCATACTGTATACACATTTAAAAAAGTAGTAAAAATAGAGACAACAGTAAGTATAAAAATATGCAATTAAAGGCTAATAATTTTTGATATTATACCAATCCACACTTTAAACACACACCATATTATGACGTAATTATAATTATCATCTATGCACTTATTCTACATTCAACATTCATAAATTATACTGTCATTTATTTAGTGTATCTAATCAATAATGGTGAGTATGTTCTCTTTAAACATGGTTTCCACATCTGGAAAGGGAAAGATAGGAAAGCATACATTTTAAATATGATATGCTCGCCATAATTGATTAACTAAATCTCGCCTACTTATCAGCCCACTCCCTAAGTCACCATATTGTGTTGAAGCCTGATGTGTCAGGATTCTAAGTAACCTAGATTCTTCATCTAAGTCACATTGGTCTAACATAGGAGCTGGTAGCCCGGCTCGATTACATGTTGTGTAAAACAGCAAGCTATCACAATTTTCCCCACTGTTATAGGATCATAGTGAAAGAAAAAGAAAAGAAAGAAAATACATTTATTTAGCACAGACTCAAAGACACACAATACACCAGACACATACATCAAATAAAAACAAAAAGTAAACTTAAAAAAAAAAAAAAAAGTATAAAGTCCGATATAATAAAAAAATACGCAGGAAAGTGTGCCTCACGGCTGCGCTAAAAAGGGCCAGTTCAGCAAAAATGCCAGACAACAAATAGTGCAATACCCTATGAACTAATAAACATCAGAATTGCCCTTTCAGTATTCCAATAGTCCTCTCCACACTGTTCCTTGCACTACTGTGCAAATTGTTGTTATGGCTCTCTGGAGTCCCAGTTTCTGAATTATTAAAAGGAGTCATTAAATAAGGTCTTTGAGGATATCCTGAGTCACCTGAAATCAATTAATGAAGCTGGAATTAAGTACAATCTTGACTTGTGTTTAAGTTATCATTGTATTGTACATAATAAATTACCAAGTACCTACACAATTTCTTCATTATTTAAATTTTACAAATGCTCCTTTACTGTTTGAAAAAAGAAAACTATCATTGTGTTGCACCCCCAAGTCACATCCACATGCAAGATGTTCAGATCAGCATCATTAATCTGAAATAAGTATAATAATTACATGCTGTAAGTACCTACCTATGTGGATTCTTTATAATTCTACATTATCCATATATATAATTCTAGGTACATTATACTTAACATATCACAAGAAACCTAGCTGTAAACAAACCTTTAGCCTCTTGGTTAAACCACTGGAACGAACTCGCGGACGCATACATGTAGTTACATAATTTTCCAATATATTAATTAAATCCTCAGAATGCCCATAGAATGCCTGTAAATATGGATAAAGTCTGTATCACGGGATATTGTTTTAAACTTTCTTAGTTGTTTCGCCTGTCGAGCTTTCTTCAAATCATCACTTTTCTTGGCTTCTTCTAATAAATGTAGCTTCATAATATTCACTGAGCTGCCATTTTTTCAAATAAGTATTAAAAGAATCGAGTACGGTTTATTATTTTCGTCAAGATACGCACGAATATTTAGAGCTTTTGGATTTGACAGTTAGAATCGAGGCTGTGGGCGAGGCTGTAAGCGACTTCGACGCTGTTTTTTTTTTACGGAATGCCAAAATGTATGAAGAACTGTCAATTTGCCCTCCCGTGGCTGTGCCGTTGGGTAGTTTAACTCACGGCCGTCACAGCCTTGAGCGCTAGTGTAGCTGTACGCAGCTTAGCGAATGCCAAACTAAGTTTCACAGCTGCGACAGCGCTGCACGCAAGGCTGTATCCTTAGAGAATAGCATAGCTGTACTCGTTTAATAAAGATTGGTCCTTGTCAGCTCTGGGCAGAGAGAGGTGGAAAGAGAATACCTTTGCCCAGCAGTGGGACATTAATGGCTAATGATAAAAATAATAAACTGAGTGCACTAATTTGATCTTACGGGATATTAGTTTGCTGAGTAAGCGTAGACTGAAGTAAATGATACGATATTCAGAGGACCCCGACAAGTGGCACTCGCTTTTAATACTCTCCCTGCCAGTGCCGACAATATATAAAACTGTTAAGTTCAGGAGGCCATGGAGGTCACCGGCGGGTCCCAAAGTTCTGCTTGTGAACGCCGTGAGTCAAAATTCAAAATAATTACAAGAGGCCGTGGAATACTCCGGTGGGTCCAAAAAGAACAGTTTCAGGACGCCGTCGGATCCGCCCTGACCTCCCGAATTCAAATAGTTTTTTACAACTACTGGCGTGCTGTTATGGAAAATGTGATAAGTGTTAAAATATGTGTTTTGACCTGCTGAACAAAATGTTTTGGGGGTCGCTGGCGGTTCCCGTGAGAGTGTTAAAGCGTTTCATATTTCTACAACGACTTCAACAGGATGACAATACTTTTTGCTGGCTTATGTCAGTTCCATACATTGTTTACATTTCCGTCATCGGTACCAATCGCTGATAGAATGTCACTTTGTCTGAGCCTCCAGTATTGCCTTTAGACAACATCGTCCAGTTTCTTAGATAAGACCATACAAGACCAATCTAATTCACGTGTTGGCTACCGAATTCAAGTAAAGTCATTTGAATGTCCAAATGCACAGAGAGCGACTCGTCTTCGTCGAGTAATACCTAATAGTAAATGCACAATAATTAGTTACCAAATTGTGCATTTACTTATATGAATCATCATAGCAGTTTCCTTCCCTGGTGGACACAACAATAAATTAATACACTGGCAATACTAATGCATAAGAGTATTTTGGAACTATTAAGCATCGAAATTATAAAAGTATTTTTTTTTCAAACAAACTTAAAATGATAGTGTTGGGCCGACTATTGGTGTTGCCATTTTTTAACTATGTATGTATAGTGACTAAAATATTGGATATATTTGATTCTATTTTCGTATGCAGACTTTGAACGTCATTAGATACAAGCTGATACGCAATTCAACTTACTGCCGTATCGTCGTCTCCACCTTATAAAAGGTATATCTACTCATACACGAAATATTTTGAGATATAAACCTAAATAAAGGTGCTAAATAATTAGATACGTAAAAACATACTCGATATTTTTTTTCCGTTGCTGTGAAATCTTTAAAACCTATTTCTTTGAAAATTTTTCGTGTATGAATGAATAGACAGACTTTATAAAGCAATATTTCTGGAGACTTCGATCATAGTATAACTATGCTTCGATGTACAGTCACCAAAAGAGATAAGTTATCAGGGTCATCGGATATATTTAGTTGATGTTTAGTAAGAAACCGCTGGATGTTTTCAAATGAAAATTAATTTGATAAATAAACTGATTGTTTTCTATTAATTAAATTAAATTCTATTCGAAAACATCCATCGGTTTTTTACTAAACTTCAACTCTATCCGACGACTCAGGTTACTTATCTCCATTGGTGACCGTATCTACCCATAGATATACGAAAGAAGAAGAATACATTGCTATGGTATCTACCATAGGTATATGAAAGAATTTACATTTCTATGGTATCTACCTTACCTATGTTATTGACACACATGTTTTCAAGTCTAGAGCGTTCACCTCTTGTGTTCCAACTAAATTAACAAAGCGGCCTGCTTCCCAAGAGATGATAACTGTACTTACTATTATAAAAACTGCAAAAAAATTGTCCGTACTCTGAGCTAATTTTGATATAATGGAAGTTCTTGTAAATAACGTGAATGCATATTATTATATTATTACTAGCTTCGGCACGCGACTTCGACCGCGTGAAATTTCTTGTTCGCCCGATCCAACCCGTCGCATCGCATCGCTGCTCACGCTATTACTTCGCTTTTTACTAAGCGTTCGTTCTGACTGTTTGCTGGGTTCCTAAGGGCCCTAGCGTGATGTTAAATAGCTTAAAGCCTTCCTCAAGAATTGCGCTATGAAATGCATAAATAATTTTTCAAATCCGACTGGTTAGTGCGTTCTAACAAACAAACTCTTCAGCTTTATCACACTAATATTATAAAGACGAAAGTTTGTGAGTGTGTGGCTGTTTATATAAGTTTGTTACTTCTTCTTCACGCTCAAAAGGCTAGACCAATTTTGATAAAATTTTGTATAAAGGTAGCTGACACCCTGGATTAGCATATAGGCTACTTCTTATCCCGATATTCCCACGGGATCGACACTTATGCGGGTGAAACCGCGGGGCGCAGCTAGTTATTAGTATAGATGCAGTTTGATTAGATTTCTCTAAAGTTTTGCTAATACGACTTTTCAATTTTTAATTTTGCAAGAATTTTCTTCGAGAGATTACAGTTGGCCTTCCAATTTTGCGAATAGCTAGTAATTTTTAACTCTTGGCTGTGTGTCTACAGCATCTACCAACGTCAAAAAATCATAAAAAAAACAAATCTCCGTTTTAACAAACAATAAAGATAAGCTATCAGCCGTCAACCAAGCAGCAAGGTTGTTGCGTCTGTTTTGTAAACACGATCTCTCACAAACCCCTCATTGTCTAACATTTTCATTGTGCTGTACACAGGAAACGTGTGTCCAATGGGCGCTATTCGCACGCCTCACGCTTGAACCGAGCAAAAAAACTTGGGTACTAGTACTACCAATATTAATAAACACCTTTCTAAATTGCGTCCAACACCTTGTTAACACCTCATCTGACCAAACAATTGCGACATTAAATTGAAACAATACCTTTAAAAGAACGTTACATACTTACATTGCGTCTATTGTCCAATTACAACAATCGGTAGTATCGACGTGCCCTAATACCGACCACATGTGTTTGTACAAGTTCCAAGTGTTAGTTGTAGAGGCACGCCGCAGGTTCTACTGACCCAGTTCATGGCATTAGCGTCTCCACAACGCCAGCCATCAGTCAACCGGCTGTACGCTATACAGTTATATTGTAACCACCTAGGGATCGGAAACCCGATGTAGCCGAGCTCGGATACAATGATATCAACAGATACGCCCAAACAACTTTCCACTGACGAAATTGGTGCTATTTTCTCCGTCGCGCACTCTATTTTTGTGTCCCCTGCTCGATAAACGCTGAAAATCGCTATAATCTACCAACAGACTGTTCTATTTCGATTCACTAAGAGTATCGTAAATCGCCTTTCTCCGTCTGTGGCGTCGGTTTGTATTAGCTGGGGTCAGTGTTACACATTAGGAGAGCGTCGCTAATGTAATTACCGCGACCTTTCTATTAAAGTCAATTGATCACAATGTGGCGCATTAAACAGATCCAGTGGTGTTCTAGCATTCTATGTTATTGTGAAACGTGCAGACCGTTGCGCCCGCGCCGTGCGCATGACGCGATGTCGTCAGCGCTCATTACACCAATTTGCGGGTGATTAGGAACACAAAAGGCAGCTCAGCAATCGATTGTTCGACATGTGATCATCTCACAGGCCGGTATTAATCTCGAATATTACGTAAAGACACTTGAATAATTGAATTTTACGTGGACAAGATTAGCATAAACCGGGCCGTGTGCAGTAGTCGTCTGTAATAATAACATATAAATGGAGAGCGTCTGGCGGCACCCAATTAACTTGGCATTAAAATACTTTCCCCTAACGCAGGTATTATTCGAGGCTTCATAATGAGACAAAGATCACGAGCGGGGAGGCTGGAGGGGGTAAGAATAGTGAAAGCATATTTGGTTTATTGCCCTCACGAAAATAGAGATTTGATATTTTTCACTGTTGTTTGTTTTCTGTTACTTAATCATCAAAATGTACCCATTGTTGAATGGCTCGTGGCTACCAGAAGCGTGTTTAGCGTAATAGGGAAGCCACAAGGCGCACTAATCAGGTGAAATCTAATCTTATCGCAATTACGTGTAATATGAACCTAACAACTTTTTAAATATGCAAAATGCTCAGCTGAAATTACATAGGTAGTGTTAAAATGTGTGTTATATAAGAGCGGAAGTGAGCCAGCTGGTAGAGCTTATCATCTGAGAGTACGGTTTGTGTGTGGACCGCAGACAACTAGGAAACCGCGAAAACGAAATCGTGATATTCTCCCCAAAGAAACTGATTTAGAACTCACCGTCACCACCACAGACACTACAGTTACTCGTAGTCTTTGTGCCTAAATTAATAATTACCTGAACATTCTCATATAGGGACAATTTTTCAATTACTCCAAGTCAAAAATCTAAGTTAAAAAAACAGCATTTGTTAGCTACTTGTTTATATAACAGTCATTGTTTTTGTTTTAATTTCGGTTAGAATATAGTCGAACCATTCACAAAAAAATATAGCCATTGTTCAAAAACTAGCTTCAGCCCGCACCTTCGCCCGCGTGTTTCTTTTTCCCCCGACCCACCCCGTCGCGTCGCATCGTATCGCCTGCCCGCGCCATTACTTCGTTTTCGCTTTGCGTTCTTTCTTACTTTTTTATTTTTGCTCAGCACCTCAGACTTAGCGTGATGTTAAATACCTTATAACATTTCTCAAGAATTGGGCTATCAAATGCAAAAATAATTGTTCAAATCGGACTGGTAGTAGAAATTAGCGCGTTCAAAAAAATTCTTCACGTTTATTATTAGTAGATATAGATTCATCATAAAACCAGTCAAAAAGACAAACACGTGTGTAAAATAAAAAACCGGAATAAAAAAAAAACTTGGCCATCGCATAGATTTAAATCATAGCAGAGCTTAATGAAATGACTTTCGGTTTCATCTCACTGCTCCGAAAAACATCTGTCTCAAAGATGAATCACAGAAACGCTTCGTTCTAGTAAAACGGGGGTTCGTTACTTTAATGAAACTTGATTGGAACACTTGTGAAGATCGTAACTTAATATGAGTTAAGATAGGAGACGGGTAGGTCATCTTGCAGCTTGCCTGGTCAATTGGGGGTAGGTAAGCAGGTGGTTGATTGAACCAGCAATAAGCCGTTGCCGAGCCGACGTTTGCACGGACGTAAAGATATAGCGGCGGGATTTTATCACGCACTCAATGGCGTGCATTGCATATAGGCATATAAGCAGTGCCTACCTCGATATATCAACATAAGCCTGTCAATTACATTTTAGTGTGTGTGCCCCACAATCAAGAAACTCACTAAATTATCATTAACAAAAAACAAAATCTTCATACAATGTATGAAGATTTTACTACACTGCACTGCTTATATGCCTACCTGCAATGCACGCCACTGCACGCACTGGACTTACAACCCTCGGTGATGAGCCGAGCATTGAAAATCCAGTGCGAAACACGCCTGTGCGAACCTGGTGCTTGATCTAGATGTCCCTTTTTTCACAAACACACCTAAATGAACGCTTAAATAAAAGGGCGCTGAAGGATTTTGAATTCTCGGCTCTGAACCGAGCACTGAAATTCCAACAGCGCGCTTTTGATGTAGTCGTTTTGTTTATGCAGTCTGAACACGAGCTGCCTAAATGAGTATGATGATATTCATAACTAATGAACTAGTCAATGGGTTGCCTTTTTCCATGGGTGCTCTTTCTATGCACGGTGGATGCCCACTGGACATAGGCCTCTACTAAGTTGCGTCCCAGTTTCATCCTTCCGCACCAGCCTGTCCCAATTAATTGCAGGTAGCGCTATCTTTAGCACGAGTCACCACAGTTCAAGCCTCGTTTATAACATCACTAGCTGCGCCCCGCGGTTTCACCCGCGTAAGTTTCGATCCCGTGGGAATATCGGGATAAAAACTATCCTATGTCCTTTCCCGGGACTCAAACTATCTCTATACCAAATTTCATCGAAATCGGTTCAGTAGTTTAGGCGTGAAGAAAAGACAGACAGACAGACAGAGTTACTTTCGCATTTATAATAATATATATTATATATATATATATAATATATATATATAAGTTTGGATCATCTGCCAAGCGTTTTCCAGATATGTTGGGGTCGGCTTCCAGCCTAACCAGATGCAGCTGAATACCAGTATTTAACATGAAGCGCCTAATTGCCTATCTGTCCTCCGCAACCCAGTTACTGGCTAACACGATAACCCTTGGTAAGACTGGTTGTCAGATTTTCGGACTTCTGACTACCCGTAACGACTCTGAATCTAAGATTTAGTATTACTACTATATAAATGCTGTACTAAATCTATGCTGTGAATGATCTACAAATGACAGCCGAGACCAACGACTTAACGTGCTTTCCAATTCCAAGCCTTTTTAATTTGTTGGTCAAAATCGATTGTGATCTACTAACTATAGGAAAAATAATAGGAAACCAATGAGTTTCCTAACATTTTTTCCTGTAGTTTTAGCATCTTTGGCTTACGTAACTGACTGTTAATTTGTCTTTAATGTATCATTAATTTCAGTCTTGTCTAAACAAATAGTGTTTCGGGATTACTTCTACAGAAACTTAATTATAACTCCAATACATTGTGCATTATAATAACCACTACTTATGACCATACTCATATGTCCAGTAAAAGAAAATAATTATTACGCTACTACTCAATCTGCCAAGCCCTTTCCCAGCACGTTGGGGTCGGCTTCCAGGCTAACGGATGCAGCTCAATACCAGTATTTTACATGGAGCGACTGCCTAGCTGACCTCCACAACCCAGTCACTGGGTACTACGACACCTTTTTGTAAGACTGGCTGTCAGACTTTCGGGCTTCTGACGACCCGTAACGATCCAGATCGACAAAGATCCAGGAATTACAGCCGGGACCAACGGCTTAACGTACTTTCCGAGGCACGGAGGGGTCTTGGTATCTAAATGGTCACCCATCCACCGACTAACGGCGGCAAACGTACCTAACCTGATCGATCGACCCGTGCGCCTGTTATTACTCAGCCACGAGCCCCTCTGTTCGTTTAACCACGGCAAGAGTTGTGAGTGAAGAAGATCCATCCTAATAACTCAAACGTAAACCTACATGTAGGCAGCAAAAACCAACCTCGCACCAGGAAAAACTGACAAGCATGAATAATTGTTAATCAATGAAACAACACATATTGCTTATAACATAGTAAATTACGTGTTATTTCATGTTTGTTGGCGTAACCTGGTAAATGCAACGTATTTTAGCCAACACTTGTACCGAGTGGTTATTATATCATACTAGCTGACCCGGCGAACTTCACACCGCCTCAGAATCAATAAGAATGAATGTATGAGAAAATGAATTATCTTCATTATTATTTTTTTCTTGATTTTTTTCCACATTTTAATACTAATTCTACTATTCGGTGCGGAGACAAATCCAACGAATCAAAGATCATAAAAATCGGTCCAGCCGTTCTTGAGTTATAAATGATGTAACTAACCCGACTTTGTTTTATAATATATCTATAGATAGAAGATTCGTTAGTTAATTAATTATGATATAAATAAAACTTATTGATGGAAGGTGCTGAGATAAGTCACATCGATTAATAGCCTCAATTCATTCAACCGAGTCGTCCACTGCTGGACATACGCCTCCCGCAAGCAACGCCACATGGACCATGCCTGGGTTCTGTGCTTCCCGCATCTAGCAGATTCCCGGGACTTTTACCAGAGCAACGGCCCACCTTCTGGCATGGGGTTTTTTTTTTTATGGATGGGAAATCATCAAATGACCCCTCCCGCTCTGGGTGGAGCGAAGGGAGTGTCAGACTCTTACTGACTAAAACCCATCCGTGTTCCTTCCTTAGCCCTTTATGTTCCGGGGTAGCGGTAACCCTTTCGGACAATCCCGCACCCCCGGCAGGCTTCGGCCCTGGCAGGCCCCTTCCTTTATGCTGACATCTCTTTGAGGCGCGCGTGGAACACGTACGCGCCGTCCGGCACGGGCCTGGTCCTGATCGGACGGTGAGCTACCCATTACTCTCCGTCCGCAGGCCCGCGCCTACGGTGGCCGGGAGTCGTCACGCGGCTCCCGACGCCCGGAGCGTCTCCCGCGGCGGCTGGGGTGTGAGGCTCTCTCCCTAAGCCGTTCCGCCACCTCCTTCGCTAGTATGACTGCTTCGCAGAAGGAGGTGACGGCCTCCCACTCCCTCTCGCCCCGGACCATGGCTTGAACCAGGGCCGGACGCGAGAGGTCGCCGCCGCTGTCGATCGCCTCTACGAGGGCACGGCGGTGCTCCGCCCATGCGGGGCATACCTCCACCGTATGCTCCACCGTGTCCTCTGGGCGATCCTCGCAGTGGTGACACCCGGGCGTCTCCTCCCGCCTGATGATGTGCAGGAACCTCCCAAAACATCCGTGTCCGGTGAGGACCTGCGTCAGGCGATAGGTGAGGACGCCGTGACGCCTCTCTAGCCACTCCTCAAAGAGGGGTCTTACCGCCACTATCGTGGCGTGCCCTCTATCGTGGCGTGCCCTATGGGGGGTATCTTACTCACGCCAAAAATCTGGGAGTCTTCAAGTCGCGACTTCACGATTGAATGGAACACTTCTTGGCAATCCTGCACCTTATGTGACCACATCATCGTTTAGAGAGGTCTCCAAACTACGGCCCGCGGGCCAAATCCGGCCCGCCATGCGCCGGTGTCATCAATCTGGCCCGCGACAGCCGATGTCTTAATGTCGTTACTATTGCTGTGATAATATGAAGAAGAAAACACAGAATGATAATTACTCGGTTTACTTGCAAGGTAAAACTTACGACAGAAAAGATATCGCAAAAAAATTAAGTATCTAAGAAAAAAAATTAAAACTGTTTTGCTCATTGGAACATACCTACTGAAAAAATCATTATGGCCCTAGGCTTCAAATAGTTCAAATCACTTCAGAATATACTCAGCACGAGCACATTTGCTTTTCGACAGTACCTGGGGGTCTAATCTCTAAGCACGATGTCCGAAGTTACGGGCGTTTCTACTCCGTATCACCGGCCTACAGACATAAGATTAGTTTAGGGCCCGAACTAAGAATGAATGATATTGGTAACACGATTTGGCAGTTGCCCCTTCTCTCGAAGGGTTTGTACCCGTTCGAAAATTTGATTTGGCAATAGTTTTCACGGTTCAACTCACGTGGACGGGCCCGTTCTTTGATTACGGAGAGAGTAGACCCCCTGGGCTGCTGCTTCTTATTCGTCCAGTAGGTCGCGTAACTACCTATGGTTTTTACTCATTATGTACTTATTATTATTATCACACGGAGACCGGTATCGGTCTGTTTTTCTTGCAACTGTCAAGGTCGCTGTGTTCACGTTGGTAGCCGTCTTGCCTTACCGAGCGACTCCCAAAAACGTCTTGTTCTTTGATTTTTCTGTATAAACCAGATTTCTTTCTGTTAAAGGTCAGTTTGCTACGTTTAGGTGTAAAAGTAATAAAACAGACCAAACTCAATTGAAGCACGTTTCGATTGAATGTTTTCTTATCTAATATTATTATAGGTATATTTTTATATTAATTTCTTAAACGTAATATAAAACAACCTTTATCACGCCATTATCAGAAATCTATAACAATATTTTAATAATACCTCAAGCGAAACAATACATTTAAAAAGCAGGAAATTCAACAAATTACAATTAAAACGGCTGTCAAGCTTGAAACCTTATTTCGAAAGTGTCAACCACCTCGGTAAACAAGGTTATAAGGTGGCTATACAGACCATATTAAATTAAAACCAACTGTCCTCTGTCCCTGAGCGGATTGCAACAATAGCCTACGGTAACAGACCCGACATCGACATGACAATTAACGGAAAGGAAAAACCTAGTTGTTCCACATTAAAAACCGGTACCGATGAATATATTGTTCAGTCCCGAAGGTTTATTAAATTGAGAGCGGCGACGGGCCGTGTGACAGTGCCCTTAATTCGAGGATAGATTACCGGTGTGGATTTCAATGACGGCTATTGATCTGAATTTTGTGATAGAAATAAAACCGAGGTGAAAGATTGAACATACGAAAGGGTTTTTGGCGATGCTTTATCCATACTAATGTTATATGCGAAAGTAACTCTCTTTGCGGGCAACCATAGATGGTTATGAAATTTTACACATTGACACTGGGACCCGCACCGTAATGGCGTAATACACTGTCAATCTGAATCATTTTAAAGGACATTGCTAATCCATTGCCTCATATGTTCGAAAAATTTGTCTGCTCAACAACGTAAATAACACAATGAATGTTTTTGAACTGTCAAAATGAAAGCCAATGTTAGTGTGTTATGCGATTACCCCGCTGGAGAAGGACATGGGTTACTTTTTATTCTGGATATTTGTATGATAAATAATGAAGTACAAAATATAATACGCAAACAAAGACGGTACAAAAAAAGAAAAAACAGCCAGTAGTTTTTAGGGTTCCGTAGTTCCGTACCCTTCTACTAAGCCAGCTACTTTTTGTATTAAATCTTGCTGTTGTTCAAAAACCTGACTTCAAACTAAGGGGCTAAGGTACCCCATCCTTTTTGTTCATGCATTCTTGTTATAAGTGCAGGACTTTCTTTTTTGTGTTACATCACGCAATTCCCTAGGGATATCGGTTACTTTGTGGTGAACCACGAGTACCACGACTGAACCAGATGGTAAGTTGTTTTACAACTTTATTTTTTCCTTTTACATTATAAGTACCGTCTGCAGCGCTGAGACCCATAAAAACAGGAAATATAATTTTTAGTTAATGCGGCACCTTTTGTACTTTACTTAATTAAAATCGTTCATAGCCTATGTTCTATCTTATTAATTACTAGCAGCGCTCCGCGGTTTCACCCGCATAAGTATCGATCCCGTGGGAATATCGGGACAAAAAATATCCTATGTGTTATTCTGATGTATAAGCTATATTACTGTATTACTGTAAAGTTTCATAAAAATCCGTGTAGTAGTTTTGCGTGAAAGAGTAACAAAGATCCATCCATCCATCCTCGCAAACTTTCGCGTTTATATTATTAAGTAGGAATAGTAGGATAGTAGGACTTGTAGGCTATGGGTGTACTATAGATACACTTCTGCCTAACCCTTCGGGATATACACGCGTGAAGATTGTCATGTGCGTTATAAGGCTTATTTCTGAATTCATTCTGATTTTGACATTATCAATAGGTATATATAAAAAGGTAAGACTGACTCAGCAACAACCAGACCAAACCTTTGAAAGGTGGACGTGGTTGATGGTTCTCTTTATGATGTAGAATTCCCACAGGGTACCTAAGGCCCGGCCGGGCGTAAGGCGGACGAATTCGCTGGCAAATGCTTAAGTCCCAACGCTCCCATATAATCGGGGCAAGCCTTTTGCCCTTAATCGAGCACAAATCCAAACTCCGGGCTGCTACTGAGAAATTCCTGGCGGAAAACGCCAGTACCACTGTCCGACATGGGAATTGAACCACGCAGCCTAATTGCGGAACGCCAAATCGTCAAATGATTCTGATCAGTTGGCTTCATTTCTATCACAATTGGCTTCATTTTACGATTTTCGAATTGCGAAACTCTAGTTTCTGCGCAGGGCCTTAACGTTCATAATTGGTTTCATAATAAACTAGAGTTTCGCAATTCGAAAATCGTAAAATGAAGCCAATTCTGATAGAAATGAAGCCAACTGATCAGAATCATTTGACGATTTGGCGTTCCGCAATTAGGCTGCAGGACCTCAGGCGCTTACGAACACCATACCAACGAGGCAGGTGTTGAACACCTTTATTGCTAGAACAGCCTTTACAATGTACGTTTTTTAACTCGGTCAGCAACCAATGACACTGTCACCAATCTCCACTAGGAAGTCTGTTGATGATAGTGAATCGGTTTATGAAACTGACCTCTAACTGTTAGATAATAGAAAATTTCGATTATACGATTTCTTGCAGCTTCCTGGTGCTAATGGCAAAGATATTTATTAATAAGAAATATAAAACTTACCAAAGAAATCTTGATTAAAGGTGACTCATTAATGGCATTAAAATGATTACTTTCGGCATCTGGTATTGAGATTTGTGTAGGTAGGCGTACCACAAGGTAAAAAAGCCGAAAAAAAAACACGTTTCGTATAAGGAGACACCTTTAATTTTTAACTTTTTTTAAATTATTATTCGTTTGTTGTTGCGGCAATAGAAATACACACTGTGAAAATTTCAAGTGTCCATTACGGTTCATGAGATACAATCACAGATCACAGAAACAAGGAATACAGCCCGCTGAGTGCTGACAGACAGGACGACGGACAGACTTACAGCGGAGGCTTAGTAATAAATAGGGTCCCATTGGCACCCTTTGGTTACGAAACCCTAAAATCATTTTGGTATGTTTTCCATTTTTACCGAATGCAAACAAAATTTCTAAAAATCGGACGACCTTCACAATTAGAATATCAATACCTAAATGAGTTCACCTTACATATTTTTTATCGATTTTTTATTTATTGGCCGTTATTGCTCTGTGCGCATTGTCCGGTTGCAGGAACCTACATTGTACAATTGGCATCAATATCTTGTCCTGTCACGCCAATCATTAATTTTTTCAATCAAAAGGAAAATAGTTTTTGTGTTGGTAATCAACTCTTTAACTTTATTTATCTGAATTTAAAAAGAGAGACCTCTGATTTTAGTGAGTTGTTACATTTTGTAATTGTGATTGAATGAACTAGCACTTTGCCAGCGACTTCGTCCGCTTTTATGGTATTTATACCCCTTGTAATTTTACATCATAAAGGGAACCACCTTCCACATCCACCTTTCAAAGGTTTAGGCGGGACGTTGATGAGTCGGTCAGAACTTTCCTTTTAAACCGACTTCAAAAAAGGAGGAGGTTCTCAATTCGGATGTATATATGTATATATATATATATTGTTTTTATTATACTAGGTGTAAAAAGACAATATGACATAGCCGTCAACTATGCATCTTGTACATCAAACGAAGTAACATTGCGCAAAAATAAATTGCTGGGAAACGAATTTTATTTTTTGGTTTGCGGTAGTGCACAATGTAACACACGCAAAACATTGTGCTTATTGGTGCATGCAACAGTAGGTACAGGGAATTTTGACCTTCAATATCTCCGTAACAATGACGAAGAGTATAAGTGACTCTCGGATTCGTTAATTGTCTTTTTACACCCTTGTATGTATTGATAATGTTTAAATCTGAATGGAATCAGAACTTACAAGCTAATTTACATTGACGTTAGCACATGCCATAATATCACGCCTGGTTTCCCCAGGATCAGGCAGAAGTGTGTCTATAGCCTATTGTACACCCACATTTCGCCAGTTATTAAGTCCCTGTAGGCCATGTAACAGAGGGAGAGCCTGTTGCCATCAACTGGGTACAAATCTAGACCCCGGGCTGCTACTGCGAAATTCCTGATAGAAAACCTCACAGGGCTACTCGTAAAGCTTATTTGTGTAGCATTAATAAGTATACTTACTTACTAATAAGTAATACGATACGACATACTATAGTTACATGGGAGCTTTATAAAATCCTTTCGGGGAAGCCCCTGGACGTTCCGAACCGACAAAGTTTTATATTTCCTGCTCGTGTTTCCCGGATTTCTTCAAAAATGTTTTGTAGTGTCAGCGGGATAAGTAGCAACGGCATTTATTTTGACAATTCAACAACATTCATTGCGTTATTTACGTTGTTAGGCAGACAAATTCGATCATAATTATGAAGCAATGGGATTAGTAATATCCTTCAAAATGAGTCGGATTGTGATTGGTGTACGTTCAAAACTAACAATTTCTATTGTCGCTACCTACTTACTTATATCAATATTGTTAGACATAATATCTGCACCACTGATCTTCTGATAAGATACTGGAGATAATGATATATTCAAACAAGGTGTGAAGTGCGGGTATATTCCATTCGAGTCTAGTCTATATACAGGTTAGCAGAGACATTGTCGCAAATAATAAATAAATAAATAAAATAAAATAAAAATAAAATAATTGTAGACCCCTAAAAAATCAACAAAGCTGCAAAACGCCGCGGTTTAATGTATGAAACACATTTTTTTGAAGTGAAAACTTCTTTAGCGGCGTTGCACACTTTTTGTAATGGGTAAAAAATGTTAAACTCGCGTCAGGACACGTGACCGTCAGGAGAGATTTCCCCCCCCCCCCCCCTCTCTTTCTACGGCGGTGCCAACCGAAGTGAACCAAGTGACACACGACAATGGATGGATGGATGGATGGACGTGGACGTGGACGTAAAATGAAAAAAGTGACGCAGAAGTAGTGAAAAAAAAAAGACGGGTTGCACTCCGGGAGTGCTGGCAGAAGTGAAAACTTGAATATTAACGTTGAAATAAATCAATTATGAATTGAATTAATATAACTAATTTTTTTTTCAATTTCTGTGTCACTCTTTTCATTAATGGATGCACTTTGTTAAATTTTCATATTTTAAACACTTTATATACACGAATTTTACGAATACACAGCAGTGTGGCTACTACACAGACGGTCGAGCCATCAGCTGTCCATCCATCCATCCACATCCACGTCCACCATCACCGTCACCGTCACCGTCCCCGTCCACGTCACCGCCCGTCACCGTCCCCGTCCCTGTCCCCGTCACCGTCACCGTCACCGTCACCGTCACCGTTACCGTGACCGTCACCCGTCACCGTCACCGTCACCGTCACCGTCACCGACACCGTCCGTCCGTCCGTCCGTACGTCCATCCGTCCGTCCGTCTGTCCGTCCGTCCGTCCGTCCGTCCGTCCTTCCGTCCGTCCGTCCGTCCGTCCGTCCGTCCGTCCGTCCATCCATCCATCCATTATCGTGTCTCACTTGGCTCACTTCGGTTGGCGCCGCCGTAGAAAGAGAGGGGGGGGGGGGGGAAATCTCTCCTGACGGTCACGTGTCCTGACGCGATGTTCTGACGCGAGTTTAACATTTTTTACCCATTACAAAAAGTGTGCAACGCCGCTAAAGAAGTTTACACTTCAAAAAATTAGTTATATTAATTAAAATTAATAATTGATTAATTTCAACGTTAATATTCAAGTTTTCTCTTCTGCCGGCACTCCCGGAGTGCAACCAGTCTTTTTTTTTTTTGTTATCTTTTCCTCTCTACCACTGCTGGGTAAAACGGCCTCCCCCAAATTCTTTCATTAACTCTTTTTCCGTGCCACGTCGATCCAGCCCTCGCGGTACGCGTCCAGTTCGTCTCGCATCTCTTTCTGGGCCGGCATCGACGGTGCCGTCCATCTTCATTCTTCAGGCACCCATTGTGTGAGGCTTTTGCCCAGCGGACATCGTGCATGCGGCTGATGTGACACACCAAAATGTGCTTGTGTTTTGCCCGTCGATGAATACCTTCGGGCTCTTAGATGAAGTTAATCTGCCCTTCTCTGTTAGTCTAGTATAGTGTAGGTTTTAGAATCTACTAGCTTTTGCCTATTGCTTCGCTAACGTTGAGGTTTGAAACGATCCCACAGGAACATATCGGGATAAAAAGTATCCTATGATGTCCTAACTTCATTCCGCTTTTATAATAATAGTATGGATCAGGTGCCTATTACTGCCCATGGAGATGCCAAGTTATGACGGCTTGTATCGCCGTAATTGCAATGCAATGCTTTGAATGTAACAGTGTCATTTGTAAACAAGCTGTGCGAATACAGGGTGCTAAAGTAAACTGTTCATACTTCTATGTTCGATATAACACGGCTCACTGTCCTCGCGAAAATTTCGTAACATTCCATTTATTTTGTCCATTTTCTAACTACGCACGCAACACGTTTGACCAAAAAATAACAATGACCTCTAAGTAGGTATGCGAGTGTACTGTAAAATTGTTTGGTTATAACATTAACAATAACAAGGCTGTTTTTTGCCCTCATGACTTTGGACTTTACAATTGAAAGTTTTCCTCGCCTTTTATTGACTGACGAACAAGTTAAAAACTAGCTAGCCAACTCACTTTTATGAATGAGACGGTTTCTGAGATGGAATTATCATAGAGACAATAGCTGCGCGCGCGCCGCTCTCGTTGAAAACATGGCGTCATCTGACGCGTCACTCACTATATTATTATGGTACACAGATGCGCCATTGAAATAATCGCATAAACGATGAGACAACCTTGCGGGATGTGTCCATGTTATCTGTGTTTTTATGGTAATCTTAACTGAGATGTAGGGGAAAGTTTCCCACCTCTTCACGAAGATGCGTAACTATCCAAAGGCAGTAATTATGTTATCCCTAGAAAAGTGACTTCGTGTTTTTATTTGGTCAAGGACACCAAAAATTCGAAGACGTGTGACAACCACCAACCCGCACTAGGCCCACTCCCTCTCACAGAAAGAGGAGGCCTGTGTCCCAGCAGTGGGAACATTATAGACTGAATACCTAGATGTGTTTATGTACTTCTAAGGAAACCACGAGGACGTCTTGCCTGTCTAGGTGAGTCATTACTGAAGACAGCTGCTTAGGTACTGCTGAAATTAAACTTTGTACAATCTCTAAAAACGTCTAACTTTCAATAATTTTGTTAAAGATTAATGAAATAGCTAATTTTAAACTCGAAGAACCACGAATACCGCAGGAAGTTCACTAATGCTGTTAAGACCACGGTTTCCTTTGCGAGAGAAGATTTCCAAGTAACACACGCAATATTAATTATAATTTTAAATTATACTCATTAATTCATCAATATTACACGCGTATCCGTAGTCCCAAACTAGTCAGGAAACTCATGTGTCTAATTATAAAATAATAATTGATTTTCAATGAGTCATGTACACACGTCGACCTATCAAGCTATACATTTCCAGTTTTAGCTGACCTCGCATTCATTGTGTAGGCTTTTCTTACAATGGGAGTCAGCGTATACTGGAAATGTATAGCTAATGTATGTCGTCGTACGTACTCATAATAATATGAAAGTATTGCATAATATCGAACTTTAGTCGGACATTTTATAACATTATGGCAAAAAAAACAGACTCGCCTAATTTCGTCATTTCACAAACAAAAAAAAACATTTCGAAAAGTAAATTGTAACAACATTTATTTATTAATATATCCCTTCACGAAACGTCGAGTGTCGAAACCAATACCTGCCGCCCTTGAGTTGGGGATAAAAATAAAATAAACAGAACAATTTGGACTTTCACGTTGCATTATGCATCTCAGTTCCTTGCTTGCGTATGCGCACCTTTTGAAACAAAGTCGATTCCATTTTGTAATACGTAAATAAAATTCGAATAAAGTTAATTATGATTTCCGACAAAATAATGATTTTTACGGTTACGACTGGTCGCACCTAATAAGAGCTGATGTAAATTAAGACAAGGCCTTGGTAAGGAAATCACATTTTTTTAAATAAATTTTGTTGGTACGTTTAACCTATCTCAAAGTCAAAGTCAAAGCATTTATTTCAAATAGGCACATAAAAGGCACTTTTGAACGTCAAAAATTATCTTATAAAATAGAATTGATTCTAGTCGCCCATTCCAAAAGGTAGTTTTCGTATGGAGAAGAATGGGCAAGAAACTCCACCGTTACTCTTTTAAAATGTTTTAGGTACTTACAATATTTTGCATGGGTACATTAATTATATAATAACATGTGAGGACGATGCACCTAAAATAAAATTACTATACCACAATAGGTAAAATAATTAAAAATGAAACCATGACATATAAATTAATTATCTGATAGATACATGGTGCTCACATATTTACAAACATGGCACAAGCAAAACGATTTTAATTAAAAAAAAAATACAAGTAATAAGTCAGGGTGTGAGTAATGAAGGTAAAAACGAATAAAAAAAATTTACAATTAAATTAGCAACCAGTTTGATTTTGTCTAGACTCTAGATTGTTCTATGGAGCAGGACCAGCATGTTTCCAAGCGTTCTTATCTTGGATATAATCTTCTAATTTAGTATGCTTGTTTACAAAGTGTACGTTTAATGTGAGTTTTAAATTTTCTTTCATTTAATTGCAATATATCACAAGGTATTTTATTGTAACATTTGACACAGTACCCCATAAAAGATGTATGTACTTTGGACATAGACATCCGTGACTTTGGCTAATCTGAAAAATGGTTGATGTATTTTATCTTTATTTCTTGTATTAAAGTTATGTCTATCGCTTGTTTTATTAATCTATTGGAGTAACGATTAAAAAAAGGAATATGCAATTAAAATGTCTCGCCAATTAAAAAGGGGTCATCAATTTGTCACACCATAAGTTCATGGACCTAGGTAGTAGTGCATTTTAGTACATTTGGGTACCTGCGATGTTTTTTTAATGCAATGTTATTAAACCGTCGAATATAAAATTCCAACCATCTAAAAGTATGGTATGCAATTTAAACCGCCAGAGGCCATCGTCGTCTCAATACTAAGCAGACGCCAAAAATATTAAGTTGACTTAATTTTTTTAAATATAATTTTTACACATCACCTACTCAAGTTACTTTATGTCAATAGCACATTATCAGACATGTTCATCGTGAGAATCGTCTGAACTTATCTGTTGTTTAATAATAATAAAGATACACTTATAAAGTATTGGTAAATCGATACATCAATGCAACTGTTGATCGATACTGTCGGATTGATACCGAAGCCGCAACACGGTGGCTACATGTGAATATGTCTAACTTAAGTGTGTACACCATTATGATAAATTCAAGTTTTGTTAAAACATTGGCTGTAAGATATTATCTCCTAAGTAAAGAGTGAAATAATGATGTGAAAATTAAAGTCAAATTAAAGCAAAAAAAGCGAGTTTATTTGTTTCTCTTTCACGCTAAAACGGCTGAACGGATATGGATGAAATTTGGCACACAGATAGACCATGACCTGAGTAAGGACATAGGCTACTTTTCATCCTGGATTGCAGACGAAGTCGGGGGCAACAGCTAAGCTAGTATTTCAATAAGTGTAAGAAAAAAAAATTCAATTATACAACATAACCGTGTTTTGAATCAGTTTTTAACGAACCTTAACCCAAAAAACATAACGTCGCTCTTTATATCACATACAACTTTATTTTTGTTTCAAAATAAACTCATAAATAAAATTAAGTAGATAGCATCTCCATCGCTAATTGCGCGCCTTTCAATGCATTTTTATTCTGTATGTATTAGCCAATGTAGTGCCGTTATCGCTAAGATACCTGTCAATTATATATAATCCAGAAATTCGTACCGAGAATTTTCATGATCGTATCGTTGTATTGATTCCGAATCGACCTTCGATTCGATCGAATTTTCGAGTTGTGAAACCGTATATGGAAGGTTGCTCGACAGTGTAACCACAGTTTTTGATGAATGGAGAAATAACATTACATTTGCGGCCGTAATTACTATAGGAACGTGTGAGTTGTGACACCGTTTATTGTGTTGTGTCATGAATTTGTTTTGAAGATTCATTAGAATATATTTTTTTGTTTCAAATGAGCAAAAAAATGGCAAAGTTTAGATTGTATTTTAATAATCTTATTTACCTTGCCTATTAGCCAAATTCAAGGAATAATGCATTTTTTTAATATATTTAATTTAAAAATCATTAACTGCGGGTAATACATCACATTATAAAGGCGAAAGTTTGTGAGTGTGTGTGTATTTATATGTTTGTTACTTCTTCACGATCGAACGGCTGAACCAATTTTGATGAAATTTTGTATGGAGGTAGTGATAACCTGGATTAACATATAGGCTACTTTTTATCCCGATATTTCCACGGAATCAACATTTACGCGGGTGAAACCGCGGGGCGCAGCTAGTTCGATCATAATTATGATTTTTGGCTTTATCGACATAATTATATTAATTAGGCACGTTACTTAATGATTGCCTTTTTTGTGACGTGTGAGACAGTTTGAATCGGAATGTTCTGGGGCCTTTGGAAACCCTGTAAACAGAATTCCTGATAAATGATCATGTTCGCACATGGCTGACGGTGGCTGATTTTAAAACACGAATATAATATTGCTATTATATTCGTGTTTTAAAATCAGCCACCGTTACAAGTTTTATTCCATCATATGGGACTGTTTCATGAACATGAAAGTTGAAACATTTACAAGGTATATTATTAACTAGCTTCCACCCGCGACTTCGTTCGCGTGGTGGTCATAGGAATATACTAAACTACCACATTTTCATAAAACTCCCTCGGTCGCCTACCGCGACACATCGCATCGCCCGCCAGCGTTATTTTTTTTTTCTTTTTGCTCGGCTTCTAAGAATCGTAGCGTGATGTGAAATTATAGCCTATAACCTTTCTCAAGAATTAGAACCTCCATAATTCTTCAAACAAATTGTTTGTAGAATCACGATCGCACTTATTACGCCAGAGAAAATTGGCACAGACTCACATAGGATGACACTGGCGATGCGTACGCGCAATCAATCTGTTATCACCACGAAACGAGTCTATCAACTACCTAGTGACCTATTTTTCTACGATATGTAGTACATAAATCATCATTTTTATTTCATGTTTTATAACAATCACTCAAGGACTCAAGAAGTAACAAACAGAAAGACAAAACATTCACGACTATATTGATTTATTTTAGATGTCGCGTGTCGTACTATAATATTATCAAACAAAACAAGCTCATTCACAGCGAGCGCTTGTATTTTGTATATAAACATTATAATTAAACAAACGCCCGCTGAACTAGCAATATTTATAATTTTAATATTAAATATTATGGGGTGCGTGGGACCAGATGAAATGGTCATTGTCTTGTCGTTAATGAATGTTTAATCAGTTTAAGGCGGTACCCGGACCAAAAGCGCGTTTATCTTCGTTATTCAGAGGCTCAATAATTATGAGAAATAAATTACATCTGAAAGCACATTATTAATGTTCAATATCCTATCATCACATTGCACTTTATTATTTGTTTTTATATGTTACTAATACATTTAAAATTTCGTTTTAAAAAAGTGACTGAAATTATTGATTGCATGCATCTTTTGCTAAATTTGACGTTCTATTAATTTGAGGATTTCACCAATGGATAAATAATTTAAAAATTTAAATAATCCGTGTTTTAATTTATTTACGTGTGTGACGTGCGCAGGGTGCGTTGCATCCTTTTCGTACGAGGAAGTCGTGTCGCTCTCTGTCTCTGTCGACTCGCAATGCTAAAGGTTATTTGGTCGGGGTACCGCCTTAATTTACATTTTGGAGTCCGGAGTCGAACTACTTCAGAAAAGTTTTGAAAATCAAAGTTTATTATCTTAAACCTGCATAGGCACTTATGAAACGTACGTCAGAAGCTAGGTGCACTGCGGGGCAATTGCGTAACACACTATCAGTAGCAATGGCTTTCATTTTGACAGTTCAACAACATACATCGCGCTATTTACGTTGTTGAGCAGACACATTTTTCGAACTTAAGAAGCATTGGTTTAGCAATATCTTTCAAAATGATTGAGATTGATAATGTGTAACGCAATTAGGGTGATGTTCCAGTTGGTCGATTCCTATGGAGAAGGGCCGGATTTGTTCCCTAAGAACTTTTCCATAAGAGATTTGTTCTTATGGAACAAATCTAACTTCAATGATTATAATTCTGTAAATACGTACCTGTTATAGTCACGAATCATATTTTGATCGTAGATACAACCTGACACTGACCTGAAAATTGCAAAAAACGTAAGAAAAATTGAATTTCGCAGGCTAAAACTGCGCATAAATTTTAGTTCATTTTGGGACCAAGGACAATTCAGACTGTTTAAGAAAAAAAAAAGTGAAATATAGCTCGCGGATTCCTTTTGGCCTGAAGTCTCTTTGATGAGATTAAAAAAAAACACATCTCCGACCTCCGACTAGTAAATAGTTATCTGTGGCGTTATAGCACTAGTTACTGGTTATTTTAAGTTAAATATTATTTTTAATTCAGTATTGTCCTATCATTAGTCTGCACTATTTATGTATATTATCAATCTTAGGAATATTAATGAAATAAGCTAATTTGCACATATAATGATACCTGAGATACAGATTTATCCTAGTTCAGATCGATCCCATTATTATATACTTACATACAAATTTAGTGTAAGGCTTAATACTGTAAATATGCATTAATTAATTAAATAAATAAAAAAATGGTCGCTATGACGACTTCCCCGGCTGCGGCTGTTGCGCTAGCGCCGGATATGACGTGATCACCCACGCTTTGACATTGACACACACTTGGCTGCACATGTGGCCCAACTTTTTTTCTGACCGTGTATCCGGAGTGTTCAGTCTGAATATGGTTTGAACGTATTCATTACAAGTGGGTGTAGAAATGCATTGTATTCTAATTTAAAGAAGAGTACCGAGGCTTTGGTATTTAATTACTCTATTTAGATTGGTAAACACATTCTTTCTGTCATTCGTGGATCTTTGACTGTCGTTATGGGTCGTCAGAAGCCCGAAAGTCTGGCAACCAGTTAAGACTGGTAAGCCAAGGGGTTATCGTATTACCCAGTAACTGGGCGGTGGAGGTCAGATGAGCAGTCGCTCCATGTAAAATACTGGTACTCAGCTGCATAAGGTTAGACTGGAAGCCGACCCCAACATAGTTGGGAAAAGGCTAGGCAGATGATGAGGTAGGTAAATACGCTTTAAATTCTTTTGGAATAATCATCTACTAGAGCAACTAGACCATGGGTCCATTTTCTCATGTCCATAATAATGTAGTCAACTTTTCTTGTTTTCGAACAATATGCACAGTGTCATAAACCACAAATTAAGTAACGTTACTGCTACAATTTATACGGACAAACCACCTAATATGATTGATTATTATCCACCGATATGGAACTGCCAGCATGTCGCGAAAACCATAAGTTCCCTGCATCGCGAAGCATGACAACGCGTGACATAATTTGCGTCACAGTCTAACTGCTTGCTGTAGGACATTACCAAATTGCCCCACAGCAAGCTGGTGGCTGTTGAATTAACGCTAGTCTTTGTATGATCAATTGATCACAGATACTCGTAAATCATATAGTGACAGACTGGATGTGCTGGATGGCCGGCTCCGGTAGCGGTCGGTTCCACTCCGATGCTCACCAGTACTCACCACGGTACACCCACTGTTCGTGATGCTAAAACACGGAGTAGGGACACAATGGATAGCTAAAGCTAACGGCGGAACGACCACCAATAGTGGACCTCAAATGTGAACGTAGGACAAAGAACCATAATGATCTTAATTATAGTTACCACCTAAGTACACATTATGGTAAAGCAATAAAGTATTGAGTAGGTATTGAACAAAAGAACTTACAGGGTTCTCTTTACCCACGATCTAGTTACATAGATATGACTGCCGAAAATACGGTGTGTGCTCATGACACATCGGTAGCTAAGTAGAACACTGGTATGGGAATCCTTTGCTTCTATGATGCCAGAGGATCTACTCTACCTACATTGGACTTCATGGGCATATAAACTTCAAACCGCAGTTGGAGCAGCTTAGGAAATGAATTGAAAAGTACTTTTCTCATGTTTTTATAACTTCATGCTTATATCTTTAGCGTCTATTTATCAGTCAATTTAACACTGCATCATCATCTGTGTAGCCTTTTCCCAACTATGTTGAGGTCGGCTTCCAGTCTAACTGGATGCAGCCGAATACCTATATAGTACTTTACATGAAGCGACTGCCTATCTGACCTCCACAACCCAGTTACTGGGTAATGCAAATACCTCTTAATACTCCATGTTTTTATAAATTCGTGTAACAAAACTGTAAGGTGTGCAGTTGTGCACTCCTCTAATGATTCGCGGTTTCCAACGTCTAATTCTATCAATCAATTCAAATAGCAATGTAATGTACCTTACCAAATGCCAACCTAATCGAATTAATGATTTCGTTTAAGATTTATTTATTTTGTTTTTAATTTGCGCAATCAAGTCTCGTGTAACCAGACTCAACGTGAGTTGATTGATCTTATAATACGTCCGTTTACTTAGGCTTAGAACCTACATAAAATGGTGGTGTGGTGATACTGTAGTAGGAATCATTATTAGAATAACTGCGTGTAGCCCAGCTGCAGAGTCAAAATAAATTAGCTAGCGAAACACTGCGGACGTGATGGGTACCCATCGATATCTAAACACGATAAAACAAAAAAAGTAATTAATTTGATGATATTTTTTGTGGGGTCGCCGACTGCATTTAGTTTAGTCACTAGATATCATTTTAAAAATCAACTTTTTATTGTGTAAACTACACAGACGTCGTGCATCTGCCTAGCCTTTTCCCAACTATGTTGGGGTCGGCTTCCAATCTAACCGGATGCAGCTAAATACCAGTATTTTACATGGAGCGACTGCTTATCTGACCTCCACATCCCAGTTAATGGGTAATACGATACCCCTTGGTAAGACTGGTTGTCAGACTTTCGGGCTATTGACGACACATAACGACTGTCAAAGATCCACGCAAGAAAGCAACCAACGGCTTAACGTGCTTTCCGAGGCACGGAGCGGTTTTGGTATGTGAAGATAGTCACCCATCCACGGACCAAACACGGCAAGCGTAGCTTTACCTGATCGATCACAAGTCGACAAGTCCAGATGTGATGGATATCAATATCTCAACACGACAAAACTAAAGGAAAAAACAGATTTTCTCAACTCCTACTTCAAGTAACAAAACAACCAGCGGTCGTTAACCCCCAAGAAATACTTTATTTATTGTATCGTATTTAGATATCGATACTCATCACGTCTGCAGTTTTGCCAGCTAATTTAATTTGACCCTGTATATGTAGAGATCTTTAACCATAGAAACTGTTAACAATATTGCTACATCTTGCAATTATTCTCACTCACAACACCGTGCGGAATACGAAGAGAACAGTAATCCGGTTAATAATCCAGCAACGTTTCTCTCCGGTGCACAAAAACTAGTAAATCGAGAGGTCTATTCTCGACGTTTCGACGCTTCCAGTTCCCACCTCGTCATCCCAGACGGCAGTCCCCTTCACACGGTTCCGGCCGTGACCACGACAACACAGTCTTGCCACACCACACTTAATGAGTCTTACGCCACTTTACTTAATATAATAACGCACAATCGATTCGTTCGACATCATATTCTTTCAAGTTACCAAATAAAGGCCGCCTGTCCTTTGTGACTCACGAATTAAAGGTCTATAAACTCGGCTCCGAGATAAGTCACATTTAATTTTATTTTTGTTACTTTGGTTCCTTGTTGGTAATGGTATTAAACCTTTGGCCGTGACTTCGATTAAATTTAACCTTTTCTATCTTATAGTCCCTTTATATTATTATCACCTAATTTTCTTATCTCCATTGTCTTAGGCACGAAATCAATTCATGTACCTATGAAAATCAAATATGGATCATAATATTTTTCTCCCAATCATTAGCATACCGTGAAAGTCGTCACATCAATGTATTTTGGTCATGTAAATTGATCAAACATTTCTAGATATGACCAAGTTATTGCTGAAACCAATTTGAACTATTAACGTCGCGTCAGCACAGACGAAGTGCTAATCAAACTGTCAGACTAAGCAAACCACAAACGTCAATCTGAAAATGACACGTTTGTGGACACATCTGTGTCTAGACGTAGCTACGATATGTGTTCACACATTGATTGGACCTCCGATAAACAAACAAGGAGCGAGAATGGTAGATCAAATCGTCGCGATCGTCTTAATGTGGTATTGTTCAGGCGATCTGTGTCGCGCGACTGACCTATCACCGTCACGCGATTTCGCAGAATGGATCTGTCAGTTAGTTTTTAGGTCGATATTTGCACTGAGATTAGTTTCTTTTAATAAAGATCATGGCAGGGATTTAATGGGGCTGTCGCCGAACAATACCGGGCGTCTTTTGTTTCGTGGAATGTTTTAACGGTGATAGTCCCATGCTTAACAATGAAAGGCATTCTCTTGTTTTCTCCGTATTGGTAATCAGCTATGAAAGATTTTGGTCTATGCTCATGAGTCTCACGGCATTGCGATGGTTAGAAAATTCGGAGTGTTTAATATATCTATGGTTTAATGTCTGTTACATTCTAAACATGTTTTAGCTGCTGAGTAAAAAGCGTAACGCAGCAACATTAAATTTGAAAGTGCAAAAGACGTGGGAAATGGCCGAACAATCTTCGCACTCATCAGATAAAATTACAAATTACGATGGTTGAATGTAAAAGTTCTCTATCTCCTGCTTGATTAGGCACATGAGGCACAATCCACAAGGCAAGTTTATATCTGGGGACTAATTTGAATTCCTTGGAGGGGCCGCAAAGGTCGATCAATCAGGTTAAGCTGCGCTTGCCGAGGTTGGTCTGTAAATGGATACATGATACAAATCTTTACATGCTGAAACCTCTCCGTGTCTCGGGAAGCACGTTAAGCCGTTCGTTCCAGCTGTCATTCTTAGATCTTTGGCAATCGTTACGGGTCGTCAGAAGCCCGAAAGTCTGGCAACCCAGTCTTGCCTAGGAGTATCGTATTACCCAGACACTTAGTTGTGCAGTCGCTCCATATAAAATTTTGCTGCATCCAGTTAAACTGGAAGCCGATTCCGAACATAGTTGGGAAAAGGCTAGGCAGTAGGTATGATTGATTGTTGTTTGTTTCTTGGATAAGGTATCCATATAGAGTGAGTTCATGTGGTAGGATGACCAAGCAGCTGAAACGCTTTCGATCTGCACTTCTGTGTGTTTTTGCATTTATGTGGTGTTAGCTTGAATTTGATTGAACCGATTGGACGGAGAAGGCAGAGCACATAGAAAGAAAGGTGCAGAATATGGGGAAGGCTTTTGCCCAGCAGTGGGACAAAATAGATTAACAAAAAAAGAATGTTACATACATTCTTTTTAGTATACTTGTTTTATTTACGTAATACAACAAGACAAGTCCATCACGACTTTTCGCATCTGTAAACAGACGATTTGACGAACTACAACTTTGACCAATATAAAATTTGACAAATTGCCGATTTGACGAATACCAGACTTGACCAATTTCGTTCAACCCGTAAGTATTTATATTAATATTCGTACCGACATTATTACTTTAATAGTTCAAATTATCAAAGCCCAAATACGTATTTTTGTCTACTGCTTTGATACATGAAATAATATCAACAAAATCGGTAGATATGACTTTCGATTCTAAATTAATTAATTCTAAGGTCTCTTGTCAAAGTGACAATATGTCATTGAGTTTGACAATCTCGTATTGGTTTGCTTGTACTTTTCACGTGATATTAATAACAAAAATATCTTGCGTGTATCTATTCAATCAGCAATTTTTGCTAAAAACTTTAATTAATGGTTATGCATTAATTGAACATGATTTTCACTCAGTAGGTATTCACTGCCTTCATAGCGCTATCATCAACATCTTTAATATAATGCATCCGCCTTTTATTTGGTGGGTATCCCTGTTTTTGCCTTGCCTTTTTAATCTATACATCTATACAAATAAATAAAATTGATGTGTCTGTTTCTAATGTCAAAATAACAGCTAAATGAATATGAAAGTTTATACGGTAAGTAGGTACCTAAAACAAAAAAACATAATTTTTTTGTCTGCCTGTTTGTTCCGGCTAACCTCAGAAACGGCTGGATCGATTTTGACGGGACTTTCACTGTCAGATAGCTGTATATGTGTTATAAACGTATAAGGAGTAGGTAACGTAGGCTACTTTAATTTGAGAAAAATAATTAGTAAAAATACACATTATTGTTTTCCGACATCCACGCGATCGAATTCGCCAGCACAGCTAGTTATTTCATATAATCATCACCAAGGATCTGTAAAACGAAACCTGTATATGGCTGAGAATGTAGTAATGATTAGCCTAGGTCATTTAAACATCGATTACAATCTAATTTAAAATCGATCTTCAAGTTTGATACTAATCCTTTGAACGTACTTCAATAACGCTGTTGAATTAATCGGGAATAGTAATCGGTCTGTCAAATCGAGCCTAATAAATAATTGAAGGCTTTAATTTTAATTTCACTGCAGCATTCACAACATGACCATCAAACGTTTTTCGAATCGATTTTGTAACGATGAATCGATTGCGTGAATTTGCGTGCTCATCGATAAGCTAAAGAAAGTGAACTCGCTAAGCGATAACAAAATGTCCATGTTTTTACTGCCGCATGTTGACAAATGATGTGAATCATTTATAATGATTAGAGAATAAAGAGTGCCTAAACTTGTGGCGGGTCCAAGAGTTGTCAAACATCAGCTGTGCTATGCTGTCGGTAGCCAGTCGACCGAGATCGAGTTGACTGCGTTTTTATGTCGTAGTAATAACGGCGATTTTCGTAGTATTACCATTCAAGTCGGTGTGCTATAGGTACATGCGCGTGCGATCAATCAGTGTCTGCGTCTGCGCGGGATGACGTCGCCTGACGTCACGGCGGTCACTGGCACTCAGTGAAAGTCTCCAAATCGCTGCTATAGAGGCATCAATCTGCAACACTTTCATCGCAGTAAATCGATTGTCATTCGGAGGCCGATCCTCGAGACCGATTTCCCTCAGCTAGATCAAACCATATAACTCAGACCTATTTATGCTCAATTCCTCATATAGACAAGGGGTCTTGTTATGATGGTCGTAACCTATGTGTACCTACTTACCCTCTCATTACGTGCCATAGGAAGGAAGCAGGAATGTTTTAACTTCAATTCTGAGTACCTATGCTTTAATTGTTTTGACACAAGGTTGTAAATAAACTTTAGTGTTTGTTACAATGTTATTTATGTGCATATCATTAAGGCTGCCGCTCTAAGTTGCGTAAATTCGTCAGACTCACATTTCTAGCTGCACTCTTGTCTTTATATTCTGGTGCGTTGCTATATTATGACACAATACGTCAGCTATAGCTATCGTTTAGCACACATTAAATATTGTTTACGTGTTATTTGATTCGCACGAATTTACGTCACTTTTAAATAATATTATTTTTTCTATCTATCTGGCGACTCGCATGAAGTTAATTTATTGAAATGTAGTGAGTGCTGTGACCAGTCGAAATAAATGTTGGTAATGTAAGAGCACTGGGGTGGCCCGGTGGTAATGACCGCGACTTAAAGAGTTTGAGGTCGTAGGTTCGCGCTTTACTTTATATAAATTATATCATCACCACTGCTCTCAAAACGGTGAAGGAAAACATCGTGAGGAAACCGGCACGTCCTAGAACCAAAAATTCGAAGACATGTGACATCCACCAACCCGCACTGGGCCCGCGTGGTGGATTACGGCCCACTCCCTCTCACAGAGAGGAGGCCTGTGTCCCAGCAGTGGGAACGTTATAGGCTGATTATGTGATGCTATTTCAGTTGCGTCATTATGTGAATAAACACTGTTTATCTGATGTAATGCAAATTATTGAGTGGAGTGTAAACAAAAAAAGAAAGATTAATGAAGCTTTGGCTCTAGGCCAAGATGTTCCAACACTCAACTCACTATTTATCTGGAATGTAAAATCTCACGGACTACGTGCTACTGCTTTTAATAATAACATTTGATGAACCAACTGCCTCTTTCGTTGGTCTAGTGGTCGCGAGGCTACTGCTGAGCGTCCGTTCCCTGGGTCGGACAAGATCTCCCATCTGGGATTTCTCATTAGCAACACGGAGTTGCTATCGTACCCAGTTGTTAAAAAAAGGTTCTCCCTCTATTACAAGGGACTTAAACAAAACTGGCATAACATGGGTATATACCTTTTTACCTTGTGGAAATGCTCATGCATGTCCACCACCCTGGGGTGGGTGGAGGGGTCTGTCAGACTCTTACTGACTAAAACCACACGGTGTCCTGCTGCTACCTTTAGCCGGGGTGCTGGAGTGCTTGCCCATTTCGTCACGCTCCCCCGGCCAGGTGTTGGCCCGCAAGTAGATACTATAGGTATAGGTTGTAGGTACACCTCTGCCTAAATCTTCGGGTATTACAGATGTGATATTATGCTATGTTGATGCAGAAATTGTACGATTTCTCAACAATACTTAGTTCAAACAATGATAGATAACGATAAAAACAGGCATTTTATTATAGCTACTCAAATATACCCATTATTCTTTTTGTTAACATGTAACACAATAATTACTATCGCCGTATCAAGATAGCTAATCTGAGCTTTGCAAAATCGAAAAAAGTCAATAATGCCATGATTCAGCTTGCGAAACTATTATAACAAGTTTGTAAATACACGTTCAATGTTCATTAGGACTTTGGGCTTTATTTGCAGAAGCTAAAGATGATATTCGTATGTGCAAAAATTATAAGTCTCGTAGTTATTAACGGTTGTAATCTTACATGTTTTTCTCAGTCAGAATTATTGAAGTTACAGCAATGACATTCTGCAAAATTCTCAGTGTGGAAATTTAGGTGAAGTGGAAGAAGCAGTGGGGTTTAGGTCGATTGGAATCCGACATAACCCTCCGTTCTCCCCAGACGGACCCTCCGTCTCATCCATGCTGCAACGCGACTGATCCGAGAAAAAATGCATCTGCGAGAATACAATAGGGCTATAAACGGACGTACAATAACGCGTAGCAGACGCCGCCGTGCGACTCCCTCGTATTGCGCGTTATATTTCCTCCACTTCTCGAGAACTAGTGCACCTAATGTAGTACTCACAAATTTGAACAGATGTGCTTTCTGTGTTCTCTTTGGATTACCGTCTGTTCTTTTTATTTTATAACGAAGATCATGTTTTTTATTTTGTTTTCGCCAGGCAACCTAGTGACACAATATTATGGAGCTCATACAAAATACAAACTTACAAAGTAGACACAGACATCTGGATCTGGACTAGCCTTATTAAATCCTTTATTAATATTATAAATGTGAATGTTTGTTTATTTAGATGTTTGTCAATCACGTAAAAACGGCTGGGCGGATTTGGATGATATTTTTGCGCACTTTTGTTCCGTTAAACGCACTACTAGGCCTAGGTTAGATTCTCGGACATGCGTACCGCGTATCTACCTTAGGGTGGATAAACGGAATTACCCGAAACCGCTATAGTGAATCATACTTAAAATCTGTCGTATCAACCGGGCTTCCCTGAAATAGGCACAACAAACAACATAATTAAAGTCTATAATATGTTGTAACAAACATTTGTAACAAAGCTATTGCAAGTTGCAATACAACACCTAAGTGACTAGTTGTTGTTCGCCTACGAAGACTAGTCCTAGCTACTTAGGGTCTAGGAAATCCATTTCGCCAAAGCATTAACGATTTGCGGGGGCAGGTAGACGTTTAGCTGATTTAACACCTAACCTAATAGGTAAACCTAGCTCTTCATTTCGATTTGATGTAGGTACCTACTAGTTTATCGAATAGTCTTGTCATTGGTCACTTGAGTCATCATCATTTCAGCCGATAGACGTCCACTGCTGGACATAGGCCTCCTCCTAGCACCTCCACTTCGGCCGCTTCTTTCCTTGCCATATTCCTGCGGCTTTCACAAAGTCATCGGTCCACCTTGTGAGCAACGCCACAGAATAAATAGTACGCAACGCTACGTCTTCCTGTACGCGGTCGCTACTCCAGAACCTTTTGGTTCCATTGGCCATCTGATTTACGAGGAATGTGCCCTGCCCTCTACCGCTTAAGTTTGGAACTTCTTCAGGCTATGTCGGTTAGAGGTTATCCTGCTGATCTCTTTATTTCTGATTCGCAGCCCCTTTCAGACTTCTAATGAGGCCCATTGCTAGCGACCACGTTTTAGTGCCATAGTTCATGACTAGCAACACGCACTGGACGCTTGAGTAAGGGCAAGATTCACAGCTCTCATTTTGAATTTATACTATGTTGAGAGTATCGCCTACGACGCTTACGAATATGAACATAATTTGAAGCTTGCTCACATTCGCTTTTACGAATACTAACATAACAAGGTTCAACGAAACGCTTAGGTTCCTACTTTATATAGCTAACTAGAATAAAAAAGGCTTTTTATGAAAAACGTATTATTATAATAATGGACTCTTTATAGGTAGTGAAAGTATTTTCTATTTCCCGCCAAAGGAATACTGCATAACGATTATGTCTACTTATATTCTCATAACATCTTGTAATAAGCATATTTCCATAAACCACACATCACCGTCAATTAGGTAACACACTATAAAAATACTTCAATAGTAATAACGATGTCATTCATAATTTTATTCGTCATGTAAGTACATACATTCACTATCAATCATATACTCGTAAAGCGGTAACATAATGATATCATTGACACTTATAATATGGAGATAGTTGGCCTGTCTACATAATATTACATGAGAAAGGTTAACGATATATGAATTTTATACTTCGTTTACGTGGATGTCGGAAAAAAAATGGTTTTCATGGGTTTAATTCTTTGCGCGGAGCCCTAATTATTTTTCTAAAATAAAAGTGCCTAAGTTACTCCTTATAACATCAACTATCTGCCAGTGAAAGTCCCGTCAAAATCGGCCCAGCCGTTTCGGAGGTTAGTCGGAACAGATAGAGAAAATTAAAAAAAAAAAGTGTAAGATAAGTCTTGTACTTTCATATGCATTTAGTAAAAAGCTGTTATTTTGACATTAGAAACAGCCACTTTAAATGTATTTGTTTATACAGGGTGAAATTTAATTCATGGGCATCCTTTTAAGGGGTCATTGTAATCATCATTATGAACAATTTTTACTATGGGACGAAACCTGAAATCGCGAAAAAAAAATCAGCTCTTCCCTACATTTTGACGAGTTATGTGAACATAAAAACTTTTTAACAAAAAATTAAACCTCCGAAAAAACTGAAAAGCAAAAAATAATAAACTTGTTTAATTTAACCTTAATAAATAAGTTCTTTAACTAATGCAAGTATACCTAAGTAATTTAGAGTCGGCGCCAAACAAGCAAATTAATATCGTTGCGAGTGGTCGTGCGGAGAGCGCATTTTTTGTTTGAAATGTTAATGTTTATCGCTATAGATTTCACGTTGCTTATTTCTTTAAATTTAAGGTAATTTAGTAATCTTTGTTCATTGATTGTTTGGCGCCGACTCAAAATTACTTAGGTATACTTGCATTAGTTAAAGAACTTATTTATTAAGGTTAAATTAAACAAGTTTATTATTTTTTGCTTTTCAGTTTTTTCGGAGGTTTAATTTTTTGTTAAAAAGTTTTTATTTTATAATTTTTTGAGGCTATAATTTACTAATTACCACATGCTTAATTTTTGATTACTTTTAAAATACCTACCTTACTTTAGACATTAACTGTTATATAATCCTAATTTAACTATTATTTTTTGTGTAATATAATACTAAATTATATAATGTAATACTTAAAAAAAACAGACTTTATATACCAACATAGATAGGCCTTTTATTTTAATTGTAATGCACAGCTCAGCATTAAAATCTGTGAATGAACAATAAATCACCCCTATTTTCCCACCCTTAGGGTAGCATTTTTTTTCCAAATTTACATGGGACCAACTTCGAGGTATGCCCTATCCAATAAAAAAAGAGTTATCAAAATCGGACTACTCTGTAAAAAGTTAAGCGTGGTCATACATTACAATCAGTGAGTGAACAATCAATCATCCCCTGTTTTCTTACCCTTAGGGTTGGAGTTTTTTTTCCAAATTTATATGGGACCAACTTCAGGGTATACCCTTTCTAATAAAAAAAGAATTATCAAAATCGGACTGCTCTGTAAAAAGTTATGCGTGATCATACATAAAAAAAAAAAAAAAAAAAAAAAAAAAATATACGCGTCGAATTGAGAACCTCCTCCGTTTTTTTTCGTCGGTTAATAAATACAAGGAACAGCTGATTTTTTTTCGCAAGTTTAGCTTTAGTCCCATAGTAAAAGTTGTTCATAATGATGAGTACAATGACCCCTTAGAAGGATGCCCATGAATTTAATTTCACCCTGTATAGATAAACACATAAGTACTTGAATTTGTATTATCATTCTCTTGCCCTATTATTTGGGGTCTGCGCAGTATGTCTTGGTCTTATTTTCACCTACCACCCGCCGCGGGGTAATTGCGTAACACATTATCAGTAGCAATGGCTTCCATTTTGACAGTTCAACAACATTCATTGCGTTATTTACGTTGTTGAGCAGACAAATTCGAACATATTATGAAGCAACATTCTTCAAAATCGTTGATTGTGATTTATTTATTAGGTCCTTACATATGAAATTGGCGTTTTGTATGGAAGGAACAAAAAGTCGAATATTTTTTAATATAATATATTTAATTAATCAAAGTATGAACCATTGTTTTCAATGCACTTTTGCCATCTTATAGGTAGTTCATTGATCCCTTTACTAAAAAAACCAGTCGGACGGGAATCAATAAAATCTTTGAAGGCGATTTGGACTGCCCCATCGGAGTTGAATTTTTTCCCTTGCAAAAAGTTATCCAAATTGCGAAAAAAATGGTAATCTGTTGGAGCAAGGTCCGGGGAGTACGGAGGATGTCTAAGACATTCCAATTCAAGCTCTTCTAATTTGGTAGCCGTCTGTTGCGCAGTGTGTGGTCTGGCGTTGTCGTGCTTTCAAGCTTTTTAATCTTCCCAATTTGCTTCAAGTGAATTAAAACAGTTTTATCACTAACATCGAAGCCTGCAGCTAACTCGGACGTGGTTTGCGATGGGTCCGCTTCCACAATAGCCTTCAATTCTCCATTATCAACTTGGGTCTCAGGCCGTCCACGGGGCTTGTTCTGCAGGTCGAAATTTCCAGAACGAAAACGTTGGAACCAAAAACGAACTGTGTTTTCTTTTGCAACATGACCGCCATACACATCATTCACCCTTCGAGTCGTTTCCGCAGCACTAGTGCCACGGCGGAACTCGTACTCGTAAATAATGCGATATTTTAAATTTTCCATTTTGTAAAATGAGTGACGCAAACAGAAAAAACAGAAGAAAAAAAACAAATGAATGACGGTCATCGAAGCACAAATACATGAGTAAATAGCTGTACAAATTTGAATTTGGAATTCCTTACCAAAGAGGAGAAATTCGTGATTAAAGTGGCCAGTACGAAAAACGCCAATTTCATATGTAAGGACCTAATATAAATAAGCTGTTGGTCCCGGCCATAGACTACTATTATAAACTAGAGAGTCCCGGCTGTCATTCGTGTAGGTATAGTCAGAAGCCCGAAAGTCTAACAACCAGTCTTACCATAGATATATGAAATAAGTTTTGTGTGTTTTTTACAATTCTATGAGTCTTACCAAGGGGTATCGTATTACCCAGTAACTGGATTGTGCAGGTCAGATTGCATCTGGTTAGACTGGAAGCCGAGCCCAACATAGTTGGAAAAAGGCTAGGCAGATGATAAGACCGGCTGTTCTTGAATAGTTCCCTCTACGTTAAAGATTTCCCGGTCGGATTTAAAAAAATCTTTTTGTATTTGATAGCCCAATTCTTGAGGAAGGCTATAAACCTTTCCCAAGCTCAATAATTGGGCTATATTAATTGGCTATATTAACATCACTTTACGACCCTTAGGAACCGAGCAAAAAAAAAAAGTCTAAAAGAACTCTAAGCGAAAACGCAGTAATAGTGCGGGCGGATGGGATGCGACGTGGGTGGGTCAAAGGCCAAAATATCACACGGACAAAATCGCAGGCAGAAGCTAGTATTGTAATAAATAAAACTCTGCAAAGAGTACTCATCTGAACTAAACCGTTAAGAAATAAATTTGATGTCTTAGAACTCAATTTGAGGCAAAGTTTCAACATGGCCACATTAAATGCATCTAATGAATACAAATGCAGGTGGCAAAGTCAGATGTTTTCTAATAATAGCTGCTTTAATATGTGATCATATTATTTCAGGGTTTAATCAACATTTGTTACGTTTATTTTGATATCAATACAGGTTTTAAATACCACAAAGCAGTGATGAAAGTCAAATTCAATGATTGGATGATAGGTGCCGTGAATAGGGCTGTCGAACTCTAGATAAATCTAAGAAATATCGATGTTTATTTTTTTTTAAGTTTTTTTTTGTCCTTGTAAGTCAATAATAAGTCTAAAAAGGTACTTAATAATAAATCTTATAATAAATATATATGTATACATATAGTAATATGCAAATTGTTTTGTCATCGTAATTATTGTGAGTATTCAAATCCTAGTTTATAACTTTTTGTCAAACCACTACATACCATGATGATGCAAGAGAAAAAAACAGCTACGATTACTGTCAATTTGTGGCTTCTCTACAACAATTTATTGTAATATAAAAAATGGCCAACTGCGTGTCGGACCACGCACAGGAAAAGGTTCCGTAGTTGGATGCATATTTAATTTACGCATGCACAGTATTAATTTAACCGTATAAATAACCCCCGTAAAAATAAGTTTGTATTTCATTGTTTTCATCCCTCGATTACATGCACGGGGAGTGCCACCCCTAATTATTTTTTCGTAATTTTCACTACACCATTGTTAAGCGGTTCAAAGAATACACCTTCCCAATTTTCATCGATATAGCGCCAAGTCTTCGAGTAAAATGGCTATTTGACTTCGGACGGACAGATAGACGTTCGGACGCACAGATGAAAATGACGAAATTATAAGGGTTCAGTTCTTGCCATTCGGCTACGGAACCCTAAAAACAGCACAAAAAAGCAGTTCACTAGATTTATCACCTTTGCTGTTTTTGCTGCTGGCAACCCTAGGTTCAAGTAAATAGTGGGCAGTGACGTTGTTCTGCCAACGGTCGAAGCGGTTACATTATGTAACGGACGGCGGCGGCGGCGGCGCTGCGAAATATATGAGCAATAGTAACGCCTCGCTCCGGGCTATGTGTGGTAAGCAGTATTTACAAGTAGGAGTAGATAATGAGTTCTGCTGGACGTGTGACGTTTTACTGCAGTTTCCTGAAAAGTGTTCGATAAAGGGCCTTGTTCGTGATAGAGGTATGGATGGAGCTAGACAATTTTGAACTTTTACTTTTTATTTCTTATATTGTTATTTATATATCTGATCGTATACTGCACCAGTTGCCGTCATGACGTCAGTTTCGGCTATCGTTGAAAACCATCGCTGGGACTGTTTTGCATAGGGTCATACTGCATTCTACTGAGCGATGGCCGTTTTGCGTGGATGTAACGAATTCCCCTAACTTTTTCTTTTTTGTGTTTGTGTTCATTCTCTGAGTCAAGTTTCCGGCAAATAGGTAAACGTATTTTCTTTCTTTCTTTATTGACGTAAACGTGTCAGTGGTATAGCCTGAAATGACTAAGTAGGTTCGTATAATATGTCGTGTCATTGAAAAAACACTTTGCCGTGATCTCAAAGAGCAGCTTCAGACAACGTTATTATAAAAACTCAAATGTCATCAAACATATAAAACATTCAATTGAATGTCAAGCGCTGTAATTTGAAAAAGTAGATTCTACCAAATAGAATTGGTTTACAATTTTGCTTCCTATAAAAAATGCCTTGACTCTGATAGTTCCTGCTTGCATTCTAAAACTAATAATAAAAAGAATGGAACAAGGCTTCAAAGAAAACCATTCTTGAAGTCTTGTTCCGAGTTTTTTAGACTATAAAGACTAAAGGTAGGTACCTAGGTGCTGTAGGTACTCTGCCGAACTATTCTGTCAAAATCTCATCGTGAAAACTTTGGTCAAGTGAGTTGTCAATAGTGCAATTGCGCAACACACTAACAGTAGCAATGGCTTTCATTTTAACAATTCGACAACATTCATTGCGTAAGTATTTACGTTGTTGAGCACATAAATTTTTCGAACATATGAAACAATGGTTTAGCAGTATCCTCCAAAATCATTCAGGACCCTAATTCACTATGACCACTTAATGATTGCTTAATCGCCTTTAGGCGCGATTGGTCCAATTCGCGATTGGTCCAATGTTCAAAAATATGGCCAATTCGCAGTTGGTCCTATTCGCGATTGGTCCAATTCGCGATTGGTCCAATTCGCGATTGGTCCAATTCGCAGTTGGTCCAAAATGGACAATGTTTCCGAAATTATACTATACAGGGTGAAATTGAACACATGCGACAAATCGAAATGGGAGATTATACTCATCATTTTGAACAACTTTTACTATGGGACCAAACCTGAAATCGCGCAAAAAAAAAATCAGCTGTTCCCTACATTTATGTTCGCATAACTCGCCAAAATGTAGGGAACAGCTGATTTTTTTTTCGCGATTTCAGGTTTGGTCTCATAGTGAAAGTTGTTCAAAATGACGAGTACAATCTCCCATTTCTATTTGTCGCATGTGTTCAATTTCACCCTGTATATGTGTATATATACGATTTATAAGATTCTATCAATGATAATATTATAATAAATTTGCACACTGCTAGAGGATTCAGGTCTAGGCTATCGGTTGAGGAGAGGTGGTCAGGTTATATCTCACCTCCTCTACATGGATGACCTAAAACTCTTTAGTAACTGAAACTTTCAGTAGCGCCATCAGGATGGAATTTGGTGTGGACAAATGTGCAGTCATGCATGTAAAGAGAGGAGAGATTGTGGATCCCTGGGAACTCAACTCTCGGATTCCACAAACCTTTGAGCTCTCTCCGCATCCGAAACCTATAAGTATTTGGGTATGTCGGAAGCGTTGGGCATCAATGTTACGGACATGAAGCAATCGTTGAAGGAGCGCTTCTTTGGTCTCCTGAAAATAGTACTTAATAATAGTCTTCTAGCAGGCTGAAACAAGGTGCGCGCGTTCAACGGTTGGGTCATGCCGGTTTGATGAACGCTTTCGGCATATTCAAATGGACTCAGACCGAACCCGATGCCCTGGATAAGAGGGTCCGTACGCTACTGACTGCAAATCGAATGCAAAAGTGTGGAGGTCGAGGCTTTTTAAACGCTAATACCCACCACAATCGCGAGGTGTGCAGTCTCAGTGAATATATCCTAGAAACCGGCGTGGAGATGCATCGAGATGTGGCCGCGGTGGACAAGGGCCTCACCCCGCTCTCCTTAGCTAAAGAGAACTGGCGCAACCCAGTAGTGCTTGACATTAATGATTGCATGGAGGTATGGCAGAGTAAGGAGCTACACGGATGTTTTTTTCGGGCGCAAAATGGACCCGATGTAGATGTACTAGCGTCCGTAGCCTGGCTGCGTTTCGGTGACGTCTTTGGAGAAACCGAAGGTTTTGTCTTTGCAAAATTATGGACGAATTTATGATGAACAATTATCGAACTTTTACTGTCGGAGATTAGTCCGATAATTGTTCATCATTTGACATCTATCGGACATGCCACCGGCCAGGGAAATCAATCAGACGTATTATCTCCGGGTACTCTCGTCTAGCTAACGGAGAGTACTTGCATAGACATAACCTTATAGCCAGGATAATCCATCAGCAACTTGCTCTGAAATACAGCCTTGTGGAATCTGAGGTGCCGCACTACAGGTATGTGCCCGACCCAGATCTCGAAAATGAAAATATCACATTGTACTGGGATCGATCCATCGTCACTGACAGGACTGTTGTTGCCAATAAGCCTGATATAGTGGTGGTGGATCGATCAGAGCGGCGCGCAATGATTGTTGACATAACCGTCCCGCATGATGAGAACCTCGTGAAAGCCGAGAAAGATAAACTAATCAAGTGTCTTGACTTTGCTCGCAAGGTTGTCGACATGTGTGATGTGGACTCAGCGATCATTGTGCTGATAGTCGTGACAGCCAATGGGTTAATAGCCAAGAACCTTGAACAACACCTGAAGAGGTTCTCGTTGGGCAGCTGGATCAAGGGCTTGATTCAAAAAGCAGTACTTCTGGACACGGCCCACATTGTTAGGAGGTTCCTCTATCTGGAGCCCTGACCGCCGGGTAGCTTAAACCCTGTACATAAAAATGTACTATTTTGTTTAATTTTGGAAATGCTTTATATTGGACCAACCGCGAATTGGACCGATCGCGAAAAGGTGAATTGGACCAATCGCGCCTAAAGGCATAGTCGTAGAGAATAAGGGGTTTTTTCTGTTTGTGATTGAAAGTGTATTTCGCAACAGGTGGAATTTCTAAGATATTTCAAGTTGAAATGACAGCTACCTTCAAGCTCACGTCTCCTAAGTTTGCACGGTGCGATTTTTAAAGAATAGACCGGCAGAGTTTATAGTATAAACCCCTTACTAATAAACGTATTATATCAGATGAATAGTTACACACCGATTTCTCTCTTTCAGTCGTCAGTAATTTGACTTTCGAAAGAAGAAGACAAAGCGTTGTGTAGCTGTAGGTACAGACGCTATACAACGTTTATTAGTAAGGGGGTTATTCTCTACCCTAAACAGTCTTCGTAAAGTTAGGCAAAATAACATAACAATCGTTCCAAACAAACTGGCTCCATAACCTATCACCTTCACAGCATAATGGCCATTTCCGTATACCTAGGTATAAAATGAATAGCTAGGACACAAAGTGCTCATTGAGTGGAAAGAACCGCATTATCAAAACGGCACTGTTTCCAACCGGAATGCTCCATCGTTCGTTAAAAACGATGGAAATCACTTTTAGAAATGTGTCTCTGTCGTTATTATTTAATAGTCGCAGTGTCGGCGGAAGTCGAAAATAAAATTGAGTAATATCGATAAAAAATGTCAGAGGTCCATTAAGTAACTTGTTCTCACTGAGACCAATGATGGCCGTACATAAAATCTCATATTCATTCTCTTTTGTCAAAAAAATTAATAACACGCTTGGTAAACGGATTCAAACTATCATATAAGCATAGCATAAGCAGCCTATAAGGAATGTTCCCACTGCTGGGACACAGGCCTCCTTTCGGTGGGAGGGGGAGTGCGTATTGGTAGATATCACATGTCTATGAATTTTTTGTTCTAGGACATGCCGGTTTCCTCACAATGTTCTCTTTCACCGTTTTGAGAGCAGTAGTGATGAAACTATCACATGACTACAAAATATCACGTAGGGGGAGATGCATCTGCAATCTGCATGCTCTACACACGCCATATACCAAACAATCGATGAAAAAAAAAACACAACATACATCGTCGTCATTTGTTTCTACTTAGAAATGAATACAAATTCATTCATGATGACATTTTTTCTGTAGCTAGTGCTACAGAAAAAATGTACAGCAATAATAATAAGTCGAAAAATACACTAGAATAGAGACTTGAAGCACAATACAATAAATAAAATATTAAATGCTTGTATAAAACGGAGTTCTTAGAGAAGAAAGTTAGGATTGTCGTTCAATTAACACCGTGACAGATGAAGTAGGTACTATTAAAGTACTAACAGAAATTAATTTACAGAAACAAGGACTAGCTTCTCGTCTTGATTAACGTTCTCAATCCTTAAAGAATTCAAAGAAGAATCATTCTGAAATCATCGTAATTTAAACAATCGACGGTGTCCGAGTCCTACAGTAAACGTTTTACTTAGGGTCCGATTACATGTACCACAACCACATCAAAACGACACTACGTGTGGACGGGCGCTATTTTTTTTATGAAAATTAATAGTCTGTCTATCCACATGTACCACATTTGGCCGCCAAAATCAACTTTGTGGGTGATACCGCCGACCAAATCAAGGCGACGTAGCAGCCACAACACGTCGTTCGTCGACGAGACGACACTGGCACGGCCGGAGTCAAACACTAGCCACATCGCAGCTACAAGCGACAACGCAACCACAATGCAACTGTAACAAGTTTTAGCTACACGTAACCACTGCTTGCCACATTTTGTCGCTGCCATGTGGCGTTGTTGTGGCACGTGTGACGGGCCCTTTAAATCATTACTTTTTTCTATCAGCTTGCGTTTTGCTGCCATAATTAGGGTCAGGGCTACTTTCGTACTTAAACAGTCTTGACTTAACTAAGTTGTTTTCTTTTACTCGGCCATCTAAGAGAAAAATAATAACTGATAAAAATGGCTTCCAATTCGAACTAGTTTTTGTCGCACTTAAACTTTTTGCACTTTAAAATCTATGATTGGTTTTTTAATGTATGGGTATTAAAAATATTTAAATCCATTGTCATTATCGACAGCACTCCGCGATTTATTTCCGGGCTCCGATACTCTAAGCTTGATCTTTCATTATAGCACTCGTTCGTATTGGTGTCAAGCTCAGATTGAAATAGAAACTGGTACACTGCTTATAGAAAAATCTGTCCATCATGTGAGCCTTGGGGCCCAACAAAACTAGAGGGTCTTTAATTAAAATTAGCGATTATTGGAATAAACATTCTCTCTTTATAGGAATTAAGTACGGTAACGACAATGGTATCCGACCTTCGCAGCGTCTCGTAAATGGTAGAGCGTGGTCTAAAACAGGTGATCATCAGAGCCATCTGAAGTGCTAAGTGCTATTACTTATCATTATGAGGTCGTGTATGTTAGTTGGAACGTTGCGAAATGGAGTATAACCTGTTTCTATTGCGTAGGGCTGTGATTCGAGTAATTCGAGTAAATGCTATCGAGAGTGGTTTTTCGAAGTAATCGAGTACGGGAGTGGTACTTTTTACTCGGTTGTTTTTGTTGTGTGTTTTAATTTAACAGTCTTCATAATCGCGTCGATTTGTTTTTGTAAAATTGTTGGATGAAAAGCAATCGAATCGATCATAACATTCATAACAGACTCGAATACTGCAGCACCAGACGGCTGTCATGCTGCACCCGATTACATTTTCAATCGAGTAGAGCCTCGAACCTATACCTATTTATTAGTATGTACGTGGGCCATCACTAGAGATCAGCTCCGTAATTTAGCTGGAATCTTAATGATGATGAATCGTCCTACTTAAAGATTTGCAAACAAAATGAAACTAATTATGGAACAGTAAAGATCACACGCGTAGTGCAGTCTGGAACTAATGCTATTTTTACGGTTTTAATCTTTGCGCAATTTTAACCTTTACGTTTAATTAATTAATGATTATTTTGGCATATAAAAAATATCATTTTATCTTGAGGCACCATGCGTGTCATATTCTCTGTAATATTTGAGCGAAAGTGTATAAAATTTCTGAGAAATAACAAATGAAAGATATGCCACCACGATCATCATTATTACGCACGACTACATTTTAAACACGTACTAATTACTGTAATTGGTTAATTAATTATACCTACATAGCTACACGGTAACTTACATAGGTAGACCGGTAAAAATCCATGACTCGTAAAAACATATTAGCTATATCTACCGTACATAAAGTCATAAAACTGACTTCACAAGATAACTTTGTGTAAGCGGAAACGTCTGCATTATACCTATGTTTGCACAAACTTAGGTATTCAGACTACCTAGCGAACTAATAACAAACTATCGGTAAAATACCGCAAATCAGGCACAGAGCGATCGGTGTTTGTTTTAACCATAATGTGAACAGCACAGGCGCAGTGGTGGCCCAGTGGTAGAAAACTTACTGCCCCGACTTACGAGTCATCGGTTCGAACCCAGCCAGGCGCTTTACCATTTCTCTCAAAACGGCGAAGGAAAACATCGTGAGGAAACCGGCATGCCCTAGAGCCAAAAATTCGAAGATATTTAAGTATACCAACCCGCAATGGGCCCTCGTGGTGGATTACGGCCTCTCACAGAGAATGAAGTATAGTACAGTCACAATTCGTCAGTTCGTCTTCGTATCTTATTTCAAAGACTAATAAAATCTATTTAAATCATGCACGTGACCAGTTTCTGATCTAGAAGCTGTTGAGTGCACCTTTAAACGCATCGGTTTCGATTGCAGTAATCACTTTAGAAAACCTGTATTTTGTCTAATTTACGTCTGCGTTGACTCACGTTGTTGCAAGTGTGTATCGTAGGTATTACGTCATTCGCTATTACTTAACGAAAAGTTATTTACTAATGTAATATTTGTACATTACCGTTTTGGATGCGTTCTAGATCTAGCTTCAAATGACTATGAAACAGCTATTAGAAATTTGTATTTTTTTGTTTTCTGATTGTTTTCTTGAGTCATCGCCATTAAAGTGCTAACAGACAATCATTGATGTTCTTTTTATGAGTCAAAATAAACAATTGCTTTTTATTATCAAACGAGTTTTTTATACTTATTTTATTGTTCCGCGGCACGGCTGGCTTAGTTAGAAACTTTGATTAAGGTGAGGACCGGAAGAAAAACCATTCATTTATAAAAACACAATCTTGTCTACTCGTACCAAAATAACAGTACAGTGAGAACAGCGGCCAATAGACTAAAATGCTAATAGTAACTGCATGCAGTAAATGCCTCAGGCATTAAGAAGTCCGGCTTTGTACGGTTTTTTGTTTACTTTTGCATAAAGGTTTAATAAATAAATAAATGTATGTATGCACTTGCACCCAATCCAGCTTTTAACGGGTAATGCTATATACTATAGCAAATTATTATCTAACTAACTATTCACACTTATTCTGACTTTTTATTTAAAAAAGAAAATAATATCTAACAAAAAAAAACCTAAATGACAGCTGCGATATGGCTGCGATCATGACATTAGGTAATTTGACAAAAAAAGGTCAATCGCAGCTGTCATTTTAGTCTAGCAAATTAAAAATCAGAACTTAGGCACTAAATAATTAAATAACAATCATGGTACAATTATATACTTCGCCTGGTATTCTCTTCCCACGATGGCCTTCTTCTACGTCACGATAAGTGTTGCCATTGATTGTCCTTTTCAGTAAATTTAGGGACTTTCTCATTTATTTAATAAAAATAAAATAAATTACTAACTAGCTTAACTATTTAGTAACTCGTGTGATTCATCTATTTAGTTTTAAATTGATTAAACTATTGAATTATTAGTTCATAATTGCTTTGTTAACTTTAAAAATGCATTTTGCTAAGGTAATTCAATTACACACAGTGGCCACACATCGAATTGACAAGTGTCATACTGTCAGCTCACCATTTCATCGCTATCGTCGTGTCGCTCATACCTATAGCGTTGTTTCGCTCGGTAAGCAAAATACTGTGGTTTCCAAACATTGTTTACTGTGAAAAGGAAACCAGTGTAACCTTTGAAAGATACGCAAGAAAAAAAATGGTTAATTGTTCCATACTAAACTGATTTGAGCATTCGCTTTGTTTATTCTTTCCAAAAAAACATAGTTGGTATATAAATATTAATCATTTTAATTTCAGTAAGACATTTGAAAAAAATGTTAGCCCCAAATTTACCGCCCCTAAAATCTGCCGCCCTAGGCTCCAGCCTACTCAGCCTATTGGTAAATCCGCCACTGACATCAAGCCATACATAACCGCTATAAGCTGACTTCTAATTGTACGGAAAACCTATACAATGCGAGGTCAGCGAAAACTGGAAATGTATAGCTTGATGTATAGCCGTGTGTACCTTACTACATATTATTTCATTTCAGACTTTTTTACATTTGTTTTGTAGTGATTTTTTGTTTGTTTTAGTCCTGATTAAGGACAGGCAAAGAGATCTTGGCTCATACAGCCAAGTCAGATGTATTTTTTTCAAGTGATGTTGACGTAGCTTGCTAGATAGTTTCTTTTTTCAAAATAATAAGGTTTAACGGCTCTGGACAAAAGGCCTCAAAAGCCCAAAAGGGCTCATCTAAAATATTAATCAATGTTTTGGATCCCTGTGGACACAGAATACATAATAATAGCGTAATTTTGAACTTTTTCGTGCCTGTATCGACTGACTACTATGACTTCAAAATCGATCTCTAAAGCTAAGGTTCTTAACTTTCTAATGTAGGTACCTATTATGCTGGTTGAGAGATGATGAATATTTTTCAACTTTCAGGTAGTGTGTGTTCAGTTCATTTTTTATCATCTGACCATCATGAGCCATTGAGGCATATTTTGATGAACGAATCGCCAAGAAATTGTAGGACGTTAAAACCGGACGCCGTACCTTCTTTGCACATAAATTCAATCGCTCAACCTTCGTCATGCGCTAAACCAATAATAGACCGAAGGTAAATATACTAAAATTGATTATGCTTTTTGTGCTTGCATATCTAGAAGACACAGTGATTTTTAAACTTGTTCGTTCATGTCAAGTACAAGGCTGCACTAAAAGTATCGGGAATGGAATATTTCCACTGTTCCTGTCATATTAAAATCTTTTGAATTGAAAACTCCCCGTCCAGATTTAGTTCGTAGTCACCAATCAGATCACACCATAACGTCAGCAAGAAGCAGTCATCGTTAAGGATGACCAGAAAGTAAATCAATAGCCATTTTTCTAAATTTGTTCTGGTTATCCCTTGCAGTGTGATCATCCGACGTTCAGGAAGGCCTTACTTAGCCGAATCCCGGTGATGAGGGAAGTTCGCTAGATCATCTAGTCCGTAGGCCGCGTTCGCGTGTGCTCTCCTGTGAGCGAAGCCAAGGACCGAAGATCCGTCAACTGACTGAGTTCAGTAGTAGTATAGTTCAAATAGAAACCATCATCAGCTTGTTTCCAATTAATTTCTGTAAACTACTCAAGGGCCGGGTATTATTTTTATCTTTTCCCCACTAAAAAAGTTTGAGAACCGCTTCGCAACTGATGACGTATTACCGGGCCAATCACGTGACCCAGCTGTCACGGGAAGAGAATACCATGTATTGTTATACCATGATAACAATATCCAGCTGTTATATCACAGATTAGTAAAATCCAATAGGTACAACGTTAGTTTAAAATTCAGTTCAAATAAATGCTCATAATTATAGGAAAAACGGTGAGTAAGAAATGTGTTACGCATCCACATTAGGAAGTATGATTCAGATCTCTTCATCGCTTGCCTGTTAGCGGACGCGTTAAGTTTCTTACTAACATTCCAATAAACGCTCAATGTAACTACATATGTATCTTAAAAACTAAGAAAAACCAAATACTTTGTTTTCCAAGTGCAACGTGAATCCAAAAGTAATTTGCGATATATTTTTGTGATTGTAAATTCATGCTTATTTCAATTAAGCAAGCATTTTAATTGAAATATAGGTTTTAATTAAGATAAACAACTAAATACCATCTGTAACGAGTTTCATAATTACCAAGCCGTGTAAAGATAAGACATCAAAGTTGACCTGACCGGACCGGAACGTTATATTTATGGAATCTCTCACTCTTTTCAGAACATTCAGTGCCACACGCCGCGAAGGCAGGGAGCCGGTCTCGTCAGCATCAGCATCGTCATCAGGCAGTCAGGCGGGCACGGAGGCGAGCAGCAGTGATGCTGCGCCCAAGGACGAGGACGCTGAGGGTACCATGAACCGGGAGAACGTGTCCAACAAGATCGCCGCTGGGATGGACCGGTGGCAAAACACCCTGGAAGACATGATCAACCTCAGGTCTTCTAATAACACCGTGTTCAAGGACTATTATTGGGTGAGTGATCTTGGTTACGAGGCCTTCCCCCCTTCATTCATTCATTCACTGATAGACAAATATCATGCCAGACCCAGCGATTTAGGCTGTGCGGCCTAAATCGCTGGGTCTGGCATGAAATTTTGCACGAAACTTCCTCTTACAACGAAATTGAGTACTTATTAAGGAAGTAATTTTGAAAATTCATTCCCTAAAGGGGTTAAATAATAGGGGAATTAGGGGATGACAGTTTGTATGGAAGTTCGTCATTTTGGAATATAGGACCGTTGAAGTTAGTACCTACTAGTTAGTAGTGTTAGACCGTTGTGTTGTACTTGTCATCTTTTTGGAAAAGGTTTCCGAACTCCAATCGAGCACACGACTTGTGGCAAAGGTAAAGATCAATTTATTAATTATAAATATTTATAAATTAATTTATTATTTTTTTATTAATTTATTTTAGGTTAACATAAGTAACTAACTTCCAGCGGTTCAGGTGCGGACCGCACGTAAGTAATAAGGATAAATATGTTGTGATGACACATTGGCGTGCGGTTAAAAACAACGTATAATCTAATCATAGCAGTGTTACCGGCAATATACTGTGGGCAAATATACAGACCCGTCGAAAGGTGACAAATTCAATTTTTCGAACGGGCAAATACATATCTGGAGTATGGACAACTGTCAAATAGTCTTGTCTTTCATTCTTAGTTCGGGCCTCGAACTGATCATATATACGTCGGTGATAAAGTGTAAGAAATGCCCGTAAATGTAACCAAAACCACGGATTTCGTGCTTGAGGCGTGTCACTGAACAGATGACTGTTCTGTGTTAGTAGACCCCCTGGGCACAGGGTTACACACACGTTTCATTAACATTTACCTATGTTTATTAGCTTGCTGCCTGGTATGTTATGGTCACAAGAAGAAAAAACACCAACAAAATTATTCGAAAAAAGAAACAGTACCTACCTATTTACATGCCTAACCGACGGAGCTATACGGGTCATCAGAATCTATTATATGATTCTGATGACTCAAGAAAACGCATCGCCTTTGGGGTCATCGATTCATTATGTCAGTGTGATGCCAGGTAGGTTAATAATCTGGAGCATGGGAATATTGGATGAAAGTGAAAACGAATGCTCGAGCGCACGCGCCGTCCTTAGTCATCCCGAACATACTGCGTCGAGGAATGATTGTTTGAATATGATACGTGTTTTACAATTCCAACTAAAGATGGAATTAGGAACTTAGTAAGGAGTTCGGAGTTCTTTTTGATTTTTTTTTAGTGTTCTGGAAACTGAGGAAAGTTTCGAGTATAAATGTGGTGTGTGGTAGGGATGAGGGTAGGGAGAGACCAAAGAAACGACGCATGGACTGTATGGAAGATAATATAGCTAGAAACAGGCTCACTACTGAGATAGAATAGAAGGAAGAAGAATAGAAGAAAAATACATAAATTGGGACTAGGGCAGGAGAATGACGATGATAATTATAATTATTGTGCTCGCCAAAATATTGCGGTCATAAATATTCAGAAGTTTCCTTCCATTATAGTAGGATACAACAAACCTAGTCTATTCAAATTTATGTTTCAAATTGATGTTACTTGAAGTTAAACAAATATCATCTTTATTGTAATTGTAATTAAGTTGATTTCAGAGTGAACTGTTCGAAAAGTAATAAAAATGATTGAAGTTGTAGCGCAAACTGCACTTTATTGTGTAGGAATTAAAGTTACTTTTCCATAAACTCATATTTGTTTACATTTTTGGCAAATAAATCGCGAATGCAGATTAGTGTCGTCAAATCTATTTGTGTATCTCGAATCACGACTTATTATACAGTAAGTATACATACTTATTTAAGTAACGGCATATGTTACTCAAATACAAAATTCTTTGCTATAAGTTACCAATCTAAGTATAATGTATATGTGTGCTGGCATGGCGGCTCATGGCGGCCTGATACCTACCAGTCGGTATCTTCCGGGCGGGGACTTATGGTGGTAGAAGGGAATGGGGTTTTACTCCGTAGGATTCCAACATACCTACATAACCCTCCATTCTCCCCAGAGGAAGAGAACCGAAGAAAAAAAAAGTAGCATATGTATGCTCTGTGCAAAACAAACATAGAATCTACACTTAGATAAATGATTGGTCTCACTATACGCTCGCAGCGAGACCAATCATTTATCTAAGCATCTACAACTCTACCACTGATGATTCGTTATCGATGTTATCAACCTGCAGGAGAATATATTTGGTATGTAGGTTCAACATAGGTATAACTAGACATAATATTAGGTCCTTACATATGAAATTGGCGTTTTTCGTACTGGCCACTTTAATCACGAATTTCTCCTCTTTGGTAAGGAATTCCAAATTCAAATTTGTACAGCTATTTACTCATGTATTTGTGCTTCGATGACCGTCATTCATTTGTTTTTTTTCTTCTGTTTTTTCTGTTTGCGTCACTCATTTTACAAAATGGAAAATTTAAAATATCGCATTATTTACGAGTACGAGTTCCGCCGTGGCACTAGTGCTGCGGAAACGACTCGAAGGGTGAATGATGTGTATGGCGGTCATGTTGCAAAAGAAAACACAGTTCGTTTTTGGTTCCAACGTTTTCGTTCTGGAAATTTCGACCTGCAGAACAAGCCCCGTGGACGGCCTGAGACCCAAGTTGATAATGGAGAATTGAAGGCTATTGTGGAAGCGGACCCATCGCAAACCACGTCCGAGTTAGCTGCAGGCTTCGATGTTAGTGATAAAACTGTTTTAATTCACTTGAAGCAAATTGGGAAGATTAAAAAGCTTGAAAGGTGGGTACCTCACGAATTGACTGAAGCAAACCGGCAAACGCGCGTCGACTGCTGCGTTACATTACTGAACCGGCACAACAATGAAGGTATTTTAAACCGAATCATTACCTGTGATGAAAAATGGATTCTTTACGATAATCGGAAGCGCTCAGCGCAATGGTTGGATCCTGGCCAGCCAGCCAAATCCTGCCCCAAGCGAAAATTAACCCCAAAAAAGTTACTTGTAAGCGTTTGGTGGACTAGTGCCGGTGTTGTTCATTACAGTTTTCTCAAATCTGGCCAGACTATTACAGCTGATGTCTATTGTCAGCAATTACAAACCATGATGGAAAAGCTAGCGGCTAAACAACCAAGGCTGGTCAATCGCTCCACGCCACTGCTGCTTCACGACAACGCCAGACCACACACTGCGCAACAGACGGCTACCAAATTAGAAGAGCTTGAATTGGAATGTCTTAGACATCCTCCGTACTCCCCGGACCTTGCTCCAACAGATTACCATTTTTTTCGCAATTTGGATAACTTTTTGCAAGGGAAAAAATTCAACTCCGATGGGGCAGTCCAAATCGCCTTCAAAGATTTTATTGATTCCCGTCCGACTGGTTTTTTTAGTAAAGGGATCAATGAACTACCTATAAGATGGCAAAAGTGCATTGAAAACAATGGTTCATACTTTGATTAATTAAATATATTATATTAAAAAATATTCGACTTTTTGTTCCTTCCATACAAAACGCCAATTTCATATGTAAGGACCTAATAATAAGTATGTAGGTATGACTGTCCACTTATACGGTATACTAACGTTAATTGCGGTGTGAATAGGTGTTTGTTCCCCCAAATAAGGAAAGGTTCGATAACATCCTATTGAAAATGTTAAATATTGTCCTTTTGACTAATCCACAGAGGTTATTCGTTACCGTTTCCTTTCCTGTAGGGGCTTTAAGATACGTACCTAGTATACTGTTCTAAGTCACATTCACTAAATCGACTCCAGAGAAAAGTTTCCTTCTTCTTTCTTTCTTTTATGAAATCATGACATTTGAGGCCAATTCTAACTCAAGGAGGTTGTATTGGTAGACAGAGTCGGGAATATTACACCCACATTCTCCAGCATAATCCCATTTAAGGTAGAAGCGAACCTATTTCCATATATCTGACCATATATATGACTCCAGACTGCTACTGAGACCCAAAAACTAGCTCTTTCCTAGGTTCGAAAAGACGACGCCTTCTTAGCAGCCGCGCTTAAAACCACAAAACCAACAAGACTATCAACAGCACAGTCGGACAAAATGTCGGACATGTCAAAATGAATGTAATATGTAATTACTGTAACAGTGTGCTCATAACACCGTGCAATCATTGTTTGGTGAAGGCTTCACGTAACTGCATGCTCAGCGAGATTGCTTCAATCGTTTGTGCAAACTGGCATTGACTACTGACTGAGTACTGCTTTTTAGAGATCTTCTTTCTGACGTTGTCTGTTTATCTACATTGTCTTTCTTGTATAGATTGCAGAGGGTCTATTTTAAGGCCTAAAACAAAGAACTTTTTTGTTTTCTGGGGTTACATGATGTTTCCACTACTGGGACACAGGCCACGCGGGCCCAGTGCGGGTTGTTAGATGTCACATGTCTTCGAATTTTTGGTTCTAAGATATGCCGGTTTCCTCATGATGTTTTCCTTCACCGTTTTGAAAGCAGTGGTGATTAAATTATTTCGCCTGTCTGGGTTCGAACCCACGAACACTCGTAACTCGGGGCCATTACCATTAGGCCACCACTGCTCTCATTCTGGGGTTGTTGAGGCTGTATTTCAAGAGTAGTTACCCATTCAAAAATGTAATATTGATAGTAATTCTATTAGTTTCCGCAGTGCATAGATAACGTCTTCCCTCTTGATTTCCCCATTTCTCCTTGTGGATACTGGACAGTCGGTTTTAAAGATAAAACAAATACTTTAACAGTCATCATTAGTATTCATTTTAGTTTTATATTTTTTTAATTATATCATTTTATTATTTTTGGATGTCATCTGTCGTATGTATTTGTTTTGAATGTATGTGTGATTTTTCTATTTAAAGTAATGGAATGGACTCTGTCTGAAAATAAATTAATTATTAACGACTTGTCGCTGTTGTCCGGCCAGCTGCTGTTGAAATATTCAGACGTCCTTTGAAGAAGATCACGCTCATGCATGATGTAAAACTGATGGATAATGCAAGATTTACCTCGTGTGAGGTCACCTTCATGTTTTAGGCAGCAGGGTGTGGATGTGGAACTGCGTCATAAACTATGGTCCACCTCCTATCCTGCCCTTTGTGCCCCCAAATGTGCAGTTGGCTGCACATTTTGGGGCACAAAGGCGCTGACCTCTGCGCTGCCACCGATAGCGCCGTGGAGGTGGAACTGGCGAAGTTTTGGGTCAACAAAATTTAAATAACTGTCGTGCCAGCGACACAAAGAAACAGAAGAAGAATGATTTAACAAAAGCATAAAGCCTTTAACCGTACTCACTGTATTCACTATTCGTGTAATGATATTGTACACATACTTAAAAATTATGATCATTAACTTTGGCTTGGCGCAAGTTGTATAAAAAAATATTGCGTTTCGTTGCGGCTCTTGCAATAACTAATCATAAAATGGTGATTTAACGATTTTGTGTAATGGATCGTCATTGGATGGGAAACCTATTTATAACGACTAGATAGATTTCCTTAAATATTTTGGTTTCACCTATTAATATTAAATATGGTCCGTTTTTTCCTGCGGGTCACACTACGCCACCACTATTCGATATATATCGAACTTTATCGCCGTAAATGTTTCTCACGTAAAGCATTAACCCATTGTTTCCGTGCCCCAAGATCAGACTGTCTAGTTTGGGGCTCACTGGCAAATAATATAAGGCTGTAGGCAGTAATTTAAAAGCTACTCATGTCGTCTCAACATGCTAGAGAACCTGCTTGCTACTGTATTACTTTACCTAGGTTACAACCTAGACAGTAGAAACGGCTGGACCAATTTTGATAAAATTTTGTATGGAGGTAGCTGACACCCTGGATTAATACATAGGCTACTTTTTATCCCGATATTCCCACGGGATCGAAATTTAAGCGAGTGAAACCGCGGGGCGCTGCCAGTTTACAAATATAAAAAAGTAGCTGTATTATAGGTACACCTCTGCCTAACCCTTTTAGAAATATATACAGGCGTAATATTATGTTATACCTATAAATATCTAGCTTTTAGAGAAAGAAACGAAACTTGACTAACATTGATTATGTACAAACTATAAAGATCTGATTAATTTTCCTGGTTCGCCAGCCACAGACATGAGTAAAAACAAGAATTAAAACTGTCATTATGGCTAGGTGGTATCTTCGACCACAGACTACAATAATTCGATTGTTAGCGAGTGAAAGTGTAATCACTGGGCAATTAGGGTAATCGAAAAAGGTATGTTCTTTTTTACTTGATTATCAGAAAAACTGTAGAGTGAAAGTTTTTTTTACAACCATGGATGGCGCAATTGTTTGTGTTTTATTTATGGGATGGGGATGACAATTTGATAATTATATATTACAGAGGTATGCGCAGAGATTAGAAAGAAAGAAATATACCTAGCACGCTAACTATTTATTCTGTGCCCTAATTGCGAAGCTAACACACTTCCAATTACAATCCGATTCATTTTGAAGGAAATTGCTTCATATTTTAGAAAAAATTGTCTGCTCACTGCTCACCAACGTAAATAACGCAATGAATGTTGTTGAACTGTCAAAATGAAAGGCATTGCTAATATTAGCACAGATTACTTACTTGCTATTAGTGTGTTACGCAATTACCCCGCAGATTAATTGAGACACAATTTATAAGCACACGAAACAATCAGAAAGAGCCTACTATATGTACCATAAATATACCTACACTCCAAAAGATGATTTGACTGGGGGATAGAGCTAGTATTCGGCGTACCTACCTAACCGGGACTCCGCAAGCTGGCAACACCAGCTCAAATCACTTACTATTTAGAATTTAACTACCGATTACGATTATCAAGAACACAAATCGAAATAGGCTTCTTGAATATTTATTTTATGAGCAATGGTGGCCCCATGGTAACGGCCCCAACTTACGTACGAGTGGTGGTGGACTCGTGGGTTCGAACCCAGACAGGCGCTTTACTTTGTGTAAATAATTTCATCACCACTGCTCTCAAAACGGTGAAGGAAAACATCATGAGGAAACCGGCACGTCCTAGAACCAAAAATTCGAATAGGTACCTACATGTGACATCCACCAACTCAAACTGGCCCGCGTGGAAGATTACGGCCCACTCCCTCTCAGAGAGAGGAGGCCTGTGTCCCAGAAGTGGGAACATTATAGGCTGATTATGCTCAATATTTATTCCATTCTTGTGGAGGCCGGATAATTATGGTTGAACGACCATCATCGTTTTTATCTTGCTATAAAACATTATTTAGACCATAATTCACCTAATTCGGGTTCGGTCCGTTTCCATTTCATAATGCGTGCACTTCCCGGGGCGGGCGGAAGCGCGTGCGCGGTTCAACATTCAAATCATGCGCACCAACCATATTGAAGGCCGGGTCACACCGGATGCGTAGCGTGACATGACGTGCGACGTGACGTGCGCACGCGCGTGCGAGCCATGTCACACCGGCCAAGACCGGCGCAGCACACGTCGCGCGCGCACGCAACACATCACGCAGGTAACTGCTGCACGCGCGTGCGAGCCACCTTATCAGCAGTCATATTGAGTTGAGAGCATTTGGCGAAAATATGTTAGACAACAGCAGTTCTTCTGATGAAGAAGCGTTATTGTTGCTACTATACCAAGAATCTTCTGCTGCTACAAAGAGACTTTGGGTCCATGATATTAATAATGGAAGAGAGGAATGCAGTGAATATCATAAGCTATGCCGAGAGCTTGAGTCTTATGAAGATTTAAGATCTAATTTATTTCTACGTTTTTCTTTTAAAATTGTCTCCATTGCGAAAAAAAACACTCGTAAACTGTATTCTGTTTGTAAATAAATACAACCTGCCGTGCGTGCGCACGTGCAGCAATGACCGATGCGTGTGCGTGCGTGCCCGGTCTGGCATCTAACAGGGAGCGCCCTATAATACAACGTCATCACTGCAGGCGCGTGTGCGACGTTGCCGTTCCGCTACACACGCGCGCGGACTCAGTTTGTGAGTAGATGCGGCTCTGCGTGTGTGGGTCACGGACGTGCACACGTCACGCATCTGGTCTGGCATCTTTCTTACTGTTTCATACATTACAACTGGTGCGTGCACGCGTCACGTCACGCCACGCATCTGGTGTGCTTCGCCCTTGAAACCAACACTGCGGCATCCCCAGCGCTAAACTGAACCATAGGACAATACAATTAAGGACTATATTTGCATGTAGTGAAAGCCGCCTTGTAAAGAAAGTTATTGTGTTTTGTACGTTTGTGTAATGTATGGGTAGGTATAATTTAATTCATTGATGTACACCACTCTGGCGCGTGACTTGTTCATAAAGAACTATTGGTCTATGAGCGATGCGCGTACGGCAATGGCGGTGTACACGAAGACAACTTTTCATTACTACAGCTGATAGAAAATGCTGGTGAAGTAACGCACTGTGTGACGTTGCTGAGCGGATGGATGAATAAATAAGCATAATATCTTCACTTATGGGCGCCCTGCGTTAGGTTAGTAACAGTTTAGAGGGACTTCCTTGTACACATATTTATTTGTGGAGGTTTTCTTCGCTCCTACTCTCTTGATCTTGTCGTGGATTTTTGACAGTCGTTACGGATAGTCAGAAACCCAAAAGTCTGACAACCAGTCTTACCAATATCCAAGGGGTATCGTGTTACCTAGTAACTGGATTGCAGAGGTCAGGCAGACAATCGCTCCATGTATAATACTGGTATTCAGCTACATCCGGTTAGACTGGAAGCCGACCCTAACGCAGTTGGGAAATTGATGGGCAAGGCAGATTTATTGATTGGTACCTAGCACAATGTTCTATTATCTACAGTTTTCCACAAATTCCACGCTCATATTTTGCAACATTTTTCATCTGTAGATACCTACCTAGTACTCGTACAAAAAAAAATAATAACGTGGAAAAATCTCAGTTATTTTCAAGTCTTCAAGAAAACTTGCACTAAACGTTATTATTGACGGGTATGTTTGTTATTCCGCTTTACAAAACTATTAACACTGCGGAAAACGGAACGCACAGGCAATACATCACCTCCTTATCTTTCCGCGAAAGTCGGGTAATCGGATTTAATTGAGGGAAATACACGTCGTCGATGTGTTAGTTAATTTATCACTATTTCCACACTGTTTTAGGAATCTATTCGTGAATTAGTTTGATTGAATACTCGGAATGATTTTATTATGATAAAGTATAACGATATATTATTATAATGTACCTATGTGTTTCTAATATGACTAGCTACTTAATCACGACGTAAGTTATGTTATGAGACAGTTTAAAAAAAACGGTCAATTGCGCGTCAACCTCGCACACGAAGGGTTTTGTACCACTTTACAATATTTAACACTACATTATATTAAACGCCGAAAAAAAGAGGTTCTTGTATGGGGATGGGATTCCTTTTAATTTTTAACATCCTTTTATTTTTATTTGTTGTTATAGCGTCCATAGTACCTAGTACAAACTCTGTGAAAATTTCTGGTGTCTACCTATTATGGATGAATGGATCAAAAGATACAGATACAGCCTTCTGACAGACGTACGGGCACCCCTCGGGTAAGGGACAAAAAACTTGATGCCATAGCACCTGCCCCCTAATTGCGTAACAAACTCAATCATAATCTGAATGATTTTGAAGGATTTTGCTATTTTGTAATCCATCCATACTAATAGATACGAGTATGATAAATGCGAGTGTATCTGTCTGTTACCTCTACACGCTTAAACCGCTGAACCGATTTAGATGGGTATAAAGATAGTTTGAGTCCCGGAAAAAGACAGAATAGTTTTTATCCCGATATTCCCACGGGATCGAAACTTACGCGGGTGAAATCGCGGAGCGCTGCTGTTTCATATATTCGAAAAATTTGTCTGCTCAACAACGTAAATAAAACAATGCATGTTGTTGAACTGTCAAAATGATTGCTACTTTTTAGTGTGCTAAGCTATTACCCCGCTGCTGTACTTTAAAAAAAATTGCGATTTCATTGGAATATGTCCAAAATAATAAACGTACAGATAATATATTACTGACGAAGGAGCTTTAGCAATAAATAATGCAGCACTGAGCACAACACTTGAGCATTTCTGAGCTAATTATATTCGCGTGTGGAGGTGATCCACCTAAAAATATCTGCAAATAAATACCTACTTTTAAATGTTGAGACAAACCATATAGCATTTAAAAATGACTTGGCTAATCGAAAATGATTTACAATATGAGCGTGGGTGGGTACCTATAAGTATAGATAAGGAAGTCAAAGAAAAGTTACATTGTGCGCAAGATGATATTGATATGATCATATTACTAGGAGTAGCTAGGAAATGAACCGTCCTTATCATTCATCATTCATTTCAGCCGAAAGAAGTCCACTGCTTGACACAGGCCTCCCCCAAGCACCGCCACGTCGACCGGTTCTGTTCTTCCCGCATCCAGTGGATTCCTACGGCCTTCACAAGGTTATCGGTACACCTTGTGGGAGGCCTTAAAACGCTACGTCTTCCGGTACGCGGTGGCCAGCCGCGATCCAGTACATTTCGGCCCCATCGGCCATCTGTTTTCCGACCAATATGGCCCACAACTACTACTTTATAAATTTCCCTCGGCCCACCACGTAGTATTGCGTCGCCTGCTCATGCTATTACTTCGTTTAAAGTTATCGTTCAATCTGATTTTTTTCTTTTTTCTCGGCTCCTAAGGGCTTCATGTTAAATCCTAACTTAATATTATAAATGCGAAAGTAAGTTTGTTTGCTATCCTTTCACGCCTAAATCACTGAACCGTTCATCCTGAAATTTTGCATGTACGTTGTCAGGTGTACAGAAACGGACATAGGGTACCTTTCATCCCGAAAAAAGTGCTGTTCCCGAGGAAAACAACAATAACGTTATTATGATAGTAGATGGCGCCACGTGTCTATTGAACTTTGTCACATTATTTAATTCTGAGGCGGTACGAAGTTCGCCAGGTTGGCTAGTAGCATATAAAATTGAATCACCATTTGAATCATTTGGAAGGATATTGCTAATCTATTGCTTCATATTATGTTCAAAATAACGCAATTAATGTTGTTGAACTGTCAAAATGAACGCCATTGTTATTGTTTGTGTGTTACGTAGTTACCCCGCAGGTCCAATTGCGTTCTTTCAAGTGATTGTTCTTATGTAGGTACTATGTTAAAGTTTAAAGTAATAAAAAGTTTCAAACAGTAACGATTGGTAGAGAATCCGATCCGTTATTGGATATTAGGAACTGGCTAGTTCATGAATTCGCCAGCCTAGAATTGAAAACTGAAGTTCATATTAATTAACGCACACGTTCTAGGGTCCTAATTGCTCAAAACATTTCGATTTAACCGATCAAACACTGATAGTTCTAATTGTACGGAACTTCCTTCCTTGTATCCTAAAAATATTATCTACTACTTACCTATATTCTGTTTGTTTAAATGTTAAATTAGATCAACAGTACGCTTTTGATTTAATTAAGTAGTATAATTTAAAAGCTTCATCCTTTAATATTAATTTGTCTTTAAATACAGGGTGAAATTTTAATCACCGTTTTCCTCTTAAGGGGTCATTGTACTCAACATTATGAACAAATTTTACTATGGGACCAAACCAGAAATCGTGAAAATAAATCAGCTGTTCCCTACATTTATGTTCGCATTACTCGTCAAAATGTAGGGAACAGCTGATTTTTCTTTCGCGATTTCATGTAGGAGTAGAAATGAACGTAATTTCGGGCGAATCTACGGATACCGAGCTAGGGGCGTAGACCTCCATGATCGAATAGCTCATGCCGAATGCGAACGCTGCGGTAATAGTGTTACCCAGTCGACCATTAGTTGTTGACCATTTGGAAAGGAACACCAAAACAAACCACAGGGAAGTCGCAACAAAAACAACTTATGTATAGATACCTAATATACGTATTAATTTCAATACACCTGGTTATACACATACTAATGACAGCTAGCTATCATTATCACCTGTGCTCACGACATCTTTTAAACATCCCATTGCAAAATCAACCTTACAACCTGACCAGAAAATACATAATCATGTACAACAACTTTGTACAACAGGTGGAAGTGATAAAAACTCAGGTATTACTGCTATGATAAGTTGTCGTGTCGTGATGGCAAACATACATAATTACAGGCTGTGTTGTCGCTCATGTACAGTCCGTTCAGTTAGTTTACCTCTGACAGCAGCAACCTAACAACAACCTTATAGTAATGAGAATAAAGATCACAATGATTGTGACAGACTTGTCAGTGACAGCAACCCGACAGCAACCTTATTAGAATGAGAATAAAGATCACTGTGATTTGGACAGTGATGCAAAATCAGAGGTAAAATAACTGCGAACGGACTGTATTTCTTTTTACTTGGCTAGCTAACCGAAGATGTCTGCCTCAATGTTCTAAAGTCATCATCATTCATCATTTCTAGCAATCGGGTTTGTGATCTGACTTTCATTATTGTCATTTGATTGCGAGCAGGCTTAGTCATTGTCACCGCTACTTGGTGTTTGAAATGTTCTACTTACAATAACGCTGTCTGACCGGTGAAAATTGACATGCAGGCCGCAGGGTTCATTGGTGGCAATTGAGCGCAAAGCCATCGAAATAATGCAGTGCCAAGTTAGTTGCAAGTTGCAACAGATTGCATGGGAGTGGGATCAAAAACAGATCGGACAATCAATAATTACCGGAATTTTCAATTCGACCCGATGTGTGAAAAATTTTGTCCTTCTTGAAGACGCTGAAAAGTGAAGTAAACATAGACAAAGACGACGGTGGAGCCCGCACATTTACAGATGCCAAATATTTGCTGCACTTAGCGTATTGCGCAAAAAAATAAGAGCAGCTCTGCTACCTACTAATCTACTAGGTGGCCTAGCAAACACTTTCCATATAGTTTCCATGCATGGCACACATCATTTACTCCACACATTCTACATAATATCTAATACTACATCGCTATAACTATGGGAAAAAACGACTATAAAAGAACATTGTTATGTCGTAGTCGTAATAAAAAAAATACATGGTCTCTTCGAGGAAAACAGCACCTCTCTATGATTATTAGATGTATAAATTCTCATTGTAATTCGTAATGAAGGATAATTTGATGCGACGTACGTAACTACGTAACTCGAGGATTCTGCGATACGTGAACAGAGATTATTAAAACAGAAGAAGAACTAGCAGGGGATCCAGGGGAGGCGGGTGGAGGGGGGATCAGACCGTAATAAATCACTGCCTCGTTGGCCTAGTGCATAGGTTCTCAACCTTATTGCCACCATTGCGTAACAAACAAACGGTAAACATGGCTTTCATTTTGACAGTTCAACAACATTCATTGCGTTATTTAAGTTGTTGAACATACAAATTTTTCGAACATAAAAAGCAATGGATTAGCAATATCCCTCAAAATGATTCAGATTGTGATTGAAACTGTGTTGCGCAATTAGGGTGCAGTAAATAGTTTCCTTGTCGTTGTAAAAGAGGATTCTAGACAGCACTTGTACGGTTCCAGTCAATACAGATAAGGCCGCATAGCAGAGTTATACAACTGCGATTAATAGCTTATTCGAAACTTGACCATTGGGGATCGGTTTCCATATTAAACTTTGTATTTTTATGGCAATTATGAAGTAACTCACATTGTATGCCAATGTATAAAATATATATTAATCCCAGACATATTATAAATGTTAACGTACCTATAATAGGTAGATATCAATCTAAACTAAGGGTTTTCTTCTTTTCAGGCCCAAAATGGTTTTGATGAGCTCCGCCGTTACGTGAAGCAGGGCAGCGACTTCAGTAAAGAACTATCATCTATATTACAAGAGAGGTAAGAGTATCTAATATAAACTTTAATGCTCTTTGTGATTGAAGAACCACCAAGGTCTTCTGGCCAAGTAATTTATTTTAACGAATCACCTTCTTTTTATGTTCTAGCGTTACCTATGTAACTCGAACATCAGTTTTGTAACATTATTGCATTTGTAGTTAATATATTTTGCCATATAAAGTTGAATCTTATAATAGGTTTTGCTAATTGATATAAGACTAGGTACCTGGTAGGTATGTTTGCGACCTTCAATCACAAAATAAACAACGAGTTAACCGATCAGATAACAACGCATTGTAATATGTGCAATCAGCATAACATTTTTCATAATAACGGTACTATCACTTTTTCTAATAACTGGTAAAATTGTTACGCATCATTCGCCCGGCCGCGCTCGGCGTGCGCGCAGCCTCAGCGCAAGTCGTGCACGCACCCAGATTAGCAATCTTATCGACATTTCTTCGTAACGTTTACTTTCCAGACATAACTATAAAACAATACGTTATTGTTTACGAGCAAATCGCTCGAGCGATCCTGTTCCGCGAACGGTCCGAGACAACAGTCGGCGCAAGCACAGGGACAATACGAAAGTTCTCGTCATGCTGTATAATTGATATTATATTGTTCACACGCACGCCTATAGCTTTCCCCGCGATATACAGATTTCGAGCACGTCGTAAAATAATGTTGCATACGAAAGTAAGGGCACGGCAATGGCCACAAAATCAAATATAGCGCGTCGCGAGGTTCCGCCAAGTGGGCCAAGACGCGAGACACAAATAACGCGCGCTCTAAAAATTGAAATCCTCCCATTGGCCGAGAATGCATTATCACTGCTTTTACACAACCACAAAGACGAGCAGACGTAAAAACAAATCATTACGCCACCGCGATTATTTCCTACGAACGTTCGCTTCCGTCACAGATTGTGAAACTCCGCAGATAGTAGACACTCATGTACTATATCGGTTCTTTGTAGAATTGAAGCAGAAATATACTACTCAAAATGCTTAGCGAAGCTTGGGACGAAGTTGACGAAAGCTTGCAAGGAGAGCGTCGGCTCGTGCGCCGAGGCGTGGAAACATGTCGCGCTGGAGATGGAGAAACGCTCGGAAATCCACAGGTAATTGGCAAACATGCAGAATGTTTGAACAGCTAGTTATTTCACAGAGATTTTGAACGTTAGTAACGCTGCAATTGCTCTATTTCAGAAATTACTCAAGTGCCTTATCCGACGAGCTAGTGAAACCAATGAAACATGTAATCGACAATCAGTTGAAGCTTAGGAAGAAGGTAAGTTACTCAAGACAATCGAAGCGGCGGACATTAAAAACGAACAACATAATAAAAAGAAATCTATTGTTAATCTGATTATAATTGCAGATCGAAGGTAACGTTGACAAGACTACGCGATCTCTCGGAGAGTGGAGAACAGCGGAGGCAAAGTCGAAAAAACATTCTCACACGGCGGCGCGGGAGAACGAGAAGCTACAGGACGCCACGTTGGAGATTAGGTCTGCCTACACACTACACACTTGACGATGCTAATGTCCTCTGTGTTTTTGTTTGAGATAGTAGTCTGTCGGGACATTACATCGGCGAGTCATTATGGAAGGATCCTTCGTTTTTTGCGGATGCGAATGGCCTAGCGATTGTTAGTTTTGCGAATGTTACTAAACGCTCCCTGCGTTTAGAATGAGTCACGAATTCCCTATGTTTGTTTGCAGCCGTCTGTCGCGTAGTTCGAGCGTGGGCCACATACCACACGCGCACAGCATCCTGAGCGCCGCACGCGCAGAGCGGCTACCTAACGCAACAAGTGAGAAGGACGCAGCTAAGCTTCAGGTCAAAAAGAGGAAGACGGAAGATGCTGTAAAGAAAACTGAAGTTGAATATTACAATGTGTGCGTGCACGCAGAACGATCGAGGTAAACAAACCACTTTGATCGAATTCTATTTATAAGTGAACCCGATCGATGATGAAAATAGTCCGCCGTAAATATACTCTGTATATTCTTCGACTTCTTCAGCGTTCTGATTGAACTTTTATAATAATTTTTTCCAGGTTGGAATGGGAGACAAGCGTGGTGAAAGGAGCTGGTATGCTGGAGTCTTTAGAAGAAGAGCGACTGGCCCAGCTCAAGACTGCAGCCGACTGCTATCTCAGGCTGACATCTGCCGTGCCCGCTCAATTAGCAGAGGTGATTAACAAGTTATTGTATTCATGATTTAATCATTGTTTAGTACGTAAACAACGTTTTTTGTTTGATGTTTATGAGTCTCCTTTTGCAAATATCGTATGAGGCAATCATGTCTTTTACTTATGTAAGCTGTGCGGTGTGCCCGCGACTTCGTTCGCGTGCATGTCGGAAAACAAATTGGATTTCATGGGTTTTAACGTTTTTGCGCGGAACCCTAATTCTTTTTCAAAAATAAAAGTAGCCTAAGTTGTGAATGTCACGTCAAAATCGGTCCAGCCGTTTCGGAGATTAGCCGGGCCAGACAGACAAAAATTTTAAAAATAGTGTTTTGTTATAAGTAGGTACCGTATTACTTTTATATACATTTAGTAAAAAGCTGTTATTTTGACATTACAAATAGACACTTCAGTTGTATTTATTTGTATATAGGTACGTATTTCTTCTATCCGCAAACTCACACAAACCTTTGTTTCCAATTCATGTTATTTCCACTGAAACCAATATCAAATCAAACCTAAAATAAAAAATCCTAAAGTAAATTAAGCTGATTTTAGAAAGACTATTGAAAAAGTCTTTTTTTTTGAAGTTGTAACGTTTAATGACCTATAATGTGTAGGTTTTATAGTTATTTTGCTTTGAAAACTCATATTTGTTAACACGTTTGAAACTTAATTCCGAACGCAGCCTAAAAGTGATGGTGATTATTATATTATTATTATAATAATAATATAATAATAACATTCCACAACTATCACACAACGCCATTTAGTCCCAAGCTAAGCAGAGCTTGTGTTATGGGTACTAGACAACTGATAAACATACTTATATATTTCTAAATACATATATATTATAGATAAATTACACCCAGACACAGAACAAATGATCGTGCTCATCATACAAACATTTGTCCTGGGTGGGAATCGAACCCACGACCTCCGGCATAGCAGTCAGGGTCACTAACCACTAGACCATCAGGCCTGTCAAATTTTTTGTGTTCTGGTCTTCGATTGTATCGAAGACCAGAAAACCGTTGTATACCAGATCTTTATTTCTTTCTGATAGGATCAATTTCCTCAACTGGCTCCAAGACCTAAGTTAATCTGCTTCTAACCTATCTTTTCTTATTGTTTTCAGGCCACAAACGTGTTATTGAATCCGATTAAGAACGCCAACGCGAACACGGACATGCGGGTGGTGCGCGGCGTGCGGTCTGCGCAGACCGGCGCCAGCGAGCAGCTGCTGCCGGACTTCTACTGCGAGCACACCACGCTGGCTATGAACAGAGAACGAAGAAAACAGGTATGTATCGATCACTGGTATCGATACACCGATTTTTTTCTTTAATTACTCCGCAAGGGTGCATTTGCCATTGGGTACCTTTGGTCCTGCGCCAGATCCCTCTCCGCTCGTGTCGGATTACGTGCTGTCCTATCGGACTATGAGAGTGAGGGAATAGAGTGCTCCTGTGTCTGCGCAAACATTTCTGCACTATAATATTTCCTGCGCCGAAGGCTATTCTCCAATGAGATTAGCCGCCATGGCTGAAATACGGTCTGTATACTCTTTATAGATATCCTTCGCCTGTAGAGAATGGACCGACATTATGGTTTTGTCGGACACCTTAGGTACCGACTAAAACTCGGTAGTGTTCATACAGCTACCAAGTCGAAAGTGCAGGATAAGATTTCTGACATAAGTCTTACGAAATCATTAGTTGGAAACACGTCTAAACCATTGGCTTCTTGATAGCAAGACAAACAGCGGTTGTGAGGTATTTTTTTAATACATATATTAGGTACTAGTTGCGCTCCGCGGTTTCACCAACAAAGTCTCGATCCCGCAGGAATATCGGAATAAAAAAAAATATCTTATGTCCTATCCAGGTCATGGTCTACCCATATACCAAATTTCATCCAAATCCGTTCAGCCGTTTAAGCGTGAAAGTGTAACAAACAAACATACAAAAATCAAATATATATATATATATTTTTATAACATTAGTGTCAGAATGTTGATGACATCGCTCATGATAGATAATGCTTACCAGACTTGACAGACACTTACACGCTTCCACTAGTTCCACATTACACAGAGTAGGTACTAAACATTTTCCTTGTTGTGTTTCAGGCGCTGCTAAAGATACTCCAGCTAGTGAAACAAGACATCGACAGAGAACGAAAATCCAAGCAGGGACTTGAAAAGCTGTCGATGGCCATCAAACAGACCCCCACGTTTGGCAACGACGATTCACAGCAGAACGTGGCCGATAAACTGTACCATGTACGTAACTTGATACGAGCTGACACTATACATCATGGCAGGGGCATCGACGTGCAACCTGTCACCATGGATTGAGTACATGATTCTGAACCTTTAACATTGAAATTTTAGTCGTTTATTTAAAAAAAAAATTGCTATTTCATACTTTTTGACCACTTTTCTATGAAAAGGCTGTTTTTTTTTTATAACTGACAAAAAATTTCTACTCTACTAGAATCATGTGTTGAATTCATGGTTACAGTTTGCGATGTCGATGTCGCTGTCGCTGCTATCCTGTACCTACAGCTTAGTCAGAATAATGCTCAGCTCAAATATATTAGGTACTTCAAAACAATACACAAACTGAGCGAAATTATGTAGTTGTTTATAAAATTGAGTACTTAATTCTTTGATAGTTGTTTGATATGGCTACAGCACAGCCAGTTGACGTAGCGTGTCAATTTGATAATCAATTAGAACAAACTCAGGGAAGTCCTGACTTTACATTAATGTGTAACCTTTGACTATAGAGGAACATGAAAAACTTAATAAAAGTTTACCTAATCATTGCGTAGACGAGCACACCAGAATATGTTATGAAGTATAACAGCTGCAAAGACCTGTGAATTTATTGAATCTTCGAGTCCTAACCTCAAGTCGGTTTTATCAGATGAGAAGTATGCTGACGTACTTGGAAGCAGTGAGATACAAGATAACGGCGAGTCTGAACGAGCTGGACACCAGGCCACCGGTGCAGCATCCTCTCGCGGCGCACATACAGATCATTAGGGATAAGCAGGGATTGCAACAGAGCATACTTAAAGTAAGTATTTGAAAAATTAGTCTCGTTGTTGAACTTTCGAAGTGATAGAGAACGCTTAGGTTAAAACCCTGAAGATACAATCCACGGAATGCATAGAAGGAACAGTTTATAAATCCGATAAGGACTCAGCAAGCACGTCATTAGAAACTACAAATAATTCATCTAAGTATTCTCTATCCCCAGGTACCACCATGGCTGCAAGCTGACTACCAAAACGAGGTGAACAAGAACCTCACACCGAACTACACGGCCTTAACCAAAAGCGTGAACGGGGGCGAGGAGAGGGAGCGAAGGGACTCCATCATGAGTAGAGCATCCAGCAAGCTGAGGATAGAGCACCTCTCGTTCAGGAGGAATACTGAGCACAAAAGCGCGCCGGTCACGCCCGTGGTCGACCTTCCTCCGCCGCCCACGCTGACGCCGCCGACTGACACTCCTCATCCACCCGAGAGCCCCCTGGACTGGAGCGAACGCGGCGCCGGAGATGGACTGTCTAACCAACAAGATAGTGATTTTGGTAAGGTTTTTCAGTCACTTAATGTGTGGGATTACGTTGACTCATCCTATGTTACTGGTAACATTCATGGGTAATAATATGTTTACGGTTGTGATTTTAAGATAAGTTGATTAAATAACAACAAAGAATCTTTTCGTAAATTAACATACAGTCAGCCTCAAAAGAGATATAAGCAGGTACAGACGCCAGCACATCAACTTACCCGAAACTGTCAAATTTTCCCAATCAACTTTGAACCTTATGCTTTAGTGATAAAGTTGAAAATCTATTAAAGAAATTTGACAGATTGTAGTAAGTTGATGTGCTGGCCTCTGTACGTCGAAAATAATTAATTTTATTGACTGCAATTTGTGTTCCACAATACTGTCAACGTGTAGCTACAATTAAGTACCCAATGTGTACGTTCTGTGGCTCATATTGACACAATATTATGTAACAAATATTGTAGACACACACACACATCTACATACATCATCTACGAGTACGTACATCTTTTCAACACAAACGGTTTCTAGTTTAGGAGCTGCGAACCTAACGTGCGGAAATTTATCATACGATGTACTCATCCATGAAAGAGGAGGACGATATGAAAAGACCCCCTGGGATGTGTGAACAACCGATCAAAAACCCCTGTTCAGTCGTGTAGAACAAAATACCTATGTATAAAATTCAACAACAAAGAGCACCATTCTTTTGTTATTTTATTGAAGTATTCTGAGAGCATTATAGCAATTAGTTGTAGCCAAGAAAAACTTTGGCAAAGATATGATTTTCAGAAACCGATTATCGAACATTTCAACTTATTTAACTTTTGTTTCCTTTTAGATGAATTTTCATCGCAATGTGATAGTTCGACGGATTTGACTGACATTATAAAGAATGAGAACGGGGACGCAGCGCCGCAGACGCCGTCGCTAGGGAAGTGCCGAGCCTTATACACCTACGAAGCTAGACTGAATGATGAACTTAATTTAACACCAGGTAACTTTATACGACCTTCCTTCTTATTATAAAACTGCACTTATGGCCTTTTTTATATGGCATCTCGCTGGTCAACCTAAAATGTTGCCGGCTGATTAACCAGGCCTACCTGTGGTTGCCTCATTAAATTAACGCCAGGGGTTAAAAACGTGAAGGGCTGAGAAGGGGTTAAAAGGATGAAGGGTAGACGTTTTGGGGGACTGTTTTTTTGTAATTTTGGCGTTTGAAAAGTGCTGAATCTCATCCTAGTTTGAATAAATGACTTGATTGATTTTAAAAAACTTAAAAACACGCAGAGGGCACCCTCCTCTGGGGTGCGAACCTCAGGTTAAGGCGTCGCTGGGGTAGCTGGAATGAATTAAGCATTTATACCCGGTTTTTATAGTATTCTTAACTGGCGTCTATCGATTCGATAGTACTGGTTACGGTAGTTATGTAAAAAATAATCAGCTGTACTAACATACCAAACTTTTATAACTTGTTGAAGTTTGGTTGGCGTTTGACGATTTTTTCTCGAATACGATGTTGGTCCTATGAAGAAAGTTGTCCAGTTTGATGGTCTATACTTATCTGATATACTCTGTATTGACTGTATTATCATCAAAAGTATTTCTCAAAGAATTTACTGTTACCAGACTCTTTTGTTGAATAATTTTCTTGTGTTTAAAGACTCCCGCAGACAGGCGGGACGCGACCGCGCCTTGAGTCGACGCGACTCTAGTAGAACAATTTCTATGAAAACTTCATAGAAGTTGTTCTGCCAGAATGGCGTCGCGCCTGTCTGTGGAAGCCCTAACACTGTCAAGTTTTTGTGAATATCTTCATTGTGCGCATAAATTGCTTAGCGAATTTTTGTACATTTATAAAGTGTTTCAAAGCTTAATCTGACACAATCAAAATAAGAAAAAAAGAAATTATATACTATAACTGTTTTTTTGAAGTGAAAACTTCTTTAGCGGCGTTGCACACTTTGTGTAATGGGTAAAAAATGTTAAACTCGCGTCAGGACACGTGACCGTCAGGAGAGATCCCCCCCCCCCCCTCTCTTTCTACGGCGGCGCCAAGATGGATGGATGGATGGATGGATGGATGGATGGATGGATGGATGGATGGATGGATGGATGGATGAATGGACGTGACGTGACGTGACGTGACGTGACGTGACTTGACGTGACGTGGACGTGGAAAATTAGTTATATTAATTAATTAATAATTGATTTATTTCAACGTTAATATTCAAGTTTTCACTTCTGCCGGCACTCCCGGAGTGCAACCCTTTTTTTTACAGGTTTACGCTTTCAGCCAAGATCTTAATTTTTGATATTGTTGGACTTTGGACCTATTAAATATTCCTTCCCTATGCGCTGCGGGTTCAATTCCTGGCCAGTTTTTTTTTTTTTAGTTAGATTAACTATTGGTACAGGTGCACCTATATAAAGTTTGTTTTTGTAAAGGAATCCATGAGAAAGTAAGCAAATCTTCTGTGGGACAGCGATATCCGATAGCTGTCGAGTGTCGGTTAACTTATCGGGCAGATAAATTGATATGAACCATCATTCTTTATTTGTTAGATTATGCTTAGTTAGATAGGTACTGACTACTGTGAAGACCATTGTAATAGAGAGTACCTATAAGCCTGTTATCACAAACACTGGGCGACACTTAAATAAAATCGCGCTGTTGGATTTTCAACCTATGGTGCTGAGCTGAGAGTTGAAAATCCAGCAGCGCGTTTTTATTTGTTAGCAAAAAACAGGCATTCAATTATAAAACTATCGTAAACCACCTGTATGTTCAACCATATGCATGAAACATAATACCTTTCTTCCCTGAAGCTGAATTTATGGTAATTTACAGGCGACGTTATAAACATTCACGAGAAGCAGGACGACGGCTGGTGGAGCGGCGATCTGAACGGCATCTACGGCATCTTCCCGTCGTCCTACGTGGAAGAAATCACCACTTGCATATAGCGGGAATAAGAAACACGACATAAAGAAAGGAAAAAGCAAATAGTTTTTAGCTCGCAAAAGAATACAAGACAGCCGTATAGGGTTAAATTAAATTAGCTACCGAAACTCCTCAGTTGTGATAGGTATCGATATCTATGCTTGATAAAACAAACAAAATCATTTGGTGATTGTATTAGGAGGGTCAACACCGCTGATGTAGTAACTTGAAAAATTTATTTTTGTAAACTTCACAGACGTGGTCGGTATCAATATCTTAACACGATATAACAACAAAAAAACAGATTATCTAAATTTGAACTTCAAGTATCTGCCGTATCATCCATCATGTTTGATTATCGATCGACTAAACACGTCTGTGGAGTTTTGCTTACCAATTTATTTAACCCTGTATTCGTTGCATTTCACGAAATCGCGTCAATCATTACAATTTATACCTATTTATAAAATTACATGTTTAACATGACGCGCGTGCGCATATGCTGAATTGGAAGGACTATTCAATTATGATGCAAAAATTTGATGAAACTATTCGTTCTCTCTTCGCGGGTGAAGAATGAGTAAACGTTATACTTAGGTAAAGCATCCCTGGAAAAATCAACTGATTCAATAAAATGGTAAATAAGATTATCAAAGGTTTAGATGTAGTCATTCGCGCAAACCAATTGTTATGTCTGACTTATTTTCATTATTATTTGGAAAGTAGGTGTCTTAGTATACCTAAATGTGCATTGTGTAATTAAACTAATTAACATTTAAATTAAATATTTCAGTCAAATTATAGGTCCATTGTCAGGCCAAAAGAATACCTATTAATTGTACCCAGAATGGTAAAGGCAACCGCAGTCTTCAACCTGAAGGGCAATTCTCGTAATTTTAAGAACGTTCACAGTCTGATCTGTCTCAATCTGTCAAAAATACCTCTAAATTCTCTACCTACATTTTGACAAGGTTTTGACATTTATTGTCGTTGAGATGAGATTGCAACTTGATTTTTAACGTTTTTAATTACGGGAATTGACCTTCTGAAATGTTTTCTTATTAATGTAAATGTAGCAAGCATATAGGTATGAAGTTCACATTGAATATTTAAATAAGTCATTATTTATCTATTCACAAGACACAAAAGAATATCTAGACTCGTAAGAAGTATTATAAATGTAAAGTTTTGGAGTTTATAAAATGTACCTATAAGATAACGTATGTATAAGTTAAAGTTAATATAACATATACACTGAAAATGTAAATTATATGATATATAAAATTAAACCAAAGTGTTGTTATATAAATAAATTGTTTAAGAATATTATTTCTTTGTTTTATTTTTGGGGATAAAATTTATTAAGACTTTCTTCTTTTTGTTCGAGTCCTAGGGGTCCGAGCGTGATGTTAAATAGCCTATAATAATATAGCCTTCCTCAAAAATTGGGCTACTAATTGCAAAATTATTTTTTCAAATCCGACTACCTAATAGAATAACGTGTTCAAAGAAATCAAACCAAACAACCTCTTCAGCGTTATCATTAGTATAGATAGTATATAAAATGTAGCTATTCGTGGCAAGTTTCAAGTTTTTTGCGATTCTAGATAATTATTTCGAAAGGTTTTGAGCGAATGTTTTGTTTATTTTCGCTAGTTGCAACCGTTGCAACTTGGGGTGCGTTCCGATTTAGGAATGTAATCTATATAATCGATTTGAGCGTGCTTAAACCCGTACCAAATTATCGTGAGCGCGATAACGATGTCCCGTGAATCGTCATAGATGACGTCATGACATGCGCCATCTTGCGATAACGCCGTCCATGCCTTCTAATAATATCACCGTGCCGTGAGCGCTGTCAAAAATGCGTGTGTGTCAGTGCGTGTTTTGTTTTGAGATGCATCATATCTGTGGCATAATAACGTGCATTTTCGAAATTGTGCTTCTAGCTGACAGTCGCCACCTTAAATAAATAAAAAGAAGAAATGTGGTGTTTATATAAAGAAATACTGCTGTAATATCGTTTTGTGAGTAAGCACTGCGATCGCGTTCACGAGCGTTCCGAATTGTTGACAGCCATTTGACAGCCCTCCGCTGTCATAATCGTATTATCTAAATCGGAACCCATGTGAGCGATTACAGCTAATTCGGAAAGCGCCCAACCAAAGTCAAACATGTTGACAGTGACAGTAGCCAATAAATAAACACTAAAAATCAATACAAAGCACCTTCTACGGCTTCAACGAAAATATTACAAAGAAACTTCTTTTGTTAAATACAGTTGAGAATTTTATTGAGATTCTGTAACTACGTTAAAAATAACTATGCCTGCTCCAAGTAAGTTTTTAACAAACATTTTTGAGCGGATTATTGTACCGTATTGCATAAAAACAAGAAGTTACGTTTTCTGCACACACAAAATTCGCAATAACCAACTATTTTCTTGTCAATATTTTCAGTCTCTTGAGTTTTATAGGTACCTAGGTAGGTAAATACCGAAACCTTAATAATGTTTCAGAAAAACGTAATCGCAGAGGCCCAAACAACTCTGACCACACGCTGGCTTCCGTTGCCCGAGAGACTGCGACTTCCTTGGCAGGACACAGTCCCGTGTTGGCTATATTCAAAAATATTGCTATGAAACTGACTGCGCGCCAGGACAAGCACGAGCGACTCGTCAAATTGTCGCGCGATATCACTGTTGAGAGCAAGAGGATCATATTCTTGTTACATTCGCCTATAACGTGAGTAAAGAAAGTACCCGTAGAAGTTAAGCATGCAAGTCCTTGCTACAGCCTATCAGGGTCAAGTAATTATAAGTTAAGTAGCCTCTAACAGTTAAAGGCTACCACCATGCAACCATGAGACCAACGGGGCAGTCTTATGGAGTGTTTCCATGAGGAATTTCTTAGTAACAGCCCATATTTTGGAAGTTTGCAGTTTAATATATCCCTGTGCCTCGGAAAGCATGTTAAGCCGTTGGTCCTGCGCCTGATCTCTCTCCGGTTGTGTCGAATTGCGGTCCCATCAGACTATGGGAGGGAGGAAAGAGAGTGCAGCTGTGTCTGCACACACACTTGTGCACTATAATATCTCCCGCAGGATAACACTTATCTCCTACTGCCACAACATATTGTAAAAGAAAGTTGTCATCCCCATTTCCCCCGTTTCTGTCTGTCTGACTGAATGTGTTAAACTCAAAAACTGCCAAACAGTTTTATACAGTTTTCACCAATGGACGGACTGATTCATGAGGTGTATGTATAGTTCATTAAGGTTTTGTGTAAATTGGCTGAAATATGATGCTGATGTAACTTTCAGAAAATTCTTCCCACTCTCAACTGATTTAGTGTGAAACGGAAGTATTCAGAGTGTGTTATCTGTTTATTCTTTGGGCCTGAACTAAAACTCTCAAAATGTAACTTTCAGAAAACTCTTCCCACTCTCAACTGATTTAGTGTGAAACGGAAGTATTCAGAGTGTGTTATCTGTTTATTCTTTGGGCCTGAACTAAAACTCTCAAAATTGTTAAAAGCAGATCTGAATAGCTATTCACAACCACTCGATACGCTTCCACACTGTATCGAACAACAATCAATGTTATCATAGGGGTTCAGGTTCAGGGGGGTGTTAAGGCTGTTCACAAGTCTGAATCCCGAAATTTTGTCGGTTTAAATCAAATAGACGACCGCTATTCTTCCGACAGCTGTTTGCTGTCAGGGCCAAGGCAAATCAGGGTATTGAAATGTGTCATTTTCGATATGATAGCCTGCCGGATGGTTGTGAATAGCTATGCTGACTACAAATCATGACATGCGTTCGCGTTTTATTTGCCAAAAATATAAACAAATATGAATTAATGGAAAAATAACTTTAATTCCTACACAATAAAGTTCAGTTTACGCTACAACTTCAAACATTTTTATAACTTTTTCAATAGTGCTAGTCACTCTGAAATCAACTTCAACGTCATTGAAATAAAGCTGATATTTGTTTAACCTGAAATAGAGTGGGGGTGTGCAGCACTACGCACTTTTACTATGGACGCTCCCGGGCCTACTGTCATTTACACAAACAATTTTGCAAACTACAAAATTAAAAATAAGACAAAAAAAAAACTTAACTCGGAACAACTAATATAAAGACTTGATCTTCGACAGAATTAATCAAAGGTAATGGGAACAAACATGCACACTTACACACGCATACACACACACAACAAATATGCTTCAAATCCGAAATCACCTCATTAGTCTCCACTCTCGAAATCGGATCCCATACAGTTTGATGATGATACATGATCGGATACAGACTGTCTAGTTTGGAGCTCAATGACCAATAATAGTTTGTAACCTAGCTTTAGTAATACTTCAAGTTACTCACGTGTTACATACTGTGTTTTACCTTTGTCCCTGTATTACCTGAATAATCTGTTTTGTATAACTATTTCTATTACTTTCCCTATCATGTATAGATAGCATAAGCCACTCATTGCTGTATATTATAATTATGAAGTAACTTCTTAAAAAATACATTGAAATAGGTAGAAAAGTACAATGCGTGCCACCACGAAAGATGAGACTTGACACACCACGTGGTTTAACTTGCGCAGTACAAGATTTTAGGTCTCTAGGGGTATGAGGTCCGAGCGCGGGACGGGACTGGACGTCATAGGGGCGGTGGAAAAGTCTTTCGTGGCGCTAACTATAGCTTCGTAGTATGAAATTTAATTAACATAATTTATACATTTTCAGAACGGATTCATCAGAGAATACTCTCACTGAAGCCAAAGAACGAATTCTGAAGCTAATCAATGAGCCAATCAAAAGCATTGGCTTAGAGCTAGAAAATAGCCCAGCACACCTGCACTCCAGGGCCGTCACAGCTGGTTTCCAGGAGTTTGTCGAAGCCAGGACCCTTCTGTCTCTTATGACTGAAAAAAAGATCATCACTTACCCAGAAGTTCAAAAGGAATTTGAGTATAATATCACAGACGATGATCAACAACGAGCTGTGGTGACAATGTTGCCACAATCTGATTACATGATGGGTTTAGCTGACCTGACAGGAGAACTAATGAGGAAGGCCATCAACAGTATATCTAGTGGAGATATTGAGGAATGTAACCAAGCCTGCGATGTTATCAGGCACTTGTATACTGGTTATTTGGGTATGATTTGGCATGAATTATATTTGTTGATCATCAGTCATCACTATTGCCAAACACAAACAGACTGACATGGGGCATTGGTTTCATGAAAAACTTAAATATGCGCTACTTTACAGGAAGAGGATGACCCTGGGTCTCCAACTGTAAAATATATAGTTCTTTCACTCCTTCACTGAAGCATTGCCCCCTATTAGTCGAGTGTTCTCTACCATTTTAATCATTTATTCCCTGTAGGAGTTGTAAGACAAAAAAATTCCAAATTTAATCATACTAGTCAGCCTTCTTTCAGCTATATCCTCAATAGTGGCTGTCAGGCAGAAAATACAGTTTCGATAAAAAATGGCCCCTATCTGGAATCCAGCAACCTAACCAAAGTTACAACTTCAACAGCTCCTACTTTTATTCCAGGCATAACAACCAACAACCGTCTCCTACAACGCAAGCTGCAAACAACTCGCGCCAACGTGAATAAGGTGGAGTTGGCAATGTACGCTCTGCACATCCGCGGCGGGGAGGCGCCGCCGAAGCTACTGCTACCCGCCGCGCCGGAGTGGGAGGCGCCGCGTGCTCCGGCAGACGCAGAGGATGAGGGTTACTATCAGGACTGTACTTAAAATCATTCAAATAATATAAGTACACATAACATTGATCTCAAATGTTAATTAATGCTATAGGTAAACTTACGAAATCAAAGAACTTTAATATTTTTTTAAAAGTGATGAAAGAGAAGCGATTAAAGCTAGCAACTAAAAAAGAGTTTGCAAGCAACGAGTAGCGGGTGCGCGACGGCGACGAGCGATTACTTGCTGGTATGCTTATGTACCAAGCAAGCGTGAGTCTCTCAGCGAGTGTACTGCCCGCCAAGCGAGCGTCGCTGAGTGAGAGTGAGTGCTCTCTTTGATAGCTCTTGTCGCTGCGATAAACGAGTAATCACTCGCCGGCGCGGGCGGTATGAACAGTCAGCGATCAACTATTAATATAATAATTATTATGTATTTACACCTACAACCTATTAGACGTTTCAAAAGCGAGAAAATTGTTGATAGCTAGTACGCGTCGTCGGCGGCAGGACAGGGCTTGAGGCTTATTTTGTTTACGTGCATTTTATTCACTCTTTTCTTTAACATTAAAATATGTTTACTGTTCTATCACCTTCACTCGTCTTCGCAATTTGCAGCTCAGGTTATATGTTGACCCTACCTGTAGGGAGACGTACTGCTCGATTTTTGCGACTAATTTTATACCAAATAAGTCATTTCTAGTAGTTGTTTAATATTAGATAAGTAATCATGAATGTGAGAGTCAGCCTGCCCTCTTTGTACTGAAAATGTTTAACCGTCTTATTTTAGTGAAAAAGAGTATTTTGTGGTCTTTGTATTCTATGTTAAAAAGTACTATTTACTTTCCTCGTAGGTATAGTATAAAGAACTATGTATCACTCGGAACAAAAGTGCGATTCCCAACTTGTGTGTATTAAAAGTCCCTCGGCTGAGCCCCAGGCCTCCTCCTCCCTCGTTAGTAGTCAGGCACTTTCTCCCCTCGGTGAACAATGTACTATTTACTACATATTTAGGCTGGCTTCACAGCTATCCGGGAGACCCGTACGGGCTGTCAGTACGGGCGCCCGGAGCGGGAGCACATGTTAGGCGCTAGAACATCGTTTCACAGCGACGCGGCTTGATCCGTACACGACCCGCTCCGGGCCGCTGTGAAACGATGTTCTAGCTCCTAACATGTGCTCCCGCTCTGGGCGCCCGTACTGACAGCCCGTACGGGTCTCCCGGATAGCTGTGCAGCCAGTCTTCTAGTCTGAAAGATGAATCTTGTATTAAAGTAACTATATTGTCAAAAATAAAATTGATTATGTAATTAAATATTATCGTTTTATTTTGGATTCTTCTCATATCAACGCATATTTTATCCGAAAGTAATCTACATATCAAATGAAAGGGGTTGTACAATACATCCTAAATACAGATTACTCGGTAACCTAGCTAGGAGAGCAGCGATTCACCCAACAATTCGTTATACCTACACCATGTAATTAATAAAATGCATACTTTCTCGGTCCCTCAAAAAACAAAACCTTTATGTACCTTAATAAATTTATTATAATATATATAATAATATTAAATATTATAATATACACACAGTTACAGGCTAAAACTTAAGGGTACAGTACACGACCCTTAGGGCGCAGCAAGTATTATTACAATATTAAGTTATAGCTAGGTTGATCTTCTAGAGTTAACAGGACTTTATTATAGTGCAAGCAGTGTTTTTGTGAAAAACACTCATTTTTTCATGGTATGCAACATAAATACAAAATATACCCTAAGAGACCCACTAATTAGGAATACCCACACAACGCACTAAAGTACAGACGCAGCACATCAAGCTACCCGAAACTGTCAAATTTTCCCAATCAACATTGAACCTTATGTTTTAGCGATAAAGTTGAAAATCTATAAAAGAAATTTGACAGATTGTATTAACTTGATATGCTGGCGTCTGTACAACATTAGACACACCGTTAGGTTAATAGTGTTCTGTGATGATTAGACATAAAAAAAAGTTTTGTCAGCACAGCTGTCAATTTTTTGGATCACTAGCATGTCGTCAGAAACGCAAGTGGTCAAATACTTACAATATTCTAAAAGATATTAAGGAACTCCCTCTGATATATTAAATCTAAATTGCATTTATGGGTCATACATAGTTAATACTTTTTATAGTTTAAAGGATTTTTTTGATAAATGATTAATTTTGTTATTGTTTTACTGATATTTAATTAGATACTGCTAAATAAAACTAATTAAGTACAGATGTAGTAAAAGTTTCAGAATTTAAATTTTGTAAGTGTTCTAAAATGGTTGTAAACATGTTGTAATAACAGTAGGTACATTGACTGTTTAACTACACTGTTTTTATTGATGTTAGGTACATAATTATAACTGATTTTCTTTAAAAAATTTGCATGCCAGGCCATGGCAAGATATGAACATCATAAGTTCATAATCCTATTATTAAGACCATTATTGTACAGTCAGCATCAAAAGTCGATGAACACTATCATTTTTACATGTTATTAAATTGACAACAACTTTTTTCAATAAACTGATTTTTAGCTTTTCACATAATAGACAAGAGTATATATTCTAAAAAGATTTCTTCTGCTGCAATTTTGAACAAATATTTTGCTCAATAACTAAGATTAAAAAAACTGAAGTGTTAATCAACTTTTGATGCTGACCGTACCATATTTTAGTGCAAATAAATATATTCTAATCTTAAGTTTCACCCCTGCAATATCTATGTAAAAGGTTATAACTACAAATATGAGGAGAGCAGTTGTGGCCCAGTAGTTTGTCTCAACCTACGAGTTGTAGGTTTGAAACCCAGACAGGCACTTTGTAATTATTTCAACACCACTGCTTTCAAAACGGTGAAGGAAAACATTGTGAGGAAACTGGCATGTCCTAGAACCCAAAATTCGAAGATGTGACATCTACCAACCCACACTGGGCCTGCATAGTGGATTATGGCCCATTCCGACTCACCGAAAGGAGGCCATTCTCCCAGTAGTTAGAAATACTATAGGCTGGTTATGCTACTAATATGAGATTAAGACAAGACATCACAAAAATTAATAGTCATGTTCAATAGTTGTATAACTTAGAACTTGGGTACCAGATAAACCCTTTTTTGTGTTAGTAAGAAGGACAATGTATAAGTAGGGGTAGCTGTTGAATACAGTGCCACATTCTTTCAATTCTTATTCAAGTATTTACAATTTTACTGTTTTGATAATGATTCTGCAATACATGCATTTTCATGTTTGGTATTTCTATGTTACTTGACAAACACATTGACATCATTTGATTTCTCCAAGCTATTTGATACACACGCATCAGCTAATTAGCTGCTAAAATGTGTCCAACCAAATAATAATAATATTCATTGAAAATATGTCGGTTACCTCTCCTTATTACATAATATTACAAAGACCACGAGAAAATACCCAATTTATGACCTACTTAGGGATATATGCCTTTTCTATTCTAATATCATCAACTGGACAATCATTTTTGTCACATTCAACTAAACCTATTCTTTTCACAACACCCATTCCAGATTGAACTCTTCCAAAGATTGTATGCTTTCCATCCAACCACTGTGTTGGAGCCAGTGAGATGAAGAATTGAGATCCGTTTGTGTTAGGTCCAGCATTTGCCATAGACAACACTCCAGCTCCAGTATGTTTTAAATCCAAGGTTATTTCATCATCAAACTCTGGCCCATAAATTGATTGTCCACCCTTGCCTGTGCCAGTGGGATCACCACCCTGGATCATAAAATCCCTGATAACTCTGTGGAACTTTGTGTTGTTGTAGTAACCTCGGCGAACTAATTCCATGAAATTTCTGCATGTTATTGGTGAATGTTTCCAATACATCTCCACAACCATAGAACCCATTCTGTAAACAGTAAATTAAAAATATGCTTTTAAAAAGTAGAAACACACATTAGAATTAATTTACCAAAATTCAACACCCTGGACGAATTTTGTTAGAGTTTATCTGACATGTTACCTGTTCAACCAGACAACCAGCTACCTACTCGATTATGTGAGGTAATTTTATGCATTTTTCGGTTGGATAGGTACACAATCGAATGTTGGTTTCCGATTTCCACGCGGACGGAGAAGGCACATTACATAGTATAGTAAATAAAAGCTTGTAAAAAGGTTACTAGTATGATTAAAATAATGAAATAACTAGTTACTTACGTTGTTTCTATCACAGCCACAGGCGGTTGCCATGATTTATCAGGAATACCAGCATTAGAATAGCCAAGCATGATGGTCTGAATCTGAATCCTAAAGCTTGAATTTGGATCACTAGTTCACTACTGGCGAGTGGCGTTATAACAAAACAACAGACAGACTCGACTCAAGACTTGTCATTGTCACTCTTGTCAGTTGTCAAACCACAGTAGTCAATTTTTTTTTATTCGCCCAAAGGGCAGCAGGCTAGTCTTTCGACCATACCGCCTTGTCTTCCGTGTAGAATTTCTTACGTGGTAAGTTTAGAAACAATAATGTCTTTCGTTAAATACTCATTATATTATTTATTATTTCTTTCGTAGTTTTATAATATTTAGTCATTTTATTTTTGTCTTTATTACGTCAAATCCAATGTTATTTTACTGTCAATGTCAATAGGTACTTTTTCAGTCTATCAAAACTGTGAGGTACTCAGACTAAGAAGATAAGTTACCTTGAGGTACTTGAACATGTTTTACATGTTTCCATTTTATTTCTTCCATTTCCAGTATTTTCATGGTATTTTCCGAGCTATCTTCTCATGTAACTAGGTAGGTAGCATAGATTTATAGATGGTAGGTAGTTATTTATTTTATTTACATTTTTTCGTGAAGCACACCTAAACTTAGTATGTATTACTATTAAAACAAATAATCATACACAAAAACCCAATATACACAGTGTTCTTCACGTTATCCACAAACTTTGGCAAATGCTTCTATAGCTTTTACAAATCAAATCTAACACAGGAAGTAGTACTTAAAAAGGCTTCGTTACAAAGATATTTGTAATTTCATTTAATGAAATTTAATTGAGCTATGCTGTAAGAAAGGGTCTTAACTTAGTTTTGACAAGTTTCAGCCTGCCAAATCTTATGAATGAAAATTACGACGTTGTCAATAGAGGCATGCATATCGGGTGATTTACGTCAAGGTACTTATTTAGTTTATATGAAAATTAAAGTAAATTCCTGATTATCATGACGTAATTCGCAACACCCCAACACCCCGTCGAGTCAGCTGGTGTGTCATATGTCAAAATCTTGTCGAGCAGAGAGGTTAATAAAAAATAAGAATTCATTAATGTGTCCATAATGAAAAATGCTTATTTTCATGGTCTGAACATCTGAGGGGCAATTCTCGTAATTTTAAGAACGTTCACAGTCTGATCTTGGTCTCAATCTGTCAAAAATACCTCAAATTTACCTACATTTTGACAAGTTTTTGACATTTGTTTGTCGCCGAGATGAGACTGCGACTAGATTTTGAACGTTTTAAATTACGAGAATAGGCTTGTTTCCTAAAAAATTCTAATTAGTCCGTCAGTTAGATTATCGAAAAATAATGGACCCATATTTTTTCTTTTGTCAATCAAACAAAAAATGACAAAGATAAAGCGCGTCAAAATTTGCTAAAAATTGTCGCACGGCGTGACGTCACGACCCCCAACTCCCAAATTTTGACGCGCTTTATCTTTGTCATTTTTTGTTTGATTGACAAAAGAAAAAATATGGGTCCATTATTTTTCGATAATCTAACTGACGGACTAATTAGAATTATTATTTTTTTACCCAGGAAACTACCCTATTGGCCTTCTGGTTGAAGTTTATGTATATCGTCGAACACGGTGTATAACTAAATTTTATTAACAGTCTCTACTATACAAGTAGGTATAAATAAACTGATGAATATGATGATATTTAGCCAAGCGCTTAAAAGGTTAAAGAAATTAATTATATCAACCTATTTTTGGGGATAACATAACAGTGAAATAAATAAAACCCAATTTTTGTGAGATGACAACAAATTATTTATTCAAAATAACGTTCTTAAATTACAGTTTTGGCAAGAAGGGGACGTTTAGTCCAAAAATATCTATTACTTACATCATCCACGCTATGCTTACCTTTATTATCGTCTTCAGACAAATAGACCATACTTTCATTCATTATCACTTAACAGAATAACTTCATTGAGTCTTGAAAAATATACCTTTTACCCGAGCGAGACATAAGGTTTACTTTCGAATACCTGGATTTAGGAGAGGCAACTAGAAATGATTTCGATATGAAGGATATTTAAAACTTCCCCGAGTTACCCACAATTAAAATCTCACCGTCACAAACACAACATTTTAAAAGACTCATTAAGTTATTCGGCTAATAAATGCACCACAAATTCTTTATCTTAACCTACTAAATGTGCATGAACACACTATACATTCCTAATTTTGTTGCGAATACATTGCTCCACGAGACATTCTTGCCTTGAAATTAAAAGTCCTTGAAGTCTAAAATGAGGATTTGATAGATACGATCTTCTATGAATGAATACTTTTTATGAATGCTAGGAAGCTCCCCATATGCTCAACTACGGGCGAGCATTGGTTGATAAAACAACTAAGTAGGTACCGGATATTATCTGTGGTACCGGGTAGTAAGGTAAGGGTGGTATAATTTTTCTAATGTTATTGGATCAAACGTATGGATTTAATAGCCTTAAAAATTCTTCACAATCACAGGTTTCACAATTTCAGCATTGAACACGTTTTACAGCCAGTTTCTTTATCAAGAGTGGGGGCCAAAACACTTAAGATACGAAGTCACATCGTGGCATATTTTAGTTCGCGACCTGGAGCGCTGAGCTTAGTTCGCAATCAGCGAACTAGGTCGTTCTTTTAGTTCGTCAGCTCCAGCTCCCATGTCGAACCAGAGAAGCCGCACTCGGCAGATCGTTAGCTCGGTTTGCTACAGCTCCTTCATGCGTTCTTTGGCTATTTAGCTAACGATGACAAGCGCATGTGCGCTGTGCAGCGAGTCCCATTATCGAACCAGAGAAAGGCAGATTGTTCGCTTGCTTTGCTACTGCTCCTTCATGCGTTCTTTTGTTAGTTAAAGGCTCTTTTTGGCTCCCAATAATTACGACATGCCGTCCTACTTCCACAAGTCATGTAATAGAGTGACATTTTGCCTTTTTCAAGACCGAATGTTGGGTACTAGCTGCGTCTCTTACTTTTATTATCATTGACCAAACATGATATTTACTGATTACTTTCGCTGTTGATGAAGAAACCGGCTGTTAACAACAAAATCCATTAGTTTTTATTTACCTATATCTATCAAATCCTATATATCATGTAGTCTGATCTGGATCTGGTCTCACATTGACCTGCGCTTATCTGTTATTAAAATGAGAGATATGATTTATAAAACACCAGTGACTTTTATAAATCATATGTCTCATTTTAGTAACAACACAACTATTTATGTAACTTAGCGTGATTATTCTGAATATAATCAGTTTTAACAGTTTAAAACTGATTAATCACGCTAAGTTGTCTTATCATATCCTCGTTAGGGCAACTCTCCTCTTCTTGTAAGTATACGTACCTACAAACCTAACTGCAAGTGTTAACTTGAAACTTCGCTCGGATGACGTAACCGCGGGGTACTGAGGCATCGATGGCGAGAACGGTAGCACCGCGGGGGTCGGGAGGGGCCGCATGGGTCTCAAGTTAACACGTCTTGCTTGTTAACCCGTTAGAGTTAACTTGAGACTTTGTGAGTACAATTATTGTACTCACAAAATATCCTTTTTACGATGTGGATAGACAGAACCTACCAAACGACACTTGCTATACTCTCAGAAAACATCGCTCATTAAAATAACAGACGAAGGCAGGTCGAGTTATACCAAATCTGGACCTACACCAACTAATAGACCAACAGACAAACCAAAGAGACAGATTAACCAAAACATAAAACACAATTCCGTTTGAGAGACAATTTTGTTAATAACTACATCTGCTTACCTTTAGAGCGGCTTGAGCCTAATATCGTATTTTATTTATACAAACAATTGAATACTACGACACCTATCTACTACTTAAACACCAATTTAGAAATGATACCAGACGTGTATTGGACCGGACTGGTTAGTATAAGCTACACAACAATAATGTGAACAATTTTATACCACAGTTATATTTTGAACAAAAACGTCTACCAAGTCTTTAGAATAACATTTGAGCGAAAAGAGTTGAGTTTGCTGAGTTGTAGTAAGGAGTAGCTATTGAGTGAGAAAACTACGAAGATTTGTTTTTGTGACCCACGCAGGGTCTCTCCATCAATAACACTGGATTTGGACATCTTATAAAGTAAGGGTTTAGCTACACGCGTCAGTATCAATAGGCTAGTTTCCTAAAAAATTCTAATTAGTCCGTCAGTTAGATTATCAAAAAATATTGGACCCTTATTTTTTCTTTTGTCAATTATATAAAAAATGATGAAGATATCGCCCGTTAAGGTTCCGGGTAACGTCACGCCGTGCGACACTTTTTAGCACGGCGTGACGTCACGACCCCCCACTCCCAAATTTTGACGCGCTTTATCTTTGTCATTTTTTGTTTGATTGACAAAAGAAAAAATAAGGGTCCATTATTTTTCGATAATCTAACTGACGGACTAAATCTAATTATTATTTTTTTACCCAGGAAACTCCCCTATTGTACCTATACGATGAAACCAAGCCGCTGTGTCCGCTCGGTGTTTGCTGTGTCAAACAATACACAGTTCGGTAAAATGACGCGCATTAATGCTGAAGAGTATTTCTCAAACCTAATAACTCAAATACCTCCTTAATGTTTGTCAAATAAGTCCGATAAAGATGTCATCAAAACTAAATATATAGGTATGATAAATACAATACACAATTGTAAATGAAATTCACAATTTGATTTGTTTGGACCTAATTCGTAATTTTTGCCCGAATTTTTTCGAAAATATAATTTTTTGGTTCGTTACCTTCCCTATGTACAAAAATAGCATTACGTGTTAAATTCTATCATTAAGTCCTGCGATGAGCTCAGTGTGAGCGATAGGCCCTCTCGGACACCTCAAAGCAAACAATTACGACCAAATCAATATACTTAAGTATTAATATACGTAGGTATTAGGTTAAATGTCAAATACGAGTATACATCTTAAATATACTTACTGAAAATATCTAAGGGAAGAGTATATTATAAGGGATTACAATTATAATATTATTAATAAGTTAATACGAATATTACATCAGGCAGATTCATCCAAAAAGTTCTCCTCAAACAAAATCTTCAAACTGACTGTAGATGGCGAAAAAAGTTGAGAGACGTCCGAGGTACCACCGATCCTATTTCCTATGAGTTTGGTGTCCAGTGAAGCTACGCCGTGTAGTGGACCCTATCGTACCGACCTTAGCATTGTATACTAACTTTTATCGTGAGATATTCTACTTGAAACTAGGGACACCAAACCCACCTATGAGGTAACTTACCGACATAGCCTAACCTAGCGTCCTAGCTGAGAATACCTCCAAATAAAATATTGCGAACTTGTATATCGGGCAGTATATAGAAGAACGAATGTCTCAGGCTGATTTTAAGGCTAGGCACGAGAACGTGTATTCTAAAGTTATAGATTTAACGATTCCTGAATAATTATGAACTAAATTAATTAATAAAACGGAGTCATTTATAACTATGTGCATGGCTAACTCAGTCTAGATCGATCCTAGTTTGTAACTAATTTAAATTTTTCAGTAGATATTCGGCAGTGTTCGTAATGTCACGGTTTCTTATAAATATTGATGAGATGATTTTTTGAGAGGCCTCTTGTTCGTGAGTCTGAAACTACAGGGTAAGACTATAGCGATTGAGTAATAAGTATATTATTGTTTAGAAATTACTGCCACAATATGAAAAAGACAGTTTTCTACAAGTACAGATTAATTTGCGCCGCAGAGGGCGTACACACAGAAGGCAAGTAGGTATGTCTTATTGTTTATCTTATATATCGACGTAACTATTTCAAACTGTGTCTAACATATGTATATTATATTTAACCTTTTGACCGCTACAATAATGAAACACTGAGAAACATCATCGGCTTACTACTACTGCACAAAAGCGGAATGTTCAAAATTCATAATCTACTTTTGGTACACCATTTACATTTACCATTGACTTACCCCCTTACTAATAAACGTATTATATCCTACGAATAAGTAACTTATTCGAAGATTATATCGGATGAATAGTTACACACCGATTTCTCGCTTTCAGTCATCAGTAATTTGACTTTCGAAAGATGACAAAGTGTTGTATAACTATACAGACGCTATACAACGTTTATTAGTAAGAGATTATTGTTTATTTACCTCGTTACTAATACACTTTGTATAGTGTCTGTATAGTTATACAACGCTTTGTCTTCTTCTTTCGAAAGTTAAATTACTGACGACAAAGAGAGAAACCGGTGTGTAACTATTCATCGATATAATACGTTTATTAGTAAGGGGGTAAATGTGTAATTAAACATATTCGTTACCGCATGACGACGAATAGTTCTTGATTATCATTGGATGACTGTGGAGGTCAAAAGATTAAAGGGAGTGAATGGCAAGGCACTCAATTGTGTTGAGTTACTACGTATATAGAAATGGCTTACAGGACAATATAGTGAGTACGTAAGTATAAATATTATAATGTATGTGTTGTACGGGGTTGGGTATAAAACAAAACAACTCAAATCAATGATAGAATTTCGATTACAAAATTATATTAGAAAACATAACAGAAATAAAATAATTTGTATCAATGAAAATAAATCAAGTGGTATAAATTAAGAGTCTTTAGATATTAAACCTAAATAGTCGATAAATAATCATTATGTGTATATTTAAACTAGCAACTTAACGAACATAAGTAATATTTACGTAAAAATCTTTAAAAGAGGTTGTAACATAATTTTTGAAATAAATAAAATACATATAGACTAGAAATTGAGCGTTGAAGTAGACTATGTTTAGAGACAGAGGGAGACAAAGAATAATAGTCATCTCTTAAACGCGCCACATGTCTTAAGCTAATAATATAAATCCTACTTTATGCCTACAATGTAATACTTACATCTATATTTTCAAACAGACTTAGACAGAGCTATAACCTCGAGGTGAGACATCTATGTTTTAATCACCACATTGTAACCATGTTAAAGTTACAAATCTTTAAAACGCTGCATGCAAAATGTTAATTTAATATATTATTAGCTGCTTGAGTTTCTCATATAGCTTTTTTTAAAACGTTCACAGCTACTTGTTGTGATCTCACATTATTCACTTGGTGATTATTCTGACTTTCTATCGTTACCTATCTAAGGGTGCGTCCACATCTGGCGAATGCGCCGCGAATGCGCAGCTCACGAGCCGTTTGTGAGCTGCCTGCGAGCTGCGCGCGTGCTGTCACGGCAATGGTTTGGTGCGCCTCTTTAGGGCAACTCATGCAAGGCTCGTATAAAGGTTGCGCGCGGCGCGCGATCTGCGCGCACTCAATTCCCGCACGGATTGAGGCGCGGGAAAAAGGAAGACGCGAGCCGCTAGCGCGCCGCCCGCGCGCTTATCGCGTACGGCCCTTAGGTCGCGCGCGAACTGCGCGCAAGCGGCGCAGGAGCGGCGCACGAACAAAAATGCACGCGCGCAGCTCGCAAACGGCCCGCGAGCTGCGCATTCGCCAGATGTGGACGCACCCTTAGCTAACAGTGATCGTGTTATGTTTTTACACCCGTGCATTCAATCAACGTCAATCCCCCAAATTATTTGTAATACCAGTTCAGTGTTAATCGAAAAAGAATAATGTTCACATAGTTCCCCAACCTCAAGGCTATTCACCAAAATGTACACTTCAGGCAATTATACCTGATCACATAAATTACAAATCATTCACATTCCCTTCAGTACAACGACGATTATCGTTACATGTTACAAAGTTTAAATCTTGACAATTAATATCTTAAATACCTGTTTTAACAATAATATGCGCATATAATGACAAAATAATAACATACAAGATAAAAAATAAACTTACGCTTTAAGCCATGTAACAACTAAAATAAACTTTGGCCAAAAAAATTAAATTATCACACTGTGCATAGAATGTACGATATTACTGATCATCTGAGCAGATCTAATATTTTGCGCTTATGCTTTGAGCAAACTGTCGTTCTCGTAAATATATTGAACAAAACATTACGTGTTTTTAAAATTATCACATTGCTTCAGCATTTGCTTCTGCTTACGCTCAAACGATCAAGTAGGTTTATAGTTCTAAATAAAACATTAAAGTTTAGTTACATTACAAAAATGAATGCTTTGCATTGGCGTCTAAAGCCGTTCAACAAATGAGCAAAATAAATCTAGTACAAGATATTTTATAAGAAATTCGATCTCTACTTATACACTTTTAGTAATAATCAGTAATCTAACTTAAGTCTAGACTCTTCACAAGAGTATACCCGTTCATCACATCCAAATCGCATTGTGCTCAGCAATAATAATCACGTAAAAATGATATAAAGACGACTTTAAGAATTGGACAGTTGGGGGAGCAGTTTCATACTCCCGCGGATTAGATCTTAGTAATATATAAAATCTGACTGGTTATCACAAACTTATGTGAAAGGTGCTCGTCTGAAGGCGACCGCAACCCCAAACCCCCAATCCAAACGGCAACGTCGCCCATTCGCAACGACACATCGCAGCGACACGACTGGTCCTATGTAACTGCGGTTGCAGTCACCTTCCGAAGAGCGTCTTTAGTGTGCCGACGACTCCGTCCAAATTAAAGTAAAGTTATGTGATGTTCAACTATTTTATATTGTGATGACTATTATTTTATGGTTAGTTTTTGGTTCTTATAGCTCAGTACCTATGTAAATACTTCCGTTTCTTTTACTATCGCGGGGTTCAATAAGCCCGGCGACGAATCTTTTGCACGTTTAGATAGCTATTATTACAAATTAGATGTTTTGAAGTAGGTATTACACACAAATGCCAATAACCTATCTATTTCTGCAAAAATCTTTTACCTCGACATCTATATCGCATTTAAGTTACAAGCAACCTAACCGACCTATAGATAGCCTATTGGAATTTCTACCTTATCTTACAGGCTTTTACCAATCATTGTGCCAGCATTTGTGCGCCAACTATGTTGGTCATTAAGGCCAATATCGGTACCAACATACGAAGCCGTCGTAATCAGTACTTGATTAGAAATGTATAAATTAAATCAATTTCTCAACATAATACAATTATATCGCAAGGAGTTCAAGACCATAATATTACAATTAGGACAGAATATATTGTACCGATGGCAGTGATGATTATACAGTAAGTATATAGAAAAATCTCGCAATTCGCGTCAAAAGAACGTATAGTTAAATCTTAGTACTAACTTATGTAATCAGCTAACTTTGGAATGTTCAGCAATAAATACTTTAGTATAAAATCTGATAGAAAGAGACGGTTTTGGTTTCTATGATAAATTCATCAAAAATTCAGCCAAAAATTGACATAAAAGTATACTTAAAACTAACTTATATTTGGCAATAAATAATTAATGTAGGCCTTGAACTCCGTCACTGACTCATTCAATTATAATCATAATACAACAATAAATTCACATTGAATACAATTAATATACAATTACAAGTGATGATAAACACTACTTGTAATAATTATATGAGTGGAATCCTCTTACAATAATACTGGAAAAACCTATTTGTAGAATAAAATAATATAAAAATTTAAATAAACTGCAATCCACTTTAATGGACTTGTTCCGAATTTCCGATGTTACTTTCTGAAAAGAAAACAATGAGTCATCAAAACGATATTTTTGTCACCTTATTAGATAAATTAAATCAAATAAATTGTACTTCATATTTGTTGTAGCAGTTCAAATAGCCAAAACGGGAGATCAGACCACCCCGTATAATACGCGCCACGAAAGATGAGATTTGACAAGCTCAGTAGTAGGGAGTTTGCGCAGGTAAGTCGTGTACGAAATAGTTAACCATAGTGTGTATCTATTCAGGGATTTATCGATGACATTTAGACAAAAATTCTTAACAATATTATAATAATTCATACGAAATAATAAAGCTTAAGATTTTTATCTTAAGCTTTATTATTTCGCATGAATTCAAGTCTCATCTTTCGTGGCGCGTACTATAATTGGTGTTTCAAAATCTCCATCGTTGCATGAACTGTGTGACTGTTTGTATCGCTCCACTGCATCTCTATCTGTCTACAACCTATATGTATCAAATCACGATTCACGATCACGAAACGCCATTAGCAAAAATGATGGCACATTATGACGTTATCACGCGTAGGCAGTCGCCGGACGGCCTACTCGGCTCTCGTACTATTCGCACATTGTCATTGGTCTTTACTCGTTCAAGTTTTTTTTTCTGATTAGTGACCGCGTTTGCCTAGACTAGACCCGGCCTAGTGCCTACTCTGAAAACCAATGCACGCCACTGTAGTGCATATACATATACAGGGATAAGCATCTAAAGGTCCTCTGCGACTTGACCTCGAACGTCTTCCAAAGGTCCGGGACTAAAGGGTCCCGAGATATGTCCATGAATATTTCTAAAATAATATTACGATACCTGTATTTAATGAGCCGCTCTGATCTGGTTCAGGTCGTCGTCGCTGTCGGTAGGTGGGGCGGCCTCGGAGCCAGCTAGGACGGTAAGGTGGGTCGAATCGCTCTGAAGTGTGCTGCACTCGCCACTCCAGTTCCCGCATTGAGCCTTTTTCTGTAACGCTTGTACGTACGACTGTCGAAGAGGCAATAGTTACAATATTCTACGATAAAAAATATTAAAAATAATTTTAAGTTATTTCTACTTATCTACCCATGCTAAATACAATAAATAAGTCATTTATTAGTTTTAAGTTTTCTGGATAGGTGTAGTAAATATCTATTTTATACAACTTTCGCAGTAGAATGACGCGGTTTGACCGACCTCAGCATATAGTTAAAGATATTTCCCACAAACTTATTTTACAAAATAGGCGCGGTAACTCATTTTTCTTAATAAATTCGAATGCTGAAAGTTAAAGTAAATTCCTGATTATCATGACGTAATTCGCAACATCCCGTCGAGTCAGCTGGTATGTCATATGTCATAATCTTGTCGAGCAGAGAGGTTAAATAATGGTTCAGGAAATAGAAATAAATAAATATCCAGGGGAATAAAATGCACTTCAAGAAAATTTATGAGTGGCAGGTAATGAGGCTCGATCACAAAATAGCGAGTATTGTACCCCACTGAGAATCACAAATGTTATTGAAGTGCACACCTTTTATACGTGTACCCTTAAGTAACAACGCATGAAAACGAAATCGCCAACTGAGCAAGTGTGATCTATTGCATGTCCTACTGTGGTCATACCAACATATTTATGCATTCGCATACCTGTGAAATCACATCCCCGTGTGCGGTGCGGACCTGGTACAGGTATCTGTATTTGCGTTGTTTCATCTCGGTTCGTTGCTCGCGGGTGATCGGTCGAGTCTGTTGGGCTTTCATGTGACGCTTCTGTGCACTTATACCTTTAGAACAAAGTCTCTGTTAGTATAGTGATGAGATAAGAAGAATGAGGCGGATTTGATCTTGCATGTCTATTGCTGGGGCAACGTCTTCCAAACCAAATTTCAGCTATGGCGACAAATCTCAGCGGAGGCTAGCCATTCGGCGCTCAGATCATTGTGCAGGCGTGTGCGCGCAGACATAGGTGCACTCTCTTCCCTCACTCTCATAGTCCGATGGGACGGCAATCCGACACGACCCGAGAGAGATCAGCCGCAGGACTAACGGCTTAACGTGCGCACCGAGGCACGAGGGTATCACATCGCCAGCTTCCTAACTCCGGGCTGTTATTATGAAATTCCCATTGGAAAACCTTAATAACACTTTGTCCGACCCGACAATTTAATCCAGGATCCCACGCTCAGCAGCCGCGCTTGCGACCACGAGACCAACGGGGCAGTCAGATGAAGCTGTGTGTACAGCGATTGCAAGCGCACTCGCTCCAAAATGTACTTTGGCAGTACATTATGTATGGCGGATCTGTTATGATAAGTATGCACTGAAAAAAGAGGTACAAATGCCTATTTGCCGTTGTGCGAAGTCTAGGGCCTTGGAGTGACAGTGATCGTTAAGGCGTGGTGGTCGCGACACATAATAGCCTAGCGACTGCTCAGTGCGTGCGCCTCTTGCCCGTGCGCCCGTTCTAAGGAGCTGGTCTCCTGAACTTAGATATTTTGTTTCCTAGCCTAGGCTAGGAAACAAAACCGTACCCCGTAATTACTTTTCAACTTTATTTCGGGTGTAAAAAGACACTTAACGAAGCCGACAGTAACCTAACTACTCCGCATCACTGTGAGCATGTTTTTTCACTGGACTATACCTCATGCGTAGATAACTGACAGATGATATGATGGTATTTTTACACCCGGTGTAATGTGTAGGGGACTTAATACTCACTCTGCTCGTGGTAGATCCCGGTGGCGGTCAGAGCGCATTGCGCGGTGAGGCCCACGATGGCCGCAGCTGGCCAGGCAGCCAGCGTCAGCCATGACAGTCGGCAGGGTGGTGCTACAGCCGGCTCTAGTTTCGCACGCTCCCACAACTAGAACACAAAATGTACATAACCATGGTTGAGACCAGTCAATGTCAAATGCCCATGTAACATCCATTCCCATGAAGATGGGAGACACTACCCTCTCTCCCTCTCTCTACTCTCTCTCTATTGTTATAGGTAGGTACATCACTTTCTTCGAATAGCATTAAATTAAGGGTCAAGTCACACCGAGATGGCAGCGAAGCGGCGAACAGTTTCAGTGTCATATAATTTTAAACTTTATCTTCACTACTATAATACATAGTATCGCTTGAGAAACTTAAGTCGTCGGAGTGCTCGCGGCACCGCGGGCGGCCGCGCAACCTTTTCAAGTTTCTCAAGTGATACTATGTATTATACTAATGAAGATAAAGTTTAAAATTATATGACACTGAAACTGCTCGCCGCTTCGCTGCCATCGCGGTGTGACTTGACCCTAACTGTTTATGAGTCATTTTTTTATTATCTTAGTTTTTATTATTATTACGACTATTCATGCTTTTATTCAAACAACCCACAGTTTTATTGTCGCAAAACTAAATAACACATGTAGGTACGGTCCGTCGCGCTCGGCGGCCTGTTGCGCTTTGAGTGCACCGTGCATGGATCAATCTCATCTATACCTACTCCATTTACTATAGCATTAGACAGAAGTTAAAAAGGCTCTTTTAGGGGCACACTTTGTAATAAAAGTACAACAAACATTATTAGTTACAGTCAAGATTGATGTGGAGTTAAATATAATCAATTTAAATAACAGCAGTCACACTTAATTGTAGTTATTTAACCTATCTACCTTCTGAAATTACAAGGGTTTCATTTAATATTATTTAGTTTTTACATAAAATATTGTCGTGTCAATGTTTAAAATCTAAAAGAAGCAGGGGCGGACAGTACCGGGAACGTTTTTCATGTCACTATAACTCTACCAAATCTAAAATGTTACCTATTCCCTTCATAAGCTGTGGCAGCACGTGCTTTTTTATTTTGTCGGTTTATACAAAGTTGTTTTTAATAAACTGATTGTTACTAAAAATTGTTTCATTTCATGTACCTATCCAAGCCTCGTGACGAGTAGATAGATAGAATATGCTTTATTGTATGCCATACATTGTTAATTACAAAAAAGCACATACATTATTTATTAAAATTGTTTGAATTAACTTGAAAATAAAAGGTTTCGTACTCCTGCTTCTGCGAGCCTCTTTTTTCTAATGTTATAATAAATGGAGTATGGATGATCGAGAAAAACAGGTTTTGCTGAGACTGTTGTTTTGTTTTTTTCTTATTTGTATTTGTAATGATATGTACTATCACAGCCAGAAGTCCACTTACACCGCAACGACCATTATCGCCTGCGCTATACGAGCTGCGGCGCCTATACACACATACGCATATTTTTATCCGTGTGAGTCATGTTCCAACGCTAACAAATTAACGTCGTGTAGCATCGCACTACGAGTATAATTATAGTCATAGATGTGGTCAATGCTAGACAAGGATGACAATATCAGTAACTTGTTTTTTTATCGCAGTCTGATTATTTTTTTAATAGTAATGCAAAATTTCAACAGGTGAATATAAGTTAACATTAGCTAGATCGGTAATGAGACTGCACTCGCTAATGTGATCGGGATAGATGCGGGTTCGAATCCTAGTTGGGCCAATTTATTTTTTATATATTATTATTATTTGTATGTTTTAGTAATTTATTTTATTAAATTACTTTGAACAAATAGATATTATAATAAAGGTAATTTATTATTATAATATGATAATAAATGAAACAAATTTTGATATGGTAACATTGTAATATTTTTTATACAAAAGAAATCCTTTACTATGTTCACCAACCAACAACACCGAATAGTGGAATAATTTATGTAAACTCATTGATATATAAAGTTTTTATATATCAATGTGTAAACTAGTAAAGTAGTTAAAATATGAGGGTAGATTTACAAAGTGAACTTATCACTTTGTTTCAAATCTACCCTCATATTTTAATAACGACGCTAAGATTGAAAATAATTGTAAAACGAAAGAATCTTCGTTTAGTTGTGGAATATTTTAAAATATTTGTTAGCAACTCGGCATTCTTATTTCACATGTAATACAGTCTCACATCAAACATTAAAAAATATTTTTAATGTTTGATGTGAGACTCGAACCCGAACGTTCGCCATGCGAGGCACAGTGCTAACCACTCTGGCCACCGTAACACTCACTTAACTTATTGAAATTTGTAATAACAATCATAAGCGGGCAACAAGTTGCCAATGTGTAGTGTTGTCAAACGTTCTTATAGAAGAAGGTCATAAGTACAACTAATAGTCTTATGCCATAGTTTTGTGAGATTGCAAGTCGACTTCTGACTGTGATAGTACGTGATAACTAGTTTATTTATTTATTTATAAGTCTGTATTAGGTATGTTGAAACTGTGTGTACTCCCCGTCACTATTCCCTAAAGGTTCATTAGAAAACCAGCGTCAGACAGCATCTGTCTGGCATTAATGCTGAAATGAACCTTTTTGGCGCAGCCGTGAGGCACACACTATTGTTATCTGAAACATTATGTTTTATTTTCTTAATTTTGTATTTTGTGTTTCACGAACTGTGTACAAATAAAGTTTTTTCTTTTCTTTCTTTACCCTCGAAGTTGTGAACGATAATGTACTTAGTACAAACTGTCCAGTTAGGTCCAACTTTGAGAAAAGAATAATCGTCAAATTCGACTCGGCTGGGCAGCGTCCTGAAGCAGCGCAATATCTTCTTCTCTTCTCACATACCGCAATGTCTCAAGACGAAAGTCTCTGACCACTGGTTAGACACTAGTGCATCTTGCCGGTGACTACCCGAAACGTGGTCGCCATGGTATGGGTATGTGATGCAGAGGAATGAGGAAGATATGAGGAAAGTTTTAAATATGAATGGGGATGGCTATAAGAGTACGAGTAGGCCAAAGAAACGATGGATCAGGATGTACTCTGTAAAAAGTTAAATAGCTAGAAAGGAGAACCGCAGCAATTGTCAAACTTAAGTGGCAGTGGGCAGGGCACATTGTTGGAGGAACGGATGGCCGGTGAAGCTGAAAGGTTCTGGAGTGGCGACTGCGTACCGGAACTCCCGCAAGGTGGACCGATGACCTGGTGAAGGTCGCGTGAAACCGCTGGATGCGAGAAGCTCCTGACCGGACCATGTAGCGACGCCTGGAAGAAGCCTATGATCAAGAGTGAACGTTTATCGACTGAAATGATGATTATTGACCGATGGACGATTATGAACTGTTGAAGAACGCTTCTTATAATTAAACTATGTTATGCAGTTCAAGTAAAGTTCAGAGTATGCAAGCTGGAAGTGGCGGTGGGGTGGCCACGTTTGTCGAAGGACCAATGGCCGGTGGAGCAGACTAGTCCTGGTGTGAACACCGCGTATCGGCAAGCGTAATGTAGGACGCCCCTCAGCTAGATGGACCAAAGACCTCAAAAAAGCGCTGGGTCAGACTGGATGCGGAAAGCGGAGGACAGGGTGTTGTGGCGCAGCGTGGGAGAGGCCTATGATCAGCAGTGCAGCAGCGATAGGCTGAATTGATTTTTTGACGAACAAAAATAAAATATAAAGGCACTGACCCATTTAAGCATCATCATTCTTTCGAAGAAGTAGTCGAGAGACGTCGCGATCACAGCGCCGCCGTACACGCTCGTGCCGAAGATCGTTAGAACTGAAACATGAGGAACACTTTGTGTATATGGACAGGACATAGACACAGTAGACGTAGACGCATTTATTTGAGTTAGTGCTAAGTACGATTATCTTAATTTACAACAACGTTGATCCCTTGTGAACGCTCACGCGACATTTGTGACGTCACAATTCTCTGCATCTCTGCCCCCCATTAGGAAAAAAGACGCATGTAACTTTTTCTCTAGATTTAAGTTACATACATTGCCGGAATCAGAAAAAAAAAGGCGCATCTGCCTGTATTTTTAATATTTTTCTAACTTCCTCCAGTAATTAATTTCCCAATCAACAGCAATTAATTTCCCGTTTCATTCATTAACTTATCATTTAGAGCATTCATTCCGTAAGGAACTTAGGCATAGCACAGAAATCTCGATGCTTTGACCACATGTCGCCAAAGTCGGTAGTTTGCATCCGTGCCAAGTAGGGGCGAATCGCTAGTTGGATGTACAATATGATAAAGTTGTAGGTATGCAAATAATATTGTTCATCAAAACTGTTAGTATGTGTTTACCTATTGCGCTAACACAGCACATACCTTCCGTTTTTTTATTGACTTGCCTCTTGCGTTTTGATAAGTGCGTGATGCACCCAAATATGATGCGCTTTATATAGTCGTACTGCATTATTATGCGAAATGTATGGTGTATGACAGTACAATTGAACTAGAAATGGTATGCACTACCTAACCCTCTAAAAACTTGTTGACCTTATAAAGATGAACGCTTTTTAAAATCGTCCCGAAACTTCTCCAAAGTTTTTAGGCTTCTAACCACGGATATCGAGGGATATGGCATGGAGGCGTGCCGCATGTCACCTCTATAAAAGGCGATAACTGGCCGTATGTTGTTGTGCGCGACGGCTAAGCGCCGTAGTCATATGTTTGTATCGAAACGTGTAGTGTCATTTCGTATTTTTACAAAATGCAGAATTGTTCCGTCCTTATTTGCAAAAATAGAACAATCACAACAAACCTTAAGACAAGTGGCATGTCCTACCATCGGTAATAAAAAAATCACTGCACTAATTATATTATTTAAGGATTTTACAAATATTTCGTTGTGAAATATTTTTGAAATAACAAGAAAATTGCCTAGCAACGGTAGTGATGCATAGCCAATGATATTCAAGTATCATTGTGCATAGCGCTGAGATATGGCTATCGATAAATATTGTTAGTCTGTCTAAATACGAAAATATATATAGAACCTACACACATCAAAAGTGTCTAGGGATCAAGCATTTTTATGCGGATTTCTTGAGATTGAGATGTGGCTTTGTAATAAATTTATGATTTTATAAATTTATTTTGGTGCATTTCATAATTTGAATCAGGAACTGTGAATCAAATTCGAGTAAAAGTTGAAAATCAGCTGTCAATATTTTCCCTATAAAAACATACAACGCATTGAAGACATTATTAGTGCTACTGTTTCCCTACTACTGATTAAAACCAACGTTATTATGGAGCGGCGACGTCATTTAAGCAGGGAAGAAATGCTCAGAGCCGTGGGAATGATAGAAGCTGGTTCCCGGCAACGTACTGTGGCTTTAGCTCTGAATACAAGTCAGAGTGTTATCAGTCGACTTTGGACACGTTACCGAAGCACTGGTACCGTGGCTGAGCGCCATGGAGGACGGTATCGCTGCACCACACGGAGACAAGACCGATACATTCAAATCTTAACTCGAAGAGCTCCAACAATAACCGCCATGATGTTAGCCGTGAGGCTTCATCACTCTTCAGGGAACTTAATTAGCGACCAAACAGTCAGAAACCGCTTGCATGAAGTGAACCTTCATTCCCGAAGACCGCTACGGGTACCACCTATAGCAATGCACAATCGTAGGATTCGATATCAATGGGCTCTTGAACACAGAAATTGGGCAGAAGAACAATGGCGTTTCGTGTGCTTTTCTGATGAGTCTCGTTTTGGTATGAGACCGGATACAAGACGTATACGACACTGGAGAACCCCTGGACGCCAACAGCGATTAAAATCCTGCCAGGAAGTCCATCCTTATAGTGGTGGAACCATCATGGTATGGGCGGGTATTTGGATCGGCGGAAGAACTGAGTTGATTTGGATCAGAGGCAACCTCAACGCTCAAATTTATGCTGAGACGATTGTATCAGACGTCATCGTTCCTCTACAAGTGCAAATCGGTCCCTTATTTCAGTTAATGCATGATAATGCACGACCGCACACCGCAAGAGTTGTAAGACAGACTCTCGCCGCAGCTAACATCAATGTCCTGCCCTGGCCTGCTCAGTCGCCAGACTTGAACCCGATTGAGCATGCATGGGATATGCTACAGAGAAGAGCTCTGCCGAATATGGAGGGTATCCAGTCGCAAGAAGACCTTTTTTTGTTGTTGCGACGAACATGGGCGGCCATTCCACAGCGTGATTTGGATGAACTCATTTTGAGTATGCCAAACCGATGTTCTTGTGTTGTTAGTGTTCGCGGTAGAAACACGGATTATTAATTGTTTAAGTTACCCAATAAAATTTTAAAGAAAACTGTTATTTCAGTCTTTTTTTCTAACTTTTGTGTTAGTGGTTCAAATGTCAAAAATCCCTTTATTAGGAAAATGGCAAATTTCTTTATTAATGCAAAGGTGACTTGGTTTATCGTTACTGTGACAAACGAAAACACTTTATTTGATGAATCCTTAAAGAAAATTTTAATTAATATCAATCAGGAGAAAAGTTATTGCAAAAATATATGTTGATCCCTAGACACTTTTGATGTGTGTATTTTACAAAAATTAATACATTTCATTTCAATTTCCCGTAAGATCCAGAAATTAAAAATAAATGGATAGATGCAACAGGCAGGGAAAATAATTGGTTTCCGTCAATCCAAACTGTAATTTGTTCTGTATACTTTAAAGAGAATTGTTTTAAGTCGCCCGCGAAAAGACACAATTGCTCTCAGTGGTATCGGCCGCGACTTACGAGTTGTAGGTCGTAGGTTCGAACCCAGACAGGCGCTTTACTTTGTGTAAAGTGGGCTGTACCTACATTCAAATTAAGATACATACCTATATGAAACCGTAAGTTAACTACTATTAGTACAGCTACGTGCAAAAGTATTATGCATGTTTACTTCATAATAAAAACAAAAGATAGGAATTCCAAGATCTTTTATGGTAGAACACGTATTTTCGTACTTTTTTATTTTTTTAAAGGGGATTGAAGATTTTTTATGGAGCCTATTTGTAATTTTGTATAACGTCCTATCAGGCCTATCTATATATCCTATGTAAATCGGTGAAACTGACTAATCAACGAAACTAGCGAATTAAATAAACTGACGACTGAGGGAAACTGACCAGTAAGACGCGGACTCGATATAATATGTATCCTATATACAGTGTGTCAGGTCAAACGAGGGACATACTTTAAGGAAGTGTAGTAGATACTCATGAGTGTATGTAGTAGATACTCATGAAAATGAACAACTTTTAATATAGGGCGGACTGAAAAATATGAAAAAGAAAAAAAACAGCTGTTCCCTACATTTTGTCCAGTTATGCGAAGATAAATGTATAGAGCGGCTGGTTTTATTTTTTCGATTTCAGTGTTGGTCTCTTAGTAAAAATTGTTCATTTTCATGGGTACTACACTCCCTTAAAATATGTCCCTCGTTTAACCTGACACACTGTATACAGGGTGTTACAGAAAGGGTATATCAATACAAACGGGTTGAAGAGTGTATCTGGTCTAGAATCTCTGTACAAAATTTCAGCTCAAAAGCATTAACTTTGAAAATGCTTAATATTTTTTTATTTCGACATCACGGCGCTGCACTGGCGCGTGGCAGCGTGATGTGCGTGTACTAGGCGCATAGGCACACTACAGATAATGGATAATGACCCTCGTAGTTTTAATTTTACGTAAGAGAGAAACTAAAGAAACTACTTATTTACTTAAATTTCATTTGCAAACAAATATATTATATTTTTACGTGATTTGGTTTTATTGATTTTTAATATACCACATTGAAAGCAGAAAAAATAAACAATACAAAATACACCCAAAACCCAAAAAACACTTCTCTTTTTTGTAGTTCATATCTATCGATATTTTTATCGATCATATATTTATATTAACTCATCTTCCCTAGTTGATGCTAGAGTTGCATGTGTGCATTCAGTGACTGTGTCTACTTTCTAGTGCCCGCCCCTTTTGAGCATGTGTGCAATAAGATAGCACAAAAGTGTTACGCTTATTTTCTTGTGTGTGTGCCAAAAAAGCCGCCCAATTTGATCATGTGTGCCGTATCTATTTCTTTTGTTTTTGTGTGAGTTTCCGGAGTGGAGAAAATGTGGCGACACTTGAACTTGAACAAATATGCAGTGAAGGCATATCTCTCGGATATCTATGCTTCTAACGTTGAAAACTTTTTTTTACTTAAATAAATGAGCCTCTATTTATATTTTTGGCTCTTATCTCACAGTCGTAGTAACTAAGCCAGGGCACCCCAAACAAATGGCTTAGGTTAGGTTAGAACTAGGGATGTAACTGAGGCCATCTTAGCGGGACCGGAGGCGCAAGCGGAGTTGCAGGCCTTGACCTCCGCGGATGGCGGAGGCGGAGATGGAAATTTAAAGGAATAAAGGATAATTAAAGCATAAATCAACGGAGTCAGAATAAAGTGTCTATTTATTATTGCCCAGACTCCGTTGATCCTATCAGTCCCTACGAAGTTCAACGAGCTCTTTGCTATGTGAAATAAATACAATAAAAGCCCTGGAACGGATGGAATAACTACAGAAGTTTTAAAGTTAGGGCGAAACACTCTTCTGCCTCACATTACATCTTTTTTCAACACCATCCTACACACCGGTCAAATTCCCTCTGAAATGTGTCACTCACACAAATATAATTTTACTTCATAAGAAAGGAGACAAAGCTGACATCGCGAACTATCGACCCATAACCCTTATTTCACATTTATACAAACTGTTTATCAAAGTATTGGAGAACCGTATCGCTCCAACGCTTGACCTTCAACAACCTCCCGAACAAGCTGGATTTCGTCCCCATTTCTCCACAACCGATCATCTCCATACCATCAATCAAGTAATAGAAAAATATAATGAATTCAACAAACCGCTTTACCTGGCCTTTGTGGACTATGCCAAGGCATTCGATAGTATAGAATAGACCATCAGTTTATTATTAATGCCTTGGAGTCCCAAAATGTTACGCACACCTACACTGACCTCATTGACACCATCTATAGAAGTAGCTCTGCGAACATCAAGCTGCATGTTTCTGGTCCAAATTTTAAAATAGAAAAAGGTGTCAAACAAGGCGATCCACTCTCACCTAAGCCGTTCACAAGTGAATTGCAGGAGGTTTTTAACAAGTTGCCTGATTCGTGGAAGTCACGAGGCATAAATGTTAGCGGCCACCAGCTAACAAACCTCCGCTTTGCAGATGACATAGTGTTATTCTCCACATCACCTTCAGAACTTGAGGAAATGCTCCAAGATCTGAGCACAGCAAGTCTTGAGGTTGGACTTTCAATGAACAGATCTAAGACACAGGTCATGACCAACAGCACGACACGTAGGGTCGAGGTAGACGGACATGGGTTGCAATATGTCGATGAGTACACATACTTGGGCCAGATAGTGTCTTTCAAAAACAGACAGAATAAGGAAGTCGAAAGACGAGTCCAAAATGCTTGGGAGATCTACTGGGCCCTTAAAGAACACATGAAAGGTAGTCTTCCTATATCTCTAAAAAGGAAACTCATCGACATGTGCATCCGAGTGTACTACGTGAGCTCGACAAATGGATGTGCGATTAACGCTTATGCGACAAAACTGTACTGCGACTCACCATAGTTCGAATGCACGCTTGTGCGACACTGAAGATCGACTAGTGCGACAAACGATTGCGCGACAATAGTTCGACACTACGGTAGTGCGACACTACGGTAGTGCGACAGTACTGTAATTCGACAGTACGTTGGTGCAGTATTACAGTAGTTTGACACTACCCGAGTGCGACAAACGATTATGCGATACTGCCATCTGTAGATATTAAATGAAAAATAAGAAGGCGTTAACTTCATCTACATAAATAAAAATGAATCGCCGAAATGTACAGTTGCAGTAGTTGTAATAGTTGTAGTAGCAGTTGTACTTGTTATTGATTCTGAGGCGGTACGAAGTTCGCCGAGGAAGCTAGTGTATAAATAAAACAAACTACATTGCAATATAATCAAAACTATTTATGATATGAAAAAAATACATATTAAACAAAAACGATCCGATTTGATTTAAAAATTAATAACAAAACTATTTATGATAAGAAAAAAGAAATAAACAAAAACGATTCGGTTTGATTTAAAAATGATTACTTCGTTTTTAAATAACAAATATAGGACTGGCCACGCAAGAATGATAACAAATCCGTTGTATATTTTTGTTTTAAATGCTTTTTAATTTTTTCTTCTTTATCATGTTGTTTTTTCTTCTTTATGGTTCACCAGCTCCTTGACCTATCTTTTCTATTGTGTCCGTTGTCGTTTTTTGTTCTTTTAATATTTCCTCAAAAGTTTTATATACATTCCATTTTTTGCAATCCAAAAGTGCATTCCATGGGGTTTGAATATTTTTGTATGGAGGGTGGCCCTAACGTCGGCCGCCATTTTGATTTTTTTTCAGAATCGCGGTGCGCAATGAAAGTGAGACACTAATACAAACAAAAAATGTTATATAATCATAATATCCTAAAGCATCAGGTTTCGGAGTTATTCACCGAAATATAAGTCGAAAACTGAACCTTTAATTTCTTCAAAGTTCAGTTTTCGACTATATTTCAAGGATTTGTTCATCCATTTAAATCGATTATCACCTGAGTCAATACAACATTGTCGTTTCTGATCCATAATTGGCTTTTAAGAGCCAGAAACCACTCAAAGACACCAAAACAATCGAATTTATTTTGTCTGCATCTAGATCGATAAAATAATTTGCAAGGCAAGAATAAAATAGTTGGCTACTATTGTAATTGCATTGTAGGAAAACGAACACTTGGATTTTGCTCCCATGTGATGTGTATTATAATGGTACATGACATGGGAGTCATGGGACACCAAGAATATCCTATTCAGCCTCCCGCTGCCTTCTTGGATGATATTATTTATACCGAATATGATTAATAAATATTATGTTTAATCCACTAGCTGATGTATTCAATTATTTCATGTTTCCCTACAAAACTATCATTTTGATTCAACACATTTATCGCATAAATCTTATGTTCCGATTGTTTTAAAAAGTATTTGATGAACAAAATAAATGATTAGTATTATAAATTATAATATTTGTTTTCTTTCTCTGTCTAATTGAGATTAACATTTGAATTTACTACAAAATAAAAAAAAAAACTTAATTGTTATTTTTATATCTCAGAAACGTGGCGCTTATGATGTTATGTTATATCACGTTTTATGTTTGTATAAGTGTCCCCTATCCAAATATATGCCATTTATTGTGCACCGCGATTTTGAAAAAAAATCAAAAATTGCGGCTGATGTTAGGGCCAAAACCTTCAAACCCCTTTCGACACAGTTTTGTGTAGTAGGTACATCCATTTCGATGCTAGAAGCTACAGACCATAAGTGTGGTGAGAATTTTGGTGGTGTTTTTTTCAGCTTCAGACAACCAGGTACTACGGCTACGGCGAAATTGAAGAATTATATCGTTATAAGTGCTAGCAATATATATATTTATAACCCGTAATCGAATCCGGGAACATTACCAAGAGTTTGTAACGAACTAAGCCATCAAGGTCATCATATAATATACATATGATTATGAATACAAATGTGTCTTCATATCGCACTAGCGTGATGTCGATCTTCAGTGTGTCGCACAAGCGTGCATTCGAACTATGATGAGTCGCAGTACAGTTTGTCGCATAAGCGTTAATCGCACATCCATTTGTCGAGCTCACGTAGAACACTCGTGACTTGCCCGTGCACAAAGCCCGCGTGTACCTATGGTGCTGGTGCACAAAGTTGGTCACTTACTGAACAACAGAAGTCCAAACTCAAGATTTGCCAACGGGCAATGGAGCGCAGCATGTTAGATGTTAGGCGTACAGATCGAGTTAGAAACACCATGCTGCGCTTCATAACTCAAGTAGCGGATGTTGGAGAAAAAACAGCCAGGTTGAAGTGGGAATGGGCCGGACACGTCTCACGAATGCACGCGGAGATGGACAAAGATCGTCACTCACAGGACGCCTGAGGCAGGACATCGCCGTCGAGGTAGACCAAGACGAAGGTGGTGTGACGATCTAATATCATTTGCAGGGCCAACATGGCCAGAGATCGCACAAGACAGGGAGGTTTGGAAAAAAGAAGGGGAGGCCTTTGCCCAGCAGTGGGACAAAAAAAAGACTAACAAAAAGAAAAGCATAAATCGGCCTATTGGTCCTTAAAATTTTGAAAATCAAACTATATTTTACAAAAAATCGGTTTTGCTGCTTTATCATTTGGTAGGCGATTTTTTATTGGTTAATAAATTAAGCCACATTAAGTTGCTTACTTGGTACATGAACCTGGCGGCAAATGACATGGGAGCAAACACTTCGCCTTGATATCGCCATTTGCATTATAACACGGCAAGGTTATTCCAAGGGATTCAGGATAAAGGATTTCATGATACAATGACAGTGTACCTACGGTCCAGGAGCGAAAATGTTACAACAAATTCCTTTAACATTATAGCGACCGCACAGACCATGGAAGCACGGCATAAAAAGGAACAGGTCCACACTCAGCAGGATGGAACAAGACTGCCAATGATTTTGATGATGGTGTCCCCTTTTCAAACTTTCAATACGTACGTAGGCAATAAATAATTAGGTAGGTATTAAAAATCGGTCAAGAGCCCCACTTCTAATTTTTCAGACGCCATTACAATCCGTGTTGCAAAAAAAAAATCTTTCTTATTTGCAATATAGTTGGGCAAAAGTCATCTAAAACTATTCCAAATTTCAAGTTGATAGCATTAGTAGTTCTTGATATCTATCCAGATAGATATCCAGCTGTGACAGACGGACAGACAGACAGATTTAGTCGCACCATAAGGGTTCCTTTTTACCATTTTGGTAAGGAACCCTAAAAATGGTACAAGTAAAAATATACCTTAATATAATAATTCCTTTACTGTACATAGTCCTCCAGACCGTATTTCGGCCATGGCAGCCAATTTCAACGGAGACTAGCTTTCGGCGCGACACAGGTGCACTCTCTTCCCTCACTCTCCTAGTCCGATGGAACGGCAATCCGATACGACCGGAGAGAGATCAGCCGCAAAACCAACGGCTTAACTTGCGCACCGAGGTACGGGGGCATCACACTGCCAACTTCCATACTCCGGGCTGTTACTAAGAAATTCCTAATGTAACAACTCAATAACACTTTGCCCGACCTAGGAATCGAATCCAGGACCCCACGCTTAGCAGTCGCGCTTGCGACCACGAGACTAACGGGGCACTCAACTGTAAATATACTCGTATTAAGGTTCGTGTTCGAGTTCCTAACAATGGACTATTGAGTACAGGAGTGTCTGTCTCAGTGTGGATTCAAGTTAAATCGCCTTAATCCATTACTAGCCGCGATGGGCACGTATTTCCAAGCTCGTTTACACGAACGTTTATCGCGTCAAGGGACTTGTACGGTTTTTATGAGTTGACAAAACATCGAAATTTCTTTATAATAATTATGTTATTTAAATAATAATAATAGGTAATGTATTATTTATTATAAACATTTCAGAATAAATTACCAACATAATGGTAAACACCGCATCAAAATCCGTAGCGTAGATTAGAAGAACATCGTGGTCACAAAGACAGCCATGAACAGCGACTTGACTTTAATTTATAATCTCCTAGCTGCTGTCCACGACTTCGTCCGTGTGAAATCCTATCCTAACCTAATAAATTCGAAAATAAGTTAGTTTGTTAACTTTTCACGCCTGAACCACTTAACCGATCGTCCTGAAATTTTGCATATACGTTGTCAGGTGTACTGAAACGGACATAGGGTACCTTTCATCCCGAAAAAAAGTGCTGTACCCGAGGAAACAACAATACACGTGGCGCCATCTATTATCATAATAACGTTATTGTTGTTTTCCTCGGGAACGGCAATTTTTTCGGGATGAAAGGTATCCTATGTCCGTTTCTGTATTTCTGACAATGTATAAGCAAATTTTCAAGATGACCGGTTCAGTGGTTTAGGCGTGAAAAGGTAACAAAGAAACAAACAAACTTACTTTAGCATTTATAATATTAGTTAGGATCTCGCGAGATTGTAAACTGTCGAAAAATTGCAAGCAACCGTTTACAATTTAAGTGCATAGTGTGTTGCGCAATTACTCCGCTGGGTTGGTACACTATGTACCTACGTCCTCTCCACCGACCACTAATCACGATCATATTTTACGTCATGATAGCATAACCTGCATATTACTTCCTTTTTACACAAGTTGTATGTACAAAATAAATAGGTATAATAATCAAGTGTCAGTAATATCACAATGTTATCTGCTGAGATAAGATAGCGGCCTTACCTTTCTTCCAATACAGGTTGATGACAGCGAAGAATATTCCTGAACAGAGCAACACTACTACACAGAGCCAGTACTGAAACAAATGAAATTATATTAATTAAAATCAAAATATTTAATTCCACATCAACCTACATGGGCACTTACAAAACATCAGAAGCTAGGTGCACGGTTCCAATTTTCTACGGGGAAGAGCCGGCAAGAAACTACACGGTTACTATTATAAAAAAAATTGGCTTTTACAACGTTTTTAAATGAGAGTGTTAACAGGTATGGAAGGACAATTCGAAGCATTAGTTCAACATGAAGGAATCTCGGCATCGAACCCAGTCATTTATCAAAAATTTCTTAGGAAATGGAACATGAAGAAAAAAATCTCAGCTAAGTAAAAAAAACATAATTCGCTTCAGGCTTCAATCGCAACGGATTTAATCAATTAGTGTGAATGTATACACGATCTTTATTTGACCCAGTTAAGCATTCGCGGGAAATAGCATGAGCAAGCAGCACAGCTAACTTAATAATGCCCAGCATAATTTTTTATTTACCTCATAAAATCGAAAACTTTTATTACACGCAGGAGTCCATAGGCTTAGTAACAATTTTACTTAACTTCTAGAAAAACTTTAAAATTAAACCATTTTCACTCTACTATTGCAAAAATTATTTAATAAACTCAATAATACCTATGAGCGGTTATACTGGCCCTTACTTAACAAACATTTTTAGAACAAACGGTGGCATTAATAAACATGTCATTTTAATGTCAGACCGGTCAATCACGGTTCAGATGAGATTCATTAATAGACAATATGCTACATAATATCCTATATCTGTTTAACATTGTAACCTGTCGAATTCAACAGGCCTTATTTCAAGTGTTGAATGAAAGAAGAGCTCTAAACAATGCAAAGTGTGTAAGGCCCTTTTCACATACACACGGTCACGGCACGGTCGCCGTGCCGTGTAAAGTAGAAATGTATGAGCTACTATGACAGCTTTCACATGGTACGGTCACGGCACGGCGACCGTGCCGTGAAAATCTCATACATTTCTGCTTTACACAGCACGGCAACCGTGCCGTGACCGTGTGCATGTGAAAAGGGCCTTACGTGTGCAATGTAACGTCATTAACACCAACGCCATTAAGTAATCAGTTAAGTAAAATGCCTTTCACAAGACATTTTGTGAACCGAGAAACAAGAAAAACAATTGAAAAAAAAGATATCTTTCTCATTCGCGAGGCAGAGGTAAAACCGTACCTACGCCACAGCTGGGACTAAAAATAGAACAACCCCATTTTGACACCGCGCTGTTGCTTGATAGACTACACAGATAGATATAAGGTATGGACACCAGCCACCTATACCTACGATCATTATCTGATAATAAATGCTTGCGTAGCCAAGTGATTAAGGGGGACGCGACAAGGAAGTCCGCGAAAGTCAAATTTTCTTTTTTTTTTTTTGCTATTTGCAGGACAGTGTCAGGTTGTATGTTGATTTTAATGATTAGATTTCTGTATAGTCATAATTGTTACGGTCGCAAACCATATTTTAATCAACATACAACCTGACACTGACCTGCAAATTGCAAAAAACTGAAGAAAATTTGTATTTCGCGAGCTACCTTAGCATATCCCCTTTTAAGAACGAAATAAATAATTATTGTAAAGCTTATAGATGCGTCGCGCTAAATTTACTTAGTTTTCATTTGGAATTGGTAATCCTACAAACTCCATACAGATTTATCGGAATATTGTGGTTATAATACCATTTAAAATAGCATGTGGAAGTATTCGCTGCGCAAGCATACAATGATGATATAGTGTAGGTACTTATGTAGTATTGTTTTGAGCCTACAATAGCCGTACACTGCATGCAACAAAACTACTTTTGTTTTCGGATTGACACAAATGATCCATCGCTTCGTAACTTTGTTATTCGCGTGGACTACCAAATTGTGTACGATTCAATGCTACAATTTCCGCAGGCATTGTTGCATCCGTTTTATGGGAAAATAATGCACGTTTTTATTTTAATAAATACGGAGTTTTATAACAACAAATATGAGATAATTATTGTTATCATCACAAAACTTGCAAATATTTTCGCAATTAATACTTTTTTTTTTTGTTCGGGATATGAAACATAAAATTTATTATTTATGTAAGCTATGAACGGCAATTTAAAAAAAATTGATTTTTCGTAGCACGTCACAATTCTGAGATATAGAGGTCTTTGAAATTTTTTTAGGTAGTAAAAAAAGTGATAATTACAAAGCGATAGTTAATAATCTATTGCAAAATTATGAGCGTATGTGTGTAAATATGTCACTAAAAATTCATTTTTGCATTCCCATTTAGAATTTTTTCCAGAAAATTTTGGTAGTGCGAGTGATGAACACGGTGAGCGATTTCACCAAGATTTAAAATCTTTTGAGCTAAATTATCAAGGTTTTTTGATCAAAATATGCTAGGTGACTATTGTTGGTCTGTTGTGAGAGATAGAGAGGAAAATATTTATAATAAAAAAAAGAGCAAAAATTACCCATTTTTAACTGTCTATTTAAATGTTTTTTGTAAAAATATTAACAAATATTTCAAAAAACTGACGTGCTGGATTTTTTAAAATATTTTTTCTGAGATGTAGATACCCAAAGTAACGTAACCGTATATATTCCATTTCATGAACAAAAGTCATGTAAACTTGTGTTATTAGAGTTATGATTTATCTTTACGAGAATTATGGCATCATCGCAGTCATTGCTCGCAGTGTTTTGAGGGTGAATTACATACCCTGCGTTTGCGAAATAGTTTCCAAAAATGTAAAAAAATATGTGTTTTTGGAAAAAGAAATTTAACCCTAACACATAAAGTTCACTTTGCGCTAATGCCCCTAACATTTTTTTATGATTTTTTCAATAAGACTGGTCAGTCTAAAATCAACTTAATTTGTACTAACATAAAGTTGAAATGACATCAATCGAAAACAAGCCTTTAGGTGCGCCCGATGTATCTGACCCTCAAAGAATCGTGTAAAGGCGCCCCCTCAACCGGGAGTATTCGCCTGTGATGTACCTACCAGTTCAAATTCGAGCATTACATCAGTGAGTGAGAAGAACCGAGATAATGGTAATATAGATGTTCAAAATCGAATCTTGGATAATGATATTACAGGCGAATGGAGGCGCGCCTTTGGTTATCGCCGGCAGCGCCCGCCTGCAGCTGGGCAGTAATCCCCGTCATTCGGATCAGTTACTAACTGCGATTAAAAACCCACTTGACTGGGACACGATATTTGAATTGCAAAATTGCATTTGATTGCTACCCACCAATCTTGATGACACACAATTCGCTGCAATGAGCACTTGACGTACCTAATTGGCTTCAGTTTTAAAGAGTTGCTGACCAATCGATCCTCTGGGACTGAAATACAGTGGAGTAATTGCGTTAAACACGAACAATAGGAATGGCTTTCATTTTGACAGTTCAACAATATTCATTGCGTTATTTACGTTGTTGAGCAGACAAATTTTTCGAGCATATGAAGCAATGGCTTAGTAATGTCCTTCAAAATGATTTAGAGTGTGATTGATAGTTACGCAAAATCAAAATCAAAAGTCATTTATTCAAACTAGGCTGAGAATCAGCACTTTTCGAACGTCAAAATTACAAAAGACAGTCCCCCAAAACGCCCGCCCTTCGCCACTTCCTAGTGCTTTCGCTGGGGAGAAGAAGTGGCGCAATTAGGGTGCTGGGTATATGGTACCTTCATTCAATTCTACTCTGCCCGTTTACATACTGTTTACAGTACCCGGCGATAAATATTGCACATCGACCTTTGGAAAGAAACAATCGGCTAATTTCGGCTTCGTAGTGCGTTATCTCTGTCGCACACTACCTATGTGACGACTGACGTTAACTGACGTTTTGTCAGTCGTTGTTCAAGTGCGATAGAGTGCGGTCGCGTCCAGTTCAAAATATATATCTAGAGTTGTTAACACCCCCAAATTTAAATAATTTAAAGTTGTACTATGGCATCTTTAGGAAAAATAGGGGAACCTTTTTATTTTACCCCAACCTAAAGCAATCATTTATAGAAAAATTGGTGTATTTTATACAAAGAATAAAAAGAATTATCAAAAGAAGCAAATCATAATTGTTTTAACAGCTCCTAATAGATACCGGACTGTTTGTATTTCGTGCGACAGAGATAACGCTCTACGAAGCCGAAATTAGCCGATTGTCTCTTTCCAAAGATCGATGTGCAATATTTATCGCCGGGTACTGTACTATTTATAATACATCACTTGATTGCGTTGCGTCTAATCCATTAGCTTTATATTTTGTTTCCATAACTACTAACTGGGGTTTAGTTAATCTTCTAAGTGCAACCGCTGTAGCATTGAATACTTTCGCCAGCATTAGTGTATCCGGCAACTCGCGTCGCTAAAACGTGTTCATTAATTAATCATCATTTGGATTTCACTATCGTTAGCTTCACTTTCACCTGACTTGATTAATAAACCTTTATCAAGACCGTCTACGATAAAGATGGGAGTTTTTTTTTTTCTAATAACTTGTTTGATATTTATGCATAACATATTACGTAGTAGAAATCCATGTAATAATGTCTGAGTCTATAGTTATGATACCTAGATCATCAATTGATTTAAACAGTGGTGAGTCAGTTTCTTTGATATTACATTTTTTATGTTTTCGTAGAATTCTAGAAATCTTACTCGTTGCAATACGTATTGTTTGCCTTGTGATGAATCCGGAATCTTGATCAATACAGGCGGCGATGAGCTTACCCAGCATTTTGTACTAATCTATATTTATATAAATATACTAATAACAAAGCTGAAGAGTTGCTTTTTTGTTTGTTTGTTCGTTTGAACGCGCTATTCTCTGGAACTACCGGTCGGATTTGAGATTATTTTTTTTTGCATTTGATAGCCCAACTGTTGATGAAGGCTGGCTGGCTGTTTAACATTAGGCTATGACCCTAGCAAAAAGAATAGACAGAAAGAACGCTAAGCAAAAACGAAATGATAGCGGGTGCAGGTCGGTGCGACGAGGTGTGTCGGGGGAACAATAAATTTTCTTTTCAACGAAGTCGCGGGCAGAAGCTAGTCTTAAATATTCAAACAAAACTCTGTACACTAACATCAATCTAGGAAATGTAAGTAAAGCTGGTTTTTCACAAAAACTATTTTCGTAAGGAGCATTTTAGTCCTCTGTCGTCCGCAAAGCTAGTGAAAGGAAACAGTTTTCATAGAATTCGCAACAGGAGTAAATTTGCCTTGCAGTGTCTGTGGGTGTAAACCTGGTAATGGACGGATTTTAGTAAAGCTTGTATAAGCCCGTTGTGTACCCGTACTTCTGTGCCCGTACGTGCTTATACTCTTTTATCTTATTTATGACTTCTTACAGACATTAAAACTAATACCTCCCGGTATTGGAAACCTTCATTATAATACCATTAAATACGTGTATCAGTTTCGACAAAAAAAAAAGACGGGTTGCACTCCGGGAGTGCCGGCAGAAGTGAAAACTCGTTGAAATAAATCAATTATTAATTGAATTAATATAACTCAGTTTTTTTCAATATTTCTGCGTCACTTTTTTCATTAATAGATGCACTTTGTTCAATTTCCATATTTTAAACATTTTATATACACGAATTTTACGAATACACAGCAGTGTGGCTACTACACAGACGGTCGAGCCATCAGCTGTCCATCCATCCATCCATCCACGTCCACGTCCAAGTCCACGTCCATCCATCCATCCATCAATCCGTCGATCCATCCATCGATCCTTCGATCCATCCATCGATCCATCCATCGATTCATCGATCCATCCATCGATCCATTCATCGATCCATCCATCGATCCATCCATCGATCCACCCACCGATCCATCGATCCATCCATCGATCCATCGGTCCATCCATCCATTGTCGTGTGTCGCTTGGTTCACTTCGGTTGGCGCCGCCGTAGAAAGAGAGGGGGGGGGAATCTCTCCTGACCGTCACGTGTCCTGACGCGAGTTTAATTTAACATTTTTTACCCATTACAAAAAGTGTGCAACGCCGCTAAAGAAGTTTTCACTTCAAAAATGTTATGTGTATTAAATTACATTCTATCTTACTAAGTGATGGTATCGAATGTAATCGCTTCAAATAAATATATCGAAAATAACCATTTAGGTAAATCAGTATATAAAAACTTTGCATTCACTCAAAAATCAATAAAATATATAAATCAGTATTTATAAACTTTGCATCCACTCAAAAATCAATAAAATATGTATATAAATTATTTGCAGGGATACGGATTTGCCACCATAAACAAGATGTTCATGTTTTATTTCGATTTTCAAACTTTCATAACATGTTATGCATAAAAAACGGCGTGTAAGTAAAGCCCCGTATTTATGTGTATATACTACAACACAATTAATACGACAAACCAATGGATATTTTATTTTTATGCTTAAACTAAACAAATCGGCTAATTTATATTGCTTCGTATTTAATAATAATAAATACAGGCATACAAAAATAAAGATACCGCACCATTTTTCGACAGCAAAAATAGATAATTGATACTACAAACAAATTAAAGTGTAAATAATCAAAATGTTACGTTGCTGCAATCACTAGTTCCATCTGTCAAAAAACGGTTTACCTAGTGGACAGGGTATAAGGTGCTTAATATATTTAGTTTTGAGTCTTTCGTATAACCGGGAACGTAGATCTACGCGAGACACAATGGCTTTTTAATTGTGTCTGTAATTACGGCTTTCAACCGGTTAAAGTGGTCCGCTTATCAATGCCTAGTTGTGGCCAAGGCTTGTATAGTACTTTTCTCAAATAATGCGCGGAAATTAAAACTAAGTAGGTAGTACCTAGGCAGAACTTTTTTGTCAAATAAAATTACTTTTTAAAATCAATGACGAACAACGAACAACAATAAGAAGCCTTACAATATCCGATTTTAAGGAAGGCTAACTAGGAACACTGTTGCTAGGAAGTAGGAAGCTAGTGATCACACTACACTAAGAATCCAATTTAGTGTAGTGTGATCACTAGCTTCCTATCCTACTTTATTAAATTTATTAAAATCGGATAGTGTAGATTGTTCCATTTTTAAATTACACGACAGATATGAGTTTACTACGAGTATATAATTTATTTGGTCGCTAAACCACGACAAATATGGATTTTCATACAACTTTTGCCGGCCGCTGCTCGCATGTATTTCTAGTATGTAATTTATTTGGTCGCTAAACCACGACAGATACCTATGGATTTTCATACACCTTTTGCCGGCCGTTACTCGCATGTATTTGGCCAGTACAGCAATTTCGATTTATCTCGAAGAAGGTAGTCAAAATAATGCTCAAATTTCCAAGCATGTCTGAGAAAAGTCTATATTGTTCATGAGTGCGTCTTCGTTAGTGGCACGTGTGTCGTTCAACTGGCCCGAGACTGGCACATTGGTGTTAAGCCTTGAAAAAAGCAGCCAAGTGCGAGTTGGGCTCCGTCCCACCGTGCAATATTTAACACTACAATACATACATTTATTAAATACTTTAGTAAAAAAAAAACGCGTTTCTTGTATGGGGACCCTTTAATTTCTAACTTTATTTTATTAGGGATCCGTACCAAAATGGTAAAAAGGAACCCTTATGGTGCGACTTAGTGTCTGTCTGTTTTTTGGTTATTGATATAGCGGCCAATAGTAGTACACACTCTTTGAAAATTTCAAGTGTATATTATACGGTTTAAAAGATACAGCCCTGTGACAGACAGACGGATGGACGAACGGACAGCGGAGCCTTAGTAATAGGTTCCTTTGGCACGCTTTAAGGACGGAACCATAAAAAGGAACTCCAGTATCTTATTTAGAAACCGTGTGTAGGTAGGTGGTAGTCGTACCACTTTTTAAAAACGTAACAAAAATAAAAATCTGTTTGTACAAAATACCTAATAACAAAAACAACGGACTTACAAAAAACCGAAACGAAGTGAAAATTACAACAAATCGACGTAAACTAAAAAATCTAACAGATACCAGGTTTTTATGGAAATTATTTTTTTATTTGGTAACCCTAGGTAGGCTTCCACTGGGTAGCAGCCGCATTCAATCAGAAGCCTTTTTTTTTTACTTATTGCGAGTGCGACGTCGCGTCGTCGCCGTATCACGGCCAGCCGCTAGTGCGTTTTAGCTTTAGACCTCGGGAACATTTCAATTTTTCTTTTTATATTTGTACCTCGTTAGATAGCAGATTAAATGAAGATGTCTGCCCCGTAAATTGTACGCTTAATGTCATAGTAAAATTTTGAGGTAACTGGTGTTAAAGTTCATTTATGTAGACGATTTTAGGAAATGGTTAGTAAACTTCTTCCTTTAACTTTTAACTGTTTATAACACATAAAAATGTATTTTTCTCGATTCCCATGAAGTTTCGCCTAGGCTTTATGGGGTGCTTAATTGTTGCAAATGGGTCACATTATCACGTCCTGGAAGGAATACGTCGAATTACAAGTAACCCTGTATGTGGTCAATACTGGAGAATCCGTTGGACGACCGCATACAAAAAAGAACCAAGTTTTACTTAATTTTATCAAATAAAGATCCTATTCTTAGTTACTGAAACTGGTTTCAACAGTTACCTACAAAAACATTGCACAGAATCTTTTGTAGTGCTTCGTCTATTTGAAAAGGAACTCTTCCATACTGATACTGGTTGTGTATTTTCATTCATTTTTTCAATATCAATGGCCGTTTATGTGCGATGCTGTAACACAGTTTAATTTATTTTTTATTCTATTCATCAGATTTTATTGAAATCAAGTCTAGACGACCAACTTTGTGAAGGGTAGTTGTTAAAAGAACCGCTGACCGGCCACAATGATCAGTGGGTTCGCCGTACGCAGTAGGTACCTACCTACACAAATGTATTTAATAATATGACTTTTGAAATGAGTATAAAAGGGCACATTATTACTATGGGAACTAATAAATACTGTCCATTTCCGTTGCGTTATTCATCAGACATCAGTGCAGAATATCTCAACAAGCGATTTGTATCTTTCCACATAATAATATTTCTGGGAAAGTATCAACTGCCAAAATCAAGTGGCGCATTTGAAACTTTTCTATAGGTCTAGCTTATTACACTTCCATCGAAGCTTTTGTTCGGAACTTACAAGAAATCCGGCTACGATTGCATTACACAGATAACCAGTATTAGTAAAATATAGTTGGAGAGCGCATAGCTAGCGGTGATGTGCGTTGTGCGTCTGAGAGTAAAACACATCGGAGCATGCAATTGAGGTCACATACTCACATTATACATATTGTTAGATGCAACTACAGATCCGTCGCATCCTATCGATTTAACGGCTATTACATTCACCGGGAAGCAGTTCCTATCATATAATATTAAATGTGTCAGCTGCACTACAAAACGTCCGAGGCAGTTATTTCTCAACTATGCAGAGAAGGAAATGTATTTGTCGCATTTATTTGAGCAGATAGAATATTGCAACAGGTTAGTCATAGGGAATAGATATTTCCCGCGAGACACCTTTTAACGCAAGTCTGTCTCATTCTGGAAATCAAAGCACTTTCATTGCGATACCTGTGAAACCCATATACGGGGTGCGGGTCAGAAAGTGGTCAAAATTGAGGGGGGGGGGGGTCAGAAAGTGGTCAAAATTGAGGGGGGGGTCAGAAAGTGGTCAAAATTGAGGGGGGGGTCAGAAAGTGGTCAAAATTGTCAGGTAATAAATGAACAACCCCAAACTAGAATTCGTCAATAAAAATGTTTTCCTGGGGATCACGCTCGACTCAAGGCTTCAATGGGGTCTTCATTTAACATCCCTTACAGGACGGCTATGTTCAGTAGCATCTGCTGTGAGAAAAATCCGTCAATTTACTGATGCTGATACCGCGAGACTGGTCTATTTTAGTTACTTTCATAGTATTATGTCGTATGTTATTTTACTACGGGGTCGGGCTGCAGACCTCGAGTGTATTTTTATTCTGCGGAAAAGAGCCATCAGAGCCATATATAGCCTCCGCAGGCGTGACTCTCTAAGGGGACTGTTTAAAGATACTAACATCATGCCGGTACCTTGTCAATCAATATATCTATGAAAACATCATGTACAGTCAACAAAAGAGATAAGCATGCAGGATCGTCGGATATAGTTGGAAGTTTAGTAAGAAACCGATGAATGTTTTCGAACTAAATTAAATTTTATTAATAGAAAACAAACCGCTCATTTATCAAATTAAATTTCAGTCGACAACATCCATCGGTTTCTTACTAAACTTCAACTATATGCAACGGCTTGGCAACATTTAACATTTCATGTTAAATGTTGCCAAGACGAGACCATGTAACTCGCACTGTCAAAAAGTAATCAGATCTCATGTAGAGCCAAGCTTCTAACTCTACACGCCCTAACTCTACAAGGCCTAACTTCGCAAACTCTACACCCTAGTCAAAATATGTGGCTTGGCCATTTCGTTACTTTCACATGAGCGTAAGGTGAAAAACTCTCATACTGTTATACAATGGTTCTTGTAGTAACGAAACGGCCAAGCCATATATTTTGACTAAGGTGTAGAGTTTCAAGAGTAAAAGTCCATAACAGTATGACTTCAGGAAGAACCTTAAGAATATTGATGATCATCAGTGAGTCAGTGACGAAATCGGGGTATTTTAGATATTAATAAAATCTAAAGTATAAGAGCTACGAGTATACAATTGAAACTTTATGGGTTTAATAAGTCAACCACTGACATCATATCCCGAAAATTTTGTTTATCTGGTATAATCCAAACCCAAGTTATGAAGGTTCAAAAATACGACGAAGTGATTCGAGAAAAGGTAGGTAGCGCCCTTGCGCTTCGCTTGGCTCGTCTTGGCGGGGGCACTCCCGTGCCCCCAGATTCGAAAATATAGATGGAGCTGCAGCTGAAGATTGAAAAAACTGTCTTTGTACTGTATAAATTCAATCTCTTAGTATTGTATAATTGCATAGCACACGTGTTGCTCACACTACTATAAAGCTACCATTTACTGGGTACATTGACTTGAATGTGCCCTGGCGACTGAGAGTATGTCATGCTCACTCAAATGTCTCGCTAATGGTGGCGCATGTGTTGGATCATATTTAGCTCCCTTCAAAATGGTTGAGCTGAATGGTGCTACTGCTAATCCATGCGTCATGTTCGTGAACGGGCGCTGTCAGTAGGGACTGGTCAATGGTCATCTCTTTGCTGTCATGGCTTATTTTATTTTAATATGTGAATTGTTTCTTTTTATCTTTTCATTACGGACGCTTGTAACGTTCTGCTTCCTTCTCACATGCATAATTTTTAACATGAATGATGTAACCAGGACTTTGTAACCATATTATTTTGATTTAAAAGAGTGTCCGTGGAGTTTCTTGCCCGTTTTCTCCATAGGTACCTACTAAGCTTTGGAATGGGCAACTAGCTTCATCTTTCTGAATTCTGACTGACCGACGCCACCCCTTGACAAATCAAAAGTGCCTGTAATTGGTTTATTTGAAATAAATGGTTTGAGTTTGAAACCATTTAGATTGCCATCGACACGCTAAGACGAAGAAGATTTTTTTTTCCAAAGCTTAACGTGTTTAATACAGTGTAAATGATCTTACTTGCTCAATACGTTTACTGAGGCCAAGGATAATTTTATAAGACCTTTGAATATTAAACCGTGTCATACTCAAAGCACAAGAAATGTACGTGTGGTTCCGAAAGCGTTAAGTTGACACTTCAAAGTAAAAAGTAACAAAGCAGCATCGTTAGTTCCGAGCAGTCGTCTGCGGCACATACAGAAATCGTTTTACAAGTAAGGAAAAATATATGGACTTATTACGGAGCAATATTCTATTTTCGTTTCGCAGAACTGTGGATACAGGATTTGATTATAAGGTGATATGTTGAAAAAAATTTCGTGTAATTTGTTAAGTGTGTGGAATAGGGATTTAACATTTTGGAACGACCGCGACTTACGAGTTGTAGGCCGTAGGTTCGAACCCAGAGAGGTGCTTTACTTTGTGTAAATTATTTCATCACCACTGCTGCGGCTGCTGCAAAACGGTGAAGGAAAACATCGTGAGGAAACCGGCATGTTCTAGAACCAAAAATTCGAAGACATGTGACATCTACCAACCCGCAATGGGCCCGCGTGGTGGATTACGGCCCACTCATTCACCGAGAGGAGGCCTGTGTCCCAGCAGTGGGAACATTATAGGCTGATTATGCTATGGTCTGTCTATCGTGTAAAAGGAATACAATTTAGGTCAAAATAAAATCACTTTAATCAGTGATTTTTTGCTTGGATATCTTTGGTTACACGTACTGAGCGCTGTGTTAAAATTTGTCCATCTATTTTAATGGGACCCTGTATAAGGTCCCATTCAAATAGATGGACAAACTCTTGGAAATCATTCCACCAAAATAAGGACGATGGTAAAAAAATATATAAGAAAAACGTATTAGGGTCTTACAAGAAAAATAATCAGCTAACGAAAATACACTAATGTGCCGGCAATTTATTATTTTAGGTCAAAATAAAATCACTTTAATCAATGTTTTTTTTTTGCTTGGATATCTTTGGGTAGGTTAGGTTAGTTAGGTACTGGGCGGCACTCGCCTCCTTCTGCGAGCACGTCATGTCCCAGAAGGAGGCGGCGGAGCGCGCGCGGGAGGAAGATCCTCACGCGGCGCCGCGCCGCTCCGAAGGCGGAGGAGGGGTCGAAGAAGACGTCAGTTTGACAGTCATCTCCGACTCCTCCCAGATGGTCCCAACAGGTCCGGGGGCACCTCTGCCTGTACTGCACAGGCCTCCATCAGTGTTGGACGGGAATGGCCAGGTTTTCCCGGCCATTCCCGTAGGCCCCCAGCCTGGGGGCATGCGGGGCCCGCCAGCTAGGCGGGCATGCGCCGGGAGGGTTGTGGAAGTAAAGGCTGAGCCGGTTTCCCATGGCCCTCCCATCACGGCGATGCGGGAACACCGCTGAGTTTTAGTGGGTATACTTTCGGTGTCATTCCGACAGGAGTCCCACATACCCCGTCTCATCCCCCACGAGCGGGGATGCGTAATGCATTTCTCAGCGGAAAAAAAAAAGGCTAGGTACCTACAACTTATATGGTTAAAAGTAATTCGAGTTGGAGTTGAAAGCAGGCACCCATTCCATTTTTATATTTTCAAACTCAAATGGGTCCCGCCTGCTTTTAACTTTTATTTAATTTAAAATGGGCTTGTTTTTAGTTTTTCAGTTTTTTTTAATTAAGTTTTTTATCGCAGTCGGGTTTTTTAGTTTTTTTAATTAGTTTTTTTAACTTTTCAGTTTTTTTTAACATAATTTTTTTACCACAGTCGGGTGTTTCAGTTTTTTTAATTACTTTTTTCGACATCACGGCGTAACGCTTAAGAGTAAAGTTATTCAGTGGAATTTACTTTAAAACATAGAGAATTATCATGTCAAAGTTTACTCAAAGTAGTTTTAAATTTCATTAATTTATTTTGTTAAAAAACCGGCCAAGAGCGTGTCCGGCCACGCTCAGTGTAGGGTTCCGTAGTTTCCCGTCCGTCACAATAAGTGTTCCCACGTACAATTCGATAATACCCGACCCAATGTAATAAGTACCTACAGCGACATCTCTCGGGGAATTGGGTTACTAATTAATACATAGACGTGCCAGAAGTTTTCGGTGGTAATTTTGGATTGCGAGAACCGATTTTAAAAATTCTTTTTTGTTTGAAAAAAGATACGTTCAGGATAATAAAATATGTAAACGAAGTTAAAAAAAAAAATGCTTGCATATACGATTATACTACGAACTTAGTCCAGAAATGATTTTGTACAACTTTTTGTCTTTTTTGTACAAAAACTGTTGTTTCTATCAAGTTCAAAATAATTTTCCTAGAAAGTTCTTATAAAGTTCTACTTTTCAGATTTTTTTCATATTTTCTAAACTTATGGTTCAAAAGTTAGAGGGGGGGACACACACATTGTTTCTTAGTTTTGGAGCGATTATTTCCGAAATTATTGACATTATCAAAAAATGATTTTAGTAAACCCCTATTCATTTTTAAATACCTTTCCAACAATATATCATACGTTAAGGTTGAAATTAAAAAAAATATCACTTCCCAATTTACATATAGGGGGGCTGCTCTACCCTAATAAAACATTTTTTTCCAATTTTTATTTTACCACTTTGTCGGCGTGATTGATATTCATATTGGTACCAAATTTCAGCTTTCTAGTGCTAACGGTCACAGAGATTAAGCGAGGACGAACAGACGGACGGACGGACAGACAGACATGGCAAAACTATAAGGGTTCCTAGTTGACTACGGAACCCTAAAAAAGGAGTAAATTCGTTTTGGCATATACGTCGTTTTATTCCGAGCGCGCGCACACTATAGCCCTCACTCTTACATATCAAAAGTAATTGCATCACTTTCGCTCGTTTAGTAGGTTTTCAAGGATTTTAGATTTTCGAGGTAGCGCCTTAAAGCGAGCGAATCGCTTTCGGTGAGTGTAGGTATCCTTTGGTATAGCTCCCAACTACAGCTATTGGAATTCTGGAAGGATCGATTTTATAACTGTGTCAATCATACATGACCTAAAAACAAATATTGCGAATTGCAGGGCCGGTGTCCCGTATGACTAATTTATTTTGGATATTTTTTTATATAAAGCAACAAAATGTATGTTAGTCAAGCTACGGCCGAGTTCGCACCTACTGACACGAGATAACAATGAATCACTTTACATCGAATCGATGAGTTCGATGACGCGCTACATACAACGAGTAAGACGACTAACCAATATTCTCAAAATAGTGTCATCCTTCCTCGTCATTCGTCATAAACTTAAGCAAATTAACTACAATATAAATATTATAATTAAGTACATTTTACCACAACGTGGATCATTAGTACCTATCCTTCAGAATCCTATATTTTATTTTAATATCATTTATGTTAGGTGAAGTATCATTTTGCAATAACTGGTCTATCTGGCGACAATTGTAAGAAACAACGATATTTTGTGTCAATCAGAAAGATACTGCGTCCGTCGAATTGGTATTCTACGCGATTGCGACCTACATAAGCATGGTCACGATATGATCACGCACAAAGCATGGTAGAATACACATTCAAGTATCAGGATATGCAAATACTTACTGTGGTCGGGCGGGCCTCCAGGAAATGGTCGTAGATGGCCAGGCCGGCGATAGCGAGCAGCACGCCGGTGTGGAAGCCCGTCATGAACAGCCCCACGTACTGGATCAGCATAGTGATGAGACCGAACAGAAGCCCGGCACACAAAGCCACACCTACAATCAAACAAACAAAGTAAAAATCCATTTCATTACCCGACGTCTAATCGAATCGACACCAACATTGCATTGATTTTATAAAAATAGAAAGCCCTCTCTTCAGTGCAATGCACCTAACACTGTTGTTAAGTAGTTATGTAAAGACAAAGGTACCTATTACGGCCCGACGTGAATGCACCGCCAGACACGCTTAGTACAATACAAAAACACTAAATAAATTATTAGATACTGGAAACTTGCTATTAAGCGCATCCTGGAAATGATGAATATTTTATTCTATAACGTTCGGATTTTCGCATACGAGCTTTTAGCTTGAATTACTAGGTATACATACTGATGGACGTCTGTGTTTAGTTTCAGCTGCCCTGGTTAGATAAATTGAGAAGGAAATTGGCTTACCAACGTTGCCGTAAGGAGGCATCAGGTATTCCTGGAGGCAAATTAAATAAACAATGGCGGAGCCAAAAGTGAAGCCCGTGAGGAACATGCTGGCTTTGAAACATCGATAGCCTGAAATACAATATTCTGATTAATACACAGGCTACAAGAACAAAAGAATTTTACTTCTTTCAGCAATAATAGTTCCAAGCTGTCTTTTCTTTTACGGGATGAAAAGAATTTAAAATGCAGTTTTAGTTTTCCAGAAGAACGATGTCGTTGTTGATTCTTTTGACCACTTTGCTCTTTTTTATCATTTTCGCAGTTACCAACAGCTTTTCCCTAAAGCACTCTCAAAAATTCACACTGCTTTTATCGGAGGATTTACAAGACAGTATTTAACGAACAAGTTAAAGTGTTCAATAGTTTTTAATAAGTAATTGATCATTAAGGCGCAGATATACGACTTCTAATGATTTTAAATTCAACATCACGTCTAATCGACCGGACTGATTTCTTTGAAAAAAATAAATGTTATACTAGACCATTTGCTTCGTAATTTGATATGTGAATATTTGCAATTATATTTTTTTAACATAGTGTAATTAATTTGTAAAGTAATGTCTACCGCGGACATAAAAACGATAATCACGCAAACACTATCGGGTGTATTTTCATAAAACTTTCACCATCTAAAAGACAATTTAATTCCCCGAATTTTAGTATACGGTTTTTATTTGTTTGGTGTTTGAGAGTTTTTGTAAATAGATAATTGCTTCAGATTTGCAATAAATTACCACGGTTGTGTCATCGCGCTTCTCTTTCTTTTCTATGCAGTCCGACAGTGACCGCGCTTTAGGTCGTGTGTAGTCGCTTTAATTGTATGTCATTATTGGCAAAACATAACGCACTACCATATTATTTATGATCTTTGTATGCTTCACAAATAAATATTCTATTCAATTCTGTCTATCCTATTGATGCACACCGACTATCCCCGCAACTTCATCTCATAAATAACAATGGGATGTCAGTTATGTGCGCGTACGTTTGCGGGATCCTACTTTATGTTGCGATGTTTTTAGAAAGTAACTGTGTGCCTCACACACAAAAACGGTGCTTTATATTATTCTTGTAATTGAGTATCTCGAGTACATTTGGGGTATTACAAAAAATTAGAACGTCAGATGTTATTTTGAGATTATTTAGGGAAATTCGACCTCGTAATCGCTTTACTATTTTTGACTACAACTCCCAGCAAAATAACTTTACTAATGTTGAAATTATCTAAGTGATATAAAAGCATATTAGACCAAAGATTGTCTTTAAAAGTTCGCTTTTAGCGATGTGGCCGCCTTGTGTCATCCTATGTAAAATTTCTACATTCATAATCTGTAATTTGTAAGGTACATAATTCAGAGTGCAGTGGTGGCCCAGTGGTAACGGCCGACTTTTGAATTGTAGTACATAGGTTCTAACCCAAGTAGACATGTAACACCTGGCAAGGCGCACTGTGCCCGCGTGATGGATTACGGCCCACTCCCTCTTACAGAGAGGAGGCCTGTGTCCCAGCAGTGGGGACAATATAGGCTGTTATGCTACATAATAAAGAGTATTCTATTCTTGTCATATTATGACGTGGAAGTGACATTCAACCTTAAGGTGATAAAACAATTACGAGGTCGACTATACATAACCTAAATAGCATTTAAAATGCCTTTTTAATAAAGAACGTCATTGTTTCATTTCAATACTTACTCATACAACTTGGTAATTATGAGTTATAATGAATTGGTATTATGAGTGAATTTATATGCGATTTAATTACTTTATATAAATCAAGTTTGATCGCGTCTAAAAATGTTTTTCTAGGTTTTATTAATTCTATAAGTTTAAGATCTAAGAGCAGAGGTGAAGTGGTAACGGTCGCGACTTACGAGTTGTAGGTCGTAGGTTCGAACCCAGGCAGGCGCTTTACTTTGTGTACATTATTTCATCACCACTGCCCTCAAAACGGTGAAGGAAAACATCGTGAGGAAAAAGGCATGTCCTAGAACCAAAAATTCGGAGACATGTGACATCTGCAATCCGCACTGAGCCCTCGTGCTGGATTACGGCCCACTCCCTCTCACCGAGAGGAGGCCTGTCTCCCAGCAGTGGGAACATTATAGGCTGATTATGAAGGCCTAAATAATTCAATTTATGTGTTCGCAAATGGAATAAATAAGCCTTCTTTTAAAAATAACTTTAATAGTATTATTAGTTATGGAATTATTTTGGTGATCTGTTTGTAATTATAATTAATTAGCTCCTGCCTGCGACTTCGCCCGCGTATGTTAGAAATTCCTGGATATTTCTTTTTTGCGCGGATCCTTTATTATTTTTCTAAAATAAAATAAGCCTAAGTTATTCTTTATAACATCAGCTATCTGCCAGTGAAAGTTTCGTCAAAATCGGTCAAGCCGTTTCGGAGAGCCGGAACAGACAAAAATTTTATAAAATGTTTTTAGGGTTCCATACCTCAAAAGGAAAAACGGAACCCTTATAAGATCACTTCGTTGTCCGTCTGTCAAGACCCTTTTTCTCAGGAACGCGTGGAGTTATCAAGTTGAAATTAATATCAAATACTTAGAGCTGCAATCCCTTGAAGCAGTGAAAAAATTGACACCTGCAAGGGAATCAAAACCTATAAGGCACCTAGAATCATGACATTTGGCAAGAAGCGATTTCATGTACCAGTAGTAAAGGAAAAAATCCGAAAACCATTTTGTAGCTACATTACAAAAAAAAAATCCAGTAATAAACTATTTACATACCTACAAATTTGTACGGAACACTCGGTGCGCGAGTATGACTCGCACGTGACCCGTTTTTTTTATAAGTATCTTATATACTGTCATATTATGCATAATAGTAAAAAGCTGTTATTTTGACATTACAAACAGGCACTTCAATAACTTAAAATACAAAACCCTACAGGTTCCGGGATATTATTTTATATGCAAATGCCCAAATACATATTATGAAATATATTTGAATAGACACATGATAAGAATATCAGCGTAGCTTATCATATCGCCAAAGTTAATGATTAAAATATCGTGTATCGGTGTAATTAGATTTTGGTACTTGATTGGATTAATTAAGAAAAACAACCGAATCAAAGCTATGTTTTGAGCCTTTTTTATTGTCAGATGAAGACACTAAGAACAGAACACACTAACAGTAGCAATGGCTTTCATTTTGACAGTTCAACAATATTCATTGTGTTATTTACGTTGTTGAGCAGAAAAAATTTTCAGCAATGGATTAGTAATATCCTTCAAAATGATTCAGTTTGTGATTGAAAGTATGTTACTCAAGTCTTGACCTCGATCTCGCCTGTTGGCAAGTCATAGTTGCTGTCTGAAATTTTCCGCCATTTCATCCCATAAGAGAAAAATCACATAGCTACATTACTTACCAAACAATGTGTAAACTATGCCGAATGCTATGTACATGGCGCATAGGACGCTTATTACAGGGTCATAGTTGTAATCTATTGACGTACAGAAAGACCCCTCGACGTGGGGGCCGTTAAAATTGATCGTCATGTTTGGGGGGCTTCTCGTCACCTGAGGGACTAACTGACCCACTGATGACATGTTAACTCACTGGTAGGTAAATAATTCTAATTGACTGGAATAAGTGAAGTTCTGTAAGAAAAGAATGTATTATCAGTTTCTTCGCCGAATCCTCAATAGCCCCGCTAAATGTCATGCTGTCTTTGTCACTTAAAGGTAATACACCTTTAGCGACAAAAAAACTTGTGTTATTTGTGAATTAGAGGGTCTTCATTGCAGAAGCTTAGTACTTATTAGTTTACAGGAAAATAGCAATACCAAGTATACTTCAGACAACGAGACTGGTTTATATCAATGGATTACATTCTTGTACTTTACGAAATAGTTCCGAATCTGAAACAAGTGTTTGTTTTACATAGCGTTGAAGTCGAAGTAAATAGTATTGGAAATAGAGGCGATGCTAAACAGATCCCATATCTTGCCGTTATTTGGCCGTGGTTGTTTGCGAAATAGTTCGTAATATGTTGTTGAAGAGAAAAGCAACATAATAATTTAATTTTAACCTTATAGGCGACAAAAGTGATCTCTGCAAATACGACCCAATAGGTCTGACATCCATATTTAGAAGACTTTTATTAAAGTGATACACAATCATATATAATAGACATAGACGGGGGGAACTGGATAAACGTCAGCTATCAGAACAAGCCGGATTTCGCACAACTTTTTCTACAACTCACCACTTTCAAAAATACACAGAAGTCAATAAAACATTATATCTGGCCTTCGTAGATTATACGAATTTCTTCATAGTATTAAACATTCAGAAATATTCACATCCATCAGTCTCTCTTCAAGCCCCTTATTTCAATACCCCACAAGGTCATGGTACTAAATAGTAGATTGTTTGCCAAGGGAGCAAACTATTTTTAAGGCGATAGAGTGTTTCTCTGAATCCACAGCGGAGCGAAGGATTCTAGAGTAGAATCTCAAGCGCATCGTCTTTAAATTTAGAGATTTAGGGCTGATTTTTCAATCAACGGATAATTTTTGTTTGTGGAATATAATTGACATTGACAGTTTTTGTGTGGAAGAACTGTAAAAATTCAAAATTATTCCTCTGATAAAATTATCTGGCATCGGAATAATCAGCCCTAAGTTAATTTAAAACTACAATGCAAACTCTATCTTAACATAACTTGTTTACTTAGAGTGTTTTAAATATTACTATGATTGAGGACAAGATTTTAATCAGTTAGATGTATTAAATACAAGTTGCAATAAACAAAATGTAATTATATTGTATGTATGACCAGTTTCAGGAAACCTGCAAACCAAATCCAAAAACTCGAAGACATTTGACATCTACCAACCCGCACTGGGCCCACATGCTAGATTATAGCCCGCTCTCTTTCACAGAGAGAGGCCTGTCTCCTAGCAATAGGAACATTATAGGCTGATGTATAATACCAGGACTGAACTGAAGACAAGATTTTAATAATTTAGATGTACTTGTATTAAATACAACACAAAATGTAATTGTATTGTAGGCATGCCCAATTTTGCTAACTCTTACTACTCTTAGTAAGTTCATCCTGTTAGTCACTTCAATATAATTTTGAATATAATTGTTTTGTTAAATTAGAGCAAATAATTCTTCCAGAAATGTTACAATGTGAGGGAACTATTATGCCTGGTGTATATTGATAATGGAGCATATAAAATGATGAATCAGTCTATCATAAATTTCTGGAGGAAACTTAAAAAGAACCCTGGAACCTTTATAAATTTTTCCCTGTTGTTCTTTATACATTTTTGCTTTGTTATTACTAAGACCCTAAGACGACCCACTGACCAGATTAACCAATGGAATTCATTTTCAGATAAAATGCATACTCATACAGATTAAATTTAATTTTAGATAACATGCTATTGCTTCAGACCTATCCTTTAACATGAGTCATTCAATCAAACCATTGATTGAATCATTTTTCCCACAATACTTAGGTAGGTAGGTACCTACTAAATATTTTCGAAATTCGTATTAGAATATTTTCATTATCGTGGAAATAAAAATGGTAAATTGATAATAATGTATGCATATTTTCAAACGTAGCCATTAAGAAAACGTGAGATAATAGCTCAAATGAGTCAATAACAAAAACATA